>JAHQRK010000011.1:0-2604000 GCA_019828595.1 Aphanomyces cochlioides | reverse complement strand
CCACACGAGCATGACACCTTTCAAACATGCCAGACGTGGCGAGTGGGTGTTGACCAACTTGGTCCGAAATCAACACGCGAGAGTCCCAACATACTCACAAAGTGCATCTCGATGCCACTTTTTTCACTTGGTACACACGTGCCACATGCACATCTCGACCCCATCGAGACACCCACTCGCCACGTAACTTGGTCCGAAATCAACATGCGAGAGTCCCAAGCATACCCCACAAACTGCATCTCGATGCCACTTTTTTCTCCACTTTTGGTACACACGTGCCACAGGCACATCTCGGACCCCATCCAGACACCCACTCGCCACGTCTGGCATGTTTGAAAGGTGTCACGCTCGTGTGGCGGACGACCAAGCACCAACTTGGTCCGAAATCAACACGCGAGAGTCCCAAGCATACCCCACAAACTGCATCTCGATGCCACTTTTTCTCCACTTTGTACATACGTGCCACATGCACACCTCGACCCCATTCGAGACACCCACTCGCCACTTCTGGCATGTTTGAAAAGGTGTCATGCTCGTGTGGTGGACGACCAAGTACCAACTTGGTCCGAAATCAACACGCGAGAGTCCCAAGCATACCCCACAACTATCTCAGGATTTCTCCACTTTTGGTACCCACGTGCCACAGCAATCTCGATTGGTCCGAAATCAACACGCGAGAGTCCCAAGCATACCCCACAAACTGCATCTCGATGCCACTTTTTCTCCACTTGGTACACACGTGCCACATGCACATCTCGACCCCATCGAGACACCCACTCGCCACGTCTGGCATGTTTGAAAGGTGTCATGCTCGTGTGGTGGACGACCAAGCACCAACTTGGTCCGAAATCAACACGCGAGAGTCCCAAGCATACCCCACAAACGAAAGGTGTCATGCTCGTGTGGTGGACGACCAAGCACCAACTTGGTCCGAAATCAACACGCGAGAGTCCCAAGCATACCCCACAAACTGCATCTCGATGCCACTTTTTCTCCACTTGGTACACACGTGCCACATGCACATCTCGACCCCATCGAGACACCCACTCGCCACGTCTGGCATGTTTGAAAGGTGTCATGCTCGTGTGGTGGACGACCAAGCACCAACTTGGTCCGAAATCAACACGCGAGAGTCCCAAGCATACCCCACAAACTGCATCTCGATGCCACTTTTTCTCCACTTGGTACACACGTGCCACATGCACATCTCGACCCCATCGAGACACCCACTCGCCACGTCTGGCATGTTTGAAAGGTGTCATGCTCGTGTGGTGGACGACCAAGCACCAACTTGGTCCGAAATCAACACGCGAGAGTCCCAGCATACCCCACAAACTGCATCTCGATGCCACTTTTTCTCCACTTGGTACACACGTGCCACATGCACATCTCGACCCCATCGAGACACCCACTCGCCACGTCTGGCATGTTTGAAAGGTGTCATGCTCGTGTGGTGGACGACCAAGCACCAACTTGGTCCGAAATCAACACGCGAGAGTCCCAAGCATACCCCACAAACTGCATCTCGATGCCACTTTTTCTCCACTTGGTACACACGTGCCACATGCACATCTCGACCCCATCGAGACACCCACTCGCCACGTCTGGCATGTTTGAAAGGTGTCATGCTCGTGTGGTGGACGACCAAGCACCAACTTGGTCCGAAATCAACACGCGAGAGTCCCAAGCATACCCCACAAACTGCATCTCGATGCCACTTTTTCTCCACTTGGTACACACGTGCCACATGCACATCTCGACCCCATCGAGACACCCACTCGCCACGTCTGGCATGTTTGAAAGGTGTCATGCTCGTGTGGTGGACGACCAAGCACCAACTTGGTCCGAAATCAACACGCGAGAGTCCCAAGCATACCCCACAAACTGCATCTCGATGCCACTTTTTCTCCACTTGGTACACACGTGCCACATGCACATCTCGACCCCATCGAGACACCCACTCGCCACGTCTGGCATGTTTGAAAGGTGTCATGCTCGTGTGGTGGACGACCAAGCACCAACTTGGTCCGAAATCAACACGCGAGAGTCCCAAGCATACCCCACAAACTGCATCTCGATGCCACTTTTTCTCCACTTGGTACACACGTGCCACATGCACATCTCGACCCCATCGAGACACCCACTCGCCACGTCTGGCATGTTTGAAAGGTGTCATGCTCGTGTGGTGGACGACCAAGCACCAACTTGGTCCGAAATCAACACGCGAGAGTCCCAAGCATACCCCACAAACTGCATCTCGATGCCACTTTTTCTCCACTTGGTACACACGTGCCACATGCACATCTCGACCCCATCGAGACACCCACTCGCCACGTCTGGCATGTTTGAAAGGTGTCATGCTCGTGTGGTGGACGACCAAGCACCAACTTGGTCCGAAATCAACACGCGAGAGTCCCAAGCATACCCCACAAACTGCATCTCGATGCCACTTTTTCTCCACTTGGTACACACGTGCCACATGCACATCTCGACCCCATCGAGACACCCACTCGCCACGTCTGGCATGTTTGAAAGGTGTCATGCTCGTGTGGTGGACGACCAAGCACCAACTTGGTCCGAAATCAACACGCGAGAGTCCCAAGCATACCCCACAAACTGCATCTCGATGCCACTTTTTCTCCACTTGGTACACACGTGCCACATGCACATCTCGACCCCATCGAGACACCCACTCGCCACGTCTGGCATGTTTGAAAGGTGTCATGCTCGTGTGGTGGACGACCAAGCACCAACTTGGTCCGAAATCAACACGCGAGAGTCCAAGCATACCCCACAAACTGCATCTCGATGCCACTTTTTCTCCACTTGGTACACACGTGCCACATGCACATCTCGACCCCATCGAGACACCCACTCGCCACGTCTGGCATGTTTGAAAGGTGTCATGCTCGTGTGGTGGACGACCAAGCACCAACTTGGTCCGAAATCAACACGCGAGAGTCCCAAGCATACCCCACAAACTGCATCTCGATGCCACTTTTTCTCCACTTGGTACACACGTGCCACATGCACATCTCGACCCCATCGAGACACCCACTCGCCACGTCTGGCATGTTTGAAAGGTGTCATGCTCGTGTGGTGGACGACCAAGCACCAACTTGGTCCGAAATCAACACGCGAGAGTCCCAAGCATACCCCACAAACTGCATCTCGATGCCACTTTTTCTCCACTTGGTACACACGTGCCACATGCACATCTCGACCCCATCGAGACACCCACTCGCCACGTCTGGCATGTTTGAAAGGTGTCATGCTCGTGTGGTGGACGACCAAGCACCAACTTGGTCCGAAATCAACACGCGAGAGTCCCAAGCATACCCCACAAACTGCATCTCGATGCCACTTTTTCTCCACTTGGTACACACGTGCCACATGCACATCTCGACCCCATCGAGACACCCACTCGCCACGTCTGGCATGTTTGAAAGGTGTCATGCTCGTGTGGTGGACGACCAAGCACCAACTTGGTCCGAAATCAACACGCGAGAGTCCCAAGCATACCCCACAAACTGCATCTCGATGCCACTTTTTCTCCACTTGGTACACACGTGCCACATGCACATCTCGACCCCATCGAGACACCCACTCGCCACGTCTGGCATGTTTGAAAGGTGTCATGCTCGTGTGGTGGACGACCAAGCACCAACTTGGTCCGAAATCAACACGCGAGAGTCCCAAGCATACCCCACAAACTGCATCTCGATGCCACTTTTTCTCCACTTGGTACACACGTGCCACATGCACATCTCGACCCCATCGAGACACCCACTCGCCACGTCTGGCATGTTTGAAAGGTGTCATGCTCGTGTGGTGGACGACCAAGCACCAACTTGGTCCGAAATCAACACGCGAGAGTCCCAAGCATACCCCACAAACTGCATCTCGATGCCACTTTTTCTCCACTTGGTACACACGTGCCACATGCACATCTCGACCCCATCGAGACACCCACTCGCCACGTCTGGCATGTTTGAAAGGTGTCATGCTCGTGTGGTGGACGACCAAGCACCAACTTGGTCCGAAATCAACACGCGAGAGTCCCAAGCATACCCCACAAACTGCATCTCGATGCCACTTTTTCTCCACTTGGTACACACGTGCCACATGCACATCTCGACCCCATCGAGACACCCACTCGCCACGTCTGGCATGTTTGAAAGGTGTCATGCTCGTGTGGTGGACGACCAAGCACCAACTTGGTCCGAAATCAACACGCGAGAGTCCCAAGCATACCCCACAAACTGCATCTCGATGCCACTTTTTCTCCACTTGGTACACACGTGCCACATGCACATCTCGACCCCATCGAGACACCCACTCGCCACGTCTGGCATGTTTGAAAGGTGTCATGCTCGTGTGGTGGACGACCAAGCACCAACTTGGTCCGAAATCAACACGCGAGAGTCCCAAGCATACCCCACAAACTGCATCTCGATGCCACTTTTTCTCCACTTGGTACACACGTGCCACATGCACATCTCGACCCCATCGAGACACCCACTCGCCACGTCTGGCATGTTTGAAAGGTGTCATGCTCGTGTGGTGGACGACCAAGCACCAACTTGGTCCGAAATCAACACGCGAGAGTCCCAAGCATACCCCACAAACTGCATCTCGATGCCACTTTTTCTCCACTTGGTACACACGTGCCACATGCACATCTCGACCCCATCGAGACACCCACTCGCCACGTCTGGCATGTTTGAAAGGTGTCATGCTCGTGTGGTGGACGACCAAGCACCAACTTGGTCCGAAATCAACACGCGAGAGTCCCAAGCATACCCCACAAACTGCATCTCGATGCCACTTTTTCTCCACTTGGTACACACGTGCCACATGCACATCTCGACCCCATCGAGACACCCACTCGCCACGTCTGGCATGTTTGAAAGGTGTCATGCTCGTGTGGTGGACGACCAAGCACCAACTTGGTCCGAAATCAACACGCGAGAGTCCCAAGCATACCCCACAAACTGCATCTCGATGCCACTTTTTCTCCACTTGGTACACACGTGCCACATGCACATCTCGACCCCATCGAGACACCCACTCGCCACGTCTGGCATGTTTGAAAGGTGTCATGCTCGTGTGGTGGACGACCAAGCACCAACTTGGTCCGAAATCAACACGCGAGAGTCCCAAGCATACCCCACAAACTGCATCTCGATGCCACTTTTTCTCCACTTGGTACACACGTGCCACATGCACATCTCGACCCCATCGAGACACCCACTCGCCACGTCTGGCATGTTTGAAAGGTGTCATGCTCGTGTGGTGGACGACCAAGCACCAACTTGGTCCGAAATCAACACGCGAGAGTCCCAAGCATACCCCACAAACTGCATCTCGATGCCACTTTTTCTCCACTTGGTACACACGTGCCACATGCACATCTCGACCCCATCGAGACACCCACTCGCCACGTCTGGCATGTTTGAAAGGTGTCATGCTCGTGTGGTGGACGACCAAGCACCAACTTGGTCCGAAATCAACACGCGAGAGTCCCAAGCATACCCCACAAACTGCATCTCGATGCCACTTTTTCTCCACTTGGTACACACGTGCCACATGCACATCTCGACCCCATCGAGACACCCACTCGCCACGTCTGGCATGTTTGAAAGGTGTCATGCTCGTGTGGTGGACGACCAAGCACCAACTTGGTCCGAAATCAACACGCGAGAGTCCCAAGCATACCCCACAAACTGCATCTCGATGCCACTTTTTCTCCACTTGGTACACACGTGCCACATGCACATCTCGACCCCATCGAGACACCCACTCGCCACGTCTGGCATGTTTGAAAGGTGTCATGCTCGTGTGGTGGACGACCAAGCACCAACTTGGTCCGAAATCAACACGCGAGAGTCCCAAGCATACCCCACAAACTGCATCTCGATGCCACTTTTTCTCCACTTGGTACACACGTGCCACATGCACATCTCGACCCCATCGAGACACCCACTCGCCACGTCTGGCATGTTTGAAAGGTGTCATGCTCGTGTGGTGGACGACCAAGCACCAACTTGGTCCGAAATCAACACGCGAGAGTCCCAAGCATACCCCACAAACTGCATCTCGATGCCACTTTTTTCTCCACTTGGTACACACGTGCCACATGCACATCTCGACCCCATCGAGACACCCACTCGCCACGTCTGGCATGTTTGAAAGGTGTCATGCTCGTGTGGTGGACGACCAAGCACCAACTTGGTCCGAAATCAACACGCGAGAGTCCCAAGCATACCCCACAAACTGCATCTCGATGCCACTTTTTCTCCACTTGGTACACACGTGCCACATGCACATCTCGACCCCATCGAGACACCCACTCGCCACGTCTGGCATGTTTGAAAGGTGTCATGCTCGTGTGGTGGACGACCAAGCACCAACTTGGTCCGAAATCAACACGCGAGAGTCCCAAGCATACCCCACAAACTGCATCTCGATGCCACTTTTTCTCCACTTGGTACACACGTGCCACATGCACATCTCGACCCCATCGAGACACCCACTCGCCACGTCTGGCATGTTTGAAAGGTGTCATGCTCGTGTGGTGGACGACCAAGCACCAACTTGGTCCGAAATCAACACGCGAGAGTCCCAAGCATACCCCACAAACTGCATCTCGATGCCACTTTTTCTCCACTTGGTACACACGTGCCACATGCACATCTCGACCCCATCGAGACACCCACTCGCCACGTCTGGCATGTTTGAAAGGTGTCATGCTCGTGTGGTGGACGACCAAGCACCAACTTGGTCCGAAATCAACACGCGAGAGTCCCAAGCATACCCCACAAACTGCATCTCGATGCCACTTTTTCTCCACTTGGTACACACGTGCCACATGCACATCTCGACCCCATCGAGACACCCACTCGCCACGTCTGGCATGTTTGAAAGGTGTCATGCTCGTGTGGTGGACGACCAAGCACCAACTTGGTCCGAAATCAACACGCGAGAGTCCCAAGCATACCCCACAAACTGCATCTCGATGCCACTTTTTCTCCACTTGGTACACACGTGCCACATGCACATCTCGACCCCATCGAGACACCCACTCGCCACGTCTGGCATGTTTGAAAGGTGTCATGCTCGTGTGGTGGACGACCAAGCACCAACTTGGTCCGAAATCAACACGCGAGAGTCCCAAGCATACCCCACAAACTGCATCTCGATGCCACTTTTTCTCCACTTGGTACACACGTGCCACATGCACATCTCGACCCCATCGAGACACCCACTCGCCACGTCTGGCATGTTTGAAAGGTGTCATGCTCGTGTGGTGGACGACCAAGCACCAACTTGGTCCGAAATCAACACGCGAGAGTCCCAAGCATACCCCACAAACTGCATCTCGATGCCACTTTTTCTCCACTTGGTACACACGTGCCACATGCACATCTCGACCCCATCGAGACACCCACTCGCCACGTCTGGCATGTTTGAAAGGTGTCATGCTCGTGTGGTGGACGACCAAGCACCAACTTGGTCCGAAATCAACACGCGAGAGTCCCAAGCATACCCCACAAACTGCATCTCGATGCCACTTTTTCTCCACTTGGTACACACGTGCCACATGCACATCTCGACCCCATCGAGACACCCACTCGCCACGTCTGGCATGTTTGAAAGGTGTCATGCTCGTGTGGTGGACGACCAAGCACCAACTTGGTCCGAAATCAACACGCGAGAGTCCCAAGCATACCCCACAAACTGCATCTCGATGCCACTTTTTCTCCACTTGGTACACACGTGCCACATGCACATCTCGACCCCATCGAGACACCCACTCGCCACGTCTGGCATGTTTGAAAGGTGTCATGCTCGTGTGGTGGACGACCAAGCACCAACTTGGTCCGAAATCAACACGCGAGAGTCCCAAGCATACCCCACAAACTGCATCTCGATGCCACTTTTTCTCCACTTGGTACACACGTGCCACATGCACATCTCGACCCCATCGAGACACCCACTCGCCACGTCTGGCATGTTTGAAAGGTGTCATGCTCGTGTGGTGGACGACCAAGCACCAACTTGGTCCGAAATCAACACGCGAGAGTCCCAAGCATACCCCACAAACTGCATCTCGATGCCACTTTTTCTCCACTTGGTACACACGTGCCACATGCACATCTCGACCCCATCGAGACACCCACTCGCCACGTCTGGCATGTTTGAAAGGTGTCATGCTCGTGTGGTGGACGACCAAGCACCAACTTGGTCCGAAATCAACACGCGAGAGTCCCAAGCATACCCCACAAACTGCATCTCGATGCCACTTTTTCTCCACTTGGTACACACGTGCCACATGCACATCTCGACCCCATCGAGACACCCACTCGCCACGTCTGGCATGTTTGAAAGGTGTCATGCTCGTGTGGTGGACGACCAAGCACCAACTTGGTCCGAAATCAACACGCGAGAGTCCCAAGCATACCCCACAAACTGCATCTCGATGCCACTTTTTCTCCACTTGGTACACACGTGCCACATGCACATCTCGACCCCATCGAGACACCCACTCGCCACGTCTGGCATGTTTGAAAGGTGTCATGCTCGTGTGGTGGACGACCAAGCACCAACTTGGTCCGAAATCAACACGCGAGAGTCCCAAGCATACCCCACAAACTGCATCTCGATGCCACTTTTTCTCCACTTGGTACACACGTGCCACATGCACATCTCGACCCCATCGAGACACCCACTCGCCACGTCTGGCATGTTTGAAAGGTGTCATGCTCGTGTGGTGGACGACCAAGCACCAACTTGGTCCGAAATCAACACGCGAGAGTCCCAAGCATACCCCACAAACTGCATCTCGATGCCACTTTTTCTCCACTTGGTACACACGTGCCACATGCACATCTCGACCCCATCGAGACACCCACTCGCCACGTCTGGCATGTTTGAAAGGTGTCATGCTCGTGTGGTGGACGACCAAGCACCAACTTGGTCCGAAATCAACACGCGAGAGTCCCAAGCATACCCCACAAACTGCATCTCGATGCCACTTTTTCTCCACTTGGTACACACGTGCCACATGCACATCTCGACCCCATCGAGACACCCACTCGCCACGTCTGGCATGTTTGAAAGGTGTCATGCTCGTGTGGTGGACGACCAAGCACCAACTTGGTCCGAAATCAACACGCGAGAGTCCCAAGCATACCCCACAAACTGCATCTCGATGCCACTTTTTCTCCACTTGGTACACACGTGCCACATGCACATCTCGACCCCATCGAGACACCCACTCGCCACGTCTGGCATGTTTGAAAGGTGTCATGCTCGTGTGGTGGACGACCAAGCACCAACTTGGTCCGAAATCAACACGCGAGAGTCCCAAGCATACCCCACAAACTGCATCTCGATGCCACTTTTTCTCCACTTGGTACACACGTGCCACATGCACATCTCGACCCCATCGAGACACCCACTCGCCACGTCTGGCATGTTTGAAAGGTGTCATGCTCGTGTGGTGGACGACCAAGCACCAACTTGGTCCGAAATCAACACGCGAGAGTCCCAAGCATACCCCACAAACTGCATCTCGATGCCACTTTTTCTCCACTTGGTACACACGTGCCACATGCACATCTCGACCCCATCGAGACACCCACTCGCCACGTCTGGCATGTTTGAAAGGTGTCATGCTCGTGTGGTGGACGACCAAGCACCAACTTGGTCCGAAATCAACACGCGAGAGTCCCAAGCATACCCCACAAACTGCATCTCGATGCCACTTTTTCTCCACTTGGTACACACGTGCCACATGCACATCTCGACCCCATCGAGACACCCACTCGCCACGTCTGGCATGTTTGAAAGGTGTCATGCTCGTGTGGTGGACGACCAAGCACCAACTTGGTCCGAAATCAACACGCGAGAGTCCCAAGCATACCCCACAAACTGCATCTCGATGCCACTTTTTCTCCACTTGGTACACACGTGCCACATGCACATCTCGACCCCATCGAGACACCCACTCGCCACGTCTGGCATGTTTGAAAGGTGTCATGCTCGTGTGGTGGACGACCAAGCACCAACTTGGTCCGAAATCAACACGCGAGAGTCCCAAGCATACCCCACAAACTGCATCTCGATGCCACTTTTTCTCCACTTGGTACACACGTGCCACATGCACATCTCGACCCCATCGAGACACCCACTCGCCACGTCTGGCATGTTTGAAAGGTGTCATGCTCGTGTGGTGGACGACCAAGCACCAACTTGGTCCGAAATCAACACGCGAGAGTCCCAAGCATACCCCACAAACTGCATCTCGATGCCACTTTTTCTCCACTTGGTACACACGTGCCACATGCACATCTCGACCCCATCGAGACACCCACTCGCCACGTCTGGCATGTTTGAAAGGTGTCATGCTCGTGTGGTGGACGACCAAGCACCAACTTGGTCCGAAATCAACACGCGAGAGTCCCAAGCATACCCCACAAACTGCATCTCGATGCCACTTTTTCTCCACTTGGTACACACGTGCCACATGCACATCTCGACCCCATCGAGACACCCACTCGCCACGTCTGGCATGTTTGAAAGGTGTCATGCTCGTGTGGTGGACGACCAAGCACCAACTTGGTCCGAAATCAACACGCGAGAGTCCCAAGCATACCCCACAAACTGCATCTCGATGCCACTTTTTCTCCACTTGGTACACACGTGCCACATGCACATCTCGACCCCATCGAGACACCCACTCGCCACGTCTGGCATGTTTGAAAGGTGTCATGCTCGTGTGGTGGACGACCAAGCACCAACTTGGTCCGAAATCAACACGCGAGAGTCCCAAGCATACCCCACAAACTGCATCTCGATGCCACTTTTTCTCCACTTGGTACACACGTGCCACATGCACATCTCGACCCCATCGAGACACCCACTCGCCACGTCTGGCATGTTTGAAAGGTGTCATGCTCGTGTGGTGGACGACCAAGCACCAACTTGGTCCGAAATCAACACGCGAGAGTCCCAAGCATACCCCACAAACTGCATCTCGATGCCACTTTTTCTCCACTTGGTACACACGTGCCACATGCACATCTCGACCCCATCGAGACACCCACTCGCCACGTCTGGCATGTTTGAAAGGTGTCATGCTCGTGTGGTGGACGACCAAGCACCAACTTGGTCCGAAATCAACACGCGAGAGTCCCAAGCATACCCCACAAACTGCATCTCGATGCCACTTTTTCTCCACTTGGTACACACGTGCCACATGCACATCTCGACCCCATCGAGACACCCACTCGCCACGTCTGGCATGTTTGAAAGGTGTCATGCTCGTGTGGTGGACGACCAAGCACCAACTTGGTCCGAAATCAACACGCGAGAGTCCCAAGCATACCCCACAAACTGCATCTCGATGCCACTTTTTCTCCACTTGGTACACACGTGCCACATGCACATCTCGACCCCATCGAGACACCCACTCGCCACGTCTGGCATGTTTGAAAGGTGTCATGCTCGTGTGGTGGACGACCAAGCACCAACTTGGTCCGAAATCAACACGCGAGAGTCCCAAGCATACCCCACAAACTGCATCTCGATGCCACTTTTTCTCCACTTGGTACACACGTGCCACATGCACATCTCGACCCCATCGAGACACCCACTCGCCACGTCTGGCATGTTTGAAAGGTGTCATGCTCGTGTGGTGGACGACCAAGCACCAACTTGGTCCGAAATCAACACGCGAGAGTCCCAAGCATACCCCACAAACTGCATCTCGATGCCACTTTTTCTCCACTTGGTACACACGTGCCACATGCACATCTCGACCCCATCGAGACACCCACTCGCCACGTCTGGCATGTTTGAAAGGTGTCATGCTCGTGTGGTGGACGACCAAGCACCAACTTGGTCCGAAATCAACACGCGAGAGTCCCAAGCATACCCCACAAACTGCATCTCGATGCCACTTTTTCTCCACTTGGTACACACGTGCCACATGCACATCTCGACCCCATCGAGACACCCACTCGCCACGTCTGGCATGTTTGAAAGGTGTCATGCTCGTGTGGTGGACGACCAAGCACCAACTTGGTCCGAAATCAACACGCGAGAGTCCCAAGCATACCCCACAAACTGCATCTCGATGCCACTTTTTCTCCACTTGGTACACACGTGCCACATGCACATCTCGACCCCATCGAGACACCCACTCGCCACGTCTGGCATGTTTGAAAGGTGTCATGCTCGTGTGGTGGACGACCAAGCACCAACTTGGTCCGAAATCAACACGCGAGAGTCCCAAGCATACCCCACAAACTGCATCTCGATGCCACTTTTTCTCCACTTGGTACACACGTGCCACATGCACATCTCGACCCCATCGAGACACCCACTCGCCACGTCTGGCATGTTTGAAAGGTGTCATGCTCGTGTGGTGGACGACCAAGCACCAACTTGGTCCGAAATCAACACGCGAGAGTCCCAAGCATACCCCACAAACTGCATCTCGATGCCACTTTTTCTCCACTTGGTACACACGTGCCACATGCACATCTCGACCCCATCGAGACACCCACTCGCCACGTCTGGCATGTTTGAAAGGTGTCATGCTCGTGTGGTGGACGACCAAGCACCAACTTGGTCCGAAATCAACACGCGAGAGTCCCAAGCATACCCCACAAACTGCATCTCGATGCCACTTTTTCTCCACTTGGTACACACGTGCCACATGCACATCTCGACCCCATCGAGACACCCACTCGCCACGTCTGGCATGTTTGAAAGGTGTCATGCTCGTGTGGTGGACGACCAAGCACCAACTTGGTCCGAAATCAACACGCGAGAGTCCCAAGCATACCCCACAAACTGCATCTCGATGCCACTTTTTCTCCACTTGGTACACACGTGCCACATGCACATCTCGACCCCATCGAGACACCCACTCGCCACGTCTGGCATGTTTGAAAGGTGTCATGCTCGTGTGGTGGACGACCAAGCACCAACTTGGTCCGAAATCAACACGCGAGAGTCCCAAGCATACCCCACAAACTGCATCTCGATGCCACTTTTTCTCCACTTGGTACACACGTGCCACATGCACATCTCGACCCCATCGAGACACCCACTCGCCACGTCTGGCATGTTTGAAAGGTGTCATGCTCGTGTGGTGGACGACCAAGCACCAACTTGGTCCGAAATCAACACGCGAGAGTCCCAAGCATACCCCACAAACTGCATCTCGATGCCACTTTTTCTCCACTTGGTACACACGTGCCACATGCACATCTCGACCCCATCGAGACACCCACTCGCCACGTCTGGCATGTTTGAAAGGTGTCATGCTCGTGTGGTGGACGACCAAGCACCAACTTGGTCCGAAATCAACACGCGAGAGTCCCAAGCATACCCCACAAACTGCATCTCGATGCCACTTTTTCTCCACTTGGTACACACGTGCCACATGCACATCTCGACCCCATCGAGACACCCACTCGCCACGTCTGGCATGTTTGAAAGGTGTCATGCTCGTGTGGTGGACGACCAAGCACCAACTTGGTCCGAAATCAACACGCGAGAGTCCCAAGCATACCCCACAAACTGCATCTCGATGCCACTTTTTCTCCACTTGGTACACACGTGCCACATGCACATCTCGACCCCATCGAGACACCCACTCGCCACGTCTGGCATGTTTGAAAGGTGTCATGCTCGTGTGGTGGACGACCAAGCACCAACTTGGTCCGAAATCAACACGCGAGAGTCCCAAGCATACCCCACAAACTGCATCTCGATGCCACTTTTTCTCCACTTGGTACACACGTGCCACATGCACATCTCGACCCCATCGAGACACCCACTCGCCACGTCTGGCATGTTTGAAAGGTGTCATGCTCGTGTGGTGGACGACCAAGCACCAACTTGGTCCGAAATCAACACGCGAGAGTCCCAAGCATACCCCACAAACTGCATCTCGATGCCACTTTTTCTCCACTTGGTACACACGTGCCACATGCACATCTCGACCCCATCGAGACACCCACTCGCCACGTCTGGCATGTTTGAAAGGTGTCATGCTCGTGTGGTGGACGACCAAGCACCAACTTGGTCCGAAATCAACACGCGAGAGTCCCAAGCATACCCCACAAACTGCATCTCGATGCCACTTTTTCTCCACTTGGTACACACGTGCCACATGCACATCTCGACCCCATCGAGACACCCACTCGCCACGTCTGGCATGTTTGAAAGGTGTCATGCTCGTGTGGTGGACGACCAAGCACCAACTTGGTCCGAAATCAACACGCGAGAGTCCCAAGCATACCCCACAAACTGCATCTCGATGCCACTTTTTCTCCACTTGGTACACACGTGCCACATGCACATCTCGACCCCATCGAGACACCCACTCGCCACGTCTGGCATGTTTGAAAGGTGTCATGCTCGTGTGGTGGACGACCAAGCACCAACTTGGTCCGAAATCAACACGCGAGAGTCCCAAGCATACCCCACAAACTGCATCTCGATGCCACTTTTTCTCCACTTGGTACACACGTGCCACATGCACATCTCGACCCCATCGAGACACCCACTCGCCACGTCTGGCATGTTTGAAAGGTGTCATGCTCGTGTGGTGGACGACCAAGCACCAACTTGGTCCGAAATCAACACGCGAGAGTCCCAAGCATACCCCACAAACTGCATCTCGATGCCACTTTTTCTCCACTTGGTACACACGTGCCACATGCACATCTCGACCCCATCGAGACACCCACTCGCCACGTCTGGCATGTTTGAAAGGTGTCATGCTCGTGTGGTGGACGACCAAGCACCAACTTGGTCCGAAATCAACACGCGAGAGTCCCAAGCATACCCCACAAACTGCATCTCGATGCCACTTTTTCTCCACTTGGTACACACGTGCCACATGCACATCTCGACCCCATCGAGACACCCACTCGCCACGTCTGGCATGTTTGAAAGGTGTCATGCTCGTGTGGTGGACGACCAAGCACCAACTTGGTCCGAAATCAACACGCGAGAGTCCCAAGCATACCCCACAAACTGCATCTCGATGCCACTTTTTCTCCACTTGGTACACACGTGCCACATGCACATCTCGACCCCATCGAGACACCCACTCGCCACGTCTGGCATGTTTGAAAGGTGTCATGCTCGTGTGGTGGACGACCAAGCACCAACTTGGTCCGAAATCAACACGCGAGAGTCCCAAGCATACCCCACAAACTGCATCTCGATGCCACTTTTTCTCCACTTGGTACACACGTGCCACATGCACATCTCGACCCCATCGAGACACCCACTCGCCACGTCTGGCATGTTTGAAAGGTGTCATGCTCGTGTGGTGGACGACCAAGCACCAACTTGGTCCGAAATCAACACGCGAGAGTCCCAAGCATACCCCACAAACTGCATCTCGATGCCACTTTTTCTCCACTTGGTACACACGTGCCACATGCACATCTCGACCCCATCGAGACACCCACTCGCCACGTCTGGCATGTTTGAAAGGTGTCATGCTCGTGTGGTGGACGACCAAGCACCAACTTGGTCCGAAATCAACACGCGAGAGTCCCAAGCATACCCCACAAACTGCATCTCGATGCCACTTTTTCTCCACTTGGTACACACGTGCCACATGCACATCTCGACCCCATCGAGACACCCACTCGCCACGTCTGGCATGTTTGAAAGGTGTCATGCTCGTGTGGTGGACGACCAAGCACCAACTTGGTCCGAAATCAACACGCGAGAGTCCCAAGCATACCCCACAAACTGCATCTCGATGCCACTTTTTCTCCACTTGGTACACACGTGCCACATGCACATCTCGACCCCATCGAGACACCCACTCGCCACGTCTGGCATGTTTGAAAGGTGTCATGCTCGTGTGGTGGACGACCAAGCACCAACTTGGTCCGAAATCAACACGCGAGAGTCCCAAGCATACCCCACAAACTGCATCTCGATGCCACTTTTTCTCCACTTGGTACACACGTGCCACATGCACATCTCGACCCCATCGAGACACCCACTCGCCACGTCTGGCATGTTTGAAAGGTGTCATGCTCGTGTGGTGGACGACCAAGCACCAACTTGGTCCGAAATCAACACGCGAGAGTCCCAAGCATACCCCACAAACTGCATCTCGATGCCACTTTTTCTCCACTTGGTACACACGTGCCACATGCACATCTCGACCCCATCGAGACACCCACTCGCCACGTCTGGCATGTTTGAAAGGTGTCATGCTCGTGTGGTGGACGACCAAGCACCAACTTGGTCCGAAATCAACACGCGAGAGTCCCAAGCATACCCCACAAACTGCATCTCGATGCCACTTTTTCTCCACTTGGTACACACGTGCCACATGCACATCTCGACCCCATCGAGACACCCACTCGCCACGTCTGGCATGTTTGAAAGGTGTCATGCTCGTGTGGTGGACGACCAAGCACCAACTTGGTCCGAAATCAACACGCGAGAGTCCCAAGCATACCCCACAAACTGCATCTCGATGCCACTTTTTCTCCACTTGGTACACACGTGCCACATGCACATCTCGACCCCATCGAGACACCCACTCGCCACGTCTGGCATGTTTGAAAGGTGTCATGCTCGTGTGGTGGACGACCAAGCACCAACTTGGTCCGAAATCAACACGCGAGAGTCCCAAGCATACCCCACAAACTGCATCTCGATGCCACTTTTTCTCCACTTGGTACACACGTGCCACATGCACATCTCGACCCCATCGAGACACCCACTCGCCACGTCTGGCATGTTTGAAAGGTGTCATGCTCGTGTGGTGGACGACCAAGCACCAACTTGGTCCGAAATCAACACGCGAGAGTCCCAAGCATACCCCACAAACTGCATCTCGATGCCACTTTTTCTCCACTTGGTACACACGTGCCACATGCACATCTCGACCCCATCGAGACACCCACTCGCCACGTCTGGCATGTTTGAAAGGTGTCATGCTCGTGTGGTGGACGACCAAGCACCAACTTGGTCCGAAATCAACACGCGAGAGTCCCAAGCATACCCCACAAACTGCATCTCGATGCCACTTTTTCTCCACTTGGTACACACGTGCCACATGCACATCTCGACCCCATCGAGACACCCACTCGCCACGTCTGGCATGTTTGAAAGGTGTCATGCTCGTGTGGTGGACGACCAAGCACCAACTTGGTCCGAAATCAACACGCGAGAGTCCCAAGCATACCCCACAAACTGCATCTCGATGCCACTTTTTCTCCACTTGGTACACACGTGCCACATGCACATCTCGACCCCATCGAGACACCCACTCGCCACGTCTGGCATGTTTGAAAGGTGTCATGCTCGTGTGGTGGACGACCAAGCACCAACTTGGTCCGAAATCAACACGCGAGAGTCCCAAGCATACCCCACAAACTGCATCTCGATGCCACTTTTTCTCCACTTGGTACACACGTGCCACATGCACATCTCGACCCCATCGAGACACCCACTCGCCACGTCTGGCATGTTTGAAAGGTGTCATGCTCGTGTGGTGGACGACCAAGCACCAACTTGGTCCGAAATCAACACGCGAGAGTCCCAAGCATACCCCACAAACTGCATCTCGATGCCACTTTTTCTCCACTTGGTACACACGTGCCACATGCACATCTCGACCCCATCGAGACACCCACTCGCCACGTCTGGCATGTTTGAAAGGTGTCATGCTCGTGTGGTGGACGACCAAGCACCAACTTGGTCCGAAATCAACACGCGAGAGTCCCAAGCATACCCCACAAACTGCATCTCGATGCCACTTTTTCTCCACTTGGTACACACGTGCCACATGCACATCTCGACCCCATCGAGACACCCACTCGCCACGTCTGGCATGTTTGAAAGGTGTCATGCTCGTGTGGTGGACGACCAAGCACCAACTTGGTCCGAAATCAACACGCGAGAGTCCCAAGCATACCCCACAAACTGCATCTCGATGCCACTTTTTCTCCACTTGGTACACACGTGCCACATGCACATCTCGACCCCATCGAGACACCCACTCGCCACGTCTGGCATGTTTGAAAGGTGTCATGCTCGTGTGGTGGACGACCAAGCACCAACTTGGTCCGAAATCAACACGCGAGAGTCCCAAGCATACCCCACAAACTGCATCTCGATGCCACTTTTTCTCCACTTGGTACACACGTGCCACATGCACATCTCGACCCCATCGAGACACCCACTCGCCACGTCTGGCATGTTTGAAAGGTGTCATGCTCGTGTGGTGGACGACCAAGCACCAACTTGGTCCGAAATCAACACGCGAGAGTCCCAAGCATACCCCACAAACTGCATCTCGATGCCACTTTTTCTCCACTTGGTACACACGTGCCACATGCACATCTCGACCCCATCGAGACACCCACTCGCCACGTCTGGCATGTTTGAAAGGTGTCATGCTCGTGTGGTGGACGACCAAGCACCAACTTGGTCCGAAATCAACACGCGAGAGTCCCAAGCATACCCCACAAACTGCATCTCGATGCCACTTTTTCTCCACTTGGTACACACGTGCCACATGCACATCTCGACCCCATCGAGACACCCACTCGCCACGTCTGGCATGTTTGAAAGGTGTCATGCTCGTGTGGTGGACGACCAAGCACCAACTTGGTCCGAAATCAACACGCGAGAGTCCCAAGCATACCCCACAAACTGCATCTCGATGCCACTTTTTCTCCACTTGGTACACACGTGCCACATGCACATCTCGACCCCATCGAGACACCCACTCGCCACGTCTGGCATGTTTGAAAGGTGTCATGCTCGTGTGGTGGACGACCAAGCACCAACTTGGTCCGAAATCAACACGCGAGAGTCCCAAGCATACCCCACAAACTGCATCTCGATGCCACTTTTTCTCCACTTGGTACACACGTGCCACATGCACATCTCGACCCCATCGAGACACCCACTCGCCACGTCTGGCATGTTTGAAAGGTGTCATGCTCGTGTGGTGGACGACCAAGCACCAACTTGGTCCGAAATCAACACGCGAGAGTCCCAAGCATACCCCACAAACTGCATCTCGATGCCACTTTTTCTCCACTTGGTACACACGTGCCACATGCACATCTCGACCCCATCGAGACACCCACTCGCCACGTCTGGCATGTTTGAAAGGTGTCATGCTCGTGTGGTGGACGACCAAGCACCAACTTGGTCCGAAATCAACACGCGAGAGTCCCAAGCATACCCCACAAACTGCATCTCGATGCCACTTTTTCTCCACTTGGTACACACGTGCCACATGCACATCTCGACCCCATCGAGACACCCACTCGCCACGTCTGGCATGTTTGAAAGGTGTCATGCTCGTGTGGTGGACGACCAAGCACCAACTTGGTCCGAAATCAACACGCGAGAGTCCCAAGCATACCCCACAAACTGCATCTCGATGCCACTTTTTCTCCACTTGGTACACACGTGCCACATGCACATCTCGACCCCATCGAGACACCCACTCGCCACGTCTGGCATGTTTGAAAGGTGTCATGCTCGTGTGGTGGACGACCAAGCACCAACTTGGTCCGAAATCAACACGCGAGAGTCCCAAGCATACCCCACAAACTGCATCTCGATGCCACTTTTTCTCCACTTGGTACACACGTGCCACATGCACATCTCGACCCCATCGAGACACCCACTCGCCACGTCTGGCATGTTTGAAAGGTGTCATGCTCGTGTGGTGGACGACCAAGCACCAACTTGGTCCGAAATCAACACGCGAGAGTCCCAAGCATACCCCACAAACTGCATCTCGATGCCACTTTTTCTCCACTTGGTACACACGTGCCACATGCACATCTCGACCCCATCGAGACACCCACTCGCCACGTCTGGCATGTTTGAAAGGTGTCATGCTCGTGTGGTGGACGACCAAGCACCAACTTGGTCCGAAATCAACACGCGAGAGTCCCAAGCATACCCCACAAACTGCATCTCGATGCCACTTTTTCTCCACTTGGTACACACGTGCCACATGCACATCTCGACCCCATCGAGACACCCACTCGCCACGTCTGGCATGTTTGAAAGGTGTCATGCTCGTGTGGTGGACGACCAAGCACCAACTTGGTCCGAAATCAACACGCGAGAGTCCCAAGCATACCCCACAAACTGCATCTCGATGCCACTTTTTCTCCACTTGGTACACACGTGCCACATGCACATCTCGACCCCATCGAGACACCCACTCGCCACGTCTGGCATGTTTGAAAGGTGTCATGCTCGTGTGGTGGACGACCAAGCACCAACTTGGTCCGAAATCAACACGCGAGAGTCCCAAGCATACCCCACAAACTGCATCTCGATGCCACTTTTTCTCCACTTGGTACACACGTGCCACATGCACATCTCGACCCCATCGAGACACCCACTCGCCACGTCTGGCATGTTTGAAAGGTGTCATGCTCGTGTGGTGGACGACCAAGCACCAACTTGGTCCGAAATCAACACGCGAGAGTCCCAAGCATACCCCACAAACTGCATCTCGATGCCACTTTTTCTCCACTTGGTACACACGTGCCACATGCACATCTCGACCCCATCGAGACACCCACTCGCCACGTCTGGCATGTTTGAAAGGTGTCATGCTCGTGTGGTGGACGACCAAGCACCAACTTGGTCCGAAATCAACACGCGAGAGTCCCAAGCATACCCCACAAACTGCATCTCGATGCCACTTTTTCTCCACTTGGTACACACGTGCCACATGCACATCTCGACCCCATCGAGACACCCACTCGCCACGTCTGGCATGTTTGAAAGGTGTCATGCTCGTGTGGTGGACGACCAAGCACCAACTTGGTCCGAAATCAACACGCGAGAGTCCCAAGCATACCCCACAAACTGCATCTCGATGCCACTTTTTCTCCACTTGGTACACACGTGCCACATGCACATCTCGACCCCATCGAGACACCCACTCGCCACGTCTGGCATGTTTGAAAGGTGTCATGCTCGTGTGGTGGACGACCAAGCACCAACTTGGTCCGAAATCAACACGCGAGAGTCCCAAGCATACCCCACAAACTGCATCTCGATGCCACTTTTTCTCCACTTGGTACACACGTGCCACATGCACATCTCGACCCCATCGAGACACCCACTCGCCACGTCTGGCATGTTTGAAAGGTGTCATGCTCGTGTGGTGGACGACCAAGCACCAACTTGGTCCGAAATCAACACGCGAGAGTCCCAAGCATACCCCACAAACTGCATCTCGATGCCACTTTTTCTCCACTTGGTACACACGTGCCACATGCACATCTCGACCCCATCGAGACACCCACTCGCCACGTCTGGCATGTTTGAAAGGTGTCATGCTCGTGTGGTGGACGACCAAGCACCAACTTGGTCCGAAATCAACACGCGAGAGTCCCAAGCATACCCCACAAACTGCATCTCGATGCCACTTTTTCTCCACTTGGTACACACGTGCCACATGCACATCTCGACCCCATCGAGACACCCACTCGCCACGTCTGGCATGTTTGAAAGGTGTCATGCTCGTGTGGTGGACGACCAAGCACCAACTTGGTCCGAAATCAACACGCGAGAGTCCCAAGCATACCCCACAAACTGCATCTCGATGCCACTTTTTCTCCACTTGGTACACACGTGCCACATGCACATCTCGACCCCATCGAGACACCCACTCGCCACGTCTGGCATGTTTGAAAGGTGTCATGCTCGTGTGGTGGACGACCAAGCACCAACTTGGTCCGAAATCAACACGCGAGAGTCCCAAGCATACCCCACAAACTGCATCTCGATGCCACTTTTTCTCCACTTGGTACACACGTGCCACATGCACATCTCGACCCCATCGAGACACCCACTCGCCACGTCTGGCATGTTTGAAAGGTGTCATGCTCGTGTGGTGGACGACCAAGCACCAACTTGGTCCGAAATCAACACGCGAGAGTCCCAAGCATACCCCACAAACTGCATCTCGATGCCACTTTTTCTCCACTTGGTACACACGTGCCACATGCACATCTCGACCCCATCGAGACACCCACTCGCCACGTCTGGCATGTTTGAAAGGTGTCATGCTCGTGTGGTGGACGACCAAGCACCAACTTGGTCCGAAATCAACACGCGAGAGTCCCAAGCATACCCCACAAACTGCATCTCGATGCCACTTTTTCTCCACTTGGTACACACGTGCCACATGCACATCTCGACCCCATCGAGACACCCACTCGCCACGTCTGGCATGTTTGAAAGGTGTCATGCTCGTGTGGTGGACGACCAAGCACCAACTTGGTCCGAAATCAACACGCGAGAGTCCCAAGCATACCCCACAAACTGCATCTCGATGCCACTTTTTCTCCACTTGGTACACACGTGCCACATGCACATCTCGACCCCATCGAGACACCCACTCGCCACGTCTGGCATGTTTGAAAGGTGTCATGCTCGTGTGGTGGACGACCAAGCACCAACTTGGTCCGAAATCAACACGCGAGAGTCCCAAGCATACCCCACAAACTGCATCTCGATGCCACTTTTTCTCCACTTGGTACACACGTGCCACATGCACATCTCGACCCCATCGAGACACCCACTCGCCACGTCTGGCATGTTTGAAAGGTGTCATGCTCGTGTGGTGGACGACCAAGCACCAACTTGGTCCGAAATCAACACGCGAGAGTCCCAAGCATACCCCACAAACTGCATCTCGATGCCACTTTTTCTCCACTTGGTACACACGTGCCACATGCACATCTCGACCCCATCGAGACACCCACTCGCCACGTCTGGCATGTTTGAAAGGTGTCATGCTCGTGTGGTGGACGACCAAGCACCAACTTGGTCCGAAATCAACACGCGAGAGTCCCAAGCATACCCCACAAACTGCATCTCGATGCCACTTTTTCTCCACTTGGTACACACGTGCCACATGCACATCTCGACCCCATCGAGACACCCACTCGCCACGTCTGGCATGTTTGAAAGGTGTCATGCTCGTGTGGTGGACGACCAAGCACCAACTTGGTCCGAAATCAACACGCGAGAGTCCCAAGCATACCCCACAAACTGCATCTCGATGCCACTTTTTCTCCACTTGGTACACACGTGCCACATGCACATCTCGACCCCATCGAGACACCCACTCGCCACGTCTGGCATGTTTGAAAGGTGTCATGCTCGTGTGGTGGACGACCAAGCACCAACTTGGTCCGAAATCAACACGCGAGAGTCCCAAGCATACCCCACAAACTGCATCTCGATGCCACTTTTTCTCCACTTGGTACACACGTGCCACATGCACATCTCGACCCCATCGAGACACCCACTCGCCACGTCTGGCATGTTTGAAAGGTGTCATGCTCGTGTGGTGGACGACCAAGCACCAACTTGGTCCGAAATCAACACGCGAGAGTCCCAAGCATACCCCACAAACTGCATCTCGATGCCACTTTTTCTCCACTTGGTACACACGTGCCACATGCACATCTCGACCCCATCGAGACACCCACTCGCCACGTCTGGCATGTTTGAAAGGTGTCATGCTCGTGTGGTGGACGACCAAGCACCAACTTGGTCCGAAATCAACACGCGAGAGTCCCAAGCATACCCCACAAACTGCATCTCGATGCCACTTTTTCTCCACTTGGTACACACGTGCCACATGCACATCTCGACCCCATCGAGACACCCACTCGCCACGTCTGGCATGTTTGAAAGGTGTCATGCTCGTGTGGTGGACGACCAAGCACCAACTTGGTCCGAAATCAACACGCGAGAGTCCCAAGCATACCCCACAAACTGCATCTCGATGCCACTTTTTCTCCACTTGGTACACACGTGCCACATGCACATCTCGACCCCATCGAGACACCCACTCGCCACGTCTGGCATGTTTGAAAGGTGTCATGCTCGTGTGGTGGACGACCAAGCACCAACTTGGTCCGAAATCAACACGCGAGAGTCCCAAGCATACCCCACAAACTGCATCTCGATGCCACTTTTTCTCCACTTGGTACACACGTGCCACATGCACATCTCGACCCCATCGAGACACCCACTCGCCACGTCTGGCATGTTTGAAAGGTGTCATGCTCGTGTGGTGGACGACCAAGCACCAACTTGGTCCGAAATCAACACGCGAGAGTCCCAAGCATACCCCACAAACTGCATCTCGATGCCACTTTTTCTCCACTTGGTACACACGTGCCACATGCACATCTCGACCCCATCGAGACACCCACTCGCCACGTCTGGCATGTTTGAAAGGTGTCATGCTCGTGTGGTGGACGACCAAGCACCAACTTGGTCCGAAATCAACACGCGAGAGTCCCAAGCATACCCCACAAACTGCATCTCGATGCCACTTTTTCTCCACTTGGTACACACGTGCCACATGCACATCTCGACCCCATCGAGACACCCACTCGCCACGTCTGGCATGTTTGAAAGGTGTCATGCTCGTGTGGTGGACGACCAAGCACCAACTTGGTCCGAAATCAACACGCGAGAGTCCCAAGCATACCCCACAAACTGCATCTCGATGCCACTTTTTCTCCACTTGGTACACACGTGCCACATGCACATCTCGACCCCATCGAGACACCCACTCGCCACGTCTGGCATGTTTGAAAGGTGTCATGCTCGTGTGGTGGACGACCAAGCACCAACTTGGTCCGAAATCAACACGCGAGAGTCCCAAGCATACCCCACAAACTGCATCTCGATGCCACTTTTTCTCCACTTGGTACACACGTGCCACATGCACATCTCGACCCCATCGAGACACCCACTCGCCACGTCTGGCATGTTTGAAAGGTGTCATGCTCGTGTGGTGGACGACCAAGCACCAACTTGGTCCGAAATCAACACGCGAGAGTCCCAAGCATACCCCACAAACTGCATCTCGATGCCACTTTTTCTCCACTTGGTACACACGTGCCACATGCACATCTCGACCCCATCGAGACACCCACTCGCCACGTCTGGCATGTTTGAAAGGTGTCATGCTCGTGTGGTGGACGACCAAGCACCAACTTGGTCCGAAATCAACACGCGAGAGTCCCAAGCATACCCCACAAACTGCATCTCGATGCCACTTTTTCTCCACTTGGTACACACGTGCCACATGCACATCTCGACCCCATCGAGACACCCACTCGCCACGTCTGGCATGTTTGAAAGGTGTCATGCTCGTGTGGTGGACGACCAAGCACCAACTTGGTCCGAAATCAACACGCGAGAGTCCCAAGCATACCCCACAAACTGCATCTCGATGCCACTTTTTCTCCACTTGGTACACACGTGCCACATGCACATCTCGACCCCATCGAGACACCCACTCGCCACGTCTGGCATGTTTGAAAGGTGTCATGCTCGTGTGGTGGACGACCAAGCACCAACTTGGTCCGAAATCAACACGCGAGAGTCCCAAGCATACCCCACAAACTGCATCTCGATGCCACTTTTTCTCCACTTGGTACACACGTGCCACATGCACATCTCGACCCCATCGAGACACCCACTCGCCACGTCTGGCATGTTTGAAAGGTGTCATGCTCGTGTGGTGGACGACCAAGCACCAACTTGGTCCGAAATCAACACGCGAGAGTCCCAAGCATACCCCACAAACTGCATCTCGATGCCACTTTTTCTCCACTTGGTACACACGTGCCACATGCACATCTCGACCCCATCGAGACACCCACTCGCCACGTCTGGCATGTTTGAAAGGTGTCATGCTCGTGTGGTGGACGACCAAGCACCAACTTGGTCCGAAATCAACACGCGAGAGTCCCAAGCATACCCCACAAACTGCATCTCGATGCCACTTTTTCTCCACTTGGTACACACGTGCCACATGCACATCTCGACCCCATCGAGACACCCACTCGCCACGTCTGGCATGTTTGAAAGGTGTCATGCTCGTGTGGTGGACGACCAAGCACCAACTTGGTCCGAAATCAACACGCGAGAGTCCCAAGCATACCCCACAAACTGCATCTCGATGCCACTTTTTCTCCACTTGGTACACACGTGCCACATGCACATCTCGACCCCATCGAGACACCCACTCGCCACGTCTGGCATGTTTGAAAGGTGTCATGCTCGTGTGGTGGACGACCAAGCACCAACTTGGTCCGAAATCAACACGCGAGAGTCCCAAGCATACCCCACAAACTGCATCTCGATGCCACTTTTTCTCCACTTGGTACACACGTGCCACATGCACATCTCGACCCCATCGAGACACCCACTCGCCACGTCTGGCATGTTTGAAAGGTGTCATGCTCGTGTGGTGGACGACCAAGCACCAACTTGGTCCGAAATCAACACGCGAGAGTCCCAAGCATACCCCACAAACTGCATCTCGATGCCACTTTTTCTCCACTTGGTACACACGTGCCACATGCACATCTCGACCCCATCGAGACACCCACTCGCCACGTCTGGCATGTTTGAAAGGTGTCATGCTCGTGTGGTGGACGACCAAGCACCAACTTGGTCCGAAATCAACACGCGAGAGTCCCAAGCATACCCCACAAACTGCATCTCGATGCCACTTTTTCTCCACTTGGTACACACGTGCCACATGCACATCTCGACCCCATCGAGACACCCACTCGCCACGTCTGGCATGTTTGAAAGGTGTCATGCTCGTGTGGTGGACGACCAAGCACCAACTTGGTCCGAAATCAACACGCGAGAGTCCCAAGCATACCCCACAAACTGCATCTCGATGCCACTTTTTCTCCACTTGGTACACACGTGCCACATGCACATCTCGACCCCATCGAGACACCCACTCGCCACGTCTGGCATGTTTGAAAGGTGTCATGCTCGTGTGGTGGACGACCAAGCACCAACTTGGTCCGAAATCAACACGCGAGAGTCCCAAGCATACCCCACAAACTGCATCTCGATGCCACTTTTTCTCCACTTGGTACACACGTGCCACATGCACATCTCGACCCCATCGAGACACCCACTCGCCACGTCTGGCATGTTTGAAAGGTGTCATGCTCGTGTGGTGGACGACCAAGCACCAACTTGGTCCGAAATCAACACGCGAGAGTCCCAAGCATACCCCACAAACTGCATCTCGATGCCACTTTTTCTCCACTTGGTACACACGTGCCACATGCACATCTCGACCCCATCGAGACACCCACTCGCCACGTCTGGCATGTTTGAAAGGTGTCATGCTCGTGTGGTGGACGACCAAGCACCAACTTGGTCCGAAATCAACACGCGAGAGTCCCAAGCATACCCCACAAACTGCATCTCGATGCCACTTTTTCTCCACTTGGTACACACGTGCCACATGCACATCTCGACCCCATCGAGACACCCACTCGCCACGTCTGGCATGTTTGAAAGGTGTCATGCTCGTGTGGTGGACGACCAAGCACCAACTTGGTCCGAAATCAACACGCGAGAGTCCCAAGCATACCCCACAAACTGCATCTCGATGCCACTTTTTCTCCACTTGGTACACACGTGCCACATGCACATCTCGACCCCATCGAGACACCCACTCGCCACGTCTGGCATGTTTGAAAGGTGTCATGCTCGTGTGGTGGACGACCAAGCACCAACTTGGTCCGAAATCAACACGCGAGAGTCCCAAGCATACCCCACAAACTGCATCTCGATGCCACTTTTTCTCCACTTGGTACACACGTGCCACATGCACATCTCGACCCCATCGAGACACCCACTCGCCACGTCTGGCATGTTTGAAAGGTGTCATGCTCGTGTGGTGGACGACCAAGCACCAACTTGGTCCGAAATCAACACGCGAGAGTCCCAAGCATACCCCACAAACTGCATCTCGATGCCACTTTTTCTCCACTTGGTACACACGTGCCACATGCACATCTCGACCCCATCGAGACACCCACTCGCCACGTCTGGCATGTTTGAAAGGTGTCATGCTCGTGTGGTGGACGACCAAGCACCAACTTGGTCCGAAATCAACACGCGAGAGTCCCAAGCATACCCCACAAACTGCATCTCGATGCCACTTTTTCTCCACTTGGTACACACGTGCCACATGCACATCTCGACCCCATCGAGACACCCACTCGCCACGTCTGGCATGTTTGAAAGGTGTCATGCTCGTGTGGTGGACGACCAAGCACCAACTTGGTCCGAAATCAACACGCGAGAGTCCCAAGCATACCCCACAAACTGCATCTCGATGCCACTTTTTCTCCACTTGGTACACACGTGCCACATGCACATCTCGACCCCATCGAGACACCCACTCGCCACGTCTGGCATGTTTGAAAGGTGTCATGCTCGTGTGGTGGACGACCAAGCACCAACTTGGTCCGAAATCAACACGCGAGAGTCCCAAGCATACCCCACAAACTGCATCTCGATGCCACTTTTTCTCCACTTGGTACACACGTGCCACATGCACATCTCGACCCCATCGAGACACCCACTCGCCACGTCTGGCATGTTTGAAAGGTGTCATGCTCGTGTGGTGGACGACCAAGCACCAACTTGGTCCGAAATCAACACGCGAGAGTCCCAAGCATACCCCACAAACTGCATCTCGATGCCACTTTTTCTCCACTTGGTACACACGTGCCACATGCACATCTCGACCCCATCGAGACACCCACTCGCCACGTCTGGCATGTTTGAAAGGTGTCATGCTCGTGTGGTGGACGACCAAGCACCAACTTGGTCCGAAATCAACACGCGAGAGTCCCAAGCATACCCCACAAACTGCATCTCGATGCCACTTTTTCTCCACTTGGTACACACGTGCCACATGCACATCTCGACCCCATCGAGACACCCACTCGCCACGTCTGGCATGTTTGAAAGGTGTCATGCTCGTGTGGTGGACGACCAAGCACCAACTTGGTCCGAAATCAACACGCGAGAGTCCCAAGCATACCCCACAAACTGCATCTCGATGCCACTTTTTCTCCACTTGGTACACACGTGCCACATGCACATCTCGACCCCATCGAGACACCCACTCGCCACGTCTGGCATGTTTGAAAGGTGTCATGCTCGTGTGGTGGACGACCAAGCACCAACTTGGTCCGAAATCAACACGCGAGAGTCCCAAGCATACCCCACAAACTGCATCTCGATGCCACTTTTTCTCCACTTGGTACACACGTGCCACATGCACATCTCGACCCCATCGAGACACCCACTCGCCACGTCTGGCATGTTTGAAAGGTGTCATGCTCGTGTGGTGGACGACCAAGCACCAACTTGGTCCGAAATCAACACGCGAGAGTCCCAAGCATACCCCACAAACTGCATCTCGATGCCACTTTTTCTCCACTTGGTACACACGTGCCACATGCACATCTCGACCCCATCGAGACACCCACTCGCCACGTCTGGCATGTTTGAAAGGTGTCATGCTCGTGTGGTGGACGACCAAGCACCAACTTGGTCCGAAATCAACACGCGAGAGTCCCAAGCATACACAAACTGCATCTCGATGCCACTTTTTCTCCACTTGGTTAAATGAGTTGTATTAACCTTATTTTTGAGCAAAGGCCCTAATGACTTACTAATTTGCCTCGTACTGTATAAATAGAACTTGGAAAACAGAATATGGCAAAGTGGTCATTGAACAGGAGATGAAGTGAGTGAGCCGTTAGCTCACTCATGAAACGACGCTGTCAGGAATGATGTGTTGACGTAACCAGTGGTCCGAAGATAGATGCTTGAGCACATTGAATACCTTGGTGTATCCCTTCTTGAGAGGGAGATCAACCAGGAGCTGTTGTAGATGTAGCTTGATCAAAGAGGCAGCATGAATGGCAACTTCCATCGGACTCTTCGCTGTGAGGTCGGGTCGAAAGGTGCGATCGGCACGTTGGAGCCATATTTGATAATACACGCAGGCTCGGACAATCGGCCAGATCTTCAGATAGCCACGGATGTAGTATCCATCGGACGGCTTGGGCGTCTCGTAGAACATTTCCAGACACGTGGACGGAAAGGAACACTCGAGCAGTCGCTGGATCGCCTTGAAGAAATACCAAACAGATTGACCATATCCACAAGAGAACAGGAAGTGCTCGTACGTCTCATTGACACGACAGAAGACACACGTCGGCTTGGGGTCTTGGTACTGAAACAGATATTGCATGGCGTTGGCGCGGAGAAGGGTCTTGAAAATGAACTCTCCATATCGAGGGAGAATGTGGTCGGGTTGGAGGAAGGCGGCAAGTTGGGTAAGGCGCTTGGGGTCTTCGTAAAAGTTGGATGGCAGGTTGAGATGCTTGGTAGGAAGGATGGACGAGCTGACAGCTGGAGAAGCTCTGGTCTTAGCCGATTTCGAAGTCGCAAGCGCCAACAAGATCGGACTCGAGTCAGGGTGAATTATCCAGTGCCATTCCATCCATTCAGAGCTTGGCGTCGGCAAGTGGAACACGGGAGCATCCTCTTCAGAAACAATCTCAAACAATCGTGATAACTTGGTCACCAAGATTGAGATCCATTGTTTCGTTGGAGGGACAAAATTGGCTTGGCGGCAGGCACGGTTGATTTTGTCGAACAAGATCGAAGCTGGCCAAACTCGCTGACACGGAGTCAACAAATGCGACAACTTCGTGATGTGAAGCGACGCCAATACATTGGCTTGGTCTTGCGTCGATGTAGAGCACTGATCGTATAGGTCTTCGAGTCCAGGCAGATACGAGTTGTGCCAAAGGGGAACATCCAAAGATGAGATGTGATTTGGACAGCCGTACGGAGTCCAGCGGGATTCAAACCAGCTACTCAATAAGGCTTTCCACATTGGAGTGATATTGGGATTCTTGTACAGTTGTCTGATGAATGCAGAAGAGCCATTTGCCAAGAGGAGATCTCGGGGGGAACCCCATGGATGAAAAGCCTTCTCGAGGAGAGTATAGCCCGGCGTAATCCAGGCGGACATGGCAGACTTGCGGGGTGGGGTGGTGATGGCTTGAATGCATCTGATCATGACAGAGCGGTTGTGTTGTTGCCATAAAGCAAGTGCATGGTGCAGGCCTAAGCCACCGGACTTCTTCGGCATGAATAGAATCTCCTTTTTGATCAAACGGAGGCCATGGACAGAGGAGGATGGGTTGATTTCTTCACCATGCATAAATTGAAGCATGGCCTTGTCGATCTTTTTGGTTAAATGAGTTGTATTAACCTTATTTTTGAGCAAAGGCCCTAATGACTTACTAATTTGCCTCGTACTGTATAAATAGAACTTGGAAAACAGAATATGGCAAAGTGGTCATTGAACAGGAGATGAAGTGGTGAGCCGTCAGCTCACTCATGAAACGACACTGTCAGGAATGGCGTGTTGACGTAACCAGGGGTCCGAAGATAGATGCTTGAGCACATTGAATACCTTGGTGTATCCCTTCTTGAGAGGGAGATCAACCAGGAGCTGTTGTAGATGTAGCTTGATCAAAGAGGCAGCATGAATGGCAACTTCCATCGGACTCTTCGCTGTGAGGTCGGGTCGAAAGGTGCGATCGGCACGTTGGAGCCATATTTGATAATACACGCAGGCTCGGACAATCGGCCAGATCTTCAGATAGCCACGGATGTAGTATCCATCGGACGGCTTGGGCGTCTCGTAGAACATTTCCAGACACGTGGACGGAAAGGAACACTCGAGCAGTCGCTGGATCGCCTTGAAGAAATACCAAACAGATTGACCATATCCACAAGAGAACAGGAAGTGCTCGTACGTCTCATTGACACGACAGAAGACACACGTCGGCTTGGGGTCTTGGTACTGAAACAGATATTGCATGGCGTTGGCGCGGAGAAGGGTCTTGAAAATGAACTCTCCATATCGAGGGAGAATGTGGTCGGGTTGGAGGAAGGCGGCAAGTTGGGTAAGGCGCTTGGGGTCTTCGTAAAAGTTGGATGGCAGGTTGAGATGCTTGGTAGGAAGAATGGACGAGCTGACAGCTGGAGAAGCTCTGATCTTAGCCGATTTCGAAGTCGCAAGCGCCAACAAGATCGGACTCGAGTCAGGGTGAATTATCCAGTGCCATTCCATCCATTCAGAGCTTGGCGTCGGCAAGTGGAACACGGGAGCATCCTCTTCAGAAACAATCTCAAACAATCGTGATAACTTGGTCACCAAGATTGAGATCCATTGTTTCGTTGGAGGGACAAAATTGGCTTGGCGGCAGGCACGGTTGATTTTGTCGAACAAGATCGAAGCTGGCCAAACTCGCTGACACGGAGTCAACAAATGCGACAACTTCGTGATGTGAAGCGACGCCAATACATTGGCTTGGTCTTGCGTCGATGTAGAGCACTGATCGTATAGGTCTTCGAGTCCAGGCAGATACGAGTTGTGCCAAAGGGGAACATCCAAAGATGAGATGTGATTTGGACAGCCGTACGGAGTCCAGCGGGATTCAAACCAGCTACTCAATAAGGCTTTCCACATTGGAGTGATATTGGGATTCTTGTACAGTTGTCTGATGAATGCAGAAGAGCCATTTGCCAAGAGGAGATCTCGGGGGGAACCCCATGGATGAAAAGCCTTCTCGAGGAGAGTATAGCCCGGCGTAATCCAGGCGGACATGGCAGACTTGCGGGGTGGGGTGGTGATGGCTTGAATGCATCTGATCATGACAGAGCGGTTGTGTTGTTGCCATAAAGCAAGTGCATGGTGCAGGCCTAAGCCACCGGACTTCTTCGGCATGAATAGGATCTCCTTTTTGATCAAACGGAGGCCATGGACAGAGGAGGATGGGTTGATTTCTTCACCATGCATAAATTGAAGCATGGCCTTGTCGATCTTTTTGGCCAGGTCTTTGTCGGCAGGGACAAAAGCCAGTTGGTACCATAACACAGGCAGACATATGCTGTGCAGGATAGTGACTTTTCCGGCCATGGTTCGAGCCTTGTAGAGCCACAAAGACAAGCGAGCCACAAACTTCTCAAACACGTAATTGAAACGTGCCAATGGAGAAAGATTGGGCGCAACCAAGATACCAAGAGCCTTCACGGGACTGTCGGAAGTAACTTGTAGTGAGGCAAGGTTCCCATTCAACTGGCTGTAGGTCAGAATTTGGGTCTTGTCTACGTTGAGTCGGAAACCAGACTTGTCGCAAAAGGTTTGAACCAATGCAAGCTGCCGGTGGAGGCACGTCTCATTTGCCGCATAGAGTTGCGAGTCGTCGGCAAAGTAACTCCCAGTGTGGTAGCGATCCCCACACTTGATGCCATAGTTGGAGTGTTGCCGTAGGAGTTGGCACATCGGTTCCAAAGCGATCACAAACAGAAGTGGCGACAGTGGATCACCTTGCAACACACCGCGTGAGATGTGAACTGGCTTGGACAAGAAGCCGTTCACCAAGATGCGAGACTTGCGGCCCGAGTACAGTACGCGAACCATGTCAACAAAGGTTTCGGGAAAGCCATAGTGACGGAGGACGCGGAGCAAGTACGCGTGGTCCACGCGATCAAAAGCTTTCTCAAAGTCAAGCAGTGCCACCATCGAGGACGGACTGTGTAGTTTGATGTGGTGCAGCATGTCATCCAGTCGTGCAATATTGGTTTGGATATTGCTTCGACAGATAAAGCCTTGCTGGTCCGGGTGGATGATGTGTCGAATGTGGCGCTGGAGTCGATAAGCCAGAATACTCGTCAGGATTTTCACATCCGTGTTGAGTAGGCTAATGGGCCGATAGTTCTTGGCCTGTGACTTGGGGCCTTTCTTGTGCAGCAACACCAGCGTACTGACAAGTTGCATGGGAGTCAAGCGAGGGTGAGAATGGAGCTGGTGTGTGAATAGCAGCTCCAATACCAACGACCACTTGTGAGGTGCAAGTTTGAGGACTTCGAATGGCAGAGCGTTGGGACCTGGCGCTGAGTTCGAACTGCTGTGTCGAATAGCATGATAGAACTCGTTGGCGCGCAAGGGAGCCGACAGCTCTTTCTGGGCTTGCTCTGGCAGTTGCTTGTGTCGAGTCAATGGGGTCAGAAATGACGACACTTCAGATCGCTGCACCTCGGGAGCTGCAAACAAGTCCTTGTAGTAGTCGACCAGGACGTCAGACATGCCTTGTTGATTGGAGACAACATTTCCATTGACATCCACCAACTCTTTGAAGACTGTCTTCTTCAAGGGGGTAGGGACAGGGGACATGAAGTGGAACTTGGACGAGCGCTCTGCTTTGTACAAGTGAAGTTGGAACGCCTGGTCTTGACGAAACTGCTTGTCTCGATCTTGCAGCTCGTGAATTTGCTTTTGAAGGTCTCGCACTCGATCCACCAGCACTGCATCTTGACGCATGTTGGGGACTTGCAAAAGCGAAGCGATCTCGACAGCTAACTTCTTCAACGGCAGACGTTGTTTCTCCAATCGTTGAGAATGGTATTCTTTGAATTGGGAGCGGATATCATTGACCAGCATGTCGTAGGCCTTGGAGATATTGTGGAATGTTGGAGACTTGTCCAAAAATCGATCCAGACATCCATGAACAATCTCGGCCGCTCGTGGTAGACGAAGTAGCCAAGTTGGAGCTTTCCATGATCCAGAGCCATGGCGCAATGTTTGACGCTTTGTGATGATACGACAAGCCACGTGGTCAGCCTGTGGAACGTGTGGCATGTGCGTCGCCTTCCAATGACGAAGACCCGCCAAGGTGGACGAACAAAAGATGTAGTCGAGTCGGTTGGTGAGTGTGGGACTTGTGAAGGTTCTTGCCACGGGGTTTTGACGGCGAAACAGATCCACCAGAGACAAACTGTGCATCCATTGTTCCAGTTGAAGGGTGCCGGCCATGGTGGAGGTACTGGGTCTCAACGAATCCAAATCTTTGTTGAGAGTGCAGTTGAAATCTCCTCCAACAATGTGGAGCGCATGTGGAGGAAAGTCGCGTGGCAATTCTTCGAAGTAACTTGCTCGTTGTTGGAAGGCTGCCGGCGCATAGATATTGTGGAGAACGACTGTCAGTGGACCCAGAGTACATCGCACTTGTAGATAACGACCACGAAGCACTGGGTTGTCATGAGGGACTTGAGTGGCGTTCTTCAAAGGAGAGTGAGGATGTATCAACGTAGCCAGACCTCCAGTGGCTGGCGACGTAGATACTTCAGGGTAAATAGGCTCTTCAAAGAACAAAGAGCCTTCGTGGTTTGTGATGCGTTGCCAATGGAACGCAACACGGTCGTGGAGACTTGGCGTGCGGAAACGGGTTTCTTGGATAAAGGAAACGGGTTTCTTGGATAAAGGAAACGTCGTGAACACTTGATAGTTTGTCGAGGATGTACCGATGACTGTTGGAGAAGCCATTGGTGTTGAGGGAGATGATTTGTGGGTCCCAGTCCACGAGTTCAGTTGGGACATCGGAGAAGTTGTTGTCACTCATCACGAGTACAGATGAAAATGAGTAGAATGGAGGGGTGAGAGGGGAGGTTGAAATGGATTGAAGCAGGGGATAGAAGCCTTAGAGTTGATCGTCCTCCAAATCGAGGGGATCAATTTCGTCGGCGTTCATGGAGTGGTGAGCTTTGCTGCAGAGCTCGTCGATGTGGTAATTGTTGGTGATGCTTTTGAGCATCGAGATGGCCGACAAGACGGGAGCCGGCAAAGTGAACTTCTCGAGATTGTCGCTGAAGTTTTCGATCAAAGCAAACAGCGACCAGTCCGTCAAGCAGTTGGTGTCAGGCAATCTTGTTGCTTCTTGGTTCAATAGAACAGTCAGTGCCTCCGAGTTTGTGTAGAGGTCTGGGGCCCGATTTGAGAGGAATAAGTCAATCGTAGCAAGTGCAAAGAGGATGCGCTTGATCTCTGGTATGTCCGTGGTCAATTCTTCCAAGATTTCTGACGGGTGAATCTTGTATTGAGCCATGAAGTTGACGTGATGTTTGTAGTTGTGAGGCTTGCCTTGAGCTTTTAACAAAGCCATCTTGCGCTCAATAGTCTTGGTTGCAACAAGTGACTGAAACAAACTGAGGTCTTCATCTTGTGCGTACATAGCATGTGCAACGAGCTGAGGATCATCTCGCAAAATGCGTTGACATTCGGTGATACTGCCTTCGACTTTCTTATCTCGAATGATCTTCTTCGCCAATTCGAGGTGGGCTGCAGCAGACTTGTCAAGTCGTTGTTTCTTCGCTTTGCCTTTGGTCTTTTTCGGGCGTGGCGCACTTGAATCTTCCAATACAATTCGAGGCACTGCAAAGTCTTCAAACGAGAGTTCCACGTCGTCTTCTTCGAGGATATGAAAACGGTTGGATGTCGGCAGGGGATCCAAACGTGGGGACGAAGGCAAAGTACGTTTTGGAGCTGGTCCAGACCGGTAGCCCGTTACCAATTGAAGGTCCAGCGAGTTCTTGGGTGCTCACTTGGTGGAGCAAGAGCGGGCGATTCGTTGGTAGACATTTCCACATCTTCTTGTTGTTTGTCTTGTCCATTGTTGTTAGGGGGATCGCTGTCACCAGACATATCGACATCAGAGCCATGAGAAGGAGCTGTTGGCTGTGGTTGTTCATCTTGACCATCTTCAGATGCCTCAGTTGAGTCGGCCTTGCCTTCCGCATTTGTTCCAGGGTCTTGATCATGATCGTCTCCATCATGTTCAGGTTCTTTTTCTCCTGACGGAGGAGATTTTGCCGCTGCCTTGGCCGCTTTTGCCTTCGCTTTTTCAGCCTTGGCCTCTGCACGTCGTGAAACAATCGACGGAGGCAATGTCTTGTTCAGAGCAGCGATCTTGTGCTGAAACACGACGACAAAAGGCTGACCCGACGGATCCGTAATGGTGATTTCGCGTAGTGCGTCGCCGGATTTTGGCACCAGCACTGCAGGAGGCGCAGACGACTTGAAAATGACTCTCAAATGCGGCGACTTGATGTTCTGACCAGCAGTAGGGTTGAATGCTGCTATCACTGACTTGGTCAATGCAGCCATTTTCTTGACAATCGCCTTGGCCATCGAAGGGTGACTGACCTTGTTGAACGTAACGTAGTAGTTGTTGCCATAACGCGAGTACTTGGGAACCAGGAAGTCTTTGCCACCAAGTCGAAACGTTGTGCCTCCCATTTCCACGCACGTAGACAAGTTGTAACTTGAGATCACAATGGTCTGTGGGTTCTTCTTGTGGATCAAAATGTTCGGAAATTTGGAGCCCCATAACGAACCAGGATTTTCCTTGACAAATTGATCGCAGATGACTTTTTCGGACCAGTCCTTGTAGGCTTCGCCCAACTTGACTGTGAGCTCGTACACTTGGGACTGGGGGGTGAGCAAAATGTTTTCAATGAAGGCGTCCATGTCACCAGAGTCTTTGTAGAATGCGTCCGCCATGGCCTCGCATCGCGCAATATCGTCATCGGCAATAGCATGAGCACCAGTGTTGCGATGTTTCGCGCCTTTGGGGGCATTGCCTTGCTTGGAATCTTTCTTGGACGAAGCTGAATCCTTGCCGGGAGTCTTTTGCGTCCATGGATTGGCCTTTTCAGCGTTTTGTTGCTCTTGATCGCCTTGTATTTTGTCTGCCGCGGTAGGAGGATCAACAGCGCCATTTCCTTGAGCAACGGATTTGTCGACAATGCCTTGATTTGACTGGTCATTGTCATTGTTTGTCGATTGTTCCTCTTGAATAACTTCTCCAGGAGTATCACACGACTTCGCTTGGCCGTTAATGTCGCCTGACCCATCCACCTCCGAGTGAATTTGAGTATTTCCCTCGTCGGTTAAGGCCTCGGTTTCAGTAGAATCCTTCCCCTCGGCGTCTCCAGAGACCATATCCACGTCCTCTTGAGATTTTTCTTCTTCCTCTCCCGTTCTAGGAGGCTCAGCACAGGGGGCGACGCGGTTGGTGGCTGCTGGCTCAGTCCCATTGGTCACGAGAAAGGCCGGGGCCAGACCCCCAGTGACAGGGGTAGAAGGGGAATCCATGCCATCCCCGCAGCACGGTGACTGGGGTACACCATTGCTCCGGCGAGAACCCAAATCGGGATACCGCCCCCGCCCCTCCGAAGAGGCCCCTGGGGGGAAGTAGACAGAACCGCAGGGTGTGCCCATAGGGGGGGCCCTCGTAGCCTCTAGGGCTGGCATGGACCCCGTTTTCTCGCCGCCTTCACTGGGGATCGACTCCAATTGGAGTCCAGGGAAGCAGCCACCACAGGCACAAGGCCCCAGTGGTTCGCCCTCCTGAGTGAGGGCTTCGCTAGACAAGTTAACGACAGTGGTCTGGGGGTCAACCACTGACCCACTGAGGTTGACCCCCCCTGGAACTCCGGCGAGTGGAGCACCAGGTGAAGCGCTGGTGGAGCGAGACGCAGATTGGTCTCCAGAGACGCTGTTGGGGTCGAACTCGACCTCCACTTCGGCCCTAGGGTTAGGTGTAGAGACATTACTCACACCACTTCCGCCATCCTGATTGGACGACGAAAGTGGGTGAGGTGATACAATACCTGGAATGATGGTGACTCCGTGAGTGTTGGTCTCACGGAGCTCGGAACAGCTGTTGGCGTTGGACATTTTGAGCGCGGCGGCACTTGATAACTTCTTGACTTGAGGGGTACGAGGCAAATTCGGAAGTGTCGATCTTTTTGGCCAGGTCTTTGTCGGCAGGGACAAAAGCCAGTTGGTACCATAACACAGGCAGACATATGCTGTGCAGGATAGTGACTTTTCCGGCCATGGTTCGAGCCTTGTAGAGTCACAAAGACAAGCGAGCCACAAACTTCTCAAACACGTAATTGAAACGTGCCAATGGAGAAAGATTGGGCGCAACCAAGATACCAAGAGCCTTCACGGGACTGTCGGAAGTAACTTGTAGTGAGGCAAGGTTCCCATTCAACTGGCTGTAGGTCAGAATTTGGGTCTTGTCTACGTTGAGTCGGAAACCAGACTTGTCGCAAAAGGTTTGAACCAATGCAAGCTGCCGGTGGAGGCACGTCTCATTTGCCGCATAGAGTTGCGAGTCGTCGGCAAAGTAACTCCCAGTGTGGTAGCGATCCCCACACTTGATGCCATAGTTGGAGTGTTGCCGTAGGAGTTGGCACATCGGTTCCAAAGCGATCACAAACAGAAGTGGCGACAGTGGATCACCTTGCAACACACCGCGTGAGATGTGAACTGGCTTGGACAAGAAGCCGTTCACCAAGATGCGAGACTTGCGGCCCGAGTACAGTACGCGAACCATGTCAACAAAGGTTTCGGGAAAGCCATAGTGACGGAGGACGCGGAGCAAGTACGCGTGGTCCACGCGATCAAAAGCTTTCTCAAAGTCAAGCAGTGCCACCATCGAGGACGGACTGTGTAGTTTGATGTGGTGCAGCATGTCATCCAGTCGTGCAATATTGGTTTGGATATTGCTTCGACGGATAAAGCCTTGCTGGTCCGGGTGGATGATGTGTCGAATGTGGCGCTGGAGTCGATAAGCCAGAATACTCGTCAGGATTTTCACATCCGTGTTGAGTAGGCTAATGGGCCGATAGTTCTTGGCTTGTGACTTGGGGCCTTTCTTGTGCAGCAACACCAGCGTACTGACAAGTTGCATGGGAGTCAAGCGAGGGTGAGAATGGAGCTGGTGTGTGAATAGCAGCTCCAATACCAACGACCACTTGTGAGGTGCAAGTTTGAGGACTTCGAATGGCAGAGCGTTGGGACCTGGCGCTGAGTTCGAACTGCTGTGTCGAATAGCATGATAGAACTCGTTGGCGCGCAAGGGAGCCGACAGCTCTTTCTGGGCTTGCTCTGGCAGTTGCTTGTGTCGAGTCAATGGGGTCAGAAATGACGACACTTCAGATCGCTGCACCTCGGGAGCTGCAAACAAGTCCTTGTAGTAGTCGACCAGGACGTCAGACATGCCTTGTTGATTGGAGACAACATTTCCATTGACATCCACCAACTCTTTGAAGACTGTCTTCTTCAAGGGGGTAGGGACAGGGGACATGAAGTGGAACTTGGACGAGCGCTCTGCTTTATACAAGTGAAGTTGGAACGCCTGGTCTTGACGAAACTGCTTGTCTCGATCTTGCAGCTCGTGAATTTGCTTTTGAAGGTCTCGCACTCGATCCACCAGCACTGCATCTTGACGCATGTTGGGGACTTGCAAAAGCGAAGCGATCTCGACAGCTAACTTCTTCAACGGCAGACGTTGTTTCTCCAATCGTTGAGAATGGTATTCTTTGAATTGGGAGCGGATATCATTGACCAGCATGTCGTAGGCCTTGGAGATATTGTGGAATGTTGGAGACTTGTCCAAAAATCGATCCAGACATCCATGAACAATCTCGGCCGCTCGTGGTAGACGAAGTAGCCAAGTTGGAGCTTTCCATGATCCAGAGCCATGGCGCAATGTTTGACGCTTTGTGATGATACGACAAGCCACGTGGTCAGCCTGTGGAACGTGTGGCATGTGCGTCGCCTTCCAATGACGAAGACCCGCCAAGGTGGACGAACAAAAGATGTAGTCGAGTCGGTTGGTGAGTGTGGGACTTGTGAAGGTTCTTGCCACGGGGTTTTGACGGCGAAACAGATCCACCAGAGACAAACTGTGCATCCATTGTTCCAGTTGAAGGGTGCCGGCCATGGTGGAGGTACTGGGTCTCAACGAATCCAAATCTTTGTTGAGAGTGCAGTTGAAATCTCCTCCAACAATGTGGAGCGCATGTGGAGGAAAGTCGCGTGGCAATTCTTCGAAGTAACTTGCTCGTTGTTGGAAGGCTGCCGGCGCATAGATATTGTGGAGAACGACTGTCAGTGGACCCAGAGTACATCGCACTTGTAGATAACGACCACGAAGCACTGGGTTGTCATGAGGGACTTGAGTGGCGTTCTTCAAAGGAGAGTGAGGATGTATCAACGTAGCCAGACCTCCAGTGGCTGGCAACGTGGATACTTCAGGGTAAATAGGCTCTTCAAAGAACAAAGAGCCTTCGTGGTTTGTGATGCGTTGCCAATGGAACGCAACACGGTCGTGGAGACTTGGCGTGCGGAAACGGGTTTCTTGGATAAAGGAAACGGGTTTCTTGGATAAAGGAAACGTCGTGAACACTTGATAGTTTGTCGAGGATGTACCGATGACTGTTGGAGAAGCCATTGGTGTTGAGGGAGATGATTTGTGGGTCCCAGTCCACGAGTTCAGTTGGGACATCGGAGAAGTTGTTGTCACTCATCACGAGTACAGATGAAAATGAGTAGAATGGAGGGGTGAGAGGGGAGGTTGAAATGGATTGAAGCAGGGGATAGAAGCCTTAGAGTTGATCGTCCTCCAAATCGAGGGGATCAATTTCGTCGGCGTTCATGGAGTGGTGAGCTTTGCTGCAGAGCTCGTCGATGTGGTAATTGTTGGTGATGCTTTTGAGCATCGAGATGGCCGACAAGACGGGAGCCGGCAAAGTGAACTTCTCGAGATTGTCGCTGAAGTTTTCGATCAAAGCAAACAGCGACCAGTCCGTCAAGCAGTTGGTGTCAGGCAATCTTGTTGCTTCTTGGTTCAATAGAACAGTCAGTGCCTCCGAGTTTGTGTAGAGGTCTGGGGCCCGATTTGAGAGGAATAAGTCAATCGTAGCAAGTGCAAAGAGGATGCGCTTGATCTCTGGTATGTCCGTGGTCAATTCTTCCAAGATTTCTGACGGGTGAATCTTGTATTGAGCCATGAAGTTGACGTGATGTTTGTAGTTGTGAGGCTTGCCTTGAGCTTTTAACAAAGCCATCTTGCGCTCAATAGTCTTGGTTGCAACAAGTGACTGAAACAAACTGAGGTCTTCATCTTGTGCGTACATAGCATGTGCAACGAGCTGAGGATCATCTCGCAAAATGCGTTGACATTCGGTGATACTGCCTTCGACTTTCTTATCTCGAATGATCTTCTTCGCCAATTCGAGGTGGGCTGCAGCAGACTTGTTAAGTCGTTGTTTCTTCGCTTTGCCTTTGGTCTTTTTCGGGCGTGGCGCACTTGAATCTTCCAATACAATTCGAGGCACTGCAAAGTCTTCAAACGAGAGTTCCACGTCGTCTTCTTCGAGGATATGAAAACGGTTGGATGTCGGCAGGGGATCCAAACGTGGGGACGAAGGCAAAGTACGTTTTGGAGCTGGTCCAGACCGGTAGCCCGTTACCAATTGAAGGTCCAGCGAGTTCTTGGGTGCTCACTTGGTGGAGCAAGAGCGGGCGATTCGTTGGTAGACATTTCCACATCTTCTTGTTGTTTGTCTTGTCCATTGTTGTTAGGGGGATCGCTGTCACCAGACATATCGACATCAGAGCCATGAGAAGGAGCTGTTGGCTGTGGTTGTTCATCTTGACGATCTCCAGATGCCTCAGTTGAGTCGGCCTTGCCTTCCGCATTTGTTCCAGGGTCTTGATCATGATCGTCTCCATCATGTTCAGGTTCTTTTTCTCCTGACGGAGGAGATTTTGCCGCTGCCTTGGCCGCTTTTGCCTTCGCTTTTTCAGCCTTGGCCTCTGCACGTCGTGAAACAATCGACGGAGGCAATGTCTTGTTCAGAGCAGCGATCTTGTGCTGAAACACGACGACAAAAGGCTGACCCGACGGATCCGTAATGGTGATTTCGCGTAGTGCGTCGCCGGATTTTGGCACCAGCACTGCAGGAGGCGCAGACGACTTGAAAATGACTCTCAAATGCGGCGACTTGATGTTCTGACCAGCAGTAGGGTTGAATGCTGCTATCACTGACTTGGTCAATGCAGCCATTTTCTTGACAATCGCCTTGGCCATCGAAGGGTGACTGACCTTGTTGAACGTAACGTAGTAGTTGTTGCCATAACGCGAGTACTTGGGAACCAGGAAGTCTTTGCCACCAAGTCGAAACGTTGTGCCTCCCATTTCCACGCACGTAGACAAGTTGTAACTTGAGATCACAATGGTCTGTGGGTTCTTCTTGTGGATCAAAATGTTCGGAAATTTGGAGCCCCATAACGAACCAGGATTTTCCTTGACAAATTGATCGCAGATGACTTTTTCGGACCAGTCCTTGTAGGCTTCGCCCAACTTGACTGTGAGCTCGTACACTTGGGACTGGGGGGTGAGCAAAATGTTTTCAATGAAGGCGTCCATGTCACCAGAGTCTTTGTAGAATGCGTCCGCCATGGCCTCGCATCGCGCAATATCGTCATCGGCAAGCATGAGCACCAGTGTTGCGATGTTTCGCGCCTTTGGGGGCATTGCCTTGCTTGGAATCTTTCTTGGACGAAGCTGAATCCTTGCCGGGAGTCTTTTGCGTCCATGGATTGGCCTTTTCAGCGTTTTGTTGCTCTTGATCGCCTTGTATTTTGTCTGCCGCGGTAGGAGGATCAACAGCGCCATTTCCTTGAGCAACGGATTTGTCGACAATGCCTTGATTTGACTGGTCATTGTCATTGTTTGTCGATTGTTCCTCTTGAATAACTTCTCCAGGAGTATCACACGGCTTCGCTTGGCCGTTAATGTCGCCTGACCCATCAACCTCAGAGTGAATTTGAGTATTTCCCTCGTCGGTCAAGGCCTCGGTTTCAGTAGAATCCTTCCCCTCGGCGTCTCCAGAGACCATATCCACGTCCTCTTGAGATTGTTCTTCTTCCTCTCCCGTTCTAGGAGGCTCAGCACAGGGGGCGACGCGGTTGGTGGCTGCTGGCTCAGTCCCATTGGTCACGAGAAAGGCCGGGGCCAGACCCCCAGTGACAGGGGTAGAAGGGGAATCCATGCCATCCCCGCAGCACGGTGACTGGGGTACACCATTGCTCCGGCGAGAACCCAAATCGGGATACCGCCCCCGCCCCTCCGAAGAGGCCCCTGGGGGGAAGTAGACAGAACCGCAGGGTGTGCCCATAGGGGGGGCCCTCGTAGCCTCTAGGGCTGGCATGGACCCCGTTTTCTCGCCGCCTTCACTGGGGATCGACTCCAATTGGAGTCCAGGGAAGCAGCCACCACAGGCACAAGGCCCCAGTGGTTCGCCCTCCTGAGTGAGGGCTTCGCTAGACAAGTTAACGACAGTGGTCTGGGGGTCAACCACTGACCCACTGAGGTTGACCCCCCCTGGAACTCCGGCGAGTGGAGCACCAGGTGAAGCGCTGGTGGAGCGAGACGCAGATTGGTCTCCAGAGACGCTGTTGGGGTCGAACTCGACCTCCACTTCGGCCCTAGGGTTAGGTGTAGAGACATTACTCACACCACTTCCGCCATCCTGATTGGACGACGAAAGTGGGTGAGGTGATACAATACCTGGAATGATGGTGACTCCGTGAGTGTTGGTCTCACGGAGCTCGGAACAGCTGTTGGCGTTGGACATTTTGAGCGCGGCGGCACTTGATAACTTCTTGACTTGAGGGGTACGAGGCAAATTCGGAAGTGTCGATCTTTTTGGCCAGGTCTTTGTCGGCAGGGACAAAAGCCAGTTGGTACCATAACACAGGCAGACATATGCTGTGCAGGATAGTGACTTTTCCGGCCATGGTTCGAGCCTTGTAGAGCCACAAAGACAAGCGAGCCACAAACTTCTCAAACACGTAATTGAAACGTGCCAATGGAGAAAGATTGGGCGCAACCAAGATACCAAGAGCCTTCACGGGACTGTCGGAAGTAACTTGTAGTGAGGCAAGGTTCCCATTCAACTGGCTGTAGGTCAGAATTTGGGTCTTGTCTACGTTGAGTCGGAAACCAGACTTGTCGCAAAAGGTTTGAACCAATGCAAGCTGCCGGTGGAGGCACGTCTCATTTGCCGCATAGAGTTGCGAGTCGTCGGCAAAGTAACTCCCAGTGTGGTAGCGATCCCCACACTTGATGCCATAGTTGGAGTGTTGCCGTAGGAGTTGGCACATCGGTTCCAAAGCGATCACAAACAGAAGTGGCGACAGTGGATCACCTTGCAACACACCGCGTGAGATGTGAACTGGCTTGGACAAGAAGCCGTTCACCAAGATGCGAGACTTGCGGCCCGAGTACAGTACGCGAACCATGTCAACAAAGGTTTCGGGAAAGCCATAGTGACGGAGGACGCGGAGCAAGTACGCGTGGTCCACGCGATCAAAAGCTTTCTCAAAGTCAAGCAGTGCCACCATCGAGGACGGACTGTGTAGTTTGATGTGGTGCAGCATGTCATCCAGTCGTGCAATATTGGTTTGGATATTGCTTCGACGGATAAAGCCTTGCTGGTCCGGGTGGATGATGTGTCGAATGTGGCGCTGGAGTCGATAAGCCAGAATACTCGTCAGGATTTTCACATCCGTGTTGAGTAGGCTAATGGGCCGATAGTTCTTGGCTTGTGACTTGGGGCCTTTCTTGTGCAGCAACACCAGCGTACTGACAAGTTGCATGGGAGTCAAGCGAGGGTGAGAATGGAGCTGGTGTGTGAATAGCAGCTCCAATACCAACGACCACTTGTGAGGTGCAAGTTTGAGGACTTCGAATGGCAGAGCGTTGGGACCTGGCGCTGAGTTCGAACTGCTGTGTCGAATAGCATGATAGAACTCGTTGGCGCGCAAGGGAGCCGACAGCTCTTTCTGGGCTTGCTCTGGCAGTTGCTTGTGTCGAGTCAATGGGGTCAGAAATGACGACACTTCAGATCGCTGCACGTCGGGAGCTGCAAACAAGTCCTTGTAGTAGTCGACCAGGACGTCAGACATGCCTTGTTGATTGGAGACAACATTTCCATTGACATCCACCAACTCTTTGAAGACTGTCTTCTTCAAGGGGGTAGGGACAGGGGACATGAAGTGGAACTTGGACGAGCGCTCTGCTTTATACAAGTGAAGTTGGAACGCCTGGTCTTGACGAAACTGCTTGTCTCGATCTTGCAGCTCGTGAATTTGCTTTTGAAGGTCTCGCACTCGATCCACCAGCACTGCATCTTGACGCATGTTGGGGACTTGCAAAAGCGAAGCGATCTCGACAGCTAACTTCTTCAACGGCAGACGTTGTTTCTCCAATCGTTGAGAATGGTATTCTTTGAATTGGGAGCGGATATCATTGACCAGCATGTCGTAGGCCTTGGAGATATTGTGGAATGTTGGAGACTTGTCCAAAAATCGATCCAGACATCCATGAACAATCTCGGCCGCTCGTGGTAGACGAAGTAGCCAAGTTGGAGCTTTCCATGATCCAGAGCCATGGCGCAATGTTTGACGCTTTGTGATGATACGACAAGCCACGTGGTCAGCCTGTGGAACGTGTGGCATGTGCGTCGCCTTCCAATGACGAAGACCCGCCAAGGTGGACGAACAAAAGATGTAGTCGAGTCGGTTGGTGAGTGTGGGACTTGTGAAGGCTCGTGCCACGGGGTTTTGACGGCGAAACAGATCCACCAGAGACAAACTGTGCATCCATTGTTCCAGTTGAAGGGTGCCGGCCATGGTGGAGGTACTGGGTCTCAACGAATCCAAATCTTTGTTGAGAGTGCAGTTGAAATCTCCTCCAACAATGTGGAGCGCATGTGGAGGAAAGTCGCGTGGCAATTCTTCGAAGTAACTTGCTCGTTGTTGGAAGGCTGCCGGCGCATAGATATTGTGGAGAACGACTGTCAGTGGACCCAGAGTACATCGCACTTGTAGATAACGACCACGAAGCACTGGGTTGTCATGAGGGACTTGAGTGGCGTTCTTCAAAGGAGAGTGAGGATGTATCAACGTAGCCAGACCTCCAGTGGCTGGCGACGTGGATACTTCAGGGTAAATAGGCTCTTCAAAGAACAAAGAGCCTTCGTGGTTTGTGATGCGTTGCCAATGGAACGCAACACGGTCGTGGAGACTTGGCGTGCGGAAACGGGTTTCTTGGATAAAGGAAACGTCGTGAACACTTGATAGTTTGTCGAGGATGTACCGATGACTGTTGGAGAAGCCATTGGTGTTGAGGGAGATGATTTGTGGGTCCCAGTCCACGAGTTCAGTTGGGACATCGGAGAAGTTGTTGTCACTCATCACGAGTACAGATGAAAATGAGTAGAATGGAGGGGTGAGAGGGGAGGTTGAAATGGATTGAAGCAGGGGATAGAAGCCTTAGAGTTGATCGTCCTCCAAATCGAGGGGATCAATTTCGTCGGCGTTCATGGAGTGGTGAGCTTTGCTGCAGAGCTCGTCGATGTGGTAATTGTTGGTGATGCTTTTGAGCATCGAGATGGCCGACAAGACGGGAGCCGGCAAAGTGAACTTCTCGAGATTGTCGCTGAAGTTTTCGATCAAAGCAAACAGCGACCAGTCCGTCAAGCAGTTGGTGTCAGGCAATCTTGTTGCTTCTTGGTTCAATAGAACAGTCAGTGCCTCCGAGTTTGTGTAGAGGTCTGGGGCCCGATTTGAGAGGAATAAGTCAATCGTAGCAAGTGCAAAGAGGATGCGCTTGATCTCTGGTATGTCCGTGGTCAATTCTTCCAAGATTTCTGACGGGTGAATCTTGTATTGAGCCATGAAGTTGACGTGATGTTTGTAGTTGTGAGGCTTGCCTTGAGCTTTTAACAAAGCCATCTTGCGCTCAATAGTCTTGGTTGCAACAAGTGACTGAAACAAACTGAGGTCTTCATCTTGTGCGTACATAGCATGTGCAACGAGCTGAGGATCATCTCGCAAAATGCGTTGACATTCGGTGATACTGCCTTCGACTTTCTTATCTCGAATGATCTTCTTCGCCAATTCGAGGTGGGCTGCAGCAGACTTGTTAAGTCGTTGTTTCTTCGCTTTGCCTTTGGTCTTTTTCGGGCGTGGCGCACTTGAATCTTCCAATACAATTCGAGGCACTGCAAAGTCTTCAAACGAGAGTTCCACGTCGTCTTCTTCGAGGATATGAAAACGGTTGGATGTCGGCAGGGGATCCAAACGTGGGGACGAAGGCAAAGTACGTTTTGGAGCTGGTCCAGACCGGTAGCCCGTTACCAATTGAAGGTCCAGCGAGTTCTTGGGTGCTCACTTGGTGGAGCAAGAGCGGGCGATTCGTTGGTAGACATTTCCACATCTTCTTGTTGTTTGTCTTGTCCATTGTTGTTAGGGGGATCGCTGTCACCAGACATATCGACATCAGAGCCATGAGAAGGAGCTGTTGGCTGTGGTTGTTCATCTTGACGATCTCCAGATGCCTCAGTTGAGTCGGCCTCGCCTTCCGCATTTGTTCCAGGGTCTTGATCATGATCGTCTCCATCATGTTCAGGTTCTTTTTCTCCTGACGGAGGAGATTTTGCCGCTGCCTTGGCCGCTTTTGCCTTCGCTTTTTCAGCCTTGGCCTCTGCACGTCGTGAAACAATCGACGGAGGCAATGTCTTGTTCAGAGCAGCGATCTTGTGCTGAAACACGACGACAAAAGGCTGACCCGACGGATCCGTAATGGTGATTTCGCGTAGTGCGTCGCCGGATTTTGGCACCAACACTGCTGGAGGCGCAGGCGACTTGAAAATGACTCTCAAATGCGGCGACTTGATGTTCTGACCAGCAGTAGGGTTGAATGCTGCTATCACTGACTTGGTCAATGCAGCCATTTTCTTGACAATTGCCTTGGCCATCGAAGGGTGACTGACCTTGTTGAACGTAACATAGTAGTTGTTGCCATAACGCGAGTACTTGGGAACCAGGAAATCTTTGCCACCAAGTCGAAACGTTGTGCCTCCCATTTCCACGCACGTAGACAAGTTGTAACTTGAGATCACAATGGTCTGTGGGTTCTTCTTGTGGATCAAAATGTTCGGAAATTTGGAGCCCCATAACGAACCAGGATTTTCCTTGACAAATTGATCGCAGATGACTTTTTCGGACCAGTCCTTGTAGGCTTCGCCCAACTTGACTGTGAGCTCGTACACTTGGGACTGGGGGGTGAGCAAAATGTTTTCAATGAAGGCGTCCATGTCACCAGAGTCTTTGTAGAATGCGTCCGCCATGGCCTCGCATCGCGCAATATCGTCATCGGCAATAGCATGAGCACCAGTGTTGCGATGTTTCGCGCCTTTGGGGGCATTGCCTTGCTTGGAATCTTTCTTGGACGAAGCTGAATCCTTGCCGGGAGTCTTTTGCGTCCATGGATTGGCCTTTTCAGCGTTTTGTTGCTCTTGATCGCCTTGTATTTTGTCACTTCCGAATTTGCCTCGTACCCCTCAAGTCAAGAAGTTATCAAGTGCCGCCGCGCTCAAAATGTCCAACGCCAACAGCTGTTCCGAGCTCCGTGAGACCAACACTCACGGAGTCACCATCATTCCAGGTATTGTATCACCTCACCCACTTTCGTCGTCCAATCAGGATGGCGGAAGTGGTGTGAGTAATGTCTCTACACCTAACCCTAGGGCCGAAGTGGAGGTCGAGTTCGACCCCAACAGCGTCTCTGGAGACCAATCTGCGTCTCGCTCCACCAGCGCTTCACCTGGTGCTCCACTCGCCGGAGTTCCAGGGGGGGTCAACCTCAGTGGGTCAGTGGTTGACCCCCAGACCACTGTCGTTAACTTGTCTAGCGAAGCCCTCACTCAGGAGGGCGAACCACTGGGGCCTTGTGCCTGTGGTGGCTGCTTCCCTGGACTCCAATTGGAGTCGATCCCCAGTGAAGGCGGCGAGAAAACGGGGTCCATGCCAGCCCTAGAGGCTACGAGGGCCCCCCCTATGGGCACACCCTGCGGTTCTGTCTACTTCCCCCCAGGGGCCTCTTCGGAGGGGCGGGGGCGGTATCCCGATTTGGGTTCTCGCCGGAGCAATGGTGTACCCCAGTCACCGTGCTGCGGGGATGGCATGGATTCCCCTTCTACCCCTGTCACTGGGGGTCTGGCCCCGGCCTTTCTCGTGACCAATGGTTAAATGAGTTGTATTAACCTTATTTTTGAGCAAAGGCCCTAATGACTTACTAATTTGCCTCGTACTGTATAAATAGAACTTGGAAAACAGAATATGGCAAAGTGGTCATTGAACAGGAGATGAAGTGGTGAGCCGTCAGCTCACTCATGAAACGACACTGTCAGGAATGGCGTGTTGACGTAACCAGGGGTCCGAAGATAGATGCTTGAGCACATTGAATACCTTGGTGTATCCCTTCTTGAGAGGGAGATCAACCAGGAGCTGTTGTAGATGTAGCTTGATCAAAGAGGCAGCATGAATGGCAACTTTCATCGGACTCTTCGCTGTGAGGTCGGGTCGAAAGGTGCGATCGGCACGTTGGAGCCATATTTGATAATACACGCAGGCTCGGACAATCGGCCAGATCTTCAGATAGCCACGGATGTAGTATCCATCGGACGGCTTGGGCGTCTCGTAGAACATTTCCAGACACGTGGACGGAAAGGAACACTCGAGCAGTCGCTGGATTGTCTTGAAGAAATACCAAACAGATTGACCATATCCACAAGAGAACAGGAAATGCTCGTACGTCTCATTGACACGACAGAAGACACACGTCGGCTTGGGGTCTTGGTACTGAAACAGATATTGCATGGCGTTGGCGCGGAGAAGGGTCTTGAAAATGAACTCTCCATATCGAGGGAGAATGTGGTCGGGTTGGAGGAAGGCGGCAAGTTGGGTAAGGCGCTTGGGGTCTTCGTAAAAGTTGGATGGCAGGTTGAGATGCTTGGTAGGAAGAATGGACGAGCTGACAGCTGGAGAAGCTCTGATCTTAGCCGATTTCGAAGTCGCAAGCGCCAACAAGATCGGACTCGAGTCAGGGTGAATTATCCAGTGCCATTCCATCCATTCAGAGCTTGGCGTCGGCAAGTGGAACACGGGAGCATCCTCTTCAGAAACAATCTCAAACAATCGTGATAACTTGGTCACCAAGATTGAGATCCATTGTTTCGTTGGAGGGACAAAATTGGCTTGGCGGCAGGCACGGTTGATTTTGTCGAACAAGATCGAAGCTGGCCAAACTCGCTGACACGGAGTCAACAAATGCGACAACTTCGTGATGTGAAGCGAAGCCAATACATTGGCTTGGTCTTGCGTCGATGTAGAGCACTGATCGTATAGGTCTTCGAGTCCAGGCAGATACGAGTTGTGCCAAAGGGGAACATCCAAAGATGAGATGTGATTTGGACAGCCGTACGGAGTCCAGCGGGATTCAAACCAGCTACTCAATAAGGCTTTCCACATTGGAGTGATATTGGGATTCTTGTACAGTTGTCTGATGAATGCAGAAGAGCCATTTGCCAAGAGGAGATCTCGGGGGGAACCCCATGGATGAAAAGCCTTCTCGAGGAGAGTATAGCCCGGCGTAATCCAGGCAGACATGGCAGACTTGCGGGGTGGGGTGGTGATGGCTTGAATGCATCTGATCATGACAGAGCGGTTGTGTTGTTGCCATAAAGCAAGTGCATGGTGCAGGCCTAAGCCACCGGACTTCTTCGGCATGAATATGATCTCCTTTTTGATCAAACGGAGGCCATGGACAGAGGAGGATGGGTTGATTTCTTCACCATGCATAAATTGAAGCATGGCCTTGTCGATCTTTTTGGCCAGGTCTTTGTCGGCAGGGACAAAAGCCAGTTGGTACCATAACACAGGCAGACATATGCTGTGCAGGATAGTGACTTTTCCGGCCATGGTTCGAGCCTTGTAGAGCCACAAAGACAAGCGAGCCACAAACTTCTCAAACACGTAATTGAAACGTGCCAATGGAGAAAGATTGGGCGCAACCAAGATACCAAGAGCCTTCACGGGACTGTCGGAAGTAACTTGTAGTGAGGCAAGGTTCCCATTCAACTGGCTGTAGGTCAGAATTTGGGTCTTGTCTACGTTGAGTCGGAAACCAGACTTGTCGCAAAAGGTTTGAACCAATGCAAGCTGCCGGTGGAGGCACGTCTCATTTGCCGCATAGAGTTGCGAGTCGTCGGCAAAGTAACTCCCAGTGTGGTAGCGATCCCCACACTTGATGCCATAGTTGGAGTGTTGCCGTAGGAGTTGGCACATCGGTTCCAAAGCGATCACAAACAGAAGTGGCGACAGTGGATCACCTTGCAACACACCGCGTGAGATGTGAACTGGCTTGGACAAGAAGCCGTTCACCAAGATGCGAGACTTGCGGCCCGAGTACAGTACGCGAACCATGTCAACAAAGGTTTCGGGAAAGCCATAGTGACGGAGGACGCGGAGCAAGTACGCGTGGTCCACGCGATCAAAAGCTTTCTCAAAGTCAAGCAGTGCCACCATCGAGGACGGACTGTGTAGTTTGATGTGGTGCAGCATGTCATCCAGTCGTGCAATATTGGTTTGGATATTGCTTCGACGGATAAAGCCTTGCTGGTCCGGGTGGATGATGTGTCGAATGTGGCGCTGGAGTCGATAAGCCAGAATACTCGTCAGGATTTTCACATCCGTGTTGAGTAGGCTAATGGGCCGATAGTTCTTGGCTTGTGACTTGGGGCCTTTCTTGTGCAGCAACACCAGCGTACTGACAAGTTGCATGGGAGTCAAGCGAGGGTGAGAATGGAGCTGGTGTGTGAATAGCAGCTCCAATACCAACGACCACTTGTGAGGTGCAAGTTTGAGGACTTCGAATGGCAGAGCGTTGGGACCTGGCGCTGAGTTCGAACTGCTGTGTCGAATAGCATGATAGAACTCGTTGGCGCGCAAGGGAGCCGACAGCTCTTTCTGGGCTTGCTCTGGCAGTTGCTTGTGTCGAGTCAATGGGGTCAGAAATGACGACACTTCGTCTCCAGATCGCTGCACCTCGGGAGCTGCAAACAAGTCCTTGTAGTAGTCGACCAGGACGTCAGACATGCCTTGTTGATTGGAGACAACATTTCCATTGACATCCACCAACTCTTTGAAGACTGTCTTCTTCAAGGGGGTAGGGACAGGGGACATGAAGTGGAACTTGGACGAGCGCTCTGCTTTATACAAGTGAAGTTGGAACGCCTGGTCTTGACGAAACTGCTTGTCTCGATCTTGCAGCTCGTGAATTTGCTTTTGAAGGTCTCGCACTCGATCCACCAGCACTGAATCTTGACGCATGTTGGGGACTTGCAAAAGCGAAGCGATCTCGACAGCTAACTTCTTCAACGGCAGACGTTGTTTCTCCAATCGTTGAGAATGGAATTCTTTGAATTGGGAGCGGATATCATTGACCAGCATGTCGTAGGCCTTGGAGATATTGTGGAATGTTGGAGACTTGTCCAAAAATCGATCCAGACATCCATGAACAATCTCGGCCGCTCGTGGTAGACGAAGTAGCCAAGTTGGAGCTTTCCATGATCCAGAGCCATGGCGCAATGTTTGACGCTTTGTGATGATACGACAAGCCACGTGGTCAGCCTGTGGAACGTGTGGCATGTGCGTCGCCTTCCAATGACAAAGACCCGCCAAGGTGGACGAACAAAAGATGTAGTCGAGTCGGTTGGTGAGTGTGGGACTTGTGAAGGCTCGTGCCACGGGGTTTTGACGGCGAAACAGATCCACCAGAGACAAACTGTGCATCCATTGTTCCAGTTGAAGGGTGCCGGCCATGGTGGAGGTACTGGGTCTCAACGAATCCAAATCTTTGTTGAGAGTGCAGTTGAAATCTCCTCCAACAATGTGGAGCGCATGTGGAGGAAAGTCGCGTGGCAATTCTTCGAAGTAACTTGCTCGTTGTTGGAAGGCTGCCGGCGCATAGATATTGTGGAGAACGACTGTCAGTGGACCCAGAGTACATCGCACTTGTAGATAACGACCACGAAGCACTGGGTTGTCATGAGGGACTTGAGTGGCGTTCTTCAAAGGAGAGTGAGGATGTATCAACGTAGCCAGACCTCCAGTGGCTGGCGACGTGGATACTTCAGGGTAAATAGGCTCTTCAAAGAACAAAGAGCCTTCGTGGTTTGTGATGCGTTGCCAATGGAACGCAACACGGTCGTGGAGACTTGGCGTGCGGAAACGGGTTTCTTGGATAAAGGAAACGTCGTGAACACTTGATAGTTTGTCGAGGATGTACCGATGACTGTTGGAGAAGCCATTGGTGTTGAGGGAGATGATTTGTGGGTCCCAGTCCACGAGTTCAGTTGGGACATCGGAGAAGTTGTTGTCAATCATCACGAGTACAGATGAAAATGAGTAGAATGGAGGGGTCAGAGGGGAGGTTGAAATGGATTGAAGCAGGGGATAGAAGCCTTAGAGTTGATCGTCCTCCAAATCGAGGGGATCAATTTCGTCGGCGTTCATGGAGTGGTGAGCTTTGCTGCAGAGCTCGTCGATGTGGTAATTGTTGGTGATGCTTTTGAGCATCGAGATGGCCGACAAGACGGGAGCCGGCAAAGTGAACTTCTCGAGATTGTCGCTGAAGTTTTCGATCAAAGCAAACAGCGACCAGTCCGTCAAGCAGTTGGTGTCAGGCAATCTTGTTGCTTCTTGGTTCAATAGAACAGTCAGTGCCTCCGAGTTTGTGTAGAGGTCTGGGGCCCGATTTGAGAGGAATAAGTCAATCGTAGCAAGTGCAAAGAGGATGCGCTTGATCTCTGGTATGTCCGTGGTCAATTCTTCCAAGATTTCTGACGGGTGAATCTTGTATTGAGCCATGAAGTTGACGTGATGTTTGTAGTTGTGAGGCTTGCCTTGAGCTTTTAACAAAGCCATCTTGCGCTCAATAGTCTTGGTTGCAACAAGTGACTGAAACAAACTGAGGTCTTCATCTTGTGCGTACATAGCATGTGCAACGAGCTGAGGATCATCTCGCAAAATGCGTTGACATTCGGTGATACTGCCTTCGACTTTCTTGTCTCGAATGATCTTCTTCGCCAATTCGAGGTGGGCTGCAGCAGACTTGTTAAGTCGTTGTTTCTTCGCTTTGCCTTTGGTCTTTTTCGGGCGTGGCGCACTTGAATCTTCCAATACAATTCGAGGCACTGCAAAGTCTTCAAACGAGAGTTCCACGTCGTCTTCTTCGAGGATATGAAAACGGTTGGATGTCGGCAGGGGATCCAAACGTGGGGACGAAGGCAAAGTACGTTTTGGAGCTGGTCCAGACCGGTAGCCCGTTACCAATTGAAGGTCCAGCGAGTTCTTGGGCTGCTCACTTGGTGGAGCAAGAGCGGGCGATTCGTTGGTAGACATTTCCACATCTTCTTGTTGTTTGTCTTGTCCATTGTTGTTAGGGGGATCGCTGTCACCAGACATATCGACATCAGAGCCATGAGAAGGAGCTGTTGGCTGTGGTTGTTCATCTTGACCATCTTCAGATGCCTCAGTTGAGTCGGCCTTGCCTTCCGCATTTGTTCCAGGGTCTTGATCATGATCGTCTCCATCATGTTCAGGTTCTTTTTCTCCTGACGGAGGAGATTTTGCCGCTGCCTTGGCCGCTTTTGCCTTCGCTTTTTCAGCCTTGGCCTCTGCACGTCGTGAAACAATCGACGGAGGCAATGTCTTGTTCAGAGCAGCGATCTTGTGCTGAAACACGACGACAAAAGGCTGACCCGACGGATCCGTAATGGTGATTTCGCGTAGTGCGTCGCCGGATTTTGGCACCAGCACTGCAGGAGGCGCAGACGACTTGAAAATGACTCTCAAATGCGGCGACTTGATGTTCTGACCAGCAGTAGGGTTGAATGCTGCTATCACTGACTTGGTCAATGCAGCCATTTTCTTGACAATTGCCTTGGCCATCGAAGGGTGACTGACCTTGTTGAACGTAACGTAGTAGTTGTTGCCATAACGCGAGTATTTGGGAACCAGGAAGTCTTTGCCACCAAGTCGAAACGTTGTGCCTCCCATTTCCACGCACGTAGACAAGTTGTAACTTGAGATCACAATGGTCTGTGGGTTCTTCTTGTGGATCAAAATGTTCGGAAATTTGGAGCCCCATAACGAACCAGGATTTTCCTTGACAAATTGATCGCAGATGACTTTTTCGGACCAGTCCTTGTAGGCTTCGCCCAACTTGACTGTGAGCTCGTACACTTGGGACTGGGGGGTGAGCAAAATGTTTTCAATGAAGGCGTCCATGTCACCAGAGTCTTTGTAGAATGCGTCCGCCATGGCCTCGCATCGCGCAATATCGTCATCGGCAATAGCATGAGCACCAGTGTTGCGATGTTTCGCGCCTTTGGGGGCATTGCCTTGCTTGGAATCTTTCTTGGACGAAGCTGAATCCTTGCCGGGAGTCTTTTGCGTCCATGGATTGGCCTTTTCAGCGTTTTGTTGCTCTTGATCGCCTTGTATTTTGTCTGCCGCGGTAGGAGGATCAACAGCGCCATTTCCTTGAGCAACGGATTTGTCGACAATGTCTTGATTTGACTGGTCATTGTCATTGTTTGTCGATTGTTCCTCTTGAATAACTTCTCCAGGAGTATCACACGACTTCGCTTGGCCGTTAATGTCGCCTGACCCATCAACCTCAGAGTGAATTTGAGTATTTCCCTCGTCGGTCAAGGCCTCGGTTTCAGTAGAATCCTTCCCCTCGGCGTCTCCAGAGACCATATCCACGTCCTCTTGAGATTTTTCTTCTTCCTCTCCCGTTCTAGGAGGCTCAGCACAGGGGGCGACGCGGTTGGTGGCTGCTGGCTCAGTCCCATTGGTCACGAGAAAGGCCGGGGCCAGACCCCCAGTGACAGGGGTAGAAGGGGAATCCATGCCATCCCCGCAGCACGGTGACTGGGGTACACCATTGCTCCGGCGAGAACCCAAATCGGGATACCGCCCCCGCCCCTCCGAAGAGGCCCCTGGGGGGAAGTAGACAGAACCGCAGGGTGTGCCCATAGGGGGGGCCCTCGTAGCCTCTAGGGCTGGCATGGACCCCGTTTTCTCGCCGCCTTCACTGGGGATCGACTCCAATTGGAGTCCAGGGAAGCGGCCACCACAGGCACAAGGCCCCAGTGGTTCGCCCTCCTGAGTGAGGGCTTCGCTAGACAAGTTAACGACAGTGGTCTGGGGGTCAACCACTGACCCACTGAGGTTGACCCCCCCTGGAACTCCGGCGAGTGGAGCACCAGGTGAAGCGCTGGGGGAGCGAGACGCAGATTGGTCTCCAGAGACGCTGTTGGGGTCGAACTCGACCTCCACTTCGGCCCTAGGGTTAGGTGTAGCGACATTACTCACACCACTTCCGCCATCCTGATTGGACGACGAAAGTGGGTGAGGTGATACAATACCTGGAATGATGGTGACTCCGTGAGTGTTGGTCTCACGGAGCTCGGAACAGCTGTTGGCGTTGGACATTTTGAGCGCGGCGGCACTTGATAACTTCTTGACTTGAGGGGTACGAGGCAAATTCGGAAGTCGTAGGCCTTGGAGATATTGTGGAATGTTGGAGACTTGTCCAAAAATCGATCCAGACATCCATGAACAATCTCGGCCGCTCGTGGTAGACGAAGTAGCCAAGTTGGAGCTTTCCATGATCCAGAGCCATGGCGCAATGTTTGACGCTTTGTGATGATACGACAAGCCACGTGGTCAGCCTGTGGAACGTGTGGCATGTGCGTCGCCTTCCAATGACAAAGACCCGCCAAGGTGGACGAACAAAAGATGTAGTCGAGTCGGTTGGTGAGTGTGGGACTTGTGAAGGCTCGTGCCACGGGGTTTTGACGGCGAAACAGATCCACCAGAGACAAACTGTGCATCCATTGTTCCAGTTGAAGGGTGCCGGCCATGGTGGAGGTACTGGGTCTCAACGAATCCAAATCTTTGTTGAGAGTGCAGTTGAAATCTCCTCCAACAATGTGGAGCGCATGTGGAGGAAAGTCGCGTGGCAATTCTTCGAAGTAACTTGCTCGTTGTTGGAAGGCTGCCGGCGCATAGATATTGTGGAGAACGACTGTCAGTGGACCCAGAGTACATCGCACTTGTAGATAACGACCACGAAGCACTGGGTTGTCATGAGGGACTTGAGTGGCGTTCTTCAAAGGAGAGTGAGGATGTATCAACGTAGCCAGACCTCCAGTGGCTGGCGACGTGGATACTTCAGGGTAAATAGGCTCTTCAAAGAACAAAGAGCCTTCGTGGTTTGTGATGCGTTGCCAATGGAACGCAACACGGTCGTGGAGACTTGGCGTGCGGAAACGGGTTTCTTGGATAAAGGAAACGTCGTGAACACTTGATAGTTTGTCGAGGATGTACCGATGACTGTTGGAGAAGCCATTGGTGTTGAGGGAGATGATTTGTGGGTCCCAGTCCACGAGTTCAGTTGGGACATCGGAGAAGTTGTTGTCACTCATCACGAGTACAGATGAAAATGAGTAGAATGGAGGGGTCAGAGGGGAGGTTGAAATGGATTGAAGCAGGGGATAGAAGCCTTAGAGTTGATCGTCCTCCAAATCGAGGGGATCAATTTCGTCGGCGTTCATGGAGTGGTGAGCTTTGCTGCAGAGCTCGTCGATGTGGTAATTGTTGGTGATGCTTTTGAGCATCGAGATGGCCGACAAGACGGGAGCCGGCAAAGTGAACTTCTCGAGATTGTCGCTGAAGTTTTCGATCAAAGCAAACAGCGACCAGTCCGTCAAGCAGTTGGTGTCAGGCAATCTTGTTGCTTCTTGGTTCAATAGAACAGTCAGTGCCTCCGAGTTTGTGTAGAGGTCTGGGGCCCGATTTGAGAGGAATAAGTCAATCGTAGCAAGTGCAAAGAGGATGCGCTTGATCTCTGGTATGTCCGTGGTCAATTCTTCCAAGATTTCTGACGGGTGAATCTTGTATTGAGCCATGAAGTTGACGTGATGTTTGTAGTTGTGAGGCTTGCCTTGAGCTTTTAACAAAGCCATCTTGCGCTCAATAGTCTTGGTTGCAACAAGTGACTGAAACAAACTGAGGTCTTCATCTTGTGCGTACATAGCATGTGCAACGAGCTGAGGATCATCTCGCAAAATGCGTTGACATTCGGTGATACTGCCTTCGACTTTCTTGTCTCGAATGATCTTCTTCGCCAATTCGAGGTGGGCTGCAGCAGACTTGTTAAGTCGTTGTTTCTTCGCTTTGCCTTTGGTCTTTTTCGGGCGTGGCGCACTTGAATCTTCCAATACAATTCGAGGCACTGCAAAGTCTTCAAACGAGAGTTCCACGTCGTCTTCTTCGAGGATATGAAAACGGTTGGATGTCGGCAGGGGATCCAAACGTGGGGACGAAGGCAAAGTACGTTTTGGAGCTGGTCCAGACCGGTAGCCCGTTACCAATTGAAGGTCCAGCGAGTTCTTGGGCTGCTCACTTGGTGGAGCAAGAGCGGGCGATTCGTTGGTAGACATTTCCACATCTTCTTGTTGTTTGTCTTGTCCATTGTTGTTAGGGGGATCGCTGTCACCAGACATATCGACATCAGAGCCATGAGAAGGAGCTGTTGGCTGTGGTTGTTCATCTTGACCATCTTCAGATGCCTCAGTTGAGTCGGCCTTGCCTTCCGCATTTGTTCCAGGGTCTTGATCATGATCGTCTCCATCATGTTCAGGTTCTTTTTCTCCTGACGGAGGAGATTTTGCCGCTGCCTTGGCCGCTTTTGCCTTCGCTTTTTCAGCCTTGGCCTCTGCACGTCGTGAAACAATCGACGGAGGCAATGTCTTGTTCAGAGCAGCGATCTTGTGCTGAAACACGACGACAAAAGGCTGACCCGACGGATCCGTAATGGTGATTTCGCGTAGTACGTCGCCGGATTTTGGCACCAGCACTGCAGGAGGCGCAGACGACTTGAAAATGACTCTCAAATGCGGCGACTTGATGTTCTGACCAGCAGTAGGGTTGAATGCTGCTATCACTGACTTGGTCAATGCAGCCATTTTCTTGACAATCGCCTTGGCCATCGAAGGGTGACTGACCTTGTTGAACGTAACGTAGTAGTTGTTGCCATAACGCGAGTATTTGGGAACCAGGAAGTCTTTGCCACCAAGTCGAAACGTTGTGCCTCCCATTTCCACGCACGTAGACAAGTTGTAACTTGAGATCACAATGGTCTGTGGGTTCTTCTTGTGGATCAAAATGTTCGGAAATTTGGAGCCCCATAACGAACCAGGATTTTCCTTGACAAATTGATCGCAGATGACTTTTTCGGACCAGTCCTTGTAGGCTTCGCCCAACTTGACTGTGAGCTCGTACACTTGGGACTGGGGAGTGAGCAAAATGTTTTCAATGAAGGCGTCCATGTCACCAGAGTCTTTGTAGAATGCGTCCGCCATGGCCTCGCATCGCGCAATATCGTCATCGGCAATAGCATGAGCACCAGTGTTGCGATGTTTCGCGCCTTTGGGGGCATTGCCTTGCTTGGAATCTTTCTTGGACGAAGCTGAATCCTTGCCGGGAGTCTTTTGCGTCCATGGATTGGCCTTTTCAGCGTTTTGTTGCTCTTGATCGCCTTGTATTTTGTCTGCCGCGGTAGGAGGATCAACAGCGCCATTTCCTTGAGCAACGGATTTGTCGACAATGTCTTGATTTGACTGGTCATTGTCATTGTTTGTCGATTGTTCCTCTTGAATAACTTCTCCAGGAGTATCACACGGCTTCGCTTGGCCGTTAATGTCGCCTGACCCATCAACCTCAGAGTGAATTTGAGTATTTCCCTCGTCGGTTAAGGCCTCGGTTTCAGTAGAATCCTTCCCCTCGGCGTCTCCAGAGACCATATCCACGTCCTCTTGAGATTGTTCTTCTTCCTCTCCCGTTCTAGGAGGCTCAGCACAGGGGGCGACGCGGTTGGTGGCTGCTGGCTCAGTCCCATTGGTCACGAGAAAGGCCGGGGCCAGACCCCCAGTGACAGGGGTAGAAGGGGAATCCATGCCATCCCCGCAGCACGGTGACTGGGGTACACCATTGCTCCGGCGAGAACCCAAATCGGGATACCGCCCCCGCCCCTCCGAAGAGGCCCCTGGGGGAAGTAGACAGAACCGCAGGGTGTGCCCATAGGGGGGGCCCTCGTAGCCTCTAGGGCTGGCATGGACCCCGTTTTCTCGCCGCCTTCACTGGGGATCGACTCCAATTGGAGTCCAGGGAAGCAGCCACCACAGGCACAAGGCCCCAGTGGTTCGCCCTCCTGAGTGAGGGCTTCGCTAGACAAGTTAACGACAGTGGTCTGGGGGTCAACCACTGACCCACTGAGGTTGACCCCCCCTGGAACTCCGGCGAGTGGAGCACCAGGTGAAGCGCTGGGGGAGCGAGACGCAGATTGGTCTCCAGAGACGCTGTTGGGGTCGAACTCGACCTCCACTTCGGCCCTAGGGTTAGGTGTAGCGACATTACTCACACCACTTCCGCCATCCTGATTGGACGACGAAAGTGGGTGAGGTGATACAATACCTGGAATGATGGTGACTCCGTGAGTGTTGGTCTCACGGAGCTCGGAACAGCTGTTGGCGTTGGACATTTTGAGCGCGGCGGCACTTGATAACTTCTTGACTTGAGGGGTACGAGGCAAATTCGGAAGTCTCGTGACCAATGGGACTGAGCCAGCAGCCACCAACCGCGTCGCCCCCTGTGCTGAGCCTCCTAGAACGGGAGAGGAAGAAGAAAAATCTCAAGAGGACGTGGATATGGTCTCTGGAGACGCCGAGGGGAAGGATTCTACTGAAACCGAGGCCTTAACCGACGAGGGAAATACTCAAATTCACTCTGAGGTTGATGGGTCAGGCGACATTAACGGCCAAGCGAAGCCGTGTGATACTCCTGGAGAAGTTATTCAAGAGGAACAATCGACAAACAATGACAATGAACAGTCAAATCAAGACATTGTCGACAAATCCGTTGCTCAAGGAAATGGCGCTGTTGATCCTCCTACCGCGGCAGACAAAATACAAGGCGATCAAGAGCAACAAAACGCTGAAAAGGCCAATCCATGGACGCAAAAGACTCCCGGCAAGGATTCAGCTTCGTCCAAGAAAGATTCCAAGCAAGGCAATGCCCCCAAAGGCGCGAAACATCGCAACACTGGTGCTCATGCTATTGCCGATGACGATATTGCGCGATGCGAGGCCATGGCGGACGCATTCTACAAAGACTCTGGTGACATGGACGCCTTCATTGAAAACATTTTGCTCACCCCCCAGTCCCAAGTGTACGAGCTCACAGTCAAGTTGGGCGAAGGCTACAAGGACTGGTCCGAAAAAGTCATCTGCGATCAATTTGTCAAGGAAAATCCTGGTTCGTTATGGGGCTCCAAATTTCCGAACATTTTGATCCACAAGAAAAACCCACAGACCATTGTGATCTCAAGTTACAACTTGTCTACGTGCGTGGAAATGGGAGGCACAACGTTTCGACTTGGTGGCAAAGACTTCCTGGTTCCCAAATACTCGCGTTATGGTTAAATGAGTTGTATTAACCTTATTTTTGAGCAAAGGCCCTAATGACTTACTAATTTGCCTCGTACTGTATAAATAGAACTTGGAAAACAGAATATGGCAAAGTGGTCATTGAACAGGAGATGAAGTGGTGAGCCGTCAGCTCACTCATGAAACGACACTGTCAGGAATGGCGTGTTGACGTAACCAGTGGTCCGAAGATAGATGCTTGAGCACATTGAATACCTTGGTGTATCCCTTCTTGAGAGGGAGATCAACCAGGAGCTGTTGTAGATGTAGCTTGATCAAAGAGGCAGCATGAATGGCAACTTCTATCGGACTCTTCGCTGTGAGGTCGGGTCGAAAGGTGCGATCGGCACGTTGGAGCCATATTTGATAATACACGCAGGCTCGGACAATCGGCCAGATCTTCAGATAGCCACGGATGTAGTATCCATCGGACGGCTTGGGCGTCTCGTAGAACATTTCCAGACACGTGGACGGAAAGGAACACTCGAGCAGTCGCTGGATTGTCTTGAAGGAATACCAAACAGATTGACCATATCCACAAGAGAACAGGAAATGCTCGTACGTCTCATTGACACGACAGAAGACACACGTCGGCTTGGGGTCTTGGTACTGAAACAGATATTGCATGGCGTTGGCGCGGAGAAGGGTCTTGAAAATGAACTCTCCATATCGAGGGAGAATGTGGTCGGGTTGGAGGAAGGCGGCAAGTTGGGTAAGGCGCTTGGGGTCTTCGTAAAAGTTGGATGGCAGGTTGAGATGCTTGGTAGGAAGAATGGACGAGCTGACAGCTGGAGAAGCTCTGATCTTAGCCGATTTCGAAGTCGCAAGCGCCAACAAGATCGGACTCGAGTCAGGGTGAATTATCCAGTGCCATTCCATCCATTCAGAGCTTGGCGTCGGCAAGTGGAACGCGGGAGCATCCTCTTCAGAAACAATCTCAAACAATCGTGATAACTTGGTCACCAAGATTGAGATCCATTGTTTCGTTGGAGGGACAAAATTGGCTTGGCGGCAGGCACGGTTGATTTTGTCGAACAAGATCGAAGCTGGCCAAACTCGCTGACACGGAGTCAACAAATGCGACAACTTCGTGATGTGAAGCGAAGCCAATACATTGGCTTGGTCTTGCGTCGATGTAGAGCACTGATCGTATAGGTCTTCGAGTCCAGGCAGATACGAGTTGTGCCAAAGGGGAACATCCAAAGATGAGATGTGATTTGGACAGCCGTACGGAGTCCAGCGGGATTCAAACCAGCTACTCAATAAGGCTTTCCACATTGGAGTGATATTGGGATTCTTGTACAGTTGTCTGATGAATGCAGAAGAGCCATTTGCCAAGAGGAGATCTCGGGGGGAACCCCATGGATGAAAAGCCTTCTCGAGGAGAGTATAGCCCGGCGTAATCCAGGCAGACATGGCAGACTTGCGGGGTGGGGTGGTGATGGCTTGAATGCATCTGATCATGACAGAGCGGTTGTGTTGTTGCCATAAAGCAAGTGCATGGTGCAGGCCTAAGCCACCGGACTTCTTCGGCATGAATATGATCTCCTTTTTGATCAAACGGAGGCCATGGACAGAGGAGGATGGGTTGATTTCTTCACCATGCATAAATTGAAGCATGGCCTTGTCGATCTTTTTGGCCAGGTCTTTGTCGGCAGGGACAAAAGCCAGTTGGTACCATAACACAGGCAGACATATGCTGTGCAGGATAGTGACTTTTCCGGCCATGGTTCGAGCCTTGTAGAGCCACAAAGACAAGCGAGCCACAAACTTCTCAAACACGTAATTGAAACGTGCCAATGGAGAAAGATTGGGCGCAACCAAGATACCAAGAGCCTTCACGGGACTGTCGGAAGTAACTTGTAGTGAGGCAAGGTTCCCATTCAACTGGCTGTAGGTCAGAATTTGGGTCTTGTCTACGTTGAGTCGGAAACCAGACTTGTCGCAAAAGGTTTGAACCAATGCAAGCTGCCGGTGGAGGCACGTCTCATTTGCCGCATAGAGTTGCGAGTCGTCGGCAAAGTAACTCCCAGTGTGGTAGCGATCCCCACACTTGATGCCATAGTTGGAGTGTTGCCGTAGGAGTTGGCACATCGGTTCCAAAGCGATCACAAACAGAAGTGGCGACAGTGGATCACCTTGCAACACACCGCGTGAGATGTGAACTGGCTTGGACAAGAAGCCGTTCACCAAGATGCGAGACTTGCGGCCCGAGTACAGTACGCGAACCATGTCAACAAAGGTTTCGGGAAAGCCATAGTGACGGAGGACGCGGAGCAAGTACGCGTGGTCCACGCGATCAAAAGCTTTCTCAAAGTCAAGCAGTGCCACCATCGAGGACGGACTGTGTAGTTTGATGTGGTGCAGCATGTCATCCAGTCGTGCAATATTGGTTTGGATATTGCTTCGACGGATAAAGCCTTGCTGGTCCGGGTGGATGATGTGTCGAATGTGGCGCTGGAGTCGATAAGCCAGAATACTCGTCAGGATTTTCACATCCGTGTTGAGTAGGCTAATGGGCCGATAGTTCTTGGCTTGTGACTTGGGGCCTTTCTTGTGCAGCAACACCAGCGTACTGACAAGTTGCATGGGAGTCAAGCGAGGGTGAGAATGGAGCTGGTGTGTGAATAGCAGCTCCAATACCAACGACCACTTGTAAGGTGCAAGTTTGAGGACTTCGAATGGCAGAGCGTTGGGACCTGGCGCTGAGTTCGAACTGCTGTGTCGAATAGCATGATAGAACTCGTTGGCGCGCAAGGGAGCCGACAGCTCTTTCTGGGCTTGCTCTGGCAGTTGCTTGTGTCGAGTCAATGGGGTCAGAAATGACGACACTTCGTCTCCAGATCGCTGCACCTCGGGAGCTGCAAACAAGTCCTTGTAGTAGTCGACCAGGACGTCAGACATGCCTTGTTGATTGGAGACAACATTTCCATTGACATCCACCAACTCTTTGAAGACTGTCTTCTTCAAGGGGGTAGGGACAGGGGACATGAAGTGGAACTTGGACGAGCGCTCTGCTTTATACAAGTGAAGTTGGAACCCCTGGTCTTGACGAAACTGCTTGTCTCGATCTTGCAGCTCGTGAATTTGCTTTTGAAGGTCTCGCACTCGATCCACCAGCACTGAATCTTGACGCATGTTGGGGACTTGCAAAAGCGAAGCGATCTCGACAGCTAACTTCTTCAACGGCAGACGTTGTTTCTCCAATCGTTGAGAATGGAATTCTTTGAGTTGGGAGCGGATATCATTGACCAGTATGTCGTAGGCCTTGGAGATATTGTGGAATGTTGGAGACTTGTCCAAAAATCGATCCAGACATCCATGAACAATCTCGGCCGCTCGTGGTAGACGAAGTAGCCAAGTTGGAGCTTTCCATGATCCAGAGCCATGGCGCAATGTTTGACGCTTTGTGATGATACGACAAGCCACGTGGTCAGCCTGTGGAACGTGTGGCATGTGCGTCGCCTTCCAATGACGAAGACCCGCCAAGGTGGACGAACAAAATATGTAGTCGAGTCGGTTGGTGAGTGTGGGACTTGTGAAGGTTCTTGCCACGGGGTTTTGACGGCGAAACAGATCCACCAGAGACAAACTGTGCATCCATTGTTCCAGTTGAAGGGTGCCGGCCATGGTGGAGGTACTGGGTCTCAACGAATCCAAATCTTTGTTGAGAGTGCAGTTGAAATCTCCTCCAACAATGTGGAGCGCATGTGGAGGAAAGTCGCGTGGCAATTCTTCGAAGTAACTTGCTCGTTCTTGGAAGGCTGCCGGCGCATAGATATTGTGGAGAACGACTGTCAGTGGACCCAGAGTACATCGCACTTGTAGATAACGACCACGAAGCACTGGGTTGTCATGAGGGACTTGAGTGGCGTTCTTCAAAGGAGAGTGAGGATGTATCAACGTAGCCAGACCTCCAGTGGCTGGCGACGTGGATACTTCAGGGTAAATAGGCTCTTCAAAGAACAAAGAGCCTTCGTGGTTTGTGATGCGTTGCCAATGGAACGCAACACGGTCGTGGAGACTTGGCGTGCGGAAACGGGTTTCTTGGATAAAGGAAACGTCGTGAACACTTGATAGTTTGTCGAGGATGTACCGATGACTGTTGGAGAAGCCATTGGTGTTGAGGGAGATGATTTGTGGGTCCCAGTCCACGAGTTCAGTTGGGACATCGGAGAAGTTGTTGTCACTCATCACGAGTACAGATGAAAATGAGTAGAATGGAGGGGTCAGAGGGGAGGTTGAAATGGATTGAAGCAGGGGATAGAAGCCTTAGAGTTGATCGTCCTCCAAATCGAGGGGATCAATTTCGTCGGCGTTCATGGAGTGGTGAGCTTTGCTGCAGAGCTCGTCGATGTGGTAATTGTTGGTGATGCTTTTGAGCATCGAGATGGCCGACAAGACGGGAGCCGGCAAAGTGAACTTCTCGAGATTGTCGCTGAAGTTTTCGATCAAAGCAAACAGCGACCAGTCCGTCAAGCAGTTGGTGTCAGGCAATCTTGTTGCTTCTTGGTTCAATAGAACAGTCAGTGCCTCCGAGTTTGTGTAGAGGTCTGGGGCCCGATTTGAGAGGAATAAGTCAATCGTAGCAAGTGCAAAGAGGATGCGCTTGATCTCTGGTATGTCCGTGGTCAATTCTTCCAAGATTTCTGACGGGTGAATCTTGTATTGAGCCATGAAGTTGACGTGATGTTTGTAGTTGTGAGGCTTGCCTTGAGCTTTTAACAAAGCCATCTTGCGCTCAATAGTCTTGGTTGCAACAAGTGACTGAAACAAACTGAGGTCTTCATCTTGTGCGTACATAGCATGTGCAACGAGCTGAGGATCATCTCGCAAAATGCGTTGACATTCGGTGATACTGCCTTCGACTTTCTTGTCTCGAATGATCTTCTTCGCCAATTCGAGGTGGGCTGCAGCAGACTTGTTAAGTCGTTGTTTCTTCGCTTTGCCTTTGGTCTTTTTCGGGCGTGGCGCACTTGAATCTTCCAATACAATTCGAGGCACTGCAAAGTCTTCAAACGAGAGTTCCACGTCGTCTTCTTCGAGGATATGAAAACGGTTGGATGTCGGCAGGGGATCCAAACGTGGGGACGAAGGCAAAGTACGTTTTGGAGCTGGTCCAGACCGGTAGCCCGTTACCAATTGAAGGTCCAGCGAGTTCTTGGGCTGCTCACTTGGTGGAGCAAGAGCGGGCGATTCGTTGGTAGACATTTCCACATCTTCTTGTTGTTTGTCTTGTCCATTGTTGTTAGGGGGATCGCTGTCACCAGACATATCGACATCAGAGCCATGAGAAGGAGCTGTTGGCTGTGGTTGTTCATCTTGACCATCTTCAGATGCCTCAGTTGAGTCGGCCTTGCCTTCCGCATTTGTTCCAGGGTCTTGATCATGATCGTCTCCATCATGTTCAGGTTCTTTTTCTCCTGACGGAGGAGATTTTGCCGCTGCCTTGGCCGCTTTTGCCTTCGCTTTTTCAGCCTTGGCCTCTGCACGTCGTGAAACAATCGACGGAGGCAATGTCTTGTTCAGAGCAGCGATCTTGTGCTGAAACACGACGACAAAAGGCTGACCCGACGGATCCGTAATGGTGATTTCGCGTAGTGCGTCGCCGGATTTTGGCACCAGCACTGCAGGAGGCGCAGACGACTTGAAAATGACTCTCAAATGCGGCGACTTGATGTTCTGACCAGCAGTAGGGTTGAATGCTGCTATCACTGACTTGGTCAATGCAGCCATTTTCTTGATTAAATGAGTTGTATTAACCTTATTTTTGAGCAAAGGCCCTAATGACTTACTAATTTGCCTCGTACTGTATAAATAGAACTTGGAAAACAGAATATGGCAAAGTGGTCATTGAACAGGAGATGAAGTGGTGAGCCGTCAGCTCACTCATGAAACGACACTGTCAGGAATGGCGTGTTGACGTAACCAGGGGTCCGAAGATAGATGCTTGAGCACATTGAATACCTTGGTGTATCCCTTCTTGAGAGGGAGATCAACCAGGAGCTGTTGTAGATGTAGCTTGATCAAAGAGGCAGCATGAATGGCAACTTCCATCGGACTCTTCGCTGTGAGGTCGGGTCGAAAGGTGCGATCGGCACGTTGGAGCCATATTTGATAATACACGCAGGCTCGGACAATCGGCCAGATCTTCAGATAGCCACGGATGTAGTATCCATCGGACGGCTTGGGCGTCTCGTAGAACATTTCCAGACACGTGGACGGAAAGGAACACTCGAGCAGTCGCTGGATTGTCTTGAAGGAATACCAAACAGATTGACCATATCCACAAGAGAACAGGAAATGCTCGTACGTCTCATTGACACGACAGAAGACACACGTCGGCTTGGGGTCTTGGTACTGAAACAGATATTGCATGGCGTTGGCGCGGAGAAGGGTCTTGAAAATGAACTCTCCATATCGAGGGAGAATGTGGTCGGGTTGGAGGAAGGCGGCAAGTTGGGTAAGGCGCTTGGGGTCTTCGTAAAAGTTGGATGGCAGGTTGAGATGCTTGGTAGGAAGAATGGACGAGCTGACAGCTGGAGAAGCTCTGATCTTAGCCGATTTCGAAGTCGCAAGCGCCAACAAGATCGGACTCGAGTCAGGGTGAATTATCCAGTGCCATTCCATCCATTCAGAGCTTGGCGTCGGCAAGTGGAACACGGGAGCATCCTCTTCAGAAACAATCTCAAACAATCGTGATAACTTGGTCACCAAGATTGAGATCCATTGTTTCGTTGGAGGGACAAAATTGGCTTGGCGGCAGGCACGGTTGATTTTGTCGAACAAGATCGAAGCTGGCCAAACTCGCTGACACGGAGTCAACAAATGCGACAACTTCGTGATGTGAAGCGAAGCCAATACATTGGCTTGGTCTTGCGTCGATGTAGAGCACTGATCGTATAGGTCTTCGAGTCCAGGCAGATACGAGTTGTGCCAAAGGGGAACATCCAAAGATGAGATGTGATTTGGACAGCCGTACGGAGTCCAGCGGGATTCAAACCAGCTACTCAATAAGGCTTTCCACATTGGAGTGATATTGGGATTCTTGTACAGTTGTCTGATGAATGCAGAAGAGCCATTCGCCAAGAGGAGATCTCGGGGGGAACCCCATGGATGAAAAGCCTTCTCGAGGAGAGTATAGCCCGGCGTAATCCAGGCAGACATGGCAGACTTGCGGGGTGGGGTGGTGATGGCTTGAATGCATCTGATCATGACAGAGCGGTTGTGTTGTTGCCATAAAGCAAGTGCATGGTGCAGGCCTAAGCCACCGGACTTCTTCGGCATGAATATGATCTCCTTTTTGATCAAACGGAGGCCATGGACAGAGGAGGATGGGTTGATTTCTTCACCATGCATAAATTGAAGCATGGCCTTGTCGATCTTTTTGGCCAGGTCTTTGTCGGCAGGGACAAAAGCCAGTTGGTACCATAACACAGGCAGACATATGCTGTGCAGGATAGTGACTTTTCCGGCCATGGTTCGAGCCTTGTAGAGCCACAAAGACAAGCGAGCCACAAACTTCTCAAACACGTAATTGAAACGTGCCAATGGAGAAAGATTGGGCGCAACCAAGATACCAAGAGCCTTCACGGGACTGTCGGAAGTAACTTGTAGTGAGGCAAGGTTCCCATTCAACTGGCTGTAGGTCAGAATTTGGGTCTTGTCTACGTTGAGTCGGAAACCAGACTTGTCGCAAAAGGTTTGAACCAATGCAAGCTGCCGGTGGAGGCACGTCTCATTTGCCGCATAGAGTTGCGAGTCGTCGGCAAAGTAACTCCCAGTGTGGTAGCGATCCCCACACTTGATGCCATAGTTGGAGTGTTGCCGTAGGAGTTGGCACATCGGTTCCAAAGCGATCACAAACAGAAGTGGCGACAGTGGATCACCTTGCAACACACCGCGTGAGATGTGAACTGGCTTGGACAAGAAGCCGTTCACCAAGATGCGAGACTTGCGGCCCGAGTACAGTACGCGAACCATGTCAACAAAGGTTTCGGGAAAGCCATAGTGACGGAGGACGCGGAGCAAGTACGCGTGGTCCACGCGATCAAAAGCTTTCTCAAAGTCAAGCAGTGCCACCATCGAGGACGGACTGTGTAGTTTGATGTGGTGCAGCATGTCATCCAGTCGTGCAATATTGGTTTGGATATTGCTTCGACGGATAAAGCCTTGCTGGTCCGGGTGGATGATGTGTCGAATGTGGCGCTGGAGTCGATAAGCCAGAATACTCGTCAGGATTTTCACATCCGTGTTGAGTAGGCTAATGGGCCGATAGTTCTTGGCCTGTGACTTGTGGCCTTTCTTGTGCAGCAACACCAGCGTACTGACAAGTTGCATGGGAGTCAAGCGAGGGTGAGAATGGAGCTGGTGTGTGAATAGCAGCTCCAATACCAACGACCACTTGTGAGGTGCAAGTTTGAGGACTTCGAATGGCAGAGCGTTGGGACCTGGCGCTGAGTTCGAACTGCTGTGTCGAATAGCATGATAGAACTCGTTGGCGCGCAAGGGAGCCGACAGCTCTTTCTGGGCTTGCTCTGGCAGTTGCTTGTGTCGAGTCAATGGGGTCAGAAATGACGACACTTCAGATCGCTGCACCTCGGGAGCTGCAAACAAGTCCTTGTAGTAGTCGACCAGGACGTCAGACATGCCTTGTTGATTGGAGACAACATTTCCATTGACATCCACCAACTCTTTGAAGACTGTCTTCTTCAAGGGGGTAGGGACAGGGACATGAAGTGGAACTTGGACGAGCGCTCTGCTTTGTACAAGTGAAGTTGGAACGCCTGGTCTTGACGAAACTGCTTGTCTCGATCTTGCAGCTCGTGAATTTGCTTTTGAAGGTCTCGCACTCGATCCACCAGCACTGAATCTTGACGCATGTTGGGGACTTGCAAAAGCGAAGCGATCTCGACAGCTAACTTCTTCAACGGCAGACGTTGTTTCTCCAATCGTTGAGAATGGAATTCTTTGAGTTGGGAGCGGATATCATTGACCAGTATGTCGTAGGCCTTGGAGATATTGTGGAATGTTGGAGACTTGTCCAAAAATCGATCCAGACATCCATGAACAATCTCGGCCGCTCGTGGTAGACGAAGTAGCCAAGTTGGAGCTTTCCATGATCCAGAGCCATGGCGCAATGTTTGACGCTTTGAGATGATACGACAAGCCACGTGGTCAGCCTGTGGAACGTGTGGCATGTGCGTCGCCTTCCAATGACGAAGACCCGCCAAGGTGGACGAACAAAAGATGTAGTCGAGTCGGTTGGTGAGTGTGGGACTTGTGAAGGCTCGTGCCACGGGGTTTTGACGGCGAAACAGATCCACCAGAGACAAACTGTGCATCCATTGTTCCAGTTGAAGGGTGCCGGCCATGGTGGAGGTACTGGGTCTCAACGAATCCAAATCTTTGTTGAGAGTGCAGTTGAAATCTCCTCCAACAATGTGGAGCGCATGTGGAGGAAAGTCGCGTGGCAATTCTTCGAAGTAACTTGCTCGTTCTTGGAAGGCTGCCGGCGCATAGATATTGTGGAGAACGACTGTCAGTGGACCCAGAGTACATCGCACTTGTAGATAACGACCACGAAGCACTGGGTTGTCATGAGGGACTTGAGTGGCGTTCTTCAAAGGAGAGTGAGGATGTATCAACGTAGCCAGACCTCCAGTGGCTGGCGACGTGGATACTTCAGGGTAAATAGGCTCTTCAAAGAACAAAGAGCCTTCGTGGTTTGTGATGCGTTGCCAATGGAACGCAACACGGTCGTGGAGACTTGGCGTGCGGAAACGGGTTTCTTGGATAAAGGAAACGTCGTGAACACTTGATAGTTTGTCGAGGATGTACCGATGACTGTTGGAGAAGCCATTGGTGTTGAGGGAGATGATTTGTGGGTCCCAGTCCACGAGTTCAGTTGGGACATCGGAGAAGTTGTTGTCACTCATCACGAGTACAGATGAAAATGAGTAGAATGGAGGGGTCAGAGGGGAGGTTGAAATGGATTGAAGCAGGGGATAGAAGCCTTAGAGTTGATCGTCCTCCAAATCGAGGGGATCAATTTCGTCGGCGTTCATGGAGTGGTGAGCTTTGCTGCAGAGCTCGTCGATGTGGTAATTGTTGGTGATGCTTTTGAGCATCGAGATGGCCGACAAGACGGGAGCCGGCAAAGTGAACTTCTCGAGATTGTCGCTGAAGTTTTCGATCAAAGCAAACAGCGACCAGTCCGTCAAGCAGTTGGTGTCAGGCAATCTTGTTGCTTCTTGGTTCAATAGAACAGTCAGTGCCTCCGAGTTTGTGTAGAGGTCTGGGGCCCGATTTGAGAGGAATAAGTCAATCGTAGCAAGTGCAAAGAGGATGCGCTTGATCTCTGGTATGTCCGTGGTCAATTCTTCCAAGATTTCTGACGGGTGAATCTTGTATTGAGCCATGAAGTTGACGTGATGTTTGTAGTTGTGAGGCTTGCCTTGAGCTTTTAACAAAGCCATCTTGCGCTCAATAGTCTTGGTTGCAACAAGTGACTGAAACAAACTGAGGTCTTCATCTTGTGCGTACATAGCATGTGCAACGAGCTGAGGATCATCTCGCAAAATGCGTTGACATTCGGTGATACTGCCTTCGACTTTCTTGTCTCGAATGATCTTCTTCGCCAATTCGAGGTGGGCTGCAGCAGACTTGTTAAGTCGTTGTTTCTTCGCTTTGCCTTTGGTCTTTTTCGGGCGTGGCGCACTTGAATCTTCCAATACAATTCGAGGCACTGCAAAGTCTTCAAACGAGAGTTCCACGTCGTCTTCTTCGAGGATATGAAAACGGTTGGATGTCGGCAGGGGATCCAAACGTGGGGACGAAGGCAAAGTACGTTTTGGAGCTGGTCCAGACCGGTAGCCCGTTACCAATTGAAGGTCCAGCGAGTTCTTGGGCTGCTCACTTGGTGGAGCAAGAGCGGGCGATTCGTTGGTAGACATTTCCACATCTTCTTGTTGTTTGTCTTGTCCATTGTTGTTAGGGGGATCGCTGTCACCAGACATATCGACATCAGAGCCATGAGAAGGAGCTGTTGGCTGTGGTTGTTCATCTTGACCATCTTCAGATGCCTCAGTTGAGTCGGCCTTGCCTTCCGCATTTGTTCCAGGGTCTTGATCATGATCGTCTCCATCATGTTCAGGTTCTTTTTCTCCTGACGGAGGAGATTTTGCCGCTGCCTTGGCCGCTTTTGCCTTCGCTTTTTCAGCCTTGGCCTCTGCACGTCGTGAAACAATCGACGGAGGCAATGTCTTGTTCAGAGCAGCGATCTTGTGCTGAAACACGACGACAAAAGGCTGACCCGACGGATCCGTAATGGTGATTTCGCGTAGTGCGTCGCCGGATTTTGGTACCAACACTGCAGGAGGCGCAGACGACTTGAAAATGACTCTCAAATGCGGCGACTTGATGTTCTGACCAGCAGTAGGGTTGAATGCTGCTATCACTGACTTGGTCAATGCAGCCATTTTCTTGACAATTGCCTTGGCCATCGAAGGGTGACTGACCTTGTTGAACGTAACGTAGTAGTTGTTGCCATAACGCGAGTATTTGGGAACCAGGAAGTCTTTGCCACCAAGTCGAAACGTTGTGCCTCCCATTTCCACGCACGTAGACAAGTTGTAACTTGAGATCACAATGGTCTGTGGTTAAATGAGTTGTATTAACCTTATTTTTGAGCAAAGGCCCTAATGACTTACTATTTTGCCTCGTACTGTATAAATAGAATTTGGAAAACAGAATATGGCAAAGTGGTCATTGAACAGGAGATGAAGTGAGTGAGCCGTCAGCTCTCTCATGAAACGACGCTGTCAGGAATGATGTGTTGACGTAACCAGGGGTCCGAAGATAGATGCTTGAGCACATTGAATACCTTGGTGTATCCCTTCTTGAGAGGGAGATCAACCAGGAGCTGTTGTAGATGTAGCTTGATCAAAGAGGCAGCATGAATGGCAACTTCCATCGGACTCTTCGCTGTGAGGTCGGGTCGAAAGGTGCGATCGGCACGTTGGAGCCATATTTGATAATACACGCAGGCTCGGACAATCGGCCAGATCTTCAGATAGCCACGGATGTAGTATCCATCGGACGGCTTGGGCGTCTCGTAGAACATTTCCAGACACGTGGACGGAAAGGAACACTCGAGCAGTCGCTGGATTGTCTTGAAGGAATACCAAACAGATTGACCATATCCACAAGAGAACAGGAAATGCTCGTACGTCTCATTGACACGACAGAAGACACACGTCGGCTTGGGGTCTTGGTACTGAAACAGATATTGCATGGCGTTGGCGCGGAGAAGGGTCTTGAAAATGAACTCTCCATATCGAGGGAGAATGTGGTCGGGTTGGAGGAAGGCGGCAAGTTGGGTAAGGCGCTTGGGGTCTTCGTAAAAGTTGGATGGCAGGTTGAGATGCTTGGTAGGAAGAATGGACGAGCTGACAGCTGGAGAAGCTCTGATCTTAGCCGATTTCGAAGTCGCAAGCGCCAACAAGATCGGACTCGAGTCAGGGTGAATCATCCAGTGCCATTCCATCCATTCAGAGCTTGGCGTCGGCAAGTGGAACACGGGAGCATCCTCTTCAGAAACAATCTCAAACAATCGTGATAACTTGGTCACCAAGATTGAGATCCATTGTTTCGTTGGAGGGACAAAATTGGCTTGGCGGCAGGCACGGTTGATTTTGTCGAACAAGATCGAAGCTGGCCAAACTCGCTGACACGGAGTCAACAAATGCGACAACTTCGTGATGTGAAGCGAAGCCAATACATTGGCTTGGTCTTGCGTCGATGTAGAGCACTGATCGTATAGGTCTTCGAGTCCAGGCAGATACGAGTTGTGCCAAAGGGGAACATCCAAAGATGAGATGTGATTTGGACAGCCGTACGGAGTCCAGCGGGATTCAAACCAGCTACTCAATAAGGCTTTCCACATTGGAGTGATATTGGGATTCTTGTACAGTTGTCTGATGAATGCAGAAGAGCCATTTGCCAAGAGGAGATCTCGGGGGGAACCCCATGGATGAAAAGCCTTCTCGAGGAGAGTATAGCCCGGCGTAATCCAGGCGGACATGGCAGACTTGCGGGGTGGGGTTTTGATGGCTTGAATGCATCTGATCATGACAGAGCGGTTGTGTTGTTGCCATAAAGCAAGTGCATGGTGCAGGCCTAAGCCACCGGACTTCTTCGGCATGAATACGATCTCCTTTTTGATCAAACGGAGGCCATGGACAGAGGAGGATGGGTTGATTTCTTCACCATGCATAAATTGAAGCATGGCCTTGTCGATCTTTTTGGCCAGGTCTTTGTCGGCAGGGACAAAAGCCAGTTGGTACCATAACACAGGCAGACATATGCTGTGCAGGATAGTGACTTTTCCGGCCATGGTTCGAGCCTTGTAGAGCCACAAAGACAAGCGAGCCACAAACTTCTCAAACACGTAATTGAAACGTGCCAATGGAGAAAGATTGGGCGCAACCAAGATACCAAGAGCCTTCACGGGACTGTCGGAAGTAACTTGTAGTGAGGCAAGGTTCCCATTCAACTGGCTGTAGGTCAGAATTTGGGTCTTGTCTACGTTGAGTCGGAAACCAGACTTGTCGCAAAAGGTTTGAACCAATGCAAGCTGCCGGTGGAGGCACGTCTCATTTGCCGCATAGAGTTGCGAGTCGTCGGCAAAGTAACTCCCAGTGTGGTAGCGATCCCCACACTTGATGCCATAGTTGGAGTGTTGCCGTAGGAGTTGGCACATCGGTTCCAAAGCGATCACAAACAGAAGTGGCGACAGTGGATCACCTTGCAACACACCGCGTGAGATGTGAACTGGCTTGGACAAGAAGCCGTTCACCAAGATGCGAGACTTGCGGCCCGAGTACAGTACGCGAACCATGTCAACAAAGGTTTCGGGAAAGCCATAGTGACGGAGGACGCGGAGCAAGTACGCGTGGTCCACGCGATCAAAAGCTTTCTCAAAGTCAAGCAGTGCCACCATCGAGGACGGACTGTGTAGTTTGATGTGGTGCAGCATGTCATCCAGTCGTGCAATATTGGTTTGGATATTGCTTCGACGGATAAAGCCTTGCTGGTCCGGGTGGATGATGTGTCGAATGTGGCGCTGGAGTCGATAAGCCAGAATACTCGTCAGGATTTTCACATCCGTGTTGAGTAGGCTAATGGGCCGATAGTTCTTGGCTTGTGACTTGGGGCCTTTCTTGTGCAGCAACACCAGCGTACTGACAAGTTGCATGGGAGTCAAGCGAGGGTGAGAATGGAGCTGGTGTGTGAATAGCAGCTCCAATACCAACGACCACTTGTGAGGTGCAAGTTTGAGGACTTCGAATGGCAGAGCGTTGGGACCTGGCGCTGAGTTCGAACTGCTGTGTCGAATAGCATGATAGAACTCGTTGGCGCGCAAGGGAGCCGACAGCTCTTTCTGGGCTTGCTCTGGCAGTTGCTTGTGTCGAGTCAATGGGGTCAGAAATGACGACACTTCGTCTCCAGATCGCTGCACCTCGGGAGCTGCAAACAAGTCCTTGTAGTAGTCGACCAGGACGTCAGACATGCCTTGTTGATTGGAGACAACATTTCCATTGACATCCACCAACTCTTTGAAGACTGTCTTCTTCAAGGGGGTAGGGACAGGGGACATGAAGTGGAACTTGGACGAGCGCTCTGCTTTGTACAAGTGAAGTTGGAACGCCTGGTCTTGACGAAACTGCTTGTCTCGATCTTGCAGCTCGTGAATTTGCTTTTGAAGGTCTCGCACTCGATCCACCAGCACTGAATCTTGACGCATGTTGGGGACTTGCAAAAGCGAAGCGATCTCGACAGCTAACTTCTTCAACGGCAGACGTTGTTTCTCCAATCGTTGAGAATGGAATTCTTTGAGTTGGGAGCGGATATCATTGACCAGTATGTCGTAGGCCTTGGAGATATTGTGGAATGTTGGAGACTTGTCCAAAAATCGATCCAGACATCCATGAACAATCTCGGCCGCTCGTGGTAGACGAAGTAGCCAAGTTGGAGCTTTCCATGATCCAGAGCCATGGCGCAATGCTTGACGCTTTGAGATGATACGACAAGCCACGTGGTCAGCCTGTGGAACGTGTGGCATGTGCGTCGCCTTCCAATGACGAAGACCCGCCAAGGTGGACGAACAAAATATGTAGTCGAGTCGGTTGGTGAGTGTGGGACTTGTGAAGGTTCTTGCCACGGGGTTTTGACGGCGAAACAGATCCACCAGAGACAAACTGTGCATCCATTGTTCCAGTTGAAGGGTGCCGGCCATGGTGGAGGTACTGGGTCTCAACGAATCCAAATCTTTGTTGAGAGTGCAGTTGAAATCTCCTCCAACAATGTGGAGCGCATGTGGAGGAAAGTCGCGTGGCAATTCTTCGAAGTAACTTGCTCGTTGTTGGAAGGCTGCCGGCGCATAGATATTGTGGAGAACGACTGTCAGTGGACCCAGAGTACATCGCACTTGTAGATAACGACCACGAAGCACTGAGTTGTCATGAGGGACTTGAGTGGCGTTCTTCAAAGGAGAGTGAGGATGTATCAACGTAGCCAGACCTCCAGTGGCTGGCGACGTGGATACTTCAGGGTAAATAGGCTCTTCAAAGAACAAAGAGCCTTCGTGGTTTGTGATGCGTTGCCAATGGAACGCAACACGGTCGTGGAGACTTGGCGTGCGGAAACGGGTTTCTTGGATAAAGGAAACGTCGTGAACACTTGATAGTTTGTCGAGGATGTACCGATGACTGTTGGAGAAGCCATTGGTGTTGAGGGAGATGATTTGTGGGTCCCAGTCCACGAGTTCAGTTGGGACATCGGAGAAGTTGTTGTCACTCATCACGAGTACAGATGAAAATGAGTAGAATGGAGGGGTCAGAGGGGAGGTTGAAATGGATTGAAGCAGGGGATAGAAGCCTTAGAGTTGATCGTCCTCCAAATCGAGGGGATCAATTTCGTCGGCGTTCATGGAGTGGTGAGCTTTGCTGCAGAGCTCGTCGATGTGGTAATTGTTGGTGATGCTTTTGAGCATCGAGATGGCCGACAAGACGGGAGCCGGCAAAGTGAACTTCTCGAGATTGTCGCTGAAGTTTTCGATCAAAGCAAACAGCGACCAGTCCGTCAAGCAGTTGGTGTCAGGCAATCTTGTTGCTTCTTGGTTCAATAGAACAGTCAGTGCCTCCGAGTTTGTGTAGAGGTCTGGGGCCCGATTTGAGAGGAATAAGTCAATCGTAGCAAGTGCAAAGAGGATGCGCTTGATCTCTGGTATGTCCGTGGTCAATTCTTCCAAGATTTCTGACGGGTGAATCTTGTATTGAGCCATGAAGTTGACGTGATGTTTGTAGTTGTGAGGCTTGCCTTGAGCTTTTAACAAAGCCATCTTGCGCTCAATAGTCTTGGTTGCAACAAGTGACTGAAACAAACTGAGGTCTCCATCTTGTGCGTACATAGCATGTGCAACGAGCTGAGGGTCATCTCGCAAAATGCGTTGACATTCGGTGATACTGCCTTCGACTTTCTTATCTCGAATGATCTTCTTCGCCAATTCGAGGTGGGCTGCAGCAGACTTGTTAAGTCGTTGTTTCTTCGCTTTGCCTTTGGTCTTTTTCGGGCGTGGCGCACTTGAATCTTCCAATACAATTCGAGGCACTGCAAAGTCTTCAAACGAGAGTTCCACGTCGTCTTCTTCGAGGATATGAAAACGGTTGGATGTCGGCAGGGGATCCAAACGTGGGGACGAAGGCAAAGTACGTTTTGGAGCTGGTCCAGACCGGTAGCCCGTTACCAATTGAAGGTCCAGCGAGTTCTTGGGCTGCTCACTTGGTGGAGCAAGAGCGGGCGATTCGTTGGTAGACATTTCCACATCTTCTTGTTGTTTGTCTTGTCCATTGTTGTTAGGGGGATCGCTGTCACCAGACATATCGACATCAGAGCCATGAGAAGGAGCTGTTGGCTGTGGTTGTTCATCTTGACCATCTTCAGATGCCTCAGTTGAGTCGGCCTTGCCTTCCGCATTTGTTCCAGGGTCTTGATCATGATCGTCTCCATCATGTTCAGGTTCTTTTTCTCCTGACGGAGGAGATTTTGCCGCTGCCTTGGCCGCTTTTGCCTTCGCTTTTTCAGCCTTGGCCTCTGCACGTCGTGAAACAATCGACGGAGGCAATGTCTTGTTCAGAGCAGCGATCTTGTGCTGAAACACGACGACAAAAGGCTGACCCGACGGATCCGTAATGGTGATTTCGCGTAGTGCGTCGCCGGATTTTGGCACCAGCACTGCAGGAGGCGCAGACGACTTGAAAATGACTCTCAAATGCGGCGACTTGATGTTCTGACCAGCAGTAGGGTTGAATGCTGCTATCACTGACTTGGTCAATGCAGCCATTTTCTTGACAATTGCCTTGGCCATCGAAGGGTGACTGACCTTGTTGAACGTAACGTAGTAGTTGTTGCCATAACGCGAGTATTTGGGAACCAGGAAGTCTTTGCCACCAAGTCGAAACGTTGTGCCTCCCATTTCCACGCACGTAGACAAGTTGTAACTTGAGATCACAATGGTCTGTGGGTTCTTCTTGTGGATCAAAATGTTCGGAAATTTGGAGCCCCATAACGAACCAGGATTTTCCTTGACAAATTGATCGCAGATGACTTTTTCGGACCAGTCCTTGTAGCCTTCGCCCAACTTGACTGTGAGCTCGTACACTTGGGACTGGGGAGTGAGCAAAATGTTTTCAATGAAGGCGTCCATGTCACCAGAGTCTTTGTAGAATGTGTCCGCCATGGCCTCGCATCGCGCAATATCGTCATCGGCAACAGCATGAGCACCAGTGTTGCGGTGATTTGCGCCTTTGGGAGCATTGCCTTGCTTGGAATCTTTCTTGGACGAAGCTGAATCCTTGCCGGGAGCCTTTTGCGTCCATGGATTTGCCTTTTCAGCGTTTTGTTGCTCTTGATCGCCTTGTATTTTGTCTGCCGCGGAAGGAGGATCAACAGCGCCATTTCCTTGAGCAACGGATTTGTCGACAATGTCTTGATTTGACTGTTCATTGTCTTTGTTTGTCGATTGTTCCTCTTGAATAACTTCTCCAGAAGTATCACACGGCTTCGCTTGGCCGTTAATGTCGCCTGACCCATCAACCTCAGAGTGAATTTGAGTATTTCCCTCGTCGGTTAAGGCCTCGGTTTCAGTAGAATCCTTCCCCTCGGCGTCTCCAGAGACCATATCCACGTCCTCTTGAGATTTTTCTTCTTCCTCTCCCGTTCTAGGAGGCTCAGCACAGGGGGCGACGCGGTTGGTGGCTGCTGGCTCAGTCCCATTGGTCACGAGAAAGGCCGGGGCCAGACCCCCAGTGACAGGGGTAGAAGGGGAATCCATGCCATCCCCGCAGCACGGTGACTGGGGTACACCATTGCTCCGGCGAGAACCCAAATCGGGATACCGCCCCCGCCCCTCCGAAGAGGCCCCTGGGGGGAAGTAGACAGAACCGCAGGGTGTGCCCATAGGGGGGGCCCTCGTAGCCTCTAGGGCTGGCATGGACCCCGTTTTCTCGCCGCCTTCACTGGGGATCGACTCCAATTGGAGTCCAGGGAAGCAGCCACCACAGGCACAAGGCCCCAGTGGTTCGCCCTCCTGAGTGAGGGCTTCGCTAGACAAGTTAACGACAGTGGTCTGGGGGTCAACCACTGACCCACTGAGGTTGACCCCCCCTGGAACTCCGGCGAGTGGAGCACCAGGTGAAGCGCTGGGGGAGCGAGACGCAGATTGGTCTCCAGAGACGCTGTTGGTTAAATGAGTTGTATTAACCTTATTTTTGAGCAAAGGCCCTAATGACTTACTAATTTGCCTCGTACTGTATAAATAGAACTTGGAAAACAGAATATGGCAAAGTGGTCATTGAACAGGAGATGAAGTGAGTGAGCCGTCAGCTCACTCATGAAACGACGCTGTCAGGAATGGCGTGTTGACGTAACCAGGGGTCCGAAGATAGATGCTTGAGCACATTGAATACCTTGGTGTATCCCTTCTTGAGAGGGAGATCAACCAGGAGCTGTTGTAGATGTAGCTTGATCAAAGAGGCAGCATGAATGGCAACTTCCATCGGACTCTTCGCTGTGAGGTCGGGTCGAAAGGTGCGATCGGCACGTTGGAGCCATATTTGATAATACACGCAGGCTCGGACAATCGGCCAGATCTTCAGATAGCCACGGATGTAGTATCCATCGGACGGCTTGGGCGTCTCGTAGAACATTTCCAGACACGTGGACGGAAAGGAACACTCGAGCAGTCGCTGGATTGTCTTGAAGAAATACCAAACAGATTGACCATATCCACAAGAGAACAGGAAATGCTCGTACGTCTCATTGACACGACAGAAGACACACGTCGGCTTGGGGTCTTGGTACTGAAACAGATATTGCATGGCGTTGGCGCGGAGAAGGGTCTTGAAAATGAACTCTCCATATCGAGGGAGAATGTGGTCGGGTTGGAGGAAGGCGGCAAGTTGGGTAAGGCGCTTGGGGTCTTCGTAAAAGTTGGATGGCAGGTTGAGATGCTTGGTAGGAAGAATGGACGAGCTGACAGCTGGAGAAGCTCTGATCTTAGCCGATTTCGAAGTCGCAAACGCCAACAAGATCGGACTCGAGTCAGGGTGAATCATCCAGTGCCATTCCATCCATTCAGAGCTTGGCGTCGGCAAGTGGAACACGGGAGCATCCTCTTCAGAAACAATCTCAAACAATCGTGATAACTTGGTCACCAAGATTGAGATCCATTGTTTCGTTGGAGGGACAAAATTGACTTGGCGGCAGGCACGGTTGATTTTGTCGAACAAGATCGAAGCTGGCCAAACTCGCTGACACGGAGTCAACAAATGCGACAACTTCGTGATGTGAAGCGAAGCCAACACATTGGCTTGGTCTTGCGTCAATGTAGAGCACTGATCGTATAGGTCTTCGAGTCCAGGCAGATACGAGTTGTGCCAAAGGGGAACATCCAAAGATGAGATGTGATTTGGACAGCCGTACGGAGTCCAGCGAGATTCAAACCAGCTACTCAATAAGGCTTTCCACATTGGAGTGATATTGGGATTCTTGTACAGTTGTCTGATGAATGCAGAAGAGCCATTTGCCAAGAGGAGATCTCGGGGGAACCCCATGGATGAAAAGCCTTCTCGAGGAGAGTATAGCCCGGCGTAATCCAGGCGGACATGGCAGACTTGCGGGGTGGGGTGGTGATGGCTTGAATGCATCTGATCATGACAGAGCGGTTGTGTTGTTGCCATAAAGCAAGTGCATGGTGCAGGCCTAAGCCACCGGACTTCTTCGGCATGAATAGGATCTCCTTTTTGATCAAACGGAGGCCATGGACAGAGGAGGATGGGTTGATTTCTTCACCATGCATAAATTGAAGCATGGCCTTGTCGATCTTTTTGGCCAGGTCTTTGTCGGCAGGGACAAAAGCCAGTTGGTACCATAACACAGGCAGACATATGCTGTGCAGGATAGTGACTTTTCCGGCCATGGTTCGAGCCTTGTAGAGCCACAAAGACAAGCGAGCCACAAACTTCTCAAACACGTAATTGAAACGTGCCAATGGAGAAAGATTGGGCGCAACCAAGATACCAAGAGCCTTCACGGGACTGTCGGAAGTAACTTGTAGTGAGGCAAGGTTCCCATTCAACTGGCTGTAGGTCAGAATTTGGGTCTTGTCTACGTTGAGTCGGAAACCAGACTTGTCGCAAAAGGTTTGAACCAATGCAAGCTGCCGGTGGAGGCACGTTTCATTTGCAGCATAGAGTTGCGAGTCGTCGGCAAAGTAACTCCCAGTGTGGTAGCGATCCCCACACTTGATGCCATAGTTGGAGTGTTGCCGTAGGAGTTGGCACATCGGTTCCAAAGCGATCACAAACAGAAGTGGCGACAGTGGATCACCTTGCAACACACCGCGTGAGATGTGAACTGGCTTGGACAAGAAGCCGTTCACCAAGATGCGAGACTTGCGGCCCGAGTACAGTACGCGAACCATGTCAACAAAGGTTTCGGGAAAGCCATAGTGACGGAGGACGCGGAGCAAGTACGCGTGGTCCACGCGATCAAAAGCTTTCTCAAAGTCAAGCAGTGCCACCATCGAGGACGGACTGTGTAGTTTGATGTGGTGCAGCATGTCATCCAGTCGTGCAATATTGGTTTGGATATTGCTTCGACGGATAAAGCCTTGCTGGTCCGGGTGGATGATGTGTCGAATGTGGCGCTGGAGTCGATAAGCCAGAATACTCGTCAGGATTTTCACATCCGTGTTGAGTAGGCTAATGGGCCGATAGTTCTTGGCTTGTGACTTGGGGCCTTTCTTGTGCAGCAACACCAGCGTACTGACAAGTTGCATGGGAGTCAAGCGAGGGTGAGAATGGAGCTGGTGTGTGAATAGCAGCTCCAATACCAACGACCACTTGTGAGGTGCAAGTTTGAGGACTTCGAATGGCAGAGCGTTGGGACCTGGCGCTGAGTTCGAACTGCTGTGTCGAATAGCATGATAGAACTCGTTGGCGCGCAAGGGAGCCGACAGCTCTTTCTGGGCTTGCTCTGGCAGTTGCTTGTGTCGAGTCAATGGGGTCAGAAATGACGACACTTCGTCTCCAGATCGCTGCACCTCGGGAGCTGCAAACAAGTCCTTGTAGTAGTCGACCAGGACGTCAGACATGCCTTGTTGATTGGAGACAACATTTCCATTGACATCCACCAACTCTTTGAAGACTGTCTTCTTCAAGGGGGTAGGGACAGGGGACATGAAGTGGAACTTGGACGAGCGCTCTGCTTTGTACAAGTGAAGTTGGAACGCCTGGTCTTGACGAAACTGCTTGTCTCGATCTTGCAGCTCGTGAATTTGCTTTTGAAGGTCTCGCACTCGATCCACCAGCACTGAATCTTGACGCATGTTGGGGACTTGCAAAAGCGAAGCGATCTCGACAGCTAACTTCTTCAACGGCAGACGTTGTTTCTCCAATCGTTGAGAATGGAATTCTTTGAGTTGGGAGCGGATATCATTGACCAGTATGTCGTAGGCCTTGGAGATATTGTGGAATGATGGAGACTTGTCCAAAAATCGATCCAGACATCCATGAACAATCTCGGCCGCTCGTGGTAGACGAAGTAGCCAAGTTGGAGCTTTCCATGATCCAGAGCCATGGCGCAATGTTTGACGCTTTGTGATGATACGACAAGCCACGTGGTCAGCCTGTGGAACGTGTGGCATGTGTGTCGCCTTCCAATGACGAAGACCCGCCAAGGTGGACGAACAAAAGATGTAGTCGAGTCGGTTGGTGAGTGTGGGACTTGTGAAGGTTCTTGCCACGGGGTTTTGACGGCGAAACAGATCCACCAGAGACAAACTGTGCATCCATTGTTCCAGTTGAAGGGTGCCGGCCATGGTGGAGGTACTGGGTCTCAACGAATCCAAATCTTTGTTGAGAGTGCAGTTGAAATCTCCTCCAACAATGTGGAGCGCATGTGGAGGAAAGTCGCGTGGCAATTCTTCGAAGTAACTTGCTCGTTGTTGGAAGGCTGCCGGCGCATAGATATTGTGGAGAACGACTGTCAGTGGACCCAGAGTACATCGCACTTGTAGATAACGACCACGAAGCACTGGGTTGTCATGAGGGACTTGAGTGGCGTTCTTCAAAGGAGAGTGAGGATGTATCAACGTAGCCAGACCTCCAGTGGCTGGCGACGTGGATACTTCAGGGTAAATAGGCTCTTCAAAGAACAAAGAGCCTTCGTGGTTTGTGATGCGTTGCCAATGGAACGCAACACGGTCGTGGAGACTTGGCGTGCGGAAACGGGTTTCTTGGATAAAGGAAACGTCGTGAACACTTGATAGTTTGTCGAGGATGTACCGATGACTGTTGGAGAAGCCATTGGTGTTGAGGGAGATGATTTGTGGGTCCCAGTCCACGAGTTCAGTTGGGACATCGGAGAAGTTGTTGTCAATCATCACGAGTACAGATGAAAATGAGTAGAATGGAGGGGTCAGAGGGGAGGTTGAAATGGATTGAAGCAGGGGATAGAAGCCTTAGAGTTGATCGTCCTCCAAATCGAGGGGATCAATTTCGTCGGCGTTCATGGAGTGGTGAGCTTTGCTGCAGAGCTCGTCGATGTGGTAATTGTTGGTGATGCTTTTGAGCATCGAGATGGCCGACAAGACGGGAGCCGGCAAAGTGAACTTCTCGAGATTGTCGCTGAAGTTTTCGATCAAAGCAAACAGCGACCAGTCCGTCAAGCAGTTGGTGTCAGGCAATCTTGTTGCTTCTTGGTTCAATAGAACAGTCAGTGCCTCCGAGTTTGTGTAGAGGTCTGGGGCCCGATTTGAGAGGAATAAGTCAATCGTAGCAAGTGCAAAGAGGATGCGCTTGATCTCTGGTATGTCCGTGGTCAATTCTTCCAAGATTTCTGACGGGTGAATCTTGTATTGAGCCATGAAGTTGACGTGATGTTTGTAGTTGTGAGGCTTGCCTTGAGCTTTTAACAAAGCCATCTTGCGCTCAATAGTCTTGGTTGCAACAAGTGACTGAAACAAACTGAGGTCTTCATCTTGTGCGTACATAGCATGTGCAACGAGCTGAGGATCATCTCGCAAAATGCGTTGACATTCGGTGATACTGCCTTCGACTTTCTTGTCTCGAATGATCTTCTTCGCCAATTCGAGGTGGGCTGCAGCAGACTTGTTAAGTCGTTGTTTCTTCGCTTTGCCTTTGGTCTTTTTCGGGCGTGGCGCACTTGAATCTTCCAATATAATTCGAGGCACTGCAAAGTCTTCAAACGAGAGTTCCACGTCGTCTTCTTCGAGGATATGAAAACGGTTGGATGTCGGCAGGGGATCCAAACGTGGGGACGAAGGCAAAGTACGTTTTGGAGCTGGTCCAGACCGGTAGCCCGTTACCAATTGAAGGTCCAGCGAGTTCTTGGGCTGCTCACTTGGTGGAGCAAGAGCGGGCGATTCGTTGGTAGACATTTCCACATCTTCTTGTTGTTTGTCTTGTCCATTGTTGTTAGGGGGATCGCTGTCACCAGACATATCGACATCAGAGCCATGAGAAGGAGCTGTTGGCTGTGGTTGTTCATCTTGACCATCTTCAGATGCCTCAGTTGAGTCGGCCTTGCCTTCCGCATTTGTTCCAGGGTCTTGATCATGATCGTCTCCATCATGTTCAGGTTCTTTTTCTCCTGACGGAGGAGATTTTGCCGCTGCCTTGGCCGCTTTTGCCTTCGCTTTTTCAGCCTTGGCCTCTGCACGTCGTGAAACAATCGACGGAGGCAATGTCTTGTTCAGAGCAGCGATCTTGTGCTGAAACACGACGACAAAAGGCTGACCCGACGGATCCGTAATGGTGATTTCGCGTAGTGCGTCGCCGGATTTTGGCACCAGCACTGCAGGAGGCGCAGACGACTTGAAAATGACTCTCAAATGCGGCGACTTGATGTTCTGACCAGCAGTAGGGTTGAATGCTGCTATCACTGACTTGGTCAATGCAGCCTTTTCTTGACAATTGCCTTGGCCATCGAAGGGTGACTGACCTTGTTGAACGTAACGTAGTAGTTGTTGCCATAACGCGAGTATTTGGGAACCAGGAAGTCTTTGCCACCAAGTCGAAACGTTGTGCCTCCCATTTCCACGCACGTAGACAAGTTGTAACTTGAGATCACAATGGTCTGTGGGTTCTTCTTGTGGATCAAAATGTTCGGAAATTTGGAGCCCCATAACGAACCAGGATTTTCCTTGACAAATTGATCGCAGATGACTTTTTCGGACCAGTCCTTGTAGGCTTCGCCCAACTTGACTGTGAGCTCGTACACTTGGGACTGGGGGGTGAGCAAAATGTTTTCAATGAAGGCGTCCATGTCACCAGAGTCTTTGTAGAATGCGTCCGCCATGGCCTCGCATCGCGCAATATCGTCATCGGCAATAGCATGAGCACCAGTGTTGCGGTGTTTCGCGCCTTTGGGAGCATTGCCTTGCTTGGAATCTTTCTTGGACGAAGCTGAATCCTTGCCGGGAGTCTTTTGCGTCCATGGATTGGCCTTTTCAGCGTTTTGTTGCTCTTGATCGCCTTGTATTTTGTCTGCCGCGGTAGGAGGATCAACAGCGCCATTTCCTTGAGCAACGGATTTGTCGACAATGTCTTGATTTGACTGGTCATTGTCATTGTTTGTCGATTGTTCCTCTTGAATAACTTCTCCAGGAGTATCACACGGCTTCGCTTGGCCGTTAATGTCGCCTGACCCATCAACCTCCGAGTGAATTTGAGTATTTCCCTCGTCGGTTAAGGCCTCGGTTTCAGTAGAATCCTTCCCCTCGGCGTCTCCAGAGACCATATCCACGTCCTCTTGAGATTTTTCTTCTTCCTCTCCCGTTCTAGGAGGCTCAGCACAGGGGGCGACGCGGTTGGTGGCTGCTGGCTCAGTCCCATTGGTCACGAGAAAGGCCGGGGCCAGACCCCCAGTGACAGGGGTAGAAGGGGAATCCATGCCATCCCCGCAGCACGGTGACTGGGGTACACCATTGCTCCGGCGAGAACCCAAATCGGGATACCGCCCCCGCCCCTCCGAAGAGGCCCCTGGGGGGAAGTAGACAGAACCGCAGGGTGTGCCCATAGGGGGGGCCCTCGTAGCCTCTAGGGCTGGCATGGACCCCGTTTTCTCGCCGCCTTCACTGGGGATCGACTCCAATTGGAGTCCAGGGAAGCAGCCACCACAGGCACAAGGCCCCAGTGGTTCGCCCTCCTGAGTGAGGGCTTCGCTAGACAAGTTAACGACAGTGGTCTGGGGGTCAACCACTGACCCACTGAGGTTGACCCCCCCTGGAACTCCGGCGAGTGGAGCACCAGGTGAAGCGCTGGGGGAGCGAGACGCAGATTGGTCTCCAGAGACGCTGTTGGGGTCGAACTCGACCTCCACTTCGGCCCTAGGGTTAGGTGTAGAGACATTACTCACACCACTTCCGCCATCCTGATTGGACGACGAAAGTGGGTGAGGTGATACAATACCTGGAATGATGGTGACTCCGTGAGTGTTGGTCTCACGGAGCTCGGAACAGCTGTTGGCGCTGGACATTTTGAGCGCGGCGGCACTTGATAACTTCTTGACTTGAGGGGTACGAGGCAAATTCGGAAGTTAGAGACGCTGTTGGGGTCGAACTCGACCTCCACTTCGGCCCTAGGTTAGGTGTAGCGACATTACTCACACCACTTCCGCCATCCTGATTGGACGACGAAAGTGGGTGAGGTGATACAATACCTGAAATGATGGTGACTCCGTGAGTGTTGGTCTCACGGAGCTCGGAACAGCTGTTGGCGTTGGACATTTTGAGCGCGGCGGCACTTGATAACTTCTTGACTTGAGGGGTACGAGGCAAATTCGGAAGTCACAATGGTCTGTGGGTTCTTCTTGTGGATCAAAATGTTCGGAAATTTGGAGCCCCATAACGAACCAGGATTTTCCTTGACAAATTGATCGCAGATGACTTTTTCGGACCAGTCCTTGTAGGCTTCGCCCAACTTGACTGTGAGCTCGTACACTTGGGACTGGGGGGTGAGCAAAATGTTTTCAATGAAGGCGTCCATGTCACCAGAGTCTTTGTAGAATGCGTCCGCCATGGCCTCGCATCGCGCAATATCGTCATCGGCAATAGCATGAGCACCAGTGTTGCGATGTTTCGCGCCTTTGGGAGCATTGCCTTGCTTGGAATCTTTCTTGGACGAAGCTGAATCCTTGCCGGGAGTCTTTTGCGTCCATGGATTGGCCTTTTCAGCGTTTTGTTGCTCTTGATCGCCTTGTATTTTGTCTGCCGCGGTAGGAGGATCAACAGCGCCATTTCCTTGAGCAACGGATTTGTCGACAATGTCTTGATTTGACTGGTCATTGTCATTGTTTGTCGATTGTTCCTCTTGAATAACTTCTCCAGGAGTATCACACGGCTTCGCTTGGCCGTTAATGTCGCCTGACCCATCCACCTCCGAGTGAATTTGAGTATTTCCCTCGTCGGTTAAGGCCTCGGTTTCAGTAGAATCCTTCCCCTCGGCGTCTCCAGAGACCATATCCACGTCCTCTTGAGATTTTTCTTCTTCCTCTCCCGTTCTAGGAGGCTCAGCACAGGGGGCGACGCGGTTGGTGGCTGCTGGCTCAGTCCCATTGGTCACGAGAAAGGCCGGGGCCAGACCCCCAGTGACAGGGGTAGAAGGGGAATCCATGCCATCCCCGCAGCACGGTGACTGGGGTACACCATTGCTCCGGCGAGAACCCAAATCGGGATACCGCCCCCGCCCCTCCGAAGAGGCCCCTGGGGGGAAGTAGACAGAACCGCAGGGTGTGCCCATAGGGGGGGCCCTCGTAGCCTCTAGGGCTGGCATGGACCCCGTTACAGCCATTTTCTTGACAATTGCCTTGGCCATCGAAGGTTAAATGAGTTGTATTAACCTTATTTTTGAGCAAAGGCCCTAATGACTTACTAATTTGCCTCGTACTGTATAAATAGAATTTGGAAAACAGAATATGGCAAAGTGGTCATTGAACAGGAGATGAAGTGAGTGAGCCGTCAGCTCTCTCATGAAACGACGCTGTCAGGAATGATGTGTTGACGTAACCAGGGGTCCGAAGATAGATGCTTGAGCACATTGAATACCTTGGTGTATCCCTTCTTGAGAGGGAGATCAACCAGGAGCTGTTGTAGATGTAGCTTGATCAAAGAGGCAGCATGAATGGCAACTTCCATCGGACTCTTCGCTGTGAGGTCGGGTCGAAAGGTGCGATCGGCACGTTGGAGCCATATTTGATAATACACGCAGGCTCGGACAATCGGCCAGATCTTCAGATAGCCACGGATGTAGTATCCATCGGACGGCTTGGGCGTCTCGTAGAACATTTCCAGACACGTGGACGGAAAGGAACACTCGAGCAGTCGCTGGATTGTCTTGAAGAAATACCAAACAGATTGACCATATCCACAAGAGAACAGGAAATGCTCGTACGTCTCATTGACACGACAGAAGACACACGTCGGCTTGGGGTCTTGGTACTGAAACAGATATTGCATGGCGTTGGCGCGGAGAAGGGTCTTGAAAATGAACTCTCCATATCGAGGGAGAATGTGGTCGGGTTGGAGGAAGGCGGCAAGTTGGGTAAGGCGCTTGGGGTCTTCGTAAAAGTTGGATGGCAGGTTGAGATGCTTGGTAGGAAGAATGGACGAGCTGGCAGCTGGAGAAGCTCTGATCTTAGCCGATTTCGAAGTCGCAAACGCCAACAAGATCGGACTCGAGTCAGGGTGAATCATCCAGTGCCATTCCATCCATTCAGAGCTTGGCGTCGGCAAGTGGAACACGGGAGCATCCTCTTCAGAAACAATCTCAAACAATCGTGATAACTTGGTCACCAAGATTGAGATCCATTGTTTCGTTGGAGGGACAAAATTGGCTTGGCGGCAGGCACGGTTGATTTTGTCGAACAAGATCGAAGCTGGCCAAACTCGCTGACACGGAGTCAACAAATGACAACTTCGTGATGTGAAGCGAAGCCAATACATTGGCTTGGTCTTGCGTCGATGTAGAGCACTGATCGTATAGGTCTTCGAGTCCAGGCAGATACGAGTTGTGCCAAAGGGGAACATCCAAAGATGAGATGTGATTTGGACAGCCGTACGGAGTCCAGCGGGATTCAAACCAGCTACTCAATAAGGCTTTCCACATTGGAGTGATATTGGGATTCTTGTACAGTCGTCTGATGAATGCAGAAGAGCCATTTGCCAAGAGGAGATCTCGGGGGGAACCCCATGGATGAAAAGCCTTCTCGAGGAGAGTATAGCCCGGCGTAATCCAGGCGGACATGGCAGACTTGTGGGGTGGGGTGGTGATGGCTTGAATGCATCTGATCATGACAGAGCGGTTGTGTTGTTGCCATAAAGCAAGTGCATGGTGCAGGCCTAAGCCACCGGACTTCTTCGGCATGAATAGGATCTCCTTTTTGATCAAACGGAGGCCATGGACAGAGGAGGATGGGTTGATTTCTTCACCATGCATAAATTGAAGCATGGCCTTGTCGATCTTTTTGGCCAGGTCTTTGTCGGCAGGGACAAAAGCCAGTTGGTACCATAACACAGGCAGACATATGCTGTGCAGGATAGTGACTTTTCCGGCCATGGTTCGAGCCTTGTAGAGCCACAAAGACAAGCGAGCCACAAACTTCTCAAACACGTAATTGAAACGTGCCAATGGAGAAAGATTGGGCGCAACCAAGATACCAAGAGCCTTCACGGGACTGTCGGAAGTAACTTGTAGTGAGGCAAGGTTCCCATTCAACTGGCTGTAGGTCAGAATTTGGGTCTTGTCTACGTTGAGTCGGAAACCAGACTTGTCGCAAAAGGTTTGAACCAATGCAAGCTGCCGGTGGAGGCACGTCTCATTTGCAGCATAGAGTTGCGAGTCGTCGGCAAAGTAACTCCCAGTGTGGTAGCGATCCCCACACTTGATGCCATAGTTGGAGTGTTGCCGTAGGAGTTGGCACATCGGTTCCAAAGCGATCACAAACAGAAGTGGCGACAGTGGATCACCTTGCAACACACCGCGTGAGATGTGAACTGGCTTGGACAAGAAGCCGTTCACCAAGATGCGAGACTTGCGGCCCGAGTACAGTACGCGAACCATGTCAACAAAGGTTTCGGGAAAGCCATAGTGACGGAGGACGCGGAGCAAGTACGCGTGGTCCACGCGATCAAAAGCTTTCTCAAAGTCAAGCAGTGCCACCATCGAGGACGGACTGTGTAGTTTGATGTGGTGCAGCATGTCATCCAGTCGTGCAATATTGGTTTGGATATTGCTTCGACGGATAAAGCCTTGCTGGTCCGGGTGGATGATGTGTCGAATGTGGCGCTGGAGTCGATAAGCCAGAATACTCGTCAGGATTTTCACATCCGTGTTGAGTAGGCTAATGGGCCGATAGTTCTTGGCCTGTGACTTGGGGCCTTTCTTGTGCAGCAACACCAGCGTACTGACAAGTTGCATGGGAGTCAAGCGAGGGTGAGAATGGAGCTGGTGTGTGAATAGCAGCTCCAATACCAACGACCACTTGTGAGGTGCAAGTTTGAGGACTTCGAATGGCAGAGCGTTGGGACCTGGCGCTGAGTTCGAACTGCTGTGTCGAATAGCATGATAGAACTCGTTGGCACGCAAGGGAGCCGACAGCTCTTTCTGGGCTTGCTCTGGCAGTTGCTTGTGTCGAGTCAATGGGGTCAGAAATGACGACACTTCGTCTCCAGATCGCTGCACCTCGGGAGCTGCAAACAAGTCCTTGTAGTAGTCGACCAGGACGTCAGACATGCCTTGTTGATTGGAGACAACATTTCCATTGACATCCACCAACTCTTTGAAGACTGTCTTCTTCAAGGGGGTAGGGACAGGGGACATGAAGTGGAACTTGGACGAGCGCTCTGCTTTGTACAAGTGAAGTTGGAACGCCTGGTCTTGACGAAACTGCTTGTCTCGATCTTGCAGCTCGTGAATTTGCTTTTGAAGGTCTCGCACTCGATCCACCAGCACTGCATCTTGACGCATGTTGGGGACTTGCAAAAGCGAAGCGATCTCGACAGCTAACTTCTTCAACGGCAGACGTTGTTTCTCCAATCGTTGAGAATGGAATTCTTTGAGTTGGGAGCGGATATCATTGACCAGTATGTCGTAGGCCTTGGAGATATTGTGGAATGTTGGAGACTTGTCCAAAAATCGATCCAGACATCCATGAACAATCTCGGCCGCTCGTGGTAGACGAAGTAGCCAAGTTGGAGCTTTCCATGATCCAGAGCCATGGCGCAATGTTTGACGCTTTGTGATGATACGACAAGCCACGTGGTCAGCCTGTGGAGCAAAGTGGTCATTGAACAGGAGATGAAGTGGTGAGCCGTCATGCTCACTCATGAAACGACGCTGTCAGGAATGATGTGTTGACGTAACCAGGGGTCCGAAGATAGATGCTTGAGCACATTGAATACCTTGGTGTATCCCTTCTTGAGAGGGAGATCAACCAGGAGGTGTTGTAGATGTAGCTTGATCAAAGAGGCAGCATGAATGGCAACTTCCATCGGACTCTTCGCTGTGAGGTCGGGTCGAAAGGTGCGATCGGCACGTTGGAGCCATATTTGATAATACACGCAGGCTCGGACAATCGGTTAAATGAGTTGTATTAACCTTATTTTTGAGCAAAGGCCCTAATGACTTACTAATTTGCCTCGTACTGTATAAATAGAACTTGGAAAACAGGATATGGCAAAGTGGTCATTGGACAGGAGATGAAGTGAGTGAGCCGTCAGCTCTCTCATGAAACGACGCTGTTAGGAATGATGTGTTGACGTAACCAGTGGTCCGAAGATAGATGCTTGAGCACATTGAATACCTTGGTGTATCCCTTCTTGAGAGGGAGATCAACCAGGAGCTGTTGTAGATGTAGCTTGATCAAAGAGGCAGCATGAATGGCAACTTCCATCGGACTCTTCGCTGTGAGGCGGGGTCGAAAGGTGCGATCGGCACGTTGGAGCCATATTTGATAATACACGCAGGCTCGGACAATCGGCCATATCTTCAGATAGCCACGGATGTAGTATCCATCGGACGGCTTGGGCGTCTCGTAGAACATTTCCAGACACGTGGACGGAAAGGAACACTCGAGCAGTCGCTGGATTGTCTTGAAGAAATACCAAACAGATTGACCATATCCACAAGAGAACAGGAAATGCTCGTACGTCTCATTGACACGACAGAAGACACACGTCGGCTTGGGGTCTTGGTACTGAAACAGATATTGCATGGCGTTGGCGCGGAGAAGGGTCTTGAAAATGAACTCTCCATATCGAGGGAGAATGTGGTCGGGTTGGAGGAAGGCGGCAAGTTGGGTAAGGCGCTTGGGGTCTTCGTAAAAGTTGGATGGCAGGTTGAGATGCTTGGTAGGAAGAATGGACGAGCTGGCAGCTGGAGAAGCTCTGATCTTAGCCGATTTCGAAGTCGCAAACGCCAACAAGATCGGACTCGAGTCAGGGTGAATTATCCAGTGCCATTCCATCCATTCAGAGCTTGGCGTCGGCAAGTGGAACACGGGAGCATCCTCTTCAGAAACAATCTCAAACAATCGTGATAACTTGGTCACCAAGATTGAGATCCATTGTTTCGTTGGAGGGACAAAATTGGCTTGGCGGCAGGCACGGTTGATTTTGTCGAACAAGATCGAAGCTGGCCAAACTCGCTGACACGGAGTCAACAAATGCGACAACTTCGTGATGTGAAGCGAAGCCAATACATTGGCTTGGTCTTGCGTCGATGTAGAGCACTGATCGTATAGGTCTTCGAGTCCAGGCAGATACGAGTTGTGCCAAAGGGGAACATCCAAAGATGAGATGTGATTTGGACAGCCGTACGGAGTCCAGCGGGATTCAAACCAGCTACTCAATAAGGCTTTCCACATTGGAGTGATATTGGGATTCTTGTACAGTCGTCTGATGAATGCAGAAGAGCCATTTGCCAAGAGGAGATCTCGGGGGGAACCCCATGGATGAAAAGCCTTCTCGAGGAGAGTATAGCCCGGCGTAATCCAGGCGGACATGGCAGACTTGTGGGGTGGGGTGGTGATGGCTTGAATGCATCTGATCATGACAGAGCGGTTGTGTTGTTGCCATAAAGCAAGTGCATGGTGCAGGCCTAAGCCACCGGACTTCTTCGGCATGAATAGGATCTCCTTTTTGATCAAACGGAGGCCATGGACAGAGGAGGATGGGTTGATTTCTTCACCATGCATAAATTGAAGCATGGCCTTGTCGATCTTTTTGGCCAGGTCTTTGTCGGCAGGGACAAAAGCCAGTTGGTACCATAACACAGGCAGACATATGCTGTGCAGGATAGTGACTTTTCCGGCCATGGTTCGAGCCTTGTAGAGCCACAAAGACAAGCGAGCCACAAACTTCTCAAACACGTAATTGAAACGTGCCAATGGAGAAAGATTGGGCGCAACCAAGATACCAAGAGCCTTCACGGGACTGTCGGAAGTAACTTGTAGTGAGGCAAGGTTCCCATTCAACTGGCTGTAGGTCAGAATTTGGGTCTTGTCTACGTTGAGTCGGAAACCAGACTTGTCGCAAAAGGTTTGAACCAATGCAAGCTGCCGGTGGAGGCACGTCTCATTTGCAGCATAGAGTTGCGAGTCGTCGGCAAAGTAACTCCCAGTGTGGTAGCGATCCCCACACTTGATGCCATAGTTGGAGTGTTGCCGTAGGAGTTGGCACATCGGTTCCAAAGCGATCACAAACAGAAGTGGCGACAGTGGATCACCTTGCAACACACCGCGTGAGATGTGAACTGGCTTGGACAAGAAGCCGTTCACCAAGATGCGAGACTTGCGGCCCGAGTACAGTACGCGAACCATGTCAACAAAGGTTTCGGGAAAGCCATAGTGACGGAGGACGCGGAGCAAGTACGCGTGGTCCACGCGATCAAAAGCTTTCTCAAAGTCAAGCAGTGCCACCATCGAGGACGGACTGTGTAGTTTGATGTGGTGCAGCATGTCATCCAGTCGTGCAATATTGGTTTGGATATTGCTTCGACGGATAAAGCCTTGCTGGTCCGGGTGGATGATGTGTCGAATGTGGCGCTGGAGTCGATAAGCCAGAATACTCGTCAGGATTTTCACATCCGTGTTGAGTAGGCTAATGGGCCGATAGTTCTTGGCCTGTGACTTGGGGCCTTTCTTGTGCAGCAACACCAGCGTACTGACAAGTTGCATGGGAGTCAAGCGAGGGTGAGAATGGAGCTGGTGTGTGAATAGCAGCTCCAATACCAACGACCACTTGTGAGGTGCAAGTTTGAGGACTTCGAATGGCAGAGCGTTGGGACCTGGCGCTGAGTTCGAACTGCTGTGTCGAATAGCATGATAGAACTCGTTGGCACGCAAGGGAGCCGACAGCTCTTTCTGGGCTTGCTCTGGCAGTTGCTTGTGTCGAGTCAATGGGGTCAGAAATGACGACACTTCGTCTCCAGATCGCTGCACCTCGGGAGCTGCAAACAAGTCCTTGTAGTAGTCGACCAGGACGTCAGACATGCCTTGTTGATTGGAGACAACATTTCCATTGACATCCACCAACTCTTTGAAGACTGTCTTCTTCAAGGGGGTAGGGACAGGGGACATGAAGTGGAACTTGGACGAGCGCTCTGCTTTGTACAAGTGAAGTTGGAACGCCTGGTCTTGACGAAACTGCTTGTCTCGATCTTGCAGCTCGTGAATTTGCTTTTGAAGGTCTCGCACTCGATCCACCAGCACTGCATCTTGACGCATGTTGGGGACTTGCAAAAGCGAAGCGATCTCGACAGCTAACTTCTTCAACGGCAGACGTTGTTTCTCCAATCGTTGAGAATGGAATTCTTTGAGTTGGGAGCGGATATCATTGACCAGTATGTCGTAGGCCTTGGAGATATTGTGGAATGTTGGAGACTTGTCCAAAAATCGATCCAGACATCCATGAACAATCTCGGCCGCTCGTGGTAGACGAAGTAGCCAAGTTGGAGCTTTCCATGATCCAGAGCCATGGCGCAATGTTTGACGCTTTGTGATGATACGACAAGCCACGTGGTCAGCCTGTGGAGCAAAGTGGTCATTGAACAGGAGATGAAGTGGTGAGCCGTCATGCTCACTCATGAAACGACGCTGTCAGGAATGATGTGTTGACGTAACCAGGGGTCCGAAGATAGATGCTTGAGCACATTGAATACCTTGGTGTATCCCTTCTTGAGAGGGAGATCAACCAGGAGGTGTTGTAGATGTAGCTTGATCAAAGAGGCAGCATGAATGGCAACTTCCATCGGACTCTTCGCTGTGAGGTCGGGTCGAAAGGTGCGATCGGCACGTTGGAGCCATATTTGATAATACACGCAGGCTCGGACAATCGGTTAAATGAGTTGTATTAACCTTATTTTTGAGCAAAGGCCCTAATGACTTACTAATTTGCCTCGTACTGTATAAATAGAACTTGGAAAACAGGATATGGCAAAGTGGTCATTGGACAGGAGATGAAGTGAGTGAGCCGTCAGCTCTCTCATGAAACGACGCTGTTAGGAATGATGTGTTGACGTAACCAGTGGTCCGAAGATAGATGCTTGAGCACATTGAATACCTTGGTGTATCCCTTCTTGAGAGGGAGATCAACCAGGAGCTGTTGTAGATGTAGCTTGATCAAAGAGGCAGCATGAATGGCAACTTCCATCGGACTCTTCGCTGTGAGGTCGGGTCGAAAGGTGCGATCGGCACGTTGGAGCCATATTTGATAATACACGCAGGCTCGGACAATCGGCCATATCTTCAGATAGCCACGGATGTAGTATCCATCGGACGGCTTGGGCGTCTCGTAGAACATTTCCAGACACGTGGACGGAAAGGAACACTCGAGCAGTCGCTGGATTGTCTTGAAGAAATACCAAACAGATTGACCATATCCACAAGAGAACAGGAAATGCTCGTACGTCTCATTGACACGACAGAAGACACACGTCGGCTTGGGGTCTTGGTACTGAAACAGATATTGCATGGCGTTGGCGCGGAGAAGGGTCTTGAAAATGAACTCTCCATATCGAGGGAGAATGTGGTCGGGTTGGAGGAAGGCGGCAAGTTGGGTAAGGCGCTTGGGGTCTTCGTAAAAGTTGGATGGCAGGTTGAGATGCTTGGTAGGAAGAATGGACGAGCTGACAGCTGGAGAAGCTCTGATCTTAGCCGATTTCGAAGTCGCAAGCGCCAACAAGATCGGACTCGAGTCAGGGTGAATTATCCAGTGCCATTCCATCCATTCAGAGCTTGGCGTCGGCAAGTGGAACACGGGAGCATCCTCTTCAGAAACAATCTCAAACAATCGTGATAACTTGGTCACCAAGATTGAGATCCATTGTTTCGTTGGAGGGACAAAATTGGCTTGGCGGCAGGCACGGTTGATTTTGTCGAACAAGATCGAAGCTGGCCAAACTCGCTGACACGGAGTCAACAAATGCGACAACTTCGTGATGTGAAGCGAAGCCAATACATTGGCTTGGTCTTGCGTCGATGTAGAGCACTGATCGTATAGGTCTTCGAGTCCAGGCAGATACGAGTTGTGCCAAAGGGGAACATCCAAAGATGAGATGTGATTTGGACAGCCGTACGGAGTCCAGCGGGATTCAAACCAGCTACTCAATAAGGCTTTCCACATTGGAGTGATATTGGGATTCTTGTACAGTTGTCTGATGAATGCAGAAGAGCCATTTGCCAAGAGGAGATCTCGGGGGGAACCCCATGGATGAAAAGCCTTCTCGAGGAGAGTATAGCCCGGCGTAATCCAGGCGGACATGGCAGACTTGTGGGGTGGGGTGGTGATGGCTTGAATGCATCTGATCATGACAGAGCGGTTGTGTTGTTGCCATAAAGCAAGTGCATGGTGCAGGCCTAAGCCACCGGACTTCTTCGGCATGAATAGGATCTCCTTTTTGATCAAACGGAGGCCATGGACAGAGGAGGATGGGTTGATTTCTTCACCATGCATAAATTGAAGCATGGCCTTGTCGATCTTTTTGGCCAGGTCTTTGTCGGCAGGGACAAAAGCCAGTTGGTACCATAACACAGGCAGACATATGCTGTGCAGGATAGTGACTTTTCCGGCCATGGTTCGAGCCTTGTAGAGCCACAAAGACAAGCGAGCCACAAACTTCTCAAACACGTAATTGAAACGTGCCAATGGAGAAAGATTGGGCGCAACCAAGATACCAAGAGCCTTCACGGGACTGTCGGAAGTAACTTGTAGTGAGGCAAGGTTCCCATTCAACTGGCTGTAGGTCAGAATTTGGGTCTTGTCTACGTTGAGTCGGAAACCAGACTTGTCGCAAAAGGTTTGAACCAATGCAAGCTGCCGGTGGAGGCACGTCTCATTTGCAGCATAGAGTTGCGAGTCGTCGGCAAAGTAACTCCCAGTGTGGTAGCGATCCCCACACTTGATGCCATAGTTGGAGTGTTGCCGTAGGAGTTGGCACATCGGTTCCAAAGCGATCACAAACAGAAGTGGCGACAGTGGATCACCTTGCAACACACCGCGTGAGATGTGAACTGGCTTGGACAAGAAGCCGTTCACCAAGATGCGAGACTTGCGGCCCGAGTACAGTACGCGAACCATGTCAACAAAGGTTTCGGGAAAGCCATAGTGACGGAGGACGCGGAGCAAGTACGCGTGGTCCACGCGATCAAAAGCTTTCTCAAAGTCAAGCAGTGCCACCATCGAGGACGGACTGTGTAGTTTGATGTGGTGCAGCATGTCATCCAGTCGTGCAATATTGGTTTGGATATTGCTTCGACGGATAAAGCCTTGCTGGTCCGGGTGGATGATGTGTCGAATGTGGCGCTGGAGTCGATAAGCCAGAATACTCGTCAGGATTTTCACATCCGTGTTGAGTAGGTTAAATGAGTTGTATTAACCTTATTTTTGAGCAAAGGCCCTAATGACTTACTAATTTGCCTCGTACTGTATAAATAGAACTTGGAAAACAGAATATGGCAAAGTGGTCATTGAACAGGAGATAAAGTGAGTGAGCCGTCAGCTCACTCATGAAACGACACTGTCAGGAATGGCGTGTTGACGTAACCAGGGGTCCGAAGATAGATGCTTGAGCACATTGAATACCTTGGTGTATCCCTTCTTGAGAGGGAGATCAACCAGGAGCTGTTGTAGATGTAGCTTGATCAAAGAGGCAGCATGAATGGCAACTTCCATCGGACTCTTCGCTGTGAGGTCGGGTCGAAAGGTGCGATCGGCACGTTGGAGCCATATTTGATAATACACGCAGGCTCGGACAATCGGCCAGATCTTCAGATAGCCACGGATGTAGTATCCATCGGACGGCTTGGGCGTCTCGTAGAACATTTCCAGACAAGTCGACGGAAAGGAACACTCGAGCAGTCGCTGGATTGTCTTGAAGAAATACCAAACAGATTGACCATATCCACAAGAGAACAGGAAATGCTCGTACGTCTCATTGACACGACAGAAGACACACGTCGGCTTGGGGTCTTGGTACTGAAACAGATATTGCATGGCGTTGGCGCGGAGAAGGGTCTTGAAAATGAACTCTCCATATCGAGGGAGAATGTGGTCGGGTTGGAGGAAGGCGGCAAGTTGGGTAAGGCGCTTGGGGTCTTCGTAAAAGTTGGATGGCAGGTTGAGATGCTTGGTAGGAAGAATGGACGAGCTGACAGCTGGAGAAGCTCTGATCTTAGCCGATTTCGAAGTCGCAAGCGCCAACAAGATCGGACTCGAGTCAGGGTGAATCATCCAGTGCCATTCCATCCATTCAGAGCTTGGCGTCGGCAAGTGGAACACGGGAGCATCCTCTTCAGAAACAATCTCAAACAATCGTGATAACTTGGTCACCAAGATTGAGATCCATTGTTTCGTTGGAGGGACAAAATTGGCTTGGCGGCAGGCACGGTTGATTTTGTCGAACAAGATCGAAGCTGGCCAAACTCGCTGACACGGAGTCAACAAATGCGACAACTTCGTGATGTGAAGCGAAGCCAATACATTGGCTTGGTCTTGCGTCGATGTAGAGCACTGATCGTATAGGTCTTCGAGTCCAGGCAGATACGAGTTGTGCCAAAGGGGAACATCCAAAGATGAGATGTGATTTGGACAGCCGTACGGAGTCCAGCGGGATTCAAACCAGCTACTCAATAAGGCTTTCCACATTGGAGTGATATTGGGATTCTTGTACAGTTGTCTGATGAATGCAGAAGAGCCATTTGCCAAGAGGAGATCTCGGGGGGAACCCCATGGATGAAAAGCCTTCTCGAGGAGAGTATAGCCCGGCGTAATCCAGGCGGACATGGCAGACTTGCGGGGTGGGGTGGTGATGGCTTGAATGCATCTGATCATGACAGAGCGGTTGTGTTGTTGCCATAAAGCAAGTGCATGGTGCAGGCCTAAGCCACCGGACTTCTTCGGCACGAATATGATCTCCTTTTTGATCAAACGGAGGCCATGGACAGAGGAGGATGGGTTGATTTCTTCACCATGCATAAATTGAAGCATGGCCTTGTCGATCTTTTTGGCCAGGTCTTTGTCGGCAGGGACAAAAGCCAGTTGGTACCATAACACAGGCAGACATATGCTGTGCAGGATAGTGACTTTTCCGGCCATGGTTCGAGCCTTGTAGAGCCACAAAGACAAGCGAGCCACAAACTTCTCAAACACGTAATTGAAACGTGCCAATGGAGAAAGATTGGGCGCAACCAAGATACCAAGAGCCTTCACGGGACTGTCGGAAGTAACTTGTAGTGAGGCAAGGTTCCCATTCAACTGGCTGTAGGTCAGAATTTGGGTCTTGTCTACGTTGAGTCGGAAACCAGACTTGTCGCAAAAGGTTTGAACCAATGCAAGCTGCCGGTGGAGGCACGTCTCATTTGCTGCATAGAGTTGCGAGTCGTCGGCAAAGTAACTCCCAGTGTGGTAGCGATCCCCACACTTGATGCCATAGTTGGAGTGTTGCCGTAGGAGTTGGCACATCGGTTCCAAAGCGATCACAAACAGAAGTGGCGACAGTGGATCACCTTGCAACACACCGCGTGAGATGTGAACTGGCTTGGACAAGAAGCCGTTCACCAAGATGCGAGACTTGCGGCCCGAGTACAGTACGCGAACCATGTCAACAAAGGTTTCGGGAAAGCCATAGTGACGGAGGACGCGGAGCAAGTACGCGTGGTCCACGCGATCAAAAGCTTTCTCAAAGTCAAGCAGTGCCACCATCGAGGACGGACTGTGTAGTTTGATGTGGTGCAGCATGTCATCCAGTCGTGCAATATTGGTTTGGATATTGCTTCGACGGATAAAGCCTTGCTGGTCCGGGTGGATGATGTGTCGAATGTGGCGCTGGAGTCGATAAGCCAGAATACTCGTCAGGATTTTCACATCCGTGTTGAGTAGGCTAATGGGCCGATAGTTCTTGGCTTGTGACTTGGGGCCTTTCTTGTGCAGCAACACCAGCGTACTGACAAGTTGCATGGGAGTCAAGCGAGGGTGAGAATGGAGCTGGTGTGTGAATAGCAGCTCCAATACCAACGACCACTTGTGAGGTGCAAGTTTGAGGACTTCGAATGGCAGAGCGTTGGGACCTGGCGCTGAGTTCGAACTGCTGTGTCGAATAGCATGATAGAACTCGTTGGCGCGCAAGGGAGCCGACAGCTCTTTCTGGGCTTGCTCTGGCAGTTGCTTGTGTCGAGTCAATGGGGTCAGAAATGACGACACTTCGTCTCCAGATCGCTGCACCTCGGGAGCTGCAAACAAGTCCTTGTAGTAGTCGACCAGGACGTCAGACATGCCTTGTTGATTGGAGACAACATTTCCATTGACATCCACCAACTCTTTGAAGACTGTCTTCTTCAAGGGGGTAGGGACAGGGGACATGAAGTGGAACTTGGACGAGCGCTCTGCTTTGTACAAGTGAAGTTGGAACGCCTGGTCTTGACGAAACTGCTTGTCTCGATCTTGCAGCTCGTGAATTTGCTTTTGAAGGTCTCGCACTCGATCCACCAGCACTGAATCTTGACGCATGTTGGGGACTTGCAAAAGCGAAGCGATCTCGACAGCTAACTTCTTCAACGGCAGACGTTGTTTCTCCAATCGTTGAGAATGGAATTCTTTGAGTTGGGAGCGGATATCATTGACCAGTATGTCGTAGGCCTTGGAGATATTGTGGAATGTTGGAGACTTGTCCAAAAATCGATCCAGACATCCATGAACAATCTCGGCCGCTCGTGGTAGACGAAGTAGCCAAGTTGGAGCTTTCCATGATCCAGAGCCATGGCGCAATGTTTGACGCTTTGTGATGATACGACAAGCCACGTGGTCAGCCTGTGGAACGTGTGGCATGTGCGTCGCCTTCCAATGACGAAGACCCGCCAAGGTGGACGAACAAAAGATGTAGTCAAGTCGGTTGGTGAGTGTGGGACTTGTGAAGGTTCTTGCCACGGGGTTTTGACGGCGAAACAGATCCACCAGAGACAAACTGTGCATCCATTGTTCCAGTTGAAGGGTGCCGGCCATGGTGGAGGTACTGGGTCTCAACGAATCCAAATCTTTGTTGAGAGTGCAGTTGAAATCTCCTCCAACAATGTGGAGCGCATGTGGAGGAAAGTCGCGTGGCAATTCTTCGAAGTAACTTGCTCGTTCTTGGAAGGCTGCCGGCGCATATATATTGTGGAGAACGACTGTCAGTGGACCCAGAGTACATCGCACTTGTAGATAACGACCACGAAGCACTGGGTTGTCATGAGGGACTTGAGTGGCGTTCTTCAAAGGAGAGTGAGGATGTATCAACGTAGCCAGACCTCCAGTGGCTGGCGACGTGGATACTTCAGGGTAAATAGGCTCTTCAAAGAACAAAGAGCCTGCGTGGTTTGTGATGCGTTGCCAATGGAACGCAACACGGTCGTGGAGACTTGGCGTGCGGAAACGGGTTTCTTGGATAAAGGAAACGTCGTGAACACTGGATAGTTTGTCGAGGATGTACCGATGACTGTTGGAGAAGCCATTGGTGTTGAGGGAGATGATTTGTGGGTCCCAGTCCACGAGTTCAGTTGGGACATCGGAGAAGTTGTTGTCACTCATCACGAGTACAGATGAAAATGAGTAGAATGGAGGGGTGAGAGGGGAGGTTGAAATGGATTGAAGCAGGGGATAGAAGCCTTAGAGTTGATCGTCCTCCAAATCGAGGGGATCAATTTCGTCGGCGTTCATGGAGTGGTGAGCTTTGCTGCAGAGCTCGTCGATGTGGTAATTGTTGGTGATGCTTTTGAGCATCGAGATGGCCGACAAGACGGGAGCCGGCAAAGTGAACTTCTCGAGATTGTCGCTGAAGTTTTCGATCAAAGCAAACAGCGACCAGTCCGTCAAGCAGTTGGTGTCAGGCAATCTTGTTGCTTCTTGGTTCAATAGAACAGTCAGTGCCTCCGAGTTTGTGTAGAGGTCTGGGGCCCGATTTGAGAGGAATAAGTCAATCGTAGCAAGTGCAAAGAGGATGCGCTTGATCTCTGGTATGTCCGTGGTCAATTCTTCCAAGATTTCTGACGGGTGAATCTTGTATTGAGCCATGAAGTTGACGTGATGTTTGTAGTTGTGAGGCTTGCCTTGAGCTTTTAACAAAGCCATCTTGCGCTCAATAGTCTTGGTTGCAACAAGTGACTGAAACAAACTGAGGTCTTCATCTTGTGCGTACATAGCATGTGCAACGAGCTGAGGATCATCTCGCAAAATGCGTTGACATTCGGTGATACTGCCTTCGACTTTCTTGTCTCGAATGATCTTCTTCGCCAATTCGAGGTGGGCTGCAGCAGACTTGTTAAGTCGTTGTTTCTTCGCTATGCCTTTGGTCTTTTTCGGGCGTGGCGCACTTGAATCTTCCAATACAATTCGAGGCACTGCAAAGTCTTCAAACGAGAGTTCCACGTCGTCTTCTTCGAGGATATGAAAACGGTTGGATGTCGGCAGGGGATCCAAACGTGGGGACGAAGGCAAAGTACGTTTTGGAGCTGGTCCAGACCGGTAGCCCGTTACCAATTGAAGGTCCAGCGAGTTCTTGGGCTGCTCACTTGGTGGAGCAAGAGCGGGCGATTCGTTGGTAGACATTTCCACATCTTCTTGTTGTTTGTCTTGTCCATTGTTGTTAGGGGGATCGCTGTCACCAGACATATCGACATCAGAGCCATGAGAAGGAGCTGTTGGCTGTGGTTGTTCATCTTGACCATCTTCAGATGCCTCAGTTGAGTCGGCCTTGCCTTCCGCATTTGTTCCAGGGTCTTGATCATGATCGTCTCCATCATGTTCAGGTTCTTTTTCTCCTGACGGAGGAGATTTTGCCGCTGCCTTGGCCGCTTTTGTCTTCGCTTTTTCAGCCTTGGCCTCTGCACGTCGTGAAACAATCGACGGAGGCAATGTCTTGTTCAGAGCAGCGATCTTGTGCTGAAACACGACGACAAAAGGCTGACCCGACGGATCCGTAATGGTGATTTCGCGTAGTGCGTCGCCGGATTTTGGCACCAGCACTGCAGGAGGCGCAGACGACTTGAAAATGACTCTCAAATGCGGCGACTTGATGTTCTGACCAGCAGTAGGGTTGAATGCTGCTATCACTGACTTGGTCAATGCAGCCATTTTCTTGACAATCGCCTTGGCCATTGAAGGGTGACTGACCTTGTTGAACGTAACGTAGTAGTTGTTGCCATAACGCGAGTACTTGGGAACCAGGAAGTCTTTGCCACCAAGTCGAAACGTTGTGCCTTCCATTTCCACGCACGTAGACAAGTTGTAACTTGAGATCACAATGGTCTGTGGGTTCTTCTTGTGGATCAAAATGTTCGGAAATTTGGAGCCCCATAACGAACCAGGATTTTCCTTGACAAATTGATCGCAGATGACTTTTTCGGACCAGTCCTTGTAGCCTTCGCCCAACTTGACTGTGAGCTCGTACACTTGGGACTGGGGGGTGAGCAAAATGTTTTCAATGAAGGCGTCCATGTCACCAGAGTCTTTGTAGAATGCGTCCGCCATGGCCTCGCATCGCGCAATATCGTCATCGGCAATAGCACGAGCACCAGTGTTGCGATGTTTCGCGCCTTTGGGGGCATTGCCTTGCTTGGAATCTTTCTTGGACGAAGCTGAATCCTTGCCGGGAGTCTTTTGCGTCCATGGATTGGCCTTTTCAGCGTTTTGTTGCTCTTGATCGCCTTGTATTTTGTCTGCCGCGGAAGGAGGGTCAACAGCGCCATTTCCTTGAGCAACGGATTTGTCGACAATGTCTTGATTTGACTGGTCATTGTCATTGTTTGTCGATTGTTCCTCTTGAATAACTTCTCCAGGAGTATCACACGGCTTCGCTTGGCCGTTAATGTCGCCTGACCCATCCACCTCCGAGTGAATTTGAGTATTTCCCTCGTCGGTTAAGGCCTCGGTTTCAGTAGAATCCTTCCCCTCGGCGTCTCCAGAGACCATATCCACGTCCTCTTGAGATTTTTCTTCTTCCTCTCCCGTTCTAGGAGGCTCAGCACAGGGGGCGACGCGGTTGGTGGCTGCTGGCTCAGTCCCATTGGTCACGAGAAAGGCCGGGGCCAGACCCCTCCGTGTTGAGTAGGCTAATGGGCCGATAGTTCTTGGCCTGTGACTTGGGGCCTTTCTTGTGCAGCAACACCAGCGTACTGACAAGTTGCATGGGAGTCAAGCGAGGGTGAGAATGGAGCTGGTGTGTGAATAGCAGCTCCAATACCAACGACCACTTGTGAGGTGCAAGTTTGAGGACTTCGAATGGCAGAGCGTTGGGACCTGGCGCTGAGTTCGAACTGCTGTGTCGAATAGCATGATAGAACTCGTTGGTTAAATGAGTTGTATTAACCTTATTTTTGAGCAAAGGCCCTAATGACTTACTAATTTGCCTCGTACTGTATAAATAGAACTTGGAAAACAGAATATGGCAAAGTGGTCATTGAACAGGAGATGAAGTGAGTGAGCCGTTAGCTCTCTCATGAAACGACGCTGTCAGGAATGATGTGTTGACGTAACCAGTGGTCCAAAGATAGATGCTTGAGCACATTGAATACCTTGGTGTATCCCTTCTTGAGAGGGAGATCAACCAGGAGCTGTTGTAGATGTAGCTTGATCAAAGAGGCAGCATGAATGGCAACTTCCATCGGACTCTTCGCTGTGAGGTCGGGTCGAAAGGTGCGATCGGCACGTTGGAGCCATATTTGATAATACACGCAGGCTCGGACAATCGGCCAGATCTTCAGATAGCCACGGATGTAGTATCCATCGGACGGCTTGGGCGTCTCGTAGAACATTTCCAGACACGTGGACGGAAAGGAACACTCGAGCAGTCGCTGGATTGTCTTGAAGGAATACCAAACAGATTGACCATATCCACAAGAGAACAGGAAATGCTCGTACGTCTCATTGACACGACAGAAGACACACGTCGGCTTGGGGTCTTGGTACTGAAACAGATATTGCATGGCGTTGGCGCGGAGAAGGGTCTTGAAAATGAACTCTCCATATCGAGGGAGAATGTGGTCGGGTTGGAGGAAGGCGGCAAGTTGGGTAAGGCGCTTGGGGTCTTCGTAAAAGTTGGATGGCAGGTTGAGATGCTTGGTAGGAAGAATGGACGAGCTGACAGCTGGAGAAGCTCTGATCTTAGCCGATTTCGAAGTCGCAAGCGCCAACAAGATCGGACTCGAGTCAGGGTGTATCATCCAGTGCCATTCCATCCATTCAGAGCTTGGCGTCGGCAAGTGGAACACGGGAGCATCCTCTTCAGAAACAATCTCAAACAATCGTGATAACTTGGTCACCAAGATTGAGATCCATTGTTTCGTTGGAGGGACAAAATTGGCTTGGCGGCAGGCACGGTTGATTTTGTCGAACAAGATCGAAGCTGGCCAAACTCGCTGACACGGAGTCAACAAATGCGACAACTTCGTGATGTGAAGCGAAGCCAATACATTGGCTTGGTCTTGCGTCGATGTAGAGCACTGATCGTATAGGTCTTCGAGTCCAGGCAGATACGAGTTGTGCCAAAGGGGAACATCCAAAGATGAGATGTGATTTGGACAGCCGTACGGAGTCCAGCGAGATTCAAACCAGCTACTCAATAAGGCTTTCCACATTGGAGTGATATTGGGATTCTTGTACAGTTGTCTGATGAATGCAGAAGTACCACTTGCCAAGAGGAGATCTCGGGGGGAACCCCATGGATGAAAAGCCTTCTCGAGGAGAGTATAGCCCGGCGTAATCCAGGCGGACATGGCAGACTTGCGGGGTGGGGTGGTGATGGCTTGAATGCATCTGATCATGACAGAGCGGTTGTGTTGTTGCCATAAAGCAAGTGCATGGTGCAGGCCTAAGCCACCGGACTTCTTCGGCATGAATAGGATCTCCTTTTTGATCAAACGGAGGCCATGGACAGAGGAGGATGGGTTGATTTCTTCACCATGCATAAATTGAAGCATGGCCTTGTCGATCTTTTTGGCCAGGTCTTTGTCGGCAGGGACAAAAGCCAGTTGGTACCATAACACAGGCAGACATATGCTGTGCAGGATAGTGACTTTTCCGGCCATGGTTCGAGCCTTGTAGAGCCACAAAGACAAGCGAGCCACAAACTTCTCAAACACGTAATTGAAACGTGCCAATGGAGAAAGATTGGGCGCAACCAAGATACCAAGAGCCTTCACGGGACTGTCGGAAGTAACTTGTAGTGAGGCAAGGTTCCCATTCAACTGGCTGTAGGTCAGAATTTGGGTCTTGTCTACGTTGAGTCGGAAACCAGACTTGTCGCAAAAGGTTTGAACCAATGCAAGCTGCCGGTGGAGGCACGTCTCATTTGCCGCATAGAGTTGCGAGTCGTCGGCAAAGTAACTCCCAGTGTGGTAGCGATCCCCACACTTGATGCCATAGTTGGAGTGTTGCCGTAGGAGTTGGCACATCGGTTCCAAAGCGATCACAAACAGAAGTGGCGACAGTGGATCACCTTGCAACACACCGCGTGAGATGTGAACTGGCTTGGACAAGAAGCCGTTCACCAAGATGCGAGACTTGCGGCCCGAGTACAGTACGCGAACCATGGCAACAAAGGTTTCGGGAAAGCCATAGTGACGGAGGACGCGGAGCAAGTACGCGTGGTCCACGCGATCAAAAGCTTTCTCAAAGTCAAGCAGTGCCACCATCGAGGACGGACTGTGTAGTTTGATGTGGTGCAGCATGTCATCCAGTCGTGCAATATTGGTTTGGATATTGCTTCGACGGATAAAGCCTTGCTGGTCCGGGTGGATGATGTGTCGAATGTGGCGCTGGAGTCGATAAGCCAGAATACTCGTCAGGATTTTCACATCCGTGTTGAGTAGGCTAATGGGCCGATAGTTCTTGGCTTGTGACTTGGGGCCTTTCTTGTGCAGCAACACCAGCGTACTGACAAGTTGCATGGGAGTCAAGCGAGGGTGAGAATGGAGCTGGTGTGTGAATAGCAGCTCCAATACCAACGACCACTTGTGAGGTGCAAGTTTGAGGACTTCGAATGGCAGAGCGTTGGGACCTGGCGCTGAGTTCGAACTGCTGTGTCGAATAGCATGATAGAACTCGTTGGCGCGCAAGGGAGCCGACAGCTCTTTCTGGGCTTGCTCTGGCAGTTGCTTGTGTCGAGTCAATGGGGTCAGAAATGACGACACTTCGTCTCCAGATCGCTGCACCTCGGGAGCTGCAAACAAGTCCTTGTAGTAGTCGACCAGGACGTCAGACATGCCTTGTTGATTGGAGACAACATTTCCATTGACATCCACCAACTCTTTGAAGACTGTCTTCTTCAAGGGGGTAGGGACAGGGGACATGAAGTGGAACTTGGACGAGCGCTCTGCTTTGTACAAGTGAAGTTGGAACGCCTGGTCTTGACGAAACTGCTTGTCTCGATCTTGCAGCTCGTGAATTTGCTTTTGAAGGTCTCGCACTCGATCCACCAGCACTGCATCTTGACGCATGTTGGGGACTTGCAAAAGCGAAGCGATCTCGACAGCTAACTTCTTCAACGGCAGACGTTGTTTCTCCAATCGTTGAGAATGGAATTCTTTGAGTTGGGAGCGGATATCATTGACCAGCATGTCGTAGGCCTTGGAGATATTGTGGAATGATGGAGACTTGTCCAAAAATCGATCCAGACATCCATGAACAATCTCGGCCGCTCGTGGTAGACGAAGTAGCCAAGTTGGAGCTTTCCATGATCCAGAGCCATGGCGCAATGTTTGACGCTTTGTGATGATACGACAAGCCACGTGGTCAGCCTGTGGAACGTGTGGCATGTGCGTCGCCTTCCAATGACGAAGACCCGCCAAGGTGGACGAACAAAAGATGTAGTCAAGTCGGTTGGTGAGTGTGGGACTTGTGAAGGTTCTTGCCACGGGGTTTTGACGGCGAAACAGATCCACCAGAGACAAACTGTGCATCCATTGTTCCAGTTGAAGGGTGCCGGCCATGGTGGAGGTACTGGGTCTCAACGAATCCAAATCTTTGTTGAGAGTGCAGTTGAAATCTCCTCCAACAATGTGGAGCGCATGTGGAGGAAAGTCGCGTGGCAATTCTTCGAAGTAACTTGCTCGTTGTTGGAAGGCTGCCGGCGCATAGATATTGTGGAGAACGACTGTCAGTGGACCCAGAGTACATCGCACTTGTAGATAACGACCACGAAGCACTGGGTTGTCATGAGGGACTTGAGTGGCGTTCTTCAAAGGAGAGTGAGGATGTATCAACGTAGCCAGACCTCCAGTGGCTGGCGACGTGGATACTTCAGGGTAAATAGGCTCTTCAAAGAACAAAGAGCCTTCGTGGTTTGTGATGCGTTGCCAATGGAACGCAACACGGTCGTGGAGACTTGGCGTGCGGAAACGGGTTTCTTGGATAAAGGAAACGTCGTGAACACTTGATAGTTTGTCGAGGATGTACCGATGACTGTTGGAGAAGCCATTGGTGTTGAGGGAGATGATTTGTGGGTCCCAGTCCACGAGTTCAGTTGGGACATCGGAGAAGTTGTTGTCAATCATCACGAGTACAGATGAAAATGAGTAGAATGGAGGGGTGAGAGGGGAGGTTGAAATGGATTGAAGCAGGGGATAGAAGCCTTAGAGTTGATCGTCCTCCAAATCGAGGGGATCAATTTCGTCGGCGTTCATGGAGTGGTGAGCTTTGCTGCAGAGCTCGTCGATGTGGTAATTGTTGGTGATGCTTTTGAGCATCGAGATGGCCGACAAGACGGGAGCCGGCAAAGTGAACTTCTCGAGATTGTCGCTGAAGTTTTCGATCAAAGCAAACAGCGACCAGTCCGTCAAGCAGTTGGTGTCAGGCAATCTTGTTGCTTCTTGGTTCAATAGAACAGTCAGTGCCTCCGAGTTTGTGTAGAGGTCTGGGGCCCGATTTGAGAGGAATAAGTCAATCGTAGCAAGTGCAAAGAGGATGCGCTTGATCTCTGGTATGTCCGTGGTCAATTCTTCCAAGATTTCTGACGGTTAAATGAGTTGTATTAACCTTATTTTTGAGCAAAGGCCCTAATGACTTACTAATTTGCCTCGTACTGTATAAATAGAACTTGGAAAACAGAATATGGCAAAGTGGTCATTGAACAGGAGATGAAGTGAGTGAGCCGTTAGCTCTCTCATGAAACGACGCTGTCAGGAATGATGTGTTGACGTAACCAGTGGTCCAAAGATAGATGCTTGAGCACATTGAATACCTTGGTGTATCCCTTCTTGAGAGGGAGATCAACCAGGAGCTGTTGTAGATGTAGCTTGATCAAAGAGGCAGCATGAATGGCAACTTCCATCGGACTCTTCGCTGTGAGGTCGGGTCGAAAGGTGCGATCGGCACGTTGGAGCCATATTTGATAATACACGCAGGCTCGGACAATCGGCCAGATCTTCAGATAGCCACGGATGTAGTATCCATCGGACGGCTTGGGCGTCTCGTAGAACATTTCCAGACACGTGGACGGAAAGGAACACTCGAGCAGTCGCTGGATTGTCTTGAAGAAATACCAAACAGATTGACCATATCCACAAGAGAACAGGAAATGCTCGTACGTCTCATTGACACGACAGAAGACACACGTCGGCTTGGGGTCTTGGTACTGAAACAGATATTGCATGGCGTTGGCGCGGAGAAGGGTCTTGAAAATGAACTCTCCATATCGAGGGAGAATGTGGTCGGGTTGGAGGAAGGCGGCAAGTTGGGTAAGGCGCTTGGGGTCTTCGTAAAAGTTCGATGGCAGGTTGAGATGCTTGGTAGGAAGGATGGACGAGCTGACAGCTGGAGAAGCTCTGATCTTAGCCGATTTCGAAGTCGCAAGCGCCAACAAGATCGGACTCGAGTCAGGGTGAATCATCCAGTGCCATTCCATCCATTCAGAGCTTGGCGTCGGCAAGTGGAACACGGGAGCATCCTCTTCAGAAACAATCTCAAACAATCGTGATAACTTGGTCACCAAGATTGAGATCCATTGTTTCGTTGGAGGGACAAAATTGGCTTGGCGGCAGGCACGGTTGATTTTGTCGAACAAGATCGAAGCTGGCCAAACTCGCTGACACGGAGTCAACAAATGCGACAACTTCGTGATGTGAAGCGACGCCAATACATTGGCTTGGTATTGCGTCGATGTAGAGCACTGATCGTATAGGTCTTCGAGTCCAGGCAGATACGAGTTGTGCCAAAGGGGAACATCCAAAGATGAGATGTGATTTGGACAGCCGTACGGAGTCCAGCGAGATTCAAACCAGCTACTCAATAAGGCTTTCCACATTGGAGTGATATTGGGATTCTTGTACAGTTGTCTGATGAATGCAGAAGTACCACTTGCCAAGAGGAGATCTCGGGGGGAACCCCATGGATGAAAAGCCTTCTCGAGGAGAGTATAGCCCGGCGTAATCCAGGCGGACATGGCAGACTTGCGGGTGGGGGTGGTGATGGCTTGAATGCATCTGATCATGACAGAGCGGTTGTGTTGTTGCCATAAAGCAAGTGCATGGTGCAGGCCTAAGCCACCGGACTTCTTCGGCATGAATAGGATCTCCTTTTTGATCAAACGGAGGCCATGGACAGAGGAGGATGGGTTGATTTCTTCACCATGCATAAATTGAAGCATGGCCTTGTCGATCTTTTTGGCCAGGTCTTTGTCGGCAGGGACAAAAGCCAGTTGGTACCATAACACAGGCAGACATATGCTGTGCAGGATAGTGACTTTTCCGGCCATGGTTCGAGCCTTGTAGAGCCACAAAGACAAGCGAGCCACAAACTTCTCAAACACGTAATTGAAACGTGCCAATGGAGAAAGATTGGGCGCAACCAAGATACCAAGAGCCTTCACGGGACTGTCGGAAGTAACTTGTAGTGAGGCAAGGTTCCCATTCAACTGGCTGTAGGTCAGAATTTGGGTCTTGTCTACGTTGAGTCGGAAACCAGACTTGTCGCAAAAGGTTTGAACCAATGCAAGCTGCCGGTGGAGGCACGTCTCATTTGCAGCATAGAGTTGCGAGTCGTCGGCAAAGTAACTCCCAGTGTGGTAGCGATCCCCACACTTGATGCCATAGTTGGAGTGTTGCCGTAGGAGTTGGCACATCGGTTCCAAAGCGATCACAAACAGAAGTGGCGACAGTGGATCACCTTGCAACACACCGCGTGAGATGTGAACTGGCTTGGACAAGAAGCCGTTCACCAAGATGCGAGACTTGCGGCCCGAGTACAGTACGCGAACCATGTCAACAAAGGTTTCGGGAAAGCCATAGTGACGGAGGACGCGGAGCAAGTACGCGTGGTCCACGCGATCAAAAGCTTTCTCAAAGTCAAGCAGTGCCACCATCGAGGACGGACTGTGTAGTTTGATGTGGTGCAGCATGTCATCCAGTCGTGCAATATTGGTTTGGATATTGCTTCGACGGATAAAGCCTTGCTGGTCCGGGTGGATGATGTGTCGAATGTGGCGCTGGAGTCGATAAGCCAGAATACTCGTCAGGATTTTCACATCCGTGTTGAGTAGGCTAATGGGCCGATAGTTCTTGGCTTGTGACTTGGGGCCTTTCTTGTGCAGCAACACCAGCGTACTGACAAGTTGCATGGGAGTCAAGCGAGGGTGAGAATGGAGCTGGTGTGTGAATAGCAGCTCCAATACCAACGACCACTTGTGAGGTGCAAGTTTGAGGACTTCGAATGGCAGAGCGTTGGGACCTGGCGCTGAGTTCGAACTGCTGTGTCGAATAGCATGATAGAACTCGTTGGCGCGCAAGGGAGCCGACAGCTCTTTCTGGGCTTGCTCTGGCAGTTGCTTGTGTCGAGTCAATGGGGTCAGAAATGACGACACTTCGTCTCCAGATCGCTGCACCTCGGGAGCTGCAAACAAGTCCTTGTAGTAGTCGACCAGGACGTCAGACATGCCTTGTTGATTGGAGATAACATTTCCATTGACATCCACCAACTCTTTGAAGACTGTCTTCTTCAAGGGGGTAGGGACAGGGGACATGAAGTGGAACTTGGACGAGCGCTCTGCTTTGTACAAGTGAAGTTGGAACGCCTGGTCTTGACGAAACTGCTTGTCTCGATCTTGCAGCTCGTGAATTTGCTTTTGAAGGTCTCGCACTCGATCCACCAGCACTGAATCTTGACGCATGTTGGGGACTTGCAAAAGCGAAGCGATCTCGACAGCTAACTTCTTCAACGGCAGACGTTGTTTCTCCAATCGTTGAGAATGGAATTCTTTGAGTTGGGAGCGGATATCATTGACCAGTATGTCGTAGGCCTTGGAGATATTGTGGAATGTTGGAGACTTGTCCAAAAATCGATCCAGACATCCATGAACAATCTCGGCCGCTCGTGGTAGACGAAGTAGCCAAGTTGGAGCTTTCCATGATCCAGAGCCATGGCGCACTTCCGAATTTGCCTCGTACCCCTCAAGTCAAGAAGTTATCAAGTGCCGCCGCGCTCAAAATGTCCAACGCCAACAGCTGTTCCGAGCTCCGTGAGACCAACACTCACGGAGTCACCATCATTCCAGGTATTGTATCACCTCACCCACTTTCGTCGTCCAATCAGGATGGCGGAAGTGGTGTGAGTAATGTCTCTACACCTAACCCTAGGGCCGAAGTGGAGGTCGAGTTCGACCCCAACAGCGTCTCTGGAGACCAATCTGCGTCTCGCTCCCCCAGCGCTTCACCTGGTGCTCCACTCGCCGGAGTTCCAGGGGGGGTCAACCTCAGTGGGTCAGTGGTTGACCCCCAGACCACTGTCGTTAACTTGTCTAGCGAAGCCCTCACTCAGGAGGGCGAACCACTGGGGCCTTGTGCCTGTGGTGGCTGCTTCCCTGGACTCCAATTGGAGTCGATCCCCAGTGAAGGCGGCGAGAAAACGGGGTCCATGCCAGCCCTAGAGGCTACGAGGGCCCCCCCTATGGGCACACCCTGCGGTTCTGTCTACTTCCCCCCAGGGGCCTCTTCGGAGGGGTGGGGGCGGTATCCCGATTTGGGTTCTCGCCGGAGCAATGGTGTACCCCAGTCACCGTGCTGCGGGGATGGCATGGATTCCCCTTCTACCCCTGTCACTGGGGGTCTGGCCCCGGCCTTTCTCGTGACCAATGGGACTGAGCCAGCAGCCACCAACCGCGTCGCCCCCTGTGCTGAGCCTCCTAGAACGGGAGAGGAAGAAGAAAAATCTCAAGAGGACGTGGATATGGTCTCTGGAGACGCCGAGGGGAAGGATTCTACTGAAACCGAGGCCTTAACCGACGAGGGAAATACTCAAATTCACTCGGAGGTTGATGGGTCAGGCGACATTAACGGCCAAGCGAAGCCGTGTGATACTCCTGGAGAAGTTATTCAAGAGGAACAATCGACAAACAATGACAATGACCAGTCAAATCAAGACATTGTCGACAAATCCGTTGCTCAAGGAAATGGCGCTGTTGATCCTCCTACCGCGGCAGACAAAATACAAGGCGATCAAGAGCAACAAAACGCTGAAAAGGCCAATCCATGGACGCAAAAGACTCCCGGCAAGGATTCAGCTTCGTCCAAGAAAGATTCCAAGCAAGGCAATGCCCCCAAAGGCGCGAAACATCGCAACACTGGTGCTCATGCTATTGCCGATGACGATATTGCGCGATGCGAGGCCATGGCGGACGCATTCTACAAAGACTCTGGTGACATGGACGCCTTCATTGAAAACATTTTGCTCACCCCCCAGTCCCAAGTGTACGAGCTCACAGTCAAGTTGGGCGAAGGCTACAAGGACTGGTCCGAAAAAGTCATCTGCGATCAATTTGTCAAGGAAAATCCTGGTTCGTTATGGGGCTCCAAATTTCCGAACATTTTGATCCACAAGAAGAACCCACAGACCATTGTGATCTCAAGTTACAACTTGTCTACGTGCGTGGAAATGGGAGGCACAACGTTTCGACTTGGTGGCAAAGACTTCTTGGTTCCCAAGTACTCGCGTTATGGCAACAACTACTACGTTACGTTCAACAAGGTCAGTCACCCTTCGATGGCCAAGGCGATTGTCAAGAAAATGGCTGCATTGACCAAGTCAGTGATAGCAGCATTCAACCCTACTGCTGGTCAGAACATCAAGTCGCCGCATTTGAGAGTCATTTTCAAGTCGCCTGCGCCTCCTGCAGTGTTGGTGCCAAAATCCGGCGACGCACTACGCGAAATCACCATTACGGATCCGTCGGGTCAGCCTTTTGTCGTCGTGTTTCAGCACAAGATCGCTGCTCTGAACAAGACATTGCCTCCGTCGATTGTTTCACGACGTGCAGAGGCCAAGGCTGAAAAAGCGAAGGCAAAAGCGGCCAAGGCAGCGGCAAAATCTCCTCCGTCAGGAGAAAAAGAACCTGAACATGATGGAGACGATCATGATCAAGACCCTGGAACAAATGCGGAAGGCCAGGCCGACTCAACTGAGGCATCTGAAGATGGTCAAGATGAACAACCACAGCCAACAGCTCCTTCTCATGGCTCTGATGTCGATATGTCTGGTGACAGCGATCCCCCTAACAACAATGGACAAGACAAACAACAAGAAGATGTGGAAATGTCTACCAACGAATCGCCCGCTCTTGCTCCACCAAGTGAGCAGCCCAAGAACTCGCTGGACCTTCAATTGGTAACGGGCTACCGGTCTGGACCAGCTCCAAAACGTACTTTGCCTTCGTCCCCACGTTTGGATCCCCTGCCGACATCCAACCGTTTTCATATCCTCGAAGAAGACGACGTGGAACTCTCGTTTGAAGACTTTGCAGTGCCTCGAATTGTATTGGAAGATTCAAGTGCGCCACGCCCGAAAAAGACCAAAGGCAAAACGAAGAAACAACGACTTAACAAGTCTGCTGCAGCCCACCTCGAATTGGCGAAGAAGATCATTCGAGACAAGAAAGTCGAAGGCAGTATCACCGAATGTCAACGCATTTTGCGAGATGACCCTCAGCTCGTTGCACATGCTATGTACGCACAAGATGAAGACCTCAGTTTGTTTCAGTCACTTGTTGCAACCAAGACTATTGAGCGCAAGATGGCTTTGTTAAAAGCTCAAGGCAAGCCTCACAACTACAAACATCACGTCAACTTCATGGCTCAATACAAGATTCACCCGTCAGAAATCTTGGAAGAATTGACCACGGACATACCAGAGATCAAGCGCATCCTCTTTGCACTTGCTACGATTGACTTATTCCTCTCAAATCGGGCCCCAGACCTCTACACAAACTCGGAGGCACTGACTGTTCTATTGAACCAAGAAGCAACAAGATTGCCTGACACCAACTGCTTGACGGACTGGTCGCTGTTTGCTTTGATCGAAAACTTCAGCGACAATCTCGAGAAGTTCACTTTGCCGGCTCCCGTCTTGTCGGCCATCTCGATGCTCAAAAGCATCACCAACAATTACCACATCGACGAGCTCTGCAGCAAAGCTCACCACTCCATGAACGCCGACGAAATTGATCCCCTCGATTTGGAGGACGATCAACTCTAAGGCTTCTATCCCCTGCTTCAATCCATTTCAACCTCCCCTCTGACCCCTCCATTCTACTCATTTTCATCTGTACTCGTGATGATTGACAACAACTTCTCCGATGTCCCAACTGAACTCGTGGACTGGGACCCACAAATCATCTCCCTCAACACCAATGGCTTCTCCAACAGTCATCGGTACATCCTCGACAAACTATCAAGTGTTCACGACGTTTCCTTTATCCAAGAAACCCGTTTCCGCACGCCAAGTCTCCACGACCGTGTTGCGTTCCATTGGCAACGCATCACAAACCACGAAGGCTCTTTGTTCTTTGAAGAGCCTATTTACCCTGAAGTATCCACGTCGCCAGCCACTGGAGGTCTGGCTACGTTGATACATCCTCACTCTCCTTTGAAGAACGCCACTCAAGTCCCTCATGACAACCCAGTGCTTCGTGGTCGTTATCTACAAGTGCGATGTACTCTGGGTCCACTGACAGTCGTTCTCCACAATATCTATGCGCCGGCAGCCTTCCAAGAACGAGCAAGTTACTTCGAAGAATTGCCACGCGACTTTCCTCCACATGCGCTCCACATTGTTGGAGGAGATTTCAACTGCACTCTCAACAAAGATTTGGATTCGTTGAGACCCAGTACCTCCACCATGGCCGGCACCCTTCAACTGGAACAATGGATGCACAGTTTGTCTCTGGTGGATCTGTTTCGCCGTCAAAACCCCGTGGCAAGAACCTTCACAAGTCCCACACTCACCAACCGACTCGACTACATATTTTGTTCGTCCACCTTGGCGGGTCTTCGTCATTGGAAGGCGACGCACATGCCACACGTTCCACAGGCTGACCACGTGGCTTGTCGTATCATCACAAAGCGTCAAACATTGCGCCATGGCTCTGGATCATGGAAAGCTCCAACTTGGCTACTTCGTCTACCACGAGCGGCCGAGATTGTTCATGGATGTCTGGATCGATTTTTGGACAAGTCTCCAACATTCCACAATATCTCCAAGGCCTACGACATGCTGGTCAATGATATCCGCTCCCAACTCAAAGAATTCCATTCTCAACGATTGGAGAAACAACGTCTGCCGTTGAAGAAGTTAGCTGTCGAGATCGCTTCGCTTTTGCAAGTCCCCAACATGCGTCAAGATGCAGTGCTGGTGGATCGAGTGCGAGACCTTCAAAAGCAAATTCACGAGCTGCAAGATCGAGACAAGCAGTTTCGTCAAGACCAGGCGTTCCAACTTCACTTGTACAAAGCAGAGCGCTCGTCCAAGTTCCACTTCATGTCCCCTGTCCCTACCCCCTTGAAGAAGACAGTCTTCAAAGAGTTGGTGGATGTCAATGGAAATGTTGTCTCCAATCAACAAGGCATGTCTGACGTCCTGGTCGACTACTACAAGGACTTGTTTGCAGCTCCCGAGGTGCAGCGATCTGGAGACGAAGTGTCGTCATTTCTGACCCCATTGACTCGACACAAGCAACTGCCAGAGCAAGCCCAGAAAGAGCTGTCGGCTCCCTTGCGCGCCAACGAGTTCTATCATGCTATTCGACACAGCAGTTCGAACTCAGCGCCAGGTCCCAACGCTCTGCCATTCGAAGTCCTCAAACTTGCACCTCACAAGTGGTCGTTGGTATTGGAGCTGCTATTCACACACCAGCTCCATTCTCACCCTCGCTTGACTCCCATGCAACTTGTCAGTACGCTGGTGTTGCTGCACAAGAAAGGCCCCAAGTCACAGGCCAAGAACTATCGGCCCATTAGCCTACTCAACACGGATGTGAAAATCCTGACGAGTATTCTGGCTTATCGACTCCAGCGCCACATTCGACACATCATCCACCCGGACCAGCAAGGCTTTATCCGTCGAAGCAATATCCAAACCAATATTGCACGACTGGATGACATGCTGCGCCACATCAAACTACACAGTCCGTCCTCGATGGTGGCACTGCTTGACTTTGAGAAAGCTTTTGATCGCGTGGACCACGCGTACTTGCTCCGCGTCCTCCGTCACTATGGCTTTCCCGAAACCTTTGTTGACATGGTTCGCGTACTGTACTCGGGCCGCAAGTCTCGCATCTTGGTGAACGGCTTCTTGTCCAAGCCAGTTCACATCTCACGCGGTGTGTTGCAAGGTGATCCACTGTCGCCACTTCTGTTTGTGATCGCTTTGGAACCGATGTGCCAACTCCTACGGCAACACTCCAACTATGGCATCAAGTGTGGGGATCGCTACCACACTGGGAGTTACTTTGCCGACGACTCGCAACTCTATGCGGCAAATGAGACGTGCCTCCACCGGCAGCTTGCATTGGTTCAAACCTTTTGCGACAAGTCTGGTTTCCGACTCAACGTAGACAAGACCCAAATTCTGACCTACAGCCAGTTGAATGGGAACCTTGCCTCACTACAAGTTACTTCCGACAGTCCCGTGAAGGCTCTTGGTATCTTGGTTGCGCCCAATCTTTCTCCATTGGCACGTTTCAATTACGTGTTTGAGAAGTTTGTGGCTCGCTTGTCTTTGTGGCTCTACAAGGCTCGAACCATGGCCGGAAAAGTCACTATCCTGCACAGCATATGTCTGCCTGTGTTATGGTACCAACTGGCTTTTGTCCCTGCCGACAAAGACCTGGCCAAAAAGATCGACAAGGCCATGCTTCAATTTATGCATGGTGAAGAAATCAACCCATCCTCCTCTGTCCATGGCCTCCGTTTGATCAAAAAGGAGATCATATTCATGCCGAAGAAGTCCGGTGGCTTAGGCCTGCACCATGCACTTGCTTTATGGCAACAACACAACCGCTCTGTCATGATCAGATGCATTCAAGCCATCACCACCCCACCCCGCAAGTCTGCCATGTCCGCCTGGATTACGCCGGGCTATACTCTCCTCGAGAAGGCTTTTCATCCATGGGGTTCCCCCCGAGATCTCCTCTTGGCAAATGGCTCTTCTGCATTCATCAGACAACTGTACAAGAATCCCAATATCACTCCAATGTGGAAAGCCTTATTGAGTAGCTGGTTTGAATCCCGCTGGACTCCGTACGGCTGTCCAAATCACATCTCATCTTTGGATGTTCCCCTTTGGCACAACTCGTATCTGCCTGGACTCGAAGACCTATACGATCAGTGCTCTACATCGACGCAAGACCAAGCCAATGTATTGGCTTCGCTTCACATCACGAAGTTGTCGCATTTGTTGACTCCGTGTCAGCGAGTTTGGCCAGCTTCGATCTTGTTCGACAAAATCAACCGTGCCTGCCGCCAAGCCAATTTTGTCCCTCCAACGAAACAATGGATCTCAATCTTGGTGACCAAGTTATCACGATTGTTTGAGATTGTTTCTGAAGAGGATGCTCCCGTGTTCCACTTGCCGACGCCAAGCTCTGAATGGATGGAATGGCACTGGATGATTCACCCTGACTCGAGTCCGATCTTGTTGGCGCTTGCGACTTCGAAATCGGCTAAGATCAGAGCTTCTCCAGCTGTCAGCTCGTCCATTCTTCCTACCAAGCATCTCAACCTGCCATCCAACTTTTACGAAGACCCCAAGCGCCTTACCCAACTTGCCGCCTTCCTCCAACCCGACCACATTCTCCCTCGATATGGAGAGTTCATTTTCAAGACCCTTCTCCGCGCCAACGCCATGCAATATCTGTTTCAGTACCAAGACCCCAAGCCGACGTGTGTCTTCTGTCGTGTCAATGAGACGTACGAGCATTTCCTGTTCTCTTGTGGATATGGTCAATCTGTTTGGTATTCCTTCAAGACAATCCAGCGACTGCTCGAGTGTTCCTTTCCGTCGACTTGTCTGGAAATGTTCTACGAGACGCCCAAGCCGTCCGATGGATACTACATCCGTGGCTATCTGAAGATCTGGCCGATTGTCCGAGCCTGCGTGTATTATCAAATATGGCTCCAACGTGCCGATCGCACCTTTCGACCCGACCTCACAGCGAAGAGTCCGATGGAAGTTGCCATTCATGCTGCCTCTTTGATCAAGCTACATCTACAACAGCTCCTGGTTGATCTCCCTCTCAAGAAGGGATACACCAAGGTATTCAATGTGCTCAAGCATCTATCTTCGGACCCCTGGTTACGTCAACACGCCATTCCTGACAGTGTCGTTTCATGAGTGAGCTGACGGCTCACCACTTCATCTCCTGTTCAATGACCACTTTGCCATATTCTGTTTTCCAAGTTCTATTTATACAGTACGAGGCAAATTAGTAAGTCATTAGGGCCTTTGCTCAAAAATAAGGTTAATACAACTCATTTAACCAGAGCCATGGCGCAATGTTTGACGCTTTGTGATGATACGACAAGCCACGTGGTCAGCCTGTGGAACGTGTGGCATGTGCGTCGCCTTCCAATGACGAAGACCCGCCAAGGTGGACGAACAAAAGATGTAGTCAAGTCGGTTGGTGAGTGTGGGACTTGTGAAGGTTCTTGCCACGGGGTTTTGACGGCGAAACAGATCCACCAGAGACAAACTGTGCATCCATTGTTCCAGTTGAAGGGTGCCGGCCATGGTGGAGGTACTGGGTCTCAACGAATCCAAATCTTTGTTGAGAGTGCAGTTGAAATCTCCTCCAACAATGTGGAGCGCATGTGGAGGAAAGTCGCGTGGCAATTCTTCGAAGTAACTTGCTCGTTCTTGGAAGGCTGCCGGCGCATAGATATTGTGGAGAACGACTGTCAGTGGACCCAGAGTACATCGCACTTGTAGATAACGACCACGAAGCACTGGGTTGTCATGAGGGACTTGAGTGGCGTTCTTCAAAGGAGAGTGAGGATGTATCAACGTAGCCAGACCTCCAGTGGCTGGCGACGTGGATACTTCAGGGTAAATAGGCTCTTCAAAGAACAAAGAGCCTTCGTGGTTTGTGATGCGTTGCCAATGGAACGCAACACGGTCGTGGAGACTTGGCGTGCGGAAACGGGTTTCTTGGATAAAGGAAACGTCGTGAACACTTGATAGTTTGTCGAGGATGTACCGATGACTGTTGGAGAAGCCATTGGTGTTGAGGGAGATGATTTGTGGGTCCCAGTCCACGAGTTCAGTTGGGACATCGGAGAAGTTGTTGTCACTCATCACGAGTACAGATGAAAATGAGTAGAATGGAGGGGTGAGAGGGGAGGTTGAAATGGATTGAAGCAGGGGATAGAAGCCTTAGAGTTGATCGTCCTCCAAATCGAGGGGATCAATTTCGTCGGCGTTCATGGAGTGGTGAGCTTTGCTGCAGAGCTCGTCGATGTGGTAATTGTTGGTGATGCTTTTGAGCATCGAGATGGCCGACAAGACGGGAGCCGGCAAAGTGAACTTCTCGAGATTGTCGCTGAAGTTTTCGATCAAAGCAAACAGCGACCAGTCCGTCAAGCAGTTGGTGTCAGGCAATCTTGTTGCTTCTTGGTTCAATAGAACAGTCAGTGCCTCCGAGTTTGTGTAGAGGTCTGGGGCCCGATTTGAGAGGAATAAGTCAATCGTAGCAAGTGCAAAGAGGATGCGCTTGATCTCTGGTATGTCCGTGGTCAATTCTTCCAAGATTTCTGACGGGTGAATCTTGTATTGAGCCATGAAGTTGACGTGATGTTTGTAGTTGTGAGGCTTGCCTTGAGCTTTTAACAAAGCCATCTTGCGCTCAATAGTCTTGGTTGCAACAAGTGACTGAAACAAACTGAGGTCTTCATCTTGTGCGTACATAGCATGTGCAACGAGCTGAGGATCATCTCGCAAAATGCGTTGACATTCGGTGATACTGCCTTCGACTTTCTTGTCTCGAATGATCTTCTTCGCCAATTCGAGGTGGGCTGCAGCAGACTTGTTAAGTCGTTGTTTCTTCGCTTTGCCTTTGGTCTTTTTCGGGCGTGGCGCACTTGAATCTTCCAATACAATTCGAGGCACTGCAAAGTCTTCAAACGAGAGTTCCACGTCGTCTTCTTCGAGGATATGAAAACGGTTGGATGTCGGCAGGGGATCCAAACGTGGGGACGAAGGCAAAGTACGTTTTGGAGCTGGTCCAGACCGGTAGCCCGTTACCAATTGAAGGTCCAGCGAGTTCTTGGGCTGCTCACTTGGTGGAGCAAGAGCGGGCGATTCGTTGGTAGACATTTCCACATCTTCTTGTTGTTTGTCTTGTCCATTGTTGTTAGGGGGATCGCTGTCACCAGACATATCGACATCAGAGCCATGAGAAGGAGCTGTTGGCTGTGGTTGTTCATCTTGACGATCTCCAGATGCCTCAGTTGAGTCGGCCTCGCCTTCCGCATTTGTTCCAAGGTCTTGATCATGATCGTCTCCATCAGGTTCAGGTTCTTTTTCTCCTGACGGAGGAGATTTTGCCGCTGCCTTGGCCGCTTTTGCCTTCGCTTTTTCAGCCTTGGCCTCTGCACGTCGTGAAACAATCGACGGAGGCAATGTCTTGTTCAGAGCAGCGATCTTGTGCTGAAACACGACGACAAAAGGCTGACCCGACGGATCCGTAATGGTGATTTCGCGTAGTGTGTCGCCGGATTTTGGCACCAACACTGCTGGAGGCGCAGGCGACTTGAAAATGACTCTCAAATGCGGCGACTTGATGTTCTGACCAGCAGTAGGGTTGAATGCTGCTATCACTGACTTGGTCAATGCAGCCATTTTCTTGACAATCGCCTTGGCCATCGAAGGGTGACTGACCTTGTTGAACGTAACGTAGTAGTTGTTGCCATAACGCGAGTACTTGGGAACCAGGAAATCTTTGCCACCAAGTCGAAACGTTGTGCCTCCCATTTCCACGCACGTAGACAAGTTGTAACTTGAGATCACAATGGTCTGTGGGTTCTTCTTGTGGATCAAAATGTTCGGAAATTTGGAGCCCCATAACGAACCAGGATTTTCCTTGACAAATTGATCGCAGATGACTTTTTCGGACCAGTCCTTGTAGCCTTCGCCCAACTTGACTGTGAGCTCGTACACTTGGGACTGGGGGGTGAGCAAAATGTTTTCAATGAAGGCGTCCATGTCACCAGAGTCTTTGTAGAATGCGTCCGCCATGGCCTCGCATCGCGCAATATCGTCATCGGCAATAGCATGAGCACCAGTGTTGCGATGTTTCGCGCCTTTGGGGGCATTGCCTTGCTTGGAATCTTTCTTGGACGAAGCTGAATCCTTGCCGGGAGTCTTTTGCGTCCATGGATTGGCCTTTTCAGCGTTTTGTTGCTCTTGATCGCCTTGTATTTTGTCTGCCGCGGTAGGAGGATCAACAGCGCCATTTCCTTGAGCAACGGACTTCCGAATTTGCCTCGTACCCCTCAAGTCAAGAAGTTATCAAGTGCCGCCGCGCTCAAAATGTCCAACGCCAACAGCTGTTCCGAGCTCCGTGAGACCAACACTCACGGAGTCACCATCATTCCAGGTATTGTATCACCTCACCCACTTTCGTCGTCCAATCAGGATGGCGGAAGTGGTGTGAGTAATGTCTCTACACCTAACCCTAGGGCCGAAGTGGAGGTCGAGTTCGACCCCAACAGCGTCTCTGGAGACCAATCTGCGTCTCGCTCCACCAGCGCTTCACCTGGTGCTCCACTCGCCGGAGTTCCAGGGGGGGTCAACCTCAGTGGGTCAGTGGTTGACCCCCAGACCACTGTCGTTAACTTGTCTAGCGAAGCCCTCACTCAGGAGGGCGAACCACTGGGGCCTTGTGCCTGTGGTGGCTGCTTCCCTGGACTCCAATTGGAGTCGATCCCCAGTGAAGGCGGCGAGAAAACGGGGTCCATGCCAGCCCTAGAGGCTACGAGGGCCCCCCCTATGGGCACACCCTGCGGTTCTGTCTACTTCCCCCCAGGGGCCTCTTCGGAGGGGCGGGGGCGGTATCCCGATTTGGGTTCTCGCCGGAGCAATGGTGTACCCCAGTCACCGTGCTGCGGGGATGGCATGGATTCCCCTTCTACCCCTGTCACTGGGGGTCTGGCCCCGGCCTTTCTCGTGACCAATGGGACTGAGCCAGCAGCCACCAACCGCGTCGCCCCCTGTGCTGAGCCTCCTAGAACGGGAGAGGAAGAAGAACAATCTCAAGAGGACGTGGATATGGTCTCTGGAGACGCCGAGGGGAAGGATTCTACTGAAACCGAGGCCTTAACCGACGAGGGAAATACTCAAATTCACTCTGAGGTTGATGGGTCAGGCGACATTAACGGCCAAGCGAAGCCGTGTGATACTCCTGGAGAAGTTATTCACGAGGAACAATCGACAAACAATGACAATGACCAGTCAAATCAAGACATTGTCGACAAATCCGTTGCTCAAGGAAATGGCGCTGTTGATCCTCCTACCGCGGCAGACAAAATACAAGGCGATCAAGAGCAACAAAACGCTGAAAAGGCCAATCCATGGACGCAAAAGACTCCCGCCAAGGATTCAGCTTCGTCCAAGAAAGATTCCAAGCAAGGCAATGCCCCCAAAGGCGCGAAACATCGCAACACTGGTGCTCATGCTATTGCCGATGACGATATTGCGCGATGCGAGGCCATGGCGGACGCATTCTACAAAGACTCTGGTGACATGGACGCCTTCATTGAAAACATTTTGCTCACCCCCCAGTCCCAAGTGTACGAGCTCACAGTCAAGTTGGGCGAAGGCTACAAGGACTGGTCCGAAAAAGTCATCTGCGATCAATTTGTCAAGGAAAATCCTGGTTCGTTATGGGGCTCCAAATTTCCGAACATTTTGATCCACAAGAAGAACCCACAGACCATTGTGATCTCAAGTTACAACTTGTCTACGTGCGTGGAAATGGGAGGCACAACGTTTCGACTTGGTGGCAAAGACTTCCTGGTTCCCAAGTACTCGCGTTATGGCAACAACTACTACGTTACGTTCAACAAGGTCAGTCACCCTTCGATGGCCAAGGCGATTGTCAAGAAAATGGCTGCATTGACCAAGTCAGTGATAGCAGCATTCAACCCTACTGCTGGTCAGAACATCAAGTCGCCGCATTTGAGAGTCATTTTCAAGTCGTCTGCGCCTCCTGCAGTGCTGGTGCCAAAATCCGGCGACGCACTACGCGAAATCACCATTACGGATCCGTCGGGTCAGCCTTTTGTCGTCGTGTTTCAGCACAAGATCGCTGCTCTGAACAAGACATTGCCTCCGTCGATTGTTTCACGACGTGCAGAGGCCAAGGCTGAAAAAGCGAAGGCAAAAGCGGCCAAGGCAGCGGCAAAATCTCCTCCGTCAGGAGAAAAAGAACCTGAACATGATGGAGACGATCATGATCAAGACCCTGGAACAAATGCGGAAGGCAAGGCCGACTCAACTGAGGCATCTGAAGATGGTCAAGATGAACAACCACAGCCAACAGCTCCTTCTCATGGCTCTGATGTCGATATGTTTGGTGACAGCGATCCCCCTAACAACAATGGACAAGACAAACAACAAGAAGATGTGGAAATGTCTACCAACGAATCGCCCGCTCTTGCTCCACCAAGTGAGCAGCCCAAGAACTCGCTGGACCTTCAATTGGTAACGGGCTACCGGTCTGGACCAGCTCCAAAACGTACTTTGCCTTCGTCCCCACGTTTGGATCCCCTGCCGACATCCAACCGTTTTCATATCCTCGAAGAAGACGACGTGGAACTCTCGTTTGAAGACTTTGCAGTGCCTCGAATTGTATTGGAAGATTCAAGTGCGCCACGCCCGAAAAAGACCAAAGGCAAAGCGAAGAAACAACGACTTAACAAGTCTGCTGCAGCCCACCTCGAATTGGCGAAGAAGATCATTCGAGACAAGAAAGTCGAAGGCAGTATCACCGAATGTCAACGCATTTTGCGAGATGATCCTCAGCTCGTTGCACATGCTATGTACGCACAAGATGAAGACCTCAGTTTGTTTCAGTCACTTGTTGCAACCAAGACTATTGAGCGCAAGATGGCTTTGTTAAAAGCTCAAGGCAAGCCTCACAACTACAAACATCACGTCAACTTCATGGCTCAATACAAGATTCACCCGTCAGAAATCTTGGAAGAATTGACCACGGACATACCAGAGATCAAGCGCATCCTCTTTGCACTTGCTACGATTGACTTATTCCTCTCAAATCGGGCCCCAGACCTCTACACAAACTCGGAGGCACTGACTGTTCTATTGAACCAAGAAGCAACAAGATTGCCTGACACCAACTGCTTGACGGACTGGTCGCTGTTTGCTTTGATCGAAAACTTCAGCGACAATCTCGAGAAGTTCACTTTGCCGGCTCCCGTCTTGTCGGCCATCTCGATGCTCAAAAGCATCACCAACAATTACCACATCGACGAGCTCTGCAGCAAAGCTCACCACTCCATGAACGCCGACGAAATTGATCCCCTCGATTTGGAGGACGATCAACTCTAAGGCTTCTATCCCCTGCTTCAATCCATTTCAACCTCCCCTCTCACCCCTCCATTCTACTCATTTTCATCTGTACTCGTGATGATTGACAACAACTTCTCCGATGTCCCAACTGAACTCGTGGACTGGGACCCACAAATCATCTCCCTCAACACCAATGGCTTCTCCAACAGTCATCGGTACATCCTCGACAAACTATCAAGTGTTCACGACGTTTCCTTTATCCAAGAAACCCGTTTCCGCACGCCAAGTCTCCACGACCGTGTTGCGTTCCATTGGCAACGCATCACAAACCACGAAGGCTCTTTGTTCTTTGAAGAGCCTATTTACCCTGAAGTATCCACGTCGCCAGCCACTGGAGGTCTGGCTACGTTGATACATCCTCACTCTCCTTTGAAGAACGCCACTCAAGTCCCTCATGACAACCCAGTGCTTCGTGGTCGTTATCTACAAGTGCGATGTACTCTGGGTCCACTGACAGTCGTTCTCCACAATATCTATGCGCCGGCAGCCTTCCAAGAACGAGCAAGTTACTTCGAAGAATTGCCACGCGACTTTCCTCCACATGCGCTCCACATTGTTGGAGGAGATTTCAACTGCACTCTCAACAAAGATTTGGATTCGTTGAGACCCAGTACCTCCACCATGGCCGGCACCCTTCAACTGGAACAATGGATGCACAGTTTGTCTCTGGTGGATCTGTTTCGCCGTCAAAACCCCGTGGCAAGAACCTTCACAAGTCCCACACTCACCAACCGACTTGACTACATCTTTTGTTCGTCCACCTTGGCGGGTATTCGTCATTGGAAGGCGACGCACATGCCACACGTTCCACAGGCTGACCACGTGGCTTGTCGTATCATCACAAAGCGTCAAACATTGCGCCATGGCTCTGGATCATGGAAAGCTCCAACTTGGCTACTTCGTCTACCACGAGCGGCCGAGATTGTTCATGGATGTCTGGATCGATTTTTGGACAAGTCTCCAACATTCCACAATATCTCCAAGGCCTACGACATGCTGGTCAATGATATCCGCTCCCAACTCAAAGAATTCCATTCTCAACGATTGGAGAAACAACGTCTGCCGTTGAAGAAGTTAGCTGTCGAGATCGCTTCGCTTTTGCAAGTCCCCAACATGCGTCAAGATTCAGTGCTGGTGGATCGAGTGCGAGACCTTCAAAAGCAAATTCACGAGCTGCAAGATCGAGACAAGCAGTTTCGTCAAGACCAGGCGTTCCAACTTCACTTGTACAAAGCAGAGCGCTCGTCCAAGTTCCACTTCATGTCCCCTGTCCCTACCCCCTTGAAGAAGACAGTCTTCAAAGAGTTGGTGGATGTCAATGGAAATGTTATCTCCAATCAACAAGGCATGTCTGACGTCCTGGTCGACTACTACAAGGACTTGTTTGCAGCTCCCGAGGTGCAGCGATCTGGAGACGAAGTGTCGTCATTTCTGACCCCATTGACTCGACACAAGCAACTGCCAGAGCAAGCCCAGAAAGAGCTGTCGGCTCCCTTGCGCGCCAACGAGTTCTATCATGCTATTCGACACAGCAGTTCGAACTCAGCGCCAGGTCCCAACGCTCTGCCATTCGAAGTCCTCAAACTTGCACCTCACAAGTGGTCGTTGGTATTGGAGCTGCTATTCACACACCAGCTCCATTCTCACCCTCGCTTGACTCCCATGCAACTTGTCAGTACGCTGGTGTTGCTGCACAAGAAAGGCCCCAAGTCACAGGCCAAGAACTATCGGCCCATTAGCCTACTCAACACGGATGTGAAAATCCTGACGAGTATTCTGGCTTATCGACTCCAGCGCCACATTCGACACATCATCCACCCGGACCAGCAAGGCTTTATCCGTCGAAGCAATATCCAAACCAATATTGCACGACTGGATGACATGCTGCACCACATCAAACTACACAGTCCGTCCTCGATGGTGGCACTGCTTGACTTTGAGAAAGCTTTTGATCGCGTGGACCACGCGTACTTGCTCCGCGTCCTCCGTCACTATGGCTTTCCCGAAACCTTTGTTGACATGGTTCGCGTACTGTACTCGGGCCGCAAGTCTCGCATCTTGGTGAACGGCTTCTTGTCCAAGCCAGTTCACATCTCACGCGGTGTGTTGCAAGGTGATCCACTGTCGCCACTTCTGTTTGTGATCGCTTTGGAACCGATGTGCCAACTCCTACGGCAACACTCCAACTATGGCATCAAGTGTGGGGATCGCTACCACACTGGGAGTTACTTTGCCGACGACTCGCAACTCTATGCGGCAAATGAGACATGCCTCCACCGGCAGCTTGCATTGGTTCAAACCTTTTGCGACAAGTCTGGTTTCCGACTCAACGTAGACAAGACCCAAATTCTGACCTACAGCCAGTTGAATGGGAACCTTGCCTCACTACAAGTTACTTCCGACAGTCCCGTGAAGGCTCTTGGTATCTTGGTTGCGCCCAATCTTTCTCCATTGGCACGTTTCAATTACGTGTTTGAGAAGTTTGTGGCTCGCTTGTCTTTGTGGCTCTACAAGGCTCGAACCATGGCCGGAAAAGTCACTATCCTGCACAGCATATGTCTGCCTGTGTTATGGTACCAACTGGCTTTTGTCCCTGCCGACAAAGACCTGGCCAAAAAGATCGACAAGGCCATGCTTCAATTTATGCATGGTGAAGAAATCAACCCATCCTCCTCTGTCCATGGCCTCCGTTTGATCAAAAAGGAGATCATATTCATGCCGAAGAAGTCCGGTGGCTTAGGCCTGCACCATGCACTTGCTTTATGGCAACAACACAACCGCTCTGTCATGATCAGATGCATTCAAGCCATCACCACCCCACCCCGCAAGTCTGCCATGTCCGCCTGGATTACGCCGGGCTATACTCTCCTCGAGAAGGCTTTTCATCCATGGGGTTCCCCCCGAGATCTCCTCTTGGCGAATGGTACTTCTGCATTCATCAGACAACTGTACAAGAATCCCAATATCACTCCAATGTGGAAAGCCTTATTGAGTAGCTGGTTTGAATCCCGCTGGACTCCGTACGGCTGTCCAAATCACATCTCATCTTTGGATGTTCCCCTTTGGCACAACTCGTATCTGCCTGGACTCGAAGACCTATACGATCAGTGCTCTACATCGACGCAAGACCAAGCCAATGTATTGGCTTCGCTTCACATCACGAAGTTGTCGCATTTGTTGACTCCGTGTCAGCGAGTTTGGCCAGCTTCGATCTTGTTCGACAAAATCAACCGTGCCTGCCGCCAAGCCAATTTTGTCCCTCCAACGAAACAATGGATCTCAATCTTGGTGACCAAGTTATCACGATTGTTTGAGATTGTTTCTGAAGAGGATGCTCCCGTGTTCCACTTGCCGACGCCAAGCTCTGAATGGATGGAATGGCACTGGATAATTCACCCTGACTCGAGTCCGATCTTGTTGGCGCTTGCGACTTCGAAATCGGCTAAGATCAGAGCTTCTCCAGCTGTCAGCTCGTCCATTCTTCCTACCAAGCATCTCAACCTGCCATCCAACTTTTACGAAGACCCCAAGCGCCTTACCCAACTTGCCGCCTTCCTCCAACCCGACCACATTCTCCCTCGATATGGAGAGTTCATTTTCAAGACCCTTCTCCGCGCCAACGCCATGCAATATCTGTTTCAGTACCAAGACCCCAAGCCGACGTGTGTCTTCTGTCGTGTCAATGAGACGTACGAGCATTTCCTGTTCTCTTGTGGATATGGTCAATCTGTTTGGTATTTCTTCAAGACAATCCAGCGACTGCTCGAGTGTTCCTTTCCGTCCACGTGTCTGGAAATGTTCTACGAGACGCCCAAGCCGTCCGATGGATACTACATCCGTGGCTATCTGAAGATCTGGCCGATTGTCCGAGCCTGCGTGTATTATCAAATATGGCTCCAACGTGCCGATCGCACCTTTCGACCCGACCTCACAGCGAAGAGTCCGATGGAAGTTGCCATTCATGCTGCCTCTTTGATCAAGCTACATCTACAACACCTCCTGGTTGATCTCCCTCTCAAGAAGGGATACACCAAGGTATTCAATGTGCTCAAGCATCTATCTTCGGACCCCTGGTTACGTCAACACGCCATTCCTGACAGTGTCGTTTCATGAGTGAGCTGACGGCTCACTCACTTCATCTCCTGTTCAATGACCACTTTGCCATATTCTGTTTTCCAAGTTCTATTTATACAGTACGAGGCAAATTAGTAAGTCATTAGGGCCTTTGCTCAAAAATAAGGTTAATACAACTCATTTAACCTTGAGCAACGGATTTGTCGACAATGTCTTGATTTGACTGTTCATTGTCATTGTTTGTCGATTGTTCCTCTTGAATAACTTCTCCAGGAGTATCACACGACTTCGCTTGGCCGTTAATGTCGCCTGACCCATCAACCTCAGAGTGAATTTGAGTATTTCCCTCGTCGGTTAAGGCCTCGGATTCAGTAGAATCCTTCCCCTCGGCGTCTCCAGAGACCATATCCACGTCCTCTTGAGATTTTTCTTCTTCCTCTCCCGTTCTAGGAGGCTCAGCACAGGGGGCGACGCGGTTGGTGGCTGCTGGCTCAGTCCCATTGGTCACGAGAAAGGCCGGGGCCAGACCCCCAGTGACAGGGGTAGAAGGGGAATCCATGCCATCCCCGCAGCACGGTGACTGGGGTACACCATTGCTCCGGCGAGAACCCAAATCGGGATACCGCCCCCGCCCCTCCGAAGAGGCCCCTGGGGGGAAGTAGACAGAACCGCAGGGTGTGCCCATAGGGGGGGCCCTCGTAGCCTCTAGGGCTGGCATGGACCCCGTTTTCTCGCCGCCTTCACTGGGGATCGACTCCAATTGGAGTCCAGGGAAGCAGCCACCACAGGCACAAGGCCCCAGTGGTTCGCCCTCCTGAGTGAGGGCTTCGCTAGACAAGTTAACGACAGTGGTCTGGGGGTCAACCACTGACCCACTGAGGTTGACCCCCCCTGGAACTCCGGCGAGTGGAGCACCAGGTGAAGCGCTGGTGGAGCGAGACGCAGATTGGTCTCCAGAGACGCTGTTGGGGTCGAACTCGACCTCCACTTCGGCCCTAGGGTTAGGTGTAGAGACATTACTCACACCACTTCCGCCATCCTGATTGGACGACGAAAGTGGGTGAGGTGATACAATACCTGGAATGATGGTGACTCCGTGAGTGTTGGTCTCACGGAGCTCGGAACAGCTGTTGGCGTTGGACATTTTGAGCGCGGCGGCACTTGATAACTTCTTGACTTGAGGGGTACGAGGCAAATTCGGAAGTGGCTTGGGGTCTTGGTACTGAAACAGATATTGCATGGCGTTGGCGCGGAGAAGGGTCTTGAAAATGAACTCTCCATATCGAGCGAGAATGTGGTCGGGTTGGAGGAAGGCGGCAAGTTGGGTAAGGCGCTTGGGGTCTTCGTAAAAGTTGGATGGCAGGTTGAGATGCTTGGTAGGAAGAATGGACGAGCTGACAGCTGGAGAAGCTCTGATCTTAGCCGATTTCGAAGTCGCAAACGCCAACAAGATCGGACTCGAGTCAGGGTGAATTATCCAGTGCCATTCCATCCATTCAGAGCTTGGCGTCGGCAAGTGGAACACGGGAGCATCCTCTTCAGAAACAATCTCAAACAATCGTGATAACTTGGTCACCAAGATTGAGATCCATTGTTTCGTTGGAGGGACAAAATTGGCTTGGCGGCAGGCACGGTTGATTTTGTCGAACAAGATCGAAGCTGGCCAAACTCGCTGACACGGAGTCAACAAATGCGACAACTTCGTGATGTGAAGCGAAGCCAATACATTGGCTTGGTCTTGCGTCGATGTAGAGCACTGATCGTATAGGTCTTCGAGTCCAGGCAGATACGAGTTGTGCCAAAGGGGAACATCCAAAGATGAGATGTGATTTGGACAGCCGTACGGAGTCCAGCGGGATTCAAACCAGCTACTCAATAAGGCTTTCCACATTGGAGTGATATTGGGATTCTTGTACAGTTGTCTGATGAATGCAGAAGTACCATTCGCCAAGAGGAGATCTCGGGGGGAGCCCTATGGATGAAAAGCCTTCTCGAGGAGAGTATAGCCCGGCGTAATCCAGGCGGACATGGCAGACTTGCGGGGTGGGGTGGTGATGGCTTGAATGCATCTGATCATGACAGAGCGGTTGTGTTGTTGCCATAAAGCAAGTGCATGGTGCAGGCCTAAGCCACCGGACTTCTTCGCCCCAGACCTCTACACAAACTCGGAGGCACTGACTGTTCTATTGAACCAAGAAGCAACAAGATTGCCTGACACCAACTGCTTGACGGACTGGTCGCTGTTTGCTTTGATCGAAAACTTCAGCGACAATCTCGAGAAGTTCACTTTGCCGGCTCCCGTCTTGTCGGCCATCTCGATGCTCAAAAGCATCACCAACAATTACCACATCGACGAGCTCTGCAGCAAAGCTCACCACTCCATGAACGCCGACGAAATTGATCCCCTCGATTTGGAGGACGATCAACTCTAAGGCTTCTATCCCCTGCTTCAATCCATTTCAACCTCCCCTCTGACCCCTCCATTCTACTCATTTTCATCTGTACTCGTGATGATTGACAACAACTTCTCCGATGTCCCAACTGAACTCGTGGACTGGGACCCACAAATCATCTCCCTCAACACCAATGGCTTCTCCAACAGTCATCGGTACATCCTCGACAAACTATCAAGTGTTCACGACGTTTCCTTTATTCAAGAAACCCGTTTCCGCACGCCAAGTCTCCACGACCGTGTTGCGTTCCATTGGCAACGCATCACAAACCACGAAGGCTCTTTGTTCTTTGAAGAGCCTATTTACCCTGAAGTATCCACGTCGCCAGCCACTGGAGGTCTGGCTACGTTGATACATCCTCACTCTCCTTTGAAGAACGCCACTCAAGTCCCTCATGACAACCCAGTGCTTCGTGGTCGTTATCTACAAGTGCGATGTACTCTGGGTCCACTGACAGTCGTTCTCCACAATATCTATGCGCCGGCAGCCTTCCAAGAACGAGCAAGTTACTTCGAAGAATTGCCACGCGACTTTCCTCCACATGCGCTCCACATTGTTGGAGGAGATTTCAACTGCACTCTCAACAAAGATTTGGATTCGTTGAGACCCAGTACCTCCACCATGGCCGGCACCCTTCAACTGGAACAATGGATGCACAGTTTGTCTCTGGTGGATCTGTTTCGCCGTCAAAACCCCGTGGCAAGAACCTTCACAAGTCCCACACTCACCAACCGACTCGACTACATCTTTTGTTCGTCCACCTTGGCGGGTCTTCGTCATTGGAAGGCGACGCACATGCCACACGTTCCACAGGCTGACCACGTGGCTTGTCGTATCATCACAAAGCGTCAAACATTGCGCCATGGCTCTGGATCATGGAAAGCTCCAACTTGGCTACTTCGTCTACCACGAGCGGCCGAGATTGTTCATGGATGTCTGGATCGATTTTTGGACAAGTCTCCAACATTCCACAATATCTCCAAGGCCTACGACATGCTGGTCAATGATATCCGCTCCCAACTCAAAGAATTCCATTCTCAACGATTGGAGAAACAACGTCTGCCGTTGAAGAAGTTAGCTGTCGAGATCGCTTCGCTTTTGCAAGTCCCCAACATGCGTCAAGATTCAGTGCTGGTGGATCGAGTGCGAGACCTTCAAAAGCAAATTCACGAGCTGCAAGATCGAGACAAGCAGTTTCGTCAAGACCAGGCGTTCCAACTTCACTTGTACAAAGCAGAGCGCTCGTCCAAGTTCCACTTCATGTCCCCTGTCCCTACCCCCTTGAAGAAGACAGTCTTCAAAGAGTTGGTGGATGTCAATGGAAATGTTGTCTCCAATCAACAAGGCATGTCTGACGTCCTGGTCGACTACTACAAGGACTTGTTTGCAGCTCCCGAGGTGCAGCGATCTGGAGACGAAGTGTCGTCATTTCTGACCCCATTGACTCGACACAAGCAACTGCCAGAGCAAGCCCAGAAAGAGCTGTCGGCTCCCTTGCGCGCCAACGAGTTCTATCATGCTATTCGACACAGCAGTTCGAACTCAGCGCCAGGTCCCAACGCTCTGCCATTCGAAGTCCTCAAACTTGCACCTCACAAGTGGTCGTTGGTATTGGAGCTGCTATTCACACACCAGCTCCATTCTCACCCTCGCTTGACTCCCATGCAACTTGTCAGTACGCTGGTGTTGCTGCACAAGAAAGGCCACAAGTCACAAGCCAAGAACTATCGGCCCATTAGCCTACTCAACACGGATGTGAAAATCCTGACGAGTATTCTGGCTTATCGACTCCAGCGCCACATTCGACACATCATCCACCCGGACCAGCAAGGCTTTATCCGTCGAAGCAATATCCAAACCAATATTGCACGACTGGATGACATGCTGCACCACATCAAACTACACAGTCCGTCCTCGATGGTGGCACTGCTTGACTTTGAGAAAGCTTTTGATCGCGTGGACCACGCGTACTTGCTCCGCGTCCTCCGTCACTATGGCTTTCCCGAAACCTTTGTTGACATGGTTCGCGTACTGTACTCGGGCCGCAAGTCTCGCATCTTGGTGAACGGCTTCTTGTCCAAGCCAGTTCACATCTCACGCGGTGTGTTGCAAGGTGATCCACTGTCGCCACTTCTGTTTGTGATCGCTTTGGAACCGATGTGCCAACTCCTACGGCAACACTCCAACTATGGCATCAAGTGTGGGGATCGCTACCACACTGGGAGTTACTTTGCCGACGACTCGCAACTCTATGCGGCAAATGAGACGTGCCTCCACCGGCAGCTTGCATTGGTTCAAACCTTTTGCGACAAGTCTGGTTTCCGACTCAACGTAGACAAGACCCAAATTCTGACCTACAGCCAGTTGAATGGGAACCTTGCCTCACTACAAGTTACTTCCGACAGTCCCGTGAAGGCTCTTGGTATCTTGGTTGCGCCCAATCTTTCTCCATTGGCACGTTTCAATTACGTGTTTGAGAAGTTTGTGGCTCGCTTGTCTTTGTGGCTCTACAAGGCTCGAACCATGGCCGGAAAAGTCACTATCCTGCACAGCATATGTCTGCCTGTGTTATGGTACCAACTGGCTTTTGTCCCTGCCGACAAAGACCTGGCCAAAAAGATCGACAAGGCCATGCTTCAATTTATGCATGGTGAAGAAATCAACCCATCCTCCTCTGTCCATGGCCTCCGGTTGATCAAAAAGGAGATCATATTCATGCCGAAGAAGTCCGGTGGCTTAGGCCTGCACCATGCACTTGCTTTATGGCAACAACACAACCGCTCTGTCATGATCAGATGCATTCAAGCCATCACCACCCCACCCCGCAAGTCTGCCATGTCCGCCTGGATTACGCCGGGCTATACTCTCCTCGAGAAGGCTTTTCATCCATGGGGTTCCCCCCGAGATCTCCTCTTGGCAAATGGCTCTTCTGCATTCATCAGACAACTGTACAAGAATCCCAATATCACTCCAATGTGGAAAGCCTTATTGAGTAGCTGGTTTGAATCCCGCTGGACTCCGTACGGCTGTCCAAATCACATCTCATCTTTGGATGTTCCCCTTTGGCACAACTCGTATCTGCCTGGACTCGAAGACCTATACGATCAGTGCTCTACATCGACGCAAGACCAAGCCAATGTATTGGCTTCGCTTCACATCACGAAGTTGTCGCATTTGTTGACTCCGTGTCAGCGAGTTTGGCCAGCTTCGATCTTGTTCGACAAAATCAACCGTGCCTGCCGCCAAGCCAATTTTGTCCCTCCAACGAAACAATGGATCTCAATCTTGGTGACCAAGTTATCACGATTGTTTGAGATTGTTTCTGAAGAGGATGCTCCCGTGTTCCACTTGCCGACGCCAAGCTCTGAATGGATGGAATGGCACTGGATGATTCACCCTGACTCGAGTCCGATCTTGTTGGCGCTTGCGACTTCGAAATCGGCTAAGATCAGAGCTTCTCCAGCTGTCAGCTCGTCCATTCTTCCTACCAAGCATCTCAACCTGCCATCCAACTTTTACGAAGACCCCAAGCGCCTTACCCAACTTGCCGCCTTCCTCCAACCCGACCACATTCTCCCTCGATATGGAGAGTTCATTTTCAAGACCCTTCTCCGCGCCAACGCCATGCAATATCTGTTTCAGTACCAAGACCCCAAGCCGACGTGTGTCTTCTGTCGTGTCAATGAGACGTACGAGCATTTCCTGTTCTCTTGTGGATATGGTCAATCTGTTTGGTATTTCTTCAAGACAATCCAGCGACTGCTCGAGTGTTCCTTTCCGTCAACGTGTCTGGAAATGTTCTACGAGACGCCCAAGCCGTCCGATGGATACTACATCCGTGGCTATCTGAAGATCTGGCCGATTGTCCGAGCCTGCGTGTATTATCAAATATGGCTCCAACGTGCCGATCGCACCTTTCGACCCGACCTCACAGCGAAGAGTCCGATGGAAGTTGCCATTCATGCTGCCTCTTTGATCAAGCTACATCTACAACAGCTCCTGGTTGATCTCCCTCTCAAGAAGGGATACACCAAGGTATTCAATGTGCTCAAGCATCTATCTTCGGACCCCTGGTTACGTCAACACGCCATTCCTGACAGTGTCGTTTCATGAGTGAGCTGACGGCTCACTCACTTTATCTCCTGTTCAATGACCACTTTGCCATATTCTGTTTTCCAAGTTCTATTTATACAGTACGAGGCAAATTAGTAAGTCATTAGGGCCTTTGCTCAAAAATAAGGTTAATACAACTCATTTAACCTACTCAACACGGATGTGAAAATCCTGACGAGTATTCTGGCTTATCGACTCCAGCGCCACATTCGACACATCATCCACCCGGACCAGCAAGGCTTTATCCGTCGAAGCAATATCCAAACCAATATTGCACGACTGGATGACATGCTGCACCACATCAAACTACACAGTCCGTCCTCGATGGTGGCACTGCTTGACTTTGAGAAAGCTTTTGATCGCGTGGACCACGCGTACTTGCTCCGCGTCCTCCGTCACTATGGCTTTCCCGAAACCTTTGTTGACATGGTTCGCGTACTGTACTCGGGCCGCAAGTCTCGCATCTTGGTGAACGGCTTCTTGTCCAAGCCAGTTCACATCTCACGCGGTGTGTTGCAAGGTGATCCACTGTCGCCACTTCTGTTTGTGATCGCTTTGGAACCGATGTGCCAACTCCTACGGCAACACTCCAACTATGGCATCAAGTGTGGGGATCGCTACCACACTGGGAGTTACTTTGCCGACGACTCGCAACTCTATGCTGCAAATGAGACGTGCCTCCACCGGCAGCTTGCATTGGTTCAAACCTTTTGCGACAAGTCTGGTTTCCGACTCAACGTAGACAAGACCCAAATTCTGACCTACAGCCAGTTGAATGGGAACCTTGCCTCACTACAAGTTACTTCCGACAGTCCCGTGAAGGCTCTTGGTATCTTGGTTGCGCCCAATCTTTCTCCATTGGCACGTTTCAATTACGTGTTTGAGAAGTTTGTGGCTCGCTTGTCTTTGTGGCTCTACAAGGCTGAACCATGGCCGGAAAAGTCACTATCCTGCACAGCATATGTCTGCCTGTGTTATGGTACCAACTGGCTTTTGTCCCTGCCGACAAAGACCTGGCCAAAAAGATCGACAAGGCCATGCTTCAATTTATGCATGGTGAAGAAATCAACCCATCCTCCTCTGTCCATGGCCTCCGTTTGATCAAAAAGGAGATCCTATTCATGCCGAAGAAGTCCGGTGGCTTAGGCCTGCACCATGCACTTGCTTTATGGCAACAACACAACCGCTCTGTCATGATCAGATGCATTCAAGCCATCACCACCCCACCCCACAAGTCTGCCATGTCCGCCTGGATTACGCCGGGCTATACTCTCCTCGAGAAGGCTTTTCATCCATGGGGTTCCCCCCGATCTCCTCTTGGCAAATGGCTCTTCTGCATTCATCAGACAACTGTACAAGAATCCCAATATCACTCCAATGTGGAAAGCCTTATTGAGTAGCTGGTTTGAATCCCGCTGGACTCCGTACGGCTGTCCAAATCACATCTCATCTTTGGATGTTCCCCTTTGGCACAACTCGTATCTGCCTGGACTCGAAGACCTATACGATCAGTGCTCTACATCGACGCAAGACCAAGCCAATGTATTGGCTTCGCTTCACATCACGAAGTTGTCGCATTTGTTGACTCCGTGTCAGCGAGTTTGGCCAGCTTCGATCTTGTTCGACAAAATCAACCGTGCCTGCCGCCAAGCCAATTTTGTCCCTCCAACGAAACAATGGATCTCAATCTTGGTGACCAAGTTATCACGATTGTTTGAGATTGTTTCTGAAGAGGATGCTCCCGTGTTCCACTTGCCGACGCCAAGCTCTGAATGGATGGAATGGCACTGGATAATTCACCCTGACTCGAGTCCGATCTTGTTGGCGCTTGCGACTTCGAAATCGGCTAAGATCAGAGCTTCTCCAGCTGTCAGCTCGTCCATTCTTCCTACCAAGCATCTCAACCTGCCATCCAACTTTTACGAAGACCCCAAGCGCCTTACCCAACTTGCCGCCTTCCTCCAACCCGACCACATTCTCCCTCGATATGGAGAGTTCATTTTCAAGACCCTTCTCCGCGCCAACGCCATGCAATATCTGTTTCAGTACCAAGACCCCAAGCCGACGTGTGTCTTCTGTCGTGTCAATGAGACGTACGAGCATTTCCTGTTCTCTTGTGGATATGGTCAATCTGTTTGGTATTTCTTCAAGACAATCCAGCGACTGCTCGAGTGTTCCTTTCCGTCCACGTGTCTGGAAATGTTCTACGAGACGCCCAAGCCGTCCGATGGATACTACATCCGTGGCTATCTGAAGATATGGCCGATTGTCCGAGCCTGCGTGTATTATCAAATATGGCTCCAACGTGCCGATCGCACCTTTCGACCCGACCTCACAGCGAAGAGTCCGATGGAAGTTGCCATTCATGCTGCCTCTTTGATCAAGCTACATCTACAACAGCTCCTGGTTGATCTCCCTCTCAAGAAGGGATACACCAAGGTATTCAATGTGCTCAAGCATCTATCTTCGGACCACTGGTTACGTCAACACATCATTCCTAACAGCGTCGTTTCATGAGAGAGCTGACGGCTCACTCACTTCATCTCCTGTCCAATGACCACTTTGCCATATCCTGTTTTCCAAGTTCTATTTATACAGTACGAGGCAAATTAGTAAGTCATTAGGGCCTTTGCTCAAAAATAAGGTTAATACAACTCATTTAACCGATTGTCCGAGCCTGCGTGTATTATCAAATATGGCTCCAACGTGCCGATCGCACCTTTCGACCCGACCTCACAGCGAAGAGTCCGATGGAAGTTGCCATTCATGCTGCCTCTTTGATCAAGCTACATCTACAACACCTCCTGGTTGATCTCCCTCTCAAGAAGGGATACACCAAGGTATTCAATGTGCTCAAGCATCTATCTTCGGACCCCTGGTTACGTCAACACATCATTCCTGACAGCGTCGTTTCATGAGTGAGCATGACGGCTCACCACTTCATCTCCTGTTCAATGACCACTTTGCTCCACAGGCTGACCACGTGGCTTGTCGTATCATCACAAAGCGTCAAACATTGCGCCATGGCTCTGGATCATGGAAAGCTCCAACTTGGCTACTTCGTCTACCACGAGCGGCCGAGATTGTTCATGGATGTCTGGATCGATTTTTGGACAAGTCTCCAACATTCCACAATATCTCCAAGGCCTACGACATGCTGGTCAATGATATCCGCTCCCAACTCAAAGAATTCCATTCTCAACGATTGGAGAAACAACGTCTGCCGTTGAAGAAGTTAGCTGTCGAGATCGCTTCGCTTTTGCAAGTCCCCAACATGCGTCAAGATTCAGTGCTGGTGGATCGAGTGCGAGACCTTCAAAAGCAAATTCACGAGCTGCAAGATCGAGACAAGCAGTTTCGTCAAGACCAGGCGTTCCAACTTCACTTGTACAAAGCAGAGCGCTCGTCCAAGTTCCACTTCATGTCCCCTGTCCCTACCCCCTTGAAGAAGACAGTCTTCAAAGAGTTGGTGGATGTCAATGGAAATGTTGTCTCCAATCAACAAGGCATGTCTGACGTCCTGGTCGACTACTACAAGGACTTGTTTGCAGCTCCCGAGGTGCAGCGATCTGGAGACGAAGTGTCGTCATTTCTGACCCCATTGACTCGACACAAGCAACTGCCAGAGCAAGCCCAGAAAGAGCTGTCGGCTCCCTTGCGCGCCAACGAGTTCTATCATGCTATTCGACACAGCAGTTCGAACTCAGCGCCAGGTCCCAACGCTCTGCCATTCGAAGTCCTCAAACTTGCACCTCACAAGTGGTCGTTGGTATTGGAGCTGCTATTCACACACCAGCTCCATTCTCACCCTCGCTTGACTCCCATGCAACTTGTCAGTACGCTGGTGTTGCTGCACAAGAAAGGCCACAAGTCACAAGCCAAGAACTATCGGCCCATTAGCCTACTCAACACGGATGTGAATCCTGACGAGTATTCTGGCTTATCGACTCCAGCGCCACATTCGACACATCATCCACCCGGACCAGCAAGGCTTTATCCGTCGAAGCAATATCCAAACCAATATTGCACGACTGGATGACATGCTGCACCACATCAAACTACACAGTCCGTCCTCGATGGTGGCACTGCTTGACTTTGAGAAAGCTTTTGATCGCGTGGACCACGCGTACTTGCTCCGCGTCCTCCGTCACTATGGCTTTCCCGAAACCTTTGTTGACATGGTTCGCGTACTGTACTCGGGCCGCAAGTCTCGCATCTTGGTGAACGGCTTCTTGTCCAAGCCAGTTCACATCTCACGCGGTGTGTTGCAAGGTGATCCACTGTCGCCACTTCTGTTTGTGATCGCTTTGGAACCGATGTGCCAACTCCTACGGCAACACTCCAACTATGGCATCAAGTGTGGGGATCGCTACCACACTGGGAGTTACTTTGCCGACGACTCGCAACTCTATGCGGCAAATGAGACGTGCCTCCACCGGCAGCTTGCATTGGTTCAAACCTTTTGCGACAAGTCTGGTTTCCGACTCAACGTAGACAAGACCCAAATTCTGACCTACAGCCAGTTGAATGGGAACCTTGCCTCACTACAAGTTACTTCCGACAGTCCCGTGAAGGCTCTTGGTATCTTGGTTGCGCCCAATCTTTCTCCATTGGCACGTTTCAATTACGTGTTTGAGAAGTTTGTGGCTCGCTTGTCTTTGTGGCTCTACAAGGCTCGAACCATGGCCGGAAAAGTCACTATCCTGCACAGCATATGTCTGCCTGTGTTATGGTACCAACTGGCTTTTGTCCCTGCCGACAAAGACCTGGCCAAAAAGATCGACAAGGCCATGCTTCAATTTATGCATGGTGAAGAAATCAACCCATCCTCCTCTGTCCATGGCCTCCGTTTGATCAAAAAGGAGATCATATTCATGCCGAAGAAGTCCGGTGGCTTAGGCCTGCACCATGCACTTGCTTTATGGCAACAACACAACCGCTCTGTCATGATCAGATGCATTCAAGCCATCACCACCCCACCCCGCAAGTCTGCCATGTCCGCCTGGATTACGCCGGGCTATACTCTCCTCGAGAAGGCTTTTCATCCATGGGGTTCCCCCCGAGGTCTCCTCTTGGCAAATGGCTCTTCTGCATTCATCAGACAACTGTACAAGAATCCCAATATCACTCCAATGTGGAAAGCCTTATTGAGTAGCTGGTTTGAATCCCGCTGGACTCCGTACGGCTGTCCAAATCACATCTCATCTTTGGATGTTCCCCTTTGGCACAACTCGTATCTGCCTGGACTCGAAGACCTATACGATCAGTGCTCTACATCGACGCAAGACCAAGCCAATGTATTGGCTTCGCTTCACATCACGAAGTTGTCGCATTTGTTGACTCCGTGTCAGCGAGTTTGGCCAGCTTCGATCTTGTTCGACAAAATCAACCGTGCCTGCCGCCAAGCCAATTTTGTCCCTCCAACGAAAACAATGGATCTCAATCTTGGTGACCAAGTTATCACGATTGTTTGAGATTGTTTCTGAAGAGGATGCTCCCGTGTTCCACTTGCCGACGCCAAGCTCTGAATGGATGGAATGGCACTGGATAATTCACCCTGACTCGAGTCCGATCTTGTTGGCGCTTGCGACTTCGAAATCGGCTAAGATCAGAGCTTCTCCAGCTGCCAGCTCGTCCATTCTTCCTACCAAGCATCTCAACCTGCCATCCAACTTTTACGAAGACCCCAAGCGCCTTACCCAACTTGCCGCCTTCCTCCAACCCGACCACATTCTCCCTCGATATGGAGAGTTCATTTTCAAGACCCTTCTCCGCGCCAACGCCATGCAATATCTGTTTCAGTACCAAGACCCCAAGCCGACGTGTGTCTTCTGTCGTGTCAATGAGACGTACGAGCATTTCCTGTTCTCTTGTGGATATGGTCAATCTGTTTGGTATTTCTTCAAGACAATCCAGCGACTGCTCGAGTGTTCCTTTCCGTCAACGTGTCTGGAAATGTTCTACGAGACGCCCAAGCCGTCCGATGGATACTACATCCGTGGCTATCTGAAGATCTGGCCGATTGTCCGAGCCTGCGTGTATTATCAAATATGGCTCCAACGTGCCGATCGCACCTTTCGACCCGACCTCACAGCGAAGAGTCCGATGGAAGTTGCCATTCATGCTGCCTCTTTGATCAAGCTACATCTACAACAGCTCCTGGTTGATCTCCCTCTCAAGAAGGGATACACCAAGGTATTCAATGTGCTCAAGCATCTATCTTCGGACCCCTGGTTACGTCAACACGCCATTCCTGACAGTGTCGTTTCATGAGTGAGCTGACGGCTCACCACTTCATCTCCTGTTCAATGACCACTTTGCCATATTCTGTTTTCCAAGTTCTATTTATACAGTACGAGGCAAATTAGTAAGTCATTAGGGCCTTTGCTCAAAAATAAGGTTAATACAACTCATTTAACCGTCAGAAATCTTGGAAGAATTGACCACGGACATACCAGAGATCAAGCGCATCCTCTTTGCACTTGCTACGATTGACTTATTCCTCTCAAATCGGGCCCCAGACCTCTACACAAACTCGGAGGCACTGACTGTTCTATTGAACCAAGAAGCAACAAGATTGCCTGACACCAACTGCTTGACGGACTGGTCGCTGTTTGCTTTGATCGAAAACTTCAGCGACAATCTCGAGAAGTTCACTTTGCCGGCTCCCGTCTTGTCGGCCATCTCGATGCTCAAAAGCATCACCAACAATTACCACATCGACGAGCTCTGCAGCAAAGCTCACCACTCCATGAACGCCGACGAAATTGATCCCCTCGATTTGGAGGACGATCAACTCTAAGGCTTCTATCCCCTGCTTCAATCCATTTCAACCTCCCCTCTGACCCCTCCATTCTACTCATTTTCATCTGTACTCGTGATGAGTGACAACAACTTCTCCGATGTCCCAACTGAACTCGTGGACTGGGACCCACAAATCATCTCCCTCAACACCAATGGCTTCTCCAACAGTCATCGGTACATCCTCGACAAACTATCAAGTGTTCACGACGTTTCCTTTATTCAAGAAACCCGTTTCCGCACGCCAAGTCTCCACGACCGTGTTGCGTTCCATTGGCAACGCATCACAAACCACGAAGGCTCTTTGTTCTTTGAAGAGCCTATTTACCCTGAAGTATCCACGTCGCCAGCCACTGGAGGTCTGGCTACGTTGATACATCCTCACTCTCCTTTGAAGAACGCCACTCAAGTCCCTCATGACAACCCAGTGCTTCGTGGTCGTTATCTACAAGTGCGATGTACTCTGGGTCCACTGACAGTCGTTCTCCACAATATCTATGCGCCGGCAGCCTTCCAACAACGAGCAAGTTACTTCGAAGAATTGCCACGCGACTTTCCTCCACATGCGCTCCACATTGTTGGAGGAGATTTCAACTGCACTCTCAACAAAGATTTGGATTCTTTGAGACCCAGTACCTCCACCATGGCCGGCACCCTTCAACTGGAACAATGGATGCACAGTTTGTCTCTGGTGGATCTGTTTCGCCGTCAAAACCCCGTGGCAAGAACCTTCACAAGTCCCACACTCACCAACCGACTCGACTACATCCTTTGTTCGTCCACCTTGGCGGGTCTTCGTCATTGGAAGGCGACGCACATGCCACACGTTCCACAGGCTGACCACGTGGCTTGTCGTATCATCACAAAGCGTCAAACATTGCGCCATGGCTCTGGATCATGGAAAGCTCCAACTTGGCTACTTCGTCTACCACGAGCGGCCGAGATTGTTCATGGATGTCTGGATCGATTTTTGGACAAGTCTCCAACATTCCACAATATCTCCAAGGCCTACGACATACTGGTCAATGATATCCGCTCCCAACTCAAAGAATTCCATTCTCAACGATTGGAGAAACAACGTCTGCCGTTGAAGAAGTTAGCTGTCGAGATCGCTTCGCTTTTGCAAGTCCCCAACATGCGTCAAGATTCAGTGCTGGTGGTTCGAGTGCGAGACCTTCAAAAGCAAATTCACGAGCTGCAAGATCGAGACAAGCAGTTTCGTCAAGACCAGGCGTTCCAACTTCACTTGTACAAAGCAGAGCGCTCGTCCAAGTTCCACTTCATGTCCCCTGTCCCTACCCCCTTGAAGAAGACAGTCTTCAAAGAGTTGGTGGATGTCAATGGAAATGTTGTCTCCAATCAACAAGGCATGTCTGACGTCCTGGTCGACTACTACAAGGACTTGTTTGCAGCTCCCGAGGTGCAGCGATCTGGAGACGAAGTGTCGTCATTTCTGACCCCATTGACTCGACACAAGCAACTGCCAGAGCAAGCCCAGAAAGAGCTGTCGGCTCCCTTGCGCGCCAACGAGTTCTATCATGCTATTCGACACAGCAGTTCGAACTCAGCGCCAGGTCCCAACGCTCTGCCATTCGAAGTCCTCAAACTTGCACCTCACAAGTGGTCGTTGGTATTGGAGCTGCTATTCACACACCAGCTCCATTCTCACCCTCGCTTGACTCCCATGCAACTTGTCAGTACGCTGGTGTTGCTGCACAAGAAAGGCCCCAAGTCACAGGCCAAGAACTATCGGCCCATTAGCCTACTCAACACGGATGTGAAAATCCTGACGAGTATTCTGGCTTATCGACTCCAGCGCCACATTCGACACATCATCCACCCGGACCAGCAAGGCTTTATCCGTCGAAGCAATATCCAAACCAATATTGCACGACTGGATGACATGCTGCACCACATCAAACTACACAGTCCGTCCTCGATGGTGGCACTGCTTGACTTTGAGAAAGCTTTTGATCGCGTGGACCACGCGTACTTGCTCCGCGTCCTCCGTCACTATGGCTTTCCCGAAACCTTTGTTGACATGGTTCGCGTACTGTACTCGGGCCGCAAGTCTCGCATCTTGGTGAACGGCTTCTTGTCCAAGCCAGTTCACATCTCACGCGGTGTGTTGCAAGGTGATCCACTGTCGCCACTTCTGTTTGTGATCGCTTTGGAACCGATGTGCCAACTCCTACGGCAACACTCCAACTATGGCATCAAGTGTGGGGATCGCTACCACACTGGGAGTTACTTTGCCGACGACTCGCAACTCTATGCGGCAAATGAGACGTGCCTCCACCGGCAGCTTGCATTGGTTCAAACCTTTTGCGACAAGTCTGGTTTCCGACTCAACGTAGACAAGACCCAAATTCTGACCTACAGCCAGTTGAATGGGAACCTTGCCTCACTACAAGTTACTTCCGACAGTCCCGTGAAGGCTCTTGGTATCTTGGTTGCGCCCAATCTTTCTCCATTGGCACGTTTCAATTACGTGTTTGAGAAGTTTGTGGCTCGCTTGTCTTTGTGGCTCTACAAGGCTCGAACCATGGCCGGAAAAGTCACTATCCTGCACAGCATATGTCTGCCTGTGTTATGGTACCAACTGGCTTTTGTCCCTGCCGACAAAGACCTGGCCAAAAAGATCGACAAGGCCATGCTTCAATTTATGCATGGTGAAGAAATCAACCCATCCTCCTCTGTCCATGGCCTCCGGTTGATCAAAAAGGAGATCATATTCATGCCGAAGAAGTCCGGTGGCTTAGGCCTGCACCATGCACTTGCTTTATGGCAACAACACAACCGCTCTGTCATGATCAGATGCATTCAAGCCATCACCACCCCACCCCGCAAGTCTGCCATGTCCGCCTGGATTACGCCGGGCTATACTCTCCTCGAGAAGGCTTTTCATCCATGGGGTTCCCCCCGAGGTCTCCTCTTGGCAAATGGCTCTTCTGCATTCATCAGACAACTGTACAAGAATCCCAATATCACTCCAATGTGGAAAGCCTTATTGAGTAGCTGGTTTGAATCCCGCTGGACTCCGTACGGCTGTCCAAATCACATCTCATCTTTGGATGTTCCCCTTTGGCACAACTCGTATCTGCCTGGACTCGAAGACCTATACGATCAGTGCTCTACATCGACGCAAGACCAAGCCAATGTATTGGCTTCGCTTCACATCACGAAGTTGTCGCATTTGTTGACTCCGTGTCAGCGAGTTTGGCCAGCTTCGATCTTGTTCGACAAAATCAACCGTGCCTGCCGCCAAGCCAATTTTGTCCCTCCAACGAAACAATGGATCTCAATCTTGGTGACCAAGTTATCACGATTGTTTGAGATTGTTTCTGAAGAGGATGCTCCCGTGTTCCACTTGCCGACGCCAAGCTCTGAATGGATGGAATGGCACTGGATAATTCACCCTGACTCGAGTCCGATCTTGTTGGCGCTTGCGACTTCGAAATCGGCTAAGATCAGAGCTTCTCCAGCTGCCAGCTCGTCCATTCTTCCTACCAAGCATCTCAACCTGCCATCCAACTTTTACGAAGACCCCAAGCGCCTTACCCAACTTGCCGCCTTCCTCCAACCCGACCACATTCTCCCTCGATATGGAGAGTTCATTTTCAACCCTTCTCCGCGCCAACGCCATGCAATATCTGTTTCAGTACCAAGACCCCAAGCCGACGTGTGTCTTCTGTCGTGTCAATGAGACGTACGAGCATTTCCTGTTCTCTTGTGGATATGGTCAATCTGTTTGGTATTTCTTCAAGACAATCCAGCGACTGCTCGAGTGTTCCTTTCCGTCAACGTGTCTGGAAATGTTCTACGAGACGCCCAAGCCGTCCGATGGATACTACATCCGTGGCTATCTGAAGATCTGGCCGATTGTCCGAGCCTGCGTGTATTATCAAATATGGCTCCAACGTGCCGATCGCACCTTTCGACCCGACCTCACAGCGAAGAGTCCGATGGAAGTTGCCATTCATGCTGCCTCTTTGATCAAGCTACATCTACAACAGCTCCTGGTTGATCTCCCTCTCAAGAAGGGATACACCAAGGTATTCAATGTGCTCAAGCATCTATCTTCGGACCCCTGGTTACGTCAACACATCATTCCTAACAGCGTCGTTTCATGAGAGAGCTGACGGCTCACTCACTTCATCTCCTGTTCAATGACCACTTTGCCATATTCTGTTTTCCAAGTTCTATTTATACAGTACGAGGCAAATTAGTAAGTCATTAGGGCCTTTGCTCAAAAATAAGGTTAATACAACTCATTTAACCTTGTATTTTGTCTGCCGCGGTAGGAGGATCAACAGCGCCATTTCCTTGAGCAACGGATTTGTCGACAATGTCTTGATTTGACTGTTCATTGTCATTGTTTGTCGATTGTTCCTCTTGAATAACTTCTCCAGGAGTATCACACGACTTCGCTTGGCCGTTAATGTCGCCTGACCCATCAACCTCAGAGTGAATTTGAGTATTTCCCTCGTCGGTTAAGGCCTCGGATTCAGTAGAATCCTTCCCCTCGGCGTCTCCAGAGACCATATCCACGTCCTCTTGAGATTTTTCTTCTTCCTCTCCCGTTCTAGGAGGCTCAGCACAGGGGGCGACGCGGTTGGTGGCTGCTGGCTCAGTCCCATTGGTCACGAGAAAGGCCGGGGCCAGACCCCCAGTGACAGGGGTAGAAGGGGAATCCATGCCATCCCCGCAGCACGGTGACTGGGGTACACCATTGCTCCGGCGAGAACCCAAATTGGGATACCGCCCCCGCCCCTCCGAAGAGGCCCCTGGGGGGAAGTAGACAGAACCGCAGGGTGTGCCCATAGGGGGGGGCCTCGTAGCCTCTAGGGCTGGCATGGACCCCGTTTTCTCGCCGCCTTCACTGGGGATCGACTCCAATTGGAGTCCAGGGAAGCAGCCAACCAGGCACAAGGCCCCAGTGGTTCGCCCTCCTGAGTGAGGGCTTCGCTAGACAAGTTAACGACAGTGGTCTGGGGGTCAACCACTGACCCACTGAGGTTGACCCCCCCTGGAACTCCGGCGAGTGGAGCACCAGGTGAAGCGCTGGGGGAGCGAGACGCAGATTGGTCTCCAGAGACGCTGTTGGGGTCGAACTCGACCTCCACTTCGGCCCTAGGGTTAGGTGTAGAGACATTACTCACACCACTTCCGCCATCCTGATTGGACGACGAAAGTGGGTGAGGTGATACAATACCTGGAATGATGGTGACTCCGTGAGTGTTGGTCTCACGGAGCTCGGAACAGCTGTTGGCGTTGGACATTTTGAGCGCGGCGGCACTTGATAACTTCTTGACTTGAGGGGTACGAGGCAAATTCGGAAGTTATTTTCTCCACTTGGTACACACGTGCCACATGCACATCTCGATCCCATCGAGACACCCACTCGCCACGTCTGGCATGTTTGAAAGGTGTCATGCTCGTGTGGTGGACGACCAAGCACCAACTTGGTCCGAAATCAACACGCGAGAGTCCCAAGCATACCCCACAAACTGCATCTCGATGCCACTTTTTCTCCACTTGGTACACACGTGCCACATGCACATCTCGACCCCATCGAGACACCCACTTCCGAATTTGCCTCGTACCCCTCAAGTCAAGAAGTTATCAAGTGCCGCCGCGCTCAAAATGTCCAACGCCAACAGCTGTTCCGAGCTCCGTGAGACCAACACTCACGGAGTCACCATCATTCCAGGTATTGTATCACCTCACCCACTTTCGTCGTCCAATCAGGATGGCGGAAGTGGTGTGAGTAATGTCTCTACACCTAACCCTAGGGCCGAAGTGGAGGTCGAGTTCGACCCCAACAGCGTCTCTGGAGACCAATCTGCGTCTCGCTCCCCCAGCGCTTCACCTGGTGCTCCACTCGCCGGAGTTCCAGGGGGGGTCAACCTCAGTGGGTCAGTGGTTGACCCCCAGACCACTGTCGTTAACTTGTCTAGCGAAGCCCTCACTCAGGAGGGCGAACCACTGGGGCCTTGTGCCTGTGGTGGCTGCTTCCCTGGACTCCAATTGGAGTCGATCCCCAGTGAAGGCGGCGAGAAAACGGGGTCCATGCCAGCCCTAGAGGCTACGAGGGCCCCCCCTATGGGCACACCCTGCGGTTCTGTCTACTTCCCCCCAGGGGCCTCTTCGGAGGGGCGGGGGCGGTATCCCAATTTGGGTTCTCGCCGGAGCAATGGTGTACCCCAGTCACCGTGCTGCGGGAATGGCATGGATTCCCCTTCTACCCCTGTCACTGGGGGTCTGGCCCCGGCCTTTCTCGTGACCAATGGGACTGAGCCAGCAGCCACCAACCGCGTCGCCCCCTGTGCTGAGCCTCCTAGAACGGGAGAGGAAGAAGAAAAATCTCAAGAGGACGTGGATATGGTCTCTGGAGACGCCGAGGGGAAGGATTCTACTGAATCCGAGGCCTTAACCGACGAGGGAAATACTCAAATTCACTCTGAGGTTGATGGGTCAGGCGACATTAACGGCCAAGCGAAGTCGTGTGATACTCCTGGAGAAGTTATTCAAGAGGAACAATCGACAAACAATGACAATGAACAGTCAAATCAAGACATTGTCGACAAATCCGTTGCTCAAGGAAATGGCGCTGTTGATCCTCCTACCGCGGCAGACAAAATACAAGGCGATCAAGAGCAACAAAACGCTGAAAAGGCCAATCCATGGACGCAAAAGACTCCCGGCAAGGATTCAGCTTCGTCCAAGAAAGATTCCAAGCAAGGCAATGCCCCCAAAGGCGCGAAACATCGCAACACTGGTGCTCATGCTGTTGCCGATGACGATATTGCGCGATGCGAGGCCATGGCGGACGCATTCTACAAAGACTCTGGTGACATGGACGCCTTCATTGAAAACATTTTGCTCACCCCCCAGTCCCAAGTGTACGAGCTCACAGTCAAGTTGGGCGAAGGCTACAAGGACTGGTCCGAAAAAGTCATCTGCGATCAATTTGTCAAGGAAAATCCTGGTTCGTTATGGGGCTCCAAATTTCCGAACATTTTGATCCACAAGAAGAACCCACAGACCATTGTGATCTCAAGTTACAACTTGTCTACGTGCGTGGAAATGGGAGGCACAACGTTTCGACTTGGTGGCAAAGATTTCCTGGTTCCCAAGTACTCGCGTTATGGCAACAACTACTATGTTACGTTCAACAAGGTCAGTCACCCTTCGATGGCCAAGGCAATTGTCAAGAAAATGGCTGCATTGACCAAGTCAGTGATAGCAGCATTCAACCCTACTGCTGGTCAGAACATCAAGTCGCCGCATTTGAGAGTCATTTTCAAGTCGCCTGCGCCTCCAGCAGTGTTGGTGCCAAAATCCGGCGACGCACTACGCGAAATCACCATTACGGATCCGTCGGGTCAGCCTTTTGTCGTCGTGTTTCAGCACAAGATCGCTGCTCTGAACAAGACATTGCCTCCGTCGATTGTTTCACGACGTGCAGAGGCCAAGGCTGAAAAAGCGAAGGCAAAAGCGGCCAAGGCAGCGGCAAAATCTCCTCCGTCAGGAGAAAAAGAACCTGAACCTGATGGAGACGATCATGATCAAGACCTTGGAACAAATGCGGAAGGCGAGGCCGACTCAACTGAGGCATCTGGAGATCGTCAAGATGAACAACCACAGCCAACAGCTCCTTCTCATGGCTCTGATGTCGATATGTCTGGTGACAGCGATCCCCCTAACAACAATGGACAAGACAAACAACAAGAAGATGTGGAAATGTCTACCAACGAATCGCCCGCTCTTGCTCCACCAAGTGAGCAGCCCAAGAACTCGCTGGACCTTCAATTGGTAACGGGCTACCGGTCTGGACCAGCTCCAAAACGTACTTTGCCTTCGTCCCCACGTTTGGATCCCCTGCCGACATCCAACCGTTTTCATATCCTCGAAGAAGACGACGTGGAACTCTCGTTTGAAGACTTTGCAGTGCCTCGAATTGTATTGGAAGATTCAAGTGCGCCACGCCCGAAAAAGACCAAAGGCAAAGCGAAGAAACAACGACTTAACAAGTCTGCTGCAGCCCACCTCGAATTGGCGAAGAAGATCATTCGAGACAAGAAAGTCGAAGGCAGTATCACCGAATGTCAACGCATTTTGCGAGATGATCCTCAGCTCGTTGCACATGCTATGTACGCACAAGATGAAGACCTCAGTTTGTTTCAGTCACTTGTTGCAACCAAGACTATTGAGCGCAAGATGGCTTTGTTAAAAGCTCAAGGCAAGCCTCACAACTACAAACATCACGTCAACTTCATGGCTCAATACAAGATTCACCCGTCAGAAATCTTGGAAGAATTGACCACGGACATACCAGAGATCAAGCGCATCCTCTTTGCACTTGCTACGATTGACTTATTCCTCTCAAATCGGGCCCCAGACCTCTACACAAACTCGGAGGCACTGACTGTTCTATTGAACCAAGAAGCAACAAGATTGCCTGACACCAACTGCTTGACGGACTGGTCGCTGTTTGCTTTGATCGAAAACTTCAGCGACAATCTCGAGAAGTTCACTTTGCCGGCTCCCGTCTTGTCGGCCATCTCGATGCTCAAAAGCATCACCAACAATTACCACATCGACGAGCTCTGCAGCAAAGCTCACCACTCCATGAACGCCGACGAAATTGATCCCCTCGATTTGGAGGACGATCAACTCTAAGGCTTCTATCCCCTGCTTCAATCCATTTCAACCTCCCCTCTCACCCCTCCATTCTACTCATTTTCATCTGTACTCGTGATGATTGACAACAACTTCTCCGATGTCCCAACTGAACTCGTGGACTGGGACCCACAAATCATCTCCCTCAACACCAATGGCTTCTCCAACAGTCATCGGTACATCCTCGACAAACTATCAAGTGTTCACGACGTTTCCTTTATCCAAGAAACCCGTTTCCGCACGCCAAGTCTCCACGACCGTGTTGCGTTCCATTGGCAACGCATCACAAACCACGAAGGCTCTTTGTTCTTTGAAGAGCCTATTTACCCTGAAGTATCCACGTCGCCAGCCACTGGAGGTCTGGCTACGTTGATACATCCTCACTCTCCTTTGAAGAACGCCACTCAAGTCCCTCATGACAACTCAGTGCTTCGTGGTCGTTATCTACAAGTGCGATGTACTCTGGGTCCACTGACAGTCGTTCTCCACAATATCTATGCGCCGGCAGCCTTCCAACAACGAGCAAGTTACTTCGAAGAATTGCCACGCGACTTTCCTCCACATGCGCTCCACATTGTTGGAGGAGATTTCAACTGCACTCTCAACAAAGATTTGGATTCGTTGAGACCCAGTACCTCCACCATGGCCGGCACCCTTCAACTGGAACAATGGATGCACAGTTTGTCTCTGGTGGATCTGTTTCGCCGTCAAAACCCCGTGGCAAGAACCTTCACAAGTCCCACACTCACCAACCGACTCGACTACATCCTTTGTTCGTCCACCTTGGCGGGTCTTCGTCATTGGAAGGCGACGCACATGCCACACGTTCCACAGGCTGACCACGTGGCTTGTCGTATCATCACAAAGCGTCAAACATTGCGCCATGGCTCTGGATCATGGAAAGCTCCAACTTGGCTACTTCGTCTGCCACGAGCGGCCGAGATTGTTCATGGATGTCTGGATCGATTTTTGGACAAGTCTCCAACATTCCACAATATCTCCAAGGCCTACGACATGCTGGTCAATGATATCCGCTCCCAACTCAAAGAATTCCATTCTCAACGATTGGAGAAACAACGTCTGCCGTTGAAGAAGTTAGCTGTCGAGATCGCTTCGCTTTTGCAAGTCCCCAACATGCGTCAAGATTCAGTGCTGGTGGATCGAGTGCGAGACCTTCAAAAGCAAATTCACGAGCTGCAAGATCGAGACAAGCAGTTTCGTCAAGACCAGGCGTTCCAACTTCACTTGTACAAAGCAGAGCGCTCGTCCAAGTTCCACTTCATGTCCCCTGTCCCTACCCCCTTGAAGAAGACAGTCTTCAAAGAGTTGGTGGATGTCAATGGAAATGTTGTCTCCAATCAACAAGGCATGTCTGACGTCCTGGTCGACTACTACAAGGACTTGTTTGCAGCTCCCGAGGTGCAGCGATCTGGAGACGAAGTGTCGTCATTTCTGACCCCATTGACTCGACACAAGCAACTGCCAGAGCAAGCCCAGAAAGAGCTGTCGGCTCCCTTGCGCGCCAACGAGTTCTATCATGCTATTCGACACAGCAGTTCGAACTCAGCGCCAGGTCCCAACGCTCTGCCATTCGAAGTCCTCAAACTTGCACCTCACAAGTGGTCGTTGGTATTGGAGCTGCTATTCACACACCAGCTCCATTCTCACCCTCGCTTGACTCCCATGCAACTTGTCAGTACGCTGGTGTTGCTGCACAAGAAAGGCCCCAAGTCACAGGCCAAGAACTATCGGCCCATTAGCCTACTCAACACGGATGTGAAAATCCTGACGAGTATTCTGGCTTATCGACTCCAGCGCCACATTCGACACATCATCCACCCGGACCAGCAAGGCTTTATCCGTCGAAGCAATATCCAAACCAATATTGCACGACTGGATGACATGCTGCACCACATCAAACTACACAGTCCGTCCTCGATGGTGGCACTGCTTGACTTTGAGAAAGCTTTTGATCGCGTGGACCACGCGTACTTGCTCCGCGTCCTCCGTCACTATGGCTTTCCCGAAACCTTTGTTGACATGGTTCGCGTACTGTACTCGGGCCGCAAGTCTCGCATCTTGGTGAACGGCTTCTTGTCCAAGCCAGTTCACATCTCACGCGGTGTGTTGCAAGGTGATCCACTGTCGCCATTTCTGTTTGTGATCGCTTTGGAACCGATGTGCCAACTCCTACGGCAACACTCCAACTATGGCATCAAGTGTGGGGATCGCTACCACACTGGGAGTTACTTTGCCGACGACTCGCAACTCTATGCGGCAAATGAGACGTGCCTCCACCGGCAGCTTGCATTGGTTCAAACCTTTTGCGACAAGTCTGGTTTCCGACTCAACGTAGACAAGACCCAAATTCTGACCTACAGCCAGTTGAATGGGAACCTTGCCTCACTACAAGTTACTTCCGACAGTCCCGTGAAGGCTCTTGGTATCTTGGTTGCGCCCAATCTTTCTCCATTGGCACGTTTCAATTACGTGTTTGAGAAGTTTGTGGCTCGCTTGTCTTTGTGGCTCTACAAGGCTCGAACCATGGCCGGAAAAGTCACTATCCTGCACAGCATATGTCTGCCTGTGTTATGGTACCAACTGGCTTTTGTCCCTGCCGACAAAGACCTGGCCAAAAAGATCGACAAGGCCATGCTTCAATTTATGCATGGTGAAGAAATCAACCCATCCTCCTCTGTCCATGGCCTCCGGTTGATCAAAAAGGAGATCATATTCATGCCGAAGAAGTCCGGTGGCTTAGGCCTGCACCATGCACTTGCTTTATGGCAACAACACAACCGCTCTGTCATGATCAGATGCATTCAAGCCATCACCACCCCACCCCGCAAGTCTGCCATGTCCGCCTGGATTACGCCGGGCTATACTCTCCTCGAGAAGGCTTTTCATCCATGGGGTTCCCCCCGATCTCCTCTTGGCAAATGGCTCTTCTGCATTCATCAGACAACTGTACAAGAATCCCAATATCACTCCAATGTGGAAAGCCTTATTGAGTAGCTGGTTTGAATCCCGCTGGACTCCGTACGGCTGTCCAAATCACATCTCATCTTTGGATGTTCCCCTTTGGCACAACTCGTATCTGCCTGGACTCGAAGACCTATACGATCAGTGCTCTACATCGACGCAAGACCAAGCCAATGTATTGGCTTCGCTTCACATCACGAAGTTGTCGCATTTGTTGACTCCGTGTCAGCGAGTTTGGCCAGCTTCGATCTTGTTCGACAAAATCAACCGTGCCTGCCGCCAAGCCAATTTTGTCCCTCCAACGAAACAATGGATCTCAATCTTGGTGACCAAGTTATCACGATTGTTTGAGATTGTTTCTGAAGAGGATGCTCCCGTGTTCCACTTGCCGACGCCAAGCTCTGAATGGATGGAATGGCACTGGATAATTCACCCTGACTCGAGTCCGATCTTGTTGGCGCTTGCGACTTCGAAATCGGCTAAGATCAGAGCTTCTCCAGCTGCCAGCTCGTCCATTCTTCCTACCAAGCATCTCAACCTGCCATCCAACTTTTACGAAGACCCCAAGCGCCTTACCCAACTTGCCGCCTTCCTCCAACCCGACCACATTCTCCCTCGATATGGAGAGTTCGTTTTCAAGACCCTTCTCCGCGCCAACGCCATGCAATATCTGTTTCAGTACCAAGACCCCAAGCCGACGTGTGTCTTCTGTCGTGTCAATGAGACGTACGAGCATTTCCTGTTCTCTTGTGGATATGGTCAATCTGTTTGGTATTTCTTCAAGACAATCCAGCGACTGCTCGAGTGTTCCTTTCCGTCAACGTGTCTGGAAATGTTCTACGAGACGCCCAAGCCGTCCGATGGATACTACATCCGTGGCTATCTGAAGATCTGGCCGATTGTCCGAGCCTGCGTGTATTATCAAATATGGCTCCAACGTGCCGATCGCACCTTTCGACCCGACCTCACAGCGAAGAGTCCGATGGAAGTTGCCATTCATGCTGCCTCTTTGATCAAGCTACATCTACAACAGCTCCTGGTTGATCTCCCTCTCAAGAAGGGATACACCAAGGTATTCAATGTGCTCAAGCATCTATCTTCGGACCCCTGGTTACGTCAACACGCCATTCCTGACAGTGTCGTTTCATGAGTGAGCTGACGGCTCACCACTTCATCTCCTGTTCAATGACCACTTTGCCATATTCTGTTTTCCAAGTTCTATTTATACAGTACGAGGCAAATTAGTAAGTCATTAGGGCCTTTGCTCAAAAATAAGGTTAATACAACTCATTTAACCATCAAGACACCCACTCGCCACGTCTGGCATGTTTGAAAGGTGTCATGCTCGTGTGGTGGACGACCAAGCACCAACTTGGTCCGAAATCAACACGCGAGAGTCCCAAGCATACCCCACAAACTGCATCTCGATGCCACTTTTTCTCCACTTGGTACACACGTGCCACATGCACATCTCGACCCCATCGAGACACCCACTCGCCACGTCTGGCATGTTTGAAAGGTGTCATGCTCGTGTGGTGGACGACCAAGCACCAACTTGGTCCGAAATCAACACGCGAGAGTCCCAAGCATACCCCACAAACTGCATCTCGATGCCACTTTTTCTCCACTTGGTACACACGTGCCACATGCACATCTCGACCCCATCGAGACACCCACTCGCCACGTCTGGCATGTTTGAAAGGTGTCATGCTCGTGTGGTGGACGACCAAGCACCAACTTGGTCCGAAATCAACACGCGAGAGTCCCAAGCATACCCCACAAACTGCATCTCGATGCCACTTTTTCTCCACTTGGTACACACGTGCCACATGCACATCTCGACCCCATCGAGACACCCACTCGCCACGTCTGGCATGTTTGAAAGGTGTCATGCTCGTGTGGTGGACGACCAAGCACCAACTTGGTCCGAAATCAACACGCGAGAGTCCCAAGCATACCCCACAAACTGCATCTCGATGCCACTTTTTCTCCACTTGGTACACACGTGCCACATGCACATCTCGACCCCATCGAGACACCCACTCGCCACGTCTGGCATGTTTGAAAGGTGTCATGCTCGTGTGGTGGACGACCAAGCACCAACTTGGTCCGAAATCAACACGCGAGAGTCCCAAGCATACCCCACAAACTGCATCTCGATGCCACTTTTTCTCCACTTGGTACACACGTGCCACATGCACATCTCGACCCCATCGAGACACCCACTCGCCACGTCTGGCATGTTTGAAAGGTGTCATGCTCGTGTGGTGGACGACCAAGCACCAACTTGGTCCGAAATCAACACGCGAGAGTCCCAAGCATACCCCACAAACTGCATCTCGATGCCACTTTTTCTCCACTTGGTACACACGTGCCACATGCACATCTCGACCCCATCGAGACACCCACTCGCCACGTCTGGCATGTTTGAAAGGTGTCATGCTCGTGTGGTGGACGACCAAGCACCAACTTGGTCCGAAATCAACACGCGAGAGTCCCAAGCATACCCCACAAACTGCATCTCGATGCCACTTTTTCTCCACTTGGTACACACGTGCCACATGCACATCTCGACCCCATCGAGACACCCACTCGCCACGTCTGGCATGTTTGAAAGGTGTCATGCTCGTGTGGTGGACGACCAAGCACCAACTTGGTCCGAAATCAACACGCGAGAGTCCCAAGCATACCCCACAAACTGCATCTCGATGCCACTTTTTCTCCACTTGGTACACACGTGCCACATGCACATCTCGACCCCATCGAGACACCCACTCGCCACGTCTGGCATGTTTGAAAGGTGTCATGCTCGTGTGGTGGACGACCAAGCACCAACTTGGTCCGAAATCAACACGCGAGAGTCCCAAGCATACCCCACAAACTGCATCTCGATGCCACTTTTTCTCCACTTGGTACACACGTGCCACATGCACATCTCGACCCCATCGAGACACCCACTCGCCACGTCTGGCATGTTTGAAAGGTGTCATGCTCGTGTGGTGGACGACCAAGCACCAACTTGGTCCGAAATCAACACGCGAGAGTCCCAAGCATACCCCACAAACTGCATCTCGATGCCACTTTTTCTCCACTTGGTACACACGTGCCACATGCACATCTCGACCCCATCGAGACACCCACTCGCCACGTCTGGCATGTTTGAAAGGTGTCATGCTCGTGTGGTGGACGACCAAGCACCAACTTGGTCCGAAATCAACACGCGAGAGTCCCAAGCATACCCCACAAACTGCATCTCGATGCCACTTTTTCTCCACTTGGTACACACGTGCCACATGCACATCTCGACCCCATCGAGACACCCACTCGCCACGTCTGGCATGTTTGAAAGGTGTCATGCTCGTGTGGTGGACGACCAAGCACCAACTTGGTCCGAAATCAACACGCGAGAGTCCCAAGCATACCCCACAAACTGCATCTCGATGCCACTTTTTCTCCACTTGGTACACACGTGCCACATGCACATCTCGACCCCATCGAGACACCCACTCGCCACGTCTGGCATGTTTGAAAGGTGTCATGCTCGTGTGGTGGACGACCAAGCACCAACTTGGTCCGAAATCAACACGCGAGAGTCCCAAGCATACCCCACAAACTGCATCTCGATGCCACTTTTTCTCCACTTGGTACACACGTGCCACATGCACATCTCGACCCCATCGAGACACCCACTCGCCACGTCTGGCATGTTTGAAAGGTGTCATGCTCGTGTGGTGGACGACCAAGCACCAACTTGGTCCGAAATCAACACGCGAGAGTCCCAAGCATACCCCACAAACTGCATCTCGATGCCACTTTTTCTCCACTTGGTACACACGTGCCACATGCACATCTCGACCCCATCGAGACACCCACTCGCCACGTCTGGCATGTTTGAAAGGTGTCATGCTCGTGTGGTGGACGACCAAGCACCAACTTGGTCCGAAATCAACACGCGAGAGTCCCAAGCATACCCCACAAACTGCATCTCGATGCCACTTTTTCTCCACTTGGTACACACGTGCCACATGCACATCTCGACCCCATCGAGACACCCACTCGCCACGTCTGGCATGTTTGAAAGGTGTCATGCTCGTGTGGTGGACGACCAAGCACCAACTTGGTCCGAAATCAACACGCGAGAGTCCCAAGCATACCCCACAAACTGCATCTCGATGCCACTTTTTCTCCACTTGGTACACACGTGCCACATGCACATCTCGACCCCATCGAGACACCCACTCGCCACGTCTGGCATGTTTGAAAGGTGTCATGCTCGTGTGGTGGACGACCAAGCACCAACTTGGTCCGAAATCAACACGCGAGAGTCCCGAGCATACCCCACAAACTGCATCTCGATGCCACTTTTTCTCCACTTGGTACACACGTGCCACATGCACATCTCGACCCCATCGAGACACCCACTCGCCACGTCTGGCATGTTTGAAAGGTGTCATGCTCGTGTGGTGGACGACCAAGCACCAACTTGGTCCGAAATCAACACGCGAGAGTCCCAAGCATACCCCACAAACTGCATCTCGATGCCACTTTTTCTCCACTTGGTACACACGTGCCACATGCACATCTCGACCCCATCGAGACACCCACTCGCCACGTCTGGCATGTTTGAAAGGTGTCATGCTCGTGTGGTGGACGACCAAGCACCAACTTGGTCCGAAATCAACACGCGAGAGTCCCAAGCATACCCCACAAACTGCATCTCGATGCCACTTTTTCTCCACTTGGTACACACGTGCCACATGCACATCTCGACCCCATCGAGACACCCACTCGCCACGTCTGGCATGTTTGAAAGGTGTCATGCTCGTGTGGTGGACGACCAAGCACCAACTTGGTCCGAAATCAACACGCGAGAGTCCCAAGCATACCCCACAAACTGCATCTCGATGCCACTTTTTCTCCACTTGGTACACACGTGCCACATGCACATCTCGACCCCATCGAGACACCCACTCGCCACGTCTGGCATGTTTGAAAGGTGTCATGCTCGTGTGGTGGACGACCAAGCACCAACTTGGTCCGAAATCAACACGCGAGAGTCCCAAGCATACCCCACAAACTGCATCTCGATGCCACTTTTTCTCCACTTGGTACACACGTGCCACATGCACATCTCGACCCCATCGAGACACCCACTCGCCACGTCTGGCATGTTTGAAAGGTGTCATGCTCGTGTGGTGGACGACCAAGCACCAACTTGGTCCGAAATCAACACGCGAGAGTCCCAAGCATACCCCACAAACTGCATCTCGATGCCACTTTTTCTCCACTTGGTACACACGTGCCACATGCACATCTCGACCCCATCGAGACACCCACTCGCCACGTCTGGCATGTTTGAAAGGTGTCATGCTCGTGTGGTGGACGACCAAGCACCAACTTGGTCCGAAATCAACACGCGAGAGTCCCAAGCATACCCCACAAACTGCATCTCGATGCCACTTTTCTCCACTTGGTACACACGTGCCACATGCACATCTCGACCCCATCGAGACACCCACTCGCCACGTCTGGCATGTTTGAAAGGTGTCATGCTCGTGTGGTGGACGACCAAGCACCAACTTGGTCCGAAATCAACACGCGAGAGTCCCAAGCATACCCCACAAACTGCATCTCGATGCCACTTTTTCTCCACTTGGTACACACGTGCCACATGCACATCTCGACCCCATCGAGACACCCACTCGCCACGTCTGGCATGTTTGAAAGGTGTCATGCTCGTGTGGTGGACGACCAAGCACCAACTTGGTCCGAAATCAACACGCGAGAGTCCCAAGCATACCCCACAAACTGCATCTCGATGCCACTTTTTCTCCACTTGGTACACACGTGCCACATGCACATCTCGACCCCATCGAGACACCCACTCGCCACGTCTGGCATGTTTGAAAGGTGTCATGCTCGTGTGGTGGACGACCAAGCACCAACTTGGTCCGAAATCAACACGCGAGAGTCCCAAGCATACCCCACAAACTGCATCTCGATGCCACTTTTTCTCCACTTGGTACACACGTGCCACATGCACATCTCGACCCCATCGAGACACCCACTCGCCACGTCTGGCATGTTTGAAAGGTGTCATGCTCGTGTGGTGGACGACCAAGCACCAACTTGGTCCGAAATCAACACGCGAGAGTCCCAAGCATACCCCACAAACTGCATCTCGATGCCACTTTTTCTCCACTTGGTACACACGTGCCACATGCACATCTCGACCCCATCGAGACACCCACTCGCCACGTCTGGCATGTTTGAAAGGTGTCATGCTCGTGTGGTGGACGACCAAGCACCAACTTGGTCCGAAATCAACACGCGAGAGTCCCAAGCATACCCCACAAACTGCATCTCGATGCCACTTTTTCTCCACTTGGTACACACGTGCCACATGCACATCTCGACCCCATCGAGACACCCACTCGCCACGTCTGGCATGTTTGAAAGGTGTCATGCTCGTGTGGTGGACGACCAAGCACCAACTTGGTCCGAAATCAACACGCGAGAGTCCCAAGCATACCCCACAAACTGCATCTCGATGCCACTTTTTCTCCACTTGGTACACACGTGCCACATGCACATCTCGACCCCATCGAGACACCCACTCGCCACGTCTGGCATGTTTGAAAGGTGTCATGCTCGTGTGGTGGACGACCAAGCACCAACTTGGTCCGAAATCAACACGCGAGAGTCCCAAGCATACCCCACAAACTGCATCTCGATGCCACTTTTTCTCCACTTGGTACACACGTGCCACATGCACATCTCGACCCCATCGAGACACCCACTCGCCACGTCTGGCATGTTTGAAAGGTGTCATGCTCGTGTGGTGGACGACCAAGCACCAACTTGGTCCGAAATCAACACGCGAGAGTCCCAAGCATACCCCACAAACTGCATCTCGATGCCACTTTTTCTCCACTTGGTACACACGTGCCACATGCACATCTCGACCCCATCGAGACACCCACTCGCCACGTCTGGCATGTTTGAAAGGTGTCATGCTCGTGTGGTGGACGACCAAGCACCAACTTGGTCCGAAATCAACACGCGAGAGTCCCAAGCATACCCCACAAACTGCATCTCGATGCCACTTTTTCTCCACTTGGTACACACGTGCCACATGCACATCTCGACCCCATCGAGACACCCACTCGCCACGTCTGGCATGTTTGAAAGGTGTCATGCTCGTGTGGTGGACGACCAAGCACCAACTTGGTCCGAAATCAACACGCGAGAGTCCCAAGCATACCCCACAAACTGCATCTCGATGCCACTTTTTCTCCACTTGGTACACACGTGCCACATGCACATCTCGACCCCATCGAGACACCCACTCGCCACGTCTGGCATGTTTGAAAGGTGTCATGCTCGTGTGGTGGACGACCAAGCACCAACTTGGTCCGAAATCAACACGCGAGAGTCCCAAGCATACCCCACAAACTGCATCTCGATGCCACTTTTTCTCCACTTGGTACACACGTGCCACATGCACATCTCGACCCCATCGAGACACCCACTCGCCACGTCTGGCATGTTTGAAAGGTGTCATGCTCGTGTGGTGGAGGACCAAGCACCAACTTGGTCCGAAATCAACACGCGAGAGTCCCAAGCATACCCCACAAACTGCATCTCGATGCCACTTTTTCTCCACTTGGTACACACGTGCCACATGCACATCTCGACCCCATCGAGACACCCACTCGCCACGTCTGGCATGTTTGAAAGGTGTCATGCTCGTGTGGTGGACGACCAAGCACCAACTTGGTCCGAAATCAACACGCGAGAGTCCCAAGCATACCCCACAAACTGCATCTCGATGCCACTTTTTCTCCACTTGGTACACACGTGCCACATGCACATCTCGACCCCATCGAGACACCCACTCGCCACGTCTGGCATGTTTGAAAGGTGTCATGCTCGTGTGGTGGACGACCAAGCACCAACTGGGTCCGAAATCAACACGCGAGAGTCCCAAGCATACCCCACAAACTGCATCTCGATGCCACTTTTTCTCCACTTGGTACACACGTGCCACATGCACATCTCGACCCCATCGAGACACACACTCGCCACGTCTGGCATGTTTGAAAGGTGTCATGCTCGTGTGGTGGACGACCAAGCACCAACTTGGTCCGAAATCAACACGCGAGAGTCCCGAGCATACCCCACAAACTGCATCTCGATGCCACTTTTTCTCCACTTGGTACACACGTGCCACATGCACATCTCGACCCCATCGAGACACACACTCGCCACGTCTGGCATGTTTGAAAGGTGTCATGCTCGTGTGGTGGACGACCAAGCACCAACTTGGTCCGAAATCAACACGCGAGAGTCCCAAGCATACCCCACAAACTGCATCTCGATGCCACTTTTTCTCCACTTGGTACACACGTGCCACATGCACATCTCGACCCCATCGAGACACACACTCGCCACGTCTGGTGTGTTTGAAAGGTGTCATGCTCGTGTGGTGGACGACCAAGCACCAACTTGGTCCGAAATCAACACGCGAGAGTCCCGAGCATACCCCACAAACTGCATCTCGATGCCACTTTTTCTCCACTTGGTACACACGTGCCACATGCACATCTCGACCCCATCGAGACACCCACTCGCCACGTCTGGCATGTTTGAAAGGTGTCATGCTCGTGTGGTGGACGACCAAGCACCAACTTGGTCCGAAATCAACACGCGAGAGTCCCAAGCATACCCCACAAACTGCATCTCGATGCCACTTTTTCTCCACTTGGTACACACGTGCCACATGCACATCTCGACCCCATCGAGACACCCACTCGCCACGTCTGGCATGTTTGAAAGGTGTCATGCTCGTGTGGTGGACGACCAAGCACCAACTTGGTCCGAAATCAACACGCGAGAGTCCCAAGCATACCCCACAAACTGCATCTCGATGCCACTTTTTCTCCACTTGGTACACACGTGCCACATGCACATCTCGACCCCATCGAGACACCCACTCGCCACGTCTGGCATGTTTGAAAGGTGTCATGCTCGTGTGGTGGACGACCAAGCACCAACTTGGTCCGAAATCAACACGCGAGAGTCCCAAGCATACCCCACAAACTGCATCTCGATGCCACTTTTTCTCCACTTGGTACACACGTGCCACATGCACATCTCGACCCCATCGAGACACCCACTCGCCACGTCTGGCATGTTTGAAAGGTGTCATGCTCGTGTGGTGGACGACCAAGCACCAACTTGGTCCGAAATCAACACGCGAGAGTCCCAAGCATACCCCACAAACTGCATCTCGATGCCACTTTTTCTCCACTTGGTACACACGTGCCACATGCACATCTCGACCCCATCGAGACACCCACTCGCCACGTCTGGCATGTTTGAAAGGTGTCATGCTCGTGTGGTGGACGACCAAGCACCAACTTGGTCCGAAATCAACACGCGAGAGTCCCAAGCATACCCACAAACTGCATCTCGATGCCACTTTTTCTCCACTTGGTACACACGTGCCACATGCACATCTCGACCCCATCGAGACACCCACTCGCCACGTCTGGCATGTTTGAAAGGTGTCATGCTCGTGTGGTGGACGACCAAGCACCAACTTGGTCCGAAATCAACACGCGAGAGTCCCAAGCATACCCCACAAACTGCATCTCGATGCCACTTTTTCTCCACTTGGTACACACGTGCCACATGCACATCTCGACCCCATCGAGACACCCACTCGCCACGTCTGGCATGTTTGAAAGGTGTCATGCTCGTGTGGTGGACGACCAAGCACCAACTTGGTCCGAAATCAACACGCGAGAGTCCCAAGCATACCCCACAAACTGCATCTCGATGCCACTTTTTCTCCACTTGGTACACACGTGCCACATGCACATCTCGACCCCATCGAGACACACACTCGCCACGTCTGGCATGTTTGAAAGGTGTCATGCTCGTGTGGTGGACGACCAAGCACCAACTTGGTCCGAAATCAACACGCGAGAGTCCCGAGCATACCCCACAAACTGCATCTCGATGCCACTTTTTCTCCACTTGGTACACACGTGCCACATGCACATCTCGACCCCATCGAGACACACACTCGCCACGTCTGGCATGTTTGAAAGGTGTCATGCTCGTGTGGTGGACGACCAAGCACCAACTTGGTCCGAAATCAACACGCGAGAGTCCCAAGCATACCCCACAAACTGCATCTCGATGCCACTTTTTCTCCACTTGGTACACACGTGCCACATGCACATCTCGACCCCATCGAGACACACACTCGCCACGTCTGGCATGTTTGAAAGGTGTCATGCTCGTGTGGTGGACGACCAAGCACCAACTTGGTCCGAAATCAACACGCGAGAGTCCCGAGCATACCCCACAAACTGCATCTCGATGCCACTTTTTCTCCACTTGGTACACACGTGCCACATGCACATCTCGACCCCATCGAGACACACACTCGCCACGTCTGGCATGTTTGAAAGGTGTCATGCTCGTGTGGTGGACGACCAAGCACCAACTTGGTCCGAAATCAACACGCGAGAGTCCCAAGCATACCCCACAAACTGCATCTCGATGCCACTTTTTCTCCACTTGGTACACACGTGCCACATGCACATCTCGACCCCATCGAGACACCCACTCGCCACGTCTGGCATGTTTGAAAGGTGTCATGCTCGTGTGGTGGACGACCAAGCACCAACTTGGTCCGAAATCAACACGCGAGAGTCCCAAGCATACCCCACAAACTGCATCTCGATGCCACTTTTTCTCCACTTGGTACACACGTGCCACATGCACATCTCGACCCCATCGAGACACACACTCGCCACGTCTGGCATGTTTGAAAGGTGTCATGCTCGTGTGGTGGACGACCAAGCACCAACTTGGTCCGAAATCAACACGCGAGAGTCCCAAGCATACCCCACAAACTGCATCTCGATGCCACTTTTTCTCCACTTGGTACACACGTGCCACATGCACATCTCGACCCCATCGAGACACACACTCGCCACGTCTGGCATGTTTGAAAGGTGTCATGCTCGTGTGGTGGACGACCAAGCACCAACTTGGTCCGAAATCAACACGCGAGAGTCCCAAGCATACCCCACAAACTGCATCTCGATGCCACTTTTTCTCCACTTGGTACACACGTGCCACATGCACATCTCGACCCCATCGAGACACCCACTCGCCACGTCTGGCATGTTTGAAAGGTGTCATGCTCGTGTGGTGGACGACCAAGCACCAACTTGGTCCGAAATCAACACGCGAGAGTCCCAAGCATACCCCACAAACTGCATCTCGATGCCACTTTTTCTCCACTTGGTACACACGTGCCACATGCACATCTCGACCCCATCGAGACACCCACTCGCCACGTCTGGCATGTTTGAAAGGTGTCATGCTCGTGTGGTGGACGACCAAGCACCAACTTGGTCCGAAATCAACACGCGAGAGTCCCAAGCATACCCCACAAACTGCATCTCGATGCCACTTTTTCTCCACTTGGTACACACGTGCCACATGCACATCTCGACCCCATCGAGACACACACTCGCCACGTCTGGCATGTTTGAAAGGTGTCATGCTCGTGTGGTGGACGACCAAGCACCAACTTGGTCCGAAATCAACACGCGAGAGTCCCAAGCATACCCCACAAACTGCATCTCGATGCCACTTTTTCTCCACTTGGTACACACGTGCCACATGCACATCTCGACCCCATCGAGACACACACTCGCCACGTCTGGCATGTTTGAAAGGTGTCATGCTCGTGTGGTGGACGACCAAGCACCAACTTGGTCCGAAATCAACACGCGAGAGTCCCAAGCATACCCCACAAACTGCATCTCGATGCCACTTTTTCTCCACTTGGTACACACGTGCCACATGCACATCTCGACCCCATCGAGACACACACTCGCCACGTCTGGCATGTTTGAAAGGTGTCATGCTCGTGTGGTGGACGACCAAGCACCAACTTGGTCCGAAATCAACACGCGAGAGTCCCAAGCATACCCCACAAACTGCATCTCGATGCCACTTTTTCTCCACTTGGTACCCACGTGCCACATGCACATCTCGACCCCATCGAGACACCCACTCGCCACGTCTGGCATGTTTGAAAGGTGTCATGCTCGTGTGGTGGACGACCAAGCACCAACTTGGTCCGAAATCAACACGCGAGAGTCCCAAGCATACCCCACAAACTGCATCTCGATGCCACTTTTTCTCCACTTGGTACACACGTGCCACATGCACATCTCGACCCCATCGAGACACCCACTCGCCACGTCTGGCATGTTTGAAAGGTGTCATGCTCGTGTGGTGGACGACCAAGCACCAACTTGGTCCGAAATCAACACGCGAGAGTCCCAAGCATACCCCACAAACTGCATCTCGATGCCACTTTTTCTCCACTTGGTACACACGTGCCACATGCACATCTCGACCCCATCGAGACACCCACTCGCCACGTCTGGCATGTTTGAAAGGTGTCATGCTCGTGTGGTGGACGACCAAGCACCAACTTGGTCCGAAATCAACACGCGAGAGTCCCAAGCATACCCCACAAACTGCATCTCGATGCCACTTTTTCTCCACTTGGTACACACGTGCCACATGCACATCTCGACCCCATCGAGACACCCACTCGCCACGTCTGGCATGTTTGAAAGGTGTCATGCTCGTGTGGTGGACGACCAAGCACCAACTTGGTCCGAAATCAACACGCGAGAGTCCCAAGCATACCCCACAAACTGCATCTCGATGCCACTTTTTCTCCACTTGGTACACACGTGCCACATGCACATCTCGACCCCATCGAGACACCCACTCGCCACGTCTGGCATGTTTGAAAGGTGTCATGCTCGTGTGGTGGACGACCAAGCACCAACTTGGTCCGAAATCAACACGCGAGAGTCCCAAGCATACCCCACAAACTGCATCTCGATGCCACTTTTTCTCCACTTGGTACACACGTGCCACATGCACATCTCGACCCCATCGAGACACCCACTCGCCACGTCTGGCATGTTTGAAAGGTGTCATGCTCGTGTGGTGGACGACCAAGCACCAACTTGGTCCGAAATCAACACGCGAGAGTCCCAAGCATACCCCACAAACTGCATCTCGATGCCACTTTTTCTCCACTTGGTACACACGTGCCACATGCACATCTCGACCCCATCGAGACACCCACTCGCCACGTCTGGCATGTTTGAAAGGTGTCATGCTCGTGTGGTGGACGACCAAGCACCAACTTGGTCCGAAATCAACACGCGAGAGTCCCAAGCATACCCCACAAACTGCATCTCGATGCCACTTTTTCTCCACTTGGTACACACGTGCCACATGCACATCTCGACCCCATCGAGACACCCACTCGCCACGTCTGGCATGTTTGAAAGGTGTCATGCTCGTGTGGTGGACGACCAAGCACCAACTTGGTCCGAAATCAACACGCGAGAGTCCCAAGCATACCCCACAAACTGCATCTCGATGCCACTTTTTCTCCACTTGGTACACACGTGCCACATGCACATCTCGACCCCATCGAGACACCCACTCGCCACGTCTGGCATGTTTGAAAGGTGTCATGCTCGTGTGGTGGACGACCAAGCACCAACTTGGTCCGAAATCAACACGCGAGAGTCCCAAGCATACCCCACAAACTGCATCTCGATGCCACTTTTTCTCCACTTGGTACACACGTGCCACATGCACATCTCGACCCCATCGAGACACCCACTCGCCACGTCTGGCATGTTTGAAAGGTGTCATGCTCGTGTGGTGGACGACCAAGCACCAACTTGGTCCGAAATCAACACGCGAGAGTCCCAAGCATACCCCACAAACTGCATCTCGATGCCACTTTTTCTCCACTTGGTACACACGTGCCACATGCACATCTCGACCCCATCGAGACACCCACTCGCCACGTCTGGCATGTTTGAAAGGTGTCATGCTCGTGTGGTGGACGACCAAGCACCAACTTGGTCCGAAATCAACACGCGAGAGTCCCAAGCATACCCCACAAACTGCATCTCGATGCCACTTTTTCTCCACTTGGTACACACGTGCCACATGCACATCTCGACCCCATCGAGACACCCACTCGCCACGTCTGGCATGTTTGAAAGGTGTCATGCTCGTGTGGTGGACGACCAAGCACCAACTTGGTCCGAAATCAACACGCGAGAGTCCCAAGCATACCCCACAAACTGCATCTCGATGCCACTTTTTCTCCACTTGGTACACACGTGCCACATGCACATCTCGACCCCATCGAGACACCCACTCGCCACGTCTGGCATGTTTGAAAGGTGTCATGCTCGTGTGGTGGACGACCAAGCACCAACTTGGTCCGAAATCAACACGCGAGAGTCCCAAGCATACCCCACAAACTGCATCTCGATGCCACTTTTTCTCCACTTGGTACCCACGTGCCACATGCACATCTCGACCCCATCGAGACACCCACTCGCCACGTCTGGCATGTTTGAAAGGTGTCATGCTCGTGTGGTGGACGACCAAGCACCAACTTGGTCCGAAATCAACACGCGAGAGTCCCAAGCATACCCCACAAACTGCATCTCGATGCCACTTTTTCTCCACTTGGTACCCACGTGCCACATGCACATCTCGACCCCATCGAGACACCCACTCGCCACGTCTGGCATGTTTGAAAGGTGTCATGCTCGTGTGGTGGACGACCAAGCACCAACTTGGTCCGAAATCAACACGCGAGAGTCCCAAGCATACCCCACAAACTGCATCTCGATGCCACTTTTTCTCCACTTGGTACACACGTGCCACATGCACATCTCGACCCCATCGAGACACCCACTCGCCACGTCTGGCATGTTTGAAAGGTGTCATGCTCGTGTGGTGGACGACCAAGCACCAACTTGGTCCGAAATCAACACGCGAGAGTCCCAAGCATACCCCACAAACTGCATCTCGATGCCACTTTTTCTCCACTTGGTACACACGTGCCACATGCACATCTCGACCCCATCGAGACACCCACTCGCCACGTCTGGCATGTTTGAAAGGTGTCATGCTCGTGTGGTGGACGACCAAGCACCAACTTGGTCCGAAATCAACACGCGAGAGTCCCAAGCATACCCCACAAACTGCATCTCGATGCCACTTTTTCTCCACTTGGTACACACGTGCCACATGCACATCTCGACCCCATCGAGACACCCACTCGCCACGTCTGGCATGTTTGAAAGGTGTCATGCTCGTGTGGTGGACGACCAAGCACCAACTTGGTCCGAAATCAACACGCGAGAGTCCCAAGCATACCCCACAAACTGCATCTCGATGCCACTTTTTCTCCACTTGGTACACACGTGCCACATGCACATCTCGACCCCATCGAGACACCCACTCGCCACGTCTGGCATGTTTGAAAGGTGTCATGCTCGTGTGGTGGACGACCAAGCACCAACTTGGTCCGAAATCAACACGCGAGAGTCCCAAGCATACCCCACAAACTGCATCTCGATGCCACTTTTTCTCCACTTGGTACACACGTGCCACATGCACATCTCGACCCCATCGAGACACCCACTCGCCACGTCTGGCATGTTTGAAAGGTGTCATGCTCGTGTGGTGGACGACCAAGCACCAACTTGGTCCGAAATCAACACGCGAGAGTCCCAAGCATACCCCACAAACTGCATCTCGATGCCACTTTTTCTCCACTTGGTACACACGTGCCACATGCACATCTCGACCCCATCGAGACACCCACTCGCCACGTCTGGCATGTTTGAAAGGTGTCATGCTCGTGTGGTGGACGACCAAGCACCAACTTGGTCCGAAATCAACACGCGAGAGTCCCAAGCATACCCCACAAACTGCATCTCGATGCCACTTTTTCTCCACTTGGTACACACGTGCCACATGCACATCTCGACCCCATCGAGACACCCACTCGCCACGTCTGGCATGTTTGAAAGGTGTCATGCTCGTGTGGTGGACGACCAAGCACCAACTTGGTCCGAAATCAACACGCGAGAGTCCCAAGCATACCCCACAAACTGCATCTCGATGCCACTTTTTCTCCACTTGGTACACACGTGCCACATGCACATCTCGACCCCATCGAGACACCCACTCGCCACGTCTGGCATGTTTGAAAGGTGTCATGCTCGTGTGGTGGACGACCAAGCACCAACTTGGTCCGAAATCAACACGCGAGAGTCCCAAGCATACCCCACAAACTGCATCTCGATGCCACTTTTTCTCCACTTGGTACACACGTGCCACATGCACATCTCGACCCCATCGAGACACCCACTCGCCACGTCTGGCATGTTTGAAAGGTGTCATGCTCGTGTGGTGGACGACCAAGCACCAACTTGGTCCGAAATCAACACGCGAGAGTCCCAAGCATACCCCACAAACTGCATCTCGATGCCACTTTTTCTCCACTTGGTACCCACGTGCCACATGCACATCTCGACCCCATCGAGACACCCACTCGCCACGTCTGGCATGTTTGAAAGGTGTCATGCTCGTGTGGTGGACGACCAAGCACCAACTTGGTCCGAAATCAACACGCGAGAGTCCCAAGCATACCCCACAAACTGCATCTCGATGCCACTTTTTCTCCACTTGGTACACACGTGCCACATGCACATCTCGACCCCATCGAGACACCCACTCGCCACGTCTGGCATGTTTGAAAGGTGTCATGCTCGTGTGGTGGACGACCAAGCACCAACTTGGTCCGAAATCAACACGCGAGAGTCCCAAGCATACCCCACAAACTGCATCTCGATGCCACTTTTTCTCCACTTGGTACACACGTGCCACATGCACATCTCGACCCCATCGAGACACCCACTCGCCACGTCTGGCATGTTTGAAAGGTGTCATGCTCGTGTGGTGGACGACCAAGCACCAACTTGGTCCGAAATCAACACGCGAGAGTCCCAAGCATACCCCACAAACTGCATCTCGATGCCACTTTTTCTCCACTTGGTACACACGTGCCACATGCACATCTCGACCCCATCGAGACACCCACTCGCCACGTCTGGCATGTTTGAAAGGTGTCATGCTCGTGTGGTGGACGACCAAGCACCAACTTGGTCCGAAATCAACACGCGAGAGTCCCAAGCATACCCCACAAACTGCATCTACTTCCGAATTTGCCTCGTACCCCTCAAGTCAAGAAGTTATCAAGTGCCGCCGCGCTCAAAATGTCCAACGCCAACAGCTGTTCCGAGCTCCGTGAGACCAACACTCACGGAGTCACCATCATTCCAGGTATTGTATCACCTCACGCACTTTCGTCGTCCAATCAGGATGGCGGAAGTGGTGTGAGTAATGTCTCTACACCTAACCCTAGGGCCGAAGTGGAGGTCGAGTTCGACCCCAACAGCGTCTCTGGAGACCAATCTGCGTCTCGCTCCCCCAGCGCTTCACCTGGTGCTCCACTCGCCGGAGTTCCAGGGGGGGTCAACCTCAGTGGGTCAGTGGTTGACCCCCAGACCACTGTCGTTAACTTGTCTAGCGAAGCCCTCACTCAGGAGGGCGAACCACTGGGGCCTTGTGCCTGTGGTGGCTGCTTCCCTGGACTCCAATTGGAGTCGATCCCCAGTGAAGGCGGCGAGAAAACGGGGTCCATGCCAGCCCTAGAGGCTACGAGGGCCCCCCCTATGGGCACACCCTGCGGTTCTGTCTACTTCCCCCCAGGGGCCTCTTCGGAGGGGCGGGGGCGGTATCCCGATTTGGGTTCTCGCCGGAGCAATGGTGTACCCCAGTCACCGTGCTGCGGGGATGGCATGGATTCCCCTTCTACCCCTGTCACTGGGGGTCTGGCCCCGGCCTTTCTCGTGACCAATGGGACTGAGCCAGCAGCCACCAACCGCGTCGCCCCCTGTGCTGAGCCTCCTAGAACGGGAGAGGAAGAAGAAAAATCTCAAGAGGACGTGGATATGGTCTCTGGAGACGCCGAGGGGAAGGATTCTACTGAATCCGAGGCCTTAACCGACGAGGGAAATACTCAAATTCACTCTGAGGTTGATGGGTCAGGCGACATTAACGGCCAAGCGAAGTCGTGTGATACTCCTGGAGAAGTTATTCAAGAGGAACAATCGACAAACAATGACAATGAACAGTCAAATCAAGACATTGTCGACAAATCCGTTGCTCAAGGAAATGGCGCTGTTGATCCTCCTACCGCGGCAGACAAAATACAAGGCGATCAAGAGCAACAAAACGCTGAAAAGGCCAATCCATGGACGCAAAAGACTCCCGGCAAGGATTCAGCTTCGTCCAAGAAAGATTCCAAGCAAGGCAATGCCCCCAAAGGCGCGAAACATCGCAACACTGGTGCTCATGCTATTGCCGATGACGATATTGCGCGATGCGAGGCCATGGCGGACGCATTCTACAAAGACTCTGGTGACATGGACGCCTTCATTGAAAACATTTTGCTCACCCCCCAGTCCCAAGTGTACGAGCTCACAGTCAAGTTGGGCGAAGGCTACAAGGACTGGTCCGAAAAAGTCATCTGCGATCAATTTGTCAAGGAAAATCCTGGTTCGTTATGGGGCTCCAAATTTCCGAACATTTTGATCCACAAGAAGAACCCACAGACCATTGTGATCTCAAGTTACAACTTGTCTACGTGCGTGGAAATGGGAGGCACAACGTTTCGACTTGGTGGCAAAGATTTCCTGGTTCCCAAGTACTCGCGTTATGGCAACAACTACTATGTTACGTTCAACAAGGTCAGTCACCCTTCGATGGCCAAGGCAATTGTCAAGAAAATGGCTGCATTGACCAAGTCAGTGATAGCAGCATTCAACCCTACTGCTGGTCAGAACATCAAGTCGCCGCATTTGAGAGTCATTTTCAAGTCGCCTGCGCCTCCAGCAGTGTTGGTGCCAAAATCCGGCGACGCACTACGCGAAATCACCATTACGGATCCGTCGGGTCAGCCTTTTGTCGTCGTGTTTCAGCACAAGATCGCTGCTCTGAACAAGACATTGCCTCCGTCGATTGTTTCACGACGTGCAGAGGCCAAGGCTGAAAAAGCGAAGGCAAAAGCGGCCAAGGCAGCGGCAAAATCTCCTCCGTCAGGAGAAAAAGAACCTGAACCTGATGGAGACGATCATGATCAAGACCTTGGAACAAATGCGGAAGGCGAGGCCGACTCAACTGAGGCATCTGGAGATCGTCAAGATGAACAACCACAGCCAACAGCTCCTTCTCATGGCTCTGATGTCGATATGTCTGGTGACAGCGATCCCCCTAACAACAATGGACAAGACAAACAACAAGAAGATGTGGAAATGTCTACCAACGAATCGCCCGCTCTTGCTCCACCAAGTGAGCAGCCCAAGAACTCGCTGGACCTTCAATTGGTAACGGGCTACCGGTCTGGACCAGCTCCAAAACGTACTTTGCCTTCGTCCCCACGTTTGGATCCCCTGCCGACATCCAACCGTTTTCATATCCTCGAAGAAGACGACGTGGAACTCTCGTTTGAAGACTTTGCAGTGCCTCGAATTGTATTGGAAGATTCAAGTGCGCCACGCCCGAAAAAGACCAAAGGCAAAGCGAAGAAACAACGACTTAACAAGTCTGCTGCAGCCCACCTCGAATTGGCGAAGAAGATCATTCGAGACAAGAAAGTCGAAGGCAGTATCACCGAATGTCAACGCATTTTGCGAGATGATCCTCAGCTCGTTGCACATGCTATGTACGCACAAGATGAAGACCTCAGTTTGTTTCAGTCACTTGTTGCAACCAAGACTATTGAGCGCAAGATGGCTTTGTTAAAAGCTCAAGGCAAGCCTCACAACTACAAACATCACGTCAACTTCATGGCTCAATACAAGATTCACCCGTCAGAAATCTTGGAAGAATTGACCACGGACATACCAGAGATCAAGCGCATCCTCTTTGCACTTGCTACGATTGACTTATTCCTCTCAAATCGGGCCCCAGACCTCTACACAAACTCGGAGGCACTGACTGTTCTATTGAACCAAGAAGCAACAAGATTGCCTGACACCAACTGCTTGACGGACTGGTCGCTGTTTGCTTTGATCGAAAACTTCAGCGACAATCTCGAGAAGTTCACTTTGCCGGCTCCCGTCTTGTCGGCCATCTCGATGCTCAAAAGCATCACCAACAATTACCACATCGACGAGCTCTGCAGCAAAGCTCACCACTCCATGAACGCCGACGAAATTGATCCCCTCGATTTGGAGGACGATCAACTCTAAGGCTTCTATCCCCTGCTTCAATCCATTTCAACCTCCCCTCTGACCCCTCCATTCTACTCATTTTCATCTGTACTCGTGATGAGTGACAACAACTTCTCCGATGTCCCAACTGAACTCGTGGACTGGGACCCACAAATCATCTCCCTCAACACCAATGGCTTCTCCAACAGTCATCGGTACATCCTCGACAAACTATCAAGTGTTCACGACGTTTCCTTTATCCAAGAAACCCGTTTCCGCACGCCAAGTCTCCACGACCGTGTTGCGTTCCATTGGCAACGCATCACAAACCACGAAGGCTCTTTGTTCTTTGAAGAGCCTATTTACCCTGAAGTATTCACGTCGCCAGCCACTGGAGGTCTGGCTACGTTGATACATCCTCACTCTCCTTTGAAGAACGCCACTCAAGTCCCTCATGACAACCCAGTGCTTCGTGGTCGTTATCTACAAGTGCGATGTACTCTGGGTCCACTGACAGTCGTTCTCCACAATATCTATGCGCCGGCAGCCTTCCAAGAACGAGCAAGTTACTTCGAAGAATTGCCACGCGACTTTCCTCCACATGCGCTCCACATTGTTGGAGGAGATTTCAACTGCACTCTCAACAAAGATTTGGATTCGTTGAGACCCAGTACCTCCACCATGGCCGGCACCCTTCAACTGGAACAATGGATGCACAGTTTGTCTCTGGTGGATCTGTTTCGCCGTCAAAACCCCGTGGCAAGAACCTTCACAAGTCCCACACTCACCAACCGACTTGACTACATCTTTTGTTCGTCCACCTTGGCGGGTCTTCGTCATTGGAAGGCGACGCACATGCCACACGTTCCACAGGCTGACCACGTGGCTTGTCGTATCATCACAAAGCGTCAAACATTGCGCCATGGCTCTGGATCATGGAAAGCTCCAACTTGGCTACTTCGTCTACCACGAGCGGCCGAGATTGTTCATGGATGTCTGGATCGATTTTTGGACAAGTCTCCAACATTCCACAATATCTCCAAGGCCTACGACATGCTGGTCAATGATATCCGCTCCCAACTCAAAGAATTCCATTCTCAACGATTGGAGAAACAACGTCTGCCGTTGAAGAAGTTAGCTGTGGAGATCGCTTCGCTTTTGCAAGTCCCCAACATGCGTCAAGATGCAGTGCTGGTGGATCGAGTGCGAGACCTTCAAAAGCAAATTCACGAGCTGCAAGATCGAGACAAGCAGTTTCGTCAAGACCAGGCGTTCCAACTTCACTTGTACAAAGCAGAGCGCTCGTCCAAGTTCCACTTCATGTCTCCTGTCCCTACCCCCTTGAAGAAGACAGTCTTCAAAGAGTTGGTGGATGTCAATGGAAATGTTGTCTCCAATCAACAAGGCATGTCTGACGTCCTGGTCGACTACTACAAGGACTTGTTTGCAGCTCCCGAGGTGCAGCGATCTGGAGACGAAGTGTCGTCATTTCTGACCCCATTGACTCGACACAAGCAACTGCCAGAGCAAGCCCAGAAAGAGCTGTCGGCTCCCTTGCGCGCCAACGAGTTCTATCATGCTATTCGACACAGCAGTTCGAACTCAGCGCCAGGTCCCAACGCTCTGCCATTCGAAGTCCTCAAACTTGCACCTCACAAGTGGTCGTTGGTATTGGAGCTGCTATTCACACACCAGCTCCATTCTCACCCTCGCTTGACTCCCATGCAACTTGTCAGTACGCTGGTGTTGCTGCACAAGAAAGGCCCCAAGTCACAAGCCAAGAACTATCGGCCCATTAGCCTACTCAACACGGATGTGAAAATCCTGACGAGTATTCTGGCTTATCGACTTCAGCGCCACATTCGACACATCATCCACCCGGACCAGCAAGGCTTTATCCGTCGAAGCAATATCCAAACCAATATTGCACGACTGGATGACATGCTGCACCACATCAAACTACACAGTCCGTCCTCGATGGTGGCACTGCTTGACTTTGAGAAAGCTTTTGATCGCGTGGACCACGCGTACTTGCTCCGCGTCCTCCGTCACTATGGCTTTCCCGAAACCTTTGTTGACATGGTTCGCGTACTGTACTCGGGCCGCAAGTCTCGCATCTTGGTGAACGGCTTCTTGTCCAAGCCAGTTCACATCTCACGCGGTGTGTTGCAAGGTGATCCACTGTCGCCACTTCTGTTTGTGATCGCTTTGGAACCGATGTGCCAACTCCTACGGCAACACTCCAACTATGGCATCAAGTGTGGGGATCGCTACCACACTGGGAGTTACTTTGCCGACGACTCGCAACTCTATGCGGCAAATGAGACGTGCCTCCACCGGCAGCTTGCATTGGTTCAAACCTTTTGCGACAAGTCTGGTTTCCGACTCAACGTAGACAAGACCCAAATTCTGACCTACAGCCAGTTGAATGGGAACCTTGCCTCACTACAAGTTACTTCCGACAGTCCCGTGAAGGCTCTTGGTATCTTGGTTGCGCCCAATCTTTCTCCATTGGCACGTTTCAATTACGTGTTTGAGAAGTTTGTGGCTCGCTTGTCTTTGTGGCTCTACAAGGCTCGAACCATGGCCGGAAAAGTCACTATCCTGCACAGCATATGTCTGCCTGTGTTATGGTACCAACTGGCTTTTGTCCCTGCCGACAAAGACCTGGCCAAAAAGATCGACAAGGCCATGCTTCAATTTATGCATGGTGAAGAAATCAACCCATCCTCCTCTGTCCATGGCCTCCGTTTGATCAAAAAGGAGATCCTATTCATGCCGAAGAAGTCCGGTGGCTTAGGCCTGCACCATGCACTTGCTTTATGGCAACAACACAACCGCTCTGTCATGATCAGATGCATTCAAGCCATCACCACCCCACCCCGCAAGTCTGCCATGTCCGCCTGGATTACGCCGGGCTATACTCTCCTCGAGAAGGCTTTTCATCCATGGGGTTCCCCCCGAGATCTCCTCTTGGCAAATGGCTCTTCTGCATTCATCAGACAACTGTACAAGAATCCCAATATCACTCCAATGTGGAAAGCCTTATTGAGTAGCTGGTTTGAATCTCGCTGGACTCCGTACGGCTGTCCAAATCACATCTCATCTTTGGATGTTCCCCTTTGGCACAACTCGTATCTGCCTGGACTCGAAGACCTATACGATCAGTGCTCTACATCGACGCAAGACCAAGCCAATGTATTGGCGTCGCTTCACATCACGAAGTTGTCGCATTTGTTGACTCCGTGTCAGCGAGTTTGGCCAGCTTCGATCTTGTTCGACAAAATCAACCGTGCCTGCCGCCAAGCCAATTTTGTCCCTCCAACGAAACAATGGATCTCAATCTTGGTGACCAAGTTATCACGATTGTTTGAGATTGTTTCTGAAGAGGATGCTCCCGTGTTCCACTTGCCGACGCCAAGCTCTGAATGGATGGAATGGCACTGGATGATACACCCTGACTCGAGTCCGATCTTGTTGGCGCTTGCGACTTCGAAATCGGCTAAGATCAGAGCTTCTCCAGCTGTCAGCTCGTCCATCCTTCCTACCAAGCATCTCAACCTGCCATCCAACTTTTACGAAGACCCCAAGCGCCTTACCCAACTTGCCGCCTTCCTCCAACCCGACCACATTCTCCCTCGATATGGAGAGTTCATTTTCAAGACCCTTCTCCGCGCCAACGCCATGCAATATCTGTTTCAGTACCAAGACCCCAAGCCGACGTGTGTCTTCTGTCGTGTCAATGAGACGTACGAGCATTTCCTGTTCTCTTGTGGATATGGTCAATCTGTTTGGTATTTTTTCAAGGCGATCCAGCGACTGCTCGAGTGTTCCTTTCCGTCAACGTGTCTGGAAATGTTCTACGAGACGCCCAAGCCGTCCGATGGATACTACATCCGTGGCTATCTGAAGATCTGGCCGATTGTCCGAGCCTGCGTGTATTATCAAATATGGCTCCAACGTGCCGATCGCACCTTTCGACCCGACCTCACAGCGAAGAGTCCGATGGAAGTTGCCATTCATGCTGCCTCTTTGATCAAGCTACATCTACAACACCTCCTGGTTGATCTCCCTCTCAAGAAGGGATACACCAAGGTATTCAATGTGCTCAAGCATCTATCTTCGGACCACTGGTTACGTCAACACATCATTCCTAACAGCGTCGTTTCATGAGAGAGCTGACGGCTCACTCACTTCATCTCCTGTCCAATGACCACTTTGCCATATTCTGTTTTCCAAGTTCTATTTATACAGTACGAGGCAAATTAGTAAGTCATTAGGGCCTTTGCTCAAAAATAAGGTTAATACAACTCATTTAACCACAAACTGCATCTCGATGCCACTTTTTCTCCACTTGGTACACACGTGCCACATGCACATCTCGACCCCATCGAGACACCCACTCGCCACGTCTGGCATGTTTGAAAGGTGTCATGCTCGTGTGGTGGACGACCAAGCACCAACTTGGTCCGAAATCAACACGCGAGAGTCCCAAGCATACCCCACAAACTGCATCTCGATGCCACTTTTTCTCCACTTGGTACACACGTGCCACATGCACATCTCGACCCCATCGAGACACCCACTCGCCACGTCTGGCATGTTTGAAAGGTGTCATGCTCGTGTGGTGGACGACCAAGCACCAACTTGGTCCGAAATCAACACGCGAGAGTCCCAAGCATACCCCACAAACTGCATCTCACTTCCGAATTTGCCTCGTACCCCTCAAGTCAAGAAGTTATCAAGTGCTGCCGCGCTCAAAATGTCCAACGCCAACAGCTGTTCCGAGCTCCGTGAGACCAACACTCACGGAGTCACCATCATTCCAGGTATTGTATCACCTCACGCACTTTCGTCGTCCAATCAGGATGGCGGAAGTGGTGTGAGTAATGTCTCTACACCTAACCCTAGGGCCGAAGTGGAGGTCGAGTTCGACCCCAACAGCGTCTCTGGAGACCAATCTGCGTCTCGCTCCCCCAGCGCTTCACCTGGTGCTCCACTCGCCGGAGTTCCAGGGGGGGTCAACCTCAGTGGGTCAGTGGTTGACCCCCAGACCACTGTCGTTAACTTGTCTAGCGAAGCCCTCACTCAGGAGGGCGAACCACTGGGGCCTTGTGCCTGTGGTGGCTGCTTCCCTGGACTCCAATTGGAGTCGATCCCCAGTGAAGGCGGCGAGAAAACGGGGTCCATGCCAGCTCTAGAGGCTACGAGGGCCCCCCCTGTGGGCACACCCTGCGGTTCTGTCTACTTCCCCCCAGGGGCCTCTTCGGAGGGGCGGGGGCGGTATCCCGATTTGGGTTCTCGCCGGAGCAATGGTGTACCCCAGTCACCGTGCTGCGGGGATGGCATGGATTCCCCTTCTACCCCTGTCACTGGGGGTCTGGCCCCGGCCTTTCTCGTGACCAATGGGACTGAGCCAGCAGCCACCAACCGCGTCGCCCCCTGTGCTGAGCCTCCTAGAACGGGAGAGGAAGAAGAAAAATCTCAAGAGGACGTGGATATGGTCTCTGGAGACGCCGAGGGGAAGGATTCTACTGAAACCGAAGCCTTAACCGACGAGGGAAATACTCAAATTCACTCGGAGGTGGATGGGTCAGGCGACATTAACGGCCAAGCGAAGTCGTGTGATACTCCTGGAGAAGTTATTCAAGAGGAACAATCGACAAACAATGACAATGAACAGTCAAATCAAGACATTGTCGACAAATCCGTTGCTCAAGGAAATGGCGCTGTTGATCCTCCTACCGCGGCAGACAAAATACAAGGCGATCAAGAGCAACAAAACGCTGAAAAGGCCAATCCATGGACGCAAAAGACTCCCGGCAAGGATTCAGCTTCGTCCAAGAAAGATTCCAAGCAAGGCAATGCTCCCAAAGGCGCGAAACACCGCAACACTGGTGCTCATGCTGTTGCCGATGACGATATTGCGCGATGCGAGGCCATGGCGGACACATTCTACAAAGACTCTGGTGACATGGACGCCTTCATTGAAAACATTTTGCTCACCCCCCAGTCCCAAGTGTACGAGCTCACAGTCAAGTTGGGCGAAGGCTACAAGGACTGGTCCGAAAAAGTCATCTGCGATCAATTTGTCAAGGAAAATCCTGGTTCGTTATGGGGCTCCAAATTTCCGAACATTTTGATTCACAAGAAGAACCCACAGACCATTGTGATCTCAAGTTACAACTTGTCTACGTGCGTGGAAATGGGAGGCACAACGTTTCGACTTGGTGGCAAAGACTTCCTGGTTCCCAAGTACTCGCGTTATGGCAACAACTACTACGTTACGTTCAACAAGGTCAGTCACCCTTCGATGGCCAAGGCGATTGTCAAGAAAATGGCTGCATTGACCAAGTCAGTGATAGCAGCATTCAACCCTACTGCTGGTCAGAACATCAAGTCGCCGCATTTGAGAGTCATTTTCAAGTCGTCTGCGCCTCCTGCAGTGCTGGTGCCAAAATCCGGCGACGCACTACGCGAAATCACCATTACGGATCCGTCGGGTCAGCCTTTTGTCGTCGTGTTTCAGCACAAGATCGCTGCTCTGAACAAGACATTGCCTCCGTCGATTGTTTCACGACGTGCAGAGGCCAAGGCTGAAAAAGCGAAGGCACAAGCGGCCAAGGCAGCGGCAAAATCTCCTCCGTCAGGAGAAAAAGAACCTGAACATGATGGAGACGATCATGATCAAGACCCTGGAACAAATGCGGAAGGCAAGGCCGACTCAACTGAGGCATCTGGAGATCGTCAAGATGAACAACCACAGCCAACAGCTCCTTCTCATGGCTCTGATGTCGATATGTCTGGTGACAGCGATCCCCCTAACAACAATGGACAAGACAAACAACAAGAAGATGTGGAAATGTCTACCAACGAATCGCCCGCTCTTGCTCCACCAAGTGAGCAGCCCAAGAACTCGCTGGACCTTCAATTGGTAACGGGCTACCGGTCTGGACCAGCTCCAAAACGTACTTTGCCTTCGTCCCCACGTTTGGATCCCCTGCCGACATCCAACCGTTTTCATATCCTCGAAGAAGACGACGTGGAACTCTCGTTTGAAGACTTTGCAGTGCCTCGAATTGTATTGGAAGATTCAAGTGCGCCACGCCCGAAAAAGACCAAAGGCAAAGCGAAGAAACAACGACTTAACAAGTCTGCTGCAGCCCACCTCGAATTGGCGAAGAAGATCATTCGAGACAAGAAAGTCGAAGGCAGTATCACCGAATGTCAACGCATTTTGCGAGATGATCCTCAGCTCGTTGCACATGCTATGTACGCACAAGATGAAGACCTCAGTTTGTTTCAGTCACTTGTTGCAACCAAGACTATTGAGCGCAAGATGGCTTTGTTAAAAGCTCAAGGCAAGCCTCACAACTACAAACATCACGTCAACTTCATGGCTCAATACAAGATTCACCCGTCAGAAATCTTGGAAGAATTGACCACGGACATACCAGAGATCAAGCGCATCCTCTTTGCACTTGCTACGATTGACTTATTCCTCTCAAATCGGGCCCCAGACCTCTACACAAACTCGGAGGCACTGACTGTTCTATTGAACCAAGAAGCAACAAGATTGCCTGACACCAACTGCTTGACGGACTGGTCGCTGTTTGCTTTGATCGAAAACTTCAGCGACAATCTCGAGAAGTTCACTTTGCCGGCTCCCGTCTTGTCGGCCATCTCGATGCTCAAAAGCATCACCAACAATTACCACATCGACGAGCTCTGCAGCAAAGCTCACCACTCCATGAACGCCGACGAAATTGATCCCCTCGATTTGGAGGACGATCAACTCTAAGGCTTCTATCCCCTGCTTCAATCCATTTCAACCTCCCCTCTGACCCCTCCATTCTACTCATTTTCATCTGTACTCGTGATGAGTGACAACAACTTCTCCGATGTCCCAACTGAACTCGTGGACTGGGACCCACAAATCATCTCCCTCAACACCAATGGCTTCTCCAACAGTCATCGGTACATCCTCGACAAACTATCAAGTGTTCACGACGTTTCCTTTATCCAAGAAACCCGTTTCCGCACGCCAAGTCTCCACGACCGTGTTGCGTTCCATTGGCAACGCATCACAAACCACGAAGGCTCTTTGTTCTTTGAAGAGCCTATTTACCCTGAAGTATCCACGTCGCCAGCCACTGGAGGTCTGGCTACGTTGATACATCCTCACTCTCCTTTGAAGAACGCCACTCAAGTCCCTCATGACAACCCAGTGCTTCGTGGTCGTTATCTACAAGTGCGATGTACTCTGGGTCCACTGACAGTCGTTCTCCACAATATCTATGCGCCGGCAGCCTTCCAACAACGAGCAAGTTACTTCGAAGAATTGCCACGCGACTTTCCTCCACATGCGCTCCACATTGTTGGAGGAGATTTCAACTGCACTCTCAACAAAGATTTGGATTCGTTGAGACCCAGTACCTCCACCATGGCCGGCACCCTTCAACTGGAACAATGGATGCACAGTTTGTCTCTGGTGGATCTGTTTCGCCGTCAAAACCCCGTGGCACGAGCCTTCACAAGTCCCACACTCACCAACCGACTTGACTACATCTTTTGTTCGTCCACCTTGGCGGGTCTTCGTCATTGGAAGGCGACGCACATGCCACACGTTCCACAGGCTGACCACGTGGCTTGTCGTATCATCACAAAGCGTCAAACATTGCGCCATGGCTCTGGATCATGGAAAGCTCCAACTTGGCTACTTCGTCTACCACGAGCGGCCGAGATTGTTCATGGATGTCTGGATCGATTTTTGGACAAGTCTCCAACATTCCACAATATCTCCAAGGCCTACGACATGCTGGTCAATGATATCCGCTCCCAACTCAAAGAATTCCATTCTCAACGATTGGAGAAACAACGTCTGCCGTTGAAGAAGTTAGCTGTCGAGATCGCTTCGCTTTTGCAAGTCCCCAACATGCGTCAAGATTCAGTGCTGGTGGATCGAGTGCGAGACCTTCAAAAGCAAATTCACGAGCTGCAAGATCGAGACAAGCAGTTTCGTCAAGACCAGGCGTTCCAACTTCACTTGTACAAAGCAGAGCGCTCGTCCAAGTTCCACTTCATGTCCCCTGTCCCTACCCCCTTGAAGAAGACAGTCTTCAAAGAGTTGGTGGATGTCAATGGAAATGTTGTCTCCAATCAACAAGGCATGTCTGACGTCCTGGTCGACTACTACAAGGACTTGTTTGCAGCTCCCGAGGTGCAGCGATCTGGAGACGAAGTGTCGTCATTTCTGACCCCATTGACTCGACACAAGCAACTGCCAGAGCAAGCCCAGAAAGAGCTGTCGGCTCCCTTGCGCGCCAACGAGTTCTATCATGCTATTCGACACAGCAGTTCGAACTCAGCGCCAGGTCCCAACGCTCTGCCATTCGAAGTCCTCAAACTTGCACCTCACAAGTGGTCGTTGGTATTGGAGCTGCTATTCACACACCAGCTCCATTCTCACCCTCGCTTGACTCCCATGCAACTTGTCAGTACGCTGGTGTTGCTGCACAAGAAAGGCCCCAAGTCACAAGCCAAAAACTATCGGCCCATTAGCCTACTCAACACGGATGTGAAAATCCTGACGAGTATTCTGGCTTATCGACTCCAGCGCCACATTCGGCACATCATCCACCCGGACCAGCAAGGCTTTATCCGTCGAAGCAATATCCAAACCAATATTGCACGACTGGATGACATGCTGCACCACATCAAACTACACAGTCCGTCCTCGATGGTGGCACTGCTTGACTTTGAGAAAGCTTTTGATCGCGTGGACCACGCGTACTTGCTCCGCGTCCTCCGTCACTATGGCTTTCCCGAAACCTTTGTTGACATGGTTCGCGTACTGTACTCGGGCCGCAAGTCTCGCATCTTGGTGAACGGCTTCTTGTCCAAGCCAGTTCACATCTCACGCGGTGTGTTGCAAGGTGATCCACTGTCGCCACTTCTGTTTGTGATCGCTTTGGAACCGATGTGCCAACTCCTACGGCAACACTCCAACTATGGCATCAAGTGTGGGGATCGCTACCACACTGGGAGTTACTTTGCCGACGACTCGCAACTCTATGCGGCAAATGAGACGTGCCTCCACCGGCAGCTTGCATTGGTTCAAACCTTTTGCGACAAGTCTGGTTTCCGACTCAACGTAGACAAGACCCAAATTCTGACCTACAGCCAGTTGAATGGGAACCTTGCCTCACTACAAGTTACTTCCGACAGTCCCGTGAAGGCTCTTGGTATCTTGGTTGCGCCCAATCTTTCTCCATTGGCACGTTTCAATTACGTGTTTGAGAAGTTTGTGGCTCGCTTGTCTTTGTGGCTCTACAAGGCTCGAACCATGGCCGGAAAAGTCACTATCCTGCACAGCATATGTCTGCCTGTGTTATGGTACCAACTGGCTTTTGTCCCTGCCGACAAAGACCTGGCCAAAAAGATCGACAAGGCCATGCTTCAATTTATGCATGGTGAAGAAATCAACCCATCCTCCTCTGTCCATGGCCTCCGGTTGATCAAAAAGGAGATCCTATTCATGCCGAAGAAGTCCGGTGGCTTAGGCCTGCACCATGCACTTGCTTTATGGCAACAACACAACCGCTCTGTCATGATCAGATGCATTCAAGCCATCACCACCCCACCCCGCAAGTCTGCGATGTCCGCCTGGATTACGCCGGGCTATACTCTCCTCGAGAAGGCTTTTCATCCATGGGGTTCCCCCCGAGATCTCCTCTTGGCAAGTGGTACTTCTGCATTCATCAGACAACTGTACAAGAATCCCAATATCACTCCAATGTGGAAAGCCTTATTGAGTAGCTGGTTTGACTCCCGCTGGACTCCGTACGGCTGTCCAAATCACATCTCATCTTTGGATGTTCGAGTGGGTGTCTCGATGGGGTCGAGATGTGCATGTGGCACGTGTGTACCAAGTGGAGAAAAAGTGGCATCGAGATGCAGTTTGTGGGGTATGCTTGGGACTCTCGCGTGTTGATTTCGGACCAAGTTGGTGCTTGGTCGTCCACCACACGAGCATGACACCTTTCAAACATGCCAGACGTGGCGAGTGGGTGTCTCGATGGGGTCGAGATGTGCATGTGGCACGTGTGTACCAAGTGGAGAAAAAGTGGCATCGAGATGCAGTTTGTGGGGTATGCTTGGGACTCTCGCGTGTTGATTTCGGACCAAGTTGGTGCTTGGTCGTCCACCACACGAGCATGACACCTTTCAAACATGCCAGACGTGGCGAGTGGGTGTCTCGATGGGGTCGAGATGTGCATGTGGCACGTGTGTACCAAGTGGAGAAAAAGTGGCATCGAGATGCAGTTTGTGGGGTATGCTTGGGACTCTCGCGTGTTGATTTCGGACCAAGTTGGTGCTTGGTCGTCCACCACACGAGCATGACACCTTTCAAACATGCCAGACGTGGCGAGTGGGTGTCTCGATGGGGTCGAGATGTGCATGTGGCACGTGTGTACCAAGTGGAGAAAAAGTGGCATCGAGATGCAGTTTGTGGGGTATGCTTGGGACTCTCGCGTGTTGATTTCGGACCAAGTTGGTGCTTGGTCGTCCACCACACGAGCATGACACCTTTCAAACATGCCAGACGTGGCGAGTGGGTGTCTCGATGGGGTCGAGATGTGCATGTGGCACGTGTGTACCAAGTGGAGAAAAAGTGGCATCGAGATGCAGTTTGTGGGGTATGCTTGGGACTCTCGCGTGTTGATTTCGGACCAAGTTGGTGCTTGGTCGTCCACCACACGAGCATGACACCTTTCAAACATGCCAGACGTGGCGAGTGGGTGTCTCGATGGGGTCGAGATGTGCATGTGGCACGTGTGCACCAAGTGGAGAAAAAGTGGCATCGAGATGCAGTTTGTGGGGTATGCTTGGGACTCTCGCGTGTTGATTTCGGACCAAGTTGGTGCTTGGTCGTCCACCACACGAGCATGACACCTTTCAAACATGCCAGACGTGGCGAGTGGGTGTCTCGATGGGGTCGAGATGTGCATGTGGCACGTGTGTACCAAGTGGAGAAAAAGTGGCATCGAGATGCAGTTTGTGGGGTATGCTTGGGACTCTCGCGTGTTGATTTCGGACCAAGTTGGTGCTTGGTCGTCCACCACACGAGCATGACACCTTTCAAACATGCCAGACGTGGCGAGTGGGTGTCTCGATGGGGTCGAGATGTGCATGTGGCACGTGTGTACCAAGTGGAGAAAAAGTGGCATCGAGATGCAGTTTGTGGGGTATGCTTGGGACTCTCGCGTGTTGATTTCGGACCAAGTTGGTGCTTGGTCGTCCACCACACGAGCATGACACCTTTCAAACATGCCAGACGTGGCGAGTGGGTGTCTCGATGGGGTCGAGATGTGCATGTGGCACGTGTGTACCAAGTGGAGAAAAAGTGGCATCGAGATGCAGTTTGTGGGGTATGCTTGGGACTCTCGCGTGTTGATTTCGGACCAAGTTGGTGCTTGGTCGTCCACCACACGAGCATGACACCTTTCAAACATGCCAGACGTGGCGAGTGGGTGTCTCGATGGGGTCGAGATGTGCATGTGGCACGTGTGTACCAAGTGGAGAAAAAGTGGCATCGAGATGCAGTTTGTGGGGTATGCTTGGGACTCTCGCGTGTTGATTTCGGACCAAGTTGGTGCTTGGTCGTCCACCACACGAGCATGACACCTTTCAAACATGCCAGACGTGGCGAGTGGGTGTCTCGATGGGGTCGAGATGTGCATGTGGCACGTGTGTACCAAGTGGAGAAAAAGTGGCATCGAGATGCAGTTTGTGGGGTATGCTTGGGACTCTCGCGTGTTGATTTCGGACCAAGTTGGTGCTTGGTCGTCCACCACACGAGCATGACACCTTTCAAACATGCCAGACGTGGCGAGTGGGTGTCTCGATGGGGTCGAGATGTGCATGTGGCACGTGTGTACCAAGTGGAGAAAAAGTGGCATCGAGATGCAGTTTGTGGGGTATGCTTGGGACTCTCGCGTGTTGATTTCGGACCAAGTTGGTGCTTGGTCGTCCACCACACGAGCATGACACCTTTCAAACATGCCAGACGTGGCGAGTGGGTGTCTCGATGGGGTCGAGATGTGCATGTGGCACGTGTGTACCAAGTGGAGAAAAAGTGGCATCGAGATGCAGTTTGTGGGGTATGCTTGGGACTCTCGCGTGTTGATTTCGGACCAAGTTGGTGCTTGGTCGTCCACCACACGAGCATGACACCTTTCAAACATGCCAGACGTGGCGAGTGGGTGTCTCGATGGGGTCGAGATGTGCATGTGGCACGTGTGTACCAAGTGGAGAAAAAGTGGCATCGAGATGCAGTTTGTGGGGTATGCTTGGGACTCTCGCGTGTTGATTTCGGACCAAGTTGGTGCTTGGTCGTCCACCACACGAGCATGACACCTTTCAAACATGCCAGACGTGGCGAGTGGGTGTCTCGATGGGGTCGAGATGTGCATGTGGCACGTGTGTACCAAGTGGAGAAAAAGTGGCATCGAGATGCAGTTTGTGGGGTATGCTTGGGACTCTCGCGTGTTGATTTCGGACCAAGTTGGTGCTTGGTCGTCCACCACACGAGCATGACACCTTTCAAACATGCCAGACGTGGCGAGTGGGTGTCTCGATGGGGTCGAGATGTGCATGTGGCACGTGTGTACCAAGTGGAGAAAAAGTGGCATCGAGATGCAGTTTGTGGGGTATGCTTGGGACTCTCGCGTGTTGATTTCGGACCAAGTTGGTGCTTGGTCGTCCACCACACGAGCATGACACCTTTCAAACATGCCAGACGTGGCGAGTGGGTGTCTCGATGGGGTCGAGATGTGCATGTGGCACGTGTGTACCAAGTGGAGAAAAAGTGGCATCGAGATGCAGTTTGTGGGGTATGCTTGGGACTCTCGCGTGTTGATTTCGGACCAAGTTGGTGCTTGGTCGTCCACCACACGAGCATGACACCTTTCAAACATGCCAGACGTGGCGAGTGGGTGTCTCGATGGGGTCGAGATGTGCATGTGGCACGTGTGTACCAAGTGGAGAAAAAGTGGCATCGAGATGCAGTTTGTGGGGTATGCTTGGGACTCTCGCGTGTTGATTTCGGACCAAGTTGGTGCTTGGTCGTCCACCACACGAGCATGACACCTTTCAAACATGCCAGACGTGGCGAGTGGGTGTCTCGATGGGGTCGAGATGTGCATGTGGCACGTGTGTACCAAGTGGAGAAAAAGTGGCATCGAGATGCAGTTTGTGGGGTATGCTTGGGACTCTCGCGTGTTGATTTCGGACCAAGTTGGTGCTTGGTCGTCCACCACACGAGCATGACACCTTTCAAACATGCCAGACGTGGCGAGTGGGTGTCTCGATGGGGTCGAGATGTGCATGTGGCACGTGTGTACCAAGTGGAGAAAAAGTGGCATCGAGATGCAGTTTGTGGGGTATGCTTGGGACTCTCGCGTGTTGATTTCGGACCAAGTTGGTGCTTGGTCGTCCACCACACGAGCATGACACCTTTCAAACATGCCAGACGTGGCGAGTGGGTGTCTCGATGGGGTCGAGATGTGCATGTGGCACGTGTGTACCAAGTGGAGAAAAAGTGGCATCGAGATGCAGTTTGTGGGGTATGCTTGGGACTCTCGCGTGTTGATTTCGGACCAAGTTGGTGCTTGGTCGTCCACCACACGAGCATGACACCTTTCAAACATGCCAGACGTGGCGAGTGGGTGTCTCGATGGGGTCGAGATGTGCATGTGGCACGTGTGTACCAAGTGGAGAAAAAGTGGCATCGAGATGCAGTTTGTGGGGTATGCTTGGGACTCTCGCGTGTTGATTTCGGACCAAGTTGGTGCTTGGTCGTCCACCACACGAGCATGACACCTTTCAAACATGCCAGACGTGGCGAGTGGGTGTCTCGATGGGGTCGAGATGTGCATGTGGCACGTGTGTACCAAGTGGAGAAAAAGTGGCATCGAGATGCAGTTTGTGGGGTATGCTTGGGACTCTCGCGTGTTGATTTCGGACCAAGTTGGTGCTTGGTCGTCCACCACACGAGCATGACACCTTTCAAACATGCCAGACGTGGCGAGTGGGTGTCTCGATGGGGTCGAGATGTGCATGTGGCACGTGTGTACCAAGTGGAGAAAAAGTGGCATCGAGATGCAGTTTGTGGGGTATGCTTGGGACTCTCGCGTGTTGATTTCGGACCAAGTTGGTGCTTGGTCGTCCACCACACGAGCATGACACCTTTCAAACATGCCAGACGTGGCGAGTGGGTGTCTCGATGGGGTCGAGATGTGCATGTGGCACGTGTGTACCAAGTGGAGAAAAAGTGGCATCGAGATGCAGTTTGTGGGGTATGCTTGGGACTCTCGCGTGTTGATTTCGGACCAAGTTGGTGCTTGGTCGTCCACCACACGAGCATGACACCTTTCAAACATGCCAGACGTGGCGAGTGGGTGTCTCGATGGGGTCGAGATGTGCATGTGGCACGTGTGTACCAAGTGGAGAAAAAGTGGCATCGAGATGCAGTTTGTGGGGTATGCTTGGGACTCTCGCGTGTTGATTTCGGACCAAGTTGGTGCTTGGTCGTCCACCACACGAGCATGACACCTTTCAAACATGCCAGACGTGGCGAGTGGGTGTCTCGATGGGGTCGAGATGTGCATGTGGCACGTGTGTACCAAGTGGAGAAAAAGTGGCATCGAGATGCAGTTTGTGGGGTATGCTTGGGACTCTCGCGTGTTGATTTCGGACCAAGTTGGTGCTTGGTCGTCCACCACACGAGCATGACACCTTTCAAACATGCCAGACGTGGCGAGTGGGTGTCTCGATGGGGTCGAGATGTGCATGTGGCACGTGTGTACCAAGTGGAGAAAAAGTGGCATCGAGATGCAGTTTGTGGGGTATGCTTGGGACTCTCGCGTGTTGATTTCGGACCAAGTTGGTGCTTGGTCGTCCACCACACGAGCATGACACCTTTCAAACATGCCAGACGTGGCGAGTGGGTGTCTCGATGGGGTCGAGATGTGCATGTGGCACGTGTGTACCAAGTGGAGAAAAAGTGGCATCGAGATGCAGTTTGTGGTTAAATGAGTTGTATTAACCTTATTTTTGAGCAAAGGCCCTAATGACTTACTAATTTGCCTCGTACTGTATAAATAGAACTTGGAAAACAGGATATGGCAAAGTGGTCATTGGACAGGAGATGAAGTGAGTGAGCCGTCAGCTCTCTCATGAAACGACGCTGTTAGGAATGATGTGTTGACGTAACCAGTGGTCCGAAGATAGATGCTTGAGCACATTGAATACCTTGGTGTATCCCTTCTTGAGAGGGAGATCAACCAGGAGGTGTTGTAGATGTAGCTTGATCAAAGAGGCAGCATGAATGGCAACTTCCATCGGACTCTTCGCTGTGAGGTCGGGTCGAAAGGTGCGATCGGCACGTTGGAGCCATATTTGATAATACACGCAGGCTCGGACAATCGGCCAGATCTTCAGATAGCCACGGATGTAGTATCCATCGGACGGCTTGGGCGTCTCGTAGAACATTTCCAGACACGTTGACGGAAAGGAACACTCGAGCAGTCGCTGGATCGCCTTGAAAAAATACCAAACAGATTGACCATATCCACAAGAGAACAGGAAATGCTCGTACGTCTCATTGACACGACAGAAGACACACGTCGGCTTGGGGTCTTGGTACTGAAACAGATATTGCATGGCGTTGGCGCGGAGAAGGGTCTTGAAAATGAACTCTCCATATCGAGGGAGAATGTGGTCGGGTTGGAGGAAGGCGGCAAGTTGGGTAAGGCGCTTGGGGTCTTCGTAAAAGTTGGATGGCAGGTTGAGATGCTTGGTAGGAAGAATGGACGAGCTGACAGCTGGAGAAGCTCTGATCTTAGCCGATTTCGAAGTCGCAAGCGCCAACAAGATCGGACTCGAGTCAGGGTGAATCATCCAGTGCCATTCCATCCATTCAGAGCTTGGCGTCGGCAAGTGGAACACGGGAGCATCCTCTTCAGAAACAATCTCAAACAATCGTGATAACTTGGTCACCAAGATTGAGATCCATTGTTTCGTTGGAGGGACAAAATTGGCTTGGCGGCAGGCACGGTTGATTTTGTCGAACAAGATCGAAGCTGGCCAAACTCGCTGACACGGAGTCAACAAATGCGACAACTTCGTGATGTGAAGCGAAGCCAATACATTGGCTTGGTCTTGCGTCGATGTAGAGCACTGATCGTATAGGTCTTCGAGTCCAGGCAGATACGAGTTGTGCCAAAGGGGAACATCCAAAGATGAGATGTGATTTGGACAGCCGTACGGAGTCCAGCGAGATTCAAACCAGCTACTCAATAAGGCTTTCCACATTGGAGTGATATTGGGATTCTTGTACAGTTGTCTGATGAATGCAGAAGAGCCATTTGCCAAGAGGAGATCTCGGGGGGAACCCCATGGATGAAAAGCCTTCTCGAGGAGAGTATAGCCCGGGGTAATCCAGGCGGACATCGCAGACTTGCGGGGTGGGGTGGTGATGGCTTGAATGCATCTGATCATGACAGAGCGGTTGTGTTGTTGCCATAAAGCAAGTGCATGGTGCAGGCCTAAGCCACCGGACTTCTTCGGCATGAATAGGATCTCCTTTTTGATCAACCGGAGGCCATGGACAGAGGAGGATGGGTTGATTTCTTCACCATGCATAAATTGAAGCATGGCCTTGTCGATCTTTTTGGCCAGGTCTTTGTCGGCAGGGACAAAAGCCAGTTGGTACCATAACACAGGCAGACATATGCTGTGCAGGATAGTGACTTTTCCGGCCATGGTTCGAGCCTTGTAGAGCCACAAAGACAAGCGAGCCACAAACTTCTCAAACACGTAATTGAAACGTGCCAATGGAGAAAGATTGGGCGCAACCAAGATACCAAGAGCCTTCACGGGACTGTCGGAAGTAACTTGTAGTGAGGCAAGGTTCCCATTCAACTGGCTGTAGGTCAGAATTTGGGTCTTGTCTACGTTGAGTCGGAAACCAGACGTGTCGCAAAAGGTTTGAACCAATGCAAGCTGCCGGTGGAGGCACGTCTCATTTGCCGCATAGAGTTGCGAGTCGTCGGCAAAGTAACTCCCAGTGTGGTAGCGATCCCCACACTTGATGCCATAGTTGGAGTGTTGCCGTAGGAGTTGGCACATCGGTTCCAAAGCGATCACAAACAGAAGTGGCGACAGTGGATCACCTTGCAACACACCGCGTGAGATGTGAACTGGCTTGGACAAGAAGCCGTTCACCAAGATGCGAGACTTGCGGCCCGAGTACAGTACGCGAACCATGTCAACAAAGGTTTCGGGAAAGCCATAGTGACGGAGGACGCGGAGCAAGTACGCGTGGTCCACGCGATCAAAAGCTTTCTCAAAGTCAAGCAGTGCCACCATCGAGGACGGACTGTGTAGTTTGATGTGGTGCAGCATGTCATCCAGTCGTGCAATATTGGTTTGGATATTGCTTCGACGGATAAAGCCTTGCTGGTCCGGGTGGATGATGTGTCGAATGTGGCGCTGGAGTCGATAAGCCAGAATACTCGTCAGGATTTTCACATCCGTGTTGAGTAGGCTAATGGGCCGATAGTTCTTGGCTTGTGACTTGGGGCCTTTCTTGTGCAGCAACACCAGCGTACTGACAAGTTGCATGGGAGTCAAGCGAGGGTGAGAATGGAGCTGGTGTGTGAATAGCAGCTCCAATACCAACGACCACTTGTGAGGTGCAAGTTTGAGGACTTCGAATGGCAGAGCGTTGGGACCTGGCGCTGAGTTCGAACTGCTGTGTCGAATAGCATGATAGAACTCGTTGGCGCGCAAGGGAGCCGACAGCTCTTTCTGGGCTTGCTCTGGCAGTTGCTTGTGTCGAGTCAATGGGGTCAGAAATGACGACACTTCGTCTCCAGATCGCTGCACCTCGGGAGCTGCAAACAAGTCCTTGTAGTAGTCGACCAGGACGTCAGACATGCCTTGTTGATTGGAGACAACATTTCCATTGACATCCACCAACTCTTTGAAGACTGTCTTCTTCAAGGGGGTAGGGACAGGGGACATGAAGTGGAACTTGGACGAGCGCTCTGCTTTGTACAAGTGAAGTTGGAACGCCTGGTCTTGACGAAACTGCTTGTCTCGATCTTGCAGCTCGTGAATTTGCTTTTGAAGGTCTCGCACTCGATCCACCAGCACTGAATCTTGACGCATGTTGGGGACTTGCAAAAGCGAAGCGATCTCGACAGCTAACTTCTTCAACGGCAGACGTTGTTTCTCCAATCGTTGAGAATGGAATTCTTTGAGTTGGGAGCGGATATCATTGACCAGCATGTCGTAGGCCTTGGAGATATTGTGGAATGTTGGAGACTTGTCCAAAAATCGATCCAGACATCCATGAACAATCTCGGCCGCTCGTGGTAGACGAAGTAGCCAAGTTGGAGCTTTCCATGATCCAGAGCCATGGCGCAATGTTTGACGCTTTGTGATGATACGACAAGCCACGTGGTCAGCCTGTGGAACGTGTGGCATGTGCGTCGCCTTCCAATGACGAAGACCCGCCAAGGTGGACGAACAAAAGATGTAGTCAAGTCGGTTGGTGAGTGTGGGACTTGTGAAGGCTCGTGCCACGGGGTTTTGACGGCGAAACAGATCCACCAGAGACAAACTGTGCATCCATTGTTCCAGTTGAAGGGTGCCGGCCATGGTGGAGGTACTGGGTCTCAACGAATCCAAATCTTTGTTGAGAGTGCAGTTGAAATCTCCTCCAACAATGTGGAGCGCATGTGGAGGAAAGTCGCGTGGCAATTCTTCGAAGTAACTTGCTCGTTGTTGGAAGGCTGCCGGCGCATAGATATTGTGGAGAACGACTGTCAGTGGACCCAGAGTACATCGCACTTGTAGATAACGACCACGAAGCACTGGGTTGTCATGAGGGACTTGAGTGGCGTTCTTCAAAGGAGAGTGAGGATGTATCAACGTAGCCAGACCTCCAGTGGCTGGCGACGTGGATACTTCAGGGTAAATAGGCTCTTCAAAGAACAAAGAGCCTTCGTGGTTTGTGATGCGTTGCCAATGGAACGCAACACGGTCGTGGAGACATGGCGTGCGGAAACGGGTTTCTTGGATAAAGGAAACGTCGTGAACACTTGATAGTTTGTCGAGGATGTACCGATGACTGTTGGAGAAGCCATTGGTGTTGAGGGAGATGATTTGTGGGTCCCAGTCCACGAGTTCAGTTGGGACATCGGAGAAGTTGTTGTCACTCATCACGAGTACAGATGAAAATGAGTAGAATGGAGGGGTCAGAGGGGAGGTTGAAATGGATTGAAGCACGAGATAGAAGACTTAGAGTTGATCGTCCTCCAAATCGAGGGGATCAATTTCGTCGGCGTTCATGGAGTGGTGAGCTTTGCTGCAGAGCTCGTCGATGTGGTAATTGTTGGTGATGCTTTTGAGCATCGAGATGGCCGACAAGACGGGAGCCGGCAAAGTGAACTTCTCGAGATTGTCGCTGAAGTTTTCGATCAAAGCAAACAGCGACCAGTCCGTCAAGCAGTTGGTGTCAGGCAATCTTGTTGCTTCTTGGTTCAATAGAACAGTCAGTGCCTCCGAGTTTGTGTAGAGGTCTGGGGCCCGATTTGAGAGGAATAAGTCAATCGTAGCAAGTGCAAAGAGGATGCGCTTGATCTCTGGTATGTCCGTGGTCAATTCTTCCAAGATTTCTGACGGGTGAATCTTGTATTGAGCCATGAAGTTGACGTGATGTTTGTAGTTGTGAGGCTTGCCTTGAGCTTTTAACAAAGCCATCTTGCGCTCAATAGTCTTGGTTGCAACAAGTGACTGAAACAAACTGAGGTCTTCATCTTGTGCGTACATAGCATGTGCAACGAGCTGAGGATCATCTCGCAAAATGCGTTGACATTCGGTGATACTGCCTTCGACTTTCTTATCTCGAATGATCTTCTTCGCCAATTCGAGGTGGGCTGCAGCAGACTTGTTAAGTCGTTGTTTCTTCGCTTTGCCTTTGGTCTTTTTCGGGCGTGGCGCACTTGAATCTTCCAATACAATTCGAGGCACTGCAAAGTCTTCAAACGAGAGTTCCACGTCGTCTTCTTCGAGGATATGAAAACGGTTGGATGTCGGCAGGGGATCCAAACGTGGGGACGAAGGCAAAGTACGTTTTGGAGCTGGTCCAGACCGGTAGCCCGTTACCAATTGAAGGTCCAGCGAGTTCTTGGGCTGCTCACTTGGTGGAGCAAGAGCGGGCGATTCGTTGGTAGACATTTCCACATCTTCTTGTTGTTTGTCTTGTCCATTGTTGTTAGGGGGATCGCTGTCACCAGACATATCGACATCAGAGCCATGAGAAGGAGCTGTTGGCTGTGGTTGTTCATCTTGACGATCTCCAGAGGCCTCAGTTGAGTCGGCCTTGCCTTCCGCATTTGTTCCAGGGTCTTGATCATGATCGTCTCCATCATGTTCAGGTTCTTTTTCTCCTGACGGAGGAGATTTTGCCGCTGCCTTGGCCGCTTTTGCCTTCGCTTTTTCAGCCTTGGCCTCTGCACGTCGTGAAACAATCGACGGAGGCAATGTCTTGTTCAGAGCAGCGATCTTGTGCTGAAACACGACGACAAAAGGCTGACCCGACGGATCCGTAATGGTGATTTCGCGTAGTGCGTCGCCGGATTTTGGCACCAACACTGCTGGAGGTGCAGGCGACTTGAAAATGACTCTCAAATGCGGCGACTTGATGTTCTGACCAGCAGTAGGGTTGAATGCTGCTATCACTGACTTGGTCAATGCAGCCATTTTCTTGACAATCGCCTTGGCCATCGAAGGGTGACTGACCTTGTTGAACGTAACGTAGTAGTTGTTGCCATAACGCGAGTACTTGGGAACCAGGAAGTCTTTGCCACCAAGTCGAAACGTTGTGCCTCCCATTTCCACGCACGTAGACAAGTTGTAACTTGAGATCACAATGGTCTGTGGGTTCTTCTTGTGAATCAAAATGTTCGGAAATTTGGAGCCCCATAACGAACCAGGATTTTCCTTGACAAATTGATCGCAGATGACTTTTTCGGACCAGTCCTTGTAGGCTTCGCCCAACTTGACTGTGAGCTCGTACACTTGGGACTGGGGGGTGAGCAAAATGTTTTCAATGAAGGCGTCCATGTCACCAGAGTCTTTGTAGAATGTGTCCGCCATGGCCTCGCATCGCGCAATATCGTCATCGGCAACAGCATGAGCACCAGTGTTGCGGTGTTTCGCGCCTTTGGGAGCATTGCCTTGCTTGGAATCTTTCTTGGACGAAGCTGAATCCTTGCCGGGAGTCTTTTGCGTCCATGGATTGGCCTTTTCAGCGTTTTGTTGCTCTTGATCGCCTTGTATTTTGTCTGCCGCGGTAGGAGGATCAACAGCGCCATTTCCTTGAGCAACGGATTTATCGACAATGTCTTGATTTGACTGTTCATTGTCATTGTTTGTCGATTGTTCCTCTTGAATAACTTCTCCAGGAGTATCACACGGCTTCGATTGGCCGTTAATGTCGCCTGACCCATCAACCTCCGAGTGAATTTGAGTATTTCCCTCGTCGGTTAAGGCCTCGGTTTCAGTAGAATCCTTCCCCTCGGCGTCTCCAGAGACCATATCCACGTCCTCTTGAGATTTTTCTTCTTCCTCTCCCGTTCTAGGAGGCTCAGCACAGGGGGCGACGTGGTTGGTGGCTGCTGGCTCAGTCCCATTGGTCACGAGAAAGGCCGGGGCCAGACCCCCAGTGACAGGGGTAGAAGGGGAATCCATGCCATCCCCGCAGCACGGTGACTGGGGTACACCATTGCTCCGGCGAGAACCCAAATCGGGATACCGCCCCCGCCCCTCCGAAGAGGCCCCTGGGGGTTGTGGGGTATGCTTGGGACTCTCGCGTGTTGATTTCGGACCAAGTTGGTGCTTGGTCGTCCACCACACGAGCATGACACCTTTCAAACATGCCAGACGTGGCGAGTGGGTGTCTCGATGGGGTCGAGATGTGCATGTGGCACGTGTGTACCAAGTGGAGAAAAAGTGGCATCGAGATGCAGTTTGTGGGGTATGCTTGGGACTCTCGCGTGTTGATTTCGGACCAAGTTGGTGCTTGGTCGTCCACCACACGAGCATGACACCTTTCAAACATGCCAGACGTGGCGAGTGGGTGTCTCGATGGGGTCGAGATGTGCATGTGGCACGTGTGTACCAAGTGGAGAAAAAGTGGCATCGAGATGCAGTTTGTGGGGTATGCTTGGGACTCTCGCGTGTTGATTTCGGACCAAGTTGGTGCTTGGTCGTCCACCACACGAGCATGACACCTTTCAAACATGCCAGACGTGGCGAGTGGGTGTCTCGATGGGGTCGAGATGTGCATGTGGCACGTGTGTACCAAGTGGAGAAAAAGTGGCATCGAGATGCAGTTTGTGGGGTATGCTTGGGACTCTCGCGTGTTGATTTCGGACCAAGTTGGTGCTTGGTCGTCCACCACACGAGCATGACACCTTTCAAACATGCCAGACGTGGCGAGTGGGTGTCTCGATGGGGTCGAGATGTGCATGTGGCACGTGTGTACCAAGTGGAGAAAAAGTGGCATCGAGATGCAGTTTGTGGGGTATGCTTGGGACTCTCGCGTGTTGATTTCGGACCAAGTTGGTGCTTGGTCGTCCACCACACGAGCATGACACCTTTCAAACATGCCAGACGTGGCGAGTGGGTGTCTCGATGGGGTCGAGATGTGCATGTGGCACGTGTGTACCAAGTGGAGAAAAAGTGGCATCGAGATGCAGTTTGTGGGGTATGCTTGGGACTCTCGCGTGTTGATTTCGGACCAAGTTGGTGCTTGGTCGTCCACCACACGAGCATGACACCTTTCAAACATGCCAGACGTGGCGAGTGGGTGTCTCGATGGGGTCGAGATGTGCATGTGGCACGTGTGTACCAAGTGGAGAAAAAGTGGCATCGAGATGCAGTTTGTGGGGTATGCTTGGGACTCTCGCGTGTTGATTTCGGACCAAGTTGGTGCTTGGTCGTCCACCACACGAGCATGACACCTTTCAAACATGCCAGACGTGGCGAGTGGGTGTCTCGATGGGGTCGAGATGTGCATGTGGCACGTGTGTACCAAGTGGAGAAAAAGTGGCATCGAGATGCAGTTTGTGGGGTATGCTTGGGACTCTCGCGTGTTGATTTCGGACCAAGTTGGTGCTTGGTCGTCCACCACACGAGCATGACACCTTTCAAACATGCCAGACGTGGCGAGTGGGTGTCTCGATGGGGTCGAGATGTGCATGTGGCACGTGTGTACCAAGTGGAGAAAAAGTGGCATCGAGATGCAGTTTGTGGGGTATGCTTGGGACTCTCGCGTGTTGATTTCGGACCAAGTTGGTGCTTGGTCGTCCACCACACGAGCATGACACCTTTCAAACATGCCAGACGTGGCGAGTGGGTGTCTCGATGGGGTCGAGATGTGCATGTGGCACGTGTGTACCAAGTGGAGAAAAAGTGGCATCGAGATGCAGTTTGTGGGGTATGCTTGGGACTCTCGCGTGTTGATTTCGGACCAAGTTGGTGCTTGGTCGTCCACCACACGAGCATGACACCTTTCAAACATGCCAGACGTGGCGAGTGGGTGTCTCGATGGGGTCGAGATGTGCATGTGGCACGTGTGTACCAAGTGGAGAAAAAGTGGCATCGAGATGCAGTTTGTGGGGTATGCTTGGGACTCTCGCGTGTTGATTTCGGACCAAGTTGGTGCTTGGTCGTCCACCACACGAGCATGACACCTTTCAAACATGCCAGACGTGGCGAGTGGGTGTCTCGATGGGGTCGAGATGTGCATGTGGCACGTGTGTACCAAGTGGAGAAAAAGTGGCATCGAGATGCAGTTTGTGGGGTATGCTTGGGACTCTCGCGTGTTGATTTCGGACCAAGTTGGTGCTTGGTCGTCCACCACACGAGCATGACACCTTTCAAACATGCCAGACGTGGCGAGTGGGTGTCTCGATGGGGTCGAGATGTGCATGTGGCACGTGTGTACCAAGTGGAGAAAAAGTGGCATCGAGATGCAGTTTGTGGGGTATGCTTGGGACTCTCGCGTGTTGATTTCGGACCAAGTTGGTGCTTGGTCGTCCACCACACGAGCATGACACCTTTCAAACATGCCAGACGTGGCGAGTGGGTGTCTCGATGGGGTCGAGATGTGCATGTGGCACGTGGGTACCAAGTGGAGAAAAAGTGGCATCGAGATGCAGTTTGTGGGGTATGCTTGGGACTCTCGCGTGTTGATTTCGGACCAAGTTGGTGCTTGGTCGTCCACCACACGAGCATGACACCTTTCAAACATGCCAGACGTGGCGAGTGGGTGTCTCGATGGGGTCGAGATGTGCATGTGGCACGTGTGTACCAAGTGGAGAAAAAGTGGCATCGAGATGCAGTTTGTGGGGTATGCTTGGGACTCTCGCGTGTTGATTTCGGACCAAGTTGGTGCTTGGTCGTCCACCACACGAGCATGACACCTTTCAAACATGCCAGACGTGGCGAGTGGGTGTCTCGATGGGGTCAAGATGTGCATGTGGCACGTGTGTACCAAGTGGAGAAAAAGTGGCATCGAGATGCAGTTTGTGGGGTATGCTTGGGACTCTCGCGTGTTGATTTCGGACCAAGTTGGTGCTTGGTCGTCCACCACACGAGCATGACACCTTTCAAACATGCCAGACGTGGCGAGTGGGTGTCTCGATGGGGTTAAATGAGTTGTATTAACCTTATTTTTGAGCAAAGGCCCTAATGACTTACTAATTTGCCTCGTACTGTATAAATAGAACTTGGAAAACAGAATATGGCAAAGTGGTCATTGAACAGGAGATGAAGTGAGTGAGCCGTTAGCTCTCTCATGAAACGACGCTGTCAGGAATGATGTGTTGACGTAACCAGTGGTCCAAAGATAGATGCTTGAGCACATTGAATACCTTGGTGTATCCCTTCTTGAGAGGGAGATCAACCAGGAGCTGTTGTAGATGTAGCTTGATCAAAGAGGCAGCATGAATGGCAACTTCCATCGGACTCTTCGCTGTGAGGTCGGGTCGAAAGGTGCGATCGGCACGTTGGAGCCATATTTGATAATACACGCAGGCTCGGACAATCGGCCAGATCTTCAGATAGCCACGGATGTAGTATCCATCGGACGGCTTGGGCGTCTCGTAGAAATTTTCCAGACACGTGGACGGAAAGGAACACTCGAGCAGTCGCTGGATTGTCTTGAAGGAATACCAAACAGATTGACCATATCCACAAGAGAACAGGAAATGCTCGTACGTCTCATTGACACGACAGAAGACACACGTCGGCTTGGGGTCTTGGTACTGAAACAGATATTGCATGGCGTTGGCGCGGAGAAGGGTCTTGAAAATGAACTCTCCATATCGAGGGAGAATGTGGTCGGGTTGGAGGAAGGCGGCAAGTTGGGTAAGGCGCTTGGGGTCTTCGTAAAAGTTCGATGGCAGGTTGAGATGCTTGGTAGGAAGGATGGACGAGCTGACAGCTGGAGAAGCTCTGATCTTAGCCGATTTCGAAGTCGCAAGCGCCAACAAGATCGGACTCGAGTCAGGGTGAATCATCCAGTGCCATTCCATCCATTCAGAGCTTGGCGTCGGCAAGTGGAACACGGGAGCATCCTCTTCAGAAACAATCTCAAACAATCGTGATAACTTGGTCACCAAGATTGAGATCCATTGTTTCGTTGGAGGGACAAAATTGGCTTGGCGGCAGGCACGGTTGATTTTGTCGAACAAGATCGAAGCTGGCCAAACTCGCTGACACGGAGTCAACAAATGCGACAACTTCGTGATGTGAAGCGACGCCAATACATTGGCTTGGTATTGCGTCGATGTAGAGCACTGATCGTATAGGTCTTCGAGTCCAGGCAGATACGAGTTGTGCCAAAGGGGAACATCCAAAGATGAGATGTGATTTGGACAGCCGTACGGAGTCCAGCGAGATTCAAACCAGCTACTCAATAAGGCTTTCCACATTGGAGTGATATTGGGATTCTTGTACAGTTGTCTGATGAATGCAGAAGTACCACTTGCCAAGAGGAGATCTCGGGGGGAACCCCATGGATGAAAAGCCTTCTCGAGGAGAGTATAGCCCGGCGTAATCCAGGCGGACATGGCAGACTTGCGGGGTGGGGTGGTGATGGCTTGAATGCATCTGATCATGACAGAGCGGTTGTGTTGTTGTCATAAAGCAAGTGCATGGTGCAGGCCTAAGCCACCGGACTTCTTCGGCATGAATAGGATCTCCTTTTTGATCAACCGGAGGCCATGGACAGAGGAGGATGGGTTGATTTCTTCACCATGCATAAATTGAAGCATGGCCTTGTCGATCTTTTTGGCCAGGTCTTTGTCGGCAGGGACAAAAGCCAGTTGGTACCATAACACAGGCAGACATATGCTGTGCAGGATAGTGACTTTTCCGGCCATGGTTCGAGCCTTGTAGAGCCACAAAGACAAGCGAGCCACAAACTTCTCAAACACGTAATTGAAACGTGCCAATGGAGAAAGATTGGGCGCAACCAAGATACCAAGAGCCTTCACGGGACTGTCGGAAGTAACTTGTAGTGAGGCAAGGTTCCCATTCAACTGGCTGTAGGTCAGAATTTGGGTCTTGTCTACGTTGAGTCGGAAACCAGACTTGTCGCAAAAGGTTTGAACCAATGCAAGCTGCCGGTGGAGGCACGTCTCATTTGCAGCATAGAGTTGCGAGTCGTCGGCAAAGTAACTCCCAGTGTGGTAGCGATCCCCACACTTGATGCCATAGTTGGAGTGTTGCCGTAGGAGTTGGCACATCGGTTCCAAAGCGATCACAAACAGAAGTGGCGACAGTGGATCACCTTGCAACACACCGCGTGAGATGTGAACTGGCTTGGACAAGAAGCCGTTCACCAAGATGCGAGACTTGCGGCCCGAGTACAGTACGCGAACCATGTCAACAAAGGTTTCGGGAAAGCCATAGTGACGGAGGACGCGGAGCAAGTACGCGTGGTCCACGCGATCAAAAGCTTTCTCAAAGTCAAGCAGTGCCACCATCGAGGACGGACTGTGTAGTTTGATGTGGTGCAGCATGTCATCCAGTCGTGCAATATTGGTTTGGATATTGCTTCGACGGATAAAGCCTTGCTGGTCCGGGTGGATGATGTGTCGAATGTGGCGCTGGAGTCGATAAGCCAGAATACTCGTCAGGATTTTCACATCCGTGTTGAGTAGGCTAATGGGCCGATAGTTCTTGGCTTGTGACTTGGGGCCTTTCTTGTGCAGCAACACCAGCGTACTGACAAGTTGCATGGGAGTCAAGCGAGGGTGAGAATGGAGCTGGTGTGTGAATAGCAGCTCCAATACCAACGACCACTTGTGAGGTGCAAGTTTGAGGACTTCGAATGGCAGAGCGTTGGGACCTGGCGCTGAGTTCGAACTGCTGTGTCGAATAGCATGATAGAACTCGTTGGCGCGCAAGGGAGCCGACAGCTCTTTCTGGGCTTGCTCTGGCAGTTGCTTGTGTCGAGTCAATGGGGTCAGAAATGACGACACTTCGTCTCCAGATCGCTGCACCTCGGGAGCTGCAAACAAGTCCTTGTAGTAGTCGACCAGGACGTCAGACATGCCTTGTTGATTGGAGACAACATTTCCATTGACATCCACCAACTCTTTGAAGACTGTCTTCTTCAAGGGGGTAGGGACAGGGGACATGAAGTGGAACTTGGACGAGCGCTCTGCTTTGTACAAGTGAAGTTGGAACGCCTGGTCTTGACGAAACTGCTTGTCTCGATCTTGCAGCTCGTGAATTTGCTTTTGAAGGTCTCGCACTCGATCCACCAGCACTGAATCTTGACGCATGTTGGGGACTTGCAAAAGCGAAGCGATCTCGACAGCTAACTTCTTCAACGGCAGACGTTGTTTCTCCAATCGTTGAGAATGGAATTCTTTGAGTTGGGAGCGGATATCATTGACCAGCATGTCGTAGGCCTTGGAGATATTGTGGAATGTTGGAGACTTGTCCAAAAATCGATCCAGACATCCATGAACAATCTCGGCCGCTCGTGGTAGACGAAGTAGCCAAGTTGGAGCTTTCCATGATCCAGAGCCATGGCGCAATGTTTGACGCTTTGTGATGATACGACAAGCCACGTGGTCAGCCTGTGGAACGTGTGGCATGTGCGTCGCCTTCCAATGACGAAGACCCGCCAAGGTGGACGAACAAAAGATGTAGTCAAGTCGGTTGGTGAGTGTGGGACTTGTGAAGGCTCGTGCCACGGGGTTTTGACGGCGAAACAGATCCACCAGAGACAAACTGTGCATCCATTGTTCCAGTTGAAGGGTGCCGGCCATGGTGGAGGTACTGGGTCTCAACGAATCCAAATCTTTGTTGAGAGTGCAGTTGAAATCTCCTCCAACAATGTGGAGCGCATGTGGAGGAAAGTCGCGTGGCAATTCTTCGAAGTAACTTGCTCGTTCTTGGAAGGCTGCCGGCGCATAGATATTGTGGAGAACGACTGTCAGTGGACCCAGAGTACATCGCACTTGTAGATAACGACCACGAAGCACTGGGTTGTCATGAGGGACTTGAGTGGCGTTCTTCAAAGGAGAGTGAGGATGTATCAACGTAGCCAGACCTCCAGTGGCTGGCGACGTGGATACTTCAGGGTAAATAGGCTCTTCAAAGAACAAAGAGCCTTCGTGGTTTGTGATGCGTTGCCAATGGAACGCAACACGGTCGTGGAGACTTGGCGTGCGGAAACGGGTTTCTTGGATAAAGGAAACGTCGTGAACACTTGATAGTTTGTCGAGGATGTACCGATGACTGTTGGAGAAGCCATTGGTGTTGAGGGAGATGATTTGTGGGTCCCAGTCCACGAGTTCAGTTGGGACATCGGAGAAGTTGTTGTCACTCATCACGAGTACAGATGAAAATGAGTAGAATGGAGGGGTCAGAGGGGAGGTTGAAATGGATTGAAGCAGGGGATAGAAGCCTTAGAGTTGATCGTCCTCCAAATCGAGGGGATCAATTTCGTCGGCGTTCATGGAGTGGTGAGCTTTGCTGCAGAGCTCGTCGATGTGGTAATTGTTGGTGATGCTTTTGAGCATCGAGATGGCCGACAAGACGGGAGCCGGCAAAGTGAACTTCTCGAGATTGTCGCTGAAGTTTTCGATCAAAGCAAACAGCGACCAGTCCGTCAAGCAGTTGGTGTCAGGCAATCTTGTTGCTTCTTGGTTCAATAGAACAGTCAGTGCCTCCGAGTTTGTGTAGAGGTCTGGGGCCCGATTTGAGAGGAATAAGTCAATCGTAGCAAGTGCAAAGAGGATGCGCTTGATCTCTGGTATGTCCGTGGTCAATTCTTCCAAGATTTCTGACGGGTGAATCTTGTATTGAGCCATGAAGTTGACGTGATGTTTGTAGTTGTGAGGCTTGCCTTGAGCTTTTAACAAAGCCATCTTGCGCTCAATAGTCTTGGTTGCAACAAGTGACTGAAACAAACTGAGGTCTTCATCTTGTGCGTACATAGCATGTGCAACGAGCTGAGGATCATCTCGCAAAATGCGTTGACATTCGGTGATACTGCCTTCGACTTTCTTGTCTCGAATGATCTTCTTCGCCAATTCGAGGTGGGCTGCAGCAGACTTGTTAAGTCGTTGTTTCTTCGCTTTGCCTTTGGTCTTTTTCGGGCGTGGCGCACTTGAATCTTCCAATACAATTCGAGGCACTGCAAAGTCTTCAAACGAGAGTTCCACGTCGTCTTCTTCGAGGATATGAAAACGGTTGGATGTCGGCAGGGGATCCAAACGTGGGGACGAAGGCAAAGTACGTTTTGGAGCTGGTCCAGACCGGTAGCCCGTTACCAATTGAAGGTCCAGCGAGTTCTTGGGCTGCTCACTTGGTGGAGCAAGAGCGGGCGATTCGTTGGTAGACATTTCCACATCTTCTTGTTGTTTGTCTTGTCCATTGTTGTTAGGGGGATCGCTGTCACCAGACATATCGACATCAGAGCCATGAGAAGGAGCTGTTGGCTGTGGTTGTTCATCTTGACGATCTCCAGATGCCTCAGTTGAGTCGGCCTCGCCTTCCGCATTTGTTCCAAGGTCTTGATCATGATCGTCTCCATCAGGTTCAGGTTCTTTTTCTCCTGACGGAGGAGATTTTGCCGCTGCCTTGGCCGCTTTTGCCTTCGCTTTTTCAGCCTTGGCCTCTGCACGTCGTGAAACAATCGACGGAGGCAATGTCTTGTTCAGAGCAGCGATCTTGTGCTGAAACACGACGACAAAAGGCTGACCCGACGGATCCGTAATGGTGATTTCGCGTAGTGTGTCGCCGGATTTTGGCACCAACACTGCTGGAGGCGCAGGCGACTTGAAAATGACTCTCAAATGCGGCGACTTGATGTTCTGACCAGCAGTAGGGTTGAATGCTGCTATCACTGACTTGGTCAATGCAGCCATTTTCTTGACAATCGCCTTGGCCATCGAAGGGTGACTGACCTTGTTGAACGTAACGTAGTAGTTGTTGCCATAACGCGAGTACTTGGGAACCAGGAAATCTTTGCCACCAAGTCGAAACGTTGTGCCTCCCATTTCCACGCACGTAGACAAGTTGTAACTTGAGATCACAATGGTCTGTGGGTTCTTCTTGTGGATCAAAATGTTCGGAAATTTGGAGCCCCATAACGAACCAGGATTTTCCTTGACAAATTGATCGCAGATGACTTTTTCGGACCAGTCCTTGTAGCCTTCGCCCAACTTGACTGTGAGCTCGTACACTTGGGACTGGGGGGTGAGCAAAATGTTTTCAATGAAGGCGTCCATGTCACCAGAGTCTTTGTAGAATGCGTCCGCCATGGCCTCGCATCGCGCAATATCGTCATCGGCAATAGCATGAGCACCAGTGTTGCGATGTTTCGCGCCTTTGGGGGCATTGCCTTGCTTGGAATCTTTCTTGGACGAAGCTGAATCCTTGCCGGGAGTCTTTTGCGTCCATGGATTGGCCTTTTCAGCGTTTTGTTGCTCTTGATCGCCTTGTATTTTGTCTGCCGCGGTAGGAGGATCAACAGCGCCATTTCCTTGAGCAACGGATTTGTCGACAATGTCTTGATTTGACTGTTCATTGTCATTGTTTGTCGATTGTTCCTCTTGAATAACTTCTCCAGGAGTATCACACGACTTCGCTTGGCCGTTAATGTCGCCTGACCCATCAACCTCAGAGTGAATTTGAGTATTTCCCTCGTCGGTTAAGGCCTCGGATTCAGTAGAATCCTTCCCCTCGGCGTCTCCAGAGACCATATCCACGTCCTCTTGAGATTTTTCTTCTTCCTCTCCCGTTCTAGGAGGCTCAGCACAGGGGGCGACACGGTTGGTGGCTGCTGGCTCAGTCCCATTGGTCACGAGAAAGGCCGGGGCCAGACCCCCAGTGACAGGGGTAGAAGGGGAATCCATGCCATCCCCGCAGCACGGTGACTGGGGTACACCATTGCTCCGGCGAGAACCCAAATCGGGATACCGCCCCCGCCCCTCCGAAGAGGCCCCTGGGGGGAAGTAGACAGAACCGCAGGGTGTGCCCATAGGGGGGGCCCTCGTAGCCTCTAGGGCTGGCATGGACCCCGTTTTCTCGCCGCCTTCACTGGGGATCGACTCCAATTGGAGTCCAGGGAAGCAGCCACCACAGGCACAAGGCCCCAGTGGTTCGCCCTCCTGAGTGAGGGCTTCGCTAGACAAGTTAACGACAGTGGTCTGGGGGTCAACCACTGACCCACTGAGGTTGACCCCCCCTGGAACTCCGGCGAGTGGAGCACCAGGTGAAGCGCTGGGGGAGCGAGACGCAGATTGGTCTCCAGAGACGCTGTTGGGGTCGAACTCGACCTCCACTTCGGCCCTAGGGTTAGGTGTAGAGACATTACTCACACCACTTCCGCCATCCTGATTGGACGACGAAAGTGGGTGAGGTGATACAATACCTGGAATGATGGTGACTCCGTGAGTGTTGGTCTCACGGAGCTCGGAACAGCTGTTGGCGTTGGACATTTTGAGCGCGGCGGCACTTGATAACTTCTTGACTTGAGGGGTACGAGGCAAATTCGGAAGTGCAGTTTGTGGGGTATGCTTGGGACTCTCGCGTGTTGATTTCGGACCAAGTTGGTGCTTGGTCGTCCACCACACGAGCATGACACCTTTCAAACATGCCAGACGTGGCGAGTGGGTGTCTCGATGGGGTCGAGATGTGCATGTGGCACGTGTGTACCAAGTGGAGAAAAAGTGGCATCGAGATGCAGTTTGTGGGGTATGCTTGGGACTCTCGCGTGTTGATTTCGGACCAAGTTGGTGCTTGGTCGTCCACCACACGAGCATGACACCTTTCAAACATGCCAGACGTGACGAGTGGGTATCTCGATGGGGTCGAGATGTGCATGTGGCACGTGTGTACCAAGTGGAGAAAAAGTGGCATCGAGATGCAGTTTGTGGGGTATGCTTGGGACTCTCGCGTGTTGATTTCGGACCAAGTTGGTGCTTGGTCGTCCACCACACGAGCATGACACCTTTCAAACATGCCAGACGTGGCGAGTGGGTGTCTCGATGGGGTCGAGATGTGCATGTGGCACGTGTGTACCAAGTGGAGAAAAAGTGGCATCGAGATGCAGTTTGTGGGGTATGCTTGGGACTCTCGCGTGTTGATTTCGGACCAAGTTGGTGCTTGGTCGTCCACCACACGAGCATGACACCTTTCAAACATGCCAGACGTGGCGAGTGGGTGTCTCGATGGGGTCGAGATGTGCATGTGGCACGTGTGTACCAAGTGGAGAAAAAGTGGCATCGAGATGCAGTTTGTGGGGTATGCTTGGGACTCTCGCGTGTTGATTTCGGACCAAGTTGGTGCTTGGTCGTCCACCACACGAGCATGACACCTTTCAAACATGCCAGACGTGGCGAGTGGGTGTCTCGATGGGGTCGAGATGTGCATGTGGCACGTGTGTACCAAGTGGAGAAAAAGTGGCATCGAGATGCAGTTTGTGGGGTATGCTTGGGACTCTCGCGTGTTGATTTCGGACCAAGTTGGTGCTTGGTCGTCCACCACACGAGCATGACACCTTTCAAACATGCCAGACGTGGCGAGTGGGTGTCTCGATGGGGTCGAGATGTGCATGTGGCACGTGTGTACCAAGTGGAGAAAAAGTGGCATCGAGATGCAGTTTGTGGGGTATGCTTGGGACTCTCGCGTGTTGATTTCGGACCAAGTTGGTGCTTGGTCGTCCACCACACGAGCATGACACCTTTCAAACATGCCAGACGTGGCGAGTGGGTGTCTCGATGGGGTCGAGATGTGCATGTGGCACGTGTGTACCAAGTGGAGAAAAAGTGGCATCGAGATGCAGTTTGTGGGGTATGCTTGGGACTCTCGCGTGTTGATTTCGGACCAAGTTGGTGCTTGGTCGTCCACCACACGAGCATGACACCTTTCAAACATGCCAGACGTGGCGAGTGGGTGTCTCGATGGGGTCGAGATGTGCATGTGGCACGTGTGTACCAAGTGGAGAAAAAGTGGCATCGAGATGCAGTTTGTGGGGTATGCTTGGGACTCTCGCGTGTTGATTTCGGACCAAGTTGGTGCTTGGTCGTCCACCACACGAGCATGACACCTTTCAAACATGCCAGACGTGGCGAGTGGGTGTCTCGATGGGGTCGAGATGTGCATGTGGCACGTGTGTACCAAGTGGAGAAAAAGTGGCATCGAGATGCAGTTTGTGGGGTATGCTTGGGACTCTCGCGTGTTGATTTCGGACCAAGTTGGTGCTTGGTCGTCCACCACACGAGCATGACACCTTTCAAACATGCCAGACGTGGCGAGTGGGTGTCTCGATGGGGTCGAGATGTGCATGTGGCACGTGTGTACCAAGTGGAGAAAAAGTGGCATCGAGATGCAGTTTGTGGGGTATGCTTGGGACTCTCGCGTGTTGATTTCGGACCAAGTTGGTGCTTGGTCGTCCACCACACGAGCATGACACCTTTCAAACATGCCAGACGTGGCGAGTGGGTGTCTCGATGGGGTCGAGATGTGCATGTGGCACGTGTGTACCAAGTGGAGAAAAAGTGGCATCGAGATGCAGTTTGTGGGGTATGCTTGGGACTCTCGCGTGTTGATTTCGGACCAAGTTGGTGCTTGGTCGTCCACCACGAGCATGACACCTTTCAAACATGCCAGACGTGGCGAGTGGGTGTCTCGATGGGGTCGAGATGTGCATGTGGCACGTGTGTACCAAGTGGAGAAAAAGTGGCATCGAGATGCAGTTTGTGGGGTATGCTTGGGACTCTCGCGTGTTGATTTCGGACCAAGTTGGTGCTTGGTCGTCCACCACACGAGCATGACACCTTTCAAACATGCCAGACGTGGCGAGTGGGTGTCTCGATGGGGTCGAGATGTGCATGTGGCACGTGTGTACCAAGTGGAGAAAAAGTGGCATCGAGATGCAGTTTGTGGGGTATGCTTGGGACTCTCGCGTGTTGATTTCGGACCAAGTTGGTGCTTGGTCGTCCACCACACGAGCATGACACCTTTCAAACATGCCAGACGTGGCGAGTGGGTGTCTCGATGGGGTCGAGATGTGCATGTGGCACGTGTGTACCAAGTGGAGAAAAAGTGGCATCGAGATGCAGTTTGTGGGGTATGCTTGGGACTCTCGCGTGTTGATTTCGGACCAAGTTGGTGCTTGGTCGTCCACCACACGAGCATGACACCTTTCAAACATGCCAGACGTGGCGAGTGGGTGTCTCGATGGGGTCGAGATGTGCATGTGGCACGTGTGTACCAAGTGGAGAAAAAGTGGCATCGAGATGCAGTTTGTGGGGTATGCTTGGGACTCTCGCGTGTTGATTTCGGACCAAGTTGGTGCTTGGTCGTCCACCACACGAGCATGACACCTTTCAAACATGCCAGACGTGGCGAGTGGGTGTCTCGATGGGGTCGAGATGTGCATGTGGCACGTGTGTACCAAGTGGAGAAAAAGTGGCATCGAGATGCAGTTTGTGGGGTATGCTTGGGACTCTCGCGTGTTGATTTCGGACCAAGTTGGTGCTTGGTCGTCCACCACACGAGCATGACACCTTTCAAACATGCCAGACGTGGCGAGTGGGTGTCTCGATGGGGTCGAGATGTGCATGTGGCACGTGTGTACCAAGTGGAGAAAAAGTGGCATCGAGATGCAGTTTGTGGGGTATGCTTGGGACTCTCGCGTGTTGATTTCGGACCAAGTTGGTGCTTGGTCGTCCACCACACGAGCATGACACCTTTCAAACATGCCAGACGTGGCGAGTGGGTGTCTCGATGGGGTCGAGATGTGCATGTGGCACGTGTGTACCAAGTGGAGAAAAAGTGGCATCGAGATGCAGTTTGTGGGGTATGCTTGGGACTCTCGCGTGTTGATTTCGGACCAAGTTGGTGCTTGGTCGTCCACCACACGAGCATGACACCTTTCAAACATGCCAGACGTGGCGAGTGGGTGTCTCGATGGGGTCGAGATGTGCATGTGGCACGTGTGTACCAAGTGGAGAAAAAGTGGCATCGAGATGCAGTTTGTGGGGTATGCTTGGGACTCTCGCGTGTTGATTTCGGACCAAGTTGGTGCTTGGTCGTCCACCACACGAGCATGACACCTTTCAAACATGCCAGACGTGGGAGTGGGTGTCTCGATGGGGTCGAGATGTGCATGTGGCACGTGTGTACCAAGTGGAGAAAAAGTGGCATCGAGATGCAGTTTGTGGGGTATGCTTGGGACTCTCGCGTGTTGATTTCGGACCAAGTTGGTGCTTGGTCGTCCACCACACGAGCATGACACCTTTCAAACATGCCAGACGTGGCGAGTGGGTGTCTCGATGGGGTCGAGATGTGCATGTGGCACGTGTGTACCAAGTGGAGAAAAAGTGGCATCGAGATGCAGTTTGTGGGGTATGCTTGGGACTCTCGCGTGTTGATTTCGGACCAAGTTGGTGCTTGGTCGTCCACCACACGAGCATGACACCTTTCAAACATGCCAGACGTGGCGAGTGGGTGTCTCGATGGGGTCGAGATGTGCATGTGGCACGTGTGTACCAAGTGGAGAAAAAGTGGCATCGAGATGCAGTTTGTGGGGTATGCTTGGGACTCTCGCGTGTTGATTTCGGACCAAGTTGGTGCTTGGTCGTCCACCACACGAGCATGACACCTTTCAAACATGCCAGACGTGGCGAGTGGGTGTCTCGATGGGGTCGAGATGTGCATGTGGCACGTGTGTACCAAGTGGAGAAAAAGTGGCATCGAGATGCAGTTTGTGGGGTATGCTTGGGACTCTCGCGTGTTGATTTCGGACCAAGTTGGTGCTTGGTCGTCCACCACACGAGCATGACACCTTTCAAACATGCCAGACGTGGCGAGTGGGTGTCTCGATGGGGTCGAGATGTGCATGTGGCACATGTGTACCAAGTGGAGAAAAAGTGGCATCGAGATGCAGTTTGTGGGGTATGCTTGGGACTCTCGCGTGTTGATTTCGGACCAAGTTGGTGCTTGGTCGTCCACCACACGAGCATGACACCTTTCAAACATGCCAGACGTGGCGAGTGGGTGTCTCGATGGGGTCGAGATGTGCATGTGGCACGTGTGTACCAAGTGGAGAAAAAGTGGCATCGAGATGCAGTTTGTGGGGTATGCTTGGGACTCTCGCGTGTTGATTTCGGACCAAGTTGGTGCTTGGTCGTCCACCACACGAGCATGACACCTTTCAAACATGCCAGACGTGGCGAGTGGGTGTCTCGATGGGGTCGAGATGTGCATGTGGCACGTGTGTACCAAGTGGAGAAAAAGTGGCATCGAGATGCAGTTTGTGGGGTATGCTTGGGACTCTCGCGTGTTGATTTCGGACCAAGTTGGTGCTTGGTCGTCCACCACACGAGCATGACACCTTTCAAACATGCCAGACGTGGCGAGTGGGTGTCTCGATGGGGTCGAGATGTGCATGTGGCACGTGTGTACCAAGTGGAGAAAAAGTGGCATCGAGATGCAGTTTGTGGGGTATGCTTGGGACTCTCGCGTGTTGATTTCGGACCAAGTTGGTGCTTGGTCGTCCACCACACGAGCATGACACCTTTCAAACATGCCAGACGTGGCGAGTGGGTGTCTCGATGGGGTCGAGATGTGCATGTGGCACGTGTGTACCAAGTGGAGAAAAAGTGGCATCGAGATGCAGTTTGTGGGGTATGCTTGGGACTCTCGCGTGTTGATTTCGGACCAAGTTGGTGCTTGGTCGTCCACCACACGAGCATGACACCTTTCAAACATGCCAGACGTGGCGAGTGGGTGTCTCGATGGGGTCGAGATGTGCATGTGGCACGTGTGTACCAAGTGGAGAAAAAGTGGCATCGAGATGCAGTTTGTGGGGTATGCTTGGGACTCTCGCGTGTTGATTTCGGACCAAGTTGGTGCTTGGTCGTCCACCACACGAGCATGACACCTTTCAAACATGCCAGACGTGGCGAGTGGGTGTCTCGATGGGGTCGAGATGTGCATGTGGCACGTGTGTACCAAGTGGAGAAAAAGTGGCATCGAGATGCAGTTTGTGGGGTATGCTTGGGACTCTCGCGTGTTGATTTCGGACCAAGTTGGTGCTTGGTCGTCCACCACACGAGCATGACACCTTTCAAACATGCCAGACGTGGCGAGTGGGTGTCTCGATGGGGTCGAGATGTGCATGTGGCACGTGTGTACCAAGTGGAGAAAAAGTGGCATCGAGATGCAGTTTGTGGGGTATGCTTGGGACTCTCGCGTGTTGATTTCGGACCAAGTTGGTGCTTGGTCGTCCACCACACGAGCATGACACCTTTCAAACATGCCAGACGTGGCGAGTGGGTGTCTCGATGGGGTCGAGATGTGCATGTGGCACGTGTGTACCAAGTGGAGAAAAAGTGGCATCGAGATGCAGTTTGTGGGGTATGCTTGGGACTCTCGCGTGTTGATTTCGGACCAAGTTGGTGCTTGGTCGTCCACCACACGAGCATGACACCTTTCAAACATGCCAGACGTGGCGAGTGGGTGTCTCGATGGGGTCGAGATGTGCATGTGGCACGTGTGTACCAAGTGGAGAAAAAGTGGCATCGAGATGCAGTTTGTGGGGTATGCTTGGGACTCTCGCGTGTTGATTTCGGACCAAGTTGGTGCTTGGTCGTCCACCACACGAGCATGACACCTTTCAAACATGCCAGACGTGGCGAGTGGGTGTCTCGATGGGGTCGAGATGTGCATGTGGCACGTGTGTACCAAGTGGAGAAAAAGTGGCATCGAGATGCAGTTTGTGGGGTATGCTTGGGACTCTCGCGTGTTGATTTCGGACCAAGTTGGTGCTTGGTCGTCCACCACACGAGCATGACACCTTTCAAACATGCCAGACGTGGCGAGTGGGTGTCTCGATGGGGTCGAGATGTGCATGTGGCACGTGTGTACCAAGTGGAGAAAAAGTGGCATCGAGATGCAGTTTGTGGGGTATGCTTGGGACTCTCGCGTGTTGATTTCGGACCAAGTTGGTGCTTGGTCGTCCACCACACGAGCATGACACCTTTCAAACATGCCAGACGTGGCGAGTGGGTGTCTCGATGGGGTCGAGATGTGCATGTGGCACGTGTGTACCAAGTGGAGAAAAAGTGGCATCGAGATGCAGTTTGTGGGGTATGCTTGGGACTCTCGCGTGTTGATTTCGGACCAAGTTGGTGCTTGGTCGTCCACCACACGAGCATGACACCTTTCAAACATGCCAGACGTGGCGAGTGGGTGTCTCGATGGGGTCGAGATGTGCATGTGGCACGTGTGTACCAAGTGGAGAAAAAGTGGCATCGAGATGCAGTTTGTGGGGTATGCTTGGGACTCTCGCGTGTTGATTTCGGACCAAGTTGGTGCTTGGTCGTCCACCACACGAGCATGACACCTTTCAAACATGCCAGACGTGGCGAGTGGGTGTCTCGATGGGGTCGAGATGTGCATGTGGCACGTGTGTACCAAGTGGAGAAAAAGTGGCATCGAGATGCAGTTTGTGGGGTATGCTTGGGACTCTCGCGTGTTGATTTCGGACCAAGTTGGTGCTTGGTCGTCCACCACACGAGCATGACACCTTTCAAACATGCCAGACGTGGCGAGTGGGTGTCTCGATGGGGTCGAGATGTGCATGTGGCACGTGTGTACCAAGTGGAGAAAAAGTGGCATCGAGATGCAGTTTGTGGGGTATGCTTGGGACTCTCGCGTGTTGATTTCGGACCAAGTTGGTGCTTGGTCGTCCACCACACGAGCATGACACCTTTCAAACATGCCAGACGTGGCGAGTGGGTGTCTCGATGGGGTCGAGATGTGCATGTGGCACGTGTGTACCAAGTGGAGAAAAAGTGGCATCGAGATGCAGTTTGTGGGGTATGCTTGGGACTCTCGCGTGTTGATTTCGGACCAAGTTGGTGCTTGGTCGTCCACCACACGAGCATGACACCTTTCAAACATGCCAGACGTGGCGAGTGGGTGTCTCGATGGGGTCGAGATGTGCATGTGGCACGTGTGTACCAAGTGGAGAAAAAGTGGCATCGAGATGCAGTTTGTGGGGTATGCTTGGGACTCTCGCGTGTTGATTTCGGACCAAGTTGGTGCTTGGTCGTCCACCACACGAGCATGACACCTTTCAAACATGCCAGACGTGGCGAGTGGGTGTCTCGATGGGGTCGAGATGTGCATGTGGCACGTGTGTACCAAGTGGAGAAAAAGTGGCATCGAGATGCAGTTTGTGGGGTATGCTTGGGACTCTCGCGTGTTGATTTCGGACCAAGTTGGTGCTTGGTCGTCCACCACACGAGCATGACACCTTTCAAACATGCCAGACGTGGCGAGTGGGTGTCTCGATGGGGTCGAGATGTGCATGTGGCACGTGTGTACCAAGTGGAGAAAAAGTGGCATCGAGATGCAGTTTGTGGGGTATGCTTGGGACTCTCGCGTGTTGATTTCGGACCAAGTTGGTGCTTGGTCGTCCACCACACGAGCATGACACCTTTCAAACATGCCAGACGTGGCGAGTGGGTGTCTCGATGGGGTCGAGATGTGCATGTGGCACGTGTGTACCAAGTGGAGAAAAAGTGGCATCGAGATGCAGTTTGTGGGGTATGCTTGGGACTCTCGCGTGTTGATTTCGGACCAAGTTGGTGCTTGGTCGTCCACCACACGAGCATGACACCTTTCAAACATGCCAGACGTGGCGAGTGGGTGTCTCGATGGGGTCGAGATGTGCATGTGGCACGTGTGTACCAAGTGGAGAAAAAGTGGCATCGAGATGCAGTTTGTGGGGTATGCTTGGGACTCTCGCGTGTTGATTTCGGACCAAGTTGGTGCTTGGTCGTCCACCACACGAGCATGACACCTTTCAAACATGCCAGACGTGGCGAGTGGGTGTCTCGATGGGGTCGAGATGTGCATGTGGCACGTGTGTACCAAGTGGAGAAAAAGTGGCATCGAGATGCAGTTTGTGGGGTATGCTTGGGACTCTCGCGTGTTGATTTCGGACCAAGTTGGTGCTTGGTCGTCCACCACACGAGCATGACACCTTTCAAACATGCCAGACGTGGCGAGTGGGTGTCTCGATGGGGTCGAGATGTGCATGTGGCACGTGTGTACCAAGTGGAGAAAAAGTGGCATCGAGATGCAGTTTGTGGGGTATGCTTGGGACTCTCGCGTGTTGATTTCGGACCAAGTTGGTGCTTGGTCGTCCACCACACGAGCATGACACCTTTCAAACATGCCAGACGTGGCGAGTGGGTGTCTCGATGGGGTCGAGATGTGCATGTGGCACGTGTGTACCAAGTGGAGAAAAAGTGGCATCGAGATGCAGTTTGTGGGGTATGCTTGGGACTCTCGCGTGTTGATTTCGGACCAAGTTGGTGCTTGGTCGTCCACCACACGAGCATGACACCTTTCAAACATGCCAGACGTGGCGAGTGGGTGTCTCGATGGGGTCGAGATGTGCATGTGGCACGTGTGTACCAAGTGGAGAAAAAGTGGCATCGAGATGCAGTTTGTGGGGTATGCTTGGGACTCTCGCGTGTTGATTTCGGACCAAGTTGGTGCTTGGTCGTCCACCACACGAGCATGACACCTTTCAAACATGCCAGACGTGGCGAGTGGGTGTCTCGATGGGGTCGAGATGTGCATGTGGCACGTGTGTACCAAGTGGAGAAAAAGTGGCATCGAGATGCAGTTTGTGGGGTATGCTTGGGACTCTCGCGTGTTGATTTCGGACCAAGTTGGTGCTTGGTCGTCCACCACACGAGCATGACACCTTTCAAACATGCCAGACGTGGCGAGTGGGTGTCTCGATGGGGTCGAGATGTGCATGTGGCACGTGTGTACCAAGTGGAGAAAAAGTGGCATCGAGATGCAGTTTGTGGGGTATGCTTGGGACTCTCGCGTGTTGATTTCGGACCAAGTTGGTGCTTGGTCGTCCACCACACGAGCATGACACCTTTCAAACATGCCAGACGTGGCGAGTGGGTGTCTCGATGGGGTCGAGATGTGCATGTGGCACGTGTGTACCAAGTGGAGAAAAAGTGGCATCGAGATGCAGTTTGTGGGGTATGCTTGGGACTCTCGCGTGTTGATTTCGGACCAAGTTGGTGCTTGGTCGTCCACCACACGAGCATGACACCTTTCAAACATGCCAGACGTGGCGAGTGGGTGTCTCGATGGGGTCGAGATGTGCATGTGGCACGTGTGTACCAAGTGGAGAAAAAGTGGCATCGAGATGCAGTTTGTGGGGTATGCTTGGGACTCTCGCGTGTTGATTTCGGACCAAGTTGGTGCTTGGTCGTCCACCACACGAGCATGACACCTTTCAAACATGCCAGACGTGGCGAGTGGGTGTCTCGATGGGGTCGAGATGTGCATGTGGCACGTGTGTACCAAGTGGAGAAAAAGTGGCATCGAGATGCAGTTTGTGGGGTATGCTTGGGACTCTCGCGTGTTGATTTCGGACCAAGTTGGTGCTTGGTCGTCCACCACACGAGCATGACACCTTTCAAACATGCCAGACGTGGCGAGTGGGTGTCTCGATGGGGTCGAGATGTGCATGTGGCACGTGTGTACCAAGTGGAGAAAAAGTGGCATCGAGATGCAGTTTGTGGGGTATGCTTGGGACTCTCGCGTGTTGATTTCGGACCAAGTTGGTGCTTGGTCGTCCACCACACGAGCATGACACCTTTCAAACATGCCAGACGTGGCGAGTGGGTGTCTCGATGGGGTCGAGATGTGCATGTGGCACGTGTGTACCAAGTGGAGAAAAAGTGGCATCGAGATGCAGTTTGTGGGGTATGCTTGGGACTCTCGCGTGTTGATTTCGGACCAAGTTGGTGCTTGGTCGTCCACCACACGAGCATGACACCTTTCAAACATGCCAGACGTGGCGAGTGGGTGTCTCGATGGGGTCGAGATGTGCATGTGGCACGTGTGTACCAAGTGGAGAAAAAGTGGCATCGAGATGCAGTTTGTGGGGTATGCTTGGGACTCTCGCGTGTTGATTTCGGACCAAGTTGGTGCTTGGTCGTCCACCACACGAGCATGACACCTTTCAAACATGCCAGACGTGGCGAGTGGGTGTCTCGATGGGGTCGAGATGTGCATGTGGCACGTGTGTACCAAGTGGAGAAAAAGTGGCATCGAGATGCAGTTTGTGGGGTATGCTTGGGACTCTCGCGTGTTGATTTCGGACCAAGTTGGTGCTTGGTCGTCCACCACACGAGCATGACACCTTTCAAACATGCCAGACGTGGCGAGTGGGTGTCTCGATGGGGTCGAGATGTGCATGTGGCACGTGTGTACCAAGTGGAGAAAAAGTGGCATCGAGATGCAGTTTGTGGGGTATGCTTGGGACTCTCGCGTGTTGATTTCGGACCAAGTTGGTGCTTGGTCGTCCACCACACGAGCATGACACCTTTCAAACATGCCAGACGTGGCGAGTGGGTGTCTCGATGGGGTCGAGATGTGCATGTGGCACGTGTGTACCAAGTGGAGAAAAAGTGGCATCGAGATGCAGTTTGTGGGGTATGCTTGGGACTCTCGCGTGTTGATTTCGGACCAAGTTGGTGCTTGGTCGTCCACCACACGAGCATGACACCTTTCAAACATGCCAGACGTGGCGAGTGGGTGTCTCGATGGGGTCGAGATGTGCATGTGGCACGTGTGTACCAAGTGGAGAAAAAGTGGCATCGAGATGCAGTTTGTGGGGTATGCTTGGGACTCTCGCGTGTTGATTTCGGACCAAGTTGGTGCTTGGTCGTCCACCACACGAGCATGACACCTTTCAAACATGCCAGACGTGGCGAGTGGGTGTCTCGATGGGGTCGAGATGTGCATGTGGCACGTGTGTACCAAGTGGAGAAAAAGTGGCATCGAGATGCAGTTTGTGGGGTATGCTTGGGACTCTCGCGTGTTGATTTCGGACCAAGTTGGTGCTTGGTCGTCCACCACACGAGCATGACACCTTTCAAACATGCCAGACGTGGCGAGTGGGTGTCTCGATGGGGTCGAGATGTGCATGTGGCACGTGTGTACCAAGTGGAGAAAAAGTGGCATCGAGATGCAGTTTGTGGGGTATGCTTGGGACTCTCGCGTGTTGATTTCGGACCAAGTTGGTGCTTGGTCGTCCACCACACGAGCATGACACCTTTCAAACATGCCAGACGTGGCGAGTGGGTGTCTCGATGGGGTCGAGATGTGCATGTGGCACGTGTGTACCAAGTGGAGAAAAAGTGGCATCGAGATGCAGTTTGTGGGGTATGCTTGGGACTCTCGCGTGTTGATTTCGGACCAAGTTGGTGCTTGGTCGTCCACCACACGAGCATGACACCTTTCAAACATGCCAGACGTGGCGAGTGGGTGTCTCGATGGGGTCGAGATGTGCATGTGGCACGTGTGTACCAAGTGGAGAAAAAGTGGCATCGAGATGCAGTTTGTGGGGTATGCTTGGGACTCTCGCGTGTTGATTTCGGACCAAGTTGGTGCTTGGTCGTCCACCACACGAGCATGACACCTTTCAAACATGCCAGACGTGGCGAGTGGGTGTCTCGATGGGGTCGAGATGTGCATGTGGCACGTGTGTACCAAGTGGAGAAAAAGTGGCATCGAGATGCAGTTTGTGGGGTATGCTTGGGACTCTCGCGTGTTGATTTCGGACCAAGTTGGTGCTTGGTCGTCCACCACACGAGCATGACACCTTTCAAACATGCCAGACGTGGCGAGTGGGTGTCTCGATGGGGTCGAGATGTGCATGTGGCACGTGTGTACCAAGTGGAGAAAAAGTGGCATCGAGATGCAGTTTGTGGGGTATGCTTGGGACTCTCGCGTGTTGATTTCGGACCAAGTTGGTGCTTGGTCGTCCACCACACGAGCATGACACCTTTCAAACATGCCAGACGTGGCGAGTGGGTGTCTCGATGGGGTCGAGATGTGCATGTGGCACGTGTGTACCAAGTGGAGAAAAAGTGGCATCGAGATGCAGTTTGTGGGGTATGCTTGGGACTCTCGCGTGTTGATTTCGGACCAAGTTGGTGCTTGGTCGTCCACCACACGAGCATGACACCTTTCAAACATGCCAGACGTGGCGAGTGGGTGTCTCGATGGGGTCGAGATGTGCATGTGGCACGTGTGTACCAAGTGGAGAAAAAGTGGCATCGAGATGCAGTTTGTGGGGTATGCTTGGGACTCTCGCGTGTTGATTTCGGACCAAGTTGGTGCTTGGTCGTCCACCACACGAGCATGACACCTTTCAAACATGCCAGACGTGGCGAGTGGGTGTCTCGATGGGGTCGAGATGTGCATGTGGCACGTGTGTACCAAGTGGAGAAAAAGTGGCATCGAGATGCAGTTTGTGGGGTATGCTTGGGACTCTCGCGTGTTGATTTCGGACCAAGTTGGTGCTTGGTCGTCCACCACACGAGCATGACACCTTTCAAACATGCCAGACGTGGCGAGTGGGTGTCTCGATGGGGTCGAGATGTGCATGTGGCACGTGTGTACCAAGTGGAGAAAAAGTGGCATCGAGATGCAGTTTGTGGGGTATGTTTGGGACTCTCGCGTGTTGATTTCGGACCAAGTTGGTGCTTGGTCGTCCACCACACGAGCATGACACCTTTCAAACATGCCAGACGTGGCGAGTGGGTGTCTCGATGGGGTCGAGATGTGCATGTGGCACGTGTGTACCAAGTGGAGAAAAAGTGGCATCGAGATGCAGTTTGTGGGGTATGCTTGGGACTCTCGCGTGTTGATTTCGGACCAAGTTGGTGCTTGGTCGTCCACCACACGAGCATGACACCTTTCAAACATGCCAGACGTGGCGAGTGGGTGTCTCGATGGGGTCGAGATGTGCATGTGGCACGTGTGTACCAAGTGGAGAAAAAGTGGCATCGAGATGCAGTTTGTGGGGTATGCTTGGGACTCTCGCGTGTTGATTTCGGACCAAGTTGGTGCTTGGTCGTCCACCACACGAGCATGACACCTTTCAAACATGCCAGACGTGGCGAGTGGGTGTCTCGATGGGGTCGAGATGTGCATGTGGCACGTGTGTACCAAGTGGAGAAAAAGTGGCATCGAGATGCAGTTTGTGGGGTATGCTTGGGACTCTCGCGTGTTGATTTCGGACCAAGTTGGTGCTTGGTCGTCCACCACACGAGCATGACACCTTTCAAACATGCCAGACGTGGCGAGTGGGTGTCTCGATGGGGTCGAGATGTGCATGTGGCACGTGTGTACCAAGTGGAGAAAAAGTGGCATCGAGATGCAGTTTGTGGGGTATGCTTGGGACTCTCGCGTGTTGATTTCGGACCAAGTTGGTGCTTGGTCGTCCACCACACGAGCATGACACCTTTCAAACATGCCAGACGTGGCGAGTGGGTGTCTCGATGGGGTCGAGATGTGCATGTGGCACGTGTGTACCAAGTGGAGAAAAAGTGGCATCGAGATGCAGTTTGTGGGGTATGCTTGGGACTCTCGCGTGTTGATTTCGGACCAAGTTGGTGCTTGGTCGTCCACCACACGAGCATGACACCTTTCAAACATGCCAGACGTGGCGAGTGGGTGTCTCGATGGGGTCGAGATGTGCATGTGGCACGTGTGTACCAAGTGGAGAAAAAGTGGCATCGAGATGCAGTTTGTGGGGTATGCTTGGGACTCTCGCGTGTTGATTTCGGACCAAGTTGGTGCTTGGTCGTCCACCACACGAGCATGACACCTTTCAAACATGCCAGACGTGGCGAGTGGGTGTCTCGATGGGGTCGAGATGTGCATGTGGCACATGTGTACCAAGTGGAGAAAAAGTGGCATCGAGATGCCGCAGTTTGTGGGGTATGCTTGGGACTCTCGCATGTTGATTTAGGACCAAGTTGGTGCTTGGTCGTCCACCACGCGGGCGTGACACCTTTCGGAACATCCTGCCAGACGTGGCGAGTCGAGTGTATCGATGGGGTCGAGATGTGCATGTGGCACGTGTGTGCCAAGTGAAGAAAGAGTGGCATCGAGATGCAGTTTGTGGGGTATGCTTGGGACTCTCGCGTGTTGATTTCGGACCAAGTTGGTGCTTGGTCGTCCACCACACGAGCATGACACCTTTCAAACATGCCAGACATCGCCAGCGGGTGTCTCGATGGGGTCCAGCTGTGCATGTGGCACGTGTGTTACCACCTGGAGAAGAAGTGGCATCGAGATGCAGTTTGTGGGGTATGTTTGGGACTCTCGCGTGTTGATTTCGGACCAAGTTGGTGCTTGGTCGTCCACCACACGAGCATGACACCTTTCAAACATGCCAGACGTGGCGAGTGGGTGTCTCGATGGGGTCGAGATGTGCATGTGGCACGTGTGTACCAAGTGGAGAAAAAGTGGCATCGAGATGCAGTTTGTGGGGTATGCTTGGGACTCTCGCGTGTTGATTTCGGACCAAGTTGGTGCTTGGTCGTCCACCACACGAGCATGACACCTTTCAAACATGCCAGACGTGGCGAGTGGGTGTCTCGATGGGGTCGAGATGTGCATGTGGCACGTGTGTACCAAGTGGAGAAAAAGTGGCATCGAGATGCAGTTTGTGGGGTATGCTTGGGACTCTCGCGTGTTGATTTCGGACCAAGTTGGTGCTTGGTCGTCCACCACACGAGCATGACACCTTTCAAACATGCCAGACGTGGCGAGTGGGTGTCTCGATGGGGTCGAGATGTGCATGTGGCACGTGTGTACCAAGTGGAGAAAAAGTGGCATCGAGATGCAGTTTGTGGGGTATGCTTGGGACTCTCGCGTGTTGATTTCGGACCAAGTTGGTGCTTGGTCGTCCACCACACGAGCATGACACCTTTCAAACATGCCAGACGTGGCGAGTGGGTGTCTCGATGGGGTCGAGATGTGCATGTGGCACGTGTGTACCAAGTGGAGAAAAAGTGGCATCGAGATGCAGTTTGTGGGGTATGCTTGGGACTCTCGCGTGTTGATTTCGGACCAAGTTGGTGCTTGGTCGTCCACCACACGAGCATGACACCTTTCAAACATGCCAGACGTGGCGAGTGGGTGTCTCGATGGGGTCGAGATGTGCATGTGGCACGTGTGTACCAAGTGGAGAAAAAGTGGCATCGAGATGCAGTTTGTGGGGTATGCTTGGGACTCTCGCGTGTTGATTTCGGACCAAGTTGGTGCTTGGTCGTCCACCACACGAGCATGACACCTTTCAAACATGCCAGACGTGGCGAGTGGGTGTCTCGATGGGGTCGAGATGTGCATGTGGCACGTGTGTACCAAGTGGAGAAAAAGTGGCATCGAGATGCAGTTTGTGGGGTATGCTTGGGACTCTCGCGTGTTGATTTCGGACCAAGTTGGTGCTTGGTCGTCCACCACACGAGCATGACACCTTTCAAACATGCCAGACGTGGCGAGTGGGTGTCTCGATGGGGTCGAGATGTGCATGTGGCACGTGTGTACCAAGTGGAGAAAAAGTGGCATCGAAATGCAGTTTGTGGGGTATGCTTGGGACTCTCGCGTGTTGATTTCGGACCAAGTTGGTGCTTGGTCGTCCACCACACGAGCATGACACCTTTCAAACATGCCAGACGTGGCGAGTGGGTGTCTCGATGGGGTCGAGATGTGCATGTGGCACGTGTGTACCAAGTGGAGAAAAAGTGGCATCGAGATGCAGTTTGTGGGGTATGCTTGGGACTCTCGCGTGTTGATTTCGGACCAAGTTGGTGCTTGGTCGTCCACCACACGAGCATGACACCTTTCAAACATGCCAGACGTGGCGAGTGGGTGTCTCGATGGGGTCGAGTTGTGCATGTGGCACGTGTGTACCAAGTGGAGAAAAAGTGGCATCGAGATGCAGTTTGTGGGGTATGCTTGGGACTCTCGCGTGTTGATTTCGGACCAAGTTGGTGCTTGGTCGTCCACCACACGAGCATGACACCTTTCAAACATGCCAGACGTGGCGAGTGGGTGTCTCGATGGGGTCGAGATGTGCATGTGGCACGTGTGTACCAAGTGGAGAAAAAGTGGCATCGAGATGCAGTTTGTGGGGTATGCTTGGGACTCTCGCGTGTTGATTTCGGACCAAGTTGGTGCTTGGTCGTCCACCACACGAGCATGACACCTTTCAAACATGCCAGACGTGGCGAGTGGGTGTCTCGATGGGGTCGAGATGTGCATGTGGCACGTGTGTACCAAGTGGAGAAAAAGTGGCATCGAGATGCAGTTTGTGGGGTATGCTTGGGACTCTCGCGTGTTGATTTCGGACCAAGTTGGTGCTTGGTCGTCCACCACACGAGCATGACACCTTTCAAACATGCCAGACGTGGCGAGTGGGTGTCTCGATGGGGTCGAGATGTGCATGTGGCACGTGTGTACCAAGTGGAGAAAAAGTGGCATCGAGATGCAGTTTGTGGGGTATGCTTGGGACTCTCGCGTGTTGATTTCGGACCAAGTTGGTGCTTGGTCGTCCACCACACGAGCATGACACCTTTCAAACATGCCAGACGTGGCGAGTGGGTGTCTCGATGGGGTCGAGATGTGCATGTGGCACGTGTGTACCAAGTGGAGAAAAAGTGGCATCGAGATGCAGTTTGTGGGGTATGCTTGGGACTCTCGCGTGTTGATTTCGGACCAAGTTGGTGCTTGGTCGTCCACCACACGAGCATGACACCTTTCAAACATGCCAGACGTGGCGAGTGGGTGTCTCGATGGGGTCGAGATGTGCATGTGGCACGTGTGTACCAAGTGGAGAAAAAGTGGCATCGAGATGCAGTTTGTGGGGTATGCTTGGGACTCTCGCGTGTTGATTTCGGACCAAGTTGGTGCTTGGTCGTCCACCACACGAGCATGACACCTTTCAAACATGCCAGACGTGGCGAGTGGGTGTCTCGATGGGGTCGAGATGTGCATGTGGCACGTGGGTACCAAGTGGAGAAAAAGTGGCATCGAGATGCAGTTTGTGGGGTATGCTTGGGACTCTCGCGTGTTGATTTCGGACCAAGTTGGTGCTTGGTCGTCCACCACACGAGCATGACACCTTTCAAACATGCCAGACGTGGCGAGTGGGTGTCTCGATGGGGTCGAGATGTGCATGTGGCACGTGTGTACCAAGTGGAGAAAAAGTGGCATCGAGATGCAGTTTGTGGGGTATGCTTGGGACTCTCGCGTGTTGATTTCGGACCAAGTTGGTGCTTGGTCGTCCACCACACGAGCATGACACCTTTCAAACATGCCAGACGTGGCGAGTGGGTGTCTCGATGGGGTCGAGATGTGCATGTGGCACGTGTGTACCAAGTGGAGAAAAAGTGGCATCGAGATGCAGTTTGTGGGGTATGCTTGGGACTCTCGCGTGTTGATTTCGGACCAAGTTGGTGCTTGGTCGTCCACCACACGAGCATGACACCTTTCAAACATGCCAGACGTGGCGAGTGGGTGTCTCGATGGGGTCGAGATGTGCATGTGGCACGTGGGTACCAAGTGGAGAAAAAGTGGCATCGAGATGCAGTTTGTGGGGTATGCTTGGGACTCTCGCGTGTTGATTTCGGACCAAGTTGGTGCTTGGTCGTCCACCACACGAGCATGACACCTTTCAAACATGCCAGACGTGGCGAGTGGGTGTCTCGATGGGGTCGAGATGTGCATGTGGCACGTGTGTACCAAGTGGAGAAAAAGTGGCATCGAGATGCAGTTTGTGGGGTATGCTTGGGACTCTCGCGTGTTGATTTCGGACCAAGTTGGTGCTTGGTCGTCCACCACACGAGCATGACACCTTTCAAACATGCCAGACGTGGCGAGTGGGTGTCTCGATGGGGTCGAGATGTGCATGTGGCACGTGTGTACCAAGTGGAGAAAAAGTGGCATCGAGATGCAGTTTGTGGGGTATGCTTGGGACTCTCGCGTGTTGATTTCGGACCAAGTTGGTGCTTGGTCGTCCACCACACGAGCATGACACCTTTCAAACATGCCAGACGTGGCGAGTGGGTGTCTCGATGGGGTCGAGATGTGCATGTGGCACGTGTGTACCAAGTGGAGAAAAAGTGGCATCGAGATGCAGTTTGTGGGGTATGCTTGGGACTCTCGCGTGTTGATTTCGGACCAAGTTGGTGCTTGGTCGTCCACCACACGAGCATGACACCTTTCAAACATGCCAGACGTGGCGAGTGGGTGTCTCGATGGGGTCGAGATGTGCATGTGGCACGTGTGTACCAAGTGGAGAAAAAGTGGCATCGAGATGCAGTTTGTGGGGTATGCTTGGGACTCTCGCGTGTTGATTTCGGACCAAGTTGGTGCTTGGTCGTCCACCACACGAGCATGACACCTTTCAAACATGCCAGACGTGGCGAGTGGGTGTCTCGATGGGGTCGAGATGTGCATGTGGCACGTGTGTACCAAGTGGAGAAAAAGTGGCATCGAGATGCAGTTTGTGGGGTATGCTTGGGACTCTCGCGTGTTGATTTCGGACCAAGTTGGTGCTTGGTCGTCCACCACACGAGCATGACACCTTTCAAACATGCCAGACGTGGCGAGTGGGTGTCTCGATGGGGTCGAGATGTGCATGTGGCACGTGTGTACCAAGTGGAGAAAAAGTGGCATCGAGATGCAGTTTGTGGGGTATGCTTGGGACTCTCGCGTGTTGATTTCGGACCAAGTTGGTGCTTGGTCGTCCACCACACGAGCATGACACCTTTCAAACATGCCAGACGTGGCGAGTGGGTGTCTCGATGGGGTCGAGATGTGCATGTGGCACGTGTGTACCAAGTGGAGAAAAAGTGGCATCGAGATGCAGTTTGTGGGGTATGCTTGGGACTCTCGCGTGTTGATTTCGGACCAAGTTGGTGCTTGGTCGTCCACCACACGAGCATGACACCTTTCAAACATGCCAGACGTGGCGAGTGGGTGTCTCGATGGGGTCGAGATGTGCATGTGGCACGTGTGTACCAAGTGGAGAAAAAGTGGCATCGAGATGCAGTTTGTGGGGTATGCTTGGGACTCTCGCGTGTTGATTTCGGACCAAGTTGGTGCTTGGTCGTCCACCACACGAGCATGACACCTTTCAAACATGCCAGACGTGGCGAGTGGGTGTCTCGATGGGGTCGAGATGTGCATGTGGCACGTGTGTACCAAGTGGAGAAAAAGTGGCATCGAGATGCAGTTTGTGGGGTATGCTTGGGACTCTCGCGTGTTGATTTCGGACCAAGTTGGTGCTTGGTCGTCCACCACACGAGCATGACACCTTTCAAACATGCCAGACGTGGCGAGTGGGTGTCTCGATGGGGTCGAGATGTGCATGTGGCACGTGTGTACCAAGTGGAGAAAAAGTGGCATCGAGATGCAGTTTGTGGGGTATGCTTGGGACTCTCGCGTGTTGATTTCGGACCAAGTTGGTGCTTGGTCGTCCACCACACGAGCATGACACCTTTCAAACATGCCAGACGTGGCGAGTGGGTGTCTCGATGGGGTCGAGATGTGCATGTGGCACGTGTGTACCAAGTGGAGAAAAAGTGGCATCGAGATGCAGTTTGTGGGGTATGCTTGGGACTCTCGCGTGTTGATTTCGGACCAAGTTGGTGCTTGGTCGTCCACCACACGAGCATGACACCTTTCAAACATGCCAGACGTGGCGAGTGGGTGTCTCGATGGGGTCGAGATGTGCATGTGGCACGTGTGTACCAAGTGGAGAAAAAGTGGCATCGAGATGCAGTTTGTGGGGTATGCTTGGGACTCTCGCGTGTTGATTTCGGACCAAGTTGGTGCTTGGTCGTCCACCACACGAGCATGACACCTTTCAAACATGCCAGACGTGGCGAGTGGGTGTCTCGATGGGGTCGAGATGTGCATGTGGCACGTGTGTACCAAGTGGAGAAAAAGTGGCATCGAGATGCAGTTTGTGGGGTATGCTTGGGACTCTCGCGTGTTGATTTCGGACCAAGTTGGTGCTTGGTCGTCCACCACACGAGCATGACACCTTTCAAACATGCCAGACGTGGCGAGTGGGTGTCTCGATGGGGTCGAGATGTGCATGTGGCACGTGTGTACCAAGTGGAGAAAAAGTGGCATCGAGATGCAGTTTGTGGGGTATGCTTGGGACTCTCGCGTGTTGATTTCGGACCAAGTTGGTGCTTGGTCGTCCACCACACGAGCATGACACCTTTCAAACATGCCAGACGTGGCGAGTGGGTGTCTCGATGGGGTCGAGATGTGCATGTGGCACGTGTGTACCAAGTGGAGAAAAAGTGGCATCGAGATGCAGTTTGTGGGGTATGCTTGGGACTCTCGCGTGTTGATTTCGGACCAAGTTGGTGCTTGGTCGTCCACCACACGAGCATGACACCTTTCAAACATGCCAGACGTGGCGAGTGGGTGTCTCGATGGGGTCGAGATGTGCATGTGGCACGTGTGTACCAAGTGGAGAAAAAGTGGCATCGAGATGCAGTTTGTGGGGTATGCTTGGGACTCTCGCGTGTTGATTTCGGACCAAGTTGGTGCTTGGTCGTCCACCACACGAGCATGACACCTTTCAAACATGCCAGACGTGGCGAGTGGGTGTCTCGATGGGGTCGAGATGTGCATGTGGCACGTGTGTACCAAGTGGAGAAAAAGTGGCATCGAGATGCAGTTTGTGGGGTATGCTTGGGACTCTCGCGTGTTGATTTCGGACCAAGTTGGTGCTTGGTCGTCCACCACACGAGCATGACACCTTTCAAACATGCCAGACGTGGCGAGTGGGTGTCTCGATGGGGTCGAGATGTGCATGTGGCACGTGTGTACCAAGTGGAGAAAAAGTGGCATCGAGATGCAGTTTGTGGGGTATGCTTGGGACTCTCGCGTGTTGATTTCGGACCAAGTTGGTGCTTGGTCGTCCACCACACGGGCATGACACCTTTCAAACATGCCAGACGTGGCGAGTGGGTGTCTCGATGGGGTCGAGATGTGCATGTGGCACGTGTGTACCAAGTGGAGAAAAAGTGGCATCGAGATGCAGTTTGTGGGGTATGCTTGGGACTCTCGCGTGTTGATTTCGGACCAAGTTGGTGCTTGGTCGTCCACCACACGAGCATGACACCTTTCAAACATGCCAGACGTGGCGAGTGGGTGTCTCGATGGGGTCGAGATGTGCATGTGGCACGTGTGTACCAAGTGGAGAAAAAGTGGCATCGAGATGCAGTTTGTGGGGTATGCTTGGGACTCTCGCGTGTTGATTTCGGACCAAGTTGGTGCTTGGTCGTCCACCACACGAGCATGACACCTTTCAAACATGCCAGACGTGGCGAGTGGGTGTCTCGATGGGGTCGAGATGTGCATGTGGCACGTGTGTACCAAGTGGAGAAAAAGTGGCATCGAGATGCAGTTTGTGGGGTATGCTTGGGACTCTCGCGTGTTGATTTCGGACCAAGTTGGTGCTTGGTCGTCCACCACACGAGCATGACACCTTTCAAACATGCCAGACGTGGCGAGTGGGTGTCTCGATGGGGTCGAGATGTGCATGTGGCACGTGTGTACCAAGTGGAGAAAAAGTGGCATCGAGATGCAGTTTGTGGGGTATGCTTGGGACTCTCGCGTGTTGATTTCGGACCAAGTTGGTGCTTGGTCGTCCACCACACGAGCATGACACCTTTCAAACATGCCAGACGTGGCGAGTGGGTGTCTCGATGGGGTCGAGATGTGCATGTGGCACGTGTGTACCAAGTGGAGAAAAAGTGGCATCGAGATGCAGTTTGTGGGGTATGCTTGGGACTCTCGCGTGTTGATTTCGGACCAAGTTGGTGCTTGGTCGTCCACCACACGAGCATGACACCTTTCAAACATGCCAGACGTGGCGAGTGGGTGTCTCGATGGGGTCGAGATGTGCATGTGGCACGTGTGTACCAAGTGGAGAAAAAGTGGCATCGAGATGCAGTTTGTGGGGTATGCTTGGGACTCTCGCGTGTTGATTTCGGACCAAGTTGGTGCTTGGTCGTCCACCACACGAGCATGACACCTTTCAAACATGCCAGACGTGGCGAGTGGGTGTCTCGATGGGGTCGAGATGTGCATGTGGCACGTGTGTACCAAGTGGAGAAAAAGTGGCATCGAGATGCAGTTTGTGGGGTATGCTTGGGACTCTCGCGTGTTGATTTCGGACCAAGTTGGTGCTTGGTCGTCCACCACACGAGCATGACACCTTTCAAACATGCCAGACGTGGCGAGTGGGTGTCTCGATGGGGTCGAGATGTGCATGTGGCACGTGTGTACCAAGTGGAGAAAAAGTGGCATCGAGATGCAGTTTGTGGGGTATGCTTGGGACTCTCGCGTGTTGATTTCGGACCAAGTTGGTGCTTGGTCGTCCACCACACGAGCATGACACCTTTCAAACATGCCAGACGTGGCGAGTGGGTGTCTCGATGGGGTCGAGATGTGCATGTGGCACGTGTGTACCAAGTGGAGAAAAAGTGGCATCGAGATGCAGTTTGTGGGGTATGCTTGGGACTCTCGCGTGTTGATTTCGGACCAAGTTGGTGCTTGGTCGTCCACCACACGAGCATGACACCTTTCAAACATGCCAGACGTGGCGAGTGGGTGTCTCGATGGGGTCGAGATGTGCATGTGGCACGTGTGTACCAAGTGGAGAAAAAGTGGCATCGAGATGCAGTTTGTGGGGTATGCTTGGGACTCTCGCGTGTTGATTTCGGACCAAGTTGGTGCTTGGTCGTCCACCACACGAGCATGACACCTTTCAAACATGCCAGACGTGGCGAGTGGGTGTCTCGATGGGGTCGAGATGTGCATGTGGCACGTGTGTACCAAGTGGAGAAAAAGTGGCATCGAGATGCAGTTTGTGGGGTATGCTTGGGACTCTCGCGTGTTGATTTCGGACCAAGTTGGTGCTTGGTCGTCCACCACACGAGCATGACACCTTTCAAACATGCCAGACGTGGCGAGTGGGTGTCTCGATGGGGTCGAGATGTGCATGTGGCACGTGTGTACCAAGTGGAGAAAAAGTGGCATCGAGATGCAGTTTGTGGGGTATGCTTGGGACTATCGCTTGTTGATTTCGGACCAAACGAGTCCAATTTCGTGATTGCTGGCAGCTCAGAGCCTAAAGGAGCGCCAACTTTCTCTTTTAACAACGATATATTTGGCCAAGTCAAATCATGTAACACCGTCCACAATACCAAGGAAATATTTGGCGTCAACTGTCCCATGATGATTCGTTATTCCAAGATCCGTCTACTGGATTTGTGCTATTACTCCGATCCAACTGCCTCGTTTCAATATGACTGCAATCCCTTACCTAAACCCTGCTCTGATTTGGAAAGTCCGGAATGGACTCGGATTTGGACTCACACGGATTGTTTGACCACTCGGATTGGTGAACTGGCCTCACTCGGGTTAGTGCCCTTACACTCGGATCCAGTCGGCCGACAATCTGATACACCATATCTCTCTGGCCTGCAATGTACTCAAGGATGAGTTGAGATACTTCGAGACTTGATACGCTGGGACGTGACAATCTCAATTTGCCTCTTCAATACTCCGACCCAAATCATGGTTGGCCTCGCAACTTCTGGAATTGGATTGTTGGCAAAGCTTTCGTAAATCATGGAACTGATCAGCAACTCCCACTGCAACGGCAATGTCGGATCTTGTTGCAATTATGAGATACATGAGACAACCAACAATGCTTCGATAGAGGATACGACTCATCTCTTCTTCTCTTCATCGGTTGTTGGGCACAGGGACTTGCTTTGCTTTTGACCAGATTCTTGAGGTGTCTTCACAGGTTTGCAATCTTGCATTTAGAATTTCGCCACCCCCCCCGGTTTGAGGAACTTGGACTGGTGTATAATGACAGATCTTCTAGGAGAGCGCATGATTTCAATGCCAAGACAGTATGATAGAGGGCCCAAATCCGTCATTTTGAACCGCTTGCTGAGAGTCATCTTCGTGGATTGCATCATTTTGTCAGAGTTGGAAGCGAGAATCAAGTCACCGACGTAAAGTGACACGAGGATGATGTCCTCATCTTGCCGCTCGATATAGATACAATGATCCGCTTTTGACTTAATTCGACAAAATTAAACCGTCAATGGTTTGGTTCCATAATCTAGGTGCTTGTTTCAATCCATAAAGGTATTTCTTCAATTTCAAGACTGGCTTCGAAAACACGGGTTTGCATGGTCGCTTAAGCCCATCAGGATTTCCATGTAAATATCTTCATCCAGATCGCTGTTGAGGAAGGCCGTGTTGACATCCATTTGCTGAAGCTCCAAATTGCGTTTTGCATCAAGGCTGAGTAGTACGCGAATAGATGTAAACTTGGCCCTGGTGCAAACGTTTCTTCAAAGCCGATACCAAATCTCTGGGAATATCCTTTCGCCACCTAGCGTGCCTTGTACTTGTCGACTGATCCGTTTGCTTTTCCTTGACCTTGAACACCCACTTGCAACCGATAGCTTTTCTTCCTTGAGATAATTCTACCACATCCCAAGTCTTGTTGTCCAAAAGTGACTTGGTTTCCGACTCACATGCGACTTTCCAATGGCTCGCATTGCCAGAAGTCGAAGGCAAATCTTCTCCCAATGAAGCTGCAATGTGGACAAATTGAACGACTTCCCACCATGCTCGAGGCGGCATAGTTTGCCGTTTGCTTTGGCGTCGTTCAGAGTGACTCGGATCGATTTGGACGTTTGACGCCAGTGTCTGGTGCAAAGAAATCTTCATCATCAGAGGCATTATCCTCCGACTCGTTGGTTTCTTGATTTTCTTTGTTCCTTGGGGCTGATGATGTTTGCTTTGGCTGGGGATGTTCAGTCATGTTTTCCAAAGATGCTGTTCGATCAGGTCGCTTGACTGACATTGGACGATCATGTCGTGGAGGTCGGTCTTGACTAGCTACCGCTGGTACTGGATCAGGTTCAAATGTTGATTGGAGTGCGTTTTGGATAGCGTTGTTCGGTCAAGTTTTCTAATAACTCTGATCGGTCAGGATGCTTCATTGCCCCTGGACGCGGTCTTGGCACATCTCGCTCTTGATGCGTTTCTGTGTCATTTACATCCATGTTGCCACTCATACTGTCGTCTTCGTATTCTTCATCGTTCATGCTGTCGTCTTCAAATTCTTCATGTTCTTGCTATTGAGGTTGTTGGTAGTTGGAGTCACTTTAATCAAATTTGTCATTTGTGATGGGGAAGGTCACAGTGCCTTGTGGCTCTGAGCTGTCATCAATCGGGAACTTGGATGACTGATGATAATTCTTTCAGTTTCGAGATCTTCAAGACGATAACCTTGATCAAAGCGATCGTAGCCAACCAACCGACATCGAGTAGACTTGGCATCGAACTTCTTGCGTTTTTCTTTGGGTACATGGACATAGGCTTCGCATCCAAATACTCGAAAATGGCCAATCTTGGGCTTCCTGCCAGTGACCACTTCATACGGCGATTTCTTCTCTTCAAGTGCTTGCGTTGGCATACGATTTGAAATATGGGCAGCAACAGCTTCGGCCCAGTATTCCTTGGGTAGTCTTGCGTGTTCAAGCATACAGCGTGCAATTTCAACCAGTGTGCGATTCATCCGCTCAGCCATGTCATTCAGTTCGGGTGTGTATACTGGCGAATATACTGTCGAAAACCGCTGTTGGATTTCAGACTTCTTGCAGTACTCTTCAAATTGCTTGTTTTGATACTCTTTGCCATTGTCACTTCGAAGACGTTTGATGCATGTATTGAATTGATTCTTCACCATGGCATGAAACTCTGTGAACTTGGCGAAGACTTCGGACATGTGACGCATCAAGTAAACCCAGCAATACGTTGAATTACCGCATATGAAGGTAACAAAGTACAAATTTCCACCACGACTTGGGGTTTGCATTGGTCCGCACACGTCGGAGCTGACTTCTTCAAACAGCGTGGTCGACCGATTCGAGGACTTCTTTGCAAACTTGAAGCGTGCATGCTTTCCCAAAGCACACGAGTCGCAGAAATTCCAGTCTTTGACAGTCTTCAATGCCAAATCGCTCGCCATATCATTCTTCACTAGTGTTTCGAGGCCTTGACAGCCGATGTGACCTAGACGATCGTGCCACAACTTGGACTGGGTGGACTTCACTTCAGTGAGGTTGGCCCTTGCACTTCCTTCCTTGACAGGTTGCATCGACAACTTGTAGAGGCCCTTCCCGAAACGACTTCCAATGTTGAATGATCTTCCTTGCTTTTCCATGATGCAATTGTTCTTCTCAAAGAAATTTTCGCGTCATCAGCGGCAAATTGGCTGACTGAAAAAAGGTTTCGACTGATCTTCGGGATGAACCAAACGTTACTCAAGACACCACGTTGAAGTCCTTGATGCGTCATCAGTTCCACCGCCACCTCGACTTGACCAACCGCTTCAATAACGTCGTCGTCAGCAAGGTGAACCTTGATTGGCTCCATGGGCGAGTAGTTCTTGCAGTTCGCCATGGAGTTCGTCATGTGGTGCGTCGCACCCGAGTCGATGAACCAGTCGTTGCCGCTACTCGTCCTTTCTTCATGTCCACTTAAAGAGATAATCACTTTCTTCCTTGGCCGTCGCTGCAACTCTTTGCTTCTTTTTACCACGACGGTCGCACTTGTTTGCCCAGTGGCCCATTTGGCCACAGATCTTGCATGGGAAACGCTTCATCTTCTCTTGCCTCGTGAGGAACTCCACGCTTTTCATTGATGGTGGACACCAAGTACGGCCATCCACATCATCGCCATTCGAAAGTTATGTCGCCATCATGTTGCGCCACCGAGATGCCCGATTGGAATAACCACTGGTTTTGGCTAGCGCTCTCATGCTACACACTACCTATGGCCATTCTAATGGTGAGCTATGCTTCATACGTATCTTGGCTACGATCCTGCCAAGTTGCTTCATGGACCGTGGCGCCGTTCGAAATCCAGCTCTCGAGATGCTTGCGCTTGGGACCTATCCGCTCATGGCGCATGTCAAAACAGCACCTCTCAAATATTTTACCTGGTATATTATTTTTGGGAGTTTTTAATACCCCAACCCAAACGGGATTTTCTCTCTATCTCGCCGCCATCAACTCCGATGAAGACGCTCCTGAAAACAACTATGCTTGTCATGGAACGTCCGGCCTCGATGATCTTTTTGGCTGGCCAAATCGTCCAAGAACATTTATTTTGGATGGTCCTCTATCTCAAACCCAGCTTTTCCAATGGTTCCAGCGATTTAATTTGGCCTCTAGGGGTCGAATTGAATTGGCCAAGACCTTTTTTGGGCTTTTTGGACTCCTACCTCTGGCCAATTTATTTGCCTTGGGCCTGATTTTATTCTGTCTCGACCCTTTTGGCAATTTTTAACCTTCCTCTCCTGTTGATGTATTTATTCATGGATCGACTTTACCTCAAGCTTTTATTTACTTGGCCATTTTCACAAAGTCTTTATAAAAGTTTCAAGTCCTATATGGTCAACCTGAAATCGCCTTGTATCTCGCCGCCATCAACTCGGTTCAAGATGGTCATGAAAAGAAAGTTGCTTGTATGGCTCTTCTCTATACTGTTGAATTTTTTCACGGTCTGTATCGCCTTGGAACATTTTTATGCCATGCCTGCTTCAACTGACCTCACACCCAAGTCTATTTTTCAACTCAACTCTGGTTCAGCAACACTTGACGATTTTCCACAAGAACCTTCCAAGGTCACAATTTCCCAACACATAATTATTATGCGACCTATGAATCCAAAATACAAAGTCTAGTTTGCGGCGCATTTGGGCCATATTAATTCGTTAATATACTCAGTTAACCGCCACACTAGCATGACACCTTTCAAACATGCCAGACGTGGCGATTGGGCTTGACACCTGTGGTCTTTGTAATGCTGTACCTCAATTCTAGCGGCTCATGGAAGATTCAGCGTCTTGCAATATTTGCAAGACGCTGAATTTAAGTTGAAACTGTCTGGGGCAAGACATCGGCGATGTTTCTAGGACATATTGCCACTCCTGCCGGGATTTTGCCAAATCCCGAAAAAGTCAAATCCGTGTTGAAAATACGACCGCTCCGAAATGTGGCCAAAGTACGAGCGTTAATCGGATTAGCAGGATATTTAAGAAAATTCATACAAGGATTCGCGGCCATCTCTAAACCACACGGACATCTGAAAGCTGCCGAAAAATTCGTGCGGAAATTCAAGTGTGACAATGCAAAAATGGATCATGGATCAACGAGGGCGATGCGAGTTTGAAATTGAATGCTACGGAATCGTATGGGCTACCAAGAAATTCCGACCATACATCGACATACGACCTTTTACTATTTACACGGAGCTTTCATGGGGCTATTGAAACCTGGATTTCACTCTACAAACGGCAAACTTGCACGATGGATCGTACACTTGCAAAGTCTGGATTTTACCGTTGTTCATAGACCCGGATCTAAGATGGGATGTACAGACGGACTCTCGCGTTTACCCCTGGAACCAACACTTGCTGAAATCGAGTCGTCACCCACTTATCGGTACAATGTGTCCACCTCTGAGTGGGTTTGGCAACATGCAATCGCTGCAATCGAGACTCGTAGCAATCTAAATCCGCGTCTGACTCTCCGACACCGATACGCCTTGTTTTGGAACAATTGGAGTCTGACCTGGGTCCCAAGCTACCTTAGATAGTAGATTTTGAGCTTATATTTCATATGAAGGCCCACGAAACAAAATCGGTGAGCCTGGCAAAATTAATAGTCGAGATAAGTAGCTTCAAAGGTTTTACCTTTTGAAAACTTATTTTCGAGGAAACGAAAAAAAACAGTTCAAGCTCTCCTGATTGATGGGCAGTGTGTTTTAAACATTTGTGAAGGTGGCCACCGAATGTCCGAAGAAGAGAAGGAGACGTCGGTGGCGATAGAGTATGAAATCTGCTCTGATGTGGACGATGACTACCGACCACAACAATTCACGTCAAGAGCAGCCCTCAATGAAGACATTGAAACAAGAGCTCAAAATAAAATCGTTCTAGTTGACATAGGTGTGTCGACACAGTTCTGAACTTGGGGCTTGTTTTAAACATGTCACAATTTGATTTATTCAAACTTTGAAGTCCTTTTCCATGACTTTATTGTCAAATTCAGAAGAAACAGATGCTTTGACTGGAAACAAGGAATCCAAATATACAAAAATCTCAAAAAAGATTTTTTTCGAGATTTCCCCCCATCGACGCCCCCTCATGGCAGGGCCACATCAATACTGCGAGTTGAGGGGTGTTAGATTGCTCAAATTGCAGCTCAGACACCCCCCCATAGCGTCTCATTCGTATCTCAAAAGTATCAAAATGGCAATAAGACTGATTTTGTTTCGTGGGCCTTCATATCATTTGCATTCATATTCGTGGAGATAAAAAAATTGACACCGGAAAATTCACCAAATTTTTTATCTCTTCCTCATGGGACACTATGAACGCAGTATCAACCAATGCGAGGAACGTAATTTATTTTGATGAGTTTCTGATGAGGGGTTGAAGGTTACACTTTTGATCGGACACCAGACAGTCATGTGGAGCAAGAGCATCCAGTCCATCAAGAAGGGCATCCGAATGGTTCCCCGTGGAGCCCTGAGCACTACGACGTTGTATCCACCCAACTCATCCTCAAAGGCTATGCAAGCGGTAGCACTGTCTGCTGTGGTAGGTTCGATGGCCTTTTGCTCGACGGCAGGGAACGACACAGTGAACAAGTGGGACTTGAAAGACAAGTCGCAATGCTCGGTGGAGGATTTCTTGTACCCAAAGATTGAACCGTATAAGAAGGGAACTCTTCAAGTCTCGAAAACCCATACTTTATACTACGAAGAGAGCGGCAACCCTAATGGAAAGCCTGTCATTCTTGTCCACGGGGGACCTGGTGGCGGCTGCACTCCTACCATGAATCGCTATCACGATCCAGCAGTTTATCGAATCATTGCATTGGACCAACGTGGATCTGGCCGAAGTCTCCCCCATGCCTCTTTGGAAGATAACACGACGTGGCATTTGATTGCTGATATGGAAAAGTTGCGTGAGGAGCTGAAAATTGAAAAATGGCAAGTCTTTGGCGGTTCATGGGGAAGTACTTTGGTAACCATGAAGAGACCATACCGCTTTAGGCTGACCTAATGTACGTAGTCCACTGCTTACGCTGAAATGCATCCCACTCGAGTCTCGGAATTGGTCTTGCGTGGCATTTTCCACATTCGTGACAAGGAAATTCAATTCTATTATCAGGTATGAATGAGCTCATCTAGCTTTCCTTGTTCTGACTCGCTGTAGAGTGGAGCTAATTTCATCTACCCCGATCGTTGGGAAGCATACCGCGACGCCATTCCCGAAGAGGAACGCCATGATTTTCTTACTGCGTACCACAAACGACTGACGAGTCCTGACAAAGATGTGCGCTTGAAGGCAGCGTTGGCGTGGACAACTTGGGAACTATCCACGAGCAATCTCATTCCTCCTACCGATGCTGTTGAAAAGTCCATGGCTAATGCTCATTTCGCTGAAGCATTTGCACGTATTGAGAACCATTACTTCGTCAACAAGGGTTTCTTCCCCACGCCCAACTTTTTGATTGATCATGTGTACAAAATCCGCCACATCCCGACGGTAATTGTGCAAGGAAGGTAACATCACTTGTGTAAAATGTTACATTGTTTAATCTCTGCGGATTAGATATGATGTGGTGTGCCCAATGGAAACGGCGTGGGAATTCCATAAGGCTTTCCCCGAAGCTGACTTTCGCATCGTCCAAACTGCGGGCCATTCCGCTGGAGAACCAGGAATTGCTGCCGAATTGGTCCGCGCGACGGACAAATTCAAGCACAACAAAAACTATTAGCAATTGTGATTAATTAGTCCTTTTGTTTTCTCTTCAATTTTTTCTCCTTGTGTTTTCGGTTGCGAAGATCCTCCACTTCATCTTCGTAGTCACCATAGCGAGCACTTCGATATTCTTCCCGCTGTATTTCCTCAAAGCTAGCCTCCATGTCTGATGAATCGCCATCGTCGTCATAATACGCCGGACGACGTCCACGTCCCTTTCGAAACATGGACGTGATGGCGCCTGGAACAAAATGGTCTTCTTCGTCGTTGACAACAAATCCATCATCACTGTCGTATTCGTCGTCATCATAAGTGGGTCGCTTTCGCTTGGCAACTGGTGGTGGCTTGCTTTTCCTCGATTGTTTCAGCGATTGCACGGCCATTTCCACGACTCGGCAATGCCCACGTTTTGGAATCATGGCTGCAATGTCCTTGTCATTGATTGTCGATACGAGTTTCATGCTGTCAAAGCCATTGTCAAAAAACGTTTGCGCGTATTGACTCATATCTTCGGTCAAACCTTTCAACCAGTGCATAACTTCTCTTTCGCCTTCTTTTAAAGGCGCCGGCGCTTTACTTCCTTCGTCTCGCTTTCGCTTTGTATTTGTCTCGACAGGTGGGCGACCAGCTACGCGAGGATACATTTTATCGAGAAATTCTTTGTCCACTTTGTCTTTGGGATTCATCGTTGGCGCAGCTTTCACGGGTCGTCTTTCGCTCTTGTCACTCGACGAACTAGGCTTCGAGGTGCTAGTTGGTGCTGGAGTAGACTTGGCAGCAGGTACTGGCTTTGAAATGGACGTCGGTACTGGTTTACCAGTTTCACGAGCTTTTTTCTCAGCGAGCATGCGGTACTGCATCTGCCGACGATGATGACGCTCTTCTTCAGGACTAAACAGGATATCAAGTTAGAGAGGAGCCAAAAGATTGCGCCTTACGTCATTTTCTTTACTGGTTGTGAGGTTGAAGAGTATGATTTGGTGGGTTCGCTCGAGCTTCTGTTGATGTTGCTCGATGGAAGGACTTGCGAAATAGTTTTACTTGTAGATGGAGGAGCGATAGCTCGAGGTATTTTTTGCTCCACACCAGGCCGTGGAGGATTGACATACCTCGTGATGGTAGTTGTCGACACAGATTTGCGTCCTTTACCCCGCTTGGCTATAGGATTGTCCAAAAATACACTCGTGCGTGCTTCGCGCTTGGCTTTCTCGTTTGCATATGACTGCTGTAAACGTTGGCGAGCCGCTTCGTTTTTGCGTTCAGCTTCAATGTTCATGGTTCGATCGTTCTGCACTCGATGTCTCAGGTGAGCAAGTCAAAAGCTCGACCTACCTCTGGACCTCTTGATGTGCTTCCAGCCGTCTTGATATCAAGTGCCGATTTCCACTTGTCTGTTAACATTGATGCGTACGCGCTCACGCAGTTGTCATCGTGTTTTCGCAGCTTGCTCACCGCCACACCAATTCGAGTCTCCCGAAGCGCATTTTGATCTGGTTTATACGTTTTCAGTGTCGCCAGCCACTTCTGGAGGTTTTTCGCCGTCTCTCGATTCGTCTTCCAGTCACTTTCGCTTATCACATTGTGCAGCTTGTTGGACATGTCTCGAACTTGGTCCAAACTCCATGATTCAGACATGCTTCGTGGCCACGACAGAGGACAAGATGGGGCAAATTATTTTTAAACCACAGGTGCTGATATCCGGATGTTTCCTGAACCCAGCACCCCTCTGCCACAAACCCTTCGCTAACCACCTCAACCCTTCTGGATAAATCATTGTCTAAACCCTTCAACCCATATTTGCATTACAGATACTTGTAGCTAAACTCCGCTTGCAAAAATCGCTATTGAATGACATCGACAAGTACAGTCTGTGCGGATGCTGTAGTTGACTGTATCAAAGCTTGGCCCGTCGATTGCAACCTCGGCCTTTCTTTATTCTTGACCTAGAGAACAGCGACCTTGAGATTCGGACTAAGGATGATTCTTATTGGTCACAAACTGAACATTACAGCCAGAAACGACCTGACAACGGAATTGGCCATATTTCTTGCTCCAGGTGCTTCGAACAAGGTGGCATGAATGGTACATGTCCATGACATTGAGATGGTTTCAATGTAGATGTGGCGTAGGCGAAGAGACGAGGGACAAGAGCCTCCAGCAGGCTATCCACGCTGAAGTTCGCCATGTCACAGGTCACATTCAAGCGCGTATGAACCAGGAATTGCACATGCATGAAGTATTCATTCCGAACTCGAAAGCGGAAGCTCGTTGCTCCGTCTTCCTCTCTGATGACTGGAATGTGAATCCAAGGCTCTGTGTCTTTATGCAAAGTACCAAGGGTGTTAGTCCTGGATTGTGGGGACTGCCACGGATCCAGACCCCCCAGTCGGCGTCGCAATTGCAAGCATTCTCCGTGGCACTCTCAGCTATGTCAATGATACCTTATATTAAAGCAGCCAAAGACAGTGGATACGCTGTTCTTGTCATGAATCCGAGTACAAACAGAGTTTTGGTCAAAGGACACCCAGCAAAGATTCTCCATTCTGCAACACCAGAAGAGCATGTCATGTACGTTTGGAACACATATATCCTACGATGCACAGCAAGCCAAATTCACTTGATTTCGTTTGATGAATCCGGTCTTCTGGTGAATCAATTTTTGTCCATGATAGGGGAAGAATCTTATGTAGGCTTTCAATTGCAACGCTTCGGCTAATCTCTGCCTAGGGTCGGATTGGAGGGATTGTGTACATTGACTCACCACAGGCTATTCGTCGAAATCGTCGTGAATCAAGCGCACTTCAAGCACTAATTGAAGCGCGTGGAATTCATTTTGAGCCATCGACTCAACCGATGTTCCAGCTTCTGGGAAATAATGGTCGCTGCACGTCTATATCAATTGGGCGCGTGTCGACCGATAATTCGTCGTCAATTCTTCAATCTGTTCAAGCGCCTGCTTTTGTTTTTTTACAGGTTGTATTGATACAACGAGAACAGTTAACCTCATATTAACTAGATGATCGGAAATGGCATTCAAGAAGCTCTGCATGCAATCAAAGCAACAATCCCAAACAAGTTAGTTATCACCGTAAACCGTGCTCGTCTTACTGGCCAACCATACAATAACCCTTACGCAGTGGTGTCGTGCGTAGGACAAAAGAGGGAAACTGTAGGTAACCACAAGAAAACTATGGACCCTGAGTGGAACCAAACATTTTCGTTCCCAGTGTGCGATGAAAATGCTACGGTCGTGATCACAGTCAAAGATAAAGCGTTTCCCTTGTCTACCACAGTTGGCGGCGTATCGTTAACGATGTCAGACATTGGATTGAATCGATCTCTTCGAAAGTGGTATTCCCTGCGAGATGACCGGATGGGTAACCGTGGAAATGGCGAATTGGAATTAACTGTTGAATGGGTGCATGATACCTTTGTTGCTCGCACAGACTCATTCTTACGTCAAAACAAACGTGTGCACTCGTCATCAACTTCCCCCAGCGAAGATATTCGAAATCAAAACAATTGCTACTTGTGTGGTTGTACCTTTGTCTTGCATAGAAGACGGCATTGCCGAATGTGCTTACGTGCTGTCTGTGTTAGTTGTTCCGACAGATTGTTTTTGCCTGGCTTTAGCGAAGCCAAACGTGTTTGCACGGCATGCTGCAATTTACAAATATCTTTACACAAACAACCGAGCCCTTCGCCGCCACCTCCAACTGTTCAAACATATTCAAGTAATATCCATCGCCACAGTCCCCGTGCGGTCAAACCTCGCCGACCGCCTCCTCCTATGGACCAAGCAACATTGGAGGAGGCCAATAGGACTTTTCAAAAAATGGTATTGCGAGAAAAGGCAAAGGAGAAGGATCGACCTCTGAGCATTGACGATTTTGACTTGATGAAAGTGGTGGGACGTGGTGCTTTTGGAAAAGTTATGCTTGTCCGCAAAAAGAATGGCAAAAATGCTGGTGCTATTTATGCCATGAAGATCTTAAAGAAAGCTCATATTATCCAAAACGATCAAGTTGAAAATACAAAGGCAGAGCAACACATTTTAAAAGAGATCAGCCATCCTTATGTCGTTCGATTGCGTTACGCCTTTCAAAATCCTGAAAAGTTGTACCTCGTGATGGATTACTACCCCGGTGGCTCCATGTATTATCACTTGAAGAAGTCGAAGAAGTGAGTCTTTTGGATGATTACTTATATTGATCTCTGACGTAGGTTTACTGAAGAGAGAACTCGACTGTATATGGCTCAATTACTTACCGCCATCATGCATTTACATTCAAAAGATATCGCATACCGAGACCTTAAACTGGAAAATATTTTGATGGACGCTCAGGGACATATTGCACTAACAGATTTTGGTTTGTCAAAGGAAGGGCAATCTATTGAAGGCGCTATTCGAGCTTCCCAAGCCCATGGTAAAGCGAATCTGTAGATTTTTTTGAATATTTTTAGGTGGAATGAAGACAATATGTGGCACTGCAGAGTACATGGCTCCTGAATTATTACGACATCAACCGTACGGCAAAGTGGTGGATTGGTGGTCTTATGGCATCCTCATGTTTGAAATGCTCACCGGTAAAACACCATTTGTGGACAGAAATCGCCGCAATATGTTCAAAAACATTATGAACAGTGAAGTTGTCTATCCACCTTATATATCTCCCGTTGCGAAGGCTCTTATTTCCAAGTAAGGCTTTTAGCGCAATACTTTATACTGATACCTTTGTTCAGGTTATTGGTGAGAGACCCCAGCAGGCGTTTAGGAAGTGGTACAGGAGGTGGTCGAGATATTATGGCTGACGAGTTTTTCCGTCCGATTGACTGGGATGCCCTCCTCAGGAAGGAAATTCAGCCAGTATTTGTACCTGAAATTTCTAGCGCCGATGATGTTTCGAATGTCCCAGCTCAGTTTCAAAATATGGCAGCATTGGATTCTCCAGTTTCCGATGGAAAGAATCCGAACCATTTTGAAGACTTCAGTTATCAAGAGGAATCACGCATGACTCGTATGTAAATGTACACCCCAATTTAATGCCAGGTAACACAACGTCGTGTTCGTTCAACCCCCATATTATTTTTAAACGCAAATAAAGAAATATAGCAATGCAAACCTCGGACTCCGTATACAAATTTTCATATTGATGAGTCAGTGGTTTGAGTTTCACGATATAAGATACTGCTGTACTATCAATGTTAGAAAATCTTGTTTCAACAACTGAAATGCCCACGAATTTGCATTACACGCCGAGAACATTCTCCTGCTTGTGATTGCCTTGGGACGCTCATTAGTCTCTGGATTTTGCGCGTTTGCTGCAAGTGGGGAGTCAAAATTGGGTAATTTCAGGCTCTTGTTTTATGTCAGATGGCTGCAATTACATCAGAAATTAGTCGGTTGATCAATCGTAGCCACAATTTAGTGATCCACTAAAGAAAGAAATACCCAGGGCCAGTCGAAAGTCATGGGAACTTTTCCAAGATTCCAGGAATCGGTTTGGCATATCCGGATAATTTCAGGCATTTCCGAATTGTTCTGGGCCAATCAAGTCCTAGTACCACAACACAGGTGAAAAGGTCGCAAACATGACAGAATACACGATTGCCCAAGTGGACAAATGCCGATTTACCGCCTGGTATGAGTGCTTGCGGAAAGTGAGCATCAAAAGCATAGCTATCCCTCTGCCAGAAACATTTGTGGAGACGCTCTTGGCTGACAAAATTCAAGTGAATGAGCAACTGTACGATCAGACCTTTGTCAATGCGGTCAAACAATCGATTGAAACATTGGGTGGCAGTGTCTTTGCCAAGTTAGACTGGAGTAGTCCGAAGGATGCTAAGTGGATTCTCGGCAATTCGCTCCGATGCAGGACGTTTGAAGATATTGTTGTTCTGTTGAAAGCGTCCGACTTTGTTTTGCACGATCTGACACAATCATACAATGGATGCACCGATGCGCTGGACAAAAAACGCCCCGACACGTTCCATTTGGTCTTGAAAAAATGGTGCAATTTTTACGACTCGATGCATTTTCGCTGCTTTGTTGTCCATGGGATGCTGACTGGAATTTCCCAACGGAACTGCTCAGAGTTTTATGACTTTTTGCAAAGCGAGGCGACACAAGACACAATATGCGATGCAATTACGTCCATGTTTGAAAAACATTTAAAGCTATGCGAAGTTCTTTCGGAACCAAATTATGTGTTCGATGTGTACGTGGACAAGAACAATCGAGTTTTCTTGTTGGATATCAACGTATTTGGCTCGGTTACCGACTCGCTGCTATTTGAATGGGATGAATTATACGAACTACTCGACCAACCAAAAGAAAATGTAGATTTTCGTGTCGTGACACAAACTCAGTCGGCGTACACTGACCCGTTTAGCCAATATCGAGTTCCCATCGATTTGATCGACCATTTGGCCACTCCCGGAGGATTCGACGAGTTTATTCGACAAGTCGCGCAAGATAATGCCGCTCACGGTTCTAGGAACGACGACGACAATGTGTCAACATCTTCCTCTGATGTGGAATAATGCTACTCAAGAATATAACCTGCATTTTGGTCTTGATGGCATATTAGTTCTGGTTTAAATTATTTGACGCGGTGGATGACGACAAATGCTAGCAGATTGATCACCATCATGAAATCGCAAAAGCACAGACAAAAACCCCCTTTAACAATCCCGACGTAGCCTCCTACTTGCCCGTGTTACGTGAAGGAGCCTCGCTAATTCTGCCGTGAAACCAAAGCGTGACGAGCTCAAAGCTGTCAAAATCAAGCGTGAATTCCGTGCACCAAATACCCTCGAAGAGCCCGACAGTAGAGAAGTGCAGAGGCAAGCCATCGCTACGAAGCTGGTCAAGTTGAACTTAACTGCGCTAGTTGTCGAGAATTCTCAACAATACATTAAACTTCTTTTACGCAGTGATAAATACAGAAGAGTATTATTATTTCTCGACCAAGCTCTACATATCGTCGCCCAGAGTAGATTCCATGAAGTTGGCAATGTAGAGTTCTGCTCCATGGCAAATTGGTTTGTCTTATTTCATTTTCTCAACCAAGGAGATGTCACCTGTCCGGATTTACAATAAACGCATTTGTCCCAAGTTCGTCCAAAGTGATGAAGCAAATCGAAGGTCCACCTGACCGCATTAAAGAATTGAAATTAAATCTTTCAGTTTGCAACTGACCAATTCCCGTTGTCACATGAAATAGCCCAGATGACCAAGTAATTGCTGGGGTTGCCTTTCCAGAAAGCAAACTACACACTCCTATTTCTATGTCTGTTATATGAAAGGCGTAAAAACAATTGCCTAGATCCTAGCGAGTGAGCTGCTGCGCCTTCTTATCATCTTTATCATTGAATAAGTGTCTTTACCTCTCTGATCAAGCAACATAATTTTCGCATCAAAATGTAATGAATCGACTTGGTATGAGAAGAAAATCTGATGGACTTGTGAAATATTATATCGAATTTTGTTTAATAAAATAAAATATACCGGATACATCGAGCAGTTGATAGGTGCATTTTTTCATTTGCACGAGAATAAAATGATCTGCGGCGCAGGGGCGCCGAGGTTTCCACCGAGCCCTGGGGAAAGACAGTTTATAGATGTCTTGAGCCGTGGTTGTGAAACTATCACAAAGGCGCTGACGTCCCAAATCCCAGATATGGAAGTGTCGGAGCCAATTTCTGGCTCTGAGCCAATAACAACTACCGCTGTGCAAGCACTGATTCAATTACTCAAACTCATGACTGACTGGGCGTTTGAAGGACAGGCCGACCTATTCAACTATGCAGAGCTGTTTGACAACTTCCATCGTATCTTGGGGGAACTTGTCCATGCCACGCACCGTGGCAAAGATGGAGCTTTTGCATTACTCCCATCGGTGAAAGACATCACAGACAAGGTTAAGCCCGTTCCAAATGAGATCCAATGGACCAATGGCGAGCGCGAAGCATTGGCATTTGAATTATTGCGAGTGACGGCGTTTATCTTGGAAAACTCGACTAACAAACAGCTCTATCCTTCGTTGGATTATGTTATTGCACTCATCGAAGCCACTAGCGAACGCGTCGTAAAAATTGCGGTCAAGGTTGTTGCTATGCTAGCGCTTCCTTCGCTTTCCCACCGTCACCCATCCGATCCACAGAATCAAGGAGATGCCCCGGCCGTGAGCAAGTCACGACTGAAAAAGCTTCTACTTGCCATCACTGAAGGCACAGGAGGCGCAAGCACCAACTTGGCGATGGCCGAATACTTGAAGGTAGAACCATCTCGCGACGATGCTATGGTCTACCAATTTTACCGTTATGACGAGACCTCTAAGGACAGTGTCTTAGTTACTGTCGAAATCCCGCTCATTGCATCAACTGACATCAACGGTGCTGCCAGTATTCACAGCAAATTGGTTGCTCAGTACAATGTCCCTGAGAAGCATCAATTCAAGCTCTTGTGTCGCATTCGATCGAGCTTGTGGAGATTTACTAAAGATGCTCGTGAAGCAGCCCTTGTTCAGAGATTGCATGCATTGCTGAGCCTCTTTCACATGTTTGGCGATTCTTGGGAAGTGAATCAATACCTTGAACAACACTCTGAAGTCACTGGAGAACTGCTAGACTTGGTTCGACTCGACCGTAAAGAAGAAATCCCATTACAAGTGCGAGTGGCAACTCTTCATGTCTTAACAGCTTTAGTTAACGACAAGAGAGGCCGTGGAATGGGAACGCTAGGCCGACAGTCTGCAGTGTTGACCTCACTAGGTGTTGCACGTGGCGCACCAAGTGGTCCATTTGTTCCGCTTGTTCGATATTGCATGGGCGAACTCGTCATTGGAGACAAGAGCAATGACATGGATATGGATCTTGCAGTTGCGTTTGTCCAAGCGACTACTATCAACGAGAGAAAGCCCTTTCGTGATCTCAACAGTGCTCAAGAACGCCAGTTTTATTGGATTGAATGTGTCCTTGGACTAGTCTGCTCAGTCGCTGGGCTTCAATCTGGAGCCTCAACGTTGACTGAGTCGGGAATTATTCCTTCCTTGCTGCATGCCATCAGCTGTGCATCAGTGAGTCCATTGCATACATCAATTATTGTTCAGTGCATCCAAGCTTTGGAACTGACGATGACCAACCACACTCCAGCAGCTGTCTTGTTTCGCGACCTCAATGGAGTGACTATTTTGGTAGATCGTTTGTTGTACGAAATTAGCTCTCCAGACATGAATGATACCAAGCGAGTTCTGGTTATATCTCTCATCAATATGCTTTCAGTCGCGTTTCATACGCAGGGTATCATGAGTGCTGGTACTACTTCTCGTTTCATCCGAGAAGGCTCAACATTGAACACAGCACTAGCTACCATTTTGAGTCAAATGGATACATTTGGGCCACTTATTTATTCTCAAGCTGCAACATTGATGGCGGATGTCATCAGTAATGATCCAACTTGCGTCAACCATGTTCATTCCACCGGCCTTGCCAAAGCGTTCCTGGACACGATTTGTCGCTGGGATTTGGCAACATCAGACAAAGCTTTACCACCTGGACCAGAACTAATCATTGCGATTCCTAATGTGATTTCAGCATTGTGCTTGACAAGTACATACATCGAGAAAGTGACGAAATATGAGCCACTGACATACTTAATGGATATGTTTGCCATGCCAGCGTATGTAGAAGACATCGACTTTTTGCAAGGAGATGTGGCGTCTATTGTCGGGAGTGGACTGGACGAGCTAATGCGCCATGTCCCTGCCCTCGCAAAACCAGCAATCCAAGCTTGTGTACGTGCTCTGAAGAAAGTGGTGGACTTGCGTACAACCCATGCCGTGCTAATTCGATTGACACTTCATTTATGCGATGTTCTTGAGCCAGTTCTCGCCAAAGTGGAGAATTCTTCTCGTTTTTCTGAGATTGGTGGTGTCGATGCCTTGTTGACACTGTATGCTCGTATTTTGCCAGACGCAACAATTTTCTTGTCAAATGCGTCGAATGAGTCGTCACCGCTGTCTCATTATCCAGCAGCACAAAGCATTACGATGGCCTCTCGCGCGTACATTACACAACAACCAGCCGCTATGTTATCCAAACTCATGAGTCAAATTTCTGCCCAAATTGATGTATTGGAGGCTACCAGAGCAAACGGAGTACTTGGACTCATTTCCCTCGTGCAAGATATTTCTTTGAATGAAATCAATCAAACAAATACACCAGTTGGAGCAATTGGTACATACTTACAGACACTGAGCCAATTGGAATGGCTGGTATCTTTGTTAATCTGGACGATGAGAACTGCTCAAACGCATGTTCAAAACAAAAAATGGTTTGTGGATTTTTCTTCGACCCAGAATCAAGAAGTGTTGAAAAGATTGTTTGCTTTGGATCGATCGGTTCAAATCGAGCGAATGACGTTGGACTATCAATTAGATATGGCGACCGCTCCACACGAAAAAGGACTGTGGAAGGTTGGCTCCTTGTTGCTACTAAAATTCTCCCTCACTATTCGTAACCTACTTGGCAAGTATGGACGCATGTTTTTCGTGTCTCGTTTGTCTGATGAAAGTGTGAGCCCTCTCTCCGCACACGCAGCACCGTTGGCTCAAAATATCGTTGAAATGCTTCAGCTGACTTTGGATACTATCATGTCGTCGAATCGATTTGTGCGCAATGGCGCATTAACATTTTTAGTGGAAACAATATCGTCATTGCTCTTCGAAGGAAAGCGTGGAACCGCAAATATTTTATTGGCTCATGTGTGTATCGAAAAGAAACTGCTGGAGCGGGTTATGCAGGCACTAACAAGTTGTGTCGTGGATTGCTTAAACTCCGATGATTCAGGCCAAATGTCTAAATTGGATGCGCGAATGTGCCAAATGGCAGCGCATTTCTTGAAGAAAACTGCAGATATTCAATCTTTGAATTCCTCATCAATCTCGACATCTTTATTGCTTTCAGGTGACACTAAATTAGACCCCAATGCTTTGAAAGTTCAATTGCATACTAAGACATTGGAGTCTGTTTTGAATATTTGGACCCATCCTCGCTTTCCGCTCTCCGAAAAATGTATCATTTATTTCGTCCCAGTTGTATCAACTCTTCTAAAGCAGAGACTCGACCGAGGTAACGACAAAGCTAGTCCTGTGAAAGAGATGAAGTTGGATGCTACTGTTGTTGAGAGTTTAATGCTGATGGGATTTTCTAAGTCTCATGTTGAATCTGCTCTTCGAAAAATTGAAGTGAACGATGTCGAAATGGCAATGGAATGGATGCTAGAACATCCCGAGGAAGAGTTTATCATTCAAGAGCAGGCCCCGGTCCCGAAACCAGAAGTATCGTACCCAAACTATCAAGCCTTGCGGAACACTCTGGAAACCGTTCCTCTGGTTATTGTGGAAACTCAGAAGGACAATGTCGTGAGAGTCATTTCAGAGCTGCTTGTGCTGCAGTGTAGTTTCTCAGATGACGAGCGACAGACTGTGATTCACAGTATTGACAAGCGAATAAAGGAACTTCCATTGGACGGCTTAGTATCAATTACCCATTTACTGGCGCTCATTGTCCACGGGGACATTAAGACTAGATCTATCCTGCGAAATTGCACATCCGTGAAGCACCTCGTTGATACTGTCGAGAAATGCTCCGATCAAGACAAGTTGCACGAATGTGTTGCTCCTATTCTGTTGGTCATGGATGCCTTGGCACAGGACGAGTTTTTGGACGTGAGTTCAAAGGACAAGCTCATTATTAGCTGTGTTCTTATCATGAAACTGCCTGAGCTTCCAGCTGGTGGAGGTCACTCAGTTTGGCAACTTGTTGTTCGACTGACTCGAGAATTGGAGATGGTCAACAAATTTGTTGAGAGTAATGGAATTGAGGCATGTCTTGACGTGTCAAGTCAATTTGAAGGCTACAAAGAATTGACTTCGGCAATATTAGCCCACGTTATGGAATACCCTGAAGTATTACAAGCGCGCATGGAAGAAAAAATTATTCAAAGCATGAAAAAGTTGTCTGCTCGCTTGGGAGCTGCCAGCCAAACCCGAATCCAGCCCCGTAATTTACTGTCAGAACTGGGAATTGTCGCAATGCGAAACGAAAAATTGTTTTTAGCTGCGCTACGAGAAACAGTCGATGTCAAAAAGAGTGACTCGGGTCGAGTTTATGTTGTGTTGAAGGATGCTGAAATGGTTGGAATGAAGAAACTAATGCAGTTGCCCATTCCAAATGCTTCCAAGGTCATGCAGTTAGTCGTTCAAAGAATCGAGCGCCTCTGGAGCACTCATGATCCCTCCACAGGATTATTTTTGTTCTTTCTTGTACACTTGGTTACTATGTTTCCAGCATGTGGTACATACCTATTGAACGATTGCGGTCCTTTCTTGTCCCTGGTCTTGCGTGAAATGTTGCCTTGTCGTGAACTCACTCTGATTATGGCGTCCAAGGAAGACAAGACCTTGAATGACCAAGCTAAAGTTAGAGTCCACAATGCTCATCGTCTCATGGTTCGCTTATGCACCCAAGAAGGATCGAAAAAAATTCTGTTGGATCTTTGCAAATTGCTAGATACTTGGCCTGAAGTTGAATCCAACACGACAAATGCTTTAAGCTGTTTGCATGCCTGGTGTGCGCTCTTGATGAGTATTCTCTGGCCACGAGAAGAAAAAGAAAAGGCTTTGGTTCATGAAAACGCAAAGACGCTGCTGAAGAAGGATGTTGTAAAATCGTTGTTTTCTGCTTTAAACAAAATTGACCTATCCCATCCCTTGGCTCGCTCTACTTGTACTATGGTGTTAAAGCCTCTGGGCTCCTTCACTCGACCCCAGTTCTGTCATCGTCTGAAACGTCAAAGAAAGCGGGATTCCTCTGAAGCTCTACCTCAAGTTACTGACGATGGCCAGCAGCCCAACCATGACTTCGAAGATATCCACATGGCTCATCCAGACGACGACGAAGATGAGGGGGATAACGGCGATGAGGGAGAGAATAGCAGCGAGTCCTCTGAAGGTGACGACAACGAGGACGAGGAGGATGAAGAAGAAGAAGAAGAAGAAGATGACCAAGATGACGACGAAGACGATGACGACGAAGACGATGACGACGAAGACGACATTGAGCTGAATCGTGAAGACCTCGAGTTAATGCAAGCTGAAGGAGAGTTTCAATCCTCAAGAGACGACCACAATCCGCTGTGGGATGCTCTAGACGCGGACTTAGCGGTTCTTGACGACGAGGCGGAACAAAATCCACCGCAAAATAATCGCTCTACTCACTCGACGCGCCAAGACGACCCAAGATCTATTTTTGATTTATTTTCGTTCCACCACACTCCAGGGTCATCTCACAATCAGCGCCGACCGCCAACTCAATGGAGCCACATTTTTCGTGAATTTGAGCAAGACTTGTCCAGTCACGGTCATGACGACGCCATGTTCGTCTTACGTGATTTTGATGACGAAGAAGCGGATATTCTAACGATTCCGTTCGACGGTTTGGACAGAGACCTACGTCGACTTCGAAGTACGTATTATTTCTACTCAATCTCTGGATTATTCACTTTTCTAATTAGTGGGGCAGCACATGACATCGACAACCACTGCAGCTGCAAATGCAACATCAAACTCTTCCTTGGCTGGTCTTACTCATCCCTTACTATCAAGCTCAAGAGACCAAAGAGATTCCTCGTCGCGTCCTCCAAGTAGACATCACACCCACAGCGGTTTTCTTGGACTTCATCCTCGCAGCGCCATGCCTAACTCTCTTATGGATATTAATTCTTCATTGTGGCCCCGCGAAGAGCAACAATCACAATTGCGTCAAGTCGTTCAGCGAATGGAGGAGGAATTAAACGAGCTAATTACACAAAATGTAGAAGCAAATGCTGAAGAAGATACTGCATCAGTTCAAGCTCTTACGAGTACGTTGGGCGAGTCGACGTTGCAGTCTCCTCCAGATACGACAATGGGTCAAAGCCCTCCGCCACCGACTGATTCGACAGAAACGATCTCCGTTGAAGAGCCTTATCCCACCACCCAAGACACGTTCAGACAAAATCCCGAACCTGTTGACCAAGCTATGGATTCGTCTGCTGTGCCACCACCGGCCCCAACAGAGGCTCCATCACCCGTATTGAACTTTACGTTGGATTTGCAGAACATACCATCTCAACCAACTGAGCCACAACCCACACGTCTTGTTTGCCCAGAAGGCATGGACCCTGATGTTTTCCACTCTCTACCTCCCGATATGCAGGCTGAAGTTATTGCAGCCAACCCATCGACACCGTCTCCATCAGACGACATCTTTCAGTCAAGCTATGACCGCGAAACTTTGGAGGCTCTGCCACCAGATATTCGCGAAGAGGTGCTCGCAAACGAAAGACGAGAAAGAGAAGCTGCTGCTGCCCCTCCTCCGGATGTATCTTTGGCTCAAGAAATGGACAATGCTTCGTTTGTTGCTTCTCTAGCACCAGAACTACGTGAAGAAATCTTGATCACATCAGATGACGCCTTTTTGCAAACATTGCCCTCCTCTGTTCGAGCAGAAGCAATGGTGCTTCGAGAAAGAGCTGCCTTTCGATCTGTTCAAGCTCACGCTCGTCAGGACGACGATGGTTCAGCCTTCTTTCAGCGTCCTACGTTGCGACGCATGCTAACAAGTCATGGAAGTGATTTAGCTGCTACGTCACGACGATCAACCCGACGTAACGAGTCACGACCGTTGGTTCCTCCCATCGAGGATAATTCGAAACTTGGTCTCGTGCAGGTTGAAAAAGACGAAATTATGGATCACATTGCCGTTTTGGATGAAGCGACGATTCAACATTTGTTGCAGTGTCTATTCATGACCCAATCCATTCTGAAAGAGCATGCCTTCATCAACGTTGTGACGAATTTATGTCGTTATCCCAACACGCGCACCCTGATTCGAGTGAATATTTTGAATATTTTGACAGGAACTCGATCAAATTCATGGTTTCCACCATCGAATATTATTGGGTGTGGGGCTAGAAAATCGATCGAGCACGGTGTTGTAAGCGAAGTCACATCTCGTGCTTTGGTGACATTAGAAACTCTCACCAAGCTCAATATTCGGCTTTGCGTCGAATTCTTGCAGCATGACTTGCTTCGTTTATTGAAATTGCTTGACTCACGCTGGATCCACAACAATGTAAGTCATTTGGATTTGGTGCTGGAGGTTTTGGAATCCGTCGTATCTCCTCTTATTCGCTTGGCCCCAAAGACATCCACGGAAGAATCCACAGTTCCTTCAACCTTGGAAACACTTGAGTGGATTTCAGTTCCTTCAGTTGTCTTGTCAGCAGCCGATTTGAATCATTTAATCTCTGTTTTGAGCATGGATTTGTGTACATCTTCGATGCAGACTCGAATTCTAAGCATTTTGAAGTCGTTGTCCAACGTGAGTCAAAACCAGAAGTGCATAATGGATACTTTGATTGAGTTTGGTTCCCAACTACTCTCTGGAACACATGTGCGCACATCTACTTCAGCAGTTTTCCACAGCTCGCAACACGAAGTAAAATTGCTCCGGTTGTTGCACACCCTTTCAGATGTTGCTCAAACGTCCGAACAGTTTACGGAACAAGTCGAGCGATTAGACCTGGTATCTGTTTGGCAAGCTCTCAGCAATGCTTTGGAAGAAGCTCGAGCAGCTGAAGGTTTGTTTGAAGACAATAAAGAAGGTGAAAGCATGGTTATTGAAGGCAAGAGTGCTGGCGCCTCGTGTGCTATGGGCTCTATTCTAAGCCGGTTCTTACCGATGATTGAGGCGTTTTTCGTCGTCAATGCCCGTGACGCCGCTCAAATGAGCTTAGCTCCCCCCAATCTTGAAGAAGATCACAACGATGCCCATGCAACCCAGCTAGCAAACTTTGTCGAAGCAAATCGTGTACTACTCAACATGTTGGTTCGAGAAAAGCCTTCGCTTTTGGATAGCACTCTGGCAGCGATGATCAAGATTCCTCGATGCCGAGCTTTTCTGGACTTTGACAATAAGCGTACATATTTCCAAGCTGCAATGAAACGCTTGCGCCATTCGTCGTTGCGTTCTCATGGAGGAGGCTCATCGTCTGTTCGCATCCCTGTTCGAAGAGACCGAGTGTTCGAAGATTCTTTCTATGCTTTGCGCATGAGAAGCGGTCACGAGCTACGTCGAAAGCTCCACATTTCTTTTACTGGTGAGGAAGGTATTGATGCCGGTGGGGTCACTCGAGAATGGTACATGATTTTAGCGCGTGAAATATTCAACCCCAACTACGCTTTGTTCACATCAGCTGCCGATTCACCCACGTTCCAGCCCAATCCACTGTCGTTTGTCAACAAGGACCACTTGAGCTACTTTGAATTTGTTGGAAAAGTAATTGGTAAAGCGATTGCTGACGGTCAGTTGTTGGATGCTCACTTTACTCGATCGTTTTACAAGCATATTTTGCAATTGCCTTTGTCTTACAGCGACATGGAAGCGATTGATCCAGAATACTACCGAAATTTGCATTCAATCCTTGATAATCCAATTGAAGACCTTGGTTTGGAGCTTACGTTTTCAATTGAGCACTCTAATTTTGGCAAATTGGATGTGGTAGATTTAATTCCAAACGGACGAAATGTTCCAGTGACTGATGCAAATAAAATGGAGTACGTCAAGCTGGTGACACATCATCGTATGGCAACTGGAATCCGATCTCAAATTGATGCATTTTTGTCGGGATTTCATCAGTTGGTGTCACCTCAACTGATATCTATTTTCAATGAAAACGAACTCGAACTGTTGATTTCAGGCATGCCTGAAATCGATATCGATGATTTAAAAGCCAACACAGATTACGCCAACTACAAACCAACCGATCCAGTCATTCGATGGTTCTGGAATGTCCTGTACTCCTTTACGCACGAGGAACGAGCACTTTTCATCCAATTTGTTACTGGGACATCCAAAGTGCCACTGGAAGGATTTAAAGCGTTGGAAGGGATGCGAGGAACACAAAAGTTCAATATCCACAAAGCATTTGGGTCGAGCGACTCGTTGCCCACAGCTCATACTTGGTAAGCTCTCTTTAACTGAACTATTCTCACTCGTCGCATAGCTTCAATCAATTGGACTTACCAGAATACGAAAGCGAAGAGCAGGTGAAAACCAGATTGCTGCTTGCGATTAGAGAAGGCTCGGAAGGGTTTGGCTTTGGCTAAGTCAGGAAATAGCTGCTCTTTTGAATATACATGTGATCTTAACAAAATTGATCTCGCGCTGCTCTGCAGACTCCAAAGATTTCCTCGTGCAAGTTGTCTTGTGGGACTCATTGGTGGCATGCGTCAAGATGACTTTACAAGACATGACGAAGCTCTTCCTAGAATGAAATGAAGTCGGTGAGGGAAACTCTTAACCAACCTGGAGCATTTTAATCGCCATAGCCTGGAGCTGGCCACGATGCACCTCCTTCATTGAGTGAGAAAATGAAATAGATTTGACGGAACACCTTGGCATGTGTAGACTCAATTGAAGCTAGTTTGCTATTCGATTCCTCGAGTTCGCGTCGAAGTGATTCGAGTTGGAACTCTACAGCAGGTTAGATACGTCGTGGTGTGGAGATTGCAAACTCACTCAAAGCCTCATTTTCTTGTAGTAAAAGCGCATTTTGAAGCTCTAAGCTTTGGATGCGCTCGCTCGTTAGCTACAAAAACTGGTAACTTCTTCCCAAACTCATAACACTCACAGAATCGCAAAGTGCAATTGACGCTGTTTCACCATCGTCTTTAGACTGCATGTCGTTTATCTGGACTGCTTGAGAGCAGATCGTAGTCGAGTAGACTTTGTTTCGAGTCTGAACGACGTGAGGAATCTGACAAGAATTCTCAACACGATCCTCGATATTATTGACGCGGTGCGATTGCTTTGCTATCTTCAAGAGCTCTAGATCGTTTCTACAAAGCTCCAGTGAATAATCTTTCGTTGTGTCAATGTATTGACTTGGTTTTGCTGACTTGGATTGTCAATTCCTCGAGCATTGACGTCATCGAGTGTCGTTTCATCGAGTTGTTCGACTTGGTTGTCACCCGGATATTATCCGGGCGCGCCTCTTTAACTCATTTGAAAAGTCGCAACAGGATTTACATGATCGATGGCGGGGCGGGCGATGCCGGAAGTGTTAACTTGTCGGTATGGAACGAATGGCACTGCACTTTTTCAATGGCAGCCCTAGGAGCGAGGGCTCACAAGCGACACTGCCGACCGCGCTTTACGCATGTTTCCGGCTGCTCATTGCATCGATCTGAGTCGCAACAACATTGGCATGCGGATGGTACAGCAATGTATCTAATACACTCTTGAGTAGATGCATTTCCTCGACTCTTTTCCACTCAGTTGCTGTCGTTAAACTTATCTTTGAATGCCATCACATCTCTCGGTGCAAGCGGTCATCTACGACATCTTCGGTATGTTCACTTGGCACTGACGCCATCAAACACTTGTCCAGTGTGATCGACTTAAGCTACAACCGCTTGGATGACGTTGGAGCTCTCATCTTCTGCACCGAGCTTCGAACAGTCGATTTGCGGGGAAATCGGTATTGTGGCTTCATCAATATGGAATCAAACGTCCATGACATATTAGACTCACAAGTACCAAGGGATTCGAGAGCCTTAAACACCTCGAACGTATCGATTTATCTGAAAATGTTATTCAAGAGTACGACAGCTCTTCATCTCTGATTGTAATACCCATCTAGACCCGAAGCTATTCGTAGCTTGTCGCTCAATACCTCCTTGACGACACTCTCCCTCAAGGGAAATCCCATTGCGAATACCCTGGACTATCGGATCATGCTTCTCGATCTCGTATGAACCTCACTTGAATTACTGCTGACATGGACAGGTTCCCCAAGTCTCCTTCCTCGATGGAAGGCGGTACGTTCTGCCTCTTGTTGTTGACCTTTTCACGCTACTCCGACAGACAAAGTCGTCAACAGTTTCGTTGCCCACAAGCAAACTCCTATGGTTTGTGTTCGATTGCTCAATTTGAAATGAGTTTTCTCTAGCGTACATCTACGACGCCAAGAAGCAATTCCAATGCATGCGGAGCAATAGCACCCAAGGAATGCCTACGGCTACTCTGACTCGGGCGAGACTTCGCAACCACTCAGACCCCGCTACCTCTTCGTCACCGATGGAGCTGGTCCCACAATCGTCACCCCTGCCAAGGGCATTCCCAACCCAAGACATTTCAACTGTCAATCGCCCAGCCCCTGCTCATGCTTCTTACTGCCCCAAGAGTCTACGAACGTCATCCGCGCCAAGCATGAAGCTGGACAAGTATAAGCGCCAGAAGGCTCAAGAGCAAGTAACCAGCTCGACACCAGTTTATGTTAGTTTATTTGACCGCGTGGCCGATGCGAGTGGCGTCAAGCGTTGCCCCTCCACTGGAAAGCCCAAGGTGGCGACGAAACGGAAAAATGTCATATCTCCCCCCAAGGGCAAAGTCCAAGGTGAGAGCTTTCTCGTCGTATCCAGTCCTGATTGACTTGGACGGTCACAGCCGTGCAATTGCGAAACGGTGTTCCGCGACGACAGTTGATGCCGAACGACGACCGAGCCGAATGTGTGCCAAACAAACAGGACAACAGCTTGAATCGATCCCAGATCAAAGTACTGGGCCTCATCCAAGATCTCATTCAGCATAAACGCCAGACCATCGCAACACTCAACAAAAATGGACAGCTTACTGCGTAGATACGTTATTCATCGCCGTGAATTTTTCAAGTCGCCTTGATGTCCGGTCAGCTAGAACGCTGTGAGTAACGAGCGAGGGATGGTTTGACAAAAAAAATTGTTCCCTGGTTCTCGCCTCGTAACACGCCGCTTGACAAGCATACGACACGGGCCATTTGATGCCTTCTCATCTTGGAAGAAGCGCGATACGATGCATGGATTGACATGGAAAAAACGCTTTTTTCGTTAGGTCAATGACCGGACACCGTTGCGGAAAATGGTCGCTCGACCACACTGATGTTGTTTGCACCACGTCGAGCTTTCCAATGTCCTGGTTTTACGAGGGCGTGTTTGCATTGCTCTCGTCTCCCCTTGGGGGAGCCCTTGGGGGCTGTCTCTGCCACTCTATTGGTGGCTCTACTTCATACCGAGAACATCACACTCTATTGACAGCGAGTGTCACAATGGGGCATGGACTGCATGCATCTGGTTGTGTTCGTTCGTTTTGCTTGGGCCTTCCGTTCCCCAGCCGGTTTCTGCGACCACAAAACATTCATGAACGTAACCGGTATCGCCAGCTGCTGGCATGTTCCCCGTGGTTTTTGGTATCCCTGTGTCCCAATTAGGATGTACCTATCATTTGATAAATCCACTCGCGTCTAAGACTCTTTTCAACCCTCTCGACGCCAACAACGCCGTACCATGCCATCTAAGCAATCTCAAGCTCTACACATCCACCGCCTTGTCTATCAGTCGTGCAGAGTTGATCGAATGCTGAAGCTTACAATACTGTGGTGATGGCCACGGTGGAGATTCTGCAAATTGCATTAGGAACAACAGGTAGGTACATATATACACCCAACGTGATAAACTCTGTCCAGTGTACAATGTCGAGTGCTTCTTCTGATGGCCATCGACGGCGAGAACCCGCGATTTTAGCCATGGATTCAATGCATGAATGATAGAACTTGCTGAATTAAGCAATCAATTTGATGAATGACGAGAGAGGTGACAACCGACGGTGCCAATTACTCACCGCAGCCATCGACTCGATTGGATAAAAGTCGAGCGGATCGTCCGTCGTGAATGCAGTTACTCACTTTGATAGGAGCAGCCAAGTATAGAAAGATCAAGTATAAGAGCTGGCTAAGAGCGTGGAGTGCCTTTACCATTTTTGAATTGCTGCCGCCCAGTCCAGAACTTGGCTGCGCTCTCTAACATGCGTCTCTCTGCATGTATTGTCGCCTTGACTGCTGCCGCCGCAGTAGCTTCAGCCGCCTTAGACTTGACGCCTGTGGGTGACCTTGTGCAAGATGTAGTTGGCGCCGCTGGCGACTTGGTGGAAGACAATGCGAGTGATGCACCAACATCCACGCCTGATCCGTCGTCTGCACCGACGAATGCGCCGACTAATGGACCATCGACAGCACCCTCCACTGCCCCAACGTCCACTCCATCCGAAAATCCAGCGACACCTGGCCCGTCTTCTGGGACTACAACAGCACCTCCTCCGGCTCCTGTGGTTACACTGCCGCCAATCCCAACACTGCCACCAATCCCAACACTGCCACCAATCCCAACACTGCCGCCAATCGCAACCACTACCGCTAAACCATCGCCAACCCCGGCCACTACCATAGAACCACCGCCAACCCCGGCCACTACCATCGAACCACCGCCAACCCCAACCACTACTGAACCATCGCCAACCCCGACCACTACCATAGAACTACCGCCAATCCCAACACTGCCGCCAACCCCGGCCACTACCATAGAACCACCGCCAACCCCAACCACTACTGAACCATCGCCAACCCCGACCACTACCATAGAACCACCGCCAACCCCAACCACTACTGAACCATCGCCAACCCCGACCACTACCATAGAACTACCGCCAATCCCAACACTGCCGCCAATCCCAACACTGCCGCCAATCCCAACACTGCCGCCAATCCCAACACTGCCGCCAATCGCAACCACTACCGCTAAACCATCGCCAACCCCGGCCACTACCATCGAACCACCGCCAACACCAACCACTACCTTAGAACCACCACCAACCCCAACCACTACCTTAGAACCACCACCAACCCCAACCACAATTAACCCAGCGCCAGTGACCACAACTGTACCATCTCCATCCCCAACCACTGTTGACCCAGCGCCAGTGACCACAACTGTACCATCTCCGTCCCCAACCACAGTTAACCCAGCGCCAGTGACCACAACTGTACCATCTCCATCCCCAACCACTGTTGACCCAGCGCCAGTGACCACAACTGTACCATCTCCATCCCCAACCACTGTTGACCCAGCGCCAGTGACCACAACTGTACCATCTCCATCCCCAACCACTGCTGAGCCATCGCCTGCATCGACGGCGCCTACCCCAACAAGTGGCCCAACTAGTACCCCATCCACCCCCCCATCCCCTGTGCCCACGTCTGATCCAACAATTACTCCTGCTGTGTCTACAACATCGCCACCCAAGACATACACAGTCGTGCCAACGGATTTGCCCGTCGTGACGACCCCCGTGCCATCGACACAATCAGTCTTCACGGATGAATTGTTTAACAAGACGACGACGACACCTCCCCCCGATGCAACAACGCCAAAGCCTGTCGTGGACAACTTGGTGAGCTTGACCACCGCATCACCCAAGGCTACTGATGCCAATGGGTCATCTATCAACAATGGTGGCAGCAGCTCGAGTGGCAGCGAAGTCGCGACAGACAACACGGATCACTCTGACAAGCGTCGTCAAGACATCGAAGCCAAGTCGCCCGAAGCACGTGAAGACTTGAAGGCATCCATCACGACAGGATCGGAGTCCAAGTTGCAGCAAACGCTCCGCTACCTCTCATCGTCAATTGTCGGCATCACTCTCGTCTTGATGGCGTTCTTCCAATTCATCGCGATGAACCCATCGTACATCTTGCCTGACTCGCCCAAGGACCGCTTCGCCGCCCCCAACTCTTGGGAGTTCCCCATGTTCATCTCGTTCATCCAACAAGTTGGCGTGCTTTCGTTGGCCAAGAACACCAAAGTGCCTCAAAAGTTCTACGTCAACTTCTTGGACTCGCTCAGCTGGATGGAATTCCTCATCCGCGGCACGTCGTCGTCCTCGTCAGCCGTATCGAGTACGCAGTTGCTCACGCTCGTCAACTCAACTGGCCGTCTTTTGGCCGACGACGACAGCGGCTACGACGCCCAAGGCAAGCTTCAATTCTCGTTGCGCTCCGATATTAACGACAAGGACTGGTTTGTCCGTGTCTGGGTCGCAATCTTGGTGGTCATTGCTGCCATCATGGTCTTTGTGATTGCCACGGCGTTAATCTCCCAGTGGGTGTCCCAGCGTGGCAATCCATTCCACTCGGACTCGACCGACTCGCACAAGCGTTCCGTGAGCTTCCGCAGCATCTCGCGCCGTCTTCTCGGCATGTGTGTCTTGGTTGGCTTCTTCGCCATCTTGCCGCTTTCGATGATTTGCATGTTTGAAACGCTCCAAGAAGCATCGTCGACGGGCATTCAAACCTACGGTATCTTGTCGATCGCGACGCTTGCTCTCTTGGTTGGCGGTGTGCTCTACGGCATGTGGGCGTTGCAAAATTTGACCGAAGCCGGCTTGTCCAAGTGGCGCACGCGTGTGGTGTGGGGTGTTGTCTACTCCAACTACCACTACACGAGCCGTCTCTTCTTCGGTGCGAGCGCGCTCGTTCAGTTTTTGACTGGTGTGCTTGTCGCTGCTGTCACCAAGGATGCCGTCACGCAGCTCTTGTCGCTCATGATTGTGCAAGTCTTGTATCTCTTGGCGATGATTTTGCTCCGGCCGTTCGCTTGCTCGGTCTACTTCAAGTTTGCCGTCGCGTTCCAACTGCTCATCGTCTTTGTCTACGGCCTTGCGTGCGGCATGACAGGATCGAATCTGTCGGTCGACATGCAGAAGTCGCTTTCGTACGCCGTCATTATCTCTCTTATGGTGATCTTCGTCGCCATGTTTGTGCGTCAATTGTTCATGCTCTGGACGTATGCGTCGGCGTGGGCCAAGGACGAAAACGAATCGATCACGGGCATGCCGACCCTCAACGACCACGAAATTGAAAGTGGTGCTGGCAACTACACGATTTCACTCCGAGGCGTCGACTCGAGCAACAATTCGAGCAACAAGCACGGCACGAATGCGTCCGACTTGAGTCCCATGAACACGATTCGCATTGTCGACACCAACACAATGCGTCGTTAAGGATACATGGCTCGCCATTGTTCCAAGTAGACTTAGTGTTGGTATTGTCTCGAAATATATACGCATCTTGCATACATCTATCTCGCTTCCTTCAGCATTTCCTTTCAAACTTTCATGTGCATTCACTGCCTCGCCTGCTCTTTCTGTCATCGATAGGACCTCCATAGGATGCTGACAACATGACAATATTTGCAAGTGTATGGAGTTGTTGAAAGGTAGCGCCGTATGAAACCTACAAACTTGGGCTGCACGACGACGCCAAGTGTCGGTAGCGACAGCTTAACATGGACACCGCAATAAAGTATAACACAAAGTCCAATTCCTCTTCACCTCAGACACATTGGGATCGTAGTATCGGCGTTACCAGCGATAGAGTTGGCAATCCAGCCATTTCATGAACAAATCCATGCCTAGGGAGCGTCGAAGGAAACGCGGAAAACCTAGAGACAGACGGCCGTGGTGGCCGCTAAGCTACGAATACTAAAGAAATAATTGACTCCAATTGGTAATTTTCAACTTTGATTTCGCACAAAGTGCATGCAAATGGCACGGAGTTGACTAGCATTGGCTTTGTCCGCACCGTCCAGGATGTGTAAAACATTGTCGGCGTCGATCGCGTGCTGCAATTCGCGCTCACAGAGTTGTTTGAGATGGTCAAGCATATATTGATCGGCCGCGACGAGAAGTTCCAGCAGCATCGCCACAGATCGAACGTTTATATCAGCGAGGACGCCGCCGGCATAAATGTACTCCATTATGGCACGAAACACTTCATGCGTCATGTCTGGAATGACAATTTGCGCCGCCGACGCTTCTCGGAATCCATGGGAAAACATGGCGCGGAAACGATCGCTCGCAAGTGATAGCACGAGTTTATGCGCATGAACGACGCGGTCTTCGACAACCTAGGTAACGATGAGAAAATTGAGATCGCACAATGTTTGACGTACAAATGAAATATCCGAGTAGTCTGGTGAGTCAACGTACTTTGCCAATGCCGCCGTCAAGTTGCATGATGTTGTAATTGCCGCTTCAGGCGTCGGATCAGTGTCGAGAATGTGCATGTCATTGAGGTATTCGTTGTCAAAACTGCCGCCAAAGATGAACAATTTGCGATTTACGACGGTGCAAGTATGTCCTGCCCGACGACTTGGATTGCAACCCACGACTGATAGCTGTAATTCTGGTGACAAAGAGTTCGACAACGACGACGAAGGTGACAACGACGACGATTCGATCCATAATGGACTAGAAAGACGAAAAGGTGAGGAAAGGTAAGGATAGAGACGACATTGTACCTGTTGGAAGACGATGTGTCGTTGGGATTCGCTTCATATGGAGTAGATTGACCACTATTGCCATTGATGTTGCTTCTTGAGGGGATTTCTCGCCACGTATGGCTATCGTGAGGATCCAAGACGTACAAATCGTTGAAACACTTGGCAGGATACGTGTTGGCCGAGATGCCGTAGCCGCCAAAGAGAAAAAAGCGCCGCCGTAGACACACAAAGCTCATGCCAGCGCGAGGATGAGGCACTTGACCATCGAATTGGACGCTGCTCCATCGCCACGGTCGACATGACGGTGATGTGTCCAAAATGTGAATATCGTTGAGGCGGCGGGTGCCATTCCAGCCGCCAAAAATGTACATGCGGTGGTCCAAAAGCGCTGAACTGTGGTTAGCCCGAGGCATCGGCGGCGTGCCATCCGTCGATGGACTTGTCCAATGGTGGGTATCCACATTGAAAAGATGCAAGTCGTTCAGGTATTCCTTGCCGTCACCGCCTCGAAAGACCGCAATGCTACGAGCATGGGGGAGAAAATCGGCCGTGTGCATATTACAAGGACCTGGACCTTGACCCGTTGTAACTGGTTGTTCCCAGCGCATGGAATCCACGTGCAAAATATGGAGATCGTCAGCAGCAAGCGGTCCACTGCCCAGCCACCCACCCAAAATGTAAATACGGTTGTCAGCTAGCGTCGCAGTGTGCCCATTTCGCCCTGCGGGAAACGTCGAGCCTTGGAGATATCGTTGTCTTCGAGTCGCCGTCGAATCATCGTTCAGCTGCAAACCATGTCTCGGGCTTTCAGAGTACGTCTCCCAAGACAGCGTATCACAGTCAAAGACGTGCAAGTCGTTGTGGTTGCGTCGTCCATCGTACCCGCCAAAGACAAAAATGCGCGACTTTACAAGGGTGGCTACATACACGGCGCTGTGAGGAAAGTGACAAAAGCAGGAGCGTCATACCTGTGTGATTTTTTAGCGGCGGCACTGAAGTCGAAAGGATCTGCTTGGTGTCTTCCCAACGCATTGAGATGAAGGCCAGCGTGCCGTGTCCGTGCACTCGGACCTTCTTCCACTTGACGATTTCTTCTTTTCTAATAGCTCAAGATGCGTTTTTTCATAAAACGCATTTAACGCACTGTCTTTCTAACCCCTGCACCCCAAACCACCCAACCCCTAAAATATCAGTAAACCCTTCAACCCCTGAAGAGTCGAATGAGGGGGGGGGAACAAGCTTGATGGGGGCAGCCACTTCTTCGGTTAGACGAGGCAAGCTTTGCACTTCATCCAGGTAGTGAAAAGGGGAAGGGGGGACTGTTGGGGAACATCCACGAAGTGAGTCTCTTTAATTTGTAGTGGGCACAATAATGCAAAGGAAAAGAGGTTCAAATGAAACGTGACATAGCTCAAGGAATGCCTTCGCATCCCGCTTTGCCAGAAATTCAACTATACGAGAGGCCTTAGTAAAGCTCAGCTTATGATTACATTAAAAAACTGCGCAAGACTGAATTTCCAAGATCCTTGACAACAGATGAGAATAAATTGGATCGTTTATATGCTTAGAATCCGTGCGGTTGCGGCCGACATAGCTGTTTCAAGGTCTTCTGTGGCCGTCTTGGCAACACCTGAAAAATCCACCGATGCAAAGCGTGGAGGTGTGACGTTTCCACACGCTGGCAGCGCACAATACATGTCGTCCCACAAAATAACGCGGCGCAATACGAGCGAAAGCGGTGGAACGAGCGCACCGGATTCGCCATGGTGCACATCGCGATTATACGGTCGAAAGAATGGATTCTCAAACTGGCGGCGGTTCTCAATGATAAAACTCCACAATGACGGCGTGCGTTGTGCAATATTCATCGAGACGCGGTCTCGGGCACAGTTGCCCAAAAACGTACCAAAGCGCCCTGACGTGACGTGGAACGCAATGCATACGAGTGCCACGCTGCTAAATTCAAAATACGTCGGAAACTGTCGATGGAGTTGCCACACGCAGTCGAGAAATTGGAGAAAAATCGGAGCTTGTTCGTCATCTAACCAAAGAAACCACAAGTCAGGGAAGACGAAAATGGAGTTAATTGTACTCTCAGCTTTGCCAGGACCGACACGATCTTCAAATTTGTGGCCAACTTGAATCCATTCCTAGACAAAATGGAAGTTGTACTCAATTTTCTCGGGGAATTGAAATACTTTTTCAATCAAGTCTATGAATCCCTCGATCGTGCGATACTTTGGATCAAGGAGCAACTGAGCAAGCGCACAAACTTGTCCAGTGCGATCCCAACCGTCGCTGCAGTGCACGACAACAGACTGAGCCCGTTCATGGATCGATTGTGCGGTTTGAATTGCAGCCGTCAAGACAAGACGAATGTGATACAACCATTTGGTGCTCTGGACAACCATTTAAGTCACATTGGAGCAAAGTTGACACACGTACTTCCACTCGAGAGTGCCATTGGAGGTCAGCATCGGACGACGAATATAAAAATAGTTGACGAAGCGCTTCAAAGCTCTCCCGCATTGCGTGGATGTTGGCAATGTTCATAAACGTGACGGTGGCATGTCGAATGCTTGAGCTTTCGGTGCCTCCTCCTGTCAACTAAAACAACATCCGAGGAGTAATGTCAAACTATCGATTGGAGTGCGTACATTGTTGGCGCGAGCATTGAGTTCAGGACGACAGTCGACGATCCACACCTTCTGATTGATCTTGTTGGTTTGAGCAATCATGAGCAACATGTGCTCGTCGTCGCTGTTCTGGGTGTGAAAGAGACCACGTTTGGGCTGAGCACAACGCCACAGGCTCGCTGTATTTGAAGCATGCACCCAGCAGCACAGAGGCAAGCGGCGTTTGGAGCGGAATTCCGCCACGGCAGTGACCTGTGAATCCGAGAGACGCGCCGGTACGACCAAGAGTGGTGGATACGTCGGGCACAGCGTGAACGAACGATTTAACTCTGTGACGCGAAATGCGCAGTCTGGCGTGGAGAAATTGACGCCCATCTCTTGAAAATCGCGGCGAATATCGTAGATTGAGTGGCCTGCCGTTTGATCTGGTGACGACAGATTGCCACGGGCAAAGGCAAATAGACTCATGGACGAATCGACGAACACGATGCGGTTGAGCGTCAGCATGAGTTCTTGCACATTTCCTCGCAGGAGCCACGTACGGCAATTGCGAAAGTTGACGACAATCTGCGTTGGCAAGGCGGCATTCGAGTCGTATGACTTTGTCTGCGGATAGTTTAGCTTGCAAACGGACGCAGTGGGCAAGCCAGGCATGATCGCTTCTTGGAGTACGCTATGATTTAGCGACGTGAATTGTCTCGGATCATGCTTCTGTGATGGTTCAAAGCGAAAACGGTAGTTGGTCACAATCAACGTGCCCGAGAAGCCTTCTCGTTGAGACACCTCGAACGCACACGCGAGCGAGGCCAACTTGACTTCGCCTGGAAACGAGACTTTCAGGTAGTCCGAGAACGATTCGGTTGGCACATGGATAGGTAGTGCGGAGGATCTTAGTGGCAATGCGCCAACAACGGGTGGAATATACGTTGGTGGAACGGGCGGTGACGATGACATCGTTGGCGCAGCCGATGGAGCTGACGATTGCAATGGTTTCTTCGGCGCCAAGGCCATGACTCTGGCCATACGCTGGTGATGTGTACACATTGTAGACGAATCGTCTGCAACTGGAGACGTACACCGAGCGCCATTGCGCATGATCGTCGAGCACATGGTCATTTTGGGTCGAGTTTCTTGTATTGGGGTGTTTTATATTGCACACATCCGGATGGAGAGCAATCATCCGGATAATGAGGGGTTTAGCGTAGTCGGGGTGTGGGGTTTTTGTACGATCAAGCGCAAAATTTGCCTCGACCAAGAGATCGCAAAGACGGGGTAAGGCACTCTGTAACGACAATAAATTATCATGCTTTAGCCTCTACGTCGTACGAAGGCACGCGTGGAATATTGCCATCTCTTCGGTGTGGCGAGATGATGCGAGGAACGAATTTCATGATGTTTCCACGATTCCATGACAGTTGAACCCCTACACCCCCAAAGCACTTGGACCCGACATCTGTGTCCGCAAAAAGGCAAGCATTAGTTCGAGGGAAGCTACGATGATGTCGTCCCTGATCGAAGCGCCACCGCCACCTCCTCCGACGGAGACTGCGCTCGTTGTATCGGATGGCCCACCACCATCGACAGAGCAGCAGCCAGAAGCAGAGCTTCCTGTGGATTTAATGCAAATTCCGTCGATTCCTCTGCAAAAATCGCTCTTGCTTGTCACCAACTTTTGCGCCAACAGCGTTCGCTTTCTCAACCACTTTTCCAGTCTGTGCGAGGAGCGCCTCTTGACAATCTCCAACAATTTGACACGCCTCGAGATTTCCCTTGCCATTCTTGAAGCTAAACTCAACAGCATTCCCGATCTTCCCACAACAATCTCAGCAGCTGATATTGCTGCCGATGTCAACTTGCCACCCACAGGTACGATTGCTTTCTTGGACACAATTTACACACCACTTAGACGCCGCTCCACCACCGCCTCCACCACCACCAGGCCCTGCACCTGGTGAAGAGCAATCAACAGTTCCACCTCCTCCACCACCACCTCCAGCTGATGGATCAAGTCCGGAAGCACCTCCACCGCCCCCAGCTGCCAACATACTCAAACTCAAGGATGATCCCATGTATGAAAAGTATTTCAAAATGCAAAAGTTGGGTATGCCCGTTGGTGCGATTCGCCAAAAGATGCAATTGGATGGCGTCGACCCAGACGTTCTCAAGTATGTTTCATCTGTCGATATTTGCTCAAACTTTGTGTCGCTAGTCTCGATCCTGAAGGTCCATCGCCATCGGCGTCAAGTCTTGTGCTCGTTGACGATCCATCATCTACGGCTCTGACGGTCGTTCCAGCACCACCGCCTCCTGTCGTCTTGCCGAGGGCTGCGGCAGATGAGGACGATTTCGACGATGATGACGACGAAGGGCCTTCGTCAATGCCACCACCACCTCCACCACCACCATCATCTTCAATGGTTCCACCACCCCCTCTTCCATCTTTTGACAATGTTATCCCTGCCCCTCCATCCTTTGGAGGGGATGACATGGCTGGACCTCCACCGCCGCCACCGCCGGCAGCATCACCACCTGTACCGCCTGCAACTGCACCAACCCCAGCAGCATCTTCATCAGGAGCTACCAACTTTCTCAAACTCAAAGACGATCCCATGTTTGAAAAATACTTTAAAATGCAAAAACTTGGCATGCCTGAAGGTGTGATTCGACACAAATTGACCATGGATGGGGTCACAATTGACATCCTCAGGTATATTATACCTTATCTGACCGTAGCTAACTCGATGTTGTAGCATGGACCCAGAAGGTCCGTCCCCCAACGGCGGCGTTGCTAAACCAGCCCAGGACGATGATGACGACGATGATTTCTAGACGGAAGAAACGATGAGCAGTTTTGTTTTAGAGAAAAGGTAATAAATTAGGCTGGATCTTCAGCAAACATATCTGCACTGATACGCTTCATACGCGTGATGTTGCGCGCTTTGGCTTGAGACATATTATGGATAAAGTCGTCGTCCAGGACGGAGTCAAAGAGCTGGTTGGATTTCTTTTTGGCAGCCTCGACGTCATTGACTTTGGGCGGTTTTCGTCGCATGGCGAAGTCAGCTATTCGCAGGATGGCACCAAGGCCAGGCATGGTCGAATCATCTGGCGTTTCGTCTTTTCGCATGAGCTTGGTCATCTTTTGCATGTTAATGGCCGTCTGCTGCCTCGAGTCGGCAATTTTCTTGAGAGCAATGTGAAATTGAGGAAAACTGTTGATAATCGTATTGAAATCGTCCTTGCGGATCATCTCGAGCTCACAAAAGAGTGCCGCGCGGACATTAGCTGACCGCGGTGCATTTGTCAACAGTGCGATTTCGCCAAAATACGACCCCGCCCCAAGGACACCCAGCTGCACTTTGTTCTTCTTCACTATAATGTCGACTTCAACGGACCCCGAATTGATAAAGTAGAACTCCTCGCCCTACGAAAATATTAGATAGAAACAAGTGGTTGGGACAGCTTACAGGTTCGCCTTCCCGGACAATCAAATCTTTTGGCATAGCCACAACGCTCTCCATGCACTGCACTATTGCAATCGTGCCTCCAGGCGAGAGAGCTTTGAAGAGCGGCACTTTATTGATGAAATCTCGATGGAGCGACAGTGTGAGTTGAAGCTTTAGTCGATCCGGTAGATCGACAAAGAGTTGACTCGACTGTTCGCTTGGCCGAACAGTCCACACATAGTCGTAATAGTGGCGGATCTTGTCCTGGAGCATCAGAGGTACCTAAAACAACAATTAAACTAACCTGTACTTTGCGAAGTGTACCTTTTTGAATCTGAGGTAGTCGTTGATCGCATCAAGGTGTTCTTTTCGTGCGACTTCAGTTTTGTCAAGATTGGCAAGCAAGTTTGCCGCCGAACCGATAATTGTAGCATTGACAGCAATACCAAGAAGTAACATAAGGCCCGTGAAAATGCGTTCAAGCGTCGTGCGCGGCTGGAGATCATTGGCAGTTGTGACCATGATGGCAAAGTAGAAGCAACTAACGTATTTATCGGACAGAGGTGTCGAGTCAAGGTCAAACGCAGGTTGCCACGTGGCATCCGTGATGCCTTCGTACGAGACGACGTAATAGTACATGCACGCAATGAAATGCTGGCAGAGAAGAAAGATCAGGAGCAGCTTGAGCATTCGAAGCATGGCAGGATTCATCTTGCGGGAGACGTATGCCGTCAAATTGACAAATAGCGGCGATTTCGACAAGTGAAAGACTCGAAAAATCTTGAGAATTCGCAGGAATTTGAGCGCTTGGAACGAACTATTCTGGTCTTTCACATTGAACCACGACACCTAGATCGAGTAAATCCAACAAAGTCGCTGCAGAATGGTGTACAGGATAGCTACTAGCGGCGTCGGGAATAAACCAGCCGTATAAATAGTGCCGCCGGATCATGCTGGCATCGTTGATCTCTTCACGTGTCGCGCTGTCAATATACGACGTGCGGAATGTCAAAATGAGCTCCAGCACGAATATTGAGTCGACAAAGACCTGCAATTAATCAATGATCATCAAGGAACTAGCGAAGTACCTGAATGTTGTCTAGAGTTGTGTATTCTTTCAGGCCAAATCCCACTTGGACGGGTGTAATAATGACAACGTAGACGGTCACGATGGCAACGACGACATCCCACCATCGTTTGAACTTTGAGTTAAGCGAGATGACAAAGCCATGGTTTTGTTTCTGCACCATCTTTGCAATCTGGTCGGCCGACATGCCGTTGAGCTCTTGCTCGAGCAATTCGGCAATTCGATTTGTGTTCTCGACTGTCTTGCGTGACTCGAACACGCCTTTCATACCTTCTTCTGCCATCGTCACCGCACCTCGCGCTCCGGTCCGTGGTCGCCCCTTACAACTGATCGTAAAAATAACGACGTGAAACTTATGTGTCGTTTCGTTTGTTTATAGACATAAATGGTAGACAGTGACAACGACAAGTAAGGATATTGCTCAATACGAATCACTAGCATCTGACGAATCCATTTCGCCAGTATCGAACGACTCATCGCTGCTGTCGTCGTTTCTCAAGACGCGAACTTTTGTGCTGCCGCGAGGAGTCAAGACCCCTTCGAGTTTTCGAGCTCCAACACGTGCAGTTGACCGCAGGTCGATTCCCTACGCATGATGTTATGCCAATGAAACTCAAACTAATGCAAACATTGTCACTATCGTCATCGACCCATTGCTTTTTCCGAGCAATTGGTTGGCCTTGCTTTTTCTGGCGAAATTGGACAACATATTTGTCCACGTCGTCTCGACGAGAAGACGAGATCGGTGCCAGTAATTCGGGATCCGACTCATCAGAGGATGATTCCTTAAATTTCTGTTTGAACTTTTTGATTGATTGAGGGGTCTTCATGGCCTTTGCTTCCACCTTTCTTGATGGCACCCACACGTCATCAGCATAGGTGGCCTCACTCTAAAGAATCAACATAGTAGATTATACCCTGAATACACGTACCTGTTGGACAAATTGTCGAACTTGCTTTTTGAACTTTTGAGTACCAGCCTTGGACAATGCTTGATGAGTTTGTTTTTGTCGAGCTGGTTGCCGATTCTTTTTCGCCGATCCGAGATCTTCAAATTGCTTGGCTTGACATTGAGGTCCCGTCTTTCTATCCACATATAGTGCAACCTAGACCACATATTCTGTTCTAAAATCACTCTTGTGTCATCTTATTACTTTGTCCCAATAGTTTCGTTCTTTTGGGTCCACCTCATTTATTGCCTGTTTTAAGGAATTCAATTGGGAGGAAGTCCAGACGTCCGCCTCATCATCTCTACACACACTATTAGACTTGGCATTGTACAACTACGCACTCTCTTTCTTTCCCTGGTCCTCGCGATGGAACAGAGATAGACTTGAGAACAGGTGCTTCAATCTTCCACCAGTCTTTTGTGCTTTGCACTTCTCGACCACTACGTGTTCTCTACATTGGAGTTACAATCGGTACAGCGCACAAAAAAATACCTTGGTCGCCGATCCGACTGGAACGACTTGCTTTGACGGTGTACTTTTCTAGACAAAGAAGAATTGGTTGTCAGACGAAATTTTGTTCCCTACGACTTTCGGTGATTCCAGGTCCTAATCAGTGACAAGGCTTAATTAAAAAGCTGAAGGTATTTTCTACCTGCTTCCGCCTTACTGAAACAGCGGGCGATCTTGCGGAAGGCCCAATTGGTACAACTCGTTTAGTTGGAGTTCCAAACTACATTTTGCAACGTTGGGTGATACAGGAGGCGTTCAACATACTTGTTTTGGGGACTGGATCTAATCAACTCCATGAGACATTGGACAATTGTATAACGTACATGTACTGATGACTCGGACATAAAATCATATGACAATCTTTTCTTGGGGGTCTGAGAATATATCTTACATAAGCCAAATATCTTGTCATACCAGTTTTCTGCCCACTGAAACTGCAGCAGACCTTGCAGAAATTCTGTCGATATCAACACTACAACAGAGTAAGTATTTTCAAAGAGTTTGCAACGGAACCTCGCATCGGACAAAGATTTCTCTTCCTCCTCACTACGACACAGCTGAGAACAATATCTACACGAATGAATATATACATTTGGTCTTCTTTCTCACTGGCAGAGTCAAGAAATGCACTCAACGATGCAATTGTTTTCGTTGGAGTCATCTTCTTGATTTGTACCAATACCTTGTTCATCCAGCCGGCAGGAATGCCTTGAGCAAAGTAATTAATGAACCGCTGAGGCATGCCTTGGGATATGCACTTGTCCTCATCCATGTTTCCAATTAATGTGATTGCCTTTTCCTTGGTCGAAATAAACTGACGTGGTCCCTTCATTCGAAGCAATTCATGTGACGCTTTCGTGCTTCCCATTAGCCCTCGAATTATCTACGCCAAACATTCAGTAACATTGTGTGTGCAAACAATAGTACCAGTCTCATGGAACCGTTCTTCTCAGGAATTGGCCATACAACATACCATTTGCGCAAGGCCAGTGTATTCCTTTCTGCACCATCATCATCATCTAGAACACATATGAGTTGTGCTCAGTATTTCCATTGTTACCTTCATCGAACGACAAATATTTTGCCACTTCTTCCTCTTGAGTGGGTGTAAATGATTTTTTGTTCATTTGTCTTTCACGCGATGGCGTAGGAGCTTTCATTGGAGAATTTTTCCATGGACTACCGTCGGACACTTCTTCCAATGAATACATTTGCTTTCCCGCAGACACCCCTCTTGTCTGTGACTTATCGGGCGTTGACCTCGCATCACGTAGTGACGACGTGCTTGTTGGGAGCTCAGGTTTGCCAGCGGGGCTCTTTATTGAGTCCTTGCCATGTTTGGCTTGTCCTTTCTTTTCGAGATCACGTCGAACAGAGACACTTTTCGTTACTTCTGTCTCATGAAGCTGTTCAAGACGGCGCAATTTCGTCGGGGTGAGCTCGTCTTCGCTTTGTGATTGTCTACCTCTCTTTTTCAAAGCTACTTTACCCCGAGGAGTGGAAGGTGATGACACTACTATATGTAAGCTTGCAAATATATCGCGAGTACTTACGAGGAAACTGTGTAGACAAGAAAGATTTTTCTGGCAATTCTTTAGGTGGCGATGGAAGTTTGACTTCGCGATTCGTATCAACTGGAGGAGCAACAACTTTGGTGAGTTTTGAAACCTTGGACGATGAAGCAGGGGTAGCTGGTTTGTTTTTTCTAGCAGCAATGCTTCCAGGTGATTTCTTGATTTTAGTTGGCGTTGTCGATGGGCGTTGTGGCGTGGTAATTTTGGCCTTGCTTGGTTTTAAGACGGATATATTTTCCTTTCTTGATGCAAGTTCTTCATGCGCCTCGTTAATTGACCCAGGCATCACCATAGTTCGAGTCTCCTGGGATGGTGCCTTCAGCGGTTCATTGTTGGAGTTGTGTTTACTCTCTTGCTGAACGTCGGGTGACCCCTTGGTCTTTTTCACTGGTGTCACTTCTATTTGTTTAGAAGATGGCATTTTCTTGGACAGTTTTAAGAAAGAGTTTTCAGTCGGTGGCTCTGGGGAGTTTGCTACATCAATTACGCTGGGTGCAGTAGACATGGATCTGGCCTCATCTCCATGACCATCAACTGATACAGAAACATGGGTTGCCAATGACTTCGCTTCGTTAGGATTCACCATCAATGATGCATCAGTTGTTGATTGCTGAACATGTTCTTTCTTTTGTAAAGACGTTTCTTCGTCTGGATCGAATGAGAGCCGTGTTTTGACCTGTTTATCACTTCGAACTGGAGAACGAGGTGATGAGGAAGGCACACTGAAAGGGCTATTCGTGGAAGTTGACTTGACAGGTGTACGAATTTGAGAGTTTTGTGCCTTGCTGACGATCATTCCAGGTTCTGGTCGCTGTGTGTTACCACACGTCGAAGACACTGGGAATCGGAGAGGAGTAGGTGGCTTTGCTGGGATTACGTGATTCTTTGATATTGACGTGTTTTGATCGGTTCGAGGAGGTTTTGTTGGTGTCACGAAACCAGGCATCGAAATTGAAGTCAATGGCTGAATCGTTGTTGCACTGCTCGTCTTGGGTGGCAGAACGTCCGTAGAAGAGGCGGATGTGGTTTGAGATTCAACACTGGTCGTGATGGATGGCGCTGGACTAGCAGCAGGGCGAAATACGTATCGTCGTCGCTGCCCTACTGGTGTCAATGCCACAGGTGTTTGGGCAGTTGCGGGCGACATTCCATTCGCTGTCGCCTGTTGCACTTTAGCACGAAGAATTTTAGGCATGGGGCTCTTTTGACATAACGCATTGAATGCTTCCCGACTCGACAATGGAGGCTGGGATGTACTCGTCGTGCCTGTCTCACTCGCTGGCTTCTCAGTCACGCTTGCCACATTCTCAACCAAATTCTTTGGAACCAGGGTTGGTGCAGGGCTACTCCACATGGATGTAGCAGGTCGCATGCGGAAAACAACGCCATTTTGCATCACATTCAGGTTACTTGACGCGTCGGAATCCATCGGCTCGATGCTTGCAAGCCTTTCTCTGGTCGATTATCCGGAAAATTTAAAACAACATCCGAAAATATGATCCGGATAACTTTGTGTCATTCCAAAAGTTTATCCGGATTTTTGTGGACATGGCCATGTCCACATGGTATGGCACATGCAGATGCTCCACATGGAGGCAAGCTGATCTTATGCAAAGAAAACTAGATCCAGCGAGGTTGTTGTCACGTTATTCAACATGCTGGCTCAAAAGCTCATGTGGCATTCTGGACTCAAGGGTTCTTGATGACGGAAATCCGGATAAATTTTATTCGGATTATAACTTGGTACGTTTCTCGAAAGACGCACCCTTTCACGGCAAAGCTCCTTCACTCACATGAAAAAGAAAACAGCTTACTACACATTGCACCGTAGCTGTTGTGGCGTTGCCGATCAAATAGATGAGCGCGACAAGATGGGCGTAGTGATGTTTGGTGTTATCCGGATATGTAATGAATCTTCTCGGGTGCGTGTTTTTCTCGCATTTGAATAAAGTAAAGCACCCATGTATTGTTTGGCGGTACTACTGTGTAATTATCCGAACGCCATCCGGACGATGTTGCCCGTACAATCGGCGCATTCGTTATTTCTACAAGACAAGGTTGGATGAATAAGCTCCCGTATGGCATAGCCACAGAGAAGGGACCCAAGCAGACACAAGAGGTACAAGATAATGACTTGCAAATGACTAACCAGGGCTTTCTGTAGGATGCCTACTATATTGGCGCATTCCGTGGCGAACGGCTCACATTGAACGGATTCACGGGCTCTGGCAACGGCTACGAAGATGGATGTTTTGGCGTATTTGATGGCCATGGCGGTGATAGAGCATCCCGTTATTGTGCAGAGTTTACATTCAAGAGGATTCATGATCGATTGCAAAAATACGTCCCGTCGTCTGTGACGGAGGCGTCGGAAGGCACATTGGTGCCGGTCATCCGACAGGCAATTTTGGAACTAGGTACTGACTGCTGGCGCGAGGGGATCATGTACTGTATGTGTAGATGCCGAGTTTTGTGAGTTTTCAGCGGCGCAGCTTCGGTTTGGCAAAGCGAACGGCAACAAGAAATTTCCATTGTGTGGCATCGAAGATGGCACGACATTAGTTATCGCGATGATTCGCGACGATCATGTTTATGTCGCCAATGTGGGTGATTCCAGAGCAGTGCTGTGTCAAATGGACTCCCGTGGCAAAACCAAAGCCGTGCCTCTTTCTAAAGGTACGATTTGAATCTAATTCGTGGGCTCATCTGGATTAGATCACAAGCCTGAAGTTCCTTCCGAGCGAGAGCGAATTGAAGCCAAAGGCGGCAAAGTCACGGGTCTTTTCTGTGGCAATCGACCGCCGGGGTTTGCGTTAAATACTTGGCCGTTTAATCGTATGGTGGACGTGCCACGTGTGGATGGCATACTGAGTATGACACGAGCTATTGGCGACGCTACGATGAAGCCTCCCCTCACTGCAGACCCAGATATTGTGACCCATCCGCTTGGCCCCACGGACAAGTACTTGATTCTAGCATGTGATGGCTTGTGGGATGTCATTTCCAACGCGAAAGCCGCAAAAATAGCATGTCGGAGTCCATCGGCTCAAGCCGCAGCGTCGACGTTGTGCAAATATGCGATGCAAAAAGGATCACAAGACAACGTGACGGTGCTCGTTGTGGATCTCCCGTTCTATTCCTCTCATCCCGAGCTCATCGTGTCTCAATACGCCGAATCGACCGTCTCGTCCGTGATATCGCCACCGAAATGCTAAATTATACATATATATCAACCAAGATTTGCAACATCTTGCAGCACGGCGTGAACTTTATCGGGAAAATGATCGTCAAGCATCGTCCGCGCCACGTAAACTTTGAGAAACTGTGTCTGGTCCGACCATGCATACTCGTAATGCGTCCGTGGGGTGCAAAGTATTCCCGTCCCCGGTCGGCAGCACATGCAAAATCCTCGCTTATGAGATCGTATGGTGCGCTTGAGATGGATGATGCGGCCTGGCATCCACATCTACCTGAATCAGAGACATATCGACAATGTTTATGTACCTCGTGGATGGGTTCGTGGGCCTGAATGCGTCGGAGCATCGTGCGGTAGTTCACTAATTGAGTTGTAAAAGCTGTATGCGCGACTTCTTGTTCCGTGGGATGCAAAAGCTCGTCAGGGTGACGCCATGAGAGAGCCTGGCGCATGATGGATGCCTTGCTCACTTTACTCCGTCCTATCAAGCTCAAAACTTCATCTCGTAGCGCTTGGAACGACAAGAGCGACGCGCGTGCAATGATATCTTTGCCAAGAACAACTGACGTTATGAATGATGAACTCGACTTGGCCAGTTCAGGCGACATGAGGCATCCAGGTGGACTGAAGGCCAAACACTTCAAAGCAGGGAATTTGGGTCGCAACATGATGGCAAGCAACGCGGCTGTGCCAGCGCCAAGCGAGTGACCCGTGATTGTCAAGCCATAGTCGTGATAGGCACCTGGCACGGATTCATTCACGGCTGGATTCTTGAGAGGCGGCGTTGAAGGATCGAACAGCATGTCGAGTACACGCAGCGACGTCAGTTCGCTCATGAGCCACACAGCGCATTGAAGCATGCCCTAGCACAGCGTAGCCATAGATTAAGATACGAGATTTCGGCCTACTTGGTGGGCAAACGCTCCTTGACCTTCGCAGCCATACCGCTGTGCCACGTCATTCAATGACACACCATAGGCAATCACATCGGTCAAACAGTCTTCGAGAGATAACGTGCCACGGATAGCTACAACCACTGTCCTCTTGGCATGGTCCAAGACGATGCAAAACGCAGGTTTGCACACATTGTTGTGGAAACTCGCATAGATTATATCATGCGCTGCCAGACCTGTCTCGATCTGAAGTGCTGCTTGATGCAAATGGAGCCAATTGTCACCGTGAATATATTTACGGCGCCGTTTGATGCATGAGAAGAGAAGCTGCGGGGCACCTTTCCAAGGATGAGACCACACGAAGAGCATCCAGCCGTAAATGCCAATCGCATACTTGGAGAAATGCGCCAATTCCGTGACTGATGCGACAAGCAACGGATCTTTTGGCTCTGACGCTCCCTCTTCTTTGGGTTTGTCAATCGCGATCGAGACATCTCCATTGGCATTCTGACGAATCTCGCTCAACTTAGCCGTATTCTTCTCGTGATACTGCACGGCGCCCAAAAGAACAAATCCGGCAATGATGTCTGAAAAGACCAAGTCGGGCGATCCATAGAAGAAGCGCGCAAAGACCGACGCGACGACAGACATGGCATCGTTCTGAGTGCCGCTACCACCAAAGAGATTACACGTGCAGCAACGAACGCAAGCACAGCATCGATGGCAATTCTGCTCCCATCTTTGCTCGTGGGGAATGTAGATATCGCTGTTGGGAAGTGTCGGATCCGTCGGGCCTACGGACGACGTGTCACAAATTAAAGGAGGAAACGGATTGCCATAAAGAAGAGTGTGGTTTTCAGGGTCGTCGACATGCGAGACCGGATCCTCCGAAACCTTGCGTCGTTGCTGGACTGGAGTGCCGCCAATAACGAGGCACGCAAAGAGATTCATGCCAAGGACATTGCAGAGAAAGCCAAGTGCGACAATCTAGGCAAAAGAGTTAGAGGTGCAATATCAGTCGTACTAGTACCAAAACGTAATTTCCATCGGGGTAGCAAATCATCCCTTGATAGTACACGACTAGACCACCAGTGCTGGCTGCAAGCATCACAATCGCCCATGCAAAATGGACAACCAGCAAGGGCTTCATCAGCACGCGGCTTTCGTGACTCACGATCGTGCCTTGAGATGCCACGTGAAGTTCGAGCACATTTATGAATATGAGGAAGATATACAACGGAATTGAGAGCAGATTGTACCAGAAGGCGAAACCACTCATGTTGTGCAGCTGCATGGTTGAGCACGAGCGCGACGTTGCGAGGAAGATGACGCAGATCACGACAAATGGGATCTGGAAAATGAGCTGGACGAGAGCCGGGCAGAAGAAATCATCGCTTCCGACGCGGCTGCGGCGACCAAACAAAACCAGCGCTGGCATCTTCTTGACTGCTGCCTTGTCGGCAGAGGGCAGCAACCGACAGAGCTCAAAATAGAAATTTATTGTCAGCATCCGGATATAAAACAGATATTACCCGGATGATATCAAAACACTATCCGGATAAATTGACTATCCGGAACTGGAGAAACGTCAATGAGGTGGATAAATATATAAATGTTCACAGGTAGTCTTGTTGCCGAAGAACAAAGACAAGATTCTACTGGGGGACATTGATCAATTCAAGAGGCTTTCACAAATTACTAGACTGGGCAGATCTCACGTGGCCAATTGACCGCATGAGCAAAGGGAGGTGCATTCGACTGGCGAATACAGTACTGTAGTTCTCGAGAGAGACAAATGATGATTGTAATCAAAGTTGGCATGGATTGACAGTGAATTTGGCCATGAGTCCAAATGCATGAATAGTTTAACAATCCCAATCGAGGGCTCTCATGGCTGTATCTCATGACTGCCATTAGATTCCATGCGGAGGGGATGCCATGGCTTCTTCCTTTTCAGTGTTTCGTCAGCGTTTTTTATAAAGCTGTTAACAAAAGATATCCCTCTTCGCACGGTGAGCCCACCGTGGTCTCTAGAATTGAAGAAATTTGCAAGATGCCTCAAGCAAACACTTTTAGAAACAATTGTAAGGATTTTTTCATTGTTTTGAAAAACCTGTAATAGTTTATATTGTGGACGACCCCTTTCTTTTTGCAATTTGGTCACTTTTCCTTTCGCCTCCAAGTACGCAAGCGAACATGATCGATGCTTCGAATTGGCGCCTCACATGCCGACAAGAAGACCGCCAGTCAATGATCATGCAGTTATGCCAAGTGCTCTTGCGTGTCGCAAGTGAAGACGATACGGCCAAAGTGTGGCAAAGCGCGTCCAAGTATGAAAATACTGTTTGGATTCAAGCGAAGAACCTATGGGATTACAACCATCTCATTCAGACAAAACTCCAAAATCTTCAGCAACAACTGGCCTCAAATAGTACATCAAACACGACCTCTCAATCGCCGTGGACTACGATGGAAAAGCAGTTCAATCAAGAGATGGCTGATCTAAATCTAAAGCAACAAACTGCCATCGAGAATTTGCATCAATCCCAATTGACCGAACGCAACCAAATCGTCGCCAATCTGTATGAAAGGGAGGTGTCATGGGACATCCAGCGCTGGGAACTCGCAGAATTGACTTATCGTCATGAATTGGCTCTGCTACAACTCGACCAAGATCACTTGTCCCAACAGAAACTCGTGATCCAACGTCATCTTCAGTGTTTCACTTCTGAAGATTCAAGTTCAGCACCAAGTTCATGCCAGATCAGTAATTCTGGGTTGCACGATGAAGTTAATATGTCTGGAGTCACCCACTCACCAACAAATCATTTCAATCAAAAGGTAATGAATGAAGCCAAGAGGGCATTTGCTCTTCTGCGGGATCAGCATACAAACACAGTGCAAAAGACTATTGTGGTGGTTGAAAATATCTTGAGCAGGTCCAACATGCAAACGGCGATGTCGCCAGCATCGAAAACAAAGCTGGAGAAATCTCTTCAAGGAATGAAACACATATTGCGAGCTCTTGCGTCCAACAGTGATCAAATCGATACTAAGAAGATCGAGCGATACATCACGACGGTCGTCAAGCCTCTGTACGCAAGATTGAGTCAAACGCAGTCCACCAAAACTTCTGCCGTTGCCATGGTCATCCCAACACCTCAAATGCAAGTGATGGGCAAATCATGAAAGTGATGGTCATCAAACCTTATGCTTAAACATAAAACCAAGTAATTTACCAATTAAATCAAAGTGATAAGTGAAATCACACTTCGCACCTCGTTTGATGCCAAAAGCTTAAATCTCTTCAGAAGTGATTGTACATTGTACCGCCACTACAAATGGTCAGTCAGTAAAGCGGCAGTTACCCTCATCATTCCTTTGCTTCAAGAATCAAACACTATTACGGTGTCTGAGAGGAAGTTGATCTGTCTTGAGGGTGGCAGGGGCGTATTGTCCACTCGAGAGTTTGTTGGTCAAGGCCTTCACGTTGTCATAGAATTGTGTGCCATCTTAAATGATCAATGCCCATGATGAGATAGTACTTAACTACATTGCAACACATCGACTCTACATCGATGAGAATCACTTGGTGTCGAGAACGATGAAACACACGCCAGCGAACGGAGTTTAACGCAATAACTTTATTAAAGACCGTTTAAATTAATCGTTCAATTTCATCTTGAAACGGCATTTTGAAATTAAACAAAACGCGGGAAAGTGCAGAATGAGTAGAGTCATTCGGCGCGGCAAAGTACGCGGAACAACCTTTCGAGCGCTAATGTATATGGATTAGGGAGTTGTCGATCCCCTCTCTGGCAAGGAAGACAAAGGCACGGTCCTTCAGGTACGCTGGCTCATTTCTTCGCACTTGCTTAAACTTGTGCATAGGAGAAGGACGGGACTGTATGGTCTGTCATGCTCAACCAAACGGATGTTTCGTATGGTGTCAAAGGGTACAAATCACAATTCATGCTGGATTTGTTTATAACCAGACTCATATCGTAGCCACAACAAGTTTTACATGATTCAAATCATCGTGGACAACAAGGATGGCCATCGCGCATTTGTCTTTTTTAAATGGGGCCGTGTTGGGGCAAAGAATCCCCAGGTGCGACAACCTTTATGCTTTCTAAAACGTTATACTATTGATCTAGCGCAAATTGCATGGACCATTTACACTGGATGCTGCAAAAGAGCTCTTTGTCACGAAATTTACTCTCAAGACAGAGAATCCATGGCCTCTACAAGGACCGTTTGCCCCCATCAAAGGAAAATATACGTTGATCGGTTCATATCGTAATGCTTGAGTGTGGACTGATTCGTTCCTAGATCTCGACTACACAGAAGACGATGAAGCTGAGACCAAAGCAGAAACAAACGTCAATGTGACCGTACCGACTTCTAAACTCGAACATTCTATTCAAAATTTTGTCAAAGTGGGTATGGCTTGTTAAATCTGTGGCTTATCCTTAAAAAGATGATTTGCAATGTGGATTTGCTCACCCAAGAAGTTGCTGAAATGCATTTGGACCTAAAGCGCATGCCCTTGGGTACGATTTTGATCAAATTATAGGTAGATTACTTTGAAAACGTAGGAAAATTGTCCAAACAACAAATTGCGAAAGGATACAGCATTCTCGATAGCATTTCCGAAGTCTTGTCAAAATTGGCAGAATTGCAAGGAGCCAAAACGGACGACCCCCGTAAAGCGTCCTCCCCACCTGCTTCCTCTGGGAGATCCACTCGTCGATCCACACGAATAAAAAATACTTCTGGCACCACTTCGAGAAGTGAGATTTCAAAATGCAAGTCGCAGTTGAAAGAGCTCACAAGCGATTTTTACACGGTATGCAACCACATTATGATATCATGTTGTACTGATCAATGTCGCGTAGCTGGTTCCTCATGATTTTGGCATGAACTTACCACCAGTGATCGATTCCATTTCTGAACTGAAGCTCAAATTGGATCTCTTGGAAGTGAGTATGATTCAGTGAAAGGAGATTCTCATTGTTGCTTCGCAGGTGCTCTCGGACATTGAGGTCACCCAGAAGATCATCAATACCCAGCAAACCCACATCGGCATGAACCCTGTTGATGCGCACTATGCGTCTCTCGGTGTTGAAATGGAACATGTCGATACAACTTCGTCCGACTTTCAGCGCATTGAAGAGTAAGCATCAATGAGGAAGTTGATGTTACTTACAGCTCTAGATATATTGCCTCGACTCATGCTCCAACACATCGACAATACAAATTGCAAGTTGAGGCCATTCACAAATTGAGCCGGTCAGTATTATCAAGGATAGAATGGCTGATTTAAAAAATTCAGGCCAAGCGAAACCTCAACTGAGATGAATGAAGTTTTCAATGCGATCGACAATCACCAGGTAATTTTTCACTAGTAGTACACGTTGTTATATATGTACCCAGCTTCTTTGGCACGGATCGCGCTTATCCAACATCGCAAGTATTTTAACTAAAGGTCTACGTATCGCTCCACCGGAAGCACCTTCAACAGGTTACATGTTCGGGAAAGGAGTACGTGATATGACTTCTTTCTTTTCATTGAGATGTATCTTAGATATATTTTGCTGATGTTGCCTCAAAATCGGCAAATTACTGTTGGGCTAATGCCAAGCAGACCAAGGTATTGTTGCCGAAAGAAATATCTCATGAGCTCTTGAAGGGTGTTCTTATTTTGTGTGAAGTGGCCTTGGGAAAAAGTATTGAAGTTCTCGACGCTGATGAATATTCATACGAAGCTCTTGAAAAGCTGCATTTTCATAGTTTAAAGGGACTCGGTCGCATGGAACCAGCCAGGGAATCGCATTTTGTCGCGTACGAACGATCAGTTGGCCAATAATTCTAATCAACATAAACTAGAAGCGATGGCGTCAAAATGCCCAAAGGAATTCTACAGCCGACTACGGCTGAAGGCACATTATTGTACAATGAATACGTGGTTTATCGAACAGAGCAAGTAAGAACTATCATGACGTCATGTTGTCTGATGAATTGAACTGTAGGTCAAACTCCGCTACGCTGTAACTTTGAACTTCGAATTCAACTAGTCGCAAACTGTTTAGGCATATCTGGAACATAATACAATGAACATGTATTTCTCAAAGCGAAAAGTGTTGAGTCATGTCGAGTTATTAGCCAGCATGCGTTTCGCTTAAATTGTACATATATTGCCCAAGTTTGGTCAAATCCCATGCGCAACATACTAATAGACCGTTGTCAATTCCTCGCAATTACTGTGTTGTACTGATTGACAGACTAGCCGAATTTATCCCTCCTTCTGTCTTCATAGGACATTGCTAGTTTTGGATGCCTTACAGCTGCCATAATTTATGCATTGATCTACCACTTCGATTATCCCTAGCATGGGTTACTCCAGGTTTTGTCGCTCAATGTTTTCACTCTCATGCTCTTCCTTAGTACAGTCACATGGTGTTCGAATCCGGATAAAGATACATTTGTTCGACTTTTATCCGGAACAATTATCGAAAAAGAGAAAGTCCAAGTCATTTTGAATTTGGCGCGATGAGGTAAGGCTATCCAGCGACAAGACAGATCTTAACGTATGCGGCTTAGCAACGAAGCTTTGGGGTACATGGTAATGCCTCATGAGGCTGAATATATGATTGAGAATCTTACGCGCATGACATTGCAAGATATGGGATCGTCGGAGTTTATGCGCATTCACCATGACGTCGAAAAATTGAATTTGCAAACTCATCAAAGTGCCAAGCAAAAATCCGACAATTTTGTAGTCGAGTCACTATTGACGTTCAAGAAATTAGATGTTCTCATTGAGAATATGCTTGTGAATGAGCTCTGGAAAGAGCAAGTCTTTCCAACTCTCCAAGATATTAGTGACACAACGTCGCTTCGTATTTACTTCGTGGTAAGACTTGCCCAAACATCCATTCCTTTACGACGCTGCGTTAATAGTTGTATCACGAAGCAGTGCTATGTAATCTCCTCGAAGTTGCATTTTACCACGAGCATGTAATTGAAGGTTTGGACGATGAAACGTTGATGGAAGTCATCGACTATGCTATGCGCAAAGTAACGTGGCTGATTAGTACACCTCGAGAAGTCTTTCGAACAAAAACCACTTTCCATAAATCTGGCAAAGACATTGTCCAAGAGCTCGACAAGGCGTCACGCCAGGAAGAGCTCCATAGACAATGGCTAGAGATGGAATTTCGATTGGCCATCCAATGCGTCACAATTCTCCGCTACATTTGTGAACGTATCCATATTTTATCCCTCAATATTCTCAGCCGTCTCCTTGACAAGCATGATGTGTTGCTCTCCTTTGTGGCACTGATCGAAAATCCACCGTGGACGTATAAAACGGAAACAAATGAGTGGAAAAAGTTCCAAGATCAAAAGTGGGTTTACGTGGAGCCATGCGATTTACTGCAAGTTACAACAACAGAAGCACAGCCATGGATTGCTGTCTACTTCCTCGTCTGCTCAAAGGCTTCTCGGGACCAATATCAGCTCACATCTTTTCGGAAAAACCAAGTCTTGCGCATTCGAAAATACCTCAACGATGTCATGCTGGACCAACTTCCATTGTTAGCTGATGTTCAACGATTCCTCGACGAGCTTGCTATCGTGCAGTTAAATCCAAACACAGTGTCGAGCGCTGCAAAACTTGTCATGGAAATCGTTCCTGTATTTCGAACTGCTTTGTTGCGCCAATACAAAAACGAGTACACCAAAGTTGGCCAAGAATTTACGACAGCTTGTGCTTCTATAAATCGCCACGATGACATGAAGCAACTTGCAGAGGTGTACAATATGGCAGGTATTGATGAATTGTTGGACGGAGCGGACACATCTCAGCCTCAAGCGACAAACAATGAAGTGACACCAGAGTCAGTTATACCAGATGTCAACCTGAACAAGCCTCACTCGGTGAATATTGTCATTACAAATTGTTCTAAAAAAATTGTCGAACTTGGATCGGAAGACGAAATCACAATCAAGTGCTCAATCGACACGTCAACTGAGAAATTAGTCGAAACGACAGATGGAATGTACTTTCGCTACACTATGCACCCCTCGTCAGCGGAATCGTCGATTGTCGTACCGCCACATGCATTGGTCCATGCTACTATCTCTTTTGAGAGCTCAAAGAATGTGATACATCTTCAAAACAGCGATCTACAATTACCAGTGGGAAGTGCGAAACCTGTTTGGCGGCAAGTGGGTACACTGGAAGAAAGCAAAGGCGTAGTCCAGATGCAATTCAAAATCGAATATCAGCAGTATGTCCTTGGACTGCTCTTCGTGTCGATTCCAGCTACAATGACGTAATTTCTTGATAAGAGAAACAGGGCTTGTCGTCAAATTGATTATTTTGTTGTTGCTACTAGAGGCAGGTTTTAGATTGATTCTGAGACTCGCACCAATGACTTCTTAGACATTGATTTATCCTGACGATTCTGGTCTAAATCGCACTAAACATTACAGCGCACATTATGCAGACTAACTGTAAAGTGAAAGATATTTCTGTAGCACGAATTTCATATTTTCATATTTTGTTCAGAGCTACAAATGTAAACACTTTCTCAACCCAATCAACTTCAATCAATGGAGATAACATGTCTAGCTTACGAGAAGCAAGTTATACGATGGGGCAACAACGTCGTGTTATGGTCTAAATATTAGTTTGAATCGATTGCTGACAAGTCTTCAAAACCAACTCAAAAGAGTCGTAACACAGTTGTCGAAATAAAGCCTGGTCAATACAGCCGTGCTTGTATTCGTCTTTGGTGGTCACGATTGAGTACATTTGAATTACTGACGGTAGTGGGGTCAATGCACGTAGTTCCAAACCACAAATCTTTGAAACAGACGATAAGGATGAAGCCATACTTTAACTTACCTCAAACAGTCTTTGAAGGCCACGATACAACGAATTCGAAACATAAAAGCAATTTCTTGAGAACGCCATGGGTTCACGGCAATTTGCGTAGGCATCTTTCCATTCGATCTCTTTGCCATCGAGAAGGACCTTAACTTGTTCCAGCCTTTGCTTAGCTGTGTCTGATAGTTGAGATGATATCTTACTCGCATTAGACCTATTTTCAGGTGCAGTTTTACCATGATTAGCATCGACGGCAGGCCCCCACCACGGTACCACTGTAATGCATCTCGGGTTTGGCATTTGTCACCAATGTTGTTTTCAGGAAATTCAGACGGTAATGAGATACCAACAATTTCGTACTCTACTTGATTTTCTTGGAGGGAAATGAAACCGAAGTGATTTGTCAAGTATGCATCGTTGAAATTGTGCTTGTATATGCACAAATGTCCCAAAGAGCCTTCGTTAAAATATGTGATTGTTTTTAGCATCTCTTTTGTGAATTGGGAAAAAAGCGGACCAACGGCAAACTGCCGAATGATAACATTTGATACAACATGCTGCACCATGGTATCAAATCCAAAATAATCGTTTCCACAGATGAAAACAACTTGTCTACAATGTGAAATATCAAACAAAAGAGCCACTTTTAGACACTGACTTGTTTGACGTTCCTTTCCATTCAAAGATAAGTTGCAAGAGTTTGAGTAAATCGACTCCATGATATGGAATTCGGTTTGTATACATGGAGTTGAACTTTGCCTAGTGACTGCATTGTGGCACACCTTCTCCAATTGAAAGTACCATTTCTCTCGTGTCTTCTAACGAATCATCGACCAAAGGCTGGTCAGACGCAATAACCAGTGTCGAGATGGGTTGCTTTAATAGATTATCCAACCTATGCCACCGCTCATATTTTCCATCTTGTTTCTTCGATCGGCTTAGTATTCACAGAGCATAGAAGAATGTATACCTGCTCTTTCCGCCACACATAAAGACCAAAACCACCCCATGAATGGGTATATGACGAATTCGGCAACCACAACTGGTCTTGATATTCTTTGGCGACTTCTTGTAGTATTTTAGCAAGTTGGCATCTATGTTCATCGTGCCTATGTTCAAATGGATCGAGTGTATCTGTTTCGTTCCAGAGCATGATATGTGAGCCGCACATTAGACTTTGCCTAAAATTTTGTCATATAGAGAAGAAAGTTCCGTACTTCGTATCAGTCAAATTCCAATGATCTCTGTAAATACTACGCAGTTGCTCTTTTACCAAAAGAATCGTGGTTGGATCGTTGATGTCTCGCGCCTTAAGGAGCGCCAAGGCTTCATCGACAGAAGGGTTTGAAGGTGCAACAACCTTTGTGGTAACTAAGGAGAGCCAGTGCATAATGACAATACCTGTCCACCCAAATGAACGACAAGATTAACAGAAGAAAATGGCTGCGATATCGAAGCTCCAATTGTGGACCACAAATTATGAATTGTCTTCTCGTTGCTCGAGAAGGAGCTTTGCATGTCTCGCGATACCAATATCATATTCCACTGGTTTGGAGATTTCTCTGGAGTGTGGAATGTGCAATAGAGCTTGCTATCTTCAAGGCCCTCAAAATGCGCTGTGTACTGTTGGCCAGGCCGTAAATGTGAAAAATAGAATGATTGTGGGGTTTTGGCTGAGAAAACTTGGAGCAACCTTTGCTCTTCCGAGGTAACAATATTCTTCACAACACAGCCAATAGTTGCATCTTTGTCTACTTCTAGCAGAATAACGCAAGACTGACTGTCCACGACTCCCATCACTGGCCCGACCAATACTCGAACTTGGGAGGCGATCTATTTTACACAATTCAACCATTTAAACTGCAGCCATACTCACTTGACCAAATCTTTGAATGTTAAAGACTGGATCTCGCCCTTCTAATGCACTCAGGTCCAGGAATGCAAAATTATTTTCCCGTGGTAGCTCCAGTGTATGGTGATATTGAAATCTTTGTGATTCACCAACTTCACCAGTCATGGAGGGTGCCAAAATAGTTGACAGAGGTCCAGCAATCGGACCAACTGCATATTGATTGAATTCAGTTCTCATCTTTGTGTCGTTGACAGTCGACGTCAGAGCGAACTTTGTACTACTTGCACCAGACAAGAGAATCAAATTTCTGTTGGGTTTCTAGCTAGGTAAGCATAGTAGTTAAGGTGCAAAATACCTGCAACTTCCATTCTGACAAGAGTGTCAATAATCTTTCTTGATCTCTTGGAGTAAATCCCCACCACGACCTGCAAACACCTGCACTTTCATGCACTGCCAGCGCATTTGTTATGTTGGCGTTGCTGTCATCAACTATCGGTAACTCGGAGCATATCACTAATAGCCGTACAGTTGTGTCGCAAAGTGCGCTTAGGACATAATCCCATTGAGCTGGAGATAGTATTGGATTATCTGGAGCCTATTCCAGTACAAAGTCGAGAAATACGCTTCCCCCATGTTGTCCATTACCTGAGCTCCAGCAGGTGTTAGACGCGATCCTCTCATGTCTAGCATGAGGAATCCGATGTTGCTGTCAGTCTTGAAAAAGTATTCCTCTCCCCGTCGAGAGTCAATTTGTTCACGTAACTTCACAAATTCTTTCTGGAGCTACAATTCAATGCCATTCCGTTGGAAGCCAAAACATTCTACCTGTTCGATCTTCGCCCTGAGTTCATTCATTCGACTCTCGCAGCGTTTAACAACATCAAATTCCATCTTTCGTTTGGCCGTCGCCAGAGTTTTCTCTAACTCTTCAATTTCTTGTCGACTACGGTGTACTGTGACCGTCGCATTGATGGCAGCTTCAGCTGACTTGACCAACTCGTTCTATTGAAGAAATCAAGGGCCTTGATTGAACACGTCCGATCTTACCATTTCCTTGTAAAACTCAGAGTAATTCGCGTCCCAAAGTTGGCGCTGGTATTCATGATAGACGAGGCGTGCAGACCGCAAGAGTGTACGCATGATTTGCATCTATCTTCCAAGTGAGCTATTCTCAAATCACAATTTCCTCAGCATACCTGAATTGTTGGGCTTTCATGATTAGCCTTGAATATCTTCGAGCAGGTGAAATCGGCGTAAATATCTTGATCGCTCCATAACATCAAGTTGGACACATTTGCCAAGACATTTCGAACATGCGGGAGATTCCATTGCAAGCGATAAGCATCTCGCATCCTCTCGACAACTTTTGCTTCCATTTCCTCCCATGATGCTTGCGGCCTAGTCGATTGGACATACCTAGAGAGCAAGACCCAACACTGTTGGAATGTTCGCTCCATGTGGATTTGTCCCCCAAGATGAAGGATATAATGAACAGGGGGACGCACTGTTGGGGCGACTTCTTCAGTGCCAGTCAGGACTTGCGCAAGGCGCTCCCATCCACCAATGTTCTCGCCATCATAGACATTGTTTCCACTGACAGCTCCAATTTGCACAGGAGCATCGCTCACATGCAAGGTGTGGAACGTTCCATATCGAGAGGTAGCATCTCGCTCGGTCAACCCACTAAAGGCAAACGTGTACCGCGTATCTGGCCGTAGTCGAGTCACATGGAATATACTTGGACGATTCTTAACGCACTCGACTTGTACTCGCGACCTCTCAACTTCGAGCCATTGGCCCGTCATTTCATCTTGTCGAGATACGTGACATGCAATTGATGTCGTTGCGTCCACTTCCAGCAATATCCTCGCGTAATCCAGACTGACTGCTCCAACAATTGGCCCCACTGTGACCTTGACATCTGCAACGCATCAAGTCGGTCAGGCTTGAACTGGAGATTCATACCTTTTCTGCATCCCAAGACCAGGCCTTTGAATTCAATATGATGGGGAAGCAGTGGACGACGCCCGATTGGATTCGTAGCAGCAAGCACAGATAGCGTACTTTCCAACTGCTCGAGTTCTGTCTGGAGCGCGCGGCAACTCTCTGCGTTACCCATCTCGCGTCGATTCGTATCTTTGAGAAAATACGGTATCCGACTCTTGTCATCAAAATATGGAAATCCCATGCACTTCAAACGTCGACGTAGATCATGCGTTGTTTCCTTGACGAAATGCGTCGGGTTTTAGGAATACACGACATAGCTATTGCATCCAGTGAAGAAGGTCATCTACGCCTCAACTTCTCGAGTTCTTGGTGCTGAGAGCTGCTCACTACTGTGCACGTGTCGTCCATTGAGCCCATTGAATTTAAGCCCAAAGCTGTGATCGCATCCGGCTGGCCACGGCAACAAGAGTTGACGAGGTAAAGCTTCAACGTATCTAGATTATGAACATTGGTTGCTCTTATCCACGACAAGAAGTCTCAGTCAGTATCGGCCGTGCTTAACATGAGTCCGCATTGTGGCTCTAGCTGGAGACTTGAGAAGCTGACGATCTTAATTTGCGAGGTCGACTTGTTGTTCTGTCTGCGCCATGTACGACGCGCACCGGCGTCTTTCAAAAGAGCCACCAACTTGTCATTGACCTCGTCCGAGACGCGCTCAGCGCAATTGAGCGGCATGAGATCATCCTATTGGAATTGTGACTCGGGATTGGATCATCGTCCAACGTACCTTGGCAATAGCATTCACGTCCGCGCCGTACATGACTAAAATGGAAGCAACACCGAGGAAGTTCTTGGCGCAAGCTACGTGGAGAGGCGTGAACAAATCTCGTTTCCTCTACGAGGAGTCAAATACGACGAAAGAAGCGCACGGTCATGCCTGAAAGTTGACGTCAATCTGAGCTTGGAGGAGGAAATGAAGCAGTGGCTGCAACGTGTCGTCGAGATGCTCGTCTGGGCATTCATCAATCACTCGATGGAGCGTGTCCTTCACGAACGGATGATCGACGTCGAAGCCGTTGTCGACCATGAACTTGAGAACATCCATGCGCCGCCGCAGTGATGCTTCCTGAAACATCTTGACGTAGTAGTATGTGAGGACGTGCGCGTCCAACGCATCTACTGCATCAATCATCTCTTTCAAAGCACCAACTTCTCCCCCAGCAGCCAGTTCAACGATGAGCTTGCTGTTTGACAATACGTTCTCTGCAGCTTCAGCATCGGTGCTTCGCAAGCCATCCATCCATTCTAGCTCTTCTTGCACCGTGCGCTTGATCTCAAACACCATGTCGTTTCGCAACTAAGATCTTCCACATACCTTCGAACATTCCGTCGGCCATCATGTGTCGATTTCCACGTCTCGATGACTCTCTGTCGACTTCTTGACCATGCTTGTCCATGCTCTTTGAGATCAATCATACTTGATCAAGTCAAAATCACCCTTAGACTGTTGCGGCAGCTTGATTTCCCACGCGGTCTGCGGGAGTTTCTTCGTGTTGACGCCTGATCGGCTCATGATCGTGAGCTCATTGTATCCATGAGGCACACGGGATTTGGTTTGTCTCTTTGATGTACGTTGAGGCTTTGAGACGTTGAACAAGTTGGTCGAACGAGCAATCCCACGGCACGGCAAGGATAAGACGTCATAAATTTCTCTCTTGGTGAGCAAACCAAGACGACGACTTACAGCTTTCCTTGCGTGCAGTTCATCACTGCATTGACATCTGCCCTGCGCTGTCGCTCAATCCTGGCGTATCCTTGCCTTGTTTAAACTACTGTAACTTGGACCTCGATGACCCCGTCGGTCATTTATCAAGTCAGATCGCTGCTGTCATCCATGGGCCACGTACTGCCTCCATGTTCCTTCGTGTCCCCCACAAGCAACGCCTTCACATCTCTCTTCGGGTTCTCGAGCGTGATCTCATGTCCTAGCCGATGCGTTCATCCGATCACATCGTTCCATCCCAGCATGGAACAAGTGTGACCTCCAGTTCTTGCTCTTTGCGCTTACGTATGTTGACACCACTAAAAGACGAGCTCGCATCCTAAATCACCGTCTAGACAGACTTCGCACAGCTCCAGAGCGGGATAATTGCTGGCAGAAGTCTCCTCTCGCGCCGCCACTCGTCGCTGACAAAGTTGAAATTTCGATCCGGATGATGCATTTATTTTGTGAAAAATCAATGTCAGGACGACATCATGGTCGTCCCGACCGATCAATTCACCAAGACGACCGCGATGATCTCAAGCAAGAGGCGATACAATTTGTACGCCGCTGCAATCATACTTTGCACCGTGAGTATGCTACCAGGTCATCATCGTATGGTTATACAACATCGATGACGGTATCCCCAGGATCGCATCTCATTGAAGGGTATGCTCGATGGATTGCATCCACAGAACCAGAGGAAGCGTCACGCCGTGAACAAGTCGTCGATCTTTACCTCAGACATGCAGTGGAGGATATTCTACAAGGACGTCTGTCGTGCGACGCTCTCATTGACGATCTACTCAGTGCGAGCAAGAACCAACCTCCGCCTCTTGTTGTCGTGTGGAAGCTGCATGCGAAATCCGTGCTTTGCTTCGATAAGTTTCTATGCGACGCTCTCTGTCCCAGCGCTCGGTACCGGAAACGACCCCGTCATCCTCGGCACTATCAATACGACATTGCTGAATCCAACATCCGCCGGTTTGTCGATGCACTGGATTCAATTCCACATCAAGCGCGTGAAACAACCTCGGCGATTCTACGGTACATCCTGTCGACTTATGTTGAGACGACAGAATCTCCCCAAACGCATCCTCCAGTTGTGCGAGTTGTCATGGAAGCTCTTGTCAAAGGTTGCTTCGCAGAAGCTTCGCCATCGACATACTTCTTGCTAGTCGATACATGCCACAATTTGAAGCAGCACTCCACAATCCAAACACTTGTCAAGGTTCAGCTCCTTCGCCACTTGGAGCAGCCGATGGCTTCGGCGTCGTCACTTGCCTTTGGCCGCGCATTTCTCAACTCGCTTCATGTCGATTCTTTCATTGCCGTACGTAGTGCACATCAATTATCATTTCTAATGTGTCCAGGTGCTTAAAGATTACTTTTGGACACATCCATGGCGCACCAACGACGCCTTGCTCTCATCTTTGCTCGATGGCTTTGACAAGTCTAATCTGTTGCCTCGTGCTCTCAATCTCGCTCACATTTTTGTCGATCATGGGCTTCGCACCATGAATCCTGCCTTACTCAATACTGGCATGTCTTTAGTAAGGTGCGTCTGCTCGACTGAAGAATGCACGGATTGGTTTCAAGACCACTTCGGTGCTCAGCCATCCACAGCGACTTCCAGTATGTGCGGAGTCTCTTCTTCCACTAAATGCACTTCGTTCCTTGCACCTTCCAAGCGCAACCTCCAATACATGCTTGCCATCTTGACTGAACGTGTAGCAGTCGAAACATCGATGGAATTCGTCGATGTGGTGTTGAAAGTGATCAAAACCCATCAAGAACACCCTGACATGGTGCTGCCTTTCGTACAATCTGCGCGACGCCGTCTCAACGAGTTGAAATTGTCGTTGCGTGCAAAATCCAGTACAAGTACGACTGCTATTCCCGCAGGTAGACTGAGTTAGCTTGAGATGTCTTACATCGATCTAGTTGATTCTGCTATCGATGAAGAAATACGTGCGGCAATTCATACCTTTCTCGAGTCGGGGAAAGTGTCTTTGAAACTCCGCCAGCGCATTTTGCTCCAAGATGCAACATGGAAAACGCAGCTAAAGCCTGGTCTTCTTCGACCTCGGGACATGGATGATCATGTTCACTTGCTCGGATGGATGCAACTCGTCCACACACTCGCCCGCGAAGGCATTATTGCACCATCAGAGTATGCCCCATTCCTTCAGTCAATGCACAACCTTGTTCAGACTCGAATGGGCGCACATGCTGCTGGAACTACGTCTTTGGTACAATTTGCCCATCAAGTCGTTGAGTTGGATATTCTGCCCGACAACGTCGAAGCCAGGATGCTTCGGCGTCTCCAATCTATCGAAAACGACATGCACAAAGAGTGGGTGGAGGCTGCAAAAATACTCTGTGTGGCTTATCCTCGAACTCAAAACTTGCTGAAATCATTGTGGTCGGCCCTTCCAACTACAAGTCAGGCCGAAATAGTCCAGAAACTCCACGAACAAGTGCGAACTGAGTTGAGTTATTCCAAATCCGAAAATCTGCAGCTGCTTGCTCGACTCTTGGGCTTTATATTTCTCATCGATGGAACACAAAGAGATGTCACAGTAGCATTTCTCGATGACATCGTCAACCCACCGGTGCGAGCTCGCTGTGTATGTATCTTTCGTGTCTGTGCTGAAGTCGTTCAAATTTCCTTAGCGGGTGAAGGAGGTACGAATCAAGTAAACTTTTGATCAAAAATCACTATTCAGGCATTCCAGAGACCATTCCCAAGCATGTTCACGAGTTTATGAAATGGATGTACTTACGAATGAACTATGGTGGCTTGTCTGGCGAGTCAAAATGTGACCTGATGTACATATCAGAACGCATGGCGAACATGACTATTGGCAACGACATAGTGGCTTTTGCGTCTTGGCTTCGATACGAGTTGCACACGCCATATGACATTTCATCATATCGATTCGAATGCATCACGCGGCATTTTATGCAACTTTCAGACAATAAGGCTGTCGCTGCGATTTCAATCGTGAGTGGCATGGGCAAAGAACTTCTCTTGCATCAAGGTAATTTCTCTCGTCTTCACAATCCTTCATGTCATTGTTATGTTAGAACAGTGCTCTCCATCAGTTTCGTCTGCAAGCTCACCACACAGCATCCAATCTTACAATGGGCATTTTGCACGTGCGCGTTTCCTTCCCGTAAAACTCATTTCTTTGAGTAGGTGCATGCAAATTGGTCATCTAGTTTGAGCACTGACCAAAGCGAGCCGAGTTGCCGTGTTGATATTGGCCTTCTCCTCTTCTGTCAAATCCTCCCTATTCTATTTGCGTCGACAGAGAACAAGGCTAATGTGCATAGTGCCCTTCTTAACATTTTTATCAGCGCGGCTGGTGCTACACTCGACAAATCCACAAGGCCTACAAAAGTGAAAGCGCAAGTTTGCCTTCTCTTGTTTGAGCTTATCCATGCTGTGTCCACACACAGTAATGTTACGCCCCACACCGTGTCCGCCAAAGCCCAAAAGACTCTTGTCTCTTTCATCAATGCTCACCTCATGCAGCTAGCCCCCTGGCCACCTCGTGTGACCTCTGTCATACTGGCTTGTTTCGAGGACGATTTCCGGGCTTTAGACAGTGCTATCATTGCGTCAGCACTCGCGTCTTTTGGAGCACTTCAAGGTCTCTCCTCTACCATTAGAACTAAGCTCCGCGCTCTGCGTAGTTTCTTGGCGTCGTCTCAGTCAAATGAAAAGCTGGACCAAGTGCTAGGGCTGGAGAAGACGGAGGATTTCTCGCATTTCTTCAAAGTATTTCGATTTTGGATGGCATGGGGCAATGCATCTGAAGTGTGGACACCTGAACTATTCCTGGCTCATTTCACTTCGACACGATCGTCCCATACCATCCTGATTGAAATTGTCTATCTTGAATGGGTTCAGTGGACAAAATCATCGGGTGAATGTGACTCCAACCATGATGATACATCATTTCCAGCACTGATGCTTCAGCTTGCCAGTCATCTCATTGTGACATATCCACATGATAGTGGCCAGTGGGTGCTCGATCAATCAAATCTCTTGTCGCCTTGGTATTTATTGGTTTTGAAGCAATTTTCTCCATCCCATTGGGATACCTGTCATCGAGCGCATGGCTCAAAATGGCTCTCAAAAATGTGCGATGCATACTTGGCCTATTATGCAACTCCCGCATACTTGTTACCCGCTGCCACACATGAGAGGTACAATACTGGGCTCTCATGATGGCCCTCTTTGACGTGTAAATGATCGTAGATTCCCTCAAGTGCTCGACTCGTGCTTGGCTAGTGCCATTCGACTCAACATTGAATTTGAACAAGAGGATCATGTTGGACGTTTGAGGCATATTGTGACCCTGCCAACTCTAACCTTACTTGAAACCATTCCAATCGCAAATTTTGACGACGGCGATGACGACATCAACCCATCATTTCGACTCTTGTAAATTACAACAATCGGGTGTACTTGGCCCGGCGATGGCGGTAATGATGAACAGTAGCCACGGCAGCGCCGACTAAACCAACAGCAATGACGACAATTGTAGCTGATCCAACGTGCGTCGTTGCCCTCACGGTCAGGTTGACAGAGCTTGCTCCGATTGGATTTGTCTCGCCGCTGAGTAATTCAAGGCTATCAGAAGGGTACATAAAAGACGAGCAAGTGTCATCGCCAAATATAAAGCATTCAAACATGTAAAGCGCGTGAAGAGGACGCACAGCTGCAACCATATGCCCTGCTCCCTTGACTGTCTTGAATGTCAAATTTGTGTATACTTGGCTATACCCTGCAAGCTGCTTATCAGGTCCAAACCACGCTTTCCAGTCGTCAAGAAGGGTCAAATTTACTCCTTCATCAGTGATCCACCGTTCAGTGCCGATAAAATTAACGACCGAATCGGCATCACCGCTGTAAATAAGCGCTTTGAGACCTACATGCACATCATAACATGCTTGAAACCTGCCTTGGCTTACCAGCTGACAAAATTCGAGGATACAACTGAAGCGCCGATCGGCTACGTGAATACATTCGAGTGACATTGTGATTGCAGTCATTCCACAAGATGTGATCGCCTTGAACATGCAGGGCTTTCTGTACAGAATTGAGCTGCAAGTATGCTCTAGTAAACACGTCTTGACAGGGGCCAATGTCGCCTCGTGGAAGAATGGAGCTTTCGTGCAGTGTGTAGTGCAAGGCCTTGGCTTGACCATTTTCAAGTAAACATACGTCGCCATAAATGTTGTACGGGTTGAGTGCTTGCTTGTCCACTTGCACAATGCCGGCATGTAGAGCATCCGCACACTCCTTCGAACACTTTCGCTCGGCTGAGCTCAAGCAATTACGGATCTCTTCACCAACGCAGTAAGTCGTCGTACGTTGGTAATTTTGACGGGAAATCAGGGCATGAGTATAGTAAAAATCCATGAGAGCGTTGCCATCAACTTTGTCGTCCGTAGCTGGGTTGCCAATCGAAAAGCCAGCGAGCGTCACATTCTTGATGGGAGCTGTGACAAGTTTATGCACGAGAAATGGAATGTATCGTCCAGCATAGCTTTCGCCCATTATATAGAACGGTCGATTGTGATACATTGGATAGTGCTCAAAGAAAAGTTCGAGAAATTCGTAAGCTCTGTCGGTCGTGAATTCTTCGTTGTACTGGCTGCTGTCGAGAAGCGGTTTTGAAAACCCAACTCCTGCTGGCGATTCCAGAAACACCATATTCGTCTTACGATTCCATGCATATTTGTTTCTCTTCACACTCAGATCTCCTTCGACGACAAATGGGCCCAATTCTGTAAACAAACCAGCAAGCGATGAGCAACCAGGGCCTCCATTGAGCCACAACACCAAGGGATCGTTCTTGGGATCGTTTTCCGAGTGGACAAGCCAGTAAAAGAGCTCGACTTGTGCGGTTGGAAGCGCCATTCGACCTGCGTATTGTTCAAAATCAATCGGATGCTTGTCATTGTAGTTAGGCAGCGCTGTAATTCGATGAGCATTTTTGTGCATTGCCTTCGTCGGGACGTCAGCATATACTGCGAATGCCGCAAAGATCGCTCCAAACCACCGCCACTGCATGTTTGTGATTTCCAAAATGATTTCCAAAATGACGCCCAAAGCTTCAATATTCCGGATAGCATATTCGTATATCGACTTCAGGTTGAAGTGCTGCACTTCTAATTTAATCCAATCCAGTTTGACTACTGTAAAATCTCTAATAATGGCCTCCTCTCCAATTGTGGCCTCCACATGTTCCGCTTCACCCTATATTTCAATATCTTTAAATTTCGATCAAAATGAGTAAGCATTCATTTATGGAGTGTCTACTCATCAACAACAAGAAGGTCGTCGAATTCGTCGATCAAGTCGTCGAAGTCACCTGTGGGATCGACAATACTGCCCAAAGCTGAAATAAACTGCTCGCCATAGGCAGGATGGCTCGACAGCAGCAATTCCTTGTCGTTCCCTAGCACGCATTTGGTAAAACTTCTCTTGATAACAGCAGAAGTCACTTTCGACCAGGCTTCAGCGACCCAAGGACCAAACACATCTGACGATGGTGCCTTGATGCGCTCCCCGCGAGTAGATTCAAAGGGTCCACAACGCTTCCAGTTGTCAATTTGATGAGCAAGCGCAGTTTTCAATGGCTTGAACCAACTCACATCTGCAGGTTGGAGGAATGGAGTCATTCCCCCTGGGGCCACAACAAAGAGAATATCCTGCTGATGCAGGAACAACTTTACCTCACGACTGATATGACACTTTGCACTGTCAAAGACAAGCAAAAGAGGGCGAGGGTGGAAAGCAAAGTTGAACGATATGAAATCCACAAAAGAACGCGAGTTCATGCAAGCATTTTGAACATAGCAATGGATCAAATTGTGCTTGGTGTGACAACCATGGGGAGTTTTACTTGTTGGTTTCAAAAGGAGACATGGCTTCAGCTTTCTTCCTGTAGCACTTGCAGTAAATACAGCAGTTATACGGGACTTATCAAAACCAAATGACTTGATAGGAACATCTCGTGCGCCGCAAATGTCAATTGTGCTTTGGTTGTCATGGTCCATGAAGACCGCACTCTCATCAATGTTGTAGATATTGTCCAGAGGAACTTGGTTCTCACGAACAACGCGACGTACTTGCTGAATGAACGCAACACCACGATTCACAATTTCTTCAGGGGAGAGAATAGGCTTGCGCGTTCCTTTTCTCAATACAAGGTCGTGGCGTCGCAAGTACTTCTCAAGCCATCCATCCGAGCAAACAAGTGGCACGTCAAGCTCATCTGCGAGCTCTTTTCCCCATTGAACGATTGGTGAGCGAGTAACACGAAAATTCATTGACCGTCCATAGAGAATGCGCTCGAAGACAATGCCGTCGTGTTGGTCGCTTGTGAGCTTTCTTCCGCCGCCTGTCATTCGCTTCGATCCACTCTTCGCTTCACTGAGACGAGAAAGCTGCTTCCGCCAACGTCTTATGCACGCTGCGTCGACCTTGAACTTCCTTGATGCAGCTGCAACAGTATGCTGCTGAGCATACTTCACTGCCTGTATCTTCGTCTTGGTGGGGAACGACTGCTTCATCGCCTTTCGAGAAATGACTCGTGTTGCTTGTGATTCTTAATACCTATCAAACTAAATATATCACCCTTTTTGTAAATATAATATTTTGAGGGTTTTCTAATAGTGGCCCCCCCTCAGGGAGGCTACTATTTTTAGTAGCCCCCTGCCATTATTAGAGATTTTACAGTATTATGTATTAAAGTTTAAATTATGACCAATCATTTCCCGTTATCCCTGTGAGATTCAGGTATTAATAACTTGTTAACTGGGATATCGGACAACACGATCGACAAATCTTGAATCGACCATGGCGCAAACCGCCGAAAATTCGTCCAAAGTCAATGGCTTGCTCAAATTTAAGGGACCAACAAACTTCGTGGGATTTACTGGCATTGACAGAAACTTTGTCGCACTGGCAATAAAGTCTCATCGATTTCTATTTACATTATCCGTTTTCTTCCAGGTGTATCGCTATGACGCAATGTAATCCTGAGGACATGACGACCGTTGTAGCACAAGTGCTTGGCAACTCTTATGTAGGCTGAGGAAACACGACTCGATCTGTCATGTGGTCGCGACCTCCATATCGCCAAGCCCATGTCAATCTTTTCGGAGGTTCACAGACACTTACCAAGCAGTACTGAGCTCATGGACTGTGTGGCTTATCTGCTGTGCAAACGAATGTCAATATCGTTCATTTTTTCTTTAATAAGGCTTTGACCACTCGTAGCGATTCATGAATTTCAAGTTCATGGGTTACAACCAGACAATACTACCTACAAGGCTTCGTATTGTCTTTTGCGGTCGAGTTGTTTCTTGGCAATCGCTGCGATTGCAACACAAACAATCACAACAAACATGCCATACAAGCTCCAATCGATCACTTGATCGCCTGTCGGGCTAAAATTCTTTGTATCATCGTCGTCGTCATCGTCATACGCGACAACATCTTCACCGCTGAGGTACTCTAGCGAGTCCTTCGGGTAGTCAAATGACGCACAAGCGTCGTGGCCATACACAAAGCACTCAAACATGTACAAAGCATGCAATGGACGAACGGCAGGGACCATGTGGCCAGCACCTTTGACGGTTGTGAAATTGAGTCCGTCGTATTCTTCAGTGTAGCCGGCGAGTTGCTTGTCAGGGCCAAACCAAGCATGCCATTTCGTCTTGATCCTCAGTTTGAGCCCATCTCGTGAAATCCAACGCTGTGTGCCAAGGAAATTGACCACCATGTCGGCATCTCCAGAATAAATCAGTGCTTGGAGGCCCTTCGAGAGAATTTTTCGGTACAACTCCATCGACGAATCACTCTTGTGGTAGACGCTCGACACCGCATCGTTGCAGCTCGTCCACGACGGGTTGTTCGTGACATGGAGGGCTTCCAGGACGGCCGGCAGACGAAGGTATTGTTGAGTAAATGTGTCCGTGCAAGGGCCAACGCGACCACGACTCAATGGACGCAGATGACGGTACTTGAGATGATACGCTTGGGAATTGTTGAGCAAGCAGACGTCACCATAGATGTAGTAAGGGTTCAGCGCCGTCTCATTTATGGCCAGTATGCCTTCTTGGAGCGCATTTTCACAAGCATCAGTGCAATTCACGGGGGAAATGACACAGCGACCGACGTCATGGCCACATGCACTCTTGACAGCATCGTAGTTTTCCATCGACAGCAAACCATGCGAGTAGTAGTAGTCCACATACGCATTGTGGTCAATAATGTAGTTGGTCGATGGGTTTCCAATGGCAAATCCTCGCAGATTGGCCGTCTCAAGCGGCGCTTCAATCAACTTGGTCAATAAAAACGGAATATACCGACCGGCATAGCTTTCCCCCGTGATGAAGAGAGGACGGTGTTGATAAGCAGGATAGGCCAGCAAGAACTGCTCAAGAAATTCGCGCGTGCGGGTGGCAGTCGTGTCGTCGTTGTATTCGTTGTCGGGAAGCACAGGTTCGCTGAATCCAACACCGGCGGGTGATTCCAGAAATACCATATTGGCCTTGCGGTTCCATGCATACTTGTTGCGCTTGACACTCAAATCACTCTGGACAACAAATGGACCAAGTTCGGTAAAGAAACCACCCAGGGACGAGCAACCAGGACCGCCATTGAGCCATAACACGAGTGGATCGTTCGTCGGGTCATTTTCCGACTCAATCAACCAGTAAAACATTTTCTGGCCGTTGCTGCGAAGCGCAAGATGGCCTGCATATTGGTTAAAGGCAATGGAGCGTTTGTCGGCGTATCCAGGGAGCGTGTGAATCTGGTGATCGACCGCGGCCACTATGGCTGAGGCGGCTGCCAATGCCAACCAGACGAGATGCGTTGCCATTGTGGCAAAAGTCAAACTTGCTGCGTTGATGCGATGTTTTAAAAAACGGTCTTTATGCCACGTCAAAGTCGTTCGTTTGAACGATGTCAAGTGACCACATCAAGCTTGGATCTCGCCCTCGAGCCACGTCAGTGAATCGTTTGAGACACTTGAAACTCGACCAGCTCCGCCCCTAAGGCAGCAGACTTTGAATCGACCCCCCTTAGGCCATCTTGAAGCGAGCCCCCTCGTATTTTCACGACCAGAACAATCACATCAGCGTCTCGCACGCCGCCCCCGACAGTACACACCAGGGTGTACTGTTCCGTGTGGTCCATTATTCGATGAAGTAGATGGTAGCGTCAGCAACGGGAGTCGAGGCAACAATTGCGTTCGTGAAATCGAACGATTACTCCCCCATCAGTATCCCATCGTCTAACTATTAAGCAACTGCCAGAAAGACACGACAAACTGGTGCAAACACGCCAGCAACCTCCGTTGAGAGCCACGCAGCAGGGTTGCTCTTGATGCGCTCCAGTGAGGAGAATCTGCGAGCAGATGTATCCTAGATCGACATTTACTACACAATCTATAACAGCGTCATTTGCTGCTACAAGACGTAATAGCAAGTACTGCAGCGGTCGTAACCCCCAACGAGGCAGGTTGATCCTGTCCCTAAAGCGAGGAGAGACTGCCGACGTATGCGATGAGAACCAACGCATGAACTCGAGCGAGAAAATGGAAGTCGCAAGCCTTCGCATGCTAAAACGCGGTTTAATCCTCTGTCGCCAGCTGGTTTTTCGAAACTGGAGGTTCTGAGTTGCCTATCAAGAGTGCCACCGCTTAAGATGGGTGGTGGCATCCTCACATTCGAAGAAAATGTGGAAGCTGGTCACGTCGGCATTCGTCCTGGCGACGACGACGACGACATGGGCGGCAAGCCAAGATGTCTTGGCGGACCATAGGATTACATCTTTGCCCAACTACAATGACGAAAAGCCCATCAACTTCAACCAGTATGCAGGCCACTTGGTGTTGCCATCCACAAACCAAAAGATGTTTTACTGGCTTGTCGAGTCCGAGACGAATCCTGAGCTGGATCCTCTCGTGTTATGGCTCAACGGCGGTCCTGGGTGCTCCTCCATCGGTGGATTCTTTACCGAATTGGGTCCCTTTGTGGTCGAGAGCGATTTGAGCGTGAAGCGAAATCCGTATGCGTGGAATCGCAAAGCGAACATGCTCTTCTTGGAATCGCCCGCTGGTGTTGGTTTTAGCTCGCCACTCTTGAACGAGAGCGACTACAATGACCTGACAACGGCCGATCGCGCGTATGAATTTCTCAAACTCTTCTTCAAATCGTACCCAACGTACCAGGATCGCCACTTTTATATGACCGGTGAAAGTTATGCTGGTCAGTATATTCCCTACCTCGTGCATAAGCTTATCAAGACTCCTCTGGACGGTGTCACACTCGTTGGTATGGCGATTGGCAATCCCGTCACGGACGACACGATTGATGGCAATGCGTACATGGATTACTATTACTCCCACGGCATGATTTCCCTTGAACAGTACGACGACATGACATCAAAGTGCCAAGATAAAATCGGCATTTATGCTGGTTTGTACGCCTCCTCGCCGTGTATCCGCGATCCCAACGTAACGTGCTCTAATGAGTGTGAGGCTGCTGTCCAAGAAGCTGTGCTTTCGGCCCAAACAGACCATTTGAACCCATACTACATTTATGGCGATGTCTGCCTCTTAGACAACAACCAAATTGGAGTCTTGCAATACCGCGACAGCGCTGCATTGCCTCGTCGTCCTCATGCTCCTTGCACGGATCAATTCACCGCTGCTTACCTCCAGTTGCCTCAAGTCCGTGAAGCCCTCCATGTCCATCCGACTGCCCCTGCTTGGACCGATTGCAATGACGACGTGAATCGATTTTACCACCGAAGCACATCGTCGTTGCCGTTGTATCCCGACATTTTGGCAACTGATTTGAAAACGCTTATCTTCAGCGGTGATGCCGATTCGATTGTCAATTTTATTGGCACGGAGCGGTGGCTTGGTGCTCGTGGTCTTCGTCTCCGTGTAGTTGAAAAGTGGGCGGCGTGGTTTGGTCCTGACAAGCAACTTGCTGGCTATACCCAAAAGTTCGACGGTGTAACCTTCACGACCGTGAAAGGTGCTGGTCATATGGTTCCTGCCACTCGTCCGCTCCATGGCCTCTATCTCTTTGAATGCTTCTTGTACGGCAAAGAGCTCTGCGCAACATTTGACTACCCGAAGGATAACCTCGAATATTTGAGTGGCGAAGATTTGACGGCAGCTGGTGACGACGATGACGACAAAACCACTTCAAATTCGTCCATTTGGTCGAATGGGTGGGCAATCGCGATTGTTCTTACCATTGTCGCTGTCGGTGCTGTCGTTGGATTTGTGTGGATTCAGTGGAAGAAGCGCAGTGGCTACGCTCCACTACTCAACAAGGATTAAAAGCAGCCCATCTAAGATAAACTGTTCTGATTGGCCAATTTTAATGGTCGTTACAAAATAAGCCAATCAAAATTTAGAATTTGATCTCAATCGTTTTCGTTGTCTACTTCACTTCGAAGTATTTGCAAAACGCCACACTTTTCCGACCTCGGAAAGGCTGTCCTACCCCTTGAACTACAGTATTTTACACGAATCGGTATCTGGTCACAGCCCTATGCAGTTGGAGAGGCCGCAGAAGTTCCACGGAATTCTGAGGACATCAATAAAAGTTCTCTCGTTCAGTGAATTATGTCTACTGGGTATAGATTGGCTTCGACTCGCCGTCTGTGAGCGACTGGTACTTGGGTTTGTTGGACAATCGGTTCACGACGACAACAGCAATCACAGTGCCTGCTACCAAGACCGAGTACCATACAGCATAGTGCCATGGCTTGACAGCAGGTTCAACGGAAAACGCAACATCACCGTCGTTGTCCCCTTCGTCGGAGCTGTAGACGACATCTGCCCCGGTCAAGTATTCAAGATTGTCCTTTGGGTAGTCAAACTTGGCGCATGCATCGGGGCCGTAGATGAAGCATTCAAAGAGGTAAAGACCGTGGAGTGGACGGACAGCAGGGACCATGTGGCCAGCACCCTTGATAGTCGTGAAGTTAAGTCCATCGTAACCCTCCGTGTAGCCAGCAAGTTGCTTGTCAGGTCCAAACCATGGACGCCACTTGGACTTGACATTTAATTTAAGGCCATCGGTCGTAATCCAGCGTTGAGTGCCGATAAAGTTGACCACGGAATCGGCATCACCAGAGTAGATAAGTGCCTTCAATCCCTTCGACAAAATCGTTGGGTACAATGGCAAGGAAGACTTGCTGCGAGTGTAATGGATCGTGGTGTGGCTAGAGCAGGCAGTCCAATCGACGTGGTTTCCAGTGATGTGGATTGCAGATTGGACGGCTGGAAGTCTCAAGTAGGATTCAGTAAATTGGTCAGCACATGGGCCAATGTTACCTCGATGCATGGGGCGAATATTCTTGTAGCGAAGGACATTGCCTTGCTCGTTATTGAGCAAGCAAACGTCACCGAAGATGTAATAGCCGTTGAAGTTGGCTCGATCACTGTCTTTCATTCCTTGATGGACTGCTTTGGCACAAGCATCATCGACTGTATTGTCAGAGAAGACTCCAGCAAACTTGGCAAGAGCAGTCTTGTTGCAGTTAGCTTGGATGGCATTGTAGTCTTCGATGGAAATCAAGCCGTGCGAGTAGTAATAGTCCATGTATGCGGCGTTGTCAATCGCTTCGTCAGTGTATGGGTTACCGATCGCAAAACCCTTGAGGTTGATGCCTTGGACAGGCGTCGTGACAAGGTTGTGGACCAAGAATGGAATGTACATGCCACCGTAGCTTTCACCGGTAATGTAGAAGTCACGGTTTTGAAGTTCAGGGTAAGCTTTGAAGAATTCAATGAGAAATTCTCGCGCACGGCCGGTGGTAAAATCGTCGTTGTATTTGGAAGCATTCAACACTGGGCGACTAAAGCCAACACCGGATGGAGACTCCAAAAACACAACGTTGGCTTTGCGGTTCCATCCGTATTTGTTGCGCTTGACGCTCAAATCACTCATGACAACGAAAGGACCAAGTTCAGTGAAGAAACCACCCAAGGATGAGCAGCCAGGACCGCCATTGAGCCACAAGACGATCGGGTCGTTCTTTGGGTCGTTTTGCGATTCGACGTACCAGTAAAACATTTCTTGGCCATTGCTAGGGATGGCGAGGCGGCCAGCATACTGGTTGAAATCCAATGGCGTCTTGTCGTTGTAATTCGGCAGCGTCGTAATTTTGTGGTCCTCCTTGATGGAACCAGCCAAGGCTGCGACGATCGCAGTAGCGCCAAGCACGAGACCTCGGAACAGCTTCATGATCAAAGGCAAAATGACGAAGTGAGTTGCATGTGTCAATTTGAACCTGGCTCAAATGACTGCCATCAATTGTCCCTTCCCATTAGTCCAACTTGCTCCAATGAAATTGAAGTGTCCTCGAAGAACGAAGTTGCAATGTCAATTCTAGCTGCTTGTCCTTAATCAAGTACATTCCGTGGCATTCCTTGACAACATCCATGGGCTGAGTCCATTCAGGCTTGCCGCCACATGAATCCTCCACTTCTTATACAATTGATCGCAAATGACTATTCCACGCCGATCTCACGAGCATTCTCGTTTGGCCCAGTTGGCACATCAATTGCGAATCATTGAGTATCGCTAGACTTCGGAGTAACGTCGTTAACCTGAACACTATCCGGATAAAATTCGTTAACATGAACAGTGAGTGTTTCACGAGTATGCACTGCTTCATTGACAAAGCCCTATACTGCGCGGACGACGTCAGATATTCACCCAGAAAAATTGCACTCACCAGAGCAATGCGGAGGCCAAGAGAAAAGTTTTCTGTGGGTGGATGAGGAGGGAGCCCCCCAGCGTGCACCAAAAAGGGATATTTAAATATTTACCACGGGGCAGTTTGACCGTCAGGCCGTGCCGCAGCCCTGATGAGACTTGTTAAGGAATTATTCTGATGCTGAAGTTGAGTTAGGACTGCAGTCTCGTAGGTGCAGCGACACACTGTTCAGGTAAACGAATTTTATCCGGATAGTGTTCAGGTTAACGATTTCACTCCTAGACTTCGTCATCTTATCCCATCTCCTCCCTTGGCATCTTGGACTCGAGAGAGTTTGCACCAAGTGTTTTCTCGACATGTTTGGCCGCTACAATAACTCTAAATGTGTTTGTACTAGTAAATGATTAAGAGGAATAAACTGCGGTAAATTGAATAAAGAGTGAAAAGTTTGACAAAGCAAACATGCCTTTCGATGCAAAACCCGCAAGTAGATGAGACTGTACTTAACCAAGATATTTATTTTACCAATCAAAGATGTTTGCGAATTCAAGTTGAAGCTGTCAACGACAAAGTGCACTATCGCTCGCTGTTGAATAGCCTTAGTCGCGCTTCAGGCCACGTCTTGATGCCTACAACTTTGCTTTCAAGAGCCTTCGGGAGGGCTGGCAGGTTTTACAGACGATGTGGACTCTTCTCCAGCTCAAAATTGAGCTGGACCACTTTTGTTTGACTTGATCCGACGTCCCACAGGCATTCCAATTTGACTATCATATGGCAGTCACCCATTTTTTGCCACAACTGATTTTCACTTCGCAAGTCACCATGTTGGGCTTCCTTGCTGCTGTCGTCGCAGTCGCTGCGGGCTACATTGTCGAACACAAGGTCACGGACCTGCCAAACTACAACGATGAAAAGCCGATCAATTTCGACCACTATGCTGGCCACATCGCGTTGCCCAGCACAGGCCAAAACATGTTCTACTGGCTCCTAGAAGCTGAAAACAATCCATCGACAGCTCCTATTGCACTGTGGCTCAACGGTGGCCCTGGATGCTCCTCTATTTCTGGTTTCTTCACTGAAAATGGTCCTTTTGTCATTGCCAGCGATCTCTCCGTGAAGCGAAACCGATATGCCTGGAACCGCAATGTGAATTATGTGTTTTTGGACTCCCCTGCTGGTGTTGGCTATAGCACACCGTTCTTGAACGCTAGTGACTACAACAACGACGTGACAACTGGTCGCATCTACGAGTTCCTCAAGGTTTTCTTTGACAAGTTCCCAACGTATCAACGTCGCCCATTCTTCGTCACGGGCGAAAGCTACAATGGATTTTACATCCCTTACTTGATCCATGAGATGGTGGAAAAGCCTCATCCAACCATCAAATTGGTGGGTTTTGCCATCGGCAATGCCTACACGGATGTCCACATCGATGGCAAAGCTTACTACGATTGGATCTACAATCACGCCCTCATCTCATCGGAAACCTACCGTGCTCTCAAAGACAACTGCGGTGACCGCGTGAGCGAGTGCGCATACGAAAATGCAAATGCAAACTGTTCCTCTGCGTGTAAGGCTGCCTTGAAAGAATCCAGTGTGAGCTCTGACATCGCCGATCTTAACGAGTATTTCATCTACGGTGATGTCTGCCTCTTGAAGGATCGACAAGTCGAAACCTTCCCATACCATCGCATTCGACCAAACACTCGCGGTGACATCACGCCTTGCGCTGACTCGTTCACACATTCGTACTTGAATTTGCCAGAAGTCCAAAAAGCACTTCATGTCTCTGGTGGCTTCATCTCTTGGTCTCAATGCAACAACAAGATCGGTGAAGTCTGGGCTCGTGATGCCTCTGCTCTCTCGAAATACCCACTTATTCTCAACGCCAGCCTCAAGATTTTGATTTACAGCGGCGATGCAGATTCCAACACCAATTTTATTGGAACCCAGCGTTGGCTCACTAGCGAAGGACTCAAGTTGCCTGTCGTGTCGCCATGGAAGGGTTGGTTTGGACCTGATGACCAACTCGCGGGCTACACGCAAGGCTACAAAGGTCTCACCTTCACGACTGTGAAGGGAGCTGGTCACATGGTGCCATCCACTCGTCCTCTTCATGCCCTTTATCTGATTGAGTGCTTTATTCATGGGGAAGACGTGTGCACCAAGTGGTTGTACCCTGTAGACAACTTGGAATACGTGAGTGGTTTGACCAATTTCAACGACTCCCCAGCAATCTCTGCTGCCGAATGGCTTGCTCTCATCGTGCCCTTCGTTGCCGTCTTGATCTTTATCACGTGGTATGCGTGGTGGAAAAAGGTGTGGTCTATTGAGGAATGAGACCTGAATTTGTCTAGGTGTTGTTCCAAAAGAGCGCTTAACTTCATATGCGCTTGGAGTGATATTGAAGTGTTCTCTAGATAACATTAATATCACAATATTCAACTGTCTTTTCTATTCGTGATCTCGGCCATGCTGAACTGCGAAATATGGGGGAATCAAATCAGAAAAATCGGCTGCTTTTGCGTTTCGACTTTGCTTTTCGAGTTTTGCTTTTCGAAGAAACAAAAAAATTTCGAAGAGATCGAAAACAAAAAGCAAATTTTCTAATTTGATTCCCCCTATTTTACCAATAAGGACGTAGTAAACGGGAAAAGAGCGTATGTCGACAGAATTTTTCTTATCGGTTTGGTAGAATTGGAGCTAGCGGGAGAGGAGCACAGTAAAAAATGTTTCATCGGTTCTTTGACGATTGAACTGGGCTCTCAGCACTGTCCTGAAAGGCGTATTAATGTACAAGATGCTCCGTTTTGCTATTATAATAACGTTAAACAAAACATGATTGCTTGCTTTGGTGTTGTATTAAAATAATACATGGCGCTGGAGTCAGCGGCTCGACTCTTCATCGGTCCAAGTATTTCAGGTTCTTATCTACGAGATGGTCAAGAAACTCCGCAAAGAATTCCGGAATTGTCCTAGTTTTTGCGTAAACTTGTCGCGGTTTGATGCTTCTAAGGTTGGCAAAATTTCTTGGTATAGCTTGGCAAAGGCGTCATCAACCAATGCTTTGTGTTGTTCATTTCCTTGTGATGCGGCAATACTGTGTTGGTAAGATGCTAAAGCATCAGGACTGCACAAAGACAACGATAAAATCGGTCTGGACAATGCCCATTGTGACGTCGCGTCACCATAAATCAAAATATTGAATAAAGAAGAGAGAAGGGTTGACCACAACGAAGGGTACGCTTGAAGATGTGCCATCAAGGCATGTTTGACTTGTGAGTCTTTCTTCTTCTTTGTCTCATGGTAATACAATGTTGCCAGATGATCCACGGCTGTGGCGCATTGTGCAGCGATGGCCAAGTCGTAGGAATTCACGCCCTCATGTAGACTCTGGACAAGCTGAGAAAAAATGGTCGAATCTAATGACACAACTGAAACGATTTGGTTACGAAATAGTATTTCCAAGAAGTAGAAGTAGGCGTTTTTCACTTTGGGATATGTCTATAGAACAAAATGAGTTCAATTAAAGACGATGAGTTTACCATCAATTCGTCTAATGGGATAGATAAGGCCAGTTGTAAACTAATTTCCAAAGCTTGATCCCATGCAACATCATTGTAAAGTTTGAAAACTCCAAAGTTTACATAGTTTCCACCTGCAACAGAGCATCAGATCAAAATTGCAATCGAAGTGCGCACCTAAAGCCCGAAATAGAACTCCAAGACAAAGAGAAATGCCTTTGTACTTTTCAGCGTAAGCATCTCGTTGAGGTTGGTGGTTCAAAATCCGAGTCCCGTATGCCACAATAACATGACTCAATTCTCGAAACAGCAAAATGCCATTAGGAGAGCTTTGGTCGAATATGACGCGTTGGGATTTATTGTAGGATAATTCTTGCAAAAACTTGAGAAGAGCGTTCATCACTGTCGGCGTATCAAACCAAACTTCCGCAGCCTTTGTAAAAATTGGCATGTAGGTGGGGTAGATGAAGTCAAACATACAGTTGTACGTCCTTTTGTTATGAGTGGAAATGAAAATACCACGGAGATCACGGCAAACACCAATGATTGCTTCGCGGACGTCTTGCTGTCGGTAATTTTGAGTCTGCATTAATTTCGATAGCACTTGTTCCAATGGCGCAACGTATTCCTCGAAACGATCGGACGACTCATCAAAGGATGTCGTGAACAATAAACGAGAGATTGTGCTGTGGAAACTTGTTCGATGTCGGGTATTGGAGGGGACGGCCAAAAAGGGAAATTCTTCTGCTGTTGGGTGGCTAATTAAGTATTGGACAGTATCCAAGCCCAAGAGCAATTTTCCAGACGAGTAGCCCGACGCAATATCCAAGAAAAGCGTCAGAGTTTGGCTAATTACTTTCTCTTCGTCGCCCCAGAACTTCAAGTTTTGTCCAATATGCGTTACAATCATGTTTACCACGACAGTGTGGTCACCAAAGCCCATTCGCTCAAACATTCGTTGGTAAGATTTGTGTTTTGCCGTTATAGATGTATCTGTGGGAGATGTCATCAGACAAACTGCAGCTGAAGACGGCGATGTGACACCAAGCTGAGGCATCGGCGGCATACCATGTTGTTCTCCGATGTACGATCGTCGAAAATAGCTGAAAAAGTGCAACAAAGCTAACTCAAGATGCACATGGCATTTTTGACCACCCCCGGAATTGATCAATCGATGCTCAACGATTTTCATTGTTCGAAATACTCTTTGACACAGATCAGCGTCAACCAACTCATCGCCATCATTCATTTGGGATGATGTGTACGAATGACCCCCAATTATGGAACCGACAATATAAATGAGCCAAGCAAGCTGCATCTCTAATCCATTTAGGCCTCGCTGCATAGCATCATCATCTTCACCCATGGAAGAGCCCAAGTTCATTCCTACAACCTCACGATACTGATTTTGAAGTGAATCAAAAACCTGCAAAATATACTCGCCCACTTGCCGGTAATTGTAATGACATATCGTGGGTAATTTGTCAAATTGCTCAGATAAACTGCCTTCGTCTTCCAAGGGATCTTCCAATGAATCGTCTTGGCTGACTTGAGATGCCGAATCCAATCTAGACTGAACATAGGATTGAATAATTTGAGGAATGGCCTGATCAAGAAAATTGACTGAAGCAGGGCCATTTCGTTCTGCTCGGACATAGGGTAATGCAGCGACTAATCGAGACCACAGGCCAAGTAAATAATGAATTGAGTTGGCCGACCATTGCCATTGCTGAAACGATTTTACGGTAAATGTTGGAGTCAAATCCACCCATTCTTGAAACGACTCAGCTTTCATCAACTCGGATAATTGGTAGTTTGATTTCAAGCGACCCAAGAGACGGCAAAATTCGTGGTAATTCGCTTGCTCTGAGAGACCATGCTGTGTGGAAATAATTCGACAAATCCCGGTTAACAGGTGGGAGAGAAAATTGGCGCGCTCTTTGTCTGGGGAAAACAGCGAACGCCTCACTGATGCCAGCAACATGAGAGTTTCCAAACAACGCGCTGAATTCGGTGCTTGACTACCGTGGTAAAAATCAAACAAAAGTTGCATGGTTTCTGGCTCTTGAATGATACTGCGCCATGAAGATGGGACTTGTAGAGCACCAGCATCTTCGGAAGATTCGTCCGGATTGGTACCAATGAAGTCAAACGATAAACATTTGATGGCTAAATTGAGAGCCAAATCAGCCATTCTGTTTTCTTGGTCGAGAGAGGCGCCTGGAATATTCTTCATTTGCAATGTTTTGACAGTTGTCAATGCGACTTGAAAGATATGATAGAGTGATGCTTCTCGAAAGGCGACGGCAATCTTTCTGTGAAATGTCAAGTTTCGGCCACTGACTGGTTGATTCATCTCTGTGACCAATTCGTTCAAGATTTGCAAGCCAATGATGCAATGATCGACCGTGGCTTGGAGAAACTTGGACACTTCATGGTTGAGTTCGCGGAATTGTTCGTCGTCGAACCACCCGAACTTGGTCAAGCGGCACACGAGTTGAATCAACGATGTGGTCACGTACTTTTCCAAATTCGGACCTTTCTGTGCCAAGTACCCTAAGACGTAATTGCGAATGTCGATCCGTTGTGATGGCGTAAAATTATTCCAATGGGTTGAGATGAGCTTCGTGAGACTGGTACTTGCTACAAGCAATGCATACATGCAAGTAGAATTGTCCAAGATGTATTGGCACCGTGGAATATGCTCTGCTGAGCTTTGCAACGCCAAGATGCTCTGCTGTGCCATTGATCGCTCCATTTCATTGCTAGATTGATACAAAGCTGTACACAGCATTTCTACTTGCTTGAGTTCGTTCGCATCCATCTTGTAGCGCAATTGGACGGACGCGGTAAAACAACCCCCTTTTGTATGGATATGGGCTTGGAAGTCGCCTGCGATCACGCAATATTTATTCTGACAGGTTTATATGGGATCCCGCTTGTATCGCCTTTTACAGGTAAAGAGTCTCCAAATATCTTTTAACCAATCAAAAATTTTAGTAGATGTTTAGAAACACATGATTGGCTACTCTTAAAATGGCTGGCCAATGGACTATTTCCATGAGGCATATCTGCAGTCGGGGTTGAGGGGGTTTGACAACTTCGGTGTTTAGGGGTTGTCATAAAAAGGGTTGAAGTTTTGGGGTTGAAGGGGTTTGTCATTGTCTTGGTGACCCTGTCAGATCGCAACGATGACGTCGTCCCGTGGTTGTTTCCTCGTTTAGTTCATGGCACTGCCGCTCGAACAAGCCAACACTTACACGTGCAAAGCTATCTTGCAGCTGATCTTAGTGTGTGAATAATTTCGCGGTAATGTCATTGTCGCACATTTGGCGCCACAAACTTCAGCCCACTATGGTGATACCGAAGAACCACATCTCCGCATCGAGTTTATGGTTTATCAAGGGAAATATTAGCCAAGAATTTCAAAGCTGCATCACAAACGACAGTTACACCACTATTTCGCTACTGTTGTAGATGCTAGCATCGCCCCCTGACGTTGCAACTGGTGGCACGTCTGTTGCTACGGTTTTGTAGGTACATATCAAGTCATCCCTCTAAGCCAGCATGTCAAGATGTGCTAGTGCACAAGGGACGAACCATTGGAAAGGAAACTTCGATCCATGACCTGCAGCATGTCTTGACAAGCTTCCATTCCACACGGGCCTCTCGAAAGCATGGACGCAGGTTGATTCGATCAATAAGCGTTCGTGTATACTGCTCAGCCTACATAGAGTCGTCATCCAATGTAGGCAATCAGCTAAACTACGTCGTGGATGCACATATTGGGACATAACAAAGACAATCCACCCGTGCACAAGCAACACAAATAACCACAACACACACAAAAGAAGCATGGCCAATAGTCCGACAACGTGTTGTTGATTTGGTTGATGGCTTGCGAAAACTGCGCCTCCGAGACCTATGCAGCACGTAGAGATATAAACCACCACTAACAAGCTTGGTTCAACGTACCAATGACTCCATTTCCAGTGGGAAGTCGTCATCGTATCGATTGGCAATGCCACTGATAAACGGGATCCGTCGAGGCATCAGTCGGACCGTCATGCGAGGCGATATCGCCTCCGGCTGACGCGTCTTTTCCATCCCCTCCAATCTGAAACTGTGATCGTGGCATCGAGCCAATCTTTATCGTGCAAAACCGTCTCGTCATGTTCATTAAGATCAAACGGAGATATCAAGGACTCATACAACTCTCCAATCTCCGTCAATCCCTCAAATCCCATAGAGGACGATCAAGTCGGCTTAGAGACATCGTGCTTTCCATCGGCCGAGACAGCGACAGTTGAGCCAGTTACCAAGAATCTATCAATGATTTCCCGTATATCAACGTCGCTTTTCGACAGTTCTTTGACCGAAGAAGTCTGAAATCAAGTGTCAGACATTAGTATGACACTGAAGTCCAAGTTGAAACGAAAGAAATGGCGTCGGTGTGAGTTCATTGCGGTAATGAGCTCACACATTGGAAACGATCGAATTTGACAGGAAAGTTATTCAAATTGAGAGGAAATAATTATCAAGAGTAAATCTCGAAAGCACGTTATCGCCACGTGGCACAGAAAAAAGTGAAGTTAATCAGGCTCAATTGCATTGCGACTGTGCTAGGTTGCTTTGAAAGCACAGCTTTGACTTGCCAACTCAGGACACTGAGAGTTTCACTGCAAGCCAACAAATTTCTCCAGCCATTCAGCCCCCCCCTTTCCAGCCTTATTTTACTCTATGCCCCTCAATCGAACTCGTTATGACATTGCAAATAAGCGCCAGGACAGCGATACTATTACAGCCAGCGTTGTGGTCTTGGGCGGTTATCTCAAACAATCACAGTTCCAGAGGAACTTCGTGATTGAACCTTAATCATATTATCTTATTGATAATTATTAATTTATAGAGTTAAACATTTTATACAATTTCACAAACCGAATGTTGCGTTCCGACTGTAGCGCAATTGTAAAACGAGTCTTGGTCGAGGTGGATCCATCTCATGGATGCGGTCGGATTAAGCCGGGGGATCTTCATCCGCTGGAGGATTCGAAATCGATGAAGAAAGCCATGAACGGCATCGCGACGTGCGCTCGGAAACGAGTGTCGCAGGAATAAATCCAATGCATCATGGAAAACCTCGATCTCAATTCTCCATAGGCGGTGACACTCGTGGGTTGCCCTTGTCGAGACCGACCATTTCACCAAGAATGAAAATGTCTTCGTGGCTCCAGTCGTCCCATTGCATCGGCTCGAGTTTTGTATCTGTAGCGGTTGCAACGACGTGTTCCCACGTCGCGTCGTTGGGCTGTGGCTCGAGTTTCATCTGAGGATCGGGTTCATCATCGTCATCGTCGTCTTCGCTGCTTGCAGCTGTCCCTACTTCTCGATGCATTCGTCGCTCCATCCGCTTCAACCACCGGCGCTTCACGTCCGACTTGCGCTGGTTCTTGTTGTGCTGGATGCGATGAGGTTCGCATAACGTGTGCGGCTGCCCGTTCTCTTTGGTCGTGCGCTCATTCATGCATTTGCCAGACTTGTACTTGCACCGCCCACGGTACATGCTGCCATATCGGATGTCACTCGGCATGGGAGATGAATTCGCTGGGGGGCCACTTGGAAAATGAGCCGATCTCCATTGTTGCAATCGAAATCAATGTCGCAGATTCAACAACCCTATCCGGTTGATGACCACGTTGTGCCAACTTGTTGCCCGCCATTATCGTTCCTCTGTCCGCTCCACGACGAAGAAACTTATTCTCTGTCATCTCTCTGCGCATGCATTGGAGTGGATCCAGAGATTTCACCCTCCGCAGTCGGGGTCCTTCCTCTTCAAGCAACTTTGCACCACGGCCACATCGTCATGCCTTCTCGGTTATTCTACAGAATACATTTGGGCATCTCAATGTAATCATTGTGGTGGTTACGAGAGGAAGCCATGCAGCTTGCTCCATCTCCATGAATCTTTCATGGAGGAAGTGACTTTATTCCTCGAAGAATTCCGCGACGGAGAATTGAGATGAAGATTGAATGATGATCGTTGAAGCCTTGCAATGCAACATGGAAATCGTTGTCAATCATCAACTTGATCATGGATGCACAGTCACAATCAAGCGAGCCAAACCGCACCCAGATGGATGTGGCGGCGCATCTGCGACGAATATCGAGCCATTCCTAGCCGCTCGTGTCTTGTTTCTTGGACGTGCTCATGGGGCGCTTGTATCAATTGATGACATACGTCGATCATGTGAATAACGACTCGATAGAAGGTGGGGAACACAAAGGACAGTGAGTTGAAAGCCCACAATACTCCAAGCGACGAAAACTCTCCGCACCAATCAACTCGAACGTTGTAAACATGGATATCGATGACTCCAGCGTGCCTGCGACATACTGTTGCTGCTGCTTTGTGCTCGTCGGCTGGATCCTTCCTCTGCTGTATCGTTCCATTCAAAACGAACATGGGAACACTTTGACAGAGCAAAGCGATGAAACCCGAGACCCCTTCGTGTTTCAAGTGCTGTTGAATCATCCTTGTGCCCATTTAACCCTCCTGAACAATCCTTGAGACACGAATAATTACAGACTGGACATGCACTGAGTGGCGACGAGTATCTCCGCAATGCATCAACGACAAATATGACATTTGTTACACTTCGGCTACGTGAAGATACGCTGAGCCGGCGTCGGCTTTGTCGTCGCGCTCGAGACGTGATGTCATGGCCAGAGAGAGCTCCTTGACGAGGTATAATGCAACCATGCCGAGCACAAAGGCAGCTGCGGGTGGCACTTGCGAAATCAACTGAAGCCACGTGAATTCTGGCGTGAATGTATCGCCACCAATGTCCGTGATTAATTCCATGGCTGTGTGCGCTGCGGTGTCATCGCAGTTGGCTTCAGCAAACCCGATCCGGTGGTTTGTCATGTCGTAGAGCACGTTGTGGTTGGCCAACATCGATGCGCCAATGATTGTTGCATGGGCAAAATCTTGAAAGAACAGCGTCGCGGTGTACATGTTGTCACCATCGTAAACCATATATTGGCTGGGCGGCAGTCTCATCGTGGCATTGTTGGCAAATGTAAACTCGATCGTGGGGAGTTTGTTCAATGTTGCACGCGTCAAGATCAAGTACTCCCCTCCCTCACGGTATGTTGTGTAGCGCTCATCCAGCCCTGCTTCCTTGACAGCAGTCTCCCATTGAGCTTGAAATGGAGCAGCGACAGAGCTGGGGAAATAGACAAATGTCGTGCCGCTGTCAAAGACACAACCTCGGTTGGCATTGTACACAGAAGACGCAACATCGACTCTGTGGCCACCGACTGTGATTGTATCGAGCGAGACTGTCCAGTAGGTGTAGCCCGTGGAGCGGAGCGGGGTAAAGACCATCTCGGCCCCAGGATTATGCACTGATCGATCCAAACCACCAATGACCATACTTCCGCCTGATTGAGCAATGCATTGAGAGAAGCCTTTCATGCTAGTAGCACCGCTCTTGAAGAATTGGAGGAAGATTGCATCAGGATCTTGGGACATCCCCATGATGCCGTCGGCTTGTTGGCTCAAGAAGGCTCCCGATTCGGTGTGCATGCAACCAAAGACAACATCGGCAGCCACGGATGGGTTTCCTTCAAAGTAGACTCGGTCTTTCACTTTGAATGCTTCCCATCCACTGCCTTCGACATACGATTCAGCAAAAACGCACTTGTCGTCCGTGCTGCATGATTTGCATTTGGTAAAACCAAGCGCGGCGTTCTCACGGCATGTGACGTATGAGGACGATTTTGTTGGGGTGTAGAATGGATTCACGTGCTCTCCACCACATCCTGAGCAATCGGAGCATGGAAATGCCGTGTCGGCGCTGCCCGTATCCACGATCAAAACACGAGGCTGGCCACCGAAATACACTTCGACCGAGTGGACGCCTTGTCCAAGCATCAGATGTGTCTTGACGGCACGTTGTTCTGGCTCACTCTTGAGGTTTTGGAGGAAGGTTTCTTCATGTGTGGTCTCAAGACGACGCATACGCAACGCAATGCCATTCTTTGATGCAGCTACGGCCACAACAGCTGCCGCAAGTCCGACGACCCATGGCCGCATTGCTTCAAAATCCTATTGTCCGTTCGAAAAAAGAATAAGCGATCCAAGATTTGACAGTTACAATGGCGGTGGTTGAACCCACCACATCTTCCCACTCCAAAAGCGCATGAAGACGACGTTAGTGTTATCGCCATCCGCGTGAGCGTGAGAGCCTCATTCTGCAGATTGATCACAACGGAATTGGCTTACCCTCTTGTGTACGACTCTCTGCAAATCTACTTTGAACGGGTATTCATGTCAACGGTACGCCTCCATGATTCTCTTCGATTTCAGTAATGAATGGCTGCAGTGTGATGGAGTGGCGTCATGCAAGCTCTCGAATGTCACAAACCCTCCCAGTCTCAAAGAACTTGGGAGCGTCGCAGGACAGATCTCTATCTCAATTGCTTCGGGGAAGCTTTCAACAGATTTAATGGTATGTTAGATATGCGGGCAAAGTTAATAATTACTTGGAAACAAAGCTAGACATAGTACTACAACAAGAGCGACATCGACACCTGGAGCAATATCGAGGTGAAAGCATGGGCCAAAATGAAAGCTGCCATTGTGTCGGAACTTGGCCACGGGCTCACCGTCGCAAAGAATGAGCGCTTTACTGCTCGAGAGCGTTCCCACGGCTGAATATGCGTGTCGTGCTCCTGAAATTGGGTCTTGAACATTACAGCGAGCAACGCTCCCACCAGTCTTGATGACAAACAGTTCGTGGTCTCCAGCATCGACAATCGTTTTCGACGCGATGCCTTTCTTGACTGTTGCAAACGTGTGTCCATCCAAGTCTCGCAGGCAATCGCCGTCAACACGAAACATACTTGCTCCAGAGCTCATATTCCGCACAATCGGGCCGGACCCCATGTCGAGTCGGAGAGGACCATGCGATAGAAAGTGCTCGTCAATGGCAACGCAAGGCGCTTTGGGTGTGACGAGCTCAGTCGTTTCGAACTCAGTGGACGAGAGATGGTTGCCCATGGCTTGAATTCGTAAATGAGCTCGATGTTTCATATGGAACGGCTCGTCTGAGTCATGTTTGGCATCCTCGATGATCCTAGAAGTTTTCCTGGAAGGTCCACATGAATTTGATGACAAGTACAGTACGCTGAGAAGTTCCCATGAAGAAAGTCAAGAGCTGCATACAATTTTCAATGGATTCTGCGACGAGGACTCCATGCAAGAGATGAAAAGAACAGTGAACTTCTTTGAACTGGACAACCCGACCGCTGTCAAACATTGACACGTGAGATTCATCAACCCATGGCGCTTGGCTAATCTCACATTTGCAACAGCTGCCTGTGTACGAGATGTCTTTGTTTTGGAGCGCTTCAAAATCTTCCTCGGTGCTCACTGGATAGTAACACAATCGTGAAATAAGCAGAGGTGCAGAGTTCAAGGCTGTCTTCATTTCGATCCTGCAGAGACGACGATGTTTGCCATTGACATGACCAAAACTTTTGTCGTAGAATGTCGGGCAACTTGTAAATATTTATAACTTGACGTTTCTAATTACTAGTATTGAGGTGGATATTAAATATGACAACACTTATTACTATCCAGTTGATTAATCCCAAGCTGTGCATCCTCCAATAGGGTACAAGATACCTTGTGTGTTGAGACTGCTTGTAGAGTCTACTCTATCCCTTATGCAGCCTCAAATTGATTTAGACTAATCGAATAACTGAGGACGCAAAGGCCATGATTGTACTCCAAAGTGTTCACGCAGGGACTTCCGGGATATCTCGCATAAGCCGAGTTGTAGCTCAATAAGAGCTTCTCCTCACTCCTAGATAATAACATTGAGAAGGCAAATCAATTGAGCAGGTCTACTATTTCACGAGTCTTCGGGTGAAGATTGAATTGACCTGAATGCAGATCGGCTCGAAATATTTTGCAAAAGATTCTTGTTTCATATTCGACCAACATTGATGACGGAGTGCAAAGCTGAGCTATAAAAAAGATTCCATGACAAAGTGAATAAAGATCACGCTCCTGATTTGGCGAAGTGCAATACAGTACATCGAGTACTTGTCACTTTTGATTCCCCGCATTAATTTATATCCTTCGAATACTGCGCAGTATCCGAAGTGTCAGATGCATCTGTGGACCGGATGCCAAAAAGAACAGGACATTTGATCCATGTGAGATTTTATACCGAATCGGCTGGACAATACACCCGGGACAACAAACCACACCTACATTTTTGCACTGGGCTTTTTCAGCAAGTAGGTCGATAAGTGCATGAAGGTCTAGCCGCAGAAGCATCTGTGTATCCGTTCGAGTATATATACCCGCATCTTCTTCACATCCATGATGAAATATGCATCGACTCGACTTGCGAGAAGAAAAATCTACCAAAGAGTGGAAGGCAATTGCCTCGTAGATTGTTAAAACATATTGCAGTTCCTGTTCAACGATGCGAAAAGAATTCTAATTGCTCAATCTCTGCCCGTCGTCATGCGTGTCTGAGCCTCGATATCTACATTACGAAGGCGTTGCGCCGACAATCAAAATTGATGCTAAGCCACTGGGTCTATTTTCATTATGCAAATTATTCCTGCCGACGAATGTGACATGAGAAAGAAAGAGCACGAAGCCAAACAATATTTTGAAGGGTACTCATCGTGCCCAGCAACGAGCCCAAAGCTGATGCTTTGATGCAAAGTCGAAGCGCTCATTACTTCATTATGACCAAGCCATTGGGATTCGATGGCCTTCTTTACTGAACTTCAGCCTACTTTCAAAGGTGATTTCAATGCATTAAACCAGTAGTTGATGAGGTAAAGCCACCAGCCAAATCTCTGCTTGGAAGATGTATTTCATTTCCTTGACTCTCACGAATTATCAGCAAGTGGTAATGCGCGGTCGAGGTGATACGGAAGTGCCGAAGATTGTTCAATTTCGCTCGAATGAATTCTCCAAGTCTTTATGTCAAACACATAGAGAATGCCACGAGATTCTATTGAGAGTAAACCCGTCAAGACAGCTGAGGCCTTGTCCAAATACAATATGCCCATGTGCTCCCAATTATCCGTGCGAAACTGATACCTAGCAGCAGCATATAAAAGCAGAGATCGTGGTTTTCTTTGTGGCTCTCGCGGTCGCAGAATTCGTGCAATGAGATAACAAAGTACACAATATCCAAACACAAAACAAAGCAGTTTGATGAAGTGTCGGAAACTTCCAATTGCGACGATGCCACTATTGCACTCGACTTGAAAGTCAACTTCAATTACAGAGCAACTTCGTGATAGAGACACAATGGCAGCAGGTTGATCGACGAAAGACATCATTCCCGAGGCTAGCCAAACAAGGATAAAGCTCATGGCGGCATATCGAGGAGTATACTGCATGGTCACAATTGAGAAGACGTCATTTATGATATATACCATCCAATTGAGCTCCCCCGCTGCCAAAATAATTGTGTACCATTCCTGTGGGACGACTACCAAGTGTTGTATGAGGCCATCTAGTGGACGTACTAGAGACAAAGTAGACGTCGAGAGTAGACAAATGGCGGCAATCGCTCGAACAAATATGAGAGGACGACCAATCCAAACTAGTGATGCTACGCGACTGAAAGACATCATATTCAGAGCCTCGACACGGCCGTGTAAACACAGTATGTATGCACACACAAGGCAAGCAACGCAAAGCAGAACACAGGTGATATACTGCATAAGCATCCGCATGAGGTATGCTACATTGGTGGGGACTTCAGTTGGATTAACTTGGACATCGCTAAGGGGACTAATTGTTGATATGGCAGTAACACTGCCATTCTCTCCCTGGAATGTAACCACCTCTCTAAAGCCTTGCACCCAGTCAAATAAGAACAGCCATGCGTAAAAATCGAAGTCAGGCTCGGTGTCTGAAAAAAGAGGGAGGATCGAGAGCGTCAATTTCGTTCCCCGTCGGAGAAACTGGACCAACGAGACATTCGTTGCATTTCTGATCGATGCTCGGGTGATTTCTGCTTGGTTACTAAATGTTTTCAAAGTGTTTGATGGGATGTATGCATTGAGAAATGCCACAGACAATGTTAGGATTGCCTTAGTGCTTGCGGGATTTCGGGTCTCCATCTCAACCAATGCTGTTGCGTTTGTATGTCCCGCCGCCATCAGACCGAACATCCAGACTTTCAGATCATTTGTGATAAACTCCTGGACATTAAGACCGCATGAGCCAGTTGAGCTGAAAAATACACCTGGAAGACTACCTGCAATCAATGCTGTCTCCACATCACAGAGCAGATTCCCTCCTCCCAAGATTGCACCCTCCCAAGCTCTAGGCCGAGGGGCTATCGAGAAGGAAGTATAAAGTGGCCAAAACGCGCTTTGAATAGCATGACTTGAACTCAAAGCGTGAGTCAGCTCAAAACTTATGTTTTGGTAAAGCCTTCGAAGTTGATCAGGACATGGCACCCGCTTCATTTTGACTGAACCAAAAGGACCTAGGACACTGCGCACCAAAGACAAGCCTGGACCAAGCGGTGCAATTAAATAACCTGTAGCAACAACGATATCTTCTGGGGTAGCATTCTGAAATGCAAAATTCTGACTCGTTCGGATGAGACTTTTACCACCAATACCGCTTGTGTTTGACAGAATAGCGGTTAATGTTTGCGCTAATGGCCACTGCATTTTTAGAGATGTCTGGACAGGTAGTTGGAAGGAACCATTCAGATACTTTAGTGTTAAGGGATAACTTAATCCAAAAGCACTCTGGATGGAAAAAGATTCAGCAATGCCAAGACTTTTGTAATTTTGCCATTGCGTGCTGAATCTCGTAATATTGAAGGTCGTCCAATATATAATTTCGTCTGCAATTGAATTATTTGCCTGTTGAGCTTCAGATAACCATGCAATTCCTTCAACCGATCCTCTCAGATACGCAAATACACTCGTTTCCAAAGAAGAACCCCAACATGTTGTCAAAGTGTTCGCATCTGCATTACGAAGCAATGACTCAAGATAGATAGCTCCGTTGTTCTTGTCCATTTGACAATACTGCTGCAGCTTTTGAGTTGGAGCCATCTCCCACTTTTGCTTGAAATCGACGTAGCAATATACTGTCATTATCCAAGGAGTTTGGCAGCCATCCATTTTCCTCAAGCTCTGAATAACATTTGAAACAGTGTTTACCTCGTCTTGAATAGAGTTCGAGTATAGTATGGAGGCCTGGGAGGATGTTCCCGTTGAGTTCGTGGTCGTAACAAATATTCCATGCGTCAAATCTGTAATATGTATGTCTGAAGATGAGCTCAAATACTGCAGACCTTGGTTGAACCAATTCGTCATGTAAACTTGAGTTGGGATGTCAAACGATTTCCACCAAAAATCATTGCTCATTGCCGAACTTGTGAGTTGGAGGAAAGCAAAACTACTTGCAATTGACATAGCCATATACAAAAGACTGCCATACCCCAAAGTTACATTTCGTAGACTAAATGACGAATCTCCAACAACATTTATGTATGGAGTAATGCGAGTGATGCTCACCATTTTAGTACGTTGAGATTCAACAGCCACATTTGTCCATAAATTGAAATTGAACAAGTGGGTTTTCATAGGAAGAAAGCCACACATCACACACGTAATATTGTCTATTGGCCAAGTAGCGTGTACGGCAGGTGCTAAAAAAGCTTTAGCAGCCGCAGGGATAATGATGTGGTCTAAATGTTGCTCTTTGATTGGTGCGCTTTTGTTGCAGCTGAGATAAATCCACATGGTGAGATTTGATACAAAAAGGCACGCAATTTGGACACCACACAAAAGCAGCACTCGAGTGAAACTACCAATTTCCACTTGCCCACTGATGCATGTAGCACCTCGTCGAAACGATGTGATTGAGCACGTTTGATTTACTGTAGCTGTGATCTGGATCGGAGCAGTTGTTTCAACACAAAAAATTGTGGCGAAAGTTATCAAGCTGTTAAAAATAGTGCAAGCTCTTAAGCGATAATGTAACAGAGGAAGCAGGAAATCCTCTATAACGTAGGATATCCATAGACATTCTCCACATAACAGAAGTCGCTCAAGCAACGGTCGCGGGGTATGATCAAAGTAAGTAACAACGTTGGTTCTTGCAAGCACGGCTGGTGAAGTGCTCAGCACAACGGCTGCAGTAACTCCACGCACCAGCAATAGTGGTCGTCCAATCCAAACACTACCGACGACTCGATTGAAATTGAACAGAATTCCACCATCCTGTTGAAATCTGTTCACGAATGAAAATGTAAACAGTACAAGGATGATTACGCATGAGAGTGATGTCAAGTAACATGCAGAATACCAAACGTAGCGACATGCTGATTCGGGAAGCTCGAGCATCTTTGCAGCCATTGGTAGGTAGTTCATCCTAGCAGACAACAAAGTCATATTTCCATTATCTCCTTCAAACATATAGGCTTCTCGAGTCCCATCAACCCAGTCATATAATGCAATCCATCCCAAGGGTGTCCAAGGACTCTTTGAGTCTGGAAGGATTGCCTGTGTCAGGAGAATTTTTGATGTATTTTCAGTAGCGAGCTGTATAAAGAGTAATTTTGTGGATTGGATCGCATTTGACGTCTCCTGCACATTGCAGGGTGACGAAAACTTCGAAGCAAGCTTTAGGGCGGACAAAAGAGTTTCGTAGCATACTTTTTGAGACATGACACTGAGTTTGCATGTCAAACTAATGTCAGAATCAATCATTCGGGATACCCATACGGCAAAGAGTACGCCTGGTTGAGTGAAAGTCATCGCAAATCGATTTTGAGTCTGACATGCATCATCAAAATTAAACGACATTTGAACAAATGACTTTGCTGGAGCCAAAGGAGCACACAATGGATTTCCACCGTAATACAAGAGTCCAGACCTTCTCCAATCCTTTGGGACTACATCGACATCACATTCGGGTATGGTTTCGAAGGAAGTGCTGAATGATTCGTCTTGTCGAAGCCGTTGATATAATTCTGTTTGAAACATAACAAATAATTTCACTAGAGAAGTAGGAGGAAGGACTTGGTAGACATCCCAATTCATCAGAGGACCGATGAACGACCGCACCAAGTCACCGCCAATAGTCACTGTTGTTCCAGTGTATACAGTATCCCAGTTGCGGCCCATCGCCTCCATAGAGTTTGTCATATTGCGAACCAACGTGCAACCCAAACTGACGCACTTCGTCATATCATTCCAGAAGCCGCTTGAAATGTATTTCGTGGACCATGTGGCCAATCCTCTCGAAACATAGGCCACAGAGGTAGTTGTCATCGATCGGTGAGTGCCAAAGGCATTAACAATGCTTATCGAGTTCAATAATCCCATTTGGAAACGGTTTTCAAATTGAATCGAGTATCGAGTGAGATTGTATTGTTGCCAAAGTGCAACTTCGTCTGATATAGCTCCCCAAGTGTAATTTTTCAACGCCGTAACCCAAGCAGATCCTTCCGTTGTGCTGGCCACTGCAGTCAAGACAATTTGGTTGATTTGAACGCCATAAGCTGATTGGGTTAGATCCAAAGGGTCTACATTTCGTAGCAGAGCTTCCAAGTAAACTGCTGCATTGTCGATTTGGCGTGATGCGCATCGCAGTTGTCGCTTGGCTGTGTGTGCCATTTCGAATCGCCTACTGAAGTCCACCCAACAGTGGCCAACAATAGTAAATATGTGTTCGTACAAACTATTTGCACGAATCGCACTGATCGATGACTCCAAAGAAGTCGCTGCAAGCATAATTTGTCGTGCTGCAATAGGCCTCATATCAATTGTTGAGTCCGGCGTTGAATAATCCTTGGCAATGAAGGAATCATAAATGTCGAATGGGCCGAACTGACCAAGCAATAGCCTAGTATTGATCACGTCTGCAAGGAATGTTTGACCACCAGTGTTATTAAAGCCACGCCACAAATGATCGTTGGTCGTGTATTCAGACAGAACAAGAAGAAATCCGAAGCTGCATGCCGTCGTGAAGAGGAGATAGACGTATCCACACGCTGAAACAAGGCAACCCAAGGACTGCTTGGAGTTTGTGCGATTTGAGTCAGTGAATGGTACATTTGATAAGATGGAAATAGGAGCAATCCTTTGCCTTTTGAAGCATTGGATCAGCCTCATGTAGAGAGATGGATTGACTAGAGTTAGCAGTTGCCCTGACAGGGACCAAACGACCAGTATAATTATAGTACACAACTAGGATAACCTTTTTATGTCGACTCAGAGGCCAGAAACGCTCCAATGATTCTGCCGCATTCTTTGTACCTCAAGGCTGCATTCTAGAAATGACTTGACCGTGCAAGATGCCAGTTGGAGCGGACATGAGCAGCTAGCGATACCTTTGACGTTATTGCGATCATAGAAATCGTCCAGAGCGTGTCCTCCCACGTCAATTGATTTTCAAGACGAACATCTTGATAACACCGTTGTCATAAATCCTTCCCTTGATGTCAAATTCTGTTAAAGTTATTGCTGTCCTTGTCCTCGAGACTTTACTGTTGTGCACGGCCTATATGGAATTGTTCTCTGGCTTTGCATTTGCTTTCCTTCAGAAACACGGCCGCTTGTTGTCATTACTCGCTCGTAGTTTCTTCTCTCAGAGAAAACGTGTCAAATTAGAACCAACTGACTTATTTCACCGACGCAGACACATGAACACGATATCAATCGTAGTCTGTAGATTCAGCGCAGTCCAGCACAATGTTGAAACAACAAAGATGCAAGTTAAATAGAAATAATGAGCATCCGTTGTTGTGAACATATCTATTAATATTTTGAGGGTATTGAAACGGTCGCGACATCAAAGTGCCCCGCCCATGCAGCTCAGCCATGTCGTCGAAGAAGATTTCTCCGTTGGTAGTGCCTGCACCTCCATCATGTCAAATGTTTGAACCGTTCTTGCTATCAGTCACTCCATCGCTATTGTCCAGGTGGTCAGCATTGAGCTACTTATATCTTCTCTTCACGACGGGCTGTGGCATTGCATATGTCACTCTCTTGACTGAATACACAACGAACGATCATTGGTGGCGAGGCTTGAACACAACTGGTGGCCAAACCTATCTCGCGGATGTATTCAACGCCAAGCTTACTTCATATCAGTTTGGGGAGTTCGACCTCGCCGCAGAGTTTATTCCAAAGGATTATTCAACTCCAGCGACTTTCATCGATGTCAGGCCGACCGAAGCTAGAAGACTAATGCTTGCTCCAATTCCATTAGATGTGGCTATTACAACATTCCGAGCTAACAGCTTGTATGAAAACATCTTCACAATCTCTGGACATTGCTGGGTCGACTTTGACCGTCGATTTGAAATGGCACACACGCAAAGCGACAACTCCGTTGTGCACTTCGACAATATGACAATGCTGCAGTCTATTTGGAAGCACTTCTGCGCAATGTTATTACAGTCGACTTGACTCAATCAGCGTATGGCTTGCAGATCAATCAAATTATTTTAACAGCAGTTGCAACGACGCCTGAAGGATCAATATGGGTATCAAATTTGAGAAATCACACTTGGAGCTCTGTTGCAGATGAAGTGTCTGTGTGGAGCGAGCACGGCCTATTGCGATACAACATTCAGTGGCACAATCGTTTTCAAACTGGAATTTTTAACAGCATTAAGATTGATAATGCTCTTGGCGTTAGTCGATTGGTGACGACAAGCTACGTGCCATTTGTTATCCGCGGATTAGCAATGTGGTCGTCCCGGCATATTTCAAGCGGTCTTTGGAATGATATGGCGAAATGTGTCAGTCTCAAATGCACGTTGGTTCGAAATATGATCAACTCGATGGAAGCAATAGGGCACGACTGGGACGCTTTGTACATGGGGTCTGCCCAGACCACTGGTGGGGATTTGGTGCTGTCGTTTATTGGGCCTCTTATGAACTGGGATACATTCTTTGTTGCTCCTCCAGCATCTTTGTTCAATCTAGTGGCATCTTTTCAAAGTATGCTCAATAATCGGTTGCAAAACGACGATGCTTTCTGTGACGAATACCAATCTTTGTTCGACGTTGATATCGACGTCGTTCCGCCACATTGGGATAGCCCTGATATGTTGTACTATGGTGGAAATCCACTTTGCGCCCCACTCGCCGCAGCCAAGCCTTTTGTTCAAATGCCATTCACATACGACGATGCATGTCTTACACAAAATCGGTTTGCCATCACATTAACAAGACGCAGTTTACTTTTCTCGGCGTGGATCATGCAGCAAGCAAATGTGAATGCTAATTTGGTGTGCAGTTGCAGCGTATTGAGCCGCAAAAATTGCTATGATGCAATTTTACCTGCACTACGACTTGTGTCCAGCCTTCCCAAGTCGTACAATTTGCAATCAATTTCGGGAGACATTCAAGCCCTCCGTCTTCTGTTTGTACAATTTGCTACCCAAAATCAGACGAAATTACTACTAAAAAACTCAACCAATTATTCAGTACCCTACCGACTTATGGTCTCTCTTTGGCTGGATTGCTCTCTATGACTGGGCTGATGGGACTAGAGAAGCCTTTACTTTAGAGGGTGATTATGGCAACTTGACTCTGCTGTCTGGTCGCAGCAATTACTTACCGTTAGCAGCAAAAACAATCGAGTTACCCCATACTGCCACTCCATACTTTTGGTATTCAGTTTTGTACACAAGTGTTGTTTCAACTACAGTGACGATCCTGCTCTTGATCTACGCCTTCGTCTACAAGTTTCGAGGGGAGAGACGCAACCTTTTTCAGTTTAAGAGTGATGGGTAGCGTGTGGGTGGGAAGGCCATTGCTATTTCTTCGTGGTCTTACTGCTACTCTTATTCTAAGTTCTTCACCAGCCGTCCTGACACCAGCCAACTGTCTAGCGCACTTCAATGCGCCTCCAAGGCCATGTTATAGGAAAGTTTTACTTAGCGGAGAAACCCTGTGGATGTCCTATGTCATGAATGACTTTCTACTCCCCGCCACCAATGGCAAAACTCGAGCGTACGTTCCATTGCACTCTATGTTTTCCTTTTTGTGCATGTATTGCATCGAAACATTTCAGCCAGTTCAAGTCAGAGCGACTGTCAACCAAACTTGCTCTATAACGTCATTTCGACGAGGCGTTGTATGTGTTGGGGGTGAAGTTGAAATCGGCAGCTATTCTCGCGTTTTCCTTCTCGTCAGTGTTCATATCGTTTGTCTTGTGGTGTCATATCTTTTCTTTACGATATATCAATGTTATATCAGGTTGGAGCAAACGCAAGAAAAATATCTCAGCAGTGTTCTCATCTCAGCACCAGCGCAGGCGTATTTCATGCCTTCACATCAGAGTTCGCAATATTTAGATCCCGTTTCATGTGTCATGTGTGGTCTCTTGTCTATACAATCACATGTATTCGACTTTAAAATTTGGGAAATAGTTTACCGAGATGCCCATAAGGGCGGGGCATTAAGTTATGCCATGTCTGAGCAAGTCAAAACCAACTCAGAAAAGGCTCCTGAGTTTACGAGATGGCAAAATATTTTGGGCTTTGCTAGTCTCATGTTTATGGTCGGTTCAATTATAGGCAGTTTTGCATTTCTTCAGGTCACAGTGTCTGCCATGCAAAATGATTTCTGGTGGTCATCATTTGATTTACAAACTCAAGACTACTTATCCAATTGGTTCATCGAGAATCTGCAGTACACGAGGTCGATATCTAATGCAGATATCACAGATCTATCATTTGGCGCCTTAGCAACTACTACCAACACTTCCGTCCAGTCAATTGAAGTGTTTCCTCTTCTTGTGAATTCAATTCACGCCGAAGCGAATACATTACCAAATGTAATTCGTAGCCTGCGCCAAATGGATGGATGTCAAGTCCCATGGACAATGAGCACAACATGCTACCTTGATTTCCAGCGGCGATGGGAAATGGCTCCTACCCAAAGGTTACAAAGTCGTTGTTTGAATGAAATCAGCAACGGTGCTGTCTTCCTGGAATCGATGCTTCAAAACGTTGATTTGGACAGCTTTACAGAGTGCTGGGGTGAAGTGTTCGAGATCGGAGTATTCTCGTATTTAACGAGAACCGCTGACGGAACCTCGTGGCAGTCACAAACAAATCAACGTGGTTTTTCGGTCACTGATGAAATTGCATATTGGAGCTCGATGAATATTTCACACTACACAACTCAATGGCAAAATTACAAGAACCTTGGTATTGTCGAGACCTATTCAATTAAAAATGCATTTGGATTGAGTTATCCATTCACACTGAAATTCTGTAATGGCACTTATCAAGTTCCAGTTCAAACATCAATGAAAATGCTCATGCCGTTGGCACAAATGCTAAGAACTGTTACAACCAACTCGAGTGGTCTTGTTGGCCAGAGCCTTATTCGCTCGAGTGGTTCGTTTACCTACAGAAATATAACCCCTGAGAATATACTGGTCGATCAAGGTATCATGAGTTTTCCCTTTGGTCAAGGCTTTAGTCTGGTACGCAATCTCCTTGGTCCATTTGGTTCAATAACGATGAAGCGAGTTCCATGCCCTGAGTCATTGCGTGATTTATACAAATCGATCACCTTTGAGGTGGTCAAACTGCTCAGCTCGAGCACTGAGACCCAAAACAGCTTTTGGCATTTTTAAAGCTCGTTTTCGTTCGCCCCCCGACCGCGGGCTTGGGAAGGAGCAACTCTGGGTGGTGGTGATATACTTTGTGACATATCTTTGGGATCAATTACCGGAACACTCCCAGGATCATTTATCACGTCTTCAGGATCATGTGGAGTCAATATCCAAGAATTTTTCGTTGACGACAGCAAATTATGGTTGGTAGGACTCATCGCATCAGGTCCAGTGAACACCACAGCGTTGGTTGAAATGGAAACTCGAAATCCAGCTAGCAGCAAGGCTACGCTTGGATTTGCTACCTCGTTCCTCCAGACGTATCTGGCTCGCGACATTAGTACTGGATTGCACAAGCAAGCCCAATCGACTAGAGCTACAATAAAAAATAAAACAAGGGTCTCTGTGGCTCAATTTCTTCGGCGTGGAACTAATTTGTCACTCTCCATAGTTCCTTTGTTCTCGGAATCGGAGCCCGATTTTGAGTTCTATGCTTGGCTGTGTATGATTGATTGGGTCTAAGGACTGCGGGAAGTGGTATCCTTTGAAGGCGACGAAGGGGCTGCCACTTTAATCTCAACATTAAGTCCACTCAGTGACTTGCAAGCTAACCCAAGTGAAGTGCCAACAAATGTGGCGTACTTAGTACGTGGCCTCATGCAATACATCACATGGGTCATGCTGTGTGTTGCTTGCGTGGTGAGTTTTTACATTCTATATGTACGTGGTCATGTCGAAGCAGCCAACATGACTGCTTTCAGCCGTGTGGTGTGGATTGGTCGCCCCCTTATTCTCGTACGTGCGATAGCTGCCATTTGCCTTCTATCCACATCAACTTTGACGTTGCAGAGGCCACTCAGTGATCTTGTTTCACACTTGCAGTCAACGCCTCGGCCATGGTACACTGTTGTCCTTGCAGGGGGCGAGCTCAATTGGATGGTCTACATTATCAATGATGTTTTTTCAGTCTTCACCAAGCAGTACACACCTCGCTATGCATTTATGAGTTTCATTGTAATTTGGGTCGCAGCAACGTTATTATCATTTCTCTCACCTCCAATTGCTTCTGTGTCGCTTTCGAGAGTTTGCTCAGTTGTTCAAGTGGACTTTCAAGTCGAATGTGATAGTGGCACCATTGCGATAGGAAGCACCGAGAGATTTCTCACATTGCTAGGCCTCGTCGTTAGTTTCTGTTTTCTCTGCTACATTGTAGAGCGTCTGAGGCATCCGCACGAGTCACCCAGGACTGCTCAGTCGCTGCTACTGTACGCTGCAGCAAGATCTATGTCTTTGATATTAAAACTTGGCGGATATATACCTCCGACGTGCGTCAATTAGGGCTCCATATTCATCTCGAGAATGCGATACCTCTTGTTGACTAATTTTCGCTTGAAGAACCAAACGTCCTGGAAGAGAGAGATTATTAACACCATCCGTTTTATGAATCGCTATCCCTTTTCACTGAGCTGGTTATATTTACTCGATGCTCGTGAGTTTCGCTGTGTCCAGTTAGCGTTATAACCACTTAAGGATGGTTCGGTACACTCTGGTTAACTCCGTCAGGTTGAGGATGCCTTAAACGATGCAAGAGGGTTCCTACATGTCTGAAAAATGGCGTTGTAATTATCTCTAACTCAAACATCCTGTTGTGGGATGTTATAAATTCTATGTCAACTCTCTGAACCTTGCCAATTAAGTGAGTTTCGTAACGCTCTCAAGTTTGAACTATATGCATTGACGACTATTTGCCGCAGCGACTCAAGGCGATACATAACCAGTTCTCGAATACGGAATCCTATGCGTTTATCGATAACGTAGTCTGTGTTCGTCCTTGGGAATCGGAATTAGTCAAAGCATATCAAAAGCTACAATCACTTCTATACGCTCGTTTCTGGACACAGTAAATACTTCAACATGCTCATTTATGAACACTGTAACAGTGCTTGAGCGCAGAGGAAGTGTAAATCACACAACCTTGCTAGCTGGCAGATTTAAGTGTGAGCTATCCTAACAGGATCGGCTCCAAACCGGCGGCTGCGCATCTCGCAGCCGCGCGTTCGACGTCGCCTGAGCCTCGCTTGGAAGCTCCCAGAGCATCCTTCTAACTTCAATCTTCCTTCGATGGATTCTTATACCCCGGTGTTCTTATAACACGTCGTGATCTTGACGTGACATCATTGGCTTGACTAGCAACAGCCCCGTTGCAAACACAGTCATCTGCGCTTGAATATTGATCTGCATGCAGGTCAGAGACGATTTCACTCGTATTAAAATAGTTTTAGACTCACGCAAAAATTCCTTGAAACAAAATGACAACTCAATTAGAGTGTAGTTCTCGCTTTTTCAACGAACGTCAAGTTGGCAATTTGATGACCCAAATGTTGATGAGTCAATATATTCATTTTATAAATCGACTAGTGGAACAGCGTGCATGAGATGTGTGGGAAGATCTCCCTTGCCAGATGTTGTCTGGTGCAAAGGGCATCCGTGCATTCGCCAAGTCTTTATATCAAACACATACAATGTAGCGCCAATTTCAATCGACAATAAGCCCGTGAGAACTGCCGAAGCCTTTTCTAGAAACACCATATCATTATACTCCCAGTTGGTCATTCGGAATTGGTGTCTCGCAGCAGCATACAAGAGCAATGAACGGACCACAGTTTCCTATAGCAAACGCGAACAATGGTGTAGCAAATTGTACAAAGACCCAAGACAAGCCCGAGCAGCACGAGTAATTGACGAAGGCTTCCAATGGCGACAGTGCCACTCTGACATTCGACTTGAAAATCCACTTGCGCCACCGAGCATACTCTTTCGATCGAAACAGATATTGATGGAGGAGAAACAAATGACAAAATTGCTGATGCCACCCACACAGCAAATATCATAAAAAAGAGTACATTTGAGTGTATTCATTCGTGACCACCGAAAAGATGTCGTTGATGATGTAAACTATCCAGTTAAGCTCACCGGCTGCAAGGATGATTGTATACCATGGCTGAGGTGCCGCCGTCAAGTGCGATACGAGACCATTTAAAGGTATCTCTAATACTAACGTAGATGTGGACAGAAGGCATAAAGCGGCAATCGCTCGAACAAAGATGAGTGGACGGCCAAGCCATACCAGTAATGCCACTCGAGTAAATATTACCATATTGGAACCTTCCACATGACCTCGTACTCCCAGTATATAAACGCAAACAATACAAGCCACAAACAGGAGCACCCACGTGATGTATTGCATGAGCCACCGCATAAGGTAGGCAACATTGGTAGGCATTTCAGCCGGGTTAGCCTCAACACCACTAAATGGAGTCATACTTGACATCAATGTCACTTTCGAGTTTCTTCCTTCAAAGGACACAACTTCTCGTTGACCTTGAATCCAGTCAAACAAGAATAGCCAAGAAAAGAAGTCAAAGTCGGGCTCTGTCTCATTAAAGAGGGAAAATATTGAGAGTGATAATTCAGATCCACGTCGAACAAATTGGGCGATTGAAATTCTTGATTCATTTGCGATCAATGCTCGAACTGTTTGCGCTTGTTGATGAAATACGAGGTATATGTCATTCGGGAAATATGTTTTAAAGAAAGCAGTAGATGAGATAAGACTTACTTTAGTGCTCGCAGGATTGCGTGTCTCCATTTCGACCAAAGCAGTGATATTGACTGGTCCAGTTGCAACAAATACCATCAACCACATTGATGTTTCGTGTACAAAGAATTCTTGAACATTCACACCACATGATCCTGTGGATGAGTAAAATACTCCAGGTAGTGTCCCCGTCATTGTCCCAACGGCGACGTCGCACATTATATTCCACCGCCCAGTGTGGCTCCTTCCCATGCTCTTGGTCGAGGTGCAATTGTTGTCGATGTGTATGCAGGCCAATATGCGCTTTGGATGTCGCGGGACGAGTTCAAAAGCTTCATCATTTCGAAATTCACATTTTGATACCATTCCCGCAGCAAGTTGGGAACCGCAACACGTCTCATACTCACAGAGACAAACCTGGTCCGAGAGGTGAATTTAAAACCCGCACTTATCAGCGCATCCTCTGACGTAGAATTGACAAAAGCATACATAAGACTCAATCGAATGAGACTTTTGCCACAGAGAGCACTCGAATTTGAAAGAATGGCTGTCAGTACTTGTGCCAACGGCCACTGCATCTTGAACGAGGTTTGAACCGAGAGTTGAAAGGAAGAATTGAGATACTTCAATGTCAAAGGATACGTCAATCCAAATGCATTTTGAATAAGAAAGAATTCAGCAACCCCAAGACTCTTGTAGTTTTGCCACTGCGTTGTGTACCTCGTTAAATTGGAAGTGAGCCAGTATTTCACTTCATCTGAGACTGAAAGCTTGCTCGACTTAGTATCTGACAGCCATTCTTTTCCATTTGTAAACGACTTCAAATACGAGAACACAGCTATTTCCAGTGACTGCCCCCAACAATCTGGCAAAGTTTCAGCATCGGCATTTCGAAGGAGAGATTCAAGATAGATAGCACCATTGTTTTGGTCATTCTTGCATCGATCTTGCATGTTTTGAGTGGGTGCCATTTCCCACTGTCACTTGAAATCCACGTAGCAGTACATTGTCATGATCCATGGCGCCTGGCACCCATCCATTTGTCGAAGTCCTTGAATGACATTGGCGAATGAATTTGAAATATCGTGCACAGCAATCGCAGAAAGCGGAGCAACAGCTACAGTCATTATTGTTGTATTTGTGATTGCTGCCAGAGCTCCAAACTCAGGTGCTGTTATGTCAATACTTGTACACCTTTTTGCGTTTAAGTTAGATCATTTTTCGATTGATTTAATCTGTTCAAAAGAATTTAAGTTCAATGACATTTCAATAAACACAACTGCAATTCAATTTAATGTCACTGCCCTCAACTGCATTTATAGAAAGTCAATGTCATTTAAAGAAAGTCCACGCCATCGATTTAAAAGACACATCATTTTAAGAAAAGTCAACAACACTTTATAAAACTCACAACCTACAAAATATGCAATTTGCACAACTTGAGTGACCCTCACATTCAGCACGCGAATTATATTTGGTACATGTTCGTCGTAAGGAAGGTTTGAGAGAAGAGCCAAACCAAGTCAGCATCGTCGCATAATTCGCGTGCTGAATGTGAGGGTCACTCAAGTTGTGCAAATTGCATATTTTGTAGGTTGTGAGTTTTATAAAGTGTTGTTGACTTTTCTTAAAATGATGTGTCTTTTAAATCGATGGCGTGGCCTTTCTTTAAATGACATTGACTTTCTATAAATGCAGTTGAGGGCAGTGACATTAAATTGAATTGCAGTTGTGTTTATTGAAATGTCATTGAACTTAAATTCTTTTGAACAGATTAAATCAATCGAAAAATGATCTAACTTAAACGCAAAAAGGTGTAGTTGCATTCATGTATTGTAGGTTTTGATTGTAAAAATTACTAAGATATGTATGGGTAGAATCGTCAAATAATGCCCACCAGAAATCGTTTTCCATGGAAAATCTAGTCAATTGAAGAAATGCAAAGCTGCCGACGATTGATTCAGCCATATAGAGCAAACTAGCATATCCTATCGCAGTGTTCCTCCATGTAAATTGTGGAGAGGACTTGGGCTTGTTTGAAGACATATCGTTGGTAATTTTTATCTCTTTTCCACACTTGATGTCCTTGGTAACCAAGTCCCAAATATTGAAATTGAAAAGTGAAAATGGTAGAGGCAAAAGACCAGACATGACACAAGCAATAGAGTCTAATGGATACGATGAGGCGTGTGAGGTTATGAAGAAAGCGTTGGCTGCAGCTGGAACGAGGAATCGATCCGGGGCATGGATTTGGAATGTGTGGAGATTGGGTTTGTTGAAACACCATCCTAATATCCAAGTCAACATGAGAGATAATACAAGGCACATAATTTGAACAAAAACAAGGAGCTGAACCCGAGTGAAGTCACCAATGTTTACGTGACCACCTTGGCGCTGCTCGACGAAATGACGTAAATTTGCATTCATGGCTGACTGTTGCTTGGACTTGAATGGGAAATTGGGATTCAATGCAAAATGTTGCCACGAACGATAAAATCGCGTTGAGAGTCGCGTACGTTTTTGTAATTGGATTTGATATGGGAAGAAGAGCATCATTCAGCACATATGAGATCCGCAGCGATTCGCCACACAACAGTAGACGGATATTCAGTGTCCGTGGTGAGTTGAGAAAAATTGTCATGCTGTTAAGCTTGGTTAGAATGGCTGGTGATGTACTGAGGATCAGAATAGCGGTCAGACCACGTAGAAACAAAAGAGGTCTTCCAATCCAAATCTACCGACCACTCGATTGAATTGAAAAAGATTGCGGGCCTGGCCTCGGAATTTGTTTGCGAATGCATATATCAATATTACCAAGACTGTTCCAACAGAGACAAAGGTGAAGTACAAAACCATATATCTAAAGTAGTCGCATGCAGTTTGCGGTAATTCAAGAGATTTTGGTGCCAAGGGTAAATAGCTGCTTGCGGCAGAAAGTAATGTCAAGTTCCCTGTATCCCCTTCGAAATTAAATGCTTCTCTTGTTCCATCTACCCAGTCAAATAGTGTAATCCAACCAAATGCCGACCATTGATCATTTGGAGACGACTGCACTACGGGTTGAGTGAGAAGTCGCTTGGTTGTGTTCTGGGTTGCAAACTGAATAAACAATAGATCGAGAGATCGAATATCTTGCACAATTGTTTGGATATTGCTTGGTTTTGTGAAATCTGACACCAGGTTTTGGGCGGATGTGAAGATATCATTGCAATCCATGGCATGTGTATCGCTGCATTTGCAAACAGCTCCAACGGCGCCCAAAGCCAACTGCGACAACCATGCCGAGAAAAGTCCTAAGCGGCTAAATCGTATTGAAAATCGCTTTTGTACTTGACAAGCATCATCAAAGCTGAATGGCATCTGAATATATGGTTTGGCCGGAGCAAGTGGGGCACACAGTGGATTTCCACCAAAATATGACATGCCAACGTCATCCCATCCTGGAGGTGTGACATCAATGTCTACTTCGTCTAAGGATTCATAGACAGAGCTGAAAGCTGAGTCGGTTTGCAATCGATTGTACAATTGGCCTTGAAACTTAACTACCACATCAACAAGAGATGCAGGGGGAGCCACATAGTAAGTATCCCAATTCACAAGGGGGCCGAGGAATGCCCGTGCCAAATCTCCACCTGTATTTTGGGCAGATCCCATGTACGTTGTGTCCCAGTTGCGTCCTAACGCTTCCAGTGAATTGTTCTTGTTCCGAAGCAATGTACATCCAAAGGTCACACATTTCGTCAAGTCGTTCCAAAGACCAGCTGCGATTTGCTTCGTTGTCCAAGTCGCTAATCCTGCGATAATGAACGGCACAGAGTGTGTCGTCATCGGTCTGCCAACTCCAAGTGCATTCACGACAGAGATAGTATTCTCATAACCGAGCTGAAATCGATTTTGGGCTTGAATTGTGAATCTTGTTAGGCCATTTTGCTGCCAGAACGCAACTTCGTCGGACACTGCTCCCCATTTGTGTGCACTGTCATATTGGCGCAGTGCGCATCGTTGTTGTCGTTTGGCAGTGTGAGCCATTTCGAATCGATGATTGAAATCCACCCAACAGTACGGAATAATTGTGAAAATGTTTTCGTACAAACTATTGGCACGAATAGTTGTGACAGCCTTGTTCAAAGGTATAGAGCCCAGTACAATCTTTCGTGCTGACGTGGGTCGCATGTCAATGAATGTGTTTGGGGTAGAATAATCTTTTGGCAGTGAGCTCGCAAAGAGGTCAAAGTCATCTAGCTGGTCCAAATTGATCCTGGTGTTGAAGACATCGGCAAGAAATGTGTGACCACCAGTTGTGTTGAATTCTCTCGCCACCAGTGGTCATTTGTAGTGTATTCTGAAAGGAGAAGAATGTATCCGACGCTGCAGCCAACTGTAAAGAGCAGGTATGTGTAACTTACAAAGGCCGACTGAATGAAGGACAGCGGCAGCATTGAGCGCATGTCTGTCGACTTCGAAGTGTTATCACCAGACGGTGTCGAAGCAGGCATGACTCTGCCTATGGCTTCGATGCGAGGCATGGTTGATCGCACCTCGTTGGCAGGAGGTTCAAGAGTACGTTTCGATGTAAGAGAACGTTTCGATGTTAAACGGGTAAGATTAATGTAACTTCTTGAACGATTGGAAAATTACCTATATAACTGATCCATCCAGTGTCTTAATTATGTTTGATCGCAAGGAATTAAGTGGCATTGAAGATATGATGCAACCTTGGCTAAGAATATACAGTAGGAATAGCAGTCATTAATTTAACGTGGCTCCTCTAGGGACAATAAATAGCTCGTAGAGTGCTCTGATTCAATATACAAAATGGCGCCTCATGGGACTTTGATTCGAGGAAAATGCAGTGGCTTTCTGAACTGAAGTTAACTCTACCATCAACCAAGATAGAAAGTGATATCCAGATCGCGATTGCATCAATGACAATTACCATGACTTGTGGCTCTCCATTTTTCATTTTCTCAGAGAAGCAATGCCTTGACTAGGTTTTACCCCGTGGCGATTTTTCACACGTCTTTGGTTAGATGACATACTTTCCTTGAAATATGCCATCAAATAAAGGTGGTCTTTCGCGCAAAATTTTCTATTTGACTTGGTAGCAAATATCAAAGTGCATTAGACATCAAAAGTCGCGTAGAGGTACTGCGTTCGCGAGATGGATCGGAAGCATTACTCTCTGGGATTCTAAGCTATAGCCGTGCAATCGCCAAGTCTTGATATCAAACACAAACAATGTGTCACCTCTCTTGAACGATAGTAATCCCGTCAGGACTGCTGATGCCTTGTCCAAGTACAATGTGCCCATGTATTCCCATTTTTCAGTACGAAATTGGTGTCGAGCCGCGGCATACACAAGTAAAGATTGAAGCTGATTTGATGATGGTGGCCGTCTAGAGTGAAACACTCTAACTACAGTGTAGCAAAAAATACAAAGCCCAACGACTAGCCCAAGTAATATATAAAATTGTCGAAGGCTCCCGATTGCTATGGTACCTGCGTGACATTCGACTTGGAAATCTACCATTACCACCGAGCAAATTCTCTCCAGGGATACCAATGGAGAAGGAGGTGAAATAAATGACAGCAGTGCTGAGGCCACCCACACAATAACGAAGCACAAGAATGCATATTGGGGAGTGAACTCATTGGTGACCACAGAAAATATATCGTTGACAATATATACCATCCAATTGATCTCGCCTGCAGTAAGGATAATTGAGTACCATGCCTGCGGTACCGATGTCATGTGTGATACAAGGCCGTTGAGGGGTCTTTCTAGTGTCAACGTGGCAGTAGATAGTAGATATATGGCTACAATTGCTCTCACAAATATCAGCGGACGTCCCAGCCATACAAGCGATGAAACTCGAGCGAAGGAAACCATATTGCCAGCTTCGACGTGGCCGTGCACTTGTAGGATATAAATGCAGACAACGCAAGCTACACTTAGCAGCACCCAGGTGATGTATTGAATGAGCCATCGAAATAGATATGCCACATTTGTCGCTATTTCAGCTTGGTTCACCTGCGATCCAATGAGAGGATTCAAACTTGATACTAAAGTAATGTTAGGCTTTTCGCCTTGAAACTTCACAACTTCACGTTGTCCTTGAATCCAATCGAACAAGAATAGCCAAGAATAGAAGTCAAAATCAGGCTCATCGTTCGAAAACTAGGGGGAAAATGACAGCGACAAGACTGATCCACGGCGAAGAAACTGAGCTAGAGATATGTGCAGTTCATTTTTGATCACAGCTCGGGATTCTTGAGCTCGAGTCAATAATGCCTTCGCAGTATCAACGGGTAAAAAATTGTTAAGAAGACCAACAGTGGTAGCCAAGCTAACTTTAGTGTTCGCAGAGTTGCGTGTTTCCATTCGAGCAACGGCAGAAACGTTTATAGGTCCAGTTGCAACCAACCCAGCTAGCCATGCGATCGTATCTCGCGTAAGGAATTCTTGGACGTTGACACCGCATGAGCCAGTGGAGCTGAAGAAGACACCAGGAAGCGCGCCTGTGACAGCTCCAACGCTACATCACACGAGATATTTCCGCCTCCAAGTGTTGTGCCTTCCCAAGCCTTCGGTCGAGGGGCAAACACAAGCGACGAATGCAGTGGCCAAAAGGCATCTTGAATTTCACGACTCAAACTCAATATTTTTATCAGCTCAAAGCTGATGTTTTGGTAAAGACCGCGCAATGATTCCGGGTATGGTACACGTGTCATGGTCACTGAACCAAATGGACCCAAGAGATTCCGCACCAACGCCAACCCTGGACCCAGTGGTGAGCCCAAGAATCCTGTGTTAATCAGTGCATCTTCTTGTGTAGAATTGGCAAAGGCATATGTTGGGCTCCCTCGAATGAGGCTCTTGGCACTGATACCACTTGTATTGGAAAGAATTGCTGTGAAGATTTGAGCTAATGGCATAAGCATCTTCAGGGAAGTTTGGACAGATAGTTGGAAGGAGGAGTTGATGTACTTTAATGTCAAAGGATATGATAATCCGAAAGCGTTTTGAATATAAAATGACTCAGCAATCCCAAGACTTTTATAGTTTTGCCACTGAGTAACGTAGGTTGTAAGGCCTGATGTCATCCAGTAGTCAACCTCGGCGGCGATAGAAATACCGAAGGGTTTTGTCTTGGACAGCCATGCAAGTCCATCTCCAGATGTTTTCAGGTATGAGAACAACGCGATGTCCAAAGAATGTCCCCAGCATTCAGAAAAAGTTTTATCATCAGCATTTCTGAGTATCGATTCGAGATAAATAGCACTATTGCTTGGATCTTTCTTGCAACGATCTTGCATACTCTGTGTCGGAGCCATTTCCCAACGTCGATCAAAATCCACATAACAGTACACTGTCATAATCCACGGAATCTGACACCCATCCATTTGTCGAAGACCTCGAATGACGTTGGACAGTGAGTTAGCAAAGTCTTGAACAAGTATTCCTGAAAGAGGAGAAATATTCAGCGTCGTTACTGTGGTATTGGTGGTCGTGGCCAAGGCTCCAAACTCAGGCGCAGTTATGTCAATGCTTGACGTCGCATTCGTATAATGTAGATTTAGATTGTACCAATTACTGAGGTATGTTTGAGTTGAAGCATCGAACGATGCCCACCAAAAATCATTGCTCATAGCGGAGCTGGTAATTTGGAGGAATGCAAAACTACCCGAAATTGTTCCAACCATGTACAACAGACTTGCATATCCCAGCGCTGAATGGCGTCTCGTAAACGTTGGGGTTGGACTTGATGGCACCTGCGGGTTTTTATCTCCGCCCCCTTCTGATTTTTCGGACCCATATTTCTTCGCCACTAATGCCCATAAGTTGAAATTAAAAATTGACGATGGTAGAGGCAAAAGGCCAGACATGACACAACCAACAGAATCCAAAGGCCAGGTGGAGGAGTTCGAAGTAACAAGGAATGCATCAGATGCAGCTGGTATTAGTGAGTGCTCGGGCATGCACAATTGAAATGAATGAGCTTTGTACTCTTGCGAGTACCAAAAGTATATCCAAGTAGCAATTAATGATACTGCTAAGCAAACAACTTGGATCGTAATCAGAAGAATAGCTCGAGACCAGTGACCGATCTCAACCTGACCACCATTGCATACTGGACCTTGGCGAAAAGATGTGAAAGTGCATTTCTGATTGACAGAGGCATGAATCTTGACTGGCATGACGATTTCGATCGAAAAGACTGCAGCAAAAGAGAGAATTTCGTGAAGGGCGACGTATGTTTTAGGTGTACGGTTTGTTAGAGGAAGCAATGCATCGTTCAACACGTACGAGATCCATAGCGATTCCCCACTTAAAAGCGCTCGAGTGAGCCACGTCCGCGTCGATCTGTCAAAATATGTCATGATATTAGAGGTTGCCAGCGTAGTAGGAGACGTGCTCAAGATTAAAATGGCAGTGAGGCCACGCAGGAAGAGAAGAGGGCGTCCAATCCAAACACTACCAACCACTCGATTAAAATGGAGCACATTGCTGACATCGCCTTGATATTTGTTTGTCACTGCGTATGCCAACACGACAAGCGAAGTCACTACAGAGATACATGTGAAATACAAAGACATGTATCGAAAGTAGCGACACGCTGTTCGAGGTAATTCAAGTGGCTTGGCGGCCAAGGGTAAATAGCTGCTTCTGGCTGAAAGCAACGTCATATTGCCTACGTCGCCCTCGAAATTCAATGCTTCTCGAGTTCCATCCACCCAGTCATACAGCGTAACCCATCCTAAAGGAGACCAAGAATCTGTGGGATACTGTACGATGGGTTGAGTTAGAAGCATTTTTGTCGTGTTTTGGGTAGCCAGTTGAATAAAACGTAAATTTAATGATTGAATGTCCTGAACAACCGATTGGACATTGCTGGGCTTGCTGAAGTCAACCACAAGAGACGAAGAAGAAGTGAGAAAGTTCGAGCACGCAGTTGCACTCGATACACTGCAATTACAGACTGCATCAACGTTGCGTGATGTCAATTGTGACACCCAAGCTGAGAAAAGAACACCAGGTCGGGTAAATGTAATGGCAAGTCGCTGTTGCATTTGGCAAGCATCGTCAAAACTGAATGGCATTTGCACAAATGGTTTGCCAGATGCAACAGGGGCACATAATGGGTTTCCTCCGAAATTTGATAGACCTAGGCCTTTCCAACTCGGAGGCACGACGTCTATATCAACGTCGACCATGACTTGATACGCAGAACTAAAAGATATGTCTGTTTACAGTCGCTGATATAATCGTGTTTGAAACACGATCACCAAGTTGATAAGGGAAGCGGGAGGAGCATATATAAAAAGTGTCCCAATTCATCAGTGGTCCAATAAATGTTCGCGCCAAGTCGCTACCAGTGGACAAGGCGGTCCCGGTGTACACTGTATCCCAGTTGCGTCCTGTTGCCTCCAATGAATTGTTCATATTCCGGACCATGGTACATCCTAAAGTGATGCATTTCGTCATGTCAGTCCATAGACCACTGGAGATGTATTTGGTCGACCACGTTGCCAGTCCCAACACAATATACGGTACGGAGTGTGTAGTCGTAGTTCGGCTCACGCCAAGCGCATTTACAATCGTGACGGTGTTGAGATATCCGGGCTGGAATCGATTTTGGGGCTGAATTGCAAATTGGTCTAAGCCATTACTCCTCCAAAACGCCACTTCGTCGGACACTGATCCCCAATGACGATCTCTTATTGCTGCTAGCCATGCGGATCCTTCTGGGGTTTGAACAACTGCGCTCAAAATGGTTTGATTGATTTGCACTCCGTATGATGACTGTGCCAGGTCAATTGGGTCTACGTTTCGCAAAACAGCTTCCAAATGTACCGCAGCGTTGGTGTACTGGTGCTTTACGCATCGTTGCTGTCGCTTAGCAGTATGAGCTAGTTCAAATCGGTGGTTGAAATCGACCCAGCAGTACGCAATAACGGTGAAGACACTTTCATACAAACTGTTGGCGCGTATGGTTGAGACAGCCTGTTCAGATGATATGAGACCCAGCAAAATCTGCCGAGTGGCGGTGGGGTGCATATCAATGAAGGTGCTTGCGGAATAATCCTTGGGCAGTGAGCTGTCAAAAAGATCGAAATCACCGTGCTGGCGTAGATTAAGTTTACTGTTGAAAACGTCAGCGAGAAAGGTGTGGCTGCCAGTTGTGTTGAATTCTCGCCACCAGTGGTCGTTTGTGGTATACTCGGAAAGTAGCACGACAAAGCCAATACCGCAGCTGATGGTGAAGAACAGATAAGCATAGCTCAGAGGAGCTGACTTGATAAATGCTAGTAGCGTCTGGGAGTTCGCACGTTGCGGACTGCTAGGAGGGTTTGTTAATGACGAAGTAGACGGTATGACACGTAGTTTCGCCCCCAAGCGAGACATACTGAATCAATGGAGGTGGCCACTCTTGGATGGGCTCTATCTGCCGGGTTGTGAGATTTCAGTTTGAGCTAAACGTTTTCAGTCGAAAATAGCAACCACTCATGCTTCTAGTGCCACGGTTTTGATTCGGGCATTTACCAAATTCGTTTCATGGGACTCTTCGCAAGGGTCAATGATTCAATTGATCCCGAATCGCAAGTAGTGACGAGTTGTCCACCAGTACATTGGTTTCGTTCTGTCTCGCAAGTCATCTCTGGTTAGTGGAAATCTCAATTGGAACCACGACATCAGTGGCATCAATTTACTTCGCCAGGCAACTGGGCATTACCAATTGCTGTTGCTGACGAGCGCAACTAACGTCCAAAATTTGATTTATGTGGATCGAAAAGACAATAATCGCTGTGATAACCATCATGGATGCATGTTCTTGAAGGCCGACGGTTGCACTCAGAGATTGTACGAGTCATACCAACTCAATTACCTCACACGGTCGCAAATGGACACTTCCACGATGTCGAGTAATTGCTCCAGCATGGCATTTGAACAGGAAACTACGGTGTCCACGTCCTGGGCATTGATCTTCCGTGGGCATGAGGCGATTTTCAGCAAGCTGTACATGAATTTGAGCCAAAGCAATCTCGAGCCACTGCAAATAGACAATTGCAGAATTTGCTGCACCTCCCAAAGGAAATCCATGTCTTGTTTTGCTGCGATCCAGCAACTCGCATGTCATGCGTTCTCTTTCTCGGGGAGTTTCAATAGTGAGTGTCATGGAAGCTTTGAAACGAGCTCATTGTTGAATCAGCCATGTCGAGCAACAAACATGCTCATGGCGCTTCAAAGAGAGCACCAATGCTGAAAGCCAAGAGTTTTTCATCTGCGTCAGTCTCAATGTTTGATCATTTTAAATCTCCTCGGTCGTCAGTAAACTCCACCCAAGGCGGCTTTGTAACGGAAGCTCGCAATGTCTATGAAGACATGACTGCTGTCTTCCAAGAGTGGAGAAGGCGCAGACTTGCAAGAAAATCATCCCGCGAGGCTGAAATGAAAGGAGCGGCAATTCCACCTGAAGAAAACGTGACAAGGACACCGAAATACCAAGCGTTGCTTCAATCCATGCGAGCTCGGGTTAGTTCAATGACCTCCAAGGTCGACATTTCAGCGCTTGACTTGGCAAGTCGACAAAAACAAGACAACAAGACTGACTCGATCAGGTCAACCGAATATTGCAGTCAAACCAGCGTGCCAAAGAGAACATCTGTGGTTTCTAAACTCGTCCAGCCGACACCAGTGCGTAGACCATTGGATATTCCAGCGAAGATGAAGGAAGAACGGACTGCTGCCTCAGGAGCTAAAGCACCCGTGGTTTGGCCAAGTGTTCCTTGCCGAAAGATGTGGCGCCTTTGGTTTCGAAAAGACCCTAAAACTGGAACTGGGCCGCTACGTTTCGTCGCAAGTGGATCCCTCGACAAAAAGAACATGGCGAGTCGACTCAACGCGCTGGTCATGAACAAACTGGTCGATATTGCACTTGCAAACTCTCTGGTAGCATCTGAAGACGCAATTGGTGACATTGACGACGACGAGAGGTTCATGGGTGTCTTTGACGCTGCTTTTGAAATCTTGCTTCATCACAACCCAGAGGGCAATCTCGACACAGTCTCGGCCGACACTGAATCAATCTATCACGGCATGCCAACCACTAGCGTTGCTGCAGAAATGACGGCCAAGGCGTTGACAAGCTACAGAACGTTTCAGTGGCCAGATAAATTGTGGTATCGCGTTCCACGCGGCTGGGATTTTCCACTCTTGACCACGTGTCGAACAATGTGGCTCTACTGGTTTCGAGGTGATGCCAAGCAGCGCGTCGGCCCGTTCCGTTCAATTACCCTATCGGAGCTCACGAACTCAACATCAAAACGAGCAAAGACCAAAGTGACAGCCCTAATGAAAGACATCATCGCGATGGCTCAACACGTGGGGTACCTCGAATGTATCATTGTGCAATTGCCCGTCGCGAAATTGCTCGAAGCGTTTGATCTCGCCTTCTCCAAGTGGCTGCGAAAACTCCCAGGTACACTTGGATGGGTTGACGGCACCATGCCATGCGATGTTGCTTGTGGCTTGATGCGCGAAGTAAGTAAGCCATCCAGGATTTAATGCATACGACGATCCTCATTGAATACACCAAATGGGCCGAGTAGTCTTGAGCGTTGACCGACATGTCCTTCCTGACCCCCTAGCAATCTAATAGAGCACGTTTCAATACCAGCTCAGTCGCGTGGAGATGCAGCGCGTCGTGAGAATGGTGGGGGAAGAAATCGCATGGGTTTTTCCATGACAGCGCGATCTCCTTTGACAACATAGTGCCATATCAATCGGTGAATTGTTCAAAGTCGGTGTTGTAGTTCGGCAGGGAAGTCAAGTCGAATATCGTTGCTACCGCGTTGGGTGTTGGCCAGTTGCACTGCAATGCATCGTCTCCACCTTGTGAGGTCCAAGGTGAGGAATATCTGCATCAGGGGAGGTTCGGTCCATCCTTGGAGCTGAAATCGAGCATTCCGAGAGAGGTGCGTGGTGTAGTGCTCGCTGCTTCACTGTTTACCACCACCTCGCTCCTCCATGCTGCAATGGGCGTGAGTCCAACCAAGTTGTTGGGACGTCTCGATAATGTGAGATAGTAACATTTACCGGGCATCTTTGGGGTTGCGGTGGCTCTGAAGTGTATAGAATCGGTCTATCGTCATGGATAGAAGGCACAGACGAGACCCAGCGGAGAATGAGACGGGAGCAAAGTCGTTTGTGCGAGATGGAGAGCTCCAAGTTTGTCGAAGTTGAAAGACATTAATTTCATCCAATCAGTCGTCCCAGTTGGTCGGATTGCTAAATCTGGAGGCAGTCAATCTGACGACGACGACGACGACGACCCACTTTGCCTCTTCGTGGCGTTTGCCGAGACAAAGCATGAGCTCAGCGACGAAGCCAGGTAGCGATGACGACGAGACTGAGGCGCCTGGACCAATGCTCTCTCCTCCGCCTGCTCCACAATCCATGCAGGCCTACTGGACAAATCGTCTCGCCCAGATGAAGAACTCGGCGGCGGCAGCGAAAAAGCACTGGGCACCACAGCTCCAGCAATTGCAGTCGAGGATTACAAGCACGACGTCTGCAGCGTCTATTGCCGCCAAGACGAGCCGCGAACGTCTTCGCGCGACAAGCATGACGGAGCAACTGCAACCAACGATCGACCGAGCCAAAGTCGGCATGAATGTATTGAAGTGCCGGGTGACCCACACATCGGCTCGTGTGCAGCGGCAGATGGGCAAACTCGGTACTCGTCTTGCGAATGAGCTCTTTGTGGACAAGAAGTTTCGAAAGATCATGCAAGGCGACACACTTCCGACGCGGTTCCTTCGAGGTAAGTCTATTCATGGGATATCGACATGTTCATGGATTTCAGAGGCGTCCCATGACCACATCGTCTACTCCATGGACGTGAACCCAGCCTCCCTAGCTGAAACGTGTTTTGGGATTCCATTTGTCTTGTACTCGATTTTATCTTTCGCTGGATGGTACTGCTAGCGTTCTTCATCCGTGTCGGTCAACTTGGATCTAGTGTACCGACAATTGCTAAAATGGCCGCTGTAAATGTGTCGATACGGCAGCTCGTGCTCGCTGAACCGCGACTTGTTCGCTTTTGCGTTCGATACGGCACGTTCACCCCCCGACTGCGCCTTGGATTTTGGCTCCACGTTTCCGGGTACGCTTCTGAAGCTATCGTGAAATTTCCCGACTCAATGTTGTCGTTCTAGAGCGTCGTCACTCCAAGCGTCGTCCGATTGTGACTATGCAACTTATGTCTGCTTGGCGAAATCAAACCATGAATGGACAGATGCCATTTGGGTGGACGTTCGTCGCACTTATATCCGCGTGGCGCCGCATCTTCGGTATGAAAATGGCTAAAATGGTTTGAATCTGACTAAGTAATCTCTAGAAATGGAAATCCATGGCACGATGCTGTCGATTCAGACTCTGACATTCAAGAGCAAATGTCCAACGTCCTCCATGCTCTAGCTGGCCGATTCCCAGAAGTCGGATATTGCCAAGGCATGGATTATATCACCGCGCATGTCTTGGAACACGTCAAAGCCGCTGACGCCTCGGTAAAATGCCATAAATCTCCCTTCTTAGTGAGAGAATTCATCGTAGTATGCGCATATCAGTGGTGAAACAAAGAATCGAGTCAAGGTAGCACAAGAAGAAACTACGTTTTGGCTCATGGCGTCGCTCTTTGAATCGTATGGACTGCGGGACATGTTCAGGTAGACAATGGTTCATTTTCCTTCTCTTATATGTGCTGGCCTATTTTGTAGTCCTGGGCTGGGGAAATTGCATTTGCATTGCTATCAATTCAATCGCCTCTTTCAGCTCGGCTTGCCAACGCTCTACGATCACTTTCACACGGAAACCATCATGGTTGAAATGTATCTCGTCGGATGGTTCCAAACGCTCTTTCTCTACTTGAACGCGCTACCGAAATCGTCCCTCGATGCCATCTGGGATGTCTTTTTCTTTGAGAAGAGTTGGAAAGTTCTCTTTCGCGTCGCGCTCGCGATGCTCCAAGCCTCGGAAGCGCATTTACTCCAACAGCCCATTGACCACGTCATGCGCTTCCTCAACACATTTGCCACACATCAGGTAGAATATGTTTCCAACTCGGGCGCTTAATTTCGGTCTTGTAGCATGTTTTGGCGGCGACTCCCTTGCGAGAAGCCGCCCTACGGATTAAAGTTACCAACAGCATGCTCACTCGCCTTGAGAAAGACCATGCCGCGAAGCAGCGGCGAAAACCGTCTCCTATTTATTGATAAAGCCGCCGCTTGATGTGTCAATGCAAATTGACATTGTTCAATTTCGTGGACTTTGCGAGAGAAAATTCAAGCATTCGAGGGACCATTGGCATACATTTTGCTCCATATAGTTCCGCGAATGCCTTTGCTGCTATTCGTATCGGCAACCCTGCATGAAATACCCAAGAAGCCCTTTTTGAAGATCTTTGCGTCTTTGCCTCACAGTTTCTTGGCTGTGTATGCCCAGCTTCCCCCATATAGTGGGGAATAAAGGGGGAAGTGGTGGAACGTATCAAGCAAATGAGCTGTAAAATGCCAAGCAAGTTCGTGGGGAAGGCACTCCTCGCAAGAAGTCGCAGGGAGACGACGTCAGGGTTGCACGTAGCTGGTGGGGCACTCCGCCTTTGTGAAGTTATTTGTGGTTGGACATTTGAGATTGGCATCAAAACGGTTGACAACATGGGGCTAAAAATATACTACACAAATCGTCATGGAGCTGGATCATGGCTGGAGGAAGCGCCAAGATGAATTAAATCACATGGAGCTTGCACTTGATCGCCTGGAATCGCAATGCACACGCGGCGACGGCGAGAACATGTCGTTTTCTGCTTGGGAAGCTGTCGTCTCGGAGGTGGCGGACATCGCAACCATTTGCAATGGACTGGCGCAATATCCATTCGCTGTCGACATTGATCAAGCAGGTATGTCCTCTTTAGAAGTGAAGTTAAGCCTTTGTTTATGTGTAGACGAGATACTGATCAAGATGGACGACATGTTGACCTCGTGGAGTATGTGTGGAGAAGACGAATCCAGTTCCATTTGGGACAGCGCGTCCCCAGAGCTCGTGGATGCAGTGGCAGAGTGCTTCTTTGATCTGACCCAGCTTTGTGAAAATGCTGGGCTCGTTGTCGCGTTTCAAGACGAGACAAGTCCTATGCAGCTAGACGGAACCATCTTCAAGGAATTTCAGCATCACGGCCATCGAAATCACGACAAGTACAAGATTGATAGAGAGTCTGAAGACGAAGACGGGGATGACTCACAGTGGTTTGAAGGAATTCTAGATCCACCATTGAGTCCTAAAAGCATGCGGGAGCTTTTCACAGACATGTACTTGGACAAGCAGTTCAAAGCGAAGGCACGACGGCGGTAGATTGACCACACCGTTGAGATAGTGCCAAGATGTATGCCGAAGATGCGATATTTTGCAGTCAGGATCGAAAATAACTGATAATCCACGCTACGGTGAACCTCATGTGTCCTCGTGGCATCTTCTTGCTGATTGCAGGGCGCAACTACATCAGTGGCAGTACTAGGTCAGTTTCGAGTAATGGCAAGGGAGGACAACTTGATTTCATGATTAAAACTTTAATTTTCATGCTTTGTCTAGGGTTGAAGATATCGCATCACAGTCCATGGCTGGTAGTGAAGTCTTGAGAATGCTAGCAGCTAAACCACCAGCATGAACCATTGTGCCACGAGAACTTTGTTGTGGCATGAAATTATCATAACCCAAAGAAGTCTCTATTTCATTACACGGGAGAAGTTATTTACCGACCAAGAAGTGAAAGACATCGCCGTCTTGACAGACGTAGTCCTTGCCTTCCGTGCGAATCCAGCCCTTGTCTCGTGCTTGCTTCATGCTGCCAGCTTCGACCAATTTGTCAAAGCTGATTGTTTCCGCGCGGATAAAGAGTCGTTCAAAGTCGGAGTGGATGACACCGGCCGCAGCTGGTGCAAGAGTTCCTTTTGGAATCGTCCATGCTCGCGCTTCTTGCACACCAACCGTGTAGTACGATTGCAACTGGAGAAGTTCATGGCATGCTCGAATCACTTGTGTTAATCCAGTCTCGGAGAGCCCACTGCATTCCAAATACTCCATCTGTCCGGCTTCGTCTTCAAACTGCGATGCTGCTTCTTCGAGTGCTCCAGACACCACAAGGCAAACACTGCCTTCTGCTTCAACCTATCATGACGCAATTAGCGCGAATGAGAGCAGCCGTATAGACTTACTTGTTGTCGTACAGCTTTCGTCATGGCATTGCCTGTTGCAGCGTCGTCTTCTGACACGTTGCACAAGTAGAGAGCCTTCTTTGGCGTGAGGAGCTGAAGACGTTCAAACTGAATGCGTTCTTCTGGATGGTCAAAGACGACGTCGTGGAGCATACGGCCATCTTCAAGAATAGGAAGAATGTGCTTGAGCACCTTGATGAGATGAGCATCTGATGCTGCCCTACAAGCACAGGTTTGTCACAAATACGGGATGCCACCGAGTCAACGTACTTCTTCTTGCCAACGGTCTGGAGGCGCTTTTCGACAGTTTGCAAATCCGCAAGAAGGAGCTCTGTGCGAATTGTATCGAGATCACGAAGCGGGTCAACCGATTCTTCAACGTGCAAGATGTTGACGTCTTCAAAACAGCGGACGACATGGGCAATCACAGCCACTTGACGAATGTTGTCGAGAAACTTGTTGCCGAGGCCTTCACCTTTCGAAGCACCGCGGACAAGGCCTGCAATGTCGACGAATTCTAGCTGCGTTTCAATCACTTTTTGCGAGTTTTCCATCTTGGCAAGCGTATGGACACGTGGATCGGGAACACTCACACGCGCGACGTTGGGATCAATCGTGCAGAAAGGATAGTTCGCAGCTTGGGCTTGGCCTGTCTTTGTAAGAGCGTTGAAAAGCGTCGACTTGCCGACGTTGGGCATGCCAACAATGCCCACTGAGCGATGGAACGCTCGCCGCGCCAATGGCCTCAGCAACATCGTTGACAATATCCAAATGAGCCTGATTGGCTCAAACTTATTGTCATGAATTTGTTTCAACAAATATATTTATTGTAAAATAAATTATTGCCATGAAAATAAATATATTGTCCAGAATACAATAATTGTATTGGTTTATCAACAACAGGAGAGAAAATTATTTTGAAAAAGTGCGCTGTAATTAACTGGGATCAAGATTATCGAGTAGATTCAGATACTATATGGAAGTTTGTATGGAAAAGTTGGTCTAGAGGTCCAGTCTGTGATTTGACCGCCAAGCAATGATCGACGACATCCATCCTGTCTTCCAAGCGATTCTAGGCACGTTCGTGACATGGGGCCTGACTGCGCTGGTAGACGCCATCCCCTCTCCAAGACTTGGACGGATATTTTGTAGGGATCCGCGATGGTGTTCTTCTTGGACGTTGAGAACCGCGTTTTGAGCCAGCAGATTTTGGACACCATGCTCGTATGTGATTTGATTCCCTCGAGTGGTCTCAATCACGCGCACATTGAGTAGGGCTTTGCAGCGGGAGTCATGCTCGCTGCGTCGTATTGGTCGCTTCTTGCACCAGCGATTGAAATTGCTGAACAATCGCCACTGTACGGACCAGACGGTCGATATGCCTTTCTCCCAGCAGCCGTTGGGTTCAGCCTTGGCGCATTTTCCATGCTCTTCACTGAGAAAGCACTCCCGCTTTTGGGTTTGGGCTCCAAGCCTGAGAACTGGGAGAAGAAGGATGACGACTACAATGAGAACAGCTCAAAGAAACAAGGTCTTCGCCGACGTAAACCCAGTGACCACGGTATGCTTCTGCCTCTTTTAATTTTTGTTATACTTCTCCTAGATGTCGAATCCCCAGGGCATGACGATGCCGTCATGAGCTTTGTTTCGGCCAAGGACACGAGGTATTTTATTTTGTTGACCAAACGGATTCATCGTCGTAGTTATCGCCGCGTCATCTTGCTCGTGATTGCCATTACAGTCCACAATTTTCCCGAAGGCATGGCTGTCGGTGTTGGCTTTGGTAGTATTGGTCACAGCCCAGGCGCCACGTTTTCCAACGCAGTGAACCTTGCGATTGGCATTGGTATGACTTCGACTCACAGTCTCTTCAATTCTTACATCTTCTTAGGGCTACAAAACTTCCCAGAAGGATTGGCCGTGTCGATGCCGCTGCGACGCGAAGGGATGTCTCCCTTTAAAGCGTTTATGTGGGGCCAACTCAGTGGTGTGGTCGAACCTATTGGCGGCGTACGTAGACAGATCGATTGCATTCGTCACCCAGATTTTCTAAGTAGATCCTTGGTGCTGCCGCTGTTATGTTTGTCCAGCCCATTCTTCCATACGCGCTGTCGTTTGCTGCCGGCGCGATGATCTTTGTTGTTGTCGATGACTTGATCCCTGAAGCTCACCAAAGTGGCAACTCCAAGCTCGCCACAATTGGAACGATCGTGGGCTTTATCGTGATGATGACCATGGACGTCGCACTAGGATGAGTCTTTTTTCCCACTTGGTTGTCCAAGTATGTTAGCACCTCAATAACAAGAGCCTCGCATTATCTCATGCCTAACACCGTGCATTGGCCGAGAAAGCCTTTTGCTTCATGTGGCTTAGATAGTTCAAAGTTACGGCAGCTTGCTAAAGGTCCTCCCGCTTGAAATTGCATGAAACTGGCTGAGCTGACGACCGCAGCCATGATTCCGCGCGTGAACGTCTTCATACTGGAGGGGAAAGAAGTTCCTTAGGTTCTCTCACTCGTGATTCAAGCCCCCTACGTCTCCGTCATTCAGTGCCAACGCGATATTAAGAAACATTGCCAGCAATTCTGGCATGGATGTGTGGCTGGAAGTCGATGGGAAATGACCATCATCGATCCATGAATAATCTTGGCATTAACTAACGCTTTCTGATGCGATGCAAAACGTTCGAGAAAACATTCCCTGCTGTCTGTGGATGTCGATAGAAAGATGTCGAGCCCTTGAACTCCAAACTACATTTCACAGCGGAGTCAAATTCTAGTCGCAATTTCAATTCACGCGTTGTCACGTCATGAGTCCAGCGCACTTCAATCGTGCTTGATGCTCTGGCCAGGTCACGAAGTTTTTTGACGACGTACCTTCCTTCATACGTCTCAGTCAACGTACGATTCCATGCGATCCCCCGCCGACTTTCTACGATCCCCTCATGCATTCGTTTCCTTTGATTGTCCATTCCTCTTCAGGTATGAGGTGGAGAGTCGTATGGGTTCTCTTCAGGTTTTTTGTTTAATAGCTTAAATCTATGGCGATCCCCTAGACCTACCACATGGTTACAATCGTTCAAATACACAGTGGCTCACATTGCACGAGATGACGGCAAAATTCTACCGCAGCGTCCACGGCACGTTCGCAACGCTTGTCGTCATCTTCTTATCTGCTTCAAGTGGACACGGTGCTTGTGTCTTGCTTGGGGCTGCTTGTCTAAACCATCTTGGTTGCCAAGGTTCCGATACATCAATGGCCATCTTGGTCCTCTTCCAATCTCGTTCTGTCGCAGAGATTGAATTTTAGCCAATTAAAATGCTGTATTTCAAAATACTACAATTTGATTGGTTAATAAGTTGAATTTTCCTCTAATCATATTCAGACGAGTGCTTTGGTAATGCATTACTCGCACTCACACAAATGTAAGCTCGTACGGTTGATGTATGAGCTGAATGTACGTTCTATCTTGCAAAATGTATTAGAAGAAAAACTTGATGTAAATTTACACGGTACAACGAGATGGTGAGATGAAAGTCATATTAAATCGAAATGATTTATTCGTCTTGCCTCGCAATACAAAACTCAAGATATTTTGGGAACGGCAATTAAATTTTTGCCCGCCCCAATGAAAATTTCGAGTCAGTTGTGACTGCCTTGCCAGACGCTCCTCCAGCATTGGCATTCTCCGATTCTACTTGGCCATGAAGATCCAAAGCTTCCTTGCCCTGTACATCTTTGCCGCCGCCTCTGTGGCTGCATTGACGCCCACTACGACTGCCCCCGCCCGTGATAAGAATGCAGGTGTTTGTTCGGAAGACTCTGACTGTGAAAAATACCCCGGCACGGTCTGCGTCCAGATTACCTCGGGCGATTACACAGCGGGAAAGTGCACCCCTAACTATGGACAGAAACCCGTGTGCCGTGGTGGCCAATCTGGCCTTTGCCCTCAATATCAAGACCCAACACAGGGTTACTTGAACACACAATGTGTCCTCGTGGACAAGTCGATGCAAGGAGCCACTGATACCGATGCTGGTGTGCCAGTCAATGTAGCGACGACGACTGTTGCTCCCACTAGCTCGATCACTCCAACCGACTCAACAACTCCTGCAACTGCGCCTATGACCACTGCTTCTACATCTACCACCACCGATACAACGGCTGCCCCCGCTGCCCCTGCTACGCCTACCACAACCAAGAAATCGACGGGGACGACGGCTGCGCCTCCACAACCTCCTGTCGTGCCTGGTGCTCGTCTTCTGGCTGCTATGGCTCCTTCTGCAGCTAATACCTCGAACACGACCGCTGCACCCATTACGGATGCTCCTACTGATGATACGTCGTCCAGCTCTTCTGACTCTGGGTCGTCTTCTTCCCCCTCATCTGCTGATGACATCACCCCCGTGAAGGCCCAAACATGCCCATCTGACAAGACTCTCTCATTGGATAGCCCAAAGTGTTGGTTCAACACTGTCTACGGCAATCGAACGATCTTGGCTCAATATCGCTGTGTTGACTACTCGATGTGCATGGAGCAATCGGCCGCGTCGCAAGCAGCCTTACAATCGGATAAGGAATCTTACTGCCGTCCTAAGAAGTGTGTCACTGGTGACCGCCAACTGTGCAACAATCGTGGCACGTGCCAATCCAACGATATCTACCAACCAATGCGTCCTGAGGGCTACTCCTGCCGCTGCTACGCTGGCTACACTGGCCAATACTGTGAAAAAACCACTGGTGGAACTTGTGATGTCGACTGTGGTGTTGGTGGTGCTTGTATTAACCGTCAATGTGTCTGCTATGCTGCCTACGCAGGCAAGGACGTGCGTTGCTCCAAGTGCGTAAAGAATGCTGCTTGTGAAAACAACAACACGTGCAACGTGGACACTGGAAAGTGCGAGTGCAAAGAAGGCTACATTGGTTTGACCTGTGGTGGTAAAGTGGACAACTGCGCTGGTGTCACGTGCAGTGATGGTGGTGCCCCATATGATGCCGGTACAGTGTGCAAGTGCAAGTGCACCAAATGCAAGGGCACGGCGTGCCCTGACTGCCAGGGCACTGACTGCTCGACGACCACCGGTGGATGCCCCGCCGTTGTCTTGGCGGAAGGTACAGCCACATCGCTGGTCTTGAGTGCTGTGGCGGTCGTGGCTGCCGTTTTGGTCATGGTGGCTTAAATAACATGTAACTCCAAATTGATTTCGCTAGAAACTCTATGGCTTCCTCAAGGGCTATGATCGCGAAGAATGCACGCTGGCCATGAAGCCATGAAGCCATCTACCACCTCCATGTCACACTTTGAATATAATTTCACAACTCTCAGATGTCGACGTGGTGCGTTTTGCAATTGGTCGTGACGACGAGCATGACACCGTCGATTCAAGCTCTCGCATGCGCCGAAATCGACTTGCGAACGAGGATATACTCTTGCATGAACAACTTTCTTTCGCGCTGGTTCAAACATCCTTTGCGACAAACTCGTGTGGATGACTGGCGCGCGGTCTCACACTGTGGAAGGAGGAAGTGGATCGTCAAGTTGATCCTATCCTCTGAAAACGACAAAGTTTGCTCGTCGCGACGCCTCGTGCTGGCGTTGGAGCGACGACGTCACGAGTTTGACGCGCTCTTCTCGATGGCCATGCGATCAATCGACGTGCTTCTTGCCTGCCACCTGTTCCATCATGTGTACAAGGAACAGCATGGAACAATGTTGCCGAGATTGTCGTCGGATGTGATCACGCTCTTCTGCTAACGTCTAGACGCATTACAGACGACGCCATCCAGACGGACAACGACGACGTCTGCTACCCCCACGCCGTCTTGCTCGCTATGGCGGCATCGTTTCCACTCTCGCAACTGGCCGTCTCAAGCATCGACGAGTCTATGGAGAGCGCCGTGAAAGAGGCCAACGACCATGGCGAAGCGTTCGTTCTCCAAGGCGCTGGAAGGATCGACACGAACGCTGTTGAAATTATACGTTTGGGAGTCGCCAAATCGCATCCGACACTTTGCAAGCATCGACACACATGGCGACATCGTGGACGCGGACAATCGAAGCGCCGCCGGCAATGGCGGCTGCACACGTCGCGGTCGTCGCTGCGCCTCGCTCGGCTGGATCTGGTTGATCGCAGATCGTGCCGAGAAATTTTTTCCGCGATGCCCCAATCTAGACGACGACACAAATGATGCGATGTGGACATATCACGGGATGGTTATTACCAAGAGAGGGCATGGCGTCCATCGAGAGCGGAGTTCTGCCACGCGGCGCAAGAGCTCGAGGTTTTCCGTCAATCCTTTCGCAAAGCCAATGCCCGGATCGACAAGAATGTTCCATGTCGGGATCCCGCAGTCTTGGGCGGCTTGGACTTGCTGCAACAACTCACGCCCGACGTCGTCGACGATATCTCGATAAACCTACAGAGAGAGTGCAAGTTAGCGAGAAGGCTGCAGTGTCGACGGTACTTTGAGCTGCGTCATCGTCGACGGCGTGCCTCGCATGTGCATCAAAATAATCTACCAAGAAGAGTCATGCCGCTATTTTTTCGCCGCAAAATCCGACCGGCACGGCACGTTGAGCCACCGTGGTGAGCATGGCTTCATCTCTCGTGCCACCAGAGACATCGTTGACAAGATTCGCTCCAGCCTACGGACGGACGCGCGTCAACTTGGCGTCTCCTTGACGCTGCTTACTTGAATCGCCGCAGCGGCGACGGCGGACTTTGTCGTGTCGATCGAGATGGGAATTTTCGAGAATGCTCGAATGGCTTGGATGACCGGGACGACCTACAGCAAGGTCAGGCGCTAGCGTTGGAAGAGAGAGCGCGCGCGTACTCTGTTTAGCTCCTCTTGAGCGGAGACTGGAGCAGCGTTGGGCTGCGTGGACTCGCCGCCAATGTCGAGAATATCAGCGCCAGCGGCAATCATCACTCGTGCCGACTCGACGATCGCAGCAGGCGCGGTATTCCCGTCGCCGCTAAAACTGTCGGGCGTCACGTTGAGGATCCCCATGATGTACGTCTAAAGCAGCAGTAGTGTACGGCTGCAGAAGCTAGACGAGTGATACCTTGGCCTCCAAGTTCCAGAGGAGTTCAGGGCCGAGACTCAGCACTGGGACGGGCGGCGGCGGCGTTGTCGTTGTCCGTGGCAACTTGTCGTAGAGCTCTTGCATGGTTTGACCCAAGACAGGATGGACAAAATCTACCGCCGCGACGTCAGCGCCAGGAAGCAGAGGCAGAGGAAAGGACCTGGAGCAATGTCAAGCAACGGCCGCAGGACGAAATCACGCTCGGCCATCAACTTGTGCGGCACGAGGAGCGGTCCAACGGCAGTCGTTGTTTCAATCACATCGGAGCGGTAGAAGAGCAGATCGACGTCAAGAATCCGCGGGCCGTAGCGCAATCCACCAAGATCTCGGCCGACGCGGACTTCGATATCTTTGAAGCGCTACGAGATTCCAACATGTCATGGAGCATGGCAGTCAGTTGTACCAGCATGAGGTCTGTGGGCGAGAGCGTGGTTGAGAGCTCGACTGCAGCGTTGAGGAACTCGGGCTGGTCCACGACATATTGCGGCGCCGTCGTGTACAATCTGGACGTCTTGACCACACGACCGCAGTGCTCGTTGAGCTCCACAATCGCGCGATGGAGATTCGCCGCTCGGTCGCCTAGACAGCCACGATCAACTACTACACAAGGCGACGCTGTACCTAGGTTCGTCCCAATGGCCACGAGAGCCGTCACAACGTCCATCGACATCCCTCTCGCGTCGTGGCGATGTCAGGTCGACCAATTGGTAGATCTCGTTTTCGACCAATAATTTATTGACCATGTGATACACACTGATCCACCACTTGGCGTCCAGGCACATGCCTGCGCCGTCCCCGATTGATCGAGCGCTTCCCTCGACGTCCATAGAGAGATCCTGGCTGGAATGAGTGGATAGCGACGTTGGCATTCGAGACAGCGAGAAGCTTGTCGCTTTCGAGCCGACCAGAGCTGAGATGGTGGCCTCATTTTAGCCACGAACGCCGCTCTCGAGGCCGCAGCAGTACCGTTCGGATCTCCCTGGGGAACCGACGACAAGCGGTGCAAGATTTGCTCTATTCCTGCCATCTCACAGAGAGCAAGCTAGGAGGGCGATCGCAACGGTGGCAGCTCTGCGACGTCGTTGTGTGGCTATAACCATCCCGCAGAGACCTATTTTTAAACTTTCAAGCATGAGCGATCCAAGCGATGGTGTCGGCAGCCTGGACTCGATTGCGGTCGGGAAGGAGTATGATATTCCGTCGTTCGATGTGCTCTTCTCCATCTACGACACGGGAAGGAGTTCGATTGCCACGGAGCATTTGAGCTCGCTCTTGTCCAAGATGGGCTACGACATTTCGCGCGACCAGCTTGAGAAGTTCCTCGACGATTTGGACCCCGACGCGACGGGCGAAATCTCCAAAGTAAGCTCTACTCGCACGATCGATGGCGCGACGGTCTTGTAGGTAGACTTCCTCAAATGGTTTGAACGATGGGGGGACGCTCTCGGGGATCCCAACGACGTGGATGCACAGATGGAACAAGAAGCAACGTCGTCGTCCCCGCCCAAGGACAGCAGCAGCGCAGGCGTCGCAGCGATTCAAAGCGAGATGCTCGACGCCAAGCTCCAGCGCAAGCGAGCGGAGGAAGACGTCCAGCTTCTCGCGAACCGGCTGGCTCACTTGAGGATGGAAGAGAAGAAAGCGCAGCGCAAGATTGACGAAGCAAACAAGCGCGCAGAAGAGATTGAAGCCATCAAACGCCGCAATGCCGAGCACCAGCGACTCAAGCGCGAGCACATGGAGCGGACCAACTCGAATATCCGCCACGCGCTCGTCACAAATTGTACGGCTATGAATCACAGTCTCTCTCAGGATGTTGATCGTCTTGTAGCCAAGCTGGCCGTGGCATCCCAAAAGAAAAAGGAGCATGCGTTCGCTTCAGTCGCAAAGCAGCGAGCCAAGATGGTGCATGACGTGAAAGCAGACGTGAAGCGGAAGAGCGACGAGAGCGCTCAGCGGATCGAACAAGAGCGGCAACGACGACTCGAACGGAGCCAATCGATCAAAGAACAGGAAAAAAATGCCGCACGACGTCGACAAGAGGCCAAACAGCAGCAGGAGAAGGCGCTGATCAAAGCGGCGCGTACCAAACTCGCCGACGAGTACAAGCGAAAGGTACACATACCGCACGAACGAAATACCATGGAGAATTGACGACTGGCGCAGACGATGGCGGAGAAAATGCTGCGAGAGATGGAAGAGGAAGAAGCGAGGTTGATCGAGAAGCTACGACACACGCAGGAGAACCAACGCCAAGCATTCATGCATTTGGAAACGGCCATGCAAATGCAAATCCAAGAGTAGAGACTTTGACATCAACTTGTAAACTGTGACGAGACGTCTGAGCTTTCGCAATCCTCCAAACTTCTCGCATCTTCTCTCAATGCGGACTCGATGCATGCAGCGACGACCACTGGTTCGCAGTTTGCAACGATTGTGACGTCGTTACAACCGAACGACAGTGACATTTGAAAACTGTGAAATATTGTCAATTTTGATCAATAGCAGAGCTTGCAAGCATGTGGTCACGTGGTGTGCTGAATTTCAGCGTCCATATCAGAGGAGGCGCGTCCGTTCATCGTTGAGGGAAGGAGGTGGGTGGAAAGAGGCTGCACTGCGTCTGCCTCGCGTGGGTGCAAGCGTGGAGGGAGTCGAGAAAAATAGAACCAACGTGGCTTGGCTGCGCTTTGAGATATGCAATTGCATGCATGGGAAGCAAGGTGATAGGATGCCACATGACAAGATATTTGAAGCACCGTTGACAGTCTCACCACATGCCAAGGCAAGAGCGAGGAACTAAACATCGAAGAAATCACCCCCCCCAAAACGAGCGTGGGATGCTCTGCGTGCTTTTCTCGATGCCAAGACGCTGTACATCCGTCCAAGTTTGCTTGCGTACAGTGCGCTACCTTAGCGAGCTACAGTTGTGTGGCGGCTGTATGCTTTGTCGAGCTATCCCAGCTGGGTACAGTGTAGAAGACAGGCAGCTTGACTGTCTACGTGGTGGCCACCACATTGTCGAACGAATTGGCGATGGATTCACAACAGACGACACATCGGATTCGATCCGATTCCAGCGGGCCGCATTCTCTCGAGATCGCAACGTGCTTGGCGACCACCGTGTCTTTTACGTGAGGAGTGTGGCGTCGCGTTGGTAGCAAACTAAAAGTGCTGTCCGTCTTCTCTGGAATGACGGGGGACAAGTCGTGTGTGTGGGGGGGTGCGCACCTGGCCTGCGTTGTATTGGTAAATTGTGCATCTATTACACACACGGAGAACTTTAGCGTCGATGGTCAGCAAGCCGCACATGATGTGTCGCAATGGATTTGAAGAGGAAGAACAACCATTAGTCACAGTGTCTACAAGGGGCACGACAACGAGATACCAATCCCACATTGCGCGCGGAGCCGACGTCGCTCCAACTTGGTCACCAATGTCAAGAGGAACGCTCGCCATGATTGCGAGCGCAGCTTGGGTCATGTGTCGAGTCAAATGGAACCACCTGCGACGAGTATAAAAACGTAGAGCCAACCACACCGACGCCAACAACCTCGTCAACATTGTAGAGCTCGCCAAGTCCATCGAACCCGAGTCGCGCTAGCTGGGATACATGCTCATGAGAAGCTATGGTCGTTGGAGCAGCTATAAGTTACAGGCACGTGAACGTGGCAGAACATTATCGAGCAAATAATATATGCGACGGACATTGCTTCCTCCGTAAAAAGAAAGTTACGCGTGCATATGCTATCGACTATTTCGTCGAGCACGACGAGAGAGGAGGCTTTTGTCAAACCATTACTCGTGTGCAGAGGCTACGATTGAAATGCGCCGACCATCCAAGATCTTCACAATCCATGGCGTCAACCAGAACCACGTCTCCTTCTGCCACGAGATCGCATTCTAACGTTGAGATCTCAAGTCCTCCCGCTGATTACTTTGCCCGAGTCGCCGAGCAACAGAGGCCACCACTGCCGCCGCTGCGGGACGATGGAGGGATGACTAGAGTACACTGCCAGGGTACGAAACCAAGTTGAAAGTCAACGAGGAGTACAAGTTTGCAACAACGAGAAACGTGATCCGTGGTTGTTGAAGCCACGAAAGCGTGTCCTTCCAACGGAAATCCAACGTCGATTTCAAGGAGAGAGATCACACTATTGGACGCGATGGACATGGCCCCGGCTAACGTCAGTCACCATGACGACGAGAGAGGCTTGTGGAGCCTGTTGCCGTGGAAAATGCCGCCGTGAAGCCAAAGCAAGGGCGTGTCGTCTCCTCTGCAAGTCGTCGTGGCGAGAGGACATTTCTATGTGCGATGGGTGAGCGAGGCATGATTTTTTTGCCGAGCGTACTATTTCAAGAAAATGTTGTGTCCCATTCTTCTCATGCTCCATGACCACGCGCGGAATGCCTGCCACAACGAACAAATCCCACGTGGCATCTTGACGTGGCACCCTCAGTGGCCACCGCGATTCGTAGCAATCGCAGTTGCTTCATGCCTTGGACCGATTCTACTCACATGGGTGCTTTCTTTCGAGATGTCCGTGGCTTGGGAGACCACCACGGGTGTACGTACGACCTGGACTTGTCTGCCATTGCTGCCATGGTTGTCATGGGAATTTGTACCTCTCGCCGTCACCGAAATGACGATTTCGTCGAGTCCATGACGGCTAGCGCAGTCGTGGCTACAACCAACAGAATCGAGCGCATGGACCGCCAGCAGGAGAATGCAAGGAAGGACGGCGAAGAAGCGAGATCGTTCTTCGTGCAAGCAATCCAGAATTGTTCGCGCTACAAGTTTGGCGTTATTCCGACACTTGATCGTTGACGGATCCATCGTTGTAAACGTAAACTCTGGTCAGTGTCAGCAGTATGCAGCCGAAGGCTTGATCGACTGCTTGAACGATGGCTGTAATGTCCAGACGTTCGCTCCAGCGGCGATTGCGTCCAGAGGATGATCACGTTGACGTTCTCCATTGATACCGTACGAAAACGCATTTGTTCTCGACTATTCCTCGAGCCCTATCAACTTGCCACGATGCTCGAAGATGGCGTTGTGGAGTTAGTCCAGGAGACTACAGTACACCGCCAGTCGTCGTCGGTCCATTCCAATGCTAGAGTCATCGTGACATCGATTGCCATGCCCGTGCAAATGGGATCGTTCTTGACCCGTCGTCGATCGATTGACGCGGAATCAACCTTTGGCTCCACCGTGTGCGCTACAAACACGTCCGTGAGATTTAGTAGACGAGTGTGTTTGGTTAGCAAGATGCACATCGCACAATCTGTGGCTTGATGTGTCCCTACCAGGTGGGAAACATGTAATCAATGCTGTACCTGTCGGACAGCGCGCACGTGGGAATGGACTGCGGCGCGAAATTTGAAGCGATGTAATGTTTTGTCTATGTGACAGAAGGACTGTAGCTCGATGGCCATCTCGTCGAGCCTTGGGAAGCATGGCGCCAACTCTATGTCTCAGGATGAACGCAGAGCCAGAGACGAGCGCACGCAGCGTTCGTTCCCCTGTCGTGCCGAACGAACAGTGCTCTGCAAAGCGTCGTGGGTGTCGGTGGTGTTTAGTAGCAATGCAAAAGAGATGGGAAAGCGCATACAAGTGGACGGACGGCGGTCTACTCGACGTTCAAGTGGGAAGAGAACGGGGCCAAGGCAGCATTCGACGGCGATTGGAATCACGATCGCTATACAACGCATGGCGTCCTCCTTCGAGACATTCGCACTGCTAGTCCGTCGTACCCGCCGGGAAAGCAACGAAGGGGGTCCAAATGGCGCGACGGCTCTGAGGAAGTACCATGAGCGTGGACTTGGTCTAATTTTCTCGGGGGAGCCATCGTGGTGCATCGCATGGCGCTTGACATACAGGATCATGTTCTACCGACAGTGTTTCTCCCATGTCGCATATATGGCGCAGTGGACACTCCTACGGACAGTGCCACCAATGTGTTGACAATCCGCCCAGACGTTCCCCCGCGGTACGACTTTGTACACTTGGCTCCATGCTGAAGGTGGAATCTGTCGACGAAACACAAACACTGGATGGTGCGCAAGTTTGCAGAGCTGGCGTCGTCGTCTTGAAAGCCACCGACGACTGAGCGGGCTACACGGGATCATGCCCGTCTCGCGATGACGTGTGGGAATGTGCGGTACCACAAAGGACAACTGGTCATAGCAGCTTGTTGGCGCCGCCGATGCGTCTTGGGAGAGAGGGCCAAGCAATGCTGATGCGTATAAGCCTAGCATCTTATGGGAGAGAGCTCTTTCGACCGTCCAGGAGCCGCCGCATTGCGACAATTCGTCGCCGACTCGGCCCCAAATGATATACAATTTCAGCCACTGCGATGTCGTTGTTGGTGACACTATTTAAATCTCACCAATCTCAAATGTCCATCGTCAGAAATTTGACCTAATTTGAACGCACGCTTTGGAACTTCCAAGATGACGACGTGGCAAGGGGCGCTTGTTGGTGCGCTCTACGAAGCGTCTAGCGGGTCTTTTCCTGCTGCTTGTGGCATTGGATTGACCACTACTGCGATGCTTGGTGATATTGCGCAATTTGACGATTAGTTGGCCTGACATGTGTAACATTGATTCGAGGAAACCAAAGTGTGGATATGTTTTTCACAGGAAGCAACAAGAACAATTGACAAGTGGGTTCGATGCGGATGATGATGATGGTGCAGCCAGAGAGTTGTTGAGTCGGAAAGGATAGTTCGTGTCAATTTGTCAACTATTAATAATCAAGGATACTCGATGACGAGCGGACGGGTAACCGCTCGACGATCTCTCATCTAGGCGACATCGAAAGGATAGTTCGTGTCAATTTGTCAACTATTAATAATCAAGGATACTCGATGACGAGCGGGCAGGTTACCGCTCGATGATCGATGACGAGCGGACAGGTTACCGCTCGATGATGAGCGGGTTTTGAATCAGGACAAAGGGCTGCTTGCTGCATATCCTTGATTAGTGACACGAACTATCCTTTCCGACTCAACAACTCTCTAGCTCCGACTCGACGACGAGTCGGAGCTAGTTTTGCAACGAGGTACAGTCAAGCAGACACCGACGGGCAACTACGTCGAGACGTACAGTAGGGAGGGAATGGGCCTCGAAATTCGAGTAGACCGAAGAGTCATGGGAGGGCGAGATCTGAACGCCACGAGAGGTCTCAACCAACGTCGAGGGCCATATCGTTCCAGGCTGCTCTTGAACGATGCTTTAGCCCCGTGAGAATGCCGTCATTCCAACTTGGACACACTACTGTATCCAGGATAACTCGCGCTGACAGACCGTTCGTCGACCGACTGGAGGTAGCAGCGGCAGCACCGCGATATATTCTCATGGTGCATTTTTTAGCGCCGCCACCGTACAATGTGGTCAACATCCAGATGCTTGCGATACGTTCTTTATCTCTCTTATCCATCTGCTCCGTCAGTGGCACTTGTCCTGCTTGCAATGTTCCACATTGCGTTAGGATCCGAGGGAAGTGTACCGTACAGTGTATATTGATTTGGACAGTCACAGGGCAAACATCCGTATTGATCTTTATACGGATATTGTTTTATGACTTTGACATACAAACACCAAGATTCAAATATAGCACCATTGACTACATGCCTTTTTAGGTGCATTACGTTCTTCAGCCCAAATGGTTTCTTATGAATTAACAATAAGTTTTTAAATTTTATCTGTGGTAGTTTGTGCACGATCTTTAAATTTAGTAGATATAGTTTTAGGTCAACAATGTACCTCAAGTATTCGCTACTATTAATAGTACTATTATACAGTATAATAGTACTGACGAATATTAAGGGTGGGTCTGGATGCCGAAAAAATGCCAAAAAAGAGATTTTTTGGCTATTTTTGAAAAATTGGCATTTTTTAGAAATATGTCTATCTGGATCAAAAGAATGACATTTTTCAAAAATTGCCAAAAATTAAAGATTTTGGCAAAAAATAAAAAAGTGATCGAGAGGTGTTTTTTTCATGAAACGTGTAAAAAGATAAAAAATTTGTGCAACGACATACAATCTGGATATGCTTTCTGCAATTCTGCGTCCCTCATTCGCAATTCTGTCTTGTGATTCGTTTTACCTTCGCATGGTCAACAATGTTGTGTTTGACATTGCTCAAGTGCGGAAATTCTTTCGTTGACCAGATCTCAGCTTGATCTCAATATCAAGTGTGTGGAGGGAATGCTGATCAATTCATTATCCAATCCTAGGTAAATCCTAGGTTCCTCAATTCATAAGAAATGAGTCTGATTGGTTCTTTCATTAGCTAGCTTTGAGAGACAACCAAGTTGGGAAATTTGGAGTCAAAGAGACAAGTTGAGCCTCTCAGTGTCGTCTCATCCTCCTCTCGACGGATTGATCCACCTCAAAGCTTCGTCAGCAGTGTTCAACATCTTCCATACGTTCGATGAGCTAGACTTGGTCTTTATCTGCCCGATGAGAGCGTGTAGCAGTTGTCGTTGGCGGTTGTTGAGAGATGCTTCCAAGCCAAAGATGTGGTTGGGACATTCCCAAGGCGACAGTGCAGCGAGGTGGGATTCCTCTTACAAGGTAATCATCGCGGCATGGATAATCCTTGCATCGACGACGTAGTATATGACGCATGTCCATGCGCTTTCGTTGAATGGGCGGACCTGCATCAGTGGAGATGCAAGGAATTAGTTATTTGTTATTACGCAGTAAAGTTACTCTCTCTCGGCGGGCGCAATGCAGCCACAGGCCGCGTACTAGGGCTAACCTAGCGGAGGTAACAGACACACATTATACATAAGGTTGTTGAAGGATGCTGGTGGGCATCAAGCGGGGGCGCCGCTGCGGCTATGAGCCGGTGGAAGGAGGATCAGGGGGGCTTCCTGGGGGGTCTTCGCCGAAGGCGTCGTGTGGGCGGTGGGAGGACCGGGGGTTGCTCTGGATGGAGCATCATCGAGCGATGGGTGTGCCAGAGTTTGCTGAGTGGGCAACGAACGTTCTCCGTTTGGCCAAGCGAGCGTCATGACCGACTGGGAGTGCATCATGTGCCCGGCGTTTTGCGCGGATCGCTCGGTTTGCAGTCTGCATGGCCACTTGGTCGCCTTGCTGCCTAATAGTTGCAATTGTGTGTTCGCAAGTAGCCAGCCAGTGTGCTCGAAGGGTCGTCCATGTAATGCGAAACCATTGTTGGTGAAACTGGGCCGGTCGCATAGGGCAAAGAGCTTTCGCCCAGAGAGCAGTCTGTAGCGTCGCAGTTGGGAAGGTTTGCCAACCCAGTGGGGATTGTAGATGGTTGGAAATTGGTCATGGAGAAATTCTCGTGTACGCGTAGCGTAGGGGTTGCTGGCGTGAGCAGTATGTGCTGACCAGTGAATCAGAGACAGCTATTGAGCTGGTAATGGTGGGGCCTGCGGTCCGGGGTAGGAGTGCAGCCAGTGTGTGCAACCCAGTGAGCGTAGGATGTTATACCAGGTGTCGGCAGCGGGTAGGTCGTCCTCAGAGGAGATGATGCCAATGTGAATGGCATGTGTATTCAGACGACGAAGCGTTTTCCACTGGGGAATAGAGTCTTGTACAATTGTTGCTGGGTGACGCATGGTAATGCTACCAGAGGGGATGGTGACATGCCATTTGGCGTGGTGGCGAATGCCAAATCGGTGCCCAGGTGATTGGTCGAAGACCACGAGTACATAGGCGTGCGGGGTCCCATGGGCACGTGCGTGATAGAGTTCTTGTCCCAGTTGGGACCACCATGTGTGTGGGTATGGTTGGTATGTGGCATCAATCCACCAGCCTGAGTGGTGTGCGGGGGGAACAGGGATCTGTGTGATCTGTTGTCCAAGAGGACCTGCGAAACGAGCTCCATTGGGGCCACCCATCCATTGGGGAAGAAGGATGTCGCGTGGAGCGAGAGTAGGAAAGGAGCCGAGCGTCATTTGGTAGATCCAACGTGGGAGAAGGAAGCCATAAGGCCGGCGAGTGGGAAGTGGACTTTTCCACTGGAGTTGAGCGAGGATGGGGGTGAGATTCGCCGGCCGGAGGGAACCGATAATCCGCTGGATATGGGGTGCAAGGACCCATCGGGTGGGTGAGATGGCAATCATCGTGAGAGGTCCTTGATGGGGTGTGGAAGTATTCCTCGTTGAGGTGTGGTGCCAGGCAGGTCTGAGTGGAAAGTGGTTTTGGGAAGCAGCCACTAACTGGCATTGAAGTGGAAGGTAGATGTCATGATCTGGCATCCAGTGTGAGGAGAGCTGGGTGGCTAAAGCCAGGTGGATGTGATTTGTGAGATGCGACGCTGCAGTGCAAATGGGTGTAGGAATGCCGAAGCGGTGCTCTTGAGAGTCAAACGCGTCTTGGGAACAGCATCGGCAGACGGGAGACCAGTCATGGTGGATGCGGTATTTCCGCGCATTCGTATGCAGCGTATACGTTGTCGCTTTCCAGAAGAAGCGCGTTTCCAGTGCCGACCATCGGCAGAGTTTTGGTGTTGATGTGCGATCGTCAACCATGGTATGGCGGGCAGGGTTTCCTACTGAGCTTGTCGCGCAGCCCAGGAGCGTTGTTGTTGTGTGCCATTGAGCCAACGGCCAGTGTTACCAAAAACAGGTTTGCCAGAATGGTCGCGTAGTTCCCACGCGTCACGTTTGAGGAGGAACGCATAAGACATGGGCATGGTTGCCGTGTGTGCCTCCGCGGCAAGGGAGTCAGCTCGTGCTAGTGCTAGACGTTGTTGGGTGAGGATAGGGTCATCCGTGTGGGAGTTTTCTTGGTGGGAGCGTATCCAGGTACCTCGAAAGGACCCTTCAGGGGAAAGGAGGTGCATGAATGAACGGAGTTCCACCCGATGGGGGTCACGGTATTTGGGAGTAAGTGCCTTCCTCTTGAGGTCTCGAGCCTTGGTGATGAGCCAATGGCTGCTTGGTTATCGCAAATTTGTGTGTTACGATCACCAGTGATATGGAGGCCATAGAGCAGGCAGTGCGCCTCACATCGCGTCGACGTCAGGTCCAGAGAGGTGACATCTAGGCGACCTTGAGTGGACATACTATGGGGGGGTCCTGGGGGGATGGAAGGATTAAACTCCAGCTGCCGCTGGCATCCGCAGTACCAGCATGAAGTACACTGCCGTCGCCTACAGCGTGCGTAATAGGATCGGTCTGGTGCGTGGCACAGGAAAATAGTGTTGGAGAGTCCGCAGTGGGCTCCTCTGGCCGGTCGGTGCAGCGAACACATTCTGGATGGTGATGCTGGTGGCAGGTCGCACACTGGTTGAGCGCAAGGTGTCGGAGGCATCCGGTACATCGATGTACGAGGTCAGGTGGTCGACCCGTGGCACGGTACGTCTCTTCAAAGGCGAGGTCTTGCTCCCAGGTTGTAGCGATGCAGCTACGGTCATTACGGCCTGTGTACGTGCGGCGTGTGCCGGGGTCAGTCCAGGATGTGTCTGTCCAGACCAGGAATTTAGCTTTGCCCGGGGTGGATGTCGGAAGTGTATAGCCAGCGGCTGGAATGCAGCGTGAGAGAGGGGTAAGGCGTATGGAGCGACGGTGATCCCGTTTGCCTGGCGCATACCAGATACCACTGCCCTTTCGCTGTTCGTACCAGTAGGGACGGCAATATCAGTGCCTGATGGCGTTATGCGCGTTTGTAGAGAGTTCCGGCTTCCAATTTGATAGCTGGGAATGTCAGGATGGCCTGGGCGGGTCAGGAGGATAGGAATAATGAGGAGAGATCCAAGTGGGATGTGGATGGCATGGATGCCCTGAGGGTGTTGGCTGCGTGCTCGACCGAGAGGATGCAATAGCAGCGGGAGCGGATTAAGGCGTCGTTGGACTGATGCCTGTGGCAGATTTGCCTGGAAGGGCTGTCGGGTCGACCACGGAAGGGTAGATTGGCGAAAGGCCAGCCGGGGAGGCTGCAGTGCAAGAGCAATCGATGACCATATAGGCTCAAATTTGGCAAGTTGTGCCGCTGTCCAGCCAAAGCGGATTTGGAGGGTCTTTAAAGCGAGAAGTTGGTTACCACGTTCATTGGCGGTGTCGCCCAGCCAGCGGACTTTCAGCCTGGAGGCTTTGTTAATTTGCAAGAGCATGGTGCTTAAGTCGGGAGAGAGGTGCATCCAGATAGACCGATCACAGGGACGTGTCGAGCGACATTCAGGTGGTGAGCGCCATGTGGCGTGGATGGTGTATTTGTGGGCCGATGCTGCCGCGATTCGGATCGTCGTGCCCAGGAATGATGTATCAGAGGGTGGCGGTGGAACCGGAGAAGCGAGGGGATGGTCAGTGAGACCCATCTGGATTTGGTACGCTTCCAATGCATCCATGAGTGCATCATAGGCTGGGGAGCCAGTATCATTGGCAATTCGGAGTACTTGGTACATGCGTTGGCCTTGACTGAGGCGCTCGCAGTTGTGAAGGCCTAGTCCATCCATCGTATCGTAAAACCACTCGGTGGGATGATCATGGGGTAGATGGAGGACGCGCTTGGCCGTTTTTCGGATAAGGACGTCAAAGGCGGAGGCAATAGAGAGGGAGTCGCTAAGCGCACATCGATAGAGGATACTAGGAAGCCAGACGGCATTGACGATGTATCGAAATTCTGCCCCTGTGAGGCGTTTAGGTGCAAGTTGTTCTGCTTGCCGCTTAAGGCGCTGCCAGAGGGCTTGAGTGTTGGCCGCCCATTGGACTCCCACTCCTTGGTGGATACCCAAGTGTTTAAATCCATCAATAGGCGCAATGACTTTGACCGGTTGAGGTTCGCCTAGGCCGTCGTTGAGCGAGATTGCTGGGTAGTGGTGGGATGAGAGGTAAAGCATGAAGGATTTATCTGCCCCAAAAACACCGCGAGAAGCATATTTGCCGGTGAAGATATTTGATGTGGCCGCACGGTGTTGGATGCCTGCATATGATGTGGCAACGTCGAGAGCATCATCGACAAAGAGTAAGCTACCAATGGACCGTTGGGTCTGGCCTTCGGAATGTTGTTGATGGGAGAGCTTGATGGGATCAATCCCGCGCTGTTGTTGCTGTTGGAGGATATCCATGTAATAGCCAATGTGCAAACTGCTAGGATAGAGCCTTGCCCAAGACCAAAGTCACGATGGCCACCATCCACCCAGCCAAAGGCCGTGCGTATATCAATTTGACTAGCTCCAAGAAAATGAGCCATGAGTTTCCTGGGCGTCGGTGGTACTCCCAGTTTAAGATAAACATATTCCATGACCCATGACGGAACTCGATCAAAGCATTTGAGGCAGTCTTTCGATGTAAGGAAAAGTTCTGACTTTGAGCGCCGAGCGCGATCGATGAGTAGGGATGTCAGGATGACCGCATCCTGGACCGTGCGGTCCTTTTGAAATCCAAGTTGGAGTGGCTCATTGGGTATGATCGGGGTGATGTAGTCCCGTATGACCATGAAGATGCGGCTCGTGAAGGCACTTTGTACTGTGATGGGACGCCAGGGTGGTAGGCCAGGGTCTAGGTTAACTATGCCATGGGCTGTGTTGGATTTAGCAAGGTAAAGCATTTGTTTACGGCCAAGACATGGCGGGACACAGCCCGTGCGAAGAATGGTATTGATAATAAGGCGTTCGCGCTCGCGAATGGCCGGAGGGGCGGCAATCCACAGTTCCTGAGAGACGCCACCATAGCCCGGAGCAACGTGTTTGCGGAGGTACCGGTCACAGCGTTGCTGCATCTCAGGTGTATATGTATACGTCTCCCATGTGCATTGACCTTCATGGATGAAGCCAGGGGCAATATGTTCGGGTCGGCGCATGTCATGTAATAACCATTCACGGACGAAGCGTGGCGCCTGAGGCAGGTCGGAGGGTGATAGTGTGGAGAGGTGGGCAGGTCGCTCAGTGCGTTCCGTCGGAGGAATCCAATTGTCAAGGAGATGCTGGAGTGCTGCCGTCACATCGGCTTTATTTTCAGAGTATGTCCGAGTACCATCAGGGTGGTCCACCATAGTACTGCGGATGGAGATGGGAGGCGTGGGTCGCCCGAGGGCATTTTGGAGGAACTGTCGCGTGCGGTGTCCCGTAAAGAGCTCAGTTCGATAGCGTTGAGCAAAGATGCGCTGAGCTGTAGTGCGCCAACGGCGCCTGCTGTGGTAGACACTGTGCCAATGTGTCCAGCCGGTCATAAGCCAAATGCGCCATTGGCCATGTTCATCTGGTGTTGCACTAGGTCTGTTGTGCCACCTGTGGTGTAATGAGGTCGCCCCTTGGGCATGAGGACAACTCTTTGGAAGCTTGGCTGGATCACGAACCCATTTGGGCCATTGGATTTGGTCAGTGAGTCGGATTATGTCGGGGGTAGTGAGTGCCTGATCAGCGTGGAGACGCAGAATGTGACGCCATTGTGCCATGCAGCGATTTGAGCGTTTGATAGCCGTCGCTCGATTGATGGCTCGTTGCGTTTGACTGGTTTCACCCCACAGGTTTTTGGCACTGCCGAATAAGATGGCGTATAAGTTGTGCATAGCAGTTTCGAGCCAGTAGCTGATAGTCGCTGGGTCGGCATCCTGCTGTGCTAGCGGTGGGATTAGCGGCGGGAGTAGCAGAGTTTGCAGAAGGTGAGTCGTGTGTTGGGTGAAGTGTGTCAGGTTGACGTCCGTAGTGTCGCGTGTGTTAACCACACGGATGGGTTGGACCCCTTTGAGTTGGGTGCTGGAGGACCAGTGGTGGTCTAGTGCGATTTGTGTGATAGGCGTGCCAATGTGGTCACTGGAATGCAATGAACCGATCCAGATGCCACTGACTTGGATGCAGTGTGCTGCCCTGGTCTGGATAAGGATGTCGTCGAGAGCTACTGCGGTGCCGGCCCGGGCATAGGTATATCGGGGTACTTGTGGGTGGAGGGAACGAAAGGTAGATGTCCAGGTGTGAAGTTGTTGCCAGGATTCGAAGGCTTCGCCCATGGCCGTGCTGGCCTGGGATCGCTGGGCTGGGCTTGACCGATCTAGAGGATTGGTGCCATAAGTATTGAAGTCACCCGCGAGCAACACTAGCGTGCGCGGCGCTGGTGGCAGCGTGTGCTCAGCGAGCCATTCCCATTCCCGTTTTGTTTCTTCACGGCAAGTGTGAGGCGATGCTGGGCAGTAAGTGCCAAGGAGTGTGAGTTTGCCGCGTTGGCCCAGTCTTAGATGGATCGCAATGCTACGCCCTGATGGTGAGATGTGGTATCCGTGAGCCGGAGTCTTGAGTGCCACCTCTGGTAGTCATAAAGAATTGCAACCCTGCCAGCGCTGGGTGTGGCTAGGCCCGGACGTGATGAGCCATTGGTCTGGGTACACCAGATGTGGAAAGGCTGGGCGACAAGGTCAGCATCCGCCAGAATGGCAAAGTCGAGTTGGTTTGCTATAAACCATTCACCAAGTTCAGCTTGTAGTTTTGTCTTGGTGTTTTTGTTGATGTTTGTTGTAGCTATGCGGAGGACCGTGTCACGTGTAACTGGGGGAGGAACAGAATGGCCGAGGTACGATTCATATTGGCGCGCTTCACGCGTACGGATTGCATCGGTCGGGGACCAGTCAGTGCCTAGTTGTGGTGGAATTAAGTTGTATTTGGTTGGCCTCCAGGGCTTCCTGCGATGTGGACCCCGTTTGGAGCGGTGTGACAGGGCCTCCAAGGGTGAAGTCGCTTGTAGGCGTTGATCACTACATTCGGAGTTGGCCGAGTCATCAGAAGAGGGCAGGCCTGTGTGGCCAAAGGAGATGTGATCCAAAACGGGGAGTTCTAAGCCCGGCGCCAGGGGCAGGGCATGTTGGAGAGTGTGCGTATGGGTAGGGGATGCGGTAACACCAGTAAACAGTAACGACATTAGGAGTAACCATGTGTATATAAACGGCCTGGGAAGGTAAAAGGACGCCGGCGGCCGTATGCGACGCCCTTGTGTTAGTTTTGCTGACGATCGGTGGACGGGGGAGCTGGCGGAGCCGATGGCGATGCAGCCTGGGTGAGAAGCGCAATTGCTTGAGCGATGTTGGCCTTCATGGCTTGTCTGTCCTCCGCTGCCTGGGCTTGCACGCGCGCTTGCTCTTCCAATGCCTGTTGGGTAGCCGTGTGGTGTGCGGCATGCATGGCCAGTTGTGCCGCCTGTTCTGCAAGTTGCGCTTGTTGGGCCGTGTTTTCGGCTTTGACTTTGGCGAGCTCTTCACTGTGCCGTTTAGTTTCAGCTTCCATGCGCAGGAAGCGTTCTTGAAGTCGGCGGACATCGGAGGATGCAAGTGAGGTGCTTGCAGCGCCGGATGGCTTGGTTGCCACCACCTGTTTTGTGCCATGACTGGCGCTACGGCCTTTCTGAGGTGCTGGTGCTGAGTAAGTCGAGCGGCTGCGGCCAGAGCGTGCCTTGATGGGTCGGGTGTCTCGCCGGGGGTCATATTGAGAGTTGGGAGCTGGTGCCGCTTGCGGCCGGATGGGGCGGCCATGGTCATCAAGTTCTTGGAAAACCGTGCATTCAGAGGCGATATGGCCTAGTCGGCCACAGTCATGGCACGTAAGGAGAGCCGAAGATGGCGGTGGTCGCTGTAGCGCACCCGTAAGAACCGAAACTGCGAGGATGTGGCCTCGAACGACGAGGGGGTCAGCGCGCCATGTTTGCCAAGCAATATCTCGGATGTCGGAATTGTAAAAGGTGACTGTGGAAACTGTGCCTGTGATGTCCACATCCGTATTGTCAAAAACATGGTCCTCGAGCACAAGTGCAATGTCCGCTGCCCGGACTGTCGGTGGTACGGGCGACAAGCGGAGTTTGGTATCACGTAGGTGACTGTTGGAGGGAAGAAGGGGATTGTAAAGGGTGCGAGATGGCTGATCCCAATGGAGCTCACTGAGCGGTCGCAGTTGGAGGGAGTTGGGGATTGCTTCGTGCGTGCTCTGGGAGCGTCGGAGCGCATGGTAGTTGCTATAGACTTGTTCGGTGATGGCTTGACTTGGAAACATAACGCGGAATTTGAAGAGTTTGTCCATGCGGCGGTTGATACAGCCAATACTTGGCCAGCGCTCCGTGCGGCGCGTATTGTCACCGTTTCTAGAATGACTGCAGACGATATAATCCGGGGCGCCTAAGGCGCGGAAAGCCTTGCGAAGGTCGTTGGGGGACATGTAGTCCGTGTTGGAGTATTCCAGTTGGTTGGGGTTTGGGGAGGGTCGTTGGTGACCGCGTGTTGGTAAGACATCATAATCATTGCTTGAGGTAAAAGGATGTAGCCACGTTTGGCGGCTGACCAGGCCTCAATATGGCGTTCATTCGGGATGCCCATCAGGACGGCAGCAGAGCCCGTGAGGGGCGCTTGAAACGTAATGTCGAAAAAATACTTGCAGTCGGAGGAGATTTCCTCACGGAAGTTGAGGATGTTCCAGCGTGAGGCGTCTTCAGGGTTGAGGTGGAATAAGAGGGTGTTGGTAGATTGAGCGAAGGCCTCCTCAATGGTAGTGATTTCTTCAGCTGTGAGCGTAGGAAAAAGGTCATCTTCAGAGGCCCAGAAAATGCTGTCTTGCGCGTAGGGTACGGGTGGGTGGCATTCATCGCGGACTTCGTCAAGGCCCGGTCTACGGGGAGAGGGGATGTGCCAGATGGCTGCTGGTCAGAGGATTGGGCCTGTGGCTCTGAGTCCTGCATATCTGCGTCCTGATGCGTGTCGTCCATGGTGGTTGCTTGTGTGTGGAGGGGCACGTTGGTTGCTGTAGGAGCCGATGGCGCTGGAGCCAGTAGTGACGGAGCAGGGACAGGCTGGGTAATGGGTGGGATGCGCTTGGAGGGGCTACTGTCGGCATCCGCATCGCGTTTTCGTTTGCGGTATTCTTCGACGGTAATCAGGTTACGCGGGTCAGCGGAGTCGGCGAGGAAGCCGCTGGCTGCTGGAGTGGGGGTTGGAGCACATTCGATGTCCCATCGGCGGCTACTGCCGGTGACGCCATAGGTGCAGTGGCCTGCGCGGGTGGGGTGGAATTGGAACCAGCTGGCGAGTTCTGCGCCGGGTTCTGGGTCAGGGTGGGTAACATTGGCGTGACAGGATGGTTAACGGTGCCATGGGAAAGAGATGTGGCCAACGGCGTGTGGGACGGGGATGTAAAGAGGGGAAAGAGAATGGGCAGTGGTCGTTGGAAGAGCGGGAAGAGCCGTTGGTGTTGATGCTCCCGGAAGGGACGTGCGGGTGAGTTGACCTGGGGATGTGGCTCGTCAAGCCAGTTGCCAAGCGTATCGGTGGAGGAGGGTGGAGGGCCTGACAGGCCAGCAATGCGGGGTCGGCGGTTGCTTTGTGGCTTGGTAGCGCTGGTCTGTGGCCATCTGACGGATCATCAATGCTAGTGGTCGTGGGCTAGGAGGCTTGAACGGTAGGTGTGGTGTTGAGATCGACTGGCGCGCTGGGCACGGTGTGTGGTATGGCAGTTTGCTGTTGCCGCAGGCGGAGCCGTTGGCTATGGCGTCGGGGCGGGGAAGGCGAGAACCGAGGGTTGGAAGGCTGGTCAGGCGGTGCTGCCGGTGGTCGAGGTTGAGGCGTTTTCGTGTTCGCCAGCGGCGTGTCGGGACGGATGTCCGAGGTGCCCATGGGTGTAAGGTACCACTTGTGGGTCACACAGCAAATTTGGGAATGGAGATGCAAGGAAGGGTATGAAGCTCCGTACATGGAGAGGTAGGTTTTCGTCGCGGCTCGTCCTTACAATCGTCATCGCGAGACGGGCATGATCCCGTGTAGCCCGCTCAGTCGTCGGTGGCTTTCAAGACGACGACGCCAGCTCTGCAAACTTGCGCACCATCCAGTGTTTGTGTTTCGTCGACAGATTCCACCTTCAGCATGGAGCCAAGTGTACAAAGTCGTACCGCGGGGGAACGTCTGGGCGGATTGTCAACACATTGGTGGCACTGTCCGTAGGAGTGTCCACTGCGCCATATATGCGACATGGGAGAAACACTGTCGGTAGAACATGATCCTGTATGTCAAGCGCCATGCGATGCACCACGATGGCTCCCCCGAGAAAATTAGACCAAGTCCACGCTCATGGTACTTCCTCAGAGCCGTCGCGCCATTTGGACCCCCTTCGTTGCTTTCCCGGCGGGTACGACGGACTAGCAGTGCGAATGTCTCGAAGGAGGACGCCATGCGTTGTATAGCGATCGTGATTCCAATCGCCGTCGAATGCTGCCTTGGCCCCGTTCTCTTCCCACTTGAACGTCGAGTAGACCGCCGTCCGTCCACTTGTATGCGCTTTCCCATCTCTTTTGCATTGCTACTAAACACCACCGACACCCACGACGCTTTGCAGAGCACTGTTCGTTCGGCACGACAGGGGAACGAACGCTGCGTGCGCTCGTCTCTGGCTCTGCGTTCATCCTGAGACATAGAGTTGGCGCCATGCTTCCCAAGGCTCGACGAGATGGCCATCGAGCTACAGTCCTTCTGTCACATAGACAAAACATTACATCGCTTCAAATTTCGCGCCGCAGTCCATTCCCACGTGCGCGCTGTCCGACAGGTACAGCATTGATTACATGTTTCCCACCTGGTAGGGACACATCAAGCCACAGATTGTGCGATGTGCATCTTGCTAACCAAACACACTCGTCTACTAAATCTCACGGACGTGTTTGTAGCGCACACGGTGGAGCCAAAGGTTGATTCCGCGTCAATCGATCGACGACGGGTCAAGAACGATCCCATTTGCACGGGCATGGCAATCGATGTCACGATGACTCTAGCATTGGAATGGACCGACGACGACTGGCGGTGTACTGTAGTCTCCTGGACTAACTCCACAACGCCATCTTCGAGCATCGTGGCAAGTTGATAGGGCTCGAGGAATAGTCGAGAACAAATGCGTTTTCGTACGGTATCAATGGAGAACGTCAACGTGATCATCCTCTGGACGCAATCGCCGCTGGAGCGAACGTCTGGACATTACAGCCATCGTTCAAGCAGTCGATCAAGCCTTCGGCTGCATACTGCTGACACTGACCAGAGTTTACGTTTACAACGATGGATCCGTCAACGATCAAGTGTCGGAATAACGCCAAACTTGTAGCGCGAACAATTCTGGATTGCTTGCACGAAGAACGATCTCGCTTCTTCGCCGTCCTTCCTTGCATTCTCCTGCTGGCGGTCCATGCGCTCGATTCTGTTGGTTGTAGCCCACGACTGCGCTAGCCGTCATGGACTCGACGAAATCGTTGTTGAGAGGTGTTGGCCCTTCCCGGAGGATCGGCTTTGCACGTTCATGCATCATGCACCATGATCAAAGGAAACATGTGAGCTACATTTATTAGATTAGAGAGAACAGATATAGATTTAGATAAGTCGTGCAGGAAGCTATGTGCACCATTCATGTATTGTGCTTTGCAAAGATTTTGGCTAATCGTCGCTTAAAATGTCGTAGTTGATGGTCTGTAACGATTGATTTACAAGGGTATCCCCTTGAATTACCAGTCCTCTAAAGATACAAGAATAAAGTTGTTTTTGCATGAATAAACAAGCAAATCGATGGAGTTTCGTCTATTTATATGCCTCGACGATGAGTTCTCAATGGCACTTTCGATCGATTTGTCTTGACATGACGCACAGTGTCGACATGCGATGGCGTTCAATTGTACTGAGATATGTGTATGGCTTATCGGTAGCTGACATTCATATCTTGCTTGGAATGTCCCAACGATCAATACTACGATGGAACCTTCAGTTCAAGCGGGTTGGTCACGTTGGTATCAAAGAGCCAACACGCCGTGGATCCAACTGGGACGCCGATGTACTGGCATTTGTCAATGAATACTCTGTTGATCACCCTTGCTTTTACATCGAGGAACTCCAAGCAGAGCTTGAGATTAGATTCCCAACTCTGAAGAATATCAGCACGTCGACAATATGCCGGGCGTTAAAGTTTGATCTCAACCTCAGTAGAAAGGTGCTCGAAAAGCGCGCTCGAGAAAGTAGCGACCGCGAAATACGAATGTACCACCATCGATTGCAACCATTTTACAGCCATCCCACTCAATTGGTGTTTGTAGACGAGACTTCGAAAGATGGTCGTGACGCTCTCAGAAAGTATGCTTGGTCAAGGCGAAATACACCTGCAATTGTATCACTACCATTCAATAGGGGCGAGAGAGTATCAGTGCTCGCTGCGTTTGATTGTACAGGTTTTTTTGGATGGGATTGCACGGAAGGTACACTTGATCGAGCAAAGTTTCATGAAGTCATGTGTGAAAGAATAATCCCATACCTCAACCCCTGGCCTTTGCCAAGATCCATACTGATTCTGGATAACGCAAAGATCCATATGTATCGTGAATTGGAAATCGCTGTACACTCAAGAGGTGCTCTTTTGTTCTTCCTTCCACCCTACTCCCCCCAATTAAACCCGACTGAAGTTGCGTTTTCACAATTGAAAAAATGGATTCTGAACTATCCCTTGGCTTTCCGCATTGACGTCAAGCGGACTTTGGAAGTTGCCTTGAAACGATGTACAGAGTCAATAGGTCCAAGCGATATGGGTATCAATCTCTACCGGCATTGTGGATACGAGTCTGATGGTTTAGACCCAACAAAATTTGCGATGGACACGGGTTCAGTCTAGACTTATCTAGAAATGAATTTCAATTATCGAATGCTTCATTATAATTTCTAATGCTTCTTGCGTCTCGTTTGATTCATCTGCATGATCTTCATCTTGCATATTAACGGGATCTTGGAAGGGCACAGGAGCTCTGAAGGGTGCATACAAATCGAACTGAGGTAACCCCAATGCAGATCTCAAGTCAGCAATATTCACAACCATTTTCACAGAATCGCCGTTGATCATGAAGCGAATTTCACGGTACAATTGCTCGGACTCACGAGCTCTAGACTCACGTTCTTGCTCAATAGTTTCCATTTCGTTGTCAATGTGATTGAGTTGTCGAATAGAAGCATTGTTCGGCAGATTTACAAAATCAGGTGTAGCGATTTGCCGTGCATAGCTTGTACTGATGTATGTAAGAGCAGACGGCCCTGGTTGTCTCTCGCGGTCCACTGCTAGAATTTGACGTGCCATTTCTGCGCGTCGATCAGGTGTTGCTCGTCGAATTTGCTTGGCGTTACGATCAACTTTATCGACATAGACAAATACATCCAGGACAAAATTGCCTCCTTGGCTTTGTTTCATGTGGTGGTTTGCCCATGCAACAGCAACTGTGGACATAAAGTTAGACTCGTCGATTACTACAAAGTTCGCCTGCTTTGTGCTGACCGCGGGTTTTACCAGTATCAAGAATGATTCGTCGTATTGCAGAACAGATTTGTCTTTCGTTGTTGCATGACTTTCGTTGTATCGAGCAGTGACTTGTGCCAGTCGCTCTGTTACTTTGAATCGCAGTCCGCCAAATGAGTCTTCCGTCATGTCGAATGTAAACGTAGTAGCTGGCTCGGCGTATGTTTTGCTGTTTCCCTGAGGTTTGCCAATTTTCACGTTGAAAGAAACAGTAATGTAGCGCTGCATTGGTACGGACATGATTCGTGCTGCAATGGTGAAATCACGAACAGTCACCCCACTGTGTGCTATGTTCCATTCATTCCGGCCTCGTGTAACGTTCAAACCGCCATTGAATTGCGTAACCAAGGCCCATTATTATTCTATCTGTAACATTGATTTACAGTGCTAATTCGAGTGACAAAATCATTGCAAAGCACAATAGGTAGACTTAGTGCTAACCATCAATACACTCTTCAAAAAGCACTCGTGGCCTCACAGCCACCGACTCATCTTTGCGCCTGAAGGAACTCGCGTTCCAACAATCGTCATTTCGGTGACGGCGAGAGGTACAAATTCCCATGACAACCATGGCAGCAATGGCAGACAAGTCCAGGTCGTACGTACACCCGTGGTGGTCTCCCAAGCCACGGACATCTCGAAAGAAAGTAGGGTGGAGAAAATCGACCTTCTAGGTCAATACTACCGACAGAGTACTCCGTCGTAATAAGTGCTGTCATTGAATTTGAAGCATCGTATTGTCGATTTGGTACAAATTTCCACTTCCTGCGCAATCGAATCACGCCAGTCGAATCGCGCCGCCAATCGATCACGCATCTGATTGGATAAAAATAAATTATAAATTGATTTGATTGGTCAATTATAAACAACAATGTCGGGACACCCCTGAACCATCATCGATCATGCTCCTGTGTCCACGCTCGTCCGCTCATGCAGACAGACGAGATGATTCAAATAATTCTTAAGAAAGCCGCGAGGAGCGTGTGACGCAAGATACGGCTGTTTTGACTGAGCAAAATGCTCACTAACTTCTCAGCATGTACGATTTCACATATCCTGGATGAAATTGTGGGTAAAAAGCAACACGCATTAGATTTTGCTCGCCACAACGATGAATAATGCTTAAAATTGATGATAAGTAATAGTTGAGCTAGGACGGACCTGCTTTGATGAAGCTTATCGCCATATTTTCCATCTGGCGTGGTTCAAGGAGTCATTGTGGTGAAATAGAGAAATCACGCAAAAAATAGAAATTTGCAGCAAAAGCACAATATTGGTTATCATACAATCATGAGCTACGAAGCTTCAAACCATCGATATCACTGTTTGGTGGATACTGTCAAATGTAGTCAATTTCGCTCAAAATTTGGACTTTCCAGTCGACTTGCCCAATCGATTTTGAATATCTTTTTCTCTTTAAATGTATCTTTTACTAATGTCATCTAAAGAGTTGCTCCTGGAGCCATCGGCTATGCTGGGAATGTGCAGCTTTTGCGCAAGGAACCGTTGTTGTTGTGATTTTCTGTCGACGTTTTGGCACAAGTGAGGAAGCGAGGGCAAAATTAAAGGCATATAATTGGCTGATAATTAGAAGATGTGCATTTTGATTGGCTAGTTGATTCTAAAATCGATTTTTGACAATAGGTAGCGAAAAATCAAACGCACTGAGGTGGTCTGGTTGTCCAATGCTCTTCTCGTCGTCGTTGTCAGGTGCATTCAGCAGGCTATTGATGCTTAGCATCTCTGCCACATCGCTCGATTGCTCATCACGCCACTCAGAGTTGGTGTCAATATTCGACTGGTAAGAATTTGCTTCATCTGAATTGCCACTGTGGGTCGTCCCTATTTTTGAACTCTATGAACTGAAAACCTTACGGTGAAACTGAAGCTTGAAAACCTTACTACTCATGTTAACACGACATGTCGTGTTAGTGTTATCACTCCTTTTACTCCGACACACTACCTCCGGAGGGAGTACGACCTCCAGAGTACTTCACCCTAAAAGAAAGCACCCATGTGAGTAGAATCGGTCCAAGGCATGAAGCAACTGCGATTGCTACGAATCGCGGTGGCCACTGAGGGTGCCACGTCAAGATGCCACGTGGGATTTGTTCGTTGTGGCAGGCATTCCGCGCGTGGTCATGGAGCATGAGAAGAATGGGACACAACATTTTCTTGAAATAGTACGCTCGGCAAAAAAATCATGCCTCGCTCACCCATCGCACATAGAAATGTCCTCTCGCCACGACGACTTGCAGAGGAGACGACACGCCCTTGCTTTGGCTTCACGGCGGCATTTTCCACGGCAACAGGCTCCACAAGCCTCTCTCGTCGTCATGGTGACTGACGTTAGCCGGGGCCATGTCCATCGCGTCCAATAGTGTGATCTCTCTCCTTGAAATCGACGTTGGATTTCCGTTGGAAGGACACGCTTTCGTGGCTTCAACAACCACGGATCACGTTTCTCGTTGTTGCAAACTTGTACTCCTCGTTGACTTTCAACTTGGTTTCGTACCCTGGCAGTGTACTCTAGTCATCCCTCCATCGTCCCGCAGCGGCGGCAGTGGTGGCCTCTGTTGCTCGGCGACTCGGGCAAAGTAATCAGCGGGAGGACTTGAGATCTCAACGTTAGAATGCGATCTCGTGGCAGAAGGAGACGTGGTTCTGGTTGACGCCATGGATTGTGAAGATCTTGGATGGTCGGCGCATTTCAATCGTAGCCTCTGCACACGAGTAATGGTTTGACAAAAGCCTCCTCTCTCGTCGTGCTCGACGAAATAGTCGATAGCATATGCACGCGTAACTTTCTTTTTACGGAGGAAGCAATGTCCGTCGCATATATTATTTGCTCGATAATGTTCTGCCACGTTCACGTGCCTGTAACTTATAGCTGCTCCAACGACCATAGCTTCTCATGAGCATGTATCCCAGCTAGCGCGACTCGGGTTCGATGGACTTGGCGAGCTCTACAATGTTGACGAGGTTGTTGGCGTCGGTGTGGTTGGCTCTACGTTTTTATACTCGTCGCAGGTGGTTCCATTTGACTCGACACATGACCCAAGCTGCGCTCGCAATCATGGCGAGCGTTCCTCTTGACATTGGTGACCAAGTTGGAGCGACGTCGGCTCCGCGCGCAATGTGGGATTGGTATCTCGTTGTCGTGCCCCTTGTAGACACTGTGACTAATGGTTGTTCTTCCTCTTCAAATCCATTGCGACACATCATGTGCGGCTTGCTGACCATCGACGCTAAAGTTCTCCGTGTGTGTAATAGATGCACAATTTACCAATACAACGCAGGCCAGGTGCGCACCCCCCCACACACACGACTTGTCCCCCGTCATTCCAGAGAAGACGGACAGCACTTTTAGTTTGCTACCAACGCGACGCCACACTCCTCACGTAAAAGACACGGTGGTCGCCAAGCACGTTGCGATCTCGAGAGAATGCGGCCCGCTGGAATCGGATCGAATCCGATGTGTCGTCTGTTGTGAATCCATCGCCAATTCGTTCGACAATGTGGTGGCCACCACGTAGACAGTCAAGCTGCCTGTCTTCTACACTGTACCCAGCTGGGATAGCTCGACAAAGCATACAGCCGCCACACAACTGTAGCTCGCTAAGGTAGCGCACTGTACGCAAGCAAACTTGGACGGATGTACAGCGTCTTGGCATCGAGAAAAGCACGCAGAGCATCCCACGCTCGTTTTGGGGGGGGTGATTTCTTCGATGTTTAGTTCCTCGCTCTTGCCTTGGCATGTGGTGAGACTGTCAACGGTGCTTCAAATATCTTGTCATGTGGCATCCTATCACCTTGCTTCCCATGCATGCAATTGCATATCTCAAAGCGCAGCCAAGCCACGTTGGTTCTATTTTTCTCGACCCCCTCCACGCTTGCACCCATGCGAGGCAGACGCAGTGCAGCCTCTTTCCACCCACCTCCTTCCCTCAACGATGAACGGACGCGCCTCCTCTGATATGGACGCTGAAATTCAGCACACCACGTGACCACATGCTTGCAAGCTCTGGTCGTCTGTATTAGTTCACGCCATTGAATCAGGATTTTCGAGAGGGGGCAAAGGGGGGGCATTCCCCGTCTCCCCCCGTTCGAACGGAAAGAATAAACCGAATCCAAGTTGCCCGCGCCGTTGGCCGTCACGCCACACATTGCTGGAGCGTTTCAAGTGAGCGTTGATGTGTCCCGAATCGTTGCTTGAACGCGTGCGACAAGCAACGGTGATAAATTTTAACAAGCCAGGAATCATCGAGCCACTCTTGGATTTCGTTGTTTCTTGTTCCGAGGGAAGTGTGTACGAGGATATCTCCGATATCCCACTTCACCGAAGGTTAGTTCCATCTGAAGGGGTGTCTGATGTTGTTGCTGTTATTGCTGTTGCGGTATGCATTTCTTGAAATTTGTATACTCACGAAGTTCGAATTTTATCAAATGGGTAATATGGGTATTATGTATTGAACTCGAATTTCGAATAATCACTTATGGTAAGTGAAAAGAACAAATAGGTGTTGTTATGGTGCAAAATACGAACGATTATGTTTGTCAGTAAAATAACGTAATGTACTGAAGTCAATACGAGCAAACAAGAACCTTTATGTGAAGAACCTCGGAAACATAAATCTTTAGCATACTAGAATCATAGCCTTAACAAACAACAAAACATTCGACGATAAAACATATCACTTACTACGTTATCCTGCATTCAACATAAAACTTTAACTCCGTTATCGAGCCATACAACTAGAGTCCTTATCCTCCCTTAAACATAAATCACTGACTACTTTATCTCGCCTTCAACGTAAAACTTTAACTCCGTTACTGAGCCATAAAACTAGAGGCCTTATTCTACCTTAAACATAAACCTTTAGGATATTAGAGCCATAGCTTCAACAATAAAACATATTAATGACTGCATTGTCCTGTCTTAAACATTAAATTTTAACTCCGATACTGAAACATAAAACTAGAGGCCTTATCCTACCTTGAATATAAATCTTTAATATTTTAGAGCCATAGATTTAACAAACAATAAACATTCGACGACAAAACATGTCACTGACTGCGTTATCCCGACTTTAACATAAAACTATAACTCCGCCATAAATTAGAGCCCTCATCCCACATTAACGATAAATCTATAGCATTCTACAGGATCATGGCACTTAAGACTGCTGCCATCGTTGGGTTGCCTGAAGACGAATTTAAAGCAGGATGACATTGGATCCAAGGATTTAATAAAAGACATCGACTGAGCCTTCGAGCGAAGACAAGGGTTGGACAAGACTCGGATGATGACGGCTTGGAAACTCTCGCCGCTTTCTCGCAGCGTGACAAGGACTTGCTAATTGCCAATGATATCGATATGATCTATAATGCAGATCAGACCGCCGTCAACTATAAATACTTGCCGTCAAAAACGTTGAAGCCAACTAGCCGGAAACCTCTCTGGGTGAAGTATGGCGAAACACCAAAGAGCGCGCAACAGCGATGGTTCTAGCCGACTCAAGTGGGAGAAAGCACCCGCTGTTTCTGGTCTTGAAAGTTGCGAAATCAAAGAAGTGTGAAGTCGTACAAGAAAGCCTTACCATGCGCCATGGATTCGGCCGGCACGTTTGGACTGAAGTTGAGCCCCTTCAAGAAAGCCTTGGTTGCCAAATCTACGCAAACCCTAAAGCATGGTGGAATTCGAGCATGCCATAAGCGTTTTTGATGTACCATTTTGGCGATAGAGATGACCTGGCGATGAAGAAGGTTCTTCTGTTGTGGGATGATTTCAGTGCCCATTTCACTGATGTGTCCGTTTCATACGCCAAATCCATCAATGTCATTCTTGAGCGAATTCCCCTGAGATTTACTTGGTGTTGCCAACCAGCGGACGTCGCATGGATTCGTCCTCTGAAAGCCAGTTTGAGAGAGAAGTGGCTGGTCAGAAACCGTCGCCAGCTTCGTAGCAGTAAGTCTATGAATACGAACCTCAGGCTGCGTGCGCCGTCTCGATCGACGTTGCTGTCGTGGATCACGTCAGTGTGGGATACACTACCACAAAGTAATGGCTTTCGAAAGTGCCAGCTTCTTGATGGTACCGTTGAAGAATGTGAAGAGACCCAAGGCTGCTTGGAAAACACTGTACTGGACGACTTGATGACGAACATGGCGATTGAGGATACCATTGATCCAGAAGGTGATATCGATGCTCCCTCGGCGAAAAATCTTCCATGTACACTTAGCATTTAGATATTGTCTTTTTCACCCAAATTTGTATTTTTTTACCAAAATCGAATTCTATTCCAAATCGATTCGATCATACTGAAGTCAAGTATAAATGGAAAGTATGGCAAGTGTCCCAAATTAATTACACGTGTGTCTGGGTGTGTTTTGCGTGAATTAGGTGAATACTCGATTCTGATTGGCTGAGCGATTTGCAGATCGATTTGAAAAATCGATACATTTCGGACCCCCTCACAATTTCGAATGAAATTGACAATAAAAATGTATAAATTTCTGTATTCATTTTTTTCGTAGGAATAATTGTACTTCGTAATGTACTTTTAGATTTAGGGTGAGTCTGGATCACACTCCAATTTTTGGCCAAATTATTTTTTACTTTTTTGGTTCAAAAATACCAAAAAAATTGGACTGTTTTTTCCTGATATTTTTTGGCTGTCTGGATGCATAAAATTTCATAAAATTATGAAGCTTCCTCGCGCCATTTCCGCTTTATCACACATGATGAGTCATCTTCGTCAAGTGCTCTTCATCCGGGGATGGACACGCTCCCGACACAAGTAATGGTGAACCAAGTACTGGTACAAGATTTGCCGTCCGTGCTCAAGACCCCCAAGCGAAACTCAGTTCTGTCTGGGGCACTATGGATCAAGGAACGTTTTGAAGGAAATGAAAATGCATTTGTCGAGGAGTTTCGTATGCCCAAGCATGTTCTTTCTCTGCTTGTTACGGAACTTGTTCAATGTGGTGGCCTTAAAAGCACTCGAAATGTTAGTGTTGAAGAACAAGTGGCAATGTTCATGTTCTTTGCTGGACACCACAGTTCAAGTGACCAACTCCAAAATCGATTTTAACATTCCGGGGAGACGGTGACCTGCCAATTGAGTCGAGTGTTAGAAGCAATTTTGGCCGTTTCTGACAAATACATCCGCATTCCCGATGATGACTCTTCGATACCAGCAATGATCCATCGAAGCAAGAAGTATAAACCATTCAAAGATGCAAGAATGGCTGTTGACGGAACACATATACCCGTATGGGTACCAACAAGTGATCAAGCCCCATTTCGCGGAAGAAAGGGAATAACGATGAATGTTCTTGGCGCGTGCGACTTCGACCTCCAATTCACCTACGTCTTGGCCGGATGGGAAGGCAGTGCAAATGATGCACGGGTTTATCAAGACGCTCTAACAAAAGGATTCCGCATATCGCCAAACCTTTATGATCTCATGGATGCTCGATATGCACTGACGACAAAATGTTTGACGCCATACCGCAGTACACGATATCATCTCAAAGAGTTTGGCAAAGGAAAGCTAAAACCACGTACCGAAGAAGAACTTTTCAACTTGAGGCATTCAAGCTTGAGAAATGTCATTGAGCGCACATTTGGAATTTTGAAAAAGAGATTTCCTGTGCTATGCTATCCAGTTCAATACGACTACGCATTTCAAACAAAGCTTGTTGTAGCTTTATGCGTTGTTCACAATTTCATTCGAACTTGTGGTAACGTAAACGACCAATTTACGAGGAACATTTCGACTCAACTCACTTAACACCCATTATCTCAGCCCCCACGAAGGTATGCAAACTGGGGCTTTGATCAACAGAATCTTGAAATCCTTGTGATATTGAATTTGTCAACGATATCAGTTTTTATGGAATATAGGTGTTGGCAAGTTCATTTGAAATGGCCACTTTCTGAAACTTGGCCAACCAGTTATTGAGGAACTTTTTATCTTGATTAAAGTATGTCAATTATCAAGTTTCAAGGTTTTGGGCAGGTTGTTTTTGCACATTAATCATCCGTTTATACAGGTATTATATTATGCAGAATCAAAATCGTCAAATAACAACATTATTCAAGTAAACGAGTATAAGAAAATGCATTGCATAAATTTAAAGGTTCCGGAAATTGTTCCTCATAAACTGGTTGGATCCTCGTAAATTGGTCGTTTACGTTACTCGAAGAGATGTTTTTGTGATTGAAGCCGAATCTGATATCGAGAGATCGGCTGCAGAACTTGAGAGCCCTGAAGAGTTGCCGGAAGACGATAGTGACGAGGCAAAGGAATGGCGAAACAAAATTGCATCACACCTATGGGATGAATATCGTGGTGTAATGGCTTGAGATGAATGGTCTTGATATCCATTGTTGCTTTACGCTTTAGATAAACTATGGATACTGATGAATGTTTACGTGTCTTTCAAAACACGAATTTGCCGCATCAACCAGACAAATCTCGCTTCGCCTTCCATATGCAAGAACAATGAAGCCTTCATTGGATTCTCCATAACTTCAAATGCAATCGCGAGATCGTCGGTTGTGATTTGATCAGCAAATTCTGATTGTAAAAGGATCAATGCCCGCTCGGAGGATGACAAAAATCGACGATGCTGGCTGAGGTTGAACTAAGTTTGCTAGCAATTTCAATTCTTGCTCTGCCGTGGCTTCGTATTTTTCAAACACATTCGTCATACGAGATGCCAACGATTTGTTGCGTTTGGTGTCAATCTCAACAGGCAATGGAGGGGGGCGTCGTTTCAAGCGTGCACGGGTATTGTCGCTGTTGTAGCCATTTTGGCCATTGATGTCTTCGTTTGACGAATCTGGCGATATATTGCCATCAATATCATCATCATCAGAAAAGATTGCTGCTGCAGACGGACAACTTGTATTTGGCTGATTTGAAGACAGTGCCATATTGCCAGTAGCAAGATTTTTGCCGTACAATTCGCAGCACTTATGGTAGAGCGGGAACGATTTGTTCTGCCACTTTTTCACTTTGGGATTGTGTTTTCTGCAAAATATGCTTCCCAAGTTGTGTCGGTACAGACAACACGGCAAGTAGAATCTTCCCATCCCATACCAGAGGCTGACGCCATTTTGTGCACGATGAAGAATTCAGCTTTCGTCACTTCGTTTCTTGAGCGCAATTGCGCCATGGTAAAAGACTTGTTCAGACCTGGTGTGTGGTTGAGTTTCTAGAGAGCGGCACTAAACGCCGACTTATTGAATCCCGTTTCGGATCTTTGTCCCAACACGTTGGCTGATACAGGAGCTCGTTTAGCCAGATTGCATCGAGATCGTCGTTCCAAATCGTCATCCTTGCTTCTTCTGGAAAATGCCTCTCTCAAAGCTAGCTAATGAAAGAACCAATCAGACTCATTTCTTATGAATTGAGGAACCTAGGATTTACCTAGGATTGGATAATGAATTGATCAGCATTCCCTCCACACACTTGATATTGAGATCAAGCTGAGATCTGGTCAACGAAAGAATTTCCGCACTTGAGCAATGTCAAACACAACATTGTTGACCATGCGAAGGTAAAACGAATCACAAGACAGAATTGCGAATGAGGGACGCAGAATTGCAGAAAGCATATCCAGATTGTATGTCGTTGCACAAATTTTTTATCTTTTTACACGTTTCATGAAAAAAACACCTCTCGATCACTTTTTTATTTTTTGCCAAAATCTTTAATTTTTGGCAATTTTTGAAAAATGTCATTCTTTTGATCCAGATAGACATAGTTCTAAAAAATGCCAATTTTTCAAAAATAGCCAAAAAATCTCTTTTTTGGCATTTTTTCGGCATCCAGACCCACCCTTAATATTCGTCAGTACTATTATACTGTATAATAGTACTATTAATAGTAGCGAATACTTGAGGTACATTGTTGACCTAAAACTATATCTACTAAATTTAAAGATCGTGCACAAACTACCACAGATAAAATTTAAAAACTTATTGTTAATTCATAAGAAACCATTTGGGCTGAAGAACGTAATGCACCTAAAAAGGCATGTAGTCAATGGTGCTATATTTGAATCTTGGTGTTTGTATGTCAAAGTCATAAAACAATATCCGTATAAAGATCAATACGGATGTTTGCCCTGTGACTGTCCAAATCAATATACACTGTACGGTACACTTCCCTCGGATCCTAACGCAATGTGGAACATTGCAAGCAGGACAAGTGCCACTGACGGAGCAGATGGATAAGAGAGATAAAGAACGTATCGCAAGCATCTGGATGTTGACCACATTGTACGGTGGCGGCGCTAAAAAATGCACCATGAGAATATATCGCGGTGCTGCCGCTGCTACCTCCAGTCGGTCGACGAACGGTCTGTCAGCGCGAGTTATCCTGGATACAGTAGTGTGTCCAAGTTGGAATGACGGCATTCTCACGGGGCTAAAGCATCGTTCAAGAGCAGCCTGGAACGATATGGCCCTCGACGTTGGTTGAGACCTCTCGTGGCGTTCAGATCTCGCCCTCCCATGACTCTTCGGTCTACTCGAATTTCGAGGCCCATTCCCTCCCTACTGTACGTCTCGACGTAGTTGCCCGTCGGTGTCTGCTTGACTGTACCTCGTTGCAAAACTAGCTCCGACTCGTCGTCGAGTCGGAGCTAGAGAGTTGTTGAGTCGGAAAGGATAGTTCGTGTCACTAATCAAGGATATGCAGCAAGCAGCCCTTTGTCCTGATTCAAACCCGCTCATCATCGAGCGGTAACCTGTCCGCTCGTCATCGATCATCGAGCGGTAACCTGCCCGCTCGTCATCGAGTATCCTTGATTATTAATAGTTGACAAATTGACACGAACTATCCTTTCGATGTCGCCTAGATGAGAGATCGTCGAGCGGTTACCCGTCCGCTCGTCATCGAGTATCCTTGATTATTAATAGTTGACAAATTGACACGAACTATCCTTTCCGACTCAACAACTCTCTGGCTGCACCATCATCATCATCCGCATCGAACCCACTTGTCAATTGTTCTTGTTGCTTCCTGTGAAAAACATATCCACACTTTGGTTTCCTCGAATCAATGTTACACATGTCAGGCCAACTAATCGTCAAATTGCGCAATATCACCAAGCATCGCAGTAGTGGTCAATCCAATGCCACAAGCAGCAGGAAAAGACCCGCTAGACGCTTCGTAGAGCGCACCAACAAGCGCCCCTTGCCACGTCGTCATCTTGGAAGTTCCAAAGCGTGCGTTCAAATTAGGTCAAATTTCTGACGATGGACATTTGAGATTGGTGAGATTTAAATAGTGTCACCAACAACGACATCGCAGTGGCTGAAATTGTATATCATTTGGGGCCGAGTCGGCGACGAATTGTCGCAATGCGGCGGCTCCTGGACGGTCGAAAGAGCTCTCTCCCATAAGATGCTAGGCTTATACGCATCAGCATTGCTTGGCCCTCTCTCCCAAGACGCATCGGCGGCGCCAACAAGCTGCTATGACCAGTTGTCCTTTGTGGTACCGCACGTTCCCACATGGCTTGCTTTTCTCACCAGCTCACCCATTCGGCATTCGACAGCAGCTTCGACAGCCCATGGCAGGTAGCCGCAGCTGGTTTCGCATGTAATCGCCACTCTGGACACATTTTGCTGCACGCACCTCCAAGTTGAAAACCCACTGGCTGCCTGCTGCTCTTCATTTTTCAACTTACCATGAGTACCATCAACGACATACATCCAAGCTGGAGCGAACCGATTCCGTTCTCGAGTACAGACACAACCGATAGCCTCGATGCAATCATGCACGACTTGGAACTACTCCAATTCCTGGGCAGCCACGTCATGGCGCCATCGTCACCGCTGCCAATCGTCACACCAAAGCTCCCATCCATCTATATCAACGCGGCTTGTACATACCCGATGTCCGTCCAACGATGTGTGAGCTCGTCCAGCAGAGATTCGTTTGCCAGCACGGTCGACGGCGACTTTGACGATGACAACACAACGCCTCGAGAGGTGGCAAGTCCCCCACGGCGGAAGACCTGCGCCATGACTGGCTGTGCACGCAATGTGCGCTCGAAAGGCTATTGCAAAACGCACGGCGGGGGCAAGCAGTGCATGATGCAAAACTGCAACAAGGAAGCACAGAACGGCAACTATTGCATTGGCCACGGTGGCGGCAAAGTGTGCAAGGTCGAAGGCTGCGTGAATGCCGCCCAGTCGCAAGGCTTGTGCAAAGCGCATGGCGGCGGCGCCCGATGCAAATACGATCAATGTGACCGAAGCAGCCAAGGCGGTGGCTTTTGCCGAACCCACGGCGGCGGCAAACGCTGCGTCGAGCCTGGCTGTACCAAAGGCGCCCAGCGGGGCAACCAGTGTGCCAAGCATGGTGGTTGCCGCACTTGCACCGTTGGTGACTGCAACCGCACGGACCGCGGTGGTGGTTATTGTGAACTTCACCGCAAAGACAAACTGTGCGTCGTCGCGGGGTGCAAACGGTTGCGGAAGACCCTCGACATGTGCACGCCGCACGTCCGTGAATGGCGCACCGCCCACAGCGACTTTAATTAAAACCCTTAGATAGTCAAATAACTTAAATTCCAATCGCCATTTCCGCTGCTCGATCCCACTGCTATCGTGACTCGTTTCTGGATATCCCGTTGGAATACACGTGCGTTCAAATCTCTAGCGCGCCACCGCCCCGTGACGGCGGTATACGAAACATTTCAGTGGGTCTCAATCTATTTGATGGCTGTGTTCAAGTTCAGACCAACTCGAGGCAATTGAAAGTTGAGGGACGCCAGACAGGCGACAAGTTCTTCTTCAAGTTATTTCGGGGACAGGCGCCTCCCCCCTGTCCAACTGACTGATGAGGGGCTTTCATGAGCGGTGGACACTACGCTCCGTCGTCGTGGCTGGTACGGACGTGTCGTTTCCCACATCTCTCATCTCTCAAGTCTCTTTTCGTCCAAGACAAGTGTGGGCATTGTCAACTTGGCGCCGCGACATGGACACTGTACGACAATGGATACCACGTGTGAGTAATAATTACTCATACCGACCAAGTTGGTGATATGCACCTGCTGCTGGCATCTCGACAGATCCCCACTACGTGCAGGCAACCACAGACAATCTTGCATTTCATATTTGAAAGCAACTGTGGTACAGTTGTTTTTGTGCCCAAATACAACTGTACTGGAGAAGATGTATTATCGGGATAAGTATCCGGAAAGTTAACATGTAATTTCCTTGAATGAACATTGTGTTGAGAGCACCTCACGATGGAATAATCATCCAAGACCAAGACGTAAAGCTGACCGCAAAGATCTGTCCAATGTGCGAGCTCGAAACTCAAGAGTCACCCACCCTTTCATACTTTGTACACCGCGAGAGGATTTGCAAATCTCATCGAAGTCAAAGCAGCTTCCCTGCTGATGCCACTGGCGCTCCACGAATTGCCATTCATCTACCTGTTGTGGGTGCCAGTGGCATCGGAATGCAAGCTGCGTAGCCTCCGCGGAGATCGGTTGTGTGCCCTCTCAATAGTATGATGGAGCATCTCAAGCTCTCTCAACACAATGTTCATTCAAGGAAATTACATGTCTACTTTCCGGATAATTATCCGGTTATTACATCTTCTCCAGTACAATTGTATGTGGGCATATCTTGCGGTCGTCGTCATTTGTGAAGCCTCAACTATCCACTGAACCTTCAGAACAATTAGGTAGGCTAAACAATCCCATGTGGCAAAAAATTCACTTTGACTCGTTGCATATGTTGTTGACGCTTGCCTGTCGTGATTGCGGAGAGCATGGCAATCACGAGAAGCAACAGCTGAAGCGACCCTCCATGCCGAACATTATGGACATAGTCATCCAATCGACTTCCCATGCACCACGAGCTGAAATTATTGGTTTCCTGTCATGTGGACGACCGACATCACGTCCCTGCCCTCTCGACTTATTTTACCTTGGATGGACGAGGTTAGCCCATTTGGTGCATGAAGCACAAGTCCACGGAGCCGTGCAACTGGAAATTACAACACGTCTGCCTTGCAAGATAGACCAAAACCTTCCGCAGTGGTGACAATGCCAAGCATGATGCAAATATTGAGTGTCTTCTTTGCAAAATTCCGTCAACCTGTCACACCCTGAGCACTTGAAAGTAGATGCATGGCATGTTTTCAATCGAATTGGCCTGTCATTGCATTTACTACTGCTCGCCGAGTATTGGACAGCATGCGCTGATGGGCTCGAGACTCCACGGATTCTACGGATTCTGCCGTCTTGGTGCGACGGATTTTGTACGATGCAGAAGCGCAAGCAGCCTCCATCGTAGAAACCACAGGCCCTTCATGAGGAATTCCACGCGGCATTCACTTTCCGTTTGGACAATATCCAACGATGGCGATCTTCTTGCTCTTCTGCTTGTGCCTCTATGTAGTGGCTGGTTGTCTTGAACACTCCAGCGTGGAAACTACAACGTCCAATGCGTTCCCAATGGTCCCCCTGTCTTTTCGATCGGTCCCCGTGATGACCCAAGCACCAGCGACCACAATATTTGCATCAACTGGTCATCTTTCAGTGCTCCCAACAAATTCCCCCTCAGTTTCCCCACATGCTAGTCCATCGCCTATCTCGACTCTTGTACCGTCAACAACATCGATCTTCCAGTCTGTCAAAGAGACACCACGAGCCGACGAAAAGACGTGGTTTGCGCGAAATTGGATTTGCATCCTGTTAGTTTCCATTCTCGTTGTGGCGCTTTGTCTTGTGCTCGTAGTTTGGCGTTATCTGAGCTTGAGACTCAAGAGAGAACTCGTGAAAATCTCAACTCTTGATGACATCACAACCCCGTCCGACTACACCATCCAAGTGTCCACGACAATCAGCTATGCGGTCAATATGACCCCATCAAAGTACATGGGCTTTTCGATCCAGGATCCATATGCAACTTGCATTAGTCCGGCGAATAACAACGACGATTCATGCCATGACTACAGCTGCGGCACCCGTGAGCTTGCTTTGTCAATTTCAGGATCCAACACCTGCGATGACGATGACAATGTCGACTCCAACACATTTGAAGGTGAAATGGAAGGACACAACTCGCTCGAGTTGTCGTGGCTGTCGCACTTGGACACATTTCAGCTCCTGTCAATCAGTTCGGCATAAGTTTAACGTTGTAAACATTTTTTGTTTGTAAATGACACAATTGCAGCAAGTTGTTCAATATCCCAAGAGGCAGCTATGGCGGTCGCAAGACGCACTCTATGTGGGTGCATATTTTGTAGACTTTGAGAGCCCGCGAGAGAGAAGATATCCATGTTCGTTTCTATTACTCTAGAGGACTATGGATATCGTGGGGGGACTGAAGGTGGTCGAGAAGAACCTGGTACCGCGGGATCCAAGTCGATTTTCCAAGCAAGAGATGGACTGGCGATGCATTTTTGGACGCAGTGGATATGCCGTGGCTAACGTCCGTCACCATGACTACTAGGAAGAGGCTTGAGCAGTCTGTTGCCGCGGTAAATTCCGCAATGAATTAATGGCCAAAGCGAGCCGTCGTCTCCTCTGGACGTCGTGGCGTCGAGAGGACATTTCGATGTGCGATGGGCGAGGCTTGAGTGATTTTTTGCAATGTTACTCAACACAAAGGACGACGCCCGATATCAAGAAAGAGTGTGCTGCTGAGCGTATTTTCAAGAAAATGATGTGTCCCGTGCATCCATTCTTCTCATGCAACATGACCACGCAGAATGCCTTCCACAACGAACAAATCCCACGCGTCATCGTCAGAGCTGAATGGACTTGGCCACACTTTCTTTTGACGGTGCGTATCCACCGCTGGAATTTGTACGTCGAGACGATCCTTTCAGTGATTCATATTAATAGCATCCGCAGTAGGTAGGTACAGTACCGCCATGTCTTGTACCGATTCTACTCACTTGGGTGTTTTCTTTCGTGATGTCAGTGGTTTGGGAGACACACTCGTGGCGAACCAAACAAGCTGGAATAGTCCGAACCCATTGATGGCCGGTCATGAAGAGTTGGTAGCTCACACCGTCACCGAAATGACGATTTCAAAAAATGTCTACCAGGGGGAGGCTCGATGAGTGTCCATGCTGGCGCAGTGGGTAGAATGGACAGAATGGAGCGCATGGACCGCCAGTCGGAGAACGGAAGGAAGGACGGCGAATACGCGAGATCGTTCTTCGTGCAAGCATTTCAGAATTGTTTCGTCAAGACTTTTTCGCGCGACAACGTCAAGTTTGAAGTTATGCCGACACTTTTAACATTTGTAAACGTAAACTCGGCAATGCTGGCCAGTCTCGGTATTCAGTCAAAGGCTTAATCTACTGCTTGAACGTTGGCTGTAATGTCCAGACGTTCGCTCCAGCGGCGATTGCGTCCAGAGCATGATCATGTCGACGTTCTCCGTTGTCCAGGATACCGTACGAAAATTACTCCCAAAATTAATTGGTGAGATATTGTTGATTTGATACGAATTTCCAGACCCCGTTCAATCGAATCACGCCGGCGGATCGTCGACACCATTGGCTAATAAATATTTTGGGTGATTTTGATTAGCTGAATAAATTTAAGAGAAAGTACAGTTCCCATGAGAGAAAGTACTGTCCAATGTACAGTGTATTGGTTACAGTGTATTGGCGCGATTGGAGATTGATACTACTCCGGTCCATTTTACTTGCTACGGTGTTTACTCTTGATTAAAGTATACTCTTTCATTTATGTTTATCTTAAATTTTGTATTGAATCTTGTAAACTCATAATGGTGCAGAAAAATATAATCATGTACAGAGGTCTGGAAAATATAAGACCACCTCATAACCCTACACCTTTTCTGAATCCTAGAAATTAATAATATAAATTAATAGGGGTAATTAAAATGACAGGATGACAAAGAACCACGAATGGCCACAAATCTTTGAACACGATGCAAGACAATCAAGAAGGCTTGGTCAAACTGCGGCGTTCTTACACGGCAGCCTTCAAATTGAAGGTTTTGCGTGCCGTACAAGAGCAAGGACTCCAAACCGTTGTCGAAACGACTCAAATATCCAAAGAAACGATACGCAAGTGGGATGAAGAATCATTGACGTCACTTCATTCGAAGGCGAAGAGGTCTCCCGGAGCAGGCAGACCCTGTATTCTTCCTCAGCCTCAAGTAAGAACAAAATATAATCTTTCATGTAAAGTTCGCACTAGAATCTTCTTGATTTCATGAGTTTCCTACGCGAAAAACGTAGACCTCTCAACACCTATCATATGGTGCAATACTTGAAGACCCACCACACTGAGTGGTTGCAAAACTATATTGCATCATGTGAATGCATTGGTGACCCCTACAAAAACTTGGGGTCTCTCTGTCGATATTTTGCCCACCGCAACCATTTTTCCTGGCGACGGGCTTCAACAGGGGCATGTCCTTTGTCTCGCGACGAATTGAGAGAAACGAAGGAGAAATTCTGCTCATCTTTTTGGAGCGAATATAGGTATATGTCGAGTGAGAACATTGTCAATGTAGATGAAACTGGTATCTATTATGATACTCCTCCTCGATACCTTTGGTCGCAAATTGGCCAAGATTCTTCCATCGACTCGAGTGAAAAGTCATCATCGAGATTGACCGCGGTGCTTTCTGCCCGCAGTAACGGTATTTAGTGTTTTTAATTTTTATCACACTATTTATAGGTGAAAAATTGCCCATTCTCTTTATCATCAAGGGTGAAAAGGGGGGCTTGATAGAGAGTGGTGAATTTCAAGACTACCCTCAAGAGCATTTGTACTACGTCCAAAAGAATGCTTGGATGGACGCTGGCGGATGGAAGTTTTATTTGACTGAGTTGATGAGGTATTTTGCAATTATTGACGCTATTTATTGTTACATTTTTTAGACCAGAATTACGTAGTCCCACACTATTTGTGGTCGATAATTTCTCTGCCCATGTGAGCGACGAAAGCATCTCAATTGTCGAGGATGCGTTGAGCTCTTACCTTTGTCCCTTGCCAAAAAATTGTACGTCCGTTCTGCAGCCGTTGGACGTTGGCGTTATGGGCCCGTTCAAGAGTATTTTGCGCCGCCTGTGGCTCGCCGAGACAACAACCCAACGAACAGCCAAGGAGAAACGAATTGCTACAATAAAACGAGCCATAGCTGCATGGGAGGCGATCACTCCTGAAACTATAATATCGAGTTTTAGAAAAGCACTACCAAAGGCAGATTAACTCAATATAGCTCGTACTCTGCATGTCCATCATCATGGCTTGTTGAGCGACGGTTGAAATGGATGCAGGCAGAGAATATGAAATTATAGAGGTTTACTTGTTTTCGCGAAAGTCACCTTAACATTCGATATGATGGATGTATCTCTGTGATGTGTCGTCTTCTAGTTATTTTCATGGTGTATGACGTTTCAAAGATCTTTTGGTTTACAAAAAGATAACACTCTTGACAACCAAACAATCAAATTCTAAAGTTTATAATTTATTGAAGTGAATGGAGACCACCTTGAACTTGAAACTGACCAATCAATGAAAACTTCAAGGTGGTCTTACATTTTCCAGACCTCTGTATTTCTTTTTTATTACCACTACTTATTCTTGGGAATTAAGGTGGTGGATGGCACTAGCATACACCGACGGAGAGCATTGGACATTGAAGGACGATAGATCTTTCACAGTAGAGTCCTTTTTCATGTGAGGCATTTTGTAATTGTTGCATCCATGAATCTCCATAGAGCTTTCCATCACCTTTTGTAAGGTGAGAAAAGTCTTCGCTAGTGTAGCTACAGGCAACTCGGAGAACGACTCCTGCACAGCAACAATAAGCTCGTCTATAGTGCGAGATTTCTTTTGTTGCTGGCGGCTTTGAATAGCATTAAATATTCCTAGATCTAAAATGTTGAAATCTGGACTGTGCGCAGGCTGATTAGCAACGCTAATGTTACTGAAGCCCTCAGAACTAAGGAACCCTGAAGAAATGCAACCGTGTGGCCCAGCGTTGTCTTGTTGTATGACCACACCACGCTGCAGGTAGGCATGGGAAAACTTTGACAGTATTGCGGGGACAACGTTCCGCATGATGCACTCTCTGTACGCCTCGCTGTCCATACTCTTCGCCACGGTTTCAATTGTGCCTTTTGGTCTGTTCTTGCTTCTCCGAGCAGCGGCAACGTACGACACGAACGGCCAGATTCCCAGTTTGCAATCAAACTGCTTTCTGGCATGTGCATCGTATCGCGGGCGGGCAACGGCCGCGAGGAACATGACCTTGGTGATAAAGCTGGTCGACTTAGCAGATCGCAAGGCCAGCTCTTCGTCCTCATAGACATTGGATATTCTTTTAACCTGAGCTACATAGAACCACTTCTCATCAACATGTACTCGGTTGTACATGTTCTCAAAGAAGTGGGCTCCATGCAACCCAGGCTGAAGGAATCCCAGTGCAAATCGCAGTCGTTTTTTCTTGTTTTCGTCAGAGAGGAGCGGCTTGATGCGATTTGAGCGAGCCTTAAGTCTCCTTTCTTCAGCCATATGACGTAAGATTGTCGTCTTGGGGACGTTGCACTTGGCAGCAAGCGTGCGCAGATTTCGGTGGTCTTCCTGCGCCACAGCTTTGACGGCCTCTTCAATTGCGTCTGACGACCGCATTCTTGGCTTTCCACATTTTCCTAAACAAAGTAACCTCTTAAAATATATACTCCCACAATTCAATGTAATCGACGAAAATATAAAGTTTCAGAGTAAATACCTTGCTTTCTTGATGCAATGTCGGCGACCAGATCACCGCGCAGGGAGGATCGATGGGCGCGTGCCCAGAGACGTGATATAGTCGTGCGATGGCAACGGAACTGCTCAGCCACCTTAGACACAGCACCGTATGGGAGCTGGCCGTTCACCATAGTTCTGAGCAGCGTTTCGTATGCCATGCGGCGCTCGTCGATTGAGAGCTCTCGTTGAGCCTTTGTCGTCCCCTGGGGTTGTTTGTTCTCGCAGGAAGAAGTCCGAGACATTTAGATGGTGCTGGCGATGCTGTAGACTCGTTGAGAAGGATTGAAATGAATTAATGAGCTCACAGCGAACGGAATTAAATCTCAGCTGCACGTTGTCCTTGCTTTCGCGGCTCATAACTCCTGATTCAGGAGGAATTGGCGCGCTCTCTATACAGCCAATCAAAGCTGGAATCTTGTTCTTTCTAATGAGCCAATCATAAACCTGAAAGGGGATGTATTAGAAAAATGCCGCCAATTAAAACAGAACCGTAGCAAGTAAAATGGACCGGAGTAGTACAAAAAACGAATCCAAATTGGGAAATTTCTAGCGAATCCACAATAACCGGCTTTGGAGTTTTTGCACTCTGGAATCTTATTTTCGCAAAAACACAAAAAACAACTTTCTTCACGTTTTGGATTGTATTGTGTTTTCTACTCAAAATTTCCTCCGGCGATTGGTTGAATCAACCGCCAGCAAATCGCCGGACCTCCGAAATATTATCAATTTTAGAAGGTTATTTTGACCTTTGGTTAAAGTCTTCTCTCACAAACTTAGGTCATTTTACAGCCAATCAATTGATAGTAAAATTATTTTTAGCCAATCATATCGTCCGGTCGATTTGCAGATATCACCTGAAATTGGCAAATTTGGACGGAATTCACAATTGAAGTTATTAAGAAAGCATATGTTTAATACGTGTTTAAATCAAGTTTAAGCATCGTATTCTTTCTGTTTTGATTATTTAAACTGGTGCAATCGATACAAGACGAATCCAAAAATATTGAAATCTCAATTTGAAAAAATTTCATTCTTCGAAGTCCGCCGATGGTCGACTTCGCGACGTCGGTATATAGCGACTATTTCACTTCTTGGGCCCCAAGTAGGCTTAATATGTAGCCACAGACGTGCTCTATAGCGCTGTATACGTAACAACAAACTGTCTGATTGGCAATAAGTCTGATTTTGTTTTCCACGCCTTCATTTGTTCTCGACTATTCCACCAACTTGCCACGACTCTCGAATGGCGTTGTTGAGTTAGTCCAGGAGACTAGAGTACACCTCCCGTCGGTCCATACCTAAGCTAGAGTCATCGTGATATCGAGCTGGAAAACGTACACATCGAAAATGGCACTGGCCGTCGAGATTGAGAGTGTTTTTTGGTCAGAACAAGGGACCAATTCGACCAGTTTTGCCCCTCAAACAGCTGTGCAAAACAGATGCACCAGCCGGGATGAAGTTCTCCCACTTTTTACCCCTACAAACCATCTTGCAACCCAATAACTCACCTATTGGGAAATGTAGGTTTAATATGAGTAGTTGTAAGCCATTTACCAACTATGCAGGAGTATAATTTTTGAACAGGTTGGAAAATGTAGTATCATTTATCACTTTGAGTGAAATTTGTCCGAAAAGTGTAACACAACCATCATTCCTGTGACAAACGCTGCAAACTTCTATACGAATTACATAATGTTCAGAATGTTTGTTTGACCCCTAACCTAAATTTACACATTTTTGATAGATTGTACACGTTTTGTCATTTTCCAGAAAATACATATCATCGCCATGTTAGTTCACAATAATATTATCGATTATCACCTAGTTTTTGAATCAATGTCTTACAAAACTCCATATTTATGGCCAGCTATTTTGAATTAGTCTAAGTGTTATAAAAAAATGGACGCAAAACACTGCCAGTGGGTTCAAAGGCCACGGGATGGCGCGACACAAGGACGACTTGCGCGATAAGAGGAATGATTAGGCGGGCCAACAAACGCGAACACAAAGCTAGTAGGAGACAATCCCCAACTGATTGAATTGGTCATGCTCCATGGGTTTTTGACAGATCCCACAACCCAGGTCAGCCGTTTCACTCCGCAAGAGATTAACGTGAATCCTCAGGTATGAAAAGGGTGTCTTATGCCCACCTTTGGTAGGCATTGACTCCATATCCCATTCACACAGCACATCTTATCTATCTTTATTGTCGTATGACCGTACTCGTGGTAATCAATCAGTGCCACGATGACAGTACATTGGTACAAGACGACTTGCGCTCACTTAGTCGAACTTCGGGTTTACAGCTTACGTAAACATCCACTTGGCCCCCATCAGCAACTTGTTTTTCGCCATCTGACTGTCCACGTCGCATCCAACGAAATTCACCAACACTCCATTGTGATTGTGGTGACAATGGATTCGTTTGCACCCTACGACGTATGTAAATCATGAACACAGACGAATCAATTTCGTCAGTATTCACTTGATTGGTCTTGTTTAACTTGGGGGTGGTCAAGCTGTCCTTTACGCTCGAGTCGATTAAACTGAAAGTCGAGCCAAAAACATTGGCGATAATCGTCGGCGCGGTTTGCAGTGGCAAAGCGAGTGTTTTTTTCGGGGATCCTGTGTGACGTTCGTAGTGGATGGTATAAACCCACGGAAGCGTCTTGTACTCAAACAAAGAAGCGTGGATCCACTAACAAGCAGAACTTGCTGTTCGAGTCGGCGTGCCAGTTGAAAATGGTGTGTCAGTGAACATCGACATGTCCGTGATGCCCAACTGCAACGACATTGTAATCGGAGAGTGAGGGGTTGATTCCTCCTCTGATATATAAGTGGTGGGCTCGTGGCACAAACATCGTAAATTCACAGTTGGCTCTTTGACCTCACTCTGGTTTTTGTATCGGAGTAGCTACCAAGTACGAGCATCGGTTCACTTTCATCCATATCTTCGAGACAGTCATCATTTGCGTTAGGCTTTGGGCGGCCTTGACTGTGTCGACGCTGATAGTTGGCATCGGTCACTCCATCCGTTCACTTAATTCTGCAGCTTCAAGGACGTCCACCGTCGACACATGTGATAGGGATAGATATGCGTAGGATCTCTGCTGAACATTTTATTTGGGTAGTTAAGGTATTCAGAGTCAATGAGCCAACACTCTGTCACAACCCACTGTCACTTGCATTCGTCTAGATTAGTTTCGTCTCCATCTCCGATATAGCTACGCATTCTTCAAGACAGCTTGCCGTTTTGCTTCCAGTTGAATCGTCAACTGTTGTTTTCCTTAGGCCCTGTTCGGGAAAAAAACTGGGATGGAACCGGGACAGAGACACCGAGACGCAACCATTCTAATTGGTCAGATTTCCTACTCCGTCTCGGTTGACATTGTGACTTGGACAAATGATATTGACTGAGATGAGTTACCTCTGTCAGATAAATTTGGATCGAACAGAGACACGTACATCTTTTGATTGGACAAAAAATACCATCAATTGCAGCAACCACACCAGGCAATCCATGACGGTGATAAAAAGATTGCTCGACAAGAAGCCATTCCTCAGGTGTGCTGGGCAATCAAATCCACGTTTTACGAGGACATCAGAAAATACTCGAACTATATCTTTACACCATGATTTTGTCATGCCAAATACAGCGGCCACTTCTCGAAAACCACCCTGACTGCCTACAAAGTATAGGAACACAGCAACCTTCTTCTCAAATGAGTATGATTTTGAGTAAGCATCTAGGTTCACGTCGCGCATTGCATTCCTAAATATTTGACACAAGCGTTTGAATGAAACTTGGCTGCAACGTAAGTTGTCGAGGAACCATTGGTCGTATCGACAATCACTGTTCATGTGGTCAAAATCGACCTTGTTCACTGTGAGAACATTGTACTTTGACGCACGAGAAACACAAGAAGCGGCCACGGCAACGCAAACACTTGAAATAGCTGCGCCTACAGCGGCAAGAACAAGAGCATTCATGTCAGATCTTTGTCGTTTCTGTCTCGGTTGGTTTCCGGACACATGAAATATTTGTTCGGTTAAGATTCCTGTTTATCCGGTCTCTGTGTCTGTTTTTTTTACCGCGGTGACTTCCCCGAACACGGCCTTAGCTAAACCTTCTAATATTAAAATTTACTAGCCTTAATTAGCTAGATCTCCAGAAATGTAACTAAATAGCGTGGTTGTTAAGTGCTCATGACCTCAGTTGGATCTAGGGGTCAATCCCAGCCATGGCAGTTTCTATACGATTATCATTTTAACCAATCATATTTTTGTTCGATTGTCCATTTTTAGGTTGAAGCTGTCCGTTTCCATGCCGAAGAAGCGCGCCCCTTGTCTTCTATGCTCTCGCTTTGACCCCCTCCGTAAATGCACAAGAGGAATATGTGAAGAGTGTGAATGCAACTGCAAAGTTCATTCAAAGCATAAGCGTGAGTTGTTCGCGGCAAGAGCGCGAAGTTCTTTTGTGATTAGCGCACTACACACTATGTCTCAACGAGAGTTAACTTTTAGGGCGAGTGGATCTGGTGAAAGTGACATTGGTTTGCAGTCCTCTCTCTCGAATGCCTCCAACTGTTGTGACGATGATGATTTTATGAGTAGCAACGACCACAGAGATGAAAGCTATCTTGTTCCATTGTCACGATTCGAATTGGATTTTGTGTCGCGGTATGCTAGTTATGTTTTGGACAACGATGCAATGGTCACAATCTATCCTGGCAAGTTGTATTGTATGCCTTCTCTCAGGGAAGACATGATATCTTTTCGACTTGGCGCCGACAGTGCTCACATTTTTGTTCTGGTCGTTGAATTCATTGATGGTCTTGAAACATTGGTTTATTGTACTGCTTGTCCTTCCACGTTACGAAATTCTCTTACAAAAGAATTGTTATCGAATAAAACATTGGCCATGCATCGTTTGAAATGTGACTATGAATTGCAGTGCGACGACGAATGCATCCATGTTCAGGTTTATCGATATTTGTCCTCCAATGTTGCTCCTTCGTTGGATATATCAAATCATGGTAGTGTTGACGACATACCGCCGGTCACTCTATTTGGCCAAGTCCATAATGATGGTGTTTTTAATCTCTTTGCCTCAGTTCAGAACATCTATGATCCATTTGATCGCGTTCTACTGAAAAGAACTAGTAATGACACATGGAGTTGTCTGCGTTGTACAAGCTCAAATAATTGTAGTCACAAGTTAGCTTGGGACAGCTATCGCAATGATAATCCTGACAGTTGCAATTTCGAAAGCGAATGGCTCGATATGGATATTGAAGAACACAGACCAAAGGCTTGGATCCCACCCACAACGAAGTTCCCGTTAGATCCACTAAAGCAAGAAATTGTTAGACGTCGGCGTGGCTTTGCTGAGTTCAGCGACTTTGATTCTGAACAATTCAAACCTGAGTATCTAGATCAAGGTATATGTACGTGCGGCAGCCATATTGACAGAGTTGACGCATGTGAGCTGTTTGAGTGTTCTGTGTTTGGTATGACAGGACCAAAGCTCATTGTTGTACCGACGTACTTATGTTCAAATCCAAATTGTTTAAAGCCGCAATACTATGATAGGATGCTTTACGGATTTCTTAGAACCAGCAAGCGCACATTTTTCGATATGGATCTGGTGAACATGATCCATTTAAATCTGCTCCAAGGTGCCACAACGTGTACTTGGTTATCAAGAATGTTTACAGCCTTCGTGGACATGAATTTTGCAGCAAAGCTCATTTTGTAGGAGCGTGCTGGGTCATTCTTCGCTCGTAGGAATTGTATTTATGATATACATGACATGGTGATAGGCTAGACGTAGACTTCAACTCTGGTTTTGAGTGCCCCCACTGTGGCTCTCTGGATACGGCACCAATCCTGATTGCAGACGGAAATGCTAAGATGGCTTGTCGACGTGAGTACTCTACACCGAGGTATGTGTTTTGATCTATAAGCTTATGTCTCGCTTGTCAGACCCCCAATGCCAAGGGATTCAACACGCTGCTACGGAGTTCCTGTCGATCAAAGGATTTACATACGTGATGCAGAGACTAGACGAAAAACACTACATTTTTGCGGATTAAAAGCTCAACACAACGACCACCCGCCAAAAAACATGAGTGTCGAAGCATTGGAGGCCTTGTATTTATTACAAAGTTATCATTGTAAGGAGCTGTCTATTTTGTGTCGGAAATTGTCAGATTTTTCTGACGATGGAATGTGCCCCCAACAGTGGCGACAGTTTATTGCTGACCTGGCTCGTCAATCTCCCATCCAAAACGGTCTAATTCGTGACCCAGACCTGATGGGGCCAATTTTGATTTCACTGAGATCTCTCGAAGACCGCGTGTATGCTTTCATAGAAAACAAAATAACAGTAATGCAGGCCCTCCAACAAAATATGCCCTCCCTGTCGAAAGCACTGAGAATAAGTTTGATGGATGTACAGCCTAAGCACGAGCTTTGGTCATACCTTGGTCCACTTTTGAACAGGCTAGCTGATGAATTTTGCTTTTACAGAATGACACTTCCCTTACAGGAACAAAAAGTTCACGAAGATGTTGAGGTCAGTATCAATGTAGACGATAATGATTTTTTTGAGTGGTATCCTGGAGCTCCAGTGCGACGATTTCCGGCGACGTATGACACTTCCCATCATGCCGACGACAAAGTTTGTACAAAGATTACACCTAGTGCTAGGTGGAAGATGCCTGGAATATTCCATTTTTGTTGCCCTCACGGAATTTGCCTTGGATTCAGTGTCCTCCATGATCATGAGTCACCTATGCATCCTTTCAATGTCCTTTATCAACGGTGGCGCAAGTCAAACAGTAAGCGCATCGTTATTATGGATAATGCCTGCAATTTACACACATATTGCATTCGCAGAGAGCCATGGTTCTTTCATAACGTTTGGTTCTTAGTTGATCGCCTCCACTATTGTAATCATGTTAACTGCTCTAGCGGATACAATATCGACAACTATCCTTACCTGCGGAACATAAGCTCTGTAGCTTGCGAAATATTTAACTCAGCATTGAAAGCAATCATGAAGCAAGCTGGTTTCATGCGCATCGACAACTTCACGCACTTCACGAAACTGTACATCCAGGTTGTGAATGAAAGACGAAAGCACAAAATTGTTCATGAAATGACTCGCAATGGACCAAAGAAAACTAAATGGAATGACATTAACAGGCTTATTCTTTCCATGCAAGGAGAATTAAATACAGAATTGTGTAAGCAGGACAAGAAATGTATCTTTTGCAGCCAGGGAATAAGATAATGTTCCATGTACCCTGGATCTTGTTGCTACCAGCATCCACTTCAGTCTTTCAAAAGCACCAGACTTGTTAGTCCATGACCATCATTGAAAGATATTTGACATTTTGGTGGATGTCAAAAGAATTTGCCATCTTGTTTGGTGTCTTGATGCGAATATTTGTTTGCAATTTGTGAATTAACTCGCTTTCATGTGACTGCATATTATCGATTTGGGCACAACGATTTCGTGACTTTCAAAGGTCGAATCCAGTTAATAGCCTGGACATGTTCTTCTGAAGCTATTCCTTGGGGCACGTGTGTCATGATTGAGCGCTAGCTTATTATGAAAGCACATTTCACTGGCTGTACTCTCTGCCGCTTGCATATGTCTTTGGTTGGATGTAACATGTTGTCCTTGTTTAGAAAACGACATGGCAGCGAGCATATGGAGTGTTCCTACCATCGAGCTCTTCGTGTTGACCAACTTGTAGCCGTGCTAAAGTGGGCAGGAATTCCTGCCAATAACGGCGAACTAAAATCTGTTTTACAAGAAAAATGGTTGACTCGGCTTTTTCAGTGCGGTCCACCTGCCTTGGATTCAAATAAAGATTAGCGATGCTTTCCACAACAAGTCCCAAAGACATGGGAAGATTGGTTGCTTCAGCACGTCCAATGGAAAGATTACAACGATGCATCTCAAATTTCTGATGAACCGTAGAATCTCCATTTCTGCGCCATAGTGCGCTACAAATGCCTCTGAGAGATGTAGTAGACGAGTGAATTTCCAGCATGTTTGGTTAGCCAAGCAAGGGACAGGTGTAGCTTGATTGCTCCCCACCAGCTGGGAAATATGTAATCAATGGAGGAGGGGTGTCACACATACAAACTTCAAGTATAAATCCAACTAGAGTGAAGACGACGACCTCTTCCATCGCTACAGATGGCATTGAAGACTACTTTTGGTGCCAGACTGGCCAAAGAACACTCGCTACTGGGCTCCTGGAGCCCAGAAATCTCCAGCTCGTCTTTCTCTCGTAGAAATCCCTTCGCGCCATGAAATTCGCCAAAAGAACGTGTTCAATGAAAGCAAAAATCATCTCCAATACACACTAGCGGTTAATTCACGTGACTGTGGTCCACAGTCGCTCAGATTGTTAATAAGGTTAACTGTAAACTGATTGGAGGATACCACATGGTATATAGAACTTTGATTGGATAAAAATAAATTAAGCTTGACCACAATATGCTATAATTTAATCAAGTCAAAAGGATATCCGACCATGATCCCACATCGAAGTATAGTTAATCATGATTGTTTGACGACGGGGAAATTTTTTAAATGTGATATCATAGATTCTCTGGTCGGCAAAAGTGACACCCCTCCTATCAATGGTAGCTGTCTGACGGCACCACGTTGGAATTGACTGCAGCGCGATGGACATCCGTCGAGAAGAAGTTGAAGCGATGTAGTGTTTTTGTCTATGTGACAGATGGACTGTCGCTCGATGGCCATCTCGTGGAGCAGCACGACAGGCTTGGCATCCATGGCGTCGGGAAGCAAAGCCCAGAAAGTCTCCAAGGGCGTGCGAAGGATCAACGCATAGCCAGTGGAGTACGCAGAGTCTTCCTGTCGTGCCGAATTCGCATCAGTCCCCCCGCGTCCTGCAGAGTCGGAGTCAGGACAACTCGCCTTGGACTACAAGTCCGCCTGATGGGAAGACGACCGTTTAGAGTTAGCAGCTCACCTGATTCCCTGGGCTCCTCCGAGAGGGGCTACACGATCCTGTTTATCGAGTGCCATGCGATGCACCACGATTGCTCCCCCAAGAAAATTAGAGCAAGACCAGATTTGTAGGTAGGCAAGATGGATGACACTGAGCGGTCGCATCAATCATTGCCCCGTAGTCCTGTGCAAGAGTAAGTTGCGCCAAACGAATCTCTCTGATCCTTGAAGCCACGTCCATCCTTGATGCTGCATCATCGTTGACTTCCAGGCGGGTACAACTGACTGCGAAGGAGGGGGAAGCCATGGACATCATTGTGAAAGTTGAATTCGCCCCGTTCTGTCAGTGAAAACTGCTAGGAATATCAACTTCCAAGCCAACTAGAGGCGACAGGACCGTTCGACGCGCGGTGGGTAAGCGCGGAGTGGATGTCCTAGCTCCTTCGTATTGCTACGTAACACAACCGACCCCTAGAACCTTTGCAGAGTACGTTTCACGCCGATGTTCGCTGTACAATTGTTCGTCGACAAGCATGACACCGTCGAGAGCTGTACTTTTGACTCGACATCCATGGCATGAATCAACTACTGTCATCCCATGCACCATTTGCGTGCTAGCTCACCTCTGTTTAAGCTCTAGCATTGTACTGTCTCCCGCGGCTTCCGTCCACAGATACCTTCGACAAGGCAAGTATATTTGACACTGTTAGCTAGCCAGGGGAAAACGACTTCGTTCCCCTCGCTCCAACAGACTAACGTTCACTAAGAGCATCTCCACAGGTGCACTGAGTTCGACACTGAATTTGACTTATTTTCAGTGCTGAACTCAGTGCTGAGTTTGAAAAGTCAGTGTCGATCGTAAAAACGCTCCATCGGTGCACTGGATTAGAGTACTGAAACCTTTGAAACCTTTGGATACTTACTCTGAAACGCATTGAAAAAGAGAGTAAGCAACATGGCCGAGTGGAGAGCCACTTTGGCGCAGCTCAGTGCCCAAATCTTCGACTCGTCTGATGAAGACGACCAGGTAGCAACAACAGTCTTGCTTCTCGCAAGGCAACTTGTCGAGAAATACAGTGCCTCAATGACTCCAAAGAAGTGGGGTGGCTCCAGACGTGGCCGCACGGCAAATCTTCAAAGGAATCATGCAGAAGGTGACCGTCAAATCATTCGAGACTATTTTGGTAGCCTTGGGCACCCTCATAAATAGCGCCAACACTCCATGAACTTGAAAGGCACATTCTTGCCGTTTTTTTCCTTTGTATGGTCGTAAAACATCTTCTTTGCAGTCTCAAGTATGTCGTCAACACTGGTTCCGCTTTGTTGCAGATCATGGGCTTCAGCGTAGCAACCGCAAAACTTTCCAACCTGAAGCATGATGACAGCAAACTTGGATTCGAGCGCACGGGAAGGTCTCTCATGCCGATCATTGGGTATCGCCGCATTGTATTCGGCAGTCATAGCCTCCCAAAAGGATGAAGAGTTTTGTCCACTTCCCTTGATTGGATCTTCGGAGATCTTGACCCAGGCACGGCAGAGTAGCTCGTTCTCGGAGGCGGTCATCCACACAGACATCTTGATCCAAAGTCAAATACTAGATAACTTATAATTGTGTGGGATGGTCGGATCAGTAAAGTCCGAGCTTCTCGCCGCAAGAAAAGGGGGTGGAAGGTTAGAGGTCGCCTGGGGCATCGAAGGAAATGGAGAGGCACGACTGTGGGTTGAAAGTCCGCAGTAGTTGACCGCTGCTGGGGGAAAGGACGGTTGGGAGGACCGGAAGGGGGGTTGGTTGCTCGGTTGCCCACGAGCTACGCCTAGCGTTGACTGGCGTTGGTGAGGGCGATTGACGGTGCGGGTTTTCGACAGACCCACGGAACTCCTGCAAACTTCTGGGCGCTTAAACTCTCTCGACAGGACGCCACAAACTTAGAGGTTCATTCAACGCCAGCCAAAAAGAGCTCTGTCTAACTACTACCTCTGTTTCCTAAGCTACTCCTAACTTCGCACGCACGCGTGTTAATCCGCTCGCTCTCGCTCCTTGATTGGTCTTCGGGTCTTGCTCGCCATCTTCATTGGCCATAAACTTCAGCCGCACGCCCGCAACCTGCTACCAACACTGACTGACTGCTTGGTCGGCTCCCTCTATTGGCAGTAGTTGCCCTGGCTCGCTGTGTTCTGCTTTTCCATTCATGCCGCCCGCTCCTTAGCCATAATTCGCACACGATCAAGCACCGAAATCCACTCGCCATCCACTGTGATTGGCACTCGCCTGCCAGTAAGATCTCTTCTCCGTGTGTCGGACGTGCGTTGGATCGGTTACGCGAGTGGCGGCTCGCTTTGCCACAAACCACCCCTGGCAGCTCGTGACGCCACGGGCACAAACGGCTGTCAACCGACGAGCGACACTCGCTGGGCTCCACTTCCTTGGTCCACAAGCGCATTTGACATGGAAGTCAGCTTCAACAGTCACCGTCCACACTCATATCTGTCAAGCAACTCTTCGGACCTTGAGCCAAAACGATCGCTCACGGCCAGTCGCAAGCCACAAGTCGTACGCCGTAAAGACAAGATGTTTCGAGACAAGATGAACCAATCGCTGTCAACACCACCACCGGTCGAGTTGTCGCTACAAGGGCCAGGCTCACCGCAAGATGTTTCATCGGTGGCGCCGCTTCCCGGCATCTTCTTGGTGTCGGGTAAGGTGGGTGACAACGCCGTCAACTCTCCAGAGCACTCCCCACTACCGCAGGGCAGTGAATCCGATGATGAGTCTCCGTTTGATGCCAGCACTCCTGGGCCGTTCAGCAACGACCCTATCGAGGAGCTGAAGAACCAAGTCAACCACATCAATCACATTCTGGTGCGACTCGACAAGCAAGATGCAGTCATCATTGAGATAAATGGCCAGGTGGCAACACAAGTCTCCACCACAGAGCGACTCAACCGTCAACTTGTTATCAAAAGTCGTCCATCGACAGCGTGGCGAATAGCGTAGTGCAGTATGGTCGGGCCGTGGTTAAGCTTGCAGCAGATCTTGATAGCCTCCGACTCGCCGTACAATCCCAAGGACGCTCGCCGCGTCGCCGCCCGGCCGTTGAATTGTGCAGCATACTGACAAACAAGGGCCATCCGTGTCGCAATTCCTTGGCGCGCTGTCCATATCGTCGCTCTGGGATGCTCCAGCTCAGCCAACTGACAGTCCATCATCCTCACAGACCGAATCTTCACCAGACGAGCCAACGGAATAGCCATCATAGTCAATTCTTTGAGCAACACGACATGTTCTTCTTCTTCATTTTCCTTTTCACCATCGTTGTCGCTCGTCTTCTTCTGGCCATGGCTCTCAACCACCAAGACAATACCGATCGGATGCACCAAGTGATCGCAGCGGCCAACCAGCAGCTGGGGCAGGCGCTTCGAACCCTTCCCACCCACCTGGACGACCACAGAACCGAGGTGCAGGCGCGCATTCGGGAAGCCCATCACCAACAAGACACGTTCAGCCACACGCTCGCTGAGCACGCTCAAATCTTTCGTCAGCTGCGGCGCCAAATCATGCAAAAGGACCGGGAGATCCGCCGGTTGCAGGAGAGCCATACCGAACTCGCCCAGGGTGTCATGCGGTTGAATGAGTTGCTGGCACAGCACTTGAAACGATATCCCCTTGACCATCGCAATGCCAATCATGACATAAGGGGGCACATGGGCACACCATGCTTGGGGATTACGCCAGGAGATTTGCTCAACACGCCATCATGCTACCACTACAAAGACGACTACCCCTTCGGATACAGCTACCACATCGATGGTCATGGTCCTCGTATTGACTTCCCCGCGCTGCCCCTCGACTGATCGGCTCGCTTGACACGCTTAGAATCTTCATAGTATAATCCCATTGGCCGATAATACAGGAGCGTTTGTTGATTGTTGATCGATTTCATGAGTCAGTTTGTTCGCGGATTCTGTGCACCGTCCTCGCTAACCAACTGACCGATGCCATCAAAGGGCTCTGACGGAGCCAAGCCATCAGGCTCACAATCCAACCAGCTCGCGCCCCAGCCAGCCGTCATGTCGCCCTTCCAAGCCGCTTTGAGTATAGCCGCATCGGAGCTCACCACCGAGCTTGGAAACCACGCTCTGCGCCTCCAAGGGGTCTTCCCTGGTGCCGCCTCTTCGTTAGCTGACCTCCCTTCGCTTGCACACGCAGCTGTTGATACGCTCGCCAACTCCCGGCAGCTGATCAGACGTGACGCTCGAGGATGGATTCACGATTCGAAGGTACGCCAAGAATTCATCTCCATCGCCCATTCTTTGCTGCTCAGGAGCAGCCACCAATTTGCAGCAAGCGTCCTAGCCACAGCGCAAGCGACGCAGCAAATCAGCGTTCTTGAGGAGCAAGTGGGGACCCAAGCAGATCCCATTCAGCTACAGGAGAGCCGCATTGAGGCGCAGGGGCGGCAAATCGACGCGTTGGAGGCTCAGATACTAACATCCACTCGCCCTTGTTGAGGCAATTCGTGTAGCTGAAGGCCTTGTCGGAGGCGAAGGGGTCAGAGACCTCATCAAGCATCGTTGTCGCGCCTGCCAGTGGCCACGATCTCTCCAACGCGGGTGTTAACCTCGGTCCACCCATAGACACGCCACCAAGTTCACCTGTCGCGCGCATGCGCGAAGCCATTCGGGAGTCTGTGACGATCGATTCTGACGGAGCAGCCACACCGTCGGCTGGCCAGGACGACGATCTCTTTGCGGCCCCCGCCTCACCCGTGGTGGACAACTCTGATAACTCCGACTATGAGATAGTGGAGAACCCGGGAGCCGCGACAAAGTCGTACTTGGTGTACGAGGACGAAACATCAGCAGAAGCTCAGCGCTACCGCCAAGCCATGGACGAGAACCTGTGTGACCACCGCTACCCTGGGAAGGAAGACCGGCACTGCGCTCTACCGCTGGCGGATTGCATGGAACGTAGACTTGGCCACCACGGGGAGCAATGTCGCTGGATCACGACGAAGCATATGACTCGCTGCAAGGCCCCAATCAAGCAATGTTCCCAAAATCGTCAGTGGGCGCCGCAACCACCTCCGGGCAAATTGTATCGCCGCGAGTTTTCCACTCGCCCAAAAGGGATCGTAGCTTGGCGCTTCTATCTCTGCGAATACCAATCCTACAAGCAGGAGTTCACGGGCCCAAACAAAAAGAAGACACGCATCATCTAGCCTGAACCAACAACCAAGTTTGGGGCCATCGAACTAGAAGTGGAGCTTTTCGTTGTAGCATAGCGTAATGATTAATGCTCCACCATCTTGTTCGTCCAATTTTCTTCATAAATCACATGTAATTAAATGCATAATACGCACGTTCCCATCACAAAATCAATCAATTTCCATTCCATCACCAACAATCGGGCCATTAGATCCACCTGCACGTCACAAAGCCAACCATACCAAAGTAATCTCAACCAAATAAAGCGTCACAAAACCGGGATAAATGTCAATGTCGGGGGCCTCCGAACCGGAATCTCGGGATATCGGGACCCTTTTCGAGCGCCGTTGGACCGGGATTTACGCTTGATCGTCGTCCTTCGTCTCCTCCTCTTCGATCGGGTGGAGCTCTTCCTAGACCATCATCGCAAACCGATCAAACCCGAGGCGCACTCGCTCAAATTCGTAAATCAGCTCAGACGGCGGAATATTGACGAGCGCTTCCCATATCCACAGTTCACCCCGGTAAAATTGAACCTCATACTCCTTCCGTGTATCGCACGTTTCGCACAGCCACAACCTGCGGGTGTGTGCCCAATACATCGTCGCGGTCGGGTCGTCCACCGAGAAATGAGTAATCGGGTAGAGCTAGCTCTTCGTCGAAGTCAATTTCCGGCACATTTTGCAACAATTCCACGGGCCGCTCTAGGTAAACCCGTCGTGGCTTCAACCAAGAATCGTGCACAACCGCATGGAACCTATAGACCTTTCCTGTATGACGCACGCGGGACTCCAATTCGCTTGAATAGTCGTTGGGACGCGACAACACGCGGAAAGGGCCGTGCCAGCGGTGGGCTAACTTGACTTTCACACCGGGCTTGACCTGGTCGATATACAGCCACACTGCGTCACCCACTTCGATGCGCTCGTCAACGTTTTCAGGCAATTGCTCGTTGTGGCGACGCGCCCGGTTAGCAATAGCTGCAGCAACCAAGTCTCGATTCACTGCATGACAATGCACTTGTTGCTGGTGGACTTGCAATCGCCAGCGATAGGCTTCCGGCTCAGCATCCCCGCGGACTGTTGGCAGGCTCGCAGTGATCGTGGCGTGCGGGTCCCATCCGGAGGAAGAACGGAGTCTCCTTGCGCACGACCGACACGGACGTGTTCATCGCGAACACTAGTCTCTCAGCCCAGTCATCCCAGTCTCTTTGCTTCGGATCCTGAACATAGTGCTTCACGGCACGGATCGTCACTTGGATCGATCGCTCGGCGAGGCCATTCGCTTGCGGGCGGTATGCAAAGGTCGGCATCTGCCGCTGCCCCAACATCTCACAGAAATACTTGAACACGTACGACATGAAGGAGGGGTCACGGTCATGGCGCAGTTCGCGGCAGGCTCCAAAGCGGCGGAAAACGACTTCCTCGAAGGCGAGAGCGACTGTGTGAGCCGTCCGATTCGGTGTCGCCTTGGTCATGATGAAGCCCGTGAACACATCTGCGAAGACGATCAACTGGGTGTTCCCTCTGAACGATGACGGCATGTCGGCCGCGGCATCCATGCACACCACATCTAACGGCCCTTCCGGGGTGAGGTTCCCAGGGCTCAAAGCTCGGAAGTTCGGCGGTGGTCCAGCCGTGTTGCAAACGGCGCAGTCGGCCACATAGTCCTTCGTGTCGGCGTACATCAGCCTCCAATAGAAATGGGCTCTTGCGCGCTCGTGCGTCCGTTGGAACTTCGCGTGTCCACCTTGAGCGTCGTCGTGACAATGGGCCAGCACCACCTTGACTAGGACTCGCGGGATCACCAGCTTCCATTGCATGCGCTCTTCAGGCGACCTCTTCGACGACCACTCGACGCGTTAGAGGGCTCCTCACTCACCGATTTCAAACTGACCGGCTAACTTGGGCAACAAACGACACTCCATCTCAGTCAGGTGGCTGACTTCACCCCGCAAATAGCACTTAATATTCGCCAATTCTCTTTCTCGATCTTGTGCATTGCTCACTCGGTCCAGCCTCAGTGCGGCCATTTTCTCCGTCGACCTCGCTTGGAACGCCATAATCATCGGGGTTGCAGCGGCAGCGGCGGGATGATGCAGAAGCTCTGGCAGCAGGTTGCGTCGCTGTAGCTCTTCCAGGACCGACTCATCCAGCACTTACCCTCCAGCACGGTCTTGCAGCGCGAGTCCAGCCAGCAAATCAGCAGCGCCGTTCCATTCTCGTTTCACGAGGTGAAATTCCACCCCAGTCGCTTGATCCCTCAGGGCGCGGACTCGGTCAAGGCAGCTCTGCAGATGGAACTGCTTGCTCTGCATCCACCCCAATACTTGGTGAATAACCAAGCGCGAGTCACCGAAAATCACTGGATTTGCCAGGCTCAAGCTCAAGGTGCGTTCCAAGGCAGCAATTAGTCCACTGTACTCCGCAAGGTTAACCGTCGCATCGGCGAGGACCCATTTTCTGCCCACAGTACGCTCCAGCCGGGAAGTTGCCCAGTGAAAACGAATGGCCTAAAAAGGCTCAGTGCAGAGGAATGGCTGTGAGCAACAAGTGCTCACACGCGGAGGTCAATACAGATGCCATGCCAACATCAGGCATGTCATGCCAAGCAAGTAACCGAACGATTCCGGTTACACTTCCCCACACTCAAAACGAGAGCGTGAGGGGGTCAAAATGGGAACGCAAGGATCACGCGAACTCGCGAAAGGGCAGCCAGGAGTGGCAGTTGGAGAAATTGGATCGGAGACGGTTCAACCGTCAAAACTGAAGGAAAGCGCAATGGTGAAGGCTAAAGGTCGAGGTTCGGCCGAGGAAAAACAAGAAGCGGGGCGTAGAGCGGCGGAGCCGGAGGCAGAGGCCAAAGTTGATGAAGGCGAAGAGAAGCCGAAGGCTGATGCAGCGATCGTCAAGGAAGAGCCAGGACTGGCAGGCGTGACCGAATACAAGTCGATGTTCGATCTTGGGCCAGTGGCAACAATGGGAGGTTTCCCAATGCTGGGCGACTTTGCCGTCGATATTCGAGGATACCCGACGAGCAAGTTGTCGGAGAAGAAGTTCATGGTGCGAGCTCGTGAGATGACATCCGCTGAGCTGTGGTATACGCAAGACCGCCACGATTTTGGCGATGCGCAGCATCCAGGCAAGGCCGGAGTGGAACTCTTGAGCGTATGCGGGTCAGGCCATCCGATGGACTATGAAGATTGCCAGCATGTATACAACCTGCTGGGCCTGTGGGACAGCCAAATGGACCCTTCCAAAATGTGCGCAAGCTTGCGATACTTGATGTTGTTGTACAACAAGTCAGGATGTCGTGCAGCTGATCCAGCCACTTGGTAAAGAGATCGCAGCGAAGCCAAGGCCAAGAATGTGGTATGGCCGTATGTTCCTTTGGCGCTCTTGCCGAATGAGAGTCTTGAAGAATACTTCTTGTGTTTTTCTGTGGCGTTCTTCACACCCAAGCGAGGCAAATAAGACGTTGAAGAGCGACCTACGCCGAGAACCGTCGCCCAGTGGACGAACCGTCTTGCCAATTACGCCGAGTTGCGGTGGAGTACCCTTTTAGGGCTAATGCGCTCAGGAGACTTTCGACGTCTGGCGCAAGTTTGCGTCTTGAATGCCGCCGCTGTGATTCGTAAGTTGCCAACTCTTGTGGTAAGATTTCGCGAGCTTCACGAGCTGATATCCATGTAGGTCCCATATCGGCCGCTGCCGTCGATACAGATTGATCAAGACGGTATTTCAATCCGGCCGGAGAGTACCGCCTGCCGCGATGGCTCGATCGCAACGACTTCGGTTGGAGGATCCAAGCAGCGTTTCGGAACGCGTGGTTGCGCCAACTGTTGTGCTGGCTCGAAGATCGCCAAGTCGGGCGCGCTCGGTGGGCCGACTTCCATCTCCTGGAGTGGTAGTGGATCAAGATGAGTCTCTGGTGTTGTCACTCGTTCGCTTGGAGATGCGCGTCCAAGATCTGGAGGCTCAAAATCGGGAGCTGCAAGCTCAGAATCAAGACTTGCGCGATCGCATTGAGGCGCTTGAAAAGCATGTTGAGCAGTATCCAAGGGCGGAATTGGTACGCGAATTTCGCCGGGAGTATGAGGCGACTGCTGTTCAACTTGAGGAAATGAAGCGCCATGTTGACTCGTTGTGGCGCTGGAGAAAGGAGCGGAACTCGACGGATCGCCGCGATTCGGCGTAGCAGGTAAATACCTCTTGGGCTTGCCAAATAGAATGTTGGATGGATTTGCCATTCTGCTGGGAGCTCCAACTTGTACGCAGTGTTGCTAATCTTCTTCGCAATAGGGAATGGGCCAAGCCAAGGTGGCTGCAATTTTGAATTGCCAAGCGCCGATTTTGGTGCAGCTGACGCGTGTAGTAGGACTAAGTCGCCGACTGAATAAACATTCGTATCGCGTCGACTTGACTTGTTGGCTTGCAAAGCTTGCTTTGCTTGAGCAGCAGCGAGATTCTCGCGGACATGAAGAAGTAGAGACTTCCGTTTCTCAACAATGTGTTTAACACTTGTTATCGTGCGAGCTGGGGTAGATCCTCCCCCACTTAAAAGTGGGGCATCCACATCGAGTGGTAGGCGAGGGTGCCGAAGGTGCAGGACATAAAAAGGGGTGTGACCCGTGGACGCTTGGACAGAGTTGTTGTATGCAAAAGTAACTTGCGAGAGCATCGAGCTCCAAGTGCGCGGCTTCGATTGAGCGTAGCTCCGAAGAACATCGTCAATGACGCGGTTGGCGCGTTCAGACTGACCATCGGTCTCAGGGTGGTCCGAGGTGGACATGTCGAGCGAGGTACCACAAAGAGAAAACAGCACAGACCAAAACTTGGAGGTAAAGCGAGGATCGCGATCAGAGACGATAGAGGTTGGTAACCCAAACCGACAGAAGACATGGTCGAAGTAGAGTTGGGCCGATTCTTCGGCCGTGATGGTGTCGCGGCACGCGACTGCAATCAAATATTTCGAGAGCCTGTCGACACAGGTCCAAATGCCGGTACGGCCGTGCTTGTCTCGAGGGAGACCGAAGATAAAATCCATGCTGACAGAGGAAATTACCTCATCGGGGACTGGCAAAGGTGCCAGAGGGGCACGAGTGGCTGGAGAAGCCTTGACACGTTGGCAAACGTCACAATGTGCTATATAGCGCGATACAGCCTTGAACAACCGAGGCCACCAAAATTGGCGGGCCACTGTGAGGTAAGTTTTGTCACGGCCAAAATGGCCAGCAGTTTGCGCGGTGTGACAGTCATGGAGAATATCTCGACGGAGATTGTCGTCGGCGGGTATAGCAAGGCGGTGCGGGCTAGAAGCCAATGAGTAATACACCAAGCCATCGTGAACGGAGAAATTCTTGAGCGATGATCGCTTTGGCGAGGAGGTGGAGCCTGTCAACAAGGAGAGGACATCTGAAAGCCACTTGTCAGAGGCGTACGATGTACAGTACGTAAACGATCAAGAAGGTTGGAGTGGGCATGTGACACATGGTTAAGGATGGATTCATCCACCGTCGAGGGTCGGCGTGACAGCGCATCGGCAAGGACCTTTTGACGTCCAGGTTTGTACTCAACTGTGAAGTTGAATTCAGCAAAGAAGGATAACCACCGAGCCATGCGTTGGCTAATGTGTGGTGACTTGACAGCAGTGCGTAAGGACGCATGGTCTGTGTAGACCACAAACGGTTTGCTACCGAGAAGATAGATGCGAAACTTCGTGAGCGCGTACTTCATAGCTAGCAGCTCGAGGTCGTGAACTGGATAGGCTTTTTCAGCCTTCTGGAGCTGGCGCGACTGATAGGAGACAGGGCGGTCACGCCCATCTTCCCCCACCTGCATGAGGCAGCAGCCTATAGCCTTAACAGAGGCATCACAGACGACCGAAAAGGGTCGAGAAAATCGGGTAAAGCCAGGATTGGCGCAGATATCAAACTGTCCTTCACAGCGTTGAACGCATCGTTGCATTCGTGGGTCCAAACCCATTCGGCATCCTTGGCTAACAAAGCCGTCAAAGGATGAGCAAGAGCAGCAAAATTGGCCGAGAATTTGTGTAAATACGTGTCTAAGCCAAGCCAACTGCGCAATTCAGTTTGAGTGGACGGCACAGGCCAGTCACGGATGGCTTGCACCTTAGCAGGATCGGCTCGACAGCCATGAATACCAACAAAATCACTAAGAATGGGAATTTCCAAGACACCAAACAGACATTTGGCCAGGTTGGCATACAGACCATTGTCCCGCAGGACGGTAAGGACTTGACAGAGGTGATCACGATGAACCTCGACGTCTGAGCGGGTGGTTGTGCCACGACTGTGAATGTAAATATCGTCAAAGTAAGACGGTGCAAAGGCACTCAGCGGGCGAAGCTTCGTCGTAACCATGCGGTTAAAAGTCGCAGGAGCGTTGGAGAGGCCTTGAGGCATAACAAGCCATTCCCAAAGCATACCACTAGGAGTGGAGACGGCGGTCTTGGGGATATCCTGAGCGCGCATCAGGAGCTGGTAGAATCCATCGCGCAAATCGATCGTTGAAAACAGGGTACTACCCGCCATACTGTCAATGATGACGTCCTTGCGGGGAAACGGCGTTTGCGCCGGCACGGTGGCTTGGTTCAGTTTGTTAAAGGCATGAACGATACGCCAGCCACCATTGGGTTTCTTGACACAAAATGTCGGACTTGAATGCGGCGAGTTGCTCTCGCGCACATGGCCTGCCTTCTTGCGGGCCGCAAAGAAAGAGTCGATGAATTCAACTTGATCGCGTGGCAATGGCCACTGTCGTGTAACGCAATACTTGATCCCCGGGACCAAATCAATTTCGTGGGGAATGCCTTTGTCGCTAGGCAGAACCGCCGGAACCTCTTCAGGGAATACATCCTGTATTCCAACAAAATGTCGTAGTACGGGATAGTCTTGAGAGACTCCCACGTGGTGTGTGCTTTCTTGTCAGCATCTTCGAGTACATCCGTATCCATCGTGGATGTCGTGTGGAGGGTTCCATCTTCTTCAACGCAGATAACTGCGACAGTCAATGATGGGCTGATGGCGTTCGAGCCAACCCATTCCAAGGATCAAATCCCATCGATTGTCGAGATCCATGAGGAAGAATTCTTCAGTGGACGAGAAGTCGCCGATTGAAGTTTGCAGGGCGACAGTTTGTCGAGGATTTGAAACAATCGACCATCGGCTAGGCGGATTCGTAAGGTGTCGTTCGGTCGAGCAACATACGTAGATACGTCAGAAGCTCTGGCAATAGTTGCGCGCCGCGCATAGTTTTCAGATGCGTCACTGTCTCTTAAGACACGGAGAGGGTCTCTGAACCCAAGAACTGGAAGCAGGTAGGAAAACATCTGGTGATGCTCTCCTAAGCGGCACAGAGTGCCAGGGGCTAGATCAACAGGTACCGCAGGCGCGGTGTGAGGGATCCATTGATCCGTTTTCCCAGGAGGCCACCCGGCGCCTACTGGGTGAGGAAGTTTACCTGTCGACGCGGTGGCGTTCCTGACGCACGATGCGCGTTGGAAGCGTGTCGACGAAAAGTGGTACAGTTGCGGGAGATATGTCCCATTCGCTGACAATTGGTGCAACGCACCGTGCGTCCTTGATTGGGATTCGATCGATTGCGGTCAAACTGACGATGTTCGCGATGATTGTTCGTCGTGCCGATTTGGCTAATTTCCATGTCGTACTCGTCATGATGACCCGAAAACGAAGCAGCAGGCCGCAAGTAATGCTCGCCAAGGGCAGTGTTGAGTGCGTCAACCATATTCTCGGACAATCGACGGAAGACTTCAAGTCGAGAAGGGACTTGGTTTAAACAATGCATAAAAACGTTGACGATGGCTCCTTCGGAGACCAGAGCCTTGTCAGGCAGGGAGAGCCAGTGGTATTCGAGCTTCTGGGCAAACTCGCAGATTGTCAGCTTGCCTTGAGTGGCCTTCAATAGTTGATGCATGTGGCGCACAGCTGCGTCTTTGGGTAAATAAGTTGCCTTCATGAGAGCGATAAACTTGGGCAGGGTGTCCATCGCAGAGGTATCGCGCATATAAGTATTGACTGCCCGTGTGTGGGCTTTGCCGGTGAGGCATGACACAGCAAAAGCAACTTGCTTGGTTCCAGATTGTAAGTCCATGGCTTCCACGGCCATTTTCACACCAGCTTCCCAGACGAGAAGGTTTTCAGAAGATGAACCACCAAACTTGGGTGCATCGAGTTTCACTCGCCATTCGCGGACAGGGCTGTCTCCATTTTCCATTGTAAACTTCGAAATCGTTGAGTTGTGACTTTTCCGGCTAGTAGGTCCTTGGACGAACTAGAGTGCTACCAAGTGTAACCGTGTACACGCGCAGAGGAAGGCCTGATAGGCAAGAGGCAAATCGAAAAGTGAATTAGCTTTATCCCAACTAAAGCTAAGGGCAAGATAAACGAACGGGGCTTGTGGGCCAGTGAAAACGAATGGCCTAAAAAGGCTCAGTGCAGAGGAATGGCTGTGAGCAACAAGTGCTCACACGCGGAGGTCAATACAGATGCCATGCCAACATCAGGCATGTCATGCCAAGCAAGTAACCGGACGATTCCGGTTACATGCGGCGTCTCTCCGGCATGTCGCCGAGAACTTGTGGCGTCACGCCATTTCTTCAGCTGCGCGTCTAGCAGCTGCTGCGCCTCGACGGGGACAATCGGCAACGCGATGACTAGCATCGCCGCACTTCAGGCAGCCGAGTTTCTTCTTCGGCTTTTCGTCGTCCTTCGACTTCTCGGCGGCTGGCTTCGCTTCCGCGCCGCCTTTTGCATCACCTTTCGCACCAGCATCTGGCTTAGCTCGACCGTCACCCCGACCGCCGCCACCGCCTCTGCCAGCGCGCTGCGCTTCTCCTTTCGGAGCAGCTGCAGGCGTAGGAGTCTCGTCGAGACCGACGTACATCTGGAAGCCGGCAGCAAAGTGCCGCAACCTGTTTACAAAGCGAAATACATCGCTTTTCAGTCCTTTGTTCTTCTGGAGCTGTAGTTGTTTCTGGACCGCTGTTTTCAGCGCGTCCGGCTTGATAGCCTTCGCCATAACTTCGACGACGACTTTTCCTTCTTGTGTCAGGACCCATTCCTGATGGTCCTGGTCTAGCGCACGCATAAGCTCGTCCACCATACGTCCAATCCTGGACTCCGCATCGAGAATCTTCGTTTCGAAACAAATGACACTGGTTAGGCGCCTTTTCAGGACGTCTAAATCCAGCGGTTCTCCTTCAATGGCCGCGTTGAACCACGCGATCCATTCTTCTTCAGTCACCGCATGGTGATCTTTGTTGAAGTCAAACAATGCGATGCGCCGCTTGGACGACGGGTCCATACAGGCGCTCACATGCATAGCAAACGGGCGTGAGCCCGCGCTCTGCAACGCATTGATCTGCGACAAGTACGAATGGTACTCGCGCATAAAACGACGCCTCTCAGCCTCCGTTGAATATTTGAAGGTCGGCGGATGCGGAACGGCCGGCGCATTCAGACTTGAGCGCGGCCGTATCCGGCGTCACTCCCCATATCCGTATCCTCAGGAAGCGGGGTCTCGTGCGCCTCACATGAGGCAGGCACGTTTTCAGTTGATGCAGCAGCGGGCTCGACAGGAGCGGCCGCTGGCCTAAGCGAGCTTTCGCCTATGTTGCAGAGGTAAACACATACCCACTGCGCGGTAACCATTCGTCCACAGGACGTGGTTGCCGTCGTCTTGGCGACCTGAACGGATTGCGCACCTCACGCTGGTCCTGGCGTCCTCGAGGTTGCTCGCCGCGATCACGCGACCGCGAACGGTCTTGGTCCAGTTCAGTAGAACCGCCTTCGGTCGATTCTTCACGTCGCATGTGTCTTAGCTAGACTGAGCTAAAGATATCTTTGTACTGTCTTCCGCGGCTTCCGGCCACAGATACCTTCGACAAGGCAAGCATATTTGACACTGTTAGCTAGACAGGGGGAAAACGACTTCGTTCCCCTCGCTCCAACTAACAAACGTTCACTAAAGTAACTACTACTAAAGTAAATCAACTCGACTAAGTAAACTGCAATGCAAAGCAACCCCACGACGGTTCACAAAAGGCAGCGGGTCAAACTAACGCGCGACCCTGGCTGCTCTGCACAGCAGAACAAGTACGCGCTGAAATCCACTTGATACGAACTACTTGCGTAGGATATACTCTCGCATGTGCACCTTGCTTTCGCGCTGGTTCACATCCTTTGCAACATACGGAGGAGGCTAACCAAACATGCGTGCCGCTGTCCAACGCTGTTGAAATTCATCAACATGCGTAGCCCAGTGCTTGTCAATCGCTTGGACTCGTTGAGGGCTGGCTTTGATGCTCCAGAGCAGTTGTGATGTGGCTAAATAAATTCGATAAGCTCTTATCTCTGGCCATGCGATCAACGTGCTGCAAATGTTCCATGAGGGTACAAGGAACAGCAAGGAACAATTGCCAGTGGTCGTTCCTTGACGACGCGATTGTCGTCGGATGTGACCACACGAGGTCTACATCATATAGACTGATCACCGCTGTCTAAAGTACTCTGGACTTGATTGCTCCCCTTTGGAATGTTTTGTCAACTTGATTCTTCGACAGACCACGTCGGACGAAACAAGACTAGATTGCTTGCCCTGGAGCTTTTTCCAAGCCATGGAGGATCGTTTGCACTGGCAACTTGTCTCAAGCATCGACGAGTCTATTAACGAATATCTGGCGGTTCTTGGAGCTTGGAGAAAGCCGTGAAGCGGGCCAACGAGCTTGGCCAAGTGCTCTCCAAGCGGTAGGGATAGAGCTGTCGTGAGATGTAGTTCGAACCACTTGACTGTAGAGGTGGAGGGATAGACAAAAGAGATGATCAATTTACACGTTTAGTCCCGTAAATCTGCTGCACCACAATGGTAGAGTCAATTCCATGAGGAACCAACTCATCGATCGAATACGTTTCTCGTCAAATTTATCATCGGTCGCCAAGTATTGGACAGGATGCGTTGCCGCGCTGGATGCGCCATGGATTCTACAAGACGCTGTGGCTTCTACCCTCATGATGCGACGGATTATAAGCCGGCAGAAGACCTCTATCATGCTTCTTGAAGAAGGCAACTGGAACCAATGGAGGACGTATCTGAGAGGACGCCTGCTTGCAAAGGGGCTATGGCAAATGGTAGAACATACACTGTCAAAGCGATTCCCTAAATCCTCCCACTTCTGTACACCCGGACGTGAAGAGACGGATGTCGTCGAGGAAATCGATGCCACCGACACCACCAACGATGGGCTGGCACTGGGGCTTCTTATACAATGCGTCGCGCCCTCCCAATTTCAATACATTGAAAACGCAACGACAGCGGCGGCAGCATACAAAGCGTTCGCCGATCACCACGAGCCCAAGACGCGTCTTGATCGTCTTGACGTATCTGAAGAATTTTACTGCATGAAATGGAATCAGAAACAAGAAACGCTACCTCAATTGTTGGAGCGTTATGAAATTGTCCTACGCCGACTACGCGAGGCGAACAGCGACATCACAAGCACCACGAGTATTGAGAGGCTCCTACAAATGATGCCGTGGGAACTTCGACACGTTGCACACCAAGTGACGGGTTCACTAACCCTGATGAACGATTTTGCACACGTTCGTGCATTGCTCGAAACTGAACACAAGGCCGCCGTCAGAAATGGGGTCTTGAGCCACCCGCGCGGAGCAAGCAACGACGACCGCGCCTTGAGCGCTCAGAACAACGGCCGGCGGGAGAAATAACCAAAGAAAGGGGAGTGCCATTGGTGCGGCAAGAAAGGACACTGGCAAGTTGAATGCCGCGCTAAGGCAGCGGGAAAGCCGAAAATGAACAAGAACTACAAGAATCATGAGATCAAAGATACTATTGGTAACCACGCATTTGACCTCAGGTGTGTACATTTTCCACATGCGTCCAAAACGAACAAGCTGTCGCCTTGAGCGCAAGGGGAGCAGCCAACCAAGTCATCGTTGACAGTGGCGCATCGGCCCACATGATTCGAGACGCATCACTCCTAACAAACTTCACTGACTGTGACCGAAGCGTGGTCGTTGCAAATGGCGCCAAGACGCAAGCAACAAAGATGGGGACAATGCACGTAAAAACGAGCTTGGGGACGACCTTGGCCATGGAGGAGGTGCTCGTGGTGGAAGGCATGCCAAGCACGCTATTGTCCGTTGCTGCAGTGATGAGAAAGAATCCAAAATGCCAACTTACCTTCAGAAATGATGAGTGCTTCATCGAGCACGAAGGAGTACCCTTAGTCAAGGCGCGGCTCGATGCATCCAACAAGATTTATACGCTAGAGCTGGCGTCTAAACTGTGTTCTTGTGTGCAGAGAGGACATGCTGGTACTAAAGACTACATAGATGTACTGCTGTGGTCGCGAAGTTACAATCATGCGATGTTCTCATGTGCATGCTTCCGCGTTCCAGGTCCCACAACTCTGCGTTGATGCCTCAAGAGCTTTGAAAACTCTCATTGGTAGATATTTTTCATTATTGTCCAATCAAATGCATTGGTTGATTCATGGGCGATTTCGCCTTCAGCTCAAAACGAAACAAAAACGGCAAATTTCGACGGAATTGACAATAAGGGATTCAATACCAACTTTGCCTAAAAAAAAAACGCTCGATGCAGTTCGAAGTTGGTTGCACAAAAGCAATGCGTCGTCGTACTTTCTGCTTTTTACGCTTCGAGCCTTCTTCAATGCTTGTGTTGCGTAGTCAGTGTCACCAGTCTCTTCGTCATCCAAGTTAGCGTCAACTTCAAATCTTGCCAACGCCGATACGTCGATGATGTCGAGAGGCTTACCATTCTGTAGCTTCACAATTGCATCTTCAAAGGTTGGCGACTCCAAAAAACTCGCATCACGTCCAATGTGGGATGTCATTGTTGGGTATAAGCCAATTAATCTATCAAATAGGGTTCGTACATGTGACATCCCCACATCGTGTTTTTGCAAATGTTTCGATACAGATTCAAAGATTCGTAGATGACTCACCAACTGGTTGATTGAGTGGTCTTGTTGGACAGTCGGCAGTATATCGAGGAAGCTACGATCACTGAAGGTGCCAATGAACGATTTCAATTCCAAATATCGAGCAATCATGTCATGCATTGATGACCATCGTGTTGCATTGTAAGTGATTGGCGAGAGAAAAGTCCCAGCCTTTTTCAATCGTACTCCATTGTTCAGCGTTTTCAGTGCAACCATTACTCTGCGCACGCATTCTTCTTCGTCTGCATAGAACGTCTCTATGTACTTCTTCACAGCAAGATTGAGACGGTGACTTGCACAACCGATCATGGGTACTCCCAAGTTCTTTTGAGACTCGTCTATTGACATCACAATTGTCGCAAACCAGAAACGCCACGCCGTCCAAATTGCGGCCGTAGTTGGAGAGAATGGTTCCAAGGAAGAGCTGATGTTCTCGCGCACCATGACTTACTTCTCGTGAGTCATCACTGGACAACTCGGAGTCAATCAAAGGAGCCATGGACAAGAGGGGAGTTGTGAGTTTTCCACCAGCCGCAAGTATAGCAAACTCCGCCAGAAAATGCTCGTTCCGACTTGACCAACCGTCAAACATCAAACCAAACTTGGTGGGTAGGATCGAGGAAACGTCAGATTCGACTTGTTGGGTAACAAGTTGCAGATACTTTCGTACGGTGGTCGCTCCAATGCCATCAAGATGGGAATATTGCTTGGTGCGAGAAGATTCAAAGAACGAGAAGGGGAGATTGCTGTCAACAATCCAATCCAAGCAGCCAAAGACGTTGACAGCCTTATCGGACACAGCATGCCCAATCGCTGTCACTTTCCCTGGTCCACGGGCCTCGCGCATCTGAGAGAGATGGTCTTTGTGGAATGTGTAGACGTGTTGAGCGAGGTTTTGATATCCCGTGTTCTTTTTTATCGTGACGACTGTGCTTGGGACGCAACACATGCAATTGTACGTGACCATGGTGCGAATACGTTTTGTCTTGGGATCACGGACGATGGATTCACCACCATGTTTGAAAAAGAAGGCTGCAATCTCCTTTGGCGTGAACGCTTCGTGGGCAGACACTGGAACAAGGGTCGACTGCTTCATACGTCAAAAATTGGACAAGAAGTGAAAATCTCTGTCATCAATTAATTATTGGAGGCGAGACGATAGAGTGTGAAAATCAATTATTGAATTTGCTGATACCCTCCAATAACTTACTTCCTGTCAGATATTGCTAAATATTGCAAACTCAATAATCTTTTTTTTTTAATTTTTTGTAAAATTAAATTAACATTTAAAAGCCATTTATTAAAACTATAATGACACGTTGTATTCATTGTACACGTTGCGTTCGTTTTGCAGAAGAAATTTGTGGTATTGATAATTTTGGTACTACAGGTCGAGGTAATTCAACTGAAATAAGTTTTTATGATAAAAATATTTATAACTCAGAATTTTCAGGAAATTTAATTGATTTATGCCCGGTATGAGCATTAACTTCAAAACCTTATGCTTTTAAAGCAAGACCATGGGAAATAATAAAAAAGAAGTTAGATATATATATATATATTCTTCTCGAAGTACTGAAAAATTAATTGAATATAAAAACTATTTGCAAGCATTACCTTATTTTGATCGAAATAATTGTTTGCGTTGCACTGGTAGAGACTGATGCGACGCTTGAGATGACTGTGGAAACGGAGGGGGTAGAAAACTCAGGCGGCCTTTCATAGATGCAAGCATGATTTAGATGTTAGTAGCACGCAATTATTCCAGAGCATCTTGAAGTCAACATGAAACTTTACAACACATTTTGATTGCATTTAGTTTCAACTGACTATATACAACAGTCTCGACGATTGTCATAAAAACAAAGGAGCAGCTATTACAAGTTGCCCAAGCGACTTCTAGAACAAGATTAGAACCACGCTCTATAAACTATTCGCAACCATTCTCAAAACTCGCTTCTCGACGTGGCTGGAGTGCAATGAACGACTGAACAATGCTCAAAAGGGTTTCCGCGCTTTCAACGGATGTCATGAGCATAAGTTCGTCGCGTGGTCCGTTATGAACTCAACGCGCCGCAAGGCGAAGCCACTGTACACAGTTTGGTACGACATAACGAACGCGTTTGGCTCAATTCCTCATGCTTATCTCTGGAGTGTGCTGTCTGCCCTCGGCACACCTGATTCATTTGTGGCTCTTGTTCGTGATATCTACTCCAATGCAAGCTCGGTTGTTTCAACTCGCAAGGGGGCAACACCACCGCTCGAACAACGCTGTGGCGTGTTCCAAGGATGCCCCCTTAGCCCTCTCCTGTTTATCGCAGGCATGACACCGCTCATAGAGGCTCTTCAAGCAGTGTCCACAGAGTGTGGAGTGGAAATCTCTCGTGGCATGTGCACATCGGTGACAGCATTCGCTGATGACCTAAAGATATACAGCCGCACGCCGCAAGGCATTACTCGACTACACACCCTTGTTGCTGACTTTCCTTCATGGACTACGATGGCCGCGGATCCCTCGAAATGCGCGCTCCTCGCAGTAGACTTTGTCAATCGCCCCCACGTCCAGGCACCGCTGGTTCTCTCACTTGACGGACTCCTAATCCCCCGATTATCATGGAGCAACGCATATACTTACCTGGGCATCAGAGAAGGCTTCCGGCACACGCATGTTTGCTTCCAACTGTCGAACAAGCTCCGCTCACTGCGTCACGAGGCGATTGCCCTCATCAATTCTGGCCTGTCGCCACGGCAAATTTTTAAAGCGCTGAAAGTTACACCCTCTCTCAGCTCGACTATGCGCTCAGGCACGTCCGTGCAACAAAGTCAGAGCTGGCATCCTTCACTACGTTTCTCTATCGTTCCCTTCGCCACTTACTCCGTCTCCCAGCACACAGTTGCAACGATTTCTTCGCGTCGCCTCCATCCTGTGGAGGCCTTGGCTTCCTGCCGCTGGATGAACATCGGGACGCTATTGTTTTGGCTCACGGCTAGCAGATGCTGCACTCCATCGATCCAACATCCAAGCACTCGCGCGCCACCAGCTTCGAGAGATAGTTACGTCCCGCTATATCATCGAACCAAAAGACATGGAGGAGTGTGGCGATGCTCTCTTACAGCACTTTCTCAATGGAACCATGGACACCTTACCCATTGTGCTTCCCCGCCGCAACCACAGCGACATATCATCCATGTGGATAGACATTACACGCACGCTCCAGCGATTCAAACTAAAGTTTCACTCCTCGAATGGGGAGCACTTCCAGTTGACCGTACCACATCTCGACAAGCAGCTCTCTCTCCCAAAACTGTCGCAAGGCACATTAAGACGCATGTCAAACTCATGCATGCTGACGCTTGGGAGACGCTTCGTGACCAAGGTCGCACAGTCAATTTGCATGGAGACACCGGGAGCAAATTTATTACATCGCACATTGATATGCGAGACAGTGTCTTCCGCTTTGGAATCGTCGCGCGACTCAACCTGATAGAAACTCGATCAGTTCTAAAACGACAACGCGTGACAGGCAACGACCTTTGCCGACACTGTGGCCACGTATGCCGGAGACACTCTCTCACATTTTGCAATCCTACCCACACAACGATGGTCCCATCCGCTACCGCCATGATTCGTCCCTTCGCGTCATTACTCGTGCGATAACGAGAGCCAACCCCGACAGTGTCATTCGCATCAACTCGTCAGTGCCCGGCTTTCCTGGGGATCTTCTCAAACCTGACATTCTTCTCACGAATGAAGGAAAGAAGGATGTGGTCATATGTGACCTGGCCGTTTCGTACGAGGACGACCAGAGACTCGATGGGAAAACGATATTTGAGAGAAAAGTGGAGACTAAAATATCCCGATATTCGCCGCTCTCAAGACACCTGACTCAAAAAGGGTACTCTATCTATTCATGCGCCTCAGTGTATGGATCGCTCGGCTCAGTGGCCCAAGCGAACCTAGAATACTCTGTCGCTTGTTCAACATGTCGAAGAGCTCCGCAAGCCGGCTTGAAGCGACCCTTTCAGCTCAACATATCCAGCTAAGCAGAGCAGTCTGGAGATTCCACTGCAGTGGACAAAGCACGTTTACTCGGATGGGACGGGAGGCTGAGCTTGAAGAACCATAAGACCAAAGATATGTTCTGGTCTCTACGACCAACCGGGCCATTCTCAGACATTGGGACGCCCTTAAACCTTGGGTGCCCTATCTCTTTCGGTGTGCTTTTGTTCAAACCTTGCCATGCAGCCACCTGGCTAGCTAGTAGAGAGATAACCCGAGTAATCTGACTTTCACACAGGATCATTTCTATAGTGCAGTCATCTTTACTTTGTTTTCCAAAGTAGACGATACCAATAACTTTGAGGATCGGACGAGACCCCCTTCGTTCACTCGGGATGTCGGCATGTTGTACTTTTCGTATGGCATGCTTTTGATGAACGTCCACTGTTGCTATTCCAAGACAGTGTGAGCGAAGGCGGGTGGTATGAGAAGTTATTGGTATTCGTTCTTCTTCCCCAACATTATCATTTCTCTCCCTCTATATCTATTCTTTTTCCTACTTCAAAATTATCAAGCAATCGTCCCCCCAGCGACTCCCGCTCTGTGTCTCCTTGATATCTGTGCGCTCACATCGACAATCTCTGTAGACATATTCGACTGTAAAATTGAAGTTGTAATGAATGCCACACATGGCTCTAAGTTGGAACGATATACCCTTTCGACATAAATCAAGCGTGAATAGCGTTCGTGGTGAGACACAAGGACAAGTATAAGCTCTTGTCATTAGAAGACCGACAACTAAAGAACCTCGCTCGTGAATTGACAACATCATGGCTCTACATGTTATCCATGCGGGCATTGAACGTCATACTGTATCTGGTCCATCATGGCGCGCACCTTATATAGACTCGACTCATCCATATTGGAACTATCACCTCTGAAGAAGACCTACCCGCGGCTGCGGAATGGTACAGCGTCTTACGCTCACAGGGCAACACACACTGGTTGCACTCTCATCCCGGACCACAAGCACCCCCGCTACCGGCTCTTTGGATTCCTCAGATTCACTGGTCTACATCTCTGGCTAACACCAACGACCCATACGCTATGCGCACACGAGAATTTCTCCGAGAACAATTTCCAACTATCTACAATGCCCCATTAGGCTGGCAAACATTCCCTACGGCAACCCTACAGACAGCGCTCTGGGCGAAGGCACTTTCCCCAATGCGACCCGCCCATTTCGCCAACAGTGGTTCCGGACTACGTGGTCCACTCTGCGCACACACTGGCTTGCCACTTGCGCGCGCACAATTCGGACTATCCAACAACAGGGTGATCAGGCGGCCATGCTACTTGCAAACCGTACGATACGTGATAAGCACCGAGCACATGATGCACTTCCAGTGGGCCATGAGGCTCGCTTGGCCAAACGCAAGACAACCGTCGCTCGCTCTGCCAACCACTGGAACAATCACCGCTCCATGATGCTCAACATTGAGACCTCCCATGCCATACCGTTGCCTGCACGCCGCAATCGGCGACGACCCCCGAAGAAGCCCCCTGATTTCTCTACCCCGGGCTAATAGTCCCAGCGGTGCCCCCGCCCTGCCAGCATCCGCCGGCAAATTCCTTGCATTGTATATATGTTACCTCCGCTAGGTTAGTCCTAGTACGCGATCTGTGGCTGCTTTGCGCCCGCCGAGAGAGTGTAACTTAACTGCGTAATAACAAATAACAAATTATATAGACTCGACGGAAGAATCCTTTACAGGTCAGGACTGGGTCAGGTCACGGGTGCAGGTCACAGGTTTTTTACTGGTTTAATTCAAATTTCTGATCAGAATTTAAGTTTTTCTCACTCAAGCAGCAATTGCGAAGCCTTAAACTGCGCGGACGACGTCAGACATCCGCCCAGAAAATTGCGCTCACCGCAGCGAAGCGGAGGTGAAAAATTTTCTGCAGGCGGATGACTCGGAGGAGGGAGCCCCCAACGTGCACCAAAAAGGGATTTCTTTATATTTTCTCTCATCGGGTAAGGCGGCAGGTAGGCCGTAAGGTCGTGCCGTCACCCTGATGAGGCCTGCTAAGGAATGACAAAGTATGGCGCTTTAACTCGTTCTGGTGATGGAGATATCTTCAATTTTGTAGTGTGACCCAAAAGTGTGACCTGACCCGGATATGACCTGTTTCGGACACTACCGACTCGACTGCAATCAGAACTCCGTCGTGCTCACGCAATTTATACCGTGACGGCAATTCAAATGGAATGGTCGCTTCAATCGCGCGACTTGGAAGCTGCTGTGGTTCCGGTGGCCCGTGATCTTGGTGTGGGTATTGTGGCCTACTCTCCATTGTGCCGTGGTTTCCTCACAGCTATCGATTCTTTTGACAAGCTTGACGAAAACGATTGGCGTCGATCGCTTCCTCGTTTCGCCAGTGACACGTTGGAGCAAAGCAAGGCCAAGGTGAGTCGATTCTTCGAGATCGCCAAGGAGAAGTGTACGCCAGCTCAATTGGCTCTCGCTTGGGTCAAGCGACGGCTTTTCAGCCCAAGACCTTAACCGTCTACTTGGTGTCAGCCACGGCGGTCTCTGATGGTTGGTTTTTCTACGTCTGGGGCGTCGTGGCCAGCTACATCATCGAGACGAGCTTGGGTTTCTTCACGAATCCAATCTTCACCGTTGTGATCGCCGTTGTCGTGTTGAACGAACCACTCCGTCCTTGGCAAAAAGTCACCGTCGCTTGTGCGATTGGCGCAATCCTGGTCGTCGGTATTGCTTATGGAAAGTTTCCATGGCTCGGCGTGTTGTTGGTGTTGAGACTTCTAGAATGTAATCTCAACTTTCACATTCGAGAAAGGTCTCTTAACTATAAAACAACTTGTATATTGCGTGTTGCAGAAGACTCCAGAAGACAAACGAAGACCACAGAAATCACACTAGGCCTAGCTAGCTTTCATGTTAACCATCTAATTCACTTTCCAACTTCCCTTCTAGAGGTTACGAGCCCTCTACCGCCGCCGCTGCCGCCACCGTTTGACCTAGCCTCCGACGCTAGATCAACCGCCCGAAGCCCAGCCGTCCCGCCGCACCCCGACGAGCCCCGAGCCGCCGCGCCCCGTCGCCTTTCCTGCCGCCGTCCCGCGAGCCCGCCGTTGAGCGAAAAGTCGCCGAAGCGTGCGCAGAAGACAAATCAACTTCAGCAGTACTACAGATCCCTGCCTGGACTCCTTTTGTGAGATCTCGGGTTAGTACACTAAGGAAAGGGCTGTAAGCTGAACGTTGATTGGCTGAACTCCTAGTTGAGTTTGCCGTATTTTATCAAGCCTTCAAGACACCAAGTCACTCAAGACACACATTCCCGGTTTCCGTGACACACATTATCCGGATCCGGAAGACAAGCAAGAGCAAGACATCTCGATCTTTCCCGATGCACCAAGGAACATTCCGGGATCAAGACCATCACTCGTGACCATCACTCACAACTGAAGTCACGACAAGTCAAGGAAGTTTGGAACAGTCAACAACACAAATATCAAGTTTCGAGGTTTTAACATTTCTTCAAGACATTTTCTTGATTTAATCCTACTTTAACTATGGGAGTTAAATCATACATGAACACTTTTGATGGCACCAAGTTCGTCCAATGGCATACGCGCGTCATGGCGTATATGGAACTCAAGGACTGTGCCCAAATTTTCAAAAATCTACCTCGAACTGCAGAAGATTATAACTCCAAGAATATATTAGCGCGAGTAATTATACTTGCTGCCATTGATGACTTACACGCGCGCATGGTATATACCACTGAAGATGCCGTCGAAATGATGAAGATCCTTCGTGACCGTTATGGTAACAAGTCCTTCGTTGGTCATGGACGCCTGATTGACGAAGTTACCCACATGCGCATGCGTCACAACGAAACACCTCGCTCTTATTGCGACCGGTTCGACCTTGCTATTAAAGATGCCACCAATGCTGGCATTAAGTTTTCTGACGAACAAGTCGTTCATTTCTTCCTTAATGGTTTGGACTCACGTTTCAACACGTTCGTGCAACTTCAAAGTCACCTGTTCCAACGCACGCCTATTGACGCCTCGACGCTTTCGCTCATCACCACGGAACTTCTCCAAGCGTATAACCGTGAACAATCGCGTTCAAACAGTCCACCACCGACTCCAGTCGATGAAGCTGCTCTGTCCCTTCGTCGTAATCAACGACGCAAACCACGTCGCAATGGACATGCTCAACCCGACACCAACTATGAAACAGTTTGTGCTTACTGCGACATACCCAATCACACTGAAGCCAACTGTCGTCAGAAGCAACGCGACCAGCGTCAACAAACTTCTTCTCAATCCAACCAACGACGTGTTCAATTCCAACCATCTTCCACGGCCTCCCTTGCGTCTCAGACTGCCGCAAACACACGTCACAACGCTCGCTCGTCTGTAAGCATGCTGACGATAGGGCCTCACTATACTCTCAATGCCTTCGAGTCTCCCGCTTCGTCATCTGCGTGGATCCTTGTCTCTGGCGCATCGGATCATTTCTGCAACGATGCTGCATGGTTTGAAGAACTTCAACCATTTGAGGGTACAGTTCGATCTGCCAATGGAAGTGACATGCCGATTGCAGGCACCGGTTTTGTCTTACTTGAGATGAACACACCCACCGGTATCGTTCCTGTCACTCCCCAAGATGTACTGTTCATTCCGAACCTACAGTACAACTTTTCTCCTTGTCGAGAGTAACTGATCGAGGATTCAACTCTCAGTTCCATCGTAATGCTTGCTACATTACTCGCGAAGAAGTTGTGTATGCTCAAGGCTTCAAACGCGACAACTTGTACTACCTCGAGATTGCAAACCCTTTGCCAACTCAGTCGTCTTCCACTCCTCACGTTGGTTTGTCCTTGTTGACAACTTCCGCTACTCCAACTCCAGCTGACCTTTGGCATGCTCGCATTGGTCATATTTGTGTGAAGTATACTGCCAAAACGTGTCAATACACTGATGGCATTGAGCTTGATGACTGCAAACATGCTTTTTGCGAAAGCTGCCTTGCTGGGAAGCAGTCTCGTTTACCCTTCCCCAAGCGCTCCATCTCCACAACTTCGGAACCGTTTGCTTTGGTACATTCGGACATTTGTGGACCTATGCGTCATCCTGCACTTAGTGATCGATCTCGGTATTTCATCACGTTTACCGATGATTATTCGCGTTATGGCTTTGTGTTCATTCTCAAGAACAAATCGGATGCTCTCCAATGCTTCAAGGAGTTCACTGCCTATTGCCGCACTCAATTCGATCTACCTGTGCGATGTCTCCGTTCCGACAATGGCGGTGAATACTTCTCGACTTTATTCTCCGAGTTCTTACTCGAGAATGGCATCCAACACGATGCGACCGTTCCGCATACCCCGCAGCAAAATGGTGTCAGTGAACGCATGAATCGCACTCTCGCCGAATGTGCAAGATCATTGCTTCACTTCTGCAAAGCACCTTTGCGATTTTGGGCCGAAGCTGTGTCTCATGCAATGTACCTACGGAATCGGACATACTCAGCGTCCACTCCTGGTATGACACCCTTCGAGAAACTATGGAAGTCTAAGCCTGATCTTGGTAATCTGCGTATTTTTGGCTGTGAAGCTTATGCGCATGTTGAATCGCATCAACGAACCAAGTTTACTTCCAAGACGATACGTGCCATGAATCTTGGTCACGAGCCTAACGTCAAAGGTTATCGTCTTTACACCTCAAGCCCAGAACGGATCATCGTCAGTCGTAATGTTGTCTTTAATGAAACCAAGAGTTTCTTTACTGAAGTACCGTCGGCTGATGAATCACCCGTCTCTCAACTCATTGATGAGATCGACGATGATGACGACCTGTCTCTAAGAGATGAGACTTTAGCACTACCTGCAGCTCCACCAGCTTCTACCATACCCGCTCCAAATGAAAGAACTGCGATCGTTCCAAGACGTTCGACTCGCATCCGTCGCTGCAATCCTCGCTACAATGTGCCTCCTGTACACATTCCTCAGTCCACGTTGGTTGAACCTTTAACACCAACAACAAGACCAATAGAGAGCACACCTCCCACACCTTCCATCACTGAAGCTGACACTTCCGAGTATCGCGTTGAGAACACACCTCCGCAACCATTCGATGACTCCACGTCTTCTCGTGTCGAGCCTGCTCCACAACAATCGCCTACTGAATCTCCTGCGGACATTCCATTGCCGTCCTCACCTTCACAAGGACCAATGCCTCGCACGGACACTCCTGCTGTCACTCCTGAGTTTGTTCCCGTCATGATGCCTCCTCCAGTGTCGACAGACTCGACTTCGTTCGACGAAGATGCGCTTTGTGAACAGTTTGAGTCCTTGGCACTCAGTTTGTTTCGCCTTCGACCTGAGGCAAAAAAATAATGTTGATGAACATCAACTGAGCAAGCAACATCGACTTCTTGTTGCTTTAGCCTTGCAATCAACCGGGCTACCTTCGACTATACGTCAAGCCCATGCTTCACCAGAGAAACATGAATGGATTTAGGCTACTGATGTCAAATACAATTCATTGATGCAACACAATACTCGGACTCTGTGTGAACTTCCACCTGACCGTAAACCCATTGGATGCCGATGGATCTTTACGAAGAAGTACGCTGCTGATGGTACTTTTTCACGCTACAAAGCACGCCTTGTTGCTCAAGGTTTCACTCAAGTTGCTGGCGTTGACTACACTGAAGTGTTTGCTCCTGTAATCCGCACTTCGAGCATTCGTTTCCTACTTGCTCTTGCTGCGATGCGTTCCATGCAAATCTGCCACATGGATGTGCAAACTGCTTTCCTCAACGGAAACCTCCAGGAAACACTCTACATGAAACAACCTCCGGGATATGTCCAACCTGGCTCAGAACATCTTGTCTGCCGTTTGAACAAGAGCATCTATGGACTTAAACAATCTTCCCGAGAATGGAACTCTGCATTGGATTCTTATTTTAAGTCACAACGCTTCGCGCAACTGAAGTCTGATCCATGCATCTACTTCCGACGTACACCCCAAGGTTTAGTTTTGGTGGGCGTATATGTCGACGACTTCATCCTTCTGTCCACTCACTCAAACTTAATGGACTCCACGAAGCGTGCCTTATCCGCTCGCTTCACCATGAAGGACTTGGGAACCTTAACCTACTGCCTCGGCATCGAAGTTAAACGCCTTGAGGATGGTTCCATTTTACTACACCAAAGCCGATACATCTCGGACATACTTGCTAAGCATGGCCTTGCCGACTGCAATCTAATTTCAACACCTCAGGACAGTCATATAGCCTCTTTCCGATCGTCTAGTTCTACACCCTCGTTGCCATTTCGCAATGTGGTGGGCGAACTGCTCTATCTCACGACGACAACGCGTCCTGATATCGCTTTTACTGTTACATTGCTTTCACGGCACCTCAACAACCCTGAAGAAGAACATCAACACATCGCTAAGCGTGTACTCCGCTACCTTCAAGGAACGAAAGATTATGGAATATGCTACACCAAGCAAGACTCCTCCGACTATCTCATTGAGATATTTGTCGATGCCGACTATGCCAATGATACAACCACTCGCAGATCCACCTCAGGCTATTTTCTATTCCTGAATGGATGTTTGATCTCGTGGAAATCCAAAGTTGCTTTGTCCACTTCCGAAGCCGAATACATTTCCATGTCTTATGGACTACAAGAAGCACTATGGCTCAAGTCATTGCTTGAAGAACTCGAGCTTTCTGTCAAACTGCCCATCATCGTTTATGAAGACAACCAAAGTACAATCAAGATGGCTGAAAACTCAATCCTTCAACAACGAACCAAGCACATTGATGTTCGTCATCACTTCATTCGAGACTTAGTCCGCGAGCACATCATCAAGATCGACTATTGCCCCACTAACGAAATGCTTGCTGACATGCTAACCAAAGCATTGCCTCGACCAAAGTTTCAAGAGCATCTCTCGAAAGTCATGACCCCTCTCTCTCACTACATCGAAGAAGAAAGTTTCAATTAGGGGGGAATGTTGAGACTTCTAGAATGTAATCTCAACTTTCACATTCGAGAAAGGTCTCTTAACTATAAAACAACTTGTATATTGCGTGTTCCAGAAGACTCCAGAAGACAAACGAAGACAAACGAAGACCACAGAAATCACACTAGGCCTAGCTAGCTTTCATGTTAACCATCTAATTCACTTTCCAACTTCCCTTCTAGAGTTGGCATGTCTTCTTGCTACGTACAGCTTCATCAAGAAGCTCGCGCCACTCAATTCCCTGGATGGCATTCTACTTGAAACGATGTATCTCTTCTTGCCGTCGCTCGTGACTTAATCGCGCTGGAAGTGAACGGCACGGGCGCATTCGGTCATGTTGGCGTGGCCCAGTCCGTCTTGACCGCAGGCTGTGGCGTCTTGACAACGATTCCACTCCTTTTGTACGCCGAAGCTGCGCCGTTAATTTCCTTTACACTCTTGGGGATCTTGCAGTACTCGTCGACGCTGTTGAATTTCATGATTGGCATCTTTGTCTACGACGAACCGTTCTCGCTGCCAAAGCTTGTCCATGCGGTGCATGTAGCACAAGTCAATGTAGTCGGTACCAAGGAGCTGCAACTAATCGGCCAACTGAGACCGCAATACTTCTTCTTTGCCGGAGACTTTGAATCCTTCAGCGGTGACTAGGGCTCCAAACTTGGTGCAGATGACAAACTTGTCACGGCTATGTTGCTTGATAGCTTTGCCAATCCACTCTTCATTGGTAAAGTTGCCACCGCCATCAGCACCAAACGACTGGTAGACCCACGCTGTGTCAAGACGCCGAGCTCCAAGGCTTTCGAAAGCGTTCGGAGCGATTCTTCTTCTTTAGTGGCGCGGTCAAAGTTGCCATAGAGGGCAGTCATTCCCATACAGCCGAGGTCTTGGGCAGAACAGACGAGACCTTGGGAGCCGAGAGGACGTTGAGGAGCTTGAACCATGTTGAAAGAGGAGTGAAAATTGAATAATGAGGCTGTGAAACAAAGCACTCATTGGAGTGGACGTAGTCGGCAATGATTACCACATGTGCTGCTTGGTAAACATTCCAATGATTGCCAAAGGGACAAAATGGAAATCATGGAGTGATCGTCAGGCAAACCTTATTTGTGGATGACTGAAGTACACCCCAGGCTGTACTCAAGTCATACTCACTGCGTACTTCTAGGAACAAGTAGCTACGATGCCAAGTTGATTCAACTTGATTGCTCCATATACTCATGATTAAGCGGGCAAAGTCGATGCGCATTGCCGAATGTGACCACTGGTTGCTTGGACCAGAGTGATTTTTTTTGTCCAGCTGGGGTATTGAGAGTGGCATGTGACGTGGTGGATTTTTGCGTCCATGGCATTTGTTGGGATTCGGGGTCAAGAGCACACACAGAATACTGCACTGGAATCCATACTATGCCGAGGTGACGACTTCGATGGGCAAAAGCCGTGTGATGTAAAATTCTCGATTGAAAGCTAACGTTAGCTGCCAATAAGCTCGTTGTTGGAACTTGGATCTGGGAGTTGCGATATGTGCAAGGACTGCTATTTGAGCTGGTTGTCATGCAAAGTTTTCTTTGTAGACTCTGAAACCAACGAGAGTTCGCTCTTGTTCCTTGCTATATCACGTCAGAATGAATGGGAACAATTGATGAAACAATTCATGGTGAAGATTCTTTGCAATCTGGTCTGTGGATTGTGAGCCAGCCCTAAAGTACGATTGCCATAAACGTCAAATGGCAATCAACCAAACTACAATACAATCCAAGACCAAAACTTTCTGGTCCATGGATCTGCTATACAAGTCTTGACTGTAAGACATCTGCAAGTTCAAGTGTCTTCCTGGCCAGCTTGATTAGCTATCAAAGTCATTTTTCATTTTTCCATCGTCTCTCAACATGGTGCAAGTCCCTCAACGTCCTCTCGGCTCGCAAGGTCTCGTCTGCTCTGCCCAAGGTCTCGGCTGCATGGGAATGACTGCCTTCTATGGCAACTTTGACCGCGCCGCTCAAGAAGAAGAATCGCTGCGAACCATTGCCAAAGCCTTGGAACTTGGTATCAACTTGCACGACACAGCGTGGATCTACCAGTCTTTTGGTGCTGGTGGCGGTGGCAACTTCACCAACGAAGAATTGGTCGGTAAAGCTATCAAGCAACATGGTCGTGAGAAATTTGTGATCGCTACCAAGTTTGGCTTTGTTCTGTAGTATATCCGCGAAGCCACCGCCGCAAAAACAACCAAATGGGGGAGTGCCGCCTCCAGTGAACACGCAATTGATTGACTTGGACAGTAGGCCGCAGATAATGAACTAACTACTTGAATCCAATCTTCACTTGAACGTCTTTTCCTTCTATCTTGAGCGCGTCGGTTCAACAGTGACCCTTCATCTTGAAACCGGCGACTCTTCATCTTGAAACTCCTTCGTCGCTTCAACTGCGGTTCACGATTGGCAGCACCGGCTGTCCCGAGGACGAGCCTATGATGCGGCTGGACATGGCTTAACCACGTCACAGCACACAGCACACCCCCCAAGCCATGTCCACCGGACATAGACTCGGTCTTCGACTTGAACCACGACTAGATCGCAGCATCAAAGTCTTCACTTCTCCCTTGAGCTTGAGCCACGGCTTGACCACGGCATCAACGCTCCACTTCAACGCGCACCTCGACTAGATCGCAGCAGCTGCGTTCTTGATTCCGTCTTGAGCCCCAACTACATAGCAGCCTCAAGCGCTTCGCGTATCTTCTTCGACTTGATCGTCTTCGCATACGCTTGCACAACTGCCGGACATTCACGCATGAGTTTGCTGAGTCGTTCCCATGATGCTTTGAGCTCTTCGAGAACTTCCCAGTGAACGAGTAGCACGTATTCGCCAGCGTCTTTGTCCAGCTTGTGCGTAGAGATAGAGCTAACCTTCAACATGATTCCTTGTTCAAAGATGTGTTCGAGTATTTCTTCCGTGACTTCAAAGCTTTCCTCGGCATACATCTTGACATGTGAACTTGTCGTCTTTCTTTCGTCAGCAGATGTTCAATCTCCAGGGAATACTCATTGACTTGTGTGACGCGATACGGTCCTAGCCAGGTGACAAGCAGCTTCGGGTGATGATTTTCGTCCACTCTTGACCATAGCACATAGTCGCCTTCACACACATTGCATGCTTCTGCATCCGCCGTCGCAATCATCGCCTTCGTAGCTCGCGCTTCGTTCTTGTCGAGGATCGCTTTGTGGAGGACTTGTAGACTTGCACGCAGTTCGTCGAGGCTGCTTCGGACATCGGCGCCAGGAGGCCCGACGTCACGAAGGCCTGCCCCTAAAATGATCGCATCCAGTGGGGTAGTTGGCTCCAATCCCGTAAACAGTTCCATGGGTGACTTGTTCGCTAACGATGGCACTGGCGTCTGGTTGAGGTTGGCTTGAACGACAGGCAGTAGATAGTCCCATTGATGTTCCGCTAGCCGGAATTCGCGCAGCATCACACGTATCACTTGGAGTATGTCGCGATTCATTCGTTCCACCGTTCCATTTCGCCACGGGCAGTAAGCTAGGGTAAAGTCGTGTTTGACTTTGAACTTGTGCGCGAGAGCTTTGACCGCAATGTTCTTGAAGTGTGTCCCTTGATCACTGATCCAGACTCTCGGCATCCCAAAGCGCTTCGCCCAATCCACGAGTGCATCCACACAGACTTGACTTGTTGGTGCATCGCAGGCCACTAGCTCACAGAAATGTGTCAAATCGTCCTTGAGAACCAGAACATATTTCGATCCACCTAGTGCTTCACCCATAAACAGATAATCAAAGTGTAGTCCTTCGTTTCTTCGCTTGGCGTGCCATGTTGGTGCATAAGGTCGATGCACCACCCTTCCCCCTTTCACATGAGGACATAGAAGGCATCCAGCGATGAAATTCCCGGCTTGTTCGTTGAGCCGCTCGATCCAAAATATGCGCCTCACGTGGTTGACTAGCGCCGCTTGGCCGCGATGTCCCATGCTTCCACAGTGAGCAACCACCATAATTCGTTGAATCAAGTCTTCAGCGGCCGCTGGAATCCAAAGCCGTCCATCGACAATCCATGGTTGATCGTCCGATGTACGCTTCGCTTCCTTGGGTCTTGCGTTGGCGTGAGCAGCTTGTGCCTTCATAATGTCGTTAATACATGGCCAAATAAAGTTGTCGTCATCGAGCGGTCGTAGAGTGTTTCGCTTTGGCGTAGGTCGCGGTTGCTTGTGTTTCTTCGTCCACCGCGCCGCTAGCACCATGTGGGTCGCCGTGCCTGAAGCCGGCCGACCCCATCGACTCATCATGTCTGCCCAAAGGTTGTGGATGCCGTCGATGTGCTCAATAGTGTATCGATAACCGCCGATAATCGCCGCCCATCGCATCAACTTGCCACGCGTGTGTTCCGGCCACTCTTTGCCCGGTGCAAAGATGTGAATCAAGTTCTTGTGATCGCAGTACATCCTAAATCCTCCAGGTCGCATCAGTAGATAATTCAACTTTTCGCAAGCACGCGCAATAGGATAGGCTTCCTTTTCGATCACTGACCATGACTTCTGGGCACCGGTAAACATTCCAGACTGACAAACAAGCATTTCGTGCGATTGCTCTTGAATCGGTAGTTTGTCGTCGAGTTTGTCCACCTGCGTAACAATAATAGACCATCCTTGATCGCTTGCGTCCGTGAACAGACACAGCGTGGCGTGAGCACGGGGGTGCGACAAGTCCACCGCCGTCCGCATCTTGGACTTCACGGCGTCAAAGCATCTTTTTCTTCTTGAGTAAGCTCGATTTTGATGCCGCTCGCGATCCGCTTCTTCTTGGCCTTGCCTTCGAGCGCTTTGTTCTGTGCTTGTTGGAGTGGCTCGACAGTCGTCGCGTACTCTGTGATCGATTCTCTGATCCAAATGAACTGTTGCAGGTCGCCAGTATTTGTCGGGTAGGGGATTACACACAGCAGTTCGATTCTCGCGGGATCTTGCCGTACGCCGTCACCACTGAGAATGCGCCCACACCACTTGACTTCGCTCGTGAACAGCACTGTCTTCGCGGGAGATAGCTTGAATCCATAGCGGTCGACTAGGCCAAAGAATTCGCGTAGCACTTCAGTGTATTCTTCAGGGTCTTTCGCATAAACTAGGATGTCATCAATCCAAACAAGTAGGTGCTTCAACAGCAGAGAAGCATAACACTCCTCGCTCGTCGCTTGCACGTAAAGAGCAGAGTCCACATGACCTTGCATCACCCGATCCGGTGTGTAAACCCATCCATTCAGCATAAACGATAGCATTTCGCGACTGTCTTCATGCAGCACACAAAACACACACGTTATCCTTGCTGGTCGTAACCAGGCGCGCCACTTTTCGTTTCTTGTTTCATTTCTCGCGCACGACTTGGGCCTCGGCTCATCGCTTGGTTCTGTTGGGTGTTCTCCAATACGCTTCTGTATTCTTCGGCGCGCTGTTTCTGTTCTTGGTTGAAACGGAACAAATCGTCCGCTTTGACCTTCGCTCGTTCGCTTCCTTCGCCAACAAAACCGCGTTCCGTACCCCAACCACGCATCGTGGGTTTCTCACAATGGACCTTTATAGGAGAGTTATTGCGTCGTTTGACGTCACCGTTCGTCCATCCCATCGGAGGACTTCGCTTCTTCTTTTCCATCTGCTCTTGTGCTGGATGAGTCGATCGGATGCTTCGATTCGTTCCATATGCAACTTGAGGAGTTTTGCAAACGCTGTCATCGAGTCGATCGGCTCCTTCTTGATCTCAAATCGCACCAGATTCGACAAACCAGGCGGGTCGATGCGATAGACGACAGCTTTGAGAAACATCTTGAGGCTTCCTTTCACTTTCAGGTCCTATTGCAAAGCATATTTGTCGATAACATCGTTCACTTGTTTCATGAACTGGCCCAGGCGACTGGCCACCGAGCCTTGAGCCGGCATGCGCAGTCCCTTGCAGTAATTGTCGAGGTCGGCTTCGGTAATCCCAAATGAATGTGTCGGTGTGTTAAGAATCTCGTCAATTTTTTTCTTGAGGCCTTCTTCATCTACTTCTTCGAACCACACGCATTCACACATAGCACGCAGTAGATCAGGATCACATGACTGCAGGTATCCCATCTTTCGGTCGAGTGCACGCGCTCCATGGTGTTTGGCGAGCTCGTCAAGCTGTCGTTCATACTCCAGTCGCGCTCTTTTCCACTCTACAAGGAATTCACGGTCGAAATCTGTGATTCGCGGGTGCTTGATGTTGGAGACAATGACCGTGGTGCTCTTCCTTTCCTCTCGGATTTGTCTTGCCATCCGATTTGCAGCCGCTTTGTCTTCCCGCTTTTTCATCGCTTTGATTTCCTGTCTTTTTCTCTCTTTGCGGATTGCCTTGACTCGTTCTTGTTCATCCTCACTGAGTTGACTGTCTGTCGACACGTCTGAGCCTTCAGGAGGTTCATAGCCTGACGCACGGTGTTTCGCTTCCCTGCGTTCGCGTCGAATCCGATTCCTTTCTCGCTCTTAGTACTTTCCTTGTCTTCTCGTCGACTTCTCGCTCTGGGCTGTCTTCTTCGATGTACACGTTGCCAAGCCTGTCTCGCACATACCGCTGTCCATCTTCCCAGAAGACTTCCTCATCCAGACCGTCATCGCCTTTCGGCGAGCCAGTCCCGGATGTGTTCATCTCAGGTAAAATTTCCAACTGTGGCTCTCCTTCAACAGGGCTGGCCTCTGGCGTATCCGTATCCGGAGGATTGGTACGTGGGGCCCTGTATCCGGATGGTCGTCATGCACAGATTCTTCGTCTGAGCGATCCATATCCGGAAAGCGTTGTGTTCACGCACACACAACTAAAGTTAACTTTGTAGTATGTCCGCGAAGCCACCGCCGCAAAAACAACCAAATGGGGGAGTGCCGCCTCCAGTGAACACGCAATTGATTGACTTGGGCAGTAGGCCGCAGATAATGAACTAACTACTTGAATCCAATCTTCACTTGAACGTCTTTTCCTTCTATCTTGAGCGTGTCGGTTCAACGGTGACCCTTCATCTTGAAACCGGCGACTCTTCATCTTGAAACTCCTTCGTCGCTTCAACTGCGGTTCACGATTGGCAGCACCGGCTGTCCCGAGGACGAGCCTATGATGCGGCTGGACATGGCTTAACCACGTCACAGCACACATCAGTTCCCTCTGCAAAAGGATTCACAATTTCTGGCAAGGAAGACGTACTGCGATCCCAGTTAGCCGATTCGTTGCAGCGTCTTGGTACTGACTACATTGATTTGTACTACATGCACCGCATGGACCCCGAGACTCCCATCGAAGACACCATGCGAGTGCTCAAATCGTTGGTGGAAGAAGGCAAGATCAAGTACATTGGGCTGTCGGAATGCACGCCTTCGGAACTGCGTCGAGCTCATGCGATTCATCCCGTGACGGCGATTCAAATGGAATGGTCGCTTCAATCGCGCGACTTGGAAGCTGCGGTTGTCCCTGTGGCCCGTGAGCTTGGTGTGGGTATCGTGGCGTACTCTCCTTTGTGCCGTGGTTTCCTCACAGCTATCGATTCTTTTGACAAGCTAGAGGAAAACGACTTCCGCAGAAATTTGCCACGATACTCGGATAACACTTTGGAACAAAGCAAGGCCAAGGTGGCTCGATTCTTCGAGATTGCCAAGGAGAAGAAGTGTACGCCAGCTCAATTAGCCCTTGCTTGGGTCCATGCTCAAGGTCCTAATGTGTTTCCCATTCCTGGGACGAAATCGTCGACTCGTATTGTAGAAAATGCTGAAGCTGTGGACATTCACTTGACACCTGAAGACGTCAAAGCCATCGCTGCAGCTGCTGAATCGATTGAACGTGCTCGTTATCCTGGACAAGAGGTGACTTTCAACGCCCGACTGGATAACATCTAGACCGATTGAATTCGATGGAGCTCTAGCTAAAGACCATCAACAAAATTCACTTTGGAGTATGTCTGATGTGTCCATTATATCCACGACGAATGAAGAATGTGGTCGCTCTTGCTCCATGGTCGATCCTTGTTGAAACTTGGATGCTGAAGCTGCTGGGACTTCAGTGATTTCCTTACGAGCTGGCATTTTTCGATTGTTTCCTTGTGTCTCTAGCTCCGATAATACCAAAAAGCAAGTCCAAGGCACAGCGTCGCGCGGGTGGACATGATAGTAATGCAAATCCAATCTTAATAGGGACAGCAGTCTTCGCAACTGATCGTTTCATTGCCTTTGACGCACGTCAGATGAGACAAGAGCCTTGGAAAAGCGAGTTGAAACAGTACAAAGGGGGGGCTGTGGTTCAAACTGATCTTGGCCAAGATGTAGCTGGTTTCATCGTTGCAAGTGGTCGTAGTCGGTAGCATGCTATAAATCTGTAGAACTGTCCTGTGCACTGATATTTCTGCTCTTTCAGACCTCATCGAGGATGAGGACGCGTTGTGCTTTGATTTCAAGTCAACTTTGTATTTTGACGGGAATATGTTTGCATTTCATGAAGTTACGACGATATACAACGCATCTCAATCGGCGAAATAGAACATGCGTCTACAAATTGTCCAAGCGAGCATTGAATGTCGTGTCTGGTCCATCGTATCGTGCACCCTCAATGGATTCAGCTGCAGCAGCGATGGCCACAACATCTTCAGGGGTCAAGTGAATGTCGACAGCCTCAGCATTTTCCACAATACGAGTCGACGATTTCGTGCCAGGAATGGGAAACACATCAGGGCCTTGAGCATGGACCCAAGCAAGAGCCAATTGAGCTGGCGTACACTTCTTCTCCTTGGCGATATCGAAGAATCGAGCCACCTTGGCCTTGCTTTGCTCCAACTTGTCACTCGAGTATCGAGGAAGGGTGCGTCGCCAGTCGTTTTCTTCGAGTTTGTCAAATGTGTCAATAGCTGTGAGGAAACCACGGCACAATGGAGAGTACGCCACAATACCCACACCGAGTTCACGGGCCACAGGCACCACCGCAGCTTCCAAGTCGCGCGATTGAAGCGACCATTCCATTTGAATCGCCGTCACGGGATGAATCGCATGAGCTCGACGAAGTTCCGACGGTGTGCATTCAGACAATCCGATGTATTTGATCGTGCCTGCTTCCACCAACGATTTGAGCACTCGCATGGTGTCTTCGATGGGAGTCTCGGGGTCCATGCGGTGCATGTAGTACAAATCAATGTAGTCAGTACCAAGACGCTGCAACGAATCGGCTAACTGGGATCGCAAGACATCCTCTTTGCCAGAAATTTTTAATCCTTCCGCAGACGGGGCAAAGCCAAACTTGGTAGCGATCACAAATTTGTCACGACCATGTTGCTTGATGGCTTTACCGACCAATTCTTCGTTGATGAAGTTGCCGCCACCACCAGCACCGAACGACTGGTAGATCCACGCCGTGTCGAGCATGTTGATACCAAGTTCCAAGGCTTTCGAAATGGTTCGCAGCGATTCTTCTTCTTGAGCGGCGCGGTCAAAGTTGCCATAGAAGGCAGTCATTCCCATGCAGCCGAGACCTTGGGCGGAGCAGACGAGACCTTGCGAGCCGAGAGGACGTTGAGGGACTTGAACCATGTTGAACGATGAGTGAAAATTGAATAATGAGATCTCTGACAGTGCAAACAGTCGTCAGTGAGGCGAACGACGATCGTGTTCCTTGGATTAACTGGAGCAAAGTATGGTTTGGCCCAACGAGAGGATTCACGCTGAGGAACTTGACAATCGACAATCTTGCAAATATCAATATATTGCCAACAATATAATATACAGTATTGTTGGCAATATATATTGATAGGGTGTCAGACGCACCCAGATGCACCCTCCACATGGTCCAACTTTCAACCAATCGCGCCGATGATTGCCATGGAAACTCCCGTGGCAATCAAAAGATGGAGATGTCAGTGCGACAGCCGAAACAGATTCATCCATGGATCAAACCATACTTTGCTCCAGTTAATCCAAGGAACACGATCGTCGTTCGCCTCACCGACGACTGTTTGCACTGTCAGAGATCTCATTATTCAATTTTCACTCATCGTTCAACATGGTTCAAGTCCCTCAACGTCCTCTCGGCTCGCAAGGTCTCGTCTGCTCCGCCCAAGGTCTCGGCTGCATGGGAATGACTGCCTTCTATGGCAACTTTGACCGCGCCGCTCAAGAAGAAGAATCGCTGCGAACCATTTCGAAAGCCTTGGAACTTGGTATCAACATGCTCGACACGGCGTGGATCTACCAGTCGTTCGGTGCTGGTGGTGGCGGCAACTTCATCAACGAAGAATTGGTCGGTAAAGCCATCAAGCAACATGGTCGTGACAAATTTGTGATCGCTACCAAGTTTGGCTTTGCCCCGTCTGCGGAAGGATTAAAAATTTCTGGCAAAGAGGATGTCTTGCGATCCCAGTTAGCCGATTCGTTGCAGCGTCTTGGTACTGACTACATTGATTTGTACTACATGCACCGCATGGACCCCGAGACTCCCATCGAAGACACCATGCGAGTGCTCAAATCGTTGGTGGAAGCAGGCACGATCAAATACATCGGATTGTCTGAATGCACACCGTCGGAACTTCGTCGAGCTCATGCGATTCATCCCGTGACGGCGATTCAAATGGAATGGTCGCTTCAATCGCGCGACTTGGAAGCTGCGGTGGTGCCTGTGGCCCGTGAACTCGGTGTGGGTATTGTGGCGTACTCTCCATTGTGCCGTGGTTTCCTCACAGCTATTGACACATTTGACAAACTCGAAGAAAACGACTGGCGACGCACCCTTCCTCGATACTCGAGTGACAAGTTGGAGCAAAGCAAGGCCAAGGTGGCTCGATTCTTCGATATCGCCAAGGAGAAGAAGTGTACGCCAGCTCAATTGGCTCTTGCTTGGGTCCATGCTCAAGGCCCTGATGTGTTTCCCATTCCTGGCACGAAATCGTCGACTCGTATTGTGGAAAATGCTGAGGCTGTCGACATTCACTTGACCCCTGAAGATGTTGAAGCCATTGCATCAGCTGCAGCATCCATCGACGGTGCTCGCTACTCTGGTCCAGACTCGACGTTCAATGCTCGCCTGGACAATTTGTAGTGCCTTCGTAGTTTAATGCCTATGAACTGTAGTTCGTGGTAATTTGATGCAATGCAAACATGCTCCCGTCAAAGTCGGACTTCTCATAGTCAAAAGCTTCCACGTGTCTATGTAGGCTTCTGCATCACCAGCTACAACTCAGTCAACTACCGCTCCCCTTAGTGTGTCTCCTTCATTGTTTTCAATGGCTGGTTCATCAATCGTCAACTTGAAAAGTGGTCACCGAGAGGCCCATCCAGACGCGGCTGCGGTTTCAACAAAACATGGCGGCTTGCTCTTCTGCATGACTCATAATCCGTCACACCACGAGGAGAGAAGCCATCGGGCTTTGTAGAATCCATGGCGTTGCCAGCGCGGTGTCCAATACTTGGCGACCGATGATAAATTTTATCGACAAAACGATTCCATATGCGATGGAATTGACTCTTCCATTCTGGCGCAGCGGATTTTGCACGATGCAGAAGCCTTAGCTGCCTCAAATGTAGAAGCCACAGCCTCGGAGAAGATCACGCGACGATCACTTTTCATTTTCCCCGCTCTCTTGCGACAGCGAATGTCCTTGGAATTGCCCCTCACCTGTCGCGACCAAATGAGCCTCAGCCGGGCCAACCTCAGTTTCCTTATCAATGCCCCCTTCATTCACCCCAATTCCACTTTCAACACCCATTTCAACGCATCTGCCATCGAAATCTTCATTCCCTCAAGCTATCAATGCCGCACAATCAAGGGAGTGTCCAAGACAACGAGACTAGCAAGAATACACAAGAGCAAAAGCAATAACACAATTGTCATATCGTCAAAACGAAAAGTGATCGCCGCGTGAAAATCGTCCCGACGAGCTTGTGGTTTCTACGATGGGACCATCGTGGAGCGGCGGAGTTTCTGCCATGCAGATGCCAACGCAGTCCCCATCGTAGAAACCGCACGCTCGTCGTGATGATTTTCACACGGCGATCACTTTATACCTACGATGGCGATTGTATTGCTTTTGCTCTTGAGTATTCTTGCGATGGCTGGTTGTCTTGGACACCCCCTCATGGAAGCCACGATCTTCCACTCGCCACCTTCTGCGACCTTGTCTTTTCAATCGATGCCCTTCGAGGCCCAAACACCAACGATGACAGAAGAAACTACAACTAGGCCAACGTCAGTTCCATCAACATCAACGCCCCCTTCATTTCCTTCAACTCCTCTTCCAACGCTGCTTCCGACGCTTATACCGTCGAAAGCTTGTCACTTCCGAGCTGCCAACGAGTCAACCCATCCGTGACAAGGAGAATGGGCTTGCTCGATATTGGATTGGCATCCTCATTGTTTCCACACTCGTGGTGGTGGTTTGTCTTGGCCATGTGGTTTGGCGCTGTCGGGACTTAAGTCGCAAGAAAAAGTTCATGGAAACACTATCCTTGGTCGAAGTTATCACTCCAGTCGATATTATCATCCAAATCTCAACAACCATCGACTATGCTGCGAGCATGACCCCAACGGATGACAGCGATACTTGACCCGTATTCAACCTCTTGAACTCCAAATCATTACGAGGAGTATTCGCTCCACAACTACGGCTGTGATGTTCTATCACTTTTGTCATTTAACAGCGGCGGGGATGCCATGAACGACCTGGATATAGAGGATGGATATTGCTTGTCAAATTCTGTATCTGACAATGACATCATCGACAATGACGACTTGGATATTGCCGGCAGTGCACTTGAATCGGGAAACTCGCTCGACTTGTCGTGGGTATCTCGCATGGGTACGAGTAGGTTGAGTAGCATAAATCAATCGCTAATCCATGTTCTGTTTGCATGATGAATATTGGACAATCAAGCCAACCACTACGGTCAGCTTGACTTCTCAAGAGAACACGTGGGTTGACGACTCTGTCATCACAGTTTTAAGACGCTTCTGCTTGTGCATTGTGAGTGAGCTCTGGTGTCTGCCGTAAGCGAAAAATGTAAAGATTGATGGAGTTATAGACAGGTAGCTACAAGGCTCCTCCGATGGGACGACTCTAAATGTCATTTAGTCGGGCGTTGAACGTCGAGTCTGGACCAGAGTAGCGAGCACCGTCGATGGATGCTGCAGCTGATGCAATGGCTTCAACATCTTCAGGGGTCAAGTGAATGTCGACAGCCTCAGCATTTTCCACAATACGAGTCGACGATTTCGTGCCAGGAATGGGAAACACATCAGGGCCTTGAGCATGGACCCAAGCAAGAGCCAATTGAGCTGGCGTACACTTCTTCTCCTTGGCGATATCGAAGAATCGAGCCACCTTGGCCTTGCTTTGCTCCAACTTGTCACTCGAGTATCGAGGAAGGGTGCGTCGCCAGTCGTTTTCTTCGAGTTTGTCAAATGTGTCAATAGCTGTGAGGAAACCACGGCACAATGGAGAGTACGCCACAATACCCACACCGAGTTCACGGGCCACAGGCACCACCGCAGCTTCCAAGTCGCGCGATTGAAGCGACCATTCCATTTGAATCGCCGTCACGGGATGAATCGCATGAGCTCGACGAAGTTCCGACGGTGTGCATTCAGACAATCCGATGTATTTGATCGTGCCTGCTTCCACCAACGATTTGAGCACTCGCATGGTGTCTTCGATGGGAGTCTCGGGGTCCATGCGGTGCATGTAGTACAAATCAATGTAGTCAGTACCAAGACGCTGCAACGAATCGGCTAACTGGGATCGCAAGACATCCTCTTTGCCAGAAATTTTTAATCCTTCCGCAGACGGGGCAAAGCCAAACTTGGTAGCGATCACAAATTTGTCACGACCATGTTGCTTGATGGCTTTACCGACCAATTCTTCGTTGATGAAGTTGCCGCCACCACCAGCACCGAACGACTGGTAGATCCACGCCGTGTCGAGCATGTTGATACCAAGTTCCAAGGCTTTCGAAATGGTTCGCAGCGATTCTTCTTCTTGAGCGGCGCGGTCAAAGTTGCCATAGAAGGCAGTCATTCCCATGCAGCCGAGACCTTGGGCGGAGCAGACGAGACCTTGCGAGCCGAGAGGACGTTGAGGGACTTGAACCATGTTGAACGATGAGTGAAAATTGAATAATGAGATCTCTGACAGTGCAAACAGTCGTCGGTGAGGCGAACGACGATCGTGTTCCTTGGATTAACTGGAGCAAAGTATGGTTTGATCCATGGATGAATCTGTTTCGGCTGTCGCACTGACATCTCCATCTTTTGATTGCCACGGGAGTTTCCATGGCAATCATCGGCGCGATTGGTTGAAAGTTGGACCATGTGGAGGGTGCATCTGGGTGCGTCTGACACCCTATCAATATATATTGCCAACAATACTGTATATTATATTGTTGGCAATATATTGATATTTGCAAGATTGTCGATTGTCAAGTTCCTCAGCGTGAATCCTCTCGTTGGGCCAAACCATACTTTGCTCCAGTTAATCCAAGGAACACGATCGTCGTTCGCCTCACTGACGACTGTTTGCACTGTCAGAGATCTCATTATTCAATTTTCACTCATCGTTCAACATGGTTCAAGTCCCTCAACGTCCTCTCGGCTCGCAAGGTCTCGTCTGCTCCGCCCAAGGTCTCGGCTGCATGGGAATGACTGCCTTCTATGGCAACTTTGACCGCGCCGCTCAAGAAGAAGAATCGCTGCGAACCATTTCGAAAGCCTTGGAACTTGGTATCAACATGCTCGACACGGCGTGGATCTACCAGTCGTTCGGTGCTGGTGGTGGCGGCAACTTCATCAACGAAGAATTGGTCGGTAAAGCCATCAAGCAACATGGTCGTGACAAATTTGTGATCGCTACCAAGTTTGGCTTTGCCCCGTCTGCGGAAGGATTAAAAATTTCTGGCAAAGAGGATGTCTTGCGATCCCAGTTAGCCGATTCGTTGCAGCGTCTTGGTACTGACTACATTGATTTGTACTACATGCACCGCATGGACCCCGAGACTCCCATCGAAGACACCATGCGAGTGCTCAAATCGTTGGTGGAAGCAGGCACGATCAAATACATCGGATTGTCTGAATGCACACCGTCGGAACTTCGTCGAGCTCATGCGATTCATCCCGTGACGGCGATTCAAATGGAATGGTCGCTTCAATCGCGCGACTTGGAAGCTGCGGTGGTGCCTGTGGCCCGTGAACTCGGTGTGGGTATTGTGGCGTACTCTCCATTGTGCCGTGGTTTCCTCACAGCTATTGACACATTTGACAAACTCGAAGAAAACGACTGGCGACGCACCCTTCCTCGATACTCGAGTGACAAGTTGGAGCAAAGCAAGGCCAAGGTGGCTCGATTCTTCGATATCGCCAAGGAGAAGAAGTGTACGCCAGCTCAATTGGCTCTTGCTTGGGTCCATGCTCAAGGCCCTGATGTGTTTCCCATTCCTGGCACGAAATCGTCGACTCGTATTGTGGAAAATGCTGAGGCTGTCGACATTCACTTGACCCCTGAAGATGTTGAAGCCATTGCATCAGCTGCAGCATCCATCGACGGTGCTCGCTACTCTGGTCCAGACTCGACGTTCAATGCTCGCCTGGACAATTTGTAGTGCCTTCGTAGTTTAATGCCTATGAACTGTAGTTCGTGGTAATTTGATGCAATGCAAACATGCTCCCGTCAAAGTCGGACTTCTCATAGTCAAAAGCTTCCACGCGTCTATGTATGGTCGCAGCAAAGGTGATACCAGCGCTCTTGTTTCCCGAGAAGGTCGCTCGTCTGATTGCCAAAGTCACCATACCTCATTCTACGAGGACGATCTTTCTACCAATTGAGTGACCTTGAGACTTTCGTGATGGAGCCATCAACCAAGCTGCCTCTTGCGATATCGAGCAATTGTCTTGTATGTCCAGGAGCTACAATGCAAACAGAACATGTATTAAAGTTTAACTTATGCCAAACTGATTGACATGAGCTGATTTGTGTCAAAGCGCGACTGCCACGACAACTCGAGTGAGTTCTGTCCTTCAATTTCACCTTCAAATCTGTTCAAGTCGTCATCATAGTTGCTGTCACCATTGTTAGATCCTGAAAATGACCAAGAGTTTCCATCGCCCACTGTCACTGGTGCTGGATCGAGAAATTGACAAAGCAAGTTCACGGGCGCTGCAGCTGTAGTCATAAATTGAATCGTCGTGGTAGTTCATCGGAGTCATGCAAGTTGCATATTGATCATGGATCGAAAAGCCCATGTAGTTTGATGGCGTCACATTGGCTGCATAGCCGAGTGCCGATGAAACTTGGATGGTGTAGTCGGATGGGGTTGAGATACCATCAAAGGATGACATTTTCACGAGTTCTCTCTTTCTTCTCAAGCTCTGACAGCGCCAAACCACAAGCACAAGACAAAGCACCACAATGAGAGTGGAAACTATAAGGATGGAAAACCAACGTTGAGCAAACCACATCTCTTTGTAGGCTGGTGGCGTGTCTTTGTCAGAGCGTGTGCTGTTTCCCTGAAACCGCCGCGTTTCGTCAACTCAAACACACAGATAGGGGAGTGCCGCCTCCCGTGAATATGCACTTGATTGACTTGCGCAGCAGCTAGCAAAACTCAAACTGAGACTAAGATCTAAATCTCAACTTCTCTTCCTTGACTTGTTGAACTCTTGATTGTCTTCTCACCGACCGTACGGCAGTCTTCCGGCTGAGCCTTGGTCGTTGAATCTTGGTCTTGATCTTGAAGTGGCTTCAACGTGCAATTCACTGGCGGCAGACACTCGGCTGTTCGGAGAACAAGCCTGTGACGTGGCGGAGTACGGCTTAACCACACCACCGCACACATCACACACCCCAAGCCATGCTCCGCTAGGAAACATGCTTGGTTGAAACCATGAGCTACTTCGCCATCGCAGCCTCAAGGTCTTCTCGCGCTTTCTTGGACTTGATCGTCTTTACATACGCTCGCACCACTGCAGGACATTCGCGCGTCAACTTGCTGAGCAGCTCCCATGAGGCTTCGATGTCTTCAAGGCCTTCTCAGCGTACAATCAGGGCATACTCGCTAGCATCTCGATCGATCTTGTGCTGCAGAATAGCGCTAACCTTCAGTAGAATACCTTGTTCTGAGATGTGCTCGAGTATTTCTTCCGTGACTTGGAAGCTCTCATCAGCATACAGCTTGATCCTTGACAGATGGGCTTGACGTCGCTCCTTCGTGAGTAGATGTTCGATTTCGACTGAGTACTCGCCGACTTCTGTCACTTGATAGGGTCCAAGCCATGACACGAGAAGCTTCGGATGATGCTTCTCGTCGACTCTTGACCATAGCACGTAGTCTCCTTCGCACACATTGCAGGCTTCAGCGTTCGCAGTCGCAGCCGTTGCTCTTTGTGCACGTGTTTCGTTCTTCTGGAGGACTTGCTTGTGCATCGCTTGTAGACTCAGTCGCAGTTCTTCGAGGCTGCTTCGGACATCGACGCTGGATAGCTCGACGTCACGAAGTCCTTCATCGAGACCTAGTACAATCACATCCAAAGGTGTAGTGGGTTCCAATCCTGTAAAGAGCTCCATAGGCGACTTGTTTGCGATGGATGGCATTGGCGTCTGATTGAGATTCGCTTGCACCACTAGTAGTAGATAGTCCCATTGATGGTCGGCCAGACGGAATTCGCGCAGCATCACTCGCATGACTTGTAGTATGTCGCGGTTCATTCGCTCGACTGTTCCGTTGCGCCAGGGACAATACGCTAGAGTGAAATCATGCTGAACCTTGGACTTGAGGGCCAGTGCTTTCACAGCCACGTTCTTGAAATGGGTTCCTTGATCGCTAATCCATCCTCTTGGCATTCCGAATCGCTTCGCCCAGTTCACAATCGCATCAACGCACACTTGACTTGTAGGCGCATCGCATCAACGAGTTCGCAAAAGTGTGTCAAGTCGTCCTTGAGTACCAACACGTACTTCGCTCCACCTAAAGAGTTTCCCATAAAGAGATAATCAAAATGTAGTCCTTCGTTTCTTCGCTTCGCGTGCCAAAGCGGTGCATACAGTCTGTGCACCACTCTCCCCCCTTTCACATGAGGACATAGAAGGCATCCAGCGATAAACGTTCCAGCTAGGTCTTGCAGCCGCTCGATCCAAAATAATCGCTTGAGATGGTTGACCAGCACGGCTTGTCCACGATGACCCATGCTTCCACAGTGTGCCACCACCAAATGGCGCTGAATCAATTCTTCTGCCGCAGCTGGTATCCAAATTCGGCCCTCGACAACCCATGGTTGGTCGTCAGAGGTCCGTAGCGCACGCGTCGGTCTTGCTGCTGCATGTAGCGCTTGAGCTTGAATAATGTCTTCAATGCATGGCCAAACAAACTTCTCGTCATTGAGCGGTCGCAAAACATTCCGCTTCGGCACTGGTCTTGGACTCTTGTTCTTCCGTTTCTTCGTCCATCTAGCTGCCATGACCTTCTGGGTCGCCTTGCCTATAGCCGGCTGACCCCATCGACTCATCATGTCCGCCCATAGCTTGTGGATGCCGTCGATGTGCTCGATTGTATAATGATAGCCGCCAATGATTCCAGCCCAACGCATGAGCTTGCCTCGCGTGTGTTCAGGCCTTGCCGGGAGCAAAAATGTGGATGAGGTTCTTGTGATCGCAGTACATCCTAAAGCCGTCGGGGCGCATGAGTAGATAGTTGAGTTTCTCGCATGCACGCGCGTAAACATTCCAGATTGGCAAACGAGCATTTCGTGCTGATGTTCGTGTATCGCCTTTTCTTCGTCAATCTTGTCAACCTGTGTAACAATAATAGACCATCCTCGATCGCTGGCATCCGTGAACAGACACAGTGTAGCGTCAGCACGTGGGTGCGACAAGTCCACCACCGCCCGCATCTTGGACTTCACAGCATCGAATGCAGCTTTTTCACCTTCAGTGAGCTCGATCTTGATGCCCGAGGCGATTCGCTTCTTCTTCGCTTTGCCTTCAAGAGCGTTGTTCAGCGCTTGCCGTACTGGTTCCACCGTCATCGCATATTCCGTGATCGAATCGCGAATCCAGTTCGCGGCGCACACAAACTGTTGCAGGTCGCCAGCGTTCGTGGGGTATGGGATCGCGCAGAGTTGTTCGATCCGTTCCGGGTCTTGCTTGACTCCTTCACCGCTCAATATTCGTCCGCACCACTTGACTTCTTTTGTGAATAGCACGGTCTTCGACGACGATAGCTTGAAACCATAACGATCCACTAATCCAAAGAACTTGTGCAGTGTTTCGAGATACTCTTCTGCGTTCTTGGCAAACACTAGGATGTCGTCAATCCAAACAAGCAGGTGCTTCAACAGCAGAGGAGCGTAGCACTCCTCGCTCGTCGCTTGCACGTATAAAGCTGAGTCGACGTGGCCTTGCATGACGCGATCAGGTGTGTAGACGCATCCGTTCAGCATGAATGAGAGCATGTTGCGACTGTCTTCGTGTAGCGGAAACTGCCAGAAGCACTTGGGTAGATCGAACACTCCCATCGCTTGCATTCCCTTGAGATGTTGCGTAATTGTCGCTTGAAACGGCATCGTGCCCGCTTTCGGCTCTGTCTTGCTGTTGACCACTCGATAGTCGTTCGTCAGCCTAAAATGTTTCAATACATCATCGTCAGTCCATTTGTCCGCCGTCTTCAATGACTTTCGTCCTTCAGGCTTCATGACTGGGTTGACAGGACTGCATCACGCTGACTGCTGATTGCGCTTGATGACTCCAGCGTCCAGCAACTCTTGAGCAAATAGCTGCAAAAATCTTTCTTCCAGTGGATTGTTCTTCCTTCCTTTGCATCGGTATGGAACACATCCGTCTTTGGGTGTCACCCGCAATGGCTTGACCTTCGCAGGGGGATCTGACCCGTTGAACTTGATTCTCCAGATGTCGTATTCGATCAGCACTTTCCACATATGCGCAGCCAGCTCTTGTGGGAAACCGTTCTTCACAGCACTCACCACATCTCCTGTAGAGCTTCTTCAAGCTTGTTCTTGGCCACGGGTAATCGCAACTGCATCGAATAGACTCGCACGTTCTTGACTCGTCTGTTTCTTGTTCGAGACACTCGCGTATCGTCATCTTGACTACATAGGTCCGACTCGCGCATACCGGCGTCATCAAACATCCACCGAGACACACGACTACCGCCGTCATGACTGCTTTGGCCCGACTTGCGCGTATCGACGTCATCAGTCTTCGAGCAAGACATACGACTACCGACGTCATGACCTCGAGGGCCAGACACTCGCGTATCGACGTCATCACTCGGCGCACGAGACAATCGCATACCGACGTCATGACCACTAGGGTCAGACATACGCGTATCGTCGTGATCGTGTTCTTCTCTTTGAGTCGACTTCCACATGCGGTCTTCTTCTTCTTCGACATCGCTGGTCGACTTCCGCGCACATACTATGCCGGCGTCAGACTCAGCACCCAGATCGTCACCGTCCGCTTCACGCTGTTGAATCGCGACTTGCTCCAACCACCGATCAATATCGAGCCCGATCGATTTGAGTGTGTCGTGGGAAGCTAGAAATTCGTCGCCTTCTTCAACAATGTAGCACACTCGTCTTCCAGGGATCTTGACCATTCCCGCTGCTGTTTGCAAACTGAGTCTCAGTTCGACGTAGGACTTTGTCTCGAACTGCTTGTCGTTGCATCCTGTTCCACTGATAGGTTCAGCCAGCGTCACAATCTTCACACTTGGTCGCTCCTTGATGAGTGCGTCCACCATTCGTCTTGGAATAATGTTCTGGTCGGCGCCGGTGTCTGGACAGTAGGGCACTTCGAGCACATCGTTCAACACGATCCATCGCTCTTCTTCCTCTGTTTCATTCGTCACAGCGGCTCTTGCCTTTAGCCAAGCACGCTGGACCTTCGGCTTCTTCTTGTGGTTCCGCTTGAATCGCTTTATCGCATTCTTTCCTTTGCGGTACCCTTTGAGTTGTGAGTTCGGACTGTTTTCCGGGCACTCGTTCGACTTGTGTCCCGGCTTCTGACATGCATAGCAGACAATGTTGCCTTCACGATAGCCCGGCTTGTCTGTTCTTGCTTGCGTGTCCTTGGGTCCGTACTTGCCATTCCTAAAGGGTGAGTTCGAGTTGCCTGACCCGTAGCCACCATCGGGGCCACGGCGACCAGGACTTGCCGAGTTTCGATTGTAGCGCGTGTTTTCCCAGACTCTACGTCTTTCTTCTGCGCGCTGCTTACGCTCTTCATGATCGCGGAATAAGTCGTATGCTTGTTCTTCAGCATACTGGCTTCCAGCTCCAACGACTCCCTTTTCATCGCCCCAACCCGTGACTTTGTCGAATGCACCTTGACTGGCGTTCCATGTCGTCGCTTGACATCGCTATTGGTCCATCCTATCGGCGGGCTTCGCTTCTTGCTGACCAGGCCTTGTTGTTGCGCCAATCGGTCCGACGCTTCGATTCGGTCCATTTGTTCGCGTATCACCTTGGCAAATTCGACGATCGTGGAGACTGGCTCGCGTTTGATATGATCTCGCACTAGATTTGACAGTCCAGGTGGGTCGATTCTGTAGACCACTGCTTTCAAAAACATCTTGAGGCTTCCCTTCACTTCAAGGTCTTCCTTCAATGCGTATTTGTCGATAACATCGTTGACTTGCATCATGAATAGGCCTAGACGACTGGCAACTGAGCCTGTAGCCGGCATGCGCAGATCATGGGACTAAGATCTAAATCTCATCTTCTCTTCCTTGACTTGTTGAACTCTTGATTGTCTTCTCACCGACCGTACGGCAGTCTTCCGGCTGAGCCTTGGTCGTTGAATCTTGGTCTTGATCTTGAAGTGGCTTCAACGTGCAATTCACTGGCGGCAGACACTCGGCTGTTCGGAGAACAAGCCTGTGACGTGGCGGAGCATGGCTTAACCACGCCACCGCACACATCAGAGCGAAAGAACGACGTTGTCGATGGTGCAGGCGTCGAGATGGTTGATGAACCATCCATTGAAAACAATGAAGGAGACACACTAAGGGGAGCGGTAGTTGACTGAGTTGTAGCTGGTTTCGTCGTCACTAGCGCGCGGACAACAGAAGCGGTCGTGTGAGATGTAGCAGGTGAAGCGTTAGACGTAGTGGTTTCCATACCAAGACACCCAGAGAGCACAAAAAGGAACAAGCAGAAAAGCCAAAAGATCGACATCGCAAGGAATCGTAAACTTGAAAAATGGTCTCTGAGTGGACACTTCCCAGAGCGCGTCTGTGGTTTCAACAAAACATGGCTGCTTGCGCTTGTTGGAACGCGAGTTCCTTCAGGCGAAGAGATGAGTCGGTGGCTGTGAGGCCACAAGTACTTTTGAAGAGTGTAACGTTATTGATGGTTAACGTGCAGCACTTCTATCCTGTACTGACCTTTCTAAATTGATATACCGTATTCCTTTTGGGTAGACGGACAGAGTAGTACTTTGAGAAGGACAATACTGTAAAACCTAATATCTCTACAAATTTAATTTCAAACGAAATATAAGTTTCCATAGTAGTGACTGGTTGGTTGTCATTTGTTGATTCTGGCGAAAATGTCCGACACAGACAAGCCTGCAACCCGGCCCAGAGGACGTCCCAATCGTCTTGGAATTGGTCGTAATCCAAATCAACACAAAATCACAGCGATATCGTACCGAGAGAAGTTGGCTGTACCAACATTCTTCTATTCGACCAACGACATGGTCCTCACTCGTCAAACGTTTTACTCGCACTTGACCGATCAAGCATGGGAGTCAAGGAGGAAACTGATATATGATTGGAAGCGGAAGATGTTCAAAATCGAGAAGTATGGCAATCACGAACACCTAGCCAGTATGTGCCGTTCAAGAGAAGTTGGAACAACGCTAGACTGGCACACAGAAGTCAACATTGCAAAATGGGTCATTGACATACGAAACGAGGGTGTCCCTGTGTCGTCGCTTATGTTACAACTTCACGTACTCGATGTTGCAAACGACTTGGGCATCCCGACAGACCACTTTCTTGCTTCGTGGGATTGGCAAAGGTTGTTTCTTGCCCGGTACAAGTTGAGCATGCGGGCGCGAACAAGAGTTGGCCAAGATACAAATGGAGACGGCGTTGCTGCTTTAGAGGAGTTCAGCTCACATGTACTCGAACTAGCACAGACGGAAAGTGTCTCGATCATATACAACGCCGACCAAACATGAATATTCTACAAATATTTGCCCAGGAAGACTGTCCACGCAACTGGATCCAAAACCGTTTGGATGAAGTGTGGTGGTGGAACGAAGAACCGAGCAACTGCTATGCTCTTGGGCGACAGCAATGGTCATCAATATCCACTGTTCTTAGTATTCAAGACTCAAAAATCCACGATTGAATTGGTAAACGAGGCCAACATGCAAGAAAGAAATGGATTTGGACGGCGATTGTGGTCTGAAATTGACGAGTTGCAGAATCAATTTGATTGTCAGATATACGGCAACACAACAGCTTGGTGGAATCAAGCGATGTCACTTGAATTTCTTGATTACCACTTTGGTGGAGACAAATTTACAAGCGAGAAGAAACTACTCATTTGGGATGATTTTAGTGCTCATTTTACGGTGTCTGTGGTCGACAAAGCCCTTGCACTGAACGTATTTTTGGTCAAAGTTCCTCCAAGATTCACTTGGGCTTGTCAGCCAGCCGATGTGGCTTGGAACAAGCCATTGAAAGACCGCCTGCGTTCATTTTGTGTGCAAAATTTGCGAGACCAATTGGCAGCTCACAGCGCTTCGACTGACGACGAAAGAAAGGCATTCAAGTTGAAAGCCCCTGATCGCCGGCTTGTCACAAAATGGATTCATGATGCTTGGTATGGTTTGTCTAGAAGCACAATTATCAATGGATTTGCGAAGACTAAATTGCTTGGAGGCACTACGACTTACGACGATGAAGTACAAATGACGAATGACGTTGATGATGAAGTGAATGATGTTGTCGAAGTTATGAGAGATATGAAAGTCCTCCAAGATTGCTCTGCTGACGACGATGATATATTGGAGGAGTAAAGTTGACATGGAAATGTCCCTCTAGTTGTAATCCGAAAATGCATTCAAGTTGTTGTACTAACTTTGCATCAAGTAATACCAACTCACCTTTTTAATCGCAAGCGAAATTGCCAACTCAACTCACCTTTTTATCGCAAGTGAAAGTGCCAACTCTCCCTTTTTATCGCAGATAGAAATACAGTGTTGATTGGCTGGTCTTGATACTAAGTAGCCTGTAACATTCAATATAGCCTCTTTAAAATGATATTTTAAAAATAACTTGAAATTTGTATGCGTCTTAAAAATCCGGATGAATTTGTGTTATCCGGTGTACATGGGTGTCTGTCTACCCAAAAGGACTACGGTATGCCTTCTGAATTCGAATATGCATTGCACACATGCTTCCAGCGGACATGTTGCAAGGAGCACATGGGCTTGGATCCTCCGAGAGGACCCAACACCTCTCAACACTCCCCTGTGTTGGATCCGAAGGAGGATGGCGGCTTCGAGGGTGGCATGGTTTCGTGTTTTGAATAGGCATTCTTTGATTGGCCAAGACATCCAACTGCCATAACTTGGGCCTTGAACTTGTCGGCAAGGAATGTCCCAAGACGGTCTATCAATGGAGCGGAGAGGACGACGTGGACTTTTGGACCGAAACGCCCGATGCGTCGAAGCTGGAGAATCCGCCTTACAACGAAGAAGATCAAGATCCGTCGGCTTCACCTTCAGAGGCGAGTAGTGTGTACGAGGAAGAAGATTCCAAGAACTAGGACGTGTAATTGTCTGAGTCATTTTCTTCCCAGTTTTCTTGTTGTTTGTCGCGCAAGGGTTGTAGACAATCCCGATCCGGGTAGGGTGAGTGGTGGCCAACGACCCGTTGGAAGTCATACGGAGGAGGAAAATCTGGGTGAGAAGGACAGAGGTGTAAAGGAAAGATTCTAGCGAGGGCAAAGGAGACAAAGGGATCCCGATCCGGGCCAAGATTCAATCCGGGTCGCAATAATCCGGGTAGAAGTGATCCGGATAGGAGTGATCCGGGATGGGAGTCGATCCAGTTTACAGCATGGGTTCCTCTGGACTCAGGTCCATTTCCATCAGTCGTTTACTCCTTCTTAGAGGCGGCAATCCGGTTTCGGCTCTCTTCTTGTCCTCATATTCCCGAACGAAAGACGCGTATTTTTTCAATCGCGATCGGGGTGTCCAGTACGTGTTCCCGTCAACGTGCCGGACTAAGTATTGAATTTCCTTCCCTCGCGTATGGCGTTTGTCCAGTATTTCAAGTATTGGGGAAGCCGTGTTGGAGTATGCCAGGTCTCCATCCGAGTAATCCACCTTGTCAATATAGCTGGTGGCGGGTAGGAAATCCGGGTCCAAGTGAGAGTCAAAAGGATCCGGTTCAGGAGGTATGTCGGACGGATCCAGATCACCGTTCGGATCGGCCGGATCGGCCGGATCGAAATGAGGTTGACCCGGATTAGTTACGTCGTCCGCATTTGTATCGGGGTGAGTAATAGAGACGGTCCGGGTACTCGTTCTCTCTGTTAATCGGCGAGGGATGTCGTCGTCGTATGGCCTTGACCAGTATCCATGGAATTTCTTGAGTCGGTCGACATTGATTGGGACTATTCGATCCGGGTGGGAAGGCAGATAGATGCGGTATGTATTGTCGCCTTGTTTCTTGTAGATTCGGTAGGGACCATGCCAGTCGAAAGCGAGCTTTTTGATGCGTTTGTCGTCAGGGTCGTTCGTTTTCCTGAAGTTTTGGTAGACCCATACCGAATCGGCTGGCTCGAATTCTACTCAGGACTGATCGGATCGTGACCGAGCAGATTTATTTTGTCCCTCGATAAGCTGATTTTCAACTAGTTGTCGAGTCGTCCGGAAGAGGGCACTCTGTTGGCGTCTCCACTGAGGCAACTCGTCCGACTTCCAGAGCGGGTCCTGGTTGAGGAAAACCTGGTCCAAGGGTTGAACCGGATCACGACCAAACAGGCAGAAAAAGGGGGAGTCTCCGAGAGTTTCGTGGTACGCGGATCGGTACGCCCAGAGTAATCGTGGCAGGTACGTGTCCCAATCTGTTTGCAGGGAGTTGACGTACATCTTCATCATAGTTGCTAATGTCGAGTTGAATCGTTCCACCAGCCCTTGTCCTTGAGGATGCATCGGTGCGCTGGCCAGCTTGTCGATACCGAGTATCTTGTACATGTTCTTGGCCAGGTCGGACACGAAGTTCGTTCCGCGATCGGACAGAAGGTGATCTGGGACTCCATATCGACACACGACTTCGTCGACCAGGATCCGGATGAACGTGGATGTCTTCAAGTCCGGGACTGCGAATGCTTCGGGCCATCTCGTGAAATAATCCACGAATATCCAGACGTATCGATTTCCTTGAGGGGTGAGTGGAAACGGACCAAGGGCATCAACGACAAGGAAGCTGAAAGGACCTCGTAACTTGTAAACGGGCATCCTTTGCATTATGCCGTTTTTCCAGGGCCTTGTACCCTTAGCGGCACCACACCGAAGGCATTTACGACAGTATTCGATCACATCATCACGCCATCCCTTCCAGTATCCGATCCGTTTTACCCGGTCAATAGTCCGGGTGACACCGAAATGTCCAGACAGTGAAGAATCGTGGCAGAGTTCCAGGACAGTCTGGATCATGGACGCCGGGATCACGGGCACTTTGGTCACGGTCGGATTTCTCAGAGGTGACTTCAGGATCGATCGTCGGTAGAGGATTTTCTTGTCCATCATGAAGTGCTTGCCAGTCCGGATCAGGATTTGCAAAGCTTCGGGATCTGTGGGAAATGCATTTTCTTCGATGTAGCCTCTTACTGCTTGAATGAATAAATCCTTTGCTTGTTCTTCACGTAATAGTTTCGGTGGGAGGCGGTATGTGACGGCAGTGTATTTGGGTAACGTGTCCACTGGTATACTGGTCACTTGTTCATCGCTTTGGGTGTCGTAGCTTTCCCCCTCCGGGATTGGAAGATCCGTCCCCGGATCTCGGATTGGAAACTCGACCGGATTTTGTGGACCCGGGTCGGGGGTGATCGGGTCGGGATTGATCCGGGTCGGAGTGGAAAAATCCGGATCTTGTGCACTCTGCTCGACCGAATTATTTTGATTGGTGACGATAGCGGCGGCCATGGTGTCCGTGCTTTCAAGGACCCATTCGTCATGTTGTCCGTCGTAGCGGTATGAGTCTGACAATTGAATTGATTCGAGAGAGGCTTCGGTTGGCAAGCGAGAAAGACCGTCCGCGCAGCCCATTTGGGAGCCTGGTCGATGAACGACGGTGAAATCAAGACTTTGCAGATGAACCGCCCATCGTGCCAGTTTTCCGTTGCTTGAATGAGATCCTGTTTTGAACAACCAGACCAGGGCCGAATGATCCGTGTAGATCTTGAACGGACGCCGATCGATGTACGGTCGAAATTTCTTTGTGGCCCAGACGATGCCGTAGCATTCGATTTCGGAGATCCCGTCCTTTTTGTGGATCCACTTCTGTTGAGTTGCGTCCAGAGCTTGACTTGCGTATGCTATGACACGGTCTCGGTTGTCTTGGCGTTGCATCAGGACAGCCCCTACAGCAACCGGACACGCGTCCACCAGGATGAAGAAAGGCTTGTCAAAATCCGGGTAGGCGAGTATGGGTGGACTGACCAGCTTCCTCTTCAGAATGTTGAGTGCCTCGTCGCATTCATGCGTCCATTGGAAAACCTCGGCCGTTTTGAGCTTTTCTAGCGGCCTGGATATAGCCGCGAATCCTTTGATGAATCGTCGAAAATATCCGGCCAGGCCTAGGAATGCGCGGACTTCGGCCACATTTCGGAGCGGCCGGATTTTTAGAACCGACTTGACCTTTTCCGGGTTTGGTAAAATCCCGGCCGGGGTGACAATGTGGCCCAGGAATGCGACGGAAGTCTTACCCCATTGGCATTTTGACATCTTGAGTTTAAATCCGGCTGCCTGGAGGCACGACAGGACTTCACGCAATCGCGATATGTGAGTCGCAAAATCTCGGCTGAACACAATGACATCGTCGAGATAGACCAAACAGGATTTCCAGAGTTGGTCGCGGAGGACATCTTCCATGAGCCGTTCGAATTGAGGCACAGCGTTACAAAGACCAAAGGGCATTACCAACCATTCGTACAACCCGAATTTGCATATGAAGGTAGTTTTCTCGATAGAATTTTCGTCCATGCGGACGTTCCAATATCCTGATGCGACGTCCATGGTTGAAAAGTATTTTGATTTTCCGAGCACGTCGAGCAGATCGTCGACGCGCGGCATCGGATACCGGTCCTTGATCGTAACGTCGTTCAATTTTCGGTAGTCGATGCAAAACCGGATTGATCCATCCGGTTTGCGGATCATCAGGACTGGGCTTGCCCAGGGGCTAGTTGAAGGGCGTATCAGTCCGAGATCTAGGCACTGTTGAATTTCGGCTTCCATCAGCTCTCCTTCTTTCTGGGAGACACGGAAAGGGGCGAATTTGATCGGGGTAGCATCGCCCGTATTGATTGTGCACCTGATCCGGTCTGTCCTTCCGGGGGCTTTGGAAGTCGTCACAAAGAGGTCAAACTCAAGGAGGAGTTGACGCAGCGTTTCACGTTGGAGTGGGTCGAGACTTGACCCTTCCCAGTTGATGGGGAATTCTTGTTTGGCTGAATCCGGGTCCGTAGTCTTGTTGGCGGTCTTGTCGAGGACTGCAGAGATGACACCCGGATAAACTTGCTGGGTTAGCATGCACGGATTTTCAGGGTCAGACATTAATCCGAGTGCGCTACCTTCTTGGTAGGAACATGGTAGAGTGGTGGCAACCCCGATCGGTGTTTGGGGTGTCAAGTGGATGACTTCGCCAGTTGGATTTTGTACTTGTACCCAAATGATCCCGTTGGAGACGATATTGAGGGACCGAGCGACGCAGACAGGGTAGTTGTTGGGCAGTGTTTCGATCAGGACATGCGTGCCGTCATAGACGGGGATAGAAAAATTGCAGCGCACCATTTGTCGGCTTTGCGCATGGACACTAGTCGTGTCGATCACTGAGAGTCGCGTGGAATCCGGGTTAGGAGGCATGATTGATGCAACCGGAAGGCTCGATCCGCCCGACGAGACATTTTGATCCGGGTCGAATTGACCCGGGTCGCAGACGAGAGGGATTGGTAATTCGATGGAGGGTACGAGAAGTGTATTTTGACCGAGGTCAATTTGGGCGTGCATGCGCCTTAGATAGTCAACACCCAGTATGCAGTCGGTGACTGTTCCGGGCATGACGTGGAAAGGAAATTGGGAAGATTGATCCGCGAGGCGGATCGTGAAGGGCCGTAGTCCTAGTGCCTTCAAAGGGCGGTTCTCCACCGAGACCATGTTCTTCTTCGATTGCCATAATGTCGGCGATCCGGCCCGGATCCAGCATTGTTCGCTGATGAGACTGACGGAAGCACCCGTGTCGATGAGAGCCTCGACCGGGACGCCGTTTATGGAGACGGTTACGGTGGGAACGGGATTAGACGAACCAATCGCGCATAAGAAGCGATCGGGGATCCAATTTTGATCCGGACAGGATTTCAAAATGTCTTTTGCGGAAGACGGATTGTCGCGGATATAGCGCTTTGATGTCCCCCGTCCCGACGGCTGAGTCAAGAGGGAGGGTAGCTCAGCAAAGTGATTATGTTCGGCACTCTCGATCGGGGTAGCGATCGGGGTAGCCGAGATGTTTTCAGAGGGCGGCGATTCGGGATCAGGATTATATGATCCGTTCGCACTGCCAAGGGTTGCTTGTGAAAATGAGTCGGAGATTAGTTTCATTCGAGCCGGGGTCGTCCATCGCTTGACCCTCCAAAGGCTTCCCAGGAGCCGGGTTTTCTTCAAATCCGACAGTAAAATGGGTGCACAGGCACCGAAACGTGCATAAAAGTAATTGACCCAAGGTCGAAATCGGACAAAGAATTGTTTTCGTGTCCTTCGGCTTGGGACGGATAGGATCGCAGGCTTGCGTTTGATAGCCAGATCGGTCTGGTTGGTAGCGGTATCCGGGTCGTTGATCCGGTTGGTTGGACGAACCGGGTGACGCGACAGATCCGGGTCGGGACCTTTGGTCTTGGATGTCGTTGACTCCATGCCTTCGGAAGGGAGTGCATTAAGTTCCACTTGACGCGCATTGAAACAGCGAGTTGCCGCAACAATTTCTGGACGGGAATGGGAACTAGTCGTGAAGTTCCGGTTGGCTCGGCGAGCTCAGAGTTTGCTCAAACCATTGCAGCCATCTATCGGGGCAATCCAGGTTGTCGGGAGTTTCCAGGATAATTTGTTCGTCCCTCGTCAGCGGCCTTTTCAGAGTTTTCATGATGACCGTGGCCAAATCTTCGTGGGCCGGATCCTTTCGCCGGTCTTTTATCTTCCTGATTTGTGATTCGATTTCAGCAGCCGTGATCGGGATCATCTTGTCTTCTACGTCTATGTAGGACGTCTCGATGATGCCTTCGAAATCGCCGGAAACTATGGCTTCAATCTGGGCTGTGGTAAATACGGGCGGAAAATCTTTCTCGCTCTTCGTGTGAGTGAATTTGAAATCAGGTTGAGTCGGCAGGATCGTCACAGGTTTTTCCGAAAGGTTTTTGTGGGGACTCGGATTTTGTCCTGGTGTGGGGTCGGAGGATTCGGGGTAGACTCGAGTTCAGGCTCCTCGTCAGTTTCATCGTCAGTGTTACTTTCTGGTATAGGTTCCAAAGGTGGTAGGTCCGGCGGGATGCTTATGTCGTCGCTTTCGAGCAGAGCAGCATCAACCTGATTTTCTTGTTCCGGATCGGTGACGGGATCGATCGGGCCCGGGTTTGTCACCGGATTTATCATTGAAGAGCCACTTCGTAGGGCAGGAGCTTTTTCTCTGCGGGGTTTAATGGGCTCCATGGTTTTGGTTGGAGGAGGCAGCACAGACTGACCCGAATCCTGGTCGGAGGCAGGTTCGGGATTGTTTGATGGTCAGTGCGTAAATCCGTGCGGGTATCAGCAGTTTTTGTAGCAGGGTCATTTCCAGGGGATAAGGGTGAAGTCCTTGAGAGCGGTTGAGAAATCAGGTTGGAGGAACGTTTCTTGTCGGGGTCGGGAGGTTTGACAAGATCCGGGCCACTTCCTTCGGCCGGGATCTTGTCCCTCCCTACTCAGTCGAGTTCGTATGAACTTGCTGAGTCTTCGCGTGATACAGATCCAGTTGAGTTCTGTCCAGATTGTCCACCAGGATTCGCAGGAGAGCTTCGGTCAGGATTTCCTTGTCGGGTTGAGTATTTTCTTTGAGGCGGTGGTAACGAGCACTCCTTGTGAGAATGTCCGTATTGGCGGCATCTTGGGCAGTTGTTTGTACGATAAAAGCATTTCTCGCGCGGATGACCAACAAATGACATCGACCACAGATAACACGATCTTGGCCAGCTACTGGTATATCGGGATCCATACGGATTTTGAGGGGACCCACAGCCGGATTTGGGTTCGATCCGGATTCGGACGAAGCTGGTACAGAAGGTTTCGCGTCTCCTTGACTTTGAGCTACCATACTAGCGACAACGCTAGGGATGGTTTGTAGCAATCGGGCTTCCATTTGTTGCGTATCGCGCCGATGTTCCATTGCCATGTTCGCCAAAGAATCCGCCCAGAGACTAGAATCCGTTTGGGGAGACGACGGAGCGCGGGCGGAAGCTCGCACGGATTTTGGGGAAGCAGGCGGATCGTTACGAGAGCGCGTTAAACCAGCTTCGTCGGGAGTACTTTCGACGTCGACATCGCGTCTTCGAAGGTAATTGAATTGATGCATTTGTCGACGGTTCGAGGTGGTCTGGACGCGGATCTCAGACACGAAACCTGAGTCTGGTCGTAGGCTCCCGAGATGAAAAAGTACACCGAGGTCCGGTCTGTAATGTCGGCTTCAGCCGCCGCCTCGACAATCCGGTCGCCGAATTCTCGAAGGGACTCGCTCCGTTTTTGGTGTCCTTGTTGCGAAAACACTTTCACATTTGTCATCATGGTTGTTTCGACAAAGGTTTCAATCAGGGAGGTTCTTGCTTGCCTCCAGGTTCTGAACGGAGCTCTTTTGTTCTTCTGTGCCCACCAATTGGCAACCTTGGCGTGATTAGATTCGGTAATCCGTCTGTCGAGCAATTCCATAATTTCGACGTCAGCAAGCCTGTGTCGGTCTTTGAAGTCATTAATTTGCGACACGAAATGTTCGATCTGGGTTCGTGAGGCGGAGCTGGGCAGTTTCGGAGCTCGTTTTAGGATGTCTGAGAAGCTCAAATGTTCCATCCGCCGACCTGGGTCGGACCGACCACGATCTGTCCGAGAACCCCGAAAAGGATCGCGTTCTGGTTCACCATCCGAATCGGAGTCGTCACCCGAATCGCTAGGTTCGTCCCCACCAGGGTAGTCAGGTCTCTCCGAGGCAATCCGGTTCACACGAGTTTAGGTAGGGATAGAGCGACCCAGATCCGGATTCGGGTTTTGGTTCGAGTAAACTTCCGCCCTCGGAGGAGCGGTAGTCGTCTGCGTCGGCATCATATAGACGGTCGTATCGGGTTGGACTGATAGTGGCTTCTTCAACAGGTTCACTCCAGCCCTGGTTTCGGGCGACAAATAAGGAATCGGCTCCGTCGCCCGCCTTCGGTCTTGGGGAGCCCCTAAGCGGATTACATGCGATCCGGAAACGGATTGCACCGACGCCGTGGGCGAGCTGGTGGGAGGTTGGAAATCTGTCCAAGCGCTATGGACAGGCCGGGATGGTTGAGCATCGTACAACCTCAAGGACTCGTCCCGCCGAGCGGATTGTGCCTGAAGCGTTCTCATCAGCTGATCCGCTTGACGACTGGCCCGGTCGTAGTTGGCAGACATTTCTTCGAGTTGCCGCTGCAACGAACCCTGTTCCTTTCGCAGGCGATCTTGATCTCTCTTGCAGTCTTCGAGCTCGGTAGTTCGGTTCAGGATTTCCAGCTGTACCCGTCGAAGATCCGAGTCGAGGAGATCCGTTTCTTGTCTCGCCCGGATCGTGGATTCCTCATGTGATCGGGCCATCCGGCTAGCTTCCATCGTCAGGGTTGACCGCTGTCGGAGTTTCTCGTTCAAATCGGATTTTTCCTGAAGCCAATCCGCCTCAGCGGATTTCCATCGAGATTCCATGTCGGCTACTTGCTTGGATATTTCGACAGCGTGACTATCTGTCATGGTCCGGATCCGGGTTCGAGCCTCCAGTAACTCCCGTTGAATAGTTGGGCATATTTGACATGGCAACCCCGGTTGACTTCTAGGACTAACTCTCTTTTGGAGATTGGCCTCGAGCTCGTAACTCAGTCTTGATTTCGTCTGGGTGGACATTTCGATGTGTTCGATCTTTGCGGCTTGTTCGTGAACCTGATTTTTGTGAGAGTTGACTTGGTCGCCCAACCGGTTTATTTCATCCACCAGGATTTCTTGTTGGAGCTTTGAACCGGATTCTTTGGCGCTCTGCAGCTGCTTTTAGTAGTCCTCGTAGGCTTGTTTAAAATCCTGCTCGTGCTGACTCTTGACGATCCTAAGTTCATCTTCGAGCTCCAGGTACGCGGCTTCTTGGTCATACAGTTGTTGTTGGAGTTCTCGGCGTTCAGTGTTCCAGTCCACGTGTAGGAGTTCGAGTCTGGCAAGATCATCCTGGAGCTGTCGGTTCGCTTCGGCGAGTCGCGACACCTCAGATCCGGATTCGACCGAGACGGATTGTAACTCTGCCCGGATTTTCGTAATCTGGGTTTCGGATGTGACCCGAATTTGATCAAGTTCCTCGAGATGAGCAGCTTTGAGCTGGGCATTTTCATCTTCCGCTTCTTGTCGGATCCGTTCCAGGTCTAATTGATGGTCCACCCGGATTCGGGTCACTTCTTCCTGGTGTTGGTCCTGGGCCCGGATTTGTAAATCACGACCTTGGTGTTGTAGGGTCGTCAGACTCCGCAGCAAACCTTCTTTTTCAGCATTCAGGTGGGACAACCTTTGTCGGAAATTCTGCTCATCGTCTTCCATAATCCTGATCCGGTTGACGGATAAGGCCAAGTTCGATCGAGTTTGCTCCAATTCTTTCGCAACTTCTTCTTTCTCCACTTCGCTTCTAAGTAGCTGGTTCTGTAGTGTTTGTCTTTCCACCATGATGGCGTTTTCCACAGCTATTTGAAACTCGGCGGAGTCCAGAAAGGAGTTGCTAGCCCGGATCCGGATTTCCATTTCACGATCGGCCCACTGCCGTTCGAAGGATTCTCGGATAGTTGCGATGCATGCTTCCAGTTGGTTCGAGAAGGATTCTTCAAGGCGAACCAAAGCGTCATTGAAAGCTCTGATCTGGGTTTCTTCATTTTCCGGAGATTGATCCAGGATCCTCATCACGAACACCCGGATTTCTTGATTTTCCCGCCAAAGCCAACAGATTCTCAAATCCTTGTCGATGCAACACGACGGACTCTTCGCGCGCTTGGTCTGAAAATCTGGCCAGGATTTGCATCCTTCCTTCCGATGCCTCATTGTCGCCAGGATATTCAATAAATGGCTCAGGGGTTGATCTGGGAGAATAGACATCAGCATCCTGAGGGGGCTCGTCCCTGTCCAGGTGTTCTTGCAAAACCGGACTTCTCGATCCGGGTGGTCTTTCACCGGGATTTTCTCGTCCGATGACTGACGGACTGGGCACGGCCGGCAGTTTTGGTGGAACGAGAGATTGCGGAGACAAATCCGGGTCATTTTCGGCTTCTCGCTTACTTGCGACAGACCCGGTAGATCTTGGGATAGAACTGATTGAGTCCCGTTCTTCGCCGATTTCCAGAGGCGGGAGGTTCGACAAGATTTCCCGAGTTCTTGCAGGTTTTTCGTAGAGACCGTATTCAGGCAGGTCGCCTTTGAGCCTCGCGGATCTCCTAGTCGTCGTAGACGATGCAACAGACTTTTTGGAGGCCCTCAGTGATGGAGCCTCAGCGGGTTTTTCAGGGGAATGTTCTTCCATAGTCGTAGTCCAGCAAGCTTGCGCGGTACCCTGCTTCTGGTGGGGAGGATCAGCGGCGTCCGGCGGGTTCAACTGTGGGTAGATTAAGGTAATAACGATTGTCAAGGTTATGAAGGCTAGCTGCCTACTGACTACATATGCAATTTACTATAGGCTATAGTCCAAGGTAGAGAATAAGTACAGTGTAATGAAGGCAGTAATGGTCTTGAACTTGGGTTGAGCCAATGATAGAAGGGGGGAGTATCTGATACAAATCCGGGTCAAGGCGGTCGATCCGGGTGAAGGATTAGTCTGGCCCGGATCAAATGGTAAGAGGATAATAATCCGGCCCGGATCAGGCATACTAGATCCGAACCCGGATTAACCAGGGTTCGGACCAACCCGGATCCCGATCAACAACAATCAGGGTTTCAGCGCTGATCCGGATTAACCAGGATCCGGATCAGACACAAAATCGGGTTCATGTGCGGATACCACGTACAACGTCACACATAGTATGGGTGTGGCATGGTCTTGACTCACCCCTATGTCTTCCAGGAGGCCGCGCAACCACATGACTTCCTTGGCGAGTTCAACCAGAGCAATATACTCTGCCTCGCACGTCGACAGCGCCACAACTCGTTGCCGCGCGGACCTCCAAGACACGGCGGCATCCCCAATCAACGCAAGAAGCCCGCTTGTCGAGCGACGGTCAGGACGCGTGGCCCAGCTGGCGTCGCAGTAACCGGTCAGTACTGTGCCGTTCTTCTTGAAGGTGGGCCCATAACTGGTTGTTTGCTTGGTATAACGTAGAACTCTCTTGGCTCCAACGAAGTGTGGCCTGCGTGGATCATGGATATGGCGGGACAAGCGCTGTACCGCGTGAGAGATGTCGGGTCGCGTGCATGTCATCAGGTACATGAGCGACCCTACCATCGAGCGATATATCTCTTGGTCTGCCGTTGCTTGTTTTTCGTCGTGCCATAGGTCATCTCGGTCATCGACTTCTGGTGTGTTGGAACCGTGGCAGTGCGTCATTCCGAAGCGTTCCAAGATCTTCATGGTGTATGTTTCTTGAGTCATTGTGAGTTCATTCTTCACTTGATCATAATCCATCCTGATTCCTAGGAAGTATTTCATCCTTCCTTGCCTCTTCAGCTTCATTTTGGCTTCAAGCTTGTTGAGTATCATGTTGCCTTGGGCTTCCGTCTTTGCGATGACGAGGAAGTCGTCAACGTATGTGAGGATCATCGACATGTTTGTTTGGTCATCACGTGTGTAGAGACACGGATCGTGGTCGCTAGGACGAAAGCCCAAGCCAACCATGATCTTTCGGCAATGATCGAACCACGCGAGCGCTGCCTGTTTCAGACCATACAAGGCCTTGAAGAGCAGCAGTTTTCGATTTGTTCCATCACCATGGCCAGGCGGTTGGTCGACGTATATACTCACATCCTTTTCCATCTCGGCTTGGACAAAGGCAGTGTCTGCGTCGGCTTGGAGAACAACGAGCTCCTTGTTGACGACTAGCGCCATGCACGTGCGGATGGTTGTCATCTTGACTACAGGCGAGTATGTTTCGAGGTAATCAATCCCTTGGACTTGGCTAAACCCCTTCCAAACTAGGCGCGCCTTATAACGAACGACTTCACCCTCAGCGTTGATTTTCTTGGCATACGTCCAGCGGCTTCCAATCGCTTTGCGACCGGGTTGAAGCTCAACCAATTTCCAAGTCTTGGCTTCACGGACCTGGTGTAACACGAGTTGCTCGGCCTTAGCCCACTCGACGTGATCCTTCGAAGCCATTGCTTCGCGGTGGCTTTGCGGGACGTCGTCCAGTGGTGCTACGGCCGAGCAGGCAAATTCGAGGCCGCTGATTGCCAGCGTTGTCGAGTCGTGGTCATATTCAGTTGCAGTATTCACCGCGCTTGCGTCAATCGACTCAGTGATTTCGTTTTGTAGGTGGTCCAAGTTTTGGTCAATTCCCGTTTGGCGTCAGTCACCAATGCCGCTTGTGTATCGTGATGGCGGCTGCAGGCGGTTTTGAGAGAGCAAGATCATGCGGTTTGAGTGCTGTCTTGTTCACCAATGGTAACGTTGGGTTGATCGTTCCTCTTGAATCGATCTAGTAGACGAAGTGATTGGCGCGTTGGATTGCCGCTGTTGGACGGCGTTTTAACGTGGAGCTTCGGTGTTGCGCGTCCCGCTTGTGTACTGTCGCTTTCAATTTCGGATTGGTGTCGTGGCGTTGCTGCGGGGGTAGTGGTGGGCTCTACCAGCTGCCTGTGGTCTTGTGTAAGTTCACCGTCGTCATCATCGTCGTCATCATCGATATTTAGGTATTCATTGTGTGTCGTGCGGTCTCCAAGGAAGCGATTCTCGCAAAAGGTGATGTTCACGCCAGTTTCCATTTTGTTTGATTCCAAGTCGTAGAGCTTCCACGATTTTTGGTGCTCAGCGTATCCCATGCCATGAAGACGCACTTCGTTGATTTCGGTGCGAGTTTGTCGCGGAGTGTTGGATCTTTCACCATATTGTACGTAATGCACCCGAAGGCGCGCAACGTGTCGAGCTTGGCGCGGTGGCCGGTAAAGGCATGGATTGGCGTGGCGGTGGAGGTCGGGCCGTGGGCCACGCGGTTTTGAATAAAGGCCGCGGTATTTACCGCCTCTACCCACCACCGCCTCGCCAAGCCAGAGTGAGCTAGCATCGCCAATGCCATTTCCATCAGTGAACGGTGAGCTCGCTCTGCCATTCCATTTTGCCATTGATTGTCTGCCGTAGATGTCTCGTGGTGTATTCCCCATTTTTCCAAAGCATCTTCAACGGCCGTTGATGTAAACTCTGGGCCGCCGTCGGATCGGAAGACCTTCACCTTGTTGCCCGTCTGTGTCTCAGACCAAGACATGATCTTCGCCCAGTTTTCGAGCTGTGTCGAAGCGTCAGTGGATCGAACGAAGCGCACAATCTTGAAGCCGCTAGCTGCATCGATGTAGACGGTATAATATCTGCAGCCGTCGACTGATATCGTTCTCATAGGGCCTTTGGTATCAGATACCCAGCACTCCCCTGGCCGGAATGACCTTGTGTGCGTCTTTGGCGTAGGGATTTTTGACATTTTGGCTTGAATGCAGCATTCGCATTTGCTTGTTGGGTTGGGGTGTCCCTAAGCCCAAGACGCTGCACCTGTTGATTGCGGCAACCAAAGCTCTGACTGTGACATAGCGATGGTGGTTGCGTTGGCATGTGCAGCGCTGTATCACTGCTTATATTATTATACAAGCAAATATACTCGCGACCCCTCACGTTGTCAACTAGTCCACCCGAACGACGCGACGCGCGGTCAGTGACGTTCATGCACAGTTTGAGGGCTAAGCACAGGCACCGTCCTCATCGAATGTCGGCACTCGATTAGGACGGCGATTTTTGCATCGATGCTTTCTTGAAATGCACTGGTGATCGCGCTTGCCACTCCTCCTGCGATCTCGAGGTCTTCACAACAGAGAGGAGAACCTCTTATAATGAATAATATGTAGAATTTAAGAGTTCGGGCGATTGCCGGGTCGACTTGGTAGGGTCGATTCAATGAATCGATCGAGGAAATTTCGAGTAGAACGCACAATACGACAAAGTCTGCTGCCAGTCAATTTGGAAGCTGTCCTCTTCCTCAAAATGAATTCTCAGTTTTGGAATCTTGAACTTGTGTCTAGAATTGTCCATCATCATCATTCTAGCGAAGATTCAGAATAATTTTGCAAAAATGAATAAAAGAAAAAATATGCGTTTTGCTGGATTCGAAGCGGGGGCCAATTGCAATGAGCGGTACGTTCAAATTTCCAGTGTCTCTGCCAGAGGGCTACCCCTCTACTGATGGCCCTCCAGGTTTCCCTTTATCTCGCGTTCAATTAAGTTCAATTAGGTAAAGTGATTTTTGCTAAAAATATGCAATAATTGCATTTTTGACTCACAGTGGTCGACATCGACGAGAGGTCTCTGGAATGTTTCTCACCTTCCAGATCAGATACGAAAATAAAATAAAAAACACGAGATTCAATACTTGACTCCAAAGAAGATTAAAATACTCAAATCCTGTTTAAAGCAATAGCCCTCGAGAAATGTAACATGAAAACTTTGAATGATGGTTATTATAACTGTACAAACCAAATGCCTTTTACATCATATATTTTTGATAATTCAACGAAGTATAATTATTCGGAGTTCAAGTAAATTGCATGTGCTCAGTGCTTTGCCAACCATTTTTGGTACACTTTGGTTTGTACTAGTATTTTCGACTGATGGCTGTCGTCGGCTTGGTGGATGCTGCCAGCTACGCGGACATGGTTTCCAGTGTTACCAAGGCAAGACCCAGGGCACTAACTGCGGAAGAACGCTTGGACATAGTCATGACTCCTTGTGAAAGTTAATATACTTGGATAAAATTGCAGAGTTTGTTTTCACCTGTGATCAATTATCGTGTCCGAATAACAACCGTACAGACCTCTCGTCGATGTCGACCACTGTCAGTAATTAATTTTTTTACATATCAAACACCACCACTGTCGTGTGTTAAACGACAAAAAACTTGTTTTGATATTTGATTCTTGAGGGAGTTGACTCACAGCTGTCGTCCAGTGGCTCGGCACAAACAGTTCAAACTGGGGATGCAGGAGGATCCGTACCACCCGTACCCCCTGCACAAAGTCAAACTTTGGGACATAATGATGCGCAAAATCGACCGTCAAGTTCAATTCCTTCATCTCCACGTCGACGAGGACGAGGCCGTGGACGCGGGCAAGGTCGTGGCCGTTCTACTCAATCACAACCTCCACCACCAACACGCCATTCAACACGGTTGATGGCTCAGTTTGAAATACAAGCTACTGCGGCTGCTGAAGAAGCTCGACTCAAGAAACAAGCAGAGGACACTCGAGCGGATATTGACGAGATCAGCAGACGGATGGCTGAAGATGCCAGAGCTGGTCAAGAGGCAATCGAGAGGCGTCGCAAGAAAGACGAAGATGCTAGAGCAGCAGCAACAGCAACAGCGTTGGCTCAACTAGGCAGCCAAGCGACAAGTCAAACCACGACTCCAAGTTCATCTATCGTCCATCGAGGATCTCAGCCGTCTCAGTCTCAGTCCAAACGAGCGAAACACGGCTCAACATCTCAAAACCAGGCCCAAGGTGACCTCGAAGATCAAATTCGTCAAGCGAGGCAGGAGCTTGACCAAGTTCGAGCGGATTTCGTAACTCAGCGAAGGTTGATAAGCGACTTGCGAGACGAAATTAACAGGGCTACAAATGAGTTGGTAGAAGAAAGGAGCAAAAACAAGAAGCAACAAAAACGGATAGCGGATCTCGAAGGACTGTATGGCAATCAGCAAGACAAGTTGACTCGCTTGGATCAAGAGTTTAGGAAGGCTGCCAACCGTGTGGGAGTATTGGAGTCTTTGCGTCCAGTGATTGAAGAACACACCCAGGCCTTGCGTAACCTCCAAGCTCAAGCGAACCAAGCGAGTGCGGGTGGTGCAGGTGGTGCAGCAGGGTCCGTACCCCCCGCACCAAGACAATTGACTCAAGCAGACTTGGAGATCCGTTTAGATGCACGGTTGAATGCGTTGCAAGATCAAATGAATAAGCGACTCGAAGAACAAGCGGCGCAATTCAAGAAGGCCATTGATGAGGTGGCTGCTGAAGCTTACACTCTGGCCTCGACGAGCAATCAAGACGAGGCTGTTGTTGAAGCGAGCATGGGACTTTTACAAGGTATTTTCCAACAACTAGCAGCACGGGCTTCAACACCAGCGACGAACCAAAGCGATCCTTCTCAGCGTTTGTGTCTATCAAGACAGACACATACTCATGCGCCGTGCCAAAATGCGTATGCTACTTGCAAATTTCGACTGTCTGGTGTCCACACGGATGACGTGCCTCAAAATCAAGTGGAGCGTTCGTGTGGTTACGCAAAGACCCACCGTGGGAATCCATGTCGGAATGCATCTCACAAGTGCAAGATTACCAACCACATGTCGTGGCGTTTTTGGCTCTATCGCAGCGGCAAGATTGCTCCAACGCAGCAAGAGCAGGAGCAGATGGATGATGCCGACCGTCGTTTTGGGACGCAGACTTTGAATCAAATTATTAGAATTGGTGCCATGGAGAATGAAGAGGAAGAAACTAAAAATCAAGCCGAAGATCACGACGAAAGCGAAGACGAAGACGATGATGACGCACCGATTCGTCCAAGATCTGGTAGATCATTAAACCCACCACGTGGTAGCGATGAAGACAGTGAGTAAATTGTAGTGGTAGCGTAATTTTCTCAATGACGATCTTGTTTTCTTCATACTTGCATTTTCGACAGGGCTTGCGGGGTTGGCGGAAGCCTCCGTAGCCCCTGCACAAAATAACTCTTTTCGATTGTTCTTCACTTCGGAACCATATCGGCCACGCAATCTCAATTCCCTTGAAATATATATATATATGCACAACGAGCAAAATGCGGCACCATAAATTCAACCAGGACGGCTAGAGTTAATGATGCAATTCACAGTGTTAGACTAATGCATGCAGGTGGTGCGGAGGGATCCGTACCTCATGCATACTGACAAAAACCCTTCTTGTGTTCCAGTTTTCTCAAACGAGCCATTGCTAATTGTCACTTTCATACTCTTCCTTCTCCTCTTCTGACATGGACGAGCTTGAACTGTGATCACCAGGCTCGTTATCGTCCAACAAAGGAGGATTCACTTGTAGCTCGCGACCAAGTACCAATTCGGCTAAACGATTGACCTCTTTCAATTCTCTTTCAAAGTCGTATATAAGAGGTGTAGCAGGGATCAACAATTCGGGCACCCATAACCAAGCACCAGCGGGCATGTACTGCACTTCATACTCTTTTAATTTCACTCCACCAGGACCATCAACCAGTCGAGAGTCTCGAACAGCTACAATCGGACGTCGATTCACCTCCCTGACTTCTCGGCGTTGAGCTTGTTGCGATAATTCAGGCGAAGTCATGTCTCTGCGAGGTATACTCGGCGGAGATGGTGGAGGCTGTCCATCGTCTTCGAGTGAATCATAAGCCAAAACCATTTCAGTATCAAAATCCACAGGCTCGAGATCCTGAACTAAATCGACTGGTCGAGTCACATATGTTCGGCACAATCGAAGACGTGAATCATGAACGTTAGCATGAAATCTGTAATTCCTTCCATCTTTTCTGGCATTACGCTCTAACTCACATCCATAATCTTTGATTTTACGCACCACCCTGAATGGACCGTGCCAGAGATGAGCCAAGTTTTTCTTGCCTCCAGCATCAACTTGGTCAATAAACAACCACACTTCGTCTCCAACTTGGATTCGATCTCCTCTATCCTCAGGTAGTTGGTTATTGTGCGCTTCGGCTCGCAGTCTTTGGGCTTGCTCAATTAAATCTTTCGTCAAACCACGGCAGTACATGTATTGTTGTTGAATCCTCATTCTCCATCGCTTTGCTTTGACTTTGATGTAATTCAGTACTCATTGTTGGTAAACCAGCAGAGACAGTGGTTTGAGGATCCCACCCATGCATAAGATAAAAAGGTGTTTCCAATCGCGTAGTTGAGATAGCTGTGTTAATAGAAAATGTCAAACGTTCAGCCCAGTCATCCCAATCATGATTTGCTGGATCTTTGGAAAATATTCTGACAGCACGAATCAATGTTTGAATGATTCTCTCTGTTTGGCCATTTGCTTGTGGACGATATGCAAAAGTGGCCATAGATTTCTGACCCAGCATTTTGCTAAAACTTTGAAAGATTTCGCCCATAAATATGCTGGATCATTGTCATGGCGCACTTGAGTTGGTGCGCCAAATCTACGAAACACCACTTCTTCAAAAGCTTTTGCCACTGAATCTGCCGATTTGTTTGGTAACGCTTTGACCATCAAATATGAAGTAAATAGATCCAAAAATACAACCAATGTCGTATTTCCTCGAGACGACATAGGCAAATCCACTGCAAAATCCATCCCAAGTATATGCATGGGATATTCAGGCAGCAAATTTCCTGGTGATGGTGCTGCCTGCAAATGATTTGGTGGAGGGTTTGCTGTATTGCATTCTGGACAACTATCGACAAAGCTCTTAATGTCGTTCCTCATAGTGGCCCAATAGAAGTGTAATCGAATACGCTCATATGTCTTCTGGAATTTGAAATGCCCACCCTGTAAACCTGCATGGTATTCCGTCATAATTCCATTGACTATTGAATGTGGTGCGACCACAGCCCATTGAATACCAGGGCCACGATTTCGTCTATGATACCAATTCATGCGAAATAATGTATCGTGTTCACCCAACTCAAATTGCACAGCCAATTTTGTCAGTCTATGACACTCACGCATAGGGATTCCATCAATGTCGCCTTTCAAAAGGATTTCAGTCGTGCTAAATCTCTTTCTTGATCCTGAGCCTCACTGATCATTCGCAGCCGTTCACTCTGCAGTGCAGGGATATCGTCTCCAATAAAGGCCATGATCGAAGGCAATGAAAAATCCTGTGGAAAGCCCTGGGATGCACCCTGCAGATTCTGCGGAGGGGTATGTACCCCCTGCTCACCACCCATGTACAAAGCCATATTTTCGAGAGATGTGGGTGGTGCAGAAGGGTCCGCACCCCCTGTTGAATCCATTGAGTCGGCAATCACAGACGATGTTATTGCCTGAAGCACATCATAGCACTCTTGTAGAACCACATCGTGAGTCACTCCATCGTGTCCATGCTGAACTAGACTCGGCAGACAATTCAAAAGTTGGCACTCCCGGCAGGCGCACCACTTGTCGTGTGTTAAACGACAAAAAACTTGTTTTGATATTTGATTCTTGAGGGAGTTGACTTTGATGAGCCACAAGTATGCGTTCGCAACACACAAGGGGAGTCTTGGACGCACACAGGGGGTTTCGACGGGGGATACGGGAGTTGCAGAGGGGTCCGTAAGGGCTGCAACGACCGAACTTGGTAAGACTGAGAGATCGCGGGAGATGACTGGGCTCCAGTCGAAGTTGCACGCAGCAACAGGCAACAGAGGCGCAGGCAAACACGACAAACAAACAGCCAGGACGCAGGAAGGACACAACAGGGCACACAAGCACACAAGACGCGGAGGTCGCAGGGGGGCTCGGAGGGCTCGGAGGGGTCCGTCGGGGGTGTTTTCGTTGGAAGCGCACGATTGGCAGCAAGGACGGCGCTCTTGCTGGATCTGCGCTGCGGATCTGTTTCCCAAGATCTTGCTCGAGGACTCGGCTCGGGCTGGTAAAGGGCGATCGCTCGTTGTGTTGACGCTGCTCGGGGGTGCCAGTCGCAGCTACTGCTCGCTTCTTGGCCTTGCTTACTTCTCGCTGGTAGTGTAGCTCCAGAACCTTCACACGGAAGGCATTCACTGCAAAAAGGGAAATGTATTACATAGTTTAAGCTAGCTAGACCTGTTTTGCATCCGAGTCGAGACGACAACAACTTGAGTGTGAACCTTGGTGAGGCTGGTCTGCCGATCTGTCTCGTACGTGCGTTGGGTGGCTGACCAATTGGCAGACGAATGTAGTGCAAAATTCTTGTGAGCATCTGCATCGCACGACAATCTTCGGTTTTCACCCATGTTTGACATGGTGTCGACCCTGTACCCGTGCAATCCAACTTCGTACTTCGGGCGCCTGTCCTTATTAAAGTGGCAACGCTGTGGTAGGTCGCTCATTCGTCGTATGGTCGTGGTTGAGTCGCATGGCTCGCCATTGCTGGTGTTACAGGGGGTGCCGAGGTATCTGCATCCCCTGTCACGTTACTGGCAATCCATTGTGTCGTTCATGGGTCAGGTTCATCGTGCGTGAGTCGCCCAAATCTCCATGTTCCACACACAAAGGTCAAGCTCCACGGCACCTCGTCACAATAGGGGTCACAGAGGTCACGGATGGATCTGCATCCCCTGTCACATCACACACAAAGGTTGAGATCCAGGGCATTTCATCACAACAGGGTTGCAGGGGGTACGGAGGGATACGTATCCCCTGTCAAGTCACGGTGGTCGAGTCAAACATACCAGGCGAGGGCTGTTGTTGTCACCGACGATGGCTGCAGTGTTTGCAATGGGCGAGAGCGCCGCAGGGACATGCGTCGTAGTTGCAGACTAAGACAATATGTGTCGTCGTTGTCGTTGTGTTTGAAATGAGCATGGCTGGTTTTGTGCCTTGAAAGCACATGTAGTGGCGGAGTCCACCGGGGTTACAGGGGTTACGGAGGTTTATGTACCCTCTGTCACGCCACCTGTGGACTTACTTCGTATCGTTCGTGGGAGGATCCACTTCACCAAGCTCACAAAAGTCAGTCATCTCTAGTTTGGGTCTCGCAACTAGCTGTTGAGTTGGCTGCACGCTAAGCCAATACATTGGGGGTAGAGCCACAGGGCCGGGTCAACGTATCAATAGGTGTTGCGGGGGGTGCAGAGGGATCAGAGGGCACGGATGTATATGTACCCCTGTTGTTAACATTCACGAAATCCACCACACCCACACACATTTCCACCACCCATGCTGCATGCATGCCAATTTTCAACACTCACACCAGGCAAAGCTTTGCATTGGAGAGTTCTGCGCTTTCAACATGTCTGACATCAGATGTATCAATTTGAAAACCATGTTGGGGTAGAAATGATATGTAAAATGATCCAAAAAAGGTGTCAAAAGATAACCACAAAATGTCAAAACAGAATATTTATTCATGCATTGCCACACCACAATAATAATATTATTCACAATAATAATATTATTGTGGTGCTGTTTGATATATGACCAAAATTGCTCCGAAAACTCTCTATTATTGCAGAACCAAAAAATTAATATAAGGGCCTGTTTGGTTCCAGTGAAAATGTCATGAAATTTGCTACTTTTCAACAAACTTGCAGTTTTGTCATATGGTCGAATTTTTCGGCGTGTTTGGATTCGTCAATTTTTGGTTATTTCAGAGTCCTATTTCATGAAATAAATATACAGGTCTGACCTGTATATTTTATAATTGTAATGACATTTTGTACCAACATTCTGCGACATTTGTCATTTTATGAAATTTCACAGAAAAAAAGTTCACAGTCACCAAACAGGCCCTAAATTAATTTTTGCACAGCCCTGGTCTCTACATGCCCTAAGCCTAGGACCTTCTTGAATCAAATTCTCTACGACGGCAAGTCATGCTGTCAATTGTCGTTGCTGTTGATCATTTCTCGCACAATATTCGACGAGATGCGTTCCCGTACATGAGATGCAATACATTCTGCACGAAGTAATGGATTCTGCAAGACGCCACGGATTATGAGCCATGCAAAAGCCTAACGAGTCTCCATCGTAGAAACCACAGGCTCGCCTGGAAGGGGTTCGCGCAGAGATCACTTTTTGTTTTGACGAATTCTTGCGATGGCGATTCTACTTGTCCTTTGCTTCTGCCTTCTTGTGTTCTTGGTATCAGCATCCCAAGTCAGCGTTCTCGGCGTGCCTGGAACCTTTGTCGTGCCTGACGGAAATGACCTGGTTTGCAGCGGGTCGGACCTCTCCAAGATTGGTGTGTGTCCTGGCCCGCAACCAAATTTACCTCTGGGGTCTTGTTGTGCTGTCCTCCCTAATGCTGGCACTTTAGGCTGCCAAGTGCTACCCCCGTCAATATGTCTTGGAATCCCCAAGGTGGAAACCAAGGCTTTCAGTATGCCACCGAGGACGACAATTTTCTCTCGAACGTTTCGTGTTGATGCCCAAACTCCAGTGACAACAAAACCCACCTCCACTGGCTCAACTTCAGTTCCCTCAACAATGCCCCCATCAGTGTTCTCACCAGTACCGCCTCGTTCAATTTCGATGCCTACTCCAACGTTTGCACCATCGACTTCTTTCTTCCGAGCAAACAGAGACGCTCAGTCAGCATCTAACGAAGCCGGTTGGTCTTTCCGACATTGGGTTTGCATTCTTATTGTGTCAACCTTCGTGGTGGTTTTTCTTGGGCTTGCAGTGCTCTCATATCAGAGATTGAGATGCAACAGAGCCATCGTGAAAATGCCAGTCCTTGGCAAAATCGTAAACCCAAGCCATGTCAGCATTGACATGCCGACAAGAATTGACTATGCAGCTAGCATGACTCCAACGAGTTGCAGCAGCTTTTCAATTTATGACCCCTGTGGATCTTGCGTGACCCCAACAAACTACAGCGGCTATTCACTCCATGACTCCGGACAAAGCAGCCGCGGGCAACCCCTTCCTGTGTCCAAATCTGGTTTCAACGACAACAACGAAGCGGATATCTTTGAAGGTGACTTTGATGGGCGAAATTCGTTCAAGTTGTCGAGGATCTCGCATATTGATTCAAGATTGAGTACAATCAGTTTGGCATAAATCAAATGTTAATATATGTTCTGTTTGCATTAATTGCTACATCTGGATAGACCAAAGTCTGCAAAGCTTGTTCTTTCTCTATGTGGATCAACGTAGTGTTCGAAGCAAGCAATCCATGCTGCTTTGGAGGACCAGATATGGCTTTGAACGCTGCTTTGTTCTTCGTCGCAGCTTGATCCAACCATAATAACTCAAGATTCCTTCCTGTGTTTGTGCGAGCTGGTAGAACGTGGTCTTCATCACATGAAAAAAATTTAGCACAGAATGGCAAGTGGCATGAGCAAGACTGGCGGTGGTAGTTGATCCAGATTCATCGAAATCTTTGCAGAGCACGCACTTGAGAACGGCTGAGTATGGAAATAATTGTATTAGCACTGCAAGGTTTCACGGTGATGAATCTTGCGCCAGAAAGCGTCTCTAAAAATGACACCCCTCACGCCTCCTCCCTTGTCATGGCCCAGTGTCAACTTTACATAATATTGTACGTAAAGTAATCATATCGTGTTTTGATTGGCTCGATTTTCAAAAACTGAGTCATTTCGCACGTGGGACTTGCTTTAACCTCTACACAACGATCGTGGCTCTCTTTCTTGAGATTAAGACCGTACTTACACAGGATCATTTCTATAGTATAGTCATCTTTACTTTGTTTTCCAAAGTAGACGATACCAATAACTTTGAGGATCGGACGAGACCCCCTTCGTTGACTCGGGATGTCGGCATGTTGTACTTTTCGTATGGCATGCTTTTGATGAACGTCCACTGTTGCTATTCCAAGACAGTGTGAGCGAAGGCGGGTGGTATGAGAAGTTATTGGTATTCGTTCTTCTTCCCCAACATTATCATTTCTCTCCCTCTATATCTATTCTTTTTCCTACTTCAAAATTATCAAGCAATCGTCCCCCCCCAGCGACTCCCGCTCTGTGTCTCCTTGATATCTGTGCGCTCACATCTCTGTAGACATGTTCGACTGTAAAATTGAAGTTGTAATGAATGCCACACATGGCTCTAAGTTGGAACGATATGCCCTTTCGACATAAATCAAGCGTGAATAGCGTTCGTGGTGAGACACAAGGACAAGTATAAGCTCTTGTCATTAGAAGACCGACAACTAAAGAACCTCGCTCGTGAATTGACAACAACGTGGATCTACATGTTATCCATGCGGGCATTGAACGTCATATCTGGTCCATCATAGCGTGCACCTTATATAGACTCGACTGCAATCAGAACTCCGTCGAGCTCACGCAATTTATCCCGTGACGGAAATTCAAATGGAATGGTCGCTTCAATCGCGCGACTTGGAAGCTGCTGTGGTTCCGGTGGCCCATGAGCTTGGTGTGGGTATTGTGGCGTACTCTCCATTGTGCCGTGGTTTCCTCACAGCTATCGATTTTTTTGACAAGCTTGACGAAAACGATTGGCGTCGGTCGCTACCTCGTTTCGCCAGTGACACGTTGGAGCAAAGCAAGGCCAAGGTGGCTCGATTCTTCGAGATCGCCAAGGAGAAGAAGTGTACGCCAGCTCAATTGGCTCTCGCTTGGGTCAAGCGACGGCTTTTCAGCCCAAGACCTTAGCCGTCTACTTGGTGTCGGCCACGGCGGTCTCTGGTGGTTGGTTTCTCTACGTCTGGGGCGTCGTGGCCAGCTACATCATCGAGACGAGCTTGGGTTACTTCATGAATCCAATCTTCACCGTTGTGATCGTTGTCGTGTTGAACGAACCACTCCGTCCTTGGCAAAAAGTCGCCGTCGCTTGTGCGATTGGCGCAATCCTGGTCGTCGGTATTGCTTATGGAAAGTTTCCATGGCTCGGCGTGTCATTGGCATGACTTCTTGCTACGTACTGCTTCGTCAAGAAGCTCGCGCCGCTCAATCCCCTGGATGGCTTTCTGCTTTAAACGATGTATCTCTTCTTGCCGTCGCTCGTGACTTTAATCGCGCTGGAAGTGAACGGCACGGGCGCATTCGGTCATGCAGGGGTGGCCCAGTCCGTCTTGACCGCAGGCTGTGGCGTCTTGACAACGATTCCACACCTTTTGTACGCCGAAGCTGGTACTCGTCGCCGCTGTTGAATTTCATGATTGGCATCTTTGTCTACGACGAACTGTTCTCGCTGCCAAAGCTTGTCTGCTTCGCCTTGATCCCACCGAGTTGTCGATCGAAATGAGTGACGTCGAAGAAAGCTACAAGTCCAAGATGGACGACACAGCCATGACGGAAACCCGGCCATTGCTTCGTTAATTCGCATTCATAACGAGAAGTAATGCAAACTTGTCCAAGTGTTCCTACAAATGACCTAAGGGGAATGAGTACTTCACGATGAGCATCCCCCATGAGGTTATGAGCCCATTGCCCGGCGCGCCGCGTAGATCCGCTTCGATGAAGCTCTCTGCATCGTCTGTGGCGTATTCAGTAGGCGAGCAATCCCCTATGGAGCTCTTCCTTCCTGGTGAACAAGTCAGGGAGGACTCTCAGTGATCCAAATATTCTTGTTAAAAATTCACATACTCTAGTTAGACTTTGTCGTCTACGTCCTTGTAGTCTGCGGTTGGCGTGGCAGGCAAGCCGGTGACGTCGTCGGCAGCGTCGTCAGGCTTGACGCGGGAAGCCACGATCCCGTCAATGGCAAAGATGGTGAGCGCTATCCAAACCAAGATGAATCCGATCAGCTTGGCCGTCGAGAACGGTTCATGGTAGGCAAAAATGCCGAGGAAGAAGTTGATGATCGGCGACAGGTATTGCAAAAGACCCAAGAGAGAGAACGAAATGAGCGGCGCTGCCTCGGCAAAGAGCAAGAAAGGAATCGTCGACACGATGCCAACCCCAGCAGTCAGGATATTCTGTGTCGTCCCAACGTGGCCGAACGCCCCCGTGCCGTGAACTTCCAGGACAATCAAAGTCACGAGCGACGGGATGAAGAGGTACATCATCTCAAGCACGACGCCTTCGAGGGGCGGCAGCGGCGCCATCTTCTTGATCAGGCCATAGAATGCAAGGACGAGCGCAATTGATATACCGAGCCATGGAAACTTGCCGTAGGCAATCACGACAACCAGGACGGCCGCAGACACAAAAGACCACCACCTTTTCCCACCGACGCAGTGGCTCTTTCAGCACAATCACAGCGAGGAGGACGGTGAAGATGGGGTTGATAAAGAAGCCAAGGCTCGTTTCAATAATGTAGCCAGCATGACACCCCACACAAAGAGAAACCACGACGCACCGACTAGGATGGCCGACACAAAGTAGATGGCCAAGATCTTGGGTTTGAACGCTGTCGCGCGGAAATTTGCCCATAAACCACGCCAGAAGACAAGTGCTAGCAAGAAAAAGAGCGACCAGACAATGCGATGGAGGACAATCTGAACGGACGGCACGTCCTTGAGTTGTTTGTAGTAGATCGGCGTCAAGCCAAAGATGACGGCCGAGAGAAACATGTACGTCACGCCCAAGCGTTCCTGTGCAGTCATGGTCGAATTCAATTGTGCCTGGCATTGCCAACGTGTCTTTCCTCGTATCTCTTTCAAGATATCCTTGAAGTTTCACCACGTGGTGTCCCAAATGGTCGACAACACGCACACGGTCAGGTCAGTTGTCCCTCGATTCGATAGAGATTTCCACCGTCGTGTCCTCTAGCTTGATGGTAAATTAGCCAAGATGAAGTGGGTCGATTGGGGGCACAAAGGAGCTAGATAAAACTAGCTAGCGCGGCGTGAATTCCGCCCGCAGAAAAGGCGTCGTTCGTGGCCATCTGTCGCATTTGCAATGCCTGATCCTTGCGAGCTTGTGTCATGTGCAAAAAAGACAAACGTGATTCGTATTGCGCTTGAAATACTCAACATGCTCCAACCAGCCATTTTGACCAATACTAGTACAGTCGTGACGATTTATCGCTGCTCGTCGTGGCGGCGTTGGATTGTGGAATTTGCAAGTCCAGCCATTGACTCAAACCGTCGCGAGGTCTCACCGCCTTGTCGTTGGTTTTCATGTTGCGACTACGATTGCGCCAGAGAGATCAACTACGTCGAGATCAGGCCACAGGTTTTTTAAGGGTTTTAGGTTTTATTCCGCACTGTTTTTTTTCAGTCAACCAACTCACAATCACGTAGACTGAAATTGCGTGCGTGACGCGCCCCCAACATGCACGAAAACGAGGTTACTTTCTCTTTTCTCTCGTCGAGCAAGGCAGGAGGAGGGCGGCAAGGCCATGCCATCGCCCCACAGGGTCCTAGTACTCCCCTCACCCCCCCTCACACACTTGAAAACGAGGAGTGGCCATCCCCTGCTTGACGTATCTAGCATTCGGGTGCTGTGCTTCACTCGCTGGGACAGATGGTGCTTGCTACAGTATGCTAGGAAGATGAGTGAAAGCCCCCTTGCTGTCAACGACGATCCAGCGTGTGGCTAAGAAATTACTTTGGATATTAGTTGGCGACTTGGTCGAGTGTTTTGGCGCGTATGACAAGAACCACAAAAGCAAGCAGAGTCGCTGTGAAATGCGAGGGTTCATCGAGCAATTCATCAACGTCTCTTCGTCCTAGGACCGACTCGATGCCGTCCAGCGTCACTTCCATCCAGCTGCCGCAAAGTTGATTCCACGAATGAGTTTCGTTAAGCTGTACGTGCCGTCAAGTCCATCGAGAGGATCCAAAGCATGGATGATCACGCATGGGCGTGGTCAGACGAATCCAGAAATTCTGGTGTGGAGTTTCAATTTCGCCGATCTTCTTGACGTTGGTTTCGACCAATCGACCTCCAAGTCCGTCAATCCCAACACGATGACGCCTTGAATCTGCCCGACAAAACCAAGCTCTGTGCAACCCTCGTTGTCCTTTGTAGCTCACAGGCAGCATTACCAACAGCGAGGCATGAAGACCAATCAAGTGAAAAATGCCAACATTTACTTCGTGAATGCAATTTCGCGTTTGTCCAGTCTACCTAACGACTGAGCCCCATCAGACCGCGTTGGTCCTGATCGAGAGAGTTTCAAATTCTCGATCGAATGCTATCTAGAACCAACGAAACGACGCGCGTTCGGCTATGAAAGGCGTTGAGAGATCTTGTGCGCACCACTTGGTTGAACCTCGGATCAACGATCATTCCACTGAGTTCGCCAGACATGACCACGATTAGCAAATCATAAATATAAAATTATAAAGGATAAACTAAAGCTGATTGATACTCAGTATTATTTATTGTATAATAGATTTGTAATATATATATAAATATACAGGATATGAGATTACAAGTTTACAGGAAGCTAACCATCAGCATGGCGATTACTGAAGCTCGTGCCGCCATGGACAAGTTGACGACGACGGTGAAGCTGCTGGAGAGATGCAGCTATTATAATAGAGCCACGCAAGCTCAACCAAGAGCTTTGCCGGCTAGGAATCGTGAAAAACGCTATCTTGTTTGTCACATGCCAGTGCAACCAGACGACCTTCACCCATCCTGGTCATGGCGTCATAATTCGATTTGGCCATGAGTGCACAAGAGCGTTTGGGCGTCACGTACGCCGTGCTGTCGGCCGTCATTGTTGGCTTTTATCCGTTCTACTACAAGCAGCTCAAGGATGTGCCGTCCGTTCAAATCGTCCTCCATCGCATCGTATGGTCGCTGTTGTTCTTGATTGGCGTTGTGTACTGGCGCGGCACGTGGGCGAATTTCCGCGCGACGGCGTTCAAACCCAAGATCTTGGCCGTTTACTTTGCCTCGGCCGTCTCGGTCATTGGCGCGTGGCTGTTGTACGTTTGGGGCGTCATGTCGGGCAATATTATTCAAACCAGCTTGGGGTTCTTCATAAATCCCATCCTGAGCGTCGTTCTGGCTGTCTTCGTGCTCAAAGAACCACTCCGTCGGTGGCAAAAGGTCGCCGTGGCTTGTGCGACTGCTGCTGTGTTGGTTGTCGCGATTGCCTACGGCAAATTCCCATGGCTTGGTGTCTCGATGGCGCTTGTTCTTGCCACGTATGGCTTTATCAAGAAGCTAGCCCCGCTTGGCCCGCTTGACGGCGTCTTTCTTGAAATCTCCATCCTCTTCTTGCCGTCGTTGATCACTTTGATCGTCATGGAAGTCAATGGCAAGGGGGCGTTTATTCACGTGGGGGCGACTCAATCCATTCTTGCGGCAGGGTGCGGTGTCGTGTCGACCATTCCTCTTTTGCTCTTTGCCGAGGCCGCCCCGATGATTCCCTTCGCGCTCTTTGGCATCTTGCAGTACATCTCGCCAACTTTGAACTTCTTGATTGGCATCTTTGTCTACCACGAGCCATTTTCCACCACCAAACTCATTGGTTTCATCTTGGTCTGGATTGCCCTCGCGATCTTTGCCGTCGATAGCATCGTAGCTTCTCGAGCCAAGCCACAAGACACGACGGAGTTGTCGGACGAGAAGAGCCAAGTCAAAGAAGTCATTCCCGACATGCCATCGACTCCGACTGCTGAATTCAAAGCCGTCGACGACCGCGTCTAGAGCTCAAAAGACCGTCGTCCTGACTCGCCTCCCGTTGAAACTCCCATCTGATGTGGCCTGGCCAGCATGGCATACGAATTGTAGAAGGACAAGGGGTTTTGCAAGACGCTCCACCTCGTCGAGGTCGACTAGCAAACGCACCCAGGCATGCCTCGAGGTATAATATCTACCGATAATATAGAAAGGTCAAGGTGGGAACATAACTTAGTTACCAAGATGCGCCGTCGACTTGGCCGTGCTTGTCTTTGTATTTCATGGCACGAACAAGACTGTAATCGGTCCGCTGACTGCCTTGAAAGTGTCCACATCCTGCTTGTAATGTCAGTGTCGAGCGGTGGATTTACCACCATCGATGTGGCCTGTCGAGCGCGTTTCTATCCTACCAAGCTGGGTGCTCCTCCTTGTCGTCGTTTTTGCTATCTAGCTAGCTAGCAAGCTTTCCAATGCTGCCACCTTGACGTTACTCAGCCTACGCCTCCATTGTATTTTGCGCTTAACGCCGTCGATAGTCGTTTTGATTGACAGTTACAAGTTGATACCGTTTCACACATTCCGTTTCACAAAGTTGGGAGAGAGACTACGAGACGGACATGTGGACTTCGAGAACAATTTCGTGGTTGGTGCTGTTCCTGTTGGCCAAATCCAAGCGAACTTTCTCTGCACTTGTATCGTCCACTTTAGGTGTTGGTCTCTGGTGCAGATGTGGCTTTCTGGAGCGAAATCAACCACGAAAGTTGGCATTTTGAAACAGAAGACAGCATCAAGCACCCACAGTACTTGAACAAGGTCATCAGTTGGGTGTCGAGTCAAGTGACACAAATTTTAACCAATGGGTGACAACATCCAGCGTGTCACGGGACCGACCAAGGACAACCGCCGGCCCTGCTATCAAAGTGTGTAGCCAAGCAAGCCCCTCTACGAGCAGCTAGAGAAAGGAGCATAGCATTGGGATTTTGCTTCCTTGAGTCGCATTCCACCACGAGAAGATGACAGTGAGGAGCTGGTTGCTGCTTGAGTACTTGGTTGAAGCCAAACCCTCTCCTTAGTCGAGTACAAGGGTGCAGGCTTTTTTATCCATCGCTGGCGTTGTTCTTGTGGTGCTTGCATCCACCGCGGGGCTTCTTCCACCGTGGCATTCCCGCTTGAAAGCAACGTTGGACTGAGGGCACATCATCGCAAGCATCATCATTCAACGAGGTCCTGCGGGCGCAATCACCTGATATGGCTAAGTGAACTTGAATCTCCTCCACGTCGATACTCTGCCAAGTAGACCGACGAATTCACGTTGCCATCAAACGTTAGCCATCTCGACAACTCCACAGCGCTCGCTAGCTTTAAAAGCATTCATAAACCGACTGGGAAACTTGTTTATCTCCTTGAATGCAGCTGGATTGAGTGGCTCGATTTGAATTGCGATTGGGACATGTCAGCACCACGTTGCAACACACGCTCCTTGACAATCCAACCGAGAAAGATCATCTTAACCATTGTTTAAGTTGCCCATGAGTGCCAGGATTGGATTCGTATCGTCGATTGGCGTGTGTGTCATCTATGGCATGTACCCGCCGTACTTTAAGCAGCTCCAAACCGTTTCCCCGCTGCAAATCGTGAGCCACCGCGTCGTGTGGACATTTGTGTTGCTCCTCGCACTCTTCTTTTGGAAAGTCGAGTGAAAATCGTTTCGAGAGACCGCACTGAAGCCCAAGACCCTTGCGACGTACTTTGTCTCGGGCTGGGCGTTGTGGGGCATTTGGTATCTCTTCCTCTGGGGCGTTCACCACTCGTACCTGGTCGAAGTCAGCTTGGGTTTCTTCATGAACCCGATCATCAGTGTCCTCCTTGCCGTCATCGTCCTCATGGAAAAGCTGCGGATATGGCAGCGCGTCGCCGTCGCCCTGGCCATCATTGGTGTCCTCGTTGTCGCCATTGCGTACGGCAAGTTTCCGCTCTTGGGGGTCGGCATTGCAGTTTTCATGGCGATCTATGGTTTCGTCAAGAGCACCGCGCCGTTGAAATTCCTCGAGGCAGTGACTTTGGAGCTTGGCATTGTCTTTATCCCCGCGCTGGCTGTGCTGATTGCATGCGAAGTCCATGGCAACGGCGCGCTGGGCCACATCAGCGGCCGAATTGACGCGCTGCTGATTTGCAGCGGCCTCATCACCGTCGTGCCAGTCTTGCTCTTTGCCTACGGTGCACCCATGGTTTCCTTCACCGTCCTCGGCTTGCTGCAATACATGACGCCAGTCATGAACTTCCTCTTTGGCGTTGTCATGTACCATGAATCGTTCTCAAAAGTCAAGCTCATCGGGTTCATCTTTGTCTGGCTCGCGCTGCTGGTGTTCGCGATGGAAGGCTTTTGGAACGAGAAGCGCGCCGTGCCAGCCCCGGCGTTGAATGACATGACCTCGGACGACCTTGTCAAGACGCCACTGCCTGAAGACACGTCAAGTGTCGGCTTTAAAGCCGTCGAGGATGCCGTCTAGTAATTCAATCCTCTCTACGATACCTATTTATTCCAAAGCGCTCGTGTAATTATGAAATGACACATTCCCCCTTCCCTCCCCCTTACTATATTGCCCTTGTATTCCCCCCAAAGCCCCCCCACATCCCCCAAGTTGCCCATGAGGACCCAAAACAGCTTGGACGGGCATTGCCATTCCTTCCAGGCGGGGCTCCAAGACGTTGAGCCACCACCATGATGCGTGGAGTCAGCACTGAAAAAAGCTGGATGGAAACGTGGGGGGGGGGTGTAGCTAGGCGTTCGTTGTCGTGCCAAACTTTCCCGTCTGGAATCCAAACAGCAGTAATGCTGAAACTCCAGTCGAGATGATAGATGCAAGCATGTCCACATGTGTCCAAGTTGAAGTTGCTTCACAACTTTGAAATGTCCATCGTGTGGTCGAAAGACACTGAATTGTCACGTTTGCTCCCTTGGACACGAATTTGTTGTTGTGAGGACACTTGGAGAGACGTCGTTGGCGCAAGGACATCTCTCTCTGAAAGCAGCTCAAGTAGAAACGAGCCACGCTTTTGAATGGTCCACGTTGATTTGCATGCTGTAATTCGCCCCATCGTTTGCGCAAACCTGGATAACCAGTGGGACACTGGCGTTACGCAAGAACTCCAAACGTGGCTTGGATCAGCAAAATGCCGTAAACTTGACAAGGATGCATGTGTTCAATCATCCACAATCCGAGCTTCTCCACGCCTCTCTTGCCAACTGCATGCGCCATCTCACTTTGAAACCCAACGACAGAGTTTGACGCATCTTGGAGGCGACGTGGTATACGCTCCACGGTGGGGGGGGCACGCTCTGTGTCGCTTCTGGCCGTACGCTGCTTGTCCAGCAGAGTGTCCCCCAGTTTGTCCTCTTTCTTGTCGACGAGCGTTCGCCGTCAAGCAACTTGAAGACTTCCGTGGTAGCTCCACTGTTTCCCACGTTGCACAAGTCGTTTTGGGTGCCTCCACCGTTGTCACTGTAGTTGACGGAAAGTTCCACGCTGGACTCGGGCCTCTTTCGCTGGCATCTACGTCTCGAATGGAGCCGCGAGACGGCGAGATATCCCAGGAGAGATCCAATGGCGCGTCGATAGAAGCGACTGGCGTCATGGATTCCAACAGGCAGAGTCAAAATTTGGAATTGTGGTGGTCCTACGTCAGTCATATGGATGGACTCGAAGAGCCAGTCGAAGTGTTTCGCCATTGCGACAACCTCTGGGCTCCTGCGACACGACTGAGCCGTGAAGCGATAATTGCATTGTTGAAAACTGCTCGCCATGAGCACCAAGATCGGCATCCTGTCGGCGATGGGCGCGTGCATCATCTACGGCCTCTACCCGCCCTACTTTAAGCAGCTCCAAGCCGTCTCGCCCATGCAAATCGTCAACCACCGCGTCGTGTGGACATTTGTGCTCTTGGTGCCGCTCTTCCTTTGGAAAGTCGAGTGGAAATCGTTTCGCGAGACGGCGTTCAAGCCCAAGACGCTCGTCACGTACTTTATCTCTGGCTGGTCGCTGTGGGCAACTTGGTATCTCTTCCTCTGGGGCGTCCATCACTCGTACGTGATTGAGATCAGCTTGGGTTTCTTCATGAATCCCGTCTTCAGCGTCGTCACGGGGGTCATTGTACTCAAGGAAAAGCTCCGATTCTGGCAGCGCATCGCCGTCGCGCTAGCCGTCATTGGCGTCCTCGTCGTTGCGATTGCCTACGGCAAGTTTCCCTGGCTTGGCCTCAGCATCTCGACCGTCATGACGATCTACTCGTTTGTCAAGAAGACCGCGCCGTTGAAATTCCTAGAAGGCGTGACGCTCGAGGTCGGATTTGTCTTTCTTCCCGCGCTGATCGTCCTCGTGGCGAGTGAAATCAACGGCAATGGCTCCTTTGGCCACGTGAGCGGCAAGATCGATGCCGTCCTGGTCTGTTGCGGGGTCATCACCGTCGTGCCCGTCTTGATGTTTGCCTACGGCGCCCCCATGTTGTCGCTCACGATCTTGGGCTTGGTGCAGTACACGACGCCTATCATGACGTTCCTCTTTGGGGTGATCGTCTACCACGAGTCGTTCTCGACGGTCAAATTGATTGGGTTCATCATGGTCTGGCTCGCTCTCTTTGTATTTATCGTCGAAGGTTTTTGGAACGAAAAGCGCGCCGCCCCTGTGAGTCTCGAGGAGTCAACGTCTGCTGCGATCGACTTGGAGAAGATGTCTTTGCCCCCTGGCACGCCCACCGCTGGCTTTGTCCCCGTGGAGGATGAAGCCGTGTAGGAGAAATATGTACATTATAAGCGGAATAACGTGAATATACGAGACGACTACGCTACGCCATCGACTCGTTGCGATCCCATCCACGAGCTTGAGTGCATGGCTGATGATGAAGGTGAAGATCATGTTGAAGTTCACAGGGCATGTAACTTATGGCGGCGGTTGACAATTTCCAGCTTGGGTGAAAATCGAGCGACATGGACGAGAGCATCCACCGCTCGATGAAAGACCCTCACGTGACGCCAAAGAGGCTATCCAAAGCATAAATTTGCATCTTGATTGCAAGGATCTTATAGTCTGTTGACTGCTTGTTGGACTCGCACTCGTTTATACCACGTCACGCAATCCATGGAACAATTCCACGACATGAAAACTACAGTACTACGTCGTGTTCTGTCCACGTTCTTGAGGAGCAGTCGGCGTTGGATCCATTTTCCTCGGTGCGATTAGGTCGTGCCCCCCACCCCAATGAGGGGGAATTGACATTGGTCGTGTTCGACAGGTTGTAAATTTCGAGACACAAGATGGAGCTTTTTTCCCGAGTTTACTAAAAGGGGGCTTTTCGCTCGAGTCGACTACCCTCGAGACTTGAGTCGAGTCAAGATTAGCTATGAAACTTGCCGTCGTGTCATCGTGAAGGATATTCAAAGAGGCCAACATTGGCAATTTGGACAAAAATGATTGACAAAGTCGTGGTGTAATCCTCGTAGTCAACAAAACATTGAAATTCTCTAAAATGTACACCACCAATGCCATCCACGGCATCAAGACAAGGTGCATTCACGCTTGCTTGACTCTGCCAAACTTGTATTATCTCGAAGATTAAAATCCTGGAGACACAAGTGTATTCTGCGCGAATATTCACTCAAAAAAGGTACTAACTTTACCAGTACACTTTAAACCTTGCGACTTTGCATCACGACACGACGAATTGGATAAAATGGAGAACAGCATGGATCTTCATGAACATTCGAGCGCAGTCGTCAGTCGATTCACAGATCCACTCGATCTCGACATGGATTCTTTGATCTCCAAAGATCACAACTGCCAAAGCCCGTCCCAACTGCAAAAATCTCTTCGTATTGAATTCCCTTCCCAGTCGTTTTAATCCCCATGCATGTGACAAAGCATGCTCAATGCCACGCTGATTGTGACGCAACAACACAAGCCCGACGACATGATCGTCGGTTCCTCTTTAATTTGAACGGAGAAATCTACCACAATGTATCCCACAAGTCAATTCCGCAGCTGGCATTTCCAATGCAAACATGCCTTGACTGTGAGCTCACACCGCCAGAATTACCATGCTTTTGGCCAATTCCCAGCAATGCTGATCGTCCAAGGCATCGAGTTTCTCTCAACTTTGAGCCATCGCGTACTGTACTTTATGTCTATAACCTTCAACAAATTCCCCATGCGCTCGTAATCCAAACAAGCTAGGAATATGGGCCAGCTGGCCTTTCATGATCAAGCACCTCCCTCGACATAAGTCACTATTTACCGTTAAACTAATAGTGTATCTATTCACAAAACGGATAAGTCGAGTTGTTAAAGTCAATGAAAGGATAAAATGACAAGATCCACTGGTAGATTACCAATTGCTTGGTTGAAACTTCCTTTAGCGACAACATCTTTCCTGCGTAAACATGCATGGATATACCTCTGATTGCTCATTTTCAAATTTGACACATGAGCGCCAAGACTGGTGTCATCTATGCCTGTATAGCCTTTGTCACGTATGGCATCTACCCCGTGTACTTTAAACAGCTTCCAGACGTGCCGTCGCTCCAGCTCGCGTGCCACCGCGTCGTCTGGTCGTTTGCGTTGCTCGTGCCGCTGTTTGTATGGCAAGTCGACTGGAAGACCTTTGGCGAGACGGCGCTCAAGCCCAAAGTGTTTGCTACGTACTTGGTCTCGAGTTTGTCGCTCGGTGGCATGTGGTACTTGTTTCTCTGGGGCATTGCCAACAATTACATTGTCGAGACGAGTCTGGGCTTCTTCATGAACCCCGTCTTTAGTGTCCTCTTGGCGGTCGTGGTCCTCAAGGAACGATTGCGACTGTGGCAGTGGGTTTCCGTCGCGCTGGCCATTCTCGGATGTCTCGTGATTGCGATCGCGTATGGTAAATTCCCATGGCTCGCCTTTAGCATTGCCATCCTCCTCGCCATGTATGGCTTTGTCAAGAGCACCGCGCCGTTGAAAGCGATCGAAGGCGTGACAATTGAATTGGGCTATCTCTTTTTGCCAGCTTTCGGTGGTCTGATTGCCTTTGAAGTCCACGGCACGGGGGCTTTTGCCAATGTGAGTGGCACTCAAAACGCTCTGCTTGTACTCGCCGGCCTCGTGACCGTCTTTCCACTGCTCCTCTTTGCCAGCGCGGCGCACATGATCTCGTTCTCCCTCTTGGGCTTGCTCCAATACATTGGCCCGATCATGAACTTTGTCATTGGCGTCGCGATCTACAATGAGCCGTTCTCCACATCCAAACTCATCGGGTTCATCTTGGTGTGGATGTCCCTCGCCTTGTATACCGTCGAGGGCATCATCATACGCCGACACGCTGAGAAGGAGACGACAATCGACAGCGACGTCGAGAAGAAGGATGTGGATTCTGTCCCTGATACGCCAAGCACGGGCTTTAAACCCGTCGAAGACACCGTGTAGTCAAATTTTTTAACTACTATACGTATATAAAGCTCATTAATTAATCGAAGTACTCTATCCATCCATCCTTCCAAAGGCTACGACAGCACTCTAGATGATGTTTCCTCTCAGCAGGCATTGGCGTTAGTGAAGTGGAAGGACCCATGGCTAGCTAGCTCCTGCGTAGCCACTAATGGCGGCAAGACCGAGGGGAATAATCCAGCATTCTTTCATTGAGGCTAGTTCGAGTTTGTACAGCTTTAATGCGAGCAAACTTGTGAATTGAATGCATTAATGATGTAAATATGCTAGCTATGGTGTTCCTAATGACTCGAACGCTTAAACTTCTTGCTCGACGAGGGAAAAGTCCCCCGTCGGAGTCGACGGGAGAGTCTCCGCACCGTCCTTGGCAGCAAGATCACTCTCGGTTGGAGTTGCAATCGGGATTGCCGCTGATGATGGTTTCTTCACGACAAGGCCTTCAATGCCATAAGTCGCCAATGCCAACCACACCAAGATGAACCCGACCAGCTTGGACGTCGAGAACGGCTCATGGTAGACGCCAGCGCCAAGGATGAAGTTGAGGATGGGACCGATGTACTGGATGAGACCCAAGAGAGAGAATGGAATCAAATGCGCCGCATACCCAAACAACAGAAGCGGCACCACCGTCACGACGCCGCTCAGGACAAGCAAGACATGCTGAGTCGCACTGACGTGGCCGAAAGCACCCGTGCCTTGGACTTCACATGCAATCAGGTAAGCCTGGGCTGGCAGAAAGAGATACGCCATTTCAATCGTCACACTCTCCACGGCTTTCAATGGCGTCGTGCTCTTCATAAAGCCGTACAGAGCCAAGAGCGACCCGATACTGATAAACAGCCACGGAAACTTGCCGTAAGCTATCGCGATCACAAGCACACCGAGAATCGCCAGACCCACAGACACCCATTGCCACACACGGAGTCGTTCCTTGAGCACAAAGACTGCAGCGAGGACACTGAAGATTGGGTTCATGAAGAAGCCAAGGCTGATCTCAATGATGTGACCTTTGGTGATTCCCCACTGATACAACAACCACAAGCCGCCGATCGCGATACCCGAGACAAAATACGCACCGAGGACCTTGGGTTTGAGTGCAGATTCACGGAATGTCTTCCACTCGACTTGAGATACGAAGAGGGGGAGCAGTGTGATGAACGACCAGAGCATGCGATGACATGCCAATTGGAACGGCGGGACATCGGGGAGTTGTTTAAAGTAGACTGGGTGCCAGTCTACTAAAGATTGGCACCCAGTCTACTACATGGCAAAGGCGGTGGCGGCAGAGGCGATGCCGATCTTGGCACTCATGATGGCGAGTTGAAGAATGAAAGGATCGTTGCGATGGCACTTTCACTTGTCGCAGTGATGATGTTGCTCCATGGTTGATGCTCGCCGACAGGATTTTTCATTCAGTCGTGAGACAAACTAGCATACAAATTTCAAGTCAAAAGACAACTACTGTATGAAATCAGAGGAAGAAACTCCTGGATTCATTTGACGAGACGGAACACACTTCCGTCGTTGCCAAGTGCAGGAAGTCCTCTCGACTCCTGTAGCGACTAGTATATAGCTAGCAATCTTCACCCGCAACATTGGAAACCAACGCAAGTTGAAATCTCAAGTTGGGTTTGTTGTCTTGTTAAAAGTTGGGGGTAACTAGGTGCATTGAGGTGATGCTGCATGTTGTGCCAGCTGGGCAATCATGAGTCTTACCCAAGACAGTCATACCTGGAGTCGTGGATATTTACTGACTCGAAGAAAGCGGCATCACAGGGAGATGTTTTTTTTTTCGCGTTCAAGGTTGAAATAACGCCCCACGGATGCTTCACTCGGTTTGCCACGCTTGACAATTGGCATACAGCAGCAGCCTTAACATTCAAGCAGTGTAGATATCGTGGCATATCCTCACATCAATGAGAACAAAGTTCCGCCAAGAGTGTCAAGTTGGAGACTACTGTACAAAAGTACTGACGGAAGTGTATTCCGATCTAAAAATAGTCAATTATGAACTCTCTGTTCGAATTAGACTTGGAATTTGTATGCTAGTTTGTCTCACGACTGAATGAAAAATCCTGTCGGCGAGCATCAACCATGGAGCAACATCATCACTGCGACAAGTGAAAGTGCCATCGCAACGATCCTTTCATTCTTCAACTCGCCATCATGAGTGCCAAGATCGGCATCGCCTCTGCCGCCACCGCCTTTGCCATGTAGTAGACTGGGTGCCAATCTTTAGTAGACTGGCACCCAGTCTACTTTAAACAACTCCCCGATGTCCCGCCGTTCCAATTGGCATGTCATCGCATGCTCTGGTCGTTCATCACACTGCTCCCCCTCTTCGTATCTCAAGTCGAGTGGAAGACATTCCGTGAATCTGCACTCAAACCCAAGGTCCTCGGTGCGTATTTTGTCTCGGGTATCGCGATCGGCGGCTTGTGGTTGTTGTATCAGTGGGGAATCACCAAAGGTCACATCATTGAGATCAGCCTTGGCTTCTTCATGAACCCAATCTTCAGTGTCCTCGCTGCAGTCTTTGTGCTCAAGGAACGACTCCGTGTGTGGCAATGGGTGTCTGTGGGTCTGGCGATTCTCGGTGTGCTTGTGATCGCGATAGCTTACGGCAAGTTTCCGTGGCTGTTTATCAGTATCGGGTCGCTCTTGGCTCTGTACGGCTTTATGAAGAGCACGACGCCATTGAAAGCCGTGGAGAGTGTGACGATTGAAATGGCGTATCTCTTTCTGCCAGCCCAGGCTTACCTGATTGCATGTGAAGTCCAAGGCACGGGTGCTTTCGGCCACGTCAGTGCGACTCAGCATGTCTTGCTTGTCCTGAGCGGCGTCGTGACGGTGGTGCCGCTTCTGTTGTTTGGGTATGCGGCGCATTTGATTCCATTCTCTCTCTTGGGTCTCATCCAGTACATCGGTCCCATCCTCAACTTCATCCTTGGCGCTGGCGTCTACCATGAGCCGTTCTCGACGTCCAAGCTGGTCGGGTTCATCTTGGTGTGGTTGGCATTGGCGACTTATGGCATTGAAGGCCTTGTCGTGAAGAAACCATCATCAGCGGCAATCCCGATTGCAACTCCAACCGAGAGTGATCTTGCTGCCAAGGACGGTGCGGAGACTCTCCCGTCGACTCCGACGGGGGACTTTTCCCTCGTCGAGCAAGAAGTTTAAGTCGAGGAGCTACAGCTTTCATATTTAACAGAGACAAAGGGACAATCCATTCATTTCATGAGCTCCATTGGTCTTGAGCTTTCGTCAGGAGTGTCCGCTATCGCGCTAAAAGCGGCAATGAGCATAAGCTGACGACGAGTCGATTCTAGATAGGCAGCCATGAGAGGGGGCTTACGGATTCAGCAAGAATAATGACGCTCTTGATGCAACCAAGCATGATGACGCCCTGACTAATCACTGCTTTCTAAAGTTAGTTACGCCACGTGGAGCCGACTCTGACACCTTGGCCAAGTGTTTGTCCCGATGACCAAAGGGCAGCGTCATCGGTTCCCGCAAGCTGAAGGTGAAAGCTACACCACCTCCTCACTCTCCAGCGCCTTGATGCCTCGTAGGCAATGCAATAGCTCTCCAAGAAGCAGTCGTGTGTAGCTAGAGAGTCTCGTCATTCAACAATTGCCGCCCTGGACACAACTCGTTGATTTTCCCGAATTTCGTGGTTGCTTGGCGTCAACAAAGTCGACAGCATCATCATTGGAACAAGTAACAACAATGCTAGCCATCGAACGAGCTCAATCGCCTCTAGCTAGCGATGGAAGGGCTGGTTTCATTATACAAGTCGCCGTCATGAGTGCCAAGATCGGGATCGCATTCGCGGCCACGGCCTTTGCGATCTACGGCATTTATCCCGTCTACTTTAAGCAACTCCCCGACGTCCCGCCGTACCAACTAGCATGACATCGCATGCTCTGGTCCTTTGTCACGCTCGTTCCTCTCTTTCTATGGCAAGTTGAGTGGAAAACCTTTCGAGAAACAGCGCTCATCCTCGGTACTTATGTGGTGTCGGGTGGCGCCATGGGTGGCATGTGGTTGCTGTATCAATGGGGCGTCGCTCAAGACCATATCATTGAAATCAGCCTTGCTTTCTTCATGAACTGTCCTCGCTGCAGTCGTTGTGCTCAAAGAACGGCTCCGCATGTGGCAATGGGCGGCCGTGGGTCTTGCCATCATCGGCGTGCTTGTGATCGCGATCGCGTACAGCAAGTTCCCTTGGCTGTCCATCAGTATCGGTGCGCTCTTGGCTCTCTATGGCTTTGTGAAAGAAGCTTGCGCCATTGAACGCCGTGTGGAGTGTCACGATCGAGATGGCCTATCTCGTTGTGCCCGCTCTGGCGTATTTGATCTCGTGTGAAGTCCAAGGCACGGGTGCGTTGGGCCATGTCACCGCGACGCAAGACGTTCTCCTTGTCCTGTGCGGCATCGTGACGGTCTTTCCCCTGCTCATGTTTTCCTACTCGGCGCGCCTCATTCCCTTGTCTCTCTTGGGCATCATCCAGTACTTCTGTCCCATTCTCAACTTTATCATTGGCACTGCGATCTACCACGAACCGTTCTCGACGTCCAAGCTCATTGGGTTCATCTTGGTCTGGCTGGCGCTCGCCATGTATGCGGTGGAAGGCCTCCTCTTCAAGAAACGCCCCGCGACGACGGCGGGCACGGCAACTCCCACAGACAGTGGTGTGACCCCCAGCGGGGATTTCCATCTAGTTGACCATGCAATTGACGTCAAAGATCCTTAACGAGCAAGTTAACAATGGCTAATGCATATTAGTGCGTCCCTGGATCATGCTGGAGGGCTATCGAGAGCCTGGAAATCTTGGCTTGCAGTTTGCAGCACGCTCTCCGTGTCGACGGCGGCACTGGCGGCAGCTTTGTCCGCATGCGTAGCTCGTTTCTGGACGACGAGGCCCTCGACAGTGAACAATGCGAGCGCGAGCCAGACAAAGACAAACCCGACCAACTTGGACGTCGAGAACGGTTCGTGGTAGATGCGTGCGCCGACAAGAAAGTTGATAATCGGATTGATGAATTGGACGACACCGTAGAGCGTGAACGAGATCAATTGTGCTGAGCACGACAGCAGGAGCAACGGAAGCACTGTCACGACGCCAAACACGACCAGAAGCGCGTTTTGCGTTGCGCTGATATGTCCAAAGGCCCCCGTGCCATGATATTCAAATTCCATCAAGGTGACGAATGCCGGAATGGAGATCCATGTCATCTCCAGGAAGACACTTTCGATCGCTCCGAGCGGCGCCACGCGCCTGAAGACTCCACAAATGGCAGTGAGAAGGCCGATGCAGATGGCCAACAATGAGGATTGACCATACGCAATAGCAATGACGAGAATGCCAATGACTGCGAGCGCGACGGCGAGGCGATCTCAACGATATAATTGCTTTGGATCGCCCAGATGAGAAGACACCACAAGCCAACAATGTTAACGCCAGACAACAAGTACATGCCGAGGACTCTAGGCTTCACGACAGTGTTGCAAAACCTCTTTTTGTCGACATGCCATAGAAAGACAGGCAGTAGCATCACGAAGGACCAAACCACCCGATGGCACACGAGTTGGAACGGCGGCACGTCAGCGAGCTGTTTGAAATATAATAGATGGGATACACGCCGTAGATGATGGCGGCAACCACCGCATACGCCAGGCCAACCGTGGACGTCATGAGCAACTTTGACAATGATCCCACGCCACGTCTGTCGGCCAACACGACAGAGCCATCATGCTGTGGCGACAACAGTGGCCTCCGTCTTGCAGTTCCAGCAGCGCGACGTCGACTTCAATCCAGCCAAGGGATATCTGCTTTTGGATCTTTTTCACAAAATTTAGTTGTCTCACCACAAGGACAAATCTCTCACCAATGGGTTAACCCTATTGTGACCGGGAAGACCTCAAGAAGTATATGTGTGAGGCGAAGTTAGGGAGGAGAAGTGAGGAACCCCCTCAGCTGAAGCCGACCAGGACACGGCACGCCCCGAAGCAAGAAACAAAGCAACCGAACATTCGCCCTAGCGACGACGCGACCTGGGTGGCGAACTTGAACCCACCAATCGAAATCAGACAGGGTTCGATGGCCAATTACTGCTGTGGGCGCGCCGTCGATACTGTTTGCAGGATCGACAACCCGGAGCTTGGCAAAGTACAGCGACACTAGCCAACGTGGGCCTGCCAAGAATGCCTTTTGTACCAATGAAGAGTTCAGAGCGGCGGAGGCCAGCCATCGGGAGTGTAAGCAACTCGAGGCGTAAAGAAACGAAGGCAAGAAAGAGCTCAGAGCCACAAGAACCAGTCAACGAGACGTGAGCAACCTTTAGTGAGAGAATTTGAGGTTAAAGACGATAAAAAACTTCCGCTTTTGCCTTGTATGGATCACTGAGTCCTTACGACCACTGCCGAGAAGTTTACTACACCAAGAATTGTCGTTGGAGCCGTTGACTGTCTTTATTTGCTGCGGCGGTGTCCTGTGTCGGTTGTGTGTGCCTTTCATTGTGTGCGCCGACCTCTCCTGTACTGTTTCCCCCCTTTCTGTATTGCCCTGTACCCGTGCCCAAGTCTGGCACAGTCTTGTCGGGTAGCAAGACCACACTTTCCCTCCCGAACTTCCCCAAGTTCATCTTTCCCAGTTTCCCCCACGTTATTTGCGCTTGGCCTCGCCCCCTGGGAGTCGAAAGCCGTACACCAAAGAACTACACCCATTATCCTTGTGCCGAGCGAGCCTTCTATCTCTCGCACCCATCTCACACTATTGTTGTCATACTTTGATCAATATAAAATTTTGCTCCAATTTCCAAATCTATGTTGAAAATTCAGTCAAAAATATACTTCGTGAATGTTGGTAGTCGTACTTGCCGCCACGTCATTGATGACTTTGAACAAGTCCAGTGGACTCTCGACCGAGCGCCGCGGGATTTCTTCTGCATGGGCGGAACCTACTCGCCCCCCTTATAGCTGTACCCACAGTATGGAGGAATCTCGCCAACGGAGAGTTCCATTGCTGACTATGACCCCCCCCCCGCCCCCCCGGCGAGATCGACACCAAGGACTTATGTGACCATGTTACCACTGACTTATGACTACACTAGAGGACTGTCGATGGTCTTGAAGGTCGACGTTGGCGTCTGCGGCGTGCAATCCTTGTCGCTCTTCATGGTGGTGTCTTTGTCGGTGCTTCTGTGTTGTTTCTCGGCGAGGATGCCTTCGACAGTGTACAAGGAGAGGGCGAGCCAGACGAGGATGAACCCGATCAACTTGGACGTCGAGAACGGTTCATGGTAGATGAAGACACCGACGAGGAAGTTCATGATGGGATAGATGAACTGAATCACGCCAAAGAGCGAGAACGAGATCAACTGCGCTGAGCGCGAGAGCAGCAACAACGGAAAGACCGTCACGACGCCAGAGAGGACAAGCAGCGCGTTCTGCGTGCCGCTGATGTGGCCAAAGGCCCCCGTGCCATGGCGTTCAAATGCAATCAAGCCGACGAGCGCAGGAAGGAGCAGCCACGCCATCTCAATGACCACGCCCTCAATCGCTCCGAGCGGCGCGAGACGCTTGAGAAAGCCATAAGTTGCAATGAGAGCCCCCATCGAGATGGCCAGCCATGGGAAGCGGCCATACGTGAGTGCGATCACAAGCACGCCCAGAATCGCCAGCGCGACGGCGACCCACTGCAGCAGTCGCAGCCGTTCTTTGAGCACGACAACAGCGAGGAGGACGCTAAAGATGGGGTTGATGAAGTCACCGAGACTCGTTTCCACAATGTAGTCGTGGTGGATGCCCCAGAGGAGAAAACACCAGAAGTTAGCGATCAAGACGCCGGACGCCAAGTAGTGCCCGAGGACTTTGGGTTTGCACGCTGCGTCTCGCCATGCCGTCAAGTCGATTTGCCACAGAAAGACGGGAAGAAGCGTCACAAAGGACCAAACCACACGATGACACACGAGCTGGAACGGCGGCACGTCGGGAAGTTGCTTGAAGTAGATGGGATAGACGCCGTAGATGACGGCGGCAACGACCGCGTACGTGATACCGACTTTGGACGTCATGGGCAATGCTGGAAATGGTGCACCGGAGCTCCACGTCGGCTCCAGACGTCGTCGTCTCTCGTGGTGTTGGCGGTGCGATTCAAGTGTTGAACTAGCTATCAAGAGACGATCCTGTCCGCGCTCTTCCTCCGCGCCGAAAGGGCCGACTCAAGGGGAAGACTGCAAAGTTAAACGGTGGTCATGTTTGATGTTAGACGGGTGGACTATCGTCAACCGCGTGGAAGCCATCGGTCGGGCTCTGTGGAGCGCTGTGGGTGTCTAGGACGCTCTCCTTCTCGGCAGCCGCCACAGCTTGTCGTCTCTGCACGATGATGCCCTAGAATGAGCGCCGCCCAGACGAGGATGAACGCGATCAACTTGGACGTCGAAAACGATTCGTGGTAGATCGCAGCGCCGACGATGAAGTTGAGGATCGGATTGATGTACTGGATGACGCCAAAGAGCGTGAACGAGATCAACTGCGCGGATCGGACAAGAGGTAGAGCGGGAAGACCGTCACGATGCCGCATAGGACCAGGAGCGCGTCTTGCGTCCCGCTGATGTGGCCAAAGGCGCCCGTGCCGTGGTGTTCAAACTCAATCAAGCCGACGATCGCGGGGATGGAGAGCCATGCCATTTCAATCAGCACGCCTTCGACAGCTCCGAGCGGTGCGAGGCGCTTGATGAGCCCTTAGACTGCCAAGAGCGCGCCGATGCAGACGGCCAGCCACGGGAATTTGCCATACGCGATCGCGATCACGAGGACGCCGACGATCGCAAGGATGACAGAGAGCCACTGGAGCAGTCTCAGGCGTTCTTTGAGCACGACGACAGCGAGGAGGATGCTAAAGATGGGGTTGATGAAGTCGCCGAGGCTCGTTTCAATGATGTAGTCGTTGGCGAGGCCCCACAAGAGAAAGCGCCACATGCCACCGATGGAGAAGGCCGACAACAAGCACACTTTGGGGCTGGAGCGCCATGTCGCGGAACGTTTTCAAGTCGGCTTGCCACAGAAAGACGGGTACGAGCGTTGCGAACGACGAGACGACACGATGACAGGTGAGCTGGAACGGCGGCACGTCGGGGAGTTGCTTGAAGTAGTTGGGATACACGCCGTAGATGACCGACGCGACCAGCGCAAACAAGAGACCGACTTGGAAGACTTAGAAAGTGGCGGCGACCTGGCCAATCCCCTGCTCATGTTTACTTGGATGAAAATGATGGCGCTACGTGGGGCATGCTCTATGCGCATCGCAACTCACAACGTGCAGTCGATCCACGGCAGTCTCTAGCTGCTACTTGAGCTCCTTACTGGCCTGCATGAGGTTCCGCCCTCGGCAGTCCATCGGGGGGGACGAGGGGGCTAACCCCCCTTTCCCCCCTTGCAGGCTATCCGCGACTAGTGTCGATTCCGCCGACAACATCATTCAGGGGAGCGCTTCATACGCTTGAAGAGCAGTGTTATTAGCATGCCACGTCATAGTCTGGAGAGAATAAAGATTGGAGATGATAAATTAGTTATTTGTCTAGTTAGACTGGAGGAGGGCTATCGACGGCTTTGAAGCCTGAGCTTGGGGATTGAGGGACGCTATCAGTGTCGTGCGATTCTTCCTTCTCTTCCTTCTCCTCCGAGGAGGAGGTGGCGGCGGCGTTGCGTTTCTGGATGATGATGCCTTCGACCGTGTACACGATGAGCGCCACCCAGACCAGGATGAACCCGATCATCTTGGACGTCGAGAACGGTTCGTGGTAGATGACGGTGCCGACGAGGAAGTTGAGGATGGGCGTGATGTACTGAATGACGCCAAAGAGCGTGAACGAGATCAACTGCGCGCCGCGGGACAGCATCATGAGCGGCACGACCGTCACAATGCCAGAGACCACGAGGAGCGCATCTTGCGTCGCGCCGACGTGGCCAAAGGCGCCGTTGCCGTGGACTTGAAAGACGATGATGCCGACAATCGCTGGGATGGTAAACCACGCCATCTCAATGAAGACGCCTTCGACAGGTCCAAGCGGCGCAATGCGCTTGAAGAGGCCGTAGAACGACAAGAGAGCGCCAATGCAGATGGCCAGCCATGGGAATCGACCATACGCGATCGCAATCACGAGCACGCCGACGAGCGCAAAGACGACCGACGCCCACTGGAGCAGTCGGAGCTTCTCCTTGAAGACAACCACAGCAAGGAGGACGCTAAAGACAGGATTGATGAAGCCGCCAAGGCTCACTTCGACAATGTAGTTGTTGGCAATGCCCCAGAGGAGAAAGCACCAAAAGCCAACGATGCACACGCCGGACGCCAAGTAGACGCCGAGCGCTTTTGGCTTGAACGCCGTCGCGCGGAACGTCTCCCACTTGACTTGCCACAGCAGGAAGGGAATGAGCGTGAGGAAAGACCAAAAGACGCGATGACAGACGAGCTGGAACGATGGCACGTCTGGGAGTTGCTTGTAATAGACTGGGTAGAAGCCATAAAAGCACGACGCGATGAGCGTGAATACAATCCCAACATTGGACGACGACATGGCGCTCATGGAGCAAATCTAGAAATGGAAACGTCGACTGATGATTGTTGACGCAGATGGTGATGATTACCAGGCGAAAATGTTGTCGCTGCCTGCTAAAGTTGGATGCGACATGGCTCTGTCGCACCTTCTGGACCATGATTGCGAGCTGATAGTACGAATTCGTGGCCCATCTTTAATGGCGCCGTCTCGATAAACTCAAGGGAGGTGAGGCTACGTAGCTGGAGCTCAAAGGCGGCGTCAAGTTGACCAGAGTCTGTCGTAGCAGGATGGCTAGCAGAGATTTCAAGTCGTAGCCGATGGCGTTGGTGGTTTATCCTGGTTCGCTGGGTGAGAAGCATGTACTGTGTAGTCGCCATCGCCATGATCGTTTCGCAGCCAGCCATGCAGCAAGTGGAGCAACGAGAGAGCAAGAAACAAATGCAGTTCCACTGCTCGATGGGTCTTGGGTCTTCAGTGGTTGTAACATGCGAGACCAATGGTGCGAAAAGTTAAGGCCAAATCAACGAATTTGACATGCGATAAGGCCATTCAACAAACTATCCATTCTCCAAACTGTTTCAGCCAATCACAAATCATAACGGATTTCAAAAGACAGCTGATTTCCATGCAAACCACGAAGGGAAATGATAAATGCTCATAACTTTGCCATTTGAAGTGTGTCAACATCCCTCCGTCCGAAACAGCCGTTTCGGACAAGGTCTCTCTTAAGTTCCACGATTGAAAGGTTTGATTAAGTTCTATTCGTGCTTTGGCAAGAAGACGATGGACGAGGAAGTCGTGGCCACACTGGTTACAGGCTCAGATGTCGATGGCCAAGTCATACCAAGCGTCATGGCCAACCGCTACACTCGGAATTCAAAGCTTCATGCATCGGCAGCCATGAAGAAGTTTGAGAAATTCTTGGCAGAATACTCAATTGGTGTTTCTACGATCCACCAGCTCACTTCCTCACACGTTAACACAGATCTGATTGACAGATTTGCTGGATATTTGACGCGCGACCCAAATATTGGCTATTCGGCGTCTACAACATATTTAAGCAGTGTGAAAAGGCAAATCGAGGAGTCGACTAAAACATCTTTTTTCCGAGACCACAAAGCCTGGTACTCTTCTCTGCGTACAGCCCTACGGAAGCACTACCAAGATATATGTGCGAACAATGGCTCTCCGTTGCAGGACAAAGCGCCCCTTATGACCATAGAAGACTTGACTGTGCTCACGAGCCATCTCTTTTCACGAAATTGTGCACGTTCCATGATGGATCGCACATTGCTGTCCTTTCAATCGAACCTTGTTGGACGTTCGTCGGATGTTGGAGATATTATGTATGATCACTTGCAGTGGACTGGCAATTTTCTGCTTGCCAGAGTTACAAGGAAAAAGACCCGGCAAGAACAGGCCGTCTCCATATTTCCTAGAGCATTGGTTTGGCAGTTTGACCCCTTACATTCACTAGCTTCCCAGCTGGTTGTTGACCGTTATGGCTCGTCACTACGTCTTTTTAGCCAGCTTGCTTTTGACAAAGGGTCGAGCGACACATCTGGCTACATCAATCGCGTACTAGGTTCTCTCAGCAAAGAGATTGACAGCGCCAAGCTAACACGCAACTTGCGTTCCCACTCGAGTCGTCGTGGAGCTGCTGCTACTGCCGCGTCCAGTTCAGGTGTGAATTTGAGTGATCTTGCTCACCGTGGGCGCTGGACAATGGATGGATTCAACACACTTTTGGAATATATCTCTGAGACATCTGCAAGTGACCAAAAAGTTGCTCGTGTCCTTGATGGTTGGCAGCATCCAACACGAAATGTAGTCCCAGCTCGTCTGTTATTAGATCATGATCATGGAAATGTGCAGTGCTCATTCACGAAAAGTCTATTCCAGCATTATTCTACTCGACTGAAAAAGGATAGCTTTCAACAAGCCCTTGCTGCTTCTCTACTACTCTATTTTCCTGACACTCGAGCGGCTTGTCAGTCCCATGTCCTCCATACAGCAATGATTGAGGCTGTCAAAGCTTGTGATAATTCGAAAAACGACGTGCAAGCGGTCGACGTGCTCCTTGAATGGTTGAATGGGGGCCGCAATTAAAAAGAGTTTCATTTCCGACAACATGCAATGCTTACCCATTTCGACAAGTGGCGCTGTTGATTTCGTGCCCTCAACGAAGATATCCCTTGAAGACTCTCTGGCTCGCTTCTCGTCTGCTCAGCGTGACGTTGCCGCAGAAATCACTGAACTCAGTGGAAAATTGGATCTACAAAATCGCCATCATGAACAGGTCAAGCGAGAGCTTGCATCACTTCACCACAATTTTGATCAGTTAAGCAACGACCACAGAACGGCTTTGAACACTATCAGTGCTCAGCAAAATACAATCCTCGATATATTGAGTCGACACTTACAGACACACCAATCCAGCTAAAAAAGAGAAAGACACCATCGGCAGATGATTCGACGCTTGCAAGCAGCGTTTCTACAGGTGTTGAAAGTACAATGGACAGTTTAGAGCCACTTCATACCCGAACTTGGCCGAATGATTTGCGGTCGTTGAAAGGCTGGTCGTTCTCCAGCCTACTTTCCGATATTGGCTAGATTCACTGGACGAGACTCCAATCGACGGCAGCCTCCACGCTCAGCGCGACGCTCGACTGCAGCGGCAATCGCTCGGTCTATTCTACGTGAGCGTTATCCACCACCACCAGGAGAAAATCCGTCGGAAACCTGGATTGTTGTAGCTAAGCAACAAGCCGTCAATGTCCAGCGTGAGGTCTTGTCAATTTTGCACGCCTAAAATCCACAAAGAACAAGGACTCACACAGGAGCTGCATCAGGTTTGATCAAAGCGTGGCGAGATAGCTATCTGTTGGACTCTCAATAAATGATCTTTCGTTATTCAATCGATCACGTACTTGCTGAATTTCTACACAGCTTGCATCCACGTCGACAGCGCAACTGCGTGTAGCCAACTTGGTCTTTTCATGCATTCGTATTTCAAACTACGATGATCATCCCAGTAAAATGTCTGAAATTTGTCTAGAATGCTGTGAATTGGGCTTGACATCTAATCATTTACCACGCAATATATGTCAGACTCTCTATCGTGTGTTCTTCCTGAATGAATTTGAGCTTGGATCCAACTCCCAAGTATTCGAGTGACGCTGGAAACGCTAGGCTTAACCACCATTCAATGCGTGTATTGATGTAAACCTATCAACTGTAATGATTCAAGTCACATCAGCTGTCATACATCACACAGTTTGATCTGCTAAAGATTTTGACAATCTCAAAGTCGGTACCAGACTTGTTTGCGGCTATATTCATTGCGAATACACAAGCTAAAGCCCACATTAGCATTAGAATAGGCTCGTTTTAAGTCCATCTACCTTTGATTTCTCCAGCCTTAAGCTCGTTCGTCTGCTAGAGACAGCCGTCCTCGTGCTACCTTTGGTTTCCAGTGATTTAGCTCGTTCGTCGGCTCGAGATAGTCGCCCTCATGGTACCTCTTACAGCGTGTCAAAGCGCATTGCAGGCAACTGCTTTGCTTTGGCCCAGCGACACAATCCGACTTGACTCACTTTTCAAACAAACAGGCCGATGGTGGCTCGAAATGAGCTCGCAACGAGATAAATATGCAACTCTTGGACCTAAGGATAATGTATGAGCTGATTGCCTGTTTAAATCTTGGCGGCACTTACGTTACATGCTGCATTTGGACAAGCCGACCCACTTCATGAGATGGCAACGCGTCTCGTGGAAACGCGTGTGGATTCACCTCAAACTGTGTTCCAGTGTTTAAATTACTCTCACATAGTTAAACCAGTATCAGCCAAAACTGGAATTTAACCTATATCGTCCGAGCGAATTTCCGAAAAATCCAGTTTGGACGATAATTCGGATGATACCGATTGAAGGCAGTTTATGATGTATCGCATGTAAAACAATCAGCTCTTGCGATTAACCAATAGAAACACTCCAATTCCCAACCATCGCCTTAATTGGCGGAATTTTTCACGAAATGCCTTAACTTGTAGTAGACCTCTTGACCAAAGATCCAACCATTGCCGGAAGATCAACCAATGTATTGAAACACTAGTTGCGATGGAATGTGATTGTGTCCTTGGTTGACGACCAACTCATTGATATGGTGACTAGTCAAGGGTTGTGCACTAGCAAAAGTATGGAGTATTTCTCTGTCCATGGAGTCATTCATGAAGTGTGAAATATAAATTTTGCGGTCATGACCAGGGTCATGACCAAGAAAATAAATATCAGAGATATAGTTTCCAAATTGGCTGTTTTTGAATAAATATTCGAGAGATATTTAACTCTGGTCATCATACTAATTTTAAGCTAATACAAACATTCGTTGTCATCACTCCTGCCAAGGTCAAGGCTATCATGCTCCATGATGAGAGCCATCTCGACTGCTAGAGCGGTCATTTAAAGTTTACATGTCTTGTGATGCCTGATTTAAGCTTGAAAACAAGATTTTCGGTGTCCTATTGTGAAAGAAAAATGAAAAAAAACAGAATATTTTATCCTGGTCATAAAACGACCAAAAATGAACTATGACCGCAGTCATGACCGAGAAAACTCCATATAGTTCCGAAAAATACACTGTAAAGTAGAGTGGGATACATGAGTGAAAAAGGGAAAGACTCGCTAGAGCTTCGTTTTGAAGCCGCCGTCTACATATCTTTGTCGAGTTGTCAGCTATACTGTTTTGAATGGCATCGTCTTGGTTTTGTTGCCCAGAAAGCATTATAGCAGCCAAAATATCAACTAAAAGAAAAATATTTCAACCCATAAATGTAAGCTTAGGAAGGTCATTATGGAAGTGAGATTGGGTATGAGTTATCAAAACTATGATATTAACAGATTGAATGCATCAAATGACTAATATACAAAGCCTGGGGCTTATGAAATGAGTTTATCTTCCCACCACTTTGATGAACTCTTAATATTTATAAAATACTCTATACTTCAATATTTTTCAATACAAAAATCAAGAGTAATCAGAAGGACAAAAGATGCGGGGGGAGTAGTACGTAGTAGTTGAAAGCTAATCTAAACTCCTTTACGGGGACATTAAACTAGAAAACAGTACTCACTGTGACTGAATAAGGGTATAGAACCGGAATGCACTTAAATTTGTACTCGCATTCATGAAAAATTCAATTCAAATGCTAACAGATTGAAAACTTGTTCCATGTCGAGAGATGATATATTATATCATCTCTCGACATGGAACATTTTCATTGCCAGCTATAGAGAAAGGCATCTGTAAAATGTCTTTCAGGATTTTTACTGATGCAATGCATGTCAAAGAGTTGGTGCTATCTTTCCTTGCACAAGTTAAGCAACGCAATCTCGAATAAAGGATTGAAATAAAAGTAGATAAACAGTTTTCGCCTTAAATGTTTGATTTATGTTGTCTATGAGGCTTTAAACAACGCCGGGGCATCACGAGGTAGTACGTGATGTCAACTTTCCAAGCCCTTTGTCCATCCCCTTAGGAACGCTGAAATCGCTCTGTCGTTGATTAAATTCAGAGAAAGAGGTGTAAATTCATCTTAATTTATTTGCTCGGTTAACATCATTATTGCTTCCGGTGGCGTGCAAACATTGGCCGTAGCTCGACAAGCATGAGTGTGGGGTGATGGATCTCTGTCAACTCACACAACTTTGATGTATGACTTCATATATATTGCCAATTGAAACTACTTTAACTTTGGATTGGACAAAATCAAAATGCCAAGGTAATTGTGCTGAGTCGCGCGAGATAGACAAGAGACACTCAGTTAGGGGAGACCGATGTGGTCGCCCGGGGAATACTTGAGTTTATTCGATAGGTGGTTAAACCGAGAATGCCTCGGGCTCTATATCCTAGAGACCTCTCCCAACGGTCACACCAAGAATAGCAGCCAACTAAATGGAAGGCATGGAGCCGTTGGGTGGTTTCAATTGAAACCGACGCTGGTTCCAATGGGATACCAGGATGAGGATCTCATCCCAGGATGCCCTGGGATGATCGATGTCGAAATATGATCGTATCGATATGAAATATATTCAGTCAGTTCCCCGTATGCCTTATTGACATGTCATCAACCAGGACATACTACACTTCCCCCGGTGACAGTCAATGCGGGTTGTGTATCTCATATGGAGTTGTTGAATGCAGATCACATCAGAGGCATGTGCCTATAGTGCATGGATGCGTTGAAGAATTGAATCATCCCTTGATTCGTGGGCGTATTTCTTCACGAGCTCTTTGACATCTTCATACATTGTGGTCAAGGGATCCCATGAGTTCTCGAGTGGTTCCAGACCCTTCCATTTGATGCAAAGCTCATATTCATTCATCGAAGAGTTCCACCGATGGTCCATGATCTTTCCCACATCGAGGACTGTTCCCTGGCCACCGATGTGTTCCAAAAGCTCGTCCGTAAAGTTTAGCGATTGGTCGCAGTAGAACTTGATCCTCGAAGGATGGACTTGATGTTCATTACCAGTGATCAAGTGTCGTAAAGTGAAGGAATTTGGACCCGACGCAGTGACGACAAACGGACCAATCCAACGTACAAGAAGCTTGTGATTCTTGAGGCGCTGGTCACTTTTGGACCATAATACAAAATCACCAATGGTGAAGTTGACAATGCTTTCGCCGCGTTTCTTCTTCATATTCAATAATTTTTGTCGAGCCTTAGCATTCTCAACACGAGAATGCATTGCTTGTAAGTTTCGCCGTAGTTGATTCAATTGATTCTTGAACTTCATCAAGTCCACGCTCTTTGGCAATGGTTTCCCGGACGATTCAAGTATAAAGTCCATTGGGCTATCGCACTTTGATCCAGTTTGAACTTCGATGGGTGCTAGACCACCAAGTGAACCGACAATTGTATGATTGAGATTGTGTTGCACCAGAGGCAGGAGATAGGGCCAATCTTGTAGACTGACCTTGTATTCCAGGGTCATTGCTTGCAATACTTGAATTATGTCTCGATTGAGTCGTTCGATTGATCCATTGATCCATGGACTGTACGCTACGCATAATTTTTGTTTGCAATGCATTTTTCTTGCCAAGGTGTCCATAACTTCGCATTTGAAGTGGCTGGCAGTGTCGGATACCCATATTTTTGGTGTGCCATATCTTGAAGCCCACAGAATCATTGAATCTGCAGTTGTGTATGCACATGGTTGTTCGACCGGCACAAGTTCACAGTGATGAGAGAGACCATGCTTCATGACTAGAATGTATTTGAACTTGCCGAAAGTGTCCCCAAGGTAGAGATAGTCCCAATGAAGGGCTACTTTGGCTTCATCGGGCGTCAAGAACTCAGACCAGGGGCGCTGGATAATCCCACCCCCTTTTACGTGGGGACAGAGTAGGCAACCATTGACAAAGTCCCTCACTGTTGCTTGAAGGTTGTTAATATGGAATGTGCGGCCAATTTCCATTTCGAGGGTAGACATTCCACGATGTCCTTTAGGACCACAATGAGCAATTATCATCAGACGATGAACCATTTCGGGGTCGCTTTGGGGGATCCAAACACTATTGTCAATTATCCAAAGGCCATCGTCACCACGGATAGCATTTTTCGGCCTGGATATTGCATGCGTATTCTGGCATGTGAGTATATCTTCGATGCATGGCCATTTGAAGTCAGAATGGAGTGGACGCAGGAACGTTTTGGTTGCTGTGCGTGTCATTGCAGTCTTGGTCCTGGAGTACCGGCGAACACGAATTTGTGTTTTTGGCTGCCCCACCTTGAGATCATGTCGGCCCACACATTGTGGATTCCATCAACGTGTTCAATGACATAGTTGAATGGCTGAATCTTTGCCGCCCATCGCAACAATTTCCCTTTCACATGTTGTTTGATTTCGGAATTTGGGGCAAATACGTGAATTAGATTCCGATGGTCACAGTAGAGGTGAAATCCTTTGATTCGGTATAGCAAGTGGTCGAGCTTGTCACAAGCCACAGCGATGGTGTAAGCTTCTTGCTCAATAGTAGACCAGTTGAGTTGGGCACCAGAAAACGTTCCACTCAAAGTTGCAAGGAGCTGATGTTGCTGTGCATGAACCGGAGCTTGTGCTTGCCAATTATTCACTTGGGTTACGATGCACCCCCATCCTTTCATCGACGCATCCGTGAAGACACACACCTCAGCTTCGGGGTCTGGATGGGCCAGAGGGATAGAATGAACCAATGCTTGCTTCAAGTCCTCGAAGCACCGCAATTCATCATGGCTCAAAGTAATTGGGATACTTGACGCTGAACGCTTTCGCTTGGATTTTGAGGATGCTAGCACCAAGGTCAATTTTTCTTGAAGAGGTTGGGCGATAGTTGCATAGTTTATGATGGAGTCACGCATCCAATTGGTACTACAAAGGAATTGCATTAGTTCCCCAGCATTGACTGGGACTGGAATGCTTGAAAGACTTTGGATTCGGGTTGGTCAGTGACGAACGCCGTTCCCATCAATAACTCGTCCACACCATTTCACTTCCTTTGCAAATAAGACGGTCTTCTTTGGGCTGATCTTGAAATTAAATTGGTCGATAAGGTCGAGGAAGGTATTCAAGGCAGCCAAATAATCGCCCGTCGAAGTTGCAAACAGCAAGAGGTCGTCAATCCATACAAGCAAGTTCGAGTATAGCAGAGGATTCATGGCCTTTTCAACACAGCTCTGGAAATAGAGTGCAGCATCCACTGACCCTTGCATAACTCGCGTTGGGGTGAAAACGCGATCGTGAGTCTTGTACGACAAAACCTCCTGAGGCTCTGGGTGTAGTGGAAGTTGCCAGAAGCCTTTTAGAAAATCAAACTTGCCAAAGCAGCTCATTCCCGTGACGCATTCCATGATGGTGTGAGGGTGAGGCATTCTTCCTGCCATGGGCTGGGTCATTGAATTGACCACTCTGTAGTCTACTGTTTGGCGCATTTCAGGCTTTGCATCGTGCTGAACGTTTTGCAATGTTGGGGTAAACCTGGTTTCCGTCGGCTTTCGCACAGGCAGGGCTGCGCTTGCCCATCTTGCTTGTTGATTTTCTCGGATCCAGCCCATCTCGAGTAGTTGATTGTTGAATTCTGTCATGAATTCTTGCTCATTCTGGTTGTATTTTCGTGGCTTGCATCTAAATGGTTGAGAGCCAGGCTTGAGCTGAATTTTGAGAGAATCAACTGACACAGGGGGATCATTGAGAAGCGAAACCCGCCAACAATTTCGCCGATGGACACATTCGGACAGCTGCTGCTTCTTATCCTTGGGAAATCCATTTTCGACTGCAGTTTCGACCATTTCGTCAATACAGCTCTCCAGTAGGTCCATGTCTTTGTTCGAAGTCTCCATTGGGTCATCGGCAGTAATGTCATCACCGCCATCTGGACTGGCAGAGCTTGCAGCAAGCTGCTCCAACATATTGTTGACGTCAATACCGAGGTGTTTGAGAAGAGTGTTTCCGAGGAGGAATTCATCCTCCTCGTCGTCAATAATGAGGCATTCTACTGGACGATTGACTTGAACTGGACCTGCTGCCGTTTGGATAAGGACAGACACGGCAATTTTGTGGGTCGATACGTGAGTAGCTCCACCCACGACTGTGGATATCACGGGCTCTTCGAAAGCAGCAAACTCCACCGACGGGTCCAATCTCTTCAATTCGTCTGCATTCTTTCTGGAAATAATTTCATGATCCGCCCCCGAGTCCGCACAATAAGGCAGGGACAAAACACCATTAAGAAGCACAATGTGGCCGTCGTACTGTTCACCAGCCATCCTGCGAATCTTGTTTTTCTGATGTTTGGTATTTCGTGAGGCACGAAGGTCATCAATAATTTTCTTCTTCTGTCCCTCTGTGGTCGTAAGGCAATCCCGTAGATGGTGATTTCCTTTACAACCGAGGCAACATATCTTCTTTGTGGGCAAGACACCTTGTTTGCCTTTCGAATGCCCTTGAGCATCACGATGGCGCTTGATTCGAGCCTTCTTCACCGATCCAGCCCTGAAAGACACACGGCGATCGGATGATATGCTTTCGTCGTCGCTGCTCGACAGATCAACGTCAACGCAAGACGACAGGCGTTTCAGAGATCCATTCATCGATTGTTTCTTTCGACTGTGTAATCCCTCATGTTTTATTGCTTCTGCCACGACAATATCGTAGAAAAGCACATCGTCAGAGGCAGCGGCTTGATGTTGGACTTCGATTTGAAACTTCACGTCACGTTTCAAAGGCAGAGGTTGCAGGTTCTTCAGCAGACACTTGACTTTAAATTTACCGGATGCGGGGCGATCAAGGAGCTCTTTCAAGCCGTTCTCCCGAATGATTTTGTGAAATAATCCGAAATACTGGGTGATTCTTTCACGCACGTCAACTTGAGACATATCCATCTTGAGCTTCCTAGTAAGAATTTCCTTTATTGGAGACAATTCATCATTCAAGACGCTGTTCAGCATCTTGGATATCTCGTTTTCAAGACGCTCTTCGGTGAGATCATCAAAACTGATCTTCCATCGATATCGACAAGCATCTTCAAGAGCATCACGGGAGCAGGACTCCTTTATCGGCACCATCATTGTCGAGATATCCATGTGACTAGAAGCACAATGCTTCTTGACCAAATCGACGTAAACATCCCGCTTCGCTTTCCACTTCACGAGGGTAGCTTGAGCAAAGTTTTCAAGTATAGGGACTGCAATAGGGGTGAACAGAGGTGGTGCAGCCGTGGCAATCAGAGTGCTTCGTTCGTCATGAGGGTCGGCAAGAGTCTCGTTCATGGTAAAAGGATACACTATTGAATTCAATGTGCTGAGTCGCGCGAGATAGACAAGAGACACTCAGTTAGGGGAGACCGATGTGGTCGCCCGGGGAATACTTGAGTTTATTCGATAGGTGGTTAAACCGAGAATGCCTCGGGCTCTATATCCTAGAGACCTCTCCCAACGGTCACACCAAGAATAGCAGCCAACTAAATGGAAGGCATGGAGCCGTTGGGTGGTTTCAATTGAAACCGACGCTGGTTCCAATGGGATACCAGGATGAGGATCTCATCCCAGGATGCCCTGGGATGATCGATGTCGAAATATGATCGTATCGATATGAAATATATTCAGTCAGTTCCCCGTATGCCTTATTGACATGTCATCAACCAGGACATACTACAGTAATCCATACTGTAAATTCCGAAGACAATACATTTCATGAAAAGACCCAAGAGAGGCGAGGATCGAGCCACCGAGGAACGCGCCGAGTTTACGCTCGCTCGGCGGTGCCGCCACGACTTTGATCTTTGCACTTGGCGCCAACGTCGTCAACTCGCGTTTGAGCCGTGTCTGGATGTTCTCAAAGCAGGAAGAGCCGCCGGTGAGGACAATATTGTGGAGGAAGTTCTTCTTGGAATCGGCATCGCCACGAGACGCAGCATCGAGCACTTTGCTTGGGAGAAACACACTTGTTTCGGAGGACGCGTCGTAGTGAAAGTAGCCCAGGAAAAGCACAACTTACACGCACGGAACAAACGGTCGGGCCAACAACGAACAAACAGGTCATTTCTGGGTCAGGTCACACTTTAGGTCAAATTTGGTTTAATTATAGTTGGTCACGAGGTTTTTTAGCATGGTTACAAGTGGTCACATGGTTTTTTACATGGTCACAGTCACAGTGAAAGGACATGAATGCCATTAAAAGACAAACTTTCATGGTGTCATCAACAACCAGTACTCTCTGCCGCACAACAATTTTCATGATACGTTCAAACCAAGGCAAGCAGCGAGGCTCGATCGAGTCCAGACTTTCGTCCCCTGAAGCTGCAGCTTCCAGTCCTTCCTCGAGTTCATGCGACGACAGACTGGACTGGATCGCGTCCCCACAAGGCGATGACGATGAGTATGGAATGTCACCCACATCACAAACAAGAGGCGACACTGACGACGTCATTCGAATTCTGCAACACAGCCGTAAAAGGCGCCAATCGATTGAATCTTTCTCGTCCGATGAAGATGAACCAATGGAAGACTCCAACGATACCACATCCAGGAAAAGTAGCGGCCCCAGAGAAGGGAGGACGAAGATATTCGTGGGACAATACGAAATGACAAGGGCAACCATAACCCAACGGAAGATTACATACCGTTGCAGCTTTTACCGGAGTCAAAAGTGCAGAGCAAGACAAGAGTACTACTCATCAACAATGAACTACGACTATGACAGCATGACCCCCCCACTTGCTTGCCCCGCCGACCAATTGAAACTGCCGAAATTGTAAGCATCTCGTCTATCTCCGTCATGTCAGCCCTGAAACGAGCTGTGGATAGCTTGGCAACATCAACTGCCAAGTCGCCAGAACAAATATGGGAAACAGTTCGTGGTCAGTTCTACAATCAAGACAACGTAAGTGTCCATGGTTTGACCAAGATCCAGGTTGTGAAGCCAGTTCATCGTGCAAGAGCCTCGCACTTTGGGCTTAGTGTTCATGGACGAGTTGAAGTGCCGCCATTAGCATTGGTCAAGCATTCAACATTGAAGTTCTTTCAGTTTCATCATGTGTGGACAAATATTCACAGCATCCTACAAGACGATCGAGCTTGTCTTCTCGCTTACTGAACTCATTACCTTGATGCGTTATGACATATCACCCTATTCCTTGATGGAACCTTTCGTTGCACACCAAATGGATTTACCCAGTGCATTGTGTTGATGGTGTTTGATCGGGGAACGAAACTGTATGTCCCTGTGTTCTATATATTGTTAAAGTCAAAATCTTATGACGCTTATTGGAATGCTCTGCAATATGTCAATGACACAAGCGGCGAATCATTGAAACCCGAGGAAATTGTATGTAACTTCAAGAAATCGCTAGTGAATGCTGTGTGTGATCGATGCCTGGAGTTCAAGTCATGGGTTGTTTTTTTTCACTTCAAACAAGCTTGTCAACTTCACATGATCAAGTACCGAATCCCTCCTGTTAAGGTCAAAATTGCCACGTCGTCTGGTGTTTTGGATATGCTTAATGTCATAGAGCCTGACAAGGTGGAGAAGCAAGGCATCAGATGGGTACGTCGAAAGATCAAAGAGTCATGTAAGGAAGGTGGCATTGAATACTCGAAGCTTAAGTGGGGCCGATTTTAGAAGTATTTTGTGAAAACATGGATTAACCTGTATCCACCACATTTATGGACAGTTTATGGTGTGCGCATGGATGCAGTGGCGCGATCGAACAATCCTTTGGAACGGTTCAATAGGGAACTCAATTCCTCATTTGGCACGCCACATCCATCGCTTCCTCGTTTTGTCCAGGTTATCGAAGAAATATCTCGAAAATATGTCAAGCTTCGAGAGGACATTCAACGTGGTTTAGCTACGCCTCCCTCGCGACGACTACGGGTGGATCTACCAAGGGCAGCGTCTCTTAACGAAAATGGCTCAGGTGAGAGTAGCGAAGACATAGGTGATGAAGAATAGTCCACAATGCGTAGTGTTGACTATTGAATAAAGTTCATGATGATTCATAAATGAGAGCTGTTTCAAAAAATGGCAGAATGCTCCATTGACATCAGCACGCGTTACCGTCATCTTTTGGGAGGAGCCATTGTAGACTTTTTACCTGATGTGCAATGACAAGAATTGCTAGATCAGACAATGGCATTTACTCTCCAGAGCCTTCAGTCCATGGGGAAATTTTTATGATCTCCTTTTCATGAGTCCACACTCTATGGACTCATGAAAAGGAGATCATGTACAAAGCCATATTACACCAAGATAAGGTTCCACCTCTCTGGTCAGCATTTACTCGACTATGGTTATCCTTATCTCCAACCCCACTTAAATTTCCCACAGTGCAAGTCGATGGAAATTTTCCGCTTTGGCACAATCATTTCTTACCCTTGGAGAAAACTGTCTTTGAACACTGCTATCCAAAGACTTATGATTATGCTGTATCACTGGCAAAATTAAATTTTACCCATGTTCGCCACCTACTCGATGAAAATGGCAATCTTATGGACCGGAAAATCCTGTTAGATTGGATTAAATCTCAATGCTCAAGACGCCATTTAGCCACTCCCGATCATAAATGGTGGTATGCTCTACACGGAAGACTTAAATCTATCCTACCATCTCCACCCGAGGACACAGAAATTAATTTTCGTCAGCCTACACCTTATCGGCAAACGGCTACCGAAATTACTTGGGCTGGAAATTTTAAAGATGGCTTTTTACCCTTTATTGATGCCACCTTGGATGATTTAACTCATGAATTTAAATCCACATCAGCTCAGGAGGTTTTACCCACAGCGCATTTATTGGTACCCTCGGATTTTTATGCCCACAAGGAAAATATTAAAGTGGTCGCATTCTACAGGCAGCCCAAATTTATTCTGCCAACGTACAGTGCTTTCATATATCGACTGCTTATACGAGCCTTACCTCTCCGATACAAATTCAAGTACTCGGACGATATCCCGAACACTTGTATTTTTTGTCATGAAGTGGAGACGTATAAACATTTCATCTTGGACTGTCCATATACTCGAGCATGTTGGAGTCCATTTAAATCCATGGCCAGATCCCTTAACTTTACTTGGCCAACTACCATGGAAAAAATATTCTTCTCTCCTATAGCACTCCAAGACAAAGACCTCCAAGCCGGATTTAATTTGCTGTGGCCAATTTTTTCATCTTGTATTTGGTAAACAATATGGAAAACTCGGTGCGACCGGATTTACCGTCCAGATTTACCTAACAAAAACACCTATGACGATATCCATATTAGCAGGACACATTATAAAGCGGCATCTGTACCAAGTCAATCGAGCCTCCTTGGACGACTCCACGAAGGCTTCCTTGACATCGGTGCTTCATAGTTTGCACCAGAATGAGTGGTTCTCTGCCCAAATCTTACCACAATCTCAAAACGAGACCTTGGAATCTTAAAAGGCATGTTATATTGCAACCTTTGAAGAAATTCACCTAAGTCACCCATATCAAGGGGAAAACTCTAAGTGGATTTTTTCGCGACCCACTTGGCCTTTTCATGCGTTTGATGGCTCGTTAGCCCCAGCTAACAGAGCTCTATGAACACACCAAGTAACTTTATCTCATGCCGAGTCGTTCAAAAAATCGACTTGACTTTATCCGTTCACCCAAAATGGCAAAACTATCGACAACTCTGGCATTGCCCTGACGATCATTTCAGACATTCTAATGGTCTTCAGGGTTGCTAGACATCCCAAGCAGACAAACGCAAGCGTTAGACCGCAAAAAAGTGCAGTGGTTCTCTCACAACAACACTTTGAAAATTGTTACGACGTCTCCCCCTGGGGGCGAAATCTCAAAATCGAGTGCACACTTTTTGTTCGGGAAAATTGCGCCACGGTGCCTAAAAGATTCTCCCATGTCTCCTCCTCAAGATGTGCCAGTTTGCGAGTGCTCACACCTCGCCAAACTCGTAAAACAAAATTCGAGAGGAAATTCGACTCGGTGACACCCATTTTGAACCGGTTTCAACCCGTCACCAAAAGTGAAATTTCTCTCGACCTACTGCGTGGATTTCTACGTTTAGTGGCTTGTTACCTCAGTTGAATCGAGCTCTATGCTGACACCAACTAGCACATATTGCAGATCTATGGTTCAAAACCACGAACCCATTTTGGACTGTCACCCAAACCGGTGAAACTCCAGGACAACTCGAACGCTTTCCCTACGGTCACTGAGTGACATCTAGGGGTCTAATGGGTGGTTTCACCACTTATTACGACTAGCCAAAGCGTTAGAACGCCCTGAAACATCCTGGTTTGCTCGCAATCCTCAATCCAAAATGTCAACCGCCCCTATCCACCGGCTACAAAACCTTAAGTCGGCTACAGGTCGCAAATCGTTTCCAATCGACCGGCTATGACTCTTTTCCATCCTATCATGGCTAGACGAGTGTTTTAAGTCATCAAGAGCGATGATTGAAGCCCTGGAACCTACTTGCCGTCGCCCCGACAACTTTTGGCGAAATGGCTAAAACTCATCGGAATGGCTCCTGAATGCAAATCAACTCCGATCGTCCAACTTAAAGTTGGAGAGGCTCGAGAATGTCCTCGCGATGGATTTGAGCTACCTTGTTTATGTCTTACAACACGGCATACCACAAGAGAAGGCTAATCTTGGAACCACATCAATCAAGAAATTTGCTTTGGACACAACGGCACTATTGCTGCAATAGTGCCGTTGTGTCGTTACGTTAAATACCGTAACGTACAGTAATACGATACGTTATTTTGAATCGTATTTCGATACGATAAAATTATAACGTAGATTCATTACGTACGCTATATTTTACAGGAATACCGTTTTACGTTAAAAGGTATATTCACCCATAAACTTGATCATTAAATTTAAAGGATTTATGAGGTAACCTGAGGCTAAAACCGAGTCTCTCACATCCACGACAAGCTGGACACTTCATCAATTTAAAATAAGCTTTGTTTTGTGAATATAAACTGATACAATAGGACTATAATATCCTTAATTTTCAAAAATCAAGGACAGGCTATGACGCAAAAGTGTTGATGGCGTTCTCATAAATGAAAGATGATATAATTCTTTGTGTATATATATGCAACACACTGAAACTTCTCCACGGAAATCAAGTGCATATTGGGGCAGATAGCTCAATTTCACGGCCGAGTTATCACACGAAACTTATCCACAATGACGACGTCCATGTAGTGGAAAAATATATATATAGCTACACAGTTAATGAACTCGTTAAGATCACGTTTGGCATCCATCAACTTGCTTCTATCAACAGTAAAGTCGTAGTTCATACAGGGACTTCCTCTTGTAAATATATTTTGGCTCACCATCAATGCTTACTTGAAATATAGGCTCAAAATAACGTACCAAAGGTATTACTGTAATACGTTACGTTAAATATAACGTAAACAGGAATACGCTAAGCTAAAAATATTTTGTACTAAAATACGTTAAGTTATAAAGTATAGTAACGTATCACAACTCTGCTATTGCACTACAGAATCGGTAACTTACCTTCAGCCGCGCTCAATCGGTGCGCCACCGTCGAAATTGGCCCACCAGGGAATCTCCGAGATGTGTCCTCAAATTGTGAGTGCTGGGCCACGCCGAAGCTAGCGCAATCGCTGACACCAAAGGCGTCATCACGACGATTCAAACCGGGAGTGTTGGGTCTCGGAAACCAAGGAACCAATTCGCACTACGTCTGGGGGAGGCTGCAAGTATTACTCAGTGTACGTGGACTCTGCAGATGGCCAGTGAATGCTTCGTATGGCACGACGGTGCCGTGCTGTTTTGCATGACTCGGTTAAGGTAAAGACTGCTGTATGCACCGCTTCGGTCCACCATCTCTTGGCATGCCCGGAATACGCTAGCATAACCTGGCCATTTCCATTATTGTCCGGTGAGCTCTTTGCAATTCCGTTCTGCCATTGTTGTTCCGCCACTTTATGTCTCGTGTTGAATTCCAAGTTGGCCAAGTTGGTCACTGAAGTGGCTGGGTGCGTATAGCTCGCCTTGTCTTTGCCCTCGGGACCCTTCGTCGTCAACTGCTTTGAACGCTCCTCGGCTTGGCCAGGGAGTTCAAGCCTCTGTCTTTTTCTAATTGAGACTTCGGAGTCGAGCGAGTCATCAGAGACCTGGAATGATTCAAATTCTATCGGCAGATGATCGGTCTATTATGGGCTAAATTCTTCTTACCACTTGACGATTCATCGATGAGATGGCATCATCCGGTGCTACAGACTCGGCTTGCTCTGCAAGATCAAGCTTGTAACCTTGGAGTTGATGTCTTAACCAGGGCTTGGAAAAATGCAATTTAAAATTAATCTATTTTGGAAAATTTAACTACAATTTAATCAATGATTGTTAGATAATCATTTCCAACACTCCATGAACATCTACTTTTCGGCAATTGGAAAAGGCAGTTCGGAAAGCAGTCAGTATCAGGAAAAAATGGGGGAGAAATAATTAATACTACTCCGGTCCAGAAAACTTGCTACGGTGTTTTTTGGATTGGCGGGATTTTTCTACTATTGCTGTTCAAAGCCACGTAATTGGCTCATTGGAAAGAGCGGAATTTGCGCTTTGATTGGCTGTTTTCAAAGCGCGCGAATTCGTTCTTGACAGTGAGCTATGAGCCGCGAAAGAGGTGACACTGCGTAGCTTAGAGTCATTTCCTTTCGCCACACAGTCATTTCCACATTTCACGCCTTCATAATAAGGCAACAACATCTCCAACATATATCAATTGTCCCCAGCTGCCTCGATGCAGACCAGTCTCTCTTCTACTCCTGTAGTGGCTCGAACGGAACTCTCTATCGACCAGCGTCGTGGAGCGTACGAAATGTTACTCAAGGCCATGGTCAACGGTCAGCTACCATACGGAGCTGTGACTGAGGTTGCCAAGAAGTTTAAATGCCATCGCACCACCATATCTCGCCTTTGGTCTCGTGCCCAACGATCAACTCTCCGCGGCGATTTGGCCGCCGACATTGCATCAAGAAAGCGAGGTAAAAACTTTTAAACTTTATATTTGCACAAAATATATTGATTTATATAAGTATCAATTCTGAGAGGTAACCTGTTTTAGGAAATTCTGGCGCACGACGACAGCGAACTCCGCAAGACATGGAAAAAGCAATCAAAGCAGTGGTCCATGAGGACCGACAAACCCTCCGTACACTTGCAGCACACAGCAAGATCCCCAAATCGACGATATTGCGCCATATGAAGGAAGAAAGCAGGCTCAAGGCTCGTTCAAGCCACATCAAGCCGCTTCTTACAGACCCAAACAAGATGAAGAGACTCCGTTTCGCGCTGGATTTTCTCCGACCTGGGTTGCATGGAACCCACTTCTTTGAGAATATGTACAATCGTGTGCATGTTGACGAGAAGTGGTTTTATGCAACTCAGGTTAAGAGAATAATCTATGTCTAGGATGACGAGGAGCTTGCTCTGCGGTCTGCCAAGTCGAAGACCTTCATCACGAAGGTGATGTTCCTTGCGGCTGTTGCTCGGCCGCGCTACGACACTCAAACCAAGCGGTTCTTCGATGGCAAGCTGGGTATTTGGCCCTTTGTTTCCTATGTCCCTGCTGCTCGCAGTAGCAAGAACAGACCGAAAGGTACTGTCGAAACAGTTCCGAAGAGTGTCGATAGTCAAGCTTACAAGGACATGATTTTGAGGAACGTTGTTCCTGCAATCATGTCGAAATTTCCTTCGGCAAGCTTGCAACGGGGAGTTTTGATCCAACAAGACAATGCTGGGCCACACAACAATGTCACGACTGAACTTTTACGTTCGAAGGGCTTTACTCAACTTGCTGTGACAAATCAACCAGCACATAGTCCCGATTTCAACGTGTTAGACTTAGGAATATTTAATGCTATTCAAAGCCGTCAGCAGCAAAAGAGATCTCGTACAATAGACGATCTCATTGTTACTGTAAAGCAGGCTGTTTGTGAGTTGCCGATGAACACACTGGCTAAGTCTTTTTTGACGGTACAAGGTGTGATGGAAAGCTCAATGGAGATTCATGGTTGCAACAACTATAAGTTGCCTCATATGAAGAAAGACACTCTCGTGGAGGATCTTTCAACTTTCAATGTTCAATGCTCACCATCGATCTATGCAAGTGCTGTTCGCCACCTTAATTGCCAAGATTAGGTACTCGTAATAAAAAAGAAATACATTATTATATTTTCTTGTCCCTTTATATGTTTTCAAGTTTCCATACAAAAATCAAGATAAAGCATTGCGCTAGATCATACTTTAATCAAGTGTAAACACCGTAGCAAGTTTTCTGGACCGGAGTAGTACATTTTTGCGAGTTTCGGTGAGTGAACGAAACTTATCCGGATCCGAATAAAGACAACTCACGTCTTCGTTGCATTTCATCGACTTCGAACTACTTTAACCATCAGATAGACAGCGCTACTTCGCTTTGAAAACAGCCAATCAAAGCGCAAATTCCGCTCTTTCCAACGAGCCAATTACGTGGCTTTGAACAGCAATATTAGAAAAATCCCGCCAATCCAAAAAACACCGTAGCAAGTTTTCTGGACCGGAGTACAGAGGTCTGGAAAATATAAGACCACCTTGAAGTTTTCATTGATTGGTCAGTTTCAAGTTCAAGGTGGTCTCCATTCACTTCAATAAATTATAAACTTTAGAATTTGATTGTTTGGTTGTCAAGAGTGTTATCTTTTTGTAAACCAAAAGATCTTTGAAACGTCATACACCATGAAAATAACTAGAAGACGACACATCACAGAGATACATCCATCATATCGAATGTTAAGGTGACTTTCGCGAAAACAAGTAAACCTCTATAATTTCATATTCTCTGCCTGCATCCATTTCAACCGTCGCTCAACAAGCCATGATGATGGACATGCAGAGTACGAGCTATATTGAGTTAAGCTGCCTTTGGTAGTGCTTTTCTAAAACTCGATATTATAGTTTCAGGAGTGATCGCCTCCCATGCAGCTATGGCTCGTTTTATTGTAGCAATTCGTTTCTCCTTGGCTGTTCGTTGGGTTGTTGTCTCGGCGAGCCACAGGCGGCGCAAAATACTCTTGAACGGGCCCATAACGCCAATGTCCAACGGCTGCAGAACGGACGTACAATTTTTTGGCAAGGGACAAAGGTAAGAGCTCAACGCATCCTCGACAATTGAGATGCTTTCGTCGCTCACATGGGCAGAGAAATTATCGACCACAAATAGTGTGGGACTACGTAATTCTGGTCTAAAAAATGTAACAATAAATAGCGTCAATAATTGCAAAATACCTCATCAACTCAGTCAAATAAAACTTCCATCCGCCAGCGTCCATCCAAGCATTCTTTTGGACGTAGTACAAATGCTCTTGAGGGTAGTCTTGAAATTCACCACTCTCTATCAAGCCCCCTTTTCACCCTTGATGATAAAGAGAATGGGCAATTTTTCACCTATAAATAGTGTGATAAAAATTAAAAACACTAAATACCGTTACTGCGGGCAGAAAGCACCGCGGTTAATCTCGATGATGACTTTTCACTCGAGTCGATGGAAGAATCTTGGCCAATTTGCGACCAAAGGTATCGAGGAGGAGTATCATAATAGATACCAGTTTCATCTACATTGACAATGTTCTCACTCGACATATACCTATATTCGCTCCAAAAAGATGAGCAGAATTTCTCCTTCGTTTCTCTCAATTCGTCGCGAGACAAAGGACATGCCCCTGTTGAAGCCCGTCGCCAGGAAAAATGGTTGCGGTGGGCAAAATATCGACAGAGAGACCCCAAGTTTTTGTAGGGGTCACCAATGCATTCACATGATGCAATATAGTTTTGCAACCACTCAGTGTGGTGGGTCTTCAAGTATTGCACCATATGATAGGTGTTGAGAGGTCTACGTTTTTCGCGTAGGAAACTCATGAAATCAAGAAGATTCTAGTGCGAACTTTACATGAAAGATTATATTTTGTTCTTACTTGAGGCTGAGGAAGAATACAGGGTCTGCCTGCTCCGGGAGACCTCTTCGCCTTCGAATGAAGTGACGTCAATGATTCTTTATCCCACTTGCGTATCGTTTCTTTGGATATTTGAGTCGTTTCGACAACGGTTTGGAGTCCTTGCTCTTGTACGGCACGCAAAACCTTCAATTTGAAGGCTGCCGTGTAAGAACGCCGCAGTTTGACCAAGCCTTCTTGATTGTCTTGCATCGTGTTCAAAGATTTGTGGCCATTCGTGGTTCTTTGTCATCCTGTCATTTTAATTACTCCTATTAATTTATATTATTAATTTCTAGGATTCAGAAAAGGTGTAGGGTTATGAGGTGGTCTTATATTTTCCAGACCTCTGTAGTATTGTCTTCAGAATTTACAGTGTGCTGAGCAAATGATGAGAACATAATTTTTTTATTGGATATTTTTGGAAATCGATCACATTTTGCATTCATCAAGTTGGTGTGGGCAGATCGACGTCTTACCTTGAGTCCATGACTGTGACGAATGAACCGCTCTTGTGGAGCGTTGTGCTACATCGTCGCGACCCACATGACTTGAAAACGAAAGGTAAGCGACAATGTATAATTGTGGATTGACTGGTGAATTCATGCAAGACTGGATGTCGTATTCACGACAGCCACACGAACACATGTAAGATGGACATATACACTATGAATTAACGTCATGACTAAGCTAGTTGATTTTCGACATGCCCTGTACGTTGGCGCTTTTTGTATGGTCTTGGATGCTGCGTTGGCTGAGTCTTCCGGAGGTGCGTCGCGACCATGACGAGCTTCAATTGGCTTGTTCGCCGATTCTTGTTGACCATGTTGGATTGCAAAATTGTGTCCAAGGCGCTGCATGCCACGTTGAAAGCCTCCAGGAGCTCTGTGTCACTGAGGTGAGGAGTAATCTTTTTGCCCGTGTCAATTTCAAAGTAGGTCGTTAATTTACTCATAATGAATTTCCATTCATAGAATGCATTCTTTTGCTTTCTTGAAGACAAGTCAATTGCTTTTATTTGGACAAACGGGATCAAATTCTTGGACGAATTTTCGTGCCACCAAAGTCGCCATCCTGTTGACAAGTCTACACTGGGAAATTCAAATGACTCAGGTAATCGATGAATTCCTCCACCCCAATAATGAACATTCGTTGCTTTAGGGTCGTGTGTTGATGGATTTGACACAATCTCCAAAGCAGCTGTGGGGCGAGCAACTTTAGCGACTGCGGCCGAAATAGCTTCAATAATGAATGCTCTGGAAACGTTGGTTCCTTCAAAGCCCAAATCATTTAGTAATTGTTTTACACCATGAACCACATTTTGACTCACACTGGAAATAGAATTCTTTATGTCAAGCAATTGAATGAGCATTTCCACATGAGGTGGAACTCCAGTGGCTTTGATGATGTCTGACTGGTGTCCAGCTTTAACTTGACTTTGTAATTCATTCAAAGTAGTCACGTCATGAAAGATTAAGGTGGATAGAAGGGCATGACTACTGGGTAATTCTGCAATCAAATATTCAGCATGATAGACCAGACTCGCCAGAATCAACTTTAAGAAAGTCTTCAAGGACGCCAAAGCTGCTAATTTTGGAAACATACTGTGAATACACTGATTCACAATTTCTGCATCAGGGTGAACAAAATGAGGAGGAAGGATACCCAAATCAGCACTGTTTATCGGGAGTCCAGCCACCACACGTCATGTGTATTGGTCTCCTGCAGCTTCATATTTAAAATATCTCTCCAATACATTTCCTATGGACCACCCAGCTCTTAAACGCTTATAATGGACGGTCCACCGTTACTGCCTGATGTAGCATACGTAGCTGCGCCTTTTCGGATAGAATGAGTGCCGATGTTCTTACTCTTTTTGCTCCTTTTATTTGTCGAGCTGTCAACATCATGAGCAGTACTCTCATCGAGGAAACCTAACATCCTCGCCAAGCTTTTCGCGAAACGATCCTAAACAACTAGAATTAAGCCTAAATCAATCTCAAAATCAAACTTTTTGGTTTGACCCAACGAATAGGGGTCCACGACAAGTTTGACCACAGCATGCAAGATGAATTCCAAAAGCTAGAAAGCAACAAACATGTGGTTTTAATGGGTTTGCATAGCAATGCTTTGGCTCAAGACTTTTGGTTCCTAAATAAGCAAAAATGCTATGAATAGCGAGTAAATATGTCTCAAAACTACCTTCCTGTTGTGTCTTCGACTTATAAAATGTTATCCCAATTGAGTCATCATGCACAGAAATGTGGTCAAATCTATCATGTGGCTAAGAAATAATTTGTTTGTTTTTGATTGCCTCACGGACTCCGTTGACTTCGATCTAGACATCAAATTCCATGATAAAGTTAAGAATAAATGTGAAAATCCTCCATCGTGAAGAAACATATATTGACTTTTTTCCAAGATTTTCAAACTCAGAAAAAGACAAGGGCAGCTTGCCGGGAGTATGCTGCTCCCCTTGTTGAATTTTAGATGCAATTTCTTTTCGAATTCCTATTCGAGCTATGAGCTACTGCATTATACTAGTTTACCTGAATATAAGTCTTTGATGTCATCGTTAAATTCAACTGGCATTTGAACACCTTGTTCCTTATATAGATTCTTGATTGCACTCCTAATGACATCTAGTCTAGACACTCCAATAGGCGAGTGATTCATCTTCCATGTAATAAAATCCAGGAAATCGGTGTATGTGAATTGTTCAAGGTCTATCGTTGTGTCTTCACTGTTCAGTTGGACAGAACGAAGTTTGTCGTCTTTTCCAGCTTCTCGTAGCCATTTCTATATTTGATTAATACCTGAGTCATAAGCAGCACGAGTTCCCTTACTGATACGATTTTTCAGAGCACGCTCGATTGAAAAGCATTCTCCATCCATCGTCCGCTCAAAGAAAAGTGGAAAAGTCAATTCCTCTACTTTATTGCATTATGATTGGGCGTTCAAAACACAGTGCAAAAGGCACTGTGTTGTCAATTGAGAATCACATTCAAAAGTAGATTAACAAAGGTCAAGTATAATTGGATGATAAAAAAGAATATTTTTCCGAATTTTCAGTGGCCTTTGCACTGTGGCCCCTCAATATTTATATGTGTGGCACTGTAAAAGTTGATGAATGTAACTTTAGCAATCTCGAATCTCAACTCTAAAGTGGCTCCGAAAACTCTCTAATAGGTGTAGTTCACACATCGGAATGCAGTTCACACGTCGGAATGCATGACTTCGAATTTTGACTGAAAGATCACACTCAGAAGATCTCACTCAAGACAGAATCAACGGACATGGAAGAAACAATGACCGACGACGCCATCCAGATGCTAAGAGTCAAAGCAAAGACTCTTACCATGAAGTCCAATCCTACAAAGAAAGAGCCGGATGAGCACTTTCAATCGTAACACAAGGTAAATACAGAGGGTGTAATATACTAGTATAAGTTTAAAGCTCTCATAACGGACGCCAACGAACCAAAATATAACCTCTATGCAGCCCTCATGGACAGCAACTCCACCAACAACCCAAAGTGGAACAAACTCATTACTAACCCAAATGTCAAAATTGCATTCAAGCGTGACAGTCTCCACATCTCAACACGAGACCCAGCTCTTAAATAGGAAATCGCAAACTCACTAATCTCCTGGAGAGGCCATGACTATCTGGTACGAAGTGTTGACCCAATGGAGGAACTTTACTATGTTTCATTCCAAATACAGTGCGCTGTACAGCACATAACAACATTTATCGAGGAATCCATCTTGAGATATTTTGGACCATCTGCTATTGGAGGATGGTTATACAGTATCAAACGCCTCAAGGAATTGTTACAGATGAATACAGAGTGCATTGTCATTTTCAACCAAATTTGTGGTTTTGACCAAAATGCGAATTCGTTTTCAAATCGATTTCATAATACTGAAGTGGTGTGTGTCAGTGTGTGTTTTGCGTGACTGAGGTGGCTGATCGATTCTGATTGGCTGAATAATTTTAATTTTAGTTCTAGCCAATCAGAGAATCCCGTTCGATTCGGAATCGATTCGAAACCTCGGTCGATTCAAACCGTTCCTCACAATTTTGTATCAAAAGCACAATACATGTGCCAAAAATATGCACCCGAATGGCTCATAAACAACAATCAAACTATCGATATTCATGGCTCAACGTACGTTTTTAAACACAAAATCGGGCGACTCAATAAGAAGCATCGACGCCATCAACATGAAATCCAACTAGAACAAGCATCAAACTTCCAGAAAGAGCCAAGTCAACAGCCCGTCGACTCACCCATCAGCCCCCGTGCTGGTCCTATTTCTCATACAGATGGCAGAAATAAAAACTCATCAACCGAGTGTAAACTCAGTGGCCAACACGTCCACAGGAGGAGAAACTTCTGAACAATTAAACCAAAACGGCTGTGACTATACTCAAAACAGCCGAAATAATACGCCGAAACCAACAGGGGAAATCTTGTCCACAGCGTTAGGTAGTCAAGAAGCTACAACGATCAGACAGCATAACAATATGTGGCCCATGAATAACCCACGCACCGCGTCATCAAATAGCAACGATGCCCATGGTGGAAAAATTATGAACAAAAAAGGCAAAGCTAAACAGTCGACAGCCATTTTAAATTTGGGAAATAAAGTGACAACAAGGAGCCCATCTGCATCTACCAAAGATAAATCCACCTTGAAAAGGACAAACTTCCCGATTGCAATACCTCCGCCAAAAATAATTCCCACAGTCTGATGAAGAGGAAACAAAATCACCTCCCTCGCCAACTGAGTTACCATCCCCAACGAAAAAAGCCAAACAACCGGACAACAGTAAAAACCATCAAATGGAAATAAGCACGGTGAATATAAACGCAGATCATTTAAGCCCTCACAGGGCCAGCAACCAAAGCAGCAATAACTCAACCGTCAACACCACAATCTATACTGAACAAACTTGGATGGAGTTAAAAAAGCCCAAATCCAAAACATTTAAATCGGAAGATTTTGCGGGTTGAAACCGTATTTCAATGTCCCAGCCACCACTGACACATACGGAGCGGATGTCGTCGCAACCGAGAGCCTTGTGCGCTGGAGCATTGTCTTGTTGAATATAAATTCGTCTTCCTGTAGCATAGCTCGGCCACACCCACTTCTCTTTTATCGCCGGTAAAACATAATCACAGAGATATTGGCGATAAACTGCCCCTGTGACATTGATTGGTGTAAGCAACCACTCACCGGCATTGGAATTTTACTTGTTCGTCGAGCTTGAATCTTCGTCACGAAAGGCCAGCAACCAATCTTGCCGTCCCAACCTTCACATGGACGGGCAACAGCAACTAAAAACATCACTTTCGTGATGTGTGATTTGTTTTGAAGTTGTCTTGGTAATATTTCTTCGTCGTGCCATGCTAAGCACGTTTTGCGAATCTTCGTCATGAAGAACCATTTCTCATCGACATGAACAACGTCTAAAGAGTCGTTGTTCATGTTGATGAAATTGGTGCAAAAGTTCAGTCTTGCTTCTTTTTGAGTGTCGCTCAAAGCAGGACGAGCCCAATTTGATATCCGATTCATCCATTTCGACTTGTCGTAGGACCAGAGGAGAAATACAGACAAGCCGGTTGATTCTGCGAGGGTTCGATAAGTTTGGCGCAAATGATGAGGGGTGTCCTTGACGAGTTTCTCGACATGTTTGCTCGAATATTTTTTCTTGCGTCCTGACCGCCCTTTCTTCCGAGACCGAACGTCGGCTGGACGCCCAGGAGCATACGATTCGTTGCCGCGGCGCCAAATACGCCATCCCGTTCGAGGAGCGACAGAGAATATCGCGCACACTTCGTCCATGATTTGTCGGGACGCGACGCCGTTATTGCTTCTTTTGGTACCTTGAAGATACAGCGCCGCACGCTGATCATCGGTCAAGTTGGTCATCGCCTTTTATCTCAGCCAATTCGAAAATATAATTGACGAAAAAATACACGGTTGCTCAACTCGTAAAGTGGAATAATATCCACTACCTTTTCTACCAATCAAAGGTCATTATACGTGTCAAATTCACCTGCTGACACTTATACAAAACAGAGTAGTACACATTACATCAGAACATGCAAATGGAACACGGACCAACCCTTATGAAATGATAATGCAACTGCACCTGTCAACAAACAACAACAAACTGAATTTTATCGATCCCTTCCAAGAAGCTTTCCGCCAAATTACTTGCATATTATGGGGGGACTTTCATGCGGTAATCAACCCCTGTGAGGACATGCTTCACCCAAAAAATAACAGTTTCAACGCTGAATTGATTGACTGGATGACTCACTTGGACGTGGTGGACGCCTGGCGTCTAAAATTTCCAAACAAAAAGGACTACACTAGTCCTAAACTCACAAAACGTATTGGCATGATCTTCATTTCCCTCCAACTTGCTACATCGTTCAAATACAGTGTCTGCCATGACCACGACATACTCTATACAGACCATAAGGCAGCTGTAAAACTAACTATACACCCACATGCCTTTGCTCATGGAAAAGAATTCTGCATATGTCCTGCGTGGCTTTCAAAAAAGAAGCAAACTGAAAAGCTTGTAAATGAACACCTCGACAACCTCATATCAAATATTGATTCGACAAAAAATATTGGAGCATACTTCGATCGTCATCAATGGACCCCCAAATCCCCAAACCCCCAATTACGCGACAAACTAAAGGATCTTCACAACAACCTTCATGCTCGCAAGCGAGATAAATTGATGCAGCCCCACAGTAATCACCAAAAAGTTCTTATGGACTACAATAATGATCCCCCTCCCGACAAACTGTTGGAAGTCCAGGCTGCATCAATCGCTGTTACATCTGCCATGTCTCGAAGAAGACAGAAAATAATTGAAAGAGCAGTTGAACGTTTGACAAGGCAAGGACCAAGATAGGACAGGAAAATAATACGCTTCTTCCAAAGACAAAAGAGAAATACAAGACACATTGGTGTAGCGATAAATATTGATGGCCGTGAAACAAACAACCCTCAAGAAATATCACTTATCCATGAGACACGCTGGAAGGAAATTTTCAAAAAACACAATCGATCCCGGTGATCTCTCGTCATTCCTGCAAAACTGTCAACCTCTTCCAAAACTTGATTCCTCCGCCATATAAAACCTCAGTCGTCCTGTGATATGTAGAGATATATATGATGCCATTTGGAAATTAAAGTGAAATAAATACCCTGGTCCAGACGGTATTACGGCAGAAATAGGTACACCTTTTTACCTTCAAGTTCAGTGTATCGGAAGTTCAAGTGCAGGGAGTATTCAAACTTTATAAATTGCACAAAAATAGCCCGTGCAAAATAATACCTTTACTTTTCTTTATAAGTTTATCTTTGATGGCGTAGGTACTGAAAAGCACTCAATAATCGTCTTGGAGTGGTTATTTCACTTCCAACCGAGCTCTCTTTACTTCAATAACAGCAATGCGCGAGAAAGAAAGGATCTTGTGCCACTGAAAGTGCGCTATTCCTCAGAAACCGACATGACACCGTCACATCATAATATGGTCGTCGTCCGAGGGTGAGATACCTCTTATCATTTAAACGCTGAAATTATAAATTTTCAAGCTAAACCTGTACAACTCTGTACTTGAACTTCCGATACACTGAACTTGAAGGTAAAAAGGTGTAGTGTCCGAAACAGGTCATATCCGGGTCAGGTCACACTTTTGGGTCACACTACAAAATTGAACATATCTCCATCACCAGGAAGAGTTAAAGCGCCAAACTTTGTCATTCTCTAGCAGGCCTCATCAGGGTGGCGGCACGGCCTACCTGCCGCCTTACCCGATGAGAGAAAATATAAAGAAACCCCTTTTTGGTGCACGTTGGGGGCTCCCTCCTCCGAGTCATCCGCCTGCAGAAAATTTTTCACTCGACCTCCGCTTCGCTGCGGTGAGCGCAATTTTCTGGGCGGATGTCTGACGTCGTCCGCGCAGTTTAAGGCTTCGCAATTGCTGCTCGAATGAGAAAAACCTAAAATCTGATCAGAAATTTGAATAAAACCATGAGAAAAACCATTAAAAAACCTGTGACCTGCACCCGTGACCTGACCCGGACCTGACCTGTAAAGGATTCTTCCGCAGAAATATACCAACTTGCTCCAAGTAAATGGTCTCTTGTCCTAGATCAAGTCTTTCATCACCAAATAAGCAAACGCTGTGGACTAAAACCTACTCAAAGGGCCTCGGCAACAACTTTACTCTACAAAAGCAGAGACCCAGCAAGCCCAACAAATTACAGACCGATAGCGCTTTTAAACACTTCTGTCAAAATCATAACTTCTATTATCGCAAGGAGAACTCAAAAGCACCTTCGAGATATTATACACCATAGCCAAACAGGATTTGTCAGGGGAAGAAGCATCACACAGAACTTGCAAATGCAGGACAACCTAGCCCACAGCATTGCAAAGCACAACGTGGATGGCTGTACCGGTATAGCATGCCTCGACCTTAAAAAAGCTTTCGACTCTATCCACCACCAACTTGTCAGAGATTGTTTAAGACTGTTTGGCATCGCAGATGAATATATTAACTGGATTGATCTTTTTATAAATGGCAGGACTACGAGATTGTTAATTAATGGTAGATTGGGGAAACATACTCCAAGACAGAGGAGTACTTCAGGGAGATCCACTAAGCCCTCTTCTATACATCATTGCGATTGAACCATTGGGACACAAATTAAGACATTTGGCTCACACCCACGGTATTAAATGTTTCCAACAAGATGTGGTGTCAACAACATACGTTGATGACCATGTTTTGTACGCAAACTCCCAAAACAATTTGCTTGACCTCATTAAAGTGGTCATGGACTTCTCAGAGGTCAGTGGTAATTTTCTAAACTGCAACAAAAGTGAGATACACCTCAAAGACCACTCAAATATTATCCCATCATTCGCACAAATGAACTTTCACATTGTGAATACCAATGACAACACAAACTCTCTTGGTATTCCACTTGCATTTATTCCAACATACAATATTCGTACCAAAAAAGCGATAGCACGACTTGTATCTGCGCTTAATAAATGACAAAGGATTAAGATGACACAATTGCAAAAGTCAATCATTGTTTCAACAAACATAAGACCAACGCTGTGTTACCTGCTACAACGGGTGCCATACAGTGCCACGACGGCAAAGCTTATCACAAACCAAATCGCAAATTTCTACAAACCAGGGCATCACCAGGTAATAACTGCCAAAAGATATTGCGGGCCAATATGCCCCAACATTAAGACAATATTCTCTTCATTCAAAAATGGAGGGCTACATGTGGAGCCAACAGAAGTAACCTGGAAGACTACTTTGAAATAGAATATGATTAAACTGGCCCAAGACTTCCGTAATCCAACATGGTCTGCTGGGCTCCTACAGCAATTGCAATGTGCTTTCAAAAAATTCCACGATCCTAGAGGCATTTTAACTTTTGATCCAAAGACCATAAAGAGAGGAATAAGGGCGTCGACTGAGATCTCTCCATTGAACAAACTGCTGACAGAAGAATGGCGCAAAATGGCAATCCCACCAATATCTAACCATCACAATACCATGTCACTTGAGTGAGCGATCTTGTAACCCGACTTTGCATACAAATTTACATATAAATTTGTCGGATACAAATTCCCATATAAAATTATACGTCAGATCCCAACATAGAGTCGAAACACTATGTTGGGCTCTGGGGCCTTTGTCGCGCTTTTATCCCTCACCGAGGATCAGGTCTGGACAAAAGACTGGCTTTCCACTGCGGCCACAGCACAGAGTGAGCACCATTACATTCAAGACTAAGGTCCGACGTTCATGTGTACCTAGATCATCTTGATGTACTCGAGAATTCGTCAAGGCATACGTCACCGACATATCAGTCCAAGCTTGTAGCTGGTGTCCATCCAAAGTACAGAGGCACAGCACACTCGATGGATGGCCGCTACTAGCCTTCACTTCATCGTCTCATTCTTCCTGTTGGATGGAAGAAGGGAAGTCGCGCGGTTGAGTAGAACACAGGACAAGCTTTCAAGTGCACTGAAGGCCATGGCAACACAAAGAGAGAAATCATAAATCATGCGATATATTAAGAGTAAATAGGATGGCACTTTGATCAACGTAAGCTCTCTCTAGACGGCGTTGTCCACGTCGTCCATGACAGCTTCAAAGTCGGAGCTTGGAGTGCCGGGGACGCTCACAGTCTTTTGAATATCCGCGTCGTCGGTGGCGGATGCGGCCATACGTTGGAAGACAAAGATCTCGATGATGTACACGAGGAGGCCGATCCAAACGATGATAAACCCGATGAGCTTGGACGTCGCAAACGATTCGTGGTAGATCACGACACCGATGACAAAGTTCATGATGGGACCAATGTATTGCAGCAAACCCAAGAGAGAGAACGAGATCAAGTGAGCCGCATGAGCAAACAGCAGCAGCGGAATCACCGTCACGACGCCACACAGCACAAGCATGGTATTTTGAGTCGCGCTGATGTGGCCAAATGCACCACTGCCTTGGACTTCACAGGCAATCAGAATGCACACGGCAGGGAGGAAGAGAAAGCCGAGTTCCATCGTCACACCTTCAATCGCATTCAACGGCGCCGTGCTCTTGACAAAGCCGTACGTGGCCAAGAGAACGCCCAGAGTAATCGCAAGCCATGGAAACTTGCCGTACGCAATCGCAATCACGAGGACACCAACCATCGCCAAGGCAATCGACACCCATTGCCACAACCGCAGTCGTTCCTTTAGGACGACAACAGCTAGAAGGACACTCAGGACGGGGTTGATGAAGAAACCGAGACTCGTTTCAATGATGTAGTCTTTCGAGACTCCCCAGAGGAACAAGAACCACATGGAGCCGATGGCTGCCCCCGAGACAAAGTACGTCGCGAGGACTTTGGGCTTGAGTGCCGCGTCGCGAAAGGTCTTCCACTCGACTTGCCATAGAAAGAGCGGCACGAGCAAGGCAAAGGACCAGACGACGCGATGGCATGCCATTTGCAGCGGCGGGACGTCTGGTAGTTGCTTAAAGTAGATCGGGTACAGGCCGTATGTGACAAAGGCAATGCACGCCAAGAGGACACCGACGTTGGCACTCATGGTCCGAATTGAAAATGACCACCAGACGACGCTAGGATGATCTTTTCTCGCGGATTACTCGTGGCTCTCGATGACCACATCATCTGTGACAACACCTTGGACTGACAGACACATCGCAGATTTCGAGTCAGTCCATGACATAGATAGGGCAGTTTGGTTACTGGACAGGCTCTTGGCTGTCCCGAATTCGTTGGTTTCTTGTCAGACATGTGTGGAACATTCGATTGCAATGACTCTTGCGACGTCCAACATTAGCTCCAAGTTGTCGCTGCTGGAAAGATGACGTCTTGGTTGTGGTAAGTTTCTTCCAACATTGTGTGGACTTGTCATTGGCCAGGACTGACGAGTGAGCAGTGGCGTGTCGATAGCGTCATGAACCCTTGTGCCTTGTCGCGAAGTTCACGGACTTCTAATGTCACATTGACGGTGGATAAGTTTGGAGCCACATCCATCGCATCTACGACATGGCTGGAACTAGATAGGATGGCCATGAGATCATTCGCCGCGATGAAACATTGGATGATCTTGCCTAGAGCTAAGAAAGAAAGGATGAGGCGCTGATATGCTGTGGAAGAGGGTCGTCATGGATGGACAGAGCTTGACTTAACTTTACTACGGAAGCACTCCTATGTACAATGTACCAATAGTAGCTGGTGTCGATCATTGATACTCGGTACTTCTAAATTTAGCACTTTTGATGGAATGAATGGCTAGAGTGTGTTCAAATATCTCGGTCTTCGCCCGTCCTCTACGACAGACGGAGCGGCGCACTTCAGCGCATTCCATGGTCCTTGGAATGCGACGAGGCCATGGTCCATGTAGCACTCTACTCCATGACGGTACAAAGGCAGCACTCCTTCAAAAAATTCCTTGGCGCCCATGAAGCCTTCCATGACACTCTCTATCAAAATCGCATGACAATCGCAAGTAGAAACTCCAATCGAACGCCAAATGAGCCACGACATGGTGGAAGAAACCACTGCCGGTCGAGCATAATCCAACGTCATCATGCCTGTAGCGACATCATTGACCAACATTCGCTCTGAAGTATACTACGTTGTAGTTTGTATATTAAACAAACTGCCCTATCTATGTCATGGACTGACTCGAAATCTGCGATGTGTCTGTCAGTCCAAGGTGTTGTCACAGATGATGTGGTCATCGAGAGCCACGAGTAATCCGCGAGAAAAGATCATCCTAGCGTCGTCTGGTGGTCATTTTCAATTCGGACCATGAGTGCCAACGTCGGTGTCCTCTTGGCGTGCATTGCCTTTGTCACATACGGCCTGTACCCGATCTACTTTAAGCAACTACCAGACGTCCCGCCGCTGCAAATGGCATGCCATCGCGTCGTCTGGTCCTTTGCCTTGCTCGTGCCGCTCTTTCTATGGCAAGTCGAGTGGAAGACCTTTCGCGACGCGGCACTCAAGCCCAAAGTCCTCGCGACGTACTTTGTCTCGGGGGCAGCCATCGGCTCCATGTGGTTCTTGTTCCTCTGGGGAGTCTCGAAAGACTACATCATTGAAACGAGTCTCGGTTTCTTCATCAACCCCGTCCTGAGTGTCCTTCTAGCTGTTGTCGTCCTAAAGGAACGACTGCGGTTGTGGCAATGGGTGTCGATTGCCTTGGCGATGGTTGGTGTCCTCGTGATTGCGATTGCGTACGGCAAGTTTCCATGGCTTGCGATTACTCTGGGCGTTCTCTTGGCCACGTACGGCTTTGTCAAGAGCACGGCGCCGTTGAATGCGATTGAAGGTGTGACGATGGAACTCGGCTTTCTCTTCCTCCCTGCCGTGTGCATTCTGATTGCCTGTGAAGTCCAAGGCAGTGGTGCATTTGGCCACATCAGCGCGACTCAAAATACCATGCTTGTGCTGTGTGGCGTCGTGACGGTGATTCCGCTGCTGCTGTTTGCTCATGCGGCTCACTTGATCTCGTTCTCTCTCTTGGGTTTGCTGCAATACATTGGTCCCATCATGAACTTTGTCATCGGTGTCGTGATCTACCACGAATCGTTTGCGACGTCCAAGCTCATCGGGTTTATCATCGTTTGGATCGGCCTCCTCGTGTACATCATCGAGATCTTTGTCTTCCAACGTATGGCCGCATCCGCCACCGACGACGCGGATATTCAAAAGACTGTGAGCGTCCCCGGCACTCCAAGCTCCGACTTTGAAGCTGTCATGGACGACGTGGACAACGCCGTCTAGAGAGAGCTTACGTTGATCAAAGTGCCATCCTATTTACTCTTAATATATCGCATGATTTATGATTTCTCTCTTTGTGTTGCCATGGCCTTCAGTGCACTTGAAAGCTTGTCCTGTGTTCTACTCAACCGCGCGACTTCCCTTCTTCCATCCAACAGGAAGAATGAGACGATGAAGTGAAGGCTAGTAGCGGCCATCCATCGAGTGTGCTGTGCCTCTGTACTTTGGATGGACACCAGCTACAAGCTTGGACTGATATGTCGGTGACGTATGCCTTGACGAATTCTCGAGTACATCAAGATGATCTAGGTACACATGAACGTCGGACCTTAGTCTTGAATGTAATGGTGCTCACTCTGTGCTGTGGCCGCAGTGGAAAGCCAGTCTTTTGTCCAGACCTGATCCCCCCCAGAGCCCAAGATGATTATGCTGATCATCTAGGCGAGTCACCGTCAGTTCCATGGCGGAGCTGCAGCAACTCTGAGCCACGCTTGTGATTCCCACTGTCAACAAGAGCAGACAAGAAGGAAGCGAGGAGGGAGCGCTTCAGAGGTTGAAACGAGACAGAAAAGGCAATGTGGTGTTGAATCCATGGACTGTTCCACCGAATTCTAATGAGCCAGTGTCAATGTAACGCCTACCGACTGTCGGTCCAAGGTTGCGTCATGGTACTTGAGTGCCACGAGCGATAGCGACGCCGGTGACATCACAGAGCCGATGACTCACTTTCAATTTGGAGCATGAGCAGCGCGAGCATTGGAGTCGTCTGTGCTTGCTCCGCCTTTGTCATCTATGGCTTCCACTCCATCTACTTCAAGCAACTTGGCGACGTACCCCCTTTGCAAATGACTTGCCACCGAGTCGTCTGGACCTTCGCGATGGCGTTGCCTCTCTTTTTATGGTGCATCGAGTGGAAGCGTTTCCGCGAGAGTGCGATGAAGCCCAAAGTCCTTGGGCAATACCTCCTCGCGGGGACCTCCGTGAGTGGCATGTGGTTCGCGTTCCTCTGGGGTGTTTCCAACGCCATGATCGTCGAAACGAGTCTCGGGTTCTTCATGAATCCCATTCTGAGCGTTCTTTTGGCCGTCATTGTCCTCAAAGAACGTCTGCGACTGTGGCAATGGATCGCGATCGCCTTGGCGTTCGCTGGAGTGCTGGAGATTGCGATTGCTTATGGCAAGTTTCCCTGGCTAGCGATCACGATCGGCGTCCTCTTGGCCTTGTACGGCTTTGTCAAGAGCACGGCGCCATTGAATGCCATCGAAAGCGTGACGATGGAAATGGGTTTCCTTGCCTTGCCGTCGCTCTGCATCTTGGTTGTATCTGAAGCACAAGGCACGGCGGCATTTGGACATGTCAGCAGCACTCAGAATGCACTCATGGCGCTGAGTGGCGTCGTAACTTTGATCCCGCTCTTGCTGTTTGCCCATGCGGCGCACATGATCTCGTTCTCCCTCTTGGGCTTGCTGCAGTATATTGGCCCCATCCTGAGCTTCATCTTTGGCGTTGCCATCTACCGCGAACCTTTTGGGACATCCAAAATGATCGGCTTCATCCTTGTCTGGAGCGGCCTCCTTGTCTACATCATCGAAGGCTTAGCAGTGCAAAGATTGTCCTTATCGACCGCAGGAAATGACAATGCAGACACCAGCAAGGCTGGGAGCGTTCACGACTCACCCAACTCTTGCTATCAAAGCTTTCAGGCCATCGTAGACAGCAATGAGGGCTCCATCGTCTAGAGTTGTAAATCACACGATTGAGAGTTTTTTCCAACAGAGTTCTCATCCCCACCACTGCATCTTTCTCACGCTCCTGCGACGTGCTGGTACAACACTGACGCATGGACCACAACCATCTAGGCGCTTTCGTCGCGAGGGTGCTATTGCTTTTCACCTGTTCGAGATGACGTCTTGCAATTTCCGACCGCCGACAGTAGACAGACGACACTGCCAGGCGAATCTTCCACCTTGCCATGAAAAAGATTCACGGTACGGGTGATTATGCGGTCCAGACAAGCAGCATAATCCTCCTCGATGAGATTGCCACGTCATTGCAAGACTACGACGTCGGAAACAGACGCCATACCAACCACTCGGGACTATCGATGAGATCAACGACCGCGATTGTCGAGGGCAGTCGATAGACTTGCAGCATAGACTCGTGCCCCGTCCGTCGTCCTTGTGAGGCTCAAAGTCGCAGTGGTCCAACGTTGAGACGTACTTGGACCGTCGGGATGTACCAGTGAATTCGTGATGTGGATATGGCACCCATGTTTCAATCCAACCTTGGGACGAGCGCAACATCGGTAATGTCGACGCCGGACGCCGGAGGCAACCGTCTCGAGACGTTGAGTGTTGTTTCAGAGCCGAGGGTGCATTCTTCAAGAGGACAATGAGTGCCAACGTTGGCGTCTTGTGCGCTAGCTTGGCCTTTGTCATCTATGGCGTCTACCCCATCTACTTTAAGCAGCTGGAAGACGTTTCCCCGCTGCAAATGACCTGTCACCGAGTCGTCTGGACGTTCGTCTTTGTCCTTCCCCTCTTCGTCTGGCGAGTCGAGTGGGAGAGTTTTCGCAAGTCGACAATCAAGCCAAAAGTCCTTGGCCACTATGTTGTTGCCGCGGCCGCCGTCGTTGGTATGTGGTTCGCATTCTTCTGGGGAGTGTCCAACGATTTCATTGTCGAAACGAGCCTTGGATTCTTCATGAATCCCATTCTGAGCGTCCTCTTGGCTGTCATCGTCTTGAAGGAACGACTGCGTTCCTGGCAATGGGTCTCCATAGCGCTGGCAGCGACTGGCGTGCTCGAGATTGCGATTGCTTATGGAAGATTTCCCTGGCTGGCGATCACGATCGGTGTCCTCTTGGCCGTGTACGGCTTTGTGAAAAGCACCGCGCTGTTGAATCCAATTGAAAGCGTGACGGTGGAGATGATTTTTGTTGTCGTGCCTGCTCTTTGTGTCCTGATTGTGTCGGAAGCGCAAGGCACTGGTGCATTTGGCCATGTCAGCGGCAGTCAGAATGCACTGATGGTGCTTAGTGGCCCTGTGGCGTTGATTCCATTGCTGCTGTTTGCCCATGCCGCGCACTTGATCTCGTTCTCCCTCTTGGGTTTGCTGCAGTACATTGATCCCATCCTGAACTTTATCATTGGCGTCGCCATCTACCACGAGTCGTTTGAGAGGCCCAAGATGATCGGCTTCATCCTCGTCTGGAGTGGTCTTCTTATCTATATCGTCGAAAGCTTTGTGATGCAGCGATTGACCTCGCCGGCCGTGCCAAACGACAGAGAAGATGCCAGCAAGGTTGAAGGCATCCAAGGCTCACCTAGCTCAAGTTGTGGAGGTTTTCAAGCCGTCGATGATGTCGCCGTCACCGTTGTCGAGAGATAATTGGAACACTCACAACATGATTCTGTCAATTCTCAGAGAGTTCAATCGCCTCGCCGTCCCTTCCGCAGCTCCCTCAGCCATGGGAATCCCCTGCAATGCAATGGAGAGCGCTAAGTTCGTCCATGTTCGCTGAAATCTCACTCCCTTGATCCTGTCTTGCGGCTGGCAAAATCTCACAGGTGTCAAATGTTATAACAGAAAATACTGTGATAATTTATGTTATACGGATAATATATTTATTAATAGAGTTTTTGTACGGATATTGGATTTCTTAGTGGTTCACCATGTACAGCGGCGGCGACGAATTGAATGCGATCGTGTGCGATGTTGGCTGCTTAAGGTCTCGCATGGGCTTTGCCGGCGAAGACGACGCTCGATACATTGGATCTCCTGCGTCTTCTGATGCCGATATGAATGAGATCAAGACAGCAGACGGCGCAATCGCATCGTGGACTCGATTGGAAGAAATGCTCGATGCCGGCTACGACCGCTTGGGCGTCGCATCTTCGAGTCACCATCCTATTCTATGGAGTGAAAGCAGTTTCCAGAGTATCCCAGTAGATGATGAGCCGACGAAGAGCGACCGTGAAGCGATTGCAGAGCTCTTCTTTGAGAAATACAATGTGCCAGCGTACTTTGTCTCCAAGTCGGCCGTCTTGACATGCTTTGCCAACGGACGAAGCACTGGTCTCGTCATGGAATTAGGCCATGGAAGCACAGCAGTCGTCCCAGTACACGAAGGCTACGTCCTCGCGTCGCATGCAGTGCGGCAGACGACCATGGGCGGCCATTCCTTGGACGCGTTCCTTCACCAGCGGGTCGTCGACAAACTCCAAACACCCGACGTATCAGTGTCCTGGCCAACCATTCGCGATATGAAGGAGACGGTATGTCGCGCGTCCGAGACGCTCTTTGACGAAAAAGCGAATGCACAAATCCCCCAAATGCCATACGAACTCCCAGACGGCACGCAAGTTTCGCTCGGTGTCGAGCGGTTCTCCGTGGCCGAGCACTACTTTCACTACGACGCCAAGGCCTCCGAAACAAGTGTGTTTCTACCAAGCATGGTGCTTGATGCTGCGTCACGTGGCGATGCCGATTCCAAGAAGGAATTCCTCCACAATATTGTCCTCACTGGCGGCTCTTCCTGCTTTGAGAACCTCCAGACACGGCTCGAACGCGAGTTGACGACGTTGGCGCCCAGTGCAAAGATCAAAGTCGTGGCGGCACCGCCGAGCGAGCGTAAACTCGGCGCGTTCCTCGGTGGCTCGATCCTCGCCTCTCTTGGGTCTTTTCATGAAATGTGGATTTCCAAAACAGAGTACAACGAGTACGGAGCGTCGCTCGTCCAGAAAAAATGTCCATGACGACAAGGTATCTCCATTAACAATCAAAAAGGTTTGGCCGCTTCAATCGCATCGCACAACTTGGCCGCGCTGTTCAAGCTTTCGTTTTCAACGTAAGCTCCATACTTCTTGTCATTGCGCAGCACGGCCTTGACGTCTGCGGCGAGACGGTCGCTGGTCATGTCTTTGGGCAAGACTTGGGACAGCGCGACGCCCAAGGCGACCATTTCCTTGGCGTTGTGGAACTGATCGTACAGAATCGGGCATGGAATCTGCGGGAGCCTAGAGAGGAATGAACAACCGATCAGGCATGGAGCCACTGCACCGCTGCGGAGGGCGGCACCCGTCGTGCCAACGCCACAATGGTGGATTAAACATTTCATCTTGGGAAACAACCACGCATGCGGCGCGGAAGATTCCACGCAGACGAGATCGCTCGATGGCATATCTGCCAAGGATGACCAGCCAGAGACGAGAATAGCGCGGCGGTTTGCTTTGCGGCAGAGATCGACGACGAGTTGGAAGAGCTGGTCAGGATCAAGTGTCGGCATGCTGCCAAATCCGATATAGATGACGGGAACGTCCGGCGACGCCGACAAGAAAGCCTAGCGACAAAATGTTCAACGCAGGCAGACGGAGGAAGGAGCTACCTGGAGCGTTGGAGAGACCGTCGCAGACTCTGCTGGAGGAAACAAATAGCCGACGTAGTCGACTTTACCGGGAGGATAGTCATGCGGCAAGTCGCGAGTTGGAGATGCCAAGAGCAAGGAACACGCTTCGTAGACCGTGATGGCCTTGGAGTCTGTCAACTTGCCAAGAAGACCCACCGACGCCTTGATCGGCGGCAGTTTGAGCACTTCAACGCGCCAGGGATTGATGTAGACTTGTTGTTTTTGCCACATCTTGCGGAAGATGATGGAATACGTCATGCGATTCAAGCAGCGGCCGAGGAACGACGGCATTAAATCTTCGAAGATTCAATGGGGGTACGCCGACGTTAAGAGGACGACGTTGCCGAGGAAGACGGGAACCCACGGCACGTTGTACTTCTCTGCCAAACAGTACGTTTACGTGACAGACATGACGCCTGATACGACGACGTCGGCTTCACGGACAGCAGCTTCGTACGAGTTCAAGATGGCGCGAGGGTCAAACTCATTGTTCCAATTGCTGACGATTTCGAGCGCTTCAAAGAACTTGGCAGCACGGAGACGGCGTTGGTGCTCGGGATCGAAAAAGCCCGAGCAAATATCACCAACGATGCGGCGAAATGGCAACTTGAACTCGTCCACGACGAGCGATTCAAGTCGCTGTTCAGTGGCAATCGTCACATCGTGACCGCGAGCCGCAAGAGCTTGACCGAGAATGCAGTACGGCTGAACGTCGCCACGGGAACCGACGGAAATGAGCATAATCTTGACCATCTTGCAGGAACAACTTGTTTGGAAATGCCGACAACGTCGATGGCGTCGACTTTGGTGTCACTTGGGAACGAGTACGATCTGCGATTTATATCATTTTTGGGCGTCTTCCACTGGAAGATTTATGTCATTTTTGGGCGTCTTCACCAGTGCAACATTTCCTGTGGCAACATCGCATCTCCGATTGGACAGAACGATGGCCGCACTGTCTAAATGGATACTATGCTGGTAATACCAGCCACCATTTACTTATAATTTCTCACAGTTATTGATTGTAAAAGGTTATCATATACTACACAACAACAACAGGATTATTATATTGTGGATTCGATAGAAATTTCCCAATTTGGATTCGTTTTTTGTATCAATCTCCAATCGCGCCAATACATTGGATGAATGAAAATTAGAACAGTACTTTCTCTCATGGAAACTGTACTTTCTTTAAAATTTTATTCAGCCAATCACAATCGCCCAAAATATTTATTAGCCAATGGCGTCGATTGGTGAATCGATCCGCCGGCGTGATTCGATTGAAATTCGTATCAAATCAACAATATATGATTAGAAAAACTTTCATAAATAATAAATGAAAAATATTGTCTTTGTCACCCAAATTTGTATTTTTTTACCAAAAAATCGAATTCAATCCAAATCGATTCGATCATACTGAAGTCAAGTATATATGGAAAGTGTGGCAAACGTCCCAAATTAATTACACGTGTGTCTGGGTGTGTTTTGCGTGAATAGGTAAATACTCGATTCTGATTGGCTGAGCGATTTGCAGATCGATTTGAAAAATCGATACATTTCGGACCCCCATCACAATTTCGAATGAAATTGACAATATATATTTATAAAGATATTAAATAAAAAAGGTTATTAGTGTTTCCACAATGGCTATAGCTTACTCTGTGAGGAAGGAGTACCGACTCGCTGTGTGTTTTGAGTGCATTTACAAGGTAATAGACGACTTCTGGGTCCTTGTTGGAGAGCTGTTCAAAGGAGATGCCAAGTGGACATTGTTAGACGAATTCCAGGAACAGACGGTCTAGTGCAGTCCTCATGCTTGCCTTCGAAAGAATTTTTGTCCACTTGCAAAACAAAATGCGGTCGCAGCGGAGCGGGTAGATCGTTTCTATTCATCCACAAGCAGCTCATGCTTGAAAGCCACGACGAGATTGCTAATCTTGTCGACTGCAAATTGATTTCTAATATCGTTATAGATTCAGCGCCAGAATTGCAGGGCATCGTTATCGCTTGGGTTCCTCTTGTGCTCGAGTATTTGCGCGTTTTGAATCGCCCCGAGGATAGACACACTCGTGGTTGAACGAGCTGAGCTATCACGAACAGGTCTGAGTTGACAATTCATCCGAAACGTCATATCTTATCTCGTGATTCTACTCACCTCGTCATATTGCAAGAGTCTATCGCCAAACCAACCTGGTGGGGAGTACCGTCAAGACCTTCAGTCAATTTAAAGTTTTCAAGAACCACGTCATTCATTAGCGATACGACTGCCGAGTGATCCTATTGCCTTCCCACGACACTGTAATTCAGTCCTCCTCCACCATCAATCGCCCGCTTGAAAAGATCCAGGCTAAAGACTCCCTGGTCGAATACACTGTAGTGTAGCCTTCTCTCCGCGCCAGTGTTCTCACGTTGCCTCTCAGTGTAAGCTCAGCTACCATGCCTCTGAGATGTCTACTTACCCAGGGCTTCAGTGATTTCCAATGCGTATAGAATCAGCATGCTACTGCAACAGCAGCTCATTCAACACTGAATCGTGATGTCCTTGTCTTAGTTGCCAACGGAGAGCCCCTGGTAGAGAACGATGGGTGCTAGAGATCCCTCGAGAAGGAGAACGTGAGTCAAGCTCCCTGTGATCCTGGCGACAAACAGGTGCATCTTTCATCGGTCGTCAGCCATATCTTACGGTTATCCGATCCCAAAGGTTCAAATCCAACCAATCAAATCACTGTATTTAATTTTAGAGACTTTTGATTGGCCTATATTTTCAAGTTGAAGTTTCTTTGGATTTCAATTTGAGAGCCAATATGGCCATACAAAGAGCAAGAGGGCGAGAAAGTCGGTCGGTGCAAGGTGACGCATTGGTCATTCGCCAAAGCTCCACAGGGCCGCTGCACCATGTCGATGACAAGTTTCTTGATCCGCCGAATTTCGCGTGAGAACGACGAGCTGAAAGAGCAGCAGCAACAGCTCCAACAGCCGCAGCAACCACGTCGTCACAGTATTCAAAATGTGTCGGAATGCCACCAACTGATCCAGCAATTCCAATCCGCCCAACAGACTCAAGTGCCTGTCGAATGCCGAGACCTACTACAGCAGAGCAACCAGCTCAACGACCGACAGATCCACCCCATCGCGGTAATCGATCTGTGACCATTCTTAACTTATATTGACTTGCTCGTTGATTGTAGATGCGGCGCCGATTGACACGAAACGTTCAGGATGACTTTGATCGCAGTGCTTGAAAAGACAACGAGCGGTGGAAGGCTTGGCGAAGAACTGCGTGGTGCTCGTGTCGACGATGTATATTTGAGGAGGAGTGTCGTGTACTGTCGTTCTTGTTATGGTGAACGCTTTTTGAAAAAAAAATGAATTTTGAAAAATAATTGGATAAAATATTGTGTTTTTGGCCAATTTACTTTTGAATTTATTCTTTTTTCACCAATTGAATTTAAATTCTAACCGCCCCACATCAAAAAAACAATACCATGGCCGACCACCCACCAGAGGATGCAACCAAGAGCGAGGTCGTTGAGCGAGTCGTGGTGGATCTCGGCTTTGGCAAAGGCGAGCCCGACGTGTATCTTGCTCGAGGGAAAGAATGGATAGGCTCGTCGGCAGTAAGTCGTCGCGACATGCTGTCGCATTTTCGATTGGATGCCTCGTTGAAAGCAATGGGCGAAGCGATTCTGCCGGACGGATGCAAGCACCTTCTCAAAGGCCTTGGATTGAGCAATTCCCACGCAGATTTGACCACCGAGTACGGTACCAACCTGTCGCTCTTGACGGTCGTCGAAGAGCAAGCGTTTGGACGACCGATTGAACCGTTACCAGATCACATGGTCCAGACGGGATTTCAGTTCCCAACTACAACGCCGATCAATGGCGCCAAGCTTCACAAAGTCAATGGAAGTACGACAAAGCCTGGCTTTGTCCATCCTCCACCATCGAACGACGACAAAGCGTCCAGTGTTAGTGCTAGCGAGAAACTCAAAAAGGAAGAGAAGAAGAAGGAAAAGAAGAGGAAACGAGAGCGAGAAGAAGCCGAAAGTCTCAAGTCTATCTTGGAACCTCTTGTTCGCGAACTCAAAGCTATGACTTGGAAAGGTAGACACCAAACATGGCGATTACAGTGACCAATGTACTGTAGGATGGGCTGATGCAAAAGGCAAGCCGAGCAACCCATTCATTGTCAAGATCACGCGAGAGAATTGCAAGTCGCTCATGGTGCCCAACTACTTTGACTACATCCAAGTACCCATGGATCTGACCCGCATTGGTGAAAAAGTGGCCAAGACCGAGTACACGAAGCTGGACCAAATCGAAGCCGACATTGCGCTCTTGGTCGCCAATGCGAAGCGATACAACCGAGAAGGCGAGCCAGTCCATCAAATGACAATCGAGTTCCAAAAGGCATTTGACGACAAGATGAAACTCACCTATCGTCCGATCTACGACGAGTTGGCCGCCGAGCGCAAGAAGCAAAAGAAGGAGAAGAAGAAGAAGAAGGATAAGAAAAAGGACAAATAATTTAACTAAACCCATAATAGCGAGGTTGATTACTCATTGAGCGAATGCCAGAGGGAATGACACTTTGCGACGCCATGAGTGACTTGGTCTTGTGGACTGCCTCGACATACTGGTGCTTGCAGTTTTGAAAGCATCCATCGATCATCGGTGGTCATTGCCATCACTCAGGTAGGACTACTTATCTGCAATTTCCCCACTACAGCACCTCTATCTCTATAGTTACAGAGCTGTAATACTTTATGTTGAGGTCCCATGGCCGGGTCAACATGCGTGCAATCTTGCAAGATGAGTGAAGTTATTTGGCAAAGAGTACTTTTGCACCATTGACTGCTGTAGCAATGCGACTAGCAACCTTGAAAGTTACGGATTGATGCACTCATTTGGCTTGATGAGCACATGTTCCTTTGAGATATTGCTTCAGCAAAGGAATCAACCAACCTGCCCGTTTTTACGATAACTCCTAGAGGAAGCAAGGAAAGGATGGACATTCTTTGGGTCATTTGTTTTACAAGAATCTATCAGGCAGTCGTACAATAATTTACATTCAGGCAGAGGAATCCACCAGAGGCATGCGTTCTTGCCACAGAGAAGCTGGGACGACTGGGATCCAATACGCCCACCAATTCAACCCAAAGTAAGTTTCGAGATTGCGTCGAAAGCCATCGGAATTGCCGGGTCGATGCGCGATGAAATCGAGCGTCGTACGACCGACGGCGAGAAGATAGATGTGAAACCAAAAATAGCCAAACAAGAGCCATCCGATCAAGGTTGCCAAGACAACGGTGAACCACAAGAGGTTGCCAGTAGGGCCACGCTGTTGGAACGTCACACAGTAGACAAACCAAAGGCAGGAGAGCGAGGTGTAGAAGAGGAAGAGAAGAAATAGCTTCTTGGTGCGGAGACCAACGCAATTGCCCGTCCATGGACAATGGTGATCCATGTGCGAGATACACCGGCCACACACAGAGCAATGGTGGTAGGTGTCGGGTTTGATCCGGTCGCACTTTTCACAATACCTCGCTTCTTGCTCGTCGCTGTTGTTGTTGTCGCCTTCGTCTTCAAGAACAGACACAGGAAACGAGGGAAGGATAAAGACCGTGCCAGCATAACTGACGAGCATAAAGGCCGTTAGAAGAAAATACACCGCGAGGTGAAGTGGCGGAATGTTCACGATAGTGAGAGCGCAGATGAGCTTGAATGCCATGAGCCCGCTGGCAATCCACACGCAGATATTAACCATCGCCGTCGTTGGATGAACAAATGCGGCTGCTGGATCGTTCCTCTGTGATCCCTGCGACTTTCCGTCCAAATTTGCCAATTTCAGCAATCGCCTGGAAATCGTCCGGACAATATGATTGGCTAAAAATAATTTTACTATCAATTGATTGGCTGAAAACTGACCTAAGTTTGTGAGAGAAAAGCTGCAAATCTCACGTCATCTCTATGACTCTGAACAACCTTCCACAGCGACCCCACCTCGAAGAGAACTCCACGTTATTCAGCGCTCCTCACGTTGAGCGTACAACAAGTGGAGAGGCCTCTGGCCTCGCCAGCGCAGCGACGAAGCTTCGTCGATTTCGTGTACCATCCCAATCAAGACTTCAACTTAAGGTCAAAATAACCTTCTAAAATTAATATTTGTATTATATTTCGGAGGTCCGGTGATATGCCGGCTGTTGATTCAACCAATCGCCGGAGGAAATTTTGAGTAGAAAGCACAATATCATAAATTTGATACTAAATTCAAATACATTTGATACAATTTTGAAGTTAATAAAATATCAATTTTCAGATGTAGGAATGATAGAAATATGCAAATCGGATTTGGTTGGAGAATTGCAATGATGGACTTTTTGAGCTGTTCATCACAAAAATCGGAAGCATCATTGAAGTGCGAGAGCGAAACACCTCGCCAAAGATGGTCAATGTCATTGTCGCTACAGATTATGTACCGAAATTGCTTAGAGGGGATGAAACAACAGCCCAGGGAACCTTGTCCATAGATTTTAGGACACCGTTTTGCTGGTCCTCATACAAGATACTCCTGGAGACGAAGGGCTGACAGAGACTGCAAACGCCGCAACATGCCGCCGCGACACTCTACGGCAATCATTTCTCTTCAGTTGTTCCGAAGGAAGACTTTATTGAGCTACGGATTTGCATTAAGCTCTGAAAGTACATTCTTCAGGACGATACTGAGACACATACTGGAGCCGATCAAGTTGAGCAGCACTCAGTTTCATAGCCATGACCACACGTACACGTCAGGTTAGCTCAAGGTCACGAGCTTTTGAAATGTCCAAATTTGGAATAGAAATACTTAATTTCATTCCTGTCTACCTATTGTGTCTGAAAGTGTGGTGGCCCTTAAGGAGTTGGGGCGTCTTGTTCAGCCTTCTTAGGACGAGGGCCTTGCTTTGAGTTAGGGCGGCGATTTGCAGGTCGCTTGTCGCCGTCCAATGGGGACTTGGAGTCGTTGGAGCCTTTTGGAGCATACGTTCGAGGGGCACGAGGAGCACCACCTTCAGCCCCATCGGCAGATGGCTTCACCTTGGGCTGATACACTTTACGTGGCTTTTGAGGCTTGTCCCCGTGCGAGTCACCGTTCGCAGCGGCACCTTCACGGGGAGACTTTTGTCGACGATTGCCGGAATTTGGACGCCTCGTAGACTTCGTTTCGGTCTTTTCGACATCCACGACGACGTACGAGTCATCTTCACCCGCCGGTGTTTCGATGTTCTCTTCAACAGGTGCTTTATCCAATGCAGACTCAGTGAAAAAGTTAATGTGGGGTTCTTCGACAACAGGCTCTGCAGGCTTTGGAGGGGCAACCAATCGATCAACCGTGTCGGACAAATGGCGGTACGACATGTCCAATGCCAAAATTTTGTCGCTCTTGTGGACATATCGTTTGGCCTCTTCCAGGGATTCGGCAAGGTTTTCAGCAAATGACACTTCGGCAGGAGGACGTGTACCACCCATGAGGACCTTGACGAAATAATCAAGAGCCATGGGGACTTCATGTCCCAAAGCTTGATGCAAGCTCACGGCGTGGAGAAGCTTCAAAATGGACTGCACGTATTCCAACTTGACATCCTCATCATTCGCAACAGGCGCGGGTTCTGCAGGTTTCAAATCTTCGTCCAATTCATGCACCATTTCTTCCACATCTTTGGCATCAGGCACATCTTCGTTCAGATGATTGAGGGACGATGTATCACCTTCATCGGATGCAGGTGCAGCTTCTTCATCTTTGCCTGCTTCCGAGATAGGTGCGCTATTACTACTGGTGAGAGTTTCGACGAATTGCTGTCGAAGCAATTCCAATTCAACGCACATCTTTTCCACAAAAGGCTTGTTCGACAACACTTCAAGCTGTTGCTCGTTCAGTTGTTTGGTTTGCCCTTTCAACGAGTCTTCCAATTGCTTGATCTTTTCCTGTTTCTTCTTGAACGCGCGCAATTTTTTGTTCAAAATCACAACGTAGGGGTGGTCAATCGATGCATAATCGACTTGAGCTGGCTTGGGTTCCTCCTTTTGGCCTTTCTTGCCATCCTTTTTCTTTGGCACGTCTTCCTTGGTTGCAGTGTTGCGCGCCATGCCCATACTCAGGTGATTTGACTGGCGTGAAAGGAGGGAGAATCAATTTTGAAGCGCCGCACCGTCCAAGTCTCTCTTTATCCGTATCCGGATAATGTACTGTCTATCGAAAAAGGAATAGATATAAATTATTGCAGGTATTTCCGGATAAACATGCAGTTTGACAGACATGAGGCATCCGGATTTTTATCCGGATCGTTCAGTCACCTTATCTAATGGAAGCTGGTCATCCCACACGTCTTCCCGTGGCCACAATGGACTAGAGAGAATCACCGTAAAGCCACAATACTAGCGGATGGCAAGTTCCTTAGAGGTCAAAATCTCCGGGGTCACAGTATATTTCTGGCTAAATATTTTAAGAGGGGAATTCGCGGCTTTTGTATGCAAAATCTCACAGCTGCTAGAGCAAAGTTATGTACAAACTCTAGTAGGTATGCACAGCATAAAATTTGTTCATGAGTGTTTGAGTGCTCCACAAAAGTGCCTATGTAGTCCCTGTTGAGTTTACATCACTCAGGTGAAATGATTGTACAGTACGTGAACTCTCAGCCCTCGATAATCCTCTTAATCCAACTTACAGAGGTATCATGGTGTGTTGTTATTGAAGAGTTAATCGCGAATCAATCTTGGGTGGGGGTGAAAGTCGGACAAACTGTTCGATGACAATGTTATCCGGACCTTTGTAGTGTTAACCGGATAAATTGTTTGGCGCGTTTTGGATCCGGATATTGTTTGTTTCGATTCAAGATGAGCAACAAGGTGGCAGCGAAGAAAGCCGCGACCGAGCTGTTGGAGCTATGCAAAAAGGAAGGCGTGCAAGTCCCGACGGATCCCATGAATGCCATGATTCAAGCTGGCACAATGTTGAATGCGACTCGGGAGAATGGCGAATACAACATCCCTGCTGCACTTAAAGCGATGACAGAAAAATTTGGCGCCAAGAAGGTCACTGCGTCTCCCCAAGCATCAAAGAAGCGCAAAAAGGCCGGCAGCGACGAAGGAGAAGACAAAGTAAAACATGAAAAAGACGGTGACGTCAAAGATGAAGGAAAAGGTGAAGGCGATGAAGAGGGATCAGCCCAAAAGAAGAAAAAGGTTGCTCAAGCGACAAACCCAAAGAACCAAGATCTAGCTGAAGTATTTGCCGACTTAGCTGGTTTTGAGTTCAAACGAGGAGATCGGTTCAAGGGAGGCTCGTACTCGAAAGTTGCCAAAGCGATTCGCGACACAGAAGATGTTATCACGTCTGGTAAGCAAGCCACGAAGCTCAAAGGGGTGGGCAAAGCCAGCGCAGCCAAGATTGATGAGTTTCTTGAAACTGGCAAAGTCGAAAAGCTTGAAGAATATCGAGCTGGTAATTTGTAGTGGACTGAATAAACGGAGGGATTGAATCTATAAGTGATGACATTTTTCTTCGTCCTTTGTGTTTCATGTTCATGTGCTCACCACCCCAATCGATGATTATTGCTTGCTATCACTTTAGCCAAACTGCTTTCATCGTGTGTTTGTTTTCGAGGCGAACATTTCCAAGCTTGATCTTCTCGTCAGGTAAAAGCTCGTCAGAAGTTTGTGTACTTCTCAATACTCACCAAAATATTCCCTCTAGCGCGCAAATCACATTGAGACCACTCGATGCTAGTGCATCTACTAGTACTTGTATACGTCTTTGCTCAAATTCACTTGCTTGACGTCAAGAAAGTTGACAAACTTATCCACTTCCACGAATCTCATGCCTAGGCAATCAATTCGCGAAGAACCTGCGTAAAGTCAGACCAAGGCAAAGTGCTTTCCGGGCATGGGATCATTTTGTAGTTCGCGGAGATGGGAGGATGTGAGGGGAAAATTGAAAAATGCATCTCGAGAGTGGCGCCTATTCTAATATATTCGGATACGGATAATATTTTTTGTGGCGCCATAATTGAAAATTCAACTCCAGACACGACATGGACCTTTCTGTGTCGTTTCTGGAACAACTCTATGATAATGAGGCCACAAATATAGGCGACCCCAAGGAAATACCCCAGACGAATGCAACCCCGACAAAGAGGTCAATTGCTCTGGAAAGCCCGAGAGTGGCTCGACCGTCACCACAGAAACGACAAAGATCTACACTGACTTCACCGAAAACACCAGTTCTGCACGTGGAAACGACGCCAAGGAGGAGGTCACCAAGAAAGAACTCTTCGCCGTTTTCAACTGTCTTAGCTATGCAAGACCATCAGACTCCGAAAGCTGAAATTCAAATCCCTCCATCACCTGTCGTTGAAAGTCATGACGAGTCGAAAAGACGATCACCGAGAGAACATCCTTCACCAAATACAACAACTGATCAAGCCAAGGAAACTGCCTCGGTGCCAAAAAAGCTACTTGACTACCCAAAGTCCGCAAAGAGTCCTGGCAAACTACGTGTAAGTCAAGCTCGAGAGGGAAACCAAGAAAGCAATTTATCACCAAAACGGACGCCTTCACAGAAAAAGTCCTCAAAAAGTCCAACCACCCCCTCGATGGCCGTTCAAGAAGAAGACCAAATGGTTGATTTGTCGCCGAAATTAATTGCTTCACAGCAAACAGTTTCATTGGAGTCCATATCCCCAGCTAAATACACCGAAATGTTTGGGTCACCTCAGACTGATGCTGTAATACCTACCTGAAATTCCAAGGAGTTGTATGACCGTACATCCATAGATTAAAAGTACCCCAGACGATGCATCAGCGTTACAGGTAATATATGCCAAGGCACTCGACTTCACTCATTTCCGTAGACTGAGCAACTTTCAAGCCAGCAAGTCTATTACATTCGACAGTCCTTGCTTTCCAAACGAGCCATGTCGGGCTCTTGGACAGTATTGAACTCATACATTGAAGATGTCGAGAGAATACTGGTGAGAACGATTTCATCGGGTGAAAATCAGTCGGCCTTGATTGTGGGATCTGCTGGAAGTGGTAAACGTGAAATTGTGAAGAAGGCATTGGGGCACCTTAGAACTACAAGTAGCAATTTTCGCACCATATATCTAAGTGGTGGTACGATCACTAACGAAACAGAAGCCTTTAGAGAATTTGTTCAACAGCTTTTGCCTGATGGTGTCGTCGGCCAACGCGTACGTCTTAATCATCCACCTTTCGTCATACCGAAATAGGCTATTTCATTTTTCAACATGTACGATTTTCTCAAGCAATTACTGTTGGAAAGAGCTTTGGCGAAAGAAGCTGTGGTATTTATTGTGGATGATTTTGATGCCTTCGTTGGCGAGTCGAAGCAACTCTTGCTTTACAATCTCCTTGATTGGATGCAAGTAAGTTGAAGAGATTACTTGTTTTCATGCTCATGAAACCATATTGCTTCAGTCCAAAGATGTGCGCATCGCTCTTTTGGGAATATCATGTAATTTCAATGTCCTGGCACAATTTGAGAAGCGAGTTAAATCTCGCTTCTCCAACATTCAAGTGGTCGTGCCTCGACATCCTCTCAAAGCCTTTTTGCAGGTGAGGCTTATAGTTTATGCGTACACAACTTACCTAGAAAGACAGTTGCTCTGGAATGCTTTTCAACTGCCACGAGATAACTGGCCAAGTCAAATTTTGGCTCCCACTGACACATACTTTGATAAGTGGGAGTCGTCGCTCCACCATGTTTTGTTTAATTCACAAGAATTCTGGCAATACTTGTATGATTTGGGTAAACCAGTTGAAGTCTTTCTCCGGCTTATGCACGTTGCAATTACATACCTCACAACCAAGTCGCCATGGATTTGTGACGCACATCTCCAACTGGCATGGAATGCAATGTTCCCCAACCATGCCATGAATGCTCTTGGAGGTACGAATACCTGATATAACGCCGACTTCATGATTTATTTGTAGGCTTGACAACCCGTGAAATGACCTTGGTGTTGGGAATGATCGGTCTGGAGCGTCAGAGTAAAGACAAGTATTCATTTGAGATGATTTTCCTCGAATGCCAGTCGTTTTATCGTCAGCACTCGATGAAGAGTCCGCCTCGTGTGGATCTGCTTCGAGCTATTGACAATTTGCTAGCCCTCCATGTCGTGCAAGAATTATCTCATCAACCCCAGCAAGAATATCGGATGCTCAAGCTCTTAATTCGACCCAAGGAAGTTCTTGACGCCATAAGACGAAAAGACATTGCCTGCACGACTTTTGTTGAGCAATGGGCTATGAATACACTTCAGTGAGACTCCATGAATCCAAATTATCTAATGAATTTCTGTCCATTGCCTCCGTTGCTTATTTCAAGTGACACAATGGTGTCTTGGTTCTATGTTGGAATATCACTAGAAAGGCCAGCTTTTCGAGACGCCACGTGGTTTTATGCGATGCGGACGTTGTCTTGGAGATCATCAGTCGGCATTCATGTCAAGAGATGTGCAACGCATCCAAATCCGCATCAAAGAGGGTAATCAAAATCTAGTTCTGAATCTTTCGCACCTAGCCACCCAAGTGTCAGAGGCATGGACCGCTGAGGAAACTGCGCTGACAACAAAAACTGCTCCTCATTCAAGCCTGATAGAGACACTCAATATTGCTGGCACTTGCAAGTGGGTATTCCATGTGTAATACACTGGTGTGTCCGCACGTTCTCCACGACGGAAATGTGTTTTTTATCCATGAAGAGCAATGTTGTGAGGCACTTTGATGGAGTATTTCGTCCTCGGCAATTTAAAGTAAGGTCAAAACAGGTCGACCTGAGACAGTTTGTCGACCAAAAGCAACTCGGTCTTTGCATCTATGGGCTGAACGTTGTCGCGCCCGATTGTGCACAGGCTGCCAACGTGTTGGTAATCTCATACGAGTCAATTATCATGCTCAATGACAAACCAAACACCACTTCCCCTCGGCACCAAAATTTCAAAGTCTTGAATGGTCTTGTAATTTCACGTATCAGTCTCCCCGAACATGATGCGATGCGAAGTCGGAAATCCTTGAGTTGCCACGGACAATTATTGGAATCCAGGCGTATTCAAGAACGTCAAACGAGCAACTTTGCAACATTTGGCAACAACTAAACTGAAATGTTCAATCTAACGATGGATGTCAGTACCACAAAGGTAAAATTATATGCATATCGAAAAGTTTATCTCATTTGACAATCCTAAACTTTCAACCTCGATCACAAGGCTTTAATGAGATACATAAAAATCTTATTGTCGCAGTATATAGAGTCCAGCCACAGTTAAAGGCTAATCGCATTTGCATAAGAGGTTAAAGATGTAGACCTCCTTCAATGAATTTGTCAGAGGCCCAATTCACTTTTCACCAATGACATTCCATATCATAATATCATTCAATCACTGCCTGTAAATTCATCTCGTCGGAACTTGACAGTTGGTTCTTTTGCCTCTCGCTTTAACGGCTTTATGCTCTTCATAACTTGAAAGTATATCATTACAGAGTAGTGAACACTGGACGGTGCATGAGATTGAATGTGTCGTCCAGTCGATTTTCACATTTGGTCGAGACTGCAATGCCAATGCACGATCGACACCTTGCCCAATCCCACAACGAACATATCCCAAGACCAACTCGATGATTATTTAGCTTTTACCTCTTTCCACACAGGATGAGACCATATGCCTTGCATACCTGTTACAACTTAAAGTCCCGATGACATATTTTATTCTTTGTCAAGGATGAGCAGCATATGTTAACAGTACACATCAATTGATATCTTGTATATATTGATATTTAAAATATGCTAATTTTATATTTTACCTCTTATCTTTTACTTTGAAATATAATACACTGTATAGTTAAGAATATTGTTAATGATGGTGAAAATCAAACCATCTTCATCTCTTTTCTTGACAACTTTATTCGTTGGGCTCTAAATCCGGTCATAGAAAGCATGCTGTACTTGGACCAGTCAGACGACGTGCAAGCACAGCGACATTGGTTGCATTTGATGAAATGAAAAGTGGTTCTTAGCGAAAACTGATCGTCAAATTCTCCAAAAATAGAAAATATTGAAAAATTGAGAAAAATTAACTTGAATATTTCAAATATATGCATATTTAATTCTTACAGTTTTGGAGCTCGACCAAGGTTGTGTTGTTTCTCCATTTGAAAAGTTGGCTCGCCGAAGTGATGCCGGCAGCAGCAGAAGCGGCAGTCAGCCGAGTGGAAGATCCAAGTTTGATGAAGATCCTATATTGCACAGACGTCGAGGGAAACTGGGACTACTTTATTGCGTTCATCCAAGTTATTCAGCGAGATCTGCGGTGGAATGGCGCGCTTGCATTTGAATCGCCAGAGCAAACGCGCTTGATTCTACATCCAGGCTACATTTTTGTCTTTGGAGGCGACGTTGGCGACAAGGGGACGGGAACACTAAGGTACACTTAGCTAGATTCTCATGCATGACTCATCGGTCTCCTCCGCGTAGGATCGTAAAATTACTCGTTCAACTCAAGACAGACTACCCGGACCGTGTCGTCCTGATTGCAGGAAATCGAGACATCAACAAGATGCGATGGACGTCAGAGTTTACAGAAACGGAGATGAATCTCAGCACCATGGATCCAGGTACAGCCAGCGAAATACACTTCTCCTTTCAAGGTCTCGTTTAGGCATCAAGGACGGTCCACACTGGCTCGAACCCAAAGCACGAGCTAACATGAGTCTACGCTCCTATTTATGCAAGGAGGTCCTCGGTGTCGATCCAAACCAGAAAGACTGCTGTATTGAAGAAGTTAACACTAAAGTAAGCGAGAAGGCTCGCTCCACTCACTAAAGTGCTGCTTTAGGTCAATCGCATGCTATGGATGCTCAAGTGCACAATGGGATCCGACGGCGACTTTGAACGCCGAAGACAAGAGCTTGCAATCATCCAACGCACAAACAACGCGTCCATGATCACGGATGACGATGTTATGGACTCATTCTTGTCGAGTGTACAGCCTGGTGGTCTCATGTACAAGTACTTGCAATTGTGCGTACTCGGATTTTACCATGGCACGACTTTATTCGTCCACGGTGGTGTCATGACAGTAGACAAGAGTAAAATAATGCGCAACTGCCTTGGCCTCGTGCCCCCGTTCAATTCTGCTCAAGAATCCTACTTGCAATGGGTCCAAGCCATCGATGCTGGGTCGCAGCAGCCGTCGCATTCTCGACAAAATGATATTCGGCTATGGATTCAACACTTGAATGCATGGTACACCGCGCAAGTGAACGAATGGATCGCATATCCAACGTGGAATAAAGACCACACATTTCGAGGTGCGTTTCTTGCGTCTTCCATTCCATCTAAGCTGATTTTGTGGTTTAGGTGGCGAGAATTTGCAAAATTACGTCCACACAAATCGTTTGTACAGCGTCGTGAGCGGTCGTCACCTTGAAAGCTCCTCCATGCCGTGCCGAATGACGAAGCAAATGACCGAGCAATTGTGGCGTCAAGGACTCCATCGGATGATTATCGGTCATACTCCCCATGGCAACGCCCCCACTGTCGTCAAACACGTCATCGAGCCGGACGAGTGTGGCGTGTTTGAAGTCATTATGTGCGACACAAGCTATAGCGACGTCAAGGCCAAAGATATGCGTGGTTCCTGCGTCTCGTTGCTCGTCGTGGACGACCAAGAACGCGTTTGGATCCAAGGCCACATCGCCTTCAACGACGGCGATATCTCAATTGATGACGAGTATGGCTTTTCAACAGCCGACGATCCATTTGTCGGCCATGCGCTTGAAACTGGCGAGTGGATCAAAACCAGACTCGACCCGACGCGATACTTGCTCTGCACCGTGAACGCGTACCATTACACGTACAAAGTCGTCGACCAAGACTTTGTGGCCGCCCATGTCAAAGTCCACGCGCTAGAATAATCATTGCAACGTGCAAATTCCAAGAATTATCCACCCACTCGTCAATGTCGAGATGAACGCTGGTTAGACTAGAGCTGCCGCCGGCAGTTTCCACGACAAGCACGATCACTGACACAACAAGTCTTGAGTTTAGTTCGCCACGACCTAAAAGTAGTTCCTACTGTGGTCCCCTGAGCATGGAAACGAGCCCAGATCGCAAACAAGGTGGCATTATTCAACAGAAAATGCAAGACCGCAGCGGGGTTTGGAGGGTTCGTAATGACGAGCAACTATGCAACGGGGTTGGTTGCGGGGAGATTGAATCAACGAGTGCTTGGAATGGGCTGGATTTTCTTGATGGCTGAATGCAAAGCTGCCGGGCCCACTGGGTAGTCCTGTCGGCGCTTCTCACGCCATTGTTCACTCGAGCACTCGCTGTCGGTCCTCCAGGAAGACTCGACCGGCAATTCAAGATGCCAAAACTCCGCTTCGAGTGGTTCGCTGCAAAAGTCGAGTTCATCCATCAGGACGAGTCGTAGCACCTTGACCACCGTCGTATTGTCCTTGTAGCACATGACAAAGCAGTCTGCGGCGCGACAACTCAGCAGTGGCGTCTTGTTGTAGCTTGGATTTTCGTGAATGAGGCGATGGATCGATGCGCAGAGTTTTAGAGCGTCGGCGTGGCGTAAGGATGGCATATACCACTGCAAGCCTCGCCACAGCAGTCGGTTCTTCAGGTCGTTGAATGATTGGGATGCAAATCGTTGTCTTGTCTCTCCCAACGCATCCACTTGGCGCTTCTTCTTGCCGAGGAAATAGCCCCGTCGGTGTTTCAAGCGCGCCGACGCGACGGAATACATGAATGGAATCGAGGCCATGAGCAAGATGCCACTCAATGCGACGGGAAACGTCTCGACAGTCGTCAACTTGTCGTCTTGGGCAACAAATATCGCACTGAAGATGTGAAAGTATTCATACAAGACCGTGTTGGAGATGACAAGCATCATCGGACCAGTGTACAAGACGACGACGACTGATAAGACGAGCGGATCGATCGGTGCTCGACGCGGAGTTTCTTGACGACGACGCACGTGGTGCGCATGCCAAAGTAGACGAAACAGACGAGACCTGAGCTGTAGAAGCAACCGAGGAAGAATTTCCCGGGCTCTGTAGCTTCAGTCGTCAAGAGAGACGCTTGGCGAAAGTACAGCGAGCTCGACAAGACGTCAATGACGAACAAGAGAGAGACCAAGGGATGGCCCACGACGATCGGCGTTGGATCCCCAAGATGGCCTTCCATTTTGACAACTCCGACGTCGCCTTGCCGTCGTAGATTTGCCAGGAGGATACGGTAATGGCGGTAGTACTCGGTCCACATCAGCGCGACGATGAAGACGGCGACGAATGCCCGCAGGAAGAATTTCATCCAGACAAACAGCAACCCCTGACCGTGAAACCGAGCAAAGACACCGCGGTGATCGGCGTCGCTGCTCGGTGGTGGTGGCTCGATCCAAAGGCAGCCTTGGCCAAAATGAAGCCCAAGGAGGAGTTCTCGCTGGCATTTGCTTGCTGTCGTCGATATCTTGGCTCGTTGTGAGGTATTGACACGCAAAGGTGCGGACGTAGTAGAAATGGCTGCAACTCTGTTGAGCAGTCGGACGTATCGAGGTTTGATGGGACGTCCATCCCATCGCGTACGACGTCGCGTCTTGAGCAAATGACGACGTGGGCGGAAGACGAGTTGTAGATCCTCTGCAAGTAGAGCGCGACGTCGTCCGCCAAGTCGAAGCCGTCAGGAAGACTCGACACTCGCCACGGCAAGTACTCAAACACGTACGCTTTCATCGACTAGACGAACGATTATGGAGGCAAGGAGAGGAAGAGAAAGCTCACCATAATGGTCAAGTTGACTGCAAAGACGAGAGAGCTTGTCGAGCGTCACTGTGGACGGCGACACTGGAACGTGTGGATGGATGGCTCCATGCTGTGTAGTCCATGCAAGTCCACGGTGAAATCTCCCTCGAGTGGACGCTGTATACGCTGCGAACGGGTTTGTCGGCGCAGGACAGCGACAGAAGCAACGAACAAAGCTGCCAGCAGGCCTTGCGAGCTTCTCGCAGCTCGGTCGCCGGGTCGTCGCCACCATGCCAGAGCTACCTATCACCTTCACCGTCCATGTCGTTGTGACTTTTTTGTGCATGTCGTCGGGTTGTAAGGTGGCCATGACGTTGGGATGCAGAGAAGCTCCTGCAGCATTTCCTTCCCATGGGCGCATCGCAGTCGCGCGACTTCTTGATTGATTTCCAAGTCGTGACGAGTCCAAACCTCGATGAAGAACCGCTGGCCGTCGAGTGGTGTCGATGCAGCGTCAAGGAGCAAACACTTGAGATGACAGTGGACGACGGCAAGAGTCCACCCAAGACTCTGGACGTCCGCCATGTCCACATCAACCATATCGACGGGTATCGCTACGAACTGCGCTACAAGGACGCGTTGGAGGTCGTGCTTTTATCTCCCAGTCGGTCTCACCTCGACGCGTTTCTACGCGTCTTGGACTTGGCCAGCGCTTCCAAGAAATGGACGTTGCCGACGACGGCCCCGCAGACAGCTCTCTTTGGCGTCGCGGTCGCCATTGCCGAAACACACGCGGCGAAACCCGTCCATGATTTAGTCGTGTCCAACATGACCGTGGCCAAAGTCCAAGCCCATCTCGCTGAGATGCAAGCCATGTACAAGACACTGACGACTTGCAACTCCAAAGAAGACGTGTACACCATGCTCTTGGAGCTTGAAGCCGCCTATGTCGTCGACAAGGAGACCGCCAACTTTGCCCACGTGGTCCACAAACTCCATCCACGGCAGTACGAGCAAGACCAAGAGCTCGCGACTGCATCCCTGCAGAAGAAATCGCTCCGAGACATCTTTCAATCCTGTCCGTCCTGCGAGAAAGCGCTCCCGATCGCCGTCATGTACGCTGTGCACATGCTAGGCAAGACAGTCGAATGTCCTCGTTGCGCCACGGCGCTCAGCTACGAAGCATTCCACGTCGCGCAGTTGATCGACATGGGCAAAATCCACTTTTGCTGCGCTTCCACAGCTTCTAGCGACGCCATGGAATGCGTCCTGAAGCTGCCAAACAACTCGTCGCACTACGTGTCGCTCAAGCGGTTCATGGACGAAGTCAAGCGACGAGGGTTGGCGGAAGGGATCAACCTCTCCGCCGAAGACAAGACGCGGTGACAGGACCACATCGATGCTAGTCTCGGCGACATTGCAGGTAGCTTCAGCTTGGATTTAGTCCATGCCATGGTCCGCCAGCTATCGTTTCTCCTCAAGGTGTGCTCGCATGGAGACTACTGGAGCCAGCGACAAGTGGTCGCCGCGGCCATTGTGCGCTATCACAAATTCATGCACTTGATGCGTACACGACCCAAGACGATGCTCGTCCCAACCGTCGACATTGATCTCGTCTGGCATGCCCATCAGTGTTTTCCCAAAGACTATGCTCTCTTCTGCCATGACCTCGTTCACAAGCTAGTGGACCACGACGATACCATCACAGGGGGCGACTTGCAAGCTGGCTACGCCACGACATTTGCGACTTGGGCTCACGTTTTTGACGAGCCGTACTCGTCGTTTGCCCCCCACGCAGTCTCCAGAGCATTCAGACGAGAAGACATGGCGTCTACCATCACGAGATTGCCGCTTTGTCGGCGTCGACGAGATGCTTCCAATCGACGACCGTGGAGTTTTTGTCTCTGTAATTGGCACGCTCGTGTTTGACGGCCGCGTCATCCCGACCGAGTCGAGGCAAGCCAAAGTTGTCCAGAGCATGGAGATGGCTCCGATTGCAAGTCGGTGGAAGATTGACTGGACCGTGCCACCTCCTCCTCCTGCAAAAAGCACAACAGAGCCCAAGAAGAAACGGCCCGTCAAGCCACAGTACTATGAACCCTTGCCTTACATTTCCCCCACGAGCGACGCTTCCGTCCAGCCTCCTCCCACCGTCGTCACGGCTACAAAACCACCGCCTACGTACATCCCGATGTATACCCCACCGACGGTCGACTCTCAATTGTATGTGTCGACGTCGACGCAGTGGGCGTCCAACCCGTACGGTACGCCCTACGACAATGGTTTCTCGTCTTGCAATGATGGCGGAGGAGATTCAGGCGGTGGGGGCTGTGGCGGAGGTTGCGGTGGAACTAGCAAGAGCTATTTATCCTTCAGGACAAGGATGCATGAGTTGTCCCCATGTGAGTTTTACTCGTCCTCTTAATTTCACAAGGTTCAAATGTCATCGTTCTGAACATCCTGCGGCAAGTCACCAAGTCATGACTACTGCGCCGCCGCTGGTGTAGAGCTTGAATGCTCAAGCTGGAGAGAGAGAGAGATTGACATCCTGGTGGCCACGACGCCTCTCTATGGCACGACCAATCTTTATCTGCTTTCCCCGATGAGATGCCAACATCACTGGCAAATCTTGCGTTTCTTGAAAGCCACGACGGCAGAGAGCAAGCGCGAGGAAGAAAACAAGACGCATCATTGAAGCTCGAGAAGAAGGCTATTTACGCGACGAACGACCGCACTCCCGATTTAATATCACACTCTCAAATGTCTGCCAACAGCTACATGACGTCGTACACGTCGTCATGCATACAACCTCGAGCATCCTAGCTCCTCTAGCAGGGTCATCACGACGTCGGTGAAGCCACAGACTCCCTCTCGCGCGTCGTCAGTCGGATCCGAGCGAACAGCGCATGAACATTCGCATGAGGATTGATTGGCTGCAAATTCATAAGGATGAGCAACAACAATTGTCACGACAGTTGGCCTTTCTCCATCATCTTATCCTTCAAAGGATAAATCGTAAGAATCGACGCAACTTTAACTATGCAGAGGCTAAGAGTGAACGATTTATTCAGCTTATAAGAGGTAGAGTATGCTCTTCCGCCATGGAAATCCCCAGGGTCGACTTTGACATGACGTTGAGAATGTCGATGGTTGAACGCAATCCACCGACGACAGCTTACGTGAAACCATCGACATTCCCAACACACATTTCATAGCACAAATGACCATTTCGTTGACTTTGACGACGGGAAAGTAGGCTTCATGACCATAGATAGCAGGCGCGAGCAGCTCTTTCAGTGAGAAACGCTGGAAAGTCAAGGCGAAGCTCCATCTTGACCATGGACTGGCGTGGCGTTGATCACGTAAAACCATCCACGTTCACCGCATACATTCTAGCACTCGACCTGCTTCATCGAGGGTCTAGTGCGTCCAAACGCCTGCCGCTTTCATGTAGGGAGGATATTCGATACAATATACAAGCTAGGATCGTCTGTTGGCCTCCCTGGCGGCCGTGGAGAGCGCCATGGGCTTCGGAGGCCATGGTGGATTAGTATAGATTTGTTCACTCGTAATCGAACTTCATCCCACTCCGCCCTGCATCACCATACAACCGTCGTATCGGTTCGAGGATGCACTTTGATGTGCTGAGAGCTCAAAGCAGCCAATGGACTCTTCAGTGTGGTGCTGTAGCGAGAGCACCGCGAGATGGCGGGGAGCATCTTCTGTCCCCTTGACTATCGCCCTTTCATGAACGACCTATTGGAATTGATTGAATTTTTCATTTCTTCAAGAGAATCCCGAAATGACTTGGTTTCACTATTAGTTATGCATTTTATACATGTAACTGTTAAAATCTCGATATATATTTGATTGCAATTTGTTAATTTGGTAGGCCACATTCGATTTCCAGTCGAGATATTGAAGTGCGCCATTCAGTTTTGAATTTGTGAGGAAGAATGCACTTCTCGACCCTTGCGCTCGTTGCCGCCGTCGCTGCCGCCGCCCGCAGATCACACACGGCGTATACTCGCCCGATTGTGCTTCCTCAAGGTGGAGTGAGCAACGACTATCACGTGCTTCCGATCCCCAAGGGTCCTATCGCGGTCTACCGCTTTGCCGCCGACATTGTCGAGATTCTCCCCGACGGTACGGTCGTCCCCACGCCCAACTACGACGCCTATTTGCACCACCACGTCGTGGGATCGCGCCATTCGTCGTACAAGAACAAACAGAAGACATGGACCCCGATGAAAGCGCCTGAAATGTACGCTGGTGTTGGATTTGGCGCTGGTACGGAATCCCGTGGCACGCCTCAAGAGTTCAGCTACCCCTATGCTTTCATCACGTCCCCTGGCGAAGATGAATGGATTGCCAATGTCCATATTATCAACACACGCAAAATGACTACCAAGAATGCTCACCACTGCCTTGAATGCCCTTGCACGTCCAACGATGTCTTTGCCAATGGCACGGTCAATGGATTTGAACTCGGCCTCCACTGCAATGCGCAGCTTTTGCACGAAAAGAACTCGGCATGCTTTGCTGACACTTACCGCGGAGGTCTTCGATGCTGCAACGACCAAGAATTGTGCTTGGAGCCTCAAGATTTGGACCCCGTTGTTCCCAACGCCACCTACTACATGCGCTACACGTTCGACTACGACGACGTGCAACCTGCCAACCGTGGACTCTACCTCGCCGCCTGCTGCGATGCCTCGGGTGATTTGACCCATCATGGAGCTGTTGAATACGATATTCCCCAATGCAACCCTGCTGAAAATCCTGGTTGCACGCACACTTTGTCGACCCGCCAACACATTGGTCGTGCTGGTGGCGCTTTCGGCTTTGGCGCCGACTACAACGAAGAAGACGTGGAAGTCGAATTGGTTTACGCTGTCGGCCACCAACACCGTGGCTCTCTCGGCATTCAGCTCTACGACGACAAGACGGACGAACTCTTGTGTAATTCGTACCCAACTTACGGCAGTGGCAACGTCGCCGGCAATGAATCCGGCTACGTCATTGCGATGTCTCACTGCACGTTCGACCCACCTCGACGCATGCGCAGCTCCAACATTGTCCGCATCGTCGCCACGTACAACAGCTCTGAACCTCACACTGGTGCCATGAGTCTGTGGTACTTGGCCATCGCTGACTACAAACCACCACAAGACACGACTGTCTCCCACAGCGTCGTGCCTGCGGAAAATGACAACACCCCTGTCGTTGTTGTCGGTGCCCTTGCTGCCATGGTGACCGTCGGCGTTGTAGTCGCTTTGTACAAGCGTAGCCAAGCCCGCGCTGGCTACGCCAAAGTTGGTGAATCCGTCCAATAAGTTTTAAATGTAACTCGACTTGCTTGATGAAACGTCGTTGATTCTGCTGGACTGCTCGGGCATGTTGGAGCTGGCAGAGTCGAATCCTTGCTCTCAACGCGTGTTAGGCGCCGAGGATTGCGTCGATCAAGGGAGTCTTCTGCTTGGAAAGTGCGTCGAGCACGTGCATACGACAGAATCATCGCCACTGAGCCACGACCAGCCATAAGGCGTCGCTGTCAATTACAGAGGAGGACAATTATGAAAGCGCAATCAACATTGTTCTGGATAGCGGAGTGCTTTCAGCAATGCAAGTGCGACAAGGGGATCACTGCCTGCCAATCGGGCGATTGTGGTGCTGCCACGTCATACAATCGTGCGACAAGATTCGCGCTCATGACTGTGCAATTGTGATATCATACAGAGGCAAAGCAATCGTACGCCAGACTCTCATCTACAGCGCCGAGTGAACTAGAAACAGGGAGACATGCACTGTGACTCCCACGAAGAACAGCCAAGATCGCAGTCGTGTGTCGTCTCGTCGGATTTGTCAAAAGAGAGGAAGGTGTTGGCGAAAAACAATTATGGGATTGACAGCTAGAATCCGCCACAGCCTCCAGCGCAGCCGCGTCAGTCTCGTCCGCAATCTCCCCCTCCATCTCCGCCATCAGTCGAGGTGAATACGCTGAAAGAGCATGTGTCGTCATAAACGTATGAATCGGACACCCACGTCGTCGACGAGGAAGAATAGGCTTGACTTGGTGAATTCTTCGCCGGTGTAGCGCTACTCGATGCAATTGGTCGAGGCGGCGGTCGAGCCGTCGATTTGGACGGCGATAAGAAATGAGTAACCAAGCTGTGCACTGCCTTGAATGGCTGAGTGATGTCTGGAAATGACATCGGAGGGCTATTTGGTAGATAACGAGGTTCCACCGTCCAGTCAAGTTTACTCGATAGAGGAGCGCACTCCATGCTCTCGACAAGGTTGGCTTGACTTGCCTCGGTCGCGACAACACGATCATCAAAAATTGGTGTTCCGATCACCGAGACAAACACAGGACGACCGTCACGATCAATCGTCTCATCGACACCGACAAAGCGACAATCCCGTGAAGGAAGACGCCACGCATTGTTGGGTCCATCGGGTGGTTGTGTCGGTGCAAAAGATGAGTATGGCTCGTCAAACACTTGAGCCCATTGTCGAAACGTGTCGGCGTAGCTCGTTTGCAAGTCGCCTCCTGTGATTGTATCGTCGTGGTCGACCAACTTGCCAACGAGGTCATTGCAGTATCGAGCATAGTCTTGTGGATCACACTGGTGGGCATGCCACACCAGATCAATGTCGACTGTCGGCACGAACATCATCTTGGGACGGGTACGCATTAAGTGCATGAACTGGTGATAGCGTGCGATGGTCGCGGCGATTACTTGTGGCTGGCTCCAGTAGTCGGCGTGCGAGCACACCTTGAGAATGAAGTAGAGCTGGCGGACCATGGCGTGGACCAAATCGACCGTAAAGTTGACATAAATCACGCCATGACTGCAGTCGAGTTTGACCCGGCTAGCGTCGATATGACTCCGCCACCGATTTCTCGCGTCCGTGGAGAGATTGCTCCCTTCCGCCGCTGCTCGCATCATGGCATCGTTGATTAAAGACCTGACAGAGGCCAAATGCATCCTTGTATCGTACATGAAAGCGTTGATCGAGTCAGAATTCGATACCGTCACATGGACACGCTGGGTGCCACAATGAGTGATCAACTGAGCGACGTGGAAGGCTTCATAGCTGAATGTGGTGGCGCAGTGTGGACACTTCTCCGTCTTCCCTTGCATGTGAATGGCAAACATGACGGTGATCGGCAGGTCTTGTTTGCATGATGGACACAATTTGAAGATCTCTCGAAGCGAGTATTTCAATGACGATGCAAGCAGTGGCTGTTGACGTAGTTGCTGGTGGACTTGGTATTGCTTGGGATGGAGTTTGTGTACCGTGTGAGCAAAGTTGTTGATCTCCCGGTCGGCGACGTAGGCGGCTTCAAGCTCCAAGAGCAACTCGTACAAGGCTTCGTTGGAGTTGCAAGTCGTCAGTGTCTTGTACATGGCTTGCATCTCAGCGAGGTGCGCTTGGACTTTGTCGACGGTCATTTTGGAGATTGGAATTGACGGCATGATGGAGGGTTTGGCGTCATATGTTTGTGAAATGGCCACCGCGACGTCCATGAGTTGTGTTTGTGTGGTGGTCGGTGGCAACGTCCATTCCTTGGAAGCTTTGGCCAAATCCAAGACGCGGAGAAACGCGTCAAGGCGTAACTGACTCGGAGTTGGTAGCACGACGACCAAGTCTTTCTTGTAGCGCAGTTCGTAGCTCTTCCCGTCGATAGGTTTGAAGTGGACATGGCGAACGTTGAGAGTTTTGGGTGGAGTCGTGCCATGGTCGAATGCAATCCCAAGCGCTTGCTTCTTGATGCTGAAACGACAAATCGAGGAAGTCTGATGTGTTTTCATCGTCGTCGCGGCTTGGAAATCAATGAAGAAGTCGCTCGACGGTGCGTTTCCCATGGTCAATCGATTTGTGCCGACATCATGATAACGGTTTCCACAACCCGACGACACGTCCCGACGACATGAACCAAACTTTGACATCCCTGGACCATCTCGGGATGTATTGCAGGACGAGCAAGGAGCAAGATGGAGCTCTTGACGGCCGTACGATGCAGGGGCTGGAGCTGGAGAGCTCGCTGGCTCGATGACTGTCATAGCTTGGAGAGTGCAGACATATTTGAGGGTGCTAGGATGTCATACCTTGGGCCACGTAGTCGTCACCTTGACAGTCATCGCTTTGGCAATCCATGATGAGTGTATCGAAGACCGCTGCAACGAGTCTCGGGTTTCATGAGAGGAACCATTGAAGGCGATCTACTCGTAGTCACCTCTGGCGTTGAACCACGACGTTGAGATGTCGCTGGCGATCGTTCCACGTGGCTTTCACCAGCTACATGTTGAGAGGCAGATGCAAGTCTCCTTGGGTGGCGATGGGATTGCAAAGGGGATTCTACAGCGTGACTCGTGGAAGGAGGAGAGGATAGCATTGTCTAGAAGTCTCCATCTCGACTGAGAGCGACGTGGCTTCATCTCAAAATGACAAAAGAGAGATCAATCGAGGCAAAAGAAACTTGATAGTCTTTTTGAGATGCTTATGAGCCGCCGCAGCCTCCACCACAACCTCCACCACCGCCGCTATCTCCACCGCCGCTGTCTCCACCTCCCCAGGACGATCCGCCAGAGTAATCGTACGTTGTGCCATACGACGTGGTTGATCCTCGGCTCGTGTAGCTGGAAGTCGAAGCCGCGACGGATGATCTGCGACCTGTCGAGCTTGAAATTGACACACGAGGAATCGCGACGCTGAAGCTCTTGCTTGAGGAATCTCTGGATCGACCTGCACCGCAGAGGAAGCATCCCATCAGGATAAATCCCCCGACGGCCACAGACGCTATCCAAGGAGTCACGACGTCGATTGTTGGCAGGGGAAGAGCTGGTGTCCACTTTGCGTAGTCTAGCGTCGCGGCCGCCAGAATCACGAGAGCGACTTGGATGAGCCTCCAGAGAGTTTGTAGCCACGTCGACTTGGACTCTGTCTTTGGCGACCTCAAAGTTGGTTTCGATGGCGAAGGTTGTGGCGTTGTTGTGCTCGACGTGCGTCCTTGGCTGCCTTGGCCTCGCTGCCAAAACTTCTCGGGCAGGACTCGACTGTCCATGACTGGTGTTCCGAGGACCGCAACAAGGATGAGCTTCTTGGACGCCGCGGGATCGTCCGTGGCCGATGGAATGCCAGCCAAGGGTTCATCGACGCCGACAAAGCGGCAAGCATGGGATGGCAATCGTATTCTCTCTCCAGCAGCGTCCTTGGTCGCGACGGGGAACGACGAGTAGGCTTCGTCAAACTGCGTCGCCCACAGTCGACACGTCGCGGCGAATCCATCCACGACATTGCGCTTGGACATCGTGTCGTTGTGGTCAAGCACCATGCTGCAGAGCGCTTTGCAGTACGCTCGGTAGTCCTGCGGAAACGTTTGATGCGTGTGCCAGACGAGGTCGATGTCGCACGTCGGGACGAGCGTCGTGCTTGGATGCTTGACTTGGAAGAGCCGCATGAACTTGTGGTAGCGGAGGATCGCGGCGTGGACAACCTGCGGCGTCGTCCAGTATTCAATGTTGCTGCAGATTTTCTCGACAAAGTCCAATTGGCGGACCATCGCACGGACTAAATCGATGTCGGCGCGCTGAAGACGCCTGTCGACCGCACCGACAATGCGATCGTACGTCGCGGCGTTGACTTTTTTCTCCAGCGACGACTTGAACGTCGAAAGCTCTCCATCTCGCGGCAAGCAAGTCCAAGGCGCGGTGCCCATCGTTGGATCTGCTCCAAGGATGTCCGCGAGTTGAAAGACGCCGTAGCGGAGCTGACTGCCGCAGCGCGGGCAAACCACTGCGGCGTCTTTCAAGTGGATGTCGTGCATTTGGGCTAGAGTCAATGGTTCCTGACATGCTGGATGGGGACAGCGATGGAGTTTGTCGCGCCAGGAGGTTTGTGTCGGCGGCCTTGGCTTGGCGTACGCGACGGGATGAAGCATTGCGACCGTGTGCGCAAAGTTGACGATGGCAGCGTCGGCGACGTACGCGGCCTCCATGTCGAGAACTTTGTCGTAGATTTCCTCGGCGGTTGGACACTCTGCTAATGCATCTCGCGTCGCTTTCAACCTATCAACATGTTCTTGGACTTTGGCGAGTGTCATGGACGATATCGAGAGTCCTTCCGTGGGTTTTACGAGTTCTGTGTCGAGGATGGAGTTCGCGACGGCCATGAGTTGGTTCCATCTATTTGTCGCGGGAAGCTGCCATTGGGGAGACGCTTTCGCCGCGTCCAAGAGTGCGCTAAATGTGCGGAAGAGCGTGACGTTGGGGCAGGAGAGGAGTAGTTTGGGACGGTCTTTCTTCTTCAAATTGTAGTAGTGGCCCAAGACGTGGACGAGACTGCAATCGCGGACGCGGAACGAGTGCAACCGGCGCGTTTTTCCATCCGCAAAGACGTCTAGCGTGTCGCCCGTGAGGACAAACTGGCGGTAGACCCATACACTCGTCGATCGAAAGAGGCCCTGCGTCACGTGGACTTGGAAATCCACGGCAAATCGCGGCGGTGTTGCCATCTTGGAGGCCAAGGATGATTTGGGTGCCGAGCACTTGGTCACCTTTTTCACGTGATTGGCTCGTGGTGACGTACCAGCAACCATGGATACGAAGACGGCAGTGCCAGGTAAAAAAACGAGACGTCACATGACGCAGCCAGCTTGCAACATGCGATTTCTCTACGACATCCGCGATGAAATCGACATGGAACTGCGCTAGAATCGAAGGAAGAGCGGCGAAACACGCCGGGGGGGAAGTGTTAGATTGTCCACCTTGTGTCGTATTTCGTCGGGATTGTATCTCGATCGTAACTCACTTGATCCAACTGGCTATGGGTGTATGGTATCCATTTGGCGACGGCGACGACGACGGCTGTGTTCTCCATGCGAATATTGGGACGAGCAAGTGAGAGAGGGAGAGAGAGGTGTGTCGTGGAAATGAATGGCTGTCGCACGTTGCAGGATTGAAGGGGGGGGTCGTAAAAGATCGCAGGAACCTGCGGACGACGGCAAGACTAAGGGAGAAGGACTGGAAAGAGTTCCCCCTTGAAGGAATGCACCAGAGAGTGAACTAAAGTGGGTGGATGGATGGGTTGTCGTGTTTGTCATTGCCACGATGTTCGTTGGATCTGAGGAACAGAATCGAATGGAAAGGCAACGAACCGACGTGATTCAACATCATGCAGTTGGACTACGTTCTTCATGAATCTACACACGTGAGACGAAGACGACAAGGCGGCTGAAAGGAGCATGGACGTGAAGTGGAACGAAGAAAGATGCATGGGGCGATTCCTTACTCCATGACCTCATGGCTGGATGTGAAGTCAATGGTCATAAAACTCACGCGTTGATCTCCACGGCCGATGCAGGTCCGTCATGGAATACTTCATCATTGCGCTTTGCCGTCGCCGTCACGAGAGCACTCTGTCGCTCTGATGCTGCAGTAGTCGCAGTCCTTGTAACCTAGATGATACATCAAGGGATGGTTCTAGAGTAAGGAGCTCGAGCCGACAGTCGCGTCACTGAGCTAGGCAAAGCTGCGCGGCCAAGTTATGCAGCGGGGGGACTAGAGAGAGAATGAAGGGGGACGACGCGGCGTTGACGCAAGTGCTGCTCGCTAGAAGTTGTTCCTCATGAAGACATGAGACTAAACAAGTCGGAGCCCCTCGGAGACGGAACGGACGGCTACACCCTGGACAGAATTTCAATGCGATGAGCCGCGGCCATCATGAACAACATCCACGATCACCGCCGATCCATCAATTGTAGCATGGTCAGTGCAAGATGACAGGATTAGAGCGAGGACATTTGAGATTTGTGAAACGCAAGCTCAAGATGAAGGACACGGCACGTATATTGATCGAGTTCAGACAAATTGGATCATGAGGCGGCGACTGGCGGTGTCGCGGCGGGACATTCAAAGCTTGTGTTTTTGTCGGATATGACACGATGCGGCGGCGAGTTGATCGCTTTGTGCATCGCAGTGAGAAATGCTGTTCGCTTGGCCGTCTCCGGACAGCGGAATCGAAAGATGGGCGTGTCGTCTTTGCGGAACTCAAACATGCGTCCGCGGTGGGTCACTTGTTCCAACGAGCATTGGCACGCGTTGAATTTCTCCTCGCACGTATACTTGTCAAAGATCGAGATGGTGTTTCCCCACAGGACAAGCTGTCGTCGGTGCCACGCGTCCGTCGAGTTGATCCACTGGACGTCAATGTCGCACGTTCTGCGCGTGACGGACCAGTACGCCGTCGTCAAGCACGACCGCAGCGCGAGCATGAACGTGTCTCGCGTGGCGTTTTTCGGGCTCCGGAACAAAAGCTGGATCGGCCGGTCGACTTGGCGGAGGAGGTATGTCGTGTGGTCCGACAGGATGTCGACGCTCGCGTCTCCGAGTGGAATGCTGCAGACGTGTGTGTCGGCCACCGCAACATGGAGCATGTTGTCGTCCGCGAGGTTGAAACGCGCTTCGTGCCACGTCTGGCGGCCGTGCACGGCGACTTGGATCTCAAAGATGGCGTCCATTTAAGAGCCAGCGTGTCGATTTGTGATTGAGATCCAGGAGCTCTCTGTCGATCGAAATCAGGCCATGGAGGTGTCTCTGTCGAGTGGGTCATGCTCGGGTGTTGGTTTTGTCATTTTGACTCGATTAAAGTATACCGAATGCACTTCATGGATGGAAAATGTAGGTAAAATAATAATCCTGGCTTCTGATTGGTCCATCCAGATGCTACGAACCAATCAGATTGCGCCAATATGAAACTGCATGGTCGGATCAGGCGGAGACGATGTTCCTGGACGAATTGTGTATCGCAGCGCTGATAGACGACGCATCCAAGACGAATTGGTGCGCAGCCATGGAGTGGGAAGCTCGAGATGTGCGAGAATGACGAGAAAACCAGCACAATCCATCTTGGACAAGAACTAGCCAATCAAATTAACCCAAAGATCTTGTCTGACCAATCAAACTCAAGTATCTCATGAAAGGTCACACATCATGCACATCAAAAGATGGACACGGCAAAGCAGTGGACATGGATGGAGAAAAGCTACATTCAAACTTAGTGAATTTGGCTATAAGTAGATGGACGACGACGCGTGAATGCTACAAAGACAATTGCAGCAGCTCCCATGCACATCAACACGCCATATTGGACGATTGGCCACAAGATGGAAGAATTGTCCTGCGCTTTGTGAAGCGCAAATGAGGGACGAGTGGTTTGGACAGTTGTAGCCGTTGGTGTCTTGGTATCGGGACTGGTGACGTCCGAGGAATCAAGCACCGGATGCTTGTCCGCCTTGTGTTGGTCGAATGGACGGATTCCCCAGATGGAACCACCATATGCAGGCGTTTCGTCCCATACGAGATCCTCGTCGCTCACGTCCGGCACAACGTACGTGCAATCGGCTTCAATACCTAGGTTGTTGATCCCCCGAACGATGCGGAAGAATCCATTCTCTCCCCAGTACCTATAGACAATGTGAGAGATGTGATGATAAATAGGACGACGTACGATCCCCATGAGTTGCGGATGCGCCAGTACTTGACACCGTCTTCTTCGCCCCAGCCGACGATTTCAACATCGTGATCGATGTCCATGAAGCCCGTCGTGTCGTTGTAAATGCCAGCCGTGTAGTTGTACGTGAAATTATTGCTGCAAGCAATGCCGCATGTAATTGGACCATTTAAGAGCTCCTTCATCATTGCATGTTCTCCTTGAAGTGCTCCAAAGGATTTCGCGCGGTATCGGACCACCTTGTTGACCGGAAAGCATTGCGGGACAGTGGGGCTCTCTGGAGTATACATGCAGCTAGAAAAGCCATCAAGATCGCATAAGTGAAGACACTTACTTCATGCAGTAACCCTCAGGGGGACATGTGCCGTTGGTGTTTTTGAACTTGGTGTGGTCCGTCGCATTGTACAGCAAGCAGGTTTCATCAGGAAGACCGTACTGCTGCATAAAATTCCAGATATCTATGGCTTCACCGCCGTCACATCCACCAGAGATATTGTGTCCAGGTGCACAGTTGAGGAAGCTCTGTCGGCCGAGCATGACATCTGCCCCTGTGAATCCACGCTTCTTGTTGAGGATCTTGATTCGATCTTGTGCCGACGAAAGCGCGCCATGGACGTAGCACGATCCACAGTATTGGGGGATGTGTTGGTTCCACGACGGCACGCAAAAGCCTTGCTCACACCAGTCAAATTCTCTTGGAAACACGTTGTCGATTTCATGCTGTTCGTCGATCGTAGGTGCTCGAAGCGGCGTGATCTTTGGATGCAGATGCTCACGACCGTTCATCGTCCGCTTGCAGCACGTTTTTCCATTTCCATCTTTGTGGGGAGGGTACCCAAAGACGAGCGCTGCCGTCGCCGTGACTAAGAGAGTAATCGTCTTCATCTTCTGCGAGCGAAATCGAATATGGAGCGATTGGGGGCCGAAATTCCCGATCTTGTGCTTATATCGAGGGAAGGTGTCGATAATATGAAAAAATAGTGAAAAATCAATTTTTATTTCGAAATTCTATACAAAAAATTCAGTTTTTGGTATTTTTGTTTTGAGTTTTCCGAAACGATGTCGATTCGAAGACCTGTGGAAATTTATATCATTGGCAGAAGAAGTTACAGAAGAGTGTAACGGTATGTAGAACTAAGATGCATATCCCTGAGGAGATCTTGAGAGATACAATGGGGTGGATTCCAATTCACAGATTGCTGAGGGTTGCGATGTCAGATCGCCAAGGGTTGCGATGTGATCCCCGCGTTGCAAAACCATGAACCTTCACGTTTGTCCATCAAGCAACAATTATTTTCATTTTTTGATCTCCAGTAAACATCAATTCGACGTTGCGACGAAAGTTATGCATCTCGTAATCTAAAACGACTGGATGACGTATCTCAATCCACAATCGATGATCGTGTTTGAACATAAACAGAATTTCTGGTGTGTTTTTTCCCTGTTGATCCAAGTAAGCTCGTGTGCAATGCGTTCAACAACCTTGCATATTTTGAAGACAACAAGAAGCATTCATAGCACTAAACAGTCTTCAACTGGGACGCACGCGGTTTTCATCCTTCAGGAAGCTCGTGCTATTCGCAATCACCTCACCACCCAGCGAGGTGGAGAACCCGGGCTCTTGTGATAGAATTCACGATTCAAAGCACATCACTGCGATGACAAGCCTGTGCCAGACTTGACTAGCTTTGGCGATAAATCACTCATCACCAACTCTTCATCTTCCATTGGAATCGGCTTAAAGCGACGATGTCGTCTGTGGAAGATCTGACGACCTCTATCTTTTTATACTTTGGTGGACACACTTATCCGGTCGTTTTATCCGGATATCCAATATCACTGGTGAGCGAGTTGCAATCCCGAAACGCCAAAGATCAACTTGAACCGATGGACGCGTTCTTTGCCAAGAATACGTCGACGGTCGGCCCGTCCTTCTGCCCGCATTGTGGCACGATCCTTGATTTGCCCGAGACCAACTCGATCGTATGCTCAGCCTGCGGTTTTACGTGCCGTTATACAGGTTTGTGCGACTGGAAACGAATTTCGTGGCTGACTCGAGGCTCGGTAGATTTGCCATCGCTGTGCACAGTCACGTTTAGCCAAGACCGACCAGAACCCAAGTGGGTAAAGCAGGATATTCAATCGCAAAATGTCACGGGACCTGCTCGCGCAACGGTATGGCTTTGATTTTGGTAGTTGCTGATGCAATGGTTAGGTGGAAGAAACGTGTCCAAAGTGCGGCAACCCACAGATGGAATTCTACACGATGCAATTGCGCTCGGCAGATGAAGGCCAGACCGTCTTCTATGAGTGCAAAAAGTGCGGTCATCGGTACTCTGTCAATACATAAACGAATGCATCATCCATTTTTGATTCCCTTGCCCGTCTCGTGTCAAGTCACTATGCTCAGCCACGCTCCATCCAGCCAACTCCGAAGCACAGAGTGCTCATCTGTTCCATCTTTGGCCTCTAGGAGGCTTCTAGACTGGACAACTGCATCATGCGAGGAAATGAGTTGGGCCATGGACTGAAGCAAAGGTGGTGGATGCTCATCCGATGAAAAGTTCCAACGTACGCAATCAAACAACAGTCTCCTCGAGGAAACACGACGTCAGCAGGCTCAGCACTACATAAACCTTGGATAGCTGTTGCTGTCGGCTCACCACGACAAGATAAAACAGCGAGGCTTCTGCAGTTGACAGAGCTTAAACCAGTCGATTCCTTCATGCAACGATGGAAAAGTCAACGAGTGGCTGACTACACTGGTCTTTTGTGGAGGCGTCGCAAAGACCCCCATCCACACCGTTACGGCCGCACAAGTTGATGAGAGCATCTCTTTCAACGTAACAACAGTTCCAACGTGTTTCCACTGGCACTGCCGAAAGAAGGCCAAGATGAAATGCATCGGTAGGAAGTTGTCATACCACACGATTGGCATTTCCAATCATGCTCTGGACCATTGTCATCCTCCTACTAGTCGGCTTCATCATTTGGCGTGCACGCACTACCCGGTGCTTCCAGAGACGCAGCGCTCAATCCAAGCCGGTTGTGCTAACAGTCGTCCAACCACAGTCGTGTGGCCCTTGTGAAGTCATTCCCTTAGCAGTCCCAGTAGCACTTCCAGTGCCAGGACCAACTCCTCCGTCATCCTCTCAAGTCTAAGCCCAAACCAAGGCCAGCTTCTAGCTGCTTCACCATGTCAGCGAACAGGAGCGACCACATTGATGAATAAACAATTTTGCATTGACCTATCAGACAAAGTTCATCAACGCGACGAGCACAAGTAGGACGGCAATGCGTGAGAGTTCATAGACGGATGGACTTGCCGACGGTCGCTTCTCGGGCTGGAATCCCGACGAACCAGGAGCGATTGTCCCGTTTGCCGTCGACATGACGATGTCGGGATTGTTTTGCCACACGAGGCGGAACTGCTGGGTGGCAATGGTTGCCTCCTTGGCCTCTTGGCATTTCGCCAGTGTGAGCTGCGCCGTGTTGCAATCTTTCGAGGCACAAGAGCTCAAGCAGTTGCCCGACGAGTGGTGGAATTGCTTCGTGGTGGCATCGTACTACCATCGCTGCACTGGAAGGAATTCATCGCAGTTGACAAGCTGAGCGGTATTAGCAGTACCGTTGCCTTCGAGGCATTTCCCAGAGGTTTCATGCCGCAGCGACAGCGTTCCATGGTCGATCAGCCATGTGTCAGACCCGCCAAAGGACAGCGCATTGTCCGACGTCACGCCGACGTTCGTCGCTTGGCTTTCCAGGAAGAGCAGACTTCGTTCTCGACCGATGAGGAAGTACTGTGTCAACTTGGAGGAATCGCAATCTTCGAGATAGTACGATGACGTCAAGCATTTGTTGTTGGGACGACTGAAGATCAAGTGGTTTCCCAATTGCCAGTGCTGGTCGATGCTATATCGGTTGCAGTATTCCAAGACCGCGACGAACCTCTTGGACCAGGGTTCTTGTCTGCTCACAAGACACTGTCCATGACGAATATTGCGCAGTTGGCCCGTCTGCACTCGGACGACCGGCCAAGCTGGTCAATCCAAGCCGGCATGTCGACAAGACGCCAGTCACTGCCAGGGGAGAGGCTCCTGTCCGCTGACGAGTAGATGGGGAACGTCAATCTGCTCGAGTCACTTCGAATTGCATCCTAAACGAGGCATCAGGGAGGACGTCGGGTATGTGAAAGAACTGACCGCCTCATTATCGAAGAACAGTGTATTTTTCATGGACCAAACACCAAGGCTGTCGGCTCGCCACGTCCACGCCGCCCATCCACGTTTGGCGATCCCGATCATTGCAATGTACGCCTGGACAAACTTGGCGATATTGACTGGATCCACCTGCGTTGCCAAGCTCCATTCACCGAGGAAGAGCGGATTCCCCGTCCATTCGAGATTGCTCTGCTTGTAGTCGTCGATCGCAGCGAGGAATTGGCTCGCATTCAAGTCGGAGAAGGATAAATATGGATGCCACTCGTGCCACACATTTATGTAGTTGAGCGCAAAGTCCTCCATATTGAAACCATTGCCAGGAGCTTGGTTGCCAAGGAACGGCTCCGTCACGAGGATGCAGTCGCTCTTGGCACGAACATCTTGAATCGTATCGAGGTAATACTTGCTCATCACGTTGAAATCCACACCGCCGACACCGTCAAAGACGAAGTTTGAGGGCTCGTTGAGCAAATCCACGCCAAGAAATGCAGGCTCGTCCTTGAATTGGTCCACGACGTAGTTGACAAAGTTGCGCGTGACTTGGACGTATTCTGGAAAGTCACTCCATGTTGAATTGCCGCCTTCGCCACTATGCTCAGCGCCATTTTGGGAGCCGGGGACGCCATGAACATCGACCATGACAGCGACGTTGTACTTGGGGGCCCATCTTCTCACGAGGTTGTCGAGGTATACCCACCCGCCCTTTGGAAACACACCGCACTACAGGAACTTGTGAGCCAAGTCGATCTTATCGAGCGACTTACATGAGCTTGCAAGTCGGGAAATTGTTGAATGTAGGTGTCGTTGCAGCCTTGAATCCAATACCCGACTGGGACTCGGACCATGTTAAACTTGGCTGCGGCGATGAGTTTGAGGTCATCTTCAGTGATGAATGAGCTCCAGTGTGCGTCAAAGAGTGCTTGGCCTTTGTCTCGGCCGAGAAACTTCATCATAAAGTATTCACCCGTGCCTTGGACACCGTTAGGATCGTCCCAGTTCCAGAGATCGTCGGTCGGGTTGATCCAATTCTCGGCCACGAGCCATCCACCCAAGTTGACGCCGCGAGAAGGAACTTTGCCAGCGCGGATCTGCGCTTGAATATGACTTGCGAAAGCCAACGACATGTACAGAAGAAGCGCAAAGACGCACTTGATCATTGTGAAGGAAATCTTGAAGTGACTCGGTTGCATCGAGTTCTTCAGTTGGTGACAAACCAACATATCAGCTTGAAGTGCACTTTCACCCTGTCAACAGCGCCACCGACTTGGTCGAAAACGTAATTTTTATTTTGTCTATTTCTGTACCCAAAATCGCCAGTGGCATAGAATGAAGGACCACTAAATATATTTAGTTTGGATATTTGTTTAGTGTCGCCGTCATTCAACAGGACGATTCACAACAATGGCTGGAGGAAGGAAAGTCTCCACACTGCTTTATGCTGTAGTTTACGACGCTGAATTGACATGCAGGTGCCTCGTTTGCAAGTGTTGAAGAAGCGCTATGGAAAAGTGACAGAACCACCTGAAATATCGAAAATAGTGTAGTGGAGACACTCTGCAGAACGGCACCAACCATGTCTACCACGCATTCGAAGTGGACACGGTCGTGACTGCGTTGCCCAATGAACCTGTCATTAGAACGACAAAAGCTCCAGAGCACCAGAGATCCTTTCGATTGAGGTGGTCAAACGCATCCTTGTTCTCCTCTTGTCGGTTGTGTGATTTTCTGGGTTGTCGGTGAATCTTGACGGAGGAAGGGTTGGCAATGGCATGCTGGACTCGGTTGCAATGGACCAAGTGAGGTCGAGGCGATAACGGACTGCAGAACCTATGCGCGATCAGCATACGATACATATCTTCATGGATTATAGTCAAGCTGCTTGGAATCTCTGACCTCTGGATGACGACAGCTGGTCAAGACTCCTGAGAGTGCTCGTGACCTCTTGTTTGGATTGCCAACCGAGAAGTCAATCAACAGGCACATACGTGGGCGCAGATTTGACTTGGTTGACGAGGTTTCACGTTTAGCTTTGAGGATTATGTGGTGGTTGATGTCAAGCGGGCAATGTGCCTTACATGCACCCAAGAGCCGCAAAAAATCGACGACTCGTGATGCATTCTCGCAAGGTGCTTTAGCTTGGCGCTTGTGGTAACACCCTGGTGGAATGAATGAAATGACGATTATGATACAACTTCAGGTTGTGGCGCTCATTGTGAGAGCATGTCCACTCCGCGAGGATCTTATGGGGGCTTTTGCGCTTCGTGGGCGTCACGAAGTCCTCTGCTTCTCATACAGATGAAGGCAAGATGAGTGAGAATGCTCAGTGCATGTTGAGTGCTGGTGATCCTCTGCTTGCAAAGATCAATTGATTTATGAGCACTGCGCAGATGTGGTCAATTTTGCATTCATTTATTAGATTAAGTTGATCACTGCGACCAGAATGAGCAGGACGTCAATGCTGCATAATTTATGGACGGATGGACTTCCTGACGGCCGCTTCTCTGGCTGGAATCCTGCCGAACCGGGGGCGACTGTCCCGTTGACCGTCGACATGACGAGGTCGGGATAGTTTTGCCACACGAGGCGGAACTGCTGGGAAGCAATGGTTGCCTCCTTGGCTTGGTGGCATTTTGTCAGCGTGAGTTGCGTCGTCTGGCAGTCTTTCGAGGAGCAATAGCTCAAGCAATTGCCCGACGAGTGGTGGAATTGCCTCGTGGTTGCATCATACTTCCATCGCTGCGCTGGAATATATTGATCGCATTCGACAAGCTGAACGGCATTAGGTGTATCATTGCCTTCGAGGCATTTCCCAGAGGTTTCATGCTGCAGCAACAGCGTTTCGTGGTCAATCAGCCATGTGTCAGAGACGCCAAAGACGACGGCATTCTCGGAGGTCACGCCGACGTTCATCGCTTGGCTTTCCTGGACAAGCAGGCTTCGTTCTCTTCCGATGAGGAAGGACTGCGTCAACTTGGAGGAATCGCAATCTTCCAAGGCATAGCTTGAGGTCAGGCATTTGTTGGTGGAGCGGCTAAAGACCGAGTGGTTTCCCACTTGCCAGTGCTGGTCAACGCTCTTCTCGCTGCAGGTTTCAAAGACGACGACGGTTTTCTTCTTGGTCGTTCTGCTTGCAAGACAACGTCCATGACGATTATTGACAAGTTGACCCGTTCGACTGTTCAGCGACCACTCGGGCGACCGGCCAAGTTGATCAATCCAAGCTGGTGTGTCGACAAGACGCCAGTCACTGCCAGGGGAGACGCTCTTGTCTGCTGAAGAGTAGATGGGAAATGTTGACGAGCTCGAATCGCTGGTGACTGCGTCCTACACAAGAAGCATCAAGGGAAGTAATCGGATTCAAGACTGACCGGATTGTCCAAATCCAGTGTACTCTTCATGGACCAAACACCAAGGCTGTCGGCTCGCCATGTCCATGCCGCCCATCCAGCTTTCGCCGTTCCGACCATTGCAATGTACGCCTGGACAAACTTGGCGATATTGACTGGATCCACCTGCGTTGCCAAGCTCCATTCACCGAGGAAGAGCGGATTCCCCGTCCATTCGAGATTGCTCTGCTTGTAGTCGTCGATCGCAGCGAGGAATTGGCTCGCATTCAAGTCGGAGAAGGATAAATATGGATGCCACTCGTGCCACACATTTATGTAGTTGAGCGCAAAGTCCTCCATATTGAAACCATTGCCAGGAGCTTGGTTGCCAAGGAACGGCTCCGTCACGAGGATGCAGTCGCTCTTGGCACGAACATCTTGAATCGTATCGAGGTAATACTTGCTCATCACGTTGAAATCCACACCGCCGACACCGTCAAAGACGAAGTTTGAGGGCTCGTTGAGCAAATCCACGCCAAGAAATGCAGGCTCGTCCTTGAATTGGTCCACGACGTAGTTGACAAAGTTGCGCGTGACTTGGACGTATTCTGGAAAGTCACTCCATGTTGAATTGCCGCCTTCGCCACTATGCTCAGCGCCATTTTGGGAGCCGGGGACGCCATGAACATCGACCATGACAGCGACGTTGTACTTGGGGGCCCATCTTCTCACGAGGTTGTCGAGGTATACCCACCCGCCCTTTGGAAACACACCGCACTACAGGAACTTGTGAGCCAAGTCGATCTTATCGAGCGACTTACATGAGCTTGCAAGTCGGGAAATTGTTGAATGTAGGTGTCGTTGCAGCCTTGAATCCAATACCCGACTGGGACTCGGACCATGTTAAACTTGGCTGCGGCGATGAGTTTGAGGTCATCTTCAGTGATGAATGAGCTCCAGTGTGCGTCAAAGAGTGCTTGGCCTTTGTCTCGGCCGAGAAACTTCATCATAAAGTATTCACCCGTGCCTTGGACACCGTTAGGATCGTCCCAGTTCCAGAGATCGTCGGTCGGGTTGATCCAATTCTCGGCCACGAGCCATCCACCCAAGTTGACGCCGCGAGAAGGAACTTTGCCAGCGCGGATCTGCGCTTGAATATGACTTGCGAAAGCCAACGACATGTACAGAAGAAGCGCAAAGACGCACTTGATCATCATGGAAGAAATCTTGAAGTGAGGCTCTGTTGCATGGAATTGGCACAAATCCATGTGGTGTCAAAATTTCAGCTGCACTTTTTCATTGTCTGCTGGGTCATCAACTCGGTCATGTACTTAGTTATATATCGTTTCTTTCTGTATCCAACATTTGATCTCATAACACTATGGAAACATTTCTGATATAAGTACATTAACATTTTAATTTTGATGTGATCTGTCTACAAGCTCAGTCGAGATTTGTACCATGCTGGTTGGAAAGTATTTATGTCGGAGATGTACTCTCGCCGAGGTCAATAGTTGAGGCGGTACAAATATCAGGTGCACCACATCGTGAAGGATGTTAACGTAAGATCAAAGGATAGTGAAGGCGTTTCATAGAGCAAGTCGTTCGATGAAATCATACGCAGCACTACTACACTTCGTGCTGTAGTTTGTGATGGTGAATTGACATGAAAGCGTTACGCTCACAGGTGTGAACCAACAATATGGATTGATACGCTAGAGACTGAAAGAGACAAAATACTGAAAATTGCTTGGTCGAGACACGCTGCACTGAACACAATCCTCTTTGAGGACCAAGCAGCGAGGTCGTAACACCGTCGTCTCGTTCAGCACGAATCAACTTGTCGACAGAACGATGGAGGCTCTGAATCGCCAGGGATCGTTGCGTTCTTGGTCCATTGCATGATTGTCCTATTGCTCTCGACGATGCAATTGTCTCGGTTGTGTTTTTGAATCTCAGCAGAGTTGCAGGACAACGATGCGATAATGGCAATTGAAGTCGTCTTTTCGCGGAAATAGCGTCGCGCAATGGAGCAAGACAGGACAAGGCGACTACAAACTGCGACCCCAAAGCACGATCAGCATACGTCGAGTTGCTTGGCGTTATCTGCCTTTTGGGTGACGACAGCTGGTCAAGACTGTTGTGCGCTCGTGACCTCTCATTTGAATCTTTCCTCCAAGAGTACAATGGCAACATGGCTGTGGAATAAACAATTGAAACGACGACGACGATGCCATGGCAACGGAAGTTCTCGCCTCTGCGCAGTCTTTCTGCAATCGCCTGGAAATTCAGTCAGCACGAGAAGGCAGAGGAGGTTTGTTCATACAACTGGCGAGACATTCCTCACGCTGAATTCCAAGCAAGTCGCCTTGATGCTTACTCGACGACCTGCGGCCCCAGGGCTCAACAGGCCATTGGAAGTTGTTGGAGCCTTCCCTTCGTGGGGAAGTTTCAGGTCTGGTCTTGTGGTTACTTGCTCTCGCACAGAGGAAGAGGAGACGCCCATTATCTAGTTGTGCTGCTTTCCAGCAAGTGTGCGCAGTTACCCCTATGAGGAATGAACGATTGGAAGATGGCGCCGCTACTGTTGGTGAAGTCCATGTAATCTGTCTTGATGTCAGCTCAACGAAGTCAAACTCGAGTACGCCGTCGTCGTGGTGTTCCATATTGCGGGGGTTCGTCCACGGCGCGTTAAGACCATTAAAATGGCGGCGTTTGGAAGGCGGAACTTTAGGGTACAACTTGGAAGTTCACTCGAAGCAATGAATGTCAAGGCGCCACGAGGACTCATCTTCGCTCCAGAGTGACCGCAACACTCCGTGAGGGCCGCATTAAGGATGCTGCGCTCCTCGTTCCTTAGGAAGACTTCAACTTGCCATAAAGCGAAGCAGAGATCCCATGCGTCCTAGCTTGGATTGGCTCGACACTCGCTGGACTTGTCATCACGCTGAGGATACATCAGTGGAGAGAATGAGCGCCCACAGCCTTGCTGCGTCGCGATGATGTTCGATTTCCCAACTGACCATGTGAGATATCATTCCATAACGTCAGTTGGTCCAAGCTGTAGTTCCTCCTGACGCCACGGTGAGCTCATTTTCGAAGATTGGAGGAGAATGACCCGAGCTGCGCAAGATTGTGCTCATCAACATTGGCTCAAGAGGAGACATTCAGCCGTACTGCCTGCTTGGCCAAGCACTCGCCGCTCGCGGTCACGATGTCACAATCGCAGCTGAAAAGCGAGCAGAGGATATGGTCGTCAACGAGTGCAAGTTGCCGTATCGCTGCATCGCGGGAGACTTTGCCGGCATTCTGTTTGATACGGAATACAGAGAACGCCTCCGCCACGCTCGCAACTTTGAATTCCTCAAGATGACCGGCGACTGGTGCAAGCGCTTTGACAAGTCTGAAATCCAAGCGTCGGTCGTTGCGGTTCTGGAAGGCGCGCAGTTGGTCATATCGGGACACATTGTCTACTTCTACAGCTACTGCGTCGCGGAGGCGATGGGAGCAACGTGGGTGCCGCTCTACTTGGGCAACCATCCCATGCCGACGAATGAATTCCCGCATTGGATCGTTGAAGACTTGACGTTTGGCTTCTCCTGCTTGAACAAGTGGACGCACAACAAGATCCATGAAAGCATTTGGTCAGATAACAGTGATGAGATCAACCGATGGCGGCAAGAAACGCTCAAGCTCCCTCCGATAAGCTCCAAGTTTGGCATTCTCGATGCGATGCTTGCCAACGATGCCATCACAGTCATGGACGCGTACTCGCTCGTGCTATCTGGACCGAAACAGCGCATCCCGATCGACTATCCGCCTGGAAAGAATGCCAGCGTCGGCTTCATCTTCCCATCGGAGCAAGTACCAGGACCTCTACCTCTCCAAGTACACCAAAGTCGCTCCCTTCTTCCCATGCATCCATCATACTTCGTTAAACTTTCTTGAAGGAGAGCAATTTCCCCGTCATCTACTTGGGCCTTGGAAGTATGCCGACACTGGAACCATTGGCTCTGGTGCAGCTAGCGCTTCAAGTCTGCCATGATGTCAAGTGCCGCTGTGTCTTGGCGATCGGATGGAGTTGTGAGAATTTGACAGAGAGTCTTGCCTTGGCTGCGCGTCATCCCAACACGATCTACGTGGAAACCGAGATTGTCTCCCACATGTGGTTGTTTCCCCGCATGAGTTGCATCTTGCACCATTGTGGCCTTTGCACAGTCGGCGCTGCTCTTCGCAGTGGTAAGCTTCACACGCACTTGGAGAAGTTGATGGCGTTTGATCGTAGGAGTGCCACAGCTTCCATGTCCAAAGTTCATTGATCAGCCACACAATGCCAAGCTATTGGTCAAGCTAGGCGTCGCTTTGGAATGCATGTCCAAGATGACGGCGCGTGAGGTGAGTCTTGCAGTCCAGCGAGTGCTTCGAAACGAACGCAATGTTCGAGACCGCGCGAGGGAAATCGCCACTGTCGTGACCAGAGAAAGCGACAACAACGTAGCGCGTATCTGCGACTTGATTCTAGCTGCACCTCCCACATTTAACTAGATTCATGACATTTTGACACCCCTCGAGCTCAACGGTGGCCCGAGCCACCAGCAGCATCACAAGCACGCTTTCGAATCGTGGGACACTTGCCTTTGCTGCTGCTTTTGAGATCATGGAGCTGCTTCCAGTGACCAACTAATGGTTGCCGTGCGTCGGCGATAAGGTTCTATCGACGACGACGGCTCATTTCTCTTGACTCAGTCGTCAAAACTTAACATTAGCGCGGTCATTCTCTTCCTCTTCAATGTGAGACTGCGGTGAAGTCGACGTCTCTCCGCTTCAGAGCTCAATGGGGCCAACTTTTCTTGGCCAAGTGCTCCGTCATCGAGTTGATCTGTCAACTCCATGTTGAGCTTGGAAATAATCAAGTTCTATTGGCTATAATTAATATATTGAAAATATTTGATTGGCTGTTGATGAGTCATCCTTGATCTCAAGGTCATTTTGCATTGTGCAACTGGAGAGAGAGATGGACTTTGGCCACTTGCTGCCCCCCACTTGGAAGAAGAACGTCCAGCTCTGGCTCGAAGACGACATTCCATCGTATGATGTCGGCGGCTTTGTCGTTGGAGGTACTGGTCTCCGCTTTTTTGCGCGATTTTTCACTCGCTCTGTGTAGAAGCGGATCAAGTCGCCTTGTTGCTCGGAAAGTCCAAAGGCGTCTTGGCTGGTGTTCCATTCTTCACGGGTAGAGTTTCAACCGAAAGGTCCTCTCTGTAGCTAATGCTTGCGTCGTATGTAGCTGTGTTTGAAGCCGTGGATTGCCATGTCGAGTGGCTTCTCCCTGAGGGCACTGAGATTGACCCTTCCACCGTCGCTTCGGGCAAAATTCCTGTCGCGAAAGTCACGGGTAAATGCCGCAATATTCTGTTGGGCGAACGCACTGCATTGAACATCCTCACGCGTGCCAGTGGCATTGCAACTCAGGTACTCCTTGCTTGTGGAAAGGTTTAAATTTAGTGTTTTGCAGGCCAAGGCAGCAGTCAAAGTGGCGAGAGATCTCGGCTGGCATGGCCACATCGCTGGCACTCGCAAGACAACGCCTGGTTTTCGCGTCGTTGAAAAGTATGCCTTGCTTGTTGGTGGTGCCAGCACTCATCGTCATGATTTATCGCAAATGGTCATGCTCAAAGGTTTGTCAAAAGAGTGCGGTTGATGCTTAAGCTGTCACATAGACAACCACGTGTGGGCTTCAGGAAGCATAACAAATGCCGTCAAGAAGGCCAAGACCGCCGCAGGTTTCTCCATGAAGATTGAAGTCGAAGCACGTAAATTGGAAGAAGCAGTCGAAGCGGTACAACCTTGTACCAGCTAAGGAGCTCTAACTACTGCGAGCTAGGCGAACGCTGGCGCTGATATTGTCATGCTGGACAACTTTGAACCACCTCAGCTTAAGGATGTCGCTGCGAAACTCAAGCAACAGTTCCCCCACCTTTTGATTGAAGCCAGTGGTGGAATTACGATCGACACCATGGGCCAATACGTCTCGCCGCATGTGGATATCATCAGCCAAGGCAAATTGACCCAAGGTAAGCTATACGAGTCGAGAAGAGCTCATGGTGTTGGTAGGCTACAGCTCGTTGGATTTTTCCCTCAAGATTCAAAAGAGTGATGGCGTTCTGCAGTAAATTGTGCTTCATAAGCCTGAATCGACTCCAACACTGCATTTCATTCACCTTCCCGATGAACTGTCAGGTAGCTTTGGTTGACGCCACCGATCTTCAGCGTGTCGAATCCATTCGGTCGATAGCTGGACGTCTGGGTCGACTTGCATGAGCCTTAGCATGTTTGTAAACTGTGCTGCGATCGCTGGAGATTCCCTCACGCTGCTATTAGTTGGAAAATTCTCGACAGCTCCGAGAAAGACACCGATCAAGTTGACTTGATAGGTTCTACACCACGGGAAATAAGTTATAGCCCCATGCCTCTTTGATCACCTCTTGGTGATAGAAGCAGGTGGTGGCAATTGAAAGAGATATTGCAAGCATTCCAAAGCCATTGGAATGCAAGTTGCGTCAGTGCTCATCCACACTACAAGCATGTACGCTGTCATCGATGAGAATTCTGCCGCTTGGACTCTACGACGTCATTCATGAGGCTAGACAGAACTCTGAAGAACACACCGCTCTTGTTGAAGCCATAGAAACAATTGATTTCCACCTTTTATAGCCGCCGCCATGGCTTTCAAGAACGGAACAATGCGTGCAAGAGTCTGAACGCATTGCATGGCAAATACGATACCGACAAACTCGCATGCCGCTGTATTGGCTTGTGTAAGGAAGTCGACACTGGCAGTGTGAATGGCGTTGGCGTCTTGGACCAATTGCCAGAACATTGACGGCGATACCTATAGACACGACGTCAGGGAATGGCGGTAATGGTTGTGACGACATTGTCAAGCTTGCAAATACTAGCGTAATGGCGCCTTGGTCGATTTGGTAAACACGATGCTAGCGTTTGGACAAACTCAAGCAAGCGGTACGTCGGATAGACGGCCATGAAGCTAAGACATAAGTTGGACGACAGAGAAAAGACTAGACACACCGTTGGCAGGCATGAAGGCAGACAAGATGCTGATGCATTGCATAGGAGGATGCAAAGATCTTGGCATCCTGAGCCCAAATAATGTCTTTCATATCTAGCAGTGGTGTAAGATGAGCATGTCTTAACCAGTCGGTCATCTAGGAAAGGTATCAATGTTGAACAATAAACGTTTAGCCCACCTGCAGTTCCCACAGTGATGGGAATGTCTGCCATAGTTGAAAACGAGCTTGCAGTGAGAGTGCTGACTGGTTTTCGAGGACACGGACTTCAAATGAAGGCGTCATATCGTCAACGATGTGATGTCGAAGAAGACAGTCGACGAGTTCGACAAACAGAGCCGTCTCTTTGATCTCATTCACAAGAACTTGCTGAACTTTAGTCATGACTTGTGGAAGAATTGGTTCTGGACGCTCGATTATAAGCAATATCTGCTGCTTCACCACATTGTACTGCATTTGCAAGGATGCTGGGACCAGTGAGCTAGAAGTGATGGGCGGTAACTTTAGGTGAACTTGGAGTCCGTCGACGATCGTCTCCCTCGCCCATTTGCGTACAAGTTGCGACTTGTTTTCAAGTGAAAGAACACTCAGTTCCTCCATAGCATGGTCAACTTGATCGCCTTGGACTTGCTGCACAAGCGCCTCAAGCTTGGCGTAATCTGTCGCAAGGTCATCATCTTCTGCTTGACCTTGCATCTTTTTCACCAAATTATAGAAATATCCTATTGGTTAAACTTGCTAATATTTACCCAATCAAAAAATTAGAAAATTATTTTATTCAAAATTTAATCGTATACTTCCTCTGTTCCACTTTACCGCCGACGTTGGCCATTCGAGTGACCTCAAAAATTTATTTCTTCGTCAATCAAGACGAAATATATCATGTTCGAAAGAGCATAAAAAATGAGAGGAAGTGTACATTGACTGGAAAGCGCGAAAAGACCATTTTGGCGCCCAAAAACGACATCGTTTAAATCACCCTGGAATAAAATTGCAAAATATAAAATTCTCACAATAAAATTGGGGGCTGAGCAGATGAACCAAGTACGCCACGAGCGCGAACTGTCCTACTCATAGAAGATGGAGGTGGTCACGTATCTCAATGACCTCAAGACTCTGGGAAAGCTGCCCCGTGGGGCAATATCCAATGCTGCCTCTTATTTCAACTTGCATCGAACAACAGTGGCGAAAATTTTGAACGACTTCGCGGTCAATCCTTTGATGCCATCGGGCAAACTCGGCAAAGTTGGTCGTAAACCGATCTACACCCAACAAGAAGTCAGGACCATCGCACGTGAAATACCTCAAAGTTTGCGCTCAACCATGCGCGATCTGTCTGAAGCAGCTGGAATACCATTGACGACAATTCACCGCAGTCTCCGCCAAGGGACCCTCAAGCGCCGTACATCGCGACTCAAACCACTCTTGACAACTTCAAATGCTCTTCAACGCCTTGATTTTTGCCCCCACTTTGATGGAATGTGGGATGTCGTGCACCTTGATGAGAAATAGTTTAATGGTGACAAGGACACACGCAAAGTGTACCTTACTGACGGTGAGGAGCCACTTTACCGATCGTGCAAGAGCAAGCGCTTTCTTCCAAAGGTTATGTTCATTGCTGCAGTTGCTCGACCTAGATACGACGATGAGCGCAAGAGAATGTTCAATGGAAAGATTGGCATGTGGCCAATCGTCAAGAACTTGCCTGCACAACGTAGCTCGAGAAATCGACCTGCTGGGACGCTTGTGACCACCTTGACAAATGTTGATGCTCAAGTCTATCAAGAATACGTTTTTACAAGAGTTATACCTGCTATCAAGGCACGTTTCCCTACGAAGAACAAACGTGTTGTTTTACAGCACGACAACGCGACTCCACATGGCTTGATTACCGATGAGATACTATCGAGTGTGTCGACGGACGGGTGGGTCTTCGTTGTGAGGCGTCAACCCCCCAATAGTCCAGATCTCAATGTTCTGGACTTGGGCTTCTTTGCTTCAATCCAGTCCCTACAATACAAGATGGTAAGTCGCACCGTCGATGATGTTATCCATGCAACGCTCACTGCATTTGAGTGCATTGATGAAGAGAAACTGGAGAATGTGTTTTTGACGTTGCAGGCAGTCATGTGCCTTGTCATTGAGAACAAGGGCGGCAACAATTTCCGCTTGCCACACCTTCGCAAGGATGCATTGCGGCGTCGCGGGACACTCATGACGACTGTGGATTGCCCTGAATCATTTTTAATCTGAGCCTCTGCGACCTGCATGTTTTTAACCAATAATATGCATGAAATTGATTTGTAGCCAATGGTAATGAATTGTCGGTGGTAAAGTGGAAAAAGTTAGTTTTTCTCGGTCGGCGGTAAAGTGGAACAGAGGAAGTAATGAATTGCATCTAAATGAAATAATTTAGGGTGCGTTTGGTAGAATCATCTACTTTGAAGTAGACAACTGGATTCCACTGAAGCGAGTTCGACGGAATAAAGGATGGTTTTCACATGCTTTGGGTCAGTTAGCATTTGGTTTGAAGGCGTATACTTATACCGGATAATAGTCAATGACGGATACGAAATTAGGACTTTCATTTGGTGAATTGCCGTCCTTTCAATGGTCCTGTCGCGTGATGAAGTCAAGTTGGTGTTGCTTCTCGTCCTTCGACATTATCTGGCTGAGCGTATACCATGCCGAACATCAGCTATGACGGGCAGAATGTATTATCAAGAGCTCATATCTAGCCAAAATGAGTCGCGCTTTGTTCAAGTCGCACGCATGAAGAAACATACCTTTTTGGCTCTTTTGGAACAGCTTGTGGCTTCTGGGAAGCTGGTGTCTGGTCGCAAGCTATGTTGCGGGGAGAAGCTCCTCATCTTCTTGTATGTATTGTCTAACAAAACAAACGCAGAAGCACAGGAGAAATTTCAACACAGTGGCGAGACAATTTCGACCACGCTACATGAAGTTGTGAACTCCATTCTATCAATGAAACAACTATGTTTTGCGCCCCCCTCACCAAATATTGCAGAAGTCATCCGTTCAAACGCTAAGTTTTCACCATACTTTGATGAGTGCATTGGCGCGATTGACGGAACCCATATACACGCAATTGTTAGTGTGGACGAGACGGCACGATTTCGAAATCGGAAGGGTGGTGTCACAAAATGTACTTGCTGCTTGCAATTTCGACATGGCATTCCAATACATTCTGGCCGGCTGGGAGGGATCAGCGCATGATGCGCGTGTTCTTAATGATGCTCTTGAAAAGGGCTTCCCTCGCCTGCCAGGTAAGTACCATTTAGGAGATGCAGGTTATGTACTGAAAAGCTGGCTTCTAACCCCTTATCGGGGAGTTCGATACCACCTAAAGGAGTGGCAACTTGGCGATTTACGACCCCAATCGAAAGAAGAACTCTATAATTTGCGTCATTCGTCACTACGCAATGTGATTGAGCGTGTGTTCGGTGTAATCAAGAAGCGATTTCCTTTGATGAACGACATGAAGGCGTACAACATCCGCTTTCAAGTCAAATTGGTCACATGCATCTCCATCCTACATAACTTTGTACGCCTCAGCGATGATATGAGCGATTTCGACGACGGACAGTGACGATCAAGAGACATTTATGTGTGCAAGAGAGACTGAATATGACAACAGTGACAACAACGACGCTCAGCGGATGAGGGATTCAATTGCCTGTCGAATGTGGGCTGACTACAGTAAAACCCCGAGTTAGTCACACCTTTCTAATTTCATATTATATATAAATTGATACTTTATATCCAATAAAATTTGAAAGGTGAAAGAATAAGTGGTGGCAACGCTAACTTTGAATCTCAATGCATCGCCAACGTATCAGTCTCGCCGACAAGCTCAAGATCAAAGAAGAGCAATGGGCCCAAGCAGCGTGGCAAGAGGTCACTGAGTCAACAATTTCGAATTGTCGGCGCCATACAGCAATCCTCGATGAAGAACTGTATGAATTGGATAACTCGATCAATGCAATTGAGCTTTAAATTTGCCTGGTTTAATGACATGAATGATAACATGACGTAACCTTATAGTCTTATACCTTTACAAATTTATAAACTATACTCTGAAAATTGATGTGACTATCTCGGGGTTTTACTGTATCAGTTATATCAAGATAAATATGAATAATGCTTGTATTAACTAGAACTCATAGTCATTCATGTCATCACTCGATTGCAGCGAAGCCATCGTGTTCTTTACTATGAGATCGCGAACTACTGCATCCGAAGCAACGTAAATTTCGACCATTTGAGGTGTTTTACCCATTGCTTTGCAAAAGTGGAATCGCTGACGAGCCGAGTAGTTTGAAGCAACTGATGAGTTGAATATCTCAATGGCTTGCATGAGTATTGTCCCTTTATCTTGAGCTGCGGCGAGCGACTCGACAGCTTTCACAATGCTTGATTTTTCCGTTTGAGATGATAAACGTGCTCGCATCAGACTTTTACGAATTGACATGGTGCGATCACTTCTGGTCTCGGTGGGGACTGTGATGGTTGCCCGTACTTCAGGCTGTACGTTCGCTTGACTTTGATAGAGCTCTGACGTCATTGAGCTAGACGTCTCATCGTTTGCAACGCTCAGATCTCCATTCGATGCATATTCGCCGGTTGCAATGACTCCATTCATTGAGCTCTGATTAAAGCTCAAAGGGCATATTGTGAAATTTCTTTGCAGCAGGGTGTTTCGCGATGTACTCATCCCATGTTGCAGCCTCAGCCACAACAGTCTTCATATGTTCATTCCAACCGAATCCACTCAAGCTAAGCAACGAGCGCACAACGTTGTAGTCTACTTTCATCTTCGAGCGTTGACTTTGGAGCTGCTCGCGAGTTTAATTGACATTGAATTCGGTGTTGAAGGCAGCCACAATAGAATTCCACGCCTCCTTCTTGAGTCCTGTATCACTTGTCTTTCCCTTGACTATCTGGTCTCGTATGAGATCGACGAGGAACGACTGCGACCGCGGGGTCCACTCAGCTCGAGCAGCCATCAGAACAAACCACAAATACCAGTCGCGTTCGTCTCTGTTATTAGGCCAAGTCTTCCCATTTACAGTTAGGCCATATATCTTAAATTTTGTGTAGTTGAAAATAGGTCTAAAGTTGGGCAAACACTGGATGACCTCCAAAACCCTCGGAAAAATAAAATTTGCAAATCGCAAATTGGTCGTTTTTCAAATAAAAATACTCTAGCATATGCATTTGCTCGCAAATTTCACTGGTGGTGGAGGCCAAGAGATTATTTGAAGATTTGCGTTCAATCTGGCATGACTTTCAAGACATCGCGGGGTCGAGGAAAGGGGTGGTGTCCTGCTTCTGTCGAATTTCTGCTGGATCAAGTGGAGAAATGCCTGCCGATTGGCCGCAACGGATGGGAAAAGGTCGAGCACGCTTTTAACTTGTCTGACTTCGTGCACTGTGATCTGGATGCACTCAAGAGGAAGTTCGTTGTTCTAAAGAACAATCCTAAGCCAACAGGGGACCCCGAATGTCCGCCCGAAGTTGTCCGAGCGAAACGTCTAAACCGAGAAATTGACAGTAGAGCGTCTGTGCTGTCGTTTGAAGACGACAGAGAGAGTCATCAAAGCGAAGGTATGAGTGCTCTTTGGGCTTACTAACAATGTGCAGATGATTGCAACGGCGATGATTCTATCGACACGGTCGCCCCGCCCCCCGAGAAGCCAAATAGGACGGGTTTGGACCAGAATGAACTAGTGGGTCTTGGAATTGCTCTGAAACGGAAAGAGCCGCTACGTGATGCTGGTGCCATGTCGTATGTCGCAAAGAAGCGCATGTCGATTGACAAATTCATTGATAAGGTCACTTCAAACGATGACAAGATGTCATCCGACATGATATCCTTGATGCTAATGATGGACCAACGAGCAGCGGAACGAGAGGAGCGCCGTGCCGAGCGTGATATGCAGTGGAAACAAGAGCAGTTGCAATTCCAAATGGCCATGGAGGAGCGTCGCATCGAGCGCGAATGCCGTCGAGAGGAAACTCAAATGATGCTGATGGCAAAATTATTCAAAGAAAAATAATACAATTATATTTTTTTGAACTTGTACAAGTTATATTAAATTTTGTATTGAAATTTAAAATAATATATATAAAACATATATAATTAAACCTCAAAGACATTTTTAATTTGACTTATTCCTGTGCGGCGAACGCGGAGGTTGTACAAGCGAAACATGTTGTTCAAGCGAAGACCCCGCAATTCAGGATCGTATGGGAGCGGCAACAAGAGCTGACGGTACACCTTGGAGACTGCACCCATGCCCCACTCAGCTGCTTGGCGCAATGATGTGATGCAATCACTCATAACTTGCATGGCATATCGGCAATTGTCAGGTTGGCGATCCAAATCGCATTCCTTTATTGGGGAGACAATTCGACCTGCACAACGACCACTGACCGGGAACGCTGAGTCCGCTGCAAGCTTCATTCCAGTTCCAACCTTAGTAGGATCGGATAGCAGTTCTTGCAGACGTCGACTGACTTCACCGTCATTCCTGGAGCCGGGGCAATTGTGTCTCCCCCAAATAAGTGTCCCATCCAAACCAAAGCAGAGCACGCCAGTAACTAGAACACAATGCAACCAACCTAGATACGAATGATAAATCTAGGATAGTAGTGATAGTACCATTGTATTGAGCATTCTGTAAGTCGCGTTTCGAAGGCGTTTGAACGCGGAAATTCTTGCCATCCACAAAACCAAAATCTCCGTCTACAAGCGGCTCTCGTGCATTCGTCTTAGACGCCAAGAGCATTTGTGTTTCTTTTGATGGCCATCGAACATCGGCGTCCCGCATCTTCATTAACGCACGTGCGAGCGCTATTTCTGCATTTTTGAGAACTCGGCAGAATGTACTGGGTGCTACGCCAAACAACTCTTGTAGGGTCTTGTGCTCGACCGCGGCTGTGTAAAAATGGAAAACCATGGCCAAGATGGCATGTTTGAATTGGATTCGTGGAGGACGGCCGGAGTGGCCGTAACGGGATTTCACTGTATATTCTCTATAAAAAAGACAAGTAGATCGTCGAAGTCTGCCGGGGGCAAGGAGACAGTGGCAATAAATGAAGTCTCATTTCGTGACGCATACATACTGTACCATGGCGTGTCCTCTTGGTCACGCACAAGAGCCGTTTTGTGGATAGTGTTTCTTGTTCGAATCATACTTCGAAGCCTCAGTGCCAACCTGACTCGTCGAACACGGCTTCGCTTCGCCAGACGCATGATGGCGATAGCTGTACAGAGCATGTTGCCAACTGCATGCAAGATAACAACCAGCAAATATTGGACCAATCAAATAGATTTTGATCCCTTATTCAACCAATGAGATTACATTGAATTTGAGAAATTGCTTGCGATTTGGAGGCGACGAAAATACGCTTTCTCGCAAATGACGAGATTGGCAATAAAAATTTTTGTCGCAAATTTGAAAAGAAAAAGGAATTGCGAGGGTTTTGGAAGTCACCCACTGGCAGACCTCGCTGTGCCTGACGTGGTCTGCTTTCAAAACGTCGACTTTCGTCAGAATAGGTAACGGGTGGGAATTTCGTCTAACTGATTCCAATGTAGATGAAATGCAGATGAAAAGGAGATGCTTTTGACGAACCAAACGCACCCTTAGTTTAATTTGTTAATATAAATATATAGTAGCCAATCAAATTTATCAAAAATATTCCTCAGAATTAATTCTATAATTATTTAAGTTTATTTTAAGCCAATAAAAGTGAAGATTCGGGAGTATGGACAAGTTCACAAGAAGAGAGTGATGGAAAACACCACGAACCCCACGCCACCTTCATCGACGTCGGAGGCAGCTCCAGCGACCGCCAAGGAATTGCGCGCGGCACTTCAGGGCTGTATGATTCAAAACCAAGTCGCGGTATGACCATTTTCAATCCGATCGACATTGATTCACCTGGTTTTTGCCTTAGTTCTGCGTTGGTGGCGTACTTGCTGGCATGCCCATCAGCATCTACTCCAAGAAGATGTATCCCTTTGCCGTGCTCGGCGTCCTCGGTAAGTCCATCCATCCTCGAGCACTAGTGCGTAAATTAGAGGACGTGCTATGTAGGCTCGTTTATCGACTATTCATACCCGTACAACTCGAAATGTGTTGAGATTAGCCAAGCACTGGATGCAGCACTCGCTCGGGAACAGACCACCAGCAGTGATAAGCAATAGAATATTATTAGACGCGGTTCATACCAAACAACGTCTCGGTAAACTTCTTCTGCTCCGCGAGACGCTTGTCGCGAAGCCGCGTCACGGTGCAGCATGTTTCGCACAGACGCGCAGCGAGTGTTTCCTTGTCGAGTCGTTCACGCACTGCTTGCTCGGGATCCTTGACGTCCGACATCTTTTGCGAGCAATTACGGCAGGTCGTACGTCCGCAGATGTGGCAATCGCGCAATGTATCGAGCAAACTCTTGGAATTCTTGCACAACTTGCAGGTCAAGCGAGGCACATCAGCAGGAGGCGATTGCGTTCCTTCACGCATGTACTTGGTCAAACGCACGAGAACTTTGGTCGGGATAATGTCCGAGACCATAACACCATTGTGGTCGGGAATGTTGATGGACGCACCTGCATTGACGAGTGCGCCAGCCATGTCGAGGTAATTTCGCTCAATCGCCATGTGCAAATACGTTGTGCCGCCGTTGATTAGATTGTTGAGTTGCATGCCGCGGAACGAAATGAGCTTGACAAAAGCATGCGAGTCGGCTTTCGCAGTCATAATATGCACTTCGAGTGGAGTTTGACCGCGGACGTTGGTCGCATGGAGGTTGGCACCCATCGAGAGGAGCAACGTACCCAGTTGAGTTTGAAGGTCAGTGTTATCCTTCGATGCGACGAAATGTAGCGGTGTGTTGCCGTGCTTGTCGCCAACGTTGACAAATTCTTCCGCTCGTGGGAGTTTCATGAGCGCCTTGAGAACGTCGACGTGTCCTTTCTTGACAGCAATGTGGAACGCCGTTTGATTGTTCTTAGGTTCACGGAGAGACAAGATCCCCGCCGAGTTTGTCGCGGCGAGAGAGTTTCCACCTCCTTCAGGATCTTCTAGGTCGTACCCGTAGCGCTGCAACATTGCAATCATCGTCGTGCTTCCACGTGGCGCATTGTTTGAACTCGATGACGACGGTTGATGGTGCGACTCGGAAAATTGAACGCGTGGATTTGAGCGGTCGCTTTTGGTCGGTTGTGGTTTCTCGGCACGAGGGGACGGTTCGCCTGAAGATGCCGACATATCCGACTCACGCAGGCAGTTTTCTTCTTCGGGAGCAGACGTTTCCATCTCGGTGACGTGACGAAGATCGATGGATCGACGGAGCAGTGAGATGGAAGATTCCGGACTGCCCCAATCGACCTGGGACAGATTCGGCGGAGAATTTTCTCAAGAAGTCGAAATGAAATATTAGATTAAATATGCAAAATTAATCTATAATATTAAAAATAAGATTTATTCGATTTCAATATATCAGCAATTGATTAACATTTATGCAATATATGCATTTTTAGCTTAAGTGAATTCAAGAGTGCATACTGCACGAGACCCTTACCTAATTTAAAAACGGCAAGATGGACATCCATCAACTGCGGAATAACGGCTTCTACTGCCGGATTTCCACGCTACAAGGTAAACAAAACCCCTCCACGATGAGAACAATTTACTGCATGGTAGAAGGAGCTTTCTTGCATCTCCTCACGCTACAGGAGGATCGTGAAATTGTATCGTTAATGCTGAACAAGATGACAGATTTGTTACGTTTTCAGCATTTTATACTATAATTGGCATGAAATCGATGATTATATGAAATCTCAGGGTGATTTATTTGTGTACCAGTGATAGAATAGACACATTCGGCTCGAACAATGCATGCAGCGTAGACTGAGAAATCACTCAGGCAAGAGTAGTTATCTCTTCAAATCAGGTAATGCAGACAGAATAAGAGGATAAGATTGATATCATACTCCAAAACTGTGAAATTGAGCGATATAATGAATAAATATTAAATTTTGATTGGTTGATTATATTAGCCAATCAAATATTTTATCGAATTACTTCATTTATGTGGATTGGATAATAATTTCATCCAATCGACTATCGTCATTTATCTTAGTGTGCACACCAGTCGTGCCATTTGCAAGAAGCCAATATGCGTCGGCAAGTCATCGGATCCATCGCGCCAATCCGTGGCGGCGCTCGTGGCTGGGGATGGTATCACTTGGCCTTGAAGAAGATGAATGCCCCGAAGGCTGCCTCGCAAGCGTACGATTACGCTGTGCCTACCCCTGCTGCGCCACGCCCCCAAGCGTTCCTCAGTGTCCAAATCGGCAACACCGATCCAGAAAAGATTGTGTTTGAAGTCGCATCGGACATTGTCCCCAAGACGGCTGACAACTTCCTTCAGCTCGTGTCGTCGGGACAATACAAGAACAGCCCGTTCCACTTGGTGCGTAAGAACCAATATGTGAGTGGTGGCGACATTGCAAATGGCGATGGCACAGGTGGTGAAGCTGCTGCTGGCGGCCGCTTTGAAGACGAAAACTTTGCCTTGCGCTACACTGAACCAGGTGTTGTGGGTATGGCCAACGCTGGTATCAACACGAACGGCTCGCAGTTCTTCATTACAATGCAACCCATGCCTCATTTGAACGGACGCAATGTAGCGTTTGGCAAGGTCGTCGAAGGCATGGATGTCGTGAAAAAGATTGACAGCGTGTACGCTGTCAAGGGCAAGCCATTGACCGAAGTCAAAGTTGTCGACTGCGGCGTCTTGTGAGATATGTAACCTGAACAAAAACCAAGCTAGATCATTTTTCTGTGTTGCTTCCGGCATCTTTCATGCCTCATCACGGAACACATGCAAATAACATCGCCCCATCACCATAGTGGGAAAACGCTTGCAGCCGAACGTCTATGGACGAAAGCAATTGCGTTCGATCGACAGATGACAGTGTCACGCAAATCATCTTATCGAGAAATAGAGATGCAATTTATAAAGCTCGTCTCCTTATCATCCCAATTGTCATGAACTCGCTCGCTGAGACCGCCACTTTATTCACAATACTGTGCTGACAAGAATAACCAGGAGATGAGAGGAGTCAAAAAGCTGCCATTTGATTAAGTTAGCAGGACATTTCATAAGCATTTAGACTCCAAAACATAGAATAAATAAAGTTGATTGGCTGATGTCAACATTTTTATCCAATCAAATTGACATATATTTTGCAATGTTAATAACAACGACGTCTAGCTTTCAACGTTAAGCCGCGCATTAAAAATAATAAGACTCGTCCGAGTCTTTGGGAGGCGTCGCGTCCAAGACGGGCTCTTGGAGCGGTTCCACTTCATCTACTTCTGCGTCTAGTTTTTCCAGTTGGAACATGTTGTGATGGCGGGGATCATCGTCGCCGAAAAATGTGTCTTGCCGCGCAAGCATTCCCCGCTTCGATGGAGCGGCGCCATCGACGACCGCTATGCTTTGGGATCGATTAAGTCGCTCACGTTCTTTTGTGGCGTCGTCAAACGCTTCGGCTTCTTTCTTGCTCATGTCCCGCAAAAGCTGCGAGACGCAAATGCGATGAGTCACGTAGCTCACATGGGAATCTGAAAGCGATGCGCTATTGAGCGTCCAGTACATTTGTTCTGGCGTGACTTGGAGCGACGTGAAAAAGTTGAGCGAGAATGCAAAGTACGGCGAGCGGAGGTAGTCCAGCACGACGTGGCTCTTGATCGCATTGCCAAGGAGCTTGACGACTGTCCACATTGGCGCGCAGAAAGCCAACCGCTTGCAGGAAATCGCACATTTGGCAAAGTCTCCCATAGACAACGACACATTGGGCTTCTCGGCGCCAGTGGTTTCTAGCTTGAATTCCATGGCTTCAAGGCGCTGACCGCCGACTTGAGCTTCCGCTGGGAAATCCAAGAGTACTTTGAATGCTGCGTCTTGGACGCGAACTTGCAATTCATGCTCTTGTTCGTCGCCTTCGCCTTGGACAAACTGACTCACGACTAGATCACCCTTGTCTTGAGAGATGACAGTGCGCGTCTTGGTGGTAGAAGTCGACGGTTGCGGCGGTGGTGGTGGCGCAGACAGATCCGTTAGAGGAATGTCCAAATTGGCTTGCCATGGCCCTTTGCACGTCATTTCGCTGGCTTCAAATGACAACTTGCTGTCGAATCCAGCGGGAAGACCACCACTGACCAAGACGACTAGTTCGTCGATGCGGCTCGCAACAGTGGAGAGCCAGACATTGACTTGGTTGTACGTCTCTTCGAGCGCGGTGAGTTCCTCTTCGATTTCTTGCTTGAGCTCGACGCGAGTCGTCAGCTTATGACGCAGGATACGATCCATGGCCGTGTACGCAGCAGCGGTCGCTTCGCACAAATCGATGCGGATGTTCGTACTGTGAAAACCCAAGCTGATGTCGACAGGATAGGTCTCCATCTGCGCAACTTTGTCCATGAGTGATGTAAAGACTAATGACGACTGCTCATCGATGAGCTGGATTGCCAGTTGCCAGCAGGCCCCAAGTAGCGCACGAACTGACGGCGATTGTCGCATGCGCACTCCATATTCAACCAATTCTCGGATCGACAAGTGAGGCAGGTGATTACTGTCCTTTTTCTTGGTTGTTTTCGCGACAAACAGCTTGTACAGCTTGAAAAGGACGTCGCCTTCCGTTTGAGTGCATCCGACGAGAGATCGCGCTTCGTTGGCAACGTCCGATGACGATTCACTGCCAAGAGCGGCGTCAAAGACTTCCAAATTGCGTCCTTCGATGTGTAAATCGCCCGAGAGGCGAACTTTAGCACGACCATCGACAAGGAGCGCACCAACTTCACCGCAAAGGACAGACGCAGCAGCTTCTTGGACAACCGATGGCACGATTTTGTTGAGGAAAGTCTTCATGACACTGTCGTGCGTCTTTCCATGAAGATTTGACTGCGTCTGGCGCTCGTAGTACTTGAGACTGGAAAAATTAATGTGCAGCGCATCGGCATCGACGCGCCATCCCGTGACGGCGTCCCACGAGAGCGGAATATCTGCGGCAAATTGGACTTCAATGTTGATTTCATCCACGTGAAATGTCGGTACGAGCATCATGCGACCCTCAGAAAACACTTTAAAGTTCATCGCGCGGATTTTCAGGCCTGTGTCTGACAATGGAGTCAGGCGGAGTACGACTTGAGGTGCCGATCGCTGTGTTTCAATTGTGAACGACGTATGATACGACGAGATCCACACGTCACTAAAGATCATGATAAGTGCTCGAAGAAGATTTCAATGTACCTCACGCCAGCGTAGACGCCATTCGTGCCAAATCGAAGCGTAAAGCCTTCGCATTCAGGCAAATAGTGCAATTGCTTTGACTGCTCGACGTCCAGACGGAGTTGGTCGACCAAGCTCCGCAAGTCCAAGTATTCTTGCGAGACGTGAGTCGATTTGGCTTGCGCTGCTGTAGATGACACGAGCTTGGCTTCCAGGACTTTGAGCTGACGCTGCATTGATTCCAAGCGTTTTGCACGGGCATGCTTGTCTTCGAGCCAACGTTTCTTCTTCCCCGCTTCTTTAGTCGCCATGTATTCGTGCATTTGAAGAATATACCGCTTGACGGTGTCGAAGGAATCTGTCAAAGAAGTTGGTGGAGTCAATGGCATTAGAAAGGCTTCCGCCTCTCCAATAAAATCTTTGAGCATGCGATAGGAGCCTTCTGACTGTGTTAATTCAATCATAATACGCAGTATTTGCGCCACATCAGCTGGAGAATTTCGCTCAAGGAGACGGCTGCGATTATGCTCTGCATGGCGTCGAAGATCGTCGAGGGTATATTCACCCAATGTATTTTTGCGCACCTAAATCGGCAAAATGGATGAGAAAAAGGATGAAGGGGAGCAAAGATTGTACCACGGCTCGACTAAAGACTAGCGTGAGTGGGAGCGGCAGTTCTTGCATCCATTCTTGAGCTTCGTCCAAATTATCGACCGGGCGTTGGTTGATGCTCACAAGAATATCGTCCTTGCGGATCAAATCGATATTTTCCATCTCCGACACGGGATGCTTCTTGTTGAGAGTCGGAGGGGCGATTTTTGACACAATGATCGCGCCGTGGATGTTTACAGTCAACGAAACAACTTCACTCACACGTCTTGACGTGCAAACAACGTCTGTAATGAGGGGAAGCGTCTGGAACGTATGATTAGCTGGGCTGCTCTTGGATCCTGCATTAGCTTGGAAGAATTCATTGAGAACATCCCGTCCAGACGGCGACAAAGCTTCGTGAAGGAAGCTTTCCATGGATCAGCTGAGGATGGCGCGATAGAGCGAAAGTTGACAAATGACGAGACGTTTAAAAATATATCTGATACACCAATAAAAATCAAATCAGCATACAAATTTCAAGGTATTTCTGCAAATTTAAGCATATTTTTGCAAAAATTGGAGTTAATTTTGGACCAAATTACAAATAATTTATTACAAACATTTAATTTCATTTATTTTTTGTATCGAAATACAAAATTTTATTATAATATTCAGTACATATTGAGTTGAGGGGTTGACACATGGCCGGTGTTGTGTTGTTTGCCCGTTCAAGCACATCGATTTCGTCTCGTTTGTCCATACGCTTGGCGATACACTATCGCCCTCGTCCATGCAGTGATTTGTTGTTCAAGGTATTTACTTGCTGTGACAGCATCCACGTCATGGTATTTTACCTGCAATACTTTACGAATAATCCAAAATTGGTCGATTTTTCCGTGCTACAACAATTCACATACAAAAAAAGAATGCAACCAACACGACGCAAAACAAATCGCCCAGCCTCCTGGACATTTCTTTCGAAGCATGCAATGCTTTACAATACATTGCAAGAGCTATTGTAAGTTGAAGCCCATCATCTTAACCACAGTGGAGCTTCAGCAAACTGCTGAATCCTCATGGCATGGAGTTCTCGGAGCGCCATCGCAATCCATTAGTCAAGCAAATTATGTAGGCTATATAAATGAAAATAAAATAACAAATTTAAACAATATATTTGTATATAAAGATACAAAGTGAAATTTAAATTTATCAAATCAGTTAAAGTTTGCATCGATTTTATACAAATATATTCATACAAATTTGAGGTCGACATGGCGATCCATGTCATTTGCAGTACATCGGCGGCATTCCATCGACATATTAGTCATCGCTGGTATGAAAGTTCTTGTCGACTATGTCGCGCGGCTGCCCAGGTCTTCTTTGTACTCTACTCGCGTGCGACATCCGACTGGATCTTGAGCGGGCTCTTCATGCCAACAATTTTGTCTTAAGCGTTGTTCATTGCATGGGAGGCCAGCGTGCATGCCTTGATCTCTGTCAAGGGATCCGGACCATTCCTCACAGTGGCGTCATATCTCCGTTCGTATCGCATCATTTGTCTTTTTTAAATGTCGTCGCGACGCATCGTTCTTGTAAATGTTGACCCTCGAGGCAACGTGGTGCCTTATTGTGTCCTTGACCAAGCACTCGCTGCTCGTGGCTACGACGTGGCAATCGCTACGGAGAAACGACTTCAAGACCTAGTCACAGTCGAGTTTGGGCTGTCGTTTCGCTGCATTGCCGGGGATGTGTGCGGTGGATTGTTTGATCGCGCGTTGCAAAAACGATTCCGCGTCGCGCGGGCTCTCAAATGCGTTGAGATGCTCAACGAGTGGAACGTCCGCCACCTTGATGAGCAAGCGATGCTGGCCTCGTACGTTGCAGCTCTTGACGGTGCCGACATCATCGTCTCTGGTGCGCAATCCATGGCGCAGAGTTACAGCGTGGCTGAAAGGAACAAAGCGACGTGGATCCCCCTCTTCCTTGGCAATTGCCCCCTTCCAACCTCAGCATTCCCCCATTGGATTGCCGCGAGCATTCCATTTGGATTCCTCTGTCCAAACAAATGGACGCACTCTGTTGTCGCATCTAAGACATGGCAGCACCAGCGTCAAGCCATCAATGCCTGGCGCGTCCAAGTCCTGGGTCTCTCGCCCATCCATACTCCTTTGGGAGTCCTGGACCTCGTCAATGCAAATGACAGCATTACCATGTACCAAGCGGCTTCGAAACTTCTCTGTGGCCCATCTAAGCACGTCCCGAGCGACTACCTGAAGGGGAAAGTTGTCTACAGTGGCTTTCTTCACCACGCAGACTCGCCGCAAAACCACACTACCCTCCAAGTACATCCCCCCCCCCTTGTCCATCCATCTAAAACCATGTCTTCTAGCGCTTCCTCAAGCTTGCGACACTTCCCGTCATCTCGATTTGCTTTGGCACCATGGCTCCTTTCGCATCGACGCGCCAGCTAGTTCAGTTTGCCGACCAAGTGGCCAAGCTAGCAAAAGACCAGTGCGTGCTCTTTGTCCCCGAGGCCAAGTCGAATTTGTCAGCTCTTGCCGCCAAGTACGCCGAGCGCCTCCACATTGAGCAGAGTCAACCACCGACATGGCTCCTCAGTCGCATGAGCTGCAACGTCCACCATGCGAGTTTAAACTCGACTGCGATGGCACTAGCTAGCGGCGTGCCACAGATTCCATGTCCTATGATGATGGATCAATTCCATCATGCCAATGAACTGCTTGCGCTTGGTGTCGCACCAGCCGTCGTCTACAAAGGCTCGCTTGATGCGCTAACCGTCGCTCGACATGTCCAGCGTGTTCTTGACAACCAAAGCGACATTCAAACCAAAGCGCGGGACAGGCGCGTTCGTTGCCACGGAGAGTAAAGGCGCCATCGATTTGTTTTGCAGAAGCATCGGCTCAACACCGAGAACTTTTGCAGCGTGAACGCAGAGAGCTCAACCCATTTTGACTGTTTCAACTCTTGTCTTTCGTTAGATAAACGAAAATGCTGACTTTTGTGGCGACGCTTGACGTCGAGGCGATTTTGGCTTGTTGGCTGGAGGTGCAGCAGCGGGTTGCTGCATAAAGCTGAACCCTGATGTCGAAGATGCTACTGGCGCAGCTGGTGTCATCGAGGAAGTTGTAACAGGCGCAGGCGCTTGCATAAAGCTGAAAGACGACACTGGTGATGTGGTTGGTGCAGTTGCACTGTACACTACCGGAGTTGGTGCTGCTGCTGCTGCTGCAGCCACAAAGGGAGCAGGGGCGGCTAAAATCGTCGGTGGCTGGTACACGACGTACGTTGGTGCAGCCACGACTACTGGTGCTGCTGGGGCTGCTACAGGCGCAACAAGTGGCTGGAGTGGAGGTGTGTCGACATCTGGCTCGACAGGCGGAGGTACGTACGCGGATTGCAATTTGATTGGGTGCATAACACGCGATCCGAGCATGAATTTCTTGAAGGTGAGCACGCGTTGGTACACGGAAGCCGATGCAAGGACGGGCCCAAGATCGGCAAGACTCAGGTGTTCGATCGAGCTGCCATTAATGGCGACGAGCAAACAGCCTGGACATATCGCTGGGTGAAGCTCAATGAGCCCTTTGGCTCCAGATGGAAGCGGCGCATATGAAGCCAAGATGGCAGAGTCGGGCACCGTGCGATCAAGGACAATACCCATCGGTCCAGGGGGCAATTCGACTTCGAGAATAACTTCACGGGCCATGCCTGCCTTTTTGAGTGCTTCGAATTCATCTCGTGCCGACACTGTCGGCTTTGGTGGCGTTGGCATCTCTTCCGACACTTCGCTCTGGCCATCGCTTTGTGAAACCATGTCGGATAAGTCAACATCAGGAGTGTCGACGGCCAAGCCGGCAAAGGCATCCGTGATACGGTCGGCAGCGCTAGCCTACAAGACATTAAGTGTCTGCAGACAAGAGTAAGAGGTCTTACCGATGATGAAGGTGGTTGAGAGGATGAACCAAATAAAGGAGTTGGTGCGGTGTTGGCATGACTGGACTTCCAAAACGAAAAGGCAGAAAAAGCTGCAGAAGGCTCTTCCGATAACGATGAACTTGGAGACGGAGGAGAGACAAACGAGAAGGCAGAATGAGGCGCTGGTGATGACGTGGCAGTTCGCTGGGGTGGAGCAGGAGCAGATGACGAGGTTGACTGGAGGAACGAAAACGCCGAGTCATTAGATGGAAAAAGCGGTGATGCAGCGCTTGTGGTTGTTGTTTGGCGTGGAGGGGAAAACAATGAAGATGACGGAGGTTGGTAGGCTTTTTGTGGAGAGCCAAGCAAAAGATCGCGTCTTGGTGGCGAACTGCCATACGACATGAGATCAGGCACGAGTCGAGCTTGCTGTTGCTGTTGCGACGGATGGCGGGTATTCGATCTGCGTCCGGAGGTCGAGTCTGTGTTGGAACTTACACTGCTTTGGCGGCTACGGGTCGCGATGTCCAGCGAAGGAGCTTCATATTGACCACGGTTTCCTTCCTCTCGGTCAGCCAGTTCAGGTTGCGATGTTGGGATGTGGTTATCCAAAGCGATGGCGAACTTTTCAGCGCGCGATTTTACCGTTTGCTTGGGATGTTGCGTCAAGTATTGGATCAGGGGTTTGCGCGCGCTAAAATAATCGAGATATGTCGACGCTGCACTCGTATTGCCAAGCGCGTCAAGGACAGCCAAAGCACGCGCAACTACTTGCCACAACCTGTCTTCCAGCTTGGACTCAAGAAGCTCGCAGACATACGCATGATCAATCACATTGACTTGACGGAGCAACGTGTTGAGGGCATCACGAGGCGGAAAAGAGCTCTGACCGACTGCCGAACAGAGTTCAGAGATCAAGACGAGTTCCGACACGGAAGACGAGGATGAAGACGACGAATTGCCAGTTTTCCACGGTGATTCTGCGTTCTTCTTCCACTTTTCCGCTTGCGATTCATACGAAGAGCGCACGGCTGCTTGGTTGTATTGGCCGCCGTACATGAAAAGGCAAAAAAGAAAATGACCAGCCTGGAATTAGTCTTAAATGTGAAATTTTCGGATCAAGTTGCGCGCGCAAATTGCGGCAAGCAATGGGACCCGACCCTGGTTTCTCACGCTTAGGTAGCTCTCCAAGCCCCATTTCTCGTCCATTTTCTCTTCCCCCTCGTCTGTATAGGTATACTATATTGCTTTCTCATCCAGATGTCGTTTACGTTGCGTCGTTCAGTGTCAAGATGGAGAAAACTTGGAAAGTCCAACCAACATTTGAAGGGAGAATTGTCTTCACTTGCTGCTTGGAATGATTGACATTAATCGGGGATAACATTAGAGAACGAGGGACTGCGCTCCTCAGACGAACGCGAATGAAGACATGCTTACGTGGCATCCAGGTGGTCGATTGACGTAATCGAACGACGAAGTTCCTTCTTCTCGAGAAATAGTGATGCAATTTATGCAGCCCAAGAAACGCGTATGCGACGAACATGGAAGCAAGAATATGAGAGCTTATATGGTATATTCTGGCTTCTCCTTGTTTGAAATGTGATGGCCTCTGGTGGCAGGATTTCCAGGGATTTGTTTGATCGTACAGGCATATAACACACTAATTTGGTCGAAGCCATTACCAACGAGCAGACAAACTTTGTTGACATCCAAGCTGCTGGGTTGTAAGCTCTTGCCATGTGCTCTTTTCTACAAGGCGTCATTGCGCTCTTCTTGATATGCCAACTGTCGTGTCATGGCGCTTCCTTTCGAGCAGGTGCGCATTTCTCCCATTTTGATGCTGTAAATAGCATTCTTAATCTAGATGATGCCAACGCAACGACGACGACAACAGCTCCTCTCCCACCGGCCACTAGCAGATTCGTGACCACTCGCATGCCAACGATGACTCCAGGTTTGACAACAAGCCTGCCAACAACAATTCCCTCAGTTACCCCAATGACTATGCTAATACCGGATACACCATGGCCTACTGCTTCTCCAGAGACCACTCCGACCCCAACAACAACAACACAGCGACCGATCTCGACTGCAAAATTCTTTCCAACGCAAACTCCAACACAAACCGTAACAACAACAGCCTTGCCTGCTTCTACAACATCCTATGTGCCATCGCCTTTACCAACCACATCGTGGAGCCCATCATCAACTCCAATTCCTCCAACGCCACCTCCGTCAACTTCTGCCCAGGAAACAACCCTGCCACCGACACCAACGACAACATTCGTACAGTCAAGTAGTTCGCCCAATGCCTATCAGTCCTACCCGACAGATCTTCCAATGAACAGCCCTCTCAATCTCGGAAATTGGCCATCGGCAAAACTCAAAGCCGCCGATATTTCATCGACATCGTCATCGCTTTCGTCGAGCCAACTCTCAACGACAGATACTGTCTTCCAAAACCTCCCAACAGCACTTATTAGCGTCGGCCTTGTTCCTCTCATTGCATTCTACATTGGGCTATGGGTCCCTGCCATGACCGGCGCGCCATGGCTACTGCCACACACCGTTTGGGCTATTCAAACTGTGGCAGCAATTTCATGTGCCAATTTTGGTTCAGCGGGCCATGTCGTCCCCACGTCATTGCTTCACTCGACTGATGGCCTCAGCTGGCTCCTATTTCTGGTGCCAGGGGATACATCTAATCGAACTCTCTATCTTGGCCGAAATCTGCTGGCGCATGAATTCACAGGCGTGGAATCTTTTGCGCTCCGTCGTGCCTTGGATGAACAACATCTATTTGGTCGGTGTTGGCTTGGAATTGCTGTCATTGTTGGCATTCTTGTCTTATTTTATGCTATTACTTGGGCTATTGCACGGTACACGGAAGGCACAGGACCAGCCATGGCCATCATCCAACACCGTCTTTGCATCCTCTTAGCCCTTGTTGCAACGCTCGCTGCATTTCCACTCTCCATGACCGCAACATTTGAAATCCGCCAAGACAGCCACACCATTGGAAATCCTCATGCGTCAGCGATCCTAGCTGGTTTGACATTGGTAGGATTGGTCATTGGAGTGTTTGGCCTTGGCGTGCGTCTTTATGCTTACCACCAAGATGAATTCGAAGCTGCGAAAGCCACGACGACTTGGTTGCCTTGGATCTATGGATGCGTGGGCTATCCAAAACGCCTATGGGCTCTGGCACCGTTGGTGCTCCAAATCATTTGTGGAGCGCTAGTCGGAGGCTTGTCGTCCCTGGCCGTAGGGTTTATCATTGTGGTGTTCCATGCCACCTTTATAGCCGTGATTTTAGTACCAAAGCTCTACTCAACGGAGCGCCAAGCTTACATTATTGCTGCGGTTGAAAGCGTCGTTGCGTTTGCATGGCTCTGTGCGAGCATTGGCGCCGCATTCCATGGTCAAGATGCAAGTGGGCTTGGTTATACAGTCGTAAGCATCTTGCTGGTGGCCATTGCTGGTGTTGTAGCGTACCAAGTGATGCTTGTCTGGTCTGCCTGTGCGTCGTACACTCCAGCTGCTCTCGCGCAGGCACACCTTCGCCGTCGACGTCGCCAACAAAGAAATGAGGCAGCTGCAGCCGAAGCTGCCGAGAGGCGGCAACGGCGTCGAGATCGTCGTCGCCGCAGGGAAGAACGACGTCAAGAAGTCCAGGCTATGGTCTAATGTAAGTCAGATTTAGACTTTGCGTTACACAAGTGAAAAGACGACAATTCTAGTCGTGGCCGTAGACTTTCATGCCAAAGACAATGCCGGCAAACAAGCATGCGACGTGGATGAGTGGGTTCCAGTACTTGTTCTTGGCATGCTGGTCCACCTCGTCGCTGAGCGATTGCTTCTCCGACACGACAGTATCGTGTGTCGATTGAAGTTTCTGGAGCTTCATGTTGACATCCTGCCATCGTGCAGTGATCTCGGCGACTTCTTGCTTCAAGTTCTTTTCTTGCTTGGCCCAATCCTTGTCTTGTTTGGTGCGTTGCTTGGAAGCTTTCGCGATTTCTGCTTGCAGCGCAGCTTTTTCTTCTTCGTACTTGACCTGGGAAGCTTGATGCTGTGCCGTCACTTTTTGCGTGTTGGCCACTTCGAATTCCCATCGCATGGTCAGATCTGCTACTTGCTGCTTCCACTGCTTGTCCTGCTCGGCTTGGCGGGTCTCCAACTGCTTAATCTTTTCCGCCCACAGAGCCTTCTCCGTCGTGATTGCGGTAAGCGCGGCACGGAGCTCCTTTTCGACCACACTCTTTTCTTCGTGTTTTGCTACCACGTCCGCGTGGTTCGATTCCAACTCCTCCAATTTCGCCACTTGTTCTTCCCAACGGGCAGTCAATTCCCGCACGTGGTGAGCTGATGTAGCATCGCGATCGCTGAGTTGACGATTCAGTTCGTTGTATTTGGTTTCCCACATATCCTTGTCAGCACGCAGTTTAGACGCCTCTTCAAGATGCGCAGCCTCCAAGGCGGCTTTTTCGTCTGTAAGGCTGGTCACTTGGATGTTCAACGCCGATTGAGTTTGCGTCAACTGCTCAATAGTGGCTTGTTGCGTTCGAATCGTGTCGTTGTGGGCAGCTTCTGCCTCTCGACTGGCTTTGAGATCAAGTTCAACGGCGCTAAGAACCTCAGCGTGTTCTTTGCGCAGCGCAGATTCTGCAGCAGCAGCTTTTTCACGATCCTAAGATCATGTTGGTATCATAGGATGACTGCAACATGTTCGTACCTCTTCCTGCGTCATAAGAAGTTGCTCGTTTCGGTTCTTGAGCAATTCAATCTCAGCACGCAATTCCTCGATCAACGAGTTGGCTTGCGTAAGTTCGTCCTCAACATTGACAAGTTGCGTTTCAACTTGGTCGAGCTTTTGCTCAAGCTCTTGCTTCTCTTCGTGGACAGATTCGTAGTCATCCGTGACAACATTCATTTCGCGCTTGAGATCACGGAGCTTCTGCTGCAGTGCATCGATGGAACGATCGCGCTCCGAGACTGCCTTGTCATATTCGCTCTTGTCGTTTGCAAGATGTCGTTCCATTTCCGCCAAGCGAGCAGTCATTTCTTGAATCGTTTGGTCCTTTGACGCAATAGATCGCTTCAATGGTTGGGCTTCAGCTTCCATGGTTTCGATGCGAGTATGGAGTTGGTTCGACTAGAGGACGTCATTAAAATGAAAGCACAAGAAAATTTGCTCGTACTTCTTCAGTCAACGCATCGACTTTGAATTGCAATTGTGGGCACACGTTGCATTCGTCCGGCTTACGTTTACGCAATTCGTCAAGTTCCTCTTGTAGGGCATCTTTCTCTTCGGCAAGACTCTCCACATCCGCCTGGGTGACGTTGAGTTCGCGCTTCATTTCGCGAATCGTGGTCTGCAACGAGTTGATCATCGTTTCGCGGTTGTCGAGATCTTCCTGCAACGCTTTCTTCTGCGCTTCCAACGAATCCAAAGAAGGTGGGCTGGGCTCGGGTTCGCCCTTCACTAATGGAAATTCCCGTCAGAAGACATCCTGCCCACACTCAAGTACCTGTACTTGCATCTTGAGCCATCGTAGGCGCTTTGTGAAATGGGCGTTGGAGGATACATCCCTTTCTTTTCGCTCAAAATGAAATAATAAATTAATTCCAAAATATCACAATTTTATTGAAAATTTGAAGATAAAAGTCAAGTAATTATGCTAATTATTGTGACCAGGGCGGTGTGTGTGGTATGTTTTTTGTATCTTTTTTCACTCACTTGCATCGAGTATGTGAGCCCACGGCACGAGATTGAGGACAGCGAATGAATCGGCTGCATTTTAACCATATCGATTCGAATCGTGGCAATCAGTCAGTTCAAATACCGTACACGGAGGACAACGCAAGATGCGCCAGAGCCACGTCAGATCTGAGTGGAGGTGGAAATGCACATATTTTTGTGTAAAACCTCTCAAAATGTATATCCATGTCATTCTTGACCGTCCACTCGCCTTGCAGTTGGAGAAAAACGGTGAATATTGATACGTACATGTACATCTACTGTAGGTATTATTGAAAAAATGCAATGCGCTCACGTTGATGCATTGTGCCCCTGGAGGAGCATACACTTGTGACCGGTATTCAGACTCAATGCATGTGCGTTGTGAGGTGAATAAGTGCATTCCACGCCGATATGGGAAACACCAGGGTCAGATGAATGGAATAATCAGTTGAAAGGAAGCCCCATAAATTATATAAACTTAGAGGAAGTAATAGTTTATCAAGGAGTATGATTATATGCAGAACAGAAGTGTATGCATGTTGTCGCGCACTTTGCCTCACCTAGAGCAATCAAGGACTTCTCTGGAGGGAAAATAGAGCTCATTAGCTCATTTACTATACCTATGCAGTCCCTATAGCTTCTCTTGTGCAGCAAGTTGTCAACGTTGAGAACACTTTAACTTTGATTTCATGGCAGATGCAGCTGTGAAAGTCTGAATGCTAATAATTAGCGCAATGTCGAGAGTGATCAATACCTCCACGTTTAGACAGAATTTATTGAGAAGTTAATTTGGCGTACAAGGTCTCTCATCAAAGCTCAGGCTCGAGTGTGGAAAAGCGTCGTAAATCGCATCTTCAGCTACCGGTATAAATATATAATTTCTCACAGGATTTCAATTGTTGCAGTAGTCACTGTCGGTTTACATCATGCAGTATTTTGAATTCTTCACAAGTGGGTGTAGCTCATACTGTATGGCTTAGGCCCATCTTTACGCTTGAAGGGGTGGATGTCCCGCCTCAACCTCGAAGTCTTTCGAATAGAAGCACACGGGGATCCAAAAGGTCTTGCAGACTTGAAATGAATGATCGAAGTCCAAGTGAAAGTCTGTATAAATTTTTGATGAAAATTCCAATGTTTCTTTTCGATATTCGGTTAAAAGTCAAAGAAAACGACGTACAAATGTTGTCGTAGAAAATACGTTTAAACGTAATTTCAACGGTAAAGACGCGTTTGTTGTCTGGAATTGTGTTGGAAAATGTCATGTCCAGTGGATCATAAAGGTGGCGCCACGGAAACAACGGCCAACGCGAGCGGATGTCCTGTTGATCATTCATCCAAGGCAAATGACATGGGAGATTGTCTCGTGGACCATACCACATTGACAAAATCCGGCTTGAATGCGCTCAATTTGATGGAACCAGCTGACCAGCGAGCAGACCCACAGCAAAAAGTACCCCTGAGCACACACCGCGTTGCCTCGACGATTCCGATGGGCTCTTACGTACCAGCGCATCAAAGCGAAGGTCAGGATACGTGGCAGTACCCTTCCGAGCAGCAGTACTTCAACGCGATGAAGCGCAAGGGATGGGATCCACAAGAACGCGATATGAAAGTCATTGTCAGCATCCACAACACGATCAACGAAAAAGGTTGGGCGGAAGTCGTCGAGTATGAAAGAACGCTCCATCCTGAAGCGTACGAAGGCAATGCTATGCCAAAATTGGTTCGATTCATGGGCCGACCAAAAGACTTGACACCCAAAGCTCGACTTCTCAACACGTTTGGCATTGCCAACCTTCCTTTTGACCGTCACGACTGGATTGTTGACCGCAATGGCACTGAAGTCCGCTACGTGATTGATTTTTACACAGGTCAGCCCACCCCTGGCAAGCCCATTTCCGTCTACTTGGATGTCCGACCTGCCCTAGACAACGTGGAAAACGCAGTTGATCGACTGCGCATGCAATTCCAAAAGACGATCATGCCCATGCTTCCCTTCCGAGGCATGCTCTGGAACGACAAGAAGAATTAAATGCATAAAGATGATCTCAAACGTTTTCTCTGATATCATGTCCTGTCTTACAATGCAGCACCTTGCAAGTCCCTTCGCTTCGCACAGGCAACGAGGTGGTTTATCAGCTTATTTTTTGGCGCTAATTTCGAACCCCTGGACAGCCAGGAGACCCCAGAGCGCTTAGTATCTCCAATTTGGATCTATGGTAGTCTAATGAAGGTAGAGAAGGGCTATGGACGAGCCGAGAGAGATGGCTCACGAGTTGTACTTCTCTGCCTTCACTTCGTTTTGTTCTTTTTATGCCTGATAGAATTCTATCATTTAAATAAATGATCATTTACTAGTACTACAGGTAATACAGATCAACAATTTATAAATTATTATGGATAAAGTTTATTTTTCTGACGTCCACGGACGGCACAAGCAATTTGCTTTAATGTCGGAGAGTCTCTGTCATGATAAAAGTACATGAAAATATATTAAATTTATTGTGACGTGTCCCCAAGGAGACTGTGTCTTCCAAAATGGCGAGCGGGAATGATGTCTAACTCTATTTGTTCCAACAAATTAGAGATTTTTTTATGAATAAATTGATATTTTCTCGAATTCATTATTTATTCATATATACGCACCTTTTCAAAGCATCAAGTGCGTATTTTAGAAGAAACGCACCTCATGCATGCGACGGTTCCACAGTCCAGAGATGTCATCGAACGATGTGAACGTCAAGGTAGCGGTGCGCTGTCGGCCGATGAGTGCCAAGGAAGCTCAAATGGGCTCCAAAACCATCATCAAGGTCGTCGATCAGAGTATTGAGATCGAGAACCCCGCAGACGCGGTGGACGACAAGAAGTTCACATTCGACTATGCCTACTTTACCGACTCAACCCAAGCCCAAGTGTATGCCGACGTTGCGCAGCCGCTCGTCGACCAAGCCTTTCAAGGATACAATGGAACGATCTTTGCATACGGCCAGACTGGCTCGGGAAAGACGCATACGATGATGGGCTCGGGAGACGACCATGGCATTATTCCGAAAATGAACGAAGATTTGTTCAAGTACGTCCAACGAATGCGTTCAACCTTTTCTCATGGGATAACTTGATAGACGTGTGGAAGCACAGACAAACGAGACGACAAAATACCTCATCACGGTCTCGTTTTTGGAAATCTACAACGAAGTGATCAAAGATTTGCTCAATCCGTCCGACAAGGTGCTGAAAATCCGGGAACATCCCGACATGGGCATCTACGTCGAGCATCTGGCCGAGGTATACCTCTTTATCTGATGGAAACAGTGGATTCACGATGGATTAATCATGTAGCTCGTTGTGCGTGAACCTGCCGATGTTACTCGGTTGATCGAAGAAGGCAACAAGGTCCGACAGGTGGCGGCGACCCAAATGAACGAACGGAGTTCGCGGTCTCACAGTTGTTTTACGATCAAAATCGCATCGAAAACAGTCGAGCAACTCAAAGACATGACACGGGAGACAATGATGAATGCCAAAATCAACTTGGTACCTCTACTCATTCGCTACCTGGCTAATTTCATGTCTAGGTCGATTTGGCTGGATCTGAGCGCGCCGCCAAGACTGGCGCAACGGGCGACCGCTTGAAAGAAGGTGCTGCGATCAACAAGAGCTTGTCTGCCTTGGGGAATGTGATCAACATGCTCGCTGATCGGTCCAAGAAGGGTCATGTGCCTTATCGTGACTCGAAATTGACGCGATTGCTCCAGGTAGACACATTCACCACTAGCTGTTCCATAAGATTGACCACGATGGATGTAGGAATCTCTCGGTGGCAACTCGCTGACAGTCATGATTGCTGCTGTCTCGCCAGCAGATTACAACTACGACGAGTCGCTTGGGACGCTGCAGTACGCCAACCGCGCTAAGTCCATTAAAAATGCCACACGAAAGAACGAAGTACGTCTTACATTGTCGTGCTGCCACGTCATTAACATTCTCGTACGCTGTAGGACGTAAATGAGAAAATGATTCGTGAACTCCGTGAAGAAATTGAGCGGCTGCGGCAAATGGTTCAAGGCAACGCGCTTCAAGCTCCTCAAGCTAACCCTGAAGCGCTACATGAAATGGACGAAATGATTGCCAACTTGGAGCGAGCAAAGCAACAGGTGGACAAATTTTCTATGATGTTTTCTGAAGGCTGATCCTCCATCGATGCTAGTCCTGGGAAGAGAAGGAACGCCTCGCTCGATTGTACGAAGAAGAACGACAGAAGAGCTTGGCCAACGAGAAGAACATCCTTGCCTTCATGCAGGTACTTCACTTCCCTTGGCAACAAAATGATGCTCATTCATGACGTCTAGACGGTCAAAGAAGAAAAGATTGACGGCATCAAACGCGTCAAAGCTCTGCACCAGGTAGTTTTAAGTTGTCAGGAAGCCTTTATCATGGCGTTAGGATAAAGCTCGGTTAGCTAAAGCTTTTCGAGACCGCAAGGACAAATACAGCTCCATCAAGCTCAAGCTCCAGCAGGATATTCAAGCATACCAAGAGGCATTGAAGGTGAAAGACGACGGGGCAATCCAGCCGCTCCTCAAGAGTATCGAGACGACGAAACAAATGCTCATTTCAGAGCGGGATGCACTGGCGTCGCTGAAAGACCAACAGAAAGAAATTGAAACCAAGATAGTGCGCCTCTCTATCTCCTAGATTTGAAATTGACGTGCAAATTGTAGCTTGAGGAAGAAGCTGACATTGCTGCAAAGAGCGCCGTGCTGCAGGAGAATGAAAAGCTACGACAAGTACGACGTAATGGCCCTCGTCGATTGCTTACATTGTCCGTCGTAGGCGATTCAAGAAGACGAACGAGCCAAGATGCAGCAGGAGAAGGAATCGTTTTTAGAGCAAGCGCTAGCAGATGAAAGGTCGACTGCCGGATTGCGAAATTCCCCGTTTTTTATCGTGAATTAGGCAGCGACTGCATGCCCAAGCCGAGGACGAGCGGATTAAGCTTGAGCAGATTTTGTCAGAGAGCGTGGACAAGGAGAAGCGACTGGCAGAAGAAGTCGTGCGGCAGCGAGAGCGGTCAATCGCAATAACCGAGGAGATGCATCGCATGAAGCATAAATACATGGATGAGCAGACCCGGACGAAGAAGCAACTGCAGGAAATGCTCCATGGCCTTCAAACCCAGTGGCTCCACGAGAAGAAACACATGGATGAGAAGTTTGTCGAAGCGATGAGGCTCCTGACGAAAGCTCACGCTGATATTGTCTACCTGACAAAGAAGAACCAAGCGTTGGAGAAACAGCTCAAAGACGCTTTAACGTATGAACACCCCGTGTGACGCCCCAACCACCACTATGTAAAGATTTGCATTGACTAAGCGACATGTCTTTTGGTCCCTCATTGTCGTTGCTCGAGAGTTCGTTAGCCACGCTGAAGGCGATAGGTTGCGCCAACTGTGCCACTTGGTTCATCGCGCCCAGGGTGCGACGCCTGCCAAAGCACGTGATCATCATCGGTAGCCATATCGCCCCATGTGGCCGCTCATATTGGACTTCGCTTGAATGTTGCATCCATGGGTACCGCGCTTCATGACGCCATATGCCATATCCCTGTGGGAAGAAGACGTTCTTCGTCCTGCCTGCATACTTGAAGCCTTCGACAGAGGTGATATCCCCATTGACCTCGACCAACGTCGACATGCAGGAGTTTCTTCCACACAAACTAGGTATCCCGCAGACAATGACGGCGACGACAGAATGACCAAGGTGGCTTTGCTTACAGCGAAAGGTGCCATCAAGTATGATGGCGTTTACTGAGTATGTATGCGGCATCTTGTGGTTTATCGAACCACCAGCAGGCATCCACGTCACGACAACCGAAATCAACCGTTTGTATACATTTCAAATGTCCCACCATTCAAAATATCCATCCAAATCCACAAATTCCCATTTATTCTATTTTTCTAGTAATTAAATAAATAATATCCTATTATTTGTAAAAGGCTATTGAACTATTTATTTGAGCGAAATAGATGGGATAAGTGGTGGAAAATTGCTAGAAAGTCCAGACAGGTGTGCGACGGTTCCACTTTGTATTTTGGTCCCGTTTACAATATGTAACCATTTGGTGGTCCGTCTACCAGATACGACGCTACGACTATAACGAAAAAGGAACTAAATTTCTTAAATAGGAAGTCAGGGCTACAATAATTCTACATGCTAATAATGATCGTGTCGTCCAGGAGCGTGGCTGGCGCGTCCAAGAGGAAACCACATGGATCTTCTTCAAGCGCAGCCAAAAACGACTGATGCGCTTCGTCGAGGGCGAGTTTCTCGGCGGGTGTCATGACAAAGAGGTCGACTTGGTTGAATTGAAAGCCTTCGGGGGTCGCATCGATGCGAGTGGGGGAGGCAAGAGGATCGTCGAGTTCGAGGAATTTGTCGTCGAGCAGTGAGTGCGAGGAGGTTTCGTATGGCGCAAATCGCTTCATGCGTTTCTTTCGGTCGAGTTTCTTTTGGTTCAAGTTTGCCTTTTCACGATGGTAGTCGCACAGCTTGTGGTCCTTGCCATTGCGTTTCATCGCGCGCATGTTGAAGCACTTGCCAGTGCGGTAGCCGCATTTGTCAGCCAAACTTGTGGCTTGTGGGTAGTAAACGACCGATGCCGAGTCGGACGCGTCGTCGTCGCTGTAGCCAAGGACCGAGTTGTAAAATGTATCGGCTTGGAACGTGTTCATGTTTGTGATGTGAAGCAAATTGGAAACTGCCGTCCACGCTGAAAGCCACAACCAAATCAAAATATGTAGGCTTGAAAAACCGATCGGGATGTTCCTAACGAGGGTCGCGTTCGACGAAACCAGCTGGCCCATTGAAGGTTCAACTTGAATGTGGCGGCAGCCATGTCAATGAGAATGTCATCGCCGAGCCTCCAAGGCTAGGCTAGCTCGCCCTAGTGTCGAGGCGTTGAGTCGCCCTTATACCGTGGAGATTTCCATCTTTTGTCAGCCGATCCTCCTCGCGACATCGTCCATCATATTGAATCCTGGCATGCTATAGGAAGGCCGCACCCGACGACCAACAGTGCTTGCTGCCTCCATGCACCCCTCGTGGAGAGTTCGACTGTTTGCTAAACACTTTGCTGAGGCCAACTCCCGATGGAGATTACATGACCAATCCGGATAACTTTATCCGGGTGATTGGATTCGCTTACATAGTACACTGCCAACCTCTACTGCTTGGACTCGCATCGAAGTCTTTCACTCCACGAAGTGCTTGAAAATGGTGAAGACAACACTGCATTTGTACTGCAGCTCGTATGTGATATCTGAGAGCGTACCTTTGACTTAATGCGGAATTATTTGGAGGTCTTCTTTCGAAGGGTACTGATTAAGGGAATTCTAGAAGAGCGAGAAACCACCTCTTGAGCGGATTCATTGATCTCACGACGACAAATGGGTAGAAAATACTCGTTGTTCCAAGCTTGCGGTGGGATATCTACTGTGGCTCAAAGGAGACGTCCAAATCAACGGCGCATTCGAGGCGATTCAGAGGCACGGGACAGAGGCATTGGCATGCATGTTTCCACCCCGTCAGAGGCCAACTGGCTGTGTCCAGTATGCGCGATTCTCAAGTTGAGGCTCTGCGGGGGGCCATGACTGAAACTAAGACTGCAAGGGATTGTGTTTCCAATCAAACTTGTAGCTCGAGGGGCCTTTCTTTTCTGAACATGATCGGCGTGGAGCGTCTCACATAAAAGGGGCGCCATCGATTGTGTACGCCCCCTCGCTTGTCAATAAGAAGCCATGGTTGACGTGCTGCCCTGTGGGACGATTCGTCGTTTAAGAACGCCTTCCAAAAGTGCACATCGTTCGACAAAAAAGTGTCCAATCTATTGGTCACCGGCGTACAGTATTCGATTGCAAACGGGTCCAGCCGAGCTAGAACAGAACTCATCACGTGAATGTAATCGCCATTCCTTCCCCCCGTGAACAGTAGGATTTGCCAGCCATCAAAGTGGGAAAAGGTGCACTAATTCCTTTGTTCAAACTCGTGGAGAAACCCAAGCAAGACTGTCGTCCAGCCAACGGTAGTGATAATGATCAAGGTCTAGTTGGTGGGGGGAAGTTTGATGTTGATAGCCGCCCCAACACCCCCTTTGGTATGTCAATGAACGCCCTTCCCACTGACACTGATACTGATCCTCGATCTATTTCTACTTGTGCGTCCGAATCACAGTGGAGCATTCCAAAGAACACGTTGCACTGTTTGGAAAACGATATATCCATATGGAATCAAAGTGGGCGTGGATCGCCCCACGTCGTCGAAACGTTGCCTTCCTATTGCGCAAACGAGATCTGGCTTGTTTTCCATGAAAGGGGCACACACATACCGAGTGCGATTGAGCCAGGCGCGGCAGTCTTCAATGAAAACTTTCTTAGAATCGCTCCAGTTTTGGCATCTGAACCCCCTGAACGCTCCAACATTGTATGCTGCGGCTTCGAAAACAAGCAGAAAATGTAATCTGCACTTTGGCATATAATATATCACCAAGCTATTTTGTTCATATAATCTCATAGAATATTTTGAAAGTTGTTACCACTGCTACCTTGGAAAGCCACTCGTTCCACCTACTCTTGGACGAACATTGAACGCATAATGATCTAACTTAGTTAGGAATACAGCCTTGGATGCATGGAGAGACTCATGAACCGGTTTTTTTAGGATAGACAAGTGTTGATTAGAAGATATGATATTATGAGCGGTATGTTGCGAGGTCGACAGATATAATATGAGCAAAATGGCCATTCTGGTGATATATTTTGTATGTGGGTGAGACATATCCATGTGGTGAAAGCATTGTGGCCTGTGGTGTTCCTCGCCTCTATTTGACAAGCAAACAGACAATGGCAACTGGTATTGATGTGCGCCCAACCTTGGATTGACAGCGTTAAGCGCGCGGAGCACACAGCTCATGGCGTGGTAATGCGTTGGTTGGACATTTCAAAATTGTGAAATAGCGGCGGACGACCGACGTTGAATCTGAAAGAGGCGACCGCAAGAGATCCATCACATGCACGCCGTATATATTTGAATCTTGGTCGCCGTGTTGCTGAATGAGATGAGGTTGGAAGATAATCCATCAAGAGTGTTATGGGAATGAAAGATCTGCGGCCAGAACAAGCTATACAAGTGATGACTCGTCATGCAAGCTTCAGCTGCCTGCGAGGCTGGACACAACTGGCTCCCAGCTGCTAAAACAAATCTGTTCCTTGAAGCTCCCCATCTCATGTCTGCGCCTGCCCGTGGCCGCCTTCATAGATGGTACTGCTCATGTGAACCGCAACGTTCGCTTCACCTGAGCTAGCTTCGTCGCGGTCTTCGCCTTGACCAAAAAAGTCGCATATGCACACGAGAACATTCAAACACTCGCGTTCGCTGTCTGTTGGCGCTGTGTCTCGCGCGATCCAGCACCATCGAAAGATATCACGCACACAAGCATCCATCTCGGCAACGAGGGGCTTCTCCAAACGGGCTAAGAGGCCATACAACCAAACTGCGCGGAGGCGGGACACGCGAGGAATGTCCTCGGCATCGTCCGTGTCCTCGAGCCAATTCAACATGGTATATAAAAGACGCTGGGTGAGCACTTGATCCATTTGAAGCAATATTTTGACGGCTGGGGAGTTTGCAGTGAAGAAAGCTCGCCATTGAGCTTCCTCGCTCATTTTGGGGAACGTTAGATTGTCCAGTCTATCTTGTCTGGCAACAAGTGTGGCTTCGACATAGGTGAGATACTGTCGGAGATCGGCAAATTCAGAGAGCACTTGCATTCGAGCAGCAGGGGAGAGTGCTAGATGCGCTGGAAACGGAGGCAACGTTGGCAAAAAGAGCGCTTGCAATGTGTTGGGTTTCGGTTGGGCAATCACAACATCGGCGGTCGTGACGTCAGGAAGCGATGCTGCCTCGTTGCGGACGCGCCACATGTATTCCTGAGCATCTGCAGGGGGAAACTGAGCTGCAGCACGAGCTTTGTACTCCCGGACAACGTCTGGAGGGATATCAGCGACCGGCAGCAGACCTTGGTTCTCGTCCATATCAACAAACCAAGCCACACAATAAGAATTTCACCCAACCAATCACAATCAAGCTTGTAATACAATGGGAGTGACCAGACCAGGAAGTCCCTGAAGTAAGTTTAAGTTGACGAGTCGATCGTTTTCCTCATAGACAGTGAGCTCCATGCCTTCGTGAGCTACTTGACCCCTTTGGATATCCAACCAGCAAGTGGAAATGCACTAAAGTATAGAGAGAGGTGGTTTCCAGCCCCAAGGATGACTATTAAAAGGGGAAAGGTTTACTCGTATACATGCCAACTAGCCATTTCAAACAAGCCCTATTACCAAGCTCATCAATGCGGTTGACGTCCCTGACTACCATGAGAGGTTGTTGTTCCTCGGCGAAAGAGAGGGATGGCATTGTTGACCTCATGCCAAAACCCCTCCACAGATACCAACTTCTATATCACCACGATGGCTACAATTGAATCATGCCTTGGAGCATCGTGGACAACATTCAAGCCGAGAAAGAGGTTCCAACAGTGTAATTGACATCGAGACGAGCTCAGACAATGAAGTGAGACCCTTCTCTCTCTGTAAATTTCCCCACATTGGAAGCTAAACTTTCCAGCTCAACGACTCGGCAAATGGGGGGAAATAACACTTCGACGAGGCTCTCTCTGCTCATCGTTCGCCGCCTCTATCATTTTGATGAAAACTCGATTCGGTCCGAGGAAGGGGGGCAGTGTGCAGTCTAGGAAACTTAACCCTTTGGGCGGTTGGTACTAAATAATACTACGTAGTATTTAATACCAACCGCCCAAAGGGTTAAGTTTCCTAAATTACTCTCGTACTTACGTGTTGCGTTAGAGCTTTAAGTAATAGACTAGGGTGAGGCCAGGGCTACGCCCCTGGGTGGAGCGTTTTGCTTTGGAAATAACAAAGATTTGCTCACACACATGAAACGTTTGAAGCCATACTATGAATTTTGAATTTGATTCAGGCCCAGTTCGAAGTAAAAAAATAAGTTAACGCCGAGCATTCTGATTGGCTACTGTTGACTGACGAATATTTTTTTTTCGTCAGGAGATAAATCATGTCCTGACCAAAGTGTATATATTTGTAAGAACATGATAACGTTTGTTAGTTATGGATGAAGTTTTATGGAGTCCTGACTATTCTAATGCTTCTTGATACACAATGTTTTTCGTGTAGATTCCAGGCAGTCCATCGTACTGTCCATTGGCGACCAAGCTCCTTGGATTGTATAAGATCTCGGCCCACCGTTGCCGTGAATAATTTCTTGGGTACCAATAGATGTAAAGGCAAAGAGGGCGTTGTACCGGCGAGTGTTATTGACAAACCCTCTGGTTTTGAACAAAGCAATGTATTCGCGAAACTCGGGTGTGTCAGGCCAGGTAGCAACAGGCAGCACCCCAGTGCCTCCACCGCAGCAGTCCTTTTCTTCGCCTGGCCAAATCTTCGCTTCGCAATGGCGGCAAATCGAACGCTGCTCAATAGTATGAAGAGGCACCAATGATTCATCGAAGTCATCGAAACTGACGCGTGCACTGTTGTGATCATTCTTCTTCTTCGGGCGACCCTTGGGTTTATTCCGGAGACTTAATCCTTGCTCGCGAGGAGGTACATCAATCAAATCCACATCCACGTTTAGCGGAGGATAAGCATTTGCCAAGGCAAGTAATTGATTGTCAGTGTTGCAATCCACATTTCCATCGGAAATATCTTCTTCCTTGGTTTCTTCTTCACCTCCTTCATTCATACGGTTAGGTTGTAGCGCAGCATAGATCCTTCGATTGTCAACTCTGCGCTCGCGATCTTCTTGCTCCTGAACTGCCAGAATCTTGAGATGATGGTCACTTTGAGCGTGAAAATGGATTCCGTCTTCCCCCTCCTTGGTTTCCTCTTCGTCGCTCTGATCCATGTCCGTATGGTGCAAAATGATGGCACCCCGCCCTTGATTCGCAACCTCAGTGTTGTGCTTTTTTTCGCGAGCACGTTTGTTGTATTCCGCCTTCTTGGATCTTTTCATAGCCACCTCTTTGTCGAGTCTTCCACGATAGCATGCCGTTTCTTTTCGCGAGCACGATTGTTGTACTCCGCCTTTTTGGATTTGTCGACCTCTTCCAGGAGAGCTTGCCGTTTCGTTTCGCGAGTACGTTTGTTGTACTCCGCCTTTTTGGATTTTTCCATTGCCACCTCTTCGTCGACTGCATCCAGGAGAGTTTGCCGTTTCTTTTCGCGAGCACGTTTGTTGTACTCCGCCTTCTTGGCCTTTCTCATAGCCGCCTCGTCGTTGATATTGCCCTGATTCAAGGCATCGTCATCCACAGCTCGGCCATTAGCTCCAGTTGATGTAGACTCTTGTTCGGTAGCATGCACTTCATTCCGCTCTGCTTGCTTCCCAGGTTCGGAGTTATCGATCGCATGTCCTTGATTGTCATTGTCATGATTGCCATTGCCTTTGCCTTTCTTAGAGGCCGAGTAGTTGTTATTTTCTATGCAGAAAACTGTGTCAGACAAATGTTCATACAAAAACATCAACATAAAAATGATAATGCGATTGGATCGTAAAAATACTGTGGATATGTGTCCCGCCACTTAAGCTTAACATAATGTGGTTTGCCAGAAAATACTACTCATTTCTTTCATAAATCGTACAGAGTTCGCGGTACTTATTAAACATCACATTGTTTAATATCGCTTATTGAACTCGTACATCCAATGAGTTGAAACTTTGATACTGGGTAATACACCTGCTAAGTATCATGAAACACCCCTGAAGTGATTCATGATACTCGCCGTAGGCCCACTATCAACAGTGGTACTCCGTCAAAAAAAGTAGCACCATCAGTTGCAATAGTGGTAACCAACGTTTCACATTGTCCCCTTACTGTAAAAAGTTGAACTATGGGGAGAGGATTTACTCGTCCAAAGTCAATATGAAAATACAGTAAAAACACACGTTTTAGCTGTCCCTGGCTGCTCTATGAAAATGTCCGGTATTTCGAGCCAAAAAGGCCCTACTTCGTAACATTCGATATGTGTTCGCCTTTCGGAGTCCAAGCCTCTGGCCAGGGTATGGCTTAAAGTGGCAGAAAGGGCTCGTCACCCTACTGCACAGTGTGTTGACGCTTATTCAGCGGCCTTTTCTGCCCGAGTGAAGCTATCCTAAGACATGCATCTCACCTTGCATCGTCCCAGAAAAACTCAACAGCCATTCAATCGTCTTTGGCAGGTATTATTTTAAATAGTAGGACAATATTTTCATTTTGTATGTGGAGTTGTTTGATCATTAATATTATCGACAACTGCCACGTCCAGCATCATGGGTTACATCGTGACAAAACATGACACCAATTATTGAGGAACACACCAAATAATTGACAAATGGATATTTGCCTTGGATATCGGGCAATACAACCTTGAGTGGTCAAATTAGTTGATGTTGATTGGAAGTGCTGACTACTATGAACGAACTTGTCTCAAATTACTCTTTTTTTTACTTGGCGTTTGCATGTAAAAATTGCTCATTTTTGTACTTGGAATTTGTATGTCAAAATTAGTCATTTTTGTACTTGGAATTAGTAAATAAAAATTGCTCATTTGTTGACTTGACGTTTGTATGTGAAAATTACTCTCGTACTTAGTCTCGTACTTACGTGTTGCGTTAGAGCTTTAAGTAATAGACTAGGGTGAGGCCAGGGCTACGCCCCTGGGTGGAGCGTTTTGCTTTGGAAATAACAAAGATTTGCTCACACACATGAATCGTTTGAAGCCATATTATGAATTTTGAATTTGATTCAGGCCCAGTTCGAAGTAAAAAAATAAGTTAACGCTGAGGATTCTGATTGGCTACTGTTGATTGACGAATATTTTTTTTTCGTCAGGAGATAAATCATATACCCAAGTTCAGATTGCACAATCTGTGCGATCGATGAGTAGATCGAGGTCATCGTTGGTTGACAACCACGTACTTCTTCATCTTGTAATATTGTAACGTTGAATCTAAGTATTAGGTGCGTAGTTTGGGGTTAGCTAATCTCGAGGATTTATCGTCCAATTCATCGGTACGATGCAATTGGACTTGATCCAGGAAGTCACGGCAATTCCACAACAACACAGTGTATATATTTGTAAGAACATGATAACGTTTGTTAGTTATGGATGAAGTTTTATGGAGTCCTGCCTATTGTAATGCTTCTTGATACACAATGTTTTTCGTGTAGATTCCAGGCAGTCCATCGTACTGTCCATTGGCGACCAAAAACTTAATGTTGCCTTTTGCTTGGGCTCTTGACATGGCGACGTAAAGCTGTCCATGCGAGAAGACAGGTTCTGGAAGGTAGACGCCCACGTGAGAAATCGTTTGACCTTGAGCCTTGTGAATCGTCATTGCAAAGGCAACTTGAACAGGAAATTGTCTTCTGCGTAGCTCAAATGGGTAATTGTTTTGCTCACCATCGTGAATTGTAGTAGTTCGGGGAATGTAAACGATCTTGTTCGTGTGGGAGCCGTTCATAATTTGAGCCTTGATACATCGTGTTTTCAGCTCAAGAACAATTAAACGTGTTCCGTTGCACATGCTTTCCGAAGTACACAAATTACGAAGCAGAATAATGGGGCAACCAACTTTCAAATGCAACTTGTGGCTGGGGAAGTTGTTGATGTCTTTAGAATTCAGAAACTCGATGGGGAACTCGCATGCATTTGTGTCCGAGTTGGGTTTGTCAGCAACAGAATCGGCGGACAAATATGTCATTTCGCAGTCGGAAGTGAGTCGCTCAAGAAGTGTTGTGTTGATGTCAGCAACAACACTATGTTTGGGTGCAAGGATAGCTTGACATCCAAAGTACGATCTAAGTGCATTGATGCGCAGGTTGTTCATGTCTAGATAGACGTTGTGTAAAAATGACCCCAAATCATCAGGCGACTTGTATGGAATCGCCAAATCATCAGGTAGTCGAATGTAATCGGCACCGAGTTCGGTACATGTGGGGTATGTTCCATAACCAATAGACTTGAGCAATGCAGCAAACTCTCGAACACTCTCTGAGTTGTTGTTGGTCAACCTCATGTTCACCGTCAGATGAAACTGTGCGATATTTCTCCAAAGGTAGCTGTTCTTCAAGCATGCTTCGAGGATTAGCCCAGGTGTGCCCTTCAAAATGACTGGAAGCATTTGCTTGAAGTCGCCCGAGAATATGACGACCTTTCCACCAAAAGGAATCGCGTTGTCCATCAAATCTTGTAGCATATGATCAACGGCCTCCACAGCATACTTGTGCATCATCGAACACTCGTCCCAAATAATAAGTTCTGTGAGACGTAAAAGTTCCGCAAGATGTGACTGCTTCCGAACGTCACATCGGCTAAGCTCGTGCAATGATCTTGGAAGACAGAATCTCGAATGCGCAGTTGTACCTCCGATCAAATTCAGAGCAGCAAATCCGGACGAAGCAACAGCCAAGGCAATTTTGTTCATTGAGCGCACTTGAGCCAGGCCAATTCGAAGTAAAATAAGAAAGAAGTGAATAAGGAGTGCGAAGTAAATGCCGTCTCCTTAGTTTCAAAATAATATGATCTCTGATTGGATAATTTATTTTTCTTTCGACGGTTTTTTGGTCAGGACATGATTTATCTCCTGGCGAAAAATAATATTCGTCAGTCAACAGTAGCCAATCAGAATGCTCGGCGTTAACTTATTTTTTTACTTCGAACTGGGCCTGAATCAAATTCAAAATTCATAGTATGGCTTCAAACGTTTCATGTGTGTGAGCAAATCTTTGTTATTGCCAAAGCAAAACGCTCCACCCAGGGGCGTAGCCCTGTGCAGACAGGCTGATTTCAAAAGGGTGATCTTGTCTCAACTTGAAATTTGTATAGAAAGTGAGTCATATTTTGAACAACTCGGATTGGGTGATAAAGCATAGAAAGATCTGCAGATTTTGTTCCAGCAGCGCGCATGCGATCGGCCTCGATGGAGCTGATGGCGCGATTGCTGCCGAGCGTATTTCACTACCTCTTTCCTCTTATACTGCTGGCAAGCATGACCATGGCGTCACTTGATTCCACGGATTTTGCCAGGGCTCCGTTGCTTCAATATGACGATCTCTACGCTTCTATACTTGCATTTGACAAAGAGCAGGTGCTGCCCAAGCCTTTGCCAGAGACTCAAAACGTAAACGTGTGGCTCGGCGGCCTTCAGTACAAGTCCCGCATGGCCTTTTCAGCGACGAATCCGCGAATGGCTGCAGCTTCTGGCCGTGGACGACATGACGTGCTCTCGAACAACCCTTCTTCAAGTGCCTCGACAATGTGGCGAGTCCGTTCATCTCGTGAATTCGGCTTTGGCGACACACAGATTGTGCGCGTCTCACCTAGCGGACTCGACTTTGGCACACAGGAAACGTGTCTACCGGCGCTTTTGTCCGTGGAAATCACGTACGTCGCGTCGGCGGACGAAGATGACGACGAACCCTTCTGGATCACGGGAGTCTCAATCCCAGACAATCAATTCCTCCTCTCTGACGTCTTTTCATCACGATTGATCAAACCTGGCGAGTCAACTACGCTCCATATCCTCTATTTGCCGCGACAAACTGGTCCTGCTCATGCTACAGTGATGCTTCAGACCTCCTTGGGGGACATTCCATACCATGTCCGCGGTCATGGCGTCTTGAATAGATACCGGATTCAAGAATACACGGCAACGATTCCAGCCGGCGTCCGCTTTGATCCCATTCTCCATCTCCATAATCCATTCGACGAGGTAGCAATGTGAACCAAGTTGTCCCTGACGTTCAGCTCGATCGTAGGCTCTCGACATCAAGGAAATCTTCACAACAGAGGACTTTGTCCACATGAGCTTGCCACTCAACACTTCAACGGGTCTTCCTCCTCGCGTCTGGGTTCTCGATCCTCTGGAAACCAAACCCGTCGTGCAACTTCACTTTCTTTCCGCGACGCCGGGCCACTACAACGCTTACGTTCGTATTGAAACGGACCATGACAACTTGATCGTTCCCATCTACCTGATTGTTTTAGCTGAGGGTCTTCATCTTGACGTCGGTGGCCGTGGACACAGCTCTGCTTCGCTTGACTTTGGCTTTCTTATCCATGACGATGAGGTATAGTCGACTCTCTTATTGACCACGACTTGACGAACTTCAGGAGCACAGCATTTCAGTGGATTTTGTGAACACTGCGTCGGTTCCAATCCTTGTCCAAGGTGTCAGTCTGCGAGCGCACGATCATCGCATTGCCGTCGTGATCCAAGGATCCCATTCTGTCGCTCCACGAAGCCGTATCAAGCACGCCATGGTGGTGTCATATCAAAGCAGCGACGCTGGCACGTTCCAGGGCCTATTGACCGTCCATACCAACGACACAGTCTCTGGAGACCTCTCATTGCCCTACTCGGCGACTCGTCTCGTCGGTGGTCTTATTTACTCACCTTCCCAAGTCGTATTCTCGGCTTCTGCCAACAATTCTCTCCATGAAATCATCCTGACCAACTCGTTCTCTGTCCCCGTGGCGCTTGAAGACATTGCATTGACGGATGCTGCAACTGTAGCCTTGCACAATTTTACCCAAGGAGCTGTTGCTGACCCTGGCGCATCATGGCCGCCAATTTTGATCGAACGCCCTCCGTCCCCTCACGACAACATAGTCAGGACAGCGAGTTTACTCGTGGAAACTAACATCTCGAGGCATGTTGTCCCAGTCTCAGTGGCGACAAACCTTCTCGTGGTCAATGGAAGCCACCGTCTCCTGCAAAAGTCACGGGCCGAGTATACCATCGAGTTTGGCAAGACTGCCAAGTCTGGTGTCCGTCACGAAGCCATCAACATGACGAATTTGAACCCCGTGGCCATCTCCATCACCGGCATCGAGTCGAATGATCCGTCCATCCAATTGTCCATCGAGCGGATGCAACCCAACTTAGCGGCGTCGATTGTAGCCCATGAGGCAAACCCCGATTCAACCTCTGCTCCTGAAGCTGCAACTGGCGAGGACGACCTGTCTAACGAAATACCGCCTGGGCACACCCTCACATTGAACGTTCACGTGACGCCGACGTCAAATCCAACGGGCGATCTCTCATTCACAATCTTTACCCAGCACGAATCCATCCGCTTCCATGTCCAGTACATTCCCGTCCAGGGAACTGTTGCTCCCACTCGACGCAAGCTCCGCACGAGTCTTCCATTGTTTCCAGGCCGCGGTGAGCTCTTACCTCTTGTCCTGGAGAGCACGTTTGACCACCCAGTGCCGATTTCTGCGATTCGCGTCTCGGATCGCCGCGTGCAAATCATCAGCCAAGCTGTCGAGGTCGCTCCTCATGGAAAGACAACCGTCGCCCAACTCCTCGTCTCCCCTGCTTATGCTCTTGGATGTGCTAGCCGTGACAAGTTTGCCGACTGCATGATTCCGCTACCTATCGGGCACAAACCAGCCACCTTGTCCGGGTTTGGAGAACCTGTGACGTCCGCCGACGTTGCCGCGCACTACGACCGAGTCCAGCGCTTGTCCGAGCTTCAGGCCGCAGGACACAACGCGGTCGATATCAAAGTCATGGTTTACACCGACATAGTTGCGATTCCACCAGTGATCATCCGCATGTCGATCGATCGACCCATTGTCTTGACAACTTCCACGGTGGAAATGCCTCTCACGCATGTCAACCAAACGTCGGAGGCATGGGTCTCTGTCATGAACCCATCGAATATCACGATTGACGTCGCGCTCGCCTTGGACAAAGACGACAGCCGTGAATTTTATACGTGCTTGTCACCCACGAGCAGCCCTAGCCTTGCCGCGAGTAGTCGCCGCGACTGGGAAGCAAATCAGAGTCTGTCGTCACCGGGATTTTTCATCGCTGCTGTCGGCAGAGTTGCCCTACCGCCTGGGGAATCAACGCTCCTGGGTCCAATTGTCTTTGCCCCCAAAGTCGACAAGGAGTACGTCGGTCGACTCTACCTCCGCAATACATTGAGCCACATTGAGCCCATTACCATCCGCGCTCATGGTGGCCATGGCCGTGCCGTGGTTGTCCAGAATGAACTCATTCTTTCGAGAGGGAAGCCTGAACTGCTGACGATTGAAAACCAAGGAGAACTCCCGTTGGAAATCTTTGGCATCCAGTGCGACCAGTGTCTCGACTGCGACAACAACTCCGTTGGTTTTTGTGTCACTCCAACGTCTACATCGTGGCGAAAGACTCTTGAGCCTGGAGCTGCAACAAGCATCAACATTTCGTACGTCTCGTCGTGCTACGTGAGCCAAGAGCGGGACAAGTTTGTCCTCGCGACGTCGTCAGGATTACTGAACGTCACATTGTTTGGATTTGTAGCCGACCCGACGAAAGAATGCCTAGGTTGGCATCGGTACTCATGGACGTACAAGGGATTTTGCATTCTACTGTGGTCGCTCTGTGGTGTCGTCGCGACGCATATCCTTGTCTACACAATCCACAGCATTCTTGTGGACTTGAGAGACAATGGAACGACCCCAGAGTGCGATTTTGGTTACCATCCTCGCCCCATTCCGGCAAAGAGCAAGAGTCCAGCCATTCCAATCGACACACCGTTTCCTGAGTCGCTGGAGCAGGAGCTCAATGCTCTTGAAGCTGACGTTGTGGAGAGTTTTACGTTTGCACCGATACGCAGCCCTGCGGTGCAACGCCTGTTGAACGAACGAAGTGCCAAGGCAAAGCCAGTGGTGAAGAAGAAGAAACCCAAGAAGGATCCTGCCATCGTCGCTGAGCCAGAATTGAACCAGTCCATCGATACGCTTCCTCCCTTGATGGTCGAGGAAGAACAAACGATCAAGCATGTGGAAGAACCAGCTACCACACCGAAGGAAGTTTCACAATCCAAGGATGCTGCTGACAACGACGCTGGTAGCAGCAGCGATAACGACGAGAGAGATCACGAACGCACAGAGACCATCGCGTCAGATGAAGATGACGACGAGATCGTTGTGATTCGACCTGCTCTGAGCGAACCTCTGGAAGAAACAGTTGTCGAGGAGAAGGAAATGGCTTTGGTCGACGAAACCACCGAAGTTGAGCCAAAGGAAGGGGTGCCAACAGAGACCTCAATGGAGCACGATGTCGTGGCATTGGATCCGCCATTAGAAATCGTGGACAAAGTCATCGTTTCCTACGGCGTGGACGATGAAGCTGACGAAGATGCTGAGGTTATTGGAGACGTCAACCACGACGCCACCGATGGGCTAGAACAACATGGAGATGGTGACATCGAAGCCACCGATGAGTTGGAACAGAGTGGAAATGGCCAAGACGTCGCAGTTGATGACGTGGAGGCAAGCGAAGAGGATGACGATGATGACGACAGCACCGAAGTGAATTCAGGGGACGACGAGGCAGTGGTCAACGCCATTCCAAGAGAACGTTGCGACAACACAATCCTGCTCGAAGAGATCGACCAACTCATGCAAGAAGTGCACAGCGAGCAGTTGGAACTTGTGTCGACGCATGCGGTGCTGCCAAGTCAAGCCCCACTGGTGAAAGCGCCGCCTGGTTTCAGTCCTGCCGACGCCGATCCCTTGGCCGTGTCACGAACTTATTCGCACATGCAAGAGCAGGCCTTTTGGGAGAGCAATCCTTTCGACGCACCATTGTCTCTCTTTGGATCCGCCTACTTCACTGGCAACTCCCCTGGCTTCATCGGGTCGCATCGCTTCTCCAACTTGTCAAGACCTGGCACTCGCCGCTTCCAGCACGATAGTGCGAGCCACTTGGCCAGTCTTGGCGGCCAAGAAATCCCATTTGAAACCTCAACAAAGCTCTTTCTCGACGACGAAGCAACGCGAGGGGCAACATTTTGATAAAGCTGTCCCAGTGTTGTCAACATGCCACGTAAATTGTCCACATTACAACGACAACAAAAAATTTGTAATGATGTGGCCAATAATCTCGAATTTTTCGGTAAAAAAACGAGACAAAATATATCAAAATGTAGGTGTTTGCCCCAAATTTTCAACAAATTTGATAAAATGATACAAATTTTGCGGATAATTTTCGAAATTTACACTAAAATCAGCTGAAATGGTACAGAAATAATCAAATATTCTACATTTTGTGACGAATTTTTGAGATAATTCGAAATATAATGATATAAAATGCGGAAGTTTGCCCCAAAGTTCAAACACAACGTGGCACAGCATGGTGGACATGACACTTGGAAGGAGATGAATTTGCGATGGAAATGCTTTTTCTTGCCGCTAGGCTTAGGATATTGTGGCACTGCGAGGCTGTGGGGAGCTTTTGCCCTGCGTACACTTGATTCCACGGCATTGTAGCCACCATAATATGGTGGCTCTGCCTCAATATTATTGAGGCAATATTATTGAGGCAGAAGATGGATGGCAATATCCATTGCTTTGCAAGTTCAGTCAAGGAGTTGAGCTGTCTGTAGCGTCAACCCACGTCTCTTTGGACGTCTATTATCTATTCCACAACCCCAACATCGACGCATAAAGTGGAAGTCCAAGTCAATGTCCAACACGAATCGCCAGTTCAGACGATCTGGACATGACAACAATTCAGCAAATGTGGCTCTATTAATAGGAGCTGATTTTTGGCTTCCGGCATCCTAGAACCGAGTGACTGCGTCTGCAGAACGGCAGGATATTATTCCGAGCTATGGAATAAGACAATATGACAGCAATGATGGCTCTTCCAGCTTGATGACAATTGTGAAGCAGCTTGCCAAGAGGCTGCTCGATTGAGCAATGGTGGAACACATAAACTCGAAAGGAAAGGAGATGAATTGCACATTGCAATACAATTTTAAAATACTTTCAATATTCCAATTAAAATAGTATTAACTGTAAGCCAATTTTCTATCCAAGATGGAATTTTCTATAACATGTCCCATCCACGTCGCAATAGAAAAAATCAAGCGTCAAACTGGGTAGCTGTATCTGCACATGTCTCCATACAATAAAGCATAGCTTCATATCCCCATCTTCTTCATTTTCCACCCCACCTCCCCGGCGCTATGTGTCAAGTGGTCGACCTCTCTCTTCTCAATCGACCAAAATGCTATTTCAATTTTTATTTCAGCGATTGCAATAGTATTGCAATTTCGTTTTAAAATACCACGCCTGGTGGGACATTGCACATGGTTTGCCCCAATTATCCGGATAATTGTCTCGACATTTGATTCGATGTTGGCAAAATGCGTTGAAACGATTCGCATGTGCAATCAAAAGTTATCCGGATAGTCCAACAACACGAACCAAGATGGGTCAAAGTGGAATCTCTTGCGCCATCATCACGCAGCTTTGTCGATCGCTAGACGGCTTTCTCTCTCTCTCGTAGATGCTCGTGCTGGGAGACGAAGACGACGCGCGTGTTGGAAGCGACGACGTGAGTATTTTGGCCGAGACGTCGGTCCGGACGAAGAACTCGCTCTGGAAGCTCTGTCAGCGCATATCCACGTCAACAGAAGCGCGGTTTTACTCGCTCTTGGCGCAATTGATTGAAAAAGAACAAACACATATGGACCCGTGGCATTCACGCATCTTGACACAGTATACGTTCAATCCCCCTTCGTCCACCCGCCCAAAACAAGAAATGCGACACCGACAACCAACAACGTCGATTGAACTCCCACCCCTCCCACCGCTCGATTTTTCACCATCAAAACATCGAAAACGCCCCCGAAGCATGAGCTTTGCGTCCTACGAACGATGGACACAGGATTTCCCATCGATTCGACCAGGTATGTCGGTCCGCGTTGTGCGCGCCGAACGAACCGAGTCGATTGCACAGTACGTGATCCAAGTCGTGGATCTCCACACCAAAGTCATGTGGGTTGTGCGGAAACGCTTCCGCGAATTGTATGCCTTCCGAAAAGAAATCAAAGCCATGTGCAAGAGCTCACCGTACGGCGATCAACTCAAGTATTTGTTTGACCACTTGCCATTCCCGAGCCGCAGTGTCCACGCCGTCACGTCAGATATTATCCTTCGACGACGACTGGTGTTGGAAACGTTTCTGCGTAACGTGGCAAGCTTATCTCCTGATACCCAGCTCCATGTTGCGATTGTGGGCAAGCTTCAGATGGAATTGTGTTCGGCAGAATTTATCACTCGGCTCTCAACCATTGACACAAGCGATGACACGAACGAACTGAAGTGGCTCGCATTTGATCTCTTCCGGAACATCAACAGTTGCTGCACGATCGAAGGCGACACTTGCCAGCGCTTCCTCCACGTCTTTCGCAACCGATGTGCGATTGTCCAAGCATGCGTTGTATCGACAACCGTCGACCACCGTGCACTGGCTAAGAAAGCTCTCCAAGATCTCCGTGACGTCACGACTCAGATCCAGCACTATGTCTTGGACACCTTAGAGCCGCAATACCGCCGCGCGATTGCTACTGCCATGTGCGATGGTCATACCATGGAAGAAATTGACGAAGCGATTGAAGAATGCGTCTACGGAACGGTCGAAGACGCTGTCATGGTGCCGCTGCAGGAACAAATCCAGTACCTCGTGGAGCTCACGATCGACGCGCGCCTCGAAGCGCAGCTCACGCATCGCATGGAGCACGAACTGTACGGCAAGTCGCAGAGCTTTTTTGGCATCCCGGACGACCTCCAGAGCGAATCCAATTTTGGGAAAGCGTGCTACCACTTGAGCATGATGGAAGAACGCGTGCTGCCTTACGAAAAGCTCAAGGAACTGGTCTTGTCGGCGAACGAGATCTTTTCAGCGTGCGGCGACAAGACGTTTGCGTACATTGGCCATGCCAACTCGGCCATGAACGCCGACGATTTCCTGCCGATTCATATTTATGCCGTCGTCCATAGCGGCCTCAAGCGGCCGTACTTTGCCAAGGAATTCCTCTCGGCGATGATCCATCCGTCGAAAATGCTCGGCGAGACGGGCTACTTTCTCACCATGTTTGAAGCCGCGCTCAAGTATGTTAGCGAGAGCATGTCGTAATCTCATCCTGTTTCGTTTTGCCGTTTCGTGCGCGATTGCTCGGGGAAGAGATGGAGAGATGCAAACCGAGGTGGTGTCGAGAATGGATCCATGCAACCCCCAAGCAGTTTTACAATTGCCATGCGCCTCGCACTCGTTTCTGCAGCGATCGTGGCGGCGGCGGCGGTCGTTGCGAATGCCGCAGTCGTCGTTTGGGACAACACCCAGGTTGTCGGCGACGTCGTGGTCGGCGCGGGTCAAAGCGTCGTGCTGCGGAACCGCAACGTCATCCGCGGTCAACTGAGCATTGCTGCTGGTGGCTCGATCGTCGCTGACCCGACGACCGATGTCTACCTTGAGTTTGCCAATTTGGAAATCAACGGCACACTCGCCATCGGATCGTCGTCGGCGCTCTACACCAAGACAGCGACGCTGGCATTCAATTGCGAACGTCCATCGCGGTACCCAGCGGCCGACGATCGCCGCTACGGCATCAATGTTCGTTCGGGAGGACGACTGCAGCTGTATGGAGCCAAGGGAACAAGTTTACCATGGACACGGCTTGCGGCCAATGCGCTCGAGACGGCCAACTGCATTACGCTAGCGGACGACGTCGCTGCCAAAGGCTGGACGATTGGCGACACGATCGTCATCACGTCGACGGATTTTGATCCATTCCTGACGGAACGCCGCACCATCACGGGCTTCCGCTCGACGTGCGTTGAAATCGACTCACCGCTGCAGTTTATGCACTACGGCGACTTCGCCCAGGGGGTCGACCAGCGCGCCGAAGTCGGCCTCTTGGACCGCAGCATTCGTCTCGTGGGCTGCACGAACAACGGCAACATTGGCGGCCATGTCAAGTTCAATCCTGGCTTCGCGTCGGCGCAACTTCATGGCGTCGGCGTGCAGTACTTTGGTCAAGGCGACATCATCGGCCGGTATCCGATCCATTTCCACGTCGCGGGAAATGTCGCGGCGACGCAGTCGTTTGTCAACTCCAGCGCGGTCTACGACTCCAACATGCGTGCAATTACAATCCACGGCACGCAGAGCGTCCTCGTCGAGCGCAACGTCGCGTACAACATCACTGGTCATGCAATCTTCCTGGAAGACGGCGCCGAATTTAACAACACATTTCGGCGCAACTTAGTCGCGATGGTGCGGCAGAAAGCGTCCGGTGCCTTCCGCCTCGGCTCCGATGCGCTGGCTGGTCTCTCGGGCTTCTGGATCACCAATGCCGACAATACGTTCCAAGACAACGTCGTCGCTGGCGTCGAAGGCAGCGCGTACTGGCTGCACACGCGAGCTCAAGTCAAACTCCTTAGCTTCCGCACCGGGCTCTACCCAAATTTGGCGCCGTACCTTGTCCCGTTCCGCCTCTTCGACGGCAACAGTGCTCATTCTGTCTGGAATGGGTTCCGCATCGACAGCGTGGACTTTGACGCGGACGACGAACCAGCTCAAGAGAACGGCGGTGCAGTCTCCGTGGCGTACCAACCGACCGCGCTGACGCTTTTGTCCAATTTCCTTGTCCACCATGCTCGTCAAGGCGGTTGGTTTCGCATTTTTGAGATTGTCTTGGATAGATGGCAAGTCGCCGACTGCCAAGAAGGTTAGCATCGCAGTTTGCATCCTCCTCGTTGACGTCTGCTCGTCTAGGCATTCAATTCTTGACGACGGGGAACACCGCGACGATGCCAATCAATGGCACGGTGCGCAATTCCCACTTTGTCGGCAGCTCGTCCAACCGCGGCAATCAATACACGAGTGCATGGCAGAGCATCAACTACGTCGAAGCGAGGTAGATCGACTGCCACTTATGTCTTGTGGCATTGACAACGGCCTTGTGTAGATCGCAGAGCGCAATGCTCTTGTCGGACATCAACAAGATGGGCATCACGCTCTACGACGGACCGCACTACATTGAAAACACCGTCTTTGAAAACTACATCTCGTATCCTTGCTTCAATTACTACACGCCGGCATTTGGCGCTCGGGCGTTCAATACGTTCATGATGGCGTCCACGACGCGCGTCACCAACGTGAGCTTCATCAACGCCGACTACCGATTCTTCATGGGAGACCGCGTGAGCGACGGCGGCAAGACGACGCTCATTCAAGACCAGGACGGTTCTATCTCTGGCCAGCGCGGCGCGGTCGTCCTCCCAGACTGGGACTTCTACTACACGCCGACGTGTATCCGCAATGCGTCGTATGGCCTGGCATGTCCTCAACGCTACAACAACATTGAGATTGTCCAGGTAAACCGCCGCCGCTGCTGTTTCCGTGCTGACGATAATACCATGCCGGACTAGATTGACGGAGATGCAAACAATGTTGCGAAATACGGCGAGCTTTATGTCCTCCGCTCGGACGTGGACCGCGGCAACCCCGTCGCCCCTGGCTTGTTCTTCCAAGGCCAGTATATTCCAGCTGCCGGCGGGTATCTCTACCACCCATCGCTGTCGGTGGGGGCGACGTACGCCATGAGTTTCACCAAGAGGACGCCGCAAACTCTCCGTGTGAATCTTGTCAATGGCAAGCGCCTCGACACGCACACGATCGCAGTGTGTTATCCCGCTGGAACAACAATCACGAGCGTCGTGGATGCGTTGACAGGTCGATCGATTGCCAAAGCTAGCTCGCTCAAAGACACCAGTTGCGTCAACTGCTTCTTCTACGACACGACCACGGCAGTCTTGATGCTGCGACTACAACAGCGCAATGTCCGCGCCAATCCCAACTTTCCATGTCCCGCGACTGGTTGTGAAGGGTTGATCATCCAAGCATCCAATCTCGGGGCCACCTTGGGCGTGTCCGACTGCACAACGCGCTCCGCGCCGCTCTTGCTTCGTGACAGCGCGTGGATGCAAGCGAGTTTCTCCGATCTCGAGTCGTTCAGTTTGAATCTTCCCATCAATCTCGACTGGTGCCGCATCGGCGACCCATGTCTCGAGGCTATCGACGTCGGCAACCGTGAAATTGGCATCTTGGCGTACACGGATCCGAATTGCAATGGCATTGGGTGCTACTCGTCCAAGTGCCGCTACTGCAAGCTGTCGTTCAGTCAGTCCCAGCTTCCATTCTTGCCATGTCCTTTTGAAAACAAGGCTCCGCAGAGGCCAGTGATAGCTGCACCAACGACGACGCCACCTGCATCCCCCAATGCTGCTGCATGCTCGTCGTTGGTCTCGACTGGTGACACGATTGCTGGCATTTCAGCCATTCCAGACGCAACATGCGCAAGCTCCAACAATACAACAGGCTGCTTTCTCTCCAAATGTCGCTTCTGCATGGCTCAGTCGACACCACAGTCCCGCATCTACCAGCCATGCACTGCTGCGCCACCCACATGCGCCGACTCGGTCTCAGACGGCGACAAACGTGTTGGCATCTCGGCTGTGACTGATTTGAGCTGTCCGACGAGCACGTTGGCCGGTTGTTTTGGCGACAAATGCCGCTTCTGTCAAGTCTACCCCACGAAGCAATCGTGGGCCTTCGCTCCGTGCCCAGTGCCAGCGACGACACCAGCGCCAGTGTCAACAACATCGTCACCAACTCAGACTCCTCGACCATCGACCACAATGACAACCGCACCACCAACGACAACGATTGCGACGACAACAGTTCGTCCAACGACCGCAGCTCCATCGTCACCAACCACGACACCAACGCCTGCGATCAAATGTACCGTGTCGCTCGGGGACGCCAACATTGGCCTCAGTGCGTTTTACGACCCGGCTTGCGCTGGAGGCGGCCTTGGATGTTACGGCGGAACGTGTCGCTTTTGCCAAGCAGCTCCTACCACCAAGCCGGCGACGTACGTGCCTTGTCCGACTCGATCGCCTTCCAGCAATAAGAAAGACGCTGTCGCTATGGCCCAAGGCACACTGAGTCATGGAAGTCAGCCGTCTTCCATGCCATTCATGTCCTCCAAGACGTTGGGGTTGGCGATAGCATTAGCGAGCACCGTGGTTGCGCTCGTCGCTCTCTTTATCGCGCGTGGAAATCGTCGCCGGCAACAAAACGCCGCGCAAGCTGCCAACCAAAGCGTGTTGACGGACATCCCTGCCGAGTTGCCCGTTGTCGAGGTGCCAGCTCAGAGTATTCTCTAAGAGAAATACATGTCTCCATTGCATTTACTCGATGAGTCACCAAGTGATGGATGCCCCTCGACTACGTCTTTCCCCCTTTCTACTCAACGCCTTCAAGCCTCACTGCCTCCTAGACAACGAGTTCATTCGACAATTGACATGGCAGTGCGCATTCTGCTCTTCCTGCTCTTCTTAGGCCCCGTGGCTATCCATGGGACTGTCGATTGTGATACGTTGTCAGCCTGTGGCTCGACTTGCTACGACCCGGCGTACGAAGGCTGCTGTGGCGGCACGGTCTACTCGCATTTCCGAGCAGTCCAAGATAGCCAATATGTCCGCCAGCGATGCTGTGCTGGAGTGAATGGTGCGCCGTCGTTTGTAGCCGCCACGTGCCCTCAACGGACTGCGACGCCGATTGCAACCAATTTGATCAAGTCCAAGGTAGACTTGTCGCTGCTGGCCGAGCCGACGACGACTCCGAGTGCTTTTGCACCACCTACAACCACGTTAAGCACTTTGACTCCCCCAACACCTCCTGCCACTACGACACAGTCCCCTGCTGCAAGTCCCCCTTTCGCGATGATACCAACAACCACGGCCACGGCTGCAGCGCCACCATCTCCCCCGACGACCACTCCTGCCGCCATGGCTCCACCACCTACGACCACGACTTCATCCCCTTTTCCTCCACCGACTCCCCCGACGCCAACAACCACTTTTGCTGCCTTTCCACCACCGATGACTTACACCACGACTGCATCCCCAACAAGGACAGAGGCGACCACGACCACCCCCACGCCTGGAGCTCTCCCTACTGGTCTCACTCCTACCACTACTTCATCGCCTGCAACTCCGTCTGCTGGCATCTCGCCGACAACGACATCGCCTCCATTTAGTCCACCATCTCTTCTGACGACGGCAGCACCTTTCCCGGGAATGACACCCACGACCACTGTAGCTGCTGGTGCTCCACCCATGGGGTCGACGACCACGACGTCTCCATCAAGGCCAGAGCCAACGACCACGCCTGCGGCATTGACACCACCAACTCCTACAACGACGTCAGCTGCGTTGGCCCCTCCAAGTGGCACAACAACCACATCACTGACGCCGACAACGACTGCACTTTTCCCCACCACCACTGCTACGCCACCTACAACTATCTCAACGACCACGACCAAACCCCCCAGTGTGATGTCCCCCTCAACAACTTCAGCTCCAACGCCTACACCACTTCCACCAGCGATGGTAGGAGCTACAACTAGTGCTCCAACTACAACGACGACTACAGCGACTACGACAACAGCTCCTCCAACGACAACACTAACACCGACGACTACAGCAAAAGCTCCTCCAACTACGACTGCGGCCCCAACGACCACGCCGGTGGCGGTCGGAGCAACAACCAGCGCTCCAACCACAACAGCGACACCGACGACTACAGCGACTACGACACCATCTCCAACGACAACAGCTCCTCCTACTACAACTGCAGCCCCAACAACAGTTGCTCCAACGACTGAAGCGCCAACGACAACTGCAGCCCCAACTACTGAAGCTCCAACAACTACTGCGGCGCCAACGACGCTGGAGCCGACAACGGAAGCGCCTACTACGACATTGAAATCCCCCACGACGACAGCCCCTCTATCGCGACCGACGCTTCCAGCAGCTGCATCGCATGGCCAAGTGCGATCTTTTGGCTGCCTTGTAGCCCTTGTGGTCGTGGCTCTAGTCGTCTAACTGCATTTATAATGGACTAGAAACTTCTCGTCAACGGGTTCTTTCAGGTTTTTGCGTTTATGGGCTCCATTTGCGATTTGCCACGATGCTACAAGCGCTGTTTATACTCGTGCTGTGTGCTTTGACTGCTGCCAACAACGTTGCCGTCGACTGCGGCAACTTCATCGCATGCAATGCGACCTGCTTTGATCCTGCCTTTCAAGGCTGCTGCAATGGAACGATCTTTGCGCATTTCAGACCCATGCGGGGGAATCGCGTTCAGCGTCAGCGTTGCTGCCTCGCCTTGAGCGGGGACTCGTATATTGCGCCGTACTGCGTGCCTCGGGAACGTCCTCCTCCGCAGCGCAACACAACCATATCGTCAATGCTGCGCCCGATCTACGTCATTTTGCTGCCGCCCATCGTCGTCGACGTTGGGAATGCCACCATGAACGACACGATCGTCTATCCCAATGTGAATCTCACGACGGCGGTGCCAGCAACTAGAGCGCCGACAACGACGCTACCAGCTTTGACCATGAGCCCAACAACGACTGAGCCCCCTCCGACGACGACGACGACGACGCCTCCAGCGACAACAACGCAAGCTACATTGGAGCAGACTGTGAGCCCCTCGCCGAAGTTGACGGCCCATACGCCACAGCGAGCTGCATCTACTGCCGTGTCGAATGGAGGGCTTGTGACGTTGTTTGTTGTGTCCCTCGTGGGCCTTTAAATGAAACGTAACCGAGTTGGCGTTACTGTAGAGTGGTGTTGGTTGCTCTGGCGTTTCGACTGAAAGGTCACAAGACACACTGTCGTCCAGCGTGGCGTCGAGGTTGCAGAGGATGACGACGCCTCTGCGCATGGCAGACTCGTGCGAGCTCGACGACGACGTCGACTTTGACGCGTCGTGGGACGATCTCTTCTTGGACTCGAGCGATCCAAGCTCGAAAGCCAACGCAGTCAACACAACCAGCCGACACAAAGACAGTCCAAACCGGTCGACAACGACAGCCAAGGAGGACAACGTGGTCTCTGCGAGTCCGACGAAGTCTCCAGCAGCGTACCAGCCGTCTGCGCACTCCAATGCGCCTTCATCTAGCCACAAAGCAGACGCGGACCACTTGGATCTTTGGCCAAGTCTGTCAACAACGACCGCGACGTCCATGACGGAAGGCTCTGGCAGAGCGACGAACGCAGTGTTGACCAAGGTCGACAGCTTCTCCCCACGACAGAGCACGAGCACGCGTCGAACGATCGACTCGTTTTCACAAATCGCGCGACGCAAAGTCACTAGCGCGAGGTTCACCGACATTGAAAGGCTTCCAAGTGCTCCACCAACGGAGCCACCGACATGGCCAAGCCCAGGTCCCGTGGAAGCGCGGGGTACCACACAGTCGTCGCCATGCGTGGATCCACCAGCGACGGCAATAGAGGTCGTCCTCGACTTGAGTGAAACCAACGACGTGGTGACCGAGTTGGACGAGGAGTCAGCAACATGCAGCCGTCGACAGGAAGAACGAGACTCGCCAAGGGTAGTGATCCCAACGTCTCGACGCGCTTCGACAAATCCGTTTGACGACGACTCGCATGCAGCTCACGTTGACACGAGCGACGAAAAAGATGCCGTCGAGCAAGCTACGCTGCTCCAGCCCGCGACGCCTCCAAAGAAACCAACGCTACTACCTCCCATGACACTCGATCAAGAGCAAGCTCGAGTGAGCGCCGACGACGACGAAGTCTCGTGGAAGCAGTTTGTCATGGATGAAGCTCTCATGTCGTCGGTGAAGGAATCCATGGAGCTGGAAACGTCGCAAGTGTCGATGGACTTGCACGATGAAAACAACTCGAGTCCAGAGCTGACGCCACGTCGCGTGGACGCGACGCCTGGTAAAATCAGCTTGGAAGAGTCGAAGCGGCAAGATTTATGGCACACGCTGCGCCAAGGCTCGATTGCGATCGCTCCCATCAAGCGCAACGCCACCATCGCCGCGATGGAACCATCGGTTGTTCCCATCGAGATCGCACCGCCGCCACCTCCGTCGCTCACGCTGCTGCATACGCTCGATCAAAAGCTCGCGTCGTTTGAATCCTACTTGGGAGAGAACAAAGCGCTCAAAACCGACCTCGACAAGGCCAACCAGACCATCGCAGTGCAGGAAACACACATCAAAGCACTCGAACGGGACGCTCATGCGTTCCAGCAGACCATCCACGCTCTACAGCGTCAACTAGAAGCAGCGAGAGCGACGCAGCAGGCTCAGAGCCAAGCAGCGCACGACGTCGCGACGTACGCGGCCAAGTGCTTGAGATGGGAAACCTTCGCACTCATGCAACACCAGCGCCGAGACCACCTTCAGATCCTCTCGACCGTCTGGAGAGCATGGCTGACGTCTCGTCATGGTGGCCGCACGGCAAAGCTACGAGCTGCAGCGCGCTTCGCTCATTTCGCAGCCACAAGGCGAGCGGCGCAGCAGGATTTACGCCAAGCTTTGCATCATTTACGGCACGCGAACGCTCTCCAGGTCGGCACTCACGAGGCCAAGCAAGCGCGGCGCATGTCGTTGGAATATCGCCGCCATACCCGCGAGACTGCCGTGCGCTGCGCTCTGCTCTTGATTGCTGGCTGCTGGCGGCGCCATGAACAACACGCTCTCCACCATGCGTTCTGCCACTGGAAGTCGACCGACCAAGCGACGAAAGCCAAGCGAAACGCGCTCGACCGCGGCTGCGCCATGCTCCAGACATGGCACAGTTTCTTCTGGACGGCCAAGAAGCGACTCGCGCTCGTGCGGTGGCGACACTACATGACAACCGCCAGCGACTTTGCGCTCGTGGCGTCGGCGGCCATGCAGAAAGACGACTTTGAGCAGGCGAAAGCGTGCATCTTTGACCTCACCAAGACAACCTCCCAGTTGAGAGAGGCCAACGCGACGCTGTCCATCCAAGTGGCAACGCACCACGAGACGCTCCACCAGCTTCGAACGGAGCTCCAGCTGACCAAACATGGATTCGTCGCGACGACACTGCGCCGACTGGACATTGAAAGCGCCCGCGGATGGTTTCACGCGTGGCGCGAGTCGATCCATGTCGAGAAAGCGACGAAATCCATGCAAGCGACCGTCTGCGAGCTCGAGATGAAGCTGGAAGAGCGCGATCGGTTCACAAAGTCGCTCGACGCGTACAATAAAGTTCTCCAAGCCGACTTGGACAGGTTCCAGTACGTGACGCAAGACACGAGGCTAGCCGTCGACGTGCTCACCAAGAAGCTGCTCCGTGAAGAAGCAAAGAGCGTCGCGCTGGCCGCCGATCGCGCGGCGCTTGACGCGCAATTGCAAGCGCTGTGTTGGATCGATGGCGTGCCCGGCGAAACGGACGACGACAACCAACCGCTCGAGTGCCCCCTTGAGGTGCTCCACGTGAGCAAAGCGTGGATGATCGACCGACTCGCCCAAGTGTTTGCCATCCACGCCGACAAAGTCGTCCAGGACAAAGCGAACGCCGCGCCAGTCTACGTCATGTCGTGGGAGAACTGCTTTGAGCTCGTCCAGTCGACGTTGAGTCATGCCAGCAGCTCGACGCCGCCGCCGCCGCCTACCGGAGTCACTGCTGGAAACGAAAGCAACCAAACCAATCTCTCGGACGGCATGGACATGCTCTCGCAGCTCGAATCGTTCTTCCCACCGCCGCCCATCACGTTCCGGGCGTTTATGACGGGCGTCGCGGCCTTCTTGACGCACATGCATGGACAATCAACCGACGAGACCGTCCGCGCCAGCGTCGCCAACTTCTGGCGAGCTCTTCTCGACTCGACGGGGAACGACTCGACGGTCAGTACGGCGGCGGCCGTGGCGTCGGCGACGTCCTGGACGCGGAAGAACCAACTGAGCGACGAGATTCTCCAAAACCAGGAAAAGCTCCTCGCAGTCTTGGAGCATGAGACGGCCGTCGTCGAGCGCGCCGTCTTGGACAAAGCGTCCCTCAAGCACACGTACTCTAGCGATCCATTGGCGGCGCTGGAAATGCCACAGCCGCCGCCACAGACGCCGGTCCTTGTCGATTGCAACTGGCTCGACTTGCCGCAAGTCCGCGATCTCATCTTGTCGTACGAAATGCCGCTCGCGCAGCTCTACGCCAAGTACGCTGTGAATCATCCCGCGCTCTTGCCGCCGCCACAAAACGCCTTTGAGCGGCATCTCGACGCCGTCCGAGAGCGAGCCATGGCGGCAGTGACGGCCCACGTCGCGCTCACGCTGCAGGGCGTGCTCAAGCTCTTTGAAGATCTCAAACTTTTCCCGACGGTGTTTCCCCCTGAAGTGGTTGCTCGGCTATTCATTGACGTCGCAAACGCCACCGACAGCTCGACGTCGTCGTCGCCGACGCTGTCGTTTCCAGGCTTTATCAAACTCTTTGGCTCGTGCATCTTGACGACGTTTGAAAGCCACTCGACGCCAGTCGCCATGTCCATCCGCGAGCGACTCGATACGTTCTTGAGCGATGTCCACTGTTTAACCACGACGACTGTGCGTCCTGCCAAGCCTTGCGTCGTCGGCCAAGAGCTCGAAGCGATCCTATGGCCGCTCTTTGAGTACTATTCGTCCGGCGGCGGCAGCAATGACCGCTTGGACGAGACGCGGTTGACAATGACGTCGATGAAATTTTGCCGCTTCATGCATGAAATCGCCGGCATGGACAAGGAAAGAGGCCGCGCGAATGCCGAGCTTATGTTTCGCAAAGCCGTGCGCGTCAGTCGCGGCACGTCGCTGGCATCCCGCATGGTCTTTGACGAGTTCTACATGGGCATCTACTACATGCATCAACTGCGCGACTCGACGAAACGCGACGACAATCCCGGCGACGCACTCCGCGAGTGGATGCAGCAACTTTAAATCCAAGCGTTATCTCTCCATTGACTTTAGCTACGAAACGATCAACTCGTCGCGATGGACTTGAGCCAAGATGAAGGTCGAGGCTGGCTGTAGCTTGGCAGAGAGATGGAAGGAGACAGAGCGTAGGCGGCGGCGGTGGTCGTCATGAGCGCGAGCTGACGTAAAGACATCCATGGCGATCATTGCTGGTGTCGTCGCGAGAAGACAAAGCCAGCGGACGGAAAACGCTTGGCAATGTTGTGCCACCGCGTCGAGCTCACGACCAGAGTAACGAGAAGGATCAAGGAGAGAGGACGGCGAGTCGCACCGCGACCGATCTAGGAGCTGTTTGTCGGCTTGACTCGAATCGTCCGATGGACTTTGGCACCAGAAGAGGACGAGAGTCCAATGGAGAACCACGGGGATGGCCGCCGTCTTGAGTGATTTTTCCGAGCATTCGCATTAAACTTTGCTAGATGGAGCATGAGAGAGAGTCGAGTCGGTCGAGGACGTACCAACGTGTGCAAAGAACAAGGCGTGCTCGTCGTCCGAGAGAGTTTGGTGGTGTTTGGCGTAGATATGATAGTAGAGAGAGAGAAGAGCTACCGCGGCAATCGTCGCAACGACGATCACGCCGCCATCGCCTTGGCAAAACAAGACCGAGACAATCGTCAACCCAAAGACTGCCATGGAAAACACCGCGCCGGGGATTCCAACCGGACTCACGTACAACCGCGGCATGTGCTTGTGGTGTCGTCGCAAGTAGACAAAGCCAGCGCACTGGGCAATGTACGCGAGCAAGCCAAAGATCAAGCAGACGTCAAAGAAGGTCGAGTTGCCAGAGTCCGCAAAGACAAGCGCGACGCACATGACCGACGTGATGATGAGGAGAGCGACGAGAGCATTCACGTTCGTCTCGAGTCGAGGATGCAACTCGGCCAACTTGGACGGGATCAATTTCGACTGAGCCATCGCGACGACGATGTTGCTGGCTGGTAGCACGAGAGCTGTCGTTGAGCCAACGAGTGTCGGGAGCGACAGCAACGTCGCGGATGCATCCGTGATGTTGAAAGCTGCCGTGAAGACGCCGTTCATGACGGCAGGGGTACTTGCGGTCACTTGAATCCCAGGCGGCGATGAAATCGACGTGAGAAACGTGCACAGCGCGGTTGCAAGGAGTGTCCACATGCTTGCGACTTGGCCTTTCGAGATCAATCCCTTGGGATCCGTCACGTCGTTGCCAAGAGTAGTGAGCGCTTCGATGCCGCTAAACATCCACGTCGCTTGCGGCAGGACGGCCAGGAACTCGGGAAAGCCGCCGACAATCAAAAAGTCCGTGCCGCCAGCGTAGTCCATCGCGTTGGTCATCATCATGGCGCTAAAGCAGTAAAGGAATAGAATCACAGCAATCAACACGACAAAGGCAACGATATACCGCCAGAAGACGCGTCCACCGAGGATGACGACGCCAAACGACAAGACCTGGTTGATGAGGCATACCAGTGGAGTGTAAGGAGCAAGAGCAGGCCATTGCGCGGCGAGGATTTGAGCAATCACGATGCTGTTGGTCGTCAAGAAGAGCGCGTACTCGAGGAGTTCACAGCAGCCAGCCACGTAGCCAAAGTAAAAGCCGAGCGTGCAGCGGGCGAGGCCATAGACGCCACCACGGAACGCGACAACGCTCGCGACTTCGGCAATGGAAAACACCATGCAGAGATACGCCATGCCGATCACGAAGACGCCCATGCCGTAGCTCATCGTGCCTGCAACAAGCCCGGCATTCCACGCAAACATTTGACCGCCGATCGCCGTCACGACGCCAAGTGCCCACACTTCAAACGCACTCGACGACTTGTTGCGGGACTCGGTCAGTGTCATGTCAAAGTTTGCTCACGGCATCCAGCGTTTCACTCGTATCGACCTTTAAATAGCTCGGAGCCCCCATCGAAGGCGAGCTGTGTCTAGGAGCTCGATGGATAGCGCGCTGGCACACCGACGTCGTGATGAAGACAGCGATCGGTTTACAACATTTTGACCGCTTATGACTCGAAAGGAGGCCAAGGAAATACACGCCGTCGAGAAAGCGAGCGTGCGTTTCACTCGCGTCCTCGGTGGCCTTTGACGAAGTTTCGCATGGACGTTTCCCACCGCAATGTCGACAAACGAGTTGACCAACTCGAGTGCAAAATGTATTTGATCGATTCAAACGATGCGCTCCGTCGTGTACTTGCCGTTGTTCTTGTCGTCGTCTACGTGATCGTGGATGGCCACACGCTGGTAGGCCTCACGGTGATGCTTGAAGGTTTCGCGATTGACGGCTTGACTGTCGAGACTTTGAATTGAAATTTCCGACGGATTTTTTCGGTGGTCAGTCCGAACGACGACTGCCGCGTCCTCGACTGCTTCTTCTTGGCTCTCTCGTTGAATTTCGCTACAGATCGATGAGACTCTCCGCAAGGTTGCAAACGTACCGACGTGGGCAAAGAACAAAGCGTGCTCTTCATCCGACAATGTTTGGTTCTTCTTGGCATAGAGGTAGTAGAAAGCAGAGAGGGCGGCCAACGCGGCGATCGTTGCAACGAGCACGATGTAGTCGTCGCCTTGGCAAAAGAAGAGTGAGATGATCGTCAAGGTAAAGACCGCCATGGCAAACACGGCGCCTGGACCCCCCACTGGGCTCACGAACGAGCGCTCCATGTGCTTGTGGCGCCGCCGCAAGTAGAGAAAACCAGCGCACTGAGCAATGTACGCGAGCAACCCAAAGACCATGCACACGTTAAAGAACATCAGGTTACCAGAGTTGGCGTAGAGAAGCAGCAAGCTCATGGCGGACGTGACGGCCAAGAGAGCTGCCAGTGCATTCACGTTGGTCTCGAGTCGAGGATGCCGCTCGCCCAACTTGAGCGGCAACAACTTGGATTGAGCCATCGCCACCATGATGTTGCCAGCGGCTAAAACGAGACCGATCGTTGATGCGACGAGAGTTGGAAGCGTTAGCATGGTCGCTGATGCGTCGGTGATGCCGAGAGCGGCAGTGAAGACTCCGTTCATCACTCCAGTGGCAAAGGGAAGATTTTCAATGCCAGGAGGTGACGAAATGGCCGTCACATACGTGCAGTAACTCGTGACGAGGATTGTCACCATGCTGGCGACTTGGCCTTTCGGGATCACTCGCTTTGGATCTGTCAAGTCGTTGCCCAACGTGCTGAGGCCCTCGATGCCGCTAAAGATCCACGTAGATTGCGGCAGCGCCGTCACGAACAATGGAAATCCATCAAAGATGGCAAAGTCCATGCCTCCAGAGTAGACCGCAGGGTTGGCCACCGTCATGGCGCTGATGTAGTAGAGGAGGAGAATCGCAAGCACAACCACCGCGAGAAGAACGACGGTGCGCCAGAAGATGCGGCCACCAAACATGACAAAGCCATACGAGAAAGCTTGCGTGAGGAGGCAGAGCAGAGCTGTGTATGGAGCGAGATCGGGCCACTGTGCGGCGAGGGTTTGAGCAACCATCATGCAGTTGACCGTCGCGAAGAGCGAATACTCGAGGAGTTCACAGCACCCGACGATAAAACCAGAGTAAAAGCCGAGCGTGCAGCGCGCAAGGCCATACGCGCCGCCACGGAACGCCACCACGCCCGACACTTCAGCGATCGAGAACACCATGCAGAGATACGCGATGCCCATGACGAAGACGCCAATGCCAAAGCTGACCGTGCCCGCAAAGAGGCCGACGTTCCATGCAAACATTTGACCGGCCGTGACTGTCATCACACCAAGAGCCCACACTTGAAAGGCGCTCGACGCTTTCGTGCACGACACGGCGATCATGTCGAACAGGTGGGCAGTGGCCTCGAGACGGTCACCGTTTCACTCTTACGTGCTGCTGCTGCCGTGGCTTTAAATAGCTCGGTGCGATCCAACCATTGCGCGGTTGTTTCTGACGTACGTTAAGGCGCGCGACAGACTTTAAAAGCTCTTGGTTGCTCATGGAGATATCACAAACCAACTCGTCATAGCGACGACGACAGTGCAATTGCTCAGCAACTGAAGCGCGTCGACAAAAGAAAGCGCCTTCCTTGGTCTTCCCCACCACCAACTCTCCACGAAATCGTCGGCTAGCTCCAACCGGGTATGGAATGGACTATCTCGAGCTCCTCCAACAACAGCCAAACCGCCTTGCGCTCCAGTCGATGCTGTTCTCGCTTCACCAAGCAGGCCGAGAGCTGTCGCGAGACGAGCGAGCTTACATACTCCTCGGGAAAACTTCGTCGTTTTTCTTGGCGTTGCAGGGCTGCTCATGCTGTGGTTTCGTGCTGATGTGTTGGGGTTTGCCTCTTGTGCAATGTCTCTCGCCATCCTTGAACTCTACTGTGGATGCAAGCTCATTGAACGCATTTCCGTCTCATGCTCCGTAAGTGGAGATGTGAATTGTGTTAGTACGCCCTGCATCTTCTGTATGAGGCGATGGATGGGTCGAGGATGACGAGAAATCGACTCGACACGACCTCTGCTGCCGACGGATTCAGCTCCGATTTGGACTGCGGGCGATTCCTCGCTCGACAAGTCAGTCGGAACTGCTTGTTGGTTTGACTTGAATCTTTCGGACGACGCGGTGGCCGGTCGAGAAGAGACCGATAAAGTGCCACGTTGACGAGTGCGTCGTGGCATGGGATTGCTTGGTTTTCCCGTTGAATTTAGCTAGACAACGACTCTGACGAGTCTTTTGCAAGTCGAGACGTACCAACATGTGCAAAGAACAGAGCGTGCTCGGACAATCTCTGTCGGTGCTTGGCGTAGATGTGATAGTGCGCAGAGAGCACGACGACGATCGCGGCCGTCCCGATGAGCACAATGTATTGGTCCTCTTGGCAAAACAAGACCGAGATAATGCAAAGCCCAAAGACGATCATCGCAAAGACAGCTCCTGGAATGCCGACAGGATTGACGAACAAGCGCTTCATGTGGTGGTGGTGTCGCCGCAAGTAGACAAAGCCAGCGCATTGTGCACTATACGAAAATAAACCAAAGCACCAGCGACAAACTGTATGAGATCGAACTGACGAGCTCGGTGTAGAGAAAGATCGGGCACAGAGCAGAGCTGAATGCGAAGATCGCAAGCAATGCATTCGTGTTCGTGCGGAGTCGAGGATGGATGGTGGCCAGCTTGGACGGCATCAACTTGGACTGCGCCATCGCGACGAGGATGTTACTCGCTGGAAGTGCAAATGCCGCCGCTGGGAACAACACGGACGGCAGTGTAAGCACCGTCGCCGTTGCATCTGAAATGCTGAACGCGGTTGAAAAGACGCCGTTCATGACAGCCACCGCGCTGGCAACACTGACGCCCCCAGGTGGCATGCAAATAGCGACGGCGAAAGTACAACAAGCGGTGACAATGTACACATTGTCAAGACTTGACCTCTCGGAATCAATCGCTTGGGGTCCGTCAAGTCGTTCCCCAACGTCGTGATGGCTTTGATGCCACTAAACATCCACGTGGCTTGCGGAAGCGCGGTAAAAAAGCCCGACAAACCACCGAGAAACGCGGTGTCCATTCCCCCGGCATACACCGTCGCACTAGCAAAGGTCATGGCCGTGAAATAGTAGAGCAACAATATTGCGAGGATCACGACGACAAAGAAGAGGATGAAGCGCCAGAAGACGCGGCCACCCAGCATGACAATGCCAAACGAGACGACTTGGTTTGCCAGGCTCAGCAAAAGTGCATACGGCAGCAAGGCAGGCCATAGTCCAGAGAGGATTTGAGAGACAAGGATGCTGTTGCTCGCCGCGAAGAGCGAGTACTCGAGCACTTCACAGCAGCCCACCATGAAACCAAAGTAAAAGCCAAGCGTACAACGGGCGAGGCCATACACGCCACTGCGAAACGCAACGACGCTCGCGACTTCGGCAGTCGACAACACCATGCAGAGATACGCCGTCCCGACGATAAAGACGCCAATGCCGTAGCTGATCGTGCCGGCAACGAGCCCGACATTCCATGCAAACAACTGACCGCCAATGACAGTCACGACTCCATACGCCCACACTTCCAACACACTCGACGACTTGTGTGATGGCGCTGTCGTGCCCATGCCAGAGCCTTTCGGTTGATAATGAATGAACATTAAGAACAGAATTGCGTTTCACTTTGTCTCGGGCTTTAAATAGCTCGTTGGTTTGTCAGATGCATGGCTGGAGTTGGTCAATCGACGACAGCTACGACGACAGCTATGACGGAAGGCTGTTGGTAGGCTTGACGCGAATCTTGCGATGGATTTTGGTGGTGGAAGAGAAGAGCCCGATGGAGAACCACGAGGCGGACGCGGTCTTTGAATTGGGGTTCTTCCACCTCGCATTGAACTTGGCTACACAAAAAAAGTTGCATGGAGCATCCTCCACGTCCAGGACGTACCAACATGAGCAAAGAAGAGCGCGCGTTCGTCGTCCGACAACGTTTGGTGACACTTGGCGAATACGTGGTAGTATGCAGTGAGGAGCGCTAGCGTGGCTGCGGTCGCGACGAGGCAGCTGTAGCCATCCCCTTGGCAAAACAAGACCGAGACGATGCTCGATCCAAACACCGCCATCGCAAAGACGGCGCCAGGAATCCCGACGGGACTCACGTACAAGCGCGTCATGTGCTTGTGGTGTCGGCGCAAGTAGACAAAGCCAGCGCACTGAGCAATGCACGAGAGCAAACAACAGACCAAACACACGTTGTAGAACCAACCGACTTGACTACTGTCAGCGTAGAACAGGATAAAGCACAAGCCAGTAGTGACGACCATGAGTGCTGCAAGTGCGTTCAAGTTTGTGCCAAATCGAGGATGGCATTCGGCCAACTTGATCGGCATCAACTTGGACTCCGCCATGGCCACCAAGATGTTGTTGGCTGGAAGAATAAGAGTCGCCGTGGATGCGATCGTGGCGGGAAGTGAAAAAAGTCTAGACGATGCCTCTGGGATGTTGAAAGCTGCCGAGAATCCACCGGTCATGGAGCCATAGACTGCGGGCAGAGCTTCAACACCAGGAGGCAAGGAGATCGTCGTGATAAAAGTGCAGCAAGCTGTCGCAAGAAGAGTACACATGGCGGTGACTTGGCCTTTTGGAATCAATCGCTTGGGATCGGTCAAGTCATTGCCCAAAGTGTTGAGGGCCTCGATGCCACTAAACATCCATGTGGCTTGCGGAAGCGCAGCCATGAACGTGGGAAATCCACCGACAAAGGCGTAGTCCATGCCTCCACCGTAAACCTTGACGTTGGCGAGACTCCACGCGCTGAAAAAGTAGAGGAACAATATCATGAAGATCACTATGACAAGGACCACCGTGTATCGCCACAAGATCCGTCTGCCCAGCAAGACGACACTGTACGACACGGTTTGGTTGATGAGGCAGATGACGGGAGCGTATGGACGAACACTTGGCCATTCGGCTACGATGACTCGGGCAACAGAGACGCTGCTGGCTGTCACCAGGAGGGAGTATTCGAGTAGTTCACAACAACCAGCCATGTAGCCAAAGTAAAACCCGAGCGTACAACGAGCGAGGCCATACACGCCACCATGAAACGCAACCACGCTCGCGACTTCAGCAATTGAAAACACCATACAGAGATGCGCCATCCCGATGACGAAGACGGCAATGCCATAGCTGATCGTGCCGGCAACGAGCCCGAAATTCCACGCAACCGTTTGACCTCCAATGACAAGGGCAATTCCAAGTGCCCACACTTCAAACGCACTCGACGACTTGTTGGATAGCATGCACTGGCTTTGGCGTCTAGTCGTACGTTTGGTCGCTGGTCTGTGCAACCAGCTATAAAAAGCTCAGCGCACTTGTTGACTTTAAATAGCTTGGTGCTTTCCCTTCGCAGTGCAAAATCTTCTTCCTCTCAAGTTGTCCAGGAGCAGCGCTCAACCAGTTCAACTGCATTGGTTGTAGCCCAGCTTTGTAGTCGCTTCCATGCATTTTGGGGGCGATTTTATAGCAACAGTATAGCATAGATAGAGAGAGCCGACTTGGTTAATCTTGGCCGTGGCGCAGCGATCTGTGGTTGTTTCACCGCTTCGACAGTCATATCCACGCGTAAAACGCTGGCTGGGAGAAGCCTTAGGCGATGTGAAAGCAAGGAAGCCCAATTCGACGTCAAGGGCATCCACGTGGCTCTCCATCGGGCTATTCTCATCCAATGCCAGTCCTGCGCAAGATTCGAGTCAAACCGACGAGCAGCTTTTGAAATCCATGGCCTTCCAACGATCGCTGTGCGTTCCACCAACACCGAGAGAAACTTGGCTACACATACAAGCGATGTCAGTGGAGAAGCGGTGGGGTTCGACACGTACCAGCATGTGCAAAGAAGAGAGCGCGCTCGTCGTCCGATAATGTTTGATGGTGTTTGGCGTAGCAATGATAGTAGACAGTGAAGAGGACGAGAATGCCAATGCTGCCGACGAGCACGATGTAGTCGTCCTCTTGGCAAAATAAAAGCGAGACGAGCGTCAAGCTAAACACAACGACAGCGTAGACAGCTCCTGGGATGCCCACTGGACTGACAAACAAGCGCTTCATGTGCTTGTGGTTGCGTCGCAAGTAGATAAAACCGGCGCATTGAGCGACGTAAGCGACGAGACCAAAGACCATGCTGATACTGTAGAGCACGAGACCGACCTCTTCGTTGTAGAGAAACAAAGGGCAGAGCGCAGAGCTGACAAGAAAGATGGCTAGCAACGCGTTGGCATTCGAGTGGAATCGACGATGGCTCTTGGCCAAGTTTCATGGCATCAATTTGGATTGAGCCATCGCGACCAAGATGTTGCTAGCTGGAAGGGCAAACACAGTCGCGGAAAACAGCACTGCTGGAAACGAGAGCACCGTCGCCGATTCTTCCGACATGTTGAATGCTGCCGAGAACGCGCCGTTCATGATCGCAGAGACGGACGCGACATTGACCCCCCCTGGGGGCATGCATATGGCAGTCATGTTAGTACAAGACGCGGTAGCGAGCAAAGTGCACATGACAGCGACTTGGCCCTTTGGGATCATTCGCTTCGGGTCCGTCACGTTGCCGCCCAGCGTGCTGAGAGACTCGATGCCACTAAACTTCCACGTTGCTAGAGGAAGCACGGCAAAAAACTCGGCAAAGCCGCCGACGAACGCGCTGTCGATGCCTCCAGTGTTGACCGACGCGCTGCCAAATGTCACCGCGCTGAAATAGTAAAGGAATAACACCATGACAATCGCCGCAGCAAACACGACAATAAAGCGCCAAAAGAATCGTCCACCGATCAAGACCAAGGAAAACGAGACGACTTGGTTGATACAGCAGAGCCACGGGACGTAGAGGCAGATGAATATGGAGAGGATATTTCACGTTGTGACTCACAAGTGTGGTCACGTTTCGTGGTGGTGCGTATGGCCTTGCTCGTTGCACGCTTGGGTTCTACTGTGGCTTTACCATCGACTGCTGTGAACTCCTCAAGTACACGCTGCTCGTGACGACCAACACAGTCGGCGTGTCAAATATCATGACGGGATGCTGGCCAAGTCTACTTCCCGTATAGCAAAGTACAATTTCAAGGCACAGCGACAACTAAAGCCCCGAGACAAGCTGTGGTTCTCCGTCGGACTTGTCTCGTCCAGCCACAAGATCGTTCGCAAGATTCGAGTCAAGCCTCTCAACACTTTTGAAGTCTTCGTGATATTGACTCGACACGCTGGACGCTGTTCCCCGACGGAAGAACGTACTCGAGTGATGTTTGAGAGATATCAACCATAAGAAGAGACCATGGAGGGCACCAGAGAGAACCAGGGCTAGCCAGTCGACCAACAAGTCGAGCGTCTGCATTTGGGATCTTAAGGTGATGGCTGAAGTATTTGTCAACTGGGGAATCGGAGAATGCACCGCAGTGACGCCAAACAAGATGACCAGAGTGCGATGACACCGTGGCTTGGTTTGCAATGTCCATCCTGCATCATATTCTGAAACCGACGACTCGCCATTGTGATCTATTTTAGCCGTGTACCCCCGAGAGGAGCAATGAGTACGCCGCAGACAAGGAAGTCTTCGCGAGTGAGAAGTGTGGGCGTTTGGATTTGTCGCTGTGATCGATGGTCAGTCATTTGCGTGGAACACTGGTCTCGTCGCGGGGACTGTCAGCTACGGCCTTGGTGTCGTCCTCATGGGCATGGCTTATCTCTGCATGGTGCTGTCGATTGCTGAAGTCTCGAGCGTGATTTCATTTCCAGGAGGTGTCTACGGCCTCGCTCGTTGCACGGTTGGCTTTTACTTTGGCTTCGTGGCTGGCTGCTGCGAACTACTCGAGTACACACTGTTCGTGACGACAGGCAACCTCACGATATCTCAAGTCCTCTCGATGCGATGGCCAGCATTGCTGCCGTACACGCCCTTGATCTGGCTTATCAACCAAACGATAACCTTTGCGGTTGTCTTGATCGGCGGGCGTCTCTTCTGGAGATTCATCGTTGTCATGGCCATTGTCGTCGTGATGATCCTATTCCTCTATTACTTTAGCGCGATGAGTTATGCTGACACGGCAACGTACTCTGGTGGCATGGACAATGCGTGCCACGGTGGATTTCCCCAGTTCTTGGCTGTGCTTCCCCAAGCTTCGTGGATGTTTAGTGGCATCGAGTCACTCAGCACACTCAGCAACGATGTAACCGATCCCAAGCAGTTGATTCCAAGAGGCCAAGTCGCAAGTATGTGCACACTGCTTGTCCTGTCGTGGTGCATTTACATTGCATCCATTTCACTGCCTCCTGGAGCAGTTGATCTCCCGTCTGCCGTCGCTACCATGAACGGTGGATACACAGCAGCTTTCAACAATTCCGACGCTACCTCCAACTCTGGCGACCACGATTTGTTTTGGATTGGCAGCTAGCAATATCTTGGTCGCGATGGCACAATCCAAGCTCATGCCGTCCATGTTGGCCAAGAGTCATCCTCGCTTTGAAACGAATGTGAACGCACGGCTGGTCATCTTGGCGGTCAGCTCAGGCATGTGCTTTTGGCTGCTCTATGATGCCCACGTCAACATGACCATCTACAATATCTGCCTGGTCTTTGGCGTCATTGCGTACATCGTGCAATGCGCAAGCTTCATTTAGTTGTGCCGTCGGCATAAGCACATGAAGCGTTTGTTTGTAAGCCCCGTGGGAATTCCTGGAGCTCTGTTTGCCATGGCTGTCTTTGGTCTCAGTGGCATCTCTGTTGTATTTTGTCAAGACGACGACTACGTCGTTCTCGCTGCAAGCGCAGCCAAGCTTGAAACGACTCAAAAAGGCGACGTGGACGTACATCGGACTCGTCTCCCCCACGAGCAGCAACGCTCTTCGCAATATTCGAGTCCAACCCGCCGCCGGTGTTTCCTGACATTTTCAACTGCCAAAACGACGATCGAGCAACTTGAGAGGCAACTTTCACAAGCCAATCTTGCGAGCGAGAGCACATGAGCGGGTCATTAAGGATCGTAAGAGCCACATGCCTCTACTTAGTCGTTGGTATGAATCGCGAGATTGCACTCAAGCAGTGGAGTCCTCGCCTTTTCTGTCCTCGAAGGCACGCCCGAATGCAATTCTTGACGTTGGAGCTCGTGAAAAGTCTGGCCAGGACCATAGTCGCAAGCAGCTTTGAAACGAACACGATGGTCTATTTTCGTCAAATCTTGAATGCCCCACGACATGACGGCGTCATCAAGGAAGTCGTCGGGTGCGTTTGAAGTATGGGCGCTTGGCGTTGTTGTCGTGATAGGCGGTCAGACATTTGCATGGAATGTTGGCCTCGTGGCAGGGGGTGCCAGTTATGGCGTCAGCGTCTTTCTCATGGGCTTATCTTTGCATGGTGCTGTCGATTGCTGAAGTCGCAAGTGTGATCTCGTTTGCCGGTGGTGTCTATGGGCTCGCTCGATGCACGCTTGGCTTTTACTTTGGCTTTATGGCTGGCTGCTGTGAATTGCTCGAGTACACGCTCTTCATCACGACGAGCAACCTCTCGCTCTCCGAAATCTTCACGACGAGATGGCCCAGTCTGACCGACTACACACCGCTCCTCGGGCTTGTCAACCAGACGAGTATTCCTTTGGCGCTGTCTTGGTCGGTGGGCCTCTTTTTTGGAGGCTCGTCGTCGTTCTTGCTGTGGTCAACATCATGGTCTGCTTCCTCTACTATATCTGTGGCTTGAGCTACGTCGACCCTCAAGTCTATGCCGGTGGCACGGAAACTGCATTTCTCGGTGGGTTCTCGCAGTTCTTCACGATGTTACCCCTAGCGTCGTGGATGTTTAGCGGCATCGAGTCGCTCAGCACTCTTGGCAATGACTTGACAGATCCCAAGCGATTGATTCCAAAAGGCCAAGATGCGAGTATGTGTACTCTTCTTCTACAGCGTGGTGTACTTATGTGTGTTTGTTTGCCTCGTGGTGGAATCAACGTCGCGTCTGCGTTTGCCGTCATGGATGGCGGCTTCTCTGTAGCTTTCAACATCACAGACGCAACGTCGACGCTGCTGTCGCTACCCAGCATGGTGGGCACAACGCCGACATTTGCACTTCCAGCGAGTAATATCTTGGTCGCGATGGCTCCATCCAAGTTGGTGAAGTTGGCTACGAGCCACGCTCGCTTCGAGACAAACGTGTACGCGCTGCTTGATATCTTTGTCGTGAGCTCGGGCATGTGCTTTTGTCCACTCTACAGTCCGCACATTTGCATCACGATGTAAATGGTCTTTGGCCTCCTTTCCTACATCACGCAGTGCGCTGGTTTTATCTACTTGCGTCGCAACCACGCGCATATCAAGCGCTTGTTTGTCAGTCCCGTGGGCATATTCCAGGCGCCGTCTTTTCCATTCTCGTCTTTGGCTTGAGCATCCTTTCAACCTTGTTTTTCCAAGGCGACGACTCCATCGCGCTCATTGCAAGCGCAGCCGTGGTTGCTCTCCTCTCGGCATACGATCATTTCAAGCACCACGAAATCTTTTCAGCCGACGAGCATTCCCTGCTCGCTCTTTGCTCACGTCGGTAAGTGATCCCCACCTTGACGAATGTCACGTCGGTATCATAGCCAAGTACAATGACAAGCTGAAGAAACCCAAGTCGAGAAATCGAGTCGCGCCTTGGCTCTCCCTCGGACCATTCTCATCGAGTGCAAGGAGCCCACGAGCCTTTCGCAAGATTCGCATCAAAGCTACGAACGGCACCTCAGGTACCTCTTCGGATCGTCCAAGCCTCTCTCCATGAATCTCACCACGGCCCTGCGACCAGTCCCGAATCGACATGTACGCAGCAGGCTAACTTGTGGGAATATGATGTCGTCTCCATCAAGTATACTTCAATTTTATCGCCAAAACGAACGCTGTCTTGTGCCTAGCCACTCATGGAGGCACATGCAGTGGATTAGCTCATGGCATGTTGCCGAGTTTATTGCATTGCATGCGCTGTCTACGTGCAAGTTAACGTAGCAATGACCTTCTCAAGCACTGTGGGCAGCTGTGATATGACCTGGTTTGGACCATCAACAGACGTTTATTGCGCATTTGATTCCATGGACCTTTGCGAATGCCGCAGTGAGCCCACGTAAGGAGTTGGAGCTTTTGGTGTGTTAGCGTGATGGCGTTTCATGGCTGGAGAGGTTGCTATTTTAAACCCCACCGACGTCGAGCTGTGTCACGTTGAGTGGTCCCAATCTCAAGTCCTCGGCGAGTTTAAAGATGGCCAGTGAGTCTTCGATCAAGTGTTCAAGCGCGTTTGAAGTGTGGGCACTTGGCATCGTCATTGGTGTTGGCGGGCAGCTATTTGGGTGGAATATGGGCCTCGTGGCCGGGACGATCAGCTATGGCATTGGTGTTGCGGTCATGGGCTTGGCGTATCTCTGGTGTTTTCGATTGCTCCTTGGGGGAAAGATTTGATGACGCTTGGCAAGCTGAGAGCAACACCAGCTTGGCGATACTTGCAACGAGGGAAATGAAGTCATCGTCTTGACAAATCAAGATGGAAATGAGGCTCACGGCAAAGACCACGACGGCGAAGACGGCTTCTGGAATTCCGACGGGGCTACGAAACTTGCGCTTGATTCCGCCGTAGCTGTCACGGACGGTGGCTTCTCCGCGACGTTCAATGTCTCGGACGCCACGGCGACGTTGCTGTCGTTCCCAACAATCCTCTCAGCGACGCCTGCGTTTGCTCTCGCGGCGAACAACATCGTGGTAGCAATGGCGCAATCCCAGTAGATTCCATCCATGTTGTGATCGATTCAGAACCAATCCAACCGCACTGCTGCTCCTCTTTCTCACTACCTTTGGCCTGTGTTTTGTGCTCTTTTACGCAGATCAGGTCTGCAGCAGGGTCTACAATCTCTGCATGGCCTTTGGTTTCCTCTCGTACTTGGCACAGTGCGCTGGGTTTATCTAGGCGGCAACGATATCGATGTCACAAACGTGCAGTAGCTAGAAGAGTGAGCATACTTGTGACTTTGCCCTTGGGAATCAATCGCTTGGGCTCGGTCATGTCTTGGCTAATTGTACTGAGCGCTTCAATACCGCTAAACGTCCACGAAGCTTGAGGTAGCATGGTGAAAAACTGGGAGAACCCGCCGACGAATGCGTTATCCATGCCACCAGCATAGGCTGCCATGTTGGCCGTAGTCGACGCCAAGAAGTAGATAAAGAAGAGTGTCATGATAACCACAGCGAGCAGGACGACAAATTTCCACAGGAGCGGCGTGTACGCAACGAGACAAGGCCACCAGGTCGAAAAGAATTGAGATAGCATAAAGTTGGTCGTGGCAATACAGAGAACATACTGGAGGAGTTGACAGCAACCAGCCATGAAGCCAAAATAAAAGCAGTCCAGCGTGCAACGAGCAAGGCCATAGACGCCGCCTGGAAAAGAGATCATGCTTGCAACTTCAGCAATCGAAAGCACCATGGAGAGATACAGCTGTACGCCACACCCATGAGGACGACACCAATTCCGTAGCTGATCGTTCCCGCCACGAGGCCAGCATTCCATGCAAACGACTGACCTCCCATCACGACGATCACGCCAAGTGCCCACACGTCAAACGCACTCGACGACTTGATGGGCGTCACACCACTCATGAACCCATCGATGGTTTGGCGAAAATAAACACACAACGGGCGTTTCGTGACACCCAAAACTGCATGGAGCGGTGAAACATTCCTCAGTCTTGGTGAAATTGTGGATGGCCATCCTTGCTCACTCTGCCAAGGCTCATTTACCACCCGTAGGCTAGACATAGAGCGAAACAAGGGTGCTGGTGGTGGTCAAGCAGTAGGGCGTCCCCCCCCCCTCAGGACAATCTCTATCAATAGAATTTAGCCCCAAGTAGGGGGAAAACAACAACAGGACTTCCGTCACCCTCCATGAATTCCATCGATTCACTTGTTCGCCAGCAACATAGCTTGAGCTTGATGGCGTGCCACAGGTAGTTTGTCAATTTCACAGAGGGAGGCACCACCGACGCAGAGATACAACACGACAGACGTGTATATTGTAACGTTAGGTGAGTTCCTTCAGATACGAAGGGCGTCGTTGGGGTTGATGTCGCTCCACCCTGTCATCTCCGTGTCTGCGAGTCGGAAGTCGCCGTCCATTTCAAGGCAATTGTGGATGGCGTAGAGGAATTGTTTCCGACAGATATCGTCCGAGGAGTATTTGGGCAGGAGCAGGGCAAAGAAGCACGTGTGGGACTTGGGAAGCGAGTCGTCGGGATTTTGCGTCATGCCTTCGCCCGACGCGGCTTGGATTTTAAACTTTTGGCCAAAGGTTTGCTGGTCCATCGGCAGTCGCGATCGCGCCGAGACAAATCGAAGGAAGGCCACTCTGTCCTCTTGGCTCATACCATGCAGGACGCGCCAGAATCTCTGGACAAAGGCGTCGTCGGCGCTCACGTCTTCGTCGTACTCTGTGTTGGCTTGGAGAAGCGTCACATCGACATCGGCGCGGCCACATATTCGCGTTTCCAGCTCGTCCGCCGTGTACAATGCGATGGCATTTGCAGGGATAATGGTACACAAACCTTGTTTGATAGCTTCGATAGCAGCTTTACCTTCCGAGAGTCTTGTCGTGATGACTCGCTCCACGTAATCGGCGACATTGTCGGCGGTCACGGCGATGTTATGGCCGTCCGGGACAAGCGGTACCAGTGTGCCATCACATAGATAAGTAGTGAACGTCAAGTCGAGTGCAGCCAACGTTGCTGCTGCTGTGGATGGCTCAAGTCGACGCAGCTGCAGGATGAGGCTGTACGTGGAAGCATCGACTTCGGCCAAGTCCATCAAGTCGAGTGGAGTGCCAACAAGTTGTTTCCAAATCGACGTCGCGAAGTCGAGACGGACGAGGACGCGTGTGCGAAAGAGAATGCCGAGCATTTGGCCGAGGAAGTGATACATCTCCAGGAAGAGTGCCGAGCGATCGACGGCTTGGTTCCACTTGGAGTCGGGGGATAGCAAGGATGGATTCAGGACAAACTTTTCCCGCGACGTGCCCATGGCATTCCTCCAGTTGGGACTTGGAATCAAGAAGGGCAAAGTACACTCGAGAGAGTCTAGTAGATAGTTGTTCAGTCACAGCGCATTGACAAGCTTTGGCCTTACCTGGCTTGACCGATTGCAGCTCGGCGGCAAACTGCGCAAAGAATTCACGGTATGGCCCACCATAGTCGTCCGCGCCTTCGCCTTCAAATTTGACTTTGAAAGTTCGGAGTTGACCATCGTCCATTGGATGCGAGTACACCTACACGGCAATTGAGTGGACGAGAATGGAGCTGGAGAGTCTTGCACCATGCGAAGAATTTTGGTCTCGAGGAAGTGAAGCTCATCAAACGCTTGGCCAAAGAGACTTTGCGTGACAACCGTCTCAATGTCGCGTTTCAAATGCGCCACGGCGGCTTTGGGGCGGTTCACCATGACTTGCGGCAAGTCTTCAGGATAATCGTAGTCGTCCTCGGCTTTCTTGGGATGGGTGAGCGTTTTCTCCAGCAGCGAGTCGACCACGCGGTGTTTCAAAGCGGCAAAGACACAACCACGAGTGGCGGCGAGGAGAGCTGCGTTCGTCAAGCCACGTGTCGGTGCAAAGTAATGCCAAGTCAGGTCAAAGAACGGCATCGTGCGGCTCAGCATGTGGTTAAACAGCTTCAGCACACTCACTCGAGCCACTGCAGCCTCGACGTGAGCCCACGTCGCGACAAGTTGACGGACTTTGGCGTGGCCGACATTCCAAGGACTGATCCGAGTTTGTCCGCATTCACAATTGAGAATCCCGACCAATTTGGCATCTTGGGCTAGCGACCATTGATCGCAGTCAGCCAGGCTTTCAAACGCGTCTACGGACAGCGGTGTGTCTGCCGCTCCATTGGGATCGATCGAAGCCGCTGGAGTCGACGTGACGTTGCCCCGAAGGCGAATTTTCGACGGGTGGTAAAACCACACGCCGGTTTCACCTTCCATGTCGACCCACAGCCGTCCGTCCGCGACACCAACAACGGTGCCGTTGCCCCGAGGCGTCTTGACTTTGTCCTTGGCTTTAAACCCAAAAGGAATGCAAGTCGCATCGGAGACATCGAAGAGGAGGTCGTAGCCAGCTCGAGTCATGACGCGACATCGCGTTTCGTTCCACCACTGCAGGTACCCATCGTACGCTCGAGCTAGAATTGACGGTGGCAGCTTGACAGATTGATGGAGAGCTTCCATAAAGGCACAGACATCCAAGTATTCGTCCACGGTCGCTTCGGTCGGAGAGCCGTGGAGTTTGAGCCCAAGGTTCACGTCAAATCCCGCCGAGACAAGGGAAACCTTTTGATGCCGAGAGTAGAACGCAACGGCAGGACATAGTTCGCCCACGACGTTATCGAACGCAATGCCGAGCGACTGGCCGTTCTTTGTGTAGCTCAGCGTACCGAGATCGCAGTCGAGGTCAAGGCCAATGACATCGCCTTCACCAAACGGTTCGCCGTACGTTTTCACGCGGTTGCGCTGGTAGTAGAGAGCGCCGTCACCGATAAAGCCCCAGCTGTGCTCGTCCGCGCCGAGAAATGATTCCAAGTTGGCTCGACGGGACGCGACGCCGACAAACAAGTAGGCACTACTTGCTTTCTCCACTTTGATTTCCCACCGATGCTTGCCAACGACGAAACATTCTGTGCCGAGAACCATGCGCCACGTTTCGTTGCCATTGAAGCTCACGCCCAAGCCATCGTCAGCAAAGACAAGCGATCCGCTGCGGCATTTCTTCTTGTCCCATGAAAACGGTGGACATGCGTCTTGTCTGTCGCTCGGTTTGGTTGAAAACGTCGCCGTCGTGGTGCTGTGACTTGTGCTCTCCAGGGCAAACGTGTATGACGTCTGGGGAGTCAAATTCAACAGAGTGTACTGGTGGTCGCTGCCGATGTACACGATGTCGTTGGCTGCGGTCGACGGAGGGTCTATTTGACGCAAGACGCAGCTGTCGACGCTGGCAGGCCACGTGAGAGCGAGCGATTTGTCCGTTGATCGAACCACGCGCAGAGTAAATTCAGGACAAGTCGATGGTGGAAGAGCTCGAATCAGCTCAAGGAGGCCTTGCAAGTAGGGCGAGTAGTAGAGTCGATTCTGGGAGACTTCACGCAAATGGCGCCGTCGTGCGACGACAAGCAGCGCGTCTTGGTTCAGCAAAGCCGACGTGTCCGTCTTGACACGGATCAAACGCGTCAGTGTGCTCATGACGACTAGTTTCAGCGCCACGTTGGAGGACAAGAGGCATGGAACCAACTGAGCAACCAGTTGACAGTGTGTTTCTGTTCCTGCAGCGTCCACGAACTCGGCCAGCCGCGTCGACTTGGAAAAGAAACACTCGACGAGCCACGACGCGTACTCGACGCTTGGCTCATCCAGCGCTCGAGCGTCCCCGGTAGCCAAGTTGCGCTGCGTCCACAGAACGCCTTCGTATTTTTTATCGCAAGCCGACGTAAGTTCATGGACGATCGTTGACCAGACCAAGTGCCCAAACCACTGCAAACGAGCGGTCAAGAGTGCATCAACGACGTCAGCTAGGACGATATCGGGCAGAATCTCCATCGAGAACAAGTTGCCCCGGAAGAGAACCGACTTTGCAAATGGCAAGATGAATCGCTCGTGGTTTTCGTCAAAGGCGCCGGCGACGGACGAGGTAGACGCCATGCACCAGAGAGCGACAGCTTGACGACAGTAGTGGATCTGCAGAGCTCCTTCGAGTTTCAATGAGAGCGCAACGACGTCAGCGACGGCCGCGACATTATTGAGCTCCGAGGTGAAGTGCTGGATCGTTTCAGCCGATGGGGACACAGCAGACGCTTGGTGGTTTGTCTTGGTCGTCATGAACAAACTTGGCATGTTGGAGAGATATCCGCCTTCGTCAAATGGAAAATACATCTCGCCAAACACTTTGCGGCCCGTTTCCTTGGCGTCGTCGTCTCCAGCGAGGTCTGTCGCCAACTGCATGGATGTTTGAGACGTCACGCCACGATCGTCGTCGTCTTCTTCGTCATTAAACATGGCCTCTTTCGAGTTATCTTCCTTGTCTTTGACAGCTTGGAGCGTATTGAGGTACTCGAGATTGTCTACAATCCATGCCGACGCGGACAAGATGTCGTTCTCCGTGTGCTTCAATGCCATGATGCACCAATCTTCAGGAAAACCCATCAAGCTAAGCTCTTCGACGAATTCAGAGCGCACGTGTTCGTCATTGTCTTCGTCATTGTCTTCGTCATTGTCTTCGTCATTGTCTTCGTCTTCGTCCTCATCCTCGTCCTCGTCTTCGTCATTTTCATCGTCACACGCCATTGAAGACGGTGGTGCGTCGACAACAATGGGAGATACGCTAAAGTCGCCGCTGCTTCTGTCTTCGTCGAGTTGTTCGGGGGCTAGCGTCGGTTTCCTCTTTCGTCCAAGCGTTTGGGACTCTCCCATGTCGTAAAGTCGCTTTCGCACGATGCACGCTTTCATTTCAAGCTCTGCAAGCGTTGTAAATTGTGTCGATCCGTCCGACTGCGTGGCGAGTGTCAAGAGAATCGCCAGGAGCGACCCGCTGATGGCATGAGCCCGTGGTGGCTCATGCAAACCATTCACGAGAGCTTTCAATGCGCTGCTTTTCACATGCCCATCGAGGGAAATAGAGGACGAGGCCGACGCGTCAGCTGTCAATAAAGCATGGAGTGCCTCAAGCAAGAGCGTCCAGTTTGAATCCGACAGCATCGCGCGAGACGTGACCGTTAGCTCTTCGACATTTAGTCGCACAGGTTTACCAAACTCCGACGATGCGCCAACTCCATGGACAGCGTCGGCCCATTCTCGATAGGACGATGGACGTGCAGGCGAGTCTTTCTTGTGCACGACAAGCTGGGCAAACGGCGGATGATACGACACGACTGTCGCGACATCTTTGCCCTGCATCAACTCGACGACTGCTCCAACACGCAGTTCATCGACAAATCCGCCCAAGGCATAAAAGCTGCCGATTATTTGAGCCAGCTCGGACGCATCGTCGATGCCACCACGTCGAGATAATGACAAAGCTTCAGCCAGAGCGTCGTGGATAGCTACGGACCACCGTGGTTGTCGAACTAGATGCATCAGCATGTGGCTCAACTCAACAGCCAAATAGCTGCTAGAGCTGCAAGACTTGTCGGTGCAAGTTGAATCGGTCGAAGATGTTGTTGTCGGGACTACGCAGAGGCCGATCGTGCGGATCCATTGAGGAATCACGGCCAAGGACATCGGAGGTGACGAGCTAGTCAAGGTCCAAGACGATGCCATTGACGTTGGCTCCATGTATACCAAGAGCTGGCGAAAGAGTCGAACGAGAAGCTGGCGCACACGAAACGTCCCGACATGGAAGAGACTAAAGAAGAGGTCGAGCCACTTTGGGGATGCAGTGAACGCTGCAAGGCCTTCGCTTGAATGCGCAAGAAGGAGACTGACAATGCCCAACTGGTAACAACAGCGGTCCATCGCGGGGTTGGGCGGTCCAGCGTCCACCTCGGCGCAGAATGCAGATGGAGATTGCGCGCCTTGATCAAAGTCAACTTGAGCAAGAAGTCCATCAAATCCCGTCACGCAGACAGTCGGGTCGAGCTGATTGTCTGGTTTCCCCAGCGTTAGCGTAGCTGGCGTCGGTTGATCGACAAGTTGCAACGACGCGATCGGCTTGGATGTTTCGAGTTGTCCATTCATGTACAAGAAGAGAGTGACGCCGTCGTATGCAATGGCGAGGTGGACCCATTGTTTGCAAGGCACGTGGCGCTGGACGCTTTCTTGAAAGGAGTGCTGTCGAAGACCAGCCTCAAGCAGCACGTCGCGATCAGAGCCTTCAACGAGGCAACAGTAGGGAATCCACTCCTTGGCGTGGCTGCTCACACTCACGAGCATTTGGCGTCCACCGTCAGGTTTCTTTGCAACAAACAACCAGAAGCGTAGGGTGAACGCTGATGCGAGCACCACTCGTCTTTGAATCCCACGATCTAATGCGCTGAAACTTCGAGATGAGGTCAGGACAGTCGTTGGCGACACAGTCGACATGACCGCTGCAGACTTGATGGCTTCAGTACTCCAGTGCAATGCGGCGTAGAGCGCTTCCAATGCTTGATTCCACTGCGGACATTGTGGCACGAGCACGCTTTCATTTGGAGACATGGCGGCAGCCGTACCGCTCGAGACGAGGTACCGAAATGCCGCCCACAATGCGCCTTGGAGAGTCTGTTGGTCTCTCTTTTGCATCTGAAGGTTGTGGATCGCAGGGACGATAGCGAGTTTGTCCATCAAGCAGTACCATTCAGGCTCGACCACGACACTCCAGCACTGAAGACATGCCAGCAAGAGAGGGTCGTGGTTTATGGCGTCGTGGTTTGCTTCAGTCATGCGCGAAAGCGCCGAAAAGAGAGTTGCGAACGACACGACGACCATGCTCGAGTAAAAATGTCCAGCGCCTTCTAGATGTTTCAAGAGGCGGCCATTGAGTTCTTGCCGCAGGACATTTCCAAGTCGATGCAATATCGTTGCATGCATCGATGTGACGCGAGTATACGTGACCAAGTCGCCAAAAGCGTCGAGACCGCGAGCACGAATGCTGGCGCGTCGGCAGTGCTGGAGGAGCTCTCTTCGCATTGCTTCGACCGAGATGTCAGCAGCAAGCGCAAATTCAACCACGTCGCGCTGGGTTTGAGAGGGAGCAGCGTCTGCGTTCAACAAACTCCTCCATCTTCGACAAGTATGAACTAGCACACGGACGCGCTTCCACTTGGAATGAGGATATCGAGTCAATATACCAGGTTGTACAAAGCGATTGCTGCTGTGAAGACTGCGGGGCCCGCTAAATGCGCTGCCACTTGGAAGCGGAGGATCGTAAGGCGGCGACAGAGGCAGAGGTTCACCAACGGCGATCGAGAGGAGAAAGATGCAGCGACGGATCACGTCTGCTCGGTAGGCTTCAGCATTGCTTGGAGCGCCATCGATTTGGTTTTGCCATGTATTTTGTAGCTGAGCCATCGTCCGCGTCGATTCAGCGACCAAAGCCCACTGGTGGAGAAACACACGCGCGACCGTCGTGGAGTTTGTCGAACGAGCTGCTGTCCATATCCTGGCGTCTGTCTCGAGATGACTGTGCTTGAGCAGAGCTCGAAAGAGAGAGACTTCGACGGCTTGGAAACGCCCTCGTGAGGTTTTCAACAGAAAGCGATAGGTGCTGTCTCTCCCAGCGTAAACTTCCCGAACTCGCTGTGCAAACTTGGTGAAGTCGTCGCCGTCAAGAATCGCCATGGGCGGTAAGATGGATGGAGTCGTCGTCGTCATCGCATGGACAAGCGGAAGTGCAATTGATGCCATCGGATAGACGGACGACGACATGCCTCCAAATGGGGCATGCTGGACGGCTCGGCGAGTATTTCCATGCAGGTCGACTAGAGCACGCGGCTCGAGTCCCCCAGCAAAGAGATCGCGACTGCACCAGTCCGTCACGAGCGAGGTGGTTGAGCCAGGAGGTGTCGGGATGGAGCTTAGAGGATCAGCGACGACAAGAGTCGCGACAAGATCAGCGGCTAGCTGGGCTAGTAGTTTCTCGAGTGCATACAGCCACGGGAACTTGTACACACTGTCGATCGTTCCAGGAAGAGAGTTCAAGACGTGGGCATTGGTTTGAACGACTTCGGGCACGTGTTGGTTCAGTCCATCGACAAGCCGCAAGAGTTCTTTGACTAGCGGAAGGAGCGTGATGGCGTAGAGCGGGTGTTGGCGAAAGAGCAGCAGAGTTGTGGTCAGCGACGGCACGACTGCTCCAAGGAGAGATGCCTCGAGGACGTTTAAAGCACCAGGAAGAGCTACGAGGTCTAGAACCGCAAGCATGGCAACCGCTTTGGCATTTTCAATCGCATGCTCGACGACAATCATGCAATATTCAAGGAAACAGCGCCACGACAGAGGTACGTGATCGAGCTCATGTCGATCGATTTTCAGTGCAGCGGCAAGAGAGCTTGACCAGGTTGTCGTGGATCCTGCCCAGCTCGCCACGTGCTTTTGGACAGCGTTGAGCAAGATAATGTACGGCCGAAACGTTGCCGTCTCCCTGGAAGCTCGTTTCGTGAGCATAGCGTCCGTGGACGTGCTGATCTTGTCGAGCAAGACCGATACGAGACCTTTGATGTTGGATGTGTTGTTTGGATCGTGGCGGAGGAATTGAACGAGCAAGTTGTCGTCGGCCATTCGACGGAGCAGCGGCTCTAGTAAGACTTTGCGCTGCTTGGGAACGAAGATCTCATGGGTGTGGCATGTCGAACAGACGATGGTGGAAGGAGACGACGACGGCGTTGTTGCGTCTTTGAGGATGGAAAAGATCAAATGCGTCTGGCTCGACGGACACGGATAAAAGAGTTCCAAACCGAGCAGGAGCGCTTCAACTGCTTCGTCAGTGACCATCGTCGCGTGGTGGTGATCTGCAAGCCACTTGGCACCATTGATCCACCGCACCAAGATGCCATTGAGCTTCTTCAGTTGCTGCAGCAAGTCTTGTTGTTTCACAGGTTCATGGACGACCGCGTGGCCGAGTCCGCATCGGATGAGCTGCGTTAAATTGGCTTGGACGAGTCGCAGCGCCGCCAAGACAATGTAGACATGCGTGGAGACTTGCTCGAGTCCACAAGGCGTCGGCGTTGGAGGTGTTTCAAGGAAATGGTCCAAGATATGGTTCAGAGCGTCAAACGTGCTGCTTTGGACATCGACGCAGTATGCTTGGTACGCATTTGTTCCCGATGCGAGCGTTGCTGTCGACGCTGATGACGTCGCGGTAGTTCCTTTCTTCGTTTCCTTCTTGGCCAAGACGGGATAGGAGCCCTTGGGTGGAATAAATCCTCGGCAGAGTCGATCCAAGTGGGCCAAGACATACACAGCAGCTTCGTTTCCATCGTCAACGTTGTTGTCGTCGTCGACTGTCGGATCCATACTCTTCCGCTTCTTCTCCAGGAATGGTGGCATCCAATTTGATGAAGTTGTAGCTGCAGTTCCCGCTACTGCCGACGACGTCGAGTCTCGCGGTGGCGGTGGTTTCTCATCGTGACCGCCCGTCAAGACAATCGTGTGGTAGAAACCCGCAGCGACCATCGCGACGCGTTTGCCAACAAACGTGTCGACTGGAAACGGCATCAAGCGCTCGGTGGTGTCGCCTGTGCCGAGTTGGCCATGGTTGTTGCGTCCAAAAACGTACAGCAATCCGCTTTCAGCGACAGCGACTGTGTGGTAGCACCCGCAAGCGACGCGTACGATCGCTTTGCCGTCCAATTCCTCAATTGGCACTGCGGTCGCGAGGCGGTGGCTGCTTTCGCCGACGCCAAGTTGACCATAGTCGTTCCTTCCAAAGCCATACACTTTAGCACCTCGGCACAGCACGATTGTGTGGTAATAGCCGCAGCGGACGTCGATTGCGTCGATCGGTGTCGGCACGGCGACGGGCACTAACTGGTTTTCCACGCTCTCGACACCGAGTTGGCCATAGTCGTTCTTTCCAAACGCGAGGATGCCTCCAGCTTGCGTCGTCGCAACGCTGTGGTATTGTCCACAGGCTAATGACGTCAACGGGATGTTGGTGAACGCATCAACGAGCGTCGGGAGTCGTCTGTCGAGCGTGTCGTTGAGCCCCAACTGGCCATAGTCGTTGCGTCCAAACGCGTAGACTTCGGTCATGGCATTGCCGTGGCTACAGCTCAAGAGCGAGTGGTAATAACTGCACGAGACGAGGTGGACTTTGCGCTGCTCGGGGAGGCCGCGGAGCCGCTTCGGGAGGCTCTCACTCGTCGTGGAGCCATGGCCTAGCTGGCCGCGGTAGTTGTACCCGAACGACGCAACGCTCAGTCCATCCGTCGAGACGACGATCGTGTGCTCGCAGCCATTGTACGCGTGGATATGGCCAACAGGATGGTCTAGCTTGGTGAGCTCTGTCATGTTTGCAATCCGCGTCGTGACGCCATGGCCGCATTGTCCATTGTCATTGTAGCCGCATGTAAAGACGGCGCCGTCGGCGGCGAGCGCGACGGTGTGCTCGTTGCCAGCGCAGACTTGGACGATGGCTTTGCCTTGGAGGGCTTCGACGCGCTCAAAGCTCTTGCGCGGAGTCGTGTCGCCATGGGATAGCTCGCCGTAGGAGTTTTGGCCGCAGCTCCACACTTCACGCTCGTCGTCGTCTTCGTCGTCCATGTTATGGATCGAGTTGTCGCCGGTGGCATTGGCGTCACGGACAACTTTAGCCAGCACGTTCAAGACGGTTTGGACGTCCAGCGGGTGAAACTTGACGCCGACGCGGTCGACGATCGTGGCATTGTTCTTCTTGGGCGACGGAAGCAACGCCGAGAGCGGATGGACGGGATGATGGAGCGTGCCTGGTTGCTTTGGAGGAGGTTTCTTCTTGAGCACGACCAGTTCTTCATGCATTGTCGAGTCGCCTCGGTTAAGAAGAACTGAGGATGTCGATGAAGTTGACGGCGTCGTAGTCGGTCGGAGGACAATCTTGGACGGCCGATTGAGCACTTTGGGCGACTCTTTCGGAGGGCGCGTCGCTGTTGTTGTGGTCGCCGTCGCACCGAGCAGGACTTGCACTGCGACGAGGAATGTGCTGACGGAGCCACGCGCGACAGCTAGTCTTAGGAGCGCATTCATGGCTTTCGTAGCATTGTCGTTGTCGTCGACGCAAATATCAACGAGGAGTTGCTGGAGCGCATCGACAATCTCAAGGCAAGAGGATGGCAAGTCTTGCTTCCACGCCAGAGCTAGCGGTGCGAGTTGCTCCATGCATGGAATGACGTCAGTGAGGAACTCTTTGCGGTCGGAGCGATTGCTTGGATCATGTGTAAGCGTACGCACGAGCGACAAGAAGACTTGGACGCCAAGCGCGGCTTCATGCGACGGACATTTGAGTCGACTGGACGACGATGACGCGTTGGGATCGCAAGCGAGGGAGCTTTCCTTGGAGAGCATGGACGGTAGTCGAGACGAGAGCGATGTGTGGATGCCGCGGAGGAGATATTGCTGCAGTTCGACTTTGGTCATGAATGGATCGACCGATTCGCAATGCGCGACGAGCGCATGCCGCAGCCGCGCGAGAGAAAATTTGGCGAGACCGACTGGATCATAGTCGACCAAGGCCATGATCGTCTCGGCAAGCGCGGCGTCGTTGTCGTCTTCGCTGTCGTCATGGAGGAGGATCTTGGATATATGTGCGGATGGATCTTGAAAGTCCGACTTGAATCCACCACGTCGGGAACTTGCTTGTTGGGCAAATCCTGTCCGTCGGTACTGCTTGGCGAGAAATTCCTCGTCAAAGAGCTGTTCCATCGTCATGCGACTCCATCGTGTGTCCACGCGACGAGCGAGCGGCCATCCATTCGACGCCGCCGTCTTGTCGGACGTGCTCTCTGCTTGTCCCATCCGCTCGATCCAAAGCGGCGGTTAGATTATCTTGAAACTGCCACGAGACAACCGTCATGGTGGATCCAAGTCAATTCGCGTCATGACGTTTGGACCTGCTACTCTTTCTCTTAATGGAAAAGAAACACACTTTGGGGAAGAGACGTGTGTGTACCGTACGTGAGGTCGACAATGTTCCGCGTGAGGGAGGCAGACGTCGTCCACACATTCTTGTCCGCAGCTTGGTGCTACCAAACCAGGATATGATCTGTGATTCCCCCAGAACCTGCATAACAACGTTTTCCGCGAGTCTTCCCTGCAAGCGAGGTCTTTGTCACTGGAGCATGACAACTGGGTCCCCCTGGAAATGACGCGACCATTCGGCAAGCGAAGACCGTGGATTTCCATCGACTCGGAAGCTCACGTGCGCAAGCAGAACGTCAGTGACGGCGCAACATTCTCCAGTCCATGATAGTCGTGGTAGGAAGTCTTCATAGGAGGCCGTCGAGAGAACTCTTTGATAGGCGCTAAAGGCAGACTGCTCGCATCAGCTCATGAAGTAGATGGAGGGGTTTGCACCACTGCCGCTTATTCGACCCAAGAAGACATCATCCCCCAGAAGAAATTCCAGCCATCTTTGCCGCCAGGTCGATTTCCGCGGCGTCGCTTCCACCTCCTCAGTTGGCATACAAGAGCCATAATTCTTTTGACTCAAGATGAAATGGCGTACCTCGCTCGTGTTGGTAGAACAGCACCTTCTCCATCGTCCAAGGGGATGACATTCACACGCAGAGACTCAAATTCGATCGCATCCTCAGTGGCGACATTGAACGAGCTACTGATAGCTGCAACTTCCAACGTTTTTGTCGGCAATTGAAGTTCAATCTCTGTGAATGTCGTCGCCTTGGACGATGAAGAAGGTGCAGTTGTACCAACAAGCGAGCTTCCATGGCAACGAAGGAGGTCCACGGGGGTGGCGCGCAGCGGCAAAGCTGGCTGGAAATTCATCTCGTAATGACGTTGGTGCTCCACTGGTGATCTATTTTCAGACGATGTTGTCTATGGAGCAGCAACATAGCAACCTCGATGGTCTATTTTCGCTCTCCACCGTTGAAGTCATGAGTGAAACCTCGTCCAAGAAGTCGTCGAGCGCGCTGGATGTGTGGGCGCTCGGGATCATCGCCGTCGTCGGTGGGCAATCCTTCCTGTGGAACGTCGGTCTCGTTGCCGGTACCGCAAACTACGGTCTTGGCATCTTTCTCATGGGCATGGCTTATCTCTGCATGGTGCTCTCGATTGCCGAAGTGGTGAGCGCGATCTCGTTCCCCGGTGGAGTGTATTGCCTTGCTCGTTGCATGCTTGGGTTTTACCTTGGCTTCATGGCTGGTTGCTGCGAACTCCTCGAGTACACGCTCTTCGTCACGAGCTGCAACCTTGCGACGACTCAAATCCTCGCAACGCGATGGCCCATCTTGCTCTCGTATGCGCCGCTCGTTTGGCTCGTCAACAAAACTCTGTCCTTTGGCACTCTCTTGATCGGCGGACGGCTCTTCTGGAGATTTGTCTTGACGCTTGCAAACCTCGCCGTGATGGTCTTCCTCGTGTACTACTTGGGTGCGATGAGCTTTGCCAACATTTCGCTCTACGGCGGCGGCAAGGACAACATGTTCATCGGCGGCTTCGCCAACTTTTTCACTGTCCTGCCCGTGGCGTCGTGGATGTTTATTGGCATTGAGGCGCTCAGTACGCTCAGCAATGACTTGACAGAGCCCAAGCGATTGATTCCAAAAGGACAAATTGCAAGCCTGTTGACGCTGCTCGTCATGTCGTGGTGTACATTTATGACGTCCATCTCGTTGCCTCCCGGGGCGATGAATCTTGCTTCTGCCGTCGCCGTCATGAACGGCGGCTTCTCCTCGAGCTTCAACATCACCGAGGCAGCATCGACACTGCTCTCGCTTCCGGCGGGCATGTCATCTTCACCGACATTTGCTCTTGCGGCCAGCAACATCCTCGTCGCAATGGCTCAATCCAAGTTGGTGCCGTCCCAGTTGGCGACGACGAACGCTCGATTCAAGACGCATGCCAATGCGCTGCTTGTCATCTTGGTGGTTAGTTCTGGCATGTGCTTCTGCCTTCTTTCCAACGCGAGGCTCGACACGGTGGTCTACAACATGGGCATGATCTTTGGTTTCCTCGCGCACATGGCGCACTGCTTGGGTTTTATCTATCTCCGATGGAACCACAGCCACATCAAGCGTTTGTTTGTGAGCCCTGTGGGGATTCCCGGGGCAATCTTTGCCATGTTCGCGTTTGCTCTAAGCCTTGTCTCGACTTTATTCTTCCAAGACGACGGCTACGCCTCGCTCCTTGTCTGTGTCGTCGTCCTTGGCGCTCTCTCGATCTACTACGTTGTGTACGCCAAACATCGACAAACTTTTTCCGCCGACGAGAACTCGCTCCTCTTTGCGCATATTGGTAAGTCCTAGCATCTCCATGAGCGAAGATTTAAAATTGCTCGCTGTAGCAAAGAACCATACAAGGACGATGCGACGGTCGACGGCATGGCTTCGCATCTCGTTGCAAGCTCCATCGACTTGGTTCTCGGTCGAACCCAACTCATCCAGCACCGAAGTCCGCACGATCCAAGTCAAACCAATGACCAATGCGTCGTAACATGAGCAACTCTCTTGCCCTCTCAAGCTTTCATCTCCCTGGACGGCCATCAAGTCGAATGACGCTGAAGATCTCGTCGGGTGCAAAATATGGATGCTCCTTGGCGTCGCGCTGGCCATATCACTTTTCAAGTTGGCCAGAATGCGATGAGCTAGAAAGGATCAGCGTGAAATCTCTCTCTCTGGCCCTTGAAAGTCTACGAGACGGTGTGTCCTTTCCAGTCCATCGTGAGCTGTCCATCTCATTTGATTGCGGCGGCCAAAAAAAATTTCTGTCGAACGACATGCGTTCACATGAACGCAAAGAATGTCGCTGCATCCTGTGTCGAGTATGTTGAACCGGCGCTGTCTATCTCGAGCCACAAGAACGTCAGTGGCAAGCTAGAACGATGGAATCTATCTACCTTAGCACTGCGGCTTGTAGCTGAACGATAGAGCGGCAATTACGAATAGCTGCATCTCGTCTTGATCACGTGCTGCTGCGCCTACTTCAATTCAAGAATCGGCATGTCCATCGCAAGTTTGACATGCTCATGAAGATGATGCTTCCAAAAAAACGTGAGATTCACACGTCGTACTGTCGTCTACCTCACTTGAAGGACATGTCTGTATGTATACATCCTACTCTTTCAACTGAATGTGCGATAGAAAGTCACTAAAGTCAGGTTGTTGTTATTCAAATTGTCATTGAAATGGCACTAAAGTCAGGGAGTGTGATTTGGTTGTGCAACTGGATTTTATCTACACTTGATAGAATTTCGAGTGCTTTGGAGCATATTTGACGCCAAGTTTGCCCACCAGTTGGAGGAACATGCTATCGTCCAAACGAAGAGGTGGCGCTCGTTGCGTCGGGCAACTTCCAGAGCCCACTGGTGTAGTACCAAGCATCAAGATGGATCGTCGCACTTTTCAACTTGCATTCAACCTGCTATGACCACCATGACAGCAGTGAGCAGCAGCAGCGCCAACCAGTCCGACAACTTTCTCATGTCGCTGTTGGAATCGGCCATGCCAACATGGCTCATCGACTCGACCGACAGCTTGACCTCCCTTGTGCCGTCTCCAGATGAAAAGTGCTGCTATCGCACGGGCAAATGCTTGAACGTGCGCGCGTTCAAACGTAATGGCAAGCGCCACAAGCTGTGCGACTTTCACCGCGAGAAAGCCAATCTCAACCAGTTGAAACTCGACCGCAAGAAACGACAACATCGAAGCGACGACATGGCGTCGTCTCCCAAGAAGCAAAAGACCGTCTCGATCGAAATGCCCATGCCGCTCCATGAAGCGCCACTCGCCCTCGCGTGGGACGAGCTCGATTTCTTGTGCACAGCCATGACTCCTGGCCAGCAATATGCGCTCCTCGACAAAGTTCAATTGGAAGTCCTCGTGTAGTTAGTCTATCCACCGTGGCGAGTATATTTATCTCATGTGTGCTTTCCGAGGATTTTCCGTCGTCATGCGCGGCGACACGACAATTCGAGTCGAAAAAGCCAGGCGATAGCCGGTGGAGAACCAGCTCTGAGAAGGAGGACAGCCTCTGACGAGCCCATCAATCGCGCGGCTGTCTGTCAATGATATCAACCTCTCTTCGCCAAAGAAACCATTCCATGCTCCACCTGCATCTGGTCAAACTGTTGGCGTCAACATGATCAAGACTGTCAAGCTTCACTCCTGCTACAGTACGCCATCGATGGACATCGCCAGCTCTATTCCATGGACGACGACAGTCCTTACCAGCATAGATCGCAGCAATCACACGGCTACAAGGCAACGACGTCGATCAAACTTGAGCCACATGGCGCTACCTCGCTCAGCTGGCCAGAGTCATAGATACAGCACGACCATCGGCTCTTCTCGACACGTCCTTCATGTCGAAGGGCAGCTATATTCTAAGTCAAGGTGGCCACTGACCCGACCAACTGCATCTACCATTGGAACAGCATTGTCATGAGCCGAAATGGGGGAACAAACTTGGCTCTCTTTGACAAAAATTAGCCTTGCTAGGCGTCGTAGTGGTCCTTGACGCGGGAATTGGTCGGGTCAAAGACCGCCTTGGCGTGGAAAGTGGCTGGCACTCGGCGTTCATTGAGGGTTTCGATTTCGTATTGGCCTTCTTTCAAGAAGGCTGGCGTGATGACTTGGCCATGAGGATGCACGACGTAGCCATAGCCAATGCTCTTGCCGACCGTGTGGCCATACGCACTGCGGCGAATGAAGCCAATGCATTCGTTGTTGCGCCAAATGGCTTCGTTCCCCTTGAGTGGAATGTGTTCGTCCGGTGTGAGGCAGATGAGTTTCTTCGACACGCCGTCGGCTTTTTGCTTGGCCACGACATCTTTGCCAATAAAAGCCTCTTTCGTCAGCTTGCAAGTGAAGAGCATGCCGGCTTCGACGGGAGTGTCGTCGATGCGCAAATCTTCATGCCAGTGCTTGTAGCCTTTCTCGACACTCATCGAGTCCATGCAGAGGTAACCAGCATTGACGATCTTGGGGTCGGCAGCTTGGATTGCCTTGTACACGTCGGTGCATGCGTGCTTTGGAATATGCAGCTCGTAGCCGAGCTCCCCGACGAACGTGAGTCGAATGATGCGGACTTCATGGCCGGCCACGGTGGCTAACGCATTGCTGGAGAACGGCAAGTTGTCGTCGCTGAGGTCGAAGGAAGTGAGCGACTGGAGGATAGCGCGACTGCGGGGTCCTTGGATGCTCAAGACGCCGTAGTCGTCAGTGAAGTCTTGCAGGGTGACGTCGAAGTGAGAGATGTTGGCTAGGATCCATTCCCAGTCGTGTGTTGCAGAAGCTCCACCAGCAACGATGTAGAACGCATTTGGACCAACTTGGCTAACCGTGAGATCGCATTCTGTGCCACCGCGGGGATTGCACATGAGCGTGTAGACGGTCTTCCCGACGCCTTTCATCTCGTTCGTGCAGATCCACTCGATGGCTTTGGAAGCTTCAGGACCTTCAAGCATAAACTTGCCAAAGTAAGATTGATCAAACATCGCTGCGTGGTTTCGACACGCGGCGACTTCTTTGGCGACGTGCTCATGGCTCGCTGGCCAGCCGAATGTGTTGTCGGCCGTAATAGCGTCCAAGTAACCATCTTCAGCATGTTTCGTGTGGCCATACGCTCCATAATACGTGTAAGGCTTGATCGAGACGTCCTTGGTCGGCGGCGCAAAATACCCAGGGCGTTCGTAGCCATGACGAGATTGGAAAACACAGTTGGCATCTTTAAGAAGGCTGTGGAATGGCGTGAGGCGAATGTTTCGTCCGGCGAGGGGCTCATCGTGCGGAAAGACAATCGAGTAGTTCTTGGCATACGCTTCATGGGAGCGCTCTTCGTTCCAGCGGCGGTTGCCAAGCATGGAAGGGTGAAAACGGTTGACGTCGTAGCTGAACATGTCGATGGTCGGTCCGCCTTTTGTGATCCAATTTGCGATTTGCTCGCCGCATCCTCCAGACAGCATGATGCCAGCAGAGTTGAAACCACAGCCAAGGTAGAAGCCCTTGACGCCAGGCAGCTCGCCCAACAGCGCTTTGTGGTCTGGTGTGAAGGATTCTGGGCCACATACCGTCGAGCGGACGCCCGTCTGGCCGATGGTCGGGACTCGATTTACGGCGCCGTCAATGTGCACCGAGAAGACATCCCAGTCCAGCTCAAAGAGCGAGAAAGCAAAGTTGGGATCAACTTTCTCCCAGAAGATCGGATTCGGTTCATAGCCGCCAATTTGAAGCACGTCGCCCTAATGTATGCCGATGAGATGACGGGAAGCTCGTTTGCTGTCGCACCTGAAGCTTGAGGTAGACGGAGGCGTCGTGGTCGCGGACGTTGGGCATGTGCTGAATGCCCTCGATGCGTTCCGAGACGACGTACGCATGATGCATAGCACAGATTGGAATATCTTGGCCGACCATTTGCGTCAGTGCAGGTGCCCAAACACCACCGCAGTTGACAATCTTCTTGGTTTGAATCACATGTCCACCTTGTACTTGGACGCCGGTGACTTGCTTTCCCTTTCCCGTGCCTTGAGTCAAGATAGCTTCAACGCGAGTGTTTTCAAAAGCTTGACCGCCGAGTTGCCTGGCTCCTTTGGTCAACGCCGAAACCCAGCCTGATGGGTCAATTGTGCCGTCACCAGGCGAGTAGAGAGTGCCATGGAGGTCGGATACGTTCATGAGAGGGTAAAGCTGTTTCGTGTCGCTGGGTGATAGAACTTGGGCTGGGATATCGAAATATTTACCAAGCGTTGCGAGACGCTGATACTCTGAGAGGCGTTCGTGGTTGTTCGCAATGAACAACCCGCCATTCTCAACCCATCCAGTCGAAATACCCGTCTCCGCTTCAAGCGACTTCGCCAAATCTCGCGTTCGTCGAATCTATCGACACAAAATTGTCAACATTGTCAAGATTATGAGAGGGAGCGTACCAGTTGAATATCAATATCACTGGGACGAAGTCGCCATAGTAGCCCAGCGCTATGCCACGTCGTGCCTGCCGTCATTTTATCTTTCTCGACCAGTACTGCATTCACGCCTTGTTGACTTAGGTGATACAGTGTCGATGCTCCAATTGATCCGCCTCCAACCACGACCACATCAGCTGACGACGGCAACGACGCAAAGCTGCGCTTGGCGATATGCGCTGCCGATTGCCAATGGCCGCGGTGCAGCGTGTTCTTATTCTTCGCCAAGTGGAATCGATGCATCCAGGTTCCGAAAATGATCAATTATGCAAATCTTTCTCCACTTTTCGATCTTTGACATACAAATTTAAACTATAATATGCCGACTACAATACAAATATCAAGTTTAAATAAAATATTGGAATAAAAATAGACAAATTTATAAATAGTGTAATAGCTTGAAGTTGATTTTATACTTCAAATATCGATGTTATTATTTACGAAATCAATTTTATCTTGATAAATAAATAAGTTATCGTGAATATTTTTAAACATATATAGAAATAAAATGAATAATTAATACTATTTATTAAGGTTCAACTACATTTTATTAGTGTTATTTCGATTTGTAATTAAATTATATAGAAATTAAAAGTGAGAAATGTTAATAAAATAACGGTAGGACTTCAACATTGACCATTTCGGCGTTGTCCTCAAGAGTGGCCATGACGACGATGCTCGCGCGAACAGGATTGCGCATGCTCCAGCCTGGATTAGTGCGTCAGGCTGCAATCGTGACGAATGTTCCGATCAGGAAAGTCGTGGAAAATCATGTGGGTCGGAGCAAGTACGATGTTGTGGACGAGATCGAAGTCGGGATTGTGCTCTTGCCATCCGAGGTCAAGAGCATTCGGGACGGCAATTGCGATATCTCGGCGGCATTTGCGGAAGAATACGACAACGAGCTCATTCTATATCAAATGCATATTCCAGGTACAAAATGGCCATCGGGGTTGTTCATTTGTGTCATTAGTGTGGCGTCATGGTATTGTTGGCCGACATGAACCAACTCGAGTGCGTAAATTGCTCGCCCATCGTAACGAATTGAAGCGACTGTTTGATTTTGCACGCGAACCCAATGCACATCTTGTACGTACTTCGTCGCGATGAAAGCTTCTAACCTTTGAGTTGTCATGTTTGTAGATTCCATTGCGAGTACATCTCGGCACAACGAATTGGGTCAAGATCCAACTTGGTAAATGCGTCCGTCGCAAAGGGCCCGACAACCGCAAGAAAGACGACGCACGCGACGTCAAGCGACAAATTGACCGAGCTCTGAAAAGCAGCGACTTCTGAAGCACTATCAAAGCATCACATGCCAAATACTCGACACGATCTCCATGAAATGTCGGCGTGGAGTGCAGGTTGGTCGTGTAGTCTCGAGGACTCATCATTCAGTTGCTTCACGGTCTTCTAACTCAATTCTACCCTCTCTTCTCTCCATGGACCGAGACAAACACCACAACCGTCGCAGCGGTTCGGTAAATCAAGACAATATTGAGATTTCTAAGTTAGAGTTCTTCCTGGAGGCGTTCAAAGATCGCCCATCGGCGATTATGTTCCTGGTTGACACCGGCGACAACCTGCGCTTCCTCGCATCCCAGATCGGCACAGCCACAGGAATGCACAGCCGAGTCACGGCATGGCCTTGAACATCCATTGTCGTTCCCGTCAAACTCGTGGACGAGTAAATTGTCAAAGGCAAACGCGTGGCCTTCATCGCCGACTCGCGCAATGGCAAAAAACCTAAAGGCACCACTGTCAGCAGGATGCATGGAGAGATGGCGCTCGAACCTTTTATGATGCGTCGTGGCGTGGGATAGCGCAAGGCGGTAGTTGGCTCCAGTGGTGCCGCCGATGTATATCCGATCGGCGCCAAGCATGGTTTCCCCAACGACGCAGCCTCGGAATCGCGTCTGGACGCCCATCGCTCGCGACGCTTTGGTCTGTCCGGAGGACGACAACACCGCGCTGGGGTCAACCGGTGGCTGCGGTTTGACTTTGTAAATACGCACGAGCCAATGCTCCGACGTAAACACTTCTTCCAAGTGCGTCAGCTTGATGTCCTTGACACCAACTTGCGCATGGCGAGCTCGATCGTAGCCGCGCGGTTGCATGACGTCCGTCTCCATCGCGCTAAAGCGGTAGTAGCTCAATTTGTAGGCCAAACTGTCATGTAGCGTCGACGAGCCCGTGGCCGTGACGTCAAACGTACCGGCGCTTGAAAAGAACGCTCTCTCTGGCGGCACGTCGGCTGGAAAGACGCTGTGGCCGATGCGAATGGGCCAGACCAACTTGTTCAAGTCGTCCGAGGCGTAGGCGACAACGCCGCCGAAGACAACCAAGACGTAGTCGACATCGAGGCTTTGCAGGATCGGATACGCCGCGTCTTCCGTCGAGACGAGCGCGCGGCCGATCGTGGCGATGTGCGTATTGTTCCACGTGTTGTTGTCGACTAGGACGGTGCGGTTCGCCATGGACGAGAGCTGATAGCCGTAGTCCCACCACGCCAAGATGCGCGCTTGGTCGGGCGTGTTGTGCCGTAGCCACGAGTACGCTTCTCGGAAATCATCGTAGACGACGCGGCGGCCATCTTGCATGACGCTCTCGACGACGATGGACGGGTTTGAATACGCCATGGACGTCACATACGCGGCGTGGAATTGATACGAGAGGAGAAGCGTCGAGAGGAGCAGGACGATCAGCATGGCAAAGACTGGAGAGACGTCTTGAACTTGTGGATGCGGCGGGGATGGAGAAACCAATGCACGGTGGACAAAGCCAAGAAACTTGCGCAGTGTGCTGGAGATGCCAATCGCCGCTAGAATTGCCGCGACGGGAGCCAAGACGAGCATGAGGCGGACCATGACACCGGCGAAATACCACGCGACGGTGCCGTACAAGAGGACAAAGATGGCGGCGTCCGTCAAGTTCTTGTAGAGGAAGAAGAGACCCACGGGAGCAAATGGCACGAGGAGATGCAGGTCAAAGAAGAACGACGTCCATGTCGTCGGCTGGTGCTCGCTCACAGAGGCAATGATCGGTATGTGCTTGGAAGCATACGTTGGATCGAGCAACGTCAAGCTCCGCCCTGTCCATCGAACGCGGCCGGTCCATTGCAGCGCGACGAGAAACGACGCCGCCGCGGCGAGGAAAAGAACAGCGGCGGACAGAAGCACGAACCGAAATGCTCGAGCGACGATCACCGGCACGCGACGGACACTTTGGACAAAGGCGTAGACTTGCAAGAGGACAAAGACGCCGTGGGACGCTGCGCATTCGGCTTGCTTGAGCACATTGAAGCCCACGATGGGAACTTGCATGGCCAGGAGCGTCCCGAGGACGTAGAACGTTGAGTAAGCGATGTATAGCCGCGGCGAATATCGACCGGCAAAGAGCATCACGACGACGTACAGCGGCACCAAGTTGATGATAAAGACGTAGCCGCCCCAGGAGGCTACCATGTACAAGTACGCGAGAGTGCAAGATCCGGCGTGGAACATGGAGCCCGTGTCGACAGCTCGTATCCAGAGATAGAAGACCAACAAGAGCGCAAAGATGGCAACGCCTTCGTTGTCGAAAGAGCCGCCAACGGAGCGAGAAATGTACGATGGCACGACAGCCACAAGCGCCGCGGCGAGCAGAGCCGTGCTTGTTCGTTTCGTCACTTGTTTCGTGAGCAAGTACGTCACGATTGAAGTCATGGCGGCAAAAATCGGCGCGACAAAGACGCAGATGTTGCGGATGTTGATCGGGATGTTGAACGCATTCAAAAGCCTGTACAAGAGCGTCGCAGTGAGCATCAAGCCAGGATAGATCGTGCCGCCAATGATCCGACCGAGGGGATACCAAGCACGGTCGTCAAACCAGTCCAAGAACGCATCGATGCCTTGCGACGCCAACAACTTGGTCGCGCGGTAGTTAAAGTAAGGATCGAACTCATGAATGACACTTTCGTACCGCACGATCGAGACCAAACGGATGGAGAAAGCGAGGATGCAGATGCAGCCCAAGAGCACGTACTTGAGGGTTGGCGCCAACGGCGAGTTGGATTCTTCGACATCCTCAGCACGAAGCGACGACGCAGGAGATGAGGATGCTGGAATACCAAAGATTAGCTCGGTTTCGTCTTGTACGGATCCTGCAATCGTCGATGGACTCTTTGTTGCGTCATGTTTGGCCATGGACTCTTTCAAGATATCCAACGACGTGACTCGATTAAGGACGAAACCAATCTTACTGGAGACATCCCTTTCAATCACGACCAGAGCGGCGCCAGGGTGGAAACGCGGTCTCGTTGGAGAGCGCTGTTGAGCCAGTAGAGAGCAGTCTGTGGATATGGCGCCTGTCTCCGGTGCTCTAGGTTTATGCTTGCACGAGTTTCCACCATTGGTTTGCATGACCAGGCCTGATTGTCCTCGGAACACCGATTTCGCTCCTTGAATCACCTCCGCTTCTTTCCTGCACTTGTAGAGCACGAAGCTCAGCTCATTGCACTAGTTTCTTGGCCTTGTCCTCCACGCGTGTCCGTCTCGACCCGCTACTTACCATCTCTAAGAGGCCGCCTCAACAAGACTGGTAATGCTGGTCGTGCTGTTCCTGACTATGCTCTCCCTTCGTATCAGCTGTACGGCGGCGCGTGCGTGAAGTCTGCGGCGTCATAAACTATTCACCGTCGTCGGGAGAGTCATGCCGGCTGCGCGCTTGGTGCGAGGGAAGACGAAGTGTGTCCAACATTGTAATGGCTCGCAAAGACAGCCATTGTTAGTGTCTTGGCAAGCTTACCCACTCCATGAGGGCGTGAGATCCTTCGAGAGGAGAAGTGGGCGTGCGTGAGAAGCATGGCTGCATTGCATAAACGCAAAGAATCAAGTCGAAAAAGTTCATTTTCCACGAGGGCAACGGCGACGACTCGACGGAGAAGAATAGGATTTATGATGACGACTTGGATTCGGAGCCAATGCGAGCATCTTCCTTTTCCTTTTCAATCGACGCGCACACAACTTCGACCGTGGCATCAGGGACCGACTAGGCACATGCACAATGAGATGGAGGATAAGGAGAACGGCTTACCGTGACGACGCCGCCACGACGCACGACCGAAACTTCAATGTTCTTGCTGCCTGCTTCGACAACTTCCAACAAAGCTTTGATGGCCAAACGCACTGCTTCGTCTTCGCTCATATCTTGCACGTAGTTCTTCTCCAAGAACTCGCGAGTCGACTTTTCATTGCGGCCCGTGGCATTGGCTTTCCACGCCGTGAACGTACCAGCAGGGTCCGTTTGATACAATTGTGGCACGCCCTTGGCATCGCAGCCCGCAATGAGCATCGAAATACCAAACGGACGCACACCACCTCGTTGTGTGTAGCGCTGTTGGATCTTGGCGACGTAGCGCGCGACATATTCAACGGACGGCGCATCTTCGACGGTCAAACGATAGCTCTGGCATTCCAATCGCGCTTTGTTGATCAAAACACGCGCGTCGGCCGTCAAACCCGCAAAAGCGAGCGTGATGTGATCGTCCACTTTGCAAATCTTGCGCACCGTGCGTGGATCTTGGAGCTTGGCAGTTTCCTTGCGCTCGACGGCCAAGACAACCACGTCGACACCGCGCACACCGACGACAACAGCGCCACGCTTGACAGCCTCCATGGCGTATTCTACTTGGAACAAATGTCCATCGGGGGAAAACACTGTAATCGCACGATCATATCTAGAGCCACAGCGTGGAGAGAATCCCAAGCAATTGATCTACCTCGATGCCATGATGCGGTGAGCTTCTTGAAGCGAATGACCTCCCCAGATTTGGGTTCGCTCGATTAAGTACGATTCTCTCCGATCCGAACTTAATTGAAAATACTGCCTTTTCTCCAGAAGGATCATCAAGTGCGACGACGACGCCGACGATGGAGGCCGAACGGCTTCCTTCGAGCTAACTGAGAGCGCGTATGCATCGCAAAATGTAGCTTGGACACCTCAAATCCCCATTGAATCGGCCCTTTGGGGTGAATTTCAACCGTTGATTCCACATGCAGAGCACGAGGAGAAGCCCGTTGTTCGAGAGGAAGTGCTTCCTTGACATTCGTGGAACAGCGAAAGATTGCGAATGACAGAAGATCTCAAGGTGAAGGAAGATGAGTTACAGATCGAGATGTGAGTGCCGCGAGGACTTCACGAGGTGGAGAACGGCTATTTCCCGATGAGGACGTTTGAGAAATGTGCAATACTGTGCGATCATCACGAGGTGTTCGGATCGACCATGGTGCATTGAGTTGCGTAGAATGTCCTGTGAACGAAATACTTCGCCGCTAGGCCATATGAAGACGCTCACGGTGGAGGTTGTGGAGTAAGTTCATCGCATTACGCTCTCGCCTTGACAGAAGACGATGAAAGCTGCTGAAGAGGGGAGGAAGCTCATCATGCATCACGATGCCACATGGGGAAGGGAAAGGAGCACGATGGATTGATAGATGAACGCAAAGGTGGAAATAAAGAAGTATGCAAGTTGTCTATTGAGTCTTTTTCTTGGTGTCGTTCTCTTCGTCACGCCGAATGCACATAAAGTAGACGGTCGAGCCGAGGAAGATGATCGTAAATGCAATTGCCCAGCCCAACTTGACCATCGGTGGGAAAGGTTCGGTAAACATGCCGCGGCCGTGCTTGAGGATAATCGCAATTTCAGTCACGACGACGCCAAGTCCGAGCCAAGCGCGAGGTCCCAACTTCTTGGCTGGCACGCGGGTCGGTTCAGTCGGGACGCTGTACGTCATGAAGACATAATACTCGGCGATGGCGTAGCTCCCGGCGCTGTACCAGATGAAGAGACGCACGACATTGAGCGAGTTGGACGCAGGGACCCAAAGCACAGTCTTGAGGAAGAACGAGTTGAGCATCATGATCGAGAGCGAGAAGACCATGAACATGACTTGCCAGAAGCGAGACGCTGATCGGAACATTTTCCAGTCGTAGGCAAGCCAATTCGCAGGAGTAAACTGCGCGACCATGCGCTGAGCGCGGCCTGTCACGGTCGGGATCGCACGCCAACCGACCCAGTTGTACTTCTTCATCTCAAAGTAGCGGCAGATGCGCATGCCAATCCAAATGCCGGCGGCGTTGCAGATCAAGACGTCCAAGAGGATTTGATCCCACCAGCATTCGTTGAAGTTCTTGAGCCAGTGGGCAAACGTGAGCTCGTAGAATTCAAACAAGATGGAGATGAGCCAGCAGACATTGTAGCTGCGGATCATGACGGCGCCAACGATCCATCCGAGGAAATGCATGACGACAAAGCGGTCGAAAAATGTCGCCGACAAGTTGGCCATTGGGTTCGTCGGGTGTTCGGGGGTGAACAAACGGCAATCTTCCGCAAATCCTTCTTCAGGAAGCTCTACACCAAGGGATGGATCGTAGTGGCGGAGGAATTGGCGCGCATCGTCCGTTTTGAGAAAGAGGATCACGATGAGGAGCATTTCGTAGAGAATGAACACACCCGTGATCAATCGCCAAATCGCAGGGTGTGGGCGGATAAAATGGCCATCGCGCAGTTGCAAGACGCAGTACACCAAGAAGAAGATGCACGCAAACTTGACGCCCGATTTCAAATCGTCCACTTGACTCGTCGATGGGTCTTGCGTCACGAGCGCATACACGAAATAGAGCAGCGTGAGGAAACCCACGAGCAATGTATGTGGCCGGGTGGTCCAGCTGCCGTCGTCGACATTCTGGACAGTTTCCAAGTCGCCATAGACCAACGGATCCGACGATTTCGCGAGCTTCACCGACGAATTCGGCACGTCGACTTCCAATGTCATGGTCACCAAAATGAGATTTGGTGGAGACAGAGACGTTTCCTCTAGATGACGTTATTTGTTTAAACGTCATCTGCGTTTTATCCACAGTCGCTCTCCACGCGAACAAAGTCGGACGACGACTCTCTCTCACCTTCCTTCCTCATTATGGCGGTGGAACTCCACTGGCGGCTATGATGCTGATGGTGAAATGGATGCACGAGGGACTGCGGACGCCTTTCAAACAAGGGCAGGTGCAATGCTCAGCACACGGTGGACCATCCAAGGCCGCGGAATCGAGTCTGCAGACTAGGCATAACAGTACCCAGCGCGTGGGGACATTGGAGCCTCAGTGGTGGCAATGACAGGAGAATTCAATGGTATATATGGATCCCCCTCGATGCTGGATGAATTGGTTGTGAGTTGAACTAATCTAGCTGCACCAAGCGGAGTACTCAAGTCACTTTGGAATCAAGTCTATGGTATTGGCATTCACCAGCTCGTCATGACGAGCGGAATAATATCGCTGTGAAGATGAATGCCTCAACGCTAGACGAGGAGCAAGTTGCAAGAAGATGGAGATTTCATCAAAAGAGGAGTGGAGACTCTTATGCAAATTTACCACGTTGGAGTTGCCTTGAAATTTCACATGTTTGAAATGTCCATCTACAGACTTGTTATAGCTGTCTTCGCGACGGCAAAGAGGCAGATGGCCAAGCCAACTCCTATCTGCGTTGGGAGTGCGGTGTATCCACATCTTTCACGGCGAGAGATCAGTCGCCCGCTTGCGCTGGAATGCCACTTCAAGAGCCATCCAAGTTGGTGACTGTATCCACATCTTTCCGAACACTTTTAATGGCCCAGGAGCGTGCAAATACATTCAAGCGTCCACAGCACCTCCTTGCGCGTACGAAATAGACACTGATATGCGTCGCAGTCCCATGCGAACGTACATTTGTGTCGAGAGTAGTCCAAGCACTGGTAGCTGTCACTGCTGACGTATCCATGCATGAAGTGTCCATAGCGATAGAAAAAACGCGTCTTAAGATTGCCAATGTTGAAGCCACATCAACGTCACATCCACGATGCATGTCAATGAACTTGGCGAATGAGTGGCCATCACGTTTGGAATCTCGAGATTCAAGATGAAGACGAGGAAGGCGACTCATTACATTTAATTCGGCGGCAGCATCGACACGGGCTCTGCAATGGGAGCGGCCACAGCCACAGGCGCATTGGCACTCGGTTGATAATAGCCATACAATTCTTGCAATTCCTTGTTCTTCTGGTCCACGATCCGCTGCCACTCGCCACTAGTCTTGAGATAGAGCTCGAGCTGCACTTCGTTGGAAAACCAATCTTCCTCCAGCACCGCTTCTTTGACATTCACGCCAGGTTTGTAATAACTCCAGCCAAATTGACCGCTCTTGTGAAACCATCCTTCCCTTTGCAGTTCCCTGTAGACTTTGCTGAACGTGGGCTGGAATTCAGGTACAGCCGCCATGGTTGTCTTGGCCACTGCGCGGGATTTCTTTGTGGTGGGAGCGGCTGTACGTGCTACCGGAGCGGCTGTAGATGCTACCGGAGCTGGCGGGGGTTTAGGCTCTCGTTTCACCTTTGCCTCTCGCTTCGGTTTCGGCGACGATCGATCCCGCCTGCCGTGGTCAGGGTTGGCATCCACTACTGCCTTGACCTTATACCACGTGCCGCTGCTCTTGAGATAGGCTTCCAGGAGTGCAGGAGATGAAAACTTGTCGATGCCCTCAGAGGCAGTGTCAACATTAGCCTTGGGTTTGAAGTAGCGTCCATCGTCGTGGCGGAACCAGCCTTTCGTTTGGAGGTAGGCAAATACCTTGTCAAATGTGGTTGACGAGTCAGCTTTGCGTTTCTTGGATGAGCTGACTTTGGCGAGCTTTGACGTTTGTTTTGGTGCATTTTTTTGATAATTTGGCTCTTGTGCTTGCAGTCTTTGGACCATGCGATCCCACAGGGGTTGATCTTGGAGCGTGACGTAAAGCTCAACATCGGCAAGACTGCGGAAGAAATCTTTCCCAAGCTCTGGCGTGACGGCTGTTCTGTAGGATGGCTTGCAGAAGAGGTTGCCGTAGCTGTCGCTTGTTTCATACCATCCGTCTTGAAGCATTTCGCGATAAATTTGATCAAATGTCACTTCGGGCACTGCGGCTATTGAGGACGCAGAGGTAGTTTTACTTGGTTTTTTACTCTTCTGTCGTTCGGCAAAAAAAGCTTGTACAGCCTCAGCCATGGTCCCAAACGTACGGCCAGCGACGTCGTAGCCGCCATGTGCGCCATTGGCATAATTGGCTTTGAGCATGTATCTCCAAGCAATTGAGTGCAGTTCATTTGCGTGTAAGTCTTTGATTGCTTCCAGCACAACAGCTTTCCGAGATGTAAATGTAACACCAACGTGAGCGTAGCCGACGTTGTCGTTGGTGCTGTTGGGAACACATTTCCACCCTGAAGCTTCCAGCGTCGGCCAAAATGCGTATAGGAGGAGCTGATAGTCGGTGAACTTGGGCTCGTTGAGGTTGGTGGAGATCTCTGACGCTGCCGACGCCAACTTTTCGGGCTCCCAGAATTCATACGAGCTGGCTTCGAGCGAACATTGCAATAACCATTCGTGGGCTTGTAATGGGCAAATCGCGGCTTGGAATTGAGCGGCTTGCTGCATGGCCAATTGATACAAGCTGTCTGTAGAGGCACTGCAGGCATCGAGGGACCAAGGAGCAAGTCCTAAATCAGCCATGGGAACTACAGCTAACTGCCGAAGATCTTGCAGTGTGTTGGCGCGTCCAAAATAGAAAACCACACTGTCGGATTCGTCCAGCGTCGGATGTAAGAGTTCCAGAAGTGTTGTATCCATTGCCCACGCTTTGGCATCAGCAAAATTGGCAAAAACGAGCACGGGCCACAAAATACCGTCGCAAAAGGCATCGGGGGTTTTGCCTAGATGCAATGCAACGTTGTTCAATTGGATTGGTGGGACTGGGATCATCGACATGTCGTAAATAACATATCCTTCGTCGTTGGGTGCCATGGAGATCGGAAGGGGAATAGTCGATTCCTGGACGGAAGAAATTGACGGGGAGGGCTGTTTGCTTTTGACAGCTGCAGCAGAGACTTTCGGTCGTTTGATGATAATCTTCAATGGATTTGCCTTGTTGTGTTCGTCGGCTTTCGGTGAAGGTTTTGGTGCTGGGGTTGCGTGTTTTGCTGCTTTTTTCGCAACTGTGGCTTGCAGTCCTCGAAGACCTTCGTCAATCTTGGCCAAATTGCTGCGGATCGACGACTTTGTGTACGTTTCAAAGTGTGTGTTGAGCGTCTCGAGAGCCACTTCGATCGCGTGCAATGCGCCATCGACCGTCTGTGCGTGTTTCGTGAGCTGAGATTCAAGTTTTGCCTTGAGATTCTTCTTCCGTTGCTTCATAATCTTAGCAAGACTCTCCTCGTCCGAGTCTTGGTGGCCGTTGGTAGACATGGCGGCGGCGCACTTCCCCTGAGTATTCAAAAGCCCAATTCAAATCTCCAGTCTCGTCTATCCGGATAATGTGCCACCAACGACATGATATATGAAGTAAAGTATACCTTCCATTTTATCCGGATAATTAACCAATGGACTTGACAGAACCAGCGCCAACATGACGACGCGCTCTCCCGACGACAATCTGGAAGAAATTATGGCTCATGCACAGGAAAACGGCCGTGAAACAACACAAATGACGTGCATCATTCAATTTATTCATGGATTTTTTGGGGTCATGACGCGCATTCGTCCGCACATGACCGATTGAGCGGCTTGAATAATGCATTCAAACTTATGATGTCAATTCTATCAAATAGCCGTGCAAACCATAGTTGGCTGCATACAAGCTTTGTCGACGAAGACCGACAGCTTTTCTCGTTCGAACACCGTGGAAATCCACACCTCTGTCATCCTCACACTTAAAATAGCACCCGGTCTGTAAGGGGACGTGACACCATTAACGTAAAGCTTCAATTTATGACAAATCTAGCCGATGCGCCACCATTGAAATCGCATACCTCATCTTCAAGACGTGTGTTCGGAATTCTGAAAATTGTGGCGCAACGACAGGACACATCTCTATAAACTGCTCTATGTTTTATATTGTTTTGGAGAATATTGGTTTGTACAGAATGATTTATCTCCTTGAAGATGAGCGCTTCAATTTAAGACAAAGGGATCACACTTCGAAAATGTATGAGAAAATGCATATCTTTTGGAAAAGAAAATATTCATTATGAGGAGAAAATATATTAATTTTAATAAGGTATTGATGTTAGCAGTATGCGAAAAATATCTCCAGATCATATCACTACCGTAGTCATTTTGAAAGCAAGTCGCAAGGTGTCGAGAGAGCAAGACAAGAAGTTAAATCGCAAGCCAGGTAAGCTATCAAAGAACGACTGGGTTAACATACTCTATCTAGATGACGAAGACTTGAGTTGTTTCGTGCGTTGCTGTCTCGGTGGTGGTTGCATCGACGACTCCGTTTGAGGCTGTGGCTTTCGCTTTCTCTTTTTCTCGCGTGTGCTGCGCAATTTTTTGGCTTCTTCACGTGCCAGTGCGCGCTGTTGCTTTGTCTCGTCAATCTCCTGAAGCAACGACATGGTCATTACTCGTCCCGCGACATTAATGGTTCTCGGCTTTGCGGGTGCGCGCTTGTTCGTCGCTGTTGGTAGACATAGAATATCTTGGCGAATTTCATCTCGCCTCTTTATCCATTCAGCTTCTAAGTAGGACGATGGAACGCCACCGTCGTGGAACAGTTTAAATCTTTCCACCATTCGATTATAGTTTAAAGGCCAAATACCGGAGGTTTTAAATCCAGAGATCATATTCGATGGCTTCATCTTCATGGTCCAGGCGTTCGACGCAATTTTCAATGCTTTATCTTTCCCAATACAGTTCAAACTTCCACTAACTACGACATCAATAAGCTTAACGTCCAATCTCAATAAATAGTACCGTCATTGATCATTTCTTCATAGATGCCATGTCTTATTGCTCTTTTGAAAGCGCTGAAGACACAGACATCGAGCGGCTGGAATAAGTGGGTAGTGTTTGCTGGCAAACAAAACAAGACAATTCCAAGATCAACGCATAGAGAAACTATGTCATCGGAGTAGTGAGACGATAGACCATCAAATACAAGTAAAACAGTACGCTGTATCTCGTCGTCGACACACTCGGAAAAAATCTGAGCCAGTTTTCAAACAGTTGCTCATTCATAAATTCCTTTGGTGAGGTGAAAATTGCTGCTCCGGGAATAGTGCTGCAGCTACCAAGACTGCGGTCAATTCTCTCGCCGGGGAAAAGAAACAGAGGAGGCAACATTTTGCCATCGGCACTACCACATGCAACCACTGAGAGATGGAAATTCGTCGCCAAAATTTTTGTCCAAACGTTGCGAGATCCTTTTAATGCAACGACTTTTTTATTTTCGTCGTGATGTGAACGACGTTTCATCCATGTTGAATATACGATTGGCAGTAAAATCATGATCTTCAAGTGCCTTGGTGAGAGAGGCGTGCATCAAGTTCACTTCGTCTAGAGACACACAATTTCGAGCACGAGAAATTACTTGAGCAGTTCGGGAGGTGAGTTGAGGATGGCGTGATATAAATCGGTGGTACCAGCCACCTTGTAAGGTTACCTTCGAGTCAAGCCGACGGGCGATTTGGTTGGCAAGCATTAATATACTGGCACGGTCGGTAGGATATTCATCCATTTGCATGGAGCAAATCCAAGCAACTAAGTCTGCTTCGCAGCTAGGAGGGAGGAAAGTTTTAGGCCCCCTTCGTTTGGGCTCCTTTATGGCTCCACTGCGTGCTTCACGGATCTTACGCATTAGTGTGCCATACGGGATTTTCGTGGCTTCGGCGACTTCAACACCAGGTTTCCCAGTAAGCACTAGCTCAACAGCCTTAAGAAGCTCTTCCCTGGAATAGCGGCCGCGTGGTTTGCATTCAGGCACCATGGGTGGTCTCCAATGGTCCTTACAAATGGATATATTAAAAAAGACAGGTATATAGTGATAGAGGATTTTGCCTCGAGAATTTACGCATTGTCATTGGCTATAATCCATACGTCATAAACTGAAGCATTTGTCTTAAATTGAAGCTTTACGTTACTACAAGAACCCTCAATACAAGGACAAGATCTGGGATCTTGTCGTTTCGCCACGGCAGCGATGTAATATCGCGTGGTAGTTTCGAAACCACTTAGATGTTAAGCGATAACTCTAATGTCACTTAAATTTGCGAAGTATCGGGCTTGTCTCTACTTCCTCTGCACAAGCCCCGTTACACCTGGTAGCACTCTAGTTCGTTCAAGGACCCAGCATGGCGTTCGAATATGCAACCTACTTCACCGACGGACATCGGGTGACCCTAGAAGGCCTCCGCGATCTTATGGGAGATGACAACCTGGCGATTATGTTGTCTGATCGTCCCGAGCAACATTTACTCAACCTGGTGGAAGTTATTGCGCGCTATGCTGACTCCGCCCGCGCAGAAGAACATGCACGCAGCTTGGCTCGGATTAGCCAGCTGGAAAGCGAAACTCGAGAGTTGAAAACCTATCGAGTGGAATTCGAAGGCCAGGTCCTCTCGCTCACTGCAGCGAAAGCCCTCCTGGAAGAGTCCCTTCGACAAATGTATGATGGCCAGGAAGAAGATTCTGACAGAGCCAATTCCCAGCGTCAAGTTACAAACAAAGGCGTCAAATTGGACGTGGCCAAGTTCAGTGGCCAAGACCGGATCATGTCTTACGATGGCTCCTTCAAGTCACCATTGCAGCGGACGCACTGAACATCACCCAAGAATCTCTGAAGGTCGCATTCGCGATGTCCCATCTCGAGGGACGAGCTGAAGCTTGGGCTTATTCGCTGCGTATGGCGGATTCAAATTGCTTTCCAACGCTTGCGGCATTCTCGTCCCAACTCAAGGAAGTATTTTTACCCCCGAACAGCGATTTCCGTCACCGCTCGCGCTTCCTGAGCGCGACTCAAGGGAAGTCGACGATCCGTGAATTCGTCCAAGAACTGCGCTATCTTCACGCCTGCATCACGGATGAAAGCTCCTTACCCGAAGCTACGCGAGTGACCGTGTTTATGAATGGTCTCAATAAAGGCCCAGCAAGGACCTAGCTGTTCCGCCAATACCCGAAGACCTTTGAGCAGGCCGTTAGCATGGTGCTCTCCGAAGATTTTTCGCAATCCATGGCACGCGCCGATCCGTTGGAATCTGCCGACATGGGTGTATCTTCCATACAACAAGAAGCCGCACCGGTAGAACGACTCTGTTACGAGTGTGGCCGAGCTGGCCATTTCGCACGAGACTGTGCCTTGCGCAACGGAGCGCGCCGCTCGGGCACGCTACCACGATATGAGCGTTCCACTCGTTCCCGAGACACCTCTCCATCCCAACGCCCCAACGCGTTTTTCCGCCGCAATCGCGCTCCCCACATCCGGGGCCGCGTAGAGTTCACAGCTCCCACTCAGGGAAAAGGCAGCACCCAGTAGGCACGAGGCGACCTACTGGGGCAAGATTAGGCTTCCCATTTGACCGTGGTGGGGATACACGGTTGGGCGGCCTAGCCTCCGGCACTCTCCTGTGCCAAATCCGACAACAAGTGGACATGTTATCATTTGAGATCCCTATCCCCGGGTTCTCACGTGATCTGAAAGTATTGATCGACTGTGGCGCCTCAGAGAATTACGCGCGGCGCCAGTCAATGGAAATGAACGCACCCCTGCTGACGGCAGCGGTCGCGGCTAGCGACGACCAAGCAAAGGTCAACGTAAAGATGGCGGACGGGAAGGTTATCGTCGCGCCCCGAATTTTGATTACCCTACGAACAAGGGTCGGCCCGTTTGAAGCCGACGAAGACTACTACGTCATTGATCTGGATGAGCGCTGGAACCTCATCCTTGGTATGCGCTGGCTCGAGAAGCATCAACCTCTGATCAATTGGACGTCCAAGACTATGCACAAGGCGCCCTCGACAGCATTGGATTCCCCTTTGGGAGTGATGAGTAATGAGCTCACTTCCGACCCCACGAGAGTCTCGCAGTTTACCACGCGAGATGTGGCGACGGATTCCGCATGCGTCCCGCGCCCCACAGGCCCTGCACGTACTGCTGTCGACATGCTGAGCAGGCCAGCTGATTTTGACAACGATGGCATTGGAGAAGCCATGTCAAGCGAGATTGACGACGACGCCTGGGACGTCTGTCATGTTATTCAATCAGGAGCGCCAGCAACACTCGACTCTGCGACTGATACGATGGCTCTGTCTGCCTTACGCGACGCAGACTCGTATTATGTGGACGAGGAAACTCGTCGAAACACAATTTTCAACGTCCTCCAATCACGGAGATTCTCCGATGTGAGATCCACCCGACGCTCCAAGCGCCACCAAGGCGCAATAGGCCGGGTCGATGCCGAAGACCTTATCCTCAATTACTGCAACCTGCAGGATCTGCCCCAGACGGGCGAAGAAATCGTGAAGCTCCCCGAAATGGATTATTGCGCTTTTGAGAGCGCGCTCCGATCGCATGAGATCGTGAGCATCGCCGTCATTTATGCGATGGGCGAGTTACAGCTGGCGACATCATCAACACTCGACCCCGCAGTCGCGGACGCGCATGGCACGTCGACTTACGACCAACATTGGGATGCCCTCCGTGCGTCCCCCTTTTTCGACCTCCTGCGGGAATTTGCTGATGTATTTCCCGAGGAAGTTCCCCCATCCCTGCCCCGAGATAAGGGCGTCAGACATGAGATTGACCTGACACCAGGAACGAAGTGGTGTGTCACGCGCCAATGGCCCTTGCCTAAAGAACAAGTCGAGCACATTGACGCCTTCTTCGAAAAGCGTCGACAAGCTGGCCACGTCAGGCCCAGTACCTCACCACATTCCAGTCCGACATTCTGTGTGAAGAAAGCCACAGGCGGCTGGCGTATCGTCCACGCCTACAACAAGTTGAACGCTGCGACTATCCCCGCACAGACGCCGATTCCCCGCAAAGACGTCATTATCGACAGCATGGCCGGTTCGACCATCTTTTCCACGATCGACCTGAGAGATGGATTTTACCAAATCCTCATGCGAATCTGCGATATTCCCAAGACTGCTGTCTCGACGCCCAGTGGAATGCTTTGGGAGTGGCTTGTGATGCCACAAGGGTTGTCAAATGCACCCGCGACTTTCAATCACCTGGTCACGGGCAAGCTCCGCCCGTTGCGCGACTTTGCACCATCATATTTTGACGACATTTATATCCACAGTCGGGCCTCGGCAACGGCCTCCGACGTGGTTGTCCACCGGGACCACTTACGTGCGGTTCTTACTGTCCTTCGCGACAATGGCCTCTTTGCAAACCTCCAGAAATGCTTATTTGGGGTTACCGAAATCCCAGTCCTCGGAGACTTCGTTGGCATCAATGGCTGTCGAGCCGACCCTTCTAAGGTCGAGGCCATTGTCTCCTGGCCTCCTCCAACCACAGTAACCGAACTCCGTAGTTGGTTGGGCCTGGCCACGTATCTCCACAAGTTCTCAAAGAATTTTGCGTCAATCGCGCGACCACTTTCCCACCTCCTTTCAAAGGACGTCCCCTGGGTCTGGTAGCCTGATTGCCAGGCTGCATTTGATGGCATCAAGCGAAGCCTTGTGGAGGCTCCTATTCTGGCATTACCTGACTTTGACCGACCTTTTTCGGTCGTGTGTGACGCCTCCGTTCGGGGTATCGGTTGCTGTCTGATGCAAGTGGATCATCTGGGCGCTAATCGCCCGATTTTGTATCAATCGCGTCAGCTGCGACCAGCCGAGCGCAATTACCCGGTCCACGACCTCGAGCTTCTTGCAGTTAAATATGCCCTGGTCAAGTTTCGCGTCTATCTGCTCGGCTCCAAGCCCTTTGTGGTGTACACCGACCACGTGTCCCTCCGCTATACGATCCAGTCGCCGCACATCTCTGAGCGCATGGCTCGGTGGCTAGCCTTCTTTGCTGAATTCAACATGACCGTCGAGTACAAACCCGGCCGCGAGAATGTCCTCGCCGACGCCTTATCCCGTCGACACCCAGATGTCTCTTCTGACCTCCACACCATCACACTGGCACATTCCGATCTGTTTGATCGCATCCGTCAAGCCTATCGCCGCGATCCTTCCTTGATGGATATCCTCCGTGCCCTCGAAGGGACGGCCACCAAAACGGCCCATATTCCCCAGTTAGACCGCTACTCCCTTCGCGACGGATTACTCCTTTACACCCCAGCCCCGCTCCCTGCCAGCAGGTCAAGTCATCGCCGAGTGTGCAGGCCCCCCTCCACAGCCTTCCGATCCCTGACGAACTCTGGTCGTCCATCAGCATGGACTATATCTTCGGTCTCCCGCGTGACAAGCGCGGTAATACTGGCATCTGGACTTGCGTCGACCGCGCGTCCAAGTTTTTGGTTGCCATCCCGGTCAAGGATACAATTACTGCCGCCCAGTCGGCTCAAGTATTTTTCGACACCATCTACTGTCGCTTTGGCCTCCCCAAATCGATTATCTCGGACCGTGATCCTCGTTTCACGTCCACATTTTGGACGGCCCTCTTTTCCTTGGTGGGCTCCAAATTGAATATGTCCACCTCTGACCATCCCGAGTCTGATGGTCAGACGGAACGCGCGAACCGCGTCATTGAAGACATCTTGCGTAGCGTCACGCAGTCTCGACAGAAGACCTGGAGCTCACTGCTTCCACACGTCGAGTTCGCTTACAACACGTCAGTGAATGCCTCCACCGGCTCCAATCCCTTCTACGTCAACTTCCTCCGGCACCCGCGCCTGCCCTCCTCGATGGACAGCGCTTGCTTAAGTGGGGGAGGATTCCACTGGGCTGCTTCGAGCCATTTCCCTGACTGGGTGCCGACAGGCACAGAGGACGTGCCTCCGGCGAGGACGATTTCCTCTGTCGAGAACTTTATTCGCACACGGGAGTCGGTCATCTCCCAAGTGCAAGACAACTTAGCACTCACACAAGCTCGACAAGCTCGCGAGTCCAACAAACGTGGACGAAAGAACACCAATGTATTTACCCTTCAAGATCAAGTCTTATTACATAGGTCGGCGGTACCGCAAGCCGCCCTTGGCAACGCTAAACTTCGCCGCCAATGGTATGGTCCATTTCCTATCACAAAGGTTGTGAGCGCAGTATCCTACCGCTTGCGACTCCCAGACGAATGGCAGTGCCATGACGTCTTTTACATCGGCAAACTGAAGCCGTACATACCTCGCACTACGCCTGACTTGAGCCCGAACGATTCGACGGCAGAGACTTGCCACCACTTGAATGATCTGGCTGCGCAATCGGCTCTTGTACCTCGGGCGCTTGAGCAGCCGCCGCCGGCAGTACGGCAACAAGAAGTGCACGAATCGCGTGCACACCCTCCTCCAAGACTGAGAGTCGCTGGTTCACGGCGTGGTCAACACGCGCCGCATTCGTCGGCTCGCCTTGCGGCTCGGGCACTTGCTCGGCGTGAAGATCTGGCTGTTGCGGTTGTTGAGACGGCGCTGCGGCGGACTTGAGATCGGTGACGCCGCGAAGGAGACCGAGAATTTGAACTTTGCCGTCTTGGAGGCGAACCGGAACGAGAACGACGCGCTTGAGAATGCCGTCCACGAGAGAGAGAACGCGAACGAGAGCGTCGGCCTGACGAGCGGCCACGCTGATGATGCGACGACTGGTGTCGATCGCGCAAGGGAGAGACCGATTGAGAATGACGCGCCTGAGAGCGGCGTCCAGAAGAATGGACTGGCGAGGCCGAACGCCGATGAGCACTACCCTGCGACGGAAAATCCGCAGGCTGCTCATAGCCGTGGGATCGATCCCAACCACCGCCGGCTGCGACAAAGTCCTACAAGAGAAGTGAACGAAGAATCGAAACGGGATTAGCTCATCCCGTTGGCGCGCTGGGCGCGCCGTCGCACAAGGTCGGCGACAACGGAATAATGGATGCGTGGACCACGAAGGCGCCAATTTGCAAAAGCCACGATGTCCTGGAGCGTGTTGTAGAAGTTTCCAAGGATATGAGCTCGCTGCCGGCCTTCACGATAGGCAAGTTTCAAGACCCAAACACCAGCATACTCGACGGCGGTCTCGTCGATCATGGGGTTCACTGGAGCGCAAGTAGGGTGCGACTGACTTGGTTGAGTCGACGTCCGACCACGTCAGCCTTGGCTTGCCTCCTCATCACGGCGCCGCAATGCTTCGCGGTAATCCTGCCACTGCACTTGGGACATCACCATCGAGCGGAATGTGAAGAGCAAGTCCAAGACAACCATGACCAAATCGTGAAATGGCAGCGTGTCGCTGATACCGCGCTTCAGTTTGTTCGCTAGACGAGCGACTTTCGCGAAGTCGGGACGCTGCGCAGAGTCCGGCAGGATCGGCGGTACAGGGAAGAACTCCGCCGCGGCAAACTCGTCTTGGTCCCGCCAAGAATTGAAGACCTCGTCATCATGTTGGGCAAGGCGCGTCATACCAAGACGAAATGGCGGTGGTCTTGGAGTTTGAGCGTATTCGCGCGCGATGCGATCGTTTGAGTGGTGCATGCAAACAGTCGAAGATGCAAAATGATCAATGCTGCGGTTGGACAAACTGCCGGGACTCCTGTCCCTTCCCAAGACAACGGGACGAGAAGAACCTCCAACTAGCGGATCTTGTTGGGAGGAAGTGCGCATTTCAATCGGGGATTGAAATGATTGGCAAAGCTTTCAAACCGTGAGTTTGATTGCAGGTGGGGGAAGGTGTAAGGGGACGTGACACCCTTACTACAAGAACCCTCAATACAAGGACAAGATCTGGGATCTTGTCGTTTCGCCACGGCAGCGATGTAAGATCGCGTGGTAGTTTCGAAACCACTTAGATGTTAAGCGATAACTCTAATGTCACTTAAATTTGCGAAGTATCGGGCTTGTCTCTACTTCCTCTGCACAAGCCCCGTTACACGGTCGACCACGGGCAGTCTCGAACGCAATAGCTTTGTCTCGCGGCTTGTGCTGCCATTCAAATATACTTGTGTGGACTTGGCAGTGGTTTTGATGTCACGTTGGGATCTTTCATTGTTGAATTCTTGCCAACGACTGATGATTCACCTTTCATGATCTCGTCCTTTTTCATTATTGAATGAATTCCCTTCAGAATTTTCATGTTGAGTCGGTAGTCTAATGGCAAGTTAAACTTTCACAAACGCTTGAATCTCTCATCTGGGGTGGTGCTCGACTTGTGCATAATATGCCATTCCGCAGTCATTCGCTATCTTGGATTAGGAGGAAAGCGTCTGAATCATAACCTTCTACAACAAGCGCACTCTGGAAACTACGACAACCCAGAATCCTTGACCGTAAACAGGAAGCCGACTTCGCGTCTATCGAAGCGTAATGGAGAATTTCCACCTGGGCTCGCCCGTATCATAGTCTGGGATTAATCTAGATTGCAAATTTCGTCTTGGTCATGTTGCGTCGTGCCTGAGAACTTTTCGAGATGAGCAAGACCCCGTGCATATCGATTGCAAAGATCAATCCTCAGTTGACTTTGCCAGGCATTGGTTATCCAGCAGCTTGAGCGATGTAGCAGCCCCCATTCTTCCTGGCCGAGTCGGGTGAAGGTTACAAGGCAAGCAACTGTCGAGCAAGTAGAGTGTAGCGAGTTATGCCTGGACTCCTTGAACTCTCAGCATATAATAATAATGCTTGCAATCTCTGTAATCATAACCTCGCATTGAAGAACACCGATTAATCATATCCGTGAGCAATAATTCATGGACTATTGCCATGGTTACGCTCGACGTATGCAATTTGTTTCTCCATTGCCTCTTTCATACCTCTCAAATGTCGTCCACGTTCGACAGTTTCAGGTCTGATCCAATCAGATGTCTCCATTTGAAATGCACTGAAATTGATTGGTCCGTTGGTAGTGACATAGGAATCCGTTGTGACATCGACTTTGAGGCCAATGGCGAACTTGGAGAGGCGTTATGACATGGCCATGACGTACGCATGGGCGTGGATTATCCACATCCTGTTATCTTTAATGATGAGAAAGGTTTAACGTTACCACCACATGTGGCTGGCAACTCAGCGCCTTCTTGGTGTTGACGCTTTCCAAGGAAACTTCAACTAAACATCGGCTGGATAATTATGTCCTCCCCTTTTTCGTGAGCCGCGACGACTCATTTCAGCAGCAAGAGGAGAGATATAAGCCTTCGAGGCAGGCTAGTTAGATGAAAGCGATGGCCATAGCCTGCGAAAGTGACAATCTGACGACGTTATGACATTGATGGCTCAAATTATTCAATGAATTGCTGAAGCCATGCCACCAATTCATCGGCACAAGGCCGGTCAAGGGGATTAAATGCAAGACAACGCTGCGCGATTTCGATCATTGCTTGAGGACACGCTTTGGAAAACGAAGGACGGAGTTCGCCCGACACAACCATCATGGAGATGCGAGCTTTGGCCATTGCGACACTCACACCAGCAGCCGGTACGACCATCTTGAGATCCGAGTACGGCACGATGCATAGGTCGATCTCCGACATGAGCACTCCGAACGAGTAAATGTCGGCCTTGGCGGAGTACCGAACGCCCATCAGGATCTCAGGAGCAATCCACGGCACGGTTCCAATCTCCGCCGTCATGGTCTGGTCGTTGGTCGTCTCGCGGCTCGTCCCAAAGTCCGTCAATTTGGCTTCACCGGACTCGGTCAGGAGCACGTTCTTGGCCTTGACGTCGCGGTGGATGATGTTGATTTCAGCGGCGTGGAGGTATTGCAGCGCTTGAGCAATGTCAAAGAGCACAGAAAACTTGGAAAAACGACAGTCGGTGTCTTGGAGACCAACGAAATGGCGTGACTTGGCAGTAGACGTCGAGACGGACGACGGCGAAGTGTTGGACATCCAGTCTTGCCTTGAAAAGTCGACGTGAAAATGAGGATTTACATTCCAATCGATGCGTCGCTGGGTCTTGTTCATCTCCAAGAGCGTCCACAAGTCGCCACGTTCCATGTACTCGCATATCATGGAGAGGTTTGCAATGTTGGTCCAGCTCAGGCCGATGAATCGGACAATCTTGGGATGGTACAGCCGCGAGCTCACGCGGATTTCCTCCATAAACTCTTCAACTGCCGCCATGTCGCTCGTTTTCTCGGGGAGCATTTGCTTCATGGCGACGAATTGCGATGGTTTCCCAGCGTTCCGCACCGTCGCGAGGTACACGAGACCGTAGCCGCCACGAGCAAGGAGCGAGCCGCGTTCGATGTGGTTTGCTGGGATGCGAAAAACGGCAAAGGCAGGATCGTGTCGGATGTCGTTGATGACTTCGCACTGGTCGGTCGCATCGAGGACTTTGTCCTTGGTTGTGATTTCATTGTACCATTTGGCTTCCTTGCGTTTCTTGATATGTCGACGGATGTAATAAAAGCCAAGCGCGATGAAGACGCCGAGGAAGAGGACGCCGACGAGAATGAATGGAAAGAACGGCCGATCGGTCGTGGCCGTGGCAGATCCTGTGATCTCATTTGGGCTGTGGGTATGCCGCCACCAGGAGTGATTGCCATTGTGGTCCCAGTCGTCATCGTCGTGGTCTTCACGCACGATAGGATCATCTGCGATTATGCAGATGGGAAACGTATCCCAGAGCATTTGAATCCCCGTGTGATTCTGGCACGTCGCGTTGATCTGCGTGGAGCTGAAGACAATGCCACAGTCTCCAGGGTATGCTTCTGCCACATCGCACGACAATTTGGTCTTGCGGGGGTTCTGGAGCTGATCCAGGATGGCAAATTGCGACGCATTGGCATAGAAGGCAGTGATGGGATTGCCCCCCAAGTAGAGATATTGCAGCGTCGGGGGGAAATTTGCGCGGAGCTGCGTAATGCTATTGTTGGCCAAGTTTCTAAGGGGGAATTCGTTAGAGCCGAGAAGGAAGACGATGGCTTACAGCGACGTCAAAGATGGGGGAAACGTTGTGTTCCCAATCGATTTGATGCGGTTGTTGGCGAGAATTCTACAGTAATGTTAGCTTCATCAGGGGGAGTTGGGGGAATCACGTACAAGTCGTCAAGGAGTGGAGACCATTTGACGGTACCGATGAAGGGAATGCCGCAATTATGAGCATGTCTAGAGAAAACATCGATTGAATCGGTCTGGGAGCACATGAATAGCCCTACAGGGTTTGCAAGATGGGGGGAAGCGTCACCTTGTGCATGTTCATGTTGGGATTGTTGAATAAATACCTAAAGTTCACTCTAGACTTAGTAGCGACACGCAGCTCGACGTACAATTGCCGCAGTGTGTCAGGAAAGACGGCGGTCTTGAGCGAGGAAATGCTGTTAAAGCTCAAGTCGAGGTACTTCAAATTGGGCGCGGAGATCGACGTGATCGCGGTGATGGCGTTGTGGCTTAGAGTCCTGCTCCACCGTTACAACGCTGCAGAGGTGACTGAGAGGACGTACAAGGTCGAGAGCAGCGTTGGAAAGTTTGTAGACGCAATGGTTTGGATGTTATTCCGCGCTAAATCCCTACAGGATGCCGTCAGGAACACTTGGAGGATGTCAAACATACAAGCCAGTAGCTTTGGTGTTGGTTTGCAAGTCGCTGCTGAGTGTTTCAATGCCGAGCTGGACGAGGACGCTAGACAGAACAGCAACGATCAGGATAATCCTGTCTTCGCTTGGACTCACATGGTGTCGGCCCACGCTGGAAGGCTCTCGACTTTGCGAACGACAATGCCGCCGCCGGCCATTTTGTGCACAAGACCCATTTGTAGTTGGTCGGGATTGAACTTGTCAAGTCCACCGCGGAAGATTTTGCCAGGCGTATCCGTCAAGATGCAAGCTCGGTCGGCTGTCGGACTCAATGGCGGGAAGTCTTTGGGGTACGTGAATTGAACTCCCTGGCATGTTGCAGCGTAGGACGTGTATGGCCGCGTCAAGTCTGTTCTGTTGGTCGTGCCGAGCACCGTGGCATTCCAGTTGACACTCGCAAAGATATCCGTGTAGTTGATCGGTCGCAAGCCGTACGTCATGGACTCTGCTGTGAAATATTCAAGTGGCTCGATGGAATCCCGTGATGTCAGGTCAAGAAGAAGCAGTAACTCGTTGCAAAAGACAAGTCTTGATCTGCTCGGACAAGCAAATGATCAGCGCGAGAGGTGAGATTTGCAAAGAAGCACGAGATTTTGTCCACATGAAATCATCCAGAGACTGCCCTGGGTCGTCGTGGAATGCAATTCTATGAGGGGGAACTGGTTTGGACTCTGTTCAAGCGCCCGAAGGATTCCCCTCGACTAGCGCCGATAGAGTCGTCTCAACGGTCGTCTTTCCGTCGGGATATATGCATCTTGTCTCTCTGTGGTCTGTCTGGTCAGCAACGCGACTGGAATGATGCAACATAGAAGTTCTTCTTGAGCCATGCGGAGAGTTCCAAATCTCGTCATGAGAACCTTCTCCACTAGTGAGTTGCAGTTCCATCTTGATCGCTCCTTCCATTGCCAGATGGAGCTGCTGCAACGAGCAAACCACAGAGTCAATTTCACGCGGCACATTGTTAGCGCTTCCTGCCTGCAGGGACTCAGTAGTTGGAGTTGTCCGGGCGTCGAGAAGCGCACCATGCTCCTCCTGAGTTGCATGGAACACTTGATAGAATTTCGTTGTGTGGTGGACGTACACTGTACTTATTGACAACTTTGAGATCTTGACCGATGAATCTCGTTGCGATCTTTGGCATCGTGGCTGCGGCGTACTATGCCTCTCCGTTCATGAAGGGGCCGTGGATGTTCATCAATACATGGGACGACTCGATCAACTTTGTCGAGAATGCCATGATCCAAGCGCCGCTCTCCTTTGCGTCGATCTTGGACATGCTCACAACTGTCAAGATCAATGTCTATGAACCTCTCGCCTGGCTGCTCAAGGCCATTGTACATAGTCTAGCCGGCATGGACTCGTACGCAGTGCGTGTCGTGACGCTCTCCTTGCACGCTTGCAATACTGCCTTGGTCTACTTGACCTCACTAACCATGTTGAACCATCTCGGGACCCCTGACTCGACAGGCTGCCTTCTCGGGACACTGCTCTACGCTGTTCATCCGATCCACGTCGAAGTCATCGGATGGCCGTCAGCTCAGCCTTACGCGCTCTCGATGTTGTTTGCTCTCTTGTGCTTGTTGTCGTATCTCCGCGCTCTATCGTCGTCCTCCAAAATGCAAGCGTCATTGTTCATGGCAAGCTCGACAGGTACCAATCTTCCTCATGCAATGATTTCACCGCCAAGCTGCATAGTCTTTTATATCTTCAGCGTGCTGAGCAAGAGCGTCTCGATCTTGTTCCCAGTGGCCATCTTTCTCACCGACGTCCTCCTCGCCGACAAAGCTCCAAAGCTAGCCAAGTTCCATGTCGCCAAGCTCGGATATGTCGTCGCTGGAGTGCTGGTCATGGCGAAAACGATCGTCGCGAACACCGAAGGCACTTATCATGACGCTGACGTCGTCCATTTGACGTTCTCTCAGCGTTGCGTCAAAGTTTTCATCGTCCTCTTGTGGCCATGGAGACAATTATTCTGGCCAGCGCAACTCCGTTACCATTACCAAGTGTCGCCTGAAGACTTGCAGGTGTTTCATCCGCGGAGCCTCTTGTCCATTGCGTTCGTCGCCGCCATCACAGTCGGTACGTCAAATCGCTGTCTTCCCTATGACTCTACTGCCGTAGGAGGCATTCTCCGTCGTGACAAAGCCATCACTGCGGCGTGGATCTACTCTGTCGCTATGCTACTGCCAGTCTCGGGGTTGATCCCGCACGGTTTGGTCTTCCTAGCGGCCGATCGATATGCTTACTTTCCAACGCTGGTGTTTGTTCCCCTCTGTGGGGCTGCGTTCTCCACCGTGACGGAGCCATCCACGCGGCGATTCGTCGTTCTCCTTGGATGCGTCTGGGCGTTGTGTCTAGTCCATGTGTCAGTCTTGCAATTCGAGTCGTGGCGGACGGCAGAAGCGCTCTATCGCCATGGTCTGCAGTACGCCATCAACCATTCCATGTTCCCCTTGACTTCCCCTTTGTAGCCAAGATCCGACCGACTGGGCCATGCTTGACAGTCTCCAAGATCAATTACTCCGCACGGGGCAATTCGACGAAGCAAAGACATACTTGGAGCGGGCATTGCGGTACTCCCCGACGGAAGGACTCAAGGCGCAGCTTCAAATCGCAAAGTATTTGATGCTCCTACAGCGAGTCGACGACGCCTGCGCGATTTACCATGGCCTGCTTCAGGCAAACCCGAGCAGCGCGCACGTCAACAACAACGTTGGCATCTGCCAGTGGAAAATGGGCAAGTTGACCGCCGCGCGACAGCATTTCGTCCAGGCGCTCAATGGTTCAGGGCTCACTTGGGGCGACAAATCCCCCGAGACGAACATCGAGCTCCTCGATGCATGGGATCCACGGACTCCGATTCAAGCCAGCTTAATGTGGTAGCGGCAGCCAACTTCGGTTGATTTGCTGCTTAAATCTTTGCGAAACAAAGACTAGAGTTCGTGCCACCAAAGCCAAACGAGTTGGTCAAGACGGCGTCGATCGACTTGCCGTGCTTGGCTTGCAATGGAACGTAGTCCAAGTCGAATTCTTCGCCAGGCGATGTCAAATTCAAAGTCGGCGGGAGAACATTCTACAAGAGTCCATGACGGGCCATGTCAAGAAAGAAATAGCATACCTCATGGAGCGCTTTCAGCGCGAAAATCGCTTCGACGGCACCAGCGGCGCCTAACAAGTGACCTACGGCGCCCTACGAAAGCATGAGATCTGCTAGTCTCTCTTGGGGGCGCAACAGACCTTGGTAGACGACACACTGAGATCATAAGCGTGCTTTCCTACGGAGAAGATGAAAGTTGAGATGGTATTGATGGAGGATTAGGCGGACCGAAGAGTCGCTTGATCGCTCGGTTCTCAGCGGCATCGCCCAATGGAGTCGACGTCGCGTGGGCATTGATATACTTGATGTCGGTGGCGTCAAGACCTGATTGATATAATGCCGATTCCATCGCCCTAGAACGCTTTAGTTGGAGACTGGGGTTGAATCTGCACCGGTAGGCCCCGTCGCCGTCTTCAGGGGGAGCTGTCATGTGGTGAGCATCGCCGCTCAAGCCGTAGCCGCGGATTTCGCCATAGATTTTCGCTCCTCGAGCTTTGGCATGTTCATATTCCTAACCTGTGGTCAGGAATGGATCGGCGCGGTTAAGGTACCTCGAGGAAACAAATGCCAGCGCCTTCACCCATGACAAAACCATTTCGGCGGGCATCAAATGGACGCGATGCTTCTGTCGGAGTATCGTTGAACTAGCTCTATCGTCATGCGAATCACAACAGCGTAAGCTCACCTTGGTCGCAAGTGCTTTGGCGCGCTGAAAGCCCACGACGGCAAAGGGATTCAAGCTAGCTTCGGTGCCGCCCGCGACCATGACGTCGGCATCTACAAAGGAAGAGTTAGATGGATGTTCTTCGTTGGGATAAAGCGAACGCACCTCCGTTTCGGATCAGGCGATAAGCGTCACCGATGCTATGGCTTCCCGTAGCACAAGCAGTTGTGCATGCATGGTTGGGACCCTACAGCATCGAGCTCGACAGTAGGCATATGTATGAGAGAGTCATTCGTACCTTCAATCCGTGCATGATGCTCACGTGTCCAGCGGCCAGATTGATTAAAATACGCGGCACGATGAAAGGGGATACCCGGCGGTATTTTTGCTCTTGGATGAGCGCCGACGTGTCCATGATATCGGTCAAATTGCCAATGCCAGCGCCAATAGCAACGCCAGCTCGATGCTTCTCTGCTTCCGTTGTGGGCGACCACTTAGCATCGCGGATAGCTTCGTTGGCAGCAGCCATTGCAAATGAAATGAAGCGGACGTCTTGGCTTCGAGCTTCGCGCTTATTGATGTGCTCGAGCGGGTCAAACGAATCTGGTACTTGCGCTGCAACAGTACAATCCAATCCCGTCGTGTCAAACTTGGTGATCGTCGAGATACCGCATTCTCCTTTGACCAAGCGAGTCCATGTTTCTTCCAAACATACGCCCAGTGGAGTCACTGCTCCAAGGCCAGTCACAACTACGCGGCGACTCAACGCCGCTGGAGGTGGACGAAACACCATGATTGGGAAATTTTCACCCCTTCAACCCTTGTGTCAACAAAACCCCTACACTCCCAAAACCCTTAAACCCAGTGGTTGAACTACATAAATATTGTAAATTCACTGATTGGTCAATTATTATACGATTAAAGTTTTAATTTTAATAATTTTTCAATAAATCGATTTTTCTGCCATTTCAAGATGGTGACAATCATCGGGTTTGGCTCGCTGCTCTCGGAAGCATCGGCGCGTTCGACGTTTGGCGACCACATAAGCAACTTCCGGCTCGCTCGTGTGCACAACTACCGTCGAGTGTTTGCACACCCTGCGTCTATTTTCTTTCAACGTGGAATTGCCAACTTGGAGACCAAGGTGCACCCATGACGATTGACTGTCTCAACTGTTGATTTGGTCCAGGAGATTGCAAGTTTGTCGACTGAAGCAAGTCCTGGTGCTTCGTTCACAATCAGCGCGTTTGAGATTCCGGAGTCGCAACTTCCAGACTTTTATGCCCGCGAGGAAGAGTTTTCCATTGAAGAAGTCGAGTTCATTGAAGCTAATGGTACAACGTCGAAAGGTTTGATGTGCTGTCGCTGGACCGACGCCGAATACATTGCCAAGCGGTAAGCTCCACAATCGTGAGACTCTCTTGATGCATTTCTGCAGGGGTCAAGATGAATTCGACCGTCTCTATAAGGCATATGGTCTTACAACAATCTGGGGATACGATGCATCGAGCGGTATTCTTCCTTGCCGAGTAATCTCCTATGGCCTGCAGCAGATTCTATATGCTTGCTCTCCTTAGGTCTACCTGCGCCATTGCATTCTAGCCGTCCAAAAGCTCGGCGAGGTACATTTTCATTATTGAGCGGCTCATCTGACAACGACATGCAGGATGTCTTCAATGATTTCGTCGACAATACGTTCCTCGGTGACCGCAAGACGCCGATTCGAGCGTACTTAGAGGCTAAACCCACCGTCATGGACGATCAGCCGCCCGCCCATTTGGTTGATCGCTACAGTGGTTAGCTCCATCACTTTGTTCCCAAGGGAGGAGGGAGAAGCACGGACGAACGATCGTAGATAGATTAACGAACATGCGATCCTTGCTGACTCAACGAAATGACGATTGTATACTACGTTTGTTCATGCTAGTACTTGTGAAGGCAAAGAAGATTTGGATTTATAATCGCAGCGAGGAGCTGTTCTGCTCGCTGAGGTTGTTAATCCAAATTCTCTATCGACGAGCGTCCACGACGACAGCTAGAAGAGAACCGGCGTGAATAAACGTTGACCCTCTCGCCTGCAAATCTTTTAATTTGTCTGTTGATTTCACTGGCTCAATCACAATGGCAGGAATACAAACGTGGATGCCGCGTCGCTCTCTTCGCGCGACGAGTCCACATTTGCCTGTCAATATATTGGCACGAGCTGATATCTCAACCTGTGGCTAGAACTTGGCGTGCTGAACTGATATCCTTCAGGCCATTCCTTGACAAGCCCAACGACGTTGGGGTGCTGCTGTTGCCACATCCATGCTTGGTAAATTTCTCGACGATGTTCGTCTCTCGACAGTAGCAAACAAACGGACAACGATGCTTTCTCTCCCTCGTTTGGACATTACCTCGTCATTTCCTGTAGACCATAGCGCTTTGCAAGGAACATCCTCAGTCTCTAGGACAGGCGTGACGAGAGAGGAACGTAGAATTGTACTGACTGTTATTGATAAACGAGTGTGTGATTCCCCAAATTGCAGCGTACACATTTTCTGCACTGGGATGCAGCGAACACGTTCATCAATGTGTAAATTTATTAGGGAGGTAACATGTTAATCGAAATCTTGTAGATGCTTCCACACGAGGGCATGGAATGACACTTCTGCGTTAATGCCAAGAGCAAAATTCCAAATCACACCGCACGTGGCCAAGAAAATGGCGCTGCCGACGCTTTTGATCGCAAATTCGAGAAAAAATGTCGCGTACATGCTTGACAGGTGTGTGAGATAGTCTACGAATGACATGGGGGAGGATGCTGCTGCTAGAGAAGGTTGAGGAATCGCTTGTGCTGCGCATGACCCCATGCTTTGTAAAACAGCGGCGTTTTCGGAGGTCGGACATTTTATCAAGACGCGCTTGCATGATTGAGATCGGTACATGTTTCCATTTGCATCTCGTGCCCATTTCTCTTCTTGTGTTGTCAAGAGGACATCTCGGCTTGGCCGGCGTTGGAGGGACGGGCTGGTTGCGCCACTACAAACAAATTCGGGTACTTCCTTGGTCTCGTCGGCTTCCGTGTCGTCTCGATCGTTAGCCCCACTACTTTCATTGTTGATTGCGGTAATCTTGTTGTCTTCAGGTGATGGACGAGTTTCGTGTTCAGGCTCTGTTGCTGGTGCTGGCGCTTTTTTCTCTATGAGTTTCTTGTCCATGCGTGGTAGCAGTAACCAAGCGACAACTGCAAGACACACCGCAACATAGCGAAGCCACAGGACAATTCTGAATCTGCTATTGAAATAAATCCACACGGATGCCGCAAGGACAGCGGTCATCATCGCGAACGTCGATCTCGTTGATGTCATCGCAAAAGAGCGACTGCAGGTTGATCTAAGATCGCATGAAAATTAATTCGTGATATTCAATACTGAATCCAAGTCAAAGTTCTTCATGTTTTTAAAATACAACATTATCTTTGATTTTGTATTGTAAACTTCAACGTAAAGAAGCGAAACGCCCAGTCAAGCCCATCTTCAACAGAAAAGGCGCGAAAGTCCATTTCCAAATTCACTTCAAGCAGGCCAAGCCGCGTCTGGACGTCACCAAGGCTTTATGGACTCATCTCGTAGATCTCAGCGCGCCAAAAACCCCTTGGAAATTATGAGGAATGATGCATAAGATTGAAAACGCTGAGAGTGTGTTAAGAGCGTGCCACAGGACAAACAACGACGAAGATCCTGGTGGCTAAATTCACCAAGCCATGCAAAATAATCTCGTCAGAGATTGCAATTCGACAAAGTATGGACGGAGCTCAGGATGACACGCTGGTGGAGGTACCATGACGAGTCGAACAGTTACAAATATGCGGTAGAAAGTCCATTTGAGTTGGCATCCCCTTTCTATCCCTGCAGCAACCCAATCCAAGGACTCGTGTGAATGTGCGTACAACAATCAATCGTGAGGATGATCCAGCACAAAATTGATGTCCCACAGTGAAGTGCAAGGGATGCATTCTTCTCAAGCTGCACCCAAATGATGGCAATTGTAAAGTGTTCATGTCGACGACATGAGACCCCACAGCAATTTTCCACGCTAGAAAAGCGGAATTGTTCTTCACGTTCGTAGATCGCGTATTTGACCTCCATACTCAAGTGTCGAATCTTTTGTTACGATCTCTTGTTTGCATCGTACAGTGTTCCCATGACTGAGATCTCGATCGCGAACAAGCACAACCTACCCTTGATGAATTTCATCCAATAGTCGCCTATGCCGCACATGTGAAACGTCACATTCAAAGACTTGCATCATCAGGCCGAGCCGACATGGATGAGAGCAAAATGCCGACGCCCACATCAGTCGAAGAAGGCGTGGACAAAGCCGAGGAGGTTGCGATGGTCAAGAAATCATCGGCGTTACGCGAAGGAGACGCTCCAGATTATGCAAGCCGAGAAATCGTCGCACTCTTGGCCCAATACGTTACTGTCGGATTCATGATCGGTTCGATGCAGCAGATGAGCTACCCCATCTTTATCGCGTACTACCACATGGAAGGAAGCCAATTCAATGCCGCGACTGCACTGATCGGTCTCGGATGGTCGCTCAAAGTATTCATCGGCCTGGTGTCTGATTGCTTTCCAATGTGGGGTTACCGTCGAAAGTCATACATGATCTTCGGCTGGATCTGCTGTGGCATTTGCATGCTGTACCTCACCCTCCACGACCATGGCTCTCCGTTTTACATCGATCGATCACTCGACGGCACACCCATTTCAAAATTGACGCCAGCTCAACTCGCGACTCAAGTGGATATCCATGCAGGACGTCGTGGTACATTTATGGCGCTCATTTGTGCGATTGCCACGATCGCATTTGTCATTTCTGACGTAGCAGCCGATGCTCTTGTGGTAGAATACGCCCAGCGTGAACCTGAAGAAGTGCGAGGTCGACTTCAAAGCCTCGTGTACTCGATTCGATCCGTGTCCTGTGCGTTTGCCACGTGTACCGTTGGCTTTTGCCTCAATTCACCACCGTACGGCGGTCATTTCTCGTGGGATATAGGTATGAATGGAGTATTTGCCTTGCTCGGGGTGTCAAACATCTCCGTGATCCCCATCACCGCTTTCTTTGTTGTTGACCAGAAGCGGCCGCCAGTGCCTGTCCGGTCGTACTTGGGTCAGTTCTGGCGCTTGGTTCAAAAGCGAGCGGTGTGGCAAGTCATGATTTACAGCTTTTTGTCGTCGCTCTTGGGCTCGTTCATTACGACGACAGCCGCCCCATACGTCAAGTACAACTGGGCCAAAGTTGAGTCGATCAACAATGCGCTCACGGGTGTCTTGGGCCATCTCGTGCTCGCAGTTGTGTTGGCGGCAACCGGTCGATACGGTACGCATTGGAACTGGCGTTATGTCATTGTCGTCACGACCCTCTCTGGTGCCGCGATCGACGCCGTCGTCCAGTTTCTCACTATTTTTGACATTGTGCGCAACCAATGGTTCTACCTTGGCGTTCCGCTGACGGAACAATTGCCAGCAGGCATCAATTGGGCAGTCAACTTGTTTGTCATTGTCGAATTGGCTGAAGACGGCAACGAAGGCGTCGTGTACGGCCTCCTGACCACCATTGGCAACCTCCCAGCCATCTTTGGCTCGGTCATCACCAACATTTACTGCTCCTACTTTGACGTGTCGTCGACTGACATCAAGCAAGACACGCCGCATGTGCGGAAGCAAGTCGCCTACACTTACTTGGTTGTCTACGGCACAACAATCGTGAGCTGTCTGTGCGTCGGGTTGTTCCCGAGCCAGAAAGCCGCCGTCGCAAAACTCAAAGCGAATGGCGGCAGCTATCCGATCGTCGGCGGCCTTGTGTTGGCCACAGCACTGGCAATTCTGCTTTTGTCGATCGTTGCGAGCATGTTGTCCATGTTTGAAGCAACGGCGTGCCTCGTTATTGCAGGCGGTACAGGCTGCTCCAGTCATCGTCGGTAACAAGACACACAAGGCACTCTCATATTCGCGGGTCGGGTCTCTACGTTATACTAACACGTTTGTCGTGTCGAGACTTTCTGGTAGAGTTGTTTGCTTGGACGCTTTTGTCAGTTCGGCGAGCGAGACGCCGTCGACGTCTTGAACATGGACAGTCGCTCCTTTCTTGACGAGGAATTCCACGACGCGGTCATGCTGGTTTTTCGCTGCTAGCAAGACGGCTGTGTTGTCATCCTAGTCAAAATTCACGATACCATGAGTTCCAGTGCAATAACATCGACAAGAGTACCTCATCGCGGGCTTCTATGTTCGCTCCCATGCGTAGGAAGAGCTTGACGAGCTTTAAATCGCCGCGCTCCGCCGCCAACATTAATGGCGTTTTGCATTGCTAGCCAACACACAATTTGAGAATCGCAAAGACAGACTCATAACGCACTTCGTTCGTGGCTTCAATATTCGCTTGGCTTTCCAAGAGGCTCTTGGCTACGTGGAATTGCGATGACGTGGCGGCAATCACGAGCGGCGTCAAACCATTCTACAAGACCAGACAACATCATAAGCCACCGCGGTCGTCATGGAGCTAGAGTCTCACTTGATCTCGTGCTTCCGTCTTAGCTCCAAACTCTAAAAGGACTTTGACCATGTTGAATTGACATCCCTGCGTCGCAACCAAAAGCGCCGTGCATCCCGTCTACGTTGCCATCAAGTGTTGCTCCATGATTGTCGAGAGTACATCATCACAGCCTTCAGGACTCACGCCTTGGATGAGCAAGCTCTTGACGACATTAAAGTGGCCATGGTTTATCGCCTGGAACAATTCGCCAACTTTCACCTAGGATCTCCATTAATCCACTTGGAATCAAACGAGATGATCTACCTCATCAATTGGGAGCGCGGCGACTGACACATCGCTTTTAATAATGCGCGGTGCGGCGGCTACAAAGATATGATGAGGATGTTCTAAGCGGTAGGGTGGGTTTACGTCGTGTGGGGATGTCTCTGGTGGAGGAGGTGACTGAAGTTGGAAATGGAGTCAAGTTGAGATCAGGATGACGGTCGCAAAAGCCTTTATACCAGCTTGGGTCCATCTTCAACGTCGGTTGTGTCTCCCGCAAGAGTTGATTCGCGACCATGAGCACGTCCTTCTTGCCAATCGGTCCGCCTTTTGTATCGCGGATCGTTGCCAGATGATGGAGCAGCTCGGCTTCCTTGATTTCGCTCAGCTCGCTCGGACGCGCGGCAGCATTGACGTGGAATTTCTCCTTGAATACTTGAACCCACCGCAGGTTGATCAAATCACTTAATTGGCAATTGCGATGCGGGACGATGAAGTCCTTGTTGAATTCGGGATGGATCGAGTTCTCCAAAATGCTCTTCGCCATTGCCTACAAAAGTGCGCGTTATGCATAAGATGGACACGCGGATGGAGTATACCAGAAGATCCTTGTTGTTCCACGTTGCATTGGGTTCGAGCTCAATCATGTTTTTCAGTTCTGTTTGCAGCCATGATGTCCATGCGTTGGTCTTGCGACCACGTCCTGATCGCGCTTTCTTTGTTGCCGACATACCTACGCTCATCATTCAGTCCATTTTGGACCGCTTCAAGCGTTCGAGTTCTTACCTGATGTCTCATAAATGTACTCCTTGCTTTCTTTCCACCATCGACTCGCTTTCATGTAATTCGCTTGTGCCGTGCCGCGGAATAGTTCTGGGAATTGCGTGATCGCGCGCGTGGCCAAACACATTCGTTCGCTTTTGCCGACGACTTTGTCTGACTTCTTTAACACAGCAGAACCGTCCCCGTTGACTTGGTTGTTGTTGTCATATCCGTCTTCCATGAGCGCTTGTTCTTCCGCAAGCATCCACGTCATCACGCGCAGTTTGTCTTCGTGCGTGGCCACATGTTGCACGTTCCGCTTCCGCGTCGTGATCTTTTCTGTTCCATCAACGGGTGTTGCGCTGGGCGTCGTCGGGAGGAGGCGTAAGTTCACACTATTTTCCATGGCTCTGCCTTCTTCCCTCCAAATCGACTTTGAAAATGGACCTATACTAAAACACTATATACATTGTTTCCGTATACAATTTATATTATCCGGATTAGTCCAATCAACGATTTCGACACGACGATCGGTCCACAGCACCAAGTGAACGCCGGTGGTGAGCCACGCCACGGAGAGCGCTAATCACGGAGGTCCTTGATGAATGAGATGGACTCCGCGCACGATGATTCTCCATCGTGAGCCGTCAGATCGGGCCGTGAGGCAACATCGCTGCAAATCTGGCCAATCTCCAGAGGGCTCTGTTCACTGCTGGGTGCTGCGATAAACAGAATTGTCATCAAGACCGTCCATTGCACATGCAATGCTAATTTGCTGTAAGATAGATGGTCTTGGCGAAAGATTGACTTGAGAGTGTCTTCGCGGACTTGAGAGCCCCATGTACGCAGAAAGGTTATGATCCAAGTGTTCTAGCCAAAGTTAGGCGAGTGCTATGAGCGAACAAACCTTGATCTTGGGGAAACAAGACACCGTATCTACCGCTTTACGAACGGCTGCCAGTTGCCATAAGGCTCGCGTTACTTCCCTGAGCAAGTACGGAAAGATGACTTGGGCAAAGCAAGCCCACATCAGTTTGTTGAATCCGGACTCCATCGCCATGCGAAGTCGAGAAGGTTGACTCGAACACTCGGGACGGAGCTTTCCAAGCGGCTGAGCAACTTCGATCGTTGCTGGCTTGAATCGCAGGGCAATGAGCACGATAGAGAAGCAGATGCAGGCGATCGCATAGTGCCGCAGCGCGTCCCGGTCTTGACAGGTGGCGTTGGACGCTGGCAGGACAGTAAGAGCCGCGGCGTATGCGTAACAAACGACCAGCAAAGCTCCGTACACCTGCAATGCCATGGAGCGTGCCAGGAAATTCTCAAGTGGGCCATCGCGCTGCAGTGTATCTTTTCGTGAGCGACGGGGCTGTGATGCACATTTAACGTAACGTACAGTATTACGTTACAGTACATTGAAACGTGTTACATTATAGTACGAATATGTTTTTTATCCCTTTCCAGCGTTGACCTCGAAACCGAGCGTCCATTCCTTAAGCGAGAGGTAATTATAGGCTTACTGTTCTACGGGATCTAGAATTTGTTTCGATCTGATTGACGGCGCCGAAGCCAAGACCATGGACGCTGGGGGTGATGCGTTATTAAAATGACCGAGAAACGATATGTTTAACATAACGTAACGTATAATGACATGAAACCGACATTGTGGACATTTGACAAATGTGAAATACAGTCGTTGCTCCAGCTTGTCAAATCAATTCAAATCAAAAGGACAACAGAGTCAAGGCCTGGATTTAAAGTTAAAGAGGGCATTGACAGCGACAACGTGTTCTTTATAGTGGACTAGTTTGCCAAACAATTAAACATGAGCCTTTAGTCATTTGACTCATTCATCTAGATCGCTTTGATTTCCCTTTGTCGGTTGCAGGCCTTGCTCGCTTGGATCGGTGTAGCCTCTCTGCATCACCATCATCGTCGTCGTCGTGATCGAGCTCTCGCATGCCTGGCCTGTAATCTTCATCCAAGCTTGGCGGTTTCTTTTTCCAATTCTTGGCTGCGAACTCGACCACTTGGTTATCTTTTGTGTATGCCTTGGCGTTCGTTGCGATGAGAACACGCTCAAAGGCGTTGTTATTCTGATGGCATTGTAAGGCAAAACGTTGACGAATGCTTCTGGAGACACCTCGACACGATTCAATACCGAGATGTGTAAGGTTTGGAAAATGTCTCTCGACAGCTATCACAGTTTGATCGGTGATCGTGGTGTTCTTCAAATTTTCAAGAGTTAATTCTGACGTCGGTTAAAGATGCGTACCTTAGCCTCTAGCACTTTTAAAGGCGATCCAGTGTTACTCTCGGCAAAGCCAATCAACCCGGCGTCGGTCAAGCATCGGCAATTCTACGTTTGGACATGATGTCAAACTCACCAAGGTGAATCAATTACTTGAATCGAGACGAGTTGTAGCTTGGGTCCCCAGACAGATTCAAGCGCGCTGTCTTGAATCAAAGTGTTGTCAAGCACCAGTCCTTCGAGATTCTCAAAGTGCAATCGTTCCTAATCGTTCAGAGCCACTTAGTAACTTTTTGTGGGGCTGGAGAGTACTTCATCTCGGTGTAGATGCTTCAAGTCACGACAGTGCGACAGATCCAGCCATGTTAGCTGGCCTTGGAAGCGCGTAAGAAATGTTTCCACCTGTGATGCCACCATCAATCCACATTGGCTAAAAGTTATCGTCAATCATGTACTTTCAATCTGAGTGTGTTATACCTTAGGACTACTTGGTGGATTTCTGGGCAGGATAAGGTTAGTTGGGCCAAGGCTTGGGACGTTATGTCGTTTGATGCTGGAATATCATTCGATCAAAAACAAATACATCGAAACAGCTTACCCGTGATCACTAAATGCGTCAAATGAGGAGCGTGGCGAAGAATGGAGACAATGGACGAGACATTAGCTAGCTTTGTAGCGTGCAGCTCCAACTTCTGTAGCTGGAGAGGCGTTTTGACAATTGGGAGACGAAGATCCATGCACTCCAAGACGGTCAATGTCTAGCGAGCTGTTCAGATTTGAGATTGAATGACAATTCAATACCTTAAGCTGTGGACAAGACTTGAAGACCTCTTGAAGGACTTTGCCGTAGGTATGACGAAGGGCCAAATGTTCCAAGTGAACTAACGTCGCGAGTCCCATTTGCCACAGGGTTGCATTTTGCACAATTGCGTCCACTGTCATTTTGACTGACGTGGGTTTGGGCCACCTAGAAGTCTATTCAAGCTATCTGTGGTGTTGTCGACAGCGAACCGCTGAAGAAGCGACAAGTATCGACTACTCTCTGTTACACGAATGGCGTCCAGGTCGACTTGGCGTGGCGAAAGAGTTGACAGCAGACCTTTCCATCGATGCGATACGCTTTGCCACTGCACATAGTATGGGAGCGGAGGCACAAAGGCCAGGATCATCCTCTCAATTTCATCACTGAGCGCTGTCGCCTTGGACGTCTTGCGCATCTTTTGAATCCCAATTTTGAGCAAAATACATCTTTATTGGCCAATAAAAGAAAATTTTGACCAAGCATTATTTTTCAAGTTTTCATTTTGAAAATTAAAAAGATTTTCTTGTGCTCGAATGATCGCGTAGATGCATGCGGCTTCAAATTGAACTAGGGCTCAAACAATTCAATCATGTATGGCTTCATATTTTTAAGTCGAAACAAGACTGCCGATCTAAACTGATGGGACATCAAGCTCGACACACCAGATTTCAAATAAATGCTCTTAATTAGAGAAAATTGAAATATAATATAAGTTATTTTAATTTTTGATTGGTCAATAATTTGAATTAATGGCCAATGAAATGTGTTTACCTAGGATATTGAAAGGGCATAACCTCAAGCATCTTGACTATTCAGTTGTCATGGAGCTGGATCGATCGAGCTCTACAAGCATGGTTCTAGGCGGCGTATGCTTGCTAGTTGGGACAATTGGGCTTTGTGAGATCATTCTAGATCTTCATATGCTGACATCATTGTAGTTCGCGACGAGATTGCTGCGCCGTTCAAAACCATTCTGGTCTTCAGTGGATACATCTCCCTCGTTCCGATTGCCACGTGTATCATTGCCTTCTTGCTCGATACCAAGCTCAAACGTGAAGAAAAGACACCACTTCTGACGTATTACCATCTCGAAACGGCGTCTATCTCATGATCTGGGCCTAGATGTCGAGCAGAAGGACCATCAAGACTGGCGAAACATCGCCTGCACGTGTATCTTTACTTGACGCACTTTCTCACAACATGGGTCTGCAATATCTATCTCTCTGTGACTTTTTCCTAATGACTGTATTTGTAGGGTGATCGAATGTGGCAATATGCGATCCCAGTACTACTGACACAACTCTACCCATCGACTATTCTCCCAAATGTCCTCTTCCAACTCGTCGTGTACCTCGTCCTTGTGGTCTCCATGCCATACGTTGGACAATTTGTCGACACGACAAACCGTTGGATTGTTATACGCACGGGCATCCTCGGTATGAACTCGATGGTCTGGATCAGCACTGGTGGTTTTGCAGCAGCTGTCTATTTTATCGAAGATGACGTAATGCCCATCGTCTGCATCGCGCTTGTATTGCTTGCGAGTGCAGTTGGTCAAATCTTCAGCGATCTGCAGACTCTCTCCCTTGAGAAAGACTGGGTCGTCGAGCTGGCTGTCGTAACCAACTCACCATTGTCGACATGGAACACCATGTTGTTGCGCATCGACTTGGTCACTCGGTTGGTGTCGCCCATGGTCTTTACATTTTTCCTGGACAAGACGTCGTCGATGACTCCACACGAAGCTATTTGGCTCCTTGTTGGCGTTGCAATATGGAACACTCTACTTTGTCCTCTGGCGTATGCTCTTGCTACCGACGTCTATGCGCTGTATCCATCTCTAGCTGGCCCCAAGCGGAAAGTTGCCATTTCGTACGCGGCCATGTGGAATTCGTACGTCCATCACCCCACGTTTGGCGTCAGCTTTTCCTTTTGCGCGCTGTACATGACAGTTTTGAAGGCCAATGCTCTCAGCTCGACGTATCTTCTTTGGCATGGCACGTCAGCTTCGATTCTTGGTACGTCTCTAGCCTTCCAATTGATAATTAATTTCCAGGCAGGATACAACATGGCAGTAGCTGCTTTCTCCGGCTTGGCTAGCACATTTATGTACTCGCGTCTGCTCCAATGGTCCCGAGAGAGTGACAAGCTGGTAGTCATCTCAGTGTGGATCTATTCAGCTTGCGTTGTACCTGCAGGAGTCATTTGGATTTGGCCACAAGACGTGCGAACGAATTTTGTTTTGCTAGCAGTCCTTTCGGGATCTCAATTTTGGCTGTGGACGACGACGCTCGCTGAAGTTCAAGTCATGCAAGAATGGGTTGAGCCAGAACATCGTGGGCTTGTGAATGCGATGCAGCATACGGTCAACAAGGGATTCTTTATTGCATTGCTGCTCTTTGGCATTATGTGGCCACATCCTGCTGACTTTGGCAATCTTGTGGCTATCTCTGTGCTTGCAACTGTGGTTGCAGCTCTTGGGTTCACAGTTTGGTATGCGAAACGAGTTAATTCCTGATCAAAGCGTCCAAGACTACAGACAAATTGAACTCGATTTCCAAGAAAATTAAGCGTAACAAAAGGAATGAACGCCATGCAGTGGCACGATTGATACGTAGTTTCACAGCCCAATCGTGTCAAATCGTTTCATTCTTCTCGACGGCCATCCAACTCCTGCTGGCGATGGTATCTCTAGCTATCTTTGGTTTGTTTAAGTTTATATTGTATGCATGAATTCATTGGGTCTTTAATGGTTGTCTAAGGTACTTTGCTCGACTCGACATGCGTTGGCTCAATCGCTGAAGGCAAACTGAGTCTATACAACTACCTACGCGATGGCAAACGGAATCGATCCTCGGCGCGTGAGATAGACGGCAAATGATGGGAACAAGAGAACCGAGACGATCGTTGGCATTGTCCAGACGGCGAATATGACTTCTTCCACACATTGGAACATCCAGGCATACCCAACAAAGTTGATCCAGTCGCAGAGTGAGCTTGCTCTCAATTCAGGCGGGTCGTAGAGCTTGACAAGTGGGAGTCCGTCAAATGGACGAGGCAAGAAAGAGCAGATGACACAACGCCAGAACGTGCACCATCCGTACTCGACAGCTATCTTGGTGAGAAGAAGAAACGTATCGTACATGGTCCACATTGCCGCTTCGTCGACAAACGCATTCCACATTGCCATGATGCCGTGGAAAGCACGGATTGTCGTCTCCATGTTGGACATGTGCTGCTGCACGTGGAAAATCGCAAATCGATTGTCGATGGCACAAACCTGGGACTGTGTCACTATTATTGGACCAATCCAATCACCCCGATCTCAAGTAGATTAATTTGATTGGATAGAATATGAAACTGCCAGACGTGGACATTTGAGAGTTGTGAAATCTAATTGACGGCAAGGTCATTGACACCATGACCGAGATCAAATGCAAAATTCAAAGCACGAACGAAGAGAAGCTCACATAGGTACATGGTTCGCCTCACCATCATCAGGACTTGAGAACACATCGAGGGAAAAGCTAACCCCATCGATGGAATTCTATGATAGAGAAAGCCTATTATGGGGATGACGTCGTTGAGAGACGATATTCTAATTGCCGTGGTCATGGAGAAGCAGCGAACAAGCTCCAGCGATAGATTTAGCAAGAATACCGAACATCCGAGTATTCTAATGTATTGCCTGGTTGGGATGTACAATGAGAAAAGGCTTTGAGGAGGAGGACGAAAGATGAAGTGGCCAGGATGAAAGGCTTAGCTCGAGTGACATCGTTGTGGCCTAGCTTACCATATCAAGGCAATGTTTCTTTCACCACTGACGACGAAATCGCGATCCCAAACCACATCACTGACCATCGAACACAACGTCAGCATTGACGGCCACAGTTCACAGTATCGCCCACGTGATGTCCATCGCCCTCTAAGAGACCGCAACAACATAATATCGCAAAAAGAGTCGAGTTTATTCATGACTTGGACGGACATAACGAGTGTACCAAACGGTAATTCCGATCGCTGCGAGCAAGACAGCGCTAACCGACACAGTCACGAGCGCAACAAACTGGCGAGGATCGCTAAAGAAGACACCAGCCAGCATCATGACAATGAAGAAGATCTTCGAGGTAGCGCTTTGCATGGAATTGATCGAGCCTACGTTTGTTTCCACGTGAAAACAACGTCAAGACAATATGACGAGTACCTCGACGATCAGGCTCAACGTATTCTTGCATAATCTGCGTCTCGGCCAAGAAACAAGCCCACAGCCAGACACGAGAAATCACGACAGCAACCATCATGATGTAGTCAGCGTAAGGTGACTGGCCAAACCAAACGCAGGAGACCCAGACGGGAGCCAGCGTGCACCAAAAGAACCACACAGTCCACAGCGAGACACGCTCGATGCTGCCCAAGCATTTGACCAAAGCGGGGAATGCCACCGTGCCCATTAAGCCAAAGAAAGCACCAAGACCAGCGATCAAACCTACGATATTCTCCATCAAACAAGTGTCTTGGCGAAGAAAATGTACCCAGGATGGATTGAGGGACGCCGCGCCATTGCAAGTACGCAATGTTGAGCGCGCCGCCCGTCAGGACGGACATGTACAACGCGCAAAAGGAAATACTGACCAAGAACGTTCGATGGTCGTAGTATTCTTTCCACGACGCCAAGTATTGCGAGCAATTGACGTCTGGTTTCTTCTTCGTTTGAGGTGGCTGCTCGTGGAGCGGAGGAACTAAGAGATAGGTGTCGACACGCATGCAGTATTCGAGCGGCGCGGAGAGGAGATTCCAGACGCCAACGACAGCAGCACCTACCAGCATTCAATGAGTCTATCGAGTCAATCGAGGTGAACAAACCTGCCGTAGCTCGAACCATGGGATCTTTACCCGCAAAGTCCATGATGAGACCAAACACTGGAGGCGACACGAGTTTGCAGATGAGGTCAATGCGTCGAAGCGTTGCATTCCACGAGCCAAGCGGCGTTCCCGTCGCTTCCGCAACGACAACGACCCAGTCTTGTTCGATGGATAGCGTCTGAGCATCCGTGTAGGTTTGACCGACAGCACCAGCAACGACCACGACACCAAACAAGCTCAGCATTGGCCATGACCATCTCTCATCTCTACACAAACATCACCAAATTAGCCGTAGTGGAGTTTACGTGGCAGTCTGAGACGAAAGAACATAGAGAATACAGCCGAGCGCGACCGTACTGAGGATAATGCAGCCATTCTCAACCAGGATGGACACCCGCATCACACGGAGCCGATTCGTATGGTCGATCCAAGCGCCAACGGAGGGGACTGCCAACACGCCAACGACATAGACAATCTAAGACAAGGATATGAGTCATGTAGCGAGAAGGAAGCAACACGTACGAGTGAAAAGAGAGCGCTAGGAAGCAACGTATCGACAAAGATTTCCATGAAGAGCAATGGCATTGCAAATTGCCACATGCGATCGCCCTACGAATATTCCCATGAGTTTTGTTCTGTAGTGTCGATTCCGTACCCATGACGACATGAAGTGGCTCGCATACATGTAGACTGGAATTCGCGCCGCCGCGGACGCTCTACAATGTCGATAACCCACACTAAAGCAATGCAACCATTTACGCGACTAGAGGTGCTTGCTCGTCGATTGTCTTTGTCGAGCGTCGGCTGTCAACAAACGCAGCAATCCAGATTGCAATGACAGGCACCAGCGACGCCACACCAACTACCATCATTGGAATGACAAATGCCGAGTCGACCGGGCATTCCGACACAGCGCAACCTATGGACAAGTCAATGGTGGATTGAATTGGAGCATTCCTACCAGCTCCAACAGCGCACAGAGCCAAGCACGCCGCGCCGATGACCACCGACGCGACCATAGTTCGATCCATCATTGCTTTTCCGGTGGCGTTGCCAAAGGCGAATCAAATTGAAAAATGAACATGATTGGGTGGAGACGCTTCCAAGGGTGTCGACTCCGGCGAGAGCAAGTCACGAAATGACGTGGCAGCACGACGAGAGCTGCTCATTCGAAGAATATAGTCGGGTCATTGCATTGCCCTGTAAGGCACTACTAGCGAGGTTACACAGCAGCTTCCCCGAACTAAGGCAGCTCAGGATGGCATGGGGAGACACTGACGGACGAGTTGTTCGTTTCTTGAGTAATTCATGGCAACAACGTATTCCAACGAAGTGGCGCTGTGGCGCGTGTTGTCCTCCTTGAGATGGGTTTACCATTGTCACAGAGATGTATAGGCGACCTTCATCGCTGGTAGCAACAATTGCCTTCGTCTAATACCTCAAGTTTGAGTTTCTTGAGGTGGCTTGGCACCCAGATGCATGCCGCCGCCAGGCACGCGCCTTGAGTCAATCAGGTGTGACATCGATGGATACCTCATGGGAGACGCCACATCAATGGTGTCAATTGGGTGCAATGCTATAGGAGACATTTCGCAATGTGAAATATTGCAACCACCAGTGGTTGTGAATCTCAATGGTCAACTTTCACACCTTTCAAATGTCATCGCCATTCTGACGGTCAGGGTGGGCTTCTCAGTGACGACAGCGATGACGATGGCTGGTACCGCCGCGTCCTTCATTTCCGTCATCCCCTTTTCATCGTTCCATCACTCTACCCATGTCTCTACTTTGTAGGATAAAAGACATGTCCTCCTTTCATCAGTGATGAAGTCGTGACACTGGATAGAGTGCTTACGCCGTTGCTCCAGGCCATCAACGAGGTTTCTCTCGCCAAGTCTGGTGGTACCAACGACTCCTCTCTTGCAAGCAGTCGCAAACATGAATATCGTTCGACGCATATATTTATTCACGACTTTGACGGACGTTGACAAGGACGTAACGAGTGTACCAAACGGAAAACCCGATCGATGCAAGCAGAACTGCGCCAACAGACACAGTCACGAGAGCCACAAATTCACGCGGATCGCTAAAGAAGACACCAACCAACAGCATAGCAATGAAGAACAACTTGGACGTGGCATTTTGCATGGAATTGATCGCACCTGGATGACGTTGTTGTGAGAAGAAAGCAACAAGATTTGACGAGTACCTCGACGATCAGGCTCGACGTATTCTTGCATGATCTGCGTCTCGGCCAAGTCGCAAGCCCAGAGCCAGACTCGAGAAATCAAGACGGCAGCCATCATGATGTAGTCTGTGAAAGGCGACTCGCCGTACCAAACGCACGCAACCCAGACTGGAAGCAAAGTGAGCCAAAAGAGCCACACACTCCAGAGAGAGACGCGCTCGATGCTGCCCAAGCATGAGACCATGATGGGAAAGACCACCGTGCCCAACAAACCAAAGAGACCACCGAGACCAGAACTCAAACCTACACAAAGTTTAAATCATGGCATTGATGGAGCAACAAACCTAGGATCGCTTGGGGGACACCACGCCATTGCAAGTACGCAATGTTGAGCGCGCCGCCAGTCAGGACGGACATGTACAACGCGCAAAAGGAAACACTGACCAAGAACGTTCGATGGTCGTAGTATTCTTTCCATGACGCCAAGTATTGCGAGCAATTGACGTCTGGTTTCTTCTTCGTTTGAGGTGGCTGCTCGTGGAGCGGAGGAACTAAGAGATAGGTGTCGACACGCATGCAGTATTCGAGCGGCGCGGAGAGGAGATTCCAGACGCCAACGACGGCCGCGCCTACAGTCAAGAGTAGTCCGCTAGAGGAAACCAGCTCTACGTACCAGTCGCAGCACGAATCATGGGATCAGTGCCAGCAAAGTCCATGATGAGACCAAACAATGGAGGTGAAATGAGCTTGCAAATGAGATCAATGCGTCGAAGCGTCGTGTTCCAAGTTCCAAGAGAAGTTCTCGTCGCTCGAGCAACGACAACGACCCAGTCTTGTTCGATGGATAGCGTCTGAGCATCCGTGTAGGTTTGACCGACAGCACCAGCAACGACCACGACACCAAACAAGCTCAGCATTGGCCATGACCATCTCTCATCTCTACACAAACATCACCAAATTAGCCGTAGTGGAGTTTACGTGGCAGTCTGAGACGAAAGAACATAGAGAATACAGCCGAGCGCGACCGTACTGAGGATAATGCAGCCATTCTCAACCAGGATGGACACCCGCATCACACGGAGCCGATTCGTATGGTCGATCCAAGCGCCAACGGAGGGGACTGCCAACACGCCAACGACATAGACAATCTAAGACAAGGATATGAGTCATGTAGCGAGAAGGAAGCAACACGTACGAGTGAAAAGAGAGCGCTAGGAAGCAACGTATCGACAAAGATTTCCATGAAGAGCAATGGCATTGCAAATTGCCACATGCGATCGCCCTACGAATATTCCCATGAGTTTTGTTCTGTAGTGTCGATTCCGTACCCATGACGACATGAAGTGGCTCGCATACATGTAGACTGGAATTCGCGCCGCCGCGGACGCTCTACAATGTCGATAACCCACACTAAAGCAATGCAACCATTTACGCGACTAGAGGTGCTTGCTCGTCGATTGTCTTTGTCGAGCGTCGGCTGTCAACAAACGCAGCAATCCAGATTGCAATGACAGGCACCAGCGACGCCACACCAACTACCATCATTGGAATGACAAATGCCGAGTCGACCGGGCATTCCGACACAGCGCAACCTATGGACAAGTCAATGGTGGATTGAATTGGAGCATTCCTACCAGCTCCAACAGCGCACAGAGCCAAGCACGCCGCGCCGATGACCACCGACGCGACCATAGTTCGATCCATCTTTGTTGTTCCAAGGTCGTTTCGAAATGACCAATCAAATTACTTAATTTTAAGGGGGTGCAGGGGTTACTTGGCAAAATTTTAGGGGTGCAGGGGTTTAAAATGTTGTCCACTCCATTAGATGGACCGAAGTCAAGTTTACTTCCATCAGTCGTCATCGTGGTTTTTCCATGACGTGGCAGCAGGATTAGATATGGTCGTTTGATGCATATAGCTGAGCCATTTCATAGCCTTGGAAGGCGCTGGCAAGGCCCACTGCAGTCTGTCCGTCCTACGAGGTGCAAAAGTTATCCTCAATCGAAGGGCTTTGGAGGAGGTACCAAGTTTTCCACGTGACGATTTGCTCCTTTCTTGAGCAAAAACTCGACGACGTCGGTGTGTCCTTGCCGTGTCGCTACGATGAGCGGTGTGTTGTCGTCCTAAGAGAGTTGGAATCAGCATCGTCCGTGAGCGACAGAGGCGAACTTCATCACTGGCATCAAGGTTGGCTTTCCTCTTGACCAAAAGCTTGACCATTTTGAGATCTCCCCGTGATGCTGCCACCAGAAGCGGCGTCCTTGAGTTCTAACACATTCATGAGATCGATGCACACCACAGGAAGAATGGCAAACCTCGTCTGTGGTGTCGACTCGAGCGCCATGATCGAGGAGACATTTCGCAATGTGAAATTGACTCATCTGAACAGCAAGGAAGAGCGCCGTCACACCAGTCTACACCTCATGTGGAAAAGACAGTGTGAAAGGATATACCTCGTCAATGGCTTCAGTCTTGGCCCCGTGAGACAGCAAGCAGTCGACAACGTTGAGGAAATGGCCTTTCGTCGCTAGCAAGAGAGCCACACTGCCGTTCTACACCATGCATGCCGTAAAACATCAGAAATAGGTCTTGGAACCACGCACCGAGTTGACTAGATCCATCTTTCCATGGCGAAGAAATGTCCGTACTGCCGAAACATCGCCGATAGAAGCTGCTCGAGTAAATGCAGCTTCGATCTATGCGGCAGAGGACGTCCACGTCAGCTTCAAGCTGCCCAAGCGCGACGAAGTTTACCATTTTGTTTTGCTCGACGATGGCTTGAATGTCATGAAACTACCGAGAGCTGGTTAATCGGCAACAAGTTGATGACGACAAACCTGTTGCCGCATGTCTGGAAATGTTGGTATCGGTGGCGGGATCGCTACTTGTGTCTTTGCAGCTGTGTTGTGCGAAGGTGACGCTTGCGATGGATCGAGCATCGGTGGAATGCCCAGGAACACTTGCTTGGCTCTTGTTGCGGCGTGCGCACTGATCGAGTATCCATGCCGATTGAAGAAGATATCCCGTATCGACTTGGTGGAGAGTTTCTGCCTGTCAGCGTTTGCCTCAATGAGAGTTTTGACAATCTACTCGAGCAGCATGAGGTCCAAGAAGACATCCGTGACGCTGGCTTACCTTGTCGACTGGGTTTTCTCGTCTTGGTTTCTTCTCAACGTGCTCGAATCCCAGTGGGAGAACTGTTGCATTGTGTACGAGGTTTTGCGACGACGTGAGGATCATATGCTGCCGCTCCGATGGTTTTCGCGTCGACGTGCAGCCGGGGCTATGCACATTGTGGATCGTTGAGAAGTAAAAGCACGCTTCTTCGTTCTTTCGCTTCGATTTGGTGGCGACGACTCGCCATTCGCACTGAGGCGCTGATGTACACACAAACGTCTTGGAATTGCCACTGTTCTTTCCAACACGGAGCTTCATCGACTTGTTATGGTTGAAGCAATAGTCTTGTAAGAAGTACTTGGCGTCGCGGCCCGTTGCAAACGTGACTTCGTTGTTGATCGTGTCATCTCCGTGGAGCGCTCGGAGGTTGATCAACCCTTCTGGAGGCCGTTCTTGGACGAGCGAGCTATGATGGAGCAACATCATGGCGGGTGGATCATGCTGAGGAATGTTCATCGGCCTTGGTCAGGGTGCTGATTTCTCCCAATGGGTGCAGAAATATTCTGTTTGGCGCACCGGCTTTTTGATTGGGCTGTCATAAAATCATCCGGATAAGTTTATACTGCTCTGTGAGTTTGCCACGTCATGGGACAAAGGGGAGCAGGGTCAAGACCCCGACGATCTCGAGCAATCGATGAAGGCACTGGAGTAGACTAAATGTCCGAGTTCATGCAGTGTCTCTACCACACTATGAATGACACCGGTTACTGGTGTGGGCGGTCGTGATGCAGTCGGCTGAGAATACATCGAGATGGACACAGATTGAGGATTGTACTCATCATGCTCAATGATTTCGACTGTCTATTAATACCCAGAGACTGTTAGCAGTCAACGCCTTCAGTTTCCATTCGTCATCAAGCTCAAGGAAAGGAATGGCAAGGGTAGGAAAATTACACTAACTTGTATACAATATTCTTCCTATTTGGACAAGGACAGCTTGGCCGAGCGGTTAAGGCGATAGACTCGAAATCTATTGGGGAAACCCTCGTGAGTTCAAATCTCACAGCTGTCGATGTTTTTCCTCCTGTGTGATGGGTTCACTTTGCTTGAGCCTGAGGGATTATCTATTACTCCTTGCAATGTTGTCTTCGATGCATCCTGAATTCGTCTTGCGCGATGTATGAGCGGCTTGTGAATTGGACAGGAAGGACACTACTCCCGAAGACAAGACTTGCAATCTGAGTGCAATTGACGACAGCAATTCTGTGGTTGTTTTTCAATCGAGTCCATTTGAAATGAAGCACAATGAATGGAATTTAAAGCACTCAGTTCGTGGAGCTTCCAAGTGGAAACAAGACAAACACATTACATTAGATACGTTCAAGAGCATCAGTACCACCAAAACTCCAAGATCGCAACGACAATGACAGTCAAGGTGAGACGGTAGCCCGTGGTTCCTGGCCATCTTGACGGACACACTTCATATGCAAAGTAAGCATCGCTGTCAGCATACCCTCCTGGGCAATAGAATACAAAGCCAAGAGCGAGGCCAAAGACGAGGAAAGCGTGCATGAATCGGACCATGTACACGACCCATCGAGGTGTGCGGTATCCCATGCCTTTGACGAGCTGTAACTGGAGCTGAGTGGCTTGCTCCTCGAGTGAGACATCGTCACTACACGTTTTCACAGTTCGTACGAGCTTCTAGGCGCTGTGCAGCGTACCTGTTGTCGACGATAATATTGGCATATCGGCTCATATCCCAGTAGAGCCATGACTGAAATAGATCTGTGGGGAACAAAAGCCATGCTCGAAAGCTCGTGAAGCTAAACCCTAGTGGCCGTTATGAGGGAAGGTCTTGGTAATGCGAGCTACCAGTGATCAAGTGGGGCTTCTCCTTCGCTTTGCCTTTCATTCGTCGATAGTAGACAACATTGACGTTGCTGGGATTGTTGGCAGTCTACCCGAGTCGCATGAGCAATCCCATATCCACCGCGGAGTACCTGGTTCTCGAGCATTTCTACCCAAATTGCTTTTGGAAACATGCTCTGGCGCTTGAGGACATTGGCATAGACAAGACCCTTGGAGACCCAGCGAGCACAGTTTCCGCTGGGCTTGGACGGCAAGTGGAACATCTCACGGAACACATTCTCCCAGAACCCGCCCGTGATTTCAAACGAGCAACCCTTCCCATCGGCTTTGAATCGATGAGAGATTGCTTGAAAGTGATGATCGAGAGCTCGCATGCTGTCTGGATGAACATCTTCAATACGAATCGAGCAAATATCTCTGGAAAAGATGCCGCCCTAGGCGTTGTCTAGCATGAACAGATTCATCCACGACGAAGAGTTACCTTGCCTTGGACACCAAGGATATAATCTTCGGGGTCGTCGTAAAACTCAATCAACTGATGGCCTTCCTCAGGTCTAAGGGATACAATTTTCTAAACCAAGATTGCCCACGCGTCAGATTGTACCGGCATATATTGACAAGCTTTTGCTTGCCGTTGGGCAATGTGTATCTGCATGTGTGTCGTCAAGTGCAAGGAAGAGCTACTCCACGTACCGTACAGCCGAGTGAGCCCATCGCCCCAAATGGGACGGATGGAGCGGGCATTTGTGAACGAGTACCTCGACGACGAGGTATTCAATCGACGGGGGTTTGGATCGACCCAGGAAATGGTCAATTTCGCTCTACAAAGTATTTCTTTTAGCGAAGTTCAGTCGAGTGCAAGCGTCGCACCAGTTGAAAGGCCGAGATGGGTTTATCAGGATTTGCTGGTGGTCGCATCACGCATGTGCTGTGTTGGATTTTACGGAAATGATCGAGGAGCTCCTTCCAGCGACTTTGTTCAGGAGATTTGTCGCGGATTTGGCTAGCTGCTTGCAGCCATCTTTGCTTTGACTTGGACATTCCATTCGGAGCAGGTTTCGATCCCAAGGTCGTCGCTTCGTATGAGACTCCCGTGTCGATTGCAATGCTACAATCAAGATAAGAAAATACTTCGAGACTGAAGAGTACGTCTGAAGAAGCGGCGTCGTTGTCGTTGTCGTCACAGCAGCAGTCGCCATCGCGCACGTCTCCAACGCCAGAGGTCTTCTTTGTCAATGAGCTAGATAGCCATCCACAGTGGCCATTACAGTGTATATAAGAAGTTAACTCTGTTGAATGGGATGGAATTTCCTAAAATCAGACTATGGAAATTGAACCTCAATAACAACGATGGGTTTCAAGATGCAGCATTGGACTCGACACTTGCAGTAGACTTGCAGCCATGCAGGCTGAAGCACGTACGCACACTGTGACGACAATTAGGTGGACTATTGAATGAATCAATTCTGCCAGGCGAGCTTGATTTGAAGGGCTCATCACGATGGAGTCTTGAGGATCTTCAGGGGTTGTCAGTTCAGTGAATTACAGGTACAGGTTGTAGAATTATGCATGACCGCGATCGGGGTGTGCTTGGAAAAATGCCACACAGTTAAATGCCTTGCCAAAATGTGCGCGGCATTCAAAATAACTTGAATGGATTGCTGTCTTGAAGGCTTCGCTGGAATAATGCACTCGCCATCATTACAGCTCAACATCGGCTTCTCGCTTGCCTAGAGTCGGTCGGCAATTCCATCTTGTGATGGATAAATCCTCTGACAAGGACCATTCGCTAGTAAAAAGAGCGCGTCTGGAACTTTGTGGTTATGCACGCTTCCGAAACTACCAATTGAATTGTTTACCACGCTTGAAACGCGAGCGCATACAGATGCCATGGCTCAACCCTCCAACGGGGGAGACTTCTTTGACGCGCAATTTTCGTATCATTTCGACACCTCGTTTGAAATAGGATTTCATATTCGAACATTTCCCACTCTGTACTACTTAAGCCAATTAGTACATTTCGAGAATGCGAGGCATCTTCAATGTACGGATGGACGGGCGGTCGGGCAAGGTTGGCAAGGTGTACATGTTCAGTCTTTTATGCTCTACAAGGTACTGCGCTTCCCATTGTGCTCCAACTTTCTGGAGCACCGCGTCAAAGAAAAGATCGGTCGATGCCCATTTTCACCTCACAATCCGTAAACACAGTCGCCATATGGCTTGTAATATTGTCTGATTGACCTCGAAATTTCTGAAATCGATCAAACTTTGAATCAATCACCAAATCGAACCAGCCAATCAGCGTCCAGAATTTGTTTAAACACACACAAAACACACCAACCCACACACACTAATTCATGTACCTTCCGATTATACTTGAATTCACTATTGCCAAATTGATCACACAAATTTCGTCGATTTTGATCAAAACTGTAAATTTGGACGATATACACAGATCGAACTTGAAACTACAAATTCACAAAAAGAATTGAGAAAAAGTGAATACTTCTCGAAAACAAACACAGATTTGGTCAAATTTTGAGATATTTTTAGTCGATTTTGTCCTTTTTGGTGACTTTTGAAAGGACAGCACCGATCTTTTGGAGCAACCATGTCAAGTTGTTGGTCTTGCGTTCGTGACGGAGGAGAGCGTTGATAATAATCCCAAAGCTCATGGAGACGACGGTGGATGTCAGCACGATCACATTGTACGGCATGCTAAAATCGGGCGTCGGGAGGGGGACTAGGAGGGGCTCCGTAAATAGAGTTGTGCCTTGGGCGGTCCACGAGGCAGCAGGAACGTCAAAACCACGATTGGCATCGGGGGGATGGAGCCCCATGGGTAGAAATGCCTTGTCGAACGAGTAAGCCATCAAAACTTGCGACTGGGGCGCAATATCCACTTGGAATGATAGTTCGTACGGACGGTCTTGCACTGAAGGAACAATGTGCAGCACGGATAGAGGATCTACCTCCTCGCCATTCACCGAGATCTTGACCGTGCTAAAGTAGACTTTGAGGTACCATGGCATGCTTTCGTGGTAGCTCACTCGGATGGTGTCCGTCGGGTGTGTGTTGGCCAAACGAAGACCAATGCCACCCTGGATTTGACCAAAGTCAGTCAAATAGCGATGCCCAGAGACAAAGTAGGCTTGAGGAAGTGGCGCCAATGCCGCGGATGTGAGCCATGGCTGCGATAGACTGGAAGTAATCGACTCCAGCGGCATGACATGGTGATAGATGCTGTCATCCGTTGAGTTGACGTAAAGAACGCTGGCACCTGCTCTCAATGACGAAGCGTCGGCGGTGAAGAGTTCAGTGGTCACGAGACTTGATTGAGCTACAGGGCAAACTCTTGAGGTTGAAATGTCGAACAGACTAGCCAACGTCCAGTCACTTTTGACCCGACGAACACCAGTGAGAGTTTGTCGTAAACGAAGTTGGCGTTGACCGCTGGCATCGACTTCATTTTTAACATGCAATGCCATCGAGAGAAAATCGGAATCAAGGACGGCTAGTGGTCGAATCCATCCACCAAGTCCAGCATGGGCTCGACACGGCAGCAATTTGATCCATGGACTTAGGTTTTCCGTGCAAAGTTCCTCACGCGGGAGCATGCCATGTAGCGTTGATGGTGACGATTGCAAAGGATAGATTGTTGATGCGTCCAGTTTATTGAGTGATGCGGAGAAGAGTCCTGCCAATTGTTGGGTCAAACCTGTCCATTGCGACGGATCTTGCAGTGTGGCTTGCAGCGAGACGCCGTGTGGCCCATTTCCCAAGACGCTTCCCCATTGTGCATGGCGCCATAATCCACTTGTAAAGGTCAAATGGAGCTCGTCAACGCCATATTTCTGAATCACTTGGCGAATGCTTTTGGGAAAGATGTCAAAGTGCGTTGACCCATTCGTCGATGTCGTGAGCTCAAACGAGAAATGCGCGGCGACTTTAGACACGTGCGGTAATGGTCGAATCGTCAAGTCTTCAGTGTACGAACTCGCTCCAGATACGACTCCAGCGGCCATTACGGCCATGGCAGTACGGACGGCCCCATGGAACCACATGTGGAGCAAATGATACACCTAAAGCAAAAGTATCAAATTAAGAAAAAATATATCAATATTTGTTTCACGTTAAAAAGCCCGTTGAAAAGTATCACTTTTCCGTTAGAGTCAAGAGGTAACGATCGTCTCTTCATCTAAACAACATGATGCGCTTCTTCTACCAGGTGTCGAATAAAGAGATGAACTATATGGGAAACGAAGAGGACAACTAATGACTGTCCTAATCCTTGTGGAGAATATTCCGTGCTGCTTATACAGCTATAGTCGGTAGCATTGGCAAGATTGATATTCAGATAATATTGTCTTTTTCGTCCAAATTTACAGTTTTGATCAAAATCGACGAAATTTGTGTGATCAATCTGGCAATAGTGAATTCAAGTATAATCGGAAGGTACATGAAATAATGTGTGTGTTTTGTGTGTGTTTAAACAAATTCTGGACGCTGATTGGCTGGTTCGATTTGGTGATTGATTGAAAGTTTGATCGATTTCTGCCAGGTTCGGAAATTTTGAGTCAATCAGACAATATATCAATCGAAGTATTGTGTTTTCGAGCCAAAATTCGAATTTAAGATCGATTCGAAACACACGCGAAATCGATTTGTTTTCATTTTATCCGGAATATCCGGTAAATGTTGACAAGAACAACGAAAGATTCCACCATTCGCACATGCAAACGATCATGATCACTGATGTCGTCGAGCTCAATCATGCAGCTCTCTCCATCGTGCTTCATGCACTTTATATGAATTATAACAAAAATGTCTCCAAGCTGCGACTTGACGACCTCTTTCACCAGGATCTATCGACCATCGCCAAGTGAATCAAACAATACGAAGGCGAGGCGTTGCGAGCCCAAGGCCACCACGGGCGAATCCACCATACCGAAGGTCAAAAGCCATGGTTCACACACTACACTGATTGTAACCCGCCATTCCTGGACGAAGTCAAGTTTGCATTTCATCGAGAATTCAAATAGACGGAAGAATCGATGATCTCGAGTAGATACTACAGGCTACTAATTTTGATTAGTACATACTAAAATCATGGAAAATACACCGAAACACACGCTCAAAACACACATGAATCGATTTGCGATTTCGATTTATAGTCCCGAGCACCATCGACAGTGCTTTTGAGAATTTTTTTTTGTTTGAATCAATTATCAAAGTGAAACATTCGACAGTGACTTTCGATACATGATATATGTATAATTATAAAATATCAAATGCATAAATTTTTAGAGGTCGCAATCGTCTTCATCACTGCCCATTTCAACATCGCTGTCCGAGCTGCTGTCGTCAACATTGTTTGCATCATTTTCGTTTGCCTCTGTCATTTGAATGGTTGAAGGGTCTTCATCCATGTCGTCCGTTGAAGAAATATGTCTGTTCAGAGACAGGAGCTCCGCTTCTGACTTCAAAACACATCCAAATATCATCTTGGAGGTCAAAAAGCGCGATATTGCCATCTCAAGCCTGTTGACGACATCTTTGAACGAGGTGTGAATATCATACTGCCGCCCTACGTAACCTTTTATGATAGCCCACACGACTTCAATGGGTTGAAGATTCGAATGATGTGGCGCACTATACACAACCTCGTGACCTGCATCGCTTGCCATTTGTACCACGACCGGTACGACGGACTTCAAACGAGGCTGCAGCTTCGACCATAATGTGGCTTTGACATCATAAGCTGTGTAATCAATACTATACTTGTCACATGCTTCTTGCAAGCGGGCTTTTTTCCATTGCAACCTCGGGGTGTCAACAGGCAAACACTTGTGATAGGCTGCGTTGTCCATAACGATCATGGCATTATCAATACCCATGTCCGACAACACTTTTAGCAGCGATCCAAACCAATCGACGAAGTACGCATGGTCAAACATGCCGTGATAATCGACTGTTTCCACCTTACCCACCTTTCCACCCTCAAACTTCTGAAAGCAAACAAGTGATGAGTCATCGATTCCACCGTCAACAATGGCAGCAATGAAGCAAAATCTTCGTCCTTTGTGCCTCGTCGACTTTTCAACATCAAGCTCGTCCGTTGGATCGTATATTGAGAGATTGTCCTTCGCATAGTGATGATGTATGAAGCTCTCGTCGAGGTATACCATCTTCCGTTTGTTGTTCAAGTTGACGTGTTGTGTGGCAGAGCAAATCCGACGAACGTATATGTCTCGCAGCATGGTGTGCTTTTCCGACAAAGCGACAGGTTTCTTCCCTTTCTTTGCTCCACGTAGAAAGCCAGCGCGGCGTAAAAATCGACGAACCCGGCATAGTTTGACTTCGCGATTGTCAAGACTTTCGAAGAACCCAAGAGTTTCAAGGTGAGCTAGCACATCTTTTGCCACCACACGAGCTTTGATTTGTCTCCTTTCACGAATGAATTTCTGAACAGACGACCGAACATCACCAGTAATTGGTATGGCGGTCGGCTTTGGGTGTGGATTTGACGCAGGTGTTGCAACGTTAATTGATTTGTCTCGAATGTAAGAGCTCCAAACTTTTTGAACAAGCTGACGCGATCTCCCGAGCAGCTTTGCAGTCGCCGTGCTCGCATCATCCTGAGTTCCCGTGACATGTTGCTCGAAACGGAGTGCGGCTTGTAGTCGCAGTATGTCCAAGTGTTCTTGCTCTGTGAGTGCACGTGGCCGCTTGTTCTTGACAAATGAGCATATCTCTTCGAAGACACTTGCATCAACTGTGACTTTTGGAGCCATTGAGAAAGTGGATGAATGAACTGGTGAAGGAAGACGAATGTATCAAGTTTGGAAGGCGCCGTCCTTGTAATGGCCTTTCATATTTTATACATATTTTTTTCATTAATATATTATTTTATACAGTTAATTTATTATTGAAGTCTTTTTTATCAAATACGTTTCAGTTTTTCAATAGTTTTACGAAGTCTATAAAGTTTGGAAGTGTTTCGAGGAATCTTCCAGATATGTAACTTCAATTCGAAGGAAATAAAAAAAGAAGCACAAAAAAATATTAAAATTTGAGCGAGATACCATGAAAAGCACTGTCGATAGTGCTCGGGACTGTTAATCGCTGCGCGATTCGAATTTCGAATCGAAAGCACAATATCAAAATTATGATAATTCTACCCGTCTTTGGAGACATAAGTGCCCGCCCCCCTTGCCCAACGACGGGGCCTCAATAACTTGTCGACTCCTTCTTCAGGAGAATAAGCTAAATATGCATCAGACTCAAATCCCCCCACTCTCCCGGACGAAGGATATATGGCGCTGCATTGAAAACAAAGGCGAAAGGCGAGAAAGACACTGAGTGCTTGAGCTACAGGCTTAAAATGGAGAGCTGCTAGTCTTTATCCATCGACTGGAATGGACCACACCTCGTTGATAGAGCGGCAGGAACTGGATATGGTTTCGTCCATCGGAACATAATACAAACGTCGTTGCGTCATACAAGTGTGAATCTACATGGAAGTGAGACGCAAAGAGTTGAACGGTTCGTACAATTTCAAAGAGGGCGAGCCATAAGCCAAGCAATTGCAGCATTTGGCGATACACGCCAGACGAGCTAGACAATCAGCAGGGTACAGATTTTGCCACGAATGATTCATACCAGTCCTCCATTTCAATCAAACAACCCGCCGCGGCAAAAGATGGAAGGTGCGAGGGGCGATCCGGGCTACATTAATGCAGCATGAGCGTCGTTGGATGGATGAGCTTATAGTACGCACCACATATTCTCATGACAACAACATAGACTCAAGCCAAGTCGAAGTGTGGAAGGAGGCATCGCAAACACAACGATGATGAATGAAAAGCCACACAGCCGCAAGATCTACAGCATCGTTATAGCAATTTGACTCGAATACGACATACATGTTGAGCACGTGGGCGAGAATAGCCACGCCATTGATACACATTCAATGCAACGAGGACGCTGAGCAAGATCGGTACCAGCCAAAATAGCAAGCCATTCCACGAGAGGCCGCCGTAACGCTTGGAGCCGCTCGCGACTGCAGTCATATCCCAGAACGCAAGTACAACCGCAATCTAGCGGTCGAATAAGTCGTCCATCATCAAACTTCGTGGAGTACCAGTCCGAGGAGCGCGCTAAAGAGGGCCATTTCACTCTGGTTTGCTTGGAAGCATCGCTTTCTTCATGCAAAGACTCGGTAGACGGCTTCTACGTGCTTGTAATTGCATTGAAACGATCGACGGAGGCATTTCCTTTGCATACTTCTCTGCCTCGAGTGATGGGCTGGAAACGCACAGACGCAACGGTTTCAGCGTTCTGTTTTTTACAAATTGACTTGAAAATTGTATTGAAATATCATTTTCCATTGACCTCCCCAAGCATGTCGAGCAACAGTTCGATCGGCGGCGGCGGTATCGACGTCTCGGTGCCTGCAGTTACGCAAGCTCCACGGTGCACGCTGCTCAACGGCGCGTTCAATGACATTGTTCAAATCATGCTCGGTCTCATTGCCCTCTCTGTGCTCATTTTCAAGCGGTATCATGAATCTCCCCGACGTCCAATGCGTGTACGAGACATTGCGACTCCTCTTACGACGTTGTTGCTTATGTTTGCTTCCGTAGATTTGGATGTTTGATGCCTCCAAGCAACTGATTGGTGCGGGTGTAGCACATGCAGCCAATTTGACCATCGCGATCGTATTGACTGGCTTGGCAAAGGGCCGAACGGACGCTGACCAAGTACGTTGCACCATTCTCTTGTGAAGTTCAATGGTTGAACATGGGCCATAGTGCGCGTTCTACTTTGTCAACTTCACGATGGACACGACATTCGGCGTTGCTGTCAATTATGCACTGCTCAAACTGCTCGTTCTCTTTGCCGTAACGAGATTCTTCCCACCAGACTGCATGACGACTGACTTGAGGCTTCATAGATCAAGTACGGAGTCTCGGCTCTTCAAGTTCCTGGCGACTATGGCCACCCAATTCAAGTCCGGTATGATATCTTGCCAACTTTGCGTCTCTATAACCTTGAATTCGATAGAGTTTGGGCTCTCCAGCTCTTCACTTGGCTTGTGATCATTTGCACGACGAAGGTCTTGATCGGATCCGTGATTTTCGCGCTCGAGGCGCCGCTGGGCAACTTGGCCGAGTGGATATTCAGCCCACTGGCAAATTATCCCAAAGTTGAGCTTGTCATTGTCATGGTTGCCTGCCCTGTGCTCATGAATGGACTTCAATTCTGGGTACCTCCATCCTTCGAGCTCTATGACAACGTTGACACTCGTAGATCCAAGACAACTTCCTCAAGAAACCAGTGCCAGAGATGGATTCCGTGCCGTCGGAAGTAGACGAAGACGAAGAACTGAGCGAGAAATGCCAATCGCCTCCATCTGCATCGAACGGCTCGATCAAATCCATCTAACGAGCGACGAATTGGAGCAGCATAAATACATAAATTAATGATAAGTAAGGATGGGATCGCTTCTATGAGATGCAACGACGCGGAGCGAAGAGCCGCGTCGGCATGGTAGTAGTTGGTCTACTTGACTTGGTTGTAAACGATGGATGGACCCGCTTCGTCATACTGAGCTTTTGTGATCCAAACGTTTTCAAGAGCCGACAGCGAGCCAAGTACGGCGCCGCCGACCCAAGCGCCAAATTGGCGATAGTCCGGCACATCGACATGAACGTGCTGGTTGAAGGAAGCTTTGGCTTTGAGTTCCTTGGAGATACGCTCGGGCAAGTTAGCCAGCATGGTCGATCCGCCAGACAAGACGATGTTCTTGAACAAGTCTCTGCGGATCAAGTAGCTGTCGCACTGCGAGATAGCGTTGTAGAGCATCGAGTGAAGTCCAGCGTCGGTCACACCAGCCAGCGATGGTCGGAAGAGTACTTCGGGTGCACAATAGATTTCGCGTCCCAACTCAATGGAAGTTCCATCGGGTAGTTGATACGCTGTAGCGTTTGCCGCAATTTGACGTACATCTTGGACAAAGTCCATCGCGACAGCGGTGTGGGTTTCTTTGATTTCACGGAGGATTTCGCTCTCGGTCGTCGTCGTAAACGCATGGCCACGATCGAGCAACAAGTGCCGCAAGTACGACGTGACCAGATCGCCTCCGATCGTCGAGTGAGAGTGGCATTGAGGTACATCGTATCCATCATGTACTGCAGTGATGCTAGTCGCACCATCTCCACATTCCAAGACGCATCCAGTGGTACGTCCTGATGCATATAATGAAAGTACGCCGGGCGCTTCGACGTACAGCGCTGCCACGTCAAAAGTTTCAAACATGATCTGGGTCATGCGCTCTCGCTGTCGGATCGACGAAATTTGCGTGTCGGCCACTACGACTCCAGCATATTCCGCAGGTTCGACTTGCAGTTCGTCGTACAGCGCATGGCTCCACAGTTGTTCCAGGTCGTCCCAGTTTTCTACATGGCCGTGTCGTATTGGATGCTGGAGCTTGAAGAGTCCTCGATTCGCAATCGCTTGATGTCCGACACACGTTTCTTTGCAGTTGGCGACGTTCATGAACCCGGACTGCTTCACACGGCCTATCACGGATGGAAAGACGGTCTGTGGCGCTTCGTCGTCGGCCATCCCAGCCTTGATCGAGCTCGATCCGCTGTCGATCACCAACGTGGACGTTCCATCTACCATCGCGGTGGAGAAACCGATTTTGAAAATGCTGTCCTTTCTGCAAAGTTTTTTTTCTGCCTCCTCGCTTTAATGACGTTGGAAATTTTTCTACACGGCGAATTTCCGATAGAATTTCCAATATATCGAAACTGATACTTGGATATTTTTAAAAATATCATCCAAATTTTTAAAAATATGGGTCGAAATTTAACCTACAAGGCATTTGATTGGTTGAAATTTGGCGGCAGATGGAGATCGCGGTCAACCCAACGCGGACCTCACGTTTACTGCAAGCTTGCGCTCGCGCCACGCTTGCCACGACCAGGAGCAACTCATGCATGGCGTTGGAAACAACATACCCATAAGTGTTGTTTCTCCGCGAGAAGGAAATTTCGAAGCGGCGACATGCGAGCTTTTGACAGCAGTGCTAGGGCTACACTGTAGTTGCCACCCTCGATCGCATTTCAAACGATTGCAAGTAGGAGCGAAATCATCGCAAAGAGAGCAAGATCTCATGGTGGATACGTGCTCACTAGTCCTTGCGCTGGGAGAGTTCATAAAGCATTGTCATGGCAAGCTGTCCTCCACCCAGAAAAGTGGAGTAACACGCGACTAAATTTTCGAACGCTCGACTCGATAACACCTCGTGAGAGAGCTGTAGCGCTGGGTATGTCGCCGGGATGTCGAGGAGCGCGAAGCTATCCGTTTTGCATATCTTTGATGTCGATTTCGGCGCGACTAGGACACACGTTGTTGGGTTTGTCGACTGGACTTGATGACGATGTAGAGTCAAATCGAAGCTTCAAGCATGAAAATATCCAAAGCACATCGTACTCCTTTGGCCACCTTTGGCCAGTCGCTTCGTCCTCTATCAATCTGACCATATTGTCCGTCTCGATGACCAATCTATACATCGAACATGAACACGCCACAAGAGCTTCACGTGAGCGCTACGACGTGCATCGAGCTGTAACACTTGAAGCTGGAAATGGTCGCGTGGATACGTTTCTCGTGTATGTCGGAAGCTTTTCGACCTTCTGCAGCTCCAAACCGTGTTCGTCGATGGTTTGATTGGTCGGACGATTCTAAAAATAACTCGAATGCAGTCGACAGCTGAGGTAACAATTACCTAATCGACACAGTGTACTGAAGGAGGAATCTTAGACTGCTCCTCTCTCACTCAAACGATCTTGCCACCCTTGCCACAGATGCGTCATCTCATTGCCATTTTATAAGTCAACGGTAGGCTTGCCACGGCTCACACTAAGGGTACGCTATGAAGAAGTCCCATGTCGAGACAAGTGTAGATCGCGTACGTACTGCATATGGTTCAGAAGGATCGCTGACGTGGAAGTGAATCCAAACACGTACGAGCGAAAGATGTGCTTGAATGTATGCGTTTTGCTTTTCCCACTGATCCAGGCGCATCCTAGGTGTTTTTTATCTGACGAAGCCGGAACCTATTCATGCAATCAGCGCACAACGTGCATTCGATTTTTCCTCAGGTCGATAATAAGTCGCTTGAATCGTTCAGACCAGTTCTGTTACAAAGCTCTCGTCCACCATCATCTTCTTACCAGAACTCTGACTCGCGCCAGCAGCTTTATGAGCAATCCAAAGCGAACCACTCGACCGAATCCAGCATGGAACTTCCCGAGAAACTTGGACAGCTTGAACATGTGAAGTTCTCCAGGGCAACCAGCATTGGTGGCATAAAAGTGAGATTAAAAGTATCACTTCGGTACAAAAAGTATCATTTTATTATTATTTAAAGTGATATTTTGGGCTCCCTCGAGATAAGAACAAGTTGTTCTTATAGGGTTGAAGTTGAATTTACTCCACCGCATATTGATATGGACAGCCAATGGCTCGAGAGCATTCGAAAGAATGCCACCTGCGTGCGTGCCTGACGCAGTTGCGGCGGCTGCACTGACCTGGTTCGCTCAGAGAGTTGCAGTGAAGAAACACGCGCCAAATGAGTACACGGTCTTGAGTGTCCTGGTCGTGGAGCAAGATGGCGAATGGACAGTTGTGAGTGGTGGCACGGGCACGAAATGCGTGGGATTGAGTGGATTGTGTCGGGAAGGATACATCTTGGCCGACAGCCATGCCGAAACGATGTGCCGCCGCGCGTTTCTTCGATATTTGTACCGTGAACTCGAGGCACCGACGGCTGACGTGCTGCCCATCTTTGACATTGTAGATGGCAAACGGCGTTTGAAATCAACCTGTCGTATGTACATGTACATAAGCGAAGCACCATGTGGTGATGCCGCACTGTACGATCTTCACCAGGACGCACTAGACGAGATCCATGAATCCAAGCTCAAGCGACGCAAGCTAGACCAAGAGACTGTGACCACAGGTATGATGCCGCTCAATGTCAATGATACACATCGATGAACTTTGCAGTGCCATGTCGAACGACAGGGGCGAAAGAAGCGGAGACGATTGAACACTCGAACGCACTTGGTCTTGCCCGCGTCAAGTCGGGCCGGTCGGACATTTTACCAGAGAATCGAACTGTTTCCATGTCATGCAGCGATAAGATCTGCAAGTGGCTCGCCTGTGGTCTCCAAGGCAATCTCCTCTCGCAGTGGTTTGAACCGGTAGGGCTAGCCAAATCAATTTCATCCCTCACGACTGTCTTTGCTGTAGATCATCTTGTCTGGAATTGTCGTGAGCCAGGATTCGAAAGCAGACGATGGGAGTTTCCACCGTACGATCCAGTTCTATCTGCAGAGGAATTGATAATCATCGCATCTAGGTGCCCTACAGCGAAGTGTGTCACGCTCTGGAGTCGATAGCTGTACTGTGTGGTCCACAAAGCAGGAATTTCCTCTACGATGCTCAGAGACTCGAGCGAGTGCGTCTGGCATGAGTCTCAATTGGTGGCTCGGATGTGACAACGTCGAATACACGCTAGGTGCCCGCGGTGTCAAGATGGTAAGGTCGATATCTCCAAGCCAAGGCTAAAGAAGCTTACGTAGGGAGCCAAGAAAAAACTGGATGACGCAACCAAGCGAAAAATGTGCTCACGACTATGTCGTCGGGAGCTATCCCAGTTGGCATTGAAGCATCAAGACGACACTGAAGATGCAAAGACCAAGACGTATGGCGAGCTCAAGCGTTCCAACGAATTATATATCCAGCGGCGCGATGCATTCCTTGCTCTGCCGCCATTTCAAGCGTGGAAGGGCGCTCCTCCAGAATACGATGACTTTACAATGAACATATCCTCCTAGTGCTTTTCGGCTGTGGTTGTTGCTGCAGCAGAATCGGTAGCAGCAAGCAGCTTCTTCAAGTCTGGACCCTGGATGACATCCGTGGGCTCAAGTGGATGGCCCTGCCGCGCTTCGATCGCCATGCATCGGTTGTAGTAGTCTTGGACGCACTGGCCATACTCGACTATGGATATGTCGACGAAGATATCGAGCGCTTCAGGGAAAAGTCCGCTCTGAGGTTCTCGGAGCATATACATGAACGAATCGACCTTACTAGCCACGGACAAGTCGAGTATCATACTGGGACTGTCCGACAGGATCGGCGGCTTCTCAAAGCAAAAGGAAGCAAGGGCTTCTTTCGTCTCGCGGTCATGGCACGCCGTCAAGACAACACTAGAAGACCAGTAAGACTCTGAGATGTTGATGGTCAACGTACGCGTCACTGGCAAGATGCAAGCAGCGGCGATCATGCCGAAAGAGTTGAAACACGAGAAGCTGGTGGAAGCATAAGCGAACTCTTGGTGACCAGTGCAAGAAGAGCTCGTAGAAATGCGGCAGCAGCATCGTCGCAAGCAAGTCTTTGTCTTCGACAGGGAGCCGCTGCATGTGCGTATGGGCCCACTGGAGAATGACCACCGTCGCAGCTTCATCATCATGCGGCAACAATTCAAGAAAGCTTGCAATCACGTGGCGCAACGACACGAACGATGGATACAGCAGCACGTTTTGGAACCACGCGGACTCCTCGTCTTCGTTATCATGATTGTCGTCGTTGACGTGGTGGTGCAAGAAGTTGCCTCCAGCTCGTTGGGTCCATTCTGTCGTGGTTGCTACGATGCGCTCGAGTCCCGAAGTGGACTTTGTCTTGATCGAATCAATCGCAGCGACGACTGGAGGAAACCACAACTGCACGACGAGTCCATTGCCGGTGAGCACTGTTGCCGTCGCGAGCACTGAGTCTGCCAATTCAGATGTCATTGGAAACAGCGACAGAGGCGGTCTCTTCTTGTTGTCGTCGTCTGTTTCCTTGCCGTCTTGATGGAGCAGCCACACCATGGAGTCATACAGCACGAGACTGAAGAGCTGCATGAGTTTCAAATAGCCAGGTACCATGTCCCAAGAAACGACTGAGATGTGCGATGCACTTGCATGAATCGTGGCGGCAACGTGGCTGTGGAACGCATGGACAAACGCACAAAAGAGATGACCGTCGTTCGCTTCAAGCAGAAGCCGCCATGAGCTATCGTCTGGAAGAATCGATGGATCCGTCGGCTTGGCTAGCCAGCCCCAGTGGAACAAATCAGGTGTTCGGTCCATGAACTCAGTGTGAGTTTGCAATGCCATGGCACGTACTGCGGCATCCAACTCAGTGTGCAATGCAGAGACGTGCATGGCTTGATGGTGGCAGTAGCGCCAAGTGCAAATATCGATAAACGGTGCTTGGATCATTGGAAAGACAAAGAAGGCGTGAACGGCCACCGTAGCACAAAAACGCTGCGTTTCCTCGCTCTGGTTGGTATTCAGCAGCAACGTCGACGAGTACGTGAAGGTGTCGCTTACAAGCTTGCGGTAGAGATGCACGAGACGCCAAGCTTCACGGTCGCCTTCTTTGCGTACATCCTACGAATCAACATGAAGTTCGTTTAAAGCTGTCCACAGCGATGTACCTGAGTATTGAAATCAAAGTCCAAGTGCATGAGATTGAATTCTCGACGTCGAAGGAGTGCAAGCGCGAGACGGAAGCACGTATACTTGTACGATAGGATGGAGACTTTGTCGATGTGAGAGACGACGAGGATCCATAGAGCGAGCATGCTGCCTTTCGCCGCAGCGTCGGTCGTCTCTGGCTCGTTCTCAAGCGTGTCTGCCAATTGCTCCAAGAGCGACATCTTGGCTGAAAGGTCCACTGTGAGCCCGCCGTTTGCAATCACATCCGTCACGCTCTCGTGGAACGCCGTCGACCACTTGGCATGATGCCACCAAAGATCCATTTCAACTCTCCGACGATCTTTCTGTAGTTTAAACTCCAAGCCTCCTATTGGTTAAAATTAAATGATTTTAACCAATCAAATTGAAATATAGAAAGTCAAATGGAGAGTTTTCATTGATCAAATTAATTATTTTTAGCCAATCAAAGTAACATTTACAACTGAGGTCTCTGACTGCATGAATATCATGTACAAGCGCTGACTGGCGCTTGGCTGAAGATCTCCATGTCTTCCCGTAGAGAAAATTAGATGGGGGATCTCGGACTTGTAAACTCAAAATTAACGAGTCTCGACATCCATGAATGTGATTTTGCGTCTTTTCATTGGCTAAAATCAATTATATATAACTATTTTATCCAATAATGTTAGATGACTTAGCAAGTTGAAGAGAATAGATATATCAGTCTATGAGGCTCGCAAGCGTGGGGTAGCAAGCAACATGTTATAGCTCCCCTTCATATTTTTCTGGATTGCCGCTCAATACGTGCTTATTCGGCTTGTTTTCACTTCTTAACTGGAACATGCACGTCGTTCTCTGGTATTGGGTCATTTTGAGTTTTGATTGGCTAAAAATAAATATTTTCAGCCAATCATAATTAAATAGAAGCGACCAGGGGGTGAAGAACAATCTTTCTCGCAACATGCCGATCGTAGGGAGATGACGACGGTGGATAGAGTCGATGACGCTGTTTCTGTAGGTTTATGCCTTGGTCGCGCGTGAAAAGACGGTGCTAGCAGAGTACACGGCATCATCTGGGAACTTTCCGACCGTGACGCGCGTTCTCCTTGCGAAAATCCCCGTCGAAGACAGCAAAATGTCGTATGTCTATGACCAGTACGTCACTTGGTTTGTCCATCCCAGGTAGATGTTGATGCGGTGCTAGGTATATCTTCCACTACATCGTTCAAGACGGAATCACATACTTGTGCATGGCGGACAACGATTTCAAACGGCGTGTGCCATTTCAATTTCTTGATGATCTCAAGGTTTCACCATTCCATTGAATCTTTGGGCTCTAATCGAGTCAAGTAGAACCGATTCTTGGCCACATATGGAGAACGAGGTCGCACGGCTATTGCTTTTGCCATGAATGCTGAATTCCAACATGTTATCCAGCGTCAAATGGTATTCCTCATCGCCAAAATCATTATGCTTATCTGATCCATACCAAGGAATATTACAATGCCAGTCCAGACGTCGATACAGCCGCACGAGTGCAGCAAACGCTGGATGATGTCCGAGTGACGATGGTTGAGAACATAGGTACACCCTATTCATGTCGTCGATAGCCCGCCCACCTGCCATACGATCTAGAGAAAGTACTCAGCAATGGCGAGAAGTTTGAGCTCTTGGTCGACCGCACGGACAAATTGAGTCAGCAGTCGTTTGTGTTCAAGCGAAAGGCGACCAAGATGCGCAAGACATTATGGTGGCGCAGTGTCAAAATGTGGGCTTGTCTCGGCGCGATTGGCCTGGTAACATATCAATTTCCATCGCCTTCGCTCACAAACCTCCTATTATAGTTGATCTTGTACTTTGTCATTGCCATGGCGTGCGGCTTTGACTTCAGCTCGTGCAAGAGCGGCCACAAGTCTCTGCGAGATGTCTAGTTTATATCCAATTATGTCATTTTTACAAGCTCACGTATGTATCTGCGTCAAGCGATTCGATCTTGGGGACCTCTCGCTTAAGCAACTCCAGCAGCCACGGGTCGTCGCTGCACCGAACAGCTTGAGCATAGCTCCGTTTCAGTCGAAACGCCACGGACTTCTCGCGCAGTTCGTTGCGTAGGATTGCCATGAGCATGTGGTGTCGGCATCGCAATTGATTGCGCAGGTCGGCAACGATAGCCGCTTGTTTGATTCTTTCGTGGGTCAAATGCATGGCCACTTGCTTGGCATGATGCAGTTCATCTTCCAAGTGCTGTGTATGCCGCAGTCGATCGCTTCGTTCCGTCATGAGCTGCATTTCCAAATCCATCCGTTGGATTTCCCATCGCATTTGTGCAGCTTGGAGCTCTCGCACTTGAGTTTCCAAGCGCCTCTGTCTTTCGCTGTCCACGCAGTCGCCATCGCTATCTCGCGGCACGTTGACAAGGACGTAGTCATCGTCCTTATCCATGGCCCATTCCATGCCGATTGAGGTTGATCACTAACGTTCGAAAGAACAAGGACGACTTTGTTCAACTGTCACTTCGTTCTGGTAGCATAAGCTTACAAAATGATTGTAACCGCCATGTTGTAACTGTGCAACCGAATGACATTCGATTCCTTCTCGACTTGCTTGATAATTGTGAAGCGATGGGCAACGCAAGAGGCTTGCGCTGGGTGCAGATGCTTTGATATGAGCGCTGCGGAAGGGTTTGTGGCGCAGTTGATCAGACTGAACAGGTGAGATTGAGCTAGCTCAATGCCAAGACTGTAGTGGCTTTGTCCTGGCCATTGGGCTTATTTGTATTTCTTGGAAGCAACAAAGTTCAGCGATGAAATGCCGAGTGGTGAGCCCGTTCTACGCACGACAACAACAAAGAGCACTACACAGATGAGGTCAACAAGGAGCTGCGTGGGTTCTTGGAGCCTTTCTTTCAAGCTCTAGTCAATCCCAGAGTTACGTGTGGCAAGCTATGGATGGTTTTCCCATCAGGCTTGGGAGCGCTTGACGTCCTTTTTGAGAGACTCTAATTTGGAGCAGTTGGATTTGTGCCGTAGCTTTTTGTCGGACGATGATGCGCGCTGTCTCGCCAAGGGCATTCGTCACATGGAACGCCTGCGGTAAATGGTACTAGTATTGTTTTACAGCGTGGTTGGCTATGATGGCACGATGGAACTGTTGAATGCTGCCCGTCCTCTCCTGGAGAAGATGTATATGTTTGGCTCACTAAAGGATCACTTCGAGTATGATGAACGAAGGACAATCGCAGAGGTGGCTAGCTGCCATTCTATCAATGATGATGAATACTTGCGATCACTATATGTCGAGTCGACCATCTTGAGGCTATGATGGAGGAAATCAAAGTTGAAAACTCTATTGTTCATGCTGGTTCTCCCTTAGCTCACTTTCTTGAGCCTGTCGAAGCTGCTCATGGCGTTGTCGGCAACATGTCTTAAATCTTTTCAAGGGCGGCTTTGAGGTCACGGATGTCTTGAACCATTGCCAAGGCAGTCTTTTCCCAGTAGTCAAGCTTGGCTTTGATGTCATCGAGGGCCAGAGATGACATTGGCGTTGATGGTTCGTCTGATAGTGGTGATTGTAGCGTCGACCGTTGTTTTCGATTCGAGCTCAAAGTGCCAGCAAGTGGTTTCTCTGGTGGAGCGGCTTGTGGCGTTGTATCTTTTACAGGTGGAGTCGAGGCTTTGCGAGGCGCGGACTCCTAAGTGCCATGATTGAGTACGAGCAACAGTTGATAAGGAATTAACTTTAGGCTTGCTGGGTGGGGCTTCATGGCTTGAACTATCGTCCTCTGGTAAATACTGGTCAGAGGCACACGGCCATTAAAGCTCCACTTACTTGATCGTGCTTGGCCTACAGCTTTGGCTGGGTTGTCGGCTGTGCAGCTTCGGTTGTGGATGGCGAGTCTACAATGAAATTGTGAGAAAGTGGCTCGGTCATGACGCGGGGAACCTCTCAGGATTGAAGGTGCGACCACAAAATTGACATTTCTCCATCACCTACACGGTTGAAATAAGCATATGGACGATCCTATGCACTACTTTTTGCTCAAAAGCCTGTGCAGCTGCTCGATTCTGCGCTTCGAGTTCTTCCGGTGTCAAGTCGTACGAACTCTTTTCAGAGTCGTTGAGTACTGTCGGAGGTTCTGGCACTGGTTTGCGTTCTTTCAGTGGCTTCTTCTCCTCCTACGTTTCATGAATCTCCATGACGAATAGAGAGTACATACCTGTGCAATCCATAATTGTTTGCACTGCTTCAAATGAATCTCAAACGACGAGAGACCATACTCCCTACAAGTTCACAGTCGGTCTTGATGAGTTCAAAGGTATAAAAACCACACCTTCCACATACATAACATGTTCGCACTTTGGGCTTCTTCGCTATCTTGCGGTAAGACCATCAACATGGAAGACCACCGTGTACCTAATGCATCCATGTCCGTGGCTCTTCAAGATCCAAAGTTTCGAAGTTAATTGGATTAAATTTACATAAATATTGGAAATAGTTGTGTTTAATTGGCTATTAATAAGTCATTTCGTGCTTTTGATTGGATATATAATGAAATTTGGAAATTTCACGTTCCTTGATTGGCTAATAATTTAATTAATGTCATTGGTCAATAATGACTACCTTAGCTTTGAACTTGACCAAAAAACATGGCGATCACGTTCCGCAATGTCTTCTTGGAAGACGAGATTGCGGCGGCCAAGACACGAAAGGTACTGCAGCACGCCTCAGACTAACAAAAAACAATCTTTTATAGGCACCAGCAGCAAGCAGGCCGAGAAAAGGAAAGAAAAAGAAGAAGAAACGCCAGCGAACCAGTGCAATTGATCCGAGTGAACTCGAGCGAGCCGAGGAAACTAGTGCGCTAGAACAGCAATTACACGATGAAATGGACGCTGTGGGTATGGCTGGAATGCTTCCACTGTCGTTTGGCTCGTCGAAACGCACAGGTGGCAGCGTTGTCCCATCATATCAACCCAAGCCACCTGCTCAACCTATCCATCTGACGTTTGACGAAAATGGTCTAGCGCATGAAGTCGCCGAGTCAACAGCTACGGTCTTGTTCAAGCGGTCTCTTGAAGAAGAGGAAGATGAAAGGCCCAGCGAGCCTTCAACTCCATCACTTAAGCGGCCTCTGGACGACTGTGACGAGCAAGACGCCGCCAAACCACAACCGCCTCCATCAAAGAAGCCAGCACACATCCATCCATCGCTGCAAAAGTACTGGGCTCAGCGTTATGCGCTCTTCTCCAAGTTTGACCACGGGATCAAGCTCGACCATGAAGGATGGTTCTCAGTACGAATGCATCTCAGTCGTGAATGACAGAAATCGTAGGTCACTCCAGAAGTCATAGCAAGGCATCATGCAGAGCGAATAGCTTGCGATGTTGTCGTTGACGCCTTCACAGGATGCGGTGGAAACGCGATCCAGCTAGCACAGACCTGTCGTCAAGTGATTGCCATCGATATGGATCCAGAGAAAATTACGATTGCCAAACATAATGCTGCTGTGTATGGCGTCGACAACAAGATTGAGTGGATAATTGGCGATGCATTTGACATTCTGCCACACTTGCAGGCCGACGTCGTCTTTCTTTCGCCGCCTTGGGGAGGTAACACTGTTCCCTCTACCGAGAGACTGACTGTGAGTTCCTAGGGCCAGAGTACTTGAACCAACGCAAGTTTTCGCTCGAAGACATGCGCATGGGCGACCACAATGGCATTCAACTCTACCACGTCGCCGCCGCAGTGACTAAGAATATTGTTTACTTCGTGCCACGGAATACCGATACAAAGCAGATCAAACTACTGACGGAAGATGTGTGCGAAGTCGAGTACAACCATTTGAACAACAAGCTCAAGACGGTCACTATATACTTTGGAGATCTTGCATGTCAAGGGGGCCTCAGTCAAGACCACGAGGAAGACGACGATGACGACGAAGAAACTTAATACAAGACGTATGCGTCCTACAACGGGGTGGGTGGCAACGCTGGCAATCCAAATTCTTCTGTGTACATAGAAGCCATCGAGTTGTAAGCAAGCATGTCGCCAGCACGGATCATGTTGCCGGCGTCGCAATTCAATGGCGAATCTGCCGCAGGGTCCGACAAAAGAGACGTGACAGCAAGGCAAGCAGCCCTGAGGGTCCATGCTGGAGACCATTCACGTTTGAGAATGTCAAGACAGATACTTCCATCCGTAAAATGGACGTTCGGGTGGAAGATCTTGGTCACAAAGCGCATCTTTGGTGGCTCCATGGGGTAGAGAGGGGTTGTGACGATACGCAGCTCAAATACACGGTTTTGGAACGGCGTGTCGATAGGCCCTTTGATAAACGCTTTCCACTCGGTAACAGTGTCTTCGAGAGGGTAAAGCACCATGTCTGCCTCGGGACTCTTGCGCAATTCGGTCAGTTCCTTCCGGAGGCGCTTCACGTTCGTGTTCATCTTGTCACGTGCTAATACAACTGCACAATTCGAATCAGGATTTTTCCATAAAAAAATTTGTATTCCACAATTTATATTTTTTCAATTTTTACTGAAAAAATTATCCACATGTTTAACTTCACGCGGGTCAATTCGTTGCGCTAATTAAATAGGCATGGAGAAGATTCAAACCAAGCTTTACATATTTGAGAGCTCACTCGCCGCCTCGGAGAGGAAGAAGTCACTAAAGTCAACGTGAAATCTTGATGAGGATCAAGAGCAATACTCATAATTTCATCCAATTAAACATTTAAATATATATTAGCCAATAAAATAAATTTAAACTTATTTAATAAGAAGTACTACTGTAGTACTAATAAAAATCCTTGTGAGCTCTTGTGCCATACTGAATTCACGCGCACCTCGAGGAGCATAGTAACTTCGCATGTCTTCTACTTCGCAAGATTCTCTTTTTGTAGCAACCTCGATTTTAATATGTGGAGATTATTCCTTGGCAAAGGTTTTATTTTGTCGTTGCCACAAAATAAATCTTCTCATAGGACATATCCTAGTTAGGAACATTCCAGAAGGTGAAACTAGGACAGACAGGATTTATCCTCGTTGTGGAGTAGAGTGATGGTCAGCTGTGTTCACCAATTATCAACTGGCATTCTTCATGATGGCCCATGCCAAACCTTCCCGCGAGCAGCCCAAGCAATTGGACATCAATGCGAATGCTGCCTCTAGCGTGGACTCTTTGAGGACGTCTTTCGCCTCTGTGCAGATCTCAGGCAATCACCGGCCTCAAACCAAGCTGAATCCGAATGCTCCAGTCTTTTCACTGCCATTGACACCTTCGCAGCACCCACCTTTTACTGCAACGAAAAAACCTCGATCTCGCGAGAAACCACAAGTGCCAAGACCTCCGCAGCCTCCAACAACAAAGATCAAGCCTCGTACTGCAACTCGCAAACCCAAAGCTGACGAGGAAGCGAAACCCAAGCGACGACCACATGTGTTGCATGATGGATCGCGTACAGTCATTGGCCAGCGCAAGAAAACTCCGCCACCGACAACAGTGCCTGTCAATATTACGTACAAAAAACCCAAACGAAAGCGACAAATCGGCCGACGCCGAAGCAATAGCACCGGTAGCTCTGGTTCGGAGTCCGACGATGATGAAGCATTTCCTGAACCTTCGGTTCCAATGAAACAGAGCGCTTTCACGGATCGATTGACGCTCACCGTGCCACAAAAGCGCATTCCCAAGCGGTAAGCTATCAACACGTAGATAGAAAAACTTGACTTTGATCTGTAGTGTGACCCGAGAAGCAGTCGTCGACACAGTCTTTTCAGCACTCTTTGCATCCAACAAGCTGCCAACAAATGACGACAACACTGGCAGCGACTCGGACGCTCCGAACGAAAGCTTTGTCAAGCGTGGCTTGGCTGCTACGCTGTTCAAGGACGGTGTTCAGCTCGACTTTAACACTTCGATCTCATCCTCGGCTGCACTCGACCAATATATCACTCCAACGTTAATTCATTCGGTAGCCACCTCCCACTCTGTTTATCCGACTCATGATGGTGTAGCTCGTCACGGAAATGCGCTTTGAAGACTTTCGAACGTCGAGCGCGCGTCTTCACATCCTCCGTGCGATTCACAAACATGTACCGGCTCGGCGAATGCATATCTCCCAAGCCCTTGTCGACGCAACCTCGCTACGACTAGATTATCTCAATGCTCTCCACGAACAAGCCCACGCTCTTGGAAGGGAAGTCCACCCCAAAAATGGATCATCATCTTCATTTGACCATGGCCACGGCTGGACAGAATTTCTCCGCTACGCTGTCGAACACATTGCTCTCGGTGGCATGGACGCCAAAACCATTTTGACCAACTATGCTCGCGCATGGAGTCATCTGTGCCGCGCTCATTACCTTGATCCCCAAGGAACTGACAAGGATGAATTGACGGGCGTCGCGGGTCAATTCGTTGCGTACGTCCCAGACATGGCATGGCCATTGATCCGTCGTCTCGTCGGCTCAGGGTGGCCCACTCGAGCGCCGTCCCATGAAATCTTTGCGATCCGTACATTGGCACGACTGCTTATGGCTGCACCTCGTGGTTCGTCGAAGGAGCGCACGACAACTTTGAAAGCTGTCTTTCGTCAACTTGTTCGCTGCATGTCTGCACCGCATGTTGCGGTCGCCAAAGAGGCTCTGGCGTTTGCAGGCTGTCAATTTGTGCTCGTGCACTATGTCCAAGACTCGCATGAGATTTATACGACGCTTTCGGTCGGATTCCACTCGACTGCCAAGTCGCACTGGAATGAATCCATTCGAACACTGGCATCGACGCAGTTTGACCAAATTCTCGACTTCGCCGCGTGAGGATTTTAATAGATAGGACGTTTATTTCAACTGTTTTCTTGTGTTGTCCTTTCCTCCACCTTCAGCCCTTGAGACTTTCATGGCAATGCATTTCCTTGGACACTCTAGGCTTCGTTGTTACTCAGTTTGTCAATTAGCTGCTGCTGCTCGTCTTCAATCTTCGTCAGCGATGCGTACTGCTGGCAATATCTAGAGCGAGCCATGAGCAAGCAATGCAAGATAAAGCCTACCGCTCAAGTTCGGTTTGTTTTTCTTTTATCAAGACTTCCAGCATGAGTTTTTGACGATTGCGATTTTCAACTTCGTTGTCGACGCGATTGCGTTGGCCGATGGCCTGCCAAAAGTAAGAAGGATAGGAGAATGGACGGGAGCACCTTGAGTTTTTCAATCTCAATGCGCTTGGCTTGCGCTTCCATGATTTCGAGCACGCCTTTCACGGTGTTGTGAAACTCTTCCATCTCTATAAACCAACATCATTGAATCACTACGACGGGAAAGAACTTACTCGTGACAAATTGGTTGCATTCGCCTTCGAGTTCTTGAGTGTGAATGAACTTTTCCATTTCGAGCACACGCACGCGGTACTCATCATCAAAGCAAATACGCGGGAGTTGTTGTTCTGGTGGCGGCATGGCACTTTTCACTGGGATAACGACCTTTCAAGATCTCTGTGGAAACACCAACGATTATACTAATTTAAGATGATGTTTATACTCAAATTAGTATAACATCCGTCCTTGAGACTCTCCTCGGTAATACTCAGCGGGAATATGAAACAATTCTTGGAGATATGGAGGTATAAAGGCTTATCCACGATCTTTAGCGGTGCCCATGTTGCCTTCTCCTCTCTCTGCCTATCAGCCTCGCGTCTTGTTCAGATCGATCAAGAGAAAAGTGATATGTAACTGAGGATCAAATAGTATGAATTACACTAATTAAAATGTTAAATTACAGTCTTGTACAAATTCACACTATTCACAGTACCTAAATATAGTGTATGATGAAGTGCCATTCCGCGACAAAAAATACCATCTTGCGATCGCCATGGAACGAAGCCATGTGATTGTGGTTGGAGGTGCGCTCGTCGGGCTTGTCTGTGCAGGCGTCGCTGTTGCGTGGCTTGCAGAAAAGGACTCCACATCTTTGAAAAATGCCGAAGGTGCCGCCGCTGACGATGTGCACTGGGAGGATGCCAATGTTTACGAATTGCTTGCCATGTTGCGCGATCGATCAACACCGAAAGCTGTGCTTCGCTTATGCGAACTAGCCGTATTCAGTAAGGCGCATGTCGTGCTTTCAGTGCTCATGGGTGTTTAGAGGAGTTTCAGACCCAGATTGGGGAAATGGGCGGCATTGCACTTCTGATTGACCTTCTCCGGACGAGCCATGACGACGAAACAACCTACGCTCTGTTGATCACACTCAGCAATCTTACGATCCACTGTACGTTGCATTGGATTGAAAATTCGATCTCAAGTCATGCTTAGCGACAAACCAAACATTGATGCACGATGCAGAGATTGAAGTTGTTGTGGCTACAGTTTATGACGATGTAACCATCTCAACTACCGTGCGCAGCGCTTGCATCCGCTTGCTCTGTAATCTCGCCATGCGGGGTAAGCTGTATTCCATTCGGCTGAATTAGCGATGGAGTAGACTCTTCAACAGCGACCCTGCTTGAACTGCCTGTGATACACACTTTAGCCACAGACTTGCTCGAATCCACCGATGACGGTGAATGGAGCACCGACATCTTGCAGCTTTTTGTGAACCTGACAGGCAATCTATCAGGTATGTTCTTCTGCTGAGAACTATCATGAGTTGGAATGTTTAGCGATCAAAAACGCCCAAGACGGTGCATTAGAAAGCATTCTCGAGTCCACCACAAGCTTTTGCCTTGACAACAGGTTGACACCACGACAAGCCGAGAACTCCAAGCTAATTTTACAGCACTTGTCGAAACATGGCATGTACAAAGATATGGCTTAAACGATAACTCTTCTGCAGTAGAGCTATGTCAAGAAATGGTTTCCCAAGCCACAAGTTGTCTCGACGCATTTTCAATTCAGCTGTAACAAGACCATAGTAATTTTTATTGGCGACTAAACTGATCGACGTATGTGAGCTCTTCTGGTGAAAGCCCATGGAGCGCTGACTCGATCATAAAGACCCACATGCGGTTGGTAAGCCTTGGAAATGACTGTCGAGCTGATTGCTGGAGGAGTGGCTTGATGCCATCAATGTGACGGAGGTGGCAGACGAGATCCAACGTGGAAATGATGCCGTGTTGGCTCTGTAAAGTTTGGATGAATGCGTTTGTTTCGTCCCGTGTCCAGCCGAATTTGACACGAATGCAATCTAGCAATGTGGTCAAACATGCAGACGGCGCAATCACTGAAGCTTGTCGTGATCCAGTAGTTAGTGCTGGGCATTGATACGCAGTTGGCTTGCAAACGAGTGTAGCCGCTGGCCATTCCTACTCAATCTAAATCCACACATACAAGTCGACTGCAACGTACACTGAATTGGCGCTGGTAATGCGCAAGGAGCGTTGGATATTGCTGCCGCAAATACGACTTCTGTTGTGCATCGCTTTCGTTGTACAAGTAATCGCAAAATTCAGATTCGGAGAGAAGCGAAGCGTTCCACCTTGCGAGCTCAGCTTCACGAAGAGCTTCAAATTCTCGCCACCAAGCATCACTTTTGACGTCGTCTTCAAGAGGCGGCTCTGGTCTTCGTAACGTGAGAACATTGAGTCCTTGCGGTGTATCTCGAAGTAGCTGTATCACCTGTGCAGTGTCCATGTCGGTCACATTGACACCATTGATCCGTTCCAAGACATCATCGATCGCAATAATGCCAAGTCGTTCCGCCGGTCCTACGTCGTTGTTCTCACTAGACACAAATCCTTCAACGACGACGCGTCCTTCGTGGTTCTTCGTGAAGTATATGCCGAATCCCTGCTCGCCCTTCTCCAACTGAGCGTCAAACGTCGCCGTCGTCATGGCAGATGACCGTTCAAGATCTTGGATAAATTATTTCCTAGCGTGGGATCGAAGTCGGGACCAATTGAAAATTGACTGGTACGTTAATTACAACTATGAAATTGTGTTCGTTGAACCGAGAGACGGTTAGCATCTCCCTCGGCAAGGACGAGATGGCGCCTCGGCGTCTTTAAACTCTCGTGGTTTAGGCTATGCTCTTGCAGCATCTAACCAATTTTTTCAGACGTATGACCTCAATGAATGTGCCATGTGGCTTGCAGCCATCGCCAGCAGCCTCAATCAAACCTGACGCGTGGACAAGACAGCGGTGAAGGGCTGGTCGATATTCATGGAAAAGGCCACGCATCTGTTTCCTTTGGCAAGGCATGCTTCACTAGAGCTTCTACTTATTCTCAATGAGTTCCAAGCCACATCAGAGTTGAGCAGCGCGAATTTGGACGTGCATGGGACATGGAGCGGGATGGCACGTCAGCGATGAATTCCACACGTGGCCGCGCCATGGCGACTGAATCGTCTGACAATACATTATTCCTCCTACGATCTCGATTTGCGAGGCTTTCTTTGAATTCGTGTTACGAAAACAATGACCAAACATTCGACAGCAGCGAATTTGATCGTGCCAGAGTGCGGTTCAGACAAGTGGATCGATGTCAGTGTTTCGTGTGTGTTGCTGCTTCTCACACATTCCTCGACGTATCTTCATGTATACAGTGTACAATGTGGGTCTCTCGTTATGTTTACGTTTTCCATGTTCTATCGTCTCGCTACGTTGATTCTTTCCAGCGCCAAGCAGCCTCAAGCTCCCAGTCCACGTCATGGGGGGAGTCGCCAAGCGACCACGTCGACAATTGAGGAGCGACACCCTTGCGCGACGATCCGGATACTACCAAAATGCCGGATACCGAGCTCTGTACTGTAGAGTGTACCAGCTGGTTAAATCTGCAACCCTAACCTTTTAGAATTTATATGGAAGTTTGTATACACGAGAGAAGGGACTACAATAACGGACGGCGATGATTGGATCACGCCAAAGTTCGATGTTCTGGCGACCTCTGTGTCTTAAATTTAAATTATTGCATACAAATTTCAAGAGAGTGCAATTAATTTGAATATATTTATTTCAAGCGGGGTAGGGCAATTTAAATTCAAGCGCCAATCGGCGTATCCTCTGGCGCATTGTATAAAAATGTAGATTTTAGACTTGGAATTTGTATGTCTGTGTGTGAGCCCGAACAAAAAAGACACAAAAGTCTGCCAAACTTGATGCGCACTTCATGCCTGCGGTGTCGGAAAGCGGAAAATGCAAGTAGGGCGAGTGAGAGTGGCTGGAACCCTAAGCGCGGTATGCTGACACTGGTATGATGTATGGAACGATACGAGCGTTGGCTTGATGGAACGACTGACTGAGGATTTCGGCACACACGATGTATTATTTTTCAGAGGTTTTTCGCATGCAATGCTCGGGTTTGAATAATTTGAGCCTTGCGTTTTTGTGAGACTTTATTTTATTTTATTTTTAACTCCAGCCGCTGAACTGCGCGCACAGCGGAGAGTGTTGTCCACGGAGTAGTAGTTTCCTGCGAGAAAGAGACGAAATTTGTGGAGAAAAGAGATTGACTCGGTGATTGCTCAACTCCTCAGTATATATCAGCCTCCGTTCACGGTAAGACAAAGTCCGCGATGAACACATTTGGACTTGAATTTGGAAACGATGATCTGCTGGGCGAACTTGATTTCGGTGGCCCCGATATGGGCGGTCCATTGATGGGATCTGGATTGGATTCGCCTGGCCAGATACCCTTCAGCGTTGGCACTCCAACAGGAATCGCCAGCCTTGGTACTGGCTTCCCTGGTGCTCACCCAAACAATGCCCCTGGAGGAAGCAACAACAATCAGGCAAGTTCGTCCGGCCCGAACTCAGACATGCCCAGCGGCCGAAACGATGGATTCCATGACGACAATCCCATGTTCTTTGAAATGGACAAGAACAATGACGATGACAAATCAAAAAACCCACATCCTGCCCACGCCCCAAACCATGCTCGAAACCCGCACATGAATCATGACAAGCCCAATCAAGTCAATATCCCTTCTAACAATGCACCTGGAAGTCAAACCAACATGGGCAACAATGGCAATATGCATCACAATAACTCAATGGGCCGAAAAGACTCGACAAGCGACCCGAATGTCTCGCGACCTTCCAACGGACCACCTTTGAACCAAAACAGCGGTGCCAATGCCCCCAAACCTGGTGGGGTCCCAGGTGGACCACGCATGTCAGAATCCTCCGACCAGTCCTCCTTGCTGACGACCCTTCTTATGCCAGACAACCCTGGTGCGCCCTCCTCGATGGGTGGACCTCCGGGAGCGCGACCTCACATTAATCAAGGCGGATCAAATGTGCCTCCTGGTGCTCATCCTGGCATGAGTCAGTACAATTCCATGGGACCATCCTCGCAGCAGCCACCTTACGGACAACCTCAGCATCAGCGTATGATGATGGGTAACCCAAATGTTCCAGGTGGGCCAATGTACGGCGGATACAATCAGCCACCTCCACAACAAGCAAACCAACCGCGACCGCCATACCAGCAGCTGACCAGGACGATGAGCATGAATTCGAACCCAAACGCGACGCTAATGCGGCAATCATCGATGAGCTCGTCAAATTTCCCAACAAACTACGAAGAAGAACTGGCTAAACTGAAAAGTATGCTGAGTGCACAACCAGATTTGATCCCTCCGCCGCCTGAAGTTCTCCGAGTAACGCAGCAACATTGCATGGCAAACATGCAACGTATGCAACAAATGCAGCAACACAACCCAAATGGTGGAAACTTTATGGGGAACATGCCTCCTGGCATGCAACCCAACAATCAAATGCAATCGGGTTACCCGCGCAACCAACCATCAGCGCAACCATCCCCTGGAATACCTCCTCAAGCCAATCAACCTCCGTCACTAATTGGTATGGACAGCAATTCAATACCGCGAACGTCTCCTTCAGGACCAGCATCAGCAGCAAATGCTCCAAATCACCCGCCTGGAGCTCCTTCAGCTTCACCTCCATCGGCTACACCTGCTCGACCTGGTGTTTCCCCTCCGACGAATGCCCCTCAGAACCAATTAGCTAATGCATCACAAATGGCTCAAGGAGGCGCTGGAAATGCTCCCGGCCAAATGGTGTCTCAAGCTCCTGGGAAAACAACCAACGTGTGGCAATCTGAGAGTGATGTGCCACTTCGAAGAAAGATGATCGCCAAAATTGTGAGTCTTCTACAACAACGCAAGCCCGATGCGCCCACAGAATGGATCCGTCGGTTGCCCGACATGGCCCGGCGGTTGGAAGATTCGCTCTATCGAACTGCCTCTGGACGAGATGTGTATGGCAACTTCAACACACTGAAGACTCGCCTGCAACACCTCGCAGTCACAATGGGAGCTCGTGCAGCTAAGGGAACTTCCATGGATAGCTCACCAGAAAACGCCCCTGCACCGACTGGTGCTCCAGCACTTATGGCTCCTGGACAACAAGGTGGAGGACTCCCAGGTCAAGGTCCAGGTCAAGGTAACAACAATGGCGGTAGGCCTGGTGGCCCTCCAAGTGGTGCTACTCCAGGATACAACCCTTCGATGGGCCAACCTGGACAGCCACAGCAACCACCAGGAAACAACGCCCAGCAGCAAAATGCACGCATGAGCCAGCAAATGCAGCATCAAATGCACATGCAAATGCAGCAAAACCAACAGCAAAACCAACGACAAATGCCAAATCAGCAGCACAACCAGCATAAGCCCAACCAAGCATCGCCAGGTCAACAACGCCCTGGTATGGCCAACAACAACCAAGGCAATAATCCAAACATGCCAAACCAAGGGGGCTTCAACCGACAGACAGCTATGAACGGCCAGCAGCAGCAACAACAGCAACAGCAGAGGCCCATGTATGGACAGCCTAATCCTGGTAGTCAACAGCAGCAGCAGCCCCCAAATAATCAGCAACGAATGGCATCGCCTAACCCTGGCTTGAGAATGAATCAACCACCCGCCCAGCGTCCTCAGGCCACTGCGATCAACACGAGCTCCCGACTGAGCGACAGCTTGGACGACATGGATTCGTCAGATTTTTTGGGGGACCTGGGCATTCCAGACGATAGCACAGATATGGGCGAAGACCCGATCGACGCCCTCATGCGCGGTTCGGACGCGTCCAAAGAAAAGAAGTCACCCGGTGGAAGCACTCCTGTATCCCCCAAGGATGCCAAAGGTGCTCCCAAGCGCCCCATGCCAGGTCAAGTCGACAACCAAGCTGCAAAACGCGCCAAAGCGCCGGCGAAACGAACACCGCGCAACAATAGTGCCAGTCCCCCCGTGTCCAAGACCCCACCTCCATCAACAAACAACCCGCAGAAGCCACAGCAGCCTATGGCAAAGACTCCACCCCCTCCTGTGAATAAGTAGACCTGACTGTGTATGTGTGTGCTTCGTTTGATTTAAACGTCGAGTGACATGAAACTATTCAACATTTTTATTGAGTTTTGATTGGTTGAAAATAGAATCATTTTGCCATACGATTGGATAACTTATGTCCAATCACGATCGATCCATTTTAAAAACGCGCGCGACTCTTCAAAGTACAATCTCGACTAAGATGCAGAGGTGCGTGTTCACGGGACAGGACAGCTTCCATCGAGTAAAGCAGCTCCAAGAGCTCTGCAAGGACAACGAATGCGATGCTATACTTCTAGTGGGTGGTGCGGACGGACTGTATTCTCAAGGATCTCAAGCTGCATTGAAGTATTTATTCTTGGGCAAATCTGGTCAAGAATTGCTTGGCGAGCAAGTCATTCCTCAGCAATTTGAGAACCTTGAAGATATTGTGATTGTCTTGACAAGTCGCGCGATATCAATATTTTACATCCTTGATAGCGACAGCGCGACCTTCCTCTTACCATTAATCAGTTCATGGCGAAATGTCACCGAGTATGTGGCCACGGATGACATGCCTCAAGACGTCCGTGAATTGAAGAAAATTCAAGCTTTCCGTGATATGACCGAGCCACATGCTACAATTGGAATCCCAGTGGACACGAAATCCGATCCAAAGATGACTGCAGAGAAATGGCCCCTCGTGCAAGCCTACGGTCTCGATGAAATTTCAGGCCGAGGATTCTTCACGATGCACCACAATGTTTTGAATTGTACTGGCTCCCTTGCAAATCGCATGAAATTTCTTGATGCATACTGCGCACGGCGTCTTGTAAACGACGCGGCACCAACGTTGCTACACCATTTTGATGGGTTCCTTGACAAGCTAGAGAATTCTACCCCAGCAGACCGTACCGCTCTCTCCGAAGTTGATGCTGGGGACGATTTGACGAGCTTTTATGAATTTGGAACGATCCGCGACGAAGCTCGTGGTCTGGTCAAACCAAACCACCGCGGTGCACGACTACTCTTTGGCACTCGGACAGCAACCCCAACCGCTACTGCCTCGAAGGCAATAACACCTGCACATGCGGTAGACACGTTTCTTTCATTTACATCTAAATTTTGATTTCGTAGGGTGTACGAGGATTCGCAGCGTCTCATTTCACAGTTGTGGCTGAAGATCCACTCACAGGACTGCGTGCTGCGAGGACTTACTTTGTTGGAACTGGAAAATGTGGCGTTCGTATTGTCGACACTGAAGCATTGGTCCACCCATCATTGGAGAAACTTGATCGTTACGATTCAATCCCCAACAATGCATTGGATACCCGCCATTTGATCGAGCTGTATTTGGCCGCATTGGATGTAAGAAGATATCAGGAGTAATCTTTCTACGTGATGGCAATCTTTAGGTCCATGCCGATGTCCTTAGTGAATTTGTTGCTATGACAAAAAACAACGGTAAAGCGTTGTCGCTCACTCAGTATCTGATTTGATGTCAATCAGAACCCCTCAAAAAATGTGTCGAAAATGTGCAGGCGTTGGCCTCTCAATTGTATGCAAAGCGGCTTGGCCCTGGGCTGAAAGCACTGGCAACCCAGTTGACAGTGAACGCGGAATATATTGACGCTTGTGGCGAGCCCACTGCACTTTCATCTGCAAGTGCGTCTGTACCTTGAAATGTATCCAAACCTATCGATAGAGTGGGCACATGCCTATATCACCGTCACATTGAACTCAATCCCAAGGTTCGACCAACTACCAGTTTGGTATTCTAATGCTTCCTTAGCATTGTGGTGCCCGGAGAGATATTAGGCTCCATAATTGTCGGTGACACTGTTCTGTTTGATCCACATGAAGAGAAAAATGAAGCTCTAATTCTCACGGCGGATTTTGCCAGAGTAAAAACGTGGATTCAAGCTGGACAAGAAGCTGACTTTGCCAGTCATGTTGACGATGTCCTCCAGTCAGAATACATGGTTGAGCCACACACAAGAATATTGTGCTCATGTGTTATCTTAGCTGGAAAATGTTCTGCGAGTTGGCCGTGAGATTGGCGATAGCATTCCTCACGCCTCAATTTTGATCCATTCCGATCATATGCCAGCACTAACTGGCCGCCTCAAAACATACTCTCAGGCTTGTTGTGCTTTCTCCTCGAAGCTTAAGACCATTGTAGGGATTTGTATTGCATTCCCCATCTTGTCAACCTCTTATCGTTTCGTTCCCAACGGACGCAAAAGCAATTCGAATCCTGCCCACTCCACACGAAGAACTCCTTCTGATTGTGATAGAATTTCGTGACGAACCGAAAAATTCTGTAAGTCCTTTTTTGTGGTTCCAAGAATAAACATCTAAGTGCAGGTTCATAAATGCCTCCCATGCCAAGTCAACTCAACATCAATTGCATTGCCACTGTTGGCAGGATCTCGTATGCAAGAAGCGTTGTTAGGTGTCTTGGAGAAATGGAAGCACTCAGCCGCAGCTTTGGACATACCACTCATCAAACCTAGCGGTTTGTTAGGCGTTAGATTAATCTTGAAAACGGTGTAGATGTCAATGACCAAGAGACCAAGATTCCAGTAGGATTTCAGCGAGGCTGTGACAAGCTTCTTGAGCACGATGACCAGGGCCAGGTCAAAAATCGCTTCTTTCCTCAATGGTTTATCGCAAAAAGTGGGCTCAACCCAGTGTCCACATGGATAAAACCGAAGTCACATGCCGATCCTATCAATGTGCCCGTCACTGTCTTCGTGGGTGTACCGGGAAGCGATGTCCAGTCGATTGCTTGTTCTTTGATCGAAGTGTCGAGCAGTACCAATGAGTACGTTCTTAACTTTCATATTCCGCACAGAGTTGATGCTAAAATCTAGATGGCATCATGTAATTGTTGACACGCGCGAGATTCCCCATGAGACAGACTCTACGCAACTGATTCCTAGTCGCCTTGCTTCTGCCCTGGATGGAATCAATTCTCATAACTCGTGGGAACGCAGACCGAGAATCTTACTCACTGTCGTTGGTAAGCCCCATTGTCCCTCTCTTCGTGAATACCGTTTAGGCTATGTCGATACCATTACGATGTGTGCGGCAATTAAGTCTACCCGTCAAGGCCATCGACTTAAGCTTAGCACAGTCACAGCAGTTGTGTCTGGTGTCGCTCTGCATCAACCACAAAGTTTTAATCCCGTGCCAAAGTTGTGGGACCAGCTTGCAGCCGGCTTTGTCACCACAATTGTCCTGACATGTATTCAAGAGCTATCGAAAACGCAATTGCATCGTCTTCGCATGCGAGTGGATGCAGTAAACCCGTTCGCTGACGTGCTTTGTTTGCGTTCAGCGAGTTTCAGTGACTGTGGTGATTTGTCTTCTTTGCTTGCGCTAGACGGCTTTGAAACAACTGACCACGTGAATTATCGGGATGCCCACTTTCCACAATGGCAAACGTCACCATCTACTTATGTTGTGCCAACTACTGATGTCTCAGCTGTGCGATTTGAAATGCAACTCAACGTCGATCGCTATCGATTCCTTGCTTGTATCCAGGTATACTGTCAAGGACTACTTAGTCATTCAATTGCACGAGTAGAGAGGGCTCTTCTCGCACACAAATCTCAAAACGACCACGCCAGTTTATCCTCTCCAACCACCAGTGGTTGAATTGAAAGGATTCAGGCTTGCACAGGTGCTTCGCGTTTGAGTCCATCATTCACATACTTTGATAAGGCATTGGCAATGGAAAAGGTGCAGCAAAGTGCTGTGTATCCAACTGAAAAGGAAGTGGATCTACCTGACAACATCTCTGCGTTGGCTTCTGAAAGTGGATGCGTGTGGACTCTCGAAGCGTCCTTGTCCTTTTCAAATGACAACCAACACAGCCACTCCTACTTAAACACTGGATCCAAGGCTTTCTTGCGACCTTTGCCACCGATGGTAGGCTTAGATCACGTCATTTTTCAAATGATTATGCCTAGTCCGCCCCAGTGTGCTCCTTTGTCTTCACAGGCATCAACCTTCAAGCTGATAAGTTGCGCCAGCTCTTGCTATTATGCTGCCCGGCGCGACATTCTGCCGTTGCAGCTGTGCGTCGTCCAGGGCAAATAACGCCTGAAGAGAAACGTGAAATTCAAGCGACGCACGTCACCGACCCGCTCCCTGACGGCTACATGTTTGATGGCACCTCGTACTACGACTATTTTGGCGGCCAGTACGAGTTCCATCCCAACATTCAAGAGTTTATCAATGCATATTTGTCAAAGAAGAATGATGCTGCGCGGCTTCACAACATGGAACTGGAGCAAGACCTGCTTCGATGCGAAGAGCGTACCAAGCAATGCGTGTAATGTAGTATGTGTTGCCCGAACAAGCATATCCTTGCATATCTTGATTGAGTGCACGCCCATTAACTACTTGCAACGGAGAAACATGCTTAGTCTTCTTTAGCAACCAAACGAGGTCGGGCGCCAACTTCTTCTTTTTCATATTCATAGGGACCTTCGTGGTGGTCGCCATGGCCATGTCCGTGGCCGTGTCCGTGGTCCCAAGGATGTTCCCATCCCTACAACAAAAACACATGAGCTTTTCTGAGCTTCATCGCGACGTTAGTACCAAGAGAACCGCACCATCTTCCTTGGCACGGTGGAAAATCCACAACCACGTCAAGACGCTGAAGGCAAGACCGGCGTTCTTGTGCATGGGATCAACATGGAAATGCATTCCGTGAGGATAATGTCCATGACCGTGACCATGTCCATGAGACGAACCCATGCTACGCTTTTGCATCATAGCGCCATGCAAACGGAGCCGACTCGTCACGCGGTGCAGCATCTTCCTTTCTTCGCCACGAAACCAGTCAACACGTCCAAGCCGCAAACCATCCAGCCAATCAGCTCACGCTATTATATTATCCGGAGGCATCTACAATTATCCGTACAAAGATCCGGATATATTGATCATTCTCCGGTTACACCACATAGATAGCATTTATTGGCTTAAAATACATTCAAAATGGACCAATCATTGCTCATCGTGGCTGTTGTGGATATCTTTTGGCGCCATGGATGGGAGCAGACACTACACGAAAGTACAATCTACATGCTTGAAGAATGCGCGCTCATTCATGAATTCCTGCGTAGAAACTGTTGCACTGGTTGAATACTTTGCCATTTACAAGCTGTTTGCTCGTCGATAGCTTTACTGGGCTTCAAAATGGTGCTGTGTTGTTTGAAATTGCCGCTGCGATTGTGGTCGCTTTTCTGCATCATGCTGCTGATCTAATCTCTAGTCAAATAGGCTCCGTCAACACTTGAGACCCCACCTACTCAAGGATCTGCGGCCACTCTAGCGTCACATAAAATCCAGCAAGTGCTCACATGTGTCGTTCCCCATGTCTCGAAACACACGAACGGATATCACATTCGAGACCCAGACACGATACTTGACATATTGGACGGAAATATTCCAGCTATATGTGCAATTTTGGAAGTCTTAAAGATGCTGTGGCTACAAAAGGAAATACGATCGCAACAGAAACAATATGTTCATGATCAAGTGCGTAAATTACACCCGCCGCCACCAGTTGCTCAAAAGAATCGGAAGCTAAACAATGCATGGACTCCTCCACCGCCGCACCGCCTTGTGCCAAAAGTGTTTCGCGCCCAACCTACCGTCGCATGGAATATGTCAACTGTGATCAGCCATGAGAAGCCCCCTCGACTATCCGACGATCAAACACCCAAGGACAAGCCTGCCGGGCAACAACTTCGTGAAAGTATACAACTCGCTTAAAATTGACTTGGCTTCAACGTCATCTAGATTATCATGTCCAATTCATGGTAGACCCCCTCTGGCTTCCAACAAACAAAGAATGCCCACCCCGCCCAGCATCACCCATACCACCTGCACTTGATATTCAAGAAGCTTACAACGTGTGTCGATGGATTAGATCACTCGGCATTGGGCTCCCATTTGACCAGTACCGAGAGCCCCTTGCTGCGGACTCATTTCTAGAGCAAGCCGGACGAGTCTTCAAGGACGGGGTTATTCTCTGCCAAATTGCTGCAATCTTAGCATACAGGTTGGTCTACTGATTTTTGCTGTCATAATACCAAGCAGGTCGGGCAAACCCTTCATAAAGGCAAAACTACGACCTCTTTTGAATCAACCAGGGTGTTTTGTCCCTCAAGGTTGTAGTATTACTCGCCTTAACGTGGCTCAAAAGCGGCATAATCTCCAGCTCGCTTTGTCTTTCTTGGATATGCCAATTGTATCCAAATTGACGCACTTGGATGATCCAAACAGTCCCCATTTCGTGCAAGAAATATGGCTCCTTCTTCATGCAGTGTACAAGGCATCCACTAAACCACCACCACCGCCACCAAAAAATATACAAGCAAACGAGCCATCAAAGGCTCCACAAAAGACAACACGACTTCCGTGCATCACCCATGAACAAACCACTCGAGTACGCGAATGGCTCACATCCATGGGAATTATGCTCCCGACTGAGGTACACTATTAGCTCCTGAAAATCTCATCAGAGTGTAGCCACATCCCCTTCTTCAAGATCCACTGCGCAATGGCTCGCTCCTGTGGTAACCATGGCAAATTTTGGTTGATTTGACCTCGCGGCACTGTTAGTAACCTCCTCAATCGTATGGGAAATCTCTCCAAGCCAATCAAGGCGCACAACAAACCGACAGCACTTCATCAAGCGAAGGAGAATGTTTTCCTTGCGCTGTCCGCTCTCCGGCAACTAAATTTTCCATCTATTCCTCCCGTTTACATTGCGAAAAGTGAACCGATCTTGAAAGGGCAGTTCCAATTCGTATGGGGGCTCTTGTATCATCTCATGGAATCCCTTCAAGCACCTCCTCTCCAAATACATGTACAAGAAACTCCTGTTGCGGCTGATACCGAGACGGTCGCTAACAACAAAATCCTTCTTGTGGACTGGCTTCGAACTCAGGGTTATTTGGATAATCTTGAGGCGGCTCAAGTGCATCCAACTTTTGATGATATTCAGGTATCAATGATGTTGTGAAGAGACTCTGACGTGGCCAGATCTATGTGCAAAATGGTATCCTTCTGCTTTTGCTTGCAGCTCAGCTCACTCAGAAGCCTGTCAAAATCGACAAGACGATCAATTTTTCGCGGAACGAAGCATTGAACAATATTGTCGAGGCCTTGGAGCAACTCCGATCCGTCCCTAATATGCCACAAAGGTATCTGTGGTGCGAAGAAAAGGTATGCACCAAATCGAATTCCTCTAACCATGTTGCAGATTTACACAGGTCATTCAAGTGTTATACTCGGTTTACTGCAAGATATCAAACGAATTCATGGAGATAAGCCAAGTTCTAAACAGCATGTCGTTCATCCGGTCATTGTGGATCCGATATATGATGACATCGGCATCGAAGGAGATATCCACGCTGAAGAGTTGGTGAAATGTTGGCACATAAATACCCAAGTGAACAGCAGTCACCAGTGGCGGGAAACGGATATTGATCCAGCCGAGGACTTGTTCCCCCAGCCACACCAAAATGATCTCAAACCAACGGACCTATGGCCCACCGATGACGACGTCATTCCTCAGCGACAGGAGTTTAAACTCGAATCTTCAGTCGGCGAACTGGAGGAGTGGCTGAAGCAGCTTCACATCGACGTCGGACCATCCCATGCTCTTGATGTACGTTTTACGATCTCTCGCCATTCAACAACTACATTTTTAGGGAAATGTTCTTTCATCGTTTCAAAATGGCTTGGTCTTGGTGGACTTGATTGAAAAAGTCGAGCATCTGCGCCGTTTGGAGGGAGTCTGCCGCAATCCTCAAGGCAAGCGTGCCAACTGTCTTCACAATATTCGCAAAGTCCTTGAAATCCTGAGCCTGAAAAAGGTTTGTCACCCCCATAATACTGCTCCTCTATAAACACGCCTAGACTATGCCACTATCGCTTCTCCGCCGCGAAAAAGATATCTATGCTGGCAACCCTCAAGTGATTCTACCTCTATTAGACCACATTCGTAAGGTACGTTGTCTTGTAAGCGAGAACATATTATTCTGACAATGGATTTTTTATCATTAGGCTTATGGATATCATCGAGGGAAAAAACCTTAAGCTGAAGCAAGCCTCTTACCACACAACACATTTTTTCGTCGGGTTCATGGGCGACCCAGCGGGACATTGAAACGCGTCGGCAAACACTTTCGAGTTCATGAGGGGACCTCGTGCACGCCATTGCGTGGGCGAGTGAGGGTTCGTATTGATCCAGTTGATGGCATAGTTGTCTGTGGCTTTCTTGCACCACCAACCTTGAACAAATGCTGTAAAGTAGAGCTTGGCATCATCGTAACCAATGTCAGCAATGGACGGATCTGCCTTCTTGGCTTGCTGGTATGCATTATACGACAACTTGAGTCCGCCGTTATATTTTCTCCAAGCGTGAGCTGACCATTGACATGACCAAGAAGCGTCTTTCCATCCAATCCGTACACGGGGAACGTCGAGTATTGATCCGCCATGCATTTTGCATTGTGGACAAACGTTTCCTTGACTTGAGGTGACCACCAATCAGCTAATTGGCCATGTGGATCAAAGTTCCTGCCTTCGTCGTCAAAACCGTGGGTGAGTTCATGGCCCATGACGACACCGATGCGAGCATACTTGACCACAGCGGGGTAATCTGCCGCACCGTACACTGGTTTTTGCAAGAAAGCAGCCGGGAAGACCATCTTATTGGCGCTTGGATCATTGTAAGCGTCTGCCGTGTAGGCAAACATATCCCACTTGGTCACATCGACTGGTTTGTCGATCGAGCCGAACGACTTTTCAACAGTCCATCGATTGAGAGCTTGAATATTGGCGTAAAACGAAGTCGAGCTCATGTTGTACGCAATGTGCTCAAACGAGTCTGGGCCGCCGACGAAATTGGCCACGTTGGCAACCTTTTCAAGCGCGACACGGCGAGTTGGGGCGTCGAGCCAGTCGACTGTGTTGACCAAGTCCACCATGGCACTGTCGATTTGTTTGATGAGCACGCGGGCTTGCGTTTTCATAGTCGGGGAAAATGCCATCTCCATGTACAATTGACCCAAGTATTCACCCAACAACGTCTTCACGAGTGACAGACAAAAGACTTCACGCGACTCTTTCTCTGGCAATCCTTGCAAAACGCTCTGGAATTTATGGTTTGCAAGCCGAAGCGTTTTCCCCAAGGAACGGACTGAGAGCATTGACAAGTTGAAAACTCAGGTACGCCTTGACAAGTTTTAAATCGGTTTTGGACAAGAGATTTGCTTGTGCTGGAAAGAATTCTGGCGTTGGTACCATCACAGTCAACGAAGGCTTTTTCAACCATGCGGAATTGACTCCTTGAAAGTATTTGGCCACATGGGGATACGCCGTGACGACGCTGGAAATATTGGATTTGTGGTACGTCGCCCAAGGATCACGAAGTTGAGATTCTGGAAGCGAAATGTTGGCGAGTTTCGACTCAAAGTCCAAAATCGTTGCCGCAGAGACGCCATGGAACACATCCATCGACAGTGACAAGGCAGCAATGTATTCCTCAAAGACTGCAGAGTACTTGGCCGTGTTGGCGTAGTACTCGACGGACGGCATCGTGAGTCCACCCTGGCTGATCTCGAGCACAGTCACCGATGAATTCTTGGCATCGACGCTAGCACTTACATCGAAGAATGCATTCACGCTCGCGTTCACTCGAAGAAATCCCGCATAGGCCACAACCTCATCGAGAGTTGAGAGGTTGGCAATGTGGTTCAATTGCGCTGTCACGTCCGCGATGGCCTTTTCGTTCACGTTTGGCTCACTCAAGCACGACTGATAAAATGGATCAATGACGGGTGGATGGCTTGCCAAGATGTCGTGCATGATCTTGTCGATATTTTTGTTGACAACTTGGAACGAAGTGTCAAGGTTGCTCTCTGTGTCAGGTAGTTCAGTCGCGGCAAGCCAGCCACCACATGCATTGGTAGAAGTCCTCGCAAGGGTCTGTCGTCAAGTCCATCTTGGCAAACATATCCTTGTAGAAGTCAGCATACTTTGCTGGGTATTCCGTCTCGTTTGCTGGCGTTGCGTTGTGACCAGCGAGTGGTTCTTGGCCAGTGACAGCTGACGCCACCGATTTTGCCGAAGGCCACCCGCGACCACAACGACACCACCGACGACGACAACTCCAGCAATGGCGGCATACTTGATCCAAGCCGGGCGTTCAGTTGGTGAATTGGCTTGCGGCAACAACGATGTGCTCTCTTGTGTCGACATGATGCTGCTAGACGCTCTTGACCAAGCAAACGACAATGGCAATGACGCAATTCCCAAGGAAGTTCATGGACTTTCGGACGAGTCGATCAATCCACTAACAATTTAGGCATTAGGCTATGAAATGTAATTTCACTTGAAGTTTGTATAGTCCAGTCAATTTTCGCTGTAAAATTAGGCATCCACTTTGCACCATGTGATGCTTTCCTCGTCCTGATTCAATTGTAGACTGGCTACGTTAACAACCTCCAGGAAACCTCACCTGTTCGGACCAGCTATCCGTTCTTCCACAACGTCAAAGATCAAGGCAGCCAGCCTATCCGTCCTCGATTCAATCGTTTGCATTTGCCGTCCAAGCTCTGCTTGTATTAAATACAAGCACATGGACACAAAAATTTTGTGTCCATGTGTCACTATTGAAGTGGCTGACTGCGTTATGGAACCCAGGCGCTTTTAGAGTGGGTAACATGGCCAAAGAAGACCATCCTGACTTGTAATTTCCAAGCTCTTTGAGCTGTCAATCGGCTCTGCTATTTGAGTTCTCCAAGAACATTAGAGGTTGTTGTGGTACTGTAATTTGGTCGCGTGAGCTGTTGTCATGGTGGAATTCGACTCAGACTTTTACATAAGGTATTTCGTCAGATTAGAGCTTAAATAAGGATCATGTCAGGGGTTTGTAGCACGTGCTGGACGAGACTCAAATCAAGCCAAAATGCACAATCGCACGTGGAAACGAGATAAACAATCGTGGTGGCAAGATCCACCGTGCTACAAACAATCCGTCTTACGCCAGTCACGAGGGCGAGCGGTTGTTGCCAGTGTGGGTTCGTACTGTAAAGGATCAACCAATGGCATGTCTGCTACAGCTCTCTGACGCATCCATGCGCCCATAGTTTGGTGCATACATTCTACCGACAGCTCATGTCGAGATAACTAAAGGGAGAACCACGGATGCCGCGGAAGTCTCAGCGCGGCCAAGAGAGCATATATTTAGGGCTTTTGAGCCCAGGTGGAACTTTTACTAAACTGGATTATGAGATTGGATTGGTTCATTTCAACCAATAAGATGTTAAAGTATGATTTATTAGCCAATCAGGACATAGTACTATCAGTACTTCCCAACAGGTTGAGCCAGACGACGACGACGTGGCCCACTTTCGATTTGACACCGTCGTACCCATGTCGAACGAAAACACGTCGCTCCTTCACAATACGCAGCAAGCGCCGGCTGCTGAACGTCCTTGGTGGTTTAAATACGCCGTGGCTGGTGGTGCCGTCGCTGTTGTCGGCGGTGTCGTGTGGGCTACAACCAGTGGCAGCCAAGCCAAGACTGAAGTAATTAACCAAGGCCTTGGCGGCCCTGCTACCACGGTGATCCCAACGACTACAGCTGCGACCACGAGCCTTCCAACCACGACGGTCGCTCCTGCTACGACGACTGCAACTCCCGTGACAACGGAAGTCCCAACGACCACTGTGGCCACGTCGACACCAGTCCCGAATGTCACGTCGGACACGATCGTGTTCCCAGGCACACCAGAGCCAACACACCCTGCAGAGTTTGCGGCTTTCTTCCAAGACATGGCCGACAAAATGGACTTGTCCGTCGATCCTTGCGATAACTTCTACCAGTACGCTTGTGGCAACTGGCTCAACAAGACCGAGTTGAATGCGTCCGTCTCCCGCATCGACTCGTCCTTCTATGTAATCGGCAAGGACAATGACAAGATCCTCAAGTCCATCCTCGCTGGAATGCCCGCCATCATCTATCCTTTCTACCAAGCTTGCGTTTTGGAAACGAGTGTGAACGGCGATGCTGTTGTCGACTTGAGCGTGAAACTCCTCAACATTGCCAACATTGCTACTGTCAACGATTTGATTGCCTTTGCCGGCAAACTCAGCGTAGTCTCCGGCACCGAGTCCTTCTTCAGCGTCGGTGTCACCGTTGATGCCAAGAACTCGACGGTGAATGTGCTCGAACTCTCTCAAGGCGGTTTGACGCTTCCTTCGATTGAATACTACGCCGCTGAACAGCTCCCAACTTACGTAGCTGCGCTCGACAAGTACTTGAAGAGCCTGTCTGCAGTTGAAGCTTTCCACGCCGTGCCAGCATCGACGATCCTCGACTTCGAAGCCAAGCTCGCCAAGATTTCGCTCACGCCTGCTCAACTACGCGATCCTTGGGGCACGTACCACAAGTTTTCGCTCGCTGAAGTCTTGGCCAAGTACCCCTTGATCGCCAGCTACCTCAGTGGCGCTCAACCTGAACTCCTCAACGAGACCAACTCGATCCAAGTCGAAGTGCCAACGCCTACTTTCTTCGATGCCTTGCCAGCTCTCCTCGCGTCGACTGACTTGGCTGTCTTGAAGGCATACGTGAGCTTCCGCTTGATCCACACCCGCAGCACGCTCTTGGGTGAAGCTTTCCGTGAACCCACGTACGAATTCAACAGCGCGCTCAATGGCCAAAGCAGCGTCACCAAGCAAACCCGCGAAGAATTTTGCCTTGCCTTGACAGAGAATATCCTCGGCGAGTACTTGGGCCAGCTCTTCATGGATAAAGTGTTTGACTCGCACACCAGAACGCAAGCTCAAGCGCTTATCATGCAAATCGAAGACGCCATGGTCGACGTTGTCAACCAAGACACGTGGCTCGACACTCCAACGCGTCGCGTTGCTCTTGAAAAGGTTGCCAAGATCCGCAACTTCATCGGCGGTCCGAACGATGTCCCGCCGCTTCCATTCAACATCTCGTCAAGCTTCTATGCCAACATGAACCATTTCAACGAATGGTCGACCAACTCGACGTGGGCTTCTCTCCATGAACCTGTTGACCAAACGGCGTGGGATATGTTTGCCTACACTGTGAACGCCTACAACCAGCCCAGCGCCAACAAGATCGTCTTCCCCGCCGCCATCTTGCAGCCTCCGTTCTACAATGCCAAGGCGTTCCCAGCAGTTGTCAACTACGCCCGTATCGGCATGGTCATGGGCCACGAACTGACCCACGGCTTTGACGACGAAGGCCGCAACTATGACCCTCAAGGTCAACTCAACTCGTGGTGGACGGACGATGTTGCCGCCACATTTGACAAGAACGCGAAGTGCCTTGCCGACCAGTACTCGACGTTCCCCGTCATCTCGGCCGTCGACAAGAAGTCTGTCCTTGGCCACGTCAATGGCAAGCTGACCTTGGGTGAAAACATTGCCGACAACGGCGGCCTCAAGCTCGCATACATCGCGTACCAACAAGCCAAGAAGGCCAATGCGTCGATCGCCGACATTGGCTACGACGACGCCAAGCTTTACTTCACTGCGTTCGCTCAAACCTGGTGTGAAAAGCGCGCCGATGGCAACGCTGTCCTCCAAATCAACACGGATCCCCACTCGCCTGGCAAGTGGCGCGTCCACGGCCCTTTGCTCAACTCGCAAACGTTTGCCGATGCGTTCCAGTGTCCCGCGGGATCCCCCATGAACCCAGTCATGAAGTGCGTCGTCTGGTAGATGTGTCCCTAAATCAAAAACGAAACTTGATCGTGCTTGAACTCCAATGTCTGCTGTAATGAATCTGCGATGGCTCACTCCAAGCAAACTCTATCAGTATGACTAAGCTTCCACTGTGTCGTGCCGGTACAGTCCCTTCAAGTATAGCTCTGGAAGTGCAGCCATTCCTTCTTTTCAGCTCCTTACACTTTCGCTAGCTCGAGTTCAGAGCTTTCCTCTGTCTGACCCAACAGAGCGCCGATTTTCCATATTTAAAAGAAGCAAACTCCAGGGAGTCCACAGACATCGCTTTCGACGGACGAATCAATGCAAGTGGTCCTACAGGTAGTCGAGACTTGCTCTTGGAGTCCTCTATCGCTGTGGAGTGTTCGTTAGCAGGATGGACATTGGCTGCATGTTCTACGTTCATTCTCTGGTTTATCTTGTGCAACGAGAAAGTCCAGTTCTTAAAATACTTGATTTCGTTATCAGCATACAATTCCACATATTAAATGTCAGCCTTTCCCATCGTTCTTCATTGCAAACCTCCAAAACCCTCGTCTGGCCGACTATTTCGAACTCTCGTAGCCATTTGCAGGGAGTCAGTAGTCAAGAAAGCATTGGTGCGAGATGTAGAACCAAGCGATCCGTGCACTCCACACTCGGGCTTCCATTCCTCACAATCACGACGAAGCTACCGTGTCTGCGACAACAATCCATCCTTGTCACCGACTTCCATGGCTTGTCTGCGTAAGGCCAGCTCTGATCGGTCCATTCACACAGGCGTGAATACTGTCATGGCTGATGCAACATTTGCAAATGCATAAAATATATTAAGTCGTTATACAATAGTTCACACGAGCTATGTCATGTTGGCAAGGAGTGGCGCAAGCTCTTGTGGGTGGATCGCTTCAACGTCCAAGTGGGTCGTTTCTGCAGCACAAAGTATGGATATTCCCCTTGGCTCGTCAGATAGGACTGGGTCAAGCTGTGAACCCACGGATGTCATGACTTGTGGCTTGGTCGCAAGAGACTTGAGGTCGGGATTCCAGGTATGGACTGAACTTGAGAAAACACCACGTCGTCGTACGTTTCCAATCGACGTGTACACGTCCATGACAATTGTGCATAGCAGCACGATAAACTGCGAGACAAACGACAGGTGCACGTCCAACAAGTAGTCTGCAGATGGTAGTGGACGTAGACTGGTCGGTTTGGGTGGTGTCTTGACAAATTTGGCTTTCAACGCAAGTCCGATCTTGCTGTCCGCGTGTTGATGGATGATGATGGCGCGAATCGATGGCGAAGGTAAGTACAGAAACTCGGTCAACCGGTCGCTCCTTCATGACGACGATCAGAAGGAGGTCAGCACAGGGAGGTACGTACCATAGGTCGCAAAACAGAACAAATACCTCGCGAGTTTGAACGCGCACTGTCAGGCTTTCGTCGTGTAGGGCCTGATGAAGGACTCCCTTCAAGAGAGAAAGTATGGCTCCAATTCGGACTTGGTCCATGTCTTGATCATCGTGCCAAATTGCTTGATCACCAGATCACGTTTGGCACCTACGAGACTCACAGGTTTCAAAACACACCAATTCACTCTACCTCGACGCCAACTTGCAAGCGACTTGTTGTAGTAATCGCACAACGTCTCGACGGAGTAGCGCGTGTAGGTTGACAGAGCGTCAACGCACCGTGTGGTTGACCGACACATCATTCCAGCGTCGCACACATCCTTTTTGGGAACGGTGGCCATGTCAAGAAGGGCCACCAACACGCGATCCGCGAAAGGTTGAAAAGCAACCCCCAATTTCATGGCGAGGTTCTCAATCGCATCGCATGTGTCTTCGACAATGTATTCGTTGTCGGTTTGATGCACCCATGACATCGCTGATACGTCAATCCGACGAGAAAGACACCGTCGACAGTAACTGCGGAGCAATCGACACCCGCGCAATGAGCCTTCTTGCCTTTCAGGTATCGTCGTCGTGTGTGCCTCGTGTCTGACCCTTTTTGTAGATTGATATCGCGCTCGCCACATTGAATGAGCAACAACCATGTATCCACCACTGCTTGGTGGGTCTACAGCGACTTGTCGACTATGTCCTGAGTTCGCAGATCGAGTCGACGGAGACCGTCGTGGACGAACTCAGGACATAGTTGACAAGTCGCTGTAGACCCACCAAGCAGTGGTGGATCCATGGCTGATGTTCATGGCGTGTGGCGAGCTCGGCGAGCACGAGAGTAATCTACAAAAAGGGTCAGACGCGAGGCAGACACGGCGGTCGTACGTGGTATGCAAGGCTCATTGCGCGCGGAAGTGGCGGGTCAAATTCGAAAATGAAATCTGAAATTTGAGTGGGCGATTCTGATTGGCCATTGCATTTCTGGGATTCTTTTCTACTGTTGTTTGAGGCGTCGCAGCGACCTGGAGGGTTTCTACAAGCGATCTTCACAGGGCAATCGATGCCTGCGCAGTGTATTACGCATGTCCATGAAGGCAAGTATCTACCGAGAGCCACGCATGAAAGCCTATTCAACAGGCTAACCGGATTCCAGGTCGCTGCGACAGTAATCAGCAGAAGAAAAGAATCCCAGAAAAGCAATGGCCAATCAGAATCGCCCACTCAAATTTCAGATTTGACCCGCCACTTCCGCGCGCAATGAGCCTTGCATACCACGTACGACCGCCGTGTCTGCCTCGCGTCTGACCCTTTTTGTAGATTACTCTCGTGCTCGCCGAGCTCGCCACATGCCACGAACATCAGCCATGGACCCACCAAGCAGTGGTGGGTCTACAGCGACTTGTGGACTACGTCCTGAGTTCGCAAATCGAGTCGACGGAGACCGTCGTGGACGGACTCATGTGTCTTGCGGTGAGTGAATACAAAGGGGGCGTTTCCACTCATGGTTTGGAATAGGCACCCATGACATCATGGATGCATCAAACCGACAACGAATACATTGTCGAAGACACATGCGATGCGATTGAGAACCTCGCCATGAAATTGGGGGTTGCTTTTCAACCTTTCGCGGATCGCGTGTTGGTGGCCCTTCTTGACATGGCCACCGTTCCCAAAAAGGATGTGTGCGACGCTGGAATGATGTGTCGGTCAACCACACGGTGCGTTGACGCTCTGTCAACCTACACGCGCTACTCCGTCGAGACGTTGTGCGATTACTACAACAAGTCGCTTGCAAGTTGGCGTCGAGGTAGAGTGAATTGGTGTGTTTTGAAACCTGTGAGTCTCGTAGGTGCCAAACGTGATCTGGTGATCAAGCAATTTGGCACGATGATCAAGACATGGACCAAGTCCGAATTGGAGCCATACTTTCTCTCTTGAAGGGAGTCCTTCATCAGGCCCTACACGACGAAAGCCTGACAGTGCGCGTTCAAACTCGCGAGGTATTTGTTCTGTTTTGCGACCTATGGTACGTACCTCCCTGTGCTGACCTCCTTCTGATCGTCGTCATGAAGGAGCGACCGGTTGACCGAGTTTCTGTACTTACCTTCGCCATCGATTCGCGCCATCATCATCCATCAACACGCGGACAGCAAGATCGGACTTGCGTTGAAAGCCAAATTTGTCAAGACACCACCCAAACCGACCAGTCTACGTCCACTACCATCTGCAGACTACTTGTTGGACGTGCACCTGTCGTTTGTCTCGCAGTTTATCGTGCTGCTATGCACAATTGTCATGGACGTGTACACGTCGATTGGAAACGTACGACGACGTGGTGTTTTCTCAAGTTCAGTCCATACCTGGAATCCCGACCTCAAGTCTCTTGCGACCAAGCCACAAGTCATGACATCCGTGGGTTCACAGCTTGACCCAGTCCTATCTGACGAGCCAAGGGGAATATCCATACTTTGTGCTGCAGAAACGACCCACTTGGACGTTGAAGCGATCCACCCACAAGAGCTTGCGCCACTCCTTGCCAACATGACATAGCTCGTGTGAACTATTGTATAACGACTTAATATATTTTATGCATTTGCAAATGTTGCATCAGCCATGACAGTATTCACGCCTGTGTGAATGGACCGATCAGAGCTGGCCTTACGCAGACAAGCCATGGAAGTCGGTGACAAGGATGGATTGTTGTCGCAGACACGGTAGCTTCGTCGTGATTGTGAGGAATGGAAGCCCGAGTGTGGAGTGCACGGATCGCTTGGTTCTACATCTCGCACCAATGCTTTCTTGACTACTGACTCCCTGCAAATGGCTACGAGAGTTCGAAATAGTCGGCCAGACGAGGGTTTTGGAGGTTTGCAATGAAGAACGATGGGAAAGGCTGACATTTAATATGTGGAATTGTATGCTGATAACGAAATCAAGTATTTTAAGAACTGGACTTTCTCGTTGCACAAGATAAACCAGAGAATGACATGAGGCGATCGACGACTACCACAGCTGTAACGTCCTCTCACGTTTACCATCATTGCTGATCCATGAACACCCAACTTTGAAATGTGCCATTGACATTATTTTCTTCGGCGATTGCTTGTAGAACCCGTCAAGGTTTTGTCGGCACCTTGTTTGACTCGTTCAAATGCAGGCCACTCCGACCTAAAGATCGCTGCGACCACTGGAAACCTTTAAATGAAGGATTTCCGACATCGTTTTAGAGTATGACCGTCACAGGCAGTCCTACCCAGAAAATAGTCTCATTGGGGACCAACGACGGACAACCTTGAGCTGCGCATCAACAACCGATGAAGCGCTCCTTCAGCGGAGGAAAGAGTTCGATGATGGTAAAAAACTTTTGTTCGTTATTTCTGTCGTGCGTCCAGCATCCACCACATTTGAGCTACAGGGCGTGTATGCCAAGGACCGACTCACCTCGCCCAGCCTCTTTTGCACTGTCTTGTTGGTGTTGATGCCATGTCAATACAAGCGAATACTGCATGGTAAGTCTATTTCGCATGCACAGTGCTACCTGCTATGCGAACGAGACACCATAATGAGAAAGGTCAGGACATAGCCTTTGTATTTGTATGGGTATAGCGAAATCAAGTGTTTTTGAATGGACTTACTCGCTGACGTGGCGATCGTGTTGCCGCCGTTCTACGATCCCATGGCTTTCCCATCGGTGGCCAACTATGCCCACATCTGCTTTGCCATGGCTCACGAGCTGACTAGTACCTTTGACGACACACGCCGCAACTTTTGGTGGATGGACGATGTCACCACCGCGTTTCAAACGAACTCCGCATGTCTAGTACTCGAGCTATCAAGTCGTGTCCTCGATCGACGGAAAGACTGCTCTTGGCCACATGAAGCTGCCAATGTTGGCGTACTTGAACGCGAAGAGGGCCAACGCCACGACTGACAGCGATCGGTTGCATTCATGACACTTCCGACAAAAACGGACGTTCATTAGCCATGCAAAAGGCGCTTCCACGGCCCTCTCATCTACTCGCAAGCATTTTCTGCCGGTGTCAACTATCCCGCTGGAGCAATCCAACTACATAATGCGTCGTCTGGTAGTTTGTCGGCGCTGTGCGTTGCCTCCTTGGCATTAGCCTACTGTGGTGGCTTGAGGAAGAGAGGGAACGATTGGGATCAGCTCCTCTTGGCTCCATGAGATTAGCGAGGAAAAGACAGCTTGGAGATGAACAACCTGCGTGAATTTACAGCTACGAGCTACTGGAACGACCGCAGCGATGCTTCCGCCGTGCGTGAAGAGCCCGTTGGTTATGAGAAGGACAGACTCATGAATCGCAGGTGCTTGCGCTCTCTTCGACTGTGCTTGGATCATCTTGGAGTGTTCCCGCTGTCCAAATGTGAATCGCCGCTTTGTACACATTCGCATCGTCTTCGTAGGCTTGCAACTGCTTGGCCATCGATGCTTTGAAGATCGCGTACTCCTTCTCCTTGGAGTGCATCTGCTGCTTGAGGGTTCGCACGAGACGTTGGATCCCTTGCTCGCGCTGCTTCTTCCGTCGCAGTGAGTCCTGGAGGACTTCAATCCGCTTTGTGGTCGGCTTGATCTCGTCCGTTGATCCTTCAGCCGGATTCGTGTCATCGTCTGGCTCCATCTGGGGCTGCTGTGCTTCGACATCTCCCTGGAGATCGTCCTGGACGTCTTCCTGGACAGTCGCGTTGGCACTAGACTGCTCTAGCTGCAACAATCTCGCCTTGAACTGTTGCAGCTGTACGCGTACCTGTCGATTCGTCTGGGCCATTCGTTGGATCTGGTACTTGTGTGCTCGTAGCCGAGTCCGTTGGCCTGTTGGAGCTTGTACAACCCGCAGCGTCCGCGTTGGCTCTCGCTTTCGTCGAGCAAGTCCGTCTCGTTCGTCTTTGAGAGCTTCATACGCAGTCTGCGCCTCTGCAAGGGACCCAAGAGCTTGAGAGAGCTGAGCTTGTTGATGCACCATCTTTTCTCGCATGTCTTCGAGCTCTACTCGATCGAGCGTCCACTGTGCTTGAATAAACTTTTCTCGCGCGGTCTGCGCACACTCTCGGGCGATCTGCTTGACGAGCCCTTCTCGTATTTGGTCGGCAAAGTCTTGGGTGAGCACGAGGAGCTGCTCCTTGAACTGTGTGAGCTCTGCCTCGAGCTGACTCATCTCAGACGTCGTCGACGCTTTGTACTCATCAAAGTCTGCCTGTACCGTGGCGAGGAGCAGTTTGTCCACTTCATTGTTTCGAATGACGCGTTGGAGATACGCCGCTTCAAGCTTCAATGCATCAACTTCACGGGCATGGAGGAGTTTGAGCGCCGCGATTTCATCTGGAATCGACTTTTCGTCGGCCAATGGAGCTGATGTCTCGCTGGGAGCGATGGGGGAAGGACAGCGATTCTCAATGGGCGACGGTGGCGCCGTCAGAGGGCGGTAATTGCTGCGCAGGACAAAGTTGTCGGCTTCAAGTTGGAGGATTTGTGCTTGCAGTGCGTCGTGCTTCTTCTTCCACTCCATGGCTTTGGCACAAAATGTATCCGAGTCGGCGCGGTACTTTGCACACGCTTGCATATATTCCTGTATCGTCTTGTCCTTTTGTGCGTTTAGTTCTTGCAAGTGGGCGATCGTTGCAGTTGAGGCGCATGCGTCTTTGTCGACAGCTTTTCGAGGGCTTGGCGGCGCTTCAGCCTGTGGTTTCTGGCTTGTGACTGTCGCTCGTCGATGCTTTGCCACCTACGATGATGGAGAATGAGCTCAACACCAAGGAAGGAGTCCTGACCGTCGTGTGAACCGTCGCGTACGACATGGCGGAAGGCTTGGCGTTCTTTGGAATGCTGCTTCTTCCTTGCGTCCTTGACGAGTGCACGGCATGCTGGTGTGAATTCGACATCCTCCAGGAGCACAGAGTCAATCAAAGCGGCTAAATTCAGAGCTGGAACGCCGCTGAAACTGCCGTGAGAAGCGTAACAAGCATGGGGAAAGCATCGGGAAGCAGGGGATCGACGAGGAAGCAGGAGGAGACCAGGGTGAATACGTGGTTGTGATAGCTTATCTACTCTTGCGCTTTGGACTTTCGACGTCGCGACGACTTGGACGGCGAGCGTTGTCGTGTTTCAAAGTCGGGCGTCCACTCGACAGCGTCCATCAGTCGAGCTTGCTGCAGCATTTCTGCTTGTAAATGATGCTGGCCTTGCGATTCTTGCAGCTCTTCTTGGGGTGCTGCTTTTGCTTCCTGCATTGTCTTAGGTTGCTGCATTGTTTTTGGCTCTTGTGGCATTCTCGGCGGCGCAGCACCGACAACTTGGTCGTACTTGTGCTTCCATTCGAATGCTTTTTCAGCCAGCACTTCGCAGTCGTGCTTGAGGCGGTCGCACGTCGCTGCAAAGTGGCTAATGATCGCGTCCTTCGCTTCGAGAGCGGCGACATGGTCGAGGATAAGCTGCTCTTTCTCGGCGAGCTGCGCCAGGAGCCCTGCAATAACGTGGCTGTCTTCCTTGGTCGGGCTATGGCTCGACGTGAACTTCATCGGCTTCTATACACTCTAGCTTGAGCATGATGTAATTCCAGTGGCACGGACCTCCTTGGCCATCTCAACTTGTTTCGTGACAGAGTTGAAATGGGAGCTTGTCGTGCCGCGCATGTATCGTGGAACTTCACCGTCTTGCGCGGGAGACCGAGGTGGCGTCGTTGTTGGCGTTGGCGGAGTTGTCGACGGTGTCGAGACGCATATCGAGGCAGTGCGCGTCAATCCAAGCTTTCCAGTTGAAGTCTTTCCAGGAGAAGTAGAGGAACTGCTGCGTCGTACCGTCGCGCGGGTGGGAAACGACTCGAAGCTCAAGGACATGATCAAACTCTCGCAGTTAGAGCGCTCGGGGCCTCGGACGTCCAGTCCAGCCCGGAAATAACTCAATTGATCGGTTTCAATCCATCGCCGCTGCGATATTTATAACCAGCGCCTCGCAAATGATTGCCAACTTTCACCATGACGCATGTGGTGCAACCGAGTTGTTTCATCGCCTTCCTTTGATCGATACTGCCTTGAGACTTTCTTGCAACTCCATTTCGACTGTGCATCGCGGGATCCAACTGAGATAGCTTCGACTACTGCAATCAATTTGGGATATATAGCCCCACGACGTCTCCGTGGTGATCAATTCTTCACTGAGAAAGTTCGTTTCCACGCACGCACCACGTTTAACGTCTTCCCCTCTTCCAGGTGGGTGTAAACTCTCCTCATCTTGGTTGTCATAGTCGATATTGCTCACTGCTGTAGATCAAACTGCTCGGATCAACGCCCACGGTTCTTCCAAGTCGACCAATAGTTCATAGAAACGCCGTTTCTTCTCCCCACTGACATTCATTGCTTGGAGCTTGTTATGTCGCCACAAGGGTTCCTTTGTCGTCTCGACAGTCAAGGAGACTATCGATCAGAGCCAGAGACGGCTGAGAGCCTCACGTTCGGTCGACCCTCGGGAGGATAGTCAGAGGGGACTTTTCACACAACTTCTGCCTTGAATAGATCGGCGCTTGGACTCTGCATATCCCCTTCAATCAAGACGGATCGTAGACTTCGTGCACTGATGTGACTGCAGTCAGGTCGTGATGTCTGATCTGTGAGGTCGAACTTTCGAAGCTGGACTTGAATTTCTCACTGACTATACAAATTTTCATATAAAATTTCGGCTCATTTTGAGATCTTCCAGTCGACGACGATGCGACTTGTCCTCGGCGCCGTTCTCTCGCTATTCGCGCTCTGTGCCGCCAGCAACCAACACAGTGTATGCATCGTAGGCTCTGGTGTCGGTGGCAGCTCCACGGCGTTCCGTCTCCGTCAGCTTTTGGAACAAGGCGGAGCAAAAGACACGACCGAGATCCACGTCTTTGAACAGAGCGGTATTGTAGGCGGGCGCGTGGCGGTCTTTGACCACCATGGACAGACGATTGAAGCAGGGGGAACAGTCTTCCTCACGAATAATCGTTACATGATGGAATATGCCGATCTTCTGGATTTACCACTGCGCAAGCCGGGCGATCTCCTTGCTGCGAACCCACAGATGGGCATCTTCAACGGCGAGGAAATCCTCTTTGAAACAAATGCGAATTCGTGGTATACGACGCTCAAACTGTTGTGGCGCTACGGTCCTTTCAGTCTCAACGCCTTCCAACGCATCGTCAAGCACTTGGTCGATCAGTTCAATCGCATCTACGACATTCAGCTCAAGGGCCACGCATTCACAGACCCCGTGGATCTCCTCCATGCTATCAGTACGTCCGAGCGCCTTCTCGAACTTGACGTGACATCCACATGTAGAGCTGTACGATCTGACACAGACCACACTCGAGCAAGTTCTCCTCAAGGGTGGTGTGAGTCCCAAGTTGATAAACGAGCTCATGGCTGGGATTACGCGCGTCAACTATGGCCAAAATACAACGATGACCGCTTTAGCCGGCGCCGTGGGGCTCGCGGGCAGCGGCGATGACTTGCGTACTGTCGTTGATGGCAATTTCCAAGTACACTCTCTCGACCTTGCTCATGTATCTTGCTCGTCGTGTAGGTGCCCAAGGGATTACTGAATCGCGCTAGAGCGGATGTGCATTTCAACACGACCGTCAAGGCCGTGCGCTCCGGGTTTACCGTCGACACGTCCAAGGGTGAGTTCACATGCACCGCCGTTGTGATCGCGACGCCGCTTGAGCTCACGGACATTGCGCTGCCCGTGGAAGTTCCCAAGCGTCCATTTCAAACGACGCACACGGCATTCGTGGAAGGCGTTCTGAATGGCGCCAAGTTTGGCGCCGCGTCGGCGTCGGACCTTCCTGGCGGTATCTTGACGATTGAATCGGAATCGCTCGTGTTCTCGTCCATGGGACTTCAGTACGACCGCCCGGGACGTCCTCCACTCTACAAAGTCTTCAGCCGGAAGCCGTGGACTGCCGACCTGGCCCAGGAATGGTTTGTCGACGGCAAGATCGTCCGACAGTTCCCATGGCGCGCCTACCCGACGTACAAAGCGCCAGAAATCATTCCCAAGTTCGAACTCGCGCCTGGGCTCTTCTACGTCAATGCGATTGAAAGCGCCGCGAGCGCCATGGAAATAAGCGCCGTCGGTGGCCGCAACGTCGCTCTGCTTGTCAAGACCTATCTGTCGAGCCAAGCTGTCGCAACAAAGACCGACTCGTCGTCTGAAAGCGCGGCAAGCAAAGACGAGCTCTAAGGAGGAAGATTGAAACGTGTGCGCTTAACATTAATGTCGCGATCGTCGATGCGCTGGACTCGTCGCCGCCGCCGACGACTGCCGTGAACTGAGCGCCTCGGCAAGTCGGCCTTCCAGCGCTTCAATGCGCGCTTCGTCCAAGTGGAGTTCCATCTCCAAGTGGCGGATCTTGGCTTGATACTGCCCTTCGAGCTCCTTGTACTCTTGCTGCGCTTGCTTGACGCTCGCCAAGTACATGGCTGTCTGCTCGGCGAGTTTCTCCTCGAGCTCTTCGACTTGCGCGGCGTAGAGCGCGACGTCCTGCTTGTACTTGGAGCTCGCTCTCGTCGCGACCGCTTGCTCGAGCTCGGCTTGGAGGAGTTCCTTCTCCATCTCGACGTCCTTGACGCGCTGTCGGAGTTGTTTGATCTCAGCGTGCGGACTCTTTGATTTGCCACTCGCGCCGTTGGGAGATCGCGCCTTGTCCTGCTTGGCGTTGCTCTTCTCCAGCACGTCGACGGTCTTCTGGAGCGGACTGTTCTCGTGGAGAATGGCTTCGATCGCATGGACTTCTGTCTTGTACTGCGCTTTCTCGGCTTGCAGCGTTGCAACCGCGGCCTCGAGCGCCGCGGCGTTAGCCTGCAATTCGCATACGACGGTCGTCTTGTCGTCTACAGCGCGCGTCAACGACGCGACTTGCGCTGCTAGCTCGGCTTCCAGAGCATGGACGCGTTTCTCGGACGACGCAGCGCTTTCTTGAGCTCGTTTCCACGCCGCGTCGATCTCGACGCACTTGTGAACGGCGTCGCGGCATGCTCGTTCAAACTCGTCGCGCTCTTGCGCCAACGTCTGCATCCTCTCGGCATCTTCCTCTGCTTTCTTTTCCAACTTGTCGATGCGCTTCTCGAGCCGACCGACTTCTTCGACGTAGCTATCGATGAGCTCTTCCTTGTCCTGCTCCATGATGGTCTGGAGCCGCGTCGAGCCGACTTGGACCATCGTCACGAGCTCCTGGAGGCTCATATTCTCCACCTTGGCCGTCGCAAGCTGCATCTCGAGCGCTCTCTGCGTCTGGAGGAGCTGTTGGATCTCCTCGAGGGACGTTTCCGCCTCGCTCTGGAGCAGTTGAATCGTCTGCTCCATCGTCGCGATCGTCTTGTCGAGCTCGGTTTGCTTGGCGTCCGCCGCCGCTTCCTGCGCCTGGAGCTGCTCGATCACAACCCGGAGCTTCTCCTCCCTCGATGGAAACTGCTTGACTTGCGCCGCCAAGTCGTGCGTGAGCTTTGTCGTCGCGTCGAGCCGCGCCTTGAAATCTGCCGCTGTGGCGCTTTGAGCTTCGAGCTGAGACTTCAACGCTGCAACTTCATCCGTGCTCTGCTTCAGCGCTTCGTGGAGCGTCTGCTTTTCCGCGTGGATCTCGAGCATGTCGTCGTCGATCGTGGCGCTCTTGCGCTCGACTTTGGCCAAGTTGTTGCGACTCGATGCGAGTTGCTCGTTGAGATCTTTGTTTTTCATCGCAATGCCGTCCATCTTGGCTTGCATCTCCTCCACTTGCGCTTCCAACTCGCGCTTCTCGTTGGAGATAGCTTGAATCTTCTCCTCAAGCTGCTCCCTGTCGCCACGCGCTTGCTGCTCCAAGTCGTCCATCTTTTCGAGCAATTCTCGGTTTTCCACCGCGAGATCGTCGACTTTGGCTCTCAGCGCTTGAACCTCTTCGTGCTTGGCTTGGGCTTCCTTGGCGTATGCTTCGATCGCGGCGAGATAGAGCTCCCTCTGCATTTCACCGAGCTGCTGCTGCTGCTGTTGTTTCTGCTTTGGACTGCTCGGCTGCCGCTCCGAAGCTGAGGCGGCGTCTCGAAGCTGCTGCACCGTGTCAATCATGAGGTTGAGCTGTTCCTGAAGAACGCCGACGACGAGCTCCTGCGACGCTGCGAACTGACGCTGCTCTTCCGTGGTTTCTTGCAGCCGAACGCATTCTTCCTGGAGCGCGGCATGCGCGACCGAGATATCCAACGTCTCGACATTCTCGATGGAGAAATTGTGCGCCGTCGCTTCTGCCAACTGGTCCTTGAGGCGCTTGATCTTCTCCTTCATGCGCGCTTTGGTCTCGTCGTGGTCGTCGAGCCGCGCTTGCGTTTCCCGCTGCGCTGTCTGGAGCGCGGCAAACCGCTCGGCCAGAAGCTGCTTGTCGAATCGCAACTTGGTCAGCGTCTGCTCTGCTCGATCGAGTTGGCCGTGCCAGTCTTCGCTCGTCATTCTCTCCGCGTCAAAGGCACGAGTGTCTTCCACTCGTTGCGCTTCGAGCTCTGCGACTCTCTCGAGCGCTTCGTCCGTCTCGGCACAATGCGCCTTGGCCAAATGCATCAGTTTGGCTTTCATGTCGACCAAGTCGCCTTCCCGAGCGGCGGCGAGCGCTTTGGCGTCGACGAGCGCTTGCTCCATCTTGGCAAAGCCATCCGCGTCCATGCCCTTGAGTCGCTCGTTGAGCCGCTTGAGCTCCTTCTGCAGCGCGTCGAGATGACTCTCGCAGCGCTCAAAGTTGGCTTCGTCTTCGTCGCCCTCAGGCACGGCGTGGATCTTGTAGTCCATCATGGAAGTTCCTCCGACGGCTTCCGCCGTGTGCGCGACGTCCTGCGCCAAGTACTGGATGCGTTTCTCCATCGCTCTCGACTTGGCTGCCGCGACTTTGCGCTGCTCGAGCAGTTTGTTGGCCGACGCAATCGCATCGTACTTTTGCTTCCACTCGATCGCCTTGGCCGCGAACGACTCGCAGTCGGCTTTGTACCGCGCGCACGCTTTGGCAAAGTCGGCATTCGCTGCTTCCTTCTTCTCCAGCGCATCTTCCAGCTCCCGCCTGGCCATCACCGCGTCGTCAAGCTGCAACTGAAGCTGGCCATTCCGTGTCACCGCGTCGTCGAGTTGACGCTGCAGCGACGACGTCTGCTGCGAAATGTGCTCGTTCAGCGTCGCCTGCATGTCCTGGACAGTCAAATGGATCGGACTCGGCGCCGCCACCGCTTGAGCTTTCTTTGGAGCTCCTCCTGTTGCTTTGGTTGGCGTCGCCTACGACGAAGACACAGCTCTCAACGCACGTCGATGGCGCGGCGCTTACATTGGATTTGGCGACAGATTGAACGACCGACGCCTTGGTCGTCTTCAAGTAGTGCGGCGTCGCTGGTTTGGCCTTGTCAGTCGTCGCTCGCGTTGTAGATTGAGGCGCTGGCGGTGGCGGCGTTGTCTTGATCGACTGTTGCTTTGACAGCGTTTTGTTGGCTTTGGGCGACGTGAACGACGACGCTGGAGAGCTGTTCAGTGTGGATTTCGTTGGAGATCGCCGCGGGGATCCTGTGCTCGTTGTCGGAGCTGGAATGCTCGTGCGTTTGGATTTGGCCGTCGGGCTCGTGGGCAGCCTCGAAGGCGGCGCTGACGACGGTCGCGTCGTCGCCCGCATGCTTTCCAACGAGGTTGTTTCGCCGTCGCTAAATCTGGTCTCCGAGCTATTTTAAGTCCCAGCGAGACTTTTCAACCTGCGTCATCATCGTCGCAAGCACTCGATGCACTGGCCATGGCTCCCCTTTCCCTGCTCGTTTGCTATCCCTCTTTCCCAGCGACTCCAATTCGACGGACGGCGGCGGCGACGACGACTCCAGCTGTCACCGCCGCGGCCCTCGTCGGAAAGAAAGTCAGCCGTCCGCTGCCGTCGTGTGTCGTTGACGAGTTTACGCTTGGAGATCTCCGTCGCCACACGCACGAGCATCATCCAGGATACAGCATTCTCAAGCAGCCGCATGATGCGGTCGACAATCCCGAAAAATCGACGACGGAGCGACTCTGGGTGAGAGCGCGCCGCGAAATCCACGTCGACTCGAGTAGATCAGCAGCTAGCTAGCTCCACATAACGATGCACTACATACGTTGCTACGTGCCAAGTTGATGCGCATGTCGTCGGGAGTCGTCAGTACGCTGCTGCTGGCAACTGTGGCATGTCGTTTGGGGTCTGATTGGACAGTCGAAAGATCGCCACAGGAGATTTGTGGCGTCCACCATGTCTTGGACTGAACGACTTGTTCTCCTCGCCACGCTCTTCACTGGAGCGCTCACGTGTCGTCGAATCCCTTCCTGGGATGCTTCCGATACCATGAATGCGCGGACACTCGTGGTGCCGCCACCGACGCCAGAGCAAATCGCAGAGATGGAAGCAATGCCGCGTTTTTTCGACTGGTGTGAGCAAGGCATGTGCACGTCGTCTTGGAATCAACACATCCCGACGTACTGTGGCTCGTGCTACGCTCACGGAGCGCTCGCATCCGCGAACGACCGTATCAAGATCATGCACTACAAGATGGGCTGGAAACGACCGGATGTGATGCTCGGCCGGCAGAGTTTCCTCAACTGCGCATACGGCCATGGACTCTCTCACGGATGCAAAGGAGGCGCTCCTGCCGACGTGTACGAGTTCATGAAGGTCTACGGTCTTCCCGACGAGACGTGTCTGCACTACAACGCGACAGACTACACCAAGTACTTGAACTCATCGAACGGCACGTGTCCTCCCGAGGGGTATTGCATCAAGTAGGATGAGATGCATCGTTCCGTGGAATGACTAACGATTGCACTGTTGTAGTTGCATGAAAACCCCCGCGAGTCCGACGATTCCAGTGTGCTTTCCAGTGACGAAGGTCGTGCGGTACCGCGCCAAGGCGTATTGGCGCCTCTCAGGCGAATATGCCATGATGAAAGAGCTCCTCAATGGGCCGATTACATGCGGCATGGCGGTGTCCGGCGGCTTTGTCGCCAATTACTCGGCGGGGATCTTCCACGACACGACAAATTTCACGTTCATGGACCACGACGTTGAAATCGTCGGGTGGGGAGAGCTTGATGGCGTCAAGTATTGGCATGTCCGCAATTCGTGGGGAACGTACGTCATGCTCGCCGCACATGGAGTGACTCCCTTTGCTTGTAGGTACTGGGGAGAGAACGGCTTTTTCAAAATTGTGCGGGGAGAAAACAATTTGGTCATCGAGAGCGACTGCCACGCGATGATCCCCGACGTAAGCGACGACGAGCTCATCTGGGATGAAGTCAAGCCAGCGTACGGCGGATCCGAGTTTGGGCTGCGGCCGTTTGACGATGCAAAGATCGCCACGCTCAAGCGACCTCTTGAAGACACGAGGGCAATTTCATGGAATTCCAGTCGTCTTCGTCGCCACGAACAACTCCATGCGCCGCCAGCACCGCCTGCCAACGTTGACATGCCCCAGCTGTCTCCTCGCACGGTGGTTGTCCCTCTTGTCGTGGCATGCTCGGCTGGAATTGCCATCGGCACATTCGCTGCCTTGCAGTATACCCAACGCTATGCACACTATCAACGCATCGACTGAGCATGTCGGCTGTAACCCTCTCAATGTATCTGCGTCTCCGTCCGTCAAGTATGCATTCGATGACATTTGAGAGCTATCGTCGGCGGCGACGACGGCGGCGGCGTGATCGCCATAGACAAAATGACGATGGTTTTCTCTCAACTTTCATCAACAAGTACCTCATTGCAATCGTGGCCACTCAATCAAGAGCTCTAGCCTAACGAGGAGGCGTAGAGAAGGCTCTCCAGGCTGCAGCGAGCATTCTACTTGACATGGTGGTGAGTATGTGGCCGCGCGCGGTCGGTCTGCCGTTGGTTTGTTTCTATGGTTGCGGATGTCATTGACACTTCAACATCGTACACTATTACAGTTTACGTTTTCGTACGTACAGCTTTCTTCATATAAAAAGTGTTTCAACTCGAACTCGTACGTACATGCCGTATGTACTTGAGAGATACTTCGAAAGATCCAAGGAATATTTGAACCGTCATTTCATCGACATCGAAAGAGTTTGCTATGATGGATCGTGGCGCGTACGACGAAGAGTATGCGCTAGATGACGGCGACGAGTACAGCAGCCTCCTGCAAGACTCAGGGCGTCAGACACCGCCGCATATCAACAGCTATTTCTCGCAAATGGAGCGCATGCAACGAGAGCGCAAGCTGCGCCGACAGATGCACCGCTACCTCGCCATGGTCTTTGGCGTCGTGGCGCTCAGTGGCTGGGCGTGGACTCAAAACTCACACGTTGAGCTAACAACGACGGCTGCAGCTCGACTAGAACGTGTGGATCATCGTCCAAGCTCAAGCTTTTGTGAATCCCGACAGTGCATTGATTTCATTCCAAGATCAAAGCTGGACGACACGTGCGAGGCGGCGATCGACCCACAACTATTCCACGTACGCTGGACGCCGTCGCTTCGTTTAATCGTTGGTCTTTTCGAGTAGGCATTGGCCAAATACGTGTTTGAAACGAGCTACACCACGCTGTGGTCTCGCGATCCAACTTTGCAATGCACCCAGCCCAAACTAGTCAACTATTCAGCCACCGCTGCCAGCATGAACGGCGTTTCATGTGCTCACTACGCCCAAGTCGTGGACATTGAAGCTGTCGGGCTCTTCACAGCTGACGGAGCAATTGAACGCGCGGTGGCAAAGTTGACATCCGTCGAGGCGACGTAAGCCCTCCTTGCTCATTCGAAATCTCACGAGGCCTAGAGAGCGACTCGACCCTGAAGTAGTTGCCATCGTCGCTCACGTCGGAGAGAAGTGGAGCCACTCAAACTTGATGGGCATCCCTGGTCTCATCAACCCAGCACACGACGAACGTAGCATTTGGCTCGTGCTGGAGTTACCAGTCGAGCTTGCACTCACGGAGCTGACTGTCGTGGTCAACACCAGCGTCGCCGACGTGTTGCTCAACACGACATTTGGTCTACCAGCAGATACAGGTCTTGTAGCACTCCGACTCGATCGTGAGCTGAATCAAGAGTGGCCTGCTGGTGAATACACCGCGATCGTCTCGCAAAAGTGGAAAGTTTCTTTCACAGTGCTGCCCAACGACAGCCGTGCCATAGCGGCTTCAATTCAGGACAAGTTTATCCTCGAGGTGACGACACCATCGGCCAACAAAACAGAGTTCGCCTCTGCTTGCTCGACGCTCACGAATTTGACGCAATATTGCGCCTGCCAAGCGTCTCACTCTCTGTAGAGCGATCTGAACCCGAGGAAAGCTAAGCTACATCGTACATGTCTTGCGTCAACTCTAGATAAAAGAGATTTTGTTGATTGTCTTGACGACAGCTATGTCAGATGGTCGTACCATCCTCGGCGGTACATCGTTGCGGCTATCACGCCAGCGACAGCTCCGATGGACGCCATAGCGATTCCAAACACGATTATTGTCAATTCGCGGCGCACATGCAGCGCATTGTAGAGCTTCTCCTCGACCAGTATTCCCTCGTGCTTGTCGAGCTTCTTGCTGCCCCATGAAATCTCACTCGTGTCTTCAAGAGGGTATTCCAGGTTTGCAATCTTTGCATCGTCAAAAGACCGCAAGCCAAACTCGGAGCCGCCGTACGCTGGTTTGATTTCATCCCAGATCAGCTCGTCGTCGCTCACGTCGGGAATCATCGCGTGGCAGTCGCTCTCGATGACCAAATTGTTTTCCCCCCGCACGATTCGAAAGAAGCCGTTCTCTCCCCAATACCTACAACACAATGAGAGGACTCCTGAGGTGAGCAAAGCGTACGTTCCCCAGGAATTGCGCACATGCCAATACTTGACGCCGTCGAGCTCGCCCCATCCGACAATTTCAACGTCATGGTCAACGACAGAGTAGTTGATGGTGTCGCGAAAGATCCCAGCCGAGTAATTGAAATCGAATTCGTTGGAGCACGCCATGCCGCACGTAATCGGTCCCTTCAGAAGTTCTTTCATCATGGCGTACTCGCCAGAGAAGCGCCAGTATGCCTTGGCACGGTAGCGAACTACCTTAGTCACTGGAAAGCACACAGGAGTCTCACTCGTTGGAGTTTTCATGCAGCTACAACGGTGGCAAAGGTCAGTAGGCAATTCTTTCCACGGACGTACTTGATGCAATATCCCTCGGGAGGACACTTGCCATTCGATGAATCAAGATATTTCGTGTGGTCCGTGGCGTTGTAATGCAGGCAAGTTTCGTCAGGAAGGCCATACACCCGCATGAACTCGTACACATCAGCAGGTTCACCACCTTTGCATCCTCGTGAAAGGCCGTGGCCTGGAGCACAATTGAGAAAACTCTGACGGCCTAGCATCACATCTGGTCGCTTCCAGCCCATCTTGTGATGCATAATCTTGATTCGGTCGTTTGCTGAAGCCAGCGCTCCATGAGCATAACATGATCCGCAGTAGATGGGCACATGCTGATTCCACGACGATGTGCACATACCTTGCTCACACCAGTCAAAATGCCGAGGCATGGCTTCCATCTCTTCTTTTTGGGCAGGTGTTGGTTGTAGCAATTCAAACTCTTTCGGGTGTGATCGCTCGCGGTGGCGCCACGTTCGAACGCATCCACGACCGTCAAATGTAGCCCATACAAATGCATTCATCACGAGGAGAAGACTCTCTCCACGCATTCTAAATCAACTTTTGCAATGAAGAACGAGGTTTGCCATCGTCTTCTTTCAATTGAAAGGTCAAGACTACTCGAAAATCAGTCAGATGCTGTCAGAATATTGGGCGAGTCGTTGTGAGAGAATGTTGCATTATGAAATCAATGGCTTCAACATTGATTATCCGGATAAGATATATATATCCGGATAATTGGCCAAAATCATGGATGAAGCCAACGACGACATCGTGGAGGTCGCGGACAAGCAGAGATTTCCGCTAGAAGGCGAGCCCGTGTGCGTCTTTTGTGGCAGATATGGCGAGTATATTTGTGACAAGACAGATGAAGACGTGTGTAGTGTGGAATGCCGCGACAAAGCCTTAGAACGCGCCGCGAATCGCGACCTCCAGAAAGAATTTGGAATCTCCGTCACTGGTGCGGGGCTCGAGTTACCACTTGCGACTGCATTCCGCAGCTTGAACCTACATGACGATCTATATTACAACATGCAAAAAGAAGGCTATCATCATCCGACTCCGGTGCAAATGCAAGTATTGCCATACGCTCTTCAACACCACAATGTAAGCTGTATCCCTACCTTCCACCATGTTCATGGGGCTCTAGTTGATCGTAACAGCACCTACCGGCACCGGGAAGACAATGGCGTATCTTATTCCACTTGTTGCGCTTGTGATGGAGCACCGTCTGGACGTGGAAGAGCATCGAATCCTCGGTCTTGTCCTGGCTCCGATTCGTGAACTCTGTGTGCAGCTTGAAGAACAAGCAAAAGTCCGTCCTCCGCTCTGTCATGTAGCACATTTCCTGATCTTCGCTTTCTAGACTCTTATGAAAGGCATCCCAAAGATGAAAACAGCTCTCTTGGTGGGTGGAGTGCCAATTCCAAATCAAGTAAGCTCACCAACGATGCTGCCCCTGACACTGTGTTTATAGCTCCATCGTCTCAACCAAGGTGTCCAGCTTGTCATTGCAACTCCAGGCCGTCTCCACGATCTTGTGACAGAGTACTCGGTCGATTTATCCCACACGCTTTGTTGTGTCTTGGATGAAGTCGACATGCTCCTGGAGAAAGACTTTGCTGGGATTGTCGTATCATTGCTCAAGTGTTTGCCCGACAACAAGCAATCCATCTTGGTCTCGGCCACAATAGACGACAAAGTACATGCTTTTGCTGCCAAAAACTTGCATCAACCCATCCTTATCTCCGTGGCTGACGCTCAAGCGGTCAATGTCCATCAAAGCGTCCACTACATGGTTCCTGAAGCAAGGAAACATCATTTGTTTCAACTCCTGCAAGATAAATGCTCCAACGTCGACATATCCATCGTAATTCCTATCGCGACAACTTAGCTCATGGTCACTAGATTGTCTTTGTAGCTTCAAAACAAGGCGCTGACATGTTGGCCAAAGCAATCGTCAAGAGCGCCAACGTATCAGCATTGTCCATCCACAGCGACAAGACACAGGTAAATTTATTTGACAACATTTTGCTGAATTTGGTAGAGCCAACGACTTGCTGCATTGAATGCATTCGTCGAAGGCACGGCGCAAGTTCTCGTATCAACGTTTCTCCTTGGCCGGGGCATGGATCTGCTGCAACTGGATGAAGTTGTCGTGTTCGATTTGCCGCCAACCGCTGCAGGTCTGTATCTGCGCTCTTCCATCCTGATGGAGCTCACTCTAGACTACATTCATTTGATCGGTCGTGCAGGAAGAAATGGCGCTCCAGGCGCCGCCACAGTCTACATTGGTGCTGAGAATGCAACGATCTTTGGAGAACTCATTCCAATTCTCCGCTCTGGTCAAGCATCCATACCGCATGAAATGCTCGAAGAGACGACACGCCAGAGAATCAAAGCATACGCCCAGCGCAAAATCCGCGTCCAAGACGAATCCAAGCGTGCATTCCACACTACAAAACAACACCTCACGCCAGCTCAACAGCAGAAAACTTGGCGGCAGTGGACAGAGAACGAACCCAAGCGCAAAGTTGTCGTCCTCGAGCAAGCTGAGACGCAGCATAAAAAGTTTAAATTCATAAAACCGTTAGAATAAATCCAAATGAAGACTCGAAACTATCACTAAGCGCATCACAGAAGGTCTGGAGTTAGTTGTGGGTAATGTTATCGATAATGCTACTGGCAACCCTATTGAAGCCGTGGATGATTACCTCTTGAAAAATTGTCAATCGACCGGGAGCCCTGACGCTCCAGGCTTCGGTACTCAACAGTTCACTTTGCCAAGGGTATGCCATGAACTCCATCCAGTGCAATTCTCTTCAACAAATGCAAGTCGATGCAGCCCCCACTCACGTACTCGACCACACCACTGGAACCCAAAAGCAGCGTGGGATGGATACAATATCAGAGGTAATCGAACACGGCCGAGCAATCTGGCAGCGAATAAGCTTTCCATTGATTGTCAGCATCAACATGGAAAGACTCATGGACGGTCCTCTCGCGTCCTCCGACCAGAAGTCGACATTGACGTCCGTCCATCAGTCCACATTGGTGAGACGATCGGAGAGACACTTGACATATGTGAAATTATTTTCAGCCAATCAAAGTCTATTTAACAGAAATTTTAAGCCAATCAAAATCGCTTAAATGTCAAAGTCACATTGCCGATCCTTCTCTCAAACTAAATATAATATTAAATTTAGCAATTTATTAATTATTATAGTAAATCTGGCTGGTATTAAGCTCATTTATGGGTGAAACACTTCATAGATGATTCAAAATATTTATTTATAGAGAATTCATATCTCAATCCGAGGGCAACTTGACAAACGACCGCACACTTCAATATAGGATGCTCCGAGACTTCATTGCCCGCTTGCCCGTCGTGGATCAGCACGTCCACAACGTCGTGGAAGGACCAGGAAATGTCCCTCTGCATCATATCTTGGCCGAGACGTCGGACGCGACTGTGTTCGAAGACCATGTGCCCAATACGCTTTGCTATCTTCGAACTCTTCAAGATCTAGCTGAGCTTTACGGCTGCACGCCAGACCAAGTCGAGTCTATCCGTCGCACGCTGCCTATCAACGAAATCACCAAGCTCTGCTACAAGAATGTACACGCTCTTCTCATTGATGATGGGTACACACCGTCCGGTCAAACGAACCAAACGGTGCAATGGCATGCCCAGCACGTTCCCGTCGCCAAGCGCATCTTCCGCATTGAAATCGAAGCGCTCAAGCTCTTGCAAGATTTATCAAACCCAGCCTACGATTCGATCTCTGGTGTGGCGGCTGCTGTTCGAGCCGCTGTCGCTGCTGACCGACATATCATCGTCGGCTTCAAGTCGATTTCGTGCTACCGCACTGGACTTGCAATTGACCGTACGTGATCTTTGACCATGCGGATGAATTAACTCGTTGACAATAGCCACGACTGACTTTGCTACCGTGGAGAAAGCCTACGCAGCTCTTCGCGAGGAAGTTCGAGGCCGCATTGCCAAGAGCCCGACGACTCAATTCCGCGAAACCAAGAAGACTCCCATCGAAAAGATCGTGATCGACTACTTGGTCGTACTCGCCCTTGAAATGGCAATTGAGTACGACATTCCATTGCAGTTCCACACTGGCTTTGGCGACACGGATATGCAGCTCAGCGATGGCAACCCAACGCACTTGAAAGCGATCTTGGACTTGGAAAAATTCCGCAAAGCCAAGATTGTCTTGGTACGTTCATTTTCAATCTTATCACCGCACGCTCATGGCGTCTAGTTGCACTCCTCCTACCCGTACTCCCGTGAAGCTGGCTATTTAGCATCGGTCTATCCCCAAGTCTATGTTGATGTGGGCTTGGCGATTCCCCGTCTTTCAGTCGATGGCATGTTGCAAGCGGTTGGTCAGCTCTTGGAACTTTGCCCGATTTCGTAAGTCGATTCTGCTGATGTTGGTGGCATGACGATGGACTAGGAAATTGCTCTTTTCGTCTGATGGAACTGTGTCGCCCGAGATGTGCTACATTGGCGTCAAGTGGTCCAAGTACGTCGTCACCGAGCTTTTGAATCGCAGCGTGGCCAACAAAGAGTTGACAGTCGACCAAGCGATCGACGCGGCGCGTAAAATCTTTTTTGAAAACGCTGTGGCCTTGTATCACTTGACGCCGCCTCAAATTTCGTTGTCAACGTCCATCTCGCCGCCTCTGGCAATCCCAGAGGGGGTTCAGCTGGTGCGACTAGTCTGGTGTGGCAATGATGGCTTGCTGCGAGCTAAATGCGTTCATGTGAATGCACTGGCTAAAGTCCAAGATAGCGGTGTTGCATTAACAAGCGCTGTGCAGGTTTTCCGCATCGATCTCAAGACTTTGCCAATACTGCATCTGTAGGGATTGATGGCGTTCGCCGACGTCTTGGTTCCCAACTGTGGCTTGACATCTTCCGAAGACATTTGGATGATCCCCGACTTGTCGACGCTCAAGTAAGACCCAGCCATCCCTCTAAAGATTGCTCCATGTTGGCGTAGGCAGCTTCCACACCATCCAAAACACGCGATGGCTCTCGTCCAGTTGCGGGATTTGAACGGCGAGACGACGTTGTGCCCGCGCAGTGCTGCCCAGTGCCAAATCGATCTGTTCAAAGAGTTTGTCTGACCTCCATCGACTCATATTTTACTCACAGCCTCGTAGATTGGGCTTGGACATCTTTTGCGGCTTTGAAAACGAGTTCAACCTGTACGACAGCAAGAATGAGCCAGTCGATGGAACTTCGTATTGCCAAACGTACGCGATGAACTTGGCGCCGAGTTTCTTGGACGACTTGGTCGAGTCAATCACAGCTATTGGAGCGCCATTGTGGCTCGTTCATCCCGAGGTATGCCATTGAGTTCTAGCTCGCGACTCAAGTTGCAATTAGGCGTGTATTGGGCAATTCGAACTAAGTTTGACGAAATTGCCTGCGCTCGAGGCTGCAGACATGCAGCTCTTCTTGCGAGAGATTATCAAAGGCGTTGCGGTCAAGCATGGCTACCAGCCTTGTTTCCTGCCCAAGCCATTTGAGATGCAAGCCGGCAATGGAGCGCATTTGCATCTGAGCTTGTGGAGGGGAGAGACAAACTTGACAAAAGATTTCCCGCCACTTGTCAAGCACTTCCTTGCTGGCATCTTGGCCCACTTGGATGGTATTTTGGCCATCACATGCACCACCGTCAACTCGTACGCACGTATGACACCAAGTTGCTGGTATCGTCCGTGGCAACCACCATCAAGAGAGCTGAGTGCGCTTCTAGGGCTGGCATTTACAGTTGCTGGGGCATTGACAACAAAGAAGCTGCCATTCGTCTGTGCACGTCTCCCGATGGCTACAGCAATGTTGAACTGAAGACAGTTGACCCAACAGCGACGCCTCATTTGGCCCTTGCAGTCGTCTTGGCTGCAGGTTTGGATGGTATTCGTCGAGAGCTCGAGCTGCCGCCAGTAAGACCCTTCTCGTGAAAAGATTGATGAAGCTTTCCTTTAGCCTGTTCACGGCGATCCTCACAACCTGAGCGATGATGAGAAAGTCAAAGGCCACGTGCGACGTTTGCCCAGTACACTTGGCGCTGCGTTGGATGCCTTTGAAGCTGACCAAGTATGCCTGTCGTGACGACGTCGTGATCCTGAATGCATTGTTGTAGGTCCTGGTGGATACCCTCGGTGCTCGTCAAGCCAAAGCCTACGTCGCCGTGAAGAGAGCGCATGTTGCTCAATTCCAAGCGGCGACAATTCCAGAATTCGTCCAGACATTCCGCACCAAGTTTTAATCGCGTGGCTTGTTCTAAGCATTGTTAATGTGACTTTTGGCATTGGAGTCTAAAAACCAGGAGTATACTAGTATAAGTTATAAAGTCAAGTCTAATATCGACGACCACCGCGGCCTCCACTGCCACGGCCTCGTCCAGCCCCACGGCCACCACCTCGGCCACCGCCACGACCGCCGCTGTAGCCATTGGAATAGCCACCGCCGCCGTTGTTGGCACGGACGGGGACTTCAGCCATGGGTGGCAATTGTTTTGGAATCGAGTACGGGCATGGGTATGAGCTGTCGGGCTTCTTAATGAGTTCTTCAATGACAGAGAGGCCAGCAGAGGGCAATTCAAAGCAAGCAGCCATTCCATCTTTCGTGAGCTGCATGTTCTTGATGCCAGCCGTGTATTGTTCAGGAATATCACGGTTGACGGCGTTCCACACATATCCCTTGGCTCGGATGGGGTTGGAGCTCTCAAACATGACGGTGACCATGTCAGGCGCACCAGAAAGAAGCGAGGCTTGGGCCACGGGGCGAGTATAGCCAGTGATGCACGCCAAAGCAGAAGCGAGGGCAGTGGCAGCACCGTGCTTTTCAATCAAAGCTTCAGCCGTAGGAAGGAAGAGGTCAAGCATATCTTCGTGGACAGTTTCAAGTTCGGCGCTGGCCGTCGCAGCAGATTGAGTGATCATATCGTCGACGTTCGGAGCACTCTTCATCGTAAACTTCTTCTTGATGTGGCGTTCAATGAGGATCAAGTTGTCCTTTTGCTTTGGCGTGAAAAGCGTAATACAGATACCCTTCTTGCCGGCACGGCCAGTACGACCCGATCGATGCACGTAGGTTTCAACGTCGGCGCGTCCAGATTGCTTGCGAGGTGGCTCTGAGTTAATGACGAGATCGACGTCCATGTCAAGACCGCGGGCAGCTACATCAGTCGCAATGAGTAGGCGAAGTTTGCCTTCGCGGAAAGCTTGCATCGTGGTTTCACGTTGTCCTTGAGCGATATCGCCGTGAAGAACTTGAGCATCTTGCTTGATATCGGGATTGACGGCAAGTTCATTGCAATCCTTCTTCGTTTCGGCAAAGATAATGGTACGCGACGACTTGGTTGTGTACATCGACAACAAGTTTGCCAAGAGTTGAGCGCGAGTTTGCCAGTGGCAAGGAATGGCAATGTGTTCGACATCCGTCGAGGCTTGGGCTTCGTTGTCCTTGACCAAGTTGACATATTCGCGGGATGCGCTCATGTATTCTTTAGCAACAGACTCAACCCACGCTGGAATCGTAGCCGAGAACAACAAGGTTTGGATGGAGTGCTCGCTGGTCTTGGCTGCTTGCATGGCTTGGAATACCTTTTGGATATCTTCACGGAAACCCATTTCAAGCATTGTATCAGCTTCGTCCAAGATGAAAAAGGAGCATTGGTGCAAGCGAAGCGTGCCGCGGTCCAAGTGGTCGCAGATACGTCCGGTCGTGCCCACGACAATATCGACGCCCTTGCTGAAATCGTTGTTTTGGGACTGATATGAGGCACCACCATAGATGCACGTGGTTGTCAAGCTAGGGCCAGTAAGTTCGAATTCTTGAGCAACTTGCTTGGCCAATTCGCGCGTTGGAGCCATACAAATGACTTTGGGTGGACGTCCACGGCCACGGCGAACACCTTCTTTCAAGAGGAGTTCGACCACAGGCAGCACAAAGGCGAGGGTTTTACCCATACCAGTGCGCGCACGGCCGATGAGATCTTTCTTGTCGTAAATTTTGTCGAACGTCATAGCTTGGATGGGGAATAGTGTGTTGATGCCGCGCTTTTCAAGGTTGGCAATTGTTTCGTCCGAGATGCGAAAGCTTGAGAGTGGCGGATTGTCATCACCAATCGTCGACACATTGTGTACTTTGGATTTCTTGGGAGCAGGTGGCTCCTCTTCGCTTTCAACAGTCGTTGTAGGCGAGGCAGCAGGCGCATCCGTGTCTTCTTCGTCTTCATCACGAGAACGCTTCTTGGCCTTCTTTTCCTTCTTCTCCCTCTTGATCTTTTCCTGCTTCACAGGTTCTTCCTCGCCAGCTTCATCCTCAGCGATGGCGTCTTTTTCCGTCTTGTCCTTCTTCTCCTTCTTGATCTTTTCCTTCTTTTCTTTCTTCATCGTCTTGTGGAGGTCTGTGCTCATGACGGTCGAAATTGAACACTGCGCTAATGATTGGTCTGCCGCCATTTTGATTGGTGATGCCAGCCTCTTTACCAATAAATATTATATTCATTTTCGCAGGATTGTCATCTATATCCACCTCTGATTGGTTAAATTAAGCGAATCAAAATTAAGTAAATCTATTACGGTAATTTAATTGGACCAAATCAACCAATTATAATAATTGATTTTGAATCTTTATTTTGCTTGGTTTAAAACAACCAATCAGACTTCAAGCTAAAATAAGATTAAATTTTGATTGGCTACTTTCGACCAATCAATATCCATTGTTGATTAGCTTAGATATCGTTAATGTTTGTCGAGCGACATGAGCGACGCTACGTATGTCATGATCATCTTGGGCTTCACTTCGACAATGTCTTCGTACGTCAGGAAGACCGTCGCGCCAATCTTTCGCGCGCAGGAGATGGCGTATTTGGCGTTGGCTTCCTTGTCTTCTTGGTTGATCGCGCGGAGGACGACCGAGTCCCAGTTCACAGCACGTGGCTCGACTGCGTAGACGAGATCCAGCAAGTAGACACCGTCTGACAACATGTTGTCTCGGAATTGAATCATCGGGCGCATCTTTTGCTTGCCCGCGGATTGAACTTTGGCATTCGCCCAGTCTATAATATCCTTGTCGTGTACATCTGAACCGAGCGATGTAATGAGTTTGATTGTGTTGTGTCTACAAGCTCCACATGAATATAAACTTGGACAGTGATGAACTTACCGCATCATTTGCCAAATGAGAGACAGCACGAGCTTCTTGTTGCCATCGGCAATATCAACACCACCGACGTTGACGAGAGAAAACTTGAGTTGTTTGCCGAGCACGACACAGTAGTTGCAGTTTTCCACCTTCTTAAACTTGTTGGCAGGCTGGATGTTGGCTTTTGTCCAAGCCACAACGCCAGGCTCCATCTTGTCCAAGAGCTTCAGAATCACGAGGCCATCCTTCAAGTCCGAGTACAAGTGATTCACATGCCTACAAGCTCAAATCAACACTATGGACAATGTCATCGAGACGTACACGTCACTCAATGCGAGCGAATTGATCCACATGCGGAAACAGCGCTCTTCGCGGCTGTCGCCCACGTCGTCGTCAAAAATATCTTTGAGCTCGGCGACATCGACAACGTCCAATGCAGGGCACGTGTTGAACAATTGGGCAACGAACCCGAGGTTGAGTTTCGTGTTACCCATTGTAATATCAGTCGGCTTGATGAAAGGATCGACGCCAATCTTTTCAGCGTTTCGAATGACATGTGCAGCGCGTTCGAGACCTGTGGGTTCGCGAGCCAAATCGCACTTGGACGCGGCAATGTGATGAAGTAGGACGCTGTAGGCAGTGGCGTCAGCAATGTCACGGCCAAAGTTCGCGATCTAAGGTAGACGTAATGAGAAAAACACGTGCAACGGCACTTCTACCCTCTTGTCGTGGTTCGCAGCAACCAAGTGGTAGTTGACCCAACGGAGTAGAATTTGATCTGGAGGAAGCTGCATGAAGTCTTCGAGAGTTTCGCCGTCAAAAAGAAGACGCACGAGCTCAGGATGGTTCTTCAAGTTGATGGTTGATGTAAGCTGGATCTTGATGAGCTGCCAGACGAGACCAAGCACAAGGATGGGCTTTCCTTCAAGCAAGTCGGACGTACCAATGTTGACAATCGAGCACCCAATCGACTTGGCGGCGTTGATAACCAAGTTCAAATTTTCCGTCTTCTCGTACAAGTTGAGCTTTGCCTTTATGTTGACAGCTCGCATATCTATCGTCTCTGGAACAGCCTACACACAGCAGAGTTAGCATCAACGCAATTGCGGTAGAGATTACCTGGTTGATAAGTTTGCAGAGCAAGATGCCATCCGTGACTGACGTAAAGAGCGCATCCGAGGCCGTATCCATGGGCAGATATGGCAATTGTGGATCCCCGGAGAGACAGTGGTTGATGTGCTCTGCAAAGGCAGCTTTTTCCTCTTCGGAGTACGAGTGCACACCACCGGTGGCACTGCGACTTTCATTGATCGTCAGGTGCTTTTGCACAATCGAGGCAAGGTGGGACGATGGCGTGCGTTGGACAGGAGGCGCTGGTACAGGAGCAGGAGGAGGTGCAGCTGCATGGCCATGTGCAGGAGGTGTAGGTGTGGCTTTGCGTGCACCGAATTTCGCAGCATTTTCAGCAACAGAATTTTTGCGCACTGGTTCTTCAACCACAACTGGCGTTGGAGGAGTTGGTGGCGTTGGCGGTGGAGGTCGTGCTGTGACAGCTGGTTTCTTCACAGGAGCTGGCGTTGGGACGCTGTTGCCTTTGTTAAAAGCAGCAGCCGCTGACGAGAACGACGATGGTTTTGGTGCATAGCTTGTAGTCTCTTGTACCGCGGGTGTCGTAGGGACAGTGAAAGTCGTGTTCCATCCACCCAAGGCGTGGGCGGAATCATTGTCAAACGTCGGACCGGTTGGGTGCACATTCACGGGCGGTAGATTTGGCACGGGGTGACGCAATTCGTAGAGCAGCGTGAGGAATTCTCGGAATTCAATCGTGCCGCTTTGATCCGTGTCGACGGATGCAATCAAATCGCGGATCAGTTCTGGCGACGGTTGTTCGCCCACGGACAAGAGTAAGCGGGACAATTCGTTCGCATCAATCGATCCATTTCCATCTGTGTCAAACTGCTTGAAGACGCGCTTCAGGTCTTGGATCTCCTTGGGCGTGAACTTTTGGAGGTACTCGGACGGCACAAGATACGACATGGCACGCACCTGATTATCCAAAATGTGCGTTGCGTCTCTCCCGTCCCCAAACGTATTTTCACTCAACTTTTGTATACTTATACAAATATCAAGTTGAATGTTGTCCTGGTCTCATCCGGATAATATTACATTTATCCGGAATTCGAATCCTCCCTGCTTGAGATTGAATGTTCAACTGGACACACTCAAAGCCAAACAGCGATGAACGACCGCGCACTCCGCGGAGGACAGGAAATATTCTTGAATGAGTAGGTAGGGAAGCTAGAGGGAGCCTTGTGCGTGGCGAGGAAGGTAATCCCAAGCAGATAGAAGCTTTTGCCGCGAACAACGACGTACATTCTGAAAATTGCAGAGCGGAATGAATGCGTCGCCTGTACGTTGGTGTATGACATTGTAGCCACAATCCAAGAATCCAAGGACGAGCACGACGTTCCTGCTAGCTTCGTCGCAAATGAAGTTGCCAATCTGCCATGAATCCCAGCTCACTTCAGCCTTCCATTGAAGTTAATGGAGATATCAAGGCGACATCTGGGTGATATACTCTTAACTGACGGTGGAAACGCGGTTAGACGCTATGGCGTAATGTTACCAACCTACACAAGAGCAAGTGTCCGAACGTGTAAATCGCCATAGGTAGTGTATTACTCGGTCGTCATCTCTTCAAGCGGCTCGTATTCACCAAGGATATAACGCAGTTGCAAACACTGCACGATTTCAGGCACCATGTCCGGCTGATCGCATTTGAATTTCGCTTCAAGCTGCATGGTCAAGCTATCCATGAGGAACGCACCCAGGAAATGCGCCAACGTCGTCGAGTGGATCGCATAAAAGTACACGGCACGAATGTGCTCGGCAGCCAAGCCATCCGTGATGACGTAAAAGCGACATGCGCTCAAATGATCCGATAAATGATCCACAGACGGCATCGATGGAATCCGACACAAGAAACCACCCGTGTATGGCAGCGAGTTCCAAAAGTACTTGAAGTCGCCGGCCGTCATGTAGATCGTGTTGGTCAATGGCGAATTCTCCACAGGCTCGAAGTGCGGATGGTTTGCTGCCGACGTCGGTGTCAACGGTGGTGGCGCTTCGACTGGTTCAGGTGGTCGGTCCCAGAATGTCTCGCCAGTCACAGAATTGCGAATATAAGGTCGGTTGTACGTGTCGTAGTAGCGCAGCCAAGTGGGTTGCTCGGCTGGAGATTCCGCCGCTGAGCTCTTGCTGCTTCTGCTGCTGCCGGAGCTGCTGCTGGAGCTTGAAGAATCACCATCACTTGTTTCATTGTCAGATGAAGACTCGCCTCCGTCGTCATCGTCGTCGTTAGCTGTCCAATTTCGAGGCAGGAGCTTGTAGACATCGTAGTCGCGATGGGCTTGCTCCATGACCCCAACGAATTTGTACACAACAAGACGAAGTAATGGCACCCAGCATTCGAGCACGACACACAGAAAAGTCGAGAGCGTCAGGACAGCCATGACACCTTCGTAAAAGCCAGAGCCATGATGAAACGCCGAATAGAGGACAAGTAGCAAGTAGCAACCACAGAAAACATCGATGGTTTTCAAAAACTGAAGCGTTTTCAGCCACGAATGGTCTTGGCCATACCCGACACCATGCCAGTGGATCAACGGACCTTGAAACGTGCCGAGCGAGACGAGCAGCTTCAAGCATTTCCATGCTGACACTTTCAAGTGGCTTAAGAAGAGAAAGACAGTCGACATGGTTGTGCCGCCTTTCAAGAGGAGCATATAATGGAGCGGAATCCCCAATGACGCTGAGCGGAACTGAGGATACATCGTGTACGAAGCACAAGACACCAAACCGAGTGCGAGGAGAGTCAAGCCGGCGACGACATGGATCCAAAGCAGAGCCACAACACGGAGCAGTGTATGGCGAGAGAGATCGGCTAGCGGTGGTAAATTAGTCGTCGGGAAGAAATACCCAATCTTTTGAAATGCCAAGCGTCGGAGCCTGCGCGCTGTAGCCACCGTCGGGTACTGCGTTGACATCTCGTGGGGATCGAGGAACCAGTAGATCGATATCGTAAGCCATGCTTTCATCGCAAGGCAGCAAGCCACCCAGAGACGACACAAGCTAGACACGTTGTACGAGAAGGTCGCATTGTAGCTCGCTTCTTCATGGCGGCAAAGCCAGACAATGTCCATGATAATGGCGAGAAGAAGTCCCGTTGTAAGGAGTTTCAGCTCAATCTAAAACAGATTTAATAAGCAGACGAGAGGTGAAAGTACTTTGTCGATCGACATGGAGAGCAAGACGGTTCCAATCGGAACGTTGTAGCGTGGCGACGGCGTCAAACTTTCCGAGAGGATGCCAAAGATAATCTACAGAGAGGCTATGCGTGAGCTAATCAAAGATCTCGTTGAGTCGCTGCTTACGAGAGCATAGGCAATAAACTCGTGGGTGTGAATGGCTCGCCAAGTGCGCCAGAGAATGAGGAGGAACTGCCACACCGAATGCGACGTCGCAGCAAGCACTTTGGCATGCTTCTTTATAGCTCGCCGCTGTCGCTGTTGAAACGTATGCTGTCGCTTGAATTTCAGCTTGACTGAGGCATCATGGATAGATAAGTCGAACTGCGGCAGCTCAGCAACTTCGTCTGGTGCATCGTTAACTGGAACAACCGCACCAGACTTTCCATGCAAGTCGTTCAATTCTTCAAAAGTATCGTCGACTTGATACCTTGCCGCCACGCCTTGCATGATTGTAGCATCGATGAGGCCACTGACGCCATCGCCGCCGGGCTTTGCTTTCTCTTCCTCCTCCATCATCGCAATAATCGCTGAAACGTCGCTGGTGTAACCGATTCAATGAAACGCTCAAACTGGTCAAATAAGTTGTCAACTATTCAGATATTTTGACCAAATATTTTGAATATTTTTTTCAAAGATGTTGTAATAACCAGCTCGAAGGCAAATCAAGTCCGTCTTTCCTTGCTAACGGCGACAAATACATCGCATTCACTATAGTGGCTCTTATATCAAGGAGTATTTTGCGTCATCACCAAGCGTTCCCTTATCATCCCCAGGGGAATAGTCTCTCTTATTTCATTGAAATTACAGCAAATTCATGGAAATCTGAATATTAATATTTCCAGTACAGTCATGGCTCGATTTAGTGAACCCTTCAACAATATAAAATATTACAGTTATCGTGTTCCACACGGGTAATGATTATGAAAGGTAATTTCTACTACCATTGTAGTGCCCATCGAAATGAGCCGTGAAGTTCACAACAACATCCAAAGCATTCAGTGAATTATTCATGACATCAACCAACAACCGCCAAATCTCAGTACCGTTTGGGTCATCTGCAATTCCCTTCGTGTGGCCATCGACGTCTGTGGTGTTCAAACGACTTGAATAAACTCTATATTATTATAACTTGTGGCATCTGACTGTATATTAATTTTAAACGTATATTCATTTTCAGTGGGTTCACTAAATCGAGCCATGACTGTATGTTTTTTACAAATATTTGAAGGGTTTATCGAAAACAGAGCCGTATATTAATACCATGCAGAGGTAATGAAGATATTCCTCTATGTTAGTTCCATGGAATGAAGAAGGCAAGCGCTCGATCACGATCACAGTCAGTGAAAACATCATAAATAAGTAAAAAAGATCAAAAATATTTGAATTTAATTATTGATTAATTTCCGAATTAATTCTATTTTTTGATTGGTGGATTCGAGGTTTGGAATTTCAAAATTCGAACTGTCCCATCGAGCGAAGATTGAAGAATTGTTGGTCTCGACGACGCCGTCGCTTGATGGTACGACGCTTCCTAAGCCTAGAATTCATCCATTAATGCGTAGTCTGCACGCGAAAACTTTCCACCTCAGATTCTCCAGCGTGTCGCCAAGGAAATCCGCCAACTCGTGACGAAGCCGCCGACAGGAATCAGATATTTACCACAGGAAGAAGAATCGCTGGCGGAGATCCATGTCGAACTCGTTGGTCCAGAAGACACGCCGTATGCTGGAGGTTTTTTCGAGATGAAGCTTGTCTTGACTGACGGCTTTCCAACCGTGCCGCCAAAAGGCCTCTTCCTCACCAAGATCTTTCATCCGAATGTTGCAACGAACGGCGACATTTGTGTCAACACACTAAAGCGCGATTGGAAAGCCGATCTCGACCTCTCCCACGTCCTACAAGTCATTCGATGCCTTCTTATCGTGCCATTTCCAGAATCCTCACTCAATGATGAAGCGGGCAAGCTCTTTATGGAATCCTACGACGAATACGCATCGCGAGCTCGTATTTTGACCAGCATCCATGCGTCCAAGCCGAAATTCGACTCCAAAGGCCATGGAACTACCAAGACAGACACTTCATCGTCCGGTACTCAGTCCTCCACATCAAATCTAAACCACAAACGGCCCCGGGTCGATGTCGCTGACGAGGTCACCGTCGTCAAGAAGAAACATGCCGTCAAGAAGAGCTTGAAGCGCTTGTAGCTCTGTTGATAAATATGCTCTTGTACACTTTACAAGTCACCTGGTGAAGGATTTGTCCGTCGAGGCGCGCCGCCAGCAAGACGACGCCGATGGGGAGGTTTTCTCTGCTGGTCTTGCTCGGACAATGCCTTGGAGACGAGCATGTTGCTGAGTTCATGGACGCCTTGGTTTCGCGTTGTGATGTGTTTGTACTGCTGGTCAAGTTTTTTCTGCGCCGTGGCAAACAACGCTCGACTCGCGACGTTCTCTTCTTGCATTTTCGCTTTCTCCTGGGCGAATTCATGTTTGAGTTGTCGGCCGTATGCTTCAAACTTGTCGACGAGCGCGCTGTAGGACGCCGCATCGAGCGTCGGTCTTTTCCGCTGCATGGGTGCTTCCTTTTGATGCAGAGCTTGCTGCTTGTCGAGGTGGTGGTGGTTGTCGTTGGTCAGGCGCAAGTCGACATTCAAACTCTTGGCATTGTGGGCAAGATTGTGCCGTTCCAAGAACGTCGCAATGAGCGGCGAGTTGCGAATGCTATACGTCGCTCGTTCGAGGCACTGGATGCGCTGGGAGACGACAGGAAGAGCTCGCGGCGCAGTCGATTGTGGCTTGGTGTCCTCATCGAGTTGGAGTTTGAGATTCTTCTGATGGTTTTGGATCTCAATGGCTTTGATCTTGTCGAGGCGTTCTGTGCGTCGGACGCGATTCCGCAGTGCTGGAAAGTCAGTCAATGCGGCGGATTTACGCTGCGACTGCAATGAAAGCTCCGGCAACCAGTGACTCCAAGTGATCCGAGCTGGTACAAACCCTCCAAACCTACAAGCTACGCATGAGCTAGCCACCATGGAGAGGGCGGCGCACCAAGAGTGGCAGATCTTGATGAGTTTGCGCTTCATGTTGTCGTCAAAGAGGTACCGTGAGATGGGGAATGCATCGTGCAAGGCAAGGAAGAGCAGTTGGGACATCGCATCGGGAAGCTTCTCCAAGACGCCTGAGGGGAAAGATAGTCACAAGAGCCCCCAGAGCGCCCTCGGACCTGAATCTCGCGTCGAGGGATGCATTTGCAAGCGAACAAAGAGCGCTGTGAAGTTGTCGGCGATGCGGTCGTAGAAATCCTGCTCAAGCTTGGTGTGTTTGCCAGTCTAGGCAGGAGTTGATTCCTTCTCTACGGGGAAGATGCAAGACAGCGCTCTACCTGGAATTCCGTCGACACGATGAACCAAAACATGTCTTTGATGATCGCTTCGAGCTCTGGCGCGGACTCAAAGATGTGCCGAAAGAGCTGGACGTTCTTGCGCCGTTCGTCGTAGTGGTTGTGGCAGACAATCTTCTCTTTGAGCAACGGGAGCTTGACAGTCCGCGGCAACTCGGTCGGCTCGTGCGTCGAGAAGCGAATTGTAATCTTTTGGACAGTCTGAGCGGAATGCTTGGCCCGGACGACCATGATCGTCCGCTGCGCTGCCTTTTGAATCAACGCGCGGTACTTGGACTTTGGTTCTGGATTCACTGGCGCATTCACGTCGTGGATCGCAAATTTCTTGAGCACGTTGGCAAAACCACGGTGGTCTGTCGTCGGTGGCGTCTGCGGCGCGAGCAGTGTCTCGGTAAGAAACGAGGCAGAGCGGCCCCATGGATGAAGGTTGGAAGGCGGCGTGGCTTCATCAGGGGCCGCTGCTACCTCCGCGGTCTCTGCACTCTCCTCAGGCTCTTCAGCAAGCTCTGTTGTCTCAGCTGTCTCTGACTCAACAGGCTCAACCAGCTCGCATTCCTGCACTTGGTCGTCCTTGAGTGGCTCGACTTTATTCATCGCCGTGGCAAATGGAGAGCTAAAAATAACAACCAAGTGACAAAGTCTTGATGGCATGACGTGGACGCAGGACATCAACTAGTTAAGTTATCAAATCGAGGCGACACTGACATCAATCGTTTGCGTGGCCGTCGTCGTGGCTTTCCGCCGCGTGAAGAGGTTCACAAACGCTTGGCTTAAGCTCTCAATCTTGTCGACTTTGGTCTTGTCGACACTGCCAGTCATGAACGGATGGTTCAGCACGCTGTCGATCGTCGGTCGTGCCTTGGGATCAATCGAGAGCATTTGTGCCAGCAGTGTAAGTGAATGGTCGTTGAATCGATGGCAGATTTCCCACGACTCGACGAGCTTGTGCAGACCATTCGCGGCCAAGTAGCGGTATCGACTATCCATGTCACTGGCGACTTCAAAGAGCGGCGCGCCTGATAGCATCATGAAGAGCATGATTCCCAAAGACCAAATGTCTGCTTTGAGCGGCGAGTATGGCTTGCCTGCGACGACTTCAGGAGCCATGTAGAACGGCTTCCCGACCACCTCGCAACGCGTCGACGAAGCTGGCGCTGCAAGTCCAAAATCACACAAATAACAGTGTACTTTTCCCTGATCGAGCAAGACGTTCTCGAGCGACAGATCGCGGTGGGCGAAGCCACAACCATGCATAAACTTGACGGCCTCGAAGATTTGGCGGCAGTAGCGATGTGCCACTGCTGGTGACAGCGCTTGGTCGGCTGTCGCGCTGAGCTTATCAAAGAGCTCGCCGCCGCCACAGTAGTCAAAGACGAAATGGTCCTTGCCATGCTCGATGAAATCGACGCGCAGGCGTACAATGTGGGCATGACCGCCGTGTGCATTGAGTGTTCGATGGACGTGCTTTTCAAACTTGATGTCTTCTTCGATGCGTCGAGTGCAGCCGGGCACATACCTCGACGTGGCCGCGAGAATGTCCATGCGCTTGATGGCCACCTTTTGGCCGGTCGCTTTGTCTGTCGCGAGCAAGACATCGCCGTAAAGCGCCTTGGCAACCACGCGGTCAATCGTATAGCGGTGCATGACCAAAGATAATCTCGACAGGCAAGAAACGTCACTGTGTTGATTGTCATTGTTGGTCGGATAACCTCTCACAATTAATAGATCTCATTCTAACGAATACCAGCGCGCTCCGATACGCGAATCAGGTACTGAAAAGTCCAACGACAGACCTCTTTAAATTAATAACAAGATCGAAGTTAAATTGACTATATTTTATTATTTAATTTATTATAATTTTAATTTTTACTATATAAAATTGCTTAGATATTATTATTTCATGTACTGCAAAGTGACCCCAGACGATCTCTGTCTTTTGAAACCGCCACAGGCTGGCCATGAAAAAGTTTGGCTCCCCTGCGCATGAGATGGAAAAGAAAGTGAGGAGGTGCGGCTCGTCTTTGCATAATAATGCTCTTCTTAGCGAGCTGCAAGTAGCCTCCGTGTCCTCGTGATTTCATCGTCGTTTTCGGGGAAAGCATACGTTTGGTAGAAAGGGTAACGGTGTCCTAACGTTCGCGTGCCAGACGTTGGCCACATCGTTATGATCAGCAGGTTCAGCTCGACGACGTGCTTGGACGGTTGTCGCTTTGTCCGGAGATTTCGTGTGCCTCCACCAGTCTCGCAAGTGTTCTTTCATTGCCGAGTTCTTCCACCGATCTATTTCATTCGGCAAACGAATTTCGGAATCTTTCCAAGCTGTCGACAGAGACACGAGGAGAAATTTGCGGTTAGTGAACGTTCGGTTCCTTTGAGCTATGTCGTCACTTTTTGCGCCCTGTCGTCATGAATCTTGGCAAGGAGTTCCTGAACGTCAATGGGATCATAGCCTGAGTGAACGACACGTTTGGGAGGATATGGGTGCCCCCCAGCCATTGTAGCAATTGACCAACAGGTGTCCATCGCGTCCAATTTCCTCCAAATTAGCCACGACAATAGCTAGTATGATGCAAGGCGATATAGCTAAAGTTTGGCCAAGTTAAAGCGTCCTGGCGCGATATGCTTGATTTGTAAAGAGTGGTTTCACAAAGGAATGATAAGGTAAGCTCACTTGCACTTCATTTTCCAGTCCATCTCGTGAATAAGTTACTTAAATATATGACAACATCTACGCGAGTGCGACAACCTTTCGAAACGAGCGACGGCAACCCAAAAACTTTGAAAGCGTCTTCCGCCAACTTCGGGTCGTCTTGGTGGCTTTCGTGACTTGGCCACCCACAAAGTCATGCTCCAACACATGATTGAGACTCATGCGCTTGGCAGGGTCAATGGTAAGCATGCCTTTCAACAATTTCATGGCTTGTGGGTTGAGTGTGATGCCCCACGACGCGACGAGCTTGCTCAGCCCATGCGTCTCCAAGAACTCAAATCGCTGGTCGCTTGGCTTGGCCATTTCAAAGAGAGGGACGCCCGTGAGCATAATAAATAGAATGATCCCGAGCGACCACACATCAGCCTTGGCAGGATCGTATACCTTGCCTTGGGCAACTTCTGGCGCCATGTAGAAAGCTTTGCCGACGGCTGCGGTTTGGCGAATCGAGATCGGTGCGGCGAGGCCAAAATCACATACGTGGCAAATATCGTCCGCATCGAGCAGGATATTCTCAAGCGACAGATCGCGGTGGGCAAAGCCACGGTGGTGCATGAAGGCAACGCCTTGGGTAATCTGGCTAAAGTATCTGCTGGCTATCGTTTCATCTAGCTTCATGGATCGGTCAACGATTTTGTACAGATCGCCGTTGACACAAAGATCCAAGACAAAATGTTCGTGTCCGTCTTCGACAAAGTCTTCGCGCATTGAGACAATATTGGCATGGCCGCCGTTGGCACTCAACGCGCGGTTGACTTGTTTCTCAAACGAAATATCTTCTGCAACGCGTCGTCCACCTCGAGATACTTTGGAGGCAGCACAGGCTTGGTTCATGCGCTTGATAGCGACTTGTTCGTGGGTCATTTTGTCAGTGCAAACCAGCACTTGGCCGTACAATGCGTCGGCGAGGACGCTCTCGATCTTGTATCGATCCATCATGTTGACGTCAAATGGAAAAGTGGCTGGGACGGGTCTCCTCTTGGTGGGTGGCCACAACATTTCCAAAAACATTTGAGCGATCGCATGATGTGGACATACCTCTATAATATTATATTGCCTTTGTAAACTTGATACAATTGGACTGGCTGGTAGTGAAATTTGGAATTCCACCGAACATTCGCTAATTATCGCCGAATTTCGAATAAAATTCGGGGTTTTATTGTGAATTTTGAAAATTTCCTGAACTTTTTTTGTATTTTGCAAACGCCGTGTACTCTTCTGGTGAATTTCTCGACTGGCCGACGTGGCTCTTCGTACCCATCGACGTCGTGTTCTTCCTGCAGGAGATTAGTACTAGTACTGCTTTAGTTCTTTTTTCAAAAGATTTTTCAACCCTGTACGCGAATTCCACGATGGTTCAGCCTTGATTCAGCTATACTAAACGAGCTACGGCCGCCTGAGAGCGACAGAGCTCGCTGACGACACGCTCGAGAAACAAGAGTCCATCAAGAGCCGGCTGGCTGGTTGGTCGGTCGTGAGATTGAAGAGAGCGATTTGTCAGCCACGCTGTTTGGCTCGGCAGGTTTGACCATCGTAATATGTTGGATGTCGCGGGTTGTTCGAACGACCAGCGATTTCGAGGCGACAAGGGGGGAGAGCTTGCAGGCTCTTGGACATGTTTTTGTACCACTGGGTTGCCCCCCAGTTGTTTTTCTTCCGAAGGCTGTCTGTTTGCGTGCACGATTGATAGGCGTAGACGAACAAGTACACGTGGAAGAAGCAAGATCAAAATAATTTAGCAGATTAAATCGCATGCCTAGTAGGCGGGGGCATCCACGATTTTACTAGACTTGAATCGAAACAACATTTTCATCGTGTGGCCAAAGCTCTTCTTGTCTTTCTTGGTCGGTTCGCCCCCGACACAAGGATGGTTGGCCACGTCGTTCATCGTCATACGCTCTTTGGGATTGACCACGAGCATGCGTTCCAAAAGGGTCATCACTTGGGCGTCAATCTCATGGTTCCATGCCTTGACCAGAGCGCGCAAACCCTTGACTTCCATAAAGTGGAAGCGGCTGTCAATGTCATTTGCCACGCCAAACAACGGCGCGCCAGTGACCATCATAAAGAGGACAATACCGAGCGACCAGACATCGGCTCGCTTGGGATCGTACAATGTGCCAGACACGACTTCAGGGGCCATGTAGAACGATTTGCCCACGGAGGCAGATTGGAGCGTGTCGGCTTCAGCGGCAAGGCCAAAATCACACACAAAGCATTGGCGCTTGGCGTCGAGGAGGACATTTTCAAGTGAGACGTCGCGGTGGGCGTAGCCTCGAGCATGCATGAAGCGAACACCAGCGAAGATCTGTCGAAAGTAGCCCAAGGTGGTGGGGACATCAAATCGACCGCAAGCATCAAGTTCATCGAAGAGCTCGCCACCAGGGCAGTAGTCCAAGACAAAGTGTTCGTAGCCAGCTTCTTGAAAGTCGTCGCGTAAGCGGAGGACATTGGCATGACCTCCTTTGGCACTCAATGCGCGGTGAACGTGCTTCTCCATTGCAATGTCTTCAGATACATGGCGGTTCGATCCGACGATGGTTTTCGAAGCGGCGGCGGCCATGTCCATGCGTTTGATCGCGACGAGGTCGCCCGTCACGGTATCTCTGCAGAGGAGAACTTGGCCATACAAGGCCGTCGCGAGTGGTTTCTCAGGCGTGTAGCGCTGCATGTGCGTCAAGGTAAAACGGAAAATGCGTCTTTGTGTCGCGAGCAACCCAGACTTGGTGGATTGTCGCGAGGATTGTCAATGACGGGCCGCCACATTTGTGCAGGTTTGCATTGACAAACTGGCATTCAACCGGTAGATTCAATGCACTCGATTTCATGTATATAATGCAATTTACTCACCATCACTGGCAATTTTGACCCTACATTCAATTTTCCAGTGGTGAGGTTTAAAAATGGTGAGACGTTTTAAATAAGTGATAAAAGCAATAAATTGATTGAAAACTGGTTGGAATGTCGAACCAAGACCACACAGCGGAAGACCCGACTCGCTCAAGAAAGCAGAGCGCAACCTCAAGACTCAAAGCGACTCTCGAACGCTGTGTCCCATCGTTTCTGCGTGCTCGCTTGGCGCGTGTGACGTCGTCGCTGGTTGCTCCTGTCGTTACGGTGGCGTACGTCTCTCATGGGAGATTTGTGTGGTCGAGAGAAGGTCGTCCCATGAGGGACTCGACTGTGTGTTGGTCTCGTTGGATTCGGTCACGATTCAGGACACTCGAAGAGAGCAGTGGAATTCTGAAATTGAAGCCGCTCGACATCGTCGCCTGGAACATCGCATGCAGGTCGCAATGACGACAATCAAACATCCTCTTGAAAGGTTGGACGCCCTCTCTGGCCACACGACGTTTGATGACGAGTTGAATCCACTACAACGTGGACGCGACGCATGCGCATGCCTCAAAGCAAAGAGAGAGACGTCAGTCCTACGACGTAGTATAACATCGACTCGGCATCTTTCGAGTCGGTCGATTGTAGCCATGCGGCATGTTTTCAATGACAACAAGTCAACAAATGTGAGGTCGTGGGACGCGGAAAGCACCACGACATGGTTTCCATGAGCTGCTCGTAGTCTCTCTACGCTCGAGGACATGAAAGTTGACGAGCCATCGTCCCACTGGAGCAACCTGGCGAGAAAAAAGTTCACAAGTTGACACACGACGCCCACTGTCGATGTCCTCCAGGCGACGTCGCTAGCTGACAAGTCTCTTCGCGACCTTTCTATCAGCACTGGTGGAAGCAACAAGTAAACAAAGATCAGAAGCAAGGACAGGAGCACGATGGGATTGAATAAATAACATGTTGGATCACTTTCTACTTTACAAGACGACGAGGGAAGGTTGACGACACGAATGGCTTTTGCCTTTGGTTTGGACGACGACGTCGTCATCGACACTGGTGGGCTCCATCTCGTCGAGTTTGGCATCGACGTCTTGGAGAAAAGGATGCTCGAGGACTTTCGCGAGAGGAATGCGCTTGGCGGGATCAATCTCGAGCATCTGACCAAGGAGCGACAGTGACTGCGCGTCAAAGCACTCTGCGATTTCCCAAGCTTGGACCAATTCGTCAAGGCCATTCGCTTTCAAGAAGGCAAAGCGGTTGTCGGCCTCGCTCGCGGTGTCAAACATCGGCGCCCCTGAAAGCATCATGAAGAGCATAATGCCGAGCGACCAGACGTCAGCCAGCGTTGCGTCGTACGAGAGGCCTGCCCAAACTTCAGGGGCCATATAGAACGGCTTGCCGACGATTTCAGTTCGTCGCGTGTCGACGTGCGCCGCGAGACCAAAGTCACAGATACGGCAGTTGTCGTCTGCATCGAGGAGAACGTTTTCGAGCGACAAGTCGCGATGGGCAAAGCCGAGTTTGTGCATGAAGGCAACGCCGCTTGCGATCTGGCGCATGTATCGTCGTGCCGAGTCGAGATCCAAATATCCTGTGGGGGAGTTCACAACCGCGTCGTAGAGTTCACCGTTCGGGCAGAGCTCAAAGACCAAATGGTCCCATCCGTCTTCGACAAACGATTCGTCGGCCGTGAGGAGGTGGTCGTGGCCGCCTTGCGCCTTGAGTTGTTCATGGACGAGCTTTTCAAACACCACGTCATCAGCAGCGACACGGTCGATAAGCGCGAGTGGCGCCGTCGACGATTGATCCATGCGCTTGATCGCGACGTCGCGGCCCGAGTTTTTATCGACACAGTGGAGGACATTGCCGTAGAGGGCATCGGCGAGGACGCGTTCGATGGTGTAGCGTTGCATGAGTAAGTACTTCCTGGTAAATTGTTTAATGCGATTCATATTCGACAGAGGCATTACATTTGTACCAGCTGCGGATCATAATGCTGGCGTGTGCTGGGGTCTCATGGTAGGTGCCACGTGGGATGTCGAGACGAATTTACAGTAGTGGCAAGGTTTGGAGACATTAGAATGTTGGTTTAACCTTGCAATTAGTATACTTGTATCTGGGCAAAAGGGCAAAGTCCAAGTGCAATGTTATGAATGTTGGTTTTATATGAAAGTTAATAAAACTCTTTTCTGTGCTGGGTAATACAGAATTCAATCAACCAGCACGTCATGTTCGTGTACTTGCACGTCGAGGCGAATATCACGGCACCGCTGTAGACATTTGTGACGATCTTTCGTGAAGGATCGACCTGCCGCACGGTCGTTCGTTCCACGCAACTTCGCGCAATTCTCTTGCGCATGATCGTGAGTGCATTCGGGTCTCACAAGGCTGTAACAGTCTCGCACCTGACTGATTTCGTCGGCCAGACCCGCATGGCGTCCGAGATTTCACCAAGCGAGTGATTTGAATCGCAGGAAATGATGCGCATCTATTGACACAAAGACAGATCTCTCGTCATTCACGTCTATACAATTGATTGCTTAAATACTCTAAATACTAGTCTCTATAGGTTGGGGGAATAGTTTGGAGGCTTGGGGGGTTCTTCTTCTCTACATCAACTCAAAAGAAGCCAAGTCAGCGATGTGCAAAGCTGCTTTGGCTGCCTTGAGATCTTCTGGGGATGCTTCTGGTTGCTGGAAGACGCTTTCGCCAGACACATAAGGGTGCTGGACAACTTCTTCAATCGTGGGGCGAAAGACAGGATCGATCGTGAGCAATTGTTCCACGAGCGACAAGCATTGCGGTTCAAACATGTCTTCCATTTCCCAAGATCGGATAAGCTCGCGGAGGCCATCGGTGTCGAGGAATCGAAAGCGAGAGTCGCGCGAGTCGGCGTATTCAACGAGTGGCGCGCCAGTGATGAGAATAAATAGCATAATGCCAAGCGACCAGACATCAGCGGCGGCGGCATCGTACGGCATGCCACTGACGACCTCAGGGGCCATGTAGAACGCCTTGCCGACGACTTGGGTGTGCTTGGTGTCCATCGCAGCGGCGAGGCCAAAGTCGCAGACGCGGCATGTGTCATTTTCGTCCAGGAGGACATTTTCAAGGCTCAAGTCGCGGTGCGCAAAGCCTTGGGAGTGAATATACGCGACGCCACGGACGATCTGTTGGAAATATCGTTGGGCGGTCTCGGCATCCATGCGTTGACTTGATTGCTGGTCGGCTGCGTCAAACAATTCGCCGCATGGGCAATAGTCAAAGACGAAATGTTCGACGCCATCTTGGACAAAGTCGTCGCGCATGGCGAGGACATTCGCGTGGCCGCCACCTGCCTGTAGAGCGCGATTGACATGCTTTTCAAACGAAATGTCTTCGCTCACTCGGCGCGGTAGGCCATCGACAACAACCTGAGCTGCTGCCGATTCAATGTTCATTCGCTTGATGGCGACGCGGTCGCCTGTGATCGTGTCTACGCACAGGACAACGTCGCCAAACAGAGCTTTCGAGAGCACTTTTTCAATCGTATATCGTTCCATCCACGTTGCTCGCAAATTGAAGAATGGAAATGAAACCAGCGCTGCGGTCGATGGACGTCACTCGTGACTGCCACCTGGCCATTACACCTGGCGTGCTACACACACCAAGATACATCCAACAAATCCAGTACGGACATTCGCAACCAATCACACTGGTTTTAATTACCTTAAATCCTGCTCACAATGTCAACAAATTCTCAAACGTGAGCTTTTTCTACGAGAAACCACAAGCTCTGACCATGATAGAGACTACAGCTTCAGCTTTATTCAGCTGGATGGAAAGATAGCGGCGAAATCGCCGTGGTAGAAAGAGTGATATATATGAATATGTACTTGGATAAGGAGAAAAGGTGCTCCAAGCCTGTTTATTCATGCTGACATGAGTTACACCGCGAAAAGTGCACTTAGCTGTTTCATTAAGTTAGATCCAGATGCGATGACCAGTTGCACGTCTCTCCTGCCGCAGCGACTCTCTCAATTGCGAGATCATCTTAAAGCCAGGAACGATCTCCAGCTCGTTCGTGGCTGGACGATTCTAGATTTGATGCAGCGGTTCAGTCGCGACGTTTGTAATTCCAACGTGCTTTGGGCTCTTTGCGCACAGGCACAGGTCGCTACATAGAGCTGTCCGTTCACAATCCCCCGCAGAGAGCTACAACAATGCCAAAATGCTACGACCCTACACACGCATCATCGCTGCTGTAGAGACCATCGACTAGACATGGATCGCAACGAACAGACTCACGCTCAAATATTCAGTCGCCGTGCGGGGGTGGGCGTGGCCAAGAGTCAGCAACAAAGATGCCCATGCCATCAGGAGAAACGAGCGACAAGAACCTACAGATGGAACCTACCTGCGGACTGCAACTAATGCAACGTGGCTTAAAATGTGTGCACTTGCACACATTTCGTACACACAAAATGCAAGTTGGAATGCAGTTGAAGTTCCTCGGTTGTCTTGACTCAAGGCAACCGAGAAAACGATTTCAGGCTTTGACAAGATCAAACTCTGATGCCAACGCCAGTACATTGAACTCTCTCACGACTTGAGCGATCTTCAAGCAGGTCGTGAGATCCAGCAGACTTGATAAAGCCATGCAATCGTACGGTTAGAGATGGCCAACCACACAGATTCGTACACGCGTTTAGATGTAGACACGTTTGACGGTGGAAAGAGTAAGGAAGGTTGCAACAATTCCAACGCTGTGATTGTTGTTGTGTTTTTGGGTGCTCCTGTTCCCCCATCGCCCCTCTGATGCTCTTGTAATCCACTGGATGCATCAGCGGATTTTGGCTGCGGACATGATGACACACCACATGACGCTTGAAAATTGTTTCAACTTGAATGCACCTAGATGCACAGGAAGAAGATGATAGAGGAGTAATGCTGGCAAGTGCATTATTTGTCCGAAAGATAGACTTGAAGATTACGACTCAGATGGTAAACCCTCTGCGTTGTTTGAGTTGTTGTGGGTCCCTCGAGCCAGAAGTCTCGCCCAACAACGTTATCGTCAAATGTTAAGGTCGCTGCCCGGAACATTCCCCCGTGGTAATTGCATGTTTTCAATCCTCTAAAAGGGCTCCAGAAGGTTCTGGTCGACCCTCAACAACGTTCACCACCACGTGGTTGAATTCTGTCCCAAGTACTAATCTTCCAACGAATTCCCCGAGTGAATCGTTATTCCCTTCGAGAACTGTGGCTGCCGACAGGGTCGGTTACTCTCCCGTGAACACCTCGGTGTCTAAACACTTCTCTAACTACGGCGCCATGAAGTCTCCACGAGGGGCATGAGTCGTCATGGCTTATTTAGCGGCACATTTTCCCAACGGTGTCGTAATAATATTCGCTTGCTTGGAGAGTTATGACTAACATGGCAGTCTCGCAGGGGATGTTGAGGGATTGACTTCCCCTCTCAAAGACAAGGACGACGTGATAGATCACAAATGTAAATAGTTTAAAATCAATAAATACGTGGCCAAGAAATGCTTGCGCTCACATGGTGTAGTCCGAGATTGGGCACTTTGCACTTTGACAAGTAACGAATGGATGAACGAGAATCGCCTTCACGCTCGGTCGCAATGCAGGATCGAAGTTGAGCATTTGCGTGAGCAATTGCAATGCATCTCCATTGACAGCATGGTCAAGACGCCAAGCTTCGACGAGTTTGCGGATGCCTTTGGCTTTCAGGAATTGAAAGCGGCTGTCCTTGTCGCTGGCGTGCTCGACGAGAGGCGAGCCAGTCAACATCATGAAAAGCATGATGCCAAGCGACCACACATCGGCTTTGACAGGGTCGTAAGTGCATCCAGCAGCGACTTCAGGGGCCATGTAGAATGCCTTGCCGACAACATCGTTGGGTCGAGCAGTCGTTGTCGTCGCGAGGCCAAAATCACATACAAAGCATTCGTCCTTGCCGTTGACGAGGACATTTTCAAGCGACAAGTCTCGATGGGCAAATCCACGTCCGTGCATGTAATGCACACCAAGGAGGATCTGTCGAAAGTAGCGGCGGGCGACTTCTAATTCCAGGCGTCGGCCGCTTGCCGAGTCGACAATATCAAAGAGTTCACCGCCGTCGCAGTAGTCCAGGACGAAGTGGTCGTATCCAGCTTCGACGAAGTCGTCGCGGAGGCGCAAGATGTTGGGATGGCCACCAAAGGCGCTGAGTGCATGATTGACCAGTTTTTCCGTCGCAATGTCTTCAAAGAGGACGTACGAACCGCCTCGAAAGAGTCGTCGTGAGGCCGCCGCGTCCAAGTTCATGCGTTTGATCGCGACGTTCTCGCCTGTGAGTGAATCCGTGCAGAGGAGCACTTGGCCATAGAGCGCATGGGCAATCGTCGCTTCCGTCGTGTATCGGTGCATGTTGCTCAGCACAAATCAAAATGTCGAATGAACAATCTTTCAAAGATTGGATTTCATCGATCCAACAACAAAACGCCTGACAATGCCGACGAGGACGCGCATCCACCAGGTGCGCGCATCAACCACGTCGAATGCACGTCATTGGAAAAATTCACAAAGTTAAATGTCACAATGGATAAAAGCGTTAGATTCGTACTTTAAACCTTGAACGAACCGACAATCCCGAGGCAGACATGCACATCGAATCAACCTACAGTACTCAGTTCGTAGCGAAGCGAATGCTCCATGGAATCGTGGCGCCAAGGCTTGGATCTTTCATGGAGCGATATCGGCTTGGAGAACTCTGGAACGCCTAGGCTAGTGAAGGCTATGAGCTCGGATCAACAGCGCTAGAACCTCGCCCGAGTTGTCGACCAGCAGTCAGTGGTGACAACAAAACGAGCGACGATCGGCAACTACGAAATCGAATCGTGAATGTGCATGCGTTTTTCACGGACAGAGTCAGTTTTTGTGGGCGAATGAAGGACATGGCAATGGCGGCACAATATTCCATGAATACAGAAAGTGCCAACAAGATACAACTCGTGCAGTCAAGTGTGCTCGGTCGAGACGGATATGAACAATTCATCACTCGGGACGTCTTTGCTCCAGTACGAACTCCATGCTTGCTAAGGCGTGAAGATGGAGATGATAGCGAGGACGACTCAATGTTCGTCAAAACGACGAGGAAGTTGTTCTTTTGCCCTTGGAAAGATGTGCCACGTAACCGGCGCTGCGCTCTCTTGCTAAAACTTTTAAGAGCTCGTTTATGGCTCAACTCAAATGAAGAGTATGAAAAGTTAAGGCTCCATGAAGCTCTCAACTTTAAAGTCACTTTGCAAAGTGCACTTTGCATTTTGAAATTGATGCTGAACCCTCGTTGCAGGAATCGCACGTTCGTGCAGCCAACTTTAGATTTTGAAAAAGTTGAAAATGCATTTCCATCAGATTGAAAATGTTTTGACAGTGACCGTGAAGTGATTTTACCACTTTTCAAAGTGGCGTCGTTGGTTTATGCAGTGTTCTCGACCGAGCACAGTCGTTGCTGTTGCGATGGAATGAGCCAAGTTGAATGTTTTGACGCTCTCAGTGCCTGAATTGCCATACAATGCGATGCACGATATATTCCTTCGCTCTTGTCAAAGTTAGTTCGATCACAGGCACGGACGACAAGGCCGAGCTACGATCTTGTGCCCGCTGCAGTCTCAAAGCACATTAGCACAAGACGGTCGTCTTGTTTCAATACAAGATGGGTTGCTCCACGTTCAAATAGCACCACCACGGGAGTCACTGACGCATGCTGCTTGAAAGCAAATGCATAGTCGATTCAGAATGGACAGGTTTCCTTCACTTCAGTGGTCATCCATGCTTGACGAGACCGCACTGCCGAGAAAGAACAGAAATGCTTTTGATTCATGGATTTCACAAGCATTGGCTTGGTCATACCGCCGTCCACGGGTACGACTAATTATAATTAATGTGATAAATAACTTGCTGGACAAAAGAGAAGTTCTACCAGTTGTACCCAATAAAAATTATTCTATTCGTTCATGCGTCGTAATTCTTAGCCACGGGAATATTCGTCCATGTTAATAGCACATGTTGTCGCGGTAATTCTTGTCGATCTACCGATATTGAGCAATCACGCAGTGGGGTGATCGAACACCCACGTCTCAGCTAACGACCCTAATAACGATGGGCTTACGAATACCACCATCCCATCGTTGTGTTCGCAATCCCGCACTCTCTCATCAAACCATGTTCATCGTCGCATGAACTTTCAACAACACAATCAAGGGCTGTCATTGGGGCTTGGCCCCCCCCCTGACAGCCCTGGACTGTCAAGCCCCCCTTGGGCTGGTTGACAATCGACTCCGTTGGACAATTGAAAGCGCATCCAGCAAATATACCTCGCTGACGTTAGAGTCCACGGCAGCAATCAAGTGGAGAATTGTCTATCGGCATCTCCTGCGCTCGACCAATTCGTTGTTGACGCGGTCCATCACAATACCTGACCGTCCAAAAACCTCTATGATATAATATTCGAACTGAATGTTGTTGGAATTAAATAATTACACTTAACATTTGTATGTAAATGTATTAAATTTTCACTTCGGGTGTGCAATGTGAATTCAGAGCGTGACCTCTCGAATGATATTATTGAACGCTACTCCATATAAATTTCGAGATAATTTAATACAGTGGATTGTGCCAACCTCTGAAAAATGATATTGCACCTTGAGATGTGGACTTTGGGTTCCATACAAACCGCAATAGACTGGACAACCAGGAGGTTGGCTACCACGAATTTATGCCTCGTCACGTCGGGAGTGGTCTCTCCGTCGAGCCAGGTGGCCAGTCCACCACATTGTCGCCTAGAACGAGTCTGGCCAGCTTGGTTTCGGGATTGGCTGACCATTTCTGTGTGCTAATGAGCGTGGCCCTTGGGACCTGACAGGCCATTTCACAAAGATCTCGATGCTGCGCCGCAACAACGCTTGCCTGAACCTCGCCGCGTTGGACCGCGAGTACGAAGAAGCCAGCGACAGCACACCGTCGATGGTTCCTCCCAAGAAGCGCATGTCAGATCCGAGTTTAACCCCACACGACTGCAACCCGAGAGAATTGAAGTATGTCGCCCCGACCGACATCAAGCGCACTGCGCCCATGGCAATTCCCGATACGAAACCTCGACCGCTCCATCCATGCTTTAGCCAAGATGCCACGAGCCGCCGCCTCTATTTGTAGTCCAGTGTCCTTGCTCATATTTATACTTCATCCTATTTGTGTACACTACAGACAGGCGTCCGCAATAGTTGACAGCCACGCGCAGTCCACATCCTGGAAAGCTGGCCCGTGGCATCAATGGAGCTCAATGGAGCTATCTCCTTGGTTGGTGCTAGTGCATCAGTTGAATTCACCATCAGTCCACATCCATAAAATTGCAAGTGGAGCCCAAGGAGCTGGGTCTGAGAGTTCCTTGTCCTTTGGGCTGCAACGGATGCGCCGATTCGATGTTGCAACGGACTATCATCTTGCGCTTCGAAAAAGAAGACAAGCTTCCTTTTGCTTTCGATGTGATGTCGTTCATGAGGATGGAGAGATGGAGAATGGTTAATTTAGTTAAATAGTTCACGCTAGAACTCTAATGCTGAACGACCGTCGTCGGCTCGAGCGCTGTCCACGGCATGTAGACCATGCGATTGAAATACCCTGCAAGTCCAGACGAAGCCACTGCGCCGACAACATTCGTCATAAACGACTCGAGCAGTGTTTCGCCTGATTTCGATGGTACGACAATCGCTGGATGCGCTAGCACCGTAGCTAACGACGGGCGGTAATGTGGGTCCAGAGAAAGCATGTCGCTCAGAAGTGCCATGCAGTTCTCGTCAACGAGGTTGGTGTCGATGATGGCAGCAAGGCCTTGGGCTTGAAAGAGCACAAAGCGAGGGTCAGTCGTCGCAGCCAAGTCGAAGAGCGGTCGACCAGTGAGCATTTCAAAGAGGAGGATGCCAAGCGACCACACATCGGCCTTGCAACCGTCGTAGGTCTTGCCGGCGACGACTTCGGGGGCCATATAGAAAGCCTTGCCGACCCTCGACGTGTGCGAGGTCGACGTTGTGCAAGCGACCCCAAAATCAATCACTTGACACACGTCCGAGGCATCGAGTAGAACGTTTTCCAAGGACAAGTCGCGGTGAGCAAAGCCGAGATTGTGGAGGTGCTGCACGGCCGAGACGATATCTCGAAAGTAGTTCATGGCTATGTCGCGGGTGAAACGGTCGTGCGCACGGAGGAGATCGAGGAGGTCACCGCCTGCGCAGTAGTCGTAGACAAAGTGGAGGCAGTCGTCTTCAACAAAGTCTCGCTGCATGTGTAGAATATTCCGGTGTCCGCCAGCGGCTCGGACGGCGTAATGGACATGGGCTTCAAAGTCGACATCTTCCGGGACGTGTCGTTTCTCGAGTAGAGACTTGTGTTCCTGTGCAGCCGCGAGGTTCATTCGTTTGATGGCGACGCGGGCGCCAGTCTGGCGATCGTGGCAGAGCAGAACGTCTCCATAGAGCGCCGTCGCCAGAATCCGTTGTACGCGATATCTCTCCATGGACTCGAGAAATGAAAATTGAACGTTCTGGCAGTTCGATTTCTTCTGGGGATCATCCCGTGCATGTTGTCACAATGCAAAAATTACATACAATCTTCATGTTAAGCTCGAATTTCGAAGGTTACAAGACCTCATTGGAAAACGCTTGAAACGACGGGCAGCCATGACTGCCTCGCTCCTTGCCGATCGCCCCCGTCGAGCTCTCTCTCTGCTCTTTCTCGAGGAAGCAAGCATGTTGCGTGGGGGACAGCCCCATCTGTCTGTTTTTGTGTTCGTTCATTGAAGGCAGAGAGGCAACCTTTCGCCAATCGTCGCGGAGATTCAGCCATTGGGTCCAATCAAATGGAGCGCTACTGTAAGAGCAAGGAGTGTGTCACTGCCACGTCAAACGCTTCATCTCATCCTTGGAGGTTGGATTTCAGCGCTTCCATCTCATTCTCTCACTCATTGACTCCGTGCCAAGCAATGCAAACTCGACTTTCTATCGCATACAACTCCAGATGACGCGCCATGAGCATGCAGTCTATTGTTCGAGGCCAAAAATGTATACTGTAGACTTGGCGCTTTAGACCGCAGCTAAGAGTTAGCCAAGCATAGAATACTTCAATAAATTCTCCACGCTGTGAGTGAACTAAGCGAGAGAATATTGTGAACTGAATAGCCCAAACGATCCTGTAATCCGTCTTTGGACGATTACTTCTGCTTGGGGCTGAACTTATTTCCCATTCCGAAGTCTGAAGACACTGCAGCCGTCGGCTCGTCTTGGATGGCTAGACTCCTTGTGCCTTCGGCGATCTCGTCCCGAGGAGTTTCAACCGTGAGATGTTATTTTTGGTCAACCTTCGAGGAATGTCACAGTGTGGTTTCCACACCCAAGCTCGGCGGTACGCGTGGTTGGCTCAAAATAGACGGCAATGCTCGTAATGACATCCATCTTGGTGGATTGTTTACTGGATTTGCATGACAAGAGAGCGGTGGGTTTACTGGATTTCCAACAGAGTCCATGACGTGATGGCCGTGAGCTTTTCTTGCAAACAAAGAACGAAGTGACTCGAGTGTTCAGCAATAGATCCAACAACTTCAACTCATGGAACGTCGGGATCAATTTGCATCCTGGATGCACCCGACAGCAAAAGGACGCAGCCTTCGTTCTCTGAATGAGCGCTGAGTCTTTCTTTGCGCACCCTGTGGTAACCGCTCCACCTCCATCATGATCAGGCCATGGCTGCCTCCACCTTTCCAAGTTGGAGAACCAGTTGAAGCTGCTAGAAGCAGTCTGAGCTTGCTCCTCATCGAACACTGATCATTGCGCAAGCAAGTTCCGTTGATCAAACGTGCCGCGCATAGGTGTAACTACCATGCTCCAATTTACTGCAGTCATATTTGTATCCATTACAGAGCGACTTGGTGCACCAAATGTTTGTAGTAATATGGAGCAAACACTGGCATCCCCATATTCTGGTTTCTGATGGACATTTCAACTGTGTGAGAATCAGGGAGGAGGTGCTGGCGATTGTCGCCGCCGTATCAGACGCTCCACAGGTTGATGTCTCTGTCGATTTGGCCGTGGCGAAATGCCGTGTGGCTATAACACCGCGTCAGCTGCCATTGGACCAACGCGTTTCTGTAGCGAAAAAAATTGACTCCCATGGTCAACATTGCGTTCATTCTTGCAATTGCTAGTTCATGGAGAAATATACGATCAACAAGTCGATCGCGGCAGCTCTTTACGGCCAAGTTTTACTTGGTCGTGACAAGCGCACTGGTATATGTGTCGCGATCAAGAAGATCAGTCTCGCGGCGGCGACGTCGCACACAGCTCTTCGCAATGGCTACACGCGCATATTTGAAGACATCGAAGTCGAGAAACACACGAACCGCCTCTTCTCTGCCCGTGGTGGCCATCCTCATATTGTGCGAATGCGCGAAGACTTTGTCCAAGACGGATTTATCTATCTCGTGTTTGACTACTGTGCCGGTGGCGATCTCTTTGACGCCCTCGAGCGCACTCATTTCCCAGCACATGCAGCCAAACGATACTTTTATCAAATCGCACATGCTGTTGCGTTCATGCACGCGAGGGGAATCGCCCACCGCGACCTGTCGCTCGAAAATGTGTTGCTCCACGAAGATGATTGCTACGTGTGCGATTTCGGTGTGGCAGCGCCAGCAGCTTTACAGACCAACGACTCAGTCGGCAAGCGTTTCTACATGGCTCCTGAAGTGGTCAAAGGTGTCTTGTACGATCCAACAAAGGCTGATGTTTGGTCGCTGGGCATCATGCTCGTTTTGATGCTGACGGGATCGCCACTTTGTCAGCGAGCAACGTCTCGAGACTGTCGTTATGCGTACATGAAGGCCAAGGGATTGCGACAGCTCTTTTCGTCGTGGTCTGTTCATTTGGAGCCCCAAGCTTTGGACTTGCTTGAGCGCATGCTAAAGATTGATTCCGCTGAGCGTCTGACGCTCAACCAAGTGTTATCGCATGAATATCTGCGTGACCAAGTGGCTCCGACCAAGTGCATTGACTTTCAACCAGACGACCAAGCCGGTGCAAAGGAGGCCAAAGTGTTTTCCTTCCTCAATCGTTTCTTCAAACGCCAAGTTGTCGACAGCTCCTCGGCGTAGTCATATCACTGTTGGATGTTATTTATAACTCGAAATTCTTGTGTTTCATTGCCTCAACAGACCACTGCGATGCATCAGTCGATCGTGTTGGAGTTCGATCATTTCCCAAATTATATCAGCTCCACACCCTCATCACAATGCAAGGACGTCGACAGCTATCAACCCCAACGATGCCAATGGTTGGAAATCTACAACCTCAAGTCATTTCACGTCTACATCAGTGCCCAAGCAACACCATTTACTTCTCACCAAGAAGCAGCACAGATCATATCCCTTGTCGTTTGCTGAGCCTCCTGGGTGAAATACTTCAGCAGTTTGTTATCTGCAGCAGTCTAGTCGATGCAACTCGGACACTTTATCAGCTGTGTACAGCTAACAGCATATATGACTCAGTAGTTGGAGCCTCTCCAATAAATTGCTTCGCCATTGATCGGGTTCGTCACTTCGCGTAGTTCAACCGAGGGCATGGATTCAAACAGAATGACGCGTGATCACATGACCATAACTCGACATAATGCGTGGGATGCTGTCCCATGCGATGTCAACACAAGCTGACGCGGTTCACAAGTTCCTGAACAAAAACACGGCGAGCGACCTCAATTTTCTCCACGGATCCTCAAGATCGAGCTGACGGTACCACGCAAACGACCTGACTTTTCACGACTTGAAGATGGGAAAAGATTGCAATTTCTGGCCAGGCCGAATTGAGCAATCCATCCGAGCAAAGAAATGCGCATCGACTCGAGTTTACCTCTATCCAATCTCTTCAGGCGGCTGTAGATGTCCAATTCATTTCCAAAGGCAATTTCGTACCAAATTGTGTGCAGAGTGCACTTTCTCGCACCCAAAAGTTTGGTCTGTCATCATGAGTCAAGTCGATTTGGTGCATTTTTTTGCAACCAACGACGAACCGTGGCACAGTCGACCTTGTCTTTGTATCCAACCGTGGCGCCGAGCAGAAACACGCAATGCGTTGCGGTATGGCCAGCCACGTGGGTCACGTATGTAGCATTTCCACTCCTGTCGCAGCAAAGCCAAGCTAGCCCGTCTAAACGCTGGCTTTATGGCTGCTAACCCACGACACCAAGGTCGCCACTTGAAGAGTTTCATCGGCGCGTTGGAAAGCTGAGGAAGGACGCTCTCAATTGCATTGCTCAGGAGCTTCAAGGAGAAAAGAGGTGGCGACCATATTTTCATGAATCTTGCAACTTGACCTGGTTAATTTTGTCGTGAGAATGGAATTGTGTAATTTGAGATGCGGGACGAGAAAAGTGCGAGAGTCGTCGGACGATTTTTTCATTCACTGGAACAGTGATCCTACAGTATACGGCTGGGTTTATGGAAACGACGGGCGATTCCCCATGCTTCTAATGCAAAGCAAAGGCAAAAGGAAGCCGCCAGCGTATCCTGCAAAGGAATCTGCAGGTGGCGAAATCGCAGCAGCTATCAAGCTCTCCATAGAGAGAGAGAGCCACAACCAGCTACGTGAGCTCACTCATCGCACGCACAGTACTTTTTTGATATTCAACTTGCAGATGGATGCTCATTTCCCATCTCAATTCATCGACTGGTTACGTCAGTTGTGTCTGTCGAGTCAACACTGGACGCTCAAAGAGGTGGAGATTCACTCGGTGTTGTTTTTTGCTTCGCTCCTCCACGACAGTGGTCATATCTTGTTGCCATTTACCAAAGTACCTCACGATGGAGAGGTACCAAGTCGTTCGCAAGATTGCTGACGCTCTCTATGGACAATTGTGGCTCGCCCGAGACACAGACACGGACGACTTGGTCGCCATCAAACGCGTGCACATTCGAGCTGCGAAAGCTCACACGGCCGTCCGTGGCAACACGGGCCGAGTCGCCGAAGACATTGACGTCGAGAAGCATGTCCACGAATTGCTCACGGAAGGCGACGGCCATCCAAATATCCTCCGCCTGCGGACGACGTTTGTTCAAGGTGACTACGATCACTTTGTCATGGACTATTGCTCTGGAGGTGATCTCTACGACAAAACCAACGACGGACCCTTGTCCAACGACCTCGCTGCCCTGTACTTTAGTCAAATCGTCTCGGCCGTCGGCTACATGCACGCCAAGGGCATTGCTCACCGCGATCTCTCGCTCGAGAACATCCTTGTCCATAATGGAGTGTGCTACTTGTGCGACTTTGGTCTCGCCACGCAAGTCCAGTCGAGCTGCAGGGACCGCGTGGGCAAATCCGTCTACATGGCCCCGGAAGTCTATCAAGGCAAAGCATACGACCCCAAGAAAGCCGATGTGTGGTCCCTCGGCATCGTCTTGTTCATGCTCTTGACTGGCGTTCCCTTGTGTCTAGCCGCAATGCAGTCAGACTCGCGATACTCTTACTTCACAGCGTACGGTCTTCGCGATCTTCTCAAGTCATGGAATATGCACTTGGACTGCGCTGCCTTGGATTTACTCGAGCGCATGCTCGTCGTGCAGCCCGACAACCGGTCTAGTCTGCATGAGATAGCCAGCCATGAGTTTCTCCAGAAGAGGCACGAATGCACCTCTCAAGACGAAGTCCAAGAAGAGAGTCATTGCCGCCATGGCGTCACCGCCTTCGTGAACGAGTTCTTAAGCGAGCAAGTCGCAAATGCCAATCTAATTTAGAGTCTAAATTGTATTTACTAGCTGAAAGAAGGAATACAGCGATCCGGGAAATATAAGACCATCAACAAACCCTAACCCTCCATTGAACCGTGAAAATGAATCGTATTAATTTTAACAAGAAATAAATATGACAGGAGGTCAACCATCGTTTCATCGCCAGATAAACGCGCAAACACAAGTAAACTACGGTGCTCCTAAATAAGCTAAAGGTTTTAAATGCTGTCGTAGAAGAAGGGTAAGTTGTTGTTGAAAATACAGGCATTATTTTCAAAGAAACGATATGCAAATGGGATGATACATTGTTCAATGATTCAATGACACATCTTCAAAATGAATGCACCAAATATAAAATTATAGAGTTTTCCATGTTTCTTCAACAGCACTGAAGAAGAGAATCTGATCGATCACATGACACATATGTGTAATTCTTCATTTTTGGCAATTTTCATAGTATATGAAGTCTTGCACGTTTATCTAATACAAGTTTCTTCGTCTTTTTACAAATGCAATATGCAATTTAACAGGTTAAAATTTATTACAGTTTATGGAGTCGGTGTTCAGCTTGAAATTGTCCAATCAGCGAAGAATCACCTGTGGTCTTATATTTCCCGGATCACTGTACATCTGTCGTCTGAGTTTTAGCGGTCGTACGGGGAGCTAGTAGGGGAAGTTGTGTCTCCTTCTGCGACAAGAGGGAAGGAGACGGGGGGTCGTTGTTGTCGTGAGGAGGTTGTTTTGGCGAGCCGTCTTGGCCGCTAGTGCCGAAAACACCCGATGAGCCAGGCATTGTATAAAGTGAAAAGGGGATGTGTGGACCGGTTGCCCGCGGTCTGACCACTGCGTCGCTTGGTCTGGTAAGGGCGATTCGGGAAGGGTGCTGAGTAGATCGAAACGACTCAGCGGATTCTGGTTTTCGCAGACCAGAAACTCGCACGCTCTCTTGGCTTAGGTTGACTCGCTCGCTCAAAGATATGCCCTCACGGAGAGGTTTGGGCCATTCACAGTGAAAACGGAAGTCTATTATCTTCTTTATCTCTCTCTCAAAGCTACAATCGCGCACAAAAAACACTTCGTTTCGAGCAACTGACTGCGGCAAAAATATCGTTGGCACCTTCTCTTGGGCTCACACTAATTGCACACGGTCTTCGACAATGCTCAGCCCGTATCCGGAAGCAACGGCTTTATCCGGCTTAGAGCGTGCAGGTATCGAACCCTGTACCACCGTAGTGATAAACAAACGACTCACCGAGTGAGGTATCCCCCTTTTCGGAGAAATTTCGTTAACCTGAACATTATCCGGTTAAAATTCGTTAACCTGAACAGTGTCAATACTATGGCTTCGTATGTATCATTCCCGTATTATACAAGTATTATACCTTTTGTAAAATACACACGAAAAGTACGTATAATACAGGGTATGCTTTAATCAATATAAATCCTACTCATACGTTTGCCAAGTAAAGCATCAAGCATTTTCGAATTGCCGTTCGAGTGACGTTTAATCAAGCCACAAAATAGCTGCAATTCAACAAATGAGCAGCTGTCGATTCCGGACGTCTACAGTCTATCTTATCGCAGTGAGAAAGTCGATTCTAAATAGCTCTACAATGTTTCTCTTGGAAGTCTTTGTCTGCAGGTTAGCATGATGCCAACACAGAATGTTCAGGCAGGTTTTGCGTCTAAATCCCAGAAATGACGTCTAATTTACTCCATCGACCAAGGTCTGAACAGCACTGCAGGCCTTCGGCACTTAATTTAGGTCCATTTTCTTAAGAGTCTGGTCAGGAATGTCGATGTCTATTACTACTCTGGTCCGAAATGATGCAGTATATCACTTCTCATTGGCGGCATTTTTCTAAATATGCTCGTTTTTATCTTCTGATTGGCTGTTCAAATGGAGCGATCTAAGACCTTTGATTGGATAGCTTTTGGAGCTTCCAACTCGTTTTCGTTCGTCAGATAGAAGCGACCAAAGTTGCTCCCACTTGGCTAGCAAAGACAAATCGATTGGCCAGAGAGTCATTTACAAAGTTTACTTGTGTCTAACACGTTCAATACGTTTCACGTTGTCTCTTGATGCCCACTGAACCACACCGATCGAGCGCTTGTCGTCCTTCAAAGACAGAGCGCAAGCGGAACCTCCGGCACGACGAACGGCTTGCCATCTACGAAGCTCTTCTATCCTGCAGTTCTGGCGGCCGTCTACCGCATGGCATCTTCGCAACATTAGCAGCCAAGTATCGATGCCACTCGGATACAATCTCCCGTCTGTGGGCTCCAGCTAGACTCTCCTTGAGGAAAGGCTCGTCGTCCGCTGATGTCAGCGCCAAAATCAAAGGTAAAACCCTCAAAATTTTATTTCTATCCAAATTTTATCGAAATTGACAGGAATAATGTTTTAAAGGTTTACCTTTTTAAGCAATTCTGGCCGCAAGAAAAAGAGATCGGCAGCGGCAATTGTAGAAGCTGTCAAGTCAGCACCATTGGAAGATCACCAAACTCTTCGAACCATGGCTACACAATGTGGAATACCCAAGACGACGCTCATCCGTTTCATGAAAGAAGAACGAGGATTGAAGGCACGGTCAAGTCATTGCAAGCCATACTTGACTGAAGCCAACAAAGTCGCTCGAATGCAACCTGCCATGTCCTTTCTGCGACCTTCGTCTCGTTCGAACCACATCTTCACCAGCATGCACAATATCGTGCATGTTGACGAAAAGTGGTTTTATGTGACGAAGGTCAAGAAACGGTTCTACGTGTTTCCTGACGAAGTACTGCCCAAGCGGTCCACGAAGTCGAAACATTTTATCACGAAGATAATGTTCCTTGCGGCGGTGGCAAGACCCCATTATGACCATCATCACGAGCGCTTTTTCGATGGCAAGATTGGGATTTGGCCCTTTGTCGAGAAGACGGTTGCCAAGCGTGCGAGCAAGAATCGCCCTAAAGGTACAATCTTGACGGAGTCCCAGACAGTGACGTCAGAAATATACAAGGCGATGATTTTGTCCAACGTTTTTCCTGCGATACAAGCAAACTTCCCTCGTGGCGACCAATCTCGAACAATTCTGCTGCAACAAGATAATGCAAGTCCGCATCGTCGAATGACAACAAGCCTTCTCGTGGAAAATGCCATTTATGGCATCGAAACAGCGCCGCAGCCTCCAAACAGCCCCGACTTTAATGTTCTAGACTCAGGATTTTTTAATTCTATTCAAAGCCTACAGCATCAAAAGCTTACTCGTACAATCGATGAGCTTATTGATGCCGTAGAAAGCTCGTTCAATGAGCTGCCTTCGAGTACTCTCTCGAAAACATTCATTACCTTGCAGAAGGTCATGGAAAGAGCTCGGGAAGCGAAGGGTGGCAATGATTTTCCACTCCCTCACATGAATAAAGACGCTTCAATCAAGGACCTCTCGACGTTCAATGTGATTTGCGATCCACTTATTTTTGAAAGTGCTCAAAACCACCTCAGCGATATTGATTTCCCCTAAATAAACAGCATTAATAAAATGCCATTTTGCATTATTTTTTTGACGAAGAAAATAAGATGTCAGGGCTCAATACAAACTTTAGTATATTTTCCTGGAGGCACAATACTTTAATCAAGTAAAAATATCCTGCAATCATTTCGGACCAGAGTGGTAGTGTTTTATGATAAATCCAGCCCTCTAATTGGCTAATTTATCAAATTTCCGGATAATTAACAGCTTTGTGGTCTGTCGATGTTTCCGGGTAATCTCAAGCATCGATGCAGTTTCCCAGGCATTGATGATGCATCAATACCCGTGAATGCCTGGCAATGCCTCAGGCACTTTTTCAGAAAAACGAAGAATTTATCACAGAACCCAGTGTTGTTGCATTTATACCAATTGTACATCAAATGTATAAAATTCACGTATAATACGTAAAGTATAATTAAATATACGTATAATACAAACCATAGTCAATACTTCATCAATGCGAGTGTAAAATATTCTGAAGGCGGATGACTCGGAGGAGGGAGCCCCCAACAAGCAACAAACATGGGATTTCTTTATATTTTCTCTCATCGGGAATGGCGGCAGGTAGGCCGTGCCGCCACCCTGATGAAGCCTGTTAAAGGTTCTATGCTGAGGCTCAAGTGGAGTTGGGAATACAGTCTCGTGATTGTGCAGCGACTCACTGTTCAGGTTGACGAATTTTAACCGGATAGTGTACAAGTTAACGAATTTACTCCCCTTTTCGCTATTGCAACCACAATTGGTAAACCAGGAACGTGGTAAAGTGTAAGTGTAAGTGGTAAAGTGCCCGTGGGATCGATCTCTGGACTCCTTGATCATAAGCCAGGCGCTCACCCGTTCGAGCTGGGTGCACTGTTCAATAGAAAATGTGTGATGTACATGCCAATTTGTTCACCAAAAGACCAGGAGTTCTTGATTCCGTGGCATGCCATTTAAAGGGACCCAAAGCTAGATGACAAACCACCCCAACACAGCACACGACGGTGAGAAGCGGAGTGTCGTGTTCGTTGTGAATGAGCAATATAGAAATTCGCAGACACCAGCAAACAATCAAAAGGTCATAAGGAAAGAACCCCCAGCACCGGAAACCAAATGTAGCATAAGCCAAAACGAAGGAAGCGTGTTTAGCGAAATCGAAAAAGGGTAGCCAGTGCCAAAATAATCTGTTTTCATGCCCCCATATCGGCCACCAAAAGCACAGAGAGATGAGAATTGCCGAATTGGAACAGGGAGCACGAATGGCCGGTGTGAATCAATATGAAAACGAAGAAGCCGGAGGCGTGAATGAAGGTGAGGGACTTCCAGAACATGAGCAGTTTTTGTAAATGAATAATATATATGAATGCATTTGATAAAGCGTGATGAAATGACAATGAGCAGGACAAATCGATCTCTTCGACAGCAAAGCAAAACAAACAATTTTGATCCAAGGTAGCGTAAATTAACGATGCCTTCGATTTGAGCCACAATTGTATTCTTCGTCCTCATTCCAATCGTTTAGCTCATCGTTGTCAGAATCATTTTCTTCCTCCACCCCTGGTAAAGAACTTATTCGTCGATGGGATTCAGTGATGACGTTAAAGTCGTCTTCGATAGCACTAGCCAAGCGATCGAAGCCTTTTCTTTGACGATCAAATTCATACAGTGCTTCACTGGCAGGGAGGAGATTTCTCGGTACCCATACCCAAAAATCATGGCCTTGGAATCTTACTTCATATTCATACTGTTTTTGACCACGATGGGTGATTGCTTGACGCACATTTCTAATCGCTGCAACAGGCTGTTCGTGAGGAACTCGGAGATCTTGCCATTGCTCAATAAATGAGTCGTAAGGTAGGCCAAATTGCTCATTAAAATCCACAAATTCACCCGCTTCCAATGGTAAGTCAATTTTCTGTGTGGGTCTTTGCTGAAATAGTCGTCTCAATTTTAGATGAGAGTCGTGAACTATCCCAGTGGAATCGGTAATTTCGTCCGCCACTCTGGGCGACCAATTCGAGCTCACTTGAGTAGGCGTTGGGTTTTGACAAGATACGAAATGGCCCATGCCACAGATGGGCCAATTTCTTTTTCACATTCGCCTTTACCTTGTCAACGTAGATCCAGACAGCATCGCCGACATGCAGTCTCTCGTCAATGTCTTGGGGGAGCTTGCGATTGTGTTCGTCAGCGCGTGCGTTTTGGGCTGCCTTGATAATTTCTTTTGCTAAATCTCGGCAATACAGATACTGTTTCTGTATTTCCCGTCGCCATTGCCATGCGCTCGTTGCATCCTTAGCCGCCATGGTTGGAAGCGTTGCAGTGAGTGTTGTTTGTGGATCCCATCCATGCATGAGAAAGAATGGAGTTTCTTTCCGAGTGGAGCACACAGAGGTGTTAAGTGCCATCACAAGTCTCTCGGCATGGTCATCCCAATCCAAATTTCCGGTTTCGGTCGAGTATGCCTTGATTGCTCTCATTAAGGTCTGGATAATTCGCTCTGTTGCACCGTTGGCTTGTGGTCGATAAGAGAAAGTTGGCATTTGCACTTGTCCAAGCATTTGATTGAAGGCTTTGAATACCTCCCCCATGAAGGCTGGATCTCGGTCGTGTCGAAGTTGCGTACATGCACCAAATCGCCGGAATACTTGCTCTTCAAACGCTTGAGCAGTTGTGGTGGCGTCACGTCTTGGAATTGCTTTCACCATAATAAATGCTGTGTACCAATCTAGAAAAACCACCAAGACCGAGTTGCCTCTTTTCGATTTGGGCAGGTCGACAGCAAAATCCATCCCGACAATATGCAAGGGATATTCTGGAGTCAAATTTCCTGGGCTTCTCGCCTTTGCTCTAGGAGGTGGCCCACTCGTGTTACACTCAGGGCAGCATTCAACAAAATTTTTGGCATCAGCATACAGAGCCACCCAGTAGAAGTTGCGTTTTAATCGATTGTAGGTTTTGTCTAGCTTGAGATGGCCACCTTGAATATCACCATGGCAGAGACTCAAGATCATGCTCATCAACGACTGCGGAACAACCAACTGCCATTGCACTGTGGGGTCGACACTTTTGTTTTTCCACGTCGTTCGATATAAAGCGTTTTCGTCACCAATTTCATATTGCGAGGCTATTCTTGCAGCATCCCGAAATCGCTTACGCGGTAAGTGGTCCGCACGATTGCAAAGCACAGCCTTGATATCAGCCCATCGAACTTCTTCGTCCTGTGCTAGGCTAATCCGACGTAGTCTCTCCTTTTGCAAATCGTCCAAGTGTTGTCCAACAAAAACGAACACTTGTGAATCCAACTTGGGTGAGTCGCTTTCGCGTTTTGCCACGAAGGGAGTTAGACAGCAAGCAACCAAATGAGCTGGAAGGAATAACGATGGTGCCGTCAGTACTCCCAACTTTGATTTTAGTGGTGCAACTGGCGATGTAAGAGCCAACACTGTGGCATTTTTTGGTGTGCAATCTAAAACGACTTGATCGACCATATCCATTACCAATCCATGGACTTCTTTCAGCGCTATATCATGAGTGTTACCACTCTCCATCGGTTGGATTAGCGATGGTAATCTATTGCGTAGCTGTGCCTCCATTATCTCATTTGGGTCGATGATTTGTCCACCAACGCGTAGTCGCAAAGCTTTTGACGCAAAGTAACCAGCACTTCCATTCCATGAACGGTGAATATGGTGGACACTGAGCTTACTAAAGGTCTTGCATAACCTTTGAACTTCACGACACAGCGGTTGGAGATGCTCCTTTCGACATTGAATCCAGGAATTCACTTGATGCACCACCAACCTTGAGTCACCAAATACTGTCAACTCTTGGATGCCTAGGGCGGACGCTTGACGTAACAAAGTCAAAAGACCATGGTATTCAGAAACATTCACTGTGGCGTCGGTGATAATCCCATTTCCAGCCCATAAGATATTCCACATTGGTAATTTCCAGAGCACAACCCCAAAAGCTCCAATGCGCTCGTTCAATCGAACACCACCATCAAACGTTGCAACCACAGAGCAGTCGTCCTCAGCAAATATTGGCACTGATGGTAATAGTGGCTTTGGAATCAATTGAGAGCTGCTTGATTTGACTGATGGCTTAAATTGTTCGAATAATTCGGATGCCTCCAAAGGGAGAGCGAACTGGCAGCGAGGGCTGCCATGGCCAAACGGAAATCTCCACTACCAATTGGGACATATTTTATGGTCCAAGGCGACAACTGAACTGCCCATCCAATGTGTCCGTCCAGCTCTATCGTGTTTGTCCGCTTTGATCCATTTAAGTGCCGGGTGTTGTGTATAAACAGTTAGCTCGCATCCACGTATTTCATGATAACAAACTTGCAGAACTCTCAATAAGAGGATACACTCCTTGGACCAGTCATCCCAGTTCATTTCATTTGCCTTGAGAACCCGACCGCAAAACCGCACTGGATGGTATACATTGTCGTATAGCTGACACAGGGACGCCGAAATGGCCCATGGAGTTGTGTACAAAAATATGTGGAACTCTAGATTTGGATTGGCATGTTTTAGGATTGGAGTATTTGAATACGCTGCCTTCAGATGTTCAAACGCTAATTTTGCTGGAGCAGGAATCACACCGGCGGCCAAAATTTCCTCTGACAACTCTTTCAAACATGCCGACTTGATGGGGTAATTCTCAATAAATCGAGAATAGAAATTCAGCGACCCCAAGAATGATAGCATCATCGTGCGATTCGTTGGGAACGGCATGTCCATGATTGACTGAAAATTTCTTGGGTTGGACTTGATACCTTCTCGTGAAATGATGTGACCCAAAAATTCGATGCTAGTTTTGCCAAACTTACTCTTCGACGCGCTGATGCTTATGCTGAAATACGTGAGTCGCGTCAAAATCCTCTCAGTCAATTCCACCACCCCTGTCCACGTCGTGGCACCATCGCTTATGTCATCGGCAAATGACGTGCGATTTGCTGGCGGTGGCATTTCGACAGCCGAACGTGAATAGCCAATTGCAAACATGTCAACCGGCTCGCCGTTGGCATCTACTTCATCCACACCAGGCGGTAGATTGATAAAGCCGTATAGAGCATTCGTGATCATGCGTTGGTATATCATTGGCGCGTTTTTCAAGCCTTGAGCCATGCGAGTCCATTCGAAATGACCAAGAGGGCAAATAAATGCACTAATTTCTCGTGCTCGTCGTGTAGCTCGGACAACCCAGAATCCACTGGCGTTATCCAGTGACAAGAACCATTCCACTGCATGAAAATCAGCTAACATGCTATCGAGTGTCGGCATAGGTGATCGCATCAATTTCTGAAGTGAGTTAATGTCGCGATAGTCGATGCACTAACGAATATCTTTTCCACCCTTCTTCAGGACGATCACAATTGGGCTCGCCCAGTCGGAGTTGGAAAATTTGATCAGTCCAAAGTCAAGGAGTCTTTCAAGAGATCGTACAGCTTCGGCATATATTCCCAGCGGACTCGTCTCGCACGATGCGCAATAGGCTTCGAGTTGCCAACATCGATGTCACATGTGGCTCCACGCGCTGGAGGCGGCAGGCCATTCCCAGACTTGATAAACCATTTTCTAAATCGCAACAACACATCCGCCATTTTAGCTTTGTCTGTAGGACTGACATGATCCTCGCCATAATCCAAGTCGTCAAGCTCCACTGGCACTGGGTCTTCAACAAATTCTGGGATCATAGCCAATTGGTTGATCATTTCTTCGGTCGTCATGTCTACACCTTCCTTGATCATCACCTCGGGCATTAAATGATCTTGAGTAATTGGTCCAGGCAGGGATGAAGCCGCAAAAATTGATGGCCAGCACATTTGATTGTGCATTTCGGTTGATGAATAACAAAACACGCTTGCGTCACTTGATGGCTTTGATTCTTCATTTTGGTTGACACCCTCCGGCTCTGCCTGAGTAGGCTCTTTCACATTTTCTTCAGATCTTTGCCTTGTGACCACTAGTGAGTCCACTCGCTTTAATATTGCGCTAGGCCATTCCTTGAATTCTTTGGGCTCAACAGGATAGTCGCTGAAGGAGTCGGATTTCAATTTGCGTAGGAACCACAGTGACAACTTGTTTTCATTTACTTCAGCCAACCTCTGGATATATTGATTCCTGGTCGTTGGAACCATGTCGTGCAACCGAGGGCGAACGCCTTCTTCGGTAATTGCTCCAATAATCGTGCCAGAAGCAAGGCTGAGGGGCGTCTTGCTTGTGTTGGTGATTTGGAATGCGCATGGAGCTCCACTTGAATTTAACAGAACGACTGCAACCCATCTTTTTCCCACGGCTCACCCAGAACACAGGCTTTTTTGGCAACGGTAAATCGACCTTTGGCAACTTAATTCGAATCGATTCGCCTTGGCCTATCCTAGAGTCTTCTTTCAGCCTGACATCAGAGCAGAACGACTTCACGTATTCCAAGGGTTGACAAATTAAGGGAATCCAGGTGTCATCAGGCAATCGGATTTCACGACTCAACGTGTGTATCTCCATCCCAGCCTTGTGCAAAAAATCCATCCCCAATATCATATCGAAATCCAAAGCGCTCAAATCACAAACAGACAATCGAAAAATATAAACCATGCCAAATCCGAGTGTCAACTTCACGGCAACCATACCTAAATTATTCATAGCTATATCGCTAATGCCAGTGACAGATTCCACTTGTGGTCTTTCCATTTTCAATCCAAGTCGCTCCGCAGTTCGTAAATTCATCAAACTCATATTTGCTCCTGTGTCTGCAAGGACGACTGAGGGCTCATCCATAATCTTCGCGGATAAAAACGCTTGCAAGCTCCGTTGTGGATCGTTGATACCGGATTTCCGCCAAAGGCCAAGGTTTCTCCATCCAAAAGTTTGAATTCGTTGGGTATTGCGCTCCTATCGATAACACACACTTGAAGATGCAAAGGAAGTGGGTCAAACGAACAATTGATTAACATTTGCCTTGAATCTTCCTTTGATTTTCTTGCACGAACAGTCGTCACTTGGGCTATCTTCAAGCTTGTCGTCTTGCTTCCAGCTTCATTGTCGTCTACTTGGCCATTGTTTTCACACACATCTCTCGATTTTTCTTCATTTTTTCTGTTTTCTTCACATGCATCTCTTGATTTTTCTTGGTTTCCGTTGTTTCTTGATTCCCATGCAGTTGTTGTTTTTTCTTGATTTTCTTGTTTTTCTTTATGCAATTGCGTCTCATGTCCGGCGCAATCGGGGCTTCGCCAAGCCCCCGGACTTACAAGTTTTTTAGAAAACTCGTATCAGGCTTCTTGTCGGACTCATGGCTGGCCATGTAATCAGCGATCGCTTTCAGTTTAGCCTTGAATGGGCACGCCTCGCGAGTCTTGTGAATCGCAATTCTGGCAAGCCTTGTAGCACTCCTTGTCGGGATGACCAGTCTTCCCACAAACGTTGCAAAGGATGTTTCTCCAGCACAGGCCATCAACCTTGTAGTGCTCTTGATTGCATTCCAGGCAGTGCTCTCGTTGCGCACGCGATCCGTTGCGACCGAGGGCAAACACTTCAGCTTGAAAGTCGCTCGTGTGCATATGAGTTGTGCCAAAGTGATCGAGCTTGGGCGCTTGAGTGACAAAGACATTCGAAGCTACCGATGGCTTCGTGATTTCTTTCTTCTTCTTGGGATGTTGGGCATCAAACAGTGCATTGAGGCGCTCCTTGTGGTCTAAATATTCCTCCAGCTCGTCAATATCCTTGTATATGTTTTCACCAATTCGCTTGCCCAATTCGACATCCTGTATTTTCGTGCAAAACCGGCGGACGTGCTCATTCAGCTTGCTTCTGCTCGTCCAGTATTGATAGTTGCAGTCGCGCGCCGTGTGGTTAAATCGAAAAAAGAATTCCTAGACGTCTTCGCTAGGCTCTTGCACCATTTGGTGATACTTGTCTTCTTTTGACATCTTCGGTTGAGCCCAGCGGGATATGAAACGCTGTCGAAGGACAGACCACGACGACTTTGCTTCAGGTTTCAATTGCATGTACCATGATCGAACAGACTTTCCGATATAAATTTCAAAATTGGCCATGGTTTCTTTGTCGGTCCATCCCGCCATTCGTCCGACTTCGCTGAACTTGCGGATCCATTGGTGATCTTTGTCGAGACCATCCTTCATGCCATTGAAGATTGGTATGCTCTCCATATTGAGCAAGTGGATGCCACGGTTGAGGCGTGCGCGTGGCTTGGTCGCATTGTCCTCATTGTCATCTTCATCTTCATCTTCGATGTTAACGTCTGAGTCATCGTCAGAATCGTCTCCTTGATTGTCTTGACGCGATAATTTGCTCCGTTTAGGATACTTGCTGGCTTGAATGGCCTTGACCATCGCTTCCATCATGACTCGGTTGTTGTCAGCGAGTACGGTCTTCAGGCTATCCCAGGTTACATGCTTAGTCTCGGCTCTTGTTTCAATTTGCTTGGCACTTGGCTTTCTTCCTCTTGGGTTCATGTGCTCATGTGTTGGTTGCTTCAGCTTCATCATTTCTTCTGCAAGCACGATGAACTCCATGGAGGTTCGGTTGAACTCGTAGCTGTAGACTTGGTACTCTTCAGTGAGTGCCTCCATCAACGCTTGGTCGATATCGTTGTGCTTGAAACCAAGGGCCGCAAGAGCGCTTTCAACCCACTCGAGAACAGCTTCCCATTCTTGGGTCCTCAGAGGCTCGATGAGATTGACTTTAGGGATTGCAGGTAGTCCATGAACGCCTGATGTTGGTTCAGTCTTCATTGGCTCCAAATACGTGGAAATCCAATTCGACTCTTCTTGGAGCAAGAAACGCAAGCGGGCTTCTACAATCATTGCGGTTTTCGTTAACGCGCTTGTTCCAAGGGAATGTTTTTGTTGGCGCCGCGGTCGGCGGTCAACGGTTTGAGACGTATCAACGGCGTCGACAGTCTCGTTGTCATCAAAGTCCTCGTCGACTTCAATGGGCATTTCAAGGCTCACTGGAGCATTCACAGCACGTAGTAACGGACGGCTCCCGGCAGGCGCACCACTTGTCGTCTGAGTTTAGCGGTCGTACGGGGAGCTAGTAGGGGAAGTTGTGTCTCCTTCTGCGACAAGAGGGAAGGAGACGGGGGGTCGTTGTTGTCGTGAGGGGGTTGTTTTGGCGAGCCGTCTTGGCCGCTAGTGCCGAAAACACCCGATGAGCCAGGCATTGTATAAAGTGAAAAGGGGATGTGTGGACCGGTTGCCCGCGGTCTGACCACAGCGTCGCTTGGTCTGGTAAGGGCGATTCGGGAAGGGTGCTGAGTAGATCGAAACGACTCAGCGGATTCTGGTTTTCGCAGACCAGAAACTCGCACGCTCTCTTGGCTTAGGTTGACTCGCTCGCTCAAAGATATGCCCTCACGGAGAGGTTTGGGCCATTCACAGTGAAAACGGAAGTCTATTATCTTCTTTATCTCTCTCTCAAAGCTACAATCGCGCACAAAAAACACTTCGTTTCGAGCAACTGACTGCGGCAAAAATATCGTTGGCACCTTCTCTTGGGCTCACACTAATTGCACACGGTCTTCGACAATGCTCAGCCCGTATCCGGAAGCAACGGCTTTATCCGGCTTAGAGCGTGCAGGTATCGAACCCTGTACCACCGTAGTGATAAACAGACGACTCACCGAGTGGACGGCTTCCAAAACCTCATCTTTTTATTTGCGAGCCTTCGCATTTCTTTTTCTTTTTTAATAAAGAAAGCATATTTGCGAAGACCGTTTTTTGGTCTTCGCATTTCTATATTTGTGTTCAATTTGAATGGCTGCAGCATCAAGCAAGAAGAGTGGACGAGGCAAGGGCTGGTGCGCCGAGTCCGTCAATTACATGCTGGATCAAGTGGAAGACATTAGACCACTTGGAAGGAATGGATGGCTCAAGGTGGAGCGAGCCTTCAACTCATCCAACTTTGCTGAGCGCGATGCGGACGCTCTGAAGCGGAAGTTTGTTGCGCTCAAGAATCACTCAAAACCGACCGGAGACCCGGATTGTCCCCCGGATGTTGCCCGGGTGAAAAGAATATGCCGTGCAATCGACATGCAAGCGTCGGTTCTTCCTCTCTCCGACGACCGAGACGCCGACGGCTACGAGAGCAATGACGACAACTCAACAAGAGGAGGTGCCAGTATAAATCCATTCCATTTTTACAATAAAATATAGACATTGAAGAGGAAACTCATGCACGCGAATACCCACGTGATGACAAGCCCAACCGCACTGGCATGCCGACGAACGAGCTTATCGAATTAAGCAAAGAATTAAGAAAGCGGAGCGGCGGATCATTCTCTGAGACTGCGTCGTCGTCTGGTACACTCTCTTACACTGCAAAGAGACGTCAAAACTTGGACAAGTTTATCGATGGGGCCATGGCAACAAAGAACGACTCCTCGGACTTCATGTCTATGATGATAATGATGGACGAACGCGCGGCAGCACGTGAAGAACGCCGTCTTGAACAAGAGGAAGCGCGTGAAGAACGGCGAATGCAACGCGAATATCAATGGCAACGGGAACAAACAGAGAGACAACAGAAAGCCGATGAAGAGCGCTTTGAAAGGGAGCGCCGTCGAGACGAGTTTCAGATGGCTTTGCTAGGCAAGCTATTTAGCTCGAACAAGTGACAAGGATTAATCATGAATAAACTTTACTTGCTTTGAATCTTTCTTACACTCCAAAAACGTTCTTGATTTCGCTTATTCCAGTGCGACGAACGCGGAAATTGTACAAACGAAAGATGTTGTTGAGTCATACGGCTCTCAAATCGGGGTCAAACGGTAGTGGAAGTTGAAGTTGTCGGTACACTTTTCCAACGGCTCCCATTCCCCACTCCGCTGCTTGTCGCAATGAGACTATCGAGTCACTCATCGCCTGCAAGGCAAGACGGCACTCGGGCGGCTGTCTATCCAGATCGCCTTCCTTTAGTGGCGTTATCACTTTGCCTTCACAACGGCCTGTCACGGGAAACGCAGAGTCAGCGACAATTTTCATTCCCGTCTCCAAGACACCCGGTCGTGCAATAAACTCTTGGAGTCGACGGCTGACCTCACCGTCGTTCCAAGAGCCTGGACAGTTATGCCGTCCCCAAATCAATGTTCCATCCAAGCCAGCAACAAAGACCGAATGCAGCCAACCTAATAGAAAGCACATGTCATAGAACGTTAATGAATAGAGATTGTATTTACCATTATATAGACCATTTTGCAAATCCGTTCGACTGGGCGCTTGGACGCGGAAGTTTTTGCCGTCCAAAAAGGCAAATACACCATAAACAAGTGGCTCTCGCGCGTTTGATTTTTCAGCCCAAATCGTTTGAGTCTGTTGATCCGGCCATATGATTCGAGAATCACCCAGGCTTTCAAGGGCATGAGAGAGGGCTATTTCGGCTTTGCGTATGACTCTTGAAAACGTCGTTGGTGCCACACCGAAGAGTTCCTGGAGGGTTTTGTGCTCGACGGCTGTTGTATAATAATGGAGAAGCATGGCCAGGACAGCATGAGTATACGGGATCCGTGGAGGTCGTCCTCCACGGCCATATCGTGAGTGAACCTTGTAATGCTTTGAAAACTCTAATAATAGATTGTCAAATGCCCGTGGCGGTAATGAGACTGTTGAGATGAACGATGGGGTGTGACGGGATGAATACATGAAGTACCATGGCGATTGCTCTTGGTTCACGATTAAAGCCACTCCATGGATGGCACGTCGCTCCCTCAGCATCATTCGAACACGCAGTGCGCAGGCTATGCGGCGAAGCCGTTGCAGTCGTGGTGCGCGAGTCAGCAAGAGAACCAGCACCACCAGCATTTCCTTTGTGAAATGCTCGGATATCGACCAATAAAAGTCTTCTTTCATGTTCTAAGAATACTCATGTTTTGGAGACAAAATCACTCACAAAACATTTCTTTTTGCTCGGTAAAAAAATACAAAAAAGATGAGGTGACACAAAAAGAAAGATGAGGTTTTGGAAGCCGTGAGCTAACCCCCTTTTCGCTATTGCAACCACAATTGGTAAACCAGGAACGTGGTAAAGTGTAAGTGTAAGTGGTAAAGTGCCCGTGGGATCGATCTCTGGACTCCTTGATCATAAGCCAGGCGCTCACCCGTTCGAGCTGGGTGCACTTTTCAATAGAAAATGTGTGATGTACATGCCAATTTGTTCACCAAAAGACCAGGAGTTCTTGATTCCGTGGCATGCCATTTAAAGGGACCCAAAGCTAGATGACACATCACAGTTACTCAAGTCGACGCTCCCGCCAGCCATTAAACTTGATAAAGGAGACTCAATGCACCCATCGACGGGGGGGATCACCCCACTGAAGTACAGGTACAAGAGCACCGTCCTGTAGAAGGCAATGTCAGGGGACTGATGCCAGAGCTACATTTATGCAACACAGACGAGCACCACGACGTTGAGACGCAGCGCATGTCCATACCCGCCCGTGGAATTGACAACTGATGACTCCCCGTGGTCAGTAAACACGTCGACAGTGTTCTAATAACCATTGAAGACACGTCGCCATGTGGCAAGCGTGGAAACGCAATGCTATCGTCAATTATATGGCACCAGTTGTCCTCCAGGTGCTCTCCAAAGCTGATCGAGTCCCATGCCTTCAAACCTTGTCTTTGTCATGAAGATCGCCGCAAGTCTCCACCCTTGAGAAGTTCGACTAGCTTTCACTTGGCCTTTGTTTTTGCAGCGTTTTGTGGTGAATTTGCACTTTGTCCAGCATCGTCCAAGTCTCACCCAAGCTCGCATAAACGTGCATGACAGGTAAGGAGATATACTTTGTCAACGACACGATCGCGACATGGACAAAGCTCTCCTCCATCTCAACTGCAAGTCATGGCCGCATAGAAAGCCGTCGTGCGATTACACATTGCCTTCATACGACCTCAATGAGGCGCTCTCGTCGCGACATCATGTGAGATTGAAACCCAACTTCAATTGCGACGTGCCTGCGTATCCTCTCGATGACTGCATCGCAGCTCATGGAGAAAGTGTCAATGGTTGCTACTGAGACGACCAGATAGACCGAGAGGACCGCTCACCTTGCAGTCCAGACGAATCATTCGAGTTTGCGCTGCATCTTTTGCCAGTACAGTAGACTTCGCTGTATCTTGGACACGTCGTCGTCTGCATTGGGTTCGTCAATTCGTCACGTGAAAAGACTGCGGCCTCGTGGTGAGATGGAGAAGTTGCGTGCCGATTCCACGCAGGTCGGACGATCTCTGCACAATCTATCATCCTTCAAGTTATGACGTGAATCGCTCGACTGGACTTTCACAACGACAATCGACAGCTTCCAAGCGTCTAATCTTCGAGAACAAAGGCGCAGCGCACGCGCTCCACTCTTGCCTGCGTGTCCTTGCCACACGATCGAAGAATAGAGCGAATTCAAGCCGTCTAGTCAGCCTGTCGTCACTGAAAAACAGCACGATCTCCTGAGTAAGGGCGCCGCAGCTTGTCCCATGCTGAATACATGCCATGACGGAGATCTGACGGACTGCAAGGGATTGACTGACTGTGATCATTTTCAATCTTCCACTGCGACGCATTCATGGACTGCTTTAGCGTGAAAAAGATCCTCGCGGAAGCTTTGTACGGCCATGTCCTTCTCGCGACGGACCGAGCTTCGGGAGACCTCGTCGCCATCAAGCGGACAAACATTGCCGCCGCATCGACCCACACCACACTCCGAAGCGGACAGAGCGTGGTTCCTGAAGACATTGAGACCGAGAAGCTCGTGAACCACCTCATCCACGCTGATGGGCATGGCCATCCAAACATCGTCCGCATGCGCGCGGCGTTTAGCCAGCATGGCTGCGACTACATGGTCTTTGACTACTGCGCAGATGGCGACTTGCTCGACACGCTCACGAAAGGCCCCGTGTCGCTCGCGGTTGCGAGAAAGTACTTTGAGCAGATTGTCCACGGCGTGAGCTACCTCCACGGCAAAGGCATTGCCCACCGAGACCTCTCCCTCGAGAATATCCTGCTCAACAACGGAAACTGCTACGTCTGCGACTTTGGCCTCGCGACATCCGCGTCCGAGCCATGCGTTGACACCGTGGGCAAGCAGTTTTACATGGCCCCTGAAGTTGTCCAAGGTGTCGTCTATGTCGCTGCCAAAGCGGACGTGTGGTCCCTCGGAGTCATTCTCTTCATGCTCCTCACTGGCATGCCGCTGTGGCAGATCGCGAGCCCGACCGATGCAAACTTTGCGTACTTTTCCAAGCACGGCTTTCGCGCCTTGCTGCGCATGTGGAACTTGCACCATTTGGACATTGATGCCGTCGACCTGTTGGAGCACATGCTGGTACGCCAACCACGGAAGCGCATCGAGTTGAAACACGTGGCGAGCCATGCGTTTATTCAAGGGCGATCACGGTCCACTGCACTGAAAACAACGTCAGCAGATTTCAAACTCGTGGCAAGCGCCAAGAACGCGTCGAAAGCAAAGGAACTTGTCGCGCGTTTCTTCAAAAACAAGAGCTTTCACCATCCCATGTGAGCATGGGAGAGCTCGCCCTTCTATCTACGCAACCTTGATGTCGACTGTGTGCTGCTTATCTAGACTCTGCTCGTTAGTGTTATTACAATCCAACTTAGTCTATCTGATGCTTGATACAGTCCATACTCGATTTAACGTACCCTTCAATTTAATAATTTATAAGAGGTTGTTGTTCTTAGGCAGGCTAACATAAGTATAAGATTTAAAAGGTTTATGGTCAAATATTCACGGACTAAAGTTTATCTTCATAAATAAATATTTATTAAAATATTAATAATATAGAGGTATTAAGTTATAGTGGCAATCGAGTACCGACTGTATCCAAGCTTTCATAAGAGGTAGACCCTACCCCCTGCACTTTTTGGTTAAACTTTATCCTCGTATGAGGATAACGAGGGCAAAACCTATGGAGACAGAATAAACACTATGCTAAAGTCTGCTTTATGCTGGCAGCTTGGCTCGAAATCCATAAAGCTTTCTCTCAGCATGACCGTCGGTCGACTCCTTGTGTCTGTATACTTTGAGCTCTCTACTGCATTATATCCTGTACGCAAACCTGTCGAGATTGCCATGCAGACGCATGGTTGAACTGAATGCCAGGGCCATCTTGCAGCATGAAGGAACTCCTCAAGGTCAGCGATGGGATTGCTGGAGAGCCACCAATGTTTTGCGTCCAACCGGCGTCGATGTGCTCGGAAGGCGACAAAGATGCGCAGTTGAGCGAGGGGACGACTCTTGACACAGTCGACCAGGTTTCAACTTTGCATAGTTCATTGGCTCGTTGCGCATTATGCGCGAGCTGACAGAGCAGTGTCAACGCGAGCGATCCTACTTGGTTTCACCAGCGTCGCTCTGGAATTTCCAGCTCGTGGTTTGTTTTTAGCAAGCCTGAGCACATCTCCATCTCTCCCATGAACATTCACCACACTTTCTCCGCCGCAGTCTCACGTTCATTGCCACTGTTTGTAACAAATTGTCGCTCCAGATCTGGATGGATCGCAAAGCTGCTTGACATGTTATCGTCAATGAACGGCAAAGTGCACTTTGCACCAATCTAATGTCCATCATTGAGAGCTCGGTGCTGCTATCTCGTGTCACCAGCCACGCGATCTAGCTGCGATCTAGCCGCAATGAAGCCATAAATTGTCGACTTCTGGAAGGTTCTCGGTCGTGCCAAGACGCAGGACACCCTTGCGACGACCAGGTGCGGCGACAAAGACACGGGCAGTGAACAGGACACACCTGTGGATGTGGCATAGTAACGACGCCCGCTCGTAGCTACGACATTTGCTGCCACCGCTGCGAAATCGATACGCAACAGCCCACGAAGCAGAGGCGATTGCAGCGAACGACTGAGTTTTTTGTATGATACGATGGAGACGTTTGGGGAAGGATGCCATATGAAGAACCAGAAGTTCGACAATCCATGTGGAGAAGCGTGTGGCTTTATCACCGCATCATTCTCTCGGTGACGAGAAGTTTCAATTGCGTATTTACCATTCACACCACAGACTTGCAAGCATGGATCAGTACCATATCGAACGAACAATCGCCGATGCGTTGTATGGCCAAGTCATCTTAGCCCGCGACGCCGCCACGAACACGTTGGTCGCGATCAAGAAGATGCACAAGTCGATTGCAGGAATTGCCAAAGCCATCGCGACGGAATCCCAAACCAACCACTTGCTCAATGCCCATGGAGGCCACGACAATGTCCTCCGCATGCGCGCGCATATCACGCATGACGAAGGCGACCATCTTGTCTTTGACTACTGCGCCGGTGGTGATCTCTTTGACCTTGTCTCGCATGGCCCGCTTGAATTCCCAGTCGCGCGGCGGTACTTTCGCCAGCTTGTCCACGCCATTGTCTTCCTCCACACACACGGAGTTGCCCACCGTGATCTTTCCCTTGAAAACGTCTTGCTCGACAACGATCGCCTCGTGGTTTGTGACTTTGGGCTCGCTGCGTCTGCTACAGCGGTGTGCCACGACAAAGTCGGCAAGGACTTCTACATGGCCCCCGAAGTTGCTGAGGGCATTCCATACAATCCAACCAAGGCCGACGTGTGGTCCCTTGGTATTATCCTCTTCATGCTCTTGACGTCCGCCCCCCTTTGCCAAGCCCCAGTGCCCACTGATGCACGCTACGCTTACTTTAGTCAGCATGGCCTCCGGGACCTCTTGTCGTCTTGGTTTATGAAGATTGACGACCTGGCAGTCGACTTGTTGGAGCACATTCTGGAGCCAAATCCAGTGAAACGATGGTCCATTGACCGCGTTCGCGCCCATCCTTACGTGAACGAAGGGGACTCTGCAATGTCTGCGCTGGGGGACGTCGTCTTGGAGGGCGTCAAGACGTTCAACGCGACGTCAGCATGGAAGTACATGAATCGTCTCTTCAAGAAGCAAAGTGCATTTACCCCCGCCGTTGCCTCAGTCTGAGCGACTTGAACTCGCCCCTCCAACCTTATTTATCAATAAACAATTGACTACCATTGCAAATCGTTGTTTGTATTTTCCAACGCGGCGGAAACTCGCTTGGACACTTCCTTGACGTCGTCCAGTTGTGCCAGTGACCAGTCGACGTCGTCTGGTTGTGACAGAGAATTTCTAGCCAGCCAGCTAGCGTCGATGCGGCTTCAACTCTTTCAACAGAGGCTCCGTTGTGGATAATAAAGCTCACGTCTCGTCCTCTTGCCAAGTCCAGAAGAAAACTCGGCGCCTCTACGATGTCGGTACAAATGTGCGGACTCGAAATTCTCCGTCCACCTGAGCAGCGCAGTTCTGTCCATCTCGTGCCCTTCTCGTCCAGTCGACAGAGCAAAAGACCACGTTGAATGGTCGAGACGCGTGCTGTGCAATCTCGTGTCACCAGTGGTCAGCTACGTGGACTTGCCACTCGATGCAAAATTTCTCTCCTGATAAATTTGTTGGCACAACTCCGACGTGTCAACTATCCAGCGCCAGTTGGCCAGAGCGACGGACGTTCTTTCCGTCCATCCTACACATTGAAATCGGCGACAATGGCGATCTCCTCAAGCTGAAACAAGCTGCAGCTACGCCATGCCTCGGCAAGCTTTCAAACGGCAGCGCCAAGTCGCGTCCATGCAACCAACGCTGGCCTCAGTCCGTGCCACCTCCGGTGTGACTGGTGTGGAGATGGCGGTTCAAACATTAACGTCCGATGATAACCTTGAAATTAATATGCAAACTCTCCATCTAAAATAGCAGCCAAGTTGTGAGTAATCTCCACTAATGGATATACTTTACAAATTGCAAGTATAATCGAGACAAAATATAGGACATTTTACCTTGCACGTGATAGAATCCCCAGCACCCGACAGAGTTTTTACTCCATCTCCGGCACTCTTGACCGCTCATAATATTTCAAAATATTAGTCAAAATAGCGATAGCATTCTGAAGTGAACTCCAGTTTTGGCGGTCCCAGCACAAGCAAGATAGCCTCATAGATGTTCAATTATATGTGGAATGGATTTCCCGTTGAGAGCACAGAGATGAAAGGGGTGGGTGGTGTTTGGGCGTGCCTGTGTTGAATTAGTCGGTCATAGAATTAGGTCAAAATATCCTGAATTGAAACATCCAGCGATTAGCATCCGCTGTTGTGACACCCATGTGGCATGGTGCAAAGTGCCATTAGCGTCTTGATTCATTTTTCAATTTGAAGCGACCAAGATGGATCGATACATGCCCAAGAAGGTGCTGGCGAGGACGCTGACCGGCCAAGTGATCCTGAGCCTTGATACGTACACGGGGGACTGGGTCGCCCTCAAGCGCAACGTCATTTCGCCCACGACAGACGAAACGTTCAGCGTCGAGAAACGCGTCCATGAAGCATTGAGCAACAATGGTGGCCACCAACATGTTCTACGCCTCCGCGACACATTTGTCAGCGATGGCTACGACCACATTGTGATGGACTATTGCAAAAACGGTGATCTCTTTGAATTGGTCAACGCTGCTGGCTCACTCGACACGGCGCTGGCCAAGCGATACTTTGGACAAGTGGCGTCGGCTGTCGCCTTCATGCACGGCCGAGGCTTTGCCCACCGAGACTTGTCGCTCGAGAACGTCCTCTTGGACGAACAGCGCAACTGCCACTTGTGTGACTTTGGCCTCGCGACGAAAGCCTCCGGTGCACGAACAGATCTTGTTGGCAAGCCGTTCTACATCGCCCCTGAGATTGTCGCGCGCTGCGCGTACGACCCCGTCAAAGCTGACGTGTGGTCGCTTGGTGTGATGCTATTTATGATGCTCTCTGGTGCTCCTCTTTGCGAATTGGCCTCCCCCAAAGACGCCAGATACCAATATTTTACAAACCACGGTCTCCGCGCCTTGATTCAAACTTGGAACATGAGCCATCGCTTCGATTCCGAAGCGCTTGACCTGCTCGAAATGATGTTGGATCCCAACCCAAAGACCCGAGCACGCATGGCCCAAGTCCTCGTCCACCCGTACATCACAGGGCGTCGCCTCCAACAGCGAGAAGCCCGACAACAGAAGAGCGCCCCCCGTACATTCATGCGGCGCTGGATCGACATGTTGCCCCAACGCGCAATGAAATTGGTGTTTTAGAGTGTAGAAAACGATCTTGTCGTCGTCGTAGCCTGTGAAATGTTAATGTTATTTAGCAGTGTGAACCATCCATTCCACGTCTTTCTCCCTCGAGAGTCTTCCCAAGGGGGCATAGCTCCCCTTTCTATCCCCTTACAGTAGAGCGCAGAGTCGATCATTAAAGTACAGAGAGAACGGGATAGAAGGGCCATGCAGTGCACCCAGGCGAGCCACCTGAGTTCACGTCAACTTTGTCTAATTCATGCTCTGATTTGGTGCCTGCCTCAATGGAAGTGCCCGTCGGAAGGATTTTCATGATGCCAACGCGACAGCAACGCTGGCCGAGATGCTACGTGGCCTGCGCTGATCGATAGGTTTGGATTTCCACATGCTTGTGTTTCACAGCAACGCGTCGCGCCAGCCGGCATCTTGGTCGTACAAGGTCCCACGCTGGTGATGGCAATGTAGCTGGACGGGACCGAGCATCAAGATTATCCATGAAGCGTCTCGTCCACAGACGAGAGCTTCAATGAGAAGAGGGATCGAGGGGCAGAGAACACGTCAACAGGAACATTGAGCCAGGCATCGATGGAGGAAATGATGGGTGCAATCATATCCACCTTATCGATAAATTTCACCAATTGTTCTCACTTGGCCGCCACAACAGCACATGCAGCTGTGACCAAAGTCACAATCACGACCAACGAAGGATAGCCATCAACTTGTTGCATTAACTATGGCCACACGGTCTCAGCGTGCAGCCACTTCTTGGATTTTCACAGCCTTGGGATGGAGAAACCACGATGGCTGGCGTCGACGTGGTAGTTGGAGTAAGTTTCATAGTGCCGTGATCCCTCCAAATTTGTGGATTTTGTCGTGGCAGGCAGAGAGGCAAGCAACCGTGAGAATGCTACGACATTCTTGTTTCCCAGTTAGATTTTCCGCTGGAATTGCGCCGTGAATTGCGTTTGACGTGGCAGATTACACGAAGAAACGCCGTTGGACACGACGAGATCCAAGCAAAACGTGGACAAGAACACCACATTGGATCGGACATGGCGTGATAAAATTGACAAGAGTCATTGGATATGCTCCAAGCAGAGAACCAAGAGTGGTGGGTGTTGGTTCTAACCGAAAGCAGCAGCAGAGACGACGAAATCGAGATTTCTAGAGAATAAACACTAGCCTTGTACTCATCTGGACCATTCAAACATGATTTGGAACTCTCGATAGTGCGGCCTTCAATCTGCGCCGAGAACGAAATCGACCGAGTTCTTTGGAAGTTCACTGCGAAACCAGGTATTCCATCCAATGGACTGTTTCTTGGAGTGCAAGATCTCCTGAAGAAGCTTGCTTCGTCATGCCCTTCATCCAGCCATCTTCTCCATCGTTTCAATTCGACTTTGTCGTTGGACAGTCACTGGAATTCCAACGAACGATCCAAAGTGCGAAGTGCAAAGTCACACGAGACAAACTTTCAAATTTGCATTTTGAAAATTGTGTGGTCCAATTGTCAAATTGAATTTTGGAATTCCACTGCACAACTTTGAAATGTCCATCATGGATTGACGTGATCAAGTTCATAATTCATTCTTCCGACCGCCTCAAAACAAGAAACAATGCAGCGCTTGTGGATGGCTGGACTTGCGATCGCGACGACGGTGGTCGCGGGGCAGTCGGGGTGCACGCCCCCGACGGGCAGCCAGAAAGTGACGATCACGGGCTACATCATGGACAACTTTTGCCTCGAGATGGGCTTCATGGTCGACAATCCAACCAAGCACCCGTTGGAAAACCCAGAACTCCATTCGGTGCACTGCTTGGCTGAACTGGACGCGTGCGTCAAGTCGGGCTACGCTGTTCTCCAGCCCCAAACCGCCAACTCCACCAAGACGTACCCGTACCCCACAATAAGCGCCGCCACGTATGAAGTGGCCTACTACTTGGATAATGATGGCATGACGCTCGCAAGACGCTACGCGTTGGCCGCCATGAAGAAGAACAACAACGCCAAGACGACAGGCTTCACTGCTACCATCACGGGCTACATTGCGGGCGACGTGCCCTTCCTCAAATGCGCGACGATCGACAGCAAAGTCAAAGCCAACAGCAAGGAGATGGTCATTTCGGCAGCTGAAGCGAATGCTATCGAGCTGCCCAACGCTGCGAGCACGTCTCCATCCGCGGGAACTTCGCCAGCAGCGAGCCCTTCTGCTGGTAATGCCAGCGCAACTTTCACAGGGCCATCGGTTCCGTGCACGGAAGCTTCCTTGGTATCGACGACGGCCGTCCCGCTAGGCGCCTTGTCGATCAAAACGCTCGTCTTTGGATCCACGGCGTGCATTCAAGTGTCGATTCCAGCGTCGAAAAGCGCCAAGTGGTTTGGGATCTCCATTGGTCGATCGGCCAAGATGGTGAACACTCCAAGCAGCAACGCTGTGATCTTTGACTCGACGACCAACAAAGCGTCGCTCGTCGTCTTGGGCAACTACGACACGAGCAGCATCACGCCTGAAAAAGACCAGTCGCCCTTGACCTTCGTCGCGATGTCCAGCACAAACGACGCCGTCTCATTCACGTTCTCGCGCTCCGTCGCTTCTGTCGCCCCATCCGACGTGGCTATTGGCACTGGCGCGACGATCATCAACTGGGCGTATGGTTCATCCGCGTGGCCAAGCGTTCACGACGACAGAGGCTCTGGCAACGTCGTCTTTGGCTCCAGCACAGTCCTGGCAGTGACGAGCGCTCGCGTGACGACTTACACGCTTGCAATCGCTGGCATTACGATTGGTGTGATGGTGATTCTCGGGATTATCGCTACGCACGGCGGTCGATGGCGCCTTATCAACTTGTATGCGCCTCTTCCTCCGGTCAAGACGCGGTCGGCACTATTGTCCAGCGTTGTGGAGCCTCTAGCCGACTTGAAAGTCGGCGAGTACATTGTGATCGTCGTCTTTGGGTTGGGTCTTCTTGCCGTGAGCTTGTCCATCCAGCACCAATTCAACGGCGACGACACGGCCAGGCACTTGCGCTTGATCTCGGGCCACTTGAGCCTCGTGTCGCTCATGTTTCTCCTGCTGCCCGTCGCGCGGGGGGAGCACTGGGAGTGGATCTTTGGCATCTCCCACGAGCGTATCATCAAGTTTCACCGCATGCTCGGTCGGTTGTTCGTCGTGATGATGGTTGTCCACTTGATCCTGACGCTCAAAGTCACCCGCGTGGACGTGTCGACCACGTTTGGGACGCAAGAAGTCGTTCCTCTCTACGGCTTCATTGCCTTTGTATCCTTTGCATCGATGAGTGTCTTGGCGATCCCAATCGTCCGCCGCCGTTGGTACGAGTTGTTCCTGTACCATCATCGCCTTGCGGCTATCGTCGGGCTGGTCTTTGCTCTGCTTCACAGCCAAGTCGTCCGCTTCGCCATGCTCTTCCCCTTGGCAATCTTTGGCTTTTCCCTTCTCCTGCGCGTCCAAGCCTTCTTCAACAGATACCAAGCTCGCGTGACGTCCTTCGCCCCCAATTCCGTCGTAATTGAGCTCCCAGCCACCAAGCAGACGAAGGATTGGGTCCATTCCATGAACCCATGCGCGTTCTGCTGGATCAACGTCCCGTCCATCTCGCTCTTTGAATGGCATCCCTTCTCGGCGATCATCACGCCGGACGGGCAATCGATTGCCTTGTGCATCAAAGCCCAAACGCGACGCGGCTTTGTCGACAAAGTCGTGGCCAAAGTCAACAATGCCCCCGACGAGCCCCTCACTGTCCTCGTCAATGGTCCGTACGGCAAACCTGCCGTCAACTTGGCCTTGTACGACGAAGTCATCCTGGTCGCAGGGGGGATTGGCATCACGCCCATGCTCAATCTCGTCAACCGCTTCCGCGTCATGGAGTTTGTGAGCCAGCGCTTCCAGCTCCACTGGGCAGTCCGCAATCCTGAAGAGCTTCTCACCGCGGATAGCCTCATGTTCTCAACTCCGTTTCCAGACGGCGTCAAGACCAAGTTCTACGTGAGTCGAGCTACGACCGACGGCTCCATTGCGAACTCGTCGGGGGGAACAGTGTCGTATGTCAAGGGTCGCCCCGTCATGGAGGAAATCCTGTACAACAGCAACGCTCAAGACAACCAGAGACGTGTCTGCGTCTTGGCTTGTGGTCCTCCTGCATTAGTACAAGAGGCGCAAATCCAAGCCCGCGCCGCTGGTTTGGACTTCCACAAGGAAGTCTTCTTGTTCTAGAGAGGGCATTTAGGATAGCAACACATTCATAAGATCAATGAATCAACTTAATACTCAAAAACTTCCTTGTGGAAGTCAAACCCAGCGTTGTGGGCATACGTTTGGACATTGCGAGCCAAGCCTGGAGGGCCGCAGACGAGGACACACACGCGCTTGCCCAAGTAGGCCTCCGTGTTGAAAATTTTCTCCAGGTTGGGCCGACCACTGGTGTAAGCCACCGTGAGCCCCGAGACATTCGATGTGATGGAGCCGTCCGTCTTGAAGCTAGCGCCGTCGACATAAAAGCGAGGCGACACGATGTCAGGGAACGGCGTGGCGAACATGAGGCTCTCGGCCGTCAAAAGTTCTTCAGGGGAGCGAACGACCCAGTGGAATTGGATATTGATCGAGGAAGCCGCTTGGATGCTGGCGTCCTCTTGGCTTGTATGTTGTCGCAACGTGTGGGGAAGCTGGTTGACTAAACTGAGCATGGGCGTCACGCCAATGCCGCCCGTGATGAGGATGACTTCGTCGTATTTTGTGAAGTTCACCGACGGCTTTCCGTAAGGCCCGCCGACGTACAGCGTCATGGACACCAAGTTGGCTTTGCCTTGGGCGACCACTTGGTCCGCAAACGTGTTGGGTTGGAGCGACTTGATACAGAACGCGATGGATTGACCATCCGGCGTCACAATAGCCGAGAACGGATGCCATTCCAAGCGCGAGACGGATGGAACGTTCACCCAGAAGAACGAGCAAGGGTTCATCGTCGCCGCCCATTTCTTCGTCTGAGGAGTCGACGGGAGGGTCAAGACAATCGTGCCGGGAAGATGCGATTGGATTGTCGCCTGGTACTTGTTGAAAAAAGCACGAGCTCGCCAGATATATGTCGCTCCATAGATGACAAGCGGCACAATCATCGCAACGCGAATCGTTTGAGCATGAAGAAGGATAAAGACGAGCCCAAGAATCGACACGACGCGATGGTAATAGTAGAAGACTTCAAAGTACTTGCGGCGGATCGTTTCGTACGCCAAGATCGCCATCGATGCAAACGACAAGAAGGCGAGAAAGCCGTACAATGGAATGACTTGCTGCGTGCCGTATGATCGGGCATACGTCGCGAGAGACCAGTTGAGAAACAAGTGGATTGCGGCCGTGACAACGAAAAGACGACCGAGCCAGCGGTGGTATTTGATCAGTCGTTCGTGGGAAATGCCAAAGAGCCATTCCCAATGCTCGCCACGGGCTACAGGGAGCAGGATGAACATGAGCGACAACAAACTCACGTGGCCTGTCACCAGAGCCCAAGCGCGAGTCGGCGTGGCGTCGGGGAACTGAGCAAGAACTGATGCGGCCACTGTGATCAAGCTAGCGATGTACAACCAGACGACGACGATTTCGCCAAGCTTCAAGTCCGACAATGTTTGAAGAACGTCGGCAAAGAAGTGGTTGCTCGTTGGTGGAGTGGTCAGGCGCTTGTGGTTTGCCCATGTGAAGTCACCAGCGTGGGTCGCAATCACGCCGAGGATGGCCATGATGGCAAACGTCGTCGCGACGATCGTGACTGTGAACGTTGGCACAATAGATGTCGTCGAGATGTCCGTGGGTGGAACTTGGACTGTGGTGGCAGAGGCCTCAAAGTGCACATCGACAGAGCCTTGGACGTCGTGGTAGTCTGGGAACGTTGTGTACCCCACGGCCCAGTTGACATTCGTGGGACCGGTCGTCGAGATGGCCACATCCGTCGCCGTCACAGCAGCCAAGGGTCGTTCGTACAACAAGACGACTTTGCCATCAACGACAGACGACTCAATCACACGAAGTGACGACTGGTCGGCAGCATAGATGATACCGTCAGGGGCCGCGACTTCGAGGTTGTAAAGAGCCGCAGACGCGTTGGCCAACTGATAGATGACCGCGTTGTTGGTTGGCTTGTTGATCATATTGGTGGTTGGAGCGACGGCGTGGGCAAACCACGTGGCCTTGGCGTCGTTCAATGTCGCCTGGACACAGACTTTGTCGCCAATAATGGTAGTTTGAAGAGTGATGGGGCCATCGCCGAGGGGCGTTGGCTCGACACCTTCCAACGCATCCTTCGAGCATGATGGAGTGTCGAGAGTTGGTTGATTGAACAAGATTTCCGTCGACCCTTGGACGTCATGGTAGTCTGGGAAAGTCGTGAAGCCAAGAGCCCAGTTGATGCGAGTCGGGCCAGTCGATGAAATTGGAACGTCGGTGGGGGACGTAGCAGCCAAAGAGCGCTCAAACGTGACGGTGACGATGCCGTTCACTTGGCTTGATCCAATGACATTGACGTTTGTTTGAACGGGGCTGAGGAGCACAGCATCAGGGGCCGAGTCCTTGAGATCATACACGTGTGCAGTGCCATTTAGGACATTGTAGACGAGCGCGTTGTTTGTGGGGTGATTGATCATGTTGGCAGTCGGCGACACGGCGAGGGCAAACCAGGTCACGGTTGGGTTTGTCAGACGAACTTGTAAGCACACAGACGTCCCGATGATGAGATATTTTAACGACAGCGAAGGAGCCGATTGACCATCGGTGAAGGCGACAGCAGCGTACGGCTGAAGAAGAGCGTCATTACAAGTAGGAGGCTTCACGTCGGCGTCAATAACTCCACCGCCAGCAGAAAAAATTAAGCGAGATGAGCCTTGAATGTCGTGGTAGTCGGGGAAGTCGGTCGTGCCGAGCGCCCAGTTGACAATAGTCGGCTGGTCAAGAGAAATCGACACATCAGTGGCCGTGGCAGCTTTGAGGGATCGCTCCACGAGGTACTGGACTTTCTCCTGAGTCGCAGAGACCTTGAGGACACGGATCGACGCAGCCTGGTTGGCATGACGCAAGACAGACTCTGGAGCCGAGTCACGGAGGTCAAAGACATTCACGGTGGCATTCTTGGCCAAGAAAATCATCGCATTATTCGTTGGCGTGTTGATCATGTTGGTCGAGGGAGCGAACGAAAAGCCAAACCATGTCAGCTTTGGGTTGGAAGATGTCACGAGCAAGCAGACCGACGAGCCCACAACTGTGCTTTGCAATGAGAGAGGGCCATCACCGAGGCGAACTGGTAACGTGGCAGCGACTTGCAACTCGATACAGCCGCTTGGAGTAGTCGATGGAGCAGCAGTCGTCGTCTCGGGCGCAAGCGCGACACCAGTGTTGGAGAAGATCACACGGCTCGACCCTTGATCGTCGTGGTAGTCTGGAAACGTTGTGAAGCCAATTGCCCAGTTGACAATGGTAACAGCACCAGGAACAATTGGAACATCGTATGGAGATTGTGCAGCCAGAGGTCTTGAGTATGTGAGCGTGACTGTGCCATTGACAACTGAGGAGTGAACAACATGGAGTGAGGATTGGTCTTGTTGATAATGAACACCATCAGGAGCAGATTCTTGCAGCGCATAGAGAGCAGCCGATGCATTGTGGACTGAAAACAGCACGGCATTGTTGCGTGGCGAGTTAATCATGTTGGTCGATGGAGCAACTGCAAGAGCAAACCATGTTGCGTTTGGGTTGACGAGCTTGACTTGAATGCACGCCGTGTCACCTTGAACGACACCTCGGAGGGACACTGGGCCGGCCTCGAGCGGGATCAACGGCAGCGCAGAGAGCGCATTGGGTGAGCATGAGGCTGCCGCGGCATTGACCGCAGTCAACGCTCCAGCAAGCACGCAGATCGCTCGCAGCATTTGGTAAAGTGAACAATGTTTTTACTGCCTGCGGAACTTCCATCCACTTCGTTGAATCTTGTCAGCATTGGCATCATCTGGTAGAGAGTCCATGTGGGAGTTCGAGGCAATCCCGTCACAAGATTGTGTCGACAGAACACTCTGTCACCACTCAGGCCACGAATAAGACGCGAGGAACCATGGAGGAGAGCATAAGAGCGAGGTAATGGACGGGAACATGACTGAGAGAAGTGCACTTTGCTGTTGGTTCCGTCGACTTTGCGCTGTCGTCCAGTGCACTTTGCCGTTTGGAGTGGATGAGAGTCTGGTCGAGTGTGTGGTGGAAAAGTCACAAGAACCATCTGTTCATGAATTTTACCTATACTTGATTGGTAGAAATAAACCAATCAGAGGTCAGGAAATCCCATTGTCACGCTCTTTTAGACCAACGTCGGACCAATGCGGTTGACAATTTTGATTTGATTGGATAAATTATAGCCAATGAAAATTCATTACAACATGGCAGAACCGATTTGCGGACCTCCAAAAGAGAGCAATGAACATTGCACCGAGATGTTGCGCGCATTGCTGCGTTTGCAGTCGTTGGCTTGTCTACTGAGGAGATAGAAGCGACTTGGATGATCCAGATAGAGTGAGTGGCTGAGGGGACAGCCTTGATTTCATTGACTTCTGTCGTCGACACAGTGGGATGGACAACACGATTGGGGAACTCGAGGAAGATCGCCAGAGGTGAAATGCGAATTCCAGAAATTGAAGTTCACTGCATGCGATGGCGTGTGTGGTTCCCATTGACTGCGGCATCCAGATGCAATCGAGTCCTTACAATTGGTACTTCCTTCACGAAGACAGACACTTTTCTCTTCACAGTTGACTTCGGAAAGAAAAGCTGTCCACGCCATCACGGCGAACTACACTAAGTATTGCACGGTGGCCACCACCTAGGGAAATGCCACCCACCGTATTCACGTCCAATTATCTCCCTGCGACGGGAATAAACAAACGCACCAGCGATTTCATGATTGATAATGTGAAAGCCTCAACCCAGTATGTCACACTTTCCAAATGTCCATTATTTATTATGCGGGCACAAGCGCCTCACATGCCAACCAGCATCATTCCAGCTTCAGGACGTCGATGATGAGACCAATCTTGTTGGGATATTCCATGTGACCATTGATGATCGAGCTCAAGTCGACGTTTTCAACTCCATTGACTTGAATTGGACCAATGCCTGCCGATCCAAGTGAAAAGTTCTAAACAGAGTCAACCACTGTCCCAACGTTCCAAGGGCTCTACCTGGTAGCGAAACATGATCGCGAGCATCCAGTCGTTGGTAGAATATCCATTGATGAGACGACCGGCCACAACTTTCTTTGCGGCGACCCATTCAGCTGGTTCGACAGGAATCGCAGCACCGAGCAGCACTGCATTTTCAACAAGACCGACACCAGATTCCTAAATGCCAATGTTAGAGTTTGCTTACAACTGCAAATTACCTCTTTTGCCAGGTGCTTCAAGCAGGAGTAGATGACGCGAGCGCCCATGCCATATCCCAGGAGCGAAACAGGACGCAAACCTTGTTGTCGTTCCATAAGAGCCTTCGCCATGAGCTTGCCGCATTTGTCAGCACGACCCATTGCCATGACCCACTCGGAGTCAATCATGTTGCAAGCATTGACAACCATCGTAGGCAGCGCCACAGCCGCATAGAGTGCTGCGAGAAACGTATGCTTGAGGATTTCTCCGCGAGCGTACCCCATGAGCATTTGTGTCGTAAATGTCTTCATGCAATTGTAAAATCGGACAAGTACATCCTTCTCCCAGTGCAAACAATATTGATCTCCATACGGCATGCGGTGCTTCCACTGCCATGCTCTCAATTGCACTGGCGTTGGCGCCGATGCTGGCGCTCCATCTGTGTTCATCACTTGCTCCAATGTCACTGTCACCTAGAATTTCCTGAGTACATTGCACTGACAAGAGTTCGATAAACCGGATCATGGTCTTGTGGCAAATTGTACTGCCGCCGCAAGAGGGTAAACAATTCGTCTTCGCGGCCACGATAACGTTCCATCAATGCATCGACGGTATCGAGTTTGTCTGGGCAATACTGCTCGTAGAACGCTCTCAAGTACTCTCGAGGAGTGCCAAATGCTTTCGAGTATTCAGTCTTTTCATCTGATTCGATCCACCCGGCCACACAAATATACACGTGCATGCCGTCTCCTGGAGTGAGAAGTTCAAACTCGAAGTGTTTGATGCCAAGAGTACGACGGTCTGCTTTGTATCCTGCAAGACCAGCCCCTGCTGTGCCTAGATGAAGTGTGAGCTCAGCTGTGCGAATGATATCCCCTCACCGAAGAGTACTGTGGCTGCTGTGACGGCTGCCGATGAGCCTAGTGCAGTTCCAATGGCGGCTCCAGTAGTTCCAAGGCCAAGAAAACCAGCAGCCAACAACGGGGTAGCAATCAATCCTCCAGTGAGGGCCAGAAGCGTACCACCAGCTACTGCAGCACCGCCAATAGCGAGGTTGCGCCTCCAGTCCTTCCACTTGCGCGGACTGGCGACTTTCTTTTTCGATTGGAGCTCGTTGGCTTCAAGAAGGAGGGCGTGCCCCAGAGCAACTTCCTCCACTGCGATGGCAGACCAGGGAATATCATGAAATAAACGCGTGGCAAAGCGAAGCATTGCTCGAGTGCGAGCGTCGTATCTAAATCAGTTGTTATTGAGACGACGAATGTTTGATCTTACCCGACAGAATGCGTCGTACGCCATAGAATGAAGCACAGCAATTGAACAATCTCGTCACGAGTGACTTCGCTTTCAAGGACAGATACAAATGGATCACTGTCGATAGGTGTTTCCTGAAGGGAAGCTGTCTCTCCAGCCTCGGTCGCAGATCCTCGGCTGCGCTCTGTTGCAACAAGAGGAAGAAGACCTTCAACCACAGGCGGTGGAATTGCACAGCATGCCTCTGAAACAAATCGAAAGTACGTTTGCGCCCATACCCTTGCTTCAGAACCATCGTTGACAAGCGCCAGAGCACATGCAATGGTACCACCGAGAGCTCGCTTTGCATTGGGAGATAGCTTTGCAATCAATGGAGACTGTTCAAATTCACCTGGGTTAGACTCCTCAGAGGTGTCAATATGCAGTGATCCTTGTGGTTCCTTTGGCGCTTTAGTTGCTGTGCCTGGAGATGATGAGGCTGTCGCATTCTTGCTCGCTTCAGTCGTTTCCATCTTGACACAATTTTGCGAACACAGTCGCAGAGAATGAAAACAATAAATGAAAAATAGATGAAAGCATTTATTAAATCAATTTAAATGAATTCCATCAACATACTTCAAAGTACTCCTCCGATCCGGAATAAACGTACCATTTCCTATTTTTGCTTGGTCCAAAATAAAAGCACAAAATTTTGTACTTGAATAAAGTATGAACTGAAAATATGAAATATAAATTCTATAATATAATACCTTTCATGCGGCTCCTTGTATCCGCAACCAACGCGCCGTAGGCGAGGGATTGCTCTGCTTGAGACCATATACGGCGTATTGCAGCGCGATTGCAGTCGAACTTGCCGGCTGCTTGGTTTATTGAGCCATGTAGTAGCTCGCCGTCTCGTGACTTGATGGATAGAAAGTGATAGACGGCCAGACGTTCGTCCGCCGTGAGTTTTCGAGACCGCACACAGCTAGGCTATGATCGTGAGCCCTCGTTGCTTTGCATGATGATTGAAAGGCGTTTGGCGGAGGATATGCGCTTGTTGCAGAGACGAAAAGTTTAGAAACGAAGATGTGGCGTAAGATTTAGAGAAAAACGACGATATCAGTAAAGTTTGAAAGCACCGTGCATTGTCGCTGGAATCTCCAAAACCTACCCAATCAGAGCTCTTTTTTCGCGCTATTTAGTGAGCCAATCAGAATACAAATCCGACAAATACCGCTCTTATTTCGCCAATCCAAAGAATATGGTATGTTTATTTCGGACCGGAGGAGTAGTATTCAACGCCCCCTCTGCTTGAGGGGACCAGAGCTTTCTAACCTCAACTCAGATGAGTTGGATGCGAATAATACCACATCAATAAGACAGCGCAGACCACATACATCTATAAAACTTACTGCTCGATCGACTGTAGTGACCTTTGACTTGGACAGTCGGCACTTGTATCGTTACACAGGAGATCAACAATGAAGTGCACAGTCCGTATGCCTTCCAGTACAAGCTTCTAACTTCTTAAGGAGACACATCTTCACCTTTGATGTCGAGTACAGAGTTTAGAAAACACAGCCAGCCTTTGCTTCCACGTTTCACCATCCTCAAATGTCCTTGCCCTAAGCACTGCTCTTGCAATTGTCTGCAAGCGCGATTCAATTTAAAATGTAGATATCAGTAGACACTTAATGGCGCATTACCACTTTCTCTAAGCGTTGAAGCTCGTCGGGGCTGTCGCCTTGAGGAGTCTTCATGCCTCGCACTCCTCTTCTTGTAAATGAAGTTTCATTTATATAAGATTCTTGCCAATTGGAGACTTCAACTTGCCTTATCCGGATAAAGTACAAACCTTTGAAATTCTATATATAGATAATAAGAGTATTTCCGTGACGTTTGATTGGCTGAGTAAATTTGTGTGGCTTAGCCGCTGAAGTGGTTTGACTTCTGTGTCTTTCGTACGCCTACTCCAAGATGCAGTCCTCGACCAAAGTGGCGCGCTCCGCCGCGCAGAAGCTCAAGTCGCAAGGTACTTTAGCACACTCTTCTGCTTGAAAAATGTGATTTGTAGTGCGCTTGTTTCAATCGACCTCTGCATTGCGCAATGCTGAAGGCGTACGACCTCAATTTACAGTTGCATTGGGAGGCTGATCATGTTGGCATAGGAAACCCCAGCGATGACCCGCGTGTACGGTGGTTTGAAAGATGAAGATCGTATCTTTACCAACTTGTACGGTGAACAAACCTGGCGTGTTGATGGCGCCTTGCGCCGTGGTGATTGGTACCGCACCAAGGATTTGTTATGCATGGGTCCTGAATGGATCATCCAAGAAGTCAAGGACTCTGGCTTGCGTGGCCGTGGTGGTGCTGGTTTCCCATCCGGTCTCAAGTGGTCGTTCATGCCCAAGCAAACGGATGGTCGTCCAAACTTCTTGGTACGCGGTGTCAGTAGAATTGAGGAGCTGATTGTGTTGTAGGTCGTGAATGCCGATGAATCCGAACCTGGTACCTGCAAGGATCGTGAAATCATGCGCAAGGATCCTCACAAGTTGGTCGAAGGGTGCTTGATTGCTGGTTTCGCCATGCGTGCTCGTGCTGCGTACATTTACATTCGTGGTGAATTCTTCAACGAAGCTATCATCTTGCAAGAAGCTATCCATGAAGCGTACAAGAAGGGTTTCTTGGGTAAGAACGCATGCGGTTCTGGCTACGATTTCGATGTGTACCTCCACCGCGGTGCTGGTGCTTACATTTGCGGTGAAGAGACTGGTTTACTGGAAAGTTTGGAAGGTCGCCAAGGCAAGCCTCGTTTGAAGCCGCCGTTCCCTGCCAACACTGGTCTCTACGGGTGCCCAACCACTGTGACCAACGTCGAAACTGTGGCTGTATCGCCAACGATCTTGCGCCGTGGTAGCTCGTGGTTCGCTAGCTTGGGCCGCAAGAATAACGCTGGTACCAAGTTGTTCTGCATTTCCGGCCACGTCAACAACCCTTGCACGGTCGAAGAAGAAATGTCCATTCCTTTGCGTGACTTGATTGAAAAGCACTGCGGTGGTGTCCGTGGTGGCTGGAGCAACTTGCAAGCCTGTATTCCTGGCGGTTCGTCGGTTCCTGTCATGGATGAAGCCACTTGCCAAAACATCCACATGGACTTCGACGATCTCAAGAACACTGGTGGTTCTGGTCTTGGCACGGCTGCCGTGACAATCTTTGACAAGTCAGTCGACATGGTTGGTTCGATCCGTCGTTTGTCTCATTTCTACACGCATGAAAGTTGCGGCCAATGCACTCCTTGCCGCGAAGGTACAGGCTGGATGGAAAACATTTTGACCCGCATGGAAACCGGTGATGCTGACTTGGAAGAAATCCCCATGTTGGAAGAAATTTCTCGTCAAATTGAAGGCCACACCATCTGCGCTTTGGGTGATGCCGCCGCGTGGCCCATTCAAGGTTTGATTCGTCGCTTCAAGCACAAGTTGGTCGAGCGCATTGAAAACCCTGCGAGCTTCAACAAGGCCGACTACTTCCAAAAGGCGTGGCCCGGTGCCAAGTTCCAAAACCAAGAGTGGGTCAACAAGTTTAGCGATGGCTCGGCATATGCTGCCAAGAACTAAATGCGTTGATAATCTTCCTCCACATGCCAAAATAAATTGCATCTCGTGTGTCTGGTTTGCGTCCCCGTGCAATCAAAAGTTGAACTTACCATCTCGCCGCAACGCTGTAACGTTAATTCTCTGATGTGCTCATCACATAAACTTCGCTCCTGTGATGCCCAATTCCCTGGCCTATTTCGTATTGTCTTGTACTGACAGAGCTAGAAACCCCAATTGTATTTTGTATGGTTGCGTATCTAGGTGAGTGCCACAACTACCCGTGTCTGGTACAGTCAACTCTACCAGTAAGGACCCCTCAGTCAATATTAATTTATAGAGAATTCAAAACAGAAAGGTATAATATCATAAGGTTTCACGATACTGAGGCAATTTCACCATCGAACAATGAGGACAGCACCTCAGCAACATCATCGAAGGTAAAACATATAAGAGGCTTTCATATATGAAAGGTATAAGAGATTGAAGATATCACGCAATTCAAAAATCTAAATGAATGGTCATTGTTTTGAGGTGGAGTCAATCGATAGAGGCCCGTGTGCATTCACTTTCTTTCTTGATTGACCATGCGCCAACATTTGACAATCAAACAGAAGATTACTATAGTCAAAATCCAAGAACAGAATCCGCATTGGACTCGAAGTGATCTTGTCGTTTGGGCACACGTGAATTTAAGCTCAATAAACCACCGACGAAGTCCACCATCACTCGAATTCTCCAAACCAAGTCGCGTCTCCTTGGCTTGGACACTGATCAATTGCAATCCGACAGGAAGCAAGTTCATTCGTTTGCTTCACTCGAGTAGGAAACAGAACTTTGGTCGTGGTTTCAAGACAAAGAAAAAGACGGCATTGCGTTATCTGGACAAATAATTACTACGAAGGCTGAACGCATTCTACAAAGCATGGGGAATCAGCTCGATTTGAAGCTGTCCAGCGGCTGGTTGACTGGCTTCAAGAAGCGCCACAACATTCGTGAGTTCATTTTGCATGGTGAAAGTGGAAATGCCGACTTTAAAGCAGCAAAACAAGCCGTCCCGGAGTTGATGAAGCTTACTGAATCCTATCAATTGCGAGACATTTTCAACTGTGACGAGTCACGCTTACCATGGAACGCTGAACCAAACCGTTGCCTTGCAACAAAACCTAGAGCAGGGAAGAAGCTGTCCAAGAAGCGAGTGTCCGTCTTGTTCACGGCGAATGCCGATGGAAGTGAAAAACTCCCCCCTCTTGTCATTGGATCTGCTGCTCGACCACGCTGTTTCAATGGTAAATCTCCACGGGAGCATGGTTTTACTTACTGTAGCAACAAAAAGTCTTGGATGACTCGAAGCATCTTCGAGGATTGGCTTGAAAACTTGAACGAAGTCATGGCGAGAGAGAATCGCAAAATCTTGCTTCTTCTTGACAATGTTTCTACTCATAAAGAAGTCAAGCCGATGAGTAATGTCAAGCTGCACTTTCTACCAGTTAATACAACGTCACTGCTTCAGCCCCAAGACGCCGGCATAATTGCCGCGACCAAAAAGCGTCACAAAGCGAAGCTGATGCAGAACGCTGTTGAAAGATCTGATGCCGGTGTCGTCAACCCATACAAATGCACTCTTCATGAAAGCCTACAGTGGTTGTATGAGGCGTGGAGTGAGGTCTCAGCGCAAACCATTTCCAATTGCTGGAGGCATGTGCGGTATGTTGCTCAATACGAGCCAGAGGAGTTGCTCGTTTTGCGTTTCTCTGAACTTAACGTTGGGTAATATAGATTTGCAGTAAACCTTTATAATAAAATATTGTATAAAATATAGAGGTATATTTATTTTAATGGGGGTCCCTACTGATGGAGTTGACTGTATTGTTAATTCGGTGCCAAAACAAAAAAATAACCTCTATATATTGATGTTCTAAGATTCGCAGAATATACAATATAATGTAGTTTATAGAATATCATAGGAAATTGTTCGATTTAAATAGACTACACCGCAAAATTTGTTACATAAATTCTTCAAGCTTATAATATACGTCTATTTTTCAATCAAAATGCTTTTACTTGAGCTGAGTATACAAAAATATCTTTTTTTGTTCTGTCAGTTGGCCATGAAATATTCTTATTGGCTAATTTACACAGACAGAATTTGAATTTGCCATTTTTTAAGATTCTGCAGATCACACACGCATCGACGAGCCGATGGGGGTCAACCACGTTGCGTACCTTGCGCACCAAGGCACATCGACATACCACGAACAATGAAGACAGTGTGGGGCCAACATTGATGACAGCAACGGCGGAGACGACAAACAAGAGACTGGTAAGTCACATTTCATTATGAGTTACGAAATCTAAACAACGACTTCATAGATCACGTCACCAAAAATATCTGTTTCAATGCGAATTGCGTCTGCTTCCCTTGCAAGCTCGACAATTGAATCAAACACGTCGTCTCCGTCGTTGCTGTCGTCGTCTATTGGCTCTTCACTGGCTTCATTGTTCGAGGTATTGGCAATTAGCCCACACAATTCAAAGCCATTAATGATAGTCTTAGTGCTCAAGGTATTCCACGCGTTTGACGCCCATTTGACAAGATCTCGGCGAGTCGGTGCGCAAAGGTTGAATGCTCCCGTACTAGGGTCATGATTTTTTACAGATTTTTGTAAGTGGTGAATCCAATTATTCTTCATCATTGTCTTAAAAGGTTTGATCCAAGAAACATCCGCTGGCTGACAAACCCAAGTGAATCCAGGTGGGATTTTTTCAAGAATCACATTTAATGACGATGCCAATTCAAGGACTTGGGGGCAAAATGTGGAGAAAAATCATCCCACAGCAGCAAAATTGGCTTCAAATTTTTCCCGGCACGGTAACCAAAGTGATATTTGATAAACTCTAATGAAATTTTTGTGTTCCACCAAGCTGTAGGATTTCCATAGAGTTGTGCAGAGAATTCGTCTTGAATTTCAACAATCTCTTTCCATACAATCTTGCCAACGCCGTTACGTTGATCAAGGTTTTCGAGTACATTTTTCTTCACTGTACTTTTTGCTGTTTTTAGGACAATAAACAAGGGATATTTTTTACCCTTGGAGTCGGCAAGAAGCATCGCAGTTGCTCGTTGCTTCTCTTGACCACTCGTTCGTATCCACACACGTTTTTCACCCACAGCATTGATGGTTTTCCTCCCTAGATATTTGTAATTCACTGCTGTTTGGTCGGCATTCAGGACGTCGGATATATCATTTTCTTGGATCAATTTCAATACTTTTTCACTGAAGCTTTTCAACGCTTCATCTCCTTCGGCAGCGGTTTTGTTTCCGCATCGAGTTTGACATCGCATGGATAACTCATGTCGTTTCATAAACGATTTAATCCAATGTCCACTTGCTTTAAATTGACACACCAGTAGATTCTTCTCGCTAGCAACCTGCAAAGCATACTGTTGTAATAAAAGACTGCTAACCGGCACACCGTCAAGACGGTGTCCAACAACCCAGTCAGCAATTCGTTTTTCAGTCTCGATATCGAGAACTGTGGCTTGGTCGATGCGGCGATTCGACATCTTCTTTGCAGAGGCAGGGTTTTTTGCTTTTTTTCGATTGAATTTCGATTGCGAAACCAAGCTTGAATTTTCTTTTTCGTCGATACCTCTCGCTTTCCACTCATGTCAGGGAAGTACTTCGACATTGCACTCGACAGACCAGCCACACCGAGCCCATTCTTTATGTACTCTTGAACGACCAGCCACTTAAATGAATAATCAGTAAATGTATGTGAGTATTTCTTGGGCCCTTTGCGAGATTTGCCTTTGACTGACGGTCGACCCGAAGCAAGACGATGATGCTTTCGCATGTCAGTGAAAACCACGAATGGCAGTACAACCTCAGAAATCTTATTTTATTGATTCTGATAAGTATTGAATGTGCACAGGTCATACAGGGTATTATATTTGGTCGTCGACAGGCACCGAAATAACATACCAGATACGGTACGTGGACGTTCTCACTAATTAGACTTGTCTTGTCTCTACTGGTCAATGCGACAGCAGGCCAACTACGAAGAGATTTCATTCCTCTCGCGTCAGCTATGAAACTAGCGCTAGCTGTCTCCAGTGGTGAAGGAAGAACCTGCATACGATTGCATCAGCATGTAGGCATGTGTTGCAAGGGCATAATCAATCCCATTTTGGTGATGTTAATTTGGATTGCTTTGTGATGCTGCTTTGGTTTCATTGTGGGGGATGAAGCAAATCGAAACTTTCTAGGGAGAATATTGAAAGGACCGACTGATTTCTTGCCGTAGTGAGCTCATATCACACCCATTTATCAACATGGAACCTATTAATAGCAGAGAGTACTTTTCTTGCCCGTGCGTATCTCAAAGTGGTAAAATTCGACAGAGTGGGGAGTGAATCGCTGCATTTTGCCACGACCGCGTCAGTTGGTCGTTTGTGTTTTGGATTGGGGGAGAGCAGGGAAAGATTGCACGGGTCTGCTGTTGGTTCAACTAGTAAATACAATTCTACATGTTACTCCGCAAAGTGCTTCGAAAGTCCTCCATGCGATCGCTGAAAAATTGGAGCTGGTCAAAATACCGCTGCTGGCCTTCACGTGCTTTTTGCGCCCGTTCCTGTGGCGTCATCGCTAAAATCTCGTCCATGGCGGCACAAATGTCGTTCGGTGTCACATCAAACTCGGTGTCGTCATTGCCCATGAGAACTTTGCTATGAGTGGGCCGTGCGACAGCATTTTTAACGAGTACACCGCTATTGACGTCGATGAATTCACTCATCGGGACGGCATCAGTCGTCACGACGAGAGCACCGGCAGCTCGAGCTTGGTTAATGTAATGGCCAAACCTACGAATTCATTCAAGTCAGCTCAGTGGCGTCCATCGAGTTGCCTCGCACCCTTCAGTAATACTTGGGCACAGGATAACCGATGCTTCAGCCATGAGTTTGCCGAATTGAGCTGGCTCAATGAACTCGCCATTGTGGTATTTGAGATTCAGGGGAGTCTTCTTCTTGAAATGGTTCCAGTAAGTCGTGTTGGATGGCTCGTCATTGGAGTAGACATGGAGCATGGGCATGTCGGGGCGGTCATTCCAGCAGTCGAGGATCTTCGGTGTGTTCTTTTGAGTACTTCGGCCGTTGGCATGGAACACACTCAGTGTTTCAAAATTCTTTGGAGCGATCGGGCCGAACTTCGGGTCTTCTTGAGCTTTCACGGCTGCAGTAGTTGTGGGGTCGCTCGTCGTGTGCTGGGCATAGATAACTTGGGTGTTGCGCAGATTGTTGCCTTTGATTTTATACCTGATGACGCATGACATCAACGGGATCAAGCTAGGACAATGTCTTACCAATTGGTGATACGACGGTAGCCATCTTTGGTTTTCGCGATCACATAGTCGGCTCGCTGGTAATGTTGAGCTCCCAGCTCGTACATTTCCACATTGGGCATGAGGACAATCTTCTTTTGCGGTGGAAATGTGCTCTTTTTATCCAAGCCATCCCAGTAATGGTTCATAAACATGACGGCAGAGCTTGGGCACAGATCAAAATACGTGTAGACCTTGCCTACGAGCAGCGTTCGTCATTTGAACCTCGTTTGATCCATGTCAAGGTACCGTTGTGGTCTTTGAATTCCATGTTAAAGACCCACATTGGCAATGCACGCGTCTTGAGGAATTTCACATACGCCATTGCATCTTCGCAATAACCGTGGGAACGAATCCCAACAGGTAAGAAGATGTCGACTTCGGGGCACAGGCGCAGCTCCGCGAGGAGAACTTCAGGATCCATGTCCTGGGTGAGGATTTCGGTTTGTTGCTGGGGTTTCCACGAGATGACCGTGTCGCCTTTCGTCAAACAGAGTTCGTTCAAGCGGTTCAAGTGCAGCAGATCAGGCCACCAGTGCGAATTACCTGACCGCAGGTGGGTTCGAGTGCTGCCCCGATTGAATGTTGTAAAAACCACGTACGCCTGGAAGACGACGATCACAATGACGCATCCTATGATCAAATTGCGCAGTGACATCCATGCTCCCTGCCGTTTTCCCTTCATCTTCGCGCGCAAATTGGGATATGCGTCAGACCAACTGGCACGCTGCGTGCCGTGAGCTTTGACAATAAGACATCGTAAGCTGATATCTTTAACGCGTTTAACATATAAAACGTATTTTCTACCCACGATAGATACACATGGGACCTTTTTTCAGCGACTAGTTGAATGGTCAATACAAAAACCAAGTATAAATTTTGAAAAAACGTTTTATTTCCATCATGACAATGGCGCCTTTACGCGTGGTCGCTCTCACGGCGCAGTCGCGCGGCGTGCTGCTCCAGCAATTCTTTGGCCCGTTCGAGCAATTTCGTATGTTCAGCTTTGTCCTCTGAAGCACTCGCGTCCAGTTTTTCTTCTACCTCGACCTATAGTGACAGTACAGAATAAAGGGCATTTGGGGGGGAGGAACTCGTACCGGGACAGTTTGCTTCGCCATAGTTTCTAAATCGGACAGCTTGGATCGAAGCTGGAGCAACTTTCTGGTCGTCTCAGTCAATCTGTCTCGATCAGGCAAGGTTGTGGGGGCTGGGGGAGGAGCTGGAACTGACACTTGGACCGGGGGCTGGTTCACATGGGCAAACAGTGACTTTAAGTCTACCGATGAGCGAGGGGATGTGGATCGCTCATCGTCATCGGAGTCGTCGCCGATCAAGTCTTCCAAATCGCGCTCAAGCTCTGAAAGGGGTCGCTGCTCCAAGCTCTCGGCACCGTCAGAGCCACTCAAATCTGAAAACTCGGCACGCAAGTCTTGTTCCAGCTGACTCATTTGTCGGGATGGGGGCAGGGCACGCGGTCGCACCACAGGGCCTTCGTCTTCGTCGCTACTGAGTTCATCCAAAGCATGTTGCAGTAGCTCTCGATCACTCCATTTGTATGATATTCGACTGCTTTCCTTTGAATCCTTTTGTAATGTGGCAGATAGATTTGGCAGTGATTGGGGAATTGGCTGTGATAGTGCTTGTTGGAATGAAGCTTGTTGGCGTGCTGCTTCATGGGGTCGAGCTTGTATGGGGGGCACTTGAGGCAGACTTTGCAGAGATAGATATGAAGTTGTGGGCGACGGCAGATCCTGAACTAATGGTGGAACCTCATCGCCAATGTCGCTCGTGCCTACATGGTAACGACGCTCGGAACTGACAGTTTTGGGCGGTTGTGGCCTTGCAGATACGTCATCAATAGGTTCTGAAGTGACACTTGGACTTGGTGGGGATATTTGTGCAGGAGTTGGTGATTGTACTTGTGCTGGGTGAGGATGAACCTCACGTGCCTGAGGTGGCGGAGTATGAGTTGGTTCTATTTGAGATGTGTTTGCCGGTCGTTGTTGAGGTAGATGTGGAGGTGCTTGCGGTGACGGCGCTTGGAGGGGCGGCGTTCGTTGTTGAGGTTGATGTGGAGGTGCTTGCGGTGACGGCGCTTGGAGAGGTGGAGTTTCAACTTCCTGTGATGTTAAGCTTGTTGGCGTTGGTGGTGATGGTCTATCAGGTGGATATTCGTTTGTCGCGTTGGTGTAATCTTCGCTCTCGGCGTCATCGAGATTGTTTGCAGTGGGGTTCGGCCTCATCGACCTATCTTGCGCCAGGAGCTGCATCTGCCGTTCCTTTTGCAGTCGCTGCTCATTGAATTTGGCCTGCCATTCACGACGAAGTTTGGCCTCTTCTCGTTCTTGCTGCTTGCTTTCCATTTGTTGTCGCTTGCTTTGTTGCTCTGCAACAGCTCGTCGGTCTTCTTCTTTCCATGCATCAAACACCTGGCCGAAAAATTCAGATTTGCAATCCATTTTGGGGTAAATACCATTTGGTCACGTATTTCTTGTTCGCGTAATTGAGCAAAGAATTCAATTCGCATCGATTGGAGTCTTTCTTCTCGCTCTCGGTCTTTGGTCAACTCTGTCACCCTTCTCTCTGCATCGAGCTCAAGGCGGACAAGTTCCTCTTCGTCAACTTGCTGCTGGTTGCGCCACTTTTCCTTCTCCATATGCATGTGTAGCTCGTCCATCCAGCGATCATGCTCTGCCCGAAGGACTTTCGATGATTCCTCCAGCGCCTCTCGAGCCTTTTGCTCCATCAGGGCGATCTACAGTTCAATGACTACCACACCGACAAGTTGTCGTCTTACTTGTTTCAATCGACGCTCCTTGGTTTGTTCATGCAAAATATTAATTTCCATGAGCCGAGCCTTCTCAGCTTGCATGCTCTCAATGCGACGACGGTGCTCAGCTTCGAGGACTTGGGCTTTGTCATTCATCCACTTTTTATGCGCTTGCTCGAGTTCTCGTGTACGGGATTCAATCTGTACTAGTAAATTACGCTTGGCTTCAATCGCAGCTTCTTCCGATGCTATCCGATTCCGCTCCTACAGCAAGGATTTAGACATCACCATCATGCAAGGCATACCTGAATTTGATAGTCGACCACGAACGATGGATACCGCTTAAAGACAGGGTATTGGCCTAGTGAGAGAGGGAAATACTTCGTCGCATCATCATCCCCCACGACTTTAGCCAGCGTAGTCATTTCAATTGAATGTAAATTGGCGATAAAATGCTTTGTTTGGATGGGTTGCTGCTGCCGAAAAGTAGCTTGGATAGCTGTTGAGCTTGAAGCGTGAAGAAGTGTACTGCGAACTTGATGTAAGAAGGCCAGAACAGCCGCCCACAATAGTGATGGCTTATCCCAGAAGGCAAACAAGTTGTCCCAAAGGCATAGCCAATCGTCCCGGGTTAAGACTTCACTGAATGCAGTTGAAACCAACGACCAGCCGTAATCCTATTTAAATGCATCACATGTTGGTCAATAAGTCGCTGGACGTACCTCGGGGGAGATCCGATGTGATGAAAAGTGAGCATGAAGTTGTGGATCTCGTTCTTGGAGAGTCTGGTCGAGGCGGAGGAGTTGATGACGAGGTGGATGGGGATATTGAAGAACGAAATCACGTCCCCAATGAAGCAGTACACTCAAAACAACCTCAAATGCAACGAGGTCGTTGTTGGCACACACTTTGACAAAGGGGAAGACGAGGGCTGGCACGGATTGTACTTCACCATAAATCGGACACCAAAATGCCAGGGCGCTCAGAATTCGCTTTAGTCGCCGAAATAATCTTTGATTCTGGATTGGATATGTCTCGTGTAGCCGCAGCGTTGCAGGATGATCGCCTTTGGCAAGGAGATGCTCAAAGGTGGCGTTATTTTCTGGTAGTCGAAGCAGATATTTCCAAGCAAGGAGGCGGTACTTCTCAGGAAATCGACCATAAGAGCCGAGTAACTGTTGTAGACGATTGTGCTGAACTGCATACTCCTGTGGATTCAAGTATGGTCGGGATTTCTTTGTCTTGTGGATGGTTGCCATGGGGACAGACGGCTGCGCTGCCTGGGGCTGTGGTGAATCAGCCAGAACTTCGTCATTTGTCTTTTGAAATGGAGCACCGAAAAGGGAATCCATTAATTGCGATGATTGATTCGGCAAAGCAGATCGGTGTGGCAAGAAGGCCAAGTCATCAACATCGGCGCGCTGCCGAATGTCTTGAATTTTGTAGGCCGTTTCTCGCGCAATGTCCAAATCATACAAGACTAGACAGCCGTCGCTGGGTCCATCAATTGAATTGATACAAGTTGACAGCTTTACCTTGTGCATGCAGCGAGGTATTTCCCGTGGAGGTCCAGCGCAAATGCAGTCATAGCTTTGATTTTATGCGCAATTTGCAACGACACCTTGGGTTGCTTTGAAGTGACATTAAGGAAATTCAACTGGCCATCGTCTCCCAGTACCCCAACGATGTTAGATGTCAATGGGACGAAGACATGCTATTGCCAAAGGTGAAGCTGAAGCATGCTGTCTCAATCATACCTCTACGATGCGTTGAACGGTAGCTGGTAGCTCAATGATGCGAATGAGAGTCTGGGACTCGAATTCCCACACGTATATAAATGGTGTCTCGCCGCTAGAGCCAGTATGGATGATAACGTAGATGCTGATAGGTACCTCGCGACGATGACTTGGCAGTTTTCAGACACGCAGAAGCGTTTTAAGCCTGGTGCATGTTCGTACTCAGGCAGTGTAAAGCGGTAATGCAATGCCAATGTGCTCAGCTCCCACATTAATATTGAATCGTCCTTGAAACATACAGCTACAAGCTCTCCATTGCCTACAAACTGAGCCGCTTCGACACCAGGACCTAGACATTTTTGATAAGGCAGCTAATGAGAGAAACGACAAAACCTGCGTTCAGAGTTCTAAAGCGAGACCAGTTGGCTGAATCCCACATGATGACTGCGTCTGCAGAAGCTGTGAGCGCCAATTGACCCGGTAGTTGGAATGCAACACAAGTTGGAATCTGACGATGACCACGCAGTGTACTGACCAGCGTCTTCGAGTGAACATCCACGCAGCGAACGGTGAGGTCTTCGCACGTGACAAGCAGTTCTGTTCGTTGTTGAGGGCTAAATGCACATTCGAGCGCCGGCGTGCCCAAATGGCAAACGAGAGCGTATCGATTTCGCAGTGGAAAGAATGCAAATACGCGTCCTTTTTCGTCCACCGCTGCAAAGATATCACCAGCAGCAGAAAAGGCAACACAACGAAAGCGAGCGTATCCAAACATCTCATGCTGCTGGACGTCACTGGGTGGATTTCCGCTTTTGTATGTTCGGAGCGGAAGATTCCTCAAGCATCCAATGAGTCCTGATGGTCCAATCTGAGGCCGACGCGGCCACAGAACGCCTTCTTCATCCGTCCCGAGCTTCAAGCGCACTTCATACACCATGCAGGAAGCACCTCTTCGAGTTAAGTCATCCGGATAATCGATTTGAATTCTTCCGGATACGAGGACGATCTAAAGATTTCAAACGAAATATCATTTAATTGGTCAAAAATATTATTTTTTCGGTATGTTATTGGTTCAAAATCTGAATTTATTCAAGTAAACTCTAAAGTAACAAGGATAACACAGTTTTAGACGACCAGGGCGTCAAAAGCAACCAAGAAGGGCAAACTAACGTGCCAAGATATGCTCTAAAGTATAACAATTAGCTCCATGGCCTTATATATATAAGATCATCGATCGATCAACTCTAATGGATCAATTCTCCAAAATAGTAAACCATGCTTGACCATAAGTTCAAATGGACACGGTACTTCTGGACTTGAGATACCAAAATGAATCGATGAGAATAAACGTGGCGATTGCTCCGATTGCGATAAGTTACTACACTTGTAAACAGAGGCCATTGCGAGTCGCGTCGATATCGCAATCATTTTGACCTCCATAAATTTATCATGTTGTCCATTATCGTTTAGTAGTCATGGAGCCATGTCCAAGTAAAGCAGGGCCACCAAAGTCTTGCTAACGTTCACGCTTGTGAACATATTCGACTCTTCTGTCTACATGATGAGTTGGTCAGCTCATGAAGCTGCAGTAGCAATCGAGTGAATTGGAATCTCAAAAATGTTTATAATTTTCTGCAGTATTGCGATAACAAAGTGAACCGTCAGATAGTTGTCAGATGACATGGATCAACTTGAGATCATTTTCAATTTTGGAGCATGAAGATGATATTGACCGATACATCGCTGTTGAATGGACAATACCAAGCAAGTTTGACTGCTGACGATGACAAGCAAGAAGTCTTGGATTCGGGTTTGCCAGCCATGAAGGACGACGAGAAGAAAGTGTCGTATATTCCCGTCACGGTGTTTTTCATCGTGCCCCTCTTGATCGGCACGGCCATTGCGTATGCCATCTATTCAAAGGAGCGATCGACGTTTGACAAGCGGATTCAAGTCGTAGCGGCGAACGATATGCACTGGGGAGCACTAGCTGTCGTCGTCTTGGGTCGAACCCTGTCGTTTCTCAACACGTATCCGATGGTGTTCAAGTCGCAGATCATGCGGTTCTCCTCGGGCAATTTACGCTCCAACCCGTTCATTTTCAAGGCGATCGGCAAGGATGGCAAGGACAACGCGATTGTGTTCAACGAAGACGGGGCAATCGGTGCGTACAATCGTGCGAATCGGTCGTTGCAGCATTTGACAGAGACGTTTGGTGTGCTCGTGGCCGGACTTGCCGTGGCATGCCAAGTGTTTCCATTCCCAGTCTTTGTCGCCGTGTGCGTCTTTGGCTTCGCGCGCATCATGCACCAAGTTGGCTACACGTTGGGCTTTGGTTACCACGCACTTGGATTCTGGGTGGCTTTTTTCGCGCTGGCGACGATCGAAGGTCTTCTCTTCTTGATTGCATTGAAGGGGTTCACCGCAGAGTAATCGTCAATAACATGACTCAATCCTGCAATCGCACGGTTTTCCATTGTTGCCATCGCAGACGCAAGCCGCCCCACAGTCGCTAAAGTCACCATGTCCAAATGCCATAGCCCCACGCAGCATTTCCAGTAAACCAGAATGATCGTGATGATAAAGCCGCAGAGTGGAGTCGAGTAGAGTCCCCGGCCTAGACATGGTTGAAGTGCTTCCATCCATGTCTAGATCGAAGTTAATGCAGTGCACAGCATGTCTTGATAGCATGTCTCTCCTCGAGTGGAATGAAACATTGGTAGCAGGCACTTCTACCAGAGGCTCACGGCATTACACAGAGCACGACACCTATCGCGTTGATTCACTTGGCCGTCGCGCTTAGTCCTGGCAAGAGTTTCATGTCAGTCTCGTGGAACTATTGTCCAGCGACAATGGTATTGGAAACTGCGCAACTTGGTGTGGCTTGCATGGACCACGAAGAGAGAAGTTTGTGTCCAGGTCGACTTAACTCACTTACAGTTCTACAGGTGGCAACAACACTGCGACTGAATCTTCCTTCGCTTGGGCTCTCGTTCAGGCACTTCTCTCTCCTTCGTATCAGCTTCGATCTCGTCGTCTTCCGCCTCCAGGCGGGACCGTCGGATGGCAATCGCTTCAAAGCAAAACATGGCGACTTCTCTCTGTGTGTACGAGGCTTTTTCCTGCAGAAGCAACATGCGCTCGACATGGTCAAACTTGCGAACACGGCTTCGTTTTGGTGTATGATGCTTGAGGTGGATGCATTCTTGACGCGAATGTGTCTTTGCGAGTCCAATCGGTGGACCGTGCTCCTTTGGGACGGCGCTGCCCCCATACTCCAAGGGGAAATAGTACGTGGTTGCAGTCGCAAACGAGACTTGTTTCATGTGTTTGGTCGTCCGCGGGTGCATCGCTGGCGTCTTGCACGGCATCAAGCTCGACGTGGCCATTTGTCCTGCGCTCGCGGTTCCAAGCGGCATCTCTGGCTCGTGATAAATTGTGCCGAATCGGTAATGGAGGTGGACAGCTCCATGTGGTGGTGTAACATACGTCGAGGGGTGTCAACTTGTCTCGAATGAAACGACCGGTCAGAATAGCCGAACGCCGGAAGCCAGCAGGAAGCGCATCATCTAGCGCGACCAGTCCCTACGCTCTTCTTGCAATTTGAGTCGTCCATTCCGTTGAGGCAATTGTCCCTTGGATCCAGCGTGTGTCAACATGCAAGCTACGATTGCAGCGACGTGTCGGCATCCGACACTGAATCAATGGAGGAAGGAACAGCAAGGCGCCAGTGCACGACGCGGACATTCACTCAATGATTCAACCACCAGAATGTTCTCCATGAAGTTCTGTTCTTCTTCTGTGGAGCTGGTTCATGCTACCCGAAATATTGCCCTCGTCGTCGATCCATGATGTTCATGCCGATTGTTCTGGAACAATAGTCCTGCGTCCCTCTGCGCAGACTATTTATACCTATCCTATCAGACAACTCACGAACATCCTCCCATTGTGCAGATTGGTCGAACCAACGAGTGGTCCCAGTCCAGGATGTGCCTCTACGGCAGTAGGATAGTCAGTTTGGAATTAGCCATGAAGTAATCAAATCGTGTCAAACTCACCTCCCGCGCAGTGCTCCCGGAAGTCAGAACACCGATCTTCCAGCTTTCCAAGCCGTGAAACATCTTTGGCCGAGCATCCCATGAGGAGCACGACAAGTCCGGTCACCCTTGGTGTCATTGAGACACATTGGGTAGTCTATATTGATCCTTGGAGTGACGGAATGGGCTCTTTGCCAAGGTAGATGGAGGACTTGACGGCGATGGACTTTGTCACTGAGCTCCCCCTCGACCGCGCTACTACACCCTCGACGACTTGTTTACTCAAGGGTGAGTCTACATGAGATGCACATGATCTCATCTTGGAAGGACTGCAGCGTGGTTCATCCTCCCGACAATCTCTGGATCAATCCTCTCACTTCCTCCTGGTTGCTGCTGATTGTTTTACGTAAGCATGCGCCGAGATCCCCTCCGTCCAGACATGATACGCTCATAGCTGAACCACTCAAGCGCTTGCACATCTGTCGCCGAGCATGACGCGGCCGAAAGTAGCGACTTTGGTGCTTGTGGTCAGCATCTCGATGCATAGATTCCATCTTGCTGCTTCTCTTCCCATGTAGCCAGCCGTCCACGACGTTCGACTCATCTCGACTCAGCAACGGCATCTCGCTTCTTCCTCCACACTCGTCCACTCCCACCGTCCAACAACCAGAGTCTTGTCATTACTCACCGTGTCATTCCCATCACAGACCCTTCCTGTGGCTCAAGTTGAGCTTCACAATGAGATCAAAGGCGCTACAGACCAAACAGCAAGGCCATGATCTACGGAAAGATCATTGTACGCTCCCGAAGAACGTCCTGAGAGACGCCGCGTGGATTTCGCGGCTGCAATCTATCATCCACGTCCAATCTGACCCCAAGACCTGGTCGAGGCTAACACGAAACATGTCCCAATCGCAATTCCACCGAAGGTTCCCACGCCCCATCAACGACGTTGCTGTCGTGCATAGAAGAGCCAGGAGGAACGAGAGGGGCTCCTGCTCTCCGTCCAAACTCTGTCTCATCGTAGATGAGGAGCATGGACTTCGTGGGGTTGGTGAACTTGAACGCATGTGATGATCGTCCACCTCTTGACGCACAGAAGACTTGACGACCTTGTCCTTGCTCTTCCTTGAAACAAAGAGACCAAAATTGAATTGATATCGTGGAATCGTCGTCGGTGGAAGGATGTTCTCGGGAGAGAATCGCTCCTTGATCCATGAGAGTATACTGTAGCGTCATAGAACCCAACGAGTTCCGTGAAAGCATGTCCATGACTCGAGTACCGTAGACTTGCTGTCAGACCTGCGTACGTGTCAGTTGAGAGCCAGTCGACGTGACTGCAAGGTCTCGTCTAGCACCCGCAGGACTCGAAGCATGCGTTGGATCTCTTCATCTGCTGAAATATCACGACAACGTTCGATCGGAGCGTTGTCAGCATGTTGCAAGAAGGCAAAGAAAGCACGCTTGATCCCTTTCTCCGCATGGTTCAATCGGCACGCTTCAACGCGAGATGGAACGCATTCTGTGTGCTGAAATCAACGTCCTACTGCATATCAGTCGCTGAATGCACAACGACATGCTTGGCCTTGTCTTCCTCGCAAATCTTCACCTCTGCATGGAAAGAACCTCTCGACAGCGATAGCCGATAGAGTGACGACGCAAAAGTACAAGCAGGGGCGTAGCTGCTGCTCTCTCCACGAATGAGACAACATGGCCGCGTGAGACCAACAACTTGCATCAAGTGAAGGGAAGATTAAATATAGGTCTATCACGTCCTCAAACTCTCAGTCGCTTTTGTTTCGGCTCCGTGTCTTCATGGCATTCATTGTCACTCTCCGCTTCCTCCTCGTCGTCGTCCAGTCTCACTGCGAGATCTTTGAATCGCAATCGTCTCAAAGCAAAACCTCGCGACTTCTCTCCGAGTGTACGATGCTTCCTGAAGCAAGAGCATTCTCTCGACGTGGTTAAACTTGCGCACACGGCCTGATCTCGGCGGCATGTGGTCCAAGCAGATACATTCTTGTCGCGAGTGGGTCTTGGCAAGTCCAATGGGCGGGCCATGGTCACTCGGAACAGCGCTGCCCCCATACTCCAAGGGGAAGATATACGTCGTGGCGGTCGTGAAGGACACTTGTTTCTCTCTACGTTGCTTCGTCAATGGCGGCAGGAACTCATGCGTTTTCCATGGCAGAAGCGGTGGTCAAGCTACACTCGTCACGGACGTCATCGTTGTAGTGTGAGTCCTCCTCTGCGCTTTCCCAACTGGCGTATGGTCATGGCGCTCCCACTGTCGCGGCAATACTCGAGTCCAGTCAAGCATGATGCTGTGTGTGCAACATCGTGGGATTGCCAATCCTCGGGGGGGGGATCCATGGGGTTGTGGCTTGGCCGCAGCATTCGATGGTCGACTCGGGTGGGACTCAATTCCCAAGCTCATCGTCATGGGCGGGGGAGGGCGCCTTCACTCGACCTCTCCCTGTACTCCTCGCCAAGTACACTACAGTGATGGAAACTCATGAATCGAGGACAAGATGCGACATGGTCTCTGCACCAAATGGCTCGATCGTCTGTTGCTTTTCTCGACTGATTTCGATGAGAGATGAGCTTTTTGTGATGTGGCGGTGAATTCCTGCCGACCAGCACGACGACATGCTTTGGAATGTGGTGAAAGATGCAACACGAGTCGCTACAAGCTCAACGACGATGGAGATTGTGTCGAGTGGACATTTCACAGGTCAACCTCCGTGGCGACATGGATAAGTTCATGAGTGTGCCGCGCTACAGGACGGCATTTTAGAAGACAGCAACGTCGCTAGCTACGATTGCATGGCGTTGAGAAGGTTGAGATGTCAAGAGCGAGGAAACACAACATGGCTTGAGACGACGATGGGTGTATGTTAAATAGTCACGACTACTGCAACCACGTGGCGACAGATCAAGGATTCAACTTGCTCCGTTTGCTCGGAGCCTCAACAAGTTCATCATCACAGTCGCTGTCATCGTCTTCGTTTTCAAGACTGGATCGTCGGATTGCAATGGCGTCGAAGCAAAACATGGCGACTTCTCTCTGCGTGTACGAGGCCTTTTGCTGGAGGAGGAGCATGCGCTCGACGTGGTCGAATTTGCGCACGCGACTCCGTCGTGGACGAATGTAATCGAGATCATGGCATTCTTGTCGCGTGTGCGTCTTGGCGAGACCGATGGGCGTTCCATGATCGCTCGGGATCGCACTGCCCCGTACTCGAGTGGAAAGACAAACGTCGTCGCGGTGGTGAAGACGACTTGTTTCTTTCCACGGCGTGGTTTTGTCACTGGCGGGAGGAACTCGGCGGTCTTCCACGGGAGAAAGACTGGCGCACGGACTTCCCACGACCGCATCGATGACTCTGCGAGCATTCTGTGCGATTGGTAACGTCTTGAAGAATGAAACAATTGGGTCAGACTCCACTCGGCCATACGGTGGCTCGTTGCATCGTGACAACCAACACACGGATCCTAAAAATATTTTGACTTGTGGTTACGCTGATGGCCGAGTCGTCGCGACGCTTCACGAGACTGCGCTGGCCAAGCATCACGAGCGTCTAAATCTTGTCCTTGATCTAAATTTAAATCACCGCTGGATCCAATCGATCTGTCGGCTAAACTTCGTAAAGATTGCCTCCTTTGGGATCAACTTTATTGATCAGTTCATGCGGCAGAAGAGACGCCGTGTCCATGGACGGAATCGTCTGCTTGATTGATGGTTTCTGGTGTCGTGCAACGAGACACACAAGTGGTTGGACGTTGTCGCTCCATCAACAAAATGCGCACGGGTGAAACACCCCGACCAGTCACAATGAATAGTATTTGTCGACAACTCGACAAGAGGCGTCCACGCCGTGTTCGTCCATCATCCGTGAATGAACAATGACAGTGTTGGCATCTCGTCCGTGCCTTTTTAAAGGAGGAAGCTCATCATGATCGATTTCACAGAGATGGAGCATGTGAGCTGATTATCGACTAGCAGTTGTACATGGCGAGAGTTGGCCATGAAACAACAGCGTGTGTTGTAACCCCGTCATGCGATCCGCCGTGGAAATTTATTCACGACCGCATGGTACGTCGGCGGCACAAAGCGATGAGCTATTTCTACAGATAAGACCATTAAACCATTACAAAACTTAAGAAAAGACTACCCACCACATGCTGGGTAGTCTTTTCTTAAGTTTTGTAATGGGTAAATGGTCTTATCTGTAGAAATAGCTCCAAAGCGATAGGGAGAGAGACTCTTGACTCGTATTAATAAGGGGAGTTAGATCTCTTCACGAGCTCAAGTTTAGTGGCGGCATATGCACGTGTCGAGCAAGCTTAAATGTGCTATTCCGACGTGGTCTGTTGAATTTGACATGAAAAATCAGGTGAGAAGAGTGACGCCCGTCGCCGCAATTGTCCGTGGCGTTCGATCGACAACTCTGATGTGCTTGGGATGATGAGAGAAGAGCTTGTACTAGATGGCAGTTTATTCAAGGGTTGTTAAATCATCCATGGGGAGAATCAACTTGCGATCTTCATGCATGACGGTTTCCCGACACACTCGAAATGGATTGCGAACGACACTCGACGGTGGACTTGAGCAACGCGCTGGACGTCTTATCATTTCATACGATGGGGATCGCTTTCTCATCGTCAGGGGAGTTGAATAGTCGCGCTGCGAACATGGTGGGCTTGCAATCCTGTTGCTGGGCGTCTAGTTAGCTCCATAGAAGCATGTGTGAGTCGGATTTGAAACGCCTCGCCCGGCTCTGTCGCTCATTGCACCCTCGTTATGAGTTTACATCTTCCAAGCGTGCGTTTGATTATTCAATCTGGCGTTTCCCTCGTGGAGATTATCGTCTTCGCTCTTCTCCCCGCATGTAATAATTAAATTGCCCACCGGCAAATCTCTGCGTTGATAATGGATTTTCTTCCCTGCGTGACTTTTCAACGACTGAAGCGTTCCTTCAGCTCGAGGAGATGCCAAAGTTAATAGAATAATCCCTCGCGCCTGAGGAGCAACTGCCACAAGGCATGGATCCTCTCAGCAACATTCAGTCGAAAGCAAATCCACGAGGGGAATATATAGTCGACTCTTTCAAGGTATGCGATTACCTCATAGTTCGACCACAATGCCACCAATGCTGGGGGATAAGAGCCCACACTTCAGGAGGTAAATGCACTGTAGAACACAGCAGTTGTCGACACAAGTCGGCAAGACTCGTTGCTCTTCCAGTCGTGCTTGGTCATTCTTCCACGAGGTAAAATGTTGAGAGAAGCATTGGTGGTCGAGATGGATGCGTTCATGGCCTCAAAATTTGCCAGACGACAGCTGAGCTAGCCTGTGTGCCCTCACCGCTTGTAGTTCCTTGTAGTGTGGACAATGCCACGTTCAAGTCTTCGTTGAGATCGCCTTCACAACACACGGTGTTTCGAAAGTCAAAGTGTGAAAAATGCCATCTCGTCGACGACCAGATGTCGAGACCACTTGGTTTCCTTGTGAAAATTTCACGGCTCTTGAAATATTGGCATGAAAAAAACGATCAACTTCGACCTCGCCCATGGCATCAAGTCTGTCCACTGATCCTCCCTCTCGCCTTGCATGATGATATTCACTACTTGAATCCACCATGCGCCGTAAAATGGATGGCCAGGATGAAAGTCACACGAAAGCCAAGGTGGGCTATGCACCCAGCGCTGTACTGTAAACCAACGGAGAGAGAATCAAAGGCGTCTCAGTGAGAGAACGAGAAATCACTCCTAGAGATAGTGCCTTCCAGTCTAATCTTCGAATCGTCACGGGATTCCAGATCGCGCCGACACGAGTCTCCATCACGCACTAGACCTTGAAACACTCTCCCTGGCTTCAGTACTCCATCCTATCTATCGCAACACGCTTCGTCATTGATTCCCCCGTAGTCTGCAGGGACAGCAGCCATCTAGCGTGGAAATTTGAAGCCAGTAACGTCATCCCCCTCGCGGCTTCACGCCGACTTGAGTGGGGAAAAGAAACGACTGGCAATTACAGTACGCTCGATTTGTATAATCTATCTGCACTTCCCTCCTCGTTTTAATACAAACTTCAAGATAAACTGAAATGACGTTCCCCAACCAGAGTGGGTTCACTTGGGTTGTCACCCAGTTGACCATTCCCAACCTTGTCGAAAGAACACAAGATGCCCCAGATCGCATGCCTTCCGTGGCACAAGCCCGCCCCGATGAGCTCGCTTTGGCGGACGTTTGCCCTCTGTTCGCCCCAGGCGACACGGCCCAAGAGGAAGCAAGTCACGTTCACGACAGCGACGACGTATATCTTTCCACTCGAGTATGGAGGCAGTGCGATCCCGAGTGACCACGGACCACCCATCGGACTTGCCAATGCCCATACGCGACAGGAATGCCACCACCTCGACAACGTTGTGCCGAAACGCGGCCGAGTACGGAAATTCGACCACGTCGAGCGCATGGTTCTACTGCAGCAGAATGCATCGTACTCGCGAAAAGAAGTCGCGAGGTTTTGCTTTGAAGCGATTGCCATCAGACAGTCGCGTGTGGATACACAGTACGACGACGAAGAAGAAGATAATGACGACGAAGAGCCTCAACATGTCGTCAAGAGAAGGAAGATCGAGCATTCATGCAAGAGTAATCCTTAACATTAGTGCTAGTAGTAGGGAAACGAATGGTGTCTGAAGGTTGGAGGAACGTTGTGGCTTTGAAAGATGGGTCGATTATGTTTGTTGGATGCTCTCGACTCTGTAGCCCTGCTAGAGCTTCCGCATCCACTTATAGACGTACGAGGATGAAGTGAGTAGAGGCTATCTCCGTGTACGAACGTGGTAAGGGACGCGCATGTTTTTTGGACTCATTGTGGACGCTTGGGCGGTCACAGGACGGACCTCAGCGTCTGGTGACTGGGTCTCATCTGTCTTTACCGTCCATGGTGCGTTGTCGACAATACAATTCGTGAGCGTATGGTCTCGTGTCCTGGGTATGAGATACATGAACGCCCTCGCAATGGTAGTGGATGCGGGCGACAGTTTGTCTCAAAATTCCTTGAACCCTTCATGAAACCAGGTCATGAAGAGTACGCTGTACCGTTTGACAGGTGGTTTTCCAGGGAGCTCTGAAGAGAGCGGCGCCTAGACGTCTACAACTCTGAAAACAGCAAGATCCAATGCAGTCATGCATCATGGCATCGATGCCAGAGTGGTTTTGAAGGACTTGATGAAGTATAGCATCAACTTATCAGCATTTACAAAAACTTCAAGCCCTTGAGTCCAATGAACATAAGGAAGCCCTCAATCGTGGCAATTGCAAACATGGACAAACCAAATCCCAAGGCGTGGCCTCCGTAGCCAGAGGTGTAGCCCACTTGGTGCAAAATGCGACCCACGCTAAAGATGCACACGGCGACAAACACTGGAAAGGCAAACACTTGGCTAGCCAACGCCAGACCAGCCACCAACGCGCCATAGTTTTCAATCATATGGTGCAACGAACGGTTCGCGCGGTTGTAAGCGCCGACCGCGCCTTCGTCGTTGAACACCACTGCATTGTCCTTGGCATCTTTGCCAATCATCTTGTAGATAAACGGATTCGAGCGCAAGTTGCCAGAATTGCCACGCATGATTTGAGACTTGTACACCGTCGGGAAGCCATTCACAAATGTAATCGTGCGGCCCAAGACGACCACCGCCAAGCCAGCCCAGTGCAAGTCATTCGCCACGAACGCTTGGATCCGCTTTTCAAAAGTCGCTCGCGCCCCCCACATGTACACGCCATACGCGATCGCAGTACCAATCGCAAGCGGCAACATCGTAAAGGCAACCACAAGCGGCAGCTTGTTCTTCTTCTTCTCCGCGTCCGTCATGGCGGGCAGCCCCGAGTCGCTCACTTTCGTTCCATTGTCCGATCCCATGGTAGATTCAAAATGAACGGCTTCTCACAGCTTCAAACCGGTATCCGGATGCCACAGTTGGATTTTAAGGGCCATTTTGATTGGACTGACGCTTTAACGGCAATGTCGACCACCAAGTTGACGACACTTCTCGAACTTTCGTAATCTGACGCTGGAACATGGGAATAAGCGGATAAAAGTGAGCTAGAAACGATGAATTACATGTAGATTAGACGCTTAGGCTGGGACTGTACACGCCTTGAGTACAATTAGAGCCAGCATGCCTTCGATTGTCGTTGTCGCGGCGGCGGCCAATATGTAGCCCAACCCATGGCCGCGGTTGTCCTTGGTGAGCCCCATGACATGGAGGGTCCATCCAAGGCTAAACACACCAGTAAGAATGAGCACTGGCAGTGCAAACACAGCCGAGGCCAAGCAGAGACCGGCCAAAAGGACAGTGTACATTTCCAACACGTCGTACACACATCGGTTTGCCCGGTTGAAACAACCAACGACACCACTTGGATCGAGGACAATCGTGTTGACTGGAGCGTCTTTCCCAATCGCGCGGTAGAAGAATGGATTGAACCACAGTTGGCTCGACTCCGTGGTTAGAAAGCAGCCCTTGTGCACGAGCGGATAGCAGTTGACAAATGCCCCCACGCGGCCCAACACGACGACAGCAGCACAGGCCCAAAACAAGTTGGTTGCGTAGAGTTTCTCCATGCGGTAGTCGTACATTGCCTTGTTGCCGTAGTAATAAATGGCGTAGGCAAAACTAATGCCAAGTAACAATGGCCCGACGGTCAAAGTCGCCAACGGTCCATACTTTGGCTTGGCATCGCTCACCGACACGACTGGCAGGCCAGAGTCTCCCTTGGTTTTGTCACTTTGGTCGCTTTGATCGCTCTTCATGTCAAATGCGAAAATGGTCACATGACGGTTGGGCATGGAGGATGCCACCGTTAGAGCATCCCTGCGACGAGGGAGCGCAACCGAGCTACAACGCTAGCCAAGATCGCATGGGCTCCTCCATGCGGTAACAAAATGATCAGCTGGAAGTCACCACCTGTTCACTTTACAGTACGCCTTGGAATGACGTCTGCGCCTCCTTTGGTACCGCTCCCTGTGCTCTTCGGCAATGCCGAGTACGCCATGCCTCAAATCTCTCCCGATGGGACGCAGATTGCATTCCTCACAGCTGCTTCCAACGGTGTGATAAATATTTTCCTCCAACCCGTCGGTGCCAAGTCCGCGGAACCAGTCCAAGTGACGACGGAAGACAATCGCCCGATTCGGTTCTTTCGATGGGCCGTGACGGGCACGCACCTCTTGTATGTCCAAGACATGAACGGCAACGAGCGCTTTCATCTCTATGTGGTGGACCTCACGACCATGACGACTGTGAACCGCACGCCATTTGAATCGGCCAAAGTCTTGACGACGTTTTCAATGACGTCGTGGTACAACTACATCAATCGCCTCACGTCGTCTCGTTGCCCGAACGAAGTCGTCATTGGCCTCAACACGCGCATCCCGACGTTGTTTGACGTCCACCGCGTCAACATCCTAACTGGCGTAACGACACTTGTGGCCACAAATCCTGGCAAAGTCGATGCATGGATCGTCGACAGCAACTTGGTCGTCCGTGCAATGGTTCAAATGGAGCCTGGTGATGTCTGGAGCAAGTCGCTGTCTGTGCGAGCCACCGACTCGGATCCTTGGAAGGTTATCGCGACATGGGGCCTCGATGACACTGTCGAGACACTCAATCTCACTGCCGATGGCTCTGGCCTCTACGTCAAGTCCACATTGACCCATGGAAGCGCCCATGCGTGTCACAACAAGACGTTTCGTCTAGTGCTGCTATCCACCGTCGATGGCAGTGAAATCTGCTCGGTCGGGTACGATCCCAAAGGCGACGTCAATCATGTCGAATTCAACCCGATCAGTGGTGAAGTCGACTTTGCAACGTTTGAAAACTATGGCCATCGCAAGCAGATTTTGAGCGCCGCGGTTCAGGCAGACATCGATGTCCTGGCTTCTCTGCGAGATGGAACGACCGTTGTGTCGATTGAATCCCGTGCTGCAAACGACGACAAGGCGTGGACTGTTGCTATTGCATCCGACCACCATTCAAAGGAGTATTACTACTACGACCGCACGACGAAAGAAGCAACGCTTCTTGCCTTGGAACGCCCTGCCCTGAAGGATTATTCGTTCTCACCGATGAAACCGGTGGAAATTCCATGCCGAGACGGTGAAACCATGGTAATCACTCATGTCTAGAGCTGAGTTACATGTTGAGTTGTAGGTTGGGTATCTTACGTTACCACGTGGAGTTCCAGCGACGAATTTGCCATTGGTTCTGAATGTCCACGGTGGTCCATGGTCGCATGACGTGTGGGGCTTCAATCCTCTCCATCAGTGGTAAGAAGATCGAGTTGCTACCATGACTTATGCATTTGACCAGGTTTGCTAACCGAGGCTACGCTTGTTTGAGCGTCAATTATCGTGGCTCTGATGGCTACGGCATGCGATGGCTCAATTTGGGTAATGGCGAGTGGGGTCGGCGCATGCAAGATGATCTGACGGACGCTGTTGAATGGGCAGTGCAGTCAGGAGTAGTCGACAAATCACGCGTGGCTATCTACGGTCGCTCGTACGGTGGATATGCAGTCTTGGCAGGTCTAGCCTTCACGCCAGACGTGTATGCATGCGGTGTCGATGTTGTTGGGCCATCCAATATCAAGACTCTTTTGGCAGCGACGCCACCGGATTGGGATCACATGCGCAAAGTATTTGCCGTTCGCATTGGTAACGTTCTCGAGGACGACGAAGTCAATATGCGCATGTCTCCTCTCTTCCACGTCGACAAGGTGAAAAGACCACTTTTGATCGGCCAAGGCGCAAACGATCCTCGCGTTGCTCAATCCGAAAGCGACCAAATCGCTCGCGAGTTGCACCGCCGTCACCACGACGTCACATACATTGTCTACCCGGACGAAGGTCATGGGTTCCACCGCCCTCCAAACAACATTGACTTTTGCCAACGTACAGAAGCCTTCCTCGCCACGCATCTCCATGGACGTTGTGACCCTGGTAAGCCTGAAGCTACTGCTACGAACACTGCGATTGTTGTCGACTTGTCCACTTTGTAAAAAGTCCACTTTGAAATCCTTAAACCCCTGACCCCCAAATGTTACACCCTTGGAGTCGAAATAAACCCTACAACCCTACTAGTCTTAAACCCTTGTCGGCTAAACCCTACACTCCTCATCCGGATATGGTCATAGATATTCGAATAATGATTGGATAAAGCATGGGATTGGTTGGTGGGCCAGCATCTTGCATCCGCTGTACGCGCCAAGAAGATGACCCAAGGCGACAACAAAGGTAAGAAACTTGCTTGCTATGTGTAGATGGATGCTAAGAGCATTGTAGACCAAACTGCCATTGAAGAACATCCTCTTCAAACGGGATGGAGCTTGTGGTAGATATCGCCATTCTCGAGGTTTGTTGTTTTATCCATGTCATGCTATAGGTTTGACAAGAAGATGCCCAAGCGCACCGACGTCAGGTAAAGCCATCGACATACACAACAGGTAGCATAACGCAGGCTATCCGTAGCACGTACCAATCCAACTTGCAAAAGATTGCCAACTTTGCGACTGTTGAAGATTTCTGGCGGTACGACTCTCGCGATTCACCACAGTGTGCTTGACGACCGACAATTGCAGACACTACATTCATGTCAAGCGTCCATCGCAATTGCCGAAAGACACGAACTTGTACTTGTTCCGCGACCAACCCAACTGCGCGCCCATGTGGGAGGTATTATCCACCATCTCGTCCTGATATGATGCTGACGAACGAACGATCGATGTCTAGGCGTTCCCGAACGGCGGCTGCTGGATCCTCAAGATCAAGAAGAAGGCCAATGTGTTGGGCAAGATGTGGCAAGATCTCTTGTTTGCCGTGATTGGTGAAGCCTTCGAGACCTTGAATGTCGTCGGGATTGCTATGGCAATACGCTCGAAGGAAGACATGATCTCCGTTTGGAACGCCGACAACTCGGACGACAATGTCCGCTTTGTCATCGGGTACGTCAGCTTGATTATATGTCTGCTCATGAAATGCGTGAACGTAGCGAAAAACTCAAGGAGATCCTCATGTTGGACTCGAACACGTTGATCGAATACAAGTTCCACGCCAACTCGATTCGTGACATGTCGACGTTCCGCAACGCCAAGCCTTACGTCTTTGCGGCGTCGACTTGATCGCGATATGCCCATGACATTTGTAGCCTTCTCCCTGTACACCAAGTAGAAAACGAGTAGAGAAAGAGTAAACAAAGAGAGCAACACAGGGGCTTGTATACACATTGTCTGGATTAGTCTGCAGGATTACTTAAAGAGAAAACGACGCCAACTACGACGACGGCCACGACGGCTAAGGTGGCAACAAGGCATGAGATGGGGGAAGAGACCACTCTACTACGTTAAATATTCTACCGCCGCCGCCGCTTTCGTCATGTCGATTCAGGTTCATCTAGCATTTCCATCGCTTGCCGCAGTCGTGGCAAATAACAAACACAGTCATAGGTTCATCGGCACTACGGGTCTGTTGCTGCGTATTGCTCGTGTTGGTCGATTTGCATCGGCCACAAGTGAAGAGGCCGCGAGGATCCTTGATCCCGCAAACCTTGTTGATCTTATCGGCGTTCGCTTCGGCCCAATCCAACCGCGCGCGTTGGAATGCGTCGTCACGCAATTGATCCATTTCTTTCTTGCGCTCCTCGGTCGCAAGCTCATCAGGAGTCATCTTGATAAGTTGTTCGCCAGAGATCGTATGGAGAAGCAGTTCTTGACGCAAAACTGCATTCTTCTTGAGGTTGAACGACAGTTGGCGGTATTTGTTTGTGTATTCCTTTTTCCCTTCGTTTGTGTTGCGCGCTGAGTCCATCTTGTATTCTTTGGCCATGGCAACTTCAATCGACACGGCGATGATTTCTGATTCGCCACGAAGCTCCTCGTCGGCAAGATCGAGGATCTCCTTGAGCTTTCGTCGTACTGTCGCTCGGACTTCCTGCAAACCCTTGGGGATAAATTCAAACGCAGGGCCACCTCTGTTAAACACTGGCAGGGATGCACGCTTGGGCGCTTCTTTCACCGACGTTTCGCTGGTGGTGGGGCTGACTCTTGGTTTCGGTGTTCCCGGCTCGCTCTTGGCATCTGTATCAACCTTAATGTCAGAGTCGCTCGGTCTCGACGCGAGCGCTTTCCATTTCTTGAGGAGGTCTTTCGCTTTCGAAGCAACCAGTTCAGCATCGTGCTTGCGGAGTTTGGCAATGGTTTGACCAATTTTTGTGTCTTTGAGGATATTAATCGTCATATCCACCTTCTGCAAGCGGTCCATTGCGTCAGCAACGCCATTCTGGTCGTTGTCTTCGCCCGCGAGGAACTTGGTCAAGCGCTTGTGGATGTTTACTACGTCGTCCATGGGAGATCTGGGAATCCGATGTTCTTCCTCCTCGTGACCATTCAATTTTGTCGAACATTTCGGCCATTTTATTTAATTGTCTTGTTTTTTGTATGTTTTACAAATTTGTGTAAATAATTTCGTTAATCCGTTTATAGTGTGCTATTGTACCGCTCCGAATTCCAATACAAATGACCAGGTGGAGTATTGCAATGGTATTTTAAAATGGTTTTTAAATGCCAGTTCTAGAAAAGACATCTTGTTCGTGTCATTGAAGTGTGATGACCCACCTGTCAACAAGATCGAGCAATCTTACGAATTGAGGCGACTAGACTCGGCATTTAGCCTCTCGAGGCATCAATCGCAGTGGATTAAGGCTCATTGGTTGATATCTGTTGTTTGAAAGCTCATGGCTTGGTTTCGGTGTGTGCTGTCATGTCCTTGAGGACAAAGATTTGGAATTGTTGAGCATACCACAGTCCTGACATAGGTAAAAATGTTTCAGTATGCAAGAGACTGTGGCAGCAAGAAACAGCTCAGGCTTGAAATCATGGCGTCGAAAGGCATGCAATCGAAACACGTCGTTGATGTCCAAAGTAGTTTTCCATGATGAAGCCTATTGATTCTCAAAACCTTTATAAAATGATATTCTTCAAATATAATATACTTTCAAATATAGTTCAAAATGCTATCAGAAGCTGGATCCAGTTCTCTGATTATTGTCCTTTTTATATTAAAATCTTTCTTAATACAATATACTGTATATTACAATGACGATTTGTTCACATCGGTATGAATATTATCTTCAAGCCTTGAATACCTTTTAGATTTGATATTTTTGGGTATACACTAACACTTGTGGAGGATTTCCGCCTTGTCCACCTTGAGGTCGAGGGAACAAAGGAGCATGCTGAAGTTGCCGCGGTCAGAGGTCATCTCTGTGCTTGGCATTCACAATGGACGATGTACCGAATGTCCATGAACATGTTGTACATCACGCAAAACACCACACCGTGCACGATTCAATCCTTCTGCCGTCTGTTGTTCTTCGTTGTTCAGACATCCACGTCCAAGGTCTGAACGTTTCAGTCAGCATCTCCTCTTCAAAGATAGTCCATGCTTGAAATAATGCGTAATTACCCACCATAGTTGCTGGATTGCTGTGCTGTGCACGCACTGTACTGTACTGCAACGGCCGGTATGTTCCTCTCATCAATGGAGTGAGTGCCATGAACACAAGACCTGGGGTCGAGAAGGAATGCAATGCAAAGTCAATTCCAAGGGCATCTCGAGTGTTATTCAGTCTGTCTTCACAAGAATGTCGCCATCCGTGACGATTGAAAGTGAGAGGCAATCAACTTGTGCTGGTCGTCGCCAAGTAGACACCTTCTCGTGGGCATCCTTGGTGTCTCTGACGCTCCTCTCTCGACCGGCCATCCAAACAAAGAAGGCTGAATACACGCGCTGTTGGATTTGCTACTGTTAAATACTGGGCCCTGCTTCTAAGAAAGAAGCCTGACTCGCTAGTTTCCTTTCCGTCGCTTGGACGCTGGCTGTTGCTCATCTTCAGCCTCCTCCTCCTTGTTATCGCGTGTATCTTGTCTTGATTTCTGGACGACAATCGACTCAAAGCAGAACATCGCGACTTCTTTTCGAGTGTACGATGCTTTCTCCTGGAGGAGGATCATTCTCTCCATGTGGTCAAACTTCCTCAAACGGCTCCGCTTGTCCTTGACATAGTCAAGATGGTGGCATTCCTGTCGCGAGTGTACTTTTGCGAGGCCGATCGGTGGTCCATGGTCACTCGGGATGGCGCTGCCGCCGTATTCCAATGGAAACGTATACGTCGTCACAGTTGTAAACGACACTTGTTTCTCTCTCGGGAGCGTCTTCATAGATGGCAAGAGGGCGACGGGCGTCCATGTTGGAGCGCAGAGAGGGGCCAGCGTCGGCCACGAGAGGCACGTTGTCTCTGGCATGAGCTGCTTGCTGCTGTGTTGGTCTGTTTGTGAATGGCAGGCAGCTGGGTGACGTCGCGAATGATTCCACTGTCTCGATTGGGTGAGTGGACACGTCGACAAACTTTCGAGTTTGTATAGAACTGGAGAGAGATGGACATACCTGACCTGGCTGGTCGTTTCTTTCCGCGCTTCAACTTTCAACGAGCATTGCAAGAAAGAACTGCATCCTGAACGGCTTTGCCTCTCATGAAAGCCTCGACACCGCCGATGGATACCTAGTTCACAGCGAGAGCGACGATTGTACTGTAATAGATGCGGCGGGCGGCATTGGACATGGAGATCCAAAACTGACCCTCGTGAAAAATTTCAGCAAGAAAGTTGCGGTCAGGGGTGAGAGGGGCTTCGACATCAAGGGCAATTCACTCGACGAGCATGACGACGCTCCCGCCCGCATGCATACTCGACGATGAATATGCTGCCGGTTGAACATACTTTGACATCTCATCATGGTCGGAAGAGGAAAAATTTGGACTTTCACCCCGCTGTCTATCATCGTTGAAGATGGAGTCTGTCCACGTCATGCCGATACGTTTGACGTTGGCGAGCAGAGAGATGGATGTAAACATCGCCGATGGAAGGATTCAACCAAGTTTTGTTTTTTACGAGACGCATACGAACGACATGGGTGCGAGTCGAGTTGCGATGCGTATCGGCGTGGTAGACGGCAGGGAAACAAAACACGTGGCGGTTGCGATTGAGGCGATGCACCTTCATCCGAGTCACTGGAATAAGCACGTTTGATCAATGTCTACTGATCCATGTGGCTTCAATGTCTTGCAACATTTGCGCGGCATTGAATGCGAGTACATAGATTGACCCTTGACCTTGTGCTTGTTTCGTTGATGCCCTCGTCAAGAAGCGCTTCGTTGCAAGCCCACGTTTCGAGACAAGGACATTGCAATGGACTTTGCTATCAATACGCAATGCCCGCTAGCGTAGTCTGGACAATCTGCCAAAGGAAGGGGGGAGAGCCATCCTCGCCATGCTCAAGCCGGAGGAAATTGCTGAAAGCAGTGCAGGCTGACAATTGTCCATGAAAATTGTACAATGTGGATGAAGTTGGTGCTGCCTCGGTTGAAATTCTGCCCCGATTGTGTCGTCATTCGGGTCGTCCATGCTTCCTTCCCATGCAATAGGATGGAGTCTCTTATCCCTAGGCTCTCTTCTTCATCCTTTCTAGAGCCCTTAGCAAGTAATTCGACGGGGAATTGTAGCCCTTGGACTCGAGCAACCCATCGATGCCTCATAAATGCGTACTGGCAGTGACTCCACCCCAACTCCATCAAGGCCACTTGGACAACCTCGGCTAGTCCGTCTGACGGAGGCTACTGAGGAACCGCCGTGATAGCATTACGCAAATACAACTTGGCATTGCCTTCCTCAAAGGCTCACCTCGAGGACATTGCCATTATTGAGGGCAATATCAACACCATGATCAAGAAGCATACTGTGCATGCTCCAACTGCATCAGGATTCCAGCAATGATAGTCGCCAAGGTCATGGAAGGTTCGACTAACTGCATAATGGTCCGTATGTGTGAACACCCTCATCAACTTGCTTACTCTCTTTGGCAGTGATCCCTCCATCGAGCCGCTTCCTCCATGTCGATTACCACTCACACATGTAGTGACAAAGCCAACATGTACTCTATTGAATCGACAGGCAGGACGAAGAAAGAAGCGACTATGTGTGAGCTATTCAAGGCGGTAGATTGTTGAAGATCCGTCAAAAATGCAAGGAGCACAGACCAAAGCTGGAGGCAATTGATGAACACGCAGTTGGTTCACATTTGCTGGAGGACTACACGACAAGCAGAGGACATTCGTGCTGGGATACGTTCTTTGTCGCCCTTCTTGAAGAAACGGACCATGTCTGATCCACTGCGCGGAAAAAAGCGCATTACTCCCCTCTCAGTCGCGCTTGCTCCATCCATCTAATCCAAGCTTCTTCCCTCACGCTCTGGTAATTTCGTCGTTGGTGTTGCAGGCTCCTAGTCTGAATGTTTCCTCTAGAATTTCTCCCATGCAGCGGCTCTTCAGCTCGCGAGGTTTGCTCCGTCGATGACAATGTCTCGCCGGGCAACATAGGAAAGAAAGTCAGGCCGACGGATTCTTTACGGAGCACGTATCAGACGATGCAACATGTGGCCAGCATGCAAATGTAGGGGCGGGGTCCTCATCTGTGGTCAAAGGCCCCGCTGGTCATTTGCAAATACTTCTGCAGTGGTCATGAAATCTCTGGCCCTCCTCGCTCTCCTCTAAACGTGTTTCACCGCTGCTCAATCGTGCTCGGGGGGATTCGACGGCACTGTTGGAAGTGCAAGCTGGCTCAACTACATCAACTGCGGAAGAAAACGTCCCCCTCGTCCAACACTCAATGGGCAGTGCAATGCGGCAGCACCCAGCCAAGCAACAATGGCTGGCCCAACGCTGGTCCGTACAGCTTCCCTGAAGACCTTGACACTGGTTATGGCCCTACCATGACCAAGGACCAGGTTTATGCGATTCTGTCCCTCGTGTGGGCTGCTGAAAACGGCGGCGACAACTTCAATGGGATCGTGCCATGGTGGAAGGCTTATAGCTACATCCAAAACATTGGCGACGGTCGTGGCTACACGACGAACATTGTCGGCTTTTGCACGGGCACCGGTGATGACGTCGTCTTCCTCCGCAACCTCCAAAAGCTCGAGCCCTGCAATCCTGTACATCCCCGACGTTCAAGCTCTGTCAGACAGAGGCTCGGATGACCTGACTGGTTTGGACGGGTATGCTCTCAAGGTCGTCAATCAAGGCGGTGGCCCGACTGGCAGTGGTCCCATCAACCCCAACTACATCAAGGCCACCTGGACGACGTTGGCTAGTCAATCTGACGGCGGCTACTGGGGAATGGCCATGCAAGCATCGCGCAAATACAACTTGGCGCTGCCCATCTCGAAGGGCCAGCTCTACGACATTGCACTCAACAATGGCAATGTCGACACCATCATCAAGAAGGTCACTGTGCGTGCTCCAACTGCATCCGAGGCAGGAGGCGCGCAAGAAGTTGCATGGCTCGCTGCGCTTCAAAAGGAGTGGATTAAGTACATCACTGACCCAAGCCACAACTTGGATGGCGGTCAAAACGACCTCGGTGTCATGTGGCAGCATCTTCTCGACCCAACGTCGACGGCCAAGAACTCTGAGGGTCAACTCGGAGCGACGAACACGTAGCCTTTGCTTCAATTGGAGCTGCCCATGACTGTCCACATCTATGGTGGAGCGCTCACGATCCAACCTGGCGGTGGGTCGAAGCCATCGCCCAGCACGACACCGGTCGTGCGTCCAACTTCTGCGCCAACCCCAACTCCAAGTCGCAACCCGGCAACTAACAGCCCTACGAGTGCGCCATCGAAACCCAGTTGCGGAAGCTGCACCAATTGCTACTACGCTCCATCACCGCGTGCTTTGTCGGATGGACGAAAGATCAACGCGACGCGGTCTCTACCTACACTTGGTGTGGTTGAGCGAAGGACCTAACGTCTGCTCTAACTCCGTAATGCAATTCATGTTTTGAGAGAATTTCCATGGCCACTGGAGCTACCTCAAGTCGAAGGGTTGTAGATGATCTCCCAGTCGACTCCAAGCTCAGAGACTTGAAAAGCCCACGAGCGAACTTCTGTAGTAAGGAACGATTGCCAAAGTGCTGTAGTCATTGAGCTCTTCGGTCGATCCAACTGCAACTTGCTTGTCTGTTTCCATCCACGACGAACTGAGTTCCCACCTGTCTACTGTACGAAAGTCTTCGAAGTCAAGTTGCGTCAGCAGTGGATGGAGACTAAAGTCGACGGAGGTAAGCAAGCTCCACGAGAACCGTGAAACGCTTTGTTCAAGGCAGCAAAGTCAATTCTTTTGGCTCCACCGAGAGTCACCAGATGGGCTCGTCGCCATCAATGTCGAAGCACAAGGAGATAGAGTCCAAGCCAGGTGAAGAGCTAATCAGCTCTTGTACTGGTATGGGGAGAAGAACGAGGCTCGCGGTGGCTTGACTGCCTGAGGACAACGAGATTCAAATGCAGGGAGCTGAGGCGACGATGCCCTTCAGTACATCTTAGGGGGGAAGTAGGATGCAAACTGTACGCGTCATTCCATTGCCGTTGTATCGCCTCTCGATGCGACAAGGATGTTTCACCAGTCGGTTGCTCCCCACACACGTTTCAAGTTGCATGATTCACTGCGGCAGGTCCAAAGCGAGGCGTCAAGCAAGGCGATTCGAGCTAGCGCAGTGACAAATCCATCAACTTATTCCTTTCTACGGAGCTAGTAAAGTAGTATGATCGCCCCGACGATGAGGGAAACTTGGGCTGAAGGAGTGATAAGCCTTGCAATCCTCTCGGTTGTGAAACGTATGGGAGCTAGCTCAGTCGATGTTCTATCGAATGGACAGGGGCGCACTGCTTCTTGCGACTCGTCGATTGAAACTGCGATTTTGGCTCGGTGCCATCGGTTCGTACGATGGCGGTGACGCAGTCCGAATGATGCGACGCTGTTTAAACAACGCGCTCCTTCCCTCCGTGGATGCGACGAAGGGAGAAGAGAGAGAAGAGGACGCTGTGGAACGAATGTGAGTTATTCTGAGCGGTAGTTTGTTGAGGATTCGTCGACGAGTCATTGGCTACACCGTTTGCTTACAACTCTCACCCACAATTCAATCCGAACTGGAATGGTTTCCACAACCGACATCAAGACGCCACCAGTACTTGAACAGACTCTCGAGCGTGTCGAGATGCAAGAGGCAGCGCCAGTGACGGCCAGACGTGAGAAACACGTCTCCTTTACGACTGCGACGACGTACTATTTCCCCTTGGAATATGGAGGCAGCGCCGTCCCCAAGGAGCATGGACCACCCATCGGTCTCGCCAAGACACACTCGCACGTAGAGTGTACAACGATAAAGAGCGTCAAGTCGAAACGAGGCCGCGTGCGCAAGTTTGACCACGTCGAGAGAATGCTCATGCTCCAGCAATTGGCGTCCTACTCGCGGAAAGAAGTCGCGATGTTCTGCTTTGACGCGATTGCAATCCGACGATCTCGCATCGAGACGGAAGACGACGACGAGAGTGAAGAATCAAACGAAGACATGGCTGAACGAGAGCCCAAGCGACGGAAGACACTGCAGTAGAAGGCGAGTCTATGTACTAACATGCCATGCTCTTGCGAGTTCCATGCCGACGAGTTTGCATGCTGCTCTCCATTTTCATGAGAGGATTGCAACAAAGCAACACAAACGCGGCGTCCTGTTGTCAGCGCTCAGACATCTCGCCATACATTGCATGCTCCTCAAGTCAACCAGTCTAGCGAGTAGATGGAAGTTTGTCGGCAGCCATCGCCTGTGGTCTATTTGACTACATTGACGATGGAGTGTGGAGCTCGCCAGCGACGCGCCCAGTCGGGGTTTTATAGCGTTCCTGACGGTGTTCCAGTGTGCGTGCATTACGAACGATGTATGCTCGTGCCATGGTGACGACACACATGGAGTTGTCGTCAATTGAATGTCCGAGCTAATCCACACCACTCTTGGGCTCACTACATACTCCGCAACAACATGCGCGATATTCCATCGACGGTATCTCACAATGCACAACCAAGGACTTCTCCACCAACGGACCGGAATGGCATGACAATGATGGGAACTACACGGACGACCTCCAAGTCATCGCTCATGTTTGGTCCCGTTGACTGGGCGTCGATGCACTCGGAGCTTTTGTGTCGGAAGAGGAGGCCAATTGGTGTACCAACCCGATGGTTGCAGCCGACAGAGCACCATCCAACGAGAAAAGATACGTTGGACCGAGGGAGATGGAGTAGTTCGACTATGTCGATCTCCCCGCCGCACAACTTACTGTACACCGCGTTGCTTCTTTCAATGGCAAGGGGACGGCGTCCTTCGACTGGACTCCTTTCAATGGACCGCGTTGCTCCAAGCCAGACTAGGAAATGAACGTTCTTGGATGGCCACCAAGTCGTCCACGACGCATCTCTTCAAAAAAACATTTGATGAATGATGCTGATCGATTCTTCGAGTTTTGTTCGGGGATCCATCGATTGTTCCAGTGGGCGAATTCTGGCCAACGCCGAGGGATGCACTCGGCCGCGTGGCATTTCCATTCGCTGATATCGTCGTGGGTGCCCTGTCCTCAGTGGATAACGATGATATCAGCTCCCTTGACGGTATTGCGCAACTCGAAAGAACGTCGCGATCGACAATAGACGCAACAACGACCGTTGCAGCTCCTGGGCTCATCGAACAGGGCTGTCTCCTGACAAGATTGACGCTTTCGTGGCGACGGCTTGTCATGGGGAATCCGCTCTCTTGACACAGACGTCCAGCAGCACAACGTCATGGTCATTCAAAGACGCACACACAATCGCACAACGCGTTCATTGAACATGCGCAAACTGGTCTCTTCCTCCTTGCGGTCTCCACACACACCAGCAGTTGGGAAGACTATCTCTGCTGAAGAAGTCTCTATTATCTAAGTCATGCCTCAGCTATCCTCCTCTTCTTGATCACGTTCTGTGCTTCATCTTCCTCGTCCTCGTCAGTCAGTTTATTTGTGTCTTGTCTTGATTTCTGGACGGCGATCGACTCAAAGCAGAACCTCGCGACTTCTTTTCGAGTGTACGATGCTTTCTCCTGGAGAAGGATCATCCGTTCGACGTGGTCAAACTTACGGACTCGACTCCGCTTGGCTTTGATACTGTCGACGTGTTGGCATTCCTGTCGCGAGTGTACTTTGGCAAGACCGATCGGTGGTCCATGGTCACTCGGGATGGCGCTGCCGCCATATTCCAATGGAAACGTATACGTCGTCACGGTTGCAAACGACACTTGTTTCTCTCTCGGGAGCGTCTTCATAGATGGCAAGAAGGCGACAGGCGTCCATGTTGGAGCGTCGAGAGGGGCCGGCGTCGGCCACGGGACGCACGTTGTCTCTGGCATGACCTGCTGTGGTATCGGTCAGTTTGTGAATGGCAGCTGGGTGACGTCGCATGGGATTCCACTCTGGATGAGAGGACACATGGCGAAACCTTGTCAAGTTTATATCAAGTCGAGGCGGGGGGAGACAGACCAAGTCGCTTCTTTTCGCTCTTCAAGCCGACCTCTCCATGGACACTCCACGGTCTTCATGGCCGTCGAGGATTTGCGCTGGAAGTGACGAGCCAAAGGCGATGGACTTGGTCTCGAGATGGCGGACCAACGCATCGTGTGTGTGTCCAAGGTGGACTCTCGACCAGCACCTCTGGAAAAAAGTTCAGCAAGTGGAGATGCATCCTCCATCGAGTGTTGGATCGCATGCTTCGCATGGCCACGGAGGATGATGGCCAACGTGACGCCAACTAATTTGACCATACCCATGATGGAGCTGCCTCTATCGAAGGACGAGTTTATAGTTTGAGAGGGAGCGTGACGTTTTGCTAGACTACGACCGACGACGTTGACTTGGCGACGTCTAGCTCGTGCAGGATCTTGGACGTTTCCCCGGCACGGCAACCCCCAAGTCACTTGACCGAGAACATGTTTGCCCATGGCACCATGTGGAACAAGTTTGACACATTTTCTCACAGCGGCGGAAAATTGTCGACGCATTGTTTGCGGTCGCCCGAGCGCCACTTGTGGACGATCAACTTTGTCCATCACAGCTATGGTATCGAGAGTGTTGTCATGGAAGGACGAGAAATCGTCGTGGTCGATCCAAGAGCTTGAGATTCGATGACGGACAAAGACAAGTCTACTATTGAGAATGCGATGCCGCGTATCGCCCCGTGCCGCCCCGTCGCCCTTACGAACTTGTTTGCTGTCACACGACTGCGGTCGAGTGTTAAGATATGACTCCAGTGGATGCAGCAATCCTTGACCACGGAAGAATTCCAGCGAATGCATATTCTTTCGCTGCGATTGATCGACGAAGACATGCGAGAGAACTCATGAGAAGACGTGGGAAATAGAAAAGCATATCATGGTCCAGCACTGGAATCTTCTCTCCACTTGAGTTTCTACATGTAATTTTTTTGACTCCACCAACGATCAGCATTTAACGCTTGGTACGTCAATCCAAGGCGGCGGCAGTGATGGGCGTTGATCGCTTTGGAATGAAGGCAGTGTTGCCGTGAGAAGACAGCGCGTGGTGGGACGAGGGGGACGGACTTCTCTCTGGGTCGACAATGATGTTGCCACCAACATTTCGTGGTTCATGAATTGCAAAGTACACTGTAGGCAGATTCAACAATTGGTGGACTTTTCAGCACTGGACACCCATCGGAGTTGCTTCTGGCTGTTGCGTTTCGATACAGCAATCGCTGACAAAGTCAAAACCAACTCAAGAGGAATGCCAACTGCAACGACTGCGTGGCATGTCCCGCCGCGAATGTTTATTTCTTAGACAATGCCATAGTTGCTTTCGCAGTTGTCGAATTCACGACAGACGAAATACGTCTGTTTTACAACAACCACCAATGTGCATTTTCCCCTTGGAGTACAGGGGAAAGCGCCATTCCAAGTGATCATTGACCGCCGACTGGTCTCGCAAAGACACATACATGCGTCATGAATGTCGTAGTCTAGACCATGTAATGCTCCGTCGAAGGCGGGTGCGCAGGCTTGATCACAACGAGCGGAAAAGTTCCAAGACTTCGTGAGTTTTTGAAACGATCGCGATTCGAAAGTCAAGGGTGAGAGAGAATGCACAAGATGACGAGGAGAAGAGCAATCCATTGCAAAGCGACAGAAGACAGAGGATGGAGACATGCAGAACCCTCGCGATATGTAAAACAAGTTGGCGTGGTCGCTTGCGTGTTGTATTACAAGCTGTTAAGAGAGAGAAAGACGCGGATTGTTGAGACCACGCAACGAACGGTCTAATTGCGGCTCTCCCTCATCGTCACCTCGACCGAAGCGATGCCAAGCAAGAGAGGCAGACCCCAAGTCGATCATCAAGGCTCACATTCTGACTATCCACATTAACCAGAGTTGGGTCGTTCTTGGAATCTCGTCGTTCGACGTATCCAGGCATAGATCGTCGCCCCAACCCGCGTGAGCAATGGTTGTGTGCCGGGACGCTCAAAATAGCTTTCGTGTCGAATGCACCCACGCCCTTGTCGCTCGCACTTTGTTCGATCCTTTCACAACGCGTAGCGTCAATCTTTTCCACCCTGAGTTTAAGATCCAAGCGGACGTCACCTCAGCCACCACTCCTTCCCTTATCCACAACCAGACTTCATCGAATTCGCTGCGTATTCGAGTCGATTACGATCTTCATCTTGAGCTCAAACCCATGAAAGGATGCCATTGACGTGACAGCATGTTCCATTGTCTACGCGAAAATATCATGCACTGTAGATAGCAAAGCTGACTCTCCTATCGAATCTCGACTATATCTGAACGACCGTGGCAGCTTGACGGCTCCAGCTTGGCGCTGCATCTCACGGCCTGTTAGGCATCAATTCCAATGCAATCCCGCCTTTGTCCGCCCGCTCTATGCCCGTCCACTCGATAAGAGCTACGTTCGCCATGTGGTACACGGTAAAGTTCTCCAATGTAACTCTTCAAGTTACAACACTTTGCACTTTGAAGAGTACATTACGTACGCCCATCAAGTACTAATACATGACAACTGTTGTTTATAACCGAAACGTTAGACTGAGAAGTGCCAAGTCGAGATCTCGACCATAAATCCACGCCATGACTGCGCGCGCTATGCTCTATGAAGGTCTGTGAAGCTTGAACAACATGGCTGGAATATTGTAGATCCTTTCGTAGTCGTTGGCGTCGTTCAATTCGAATTTTTGAACCCGCCGATGACGTTGTATCAGAAAGTGCGGTCATTTCACACCACGAAAATATTTATTTCGTCGAGGAAATCGATGCCCCACGAGAGGCGCTCTACCGCACAGCCGAGGAAGCGCACATTCGACGTGGATATGCGCGGGATTTCATGGCGTGCATAATACGCCAAGGCTTGGTCCTGGTGCTTGATTGAGTGTGTGATGTGTCCCACACATCAGTACTGAGCGTGCACAACTATGAACCCAATTATTCCACCCGACAAATCTTGTGTTCGCAGTTGATCTATCATCCTCTCTCTCTATTCAGCACAAAGAACGGGTTTCATGGAGCCCTTTTTCGCTTGACTTTGCCTTGGACATCGAGGATGAAATGCATTTAATCGTATGCACGGACATACTATATCGCCGACATTTCATAAAGTCAAGATGCGACTGACACCATGACACAGATGCTCAGTCAAAATAAATCGTGCGCTGACTACCGCATGGCGCAGTCTCACCCAATTGTTTCATTCCTCAACACAACAGCAAGTGCACACAATGCTCCTCCAGGTCTGTGCGCCATCGTGGGACGTGCCAGCGCCAGTCTTTCTCCCGTGGAAGACCTCCCGCCACTGACGAAACAACGTAAAAAGAAACAAGTCGTCTTCACGACTGCCACGACGTATATCTTTCCACTCGAGTACGGGGGAAGTGCCATCCCGAGTGACCACGGACCGCCCATCGGTCTCGCCAAGACCCACACGCGGCAAGAATGCCAATATCTACCGTATTTGCCGTACTTCTGCACCTACGATTTTCATCGTTGAGTTGCACCTAACTGCAAAAATTAACTATGGTTGAAAGATTTCAGGATTTATCGATGAGTTGCACCTATTCCCTCTTGATTGGACAAAAATCAGCCTATCATGATGCTCAACTGAGAAAAAGTATTGGCATCTGCGTCGATCCCTTTGAAATGGAGCTACGTGCGGTCGATGTCATTGGTGTTTCTTGGCGACTTCGTTTAGCCATGAGGTCAAAGGCAACGAACGAGAACTGGCTGCTGGAGTGAACACACCATCACGATGGAATATCAGTCTATTTCAACCAATGAAACGCTAGAATGTAGAAGTGAAGCATCTTCCAATTTATTGTTGACTTGCACTTAACATATGATAATTTGATGACATTTTCGTAGGTGCAGAAGTACGACAAATACGGTAGACAGTCTTGCCCCCAAGAAGAGCCGCGTGCTGAAATTCGACCATGTCGAGCGCATGGTGCTGCTACAACAAGAGGCTTCGTACACTCGAAAAGACGTCGCGATGTTTTGCTTCGAGTCGATCGCCGTCCAGAAATCCCGTCTTGAGACCAACCAAGACGACGACGACGACAGCAGTGGCGATGAAGACAGTGACGAGGACGACGCGGAAGAACCTCCAGTCAAACGACGAAGACTATCTCCATTAGGAGCTCATGCCCCAAGTTTGCAGTCCCTAGCTTATTTAACTTGTCAGTAACGTGGTCGAGCCATTTCGCGTATGCTTGGACACGTTCAAATGTACTACACAATCTCTGCACTTGTAGCTCACGTCTGTGCTTTACATACTCACGTCCGTGACTTCTCCTGGCTGTCTCGTCGTCATCTAGAGTGATATCACAAGCCTGACTCGCATCAACCTCGTTCCAACGTGGGTCCACGTGACCAACTGAACCAACTGGTTGCCACTGGGGACTCCAATTTCGACTCTCTCTGTGGGCGACGAAAGATAGTCGCGGGCTCCGTTTTGTCCAACCCGAGCATGCTGTCGTCGTGGTCATTCGCCTGCGCATTCCGCAGCCAAAGCCACAACCCCAGAGATGTCCCAATGAATCCCGTTGGATTAGCAATACCACGATGTTGCACACACGGCCTCGCATCACTTTTCACTTGCCTCAACTATAGCGACGACACAGTGGGAGTGACGAGATCACCATGACCATACGCCAGTTGGAAAAGCGCAGAGGAGGACTCACACTACGGTAGAGCGATGACATCCGTGACGACGATAGCTTGGCCAGAGCCCATGTTCATGCCTTGGAAAACGCCAGAGTTCTTGCCGCCATTGACCAAACAACCTAAAAAGAAACAAGTGTCCTTCACGACCGCCACGACGTATATCTTCCCCTTGGAGTATGGGGGCAGCGCTGTCCCAAGCGACCATGGCCCGCCCATAGGACTCGCCAAGACACACACGCGTCAAGAATGTGCCAACTTGGAGTATATGCCTCCAAGGCGGGGCCGTGTACGCAAGTTTGACCACGTCGAGAGAATGCTCCTCTTGCAACAAGAAGCATCGTATACTCGAAAAGAAGTCGCCATGTTTTGCTTTGAAACGATCGCCATACGCAAGTCTCGGCTAGAGACGGAAGAAGACGACGATGAAGAGGACGGCGAAGAAGAGGACGAAGGAGAAGAGCCGAAAGCAAAGCGACGAAAAGTACAAGAATAAGTATTTAATCTCACAGCCATGGAATCTATCGCAACACGGAACAATGATCGGGGCATCTCTGTCGAGTCTATTGAGAAGATATTGACAGCACGAGGCTCTTGTCGTGGTTTCGTGTCCTTGAGTCTATCGGCACAGGCGTCTTCATGGACGCCGCCATCCCAAGTCGGCCGTTGTATACAGTAGGATGAAACCCTTTCAACGTTGCTCGGATCGTTCCAGTCGAAATTTCTGGACGACGTGAAGATTGTCAAAAGATTTCCGAGATCGATCGTTTCCTCGGTCGATGTAATTGTTTGAACGTCGTGTAATTGATTCAAGAGTTCCCCCACAGAGTCTACACAGCTCTACTTCCTCTCAAAGTACATTGATGCGGCGTGCCTTTGCGACGATATAGCATGATGAAACTGTCGGGCGTTGCCTTTGATTCAGTCTCAAGATCCCTTTTGTTGGCGAGGCTGTATGTTGTATTGGCATCTACAGTGTACCGATTCACCTGCTCCATCCGTATCATCCATGACCATTCTAAGCTGCAGATTGTCTAGACCATCTTGGAAAGAGTTGGCAGTCGTCCTCTCGCAAGTTCAAGACAGACAACACTACGGGCTCTTCACATCCAAGATTGGATGCCCCCACTTCTTAGTCCGGCCTGGATATTCGCCCCGACATGTTGCGCCCATCTTTACGATGCCCTCGTCACCCCGCGCGCGCGCGTGTGCATCTTCGCATCCACAATGATTGCAAACAGTACAATTGCAGCCTTTTCAGTAATCTGGCGTCAACTTGTCTCGTTCGATTCACCTGGAGGCGAGACGAAGGTTGGATTTCATTACCGATCGTTACCACTTAGTTGTTGGATCTGTTTGAATATTCGAAAGCCATCCCACGACTTGGAGGGAGATATCACGTGGCAAATGTCGTGACGAAGAGACTGCTTTACCAACCTCACAGGCGCATCTGAAAGATGGAATCTCCTTCAGTCATATCTGCCATCTCTTCCATGATACAGACTGTTGAATGCATTGTACATAGAGCAGACGCCAGGTGGCTTTCACCCTTTGCCATCCAAACGCTTGATCGACGTGTGTTACCACTTGCGAGGAAGATCCATGTATGCGTCCAAGTCACGGGCAAGCGCAGTTTTTACAAATTACAAACTGCGTCGCGTCAGGATTGCTGTTACTCTCCACGTCAACCGATACATGTAATGCTCTGTGTTCGATCAACCCAATGCTTTGCCTTCTTGTTCATGACCGCAAAGACGAGCCATGGGAACTTCCACGGCTACGATGAACTGCTACGAATCATAAAGTTGCTGCGTTGCATCCCCCCCGTTCGCCCCACCTTCGCCCTCTCCCGCCGCCGCATCGACTTTGAATCCGTAGCTTGTTCAATCTCTCACATATCTCGGCGACATTAGGACAATTCATCTAGCTTGAAAAGAACTCCACCGACGTCTACTTCCTCGCGCTGCCACCACGATGGGCTCTCTCACACCTTTCAATCATCCCAGAGCGACACGAGAGACCAGACTGAGGGTTGGAAGTCTTCACAACGGTGGAAAGATGCGTTGGCATCCAACGAGCTGGAGTTTTGGGTTGCATTTCAGCTCGTGGAGACAGCGAGAATTTAGCTTCCTCTAGCCACAGACGACGCAATGGACACATCGTTGCAGTCATCGTTGTTTAAATGTCCCACAGCCGTCGTTGGAGGCGCAATGAAGTCGTCTCCATCTGTCACGTCGCGGCGGATGCGAGACGTGCTGAGCTATTCTGACCGGGAGTTTTTTGTGCTGTCGATTCGTCGATTGCATTCTCTCACCCACAATTCAATCTCGAAAGAGAGGGCTTGAGCAACCGCCGTCACAGTACAAGAGGTACGACCAGTTATGTCGCCGCTAGAGATGCGAGAGCCAACGCAGCCATCGACCACCGAGACGAAAAAGAAACAAGTGTCCTTTACAACTGCGACGACGTACTACTTCCCCTTGGAGTATGGGGGAAGCGCAGTCCCGAAAGAGCATGGACCACCCATCGGCCTTGCGAAAAAGCACTCGCGTGAAGAATCTGCCAACTTGAACAGCCTCAAAACCAAGCGTGGCCGAGTGCGCAAGTTTGACCACGCCGAGAGAATGCGCATGCTCGAGCAATTGGCGTCGTACACTCGAAAAGAAGTCGCGATGTTTTGTTTTGAAGCGATTGAGATCCGAAAGTCGCGTCTCGAGACGGAATATGAAGACAATGAGGAAGACACGAAGCAAGACACGAGAGAACGAGCGTCAAAGCGAAGAAAAGCATAGTCTTGACCATAAACGAGTGAAAGTATTTAGTTTGACGACGCCGTTCACTTGATCGCCTATGCAACGTATACATCCACTAATGGACGACAACTAGGTCGTCTTCTTGCGCACAGGCAGGTAAAGCTTGACATGCCTCTTATTCTATCTGTAGAGTTCTCTCACCTCGAGAGCTATGGTGTCGTATGATCCAATGCGCCGCCACGTGTTCGAGTCTGCGCCTCAGGCACGCTTTGTCCACCGTATAATGTTCGTCTGGAGCCATGCGAGAGGATAAACATGCTGCCATGAGACTGTATTGGAGTCGTCCTTCGCAAAATCACATTTTCCCATGGAGTCTCCGCCAGCCATTGCACACGGTCCGTAATGAAACAATTCAAACTTCTTTGTCTCTAGCACGATTAGCACCTTCCTCTGTTGAAATGTGATAACAATTTTGTAGCGCTCGAGTGGCGCTGTTGACATTGTTTGCCTTGGAGAGCGAGAAGTTGGCAGTCCATGCGGCTGGATGAGAAGCAAGTATTCAGGTGAGGAGTATCAACTCATTGCATGACAGTGAGCAGAGAGCACTAGAATTGACGGAGCAAAAGACTCGACGCTCCCAAGTAGAAATTCACTATGTAGCTTGCTTCTCTGCTATGCAAAGGCAAGAACTTATGCTTACTGACGTGGATACCGTCTTGGCTGGTAGTCCTTAATCAATCGCAATCAAGTACGCATGTCCATTTGAGATGTATGAAGCGGCTCATGATGCAGCTTGTCATATCATTTACGACACGACCCTTGTGCATGATGCAGCCAGTGTAGGACTCATCTAGTCATGTCCATTTGACCAATTTGTGCCAAGGAAGTCTTCGCACGGCCATAAATGCAAAGAGAACATTGCCCACAAGTGGCCACTGAACGACAGTTATCCGAGTTGCATTTAATGTATGGTCATTGTGATGACCTGAAACCACACGCAACCAATTTACAACGAGTTTTGGGGTGGATTACCAGCCACGAAAACGTGACCCTGCCGAGATTGTAGCTGCCTCTGTTCTGATGTACCCATACATGAGGTCGATGCTAGTCGAAGGTTTCTATGGGATGCAAAATTCGCGTCCTTGGGGTAATGACTCCCCCGACAAATCTGACGACACTTCCGTCCATGCTTTGGACTTGACTCTATTTCACAAGGCCTATCGCGTTCCCCCTTTCTTTCCCTCTGCTCTTCAGCCCATCTTCCATTTTGCAATGTTACGCATTCACCTTCAAAGTACGACCTGTCGTCAATAAATCCTTCAATATTAGGCGCTTAAAATTGCCACGACCTCCGCTAGTCTTCGTCTGTCAAATGCCCTTGCCATCACTGCATCAGGGCAAATGGATCAGGAAGATTTCATGTCGTGAAAAATTATGTCCGCCAGTGGGTTTGAACCGAGGGCCAATTGCAAAATGACTGGTAGATTAATTTGGAACTGAAACTCAGGAACCCTTCGGGGTCATCCGTAAAAATTGGAACGATACAGAGAAGATTAGCATGGCCCCTGCGCAAGGATGACACGCATAAATCGAGAAGTATCGCACTTTTTCTCGACTGTTTTTGCTGTATTCTTTTTTACTCCTCGCCACAACAACACAAGTCACTGACCTCCGTCGTGGTCTCTTTTGATGTGAATTCTCCAAGCGGAATTGTCGTCCAAGTTGTGGCTTCAACGTGGAGTTTGTGAATTTTCAAAATACAAAAATGAATTTCATCTTTTATCTTGCTTTTTGTATGGAAAATTCTACAAAATGACTCTTAGCCGGAGTTTGTGGGACAATCATGGGAACAATAAAACGCATGTATTGAAGGCATAAAACTGCTAAGTAAAACACTTAGGTTGCTTTGACTCTCGAGTGATGATGTGTACAAGCCCTCTTCAAAGTGCCTCACTTCGAGGCGACATACGAACTACACTGCCATAGATAGTAAATGAGATCAAAGAGCTTCTAGCAACTTTATAACAGCGTTATCATTAAGGAAGGATAGGCTGTGCTTTCATATTCTACTTGCCTAGTAAAGACGCCTGAACGCCTTAGCGAGCGTGTTTGAGCTGCAAATTATCGTAACTTGCACTGAATGGTTCATGGAGCCTGGAGTGAACAGAGAATTTTTGTCTTTTTGCAAAGCGTGTTAGCAGCAGACATAGAAACTGTCGAGACAAACGCACAGACAGATGATGCCATTTCTAATAGCTAAGGACTTGGCGACTCCTGTTCAATTGATCTTTCAGAGAAGAGTCAATATCTAGATGTAGCACACGCCCCTAAGATGAGCTTTGTTAAATAGACTCTAACATGATAAACAATAATGTAACACCAGTGTCTCTGCGGTGGTTCATTCATGAATGGTGTTGCCCAGATCAAATCTGGGCTATCTTAAATTATGGACTTAAAGCTTACTCAAACTGTATAAGCATTAGTCTTAGCCCCTAGCTCTGGAAGTTTGCTTTACAAGAACAGTGTTCCTCTAGGTCGGGGCTGTCATTTTGGCACTTTCACAAAGAAAAGACGTCGATCGTCAAAACCCTATAAATTTATAGTGTGGGACTCTGTCCCACAAAATCCGTAAAAATTATATGTGGTCATGAAAATGTATGAAAACAACTGACAAGAAAATTTTGAAAATCTGGGACAATTTGTCCCACAAATGTGATAAAATCGCCCACAAATTCCGGAGAATGGGAATTTGCGACAGAATTTGCGAATTAATTCCACCCCATGATGACCGATGTTCCGGCAGGATGGGAAGTCATGACGTCTCGAAGCAAAGGCTTGGACTATTACTTCAACAAGAAGACTGGAAAACAGTACTGGGTCGATAAAGAACTTCCCGTTGGATGGAGCTTTGTCGTCGAAGCCGATCGCACGACCAAGTATTACTTTCACATCTCGGACGAAGCTGGCACGAAAACGTACGACAAGCCGACTGTTCCATCACGCGAACCCGCGACCGAACCTGCTCCACCACCGCCGAAAATACTGACAAGCCAGCGAAGAGGTAGCAATTCACTCCAGGATCTTCTCTCGCCGGTGAATGGCCCAGCGGACAAACACGACCAATCGGACAATGAAGAAGATGCCGCTCCTCCTAAGCGATCACATTATGACGAAGACACTTCATCAGCAAAGCGGCCGCGCTACAACTCTTCGCCTCCTCCGGTGCAGCGCCCTGTTGAGTCGTCCCGACGATACGATCCAGTGAAGGACGAGGCTGTCAACGACGAGTCAACCACGGATCAGCATCAAACCGCACATTTTTACAGCAATCTACAGCGCAAAAGCACCGGCGAGCGTGCGGACAGTCTTTTGTATCACATGCGGTGTTTGAACAACTGGGTTAAGAGCGTGTTGATTCAAGAATACAGTCAGAAACAGAGCCGTGTGCTCGATTTGGCCTGTGGCAAAGGTGGCGACATGAACAAGTGGCTTCGAAATGATTTTCAAATGTACATGGGCGTCGACATTGCACTCGGTACTGCTGCTTCTGTGTCTAGCAATCTCATGCTTGTATTTCTTAAGGATCGCTGGAAGATGCCGCTGAACGCATTCAGAAGAATTTGCAACTAAGTCGAAGCGATATGCATTTGGTAGACAATATATGCATGACCATCTCATCCCTTGATTAGGTGCATGGCGACCTTGGCGAAGTCTCGCTGCTCAAGGATACCTTGGATTGTTGGAATATTCGAAGCCAGTGGCACAGAGCTGTTCCACTTGATCGGCCACATTCGTTTGACGTTGTCTCCATGCAGTTTGCCTTTCATTATATGTTTTGCGACGAAGCACGAGCTGATCTCTTCTTCAGAACGCTTCAGTCGACGCTTCGACCTGGGGGAATGTTCATCGCTACAACAGTGGACGCAAACCGCATCATCCAGAAGCTCTTGGCGAGTGTGGGCGATGTAGAAACCAATGAAAATGGCGAGACTGTACCAGCACCTATTCGAATTGTTGATGCCAAAGATCGTGCATTATGCACAGTGCGAATGGATCCATCTACTCGTGAACGAATTCTCAATGGCAGCGGTGATGATCCTGGATATGGGCTACGGTGCAGCTACTGACACCGACACGATGCTAACGTATTGTTGACGTTAGGTATATGTTTACACTGAGCGACAATGACGAGGAGGAAGCGGTGAATTTGCCAGAATACTTGATCCCGGCGTCATTGCTGCGACAATTGATTCATGACCATGGCTTTGATCTCGTCTTGCAAGAAAACTTCCAGACCTTTATCGGCCAGAACAAAGACATCCATAGCCATCGAAATCTCCTTACAAAGATGAATGTGCTGAACTTTCAAGGCACGATCAGTGACGTTGAGTGGGATATTGCTGGGCTCTACCAAGTGCTCGCGTTTAAAAAACGAATGACCTAATAGCTTAGCGATCCCCCAATCAATTCTTTGTCCCCCTAAGAGCTTATTATGCGTTATTCATGGCGCTGTAGCCGTGAGCTGTTGGAGGATGCTTGTGTTGACTGTGAGGACGACTTGGGGTGAGGGGGTTTAAGAAATATAGGGGTGTAGGGTTTACATTTGGAGAGTTCACTTTTGAAAATGCCTTGCACAATCAAGATCCGCCTTGTGGAAGCGCGCGGACTGCCAGTCGTTGATCGAGCATCCAAGGTCGCCGACGCGTATGTAGACATTACTTTTGCAAGCTTCGAAGCCCGCTCGTCTGTGTCTCGCAAGTCGTTGACACCGTGTTGGGATGAAGAGTTCCGTTTTGATGTCGTGGACGATGCAGTGCTGCAAAGTCAACCCATCATGTTTAAAGTGATGGATCATGACGTCTACACGACAGATGCAACGATCGGGATTGTTTATGTGGATCTCAATTGTATCTTGATGAAGGAAGGATGCAGCGTCCAGGGTTGGTATCCGATTTATGACACATTGCTTGGTGTGCGCGGCGAACTCAACCTGGTGATTCGACTACATTATTTTGGAGATATAAATCCCTTTCGAGAGTCCAGTGCAGGGGTTCAATTCTTTTCACTAAGCACGTTGGACCCGGCCATTTTTACGACGCACAAGATGCTTGGCTTTGTTGAAGAACTCGTCGTCCACGCCGATCCAGAGTATTCCTGGAGTGACAGCTTTCGTACTTCACGAAAGAGTAACGAGTATCGCCAATTGCTGCTGTACAAGTTGTCGTCCCAAGTATCGACACTGGTATTCCATCCTCCTTCATGCACATTATCCTCTCACTTGTTTGCAGGTTGGCAAGAAAGCTCTTGACTTGGGTGGGAATGCTGTCTTGGGCTATCGGCAATTTTTCGACGTCGAAGGAGACAGTGGCATGGTTGCTCGTGCTTGCGGGACGGCTGTCTTTATCACTCCCACTGACAAGTCTGATCCAACTCCACCAACAACGCTCATGAAGGAATCTTCCTCGGTTTCGTCCATGCCATCCGAGAGCGACATTGAAAATCTCCTTTCTGGACTGTACGTTAAGCGAAGTATCGGTGATGAGCCTGTTGCCTCCGACCCAGAGCAAGGATCGCCACGAATTGCATCACTCTCTTTGCGGAAACTTGCTTTCAAGCGAAGGAAAGATAACTTTGAGCTTGATGCGCATGATGTACGTCGACCATGGATGACTTTTGATACTCTTTTCACAGGAAATACAACTGCTCACTGTGCGCGCCTTCCACCCTGACACTCGTATTCGTCTCGGTGGTATTGTTTCTGCTCGGTCTGTAAAGTATCTTGGAAGAATGGCAACGAAGTTGGCTGACCAAGAAACCCGCGACTCATGGTGGCAAGAGCTGCGTGAAGAGGTTGTAGCATTAACTGATTGCACCCTCTGACATACTCATGCCTTAGGTTCGATCGCATGCGCAGTCGCTGCAGTGCTCCTTTGTCATCGGCTATAATGAGTCATGTACAATCCACGACGATGTTTGCGTTTTGTCTGCCAGCGGCACGGCTGCGGTTGTAAAATATGCAAAGAAAGTCCGTCGACCGACTTTGTTGATCCCTGCATCATCTGCTGATGGACCCCAACTAGAAGAGAACTCGCCCAATTTGCGCCCGTACGTACTGATGCTATGATGAGGATATTCAAATACGATTAGGAGTGTCTCGATATCTTCCACGCATCGTCGACAAGGCAAATCTACAAATGTTTTCAATGAATCCCCGTGCATGATGTGTCATGTCCCATACTCACGATCTATGGCTCCATTTTCAAAGTATATCCTACGGGACTCTCTGAAGTTAAAGTGTATTTCATAGCATGCGAATGGTGCGTTGCGGTGTCTGCGGACGGAAATGGGTGCCCGAAATGCTATTGAGCTCCACCGAGCCTCTCTGTGGCATGGCCATTACTGGCTCTGGAACATTTATTCAAGCTCGAGTTTGCCGGTACTGCACAAAAGTATCGTCTCGTTATAAACTAACGCTGTATTTAGTCAAAGACGTCGAGGCACGGGGGATACCAACGCCACAATTGTATCGGAAGCGTTGCCGTTTCTCGAATATGAAATGCATCGACAGGTTGAAACCTGTCCTTTCAAGCATGTTGAATGTGTTTACGTAGCTCACGGCCAAGATGCGAGTTTTGGGTGTAAACGCTCTCTTTGGGTTTGAATCACAAGTGCAGATCAGCGGAGGATTTGTTGTTGGTATTATTACTGGCACAGGCATGTATCTCCCAGCTCTGCCAATGCCACAAGGTCTTCGTATTGCCCGCAATATTGATGTACCAAAATGACCAAATCACAGCTTGATCATTGCTTTGAGCAGGTGAAAGACGAGGAAGACCGCCGACTCGTCCAACTCCAGGCTCAAATTGAAACCATCAGCAACCGGAATCGTGCTTTGGTACGGTTTGCCAAGTGAGCAAAATCTGACAGTGTGAATAGATGAAACAAGACACAATGTGTGTGATTCCTGCCGAGTATAATGCCGAGCGAATGCGAATGGACTCGGAAGACAAGGCGAAACGAACGGCTTTACGTAAACTCAAGAAGAGGGACGGCAGTTCCCAACTGGATTCGCGCAAACAATCGATGGGCGATGATCCCAGTAGTGCAGGTGCTGTTGCCGACGAGGAAAAACTGGACTCGTCATCCGATTCCTCTTCCGATTCAGACGATGACGTCAACGCTGACTTGAATCAGTACATAAAATCCAACCGCATTACTTCACCAAGAATTGTAGAGATAACAAGAATCCATTTGTGCTGGAAATCGATGACGAAACAGACGAAGATCTCATGTCTGTCTTACTGGAACAGCCTTTGCCAGAAGTAAGTAACTTTGATTTGTCTGAATCTTATGATATTGCAGGGCATTTCTATCTGTAATACGGACAGCCTGCCAGGCACAACGCAATGCGGTGCAAATATCCACTTATTTCTCTCTGTGAAACGAGTTGAATGGGACGAAGAGCACACGCGTGATACTCGCGTGAATGTCCTGTTCTCCCACGTCTTCAAAATGCTCTTTACAAGGTATGCTTTCATCGTGTATTTCAATATTTATCGTCGCAATTTTACTAGTTTGATCTTCAAATTGCGTGCATTTGCGCCGTGTGTAGTTTGCGGCTTGCGCACGCGAGTTGCTTTGGCTGGTGACAACATGGTAATCTCATGGTTCATTTGTCGAATAAATTCATTTTAAAAACTAGATCGAAGTTGTGCTCATGGGTATGGCAATGTTAGCTGGACCTGGAGGAGAGCCCTCTTTGGAAGACGATTCACCAAATGCACCCGACGATGCGTCAGACGATGCCTCCCCATCACTTCGCTTGCAAATCCTCAACAATAACGCCAACTTTATATCCCCCGCCAGCCCCACGAAGGATTTAAGTGTTCCCTCTGCGTTTAGTCACTCCCGCGAATGGATTGAATTGACGCCCTTGTCTTACGTGCCTGGAGCCAAGATTTTGCGATACTTGGGCCGCATTACGTTGCATTTTATCAAAGAGAGCTGGACAGTGCGCGAGATCGGTGGTCTTGGTGCTTTCTTCCACCTCTTTCTCTCTGAAGCTATTGCTGTCGTCCGAGCTCACGTTCGTGCTCTTGGCGGCAATGCTATGTTGAGCTTTCGACTGGTCCCCATTGAATCTAGTCAATTGTATCGCAATCAAGTGTACAACATGATCAGTGTCACGGGGTACTTGATGATTAATCTATTTCATGTTGACATTGTCTACGTAGAGACGCTGTGTTGCTTGAGCGAGAGCAAAATCCACTACCAGTGGGGTGGCATACCAGCCCGATCTCGCGTGATTCTTCACACGTGAATTACTTTTCCAACAACGATACTCCAGTTCCAACCTATCGCCGCGATTCCCTGGCTTAGCGAGTTTGCTGCTATCGTTAAATCTTTTGATCATTCTTGGTAGTCTCATCCCGTCGATCGTCGAAGTTTTCGAGAAGAAAGACAAAATCAATTAGATGCATGAATTGAGAAAGCTTGGAACGTAGAGAGGATCAATGTACTGCGCCAAGAGTGCTTCAATGAAGCTCATGACCATAATTGCAGCAGAAGACGCCTTCATCTGGCCGAATGAGTCTTTTACGAGCGACTGCACCACAATCTTCATAGCTTGGTCCATTTTCTCATCAATAGCTTTCGAAGATGCTTGTCCACATTCAAAGGGCTCGATTGGTATTCCAGCACGTCGTTGAGAGTCCACATACGCATCGACAAATTGCTTTGATTGCGGTACACTTCGTGCCAAGAGCTTTGTGACGAAGAGTTGGAGGCCAAACAAATGCGTGGGAAGGTCGTAAACCCATCCACGAGCTTCAAAATCGGTAAGGTATGGCACTGGATTTTGAAGAACTCGATGGAAGATTTGGAGCTCAGGGCTGTTGCTCCAAACATTGATAGAGACAGACGGGGCGTCTGTGATGACGCAGTGGAACCAAAATGGCGGTAAGTAAATCGTGTCTCCAGGTTTCAATGTGACGTCAATGCGATCTAAAAGGACTAGTCATCGAGAAATCGTCTAAGGCGTTCACGTACACGCAGCAGCATTTTGATAGAGAGGAAACGATGCAAGGATGGATGATGGTTGAGTCAGATCAAGTTGCGACTGACGGTGGCTTGGATGAAGACGCGAGTAAACGTACAAATGTTGAAACGACGATGGGGGAAACAGGATAAATCGTTTTTCACCGTGGACTTGATGGAAGATATTGTGCGTTGCGTCGTAGTGGAGGTTGGCTACCACGCGGGGGCCTCCAACCCAAAGCTTGACGAATGTACTTCCAGCAGCTGAATGCGTGACGAATGGTTTGATCGGGTGGATATCACGTCCAAGGTCTGGGGCGATTCGTTTCAGTTCGTCGTTGATGTAATATCCGACGGAGGCATTGCCAGACTTGAGAAGAGCCATGACTTGATGCTTATTGCTCGCCTTGGATGTGTTGAAAGGTGGGGGAAATTTCGTGGCCAGCTCCAAATTCGGGTCATAATGCTTAAACACAGGGGGCGATGCCTCGTGGATTGAAAGCGGCCACGTTGCAAACTTTGATACGACATGGTGTAAAGTCCAATGCGACGTGTTCCACATCTCTGTCGGGGAATCTTGAATTAACAGTGGCATGCGAGTGTCGTGGAGCTCAGCGAGAAGATTGTCGTGCCACTGTTTGATTGGAAGACCTCTCTGCGGTGCGAACAACAATGACGAGAACGCTGTCAGCAGGATAGCAATGACGGCGACGCTTATGGCACTGATGGACTTATTATCTTGAGTCATTTTCAATTTTGTCGTCGGCTTTTACAACATAACCGACACCAGCACTTTGACGAAAAGTCACCGACCAATCCATGATGTCGGCCAAGTCTGAAACCGATCGGCATCACTTTCCATTGTGGATCAGCTCCTTCCACCATCAAACAAGATCCTAAAGTCACTTCGCGCTTTCAAGGGGTAGCTCTTCGTCCATCTTCCTCTTATTCAAGTGGAATTTCCATGGATTTCCAGGGAAAACTGTTCCTACTGTGTAAACCCTGCAACCAACAGAAAGTCCAATGTGCGAGAATATTTTAAACTCAAGATCTTAAACTTGAGCCATCGCGTGGCCCTCGTAGATTGAAACGCTGGACACGTTGAGCATTGTTACAAATGACTCACAGGGAGCTTGGAGAGTCGTCGTCGGTGCCATGTGGTGGTCAAGTTCTCAAGCGTGTGACAAAGAGCGACAGTGCACAAAACGCCGACCCTGCGAAAAAAACTCGATGAAATTACATGTCTTTTTCGACCAGTATACTTTAATCAAGTTATTTTTGATCTCGTTGGTCGAAATCGAGTTGTCATTGGCCAAGTTAAAATTAAATTCGGCGAGGACGGACCAATCCAGACACGTCAACTAATTCCCTCGCTTTAGTACTTCAAGAATTCTAGTATTCGAGACAATATGTCGAGGATTTTATTTAATTAACTGGACAGAATGTCCTTAAAATGAGGGAGTTGGAAGTTGCAACGGCCAGTTCGAAGAAATATAATTTCTTCTTTTATTCCGAAATGACTTGAAGTTTGTATATCTTCACAACTGCTTCCATCCCAAGAGTCATTTAGAAATTTGGCCAAGACTACAACATGGAACAGAATATGACTGCCATCAAGATCGGCTACAAGGGCGAAATCCACCGCATTCGCGTCGATTTGACTGCGTTCAAGTTTGAAGACTTGCAAGCCCTTTTTGAAGCGACGTTCCACTTGACCCGCGACTCGTTTGTCGTGCAGTACAAGGACGGAGAAGGAGATGTCGTGAATGTCAAGTCGGCTGAAGAATACGACGAAGCATGCCGTTTATTTACTGCTGCGACCGACTCGGCCAAGAGCTTGCGCTTCATTGCCGTGCCCACCACTCAAGTAGTGTTTCAGCAGAATGTCGCTGAACCCATCTTGAAGGTGATCGAGCAATTGGTGCAATCCTTGAATGAAGCGATGGAAAAAGTCAAGCGCGAACAGTGGGCGGCCAAGGCCCAAGAAAATGCTCGTGCGTTTGCCACCAAGGCCCAAGAAAACGCTGGTGAATGGGCCTCGCAAGCCCAAGTAAACGCCGGTGTCTGGTCGGTCAAGGCTCAAGAAGCCATGGCCTCCACTGGTGCCGTGTTGAATGAACAATTCTCCAAGACCGGCGATGTCTTGTCGGAAAAGTTCGCTCAAACCAGCACCGTTGTGAATGAAAAATTGGCTGAAGCTGGTGCTGCTTTGGCTCCAATTGCCAACAAGACTGTTGAAGAGTCAAAGGCTGCGTTTGAAGCCGCCAAGAAGAGTTTGAACGACATCGAATTTGACAAGATCAAGCAAGCCCTCAACGAGATTGAAATTGACCGCTTGATGAAGGACGCCTCGGATGGTGTCAAGTCGGCTGCTGATGTGGCTGCTGCCTATGCTCAAAACCTTGTCAACGAATTGAACAAGTTGAAGCAACACACTGCCACTGACGCTGTCGTCGTCGAAGCCCCAGTCGCTGTCCCCGTTGCTGCTCCTGTCGACGAAGTTGTCGAAGCCGCGCCTGCTGAACCCACCGTTCAAGTGGTCGTCGAACAAGTTGCTGCTGAAACCCCTGCTGAAGCTGAATGGGAAGAAGTCCAAGACGAAACCTCTGCTGCTCCTTCTCCTGAAGAATCGAAGTGGGCTGCCCAATTGGCCTTGGTCCGCGAGGTTTTCCCAGACGCCAACACGGCCGCCGTCATTGACTTGTTGGAAGCTGCCAAGGGCGACGTCCATGTCGTCTTGAACCAATTGGTCGACTTGTAAATCCACCTTTCAATTTGATCTATATAAATTTATGTACTTAGTTCTTTCTATTCGTGCCGTGTCATGTCATTCACATGCGTCTTCTTAGCCCTCATGCCGTAGATATAAACCTCTTGTGGACGTGGAGGTCCTCCCATGAGGGCGCTTCGGTGGCTTACAGATCTCAATCTGGAGACTTGCACGTCTCTCGCTGGCATAGCCAGTGCAGACGAGAATGGTTGAGGCCATACTGCCCTCGAGACCAAGTAATGTGTCACCCTTGGTTTGAGCTCTCTAGCTCTACCACGGGCAGCTTTCTCACTGAAGATTGCTCCCTCTAATGATGTCTCGAGGGCTTTGCTTTACTGAGAGCAATGAGGAAATTAACTTGTCGATCGGCTCCTCTTCTTGATTTGCGACGAAGTGATAGTTGAGAGAGCTGACACACTTCAAGCGTCTTCTTCTATGCATTGACAAGTCCCGGACTGTCTTTTGTCCCGTCGCTCTGCTTGTCCACATCAAACGTCTTTGGATTGGATCGTTTTTGGGCTCACCGCAACTTTTCTCGTTTATCGGACGAAGCGACGATGACGCAACCCAGCAACATGTTCTGGCCTCCTCGCCAAGACAAGACCAAAGGAAACGGCATGGCGTCTGAAGATAAGCAAAGAAGTACGTATTCCCGTCCTCCTTTTATCAACACCGCGTCTGCGCCGGAAAGATCGACCAAATCACACCAAACCGCCACGATCTCAACCGAATCCAACACGAGAGAAATTAACCCCAGCAGCACGTGGAAGTGCTCAAAGTGCGCAACGCAAATCACATCCGCGGTGGTCTCATGTCCTCAATGCAATGAATTCAAACGCGGTGCTTTATCGTCCTACAAAACGGAATGGCGACGCGAACTGACTACCGAGACACGCAACAAGTTCACCTGCGAGTTGTAGGGACAAACAAGGAGACCAAATTTGACTCATGGATAGGTTTAACCAACTCACTCGCGTCTCGAGCAATCACGAACGCATGTGGTGGTGCGCTAAGAAGTACGAAGACCTCCTGTGGTCACGATCGACCAGCATGGTAAGCTGCTAGATGAACAATTTTTTGAATTGCATCGGCGACTAGGAAAACTACATGGCCACAATCGAGACCAAGATAGCTCAACTAAAGAGCCAAGAAGGCGATCGTATTGCCTTCGAGTATGCAATGTTGGAAGACGTGATGGCTCACTTGGAGAGAACAAACCCTGACATCATACTCCCGCCGCGTGATGTGCTTATGGAGCTGCCCACGGCAACCATGGTGCATTTACCTCACGAGGCAACGGTGGTCGAGACGAAGTCAAGTCGAGAGGAGGCGTCCCGTGTGATCAAAGTGGGCTGCGATGGTCAATTTTATCGAGTGCGTGTGAATTCTGAAGCTCTATTTACCCTGGAAGAGCTTCATGGGCTGTTCGAAACCAAGTTTAGCGCATTAGTTCGTGGCTCGTACGTCGTCCTGTATGAAGACAACGACAAGGATCACGTTGTCGTCAAGACTCAAGCTGACTTTGACGAAGCGACATGGTACTTCGACAACGTGGCCAAGGCGCCATATCGCTTCTTTGTCAAGAGAGAAGCTGCCGTTCATGGCAGTTCCACAGCCAAGCTCCATGACATGCAAGAAATGATGAACACTTTGAAATCTCTCCAAACCATGGTACTACAGGCAACTCAAGACCAAGACGAAGTTGATGAAGAAAGTGTCCATGAGGCGGCAAATGCAAGTGAGCATGAATGGGAAGCTGTCGGAAGCGAGACGAAGACAAGTCTAGAAGACGAGAGTACGTCCATCGAAGGTGCAAGAAGCGATGATTCGTACGAAGTGCTCAATGAGTAGTTTGATGGAGCCTTGAGCAGCAGACGAGCAGCAACAGCAGCGCGCATTTCACCAGTGTGGTTTGGAGCATTACTTGAGAGTACAGCTGTAACGCCATCATTTTTTATTGTGTGTGGGGTCGTTTTGTTGAGAGCAAGGACACATTCTTGGGAAATGAAAGCAAGAATGGAGTTTGATGACGATGGGATGGAAAAATGGCATAGGTTGATTAATAGAGCCACCTTGGAGCATGCGTGTCGTCGTATTCGATCATGGGCGAGAAAAACTCGATGAATTGTTGATCGAGAAGGCGCATACGTGGACCGGCAAAGCGGCAGTATTCATCAATGATGGAAGTGAGCGACCAGTGTTGGATCTTGCGAAGGCATCCAATGACACATCCCGTTCGATGCTACGAGAGAGAGAGGCAGTGAGGCATTGAAAAGAATAAATCTTTCGTCTTACCGTGCCTTTGGTGCAGTGAACAAGAATCGGATGATTGCGAACGTCTACAAATCGTTCCCGATGAGTTTGGACAAGAGATATGAGAGTTCAACCTAGTAAATGGCGTAACGCATTGATCATCGCATCGGGATTAATGCCCAAGAAAGGTTCCTACGAGGCAGCGTTAGAGGAGGAGATGTTGTGTCTCGTGCCTTGTTGCCATCAATGGGAACCTGAAAGATCTGAATGCCATTTTCCTGGAAGAAGACCAAGTTTTCCGGACGATGTTCTTGATGGCAGAGGTACAAGACGGAGCGCAGGCCGAGCTGCTGCAGAAATGCGTGGTTCTTCTTGTTGGGAAAGCCACTTCTATACACGCCAGAGTCCACCATGGAGAAATTGAGCGGCGGGATGAGCGTCTTCTCATAAGTTGACATGGTGGTGGCACCTCGAAATCTCACCTCTCGCTTGGATTGGACAATAATCCAGTCCAATTTGTTACAAGAATAGCAAGCGCACCATGCAGACGGCGCTCAAGATTGGCTTCCGAGGGGAAATCCACCGCATCGGCGTCGACTTGACGTCGTTTGGACTCCCAAGCTTGCATGCAGTATTTGAGAACACGTTTGGTCTGCTTCCTGGAACTTATGTGGTTCAGTACAAGGACATGGATTCGAACGTTGTCAACGTTGTCACGACTGAAGACTTCGACACAGCTTGCTGCATTCTCTTGACCATGAACGAGTCATCGTCTGCGAAGACCCTTCGCTTCTTTGCCGCCTTGATCTCCAAGCAAACTTCCATCTTTGATCAAGTATCAGCCACCGTACGTCAAGCGCTGGATTCTATCCACAATCCCAAACCAAGCGAACAACGTAGCGAAGCCCAGACTGGCGCAACGTTGACGGACACGATCCACCAAACAAGTGCTAGCTTGGGCCACACACTTCAGGAAAGACTTCAAAAGACAGTCGACGGCTCGAAAGTTGTGCTTGACCAAGCCAAGAAAAGCTGGCACGACGTTGAGTTGGAGCACACGCTCAAGCAAGCTGCTGAAAATATCAAAGTGGCTGCAGCAGGAGTATCCATGTACACGCAAGAGCTGGTGGAAAACATTCAAAAGCTCCACATTGCTAAGCCGATCACTGCTCCAGCGCCAGGGCCATCACCTGCTCCACCTACTGCAGTGCCGGCACCAACCCCTCCTGCCGTCCAGACTGAACCAACGATTTCGCCATCGGAACAAGCAGAACCAGCTCAAAGGACTGCCAACGAGACGACAAAATGGGCTGCTGAGCTTGAAATCATTCATGAAATTGTACCTGATGCCGACCCGACGATCGTTGTCGCTTTGTTGGAAACTTCCAAAGGCGATATTCAAGTTGTTCTTGACGCGTTGACGTCATAGATGTGTAAATGACTCTTGTTTAAAGCATATCATCGTCTTCATGTGCTGGCCTGACAGCTTCGATGTCTTCCATCATGGGCAACGATAAGTGATGTGTGTGGGCCAAATCCTCTTCGTAGAAAATATGCTGCGTCACAACATCGTCGTCGTGCGTCTGGTCGTCGTCCCAAAGTCCATCCATGAGCTCCAACTGCGAATCTTCGAGTAGACTGTTTCCTTGGCTCTTTTTTGTTGCGTTGGGAGTCATGAGGTCTTTCCATGGCTATCAAAATGATAAACTCCCAGAGTATCCACATCATGTACCTGCTGTTCTGTCGGGCTGAGCGCTCGCCACAGCTTGCTCACCTAATAGTCATGAGTCGATGGGTATATTTTAGAGAAGTCCACCTCGTGGAGTAATTCGTTGTGCGTTAAATGAGGCGATCTAGCCAGCACATCGTGCTTTTTCGCCAACAGAAAACAAGCAAATCCATTTCTAGACAAGATAAAAGGGGTCTTGACAGGTTGCTTCTCATGGGCTTCACGGCCACCGTTTCTCAGAGTTTTCTGTTCACATTTCATTTGTGGCGTCACAAGAGCAACATGTACCTCGTTTGAGCCCTGGCTGACAGGCATGTCGGATATTGCAGTCTTAGATGCTTTTTGATTTTGGGCTGCGGCTTCTCGAGCATATCGCTCTTGGTCTTGTTTGGCTATTTCGAGCCACGGAGCTTTTTCTTCCATAGGCATGTTTTTCCATATCGACGCAATATTCTTGACGAAGGCTTTGTAGGGCATCTCGTTCATCTCACGTCGTTTGTCGATTTGAAAGTAAACAAAAGCAGTCTTTGGTGCTCTAAGGTTTGGCGGGGTCTTCTTTGACTGCTTTAGTATTGTCATGAGCTGCTCAGTCTTGGCCACATAATTTTACCTGAGCCGTGGCTTTCTTTGGTGGTTGCTGCTGGCATTCACTTTGAAAGCGCACATCCCTGGCAATTTGAATCCACGGACGCTTCTCTAAGCTGCTCATTTGTTTCCACTCTCGACTAATTCGCTGAGTGAGCTCAACAAAGCTAAGTTCTGTCAGCTGCTTCCGCCTTTCTCGAAAGAAATAAATGTAAGCAGTCTGGGTCTTCTCTTGAGCTAAGAAATCGCATGTTGTGGCAGTGTACGTCGGTGGCTGATACTGCTTCATTTCGATTTCGTACCTATATGTCCATAAAACATGTTTGCCACAGTCCTTTAAGTACCGATCACGATCGTCAGTTGCCAATTTCAGCCATGGAACTCTATCTTCTGTGCCCATTTGACGCCATTCTTGAGATGCTTCCTTCTGTAATGTGTTGTAGTCTGTATCAGGACGCCCTCGACGTGACTCGACGAAAAAGTAGAAAGCTGACTTTGGAGCTTTTGGCGCCAGCGGATCTTTGGGTTTGACTCGTGTGTTGTCCAGTTTCATCGCAATCGCCATTTCAATCCATGGCTTCTTTTCATCATCCTTCAGCTTTTGCCACATGCGTCCTATCTCCTTGTTTATCTGGGCTGGAAGTAGAGTTGGGTTAGCCGCAACTACGCGTTCCTTCTTGGCCCGGCGAAAGAAGAAAAATGCTGTGTGGGCATCGTTCGATATGGGGCGCTTCCGCTTTGCAGATACAGGGGATGAGGAGGAGGAGTCTAGAGTTGTGAAAGAATTTTGCTCCAGTGAATCCTCCATCAGAGAAGTTGAATCTTGAGACTGGCTGGACAATTCTGAATATGTCGCCTCGATAGTCGTGTCAGACGCTGAAAGGGATTGCTGAATAGTTTCAATTTGGTTCTCGGCCAAATATCGAGCACGGTCATAAGCAGCAAGATTCACCCATACGTTGCGTTCATCTAGTGACAGTCCCTTCCACAATCGCCCAAGCTCTTTCGAGATCGCTCCATTCGGCCACGTTGGATTCTCTTGGGTGAGATCCACTCGCTTCTTGTCGGCGAAATGCAAGTATGCGTTCTTCCACATCCTTACTTTCGAGCTACATCTCATGAGCTGACCAGAAGAGTGAGTAAAACGAACCTTTTTGCGGCCATGGACTTGGCGCCGAAATTTCCTTTCTGCCTTTTCATTTGAGATTCAACAACTTCTGTAACTTTAGTATGGTTTTTTCAGAGGCAGCGTAAGACGGACAGCTTACAATTTCCCATTAATATTTTTTATTTTCCTGTGCATGACTTGATTAAATTATGCTTGCACATCAATGAAATGTGACGCGAATCTGTAAGCTCCTTGAGTTACGCTAGAGATATGACAATCATTGGACAAAAACTGACCAATCCTTAGCAACTAAACATTGTCAAAGCACAACGCTATTGTCATTTTGTCATTTGTGGCGGCTTGGGCAACGAATCCACAAGAAGAGTGATCGTGAATATGATTGACCTAGTTGAAATAACTGCTTTCATCAATAATGCTATATACATAAGTGAACAGTTTAGTATCTGACATTTCACCTTTTGCCTTTTGATCCAAATGACAAAGGAATTCTTGTAGACCATGGTGCGATATTTATCGCACTAAGGCCTGCCTGTGAGTTTGAATAAGGGTATGTGTCACATACAAAAATCTATTCCAAGGCTATGAATTGCTTGGTCTTGTTCTCACATCCACTGAGCTAAGTTAGAATCTTGAACCACCGTTTTGGGACACCAAAACGGTGGTTCATGACGCAAGCTTCCTTCGGCTTGGAGCATGCATGGGAACATGGTCGGGCTGCTGTCTGCTAAGGAGTCGCAGAGTGAGCAGTGAGCCGACAATTCTGTCTAGATAATGCATAGTAACCATCAAAATAAATTGATGATTTCAATCTGAAGTAAAAGTAAAATGCCTTGGACACGTCATAAATATGGCTAGCATTGTAGTGTTGACCAAGCTGAAGAGCCAAACAAGCTCGAAAAAAGCGTGTTTGTTTAAGCTAGAAGAAGACACTTGAATGATTAACTTAGAAAAATTAGCTACATTTATCCAATCAGATCTACGTATAAAATGTAGCACTGGTGTCTTATGCATTCCCATCACAAGTGATTGACATCTGAACTTCGTTTGGTGCTGTTCTCACAATACGTAAAGTAAATATGTCAAGTGTACGTAAAGAACTACAACGTAGTATTTATAAAGCTCCAGTAAGTCCAAGCGGCGTCGCTGGCACTCCTTATCACTGGTCAAAGTATCGGTAGCTCCTTCTCGCCGATATATGATACCAATGCTGGTGTTGGGATCGGTATTTTCATGATATCCTTTCCAGACATTTTATCCCTTCTCCGTTGAGATGACTTCCATCATAATGACGTGCAATCGAACGCTACCCAGACGCAACACGCAGTGACTGCCGCTTGTATGGTCTGTGCTCGACAATGATAGATGATTGCTGAATGACGTTTTCGTTATGAGACTAGTAATTCTTCAAATCCTGGAGTCAGGTTGAGAGTAGACTGGAACTTAATTTTCCCCCTTCATCTTCGACTCAATTTGAATTGTCAAGGCGTCGTCGACCTCGCAAGGCGAGGCATGGACAGTACAGAGCGATAACTATGTCGATCGGGCTCTTTAAAGTCTCGTACAATCACGAAGTGAGCACGCCGAGGCTGAATTTACGTGAGTACTAACAAGTAGGCGTATCAAGATCAATGCTTTCGTTATTCATTGCATGATCCATAGAGATGTGCAAGATCACAGTTTCAATTCAGTGACCTTTCGGCAGAAAGTGTTACGATTGGCTAAATATAGATCTTATTGATGTTGAATTAGCCAATTAGATTGCGATTTTGGGGAGTGGAGACCAGAGCTCGACTGTTTGAAGTCAGCAATCATTTCGGAATTGGACGAGAAGTAGGCAGAGTGAAAATTTGAGCCCATTGTGTGGTGTCGTGAAGCAAATGATATACTTAATCAGCTACTCTGAAAGAGCTTTAGTCGGCTCGCAAAACCATGTAGTCAACAGAGTCTGATGCTTCCTTCTAAATGTATTTGTGCACTTGACGATATTATGAATCGCTACTCCGAACCGAATCGTTTGATTCGGTCTATGTGGATTCTCTTATTCTGATGCACTCGCCTCTTCCTTAGCTCTTGAGATATTTGTCAACAGCTAACCAGTCTCCTCCAAATGCTTGGGCATCTTGCGGATATTGAGTGCTGGCGCTGAGTATCATGGAAAAGAACACATTCAAGCGAACCCCCCACGAGATAAATCGTCACTCACTTGAACCAGAGATCTTGCGTCCACGACTGCAAGCCATGGCGATCAAAAGATTTCAATCGACGACTCACCAGAGAAGGACGTCAAAACTTTAAAATTTACTCTAAGGGTCTGAGGGTTTTGGAGGCGGTGATTGTTGACACTGCCTCACGATTTGCATCGTGAACTCGTATGATCGATGGAGGAGATGAGCATCAAGCACGTGATACTCTGTAGCAAAAGCCACCAGGCGATGCCAACAAATGGACAAATGTGTTGCCATGTCCAGTTGTGCAAATTGGCGATAGTTGACTCGGTAGAGGTAGACGTAGGCATGCAGCATGGCTAAGTAAACATTGCGGACGCTTTCCTCTTCGGCCAAAATGCGTTCATCATGGACGTGAATATCAAGCCTTTGCATCAAGACGTCCATTGTTCTTGATTCTTCGTTTTGTGTGCGCATTTCTGACATCATGTTGTAGAGCACGTAGACCTCGTTGTAGAAATCGATGGTCATCTCGGCTGCGATGGTGAGCGCTTCAGCTTCGCTTTGAATCAGGGTCGGTTCGAAGGCGGTTGTAAGCACGCCTACTGTCAGGACATCGGTCGGCGATGTCAACCCTTCCTTGGGCGACACGCGCTTCGTGCATCTGTCAGACGGCTGATGCAAACTCATCGACATGTGGCTCTCGCGGCGTCGTTTGTGTCTCGTCGCGGGAGACGTCGCCATCGTCGGCAAACCCATGCAACAGGCAGAAGGACAAGTGGAGATCGAATCCGAAGAGGCGGTGACCATGACCAGACTACGATTAAGTACTGTGGAACTTGAACGTCCAAGAAGAGGCTTCTCATGAAAAAGCCAATCAGGCTTGGAATAGGTGTAGGGGTTGAAAATTTCATTAAAACATCAGAAATTGCTGCCAACCCGCGCCCGAGAAAACGACAAAGGAGCGTTCATTCTCCAAGCAATCGCGGTCAAACTGCATGAAATATCACTGCGATCAAGCTCCATACCAACGAGCACAACGATATCACTAGAGAGACTGTCCTGTCGTGTCTGGAATGAGCTTGCCAAAAAAGTCCAACGCATACAGCCGAGTGACAAGGCTGAAAATTTTCAACAGCGTTACGCTGTCGGAAATTTCCTTGTATCAGTATATGTATATATAAACGGTCAGCTTGGTCTTGTCGGAGATCCATCTTGGGAGACGCGGGGGCGCGTTTTCAAACCGCTCTGTCGATGGAATCGATGCTCTCGAATCTCTGCAACTAGACCATGGCAAGAGTCACATCCCGTTTCTTCCAACCCCTCGGCAGGAGACGACCCTTCATCCAACCTCCCTGGCGGAACTAACTGTACACTTTTTCTCTTGTCGGGCTGGAAATTTTGCTGCCACAGTTTGACACAGGAGAGGTTGGGAAAGACAATACAGTATACTCAATTCAAATAAATACCAATAATATAGAACCACAGGATTTTAAGAACAATTAATAAACTTTAGGTATCATCGGAATCATTTATGACAACTTTCACTTTTTAATAACTTTATCCGGAATTATCCGGAAATTTCGATGTCCCGACGTTCATCATGTCATACCGACACTGAGCGGCGGAATGCCTCCCTGTGCAGTTGTCGGTGGGATGCGAAAATCTTCCTGACGCGCCGATGTTGTTTTGGGGCCAAAGCCACTGCATTTCCTGACCCAAAAGCCTCAACGAATGTGATTTTTTCATCAAGGAATCTCTCCCACGTTGAGCTTGCAACACCGTTTGAAAAATTCATGACGTGGTTTGCCATGCGCAGCCATGACGTCTATGAAAACGTATCCAAGGAATTCGCCTGAAGTTCATCCACGCAGACACATGCAACAAGTTCTCAAAGCTGTGTTGTCTGTCGTGGGATCAACCATGCACGACTGGCTTCCAGCATGATAAAATTTCCCTTCAAGATTTGAGAGAGGATATTTCACATGTGTGAGATTCGATGGAATGACAATATAGGAATATTTGATTGGATGATATCCACAACTTTCAACCAATGATATATCTCCATTTAAACCAAACATGGACCAATCCCATGTGGAGTTTCTGGGAAGACCAATAAGCGGAGGATGGACAATGCCGACCGAGCGAAGCGATTGAAAGCTCTGCGCGATGCAAGGAACAAGAAAGAAGGGATAGTCGACGACAATGTTGTCATTGCTGCACCCAAGCCAGTCGAAGTTGAAGAACCTATCGTGGAAAACGTCAAGGCAGCAGCGCCTGAAGGAGAGGTGGAGGAAATCTTAAGCATTGCCCCCAAGAAACCTACTTGGGACTTGGAGCGTGGTCTTGAGAAGCAAATGAAGAGGTTAGAACGTCGAACACAGAATGCTATTGTTGAAATCCTCCGCGAGAAGATGGAGCGCGAAATGCAAGAGGACGGCAGTGATGATGAAGAAGGCGACGATGAACAGACCCACGAGGACGAATAAAACAATTTTTCGAAGAAGGTATATGTATCTCGAGCAATCGCATAAACATTTGGCTCTATCATTTGCCGCTCGACTTGGCACGAATGTCGTATCCAACGGAGTAGTCTTCTTTGCCGTCATCGAGCTGCTGCACTGCACTTTGTCGAATGGGGGATGTTGCAATCGCCGATTTGATGCGCTCATTCATGATCTTTCGACTCTGCTTGGTCGCACTTTTGATGGAATGGTCCTTCTCCCACGCTTGTGTTAGGATCTGCCGCTGTCGATTCTGCTCAGACAACACATACTCTCGCTCTTGCTGAATGTCACGCTCCAACTTGGCTAAGAACTGCTTGTCGTCATCAAGCTCCTGTGTGCGCGCTTCCCGTCTCATTCTTTCCTTCTCGTGAATCTACGATAGCCTTGTCATGACAGTAGAGAGCGACTAGAGAACCTGTGCATCTAGATACTGGTGCATATTGGTCTGGTTCTGCTTTAGGGAGTCAGGACTGTTGAAGCCCAGGCGACTGTGGTGACTGTGGCTCAGGAACGTGTTTTCGCTCGGATCATTGCCGTTCACTTCTTTCCTCTCCATCTCACGGAGTTTATTTGTAGCCACCATTTGTTCACGGATGGCAGCTTGGAGGCGCTCGGCATTTTGCCGCTTCTTCCGCTTCTCAGCAGCAATTTCATCCAAATCCTCGATGTGGTGGCGATGGATGTCCATGGTATGTTGAGCCTAGTAACGTACAAGTACTGAGCAACCTGGACACGAGCACTGGAGTACCTCCATCTCAACTTCTTTCTCAATTCGCGCTATGTAGCGCTTGTACGCAGCCTCAGACACAGACGATGTGCGTGAATCGGACTCGCAACTGCTTCCGCTTCGTTCGAGCTCCTTCTTCATGATTTCCTGGAAGGAGAAATCAAAACTAGGCTCCTTAAACGAGGCGTGCTGGCGTAGCTGCGGCGGGGAGAGCGTCATTGTCGTGTAGTCCTTCGATGGAACTTCTACGCTTGAATAGCCCACGCCATTTCGAGACGCTGGTCGTGGCGACGGTCTTGGCGAGCGAAGTTGCGATATTGTCGGAGGTGCGACTTCTGGATTGTGCCTTGGTGAGGGTTGCTGTTGAGGTACCATCGGCTTTGGTGGCCGCGGCGTCGGAGGTTGCCTCGGTGTTACGACGAGCTGCTCTAGCTCGTCGCCTTGATTGCTAGCATCATCGAGAAGAATGTCAAAGTCAGCAAGGTCCCCAAGGACCGACGGCGCAGTGGATGTTGTCGACATTGTTGCAATGTTTTCTAGCGTCTTGGGGAAATGCTTTGGATCAAACAGCATGTGAATCGCTCGATTTTTCGCGACAATCTTGCCGATGGTCATTTCAATCGACATTTGAGCCCCAGTGGATGCGATTTCCCCGATCTTATGGACAAGATCTCGCATGCCACTAAAGACTGTGTCTTTGCTGAGGTTCTTTGAGAATTTGATGGCAATTTTCGTAAAGTTGATGTCCTCCAGCGCGGCAAGTATCGGTGCCGTGATGCGCTTCTTGGTTCGGAGCCCATACGTCTTTGCATACGTGTCATGAACGACAAAGATCGGACGCAGCTTGCGCGTATTGCGGCTGATTGTCACGGTCTCCCACGAGATCTTGCAGAACGGCGCGGCATTAACGCCCTAGTCCACACAGAGATTATCACAGCTAAGTAGATGACGTGTTTGATACCTTGCCCTCGTTGTACCTGGATTCGACCCATGCATTGAACGCCATCCACACTTCCTCGAGCGTCTCCTTCTTCTTCTCAGCGGCGCAAGATGTCCGCGTCATCTTGCCGCTGCAATCGCTCAGGAGATGCCGCAGCGTGTACATCCCAGTGGACTTTCGTTCTAGTACTGCAGTTCCATCAGCTTTGAGCTAAAAATAGCTTGATAAGCTTGAACTGGAATTGCCTTAACCAGTCAAAGTCCTTTCGAGCTTGAACACGTCACTGCCGCTGACACAAGCAGTGTCCAACGACGTCTACAGCGCCTTCCTTCCTCTGGGAGCTGCTTGTAGCGTGTAGTCGCTATGCCCTAGCGATGGTATGGAGATTTGATCTTGCCCGTGCCATGTCTCGATGTAAGAGGCTGCTAAATACAGAAACCACACCCGAGCATCCAACGCTAGTCGATTAAAACTCTACGAAGCTCCACTACGATAGCTTAATGCTCACGTCGAGGCAATACATATCCGCGACAGCGTCGACAACTCGGTCGTATAGAAAGATGGGAAGTCTAAACTGTATGATGTTTTATGGACATACGATACGACGCGAAATTATCTTGCTTCTGCCATCTAGGATTGTAGCAGTGAAGAAGTGTGACAACCCAGCATTTCCCATCGCAATTCCACTGACTGTGAGCTGAGCCCTGCCATTGTAGGTTGTCATTTGCTTCTCAACGATCGTCATGTTGTGAGATGTCCTCCACTTTGACTGTCAGTGGAAGTGTACTGAAAGAGGGAATTCCGGATGGTCTGTTTCCAGCAGGTTGTCGTTTCGACTGGTGAAGAAGATGCGAGTCGACTGGGACGAACTTCGACGCATCTCTGAGATCGTCCAGCGAGATCTAGACGCGCATGGTTTGGATGAACACGACGACTACGAGTACAAATTGGATCGCGCACGAATTTCAAGCGCTCTCTCACTTGGCTCTTTGTAGGAGCGTGTTTGAAATGTGGGAATCGGAATTGGCCGACGTCCAAGAATCTAATGATGACGAACCTGCCGCTTGGTACACGAGTGGAGCCGAGTATTGGGAGGTACAACATACCTTGTTTCGATTGTATTTGATGAGTCGGTCCTGTGGCAGAATGAAGAAAATTGTCCACCCAACGACCAAGGAGTTCTGGGCGGATACGCACACATTTCACCCGTTGACGTCGAAGGATCATCAGCTTTTCTCGATCATATCCAAACGCTTCGACCTGCTATGCAGCGAAATTTGGCCATTGGTGCGTCTCTCACTGCCTTGCCATGTGCAAATCGTGGGTAGATTGTGGCTGTGGAGTCGGTCGAGTCGTCAAGAACCTCTTGTTGCCACGGTATAATGCTGTCGACTGCTTGGAGCAGAGTCAGCGGCTCCTTCAAACCATTCCATCCTACGTTGGACCTGAAAAAGCGCGAATTCGCAACTTGTACTGCATGGGCATGCAGGACTTTGACCCCAAGCCAGGCTCGTACGATCTCATTTGGTGCCAATGGGTTCTCGGCCATCTCACCGACGTGGACTTTGTGGCATTCCTGAAGCGATGTCAAGCCGCGCTTGCTCCTGGCGGCGTCATTTGCATAAAAGAAAACGCGATCAATGAAGGCGTGCCATACTACGTCGATAAGGACGACAGTAGTTTAGGACGGTATGCTCTTCGATCTTGTCTTTCCATGCACTAACTCGATGGTTCAGGTCGTCCGTGTACTACAAGAGCATCTTTCGACAAGCAGGCTTGACATTGCTGGCAGAAACCAAACAAGAAGGTTTCCCCGACGAATTGTATCCTGTTATCACGTATGCGCTCTATTAATGCAATGCTTTTTTTGCCCGAAGGATCGACAGGCACGCGTATTCAAGCGCAAGTTGCTCTTTTGCAACATGCTGTTAAAGTCGAATGAAATGAGCAGATGGATCGGGGAAAGTGCCGCCGCAATTTGTCGATCGGCGCACTCGATTTACTCGGTTTGTAATCGACTTGGTTTTAAAATAGCATTCGAAACTATGCTGGTAGACCAGTCTCCTCAAGCGATATCATGCATCTAAAGAGCCAAGCGAGTCCATTATGGCCAGGCCGGAGGTCGCAACTCCACTTTCAAGCTTTCCCTGGGGTGGTTGCTGTGCTCGATATACGTTCTTGCTGTGATGGAAGAGCATTGCTGCGTGTCGAGCTGGTTCTCTCCATCCATACCTTGACTTCAACCTCGCCTTGCAATTTTATACTAATTTTTCTGACGTTGCCATGTATGAGTGCTGAGTGAGAACGTCGTTTCTGCTGGGTGACGCCGATCGTACTGTGCACTTGCAAGCGTTTGTTAACGTCATGAAGTCTTGGCGAAGCTCTGGGTGGCTTTCAAGGCCAGCAAGGCATGACTAAAGGCAGGCACGAGGAGTTTCAATCGATTTCGATGGGAGTATGAGGGCTGTCGAGTAGTTTTGTTCCCGACAACGCCATCAGTTTCTACAATAAGATCTACTACACCATTTGCCGGTTTAGTTCGCTTAACTTTCGATATATTTCGTATCACGTGCAATATATTTCGTATGACTTGCAATGTATTTCATATGACTCGCATTTAATTTCGTGGCCTGCGACGAAAATCGATTTATATTTCGCATGACTTGCATTTTATTTCATACCTCTTGCATTTAATTTCGTATTTTTAGCTTATATTTCGTATCACGTGCATTTAAATTCGTATAAATGCAAAATATATTCAATCTCCTATTGAGATATGAAGTTTCACATGTGTTGCAGTGTTGGCTTGAACTATGAATTTGCGACGGGCAGCCGCATATGAACTCTGCTGAGCTTGCTTGATGCTCGCATTGACTTATATGGCGATTGAAGTGTCCCATCAATTTCTTATGAGTTCGATAACAATTTTTTTTTTTTTTTTTAGTTTTTCTATGGACTTTTTCTCTTCTCTGCGAAATTAAATGCACGTGATACGAAATATAAGCTAAAAAATACGAAATTAAATGCAAGAGGTATGAAATATAATGCAAGTCATGCGAAATATAAATCGCAGGCCACGAATTTAAATGCAAGTCCTACGAAATATATTGCAAGTCATACGAAATATATTGCACGTGATACGAAATATATCGCAAGTTAAACGAACTAAACCGGCAAATGGTGTAGTATCATCTTATGAAATTGAGAACCACATACTGAACAACCTTGTTGGAAAATATCTTGATTAAAGTATACTCGAGAAAAGCGCACATTGACAAAAAGGATCATACATGAGCACGACAACGGGAGCCGCCGCTCAGCAGGAAATTGCGGGATGGCTCCTGCGGCGCACTATGTCTGGCTTCTTCCAAGCGAAAGGTTCTGGGGATTGGAGTCGAGTATGGTGCGAGTTTAGCCCAGCAGCGGGACTTTTTGCAGTGTATTTGGACGCGGAGAAGCACCGACGCTTGCTCAACTGGAAACTCCAGCTCTGCACAGTCAACCACGTCCGCAACGACGGTCGTTTCTGCATTGAGATTGAATTTTCTCCAGCGCGAAAGAAGGAAACGTTTGCATCGACGTCCAAGAGCTACGACATTGAGTGGTGGTTTGATGTTTTGACATCGTCGAAAGTTGCATTGGCAGAAGGGCGCGTGCCAAATCCACCCCTGCTTGTACGCACTCCCCCATCGAGCAATACTCTATCAGCTACTAGTAGTTCACACAATGGATTGGGCAAGAAAGACAAAGTTAAGGTGCAGAAACCTCTCCGTCGTCGCCAGCCCAAACTCAGTACGAGCATCAGTCGCTTCGAACGAATCACAATTTATGAGACTGCAACCCACTTTCACCTTGTGGGGTCTGACCGACAGTACACTCGGTTTCGCCTCGTTTCCCTCGACCGAACACAGGAAAAGCCTCCAAATCTACAAGCTATTTTCAAAGAAGAGCCGCTGATGTTTGACTGGGATGGCATGGAAGCAACTCTTCAAGCCATCGAGCACGAGGCTCGCAAAACCTCTCCCTATGGTCTCGTCCGCGTATGCACTGCAGTCGCAATCGTCGGCTTTATCAAATTTCTCCAAGGATATTACTTAGTCCTGGCCACGCAGCGCAAGAAAATTGGCTGCATAGGCGGCCATTTCATATATGCTATTCAAGCTGCACAATACCTTCCCATCCGTCTCCCTGCTGCCGACAGCACACCATGGACTTGGGTCAACCGATGGCTCAATCCTGATGCTATTGAAGACGCCGAAGATCGCTACAATGTCCTATTCAAGCTCATGGATTTGACCAAAGACTTTTACTACAGTCCTACGTATGATCTCACGCATACCCTGCAGCACAATATGACTACCAACGAGACCAAACCGTTCAACATGTACGCCAACCAACCATTTCTTTGATTAAAAAACATCTTAGGTTTGAGTGGAATCATTTTTTGAACGAGGAATTTAGTGCTTGCTTGGGAACAACAGCAGCACGTGAAGAATGGATTCAGCCGCTCATCATGGGATTCTATGAACAGAAGAAATGCAGTTTGTTTGGGCGTTTGATCAGCATCGTTCTGTTAGCTCGTCGCTCGCGTTATTTTGCAGGCACGCGGTACTTAAAACGAGGGGTTAGATTCTTTTCTTGCTCTATGTATCGACATCACAACTAATTGTAGATCGCCGACACTGGCAAAGTTGCAAATGATGTCGAGACAGAACAAATTCTAGAAGATGAAAACACAAATGGCAAGTTCAGTTCGTTTGTGCAATACCGTGGATCGATTCCGATTTTTTGGACACAAGAGACGAGCGTGACGGTGCCAAAGCCCCCCATTAAGTGTAGGATACATCTACAAGATCTCATCAACTTAATGTTGTTTGCAATAGTAAATCGAATCGATCCAACGTACAGAGCAACGCAAGAACATTTTGCCGATCTCTTCGAGCGCTACGGTTCGCCCGTATTGGTGCTCAACTTAGTCAAGCAACAAGAAAAGACGCCGCGCGAAATGATTTTGGGCAAACATTTCAAAGATGCAGTCGAATACTTGAATACGTTTATCCCGATGGAACACCGCATTCGCTACGTTGCGCTCGACTATTCGCGTCTGTCCAAGTTTAAAGTGGATCATTCAAAAGTCGAAGCTGTGCGACAAGCACTGGATAAAGTAGGCACTTGGGCTCTCGATCAAACAGGGTTTTTCTGCTCGGCTCCGAAACGACAAATTGGTACTGGCACGAATAAACGTACTGCACGAAGGACTTTGGCCCCACCATCCAGACCGACATCTCCAGCGCTACAGGTATGAAAGCATGTGCTTACTGAATTCAATGAGAAGAAATATCGTAGTCTTCGACTGACTCGACTGCAAACACGGTAAGAGCAAAACAACATGTGAAATGATCATTGCGCTTTTAGAGTCTCAAAATTCTGAGCCCCACGATTCCGCGCGATTCTGGAGATTGGTTGGAACAACATGGAGTCCTTCGAACCAATTGCATCGATTGCCTGGACCGAACCAATGTGGCGCAGTTCAGCGTGGCTATGCGAGTATTGCAACACTAGCTTCTCAATTTTACGCTTCATTCTAGGCACTCGGCCAACAACTCTATGCCATGGGTTTCCGCAACACACCATACTTGGAAAGCTCGTCGCAGATTCTCCAAGAGCTCACGGTTATGTTTGGCCACATGGGCGATGTCATCTCAATGCAATATGGCGGCAGCGAAGCCCATAAGAACGTCGTCAAGTCGAAAGAAAATATTAAAGCATGGGAGCTCCTGACGTCGATTCGACGCTACTACAGCAATGCATTCACGGACAATCTGAAGCAAGACGCGATCAACTTGTTCCTTGGAAATTATATTCCGTCGCCGACGACATCGCCTCTATGGCTTCTCGAAAGTGATTATTATCTGCATAACTTTCACGTCCAACGTGGCACATCGCTGAGCGAAATGGGTCCTTTTCATCGTGTGAAGAACTTGCTCGAGGGTGGACGCACAGAACACGACAAGCAACTCTATCAAATGCATCGAAATGCCCTTTTGCCAGAGTGGTGGAAAACCAGCATTGAAGCATTTGAAGCTCCTAAATTTATAGAGAAACAAAGCCCTGCCAAAAACTCTGGATCACTCTCGACGTGTGATAATCGCAAAGCTAGCACTGCCTCAGCTGCATCGATTGATGAATCCATTTTGCAGGTTTAATGACCTTTTTCCTACTTCCAGGGTTGACACATTTTTAGGCGACTGACAAGCAACAGCTATTTCTTTTTGACAAAGTGTTAGGCTATCCGTTCATGACACCAGTTTACATTGGAGCGAAAGATGGATCTTCAGATCAAAGATTGCAGGCACCTCCAACTATAGCACACTCGACTTCAACGTTGTCCCAAAAAGTGCGTGCAATGAGTGCCCCTGAAGAACTCATGGTGCCTGAGCTCCCGTCAGCTATGAAGCGTAGCATTACCAATGTTCGTTTGCCTGAGCTGTTGGAAGCTCCAGAGGCGCCTTCCTTAGCAGCCTCACCATCATCTCTTGATATTGAAGAGTACGCTGCAGCTCGTGGTATACGCAAGGAATATATTGGAAGTTGCAGTCCTGCTGTGCCAGACCCAACCTACGAGCGCTACGTTGAGTCCAAGGATAATTTGGCATTCTGGGAGAAGGAAAACAAGAGTGTTCGAAGTGACTTCCTCCTCTACTTGCGCGAATTCTCTGTCGATGTGGACGATATTGCTGGGATGTATGAAGCAGCAGTCCGAGGTGGTTGTACCCATAAAATTCAAACGGGCATTTATGCCGGCCTGGATCAAACGACGAGAGCTCGTGCACTCCTAACGAAGAAGTTTTTCAAAACTGACAAGCTCAACCTTCTCGAAGACCCATTCGACGATACGAGTTCCGTAGATCCACTCTCACTGGAGTTGTATGCGTCGTATTTTGACGTTGAGTTTCCAGTGGGAGCATCTACGCACGATTCGACTGCGCTTGAAATGTCACTTCCGACGTCAATCGACCCTACTACAGGCACATACGATGAGTATATCGTGTTCAACTCAAGTGCGGCGGACCAGCAGTTTGGAGATGTGATGAAGACAGTGAATGAGCTCACGTTTGTGAAGAAAAAGTAAAACATTAAAAATCTCGATCAGATTCTGAACCAGACTCCGATGCACCAGAAGCAGACTTGCCACTCGACTCGACGTCACTTCCTGTTGCAGACTCGTCGTTGTCAATGAGCTCGCCCGAGTCTGCCACTGAGACCTCATCGCTGTCATTGTCTGAGTCGTCAGTTTTCTTTGTTTGTTTGGCTGCCTGGGATGTCTTGCTGTTGGAAGGTTGAGCGGCTGCTTTGCTTGGCTTGGAGCTGCTCCCTTGACCATCGTCATCATCATCATCGTCGTCATCATCATCATCGTCGTCCTCACTTTCGCTCTCTGACGAGTTGGCAGCTACCTTGGATTTGCGAGCTTTGTCGTCTTTCTTTTGCTGCTGAGGCTGTGGCTCTTTGTCTTCAGGTACGGGAATGTCAGCCTCTTCTTGTTCACCACGCAGGATGGCCAACTCGTCGTCGCGAAATTTCTTCTGCATTTTCTTGAGAGTTCGGTCGTTTTCTTGGAGCTTCTTGAGCTCGCGGTCGTTATGTAGATCCAATTCATGCTGGAGATAATCCAAGTTGCGGAAACGTTCGCAATAGATGGCATACTGTCGCTCGAGTTCCTTTTCGAGCTTTTCGTACTCGTCCATGAAAGCCGGGCGGACATTCTGAAGCGACTTGAGGCGTTTCTCACTTCGTTCCAAGTCTCCTTGAGCTTTCTTGATCTTGGCACTCAGAGCTTTCTCTTCGGCATCGAGCTCAGAACACTGTCGTTCCATGCTCTCGACGTTTTCTTGCACAGATACAATGATCGACTTGATGCTCATTTCCAGGAATTTGTGCTCAGCAGTCGACTCCAAGTTGGAGCTGACGGTGTCGAGGAATCGAATGGCTTGCACTCGAGCTTCTCGAACTTCGAGCTCGTTGTCAAGGAGGTCGTATAGCTTAGCTCCACACTCTGTGATTTCTGCTGACAGAGCTCGTGTAGCCTGGACAAAGATATTACGTAAATTGTTTCCTCAATGCTTACCTTGGCGTCTTTAAGCTTAGAGCCAAGTAGACTCTTCGTGGAGAGTTCATCATCATCCTCTACTGTGGATGGATCGATTCGTGATGCTTCGTAGAGAACCCGAGCAACTTTGATAAGTTCTTTGACTGCATAACCATCTGCAGCGTACAGCTTCTTTGGGTTGAGCTTGATTCGAGCTTTCGAGAGAAATTCAGACGTGACTGATGTGAGAAACGTGATTCGATCCTCTTCTGTGTCGATTTCCTCAGTCACACTAGACGAAGGATCGTATTTCTTGGCCATCCAGTATAGCAAGTCTGATACGAGCTCAAAGTTCGGCGTGCGAAAGTTTTCCACAGAGACTGGCCTTGGATATCCCAATGCTCGCATCATCTCGGTGAAGTTGCGCAGCTCTCGGAACGACATTGTTCCAACTGTGACCTTTCGTCAAATTTGTTATCCGACGGTTCAACAAACCTCTGATTATTTGAATATCGAATGTCGCAGGTGGACACTTCAAACTGTGACATTCCAAGCTTCAGCTGCTTCATGCGACTCATAGAGCCCATAAAAATCCTACTCGAAAGAGGCCCTAATTAGGACCTCTTTCGAGTAATATTGTCTTTTTCACCCAAATTTGTATTTTTTACCAAAATCGATTCGATCATACTGAAGTCAAGTATAAATGGAAAGTATGGCAAACGTCCCAAATTAATTACACGTGTGTCTGGGTGTGTTTTGCGTGAATTAGGTAAATACTCGATTCTGATTGGCTGAGCGATTTGCAGACCGGTTTGAAAAATCGATACATTTCGGACCCCCCTCACAATTTCGAATGAAATTGACAATACATTTACGCAGATTAAGCGAAGTGGAATCAATTTGGCGTCGACTGTTGGTGCGTGGATGGCTTCGTCGAGAGCACAGTGATGGAAAATACTAACGTTACTCCGTATGCCCCACCTCAGCTACACGTCGGAATATAACATTATTGTTTGTTGGGAGAACAGCTGGCGAATTGTCAATGTACAATGTAGAAGATCTTTCAACATGATATAAGATAGTGTCTATAAGCGAAATCTACTTTTTGAACTTCTCGGCTCGCTTCTCAGCTTTCTTGGCGGCATTGTCTTGAATACGAGCTTCTTCGCTTTCAGCCTTCTTCATGATGTCTTCCAAAATAGCATTCTTGTAGTCTTCGAATGTGCCGTTGTACGCTACGCAATCGTTATCACCAACAACCCACAAGACGCAATTAATTGCTTCAATCAAACGAGCGTCGTGCGTCACCACAACAACACCACCGTCATACTCGTTCAATGCTTCACAGAGAGCATCGATACTTTCAATATCCAAGTTGTTGGTAGGTTCATCGAGCACAAGCATGTGGGGATTCATCAAAATAAGCTCTGCCAACACCACACGAGCCTTTTGACCTCCAGACAGCAAGCGGTTCTTAATTTCGTGGGCGTGACCTTCCAGACCAACTTTACCAAGCAAATTACGTGCATCCTGGTATGTGATATCTTGGAAAAGACGGCGCAAGTACTCCACAGGGGTTTCGCCCATAGGCAACTTGTCGACAAAATGCTGATTATACACACCCATTCGCAAACGGCCATTTCGACGCACTTCACCTTCTTCAATGTTCAAATCGCCAGTGATAATCTTGAGAAGTGTACTCTTCCCCACACCGTTAGGTCCGACGATACACACGCGAGATTCTGTGTCCAGACCAAAATCCACGTTGTTGAACAAGTAAGGGCCATTGCCATATTTGAAACTGACTTCGCGCACTTCCAAGATAGGAGGCGACAGCTGAGTAATTTCCTTGAAGCTGAACTTGACAGTATATTCGCGTGGTCGTTCCAAAAGTTCCATTGTCTTTCCTGAATCTTGTGCAGATTCAACACTTGATTTGGCTTTCTTCTTTTCCGCACGAGCACCAGGTTCGCGTTGCTTTTTGACGATGTCTGTCGCTTTGGAAGAGGACGTGCCTTTTGCCTTCAAAGCACGAAGTTGCTTTTGCTGTTTTTCCCATGCCTTTTCGGCCTGTTTCCGCTTTTGGACTTCCATTTCCTTAAATTGATCGTAGTTACCCTTGTACGAAACGAGCTTCTTGTTTTCCAAGTGCAAAATTTCACTGCAAACTGAGTTGAGGAAATCTGCGTCGTGCGAAACAATCAGAAGTGTCTTTTTCCACTTTTGCAAGTAATCATCAAGCCAAATAACAGCATTCAAATCCAAGTGATTGGTAGGTTCATCCAGCATGAGAAGCGTTGGCTCCACGTACAAAGCCTTGGCAAGAGAAATACGCATTCGCCACCCCCCAGAAAAGTCTTTTGTCGCCTTTTCTTGCATGGCAGAGTCGAAACCCAAACCAAACAAAATACGGCGTGCACGAGCTTCAGCAGCTGATGCATTCATGCCGGCCAATTGTTCATAAACTTCGTTCAATCGTTCATCCAACTGATCATTAGGATTGTTCTCAAGTTCAGCCAATAAGTTCTTTTCTTCTTCAAGCAGAGCCCATCGATCGGCGTCTGCCTTCAGAACAGCATCAACAGCGCGAGTGTCGTCGGCAACGACTTCTTGTTCCACATACAAACAATCGATCTTGGGCGGAATACGCAGCTCGCCCAATGCAATCATCTTCAAAATCGTGGTCTTACCCTGGCCGTTAGGGCCAACCAAACCGTACTTGCCTCCATGATTGATGTGTAGCGATGCATTTTCATAAAGCAATTTGTTGTGAGCATTGATTGTGAAGTTGTCGATGTGAATGTCAGTAGCATTTTCCCAATTGGCATCTTCAGTGAAGGCTTGCTGAGAGACAGAGAATTGCTTGCCGTCCATTGGGTTCGCAGCTCGGTGGTACTCAGCATCGCGTTCAGCGGCTTCAGCCTCTTCCTTCAATTTACGGCGTTCCTTGTTACTGAGTTTCTTGCCCTCTTTGCGCTCCTTCTTCTCCTTCTTTGGTGCTTTTTCCTCTTCAGCTCCTTCTTTCTTTTCTTCTTCATCCTTTTCAATTTCGGCCAACAATGCAGCAGCCATAGCCTTTTTACTCTTTGCCTTTTTCTCTTTCTTCTTCTCGGCGTCTGTCTTCGGCTTTTTCTCTTCAACAACTTCTTCAACTTCCTGAACTTCAGCATTTTCTGTCTCTTCAGTCAGCTCTTCGTTTTCGGCTTCGTCCTCTTCGACTTCTTCTACAACTGTCTGCTTCTTCTTGTCTTTTTTCTTGTCCTTCTTTTTGGATGCAGCAACCGCAGCAGCTTGTTCATAAGGATCTTCTTCATCTTCTTCCTCCTCCTCGACTTCCTCCACAACGGCTTGCTTCTTCTTGTCTTTCTTCTTATCCTTCTTCTTCGAAGCGGCTGCAGCAGCTGCTTGCTCGTAGGGATCTTCCTCCTCTTCTTCCTCCTCTTCGACTTCCTCCACAACGGCTTGCTTCTTCTTATTCTTCTTCTTGTCCTTCTTCTTCGAAGCGGCAGCAGCAGCGGCTTGCTCATATGGGTCTTCTTCCTCCTCTACCTCTTCTTCAACAAACGCCTGCTTCTTCTTGTCCTTCTTCTTATCCTTTTTCTTGGAAGCGGCAGCAGCAGCGGCTTGCTCGTACGGATCCTCTTCTTCCTCATCTTCAACTTCTTCAACAAATGCTTGCTTCTTCTTATCTTTCTTCTTGTCCTTCTTCTTGGAAGCGGCAGCAGCAACGGCTTGCTCGTACGGATCCTCTTCTTCTTCATCTTCTTCGACTTCTTCAACAAATGCTTGTTTTTTCTTGTCCTTTTTCTTGTCTTTCTTCCTGGACGCTGCAGACGCAGCCGCTTGAAGGTATGGATCTTCTTCTTCGTCCTCTTCAATCTGTTCAGTTTCTTCTTCTGCTTCAGCTTGCTTCTTCTTATCTTTCTTCTTGTCCTTTTTCTTGGACGCAACATTTACTGCAGCTTGGTCGTATGGATCTTCCACAGCAGCATCGACATCTTCGTCGTCGTCATGCCTCTTGGATCCTTTCTTCTTGTCTTTCTTGCCTCCTTTCTTTTCTTCCTCTACAGGAGCAGCGGCAGGAGCTGGTTCATCGTCTGAATCGTCGCCCCGTCGATTGTTGCGCTTTCTCGCCATCTTGACAACTTGATGAATGGCGATCAAAGTCAAAAAGTCATTGGCCAATACTAAAAATACCTTTTCTATAGATTTATATGAATATCTTATATTTTGTATAGTGCATTAAAATTGGAATAAAATTGTTTGTCTGAGGGGTTGAAGGGGTTAGTTTTAGCCCCTTCAACCCCACATTGTCATAGTGTCATTTTATTGGTTGTATTTTATTCAATGAAAAGTTTAATGAAAATGTTTGTCAAGACAGCTTCATATTCACAACGGCAAGCGCACAGGACGATGGAAATTCCATCGAACTAGCGACTGGGCGTGAGTGACGTTGAAGGCAGATGCGTGAGTGAAGATGAAAAGGTGCTATTCATACTAGGCAGGTACGTGAGTGAAGACGAAGAAGGCTTTATTCATGGTTTATGCATGCTGACAAGCTGTGCAAGTTTGAGCACTTGATACGTCTCGGGTTAGAGTATGCAATTGATCTCGAGTCACGACACCTTGGAGCTCGCCATGTTTTGATACCTACTCGGATCATGCAACAAACAAGGTGGAGAAATGTGGGTTACCACACACAACAAACTCAATCCAAGAGTGCGAAATTGACGATACGCTTGCGCCGCGGTGGCTTCCACTACATTCGACGTAGCAAGTCGACGAAATGAAAGATGGGACTCACTGTTGATGATGACTGGTGATGGATTCATGTAAGCCCGCAAGTTGATGAAGTTAGTCCTGTCTGCTGCAGAAAATGCACTGTCGACGATTTCAGGGACATCTCCGTTTCCATCATCGACGGCGATGGCGTGAACATGGGTTGAATCTTGTTCAAACGGGCTCCACGTTGGCTTGAGGTGCAGTAAAGCCACAAGCACTTGACTAACATCCAATTAGTTATTGAGTAGAAAGTGTCATTTGATTGTACCGTTCAATCGTGCCTTCCAGCACATTGAAATACACACCACGACATGAGTCGTATCGGCGATCCACGACAACCCAGCACACTTGCTGGGGTCTCTCGATTAACGCAGCTAGAATTGAGTCCACGCTCGCCCGCTACAAATTTGGCTTTGCAATTTCAACATCTTTGGTAGCTCACCTTCGACAAACAGGAGAACGAATCCAAAGCCATCAGTTGAGTCACGCTCATCAACTCGGAAGCTTTAGGAGGATTCCAGTCGAGGAATGGGATCCCGCGGCATTGAATTTGGCCTTCGTAGAGACCCTAGCACAAGCAAGTCATGATTATGTATTTAGAACAGACCTCGCTGAAGAGATTTCCAACCCATCGGGCAGGCATAAGAGTCATCATCAAAGGCAATGCATACTGCAAATCCCCTGGAGGTCAGGTTGCTTTAAGTGATATTGGGGACTGCGCTCACCTGTAGCTTCGAGGAGGATAATCGTCAGAGATATCGTAATGCGAGTGACTCCACCCAGAACAGCTGCTGCTCCAACGAGGGCGTAGGTACCGACATTGACAAAGTCCATATCGTCTGCATGCATCTACTTCGAGGGTTAGACCAACGATTATAGAGATTGATTAAAATACCCATTGACCCATTGCTCGACCAAGGGCTGCTCCGGCAATTATACTTGGAACAAACACACCTGAGGAGATACTTGCACCTAAGACAAAGGCTGTCCCCTTCGATTGAGACATCAGCGTTGTTCTTAGTCCGGTGACATACCAAAAAGTTCAAAGTTGCCACGACAATCAAGCTTGACATCGTGAACGTAGGGGGCGCGAGGGGAGTTTGGAGATGCAGAAGCTAAACTTCTGTGAGAATACGAACACATTCATTTGAGTGACTTGTCGAATTGCTGTATCTTGACGAACAAAAACGAGACTGGCCAAGTCGTTGTATTGGCCAGAGGGGCATGTATGTTGGACGAGCTAGAGCACATCAGCAAAGAAGGTTGAAAATCGTGTACATTGGCTGTAAGCTCTGCTTTCTCGGTTTCAGCAATTGCTGGGGGGATAATCAGGCAAGTGCCGACTGTTCCCGAGAGAATCATCCACACTAAACTGAAGAGAATACTGATGCCCACAATATAAAAGACTTTCGATGGACGCGCAAGCGATGACACCCCCGCACGGAAGAGAACATGTTGATTGAGACGAGTAAAGCCGGCACCCAGTATGCCACCCTAGTCATCTTGTTATGAGCAAGACAGCATCAACTATACTTACGACTGAGCCAACGGCAACGAATATTAAAAGTTCCCACGGAAGGTACGAAGCGCGGTCGACAGACGGATCTCGCATTTTTCCTGGAAGAGTTTATTTTTTTGCTTGAGAGCTGCTACCAAATGCGAATAGGGACGATGTTTTAGCTGTGTCAGCGAAGGAAGAGATATTTGAACCAAAGACTACGAATAAAGCAACCTAGAGCCCAATGAGATGTAAACTAAATTGGTTTGTACCATGGCACAGAAGAAGGCTCGCCAGATTAGCTTTGGAGACAAGAAAGACGCCCCCTCTTCTAGAGCAAACAAGACACCTCCTATGGGAGCCCCAAACGCAGCGGCGACTCCTATGGACATGATTGAGATGGCTAACTGAGGTCTTAAAGGCACCAGCAGCTGCACCACACGTCACCAAATCTCGAACATCTTTCGTCTTGAGAATAGACATCTACAATGATTCAGCAGGCCATTGTTGGATCAAGTATGTACTGGCTGCCAGCTCAAGCATTTATATCTTCGCTTGGATGAGAGGCAAGATGCGACGATGGCCCCACTACGTACAAGGTAATAATGGAAGACTAATAATCGCACGAACCAGTGAATCATAGGACCTTCCATGCCAACCGGCAATCCCCCTGAGATGGATAAGATCACACCGGCAATCTATAATACTGATAAACGCAAAATTTCCCTTGCACCTTCTCTTACCTTGGCAACAAGTGTCTCCACGCTCATCCATGCTTTGACGTGCACACCGTTAAGAGTGCTTTTGATTTCTGGAATGCCAGAACCTGCAGAAGATGGAGCCCAATAAGTTGTGAGGGCACATGAAGCACCAGCAAAAAGTGCATTAGACGCTAGTAAATACAGAATACTCGATCCTGGTAGTCCACCACCATCCTTTTCTGCATCTAGACACGGAATGTCAAGCATTACCATCGGAAAAGCAAAACCGAGAAGACTCTGCATCGTATCAAACTTCCACTCTAATAGGCGCGACGTAGCAAACGATACCAATAATGCAATGTGGGCAGTGGCAACACCAATGAGAATAGTCAAAAGCCACTTGGCGAGCGCAATAACCTTGTCCAAGGGTACTCCGCCTCGGCTTTGAAGCACTGGAGCTTCATCCAACTGAATATGTACATCCTTCGCGTTGTGATGCCGAGCTGAGTTTGTGGCCAAGTCTACGCTCATGTATTGAACAGACGCGAGTCCGAGTGGACGGTGCGTCATGGATCGAATGATGCGACAGAAAATCCGAAACTTGGAAGCCGCCGTTTCAAGTGTAATATTATGAGATCCAAACTAACTATCAACAAGACAAATTCGATCGGATTCGAATTAATGCGTGGCTTGTGGTTACCGTATATCATCAAAAGTTGCGTCCATATTTCAGACTTTATACAAAGTTTCGAAGGTAAGCAGGATGGCATCGAAGTTGAAGATTCGTATATTATAAATTGCATACAAACTTCAAGACAATCTCAATTACCGTTTTTTTACATAGATATCTATTTTGAAAGGTATCATTTATTGAAGACCGCTTACGCTTTGGCGCAGTCTCCTGAGGACTAACAAATACTACGTAGTATGTACAGTGCGGTCGCTAAGTATGGACGCATATATGAAATCGATCGTTGCGTGCAAATATTTCATGGCTATGCGATGTCCTTTCGACAAGACCTATAGACTTATACGGCACATTGAATGAGCTAGAGGTGGTTTGCGTTGGGCTTCATTGGAGGAAGATATCCTCACTTTTTGAAAATGACACTGTACACAAAGTATGGACGCATTGCCTATAATAAGGGGTTTGATGCCGTAGATAATCTCTAATCAGGCTTAAATTAGGATAATCTTAAAGTGCATTCATTGGTGGATAGAACAAAGTGTCTGGATGGCTCAGAGGCGAATTTGAGCATGCCAACGGGACCCAGATTGACGGAGCGCGAGCTTGGGGCAGTATATGCCCTCCATGATGAAGGGAAATCCAACCAGGCTATTGCAAAGTCTCTCAATCGAAGCGAAAAGGCTGTATGAACAGCTCTCCGCAATCGAAATGTCGTGAAGACTAACGAAAACATCGGAAGACCCACCATTTTGGATGACGCAATTGTGCGTCGGATCTTTCGGCTTGCCTGTGTCAAGCACCTGTCAAGTCGAAAGATCGTTGAAGACTTAAAATTTAAAGCCAAAAGAACAACGGTCATCAAGGTGCTCCGTGCGTCCAAATACGCAAAGTACATCAAGAGGAAACCCACTCCACACCTGACCAAGGACCACAAGAAAAATCGTATCGACTTTGCCAAGCAATACCTATAGAAACCAACGTTTTGGAAGCAAGTCGCCTTTTCAGACGAGGAAAAGTTCAATTTGGACGGCACCGATGGTTGCCAGTATTACTGGCATGACATCCGTCGGGAGCCCGACAAGTTCTCCAAGCGCGTCCACGGCGGTGGATCTGTGATGGTTTGGGCTGCTATGGCTGCCGATGAAAAATCCAAGATTGCAATCCTAGAGGGGAAGCAAGATTCTTCAAAGTACATTGAGACTTTGAAAGATATCTTGCTACCCTTGGTGGAAGAAGTTCGTCCAAAAATGGCCCCTATGACACCTGTTTTCAACAAGATGGCGCTAGTATTCACACTTCTGGTGTCACCAAGGCCTTTCTGTAAGATCAGCGGTTGTCTGTCATGGAATGGCCTGCAAAAAGCCCCGATTTGAACATTATTGAAAATGTCTGGGGAGTTTTGGCGAGGTCTGTCTACGAAGACGGGCGTCAATTTGACTCTCGAGCAAGTTTGATCCAACAAATACAAAAAAGATGGGATCAAATTGGCATGTCATACCTCCAACGTCTTGTTGATGACATGCCAACACGTATTGCTGAAGTTGTCCTCAAGAAAGGTGCTAGGATTCATCGCTAAGACATGATAATTCATGTGCGTCCATGCTTTGTGTACAGTGTCATTTGTAAAAAGTCAGCATATCTTTCTCCAATAAGCCCCAACGCAAACCGCATATTGCGCATATAATGTATCGTCTAAGTGTAAAAGGCTTGTGAAGAGGACATTGCGTGGCCATGAAACGTCTGCACGCAACGATCGATTTCATATATGCGTCCATACTTTGCGACCGCACTGTACTAGTAAGTCATTTTCTGCCTTCCATCTGGAGTGAACAAACTCAAATTTGAAGTTTCAAAGAATGGGCGTTTTGGATTGGTTAGTTATAATTGGCCAATCATTATGGCCAAAGTTGACAATATTTTCAAGGAAGAGATTGATTCGAAGAAAATCGCAAATTATCATCCAATGATCATGGCATTGAAAAAGCAACTCCAAACACACACGGATGTCATCAGCGACTTGCCCCAGTCAACGATTCGGATCAATTTTCCAATCAATGTGAAGTGGAGTCCAAATCAAGTTATCAAGACAGTTGTTCGCTGTCCCGAGACGGGTGCGCTTGTACTAGTTGCAAAGATGGAAGCAGCTTCAGACACTTTTGCTACAACGAGCGACAGCACGACTCTCTCAAACTTCAATTTCTGTGGGTTCAGCTTTGAGCGCGAGGTGAATAGTATTCTATAATAATACATGTGATCCATTTGGGTTTTTATCAAACCGGCAACTTCCCGCACACCCCTGGTCAAATGAAATGGTATGAGATTCAGTCACTGAAGAAATGACATACTCAAATACAATGTAATCGGGATAGACGGAAAAGACCATGCAAATGACATGATTATACACAACAGCATCAAATACAAGGACTTTACAGAATTGAACTAACCAAAACATGAATTCATCATAATCGTTTCAACTTCAATGCCTTCCATAGACCCCCTTGCCATTGTCAACCGTCTCCAACAAGATATTGACAATGAGCACATCCAGTTGGAAGAGATGAGCCAGGTCTTCCAAGAATACACCCAACAGGTCGAAGATGAAGACGACAGTCCAACTCCAATCATGGACCGTTTTTTCCATCAAGGCGGCAATGCGGCGCTAACAACAATGATGAACTTTACACAATCCGAATTCGCTTCAATCTGGGCAGTAGTCGAAACGACTCTAGTCCCGCTCTGGACGCTCGGACGCGGAAGAAAGTCGCCAGTCTCACCAAAGGATGCTCTCTTTATGTCCTTGACTGTTCTGAAGCACTTCAACGCGTGGGACAAACACGCCCTTGACTTCAACATGAAGCAATCAACATTTGAGAAGCTCGTCTATCGAGTGTTTGAAGCAATCGAGCCAGTGCTTTACAGTCATTATGTCAAGTCAGTCACCATGACATCCCAAATGGACAATGGCCACTCCTTTTCGAACTTTCCTTCGGCGCTTTACTGTACTGACGTCAAGTTTCAGCCTGATTTTCGGCCAAGTGGTCCATTCAACGAAGCCAAGCACTACTTTTCGGGCAAGCACAAGCTTTATGGACTCAAGCTCGAATGTTCGGTGGCCTATCCTGGCGTTGCAATTGACTTGTCAAGTTATTCTCCTGGCTCTGTCTCTGACTTCACAATGTTTTTGAACCGTCGGGATGTCCATGCAAAGATGCTGAAGAAGACAGAAGATGAACTCAACCTGCCAGATCACGACGAAGGATCAGATCGATGGCCTGAGTCATGGAGTGTTCTGGTTGATATGGGTTATCAAGGTATCCAGCATGAAGTGAGGTCGATTCAACCGAAGAGGAAGCCCCAAGGATCCATGCTGAATCCTCGTGAAGTTGAGCGAAACTCGCGAGTGTCATCAGACTGTGTTCTCGTCGAGAACTTCTTTGGTCGTGTCTGCAATCTTTGGAAGTGCATGTATGCAACTTTCAAGTGGAATGAATCAAGATTCAATCGTGTGGCACGCATCTGCTTTGCTTTGACGAACGCGCACGTGGCCAGAATGCCACTGCGTGGGTCGGATGGTTCATTCTATCAGTCTGTGCTGTCGCGCTACAGTAGCATGGCGCACGAAGCTTCTAAGAAGCGCGCCGGAACTCAAGCCCGATATCGTGCTCGACGAGCCAGACGACTGGAAGTCCACTCTCAGTCTCCCGAATTTGATCGACGTCGTTCATTTTCGTAGATGTTTCCTTTCTCATGCATATCTACATGTCAGCTATTTTAGCATTCTAAATATATAATAAATTGTGCATATTTTATTCTATTTTTGGAAAAAGACTTGCCACTGCCCGGGATTGAACCCGGGCCCCTTCCTCTATCGCTGTGATGCCGTCGCCCTAACCGTTGAGCCACGTGCCAACTTTTACTTTTGCCGTCAACCACTCAAGTCAGTAGTCAGTTCAAGTAAGGTACCCCCTCCTCCCAAGTGAAGTGAAGAATGTCCGCCGCTCCCTATGCTACCATGCCTCTCGATCAGGTCCTCGAGGAAACTCCTGGGTCTGTGCTTATCGAAACCAACCCGCACAACGAAACCTCTCTGCTCGATTCGCCGCTCGCCGTCGATGCACCCATGACCACGCCGCCGCTCTCCACGCTGAACCACCGCAACAACCTCCAGCTACCGGCCACGAAATGCCTCGAGGAGACGACGATCTGACCGCTGGAACTCACGCCAGCCCGGCGTCGATGGAACCGCCAAGCACCAACGACCGCGACTCACCACCTCCCGCCGATGGAGCCATCTCGCGTGAGCCTATTGCTGAGCCTAGCCATGAAACGTCAATAACAACTTCATCCTCAACCGGTGGACCTGGAACGCGACTCCATGTTGACCTTTCCGACCCCGAAGGAACACCGCCACGTGTCGTGCAACCTCCACCACAAAAACTAACCTATGCGGATTTGCTACGCAAAGGGGTAGGGAAACCTACCTCGGAGCGGGTGAAAACCGTCTTGACCCGCCCGACGGGGGATTACCTTGAAAAGCTGATGGATCTTGCTGAGAAGGATGACGCAGACGAAGACGAGGTCCTCCGAGTCATTTCGGATGCCACCCCTTCGAAGCCGAAAACTGCAACCACCACAATGTGGTTCCAAACAGGCGATGCCTTCAAGGATCGCGAGTACTCCAACGAGAAACTCATCTCCACAATCTTCAAGGAAAACGCCAAAGCTCCTTGGGCCAACCTCTTGCTCGAGTTTGTTCAACTCAACAAGGCGCGCGACGGAGACATTGTCATTTCCATCACGTCTCCCGCTGTTCGATCTGAATTGGCTGGTCAAGAGATCTCAATCTATGGCAAATCGTACCCATTCTCAACCGCTGCAGCCAACAAGCCGTCGCACTACTCAATGGAAGGTCGAAAGACGCCACGCAATCCGATGGACGACTTCTACTTCATGGATATCGTTGGCATTCGCTTCAACTTTGACACGGACAAGCTCTTCCGCCTACTGAAGCGACTCAAGACAAAACCAGTTTTCCAAGCCTACCGTCAACACTTGCCCAACATCACGTGTCAGTCGAATGTTTGGAGGGTTTACTTTTTGAACCCAACCACTCCCAATCCACTCATTGTGAATGGGCATGCCACCGATCAACTTCGCATAGATGGTGTGACCTACAAAGTCTTTGTCAAAGATTACAAAAAGTCGAGCCAACGTACTGGAGCAAGATCCACCCACTGCTTGGACTTGGACCAACTCGTGGACAACATGGCTTCCAAACAGGCAAACTCCGAAGGAGAAGAACCCGAATCGCAACAACAGCCCAAGCGTCCGAAAACAGATGACTTGCCACTCCGCAGAGACGTTGATCCCCAGGAAAGAGACCAAGCCAACGAAATGGAGGTTGTCGAGTCGAACGAAGGCTCAACCCCGCAATCGAATGACACCTCCTTGTCTCCTGATCGCCTCGACACCGACGGAGAAATGGAGATTGACGCCAAATCTACCAAGAGAAACACAAGTCAAACCGAGGAAGAAGGCGTATTTGTCGAACCAAGACGAAAAAAGAGAACGGCACTTCAACAAGCTTCGCCCTCTGTCAAGTCGTGGGCATCCGACAACTTCTTCGACATCCTCAACCAAATTGAGGCCAACATGCACACCCTTGAAATCAATCAAGATATTCCCACAAGAGTCTACATACCAACGGTTCAAAAAATTCCCACAGACGTTGAGAACATCAATTCTGCCTACGTGAAAAAACAACAAGTCGTTGGCAACAAACTGGACTGGCATCCTGACAATCTTACCATGGAAGAGTTCTTGAATGTCCTTCAACAAAGCGTTGAAGATGGGACCGCCTTTACGCAACATGCTCAAGTGATGGCTTCGACGGACTACTCCGGAATAGAGCTCGACACCGTCGAATCCATTCGACGTTGCAATATTGATGCGTTGTGGAAGATGATTCACACGCAAACCCAAAGCATGAACTTCGTGCTAACAAAACTCGCTACCAACTCGCACAGTGAATACTCCAAGATCGTTCGAATGCATACCTGGCATCGGTGGATCGCCGCGACGCAACTTCCGATGGTGGAGTCATTCACAAACGGGTTCAAGTTTATCTTTCAGGAACATCCACGATGGCAGCGACTTGAAGAAATCTCGAATTCTCCCGAGTTTTTCAAGGACGCTCCAAACCACCCAGCCTTTTCCACGGAACTTGTGGAAGACACCCTGTCCGCGTTTGAATTGTGGCTAGCTGTTCAAGCACCGTTAGTCTTCACGAGCGATGCTTGGCTCCTGTACCTCACACACAAGCCAGTTGCGTTGCTCCCAACAAAACATGGACGCATGCTGGCATCGTCCACACTGTGGGCGCTCTTGAAATCGCAATTTGGCCAGCATTTCGCGGAAGAGCTGAACCAATTGCTTCGCTCCGAGATGACGTCGCAAATCTGGCAACTCAGCCTGGATGCGTATCAGCCTACAGACAACTCATTAACTGCCTTCGTTGGCCAAGACAATACTCGTCTGCAGCGCCGACACAACCTGATGTACTAAAGTCTTCTCGACTTCAGTCACCAACCAACCACAACCTCAATCCCGACATCAATCAATGAACCAAACACAACCCACTCCATCTTTCCCAAACTCGTCGCTCTCCAAGTTATCTATTGCCACAGCCAATGTCAACGGCTTGTCAAGAGATAATGGCAACTTACTTGTCAACTCCATGATCTCAAGACATGAAATCGTCGGTTTGCAAGAAACAAAGTTCGCCGGCATTGTGCAATTCGACAAGTTCCAATTCCACTTGAACCACGCGCTTGGCAAAGACAAGTACTTTCTTGCTTCCAATGATCATCGACAAGACGCTGACCAGGTCGAACAATACCGCTCTGGAGGCGTTGCGATGATCTTCCAAGCTACAGTTCCTGGTTTTGAGCACTTGCACCACGAATCCCAGTACGACATTGAAGATCGCTACATGGTCGTGAGCTCCATGTGGGGGGACGATCCGATATTTTACCACAACGTCTATGCGCCAGTGCATGACGGTGAGCGTGATGCATTTTTCAATGCCTTGCCGCGAAATTTCCCGCTCAACTCGAAACATGTGGTCTTGGGCGACTTCAACCTTCCCATGGACAGAGAGCTCGACTCAAGAGGCTCCGCGTCTTCGAACCACCACACGCACAGACAGTCTTGCTTTGAGTGGATCCAAGAGCTGAATGTCGTCGATGCTTGGCGCAGCTACAATCCTACAAAACGGGTTTACTCTTCGCCTCAGCGACTCAATCGGTTGGATTACATTCTGCTTGATCCAGTCTTGACAAACTGGGTTCGTACATCGGAATACTTTGAACCCACAGCAGACACTGACCATCTTTGGCATTTTGTGGAGCTCCAACCTATCAAAGTTCATCGACAAAAGAGCTACTGGAAATTACCGAAGGAATTGATGGCCATCTCGGAAGTACGTGACGCCATCAAGCATGAAGCAACGGAATGTCTCGAAGTGTTGAGAACTTCGAGCGAACCAGGGGAAATGTGGACTCGTTGGAAACACCGAACGAAGAGGTTTCTGCAAAAGTATCACGCTCGCATGATCACCGATCAACGAAACGCACTTCAAATGGCTCAAATCCAATGGCTCCAAGCACAACTGAAGCACCAGCAAGGACGAATCAGTCCAGATACACTCGCAATCGCAAAAGCCAACTATGAAGAGCGTCAACAAGCAAAAAGACAACATCGCGCTGACCTCAGCTTTGACTTTCACGCCACCCACAATGAAGCCGCTACGTCGCACTTCTTTCGAAAGCCGCAAGCAAGTCGCTACTCAATTCCTATTGTGGAATGTTATGACTGTGATGGAAATATCACAGACATACCAGAGGAGATCCACGAAGTATTTAACGCTCATTGGTGTGCGGTCATGACCGATGAAGACCTCGAGTCAAATCGAAACCCAGAAAGCCTAAGCTCCTTCCTTGATGTCTTGGAACGTAAACTGTCGGAGGAAGATTCCAGTTCGTTGGATGTACCAGTGACGGCTGCTGAACTAGCTCAATCGATCAGAACAATGAATCCACACAAATCACCTGGCATTGACGGATTCCCAGCTTGCTTCTATCAACTGGATGCCCCGTTGTTTGGTGAAATCCTACGAATTGTGTTTAATGATCAAAGCCGCAAGGGAATACTACTTGACTTCCAGCGATGGTCTGCAATTTCATTGCTCTTCAAGGGTGGCGATCGTCGAAATCCTGCCAACTATCGTCCGATTGCACTGATCCCAGTTGAAGTGAAAGCATTGTCGAGAGCTTTGGCCTATCGACTCTCCCATGTGTTGCCAAGTATCGTCCAGCCCGAGCAAAACGGATTTGTCAAAGGCCGAAGAATTCATGACCACGTTGTTTTCCTACAAGATCTTCAGCATTACTGTACAACATTCAGTGAGGAAGCTTACGCCATATGTTCTTGGACTTCGAGAAGGCATATGATCGCGTGAACCACAACTTCATGTATCAAGTGCTCAAAAAGTTCAATGTTGGAGACCAATTTATTAACTGGGTCAAACTCCTCTACAAGAACACCAAAGTCAGTCTGAATATCAATGGAGAACTTACACAACCATTCTACCCAACACGGGGTGTCAAGCAAGGCGACCCATTGTCGTCCATGCTGTTTGTGTTGACCATTGAGCCGCTTGCTCAACTTTTGCGCAACCACCCTGAACGCGGCTTTGCTTTCTCCAACTCGGAGGGCGGCATTGCTTCAGTGCTCTTGTTTGCCGACGACACGACTCTTGTTTCTGGTTCCGTAGTTGATCTTGAGGCGCAATTGGAACTTGTCGATGAATTTTGTCACTACTCTGGAGCCAAGCTAAACAGGAGCAAAAGCAAAGTACTCACACTTGACAGCAACCAACAAGTCATTCAACACCCACGTTTGAACATGATTTCCAGCGGCACCCAGGTGAAATATCCAGGCATCCACTTGGGGCATAACTTGGATCCCAACCTACAAATCAAAATCATCACCGACAAGTTCTACAAGTCATTTACCACTTGGGCGTGTCGAGCGCGAACGATCAAAGGTCGACGACTGCTGGTGAATACCATGCTCCTATCGCAATTGTGGCACTACACAATGGTTTTACCAATTCAGGACAGTACCATTCAACAGTGGCAATCTATGGTGAACAAGTTTGTCCTCAGCAGACGAACTCAACCAACAGAAAAGTATCTTGCTCTCGCGGCAGGCGGTTTGATGCACGATCAAAAGATTGGCTTGAAAGTTCCCCATATTGCGTCCATCATTCGCAAGCAGCGTCTCACTCGGCTTCAACTCCTAGTCAAAGAAGAGAATGATTCGACACAGTTGTGGACCATCTTACCTGTGGATCGACTGCGCCGATGCATGAGCCCATACTCCCGACACGATCGTTGGGATTTCTTGTACTATCACCCGTCGTTCAACAACCAACTCGTCCAACGAGGATTGCTGTCGCCGCTGTGGAACGACATCTGGAAACACTGGACAAAAATACCAATGACAGTCAAAACGCCGCACGAACCTACAATTCATCAGATGATTCAAATGCCGATTTGGTTGTCGTCGCACCCGTTTTTCCAAGTCCCGGGACGAGATGGAACATCCTCCTTGGCGATCAAGTTGAAAAACCATCGAGATTGGTATCGGCACGTGGCACGTAGTGGCCTTCTAAGCTTGGAAGATTTCTTGACGCCGATGAGAACCTGGCCAACCTATGATGAATTCAAATCCATGATGACCGCACTTGAAGACGACTTTGTGGATGACTTACCAATTCCAACAAGCTTCCAACACTTCTACAAGCTCTTGACGCTGATTGCGACTAACGTGTGGACGCAAGCAGACTTGCCGCTTGTCAACGGAGTTCCGAGAAGTCCTGAAACACAACCCATCATCGTCTGTCGACACAACGAAAAGGAAATACCTTTTGGCTCCTGGACATCAAAGATTCTCAAGATGATAAGCTTCCATGCACCACCCATGACGAAGAAACATCCTCTAGACTCACCGCTGAGGACTGACAAGAAAAAGATCAGCGCTTACCTCTCGAGATACGTCAAGCCACTGTCCAAGATTGTGACACCAATGCAGGCGGATGTTTGGTTTCGAGCAATCTACGACATACTACCCGTCAGTGACAAGTTTCGGTTCATGGAATCGACTCACCCACACGCCATCCAATGCTGCTACCACCAGTGCTTCGAACGCGATACGAAACGACACCTATTCATGAATTGCAAATGGACGCATCGAGTTTGGTTACCTCATCGTGAAGCATGGAGTCCTTTCGGGATACGCTTCTCCTGGGACTGGTTTGAGCATCTCGAATCCTTCCAAGTCGCGAGCCGTTGGTCATTGCATCAAGACTTGTTGCAGCGCATGTGGTTCATGTTGGTTTGCACAATCCTCCATCTCCTATGGTGACACCGCAACAGAGTCAAATTCGACAAAGCTCCAGCTGCATACATACCAGCTCTCAACGACATTGCATTGACGTTTTGGAGCTCCAATGTTCGTCGTTGGATCCGCCAAACACAAGATGAACAAGCGCATCAAGATGTCAAAACACTTTTTGCAGTCCTATGTCGACAAACTCAGTACAAGGCATATTTTCGAAAGCACCTCAAGGCGTTCACAGTTCAAGCCGTGTAGTTCTCGGTTTGCAAGTTCAAAGATGGGTTGCCATTCGTTTGAACACGAATCTACATCCAGCGTCAACGGAAGTTACCCACACCCCGAGCCTTACCACTCGACTAAGCTAGATTCACTCCTGGACGCAACAAAACGTTGCCGTCGATTTTGCACTTGATGCAACGCAATTCAACACCAGCTCCAAGAGAACCATTCAACGAACAATGCTTGGACAATACCTACATGAAGTATCAAGACGATTCGCTTAACTCCAGACGACTTACAGCTTTATAAAACCATCCCCATCGTCAAACGCCAGAAAAACTTTGAAGGCCCAGTTGGACGCCATGCAGTGCGAATCAACTCCAACTTTCAGAGAAACATCAGTCGACAAACGTTTGAACAATGCCTACACCAAGTTTGAGACCAATCCACCAAGTTTCAAGCGACTTCCATCTTGGACAAGTTCATCCTTGATCGACAACCAAGTTTGACATGAAATTTCTCTTGTCCACAATGACTTTTGGAAAATTCAACTTGACCAAGCTAAATTGTCAAGTTAGAACAAGTCAATGTTGAAGTGACTTACTTGGAGATGTGCAGCAAGCTTGAGAAATCGACAAGACAAAAACAAGAAATTGGCAATTCAAGTCTGAATTACAAAATTAAAAATTGCCGAGCGCTTCGCGTGAAATCCACGAGCTTTTTCGCGTCGACTTGGCCCTTTTCGCAAAGCCTTTTCAAAGGCCTCGCGCGCGCTACAAAACAAAGAAACAATGAGTCAAAATCATCTGCAAAATACTTGACCTTTTTCGGACTTGGAAAATGCTTTGAAGATGAGCCTACAAAACCACGAGCAAATCATCAAGACCAAAGATGCCAAACCTTCTTCGGACGAAGAGATCTTCACTTGAAAAGCCCCGGGGCATCCCATTGCGACCAAGTCACAATGGTTGAAAGCCGCGGCCGAAGCCACGACTCAACGACAGCAAAGTAAAAAGTTCAACATGCCATCGAAGAGTATCCGGGTAGGGGGCTACCGACTGGCATAGGAGTGATCAAAGGCCCCCCCCTCGTCACACTCCGTATCCAGCTTTTTTGCGGCACTCCAAGCGACATGTTGGCGACTCCCAGAAAGAGCCGACTTATGGGACACCCAGTCGACCAGGTCGACGCACGACACACAAGGTGCCGCGCAAGAGACAAAAACCACTTGAGCCACGCCAACGCCTTACTTGGACGCCTTGCTTGATGTCACCTTGAGCCAACGCGCCAAAAAAAGCACCGCCACAACACCACCAGCCGCCTTGAACCACTCGCAGCCATATCGCGCACAATACCAAAATCCTACCAAGACACAATGAGATAACAATCCCAACGAGTCAAATGCTCACCATCCTCCATCGAGACAGCATGCCAAGCGCCAAGGCTCAAATCAACGCGCTTCGCTACCAAGCCACGCCGACAGCACCTCGACCAAGCCGCCGCCCAAGCCAGACATCATAGCAGATTCCTATCGAAGCCGAATGAGATAACAATTCCAATGAACCAAATGCTCACCAGCATGGGTAGAGGCAGCTCAAGCAGCATCAAGAACAATCGCCACTCCATTCGCACAGAAACCGACTCGACAGCCCCTTGAGGGATATGGCACAATTGGCAGCCAGCATATCGAAAATCTATCAAGGCCGAATCAGACAAAAGTGTCAATGAAAGAAATGCTCACCAGCCTCCAGTGAAGCATCACGTGAAGTTTAAAGACTCAACTCCATGCACACGCCGAGAAACAAGCGCCGAAAGCATCTTCAAGACCATGTCCACAATCCATAGCACTCGAAACTCGAAACTTCGATCCACGCGGCCGCACGGCAAACCACGACGTCCACGACTCCGACACACACCCATGAGGGTGTGTGCAAACCCAGGCGGCCAAACACGCAGCGATTCGGGAGCAATTTCGAAAGTGCCGACTCAAAATCGACCATTCAGTTCGCAGCACTTACCTGTATAAACGGATGCACAGATATCAACTTTGACAGGTACCTCTCCCCGAGTTCGATCCCCGCCAATGCCATCTTTCCCACCCTTATACTTGAAATTTGTAAACCCATACAATACACGTGTAACTAGTACTACTAAGTCAATATCAGCCAATCAGAGCTTGTTCGAAAAAGCGTTCCATTGAAAAATTACAACATCTCTCAGCCATATCCCTAGCGCCTGTATGTCTAATGAAGACAACGAAAACTGCATGAAGATAAAACCTGATGTGCATTTTGCCTCGGGGATGAATTACAGGCTTGTATTTATTCATTCAAAAATATAAATTAGCTTCAGTAAGGATTGAATCGAAAAGGTGGTAAACGAAATGTGTCCCCAGTACTCTCTAGACGAGAAGACAAAGCTGGCAATTCACGTCGACGTGTTTGCTCATCCTCACTTCTCTCGAAGGATAACGCCATTCGCCTGGTTCCACGTGGCCCTCTGCCTCTGGAGTGAGAAGTGTGTGAACGTCTGCTTTGCGCCACTTCCGCACGCCGCTGAGCATTTGTTTGGGGGTCCAAAGCTTGTGGTGATGATGGCATTGGAGCGCATGAGCGGTCAACCCACCAGTGAGCATGAAAATCAGACGGCTTCAAAACATTTTGGGAACGGTAGAGAGACCACAGCTTGTGCGTACAACGCAAACTAGTCGTCCTTGAGTACAAGCCAGTGCATGGGCGTGTTGACACTAATGCCAGCTGCGAAAGACATTGCTTCAGTGCATGCGTGTGAACGACATTGCGCACTTCATCGAACATTGGCTTCATCAAATCAACTCATGACTTCATTTTTGCGTCTGACACAGCTTCCTTGTGCTCTCGAAGCGAAATATCCCACCAGTGTCGCAATTTTTCGTATATTGATAGCATGTCGATTTCTGAAGAGCTTAACCATCTCAGATCGGTGATAGCCTTCAACTCTTGTCAATCGCTTGAAAGATCGGTGATAGCCTTCAACTCTTGAAGTTGCTTGCATCCCAAAATGTAGTACGTTGCTTGTCCAATGTCGAACTATTCGTCGCTTCCACATGAATATCCAAGTTTCATCAATATACTGTCCTTCTTCTCTTGACATTTCATACAGCTGGGCATGGTATTGGTTGTATGATTCTTCAGTACAATCCAGCATGATAATGTCGTAATTGGCTTTGAACACGACTAAAACTTCGCGGCTTGCAAAGAATAGGTGAGATAGTCGGCCTTGGATGTCCAGACGATGTCGAGAGAAATCACCATTCTTCTGGAGCTCGTTGAGAAGATGTTGTGTCCTTGTATTTGAGCCGATTCTCTTCAGTGTTTCTTTTCGTTTTGCATTGTAGACATCTGACTTACGCAACAATATTTGAGGGTTGTTTTGGCGAACATTTTTTGGTCGCTTTGCCATTACTTTCTTGGTTCCAGGAGTACTCTTTGATGGCTTGTATACTCCATGACGGTCGCATGCCAAAACAACTCTTCGAATGTTTAAGTTCTTGTCCAGGACTGTACGAAGTCGAATGACAGCATAGCCATGATTTCGGGCAAAAAGATTGATTGCTGCTTGGGCCTCTTCAGGGGTATCAAAGATTGCTTCGGGATATACAGGGAATTCGCGCAATGGGGAAACTGGCGTCGTTCTTGTATTGCTATCCGGCAATGAAATTGGCGACGTTGTTGTGATGCTTTCCTGCATGCGATTCAACTTATGAAGACTTCATTTGTCGTGCAGTGACAACAATAAAATCATGACGTTCATAAGATTCCAATAGCAATGACATTTAGATCTATTTAAGGTGATGAGACAGGACCCGTAGGTCGAAATAATGAGTGGAAATCAAATGAAATGTATTATATCATTTACTTGTTCGACTTGAATCTGTAGCCAGGGTCATAAACCGTGAAGAGTTCAGAGCCTGACTTGATTGACTTCGTGACTTGAATGAACATTTTCTTACCGTGTTGGAGATATTCACAATTCTTGAAAATTTTCATCGTACGATCCTCACGGCTCACAAAAGACCCGAGTCCCTTACCGAGTTGACGTGTGCTCAGCCCGTCAATCCAAGCAGGTTTGTTCCCGAGATCAATTCTGAGGACATACGTCGGATCCGCGGGCATGTCGTACACAATGTCTCCGTCATAAGACGTCACAATATCGCCTTCACGCAAGTCCACCGCGGCAAAAACTCCATACCCGGCAGGCGGAATACTTGATTCCTTCGAAATCACGATCGGATTATCGGCTCCATATGTGCCGCGACGCTGGGCATCAGCGAAGGAAAACAGTGTGCGGTGCTTGGAGAGAGCTTCTAGAGCTCGAGCCGCTGACTTTCGCTATTACGGGGGATCCGCCGGAAGAGCGCGCCAAGCCGCGCGAATGTATTAAAGCGGACCTTGCGTAGGCGTGCCTGCTGATTCTTCTCTTCTTGAGTCTTCTTTCTTTTGCGCTCCACTGTAAGACCGTGTTTTCGCTTATAGTGCATATGCATCGCATCGTATTCCTTCAGTTTGTGGCCACACTTGAGGCACTTGTAAAGCTTGTCTTTGCCACGGATAAGCAAGATAGGATCCTCTTTACTTGGAGAAGGCAATGTTTCGTCCATTTGACAACAATTCGGCAAAATGAAATGTGTTTGAATGGCTGAGAGATGTTGTAATTTTTCAATGGAACGCTTTTTCGAACAAGCTCTGATTGGCTGATATTGACTTAGTAGTACTAGTTACACGTGTATTGTATGGGTTTACAATTTCAAGTATAAGGGTGGGACAAATAAAAATAGGGGTAGGATGTTTAATGTCTCCCCTAGGAAGAGGCTCTAAAAAAAAACACACACGAAACGATCCTGAACAGTCACGAAACAATGATCACCATCTTTGAAGCCGAGCGACTCCAGGAGAAGTATGGATGTACGTGAGCAAGCAATGATCGCTTGATAAAAGCGTCTTGTAGTGAGTCAAAGAAAGATATTTGAGCTACAAGCACGCTTCATAGCTGCCCAGCAAGGGTGCCACTGACCAACCTTGAGCAGAGTTAACATTTGTTTCCAGGACAATTGCCGGGTCGAACGGGAATCCGAAGTGAGAGGAATCTAACCCTGTGTACAATTGACGATTACTGACAGACTAGTGGAGATGCTATTACGTTGCTCTTCCCCTGCCCCTGATCAACCCCCATCGCTTGATTCGTTCATCGAAGTTTACTTGGTATCGTAGCTCACTCAGTGGGAAATCTAACTCGTGGACTCAAGCTCTTCACCAAGCAAGGAAAGGCAAAGGAACAGCTTGAGTGTAAGTCGGCGATACCATAAAGTCGTGAGTCATAACGCTCCCAGTCTTCTACAAGTGGCTCGTGACCGCGACCAACTCAACGACAGCAACGCTTTCTCTTGACAACGTCAAGTTATTGCTCTGCATGCATGGTCCAAACGATGAGATGTTCGATGCTCATGTCAAGGATATCATGGGCAGCTCGGAAGTGCTCACTCAGACTGACTTCCTTGGCTACATGTTGACAAAGCGGCCAATTGAAGGCATCGAGTCCCGACTATCTTTAACGAAGACGTAGTTATGAAGACTCTTGATGAAGTCATTGCACTCATCTCAAGATAAAGGATATCAATCCCAAGAACTTACACTACACTTCGAAATCAAACCTTTTTATGCGCAGACATCCAAAATGCTTTCAATCTCGTCATCGCTGTGAATGCCGCCCGAGATCGATAGGAAAAATTTCTTCTCTTTGCCGATGCTACCGACGCGTCTTTCTACAATGTATCAGCTGTGCACTTCAGGTGCAGAGGTCCAGTCAAATATCACCCAGGATGCACCATGGCCAGAGTCGAAAGAAAGCAGAGACCACGAGGCTCCACGTGAGATGGAAAGGTCTGCTTTATCTTGAAGTTATAAACGCCAAGAATCCGAAATATGTGGTCGCCGCTCTTCTCAAATCATTGTGATTTCATATGATGTTGTGTTGTGTCACAGGTTTCAGTCACAAACATGGGACAAGGACAGAGCAGGGGAATGGATGTGAAATCATTAAGTTGATGTCTACATGATGTAGCAAGTTTAGAGACTGTTCTTAGGTCGTTGACAGACGAAGTTTGGAAATGCGATGGCTTTTCACCATGAAATCGTCGTCTTCGATTGCAGTCGCGATTTTCAATTTCTCGACATTTTCTTCGATATCCGGATGCTCTTTTCGGATATGTAGATAATGCCAACAGAGCTTTCCTCATACCGCGGTTTCGCTTGGGATCGACATGTCGTATCGACCACTAGCTCCCAGCAGAGGCAACGACGCTATTCCGTACAAATGCGTCGAATTTGTCTCATACTCTCCGCGATATGCGAAGAGTGATTCACATTTGCAGCATGGACGATTACCAGGATCTGGGGTTTGTGGTATTCCTGCATCATCGGCCAACAAGATCATGTCTTTCGCAAAGTGGCTCCTCACTCTCATCGTTGGTATTGCGATTGCACAGATCGCTGTTTTTATTGCGAGTACTACATCTCGACTGGTCAAGTGGAAGTTCGACTCACTCCAGAAACTCCTCGGTATGAAGTGGGAACTGAATGGCTCATTGTAACATTCTCCTAGCCGACGAAATCCGAGGTGATACCATGGCAGGGTCAGGTATTCTCTTTCTTATTGGGTTCAATATTGTACTGGTCGGTGTCGCAAGCACCATTACAACTTACTGGGCGCCATCGTCCGCAGGGTCTGGTATTCCTGAAATCAAAAGTACGCTCAATGGTGTCCAAGTCAAAGCATGGTTGAGTGCTCGCACGCTCTTTGGCAAGGTAATTGAATGCATAGTTCTCGATAGATTTCGAGCACAACTGTAGGTCGTTGGTATCATTTTATCCGTCTCAGGAGGTCTACCAGTGGGAAAGGAAGGTCCAATGATCCACAGGTTTGTAACGCCCGATTTCTCTTTGCTAAATATCTTCGATAGTGGTGCCATCATTGCAGCATTTTTTTCATCAAGACGAGCAATTAGGTGTTGGAACTGGAGACCGGTAGCGCTCTCACATAAATACGTTGTTCCGATTTTCGTGTAGATGTCATTCCTCAAAGAAAATGACGTCCGCGATTTGGTCACATGTGGAGCTGCAGCAGGTTGAAATATTAATTTTTTTCTCTCAATCAAGAAATTAGGAGTTGCTGCTGCCTTTGGAGCACCTATCGGTGGTGTCTTATTCGCGCTTGAAGAAGGAGCTTCATTTTTGTCTCCAAAGCTTATTTGGCGCGCATTCTTTTGCGCCATGGTAAGCTCATTCATTCATTTTTAGTTTATCTTTAAACTAGGTTGCTACATTCGTCGTCTTTGGATCCAGTATCTCCTCATTTTCGGAAATGGCAAATAAATCCTTCCTCTTTGCATTTGGTTCGATACAACCTCGCCAAACATTCTGATCCCCAGTGACTAGGCAAAATGGATGACCCAGAAGTTGACACAGCGTCATATTTACCATGGGAACTCTTGGTATTTGTTGTAATCGGATCAACTGTAAGTCGATAGTCAGCTGCAGTCGCTCACTGAATCCAGGGAGGTGTAATCGGTGCCATCTTTACCCAAATCAACAAATATGTTTTCTTTCGAGCTAATGTCTCCAAACTCCCGCGCTACGGCAAAGTGCTGTATGTTATCGGAATCAGCCTTGTTCTTAGCGTAACTTGGTTCTTCCTGTCTGGAGCGGTTGGAACATGTCGAGTACTGCCCACTGCAGTTGCATTCAATGACAAAGCTCATGTACGTTTCCATCCTCCTGCTTCGAGTGAAGTAATGTGGAAGTGATAGCTTGTCCGGCACACTTGTCCCCTTGGTCAATACAATGACTTGGCCAGTCTTTTCCTCACACCGCCTGAATCCACGCTAAAAAATGTACACCATTTAATGTTCTGCTTTGACTCACAAAGTACACGTAGCTGCTTCACCTTCCAAATCCTGTCGGCGTGCCGCCAACATTTACCATTACAAGCTTAGTTGTGTTTGGTACCTTATACTTCTTGGTACGCTCACTCCAGCAAAATGACAGTTGATTGATTTTTAGGGCACTGCATTTGTGTTTGGGGCGAGTATCACCTCGGGTGTGTTTGTTCCGAGCATTATTGTTGGCGCTGCGTTCGGCCGAATTGCTGGACAATGGGTATTTTCACTCAATTGTGATTGCAATTAATTTGGAATGCAGCTACATGCCGGCGACATGGATTTCATCAATATCAGCACATATGCCCTCGTTGGAGCAGCAGCAGTGCTCGGTGGTGTCACACGGATGACAATATCGCTGACTATTATTCTTCTCGAAGCGACTGGTATGCCGGTATTTAACACCTCGACTCAAGTGTTTTAGGCGATCTGCAGTTTGCACTGCCATTGATGATGACACTCATGCCTGCCCGATGGATTGGAAATCTGCTCAGTCCTGTACAGCTTTCTATCTTGGCCACATGCTTAAGTTACTTTTTGTAGGGCCTCTACGAAGCACACATTCGTTGCAGGGGCATTCCATTCCTTGACTGGGGCCCGCCTCCTTCTGCAGAACATATGAGTGTCCTTCAAGTGACAACGTCAGACATGGCGTATTGTTTGGGCAAGGTGGATATATTTACTCTGGATGCCTTGGCTGACGCCGTGGTTATAGCGTGAACGCGTGGGAGCAATTGTTGCTGCACTAGCTCAACGGCCGCATCAAACAAGCTGGGCTGTGATAGATCGTCGCTACGACACTCAGCTTGGAGTGTACGAAAATCTCCTCGAAGGAACAATCCAACGGTAGGCTCTCGACCCCTTAATTGCGCTCTTATATTTTCATCAGACATGTGCTTGTATCACTTCTTCGCCACAAGTCCACTTGGACACCATTCCATGCCCGAAATGCTTCAGAGAGTGAAAGCGGTCTTCCTGACGACTCGGATGTCCTGGATGTCGAAGCAGCTCCCGATGACGACGATGTTGATGCAAGCTTAATGTCTACAGCAGACATGGACTGCTTTGTGAACCTTGAGCTCTATGTCAATCCATCGCCTACCCAAATAAACGGTTAACATCATCCTTACGCGACTGAGTGGGCTCACTTTCATTTTAGTGGAAGCTTCCGCTGCACAAGCCTATCGTCAATTTCGCGCGCTTGGGTTGAGCCTGATGTGTGTGGTACGATTGGAGTCCACCGGGCACTATCAGAACACAATGTTTGTTAGGTTTCCAAGCGAGGAGAGCTCGTGGGTGTTGTGACACGAACCCAATTGCACTCGTTGGCATTGGGTGTCATCGTGACAGACAATTGGGCAGATCATGATTCGTGAGCTCAACGACAGAAACTCATGCACATGCATAACAAGCAAGAATCATAAGTGGTTTGAGGATCTTCGTTGATAAGAAAAGAAGAAAGTTACTGAATAAATACATAGCTCTTTTGTTTATCTCTGATTGTCAAAGCGTAGCTACCGTAGTCCGTATAACGTAAAGAACCAGTGTCTTGCCCCCGTTCCAGTCTTTTGCCCCTTTTTTTTTCGTTGATGGTTTAATTATATGCCCAAGTATACCAAAGAGGAGCTCGACGAGGCGTTTAAAGTGGTGAAAAGCAGCGTTTTGTGAGCATGGCTTTGCGGATACCCTATCGTACACTTAAATTCCATGTTGCAAAAAGTCGTTCTGCTGACAGCGACGCACAAGAACGTATGGGACCATCGCCTGCCTTGCCGGATGAGTGTGAGACCTATCTTTCATCGTGGGTCGTACAAATGCAACAGGATGGTCATCCAATCGGGGTATTTTTTCTTGGATATTTTGGATATTAGTTGTCATTATGAAGGCTACTTCAAAGTATGGTGGACATCAGCTGTAGACTGCATTCTGGCCAATTTGATCTCACATGGTTTTATTATATAACGTAGACTGTAATAAGTTAGACCTACTGATTTTTGCGTTGCACACTACGACTTTTCAATCAAGTCGACCAACAAGATACGTGCGCGCCATGTTGCATAAGTGGCTCGAGCTCACATGACAACGTATCGAGCGACGTGAAAGTTAGAGTTAATGAACTAGATGTTTAATAAAAACCAAAGATCATCGAATTACAGTTTATGTTTCTATTAATAGTCAAAGACAGCCATACTATCGTCAACTTCTAGCTCGATCGTTCCATCGTAAAACAAGGTAACTGATCGAAACAGCTTTATTTACAAGAAAATGAATGGCTGTGGACATGTCAAATATCACCCCTTAAAATCAATATATATGATTTGAGAGGTATCAGTAAGTCAAAGGTGTTAAATCTTCATACCTCTGATTTATTATATTTTGGTATTGTAGCTTCTGTATAAATTTTAACAGTAAGTACTACTGTGAACTTATTATATCTTGCAACTTTTAATAGCGTAAAGAACCAGTCTTTGCCCCCTTTTTTGGACCCCTTAGCATTTTCGACATAACTTTTACACTATTTTGAACTGTGTGCTCCACAATATACCAAATTATAGAGGAAAGAACGGTCTATTGCTTACACATATTTTGAGATTGTTTCACTTAGTATTCGTATAGTTACAAGCGTCTGAAATTCAATTTGTAAAATTTACCCGGTCCAGTCTTTTGCCCCTTTTTGACTTGAAATAAGTATACTTTCTGGTGAATTTCGACAGTTGCACTCCAATTTTTAATGTGCACTGAAGCCGATATTCGGAAAATTATTACCCTTATTCTCACCTAGAAAAATCAATTGTGACAGGATATTCATAAATATAGTTCAAGTCAAAGTTGACCATCGCACATATGGTGCACAACAGCTGAAGACAACGAAATTTATAGCCTACTACTGTTCTCGAATTAAGAACATGGGTGTCGACCCAAATTTTGAGAGGTTGTACAATGTGAAAGGAACTGTATAAATCTATATATCCGATAGGCTCTGTACAGTGTACAAATCTAGGCATCAATGTTGTGCTCGATGGCATAGCTTACATTTGCTCGAAGATGACTGTCATGAAGAAACACAAACATTTGATTTACAAACATATTTCGCGAACTTCATCATCCAGTTCGTACATATCCTCATCTAAAATATTCACATGACGCCAACAGTTTGCAATTGACCTCGCATCAAACTGATTCCAAGCAATCACAGCCCATTGCATAGGTTCGATGAGAGTGACTTCGTGAAGCTTGTTGATATGGGCATGAAAGTTTTCCTTGTCGTTTTCATCGGAATTTGCCAGCAAATCGTCAAACTTCTTCAACATTTCGAGAGCCTTTAGCTCCTCAATCTTGGCTTTAAACTTTCGAATTATCCCCGCGTCTTGTGGCTGTAGGTAGTGTTTGATGGTAATTTCTTGATGGTGACATTTGATAAGATACCATCATAATTGTGTGAGGACGCCTTGTCTAGAAGCAAAACAACATAACGTCCATTCAGTCTCATCTTCTCGTTGAATTCATTGACCCATTGACCAAAGATACCTCGTGTCATCCAGCCTTTTGGCGCACTTGTGTATTCACAGCCCATTGCTTCAAGATTCTGGCCATTGAAGCACCTTGGACGTTCTGCAAACCCAATGAAGAGCAGCGGTGGCATGTACGACCCATCCGCGTTGCTCATCAAGGCCTCTTTTTGGACTTTTCCGGCCAGATATTCCTGCTTTTGAGATTGTTTTTGTTGGGGCCGCGCAGTAAATATAGGCTGTTTCATCCATGTTAAATGTATTGCTCCTTGAAAATCCTTTCGTGATGTCACGGAGTTGTTTTCTACCTTCCTCGACACGTTCACTGAAGGTTGAAGCAGCCTCACCAAACGTCCGTCTTGACTTTAAGCCATGTCGAGCTTTAAAGTTTGAGATCCACCCGTTGGAGAATGTGAGAGCATCGATCTTGGGATTCATATCACAACCATTCTCTTTCATTTGTTGTCGAATTTGATTGCACTTCACTCGTATAGTAGTAAATGAGACAATAGGGACGCTCCACTTCTCACAAACACTTATCCATTCCATAAGGCGCTTTCCAATTCAGATGCATGGGGTTTGACATTAGATTTTTTTCCATTCCACTAAGGCCTCGGTGTGCATAAAATCTTGGTGATTGTACTCCTACCAAGCTTGCAAGACAGCTTAAACGCATGTTGAGCCACAGAGCTAGCTCGTCGTGTGACAATTGAGGGTTTTCGCCATGGAGTTTGATCAACGCAGACCTGTGCGTGTTGGTTCAGCGCAATCTCTGTGTTTGTGGTCCCATGAAACAAGGATACTGACTGACTTCAAGTCTTTCACGAAAAGAACCTGATAAAATTAATAAGTATAATTTTATGAAGTATATTAGTTTTGACTAGATGTTCTTAATTCGAGAACAGACTGTAGTACCGCCTATCGCTATAAGTCCTTTGAAAGTGCATATTTAGGTATATAAGACCACAAAATCGTTAGCGCTGGACAAGACGAAGAGAAGGTATCGCTTGGTTTTAAATCCGATGAAAACTAAAAAAGTTATAGATATTTAACGTCAGTGCTTTGAACTGTGAAGTTGTATGGAGTCTGGCATAAATTGGCCGTTCGGTCTATCTTGATGTTTGTATACTTATTCTATCCGGACATTTTATCCGGACATATTGGTGAGTTTAACCACTTGAGACCTAAATAACGTATAATACTTAATAGGTCACAAGCTTGTCGCCCACAGCAACAGAGCGCGCAGACAACTTGTAGACCGACTCGATCGTGAAGGAGCTACAATCCATCATATTGTAGAGTAAACGACTATTGATATGACGATGCCGCACACATACACTGCATTGCTGGCTTGGTAGCTGGTCTTCACTTGTCCAGAGGATGCGGGAGATGTTGGTCTTGCTTGGTGTCTCGTCTGGGTCTTGTGATCGGCAAATGGATTTTTCACTGTTTGGTCAAACAAGCATTTCCTGCAAAAATCAATTTTTCTAATTCGCAGTCTCATGACTGCGTCAGGGTGAAGATTTGGGTGGTGCTTGTCGGGAAGTTGTCCTGTTGTCATCTTGTCTGTCCCACTCGCTTAATTAAATTCAAAATTTACTTTATCAAGTGTTGTCAAGATTAAATAGTTAACTTAATCGAAATAAGTTTACTATCCTATGTAATTTACTTTATCGAAGTAATAGTCGGACTAAATAACTATTGAACTAATTTTTAAAATAGCTATGTTTTTTTAGCAGGAGTCAGCACAGCCATCTGATCTCATTTGGTTTTTGGTGCACCCGTAAGCTGCTGAGTAGAGCTGTTCTTGTTGAATCACTGTTTGTGATTGCACTGGAGGTTGTGATAGGTTGCTTAAAGCAATAATCTAACACCAGTATCTTTACGATAATCGAGCTTACAGAGCTGTCGTACAGAAGTCGAGTTTGTGAGGTTTATTCTGCTCTACTCTGTGCTGCTTTGCTACTTGTGCCCTTTGGTTTTTGTGCCCTTTGGTTTTTTGTGTGCCTGCGCCTGTGGATCTCTTTGGTGTCGATTCTACCAGCGACTGTGATCTCTGTCGAGCCATCATCGCCGATCCTTGAAAATATAAATTTTAACAGTTCAATTGTGGAAACAAAATATAGTTTATCATGGGTAAGAACAAATATACATTTTTGCAGGATATAAATATCTACTTTTAGACCCCAATTGAGAGCGTCAAAACAAGCATCTCATGCATTGTTTCGGGATCATTGTAAACTGCTAGATTGCATGGAGGGTTAGAAAAGACACAAGAATCACTCTCTTCATCATCAGAGTACTCCTCCTCGTGCTCTTCCGCTTTGTGTCTTTTAAGTGGGCGTAGCTCGTCGATTTCATCCATAGTCGACTCATCAGCACATGCATCGCGACCTACTACATACAATTAAGCCGCGATTCATTTCATTCGTACACTCTGTGCCTAGTCGGGCTCGTGTTTTGCTGAGATGCATGCGAAAACAGTTGAGACACACGTCGAAAGGGAACGTGTGCGGCGTAGATTGTCTTGGGCTTGTCCTTTGGTTCAATTGAACCATCGCGAATTAGCTTCTCCAAGAGTTTTTGCTCTGGGCCATTGCTGGCCCATCTGTACTCAACCATTCGAAATGAGAAGTGAAAACATATATCTTTGCTCTATTCTTGTTTCCCTCCAGCTTTTTCGCGCTCAAACACACAATTACGGATATAGGATACATTTTCCGTACAGCTACTACACATCTTCAAGTTGGTATTTTGAAGTTGTGAAACGCCATTTTGACCACATTTATGATAACGTTTTTCAGAGGTGATTTTAGCTTCTCTGATTGGGCTAAACTTTAAATTTCAAGCATATCTTTGTTCGCCATGATGTGAGCAACACAATGACGTGTTTGAAGTTTGTCAATTCCAAGAATTGAAAAAAGTTTCGGCCAATGAAAATCAATATATTTCACAAAATATAATATTTTCAGGAGTTTTGAAAGGGGCTTTCTCACTGACGAAGACCTTGCGTCTGCATCTTGCAGCATATCATTGGGCACGTTTGGTCCAATTATCAAGTTATGCTTCGTCGTTGGCTCGAAATGATGCTTTGACGACAGCATTGCCGTCCAAAAGACGCAAGTTTTGAATCTTTTTGTTTAACAAAACCACAATCTTCCACCATATATTTTTAATAAATATGGAATATAATATTATAAAATGCATACATTAATCAAATGAAACTTAAAAAAATTAATTATGAAAAATATTTAAAAATCCGTCGTTATGAGCCTGGATGCTATCACTTTCAAACATGTCGTCTGACGCATTTTACCTTGATGGCATGATGCTTGCCCAGCATACGCCCAACGGAAGCGCAGCAGTTGGCATTCGTCGGTTTAGAGAGATGTTTGGTACATCTCCTAGATGCTGCAGTCTTGCCTGGCGTCTCGTTGGAGAGAATCGACCACTGGGTTCTCTTCCAATTCACCTGCTCTAGGCACTTCTCTTTCTCAAGACGTATGCCACCGAGGCCCAACTGCATGCCATAACTGGTGCCGATGAAAAGACGTTTCGCAAGTTGGTGTGGTAATGGATCCGCGCCATTGCCGCTTTGGATGTTGTGAGTATAGTTTATTATTTCTTAACTAACTATAATACAGATTCATTGGGGCAATCGTTTTGTGAACGCATCTCCTGGAGCAACGATGTTCGTTTCGCTTGACGGGACGGACTTCAGAATTTTGGAGCCCACTCCCTTCGATGCAAAATGGTTTAGTCACAAGTTCAAAGGAGCTGGATTGCGCTACGAGATAGGTCTGTGTATTCATACAGGTCATATTGTTTGGGCTCACGGAGGCCTGGCATGTGGTGAATGGCCAGACCTGAGACTTGCTCGTGGTGCCTATATCTACGCTGTCAACCGTGGTGAAAAGACCTTAGCCGACAGAGGTTATGCAGATCCTTCATATTTTGTTTACCCTTCTGATGAAAGGCGAGACAATGCTCGTCAAAAACAAATCATGGCTCGTCATGAAACTTGCAACAGAAGATTGAAGCAATTTCGAATTCTCGGTGGCATTTTTCGTCATAGACTGACGTTACATCCTACTTGCTTCCACGCCGTCGTGAACTTGACCCAAATCATGATTGAAAATGGCGAGCCATTGTATTCAGTGTTTGAAACTTAACATTTTAATATGAATTTCTTTGAAATCGTTATTTCCCCCAGGCCCCAGACTCTTCGTCATATGCATGATAAATTACTATTTAGTGTGTTTATGATCTCTCAGTTCGTCAATTAGTATATATACAGAGATACATTGTAAAACGAAACAAAACAGTAACACTATATATGAACATGAGGTCTAATCATATAATTGGTCATCTGGGCAATCACGATGACACATCGGCTGGCTTCGCGGTGTCGTCCTCGGCTTCATGCCATACTTGCGGCCCATCAATGCCGCTCTGCGTCAACACTCAGCGCTTGGTGGTCTTCTATTACGTCTCTCTTCGGATCCGCGCCGGCTGAGCCTGAATCTGACGATGGACTGCCAAAAAGATGTGTGTTCATTGATGGCAACAACCTTCTCTATGGCATGCACCGACCACTGAAGCCTTCTTTGCTTGAGCAATCGCAGCTACTAGCTCCGTATGCATCATTCTCCGTGTATATCGTACTGACATGCTTCACATTTAGGAATGGCACACCGATAGGTGCAACGATTGGTTTCCTCAACGTCTTGCATAAAGTAGTGGAAAAGTTTAAACCGCAACGACTCTGTGTCGTCTTTGACACACCGACGCAGACCCATCGGAAGAAAGAAGACCCGACTTATAAAGCCAATCGAGAGCGTATGGACATGACATTACGAAGCCAGTTCCCTCTCACGGTACAATCCTTTCCATTGATTATTCATGACAACCTTGTAGCAATTCGTGTTGGACATCTTGCGAGTGCCTCAAGTCAGATTACCAGGTTTTGAAGCCGACGACTTGATTGCATCCTACACAACAGCCAGCGTTCTCGTTGGTTACGATGTTGTCGTCGTGTCCGAGGACAATGACTTTCTCCAACTTGTTCGCGAAGGTCCGCCACGAGTGTCTGTCTACAAGCCGCAGCGAAAATGGCATCTAAACGAAGTAGATGTCCGACGCGTCCTTGGTGGATCCAGTCCAAAGATGCAACCGGATATGCGTGCATTGCAAGGCGACCGATCCGGCAAGTCGCCTGGTTTACCTGGTGGTATCGAACAGTCTCAAGCAGTGTCTGTACTCGAAAAGGCTGGCGGTCTAGTCTCCCTGCTGGATCGTTTGGACAAGGTTTCGAGCTAACCATTGGTGGCCAAATTTCACACGAATGTATTAGGTGGACAATGCAGCTCTACGTACTCGACTTGCCGGATCAACCGAGATGCTCATGGTGTCGTATCGTGCGTCCAAATTAGATGACGCAATAGATCCCCTGCCAACAGCCATGGATCAGTTCAATTCTAGCAAAGTCGACTTGGACTTGTTGTCCAGTATTCTCGAAGACCCTACACGTTTACCTCTTCTAAACTCAAAATAGAGCTTGTATACTTTCAAATGGAAACTCCTACAACCTTGCAGCAAGCTACCTTGAGCTAGACCAACTTGCAGCTGTCTGTTGCACTTACTACTTGGCCAACTGATAGAGACAAGGGCGAATTCGCCATATTCAGAGGGTATGCGTAGCCTTGGGTTGGAACCAAGCTGCTTGGGTTTGGTGAGCCAATGCCAATCTGACTGTCAACAAAGCAGTGACCACGTTGCTTAAAATGGGTCTCGCTCGACTGATTTGTGAGCGTGGCCGACAGAGAAAGTTCCGCCGAGTGTGCAACACATTTGACCACGCGAAGTGCGCAACACATTCTCCACGGAGTTTCAGAACGCCTGGCTTTTCATGGAGCTTCCAACTCAGGAGCCATGCTCCATGATTGGGTGTGTGCCTGTAGTCAGCGTGGTTTCACGGCTGGACATCGAAAGGCCATTGGTCAGAATGGTCCAATGAAGTCTGGGATGTCGAGTTGTAGTAATCACGGCGCAATTTATTTGCTTTTTTTTGACATTTTTCACTCCAATTTTATAAAATTGTATCGAAATTTGTAAACTCTTGATCACAATATATATGGACGAGATATTTATTTGATGAAATTTAATTATATCTTGAATAAAATATGCTTTATGATGAATTTTTAATTCGTATGTGGTGGGTTCGCGATCAAAGTTTATACTCTCCATCACGGCCAACTCTTGGAAGGCCGTTGAAGTCGAACGTCCGTTGCATTCATTTCGTCATTCACCTTCACGAACTCGAGCTATGGTTTGTCCGCTCCGCTACGTTCTCTTGGCCCTCTCGCTCATTGTTGCCCTGATTGGGTTGTCTCAAGCTGCTATTGAAGCCGACGAAGCTAGCTCTTCTACCGATCCTGAGAAAGATGCCGAGAAGAACAAGAAAACGAGGTTCCAAACGCTGATAGACATGCTCACGGGACGATACCTCATGAACGCGTATTATGGAGTCCCCGCACTGAAAGCCGATTAGCCTGGATGCGAATGAAAATCTTAACTTATAAGGAGCCTGAAGTATGTATGAAAAAGTTTTCGCTCAGAATTCGCGAGGGCATTCATGCGCGCTATACATTAGAGCGCCTCACATTACCCAAGGAGTCATGCCATTTTATTAGTGATAGGATTACGACGGGCATCCGCCGTCGGGACAAGATTTGGTCACAACGGGCGTTTTGCCGGTATCAGGCGTAATTTCAGTCAGCTCTTCGTCTTTGCGCATGTGACTCTTTTGTGGATCTGTCAGCTTCACTTGATACGTGCCCTGTTCGTTCGCTTGGCCTTGGACAATGTTGTACAAAAGCATCGATTCGGCTTCGTCGATGCCTTTGATCAAACCTTGCAAAGCCGACACGTCCTTCACATCACGGTTTTCCAAAAAAGCAGCACGCACAGCCTTGTGGGCTTCCACGACTGCGCGTTTGTCAGCTCCAAAAGTTTGGCGACTTGCACGAATCAGGCGGCGGTAGCCTCCAAGGACTTGCGTGCGGACATTGTTTGAAGCCATCGTCGTCCACTGGCTAAAAACTGAGGCTTCTCTGAAAATTTATATTCGGAATCGTGACATGTCAAATGCATCATGGTCGGCAACCTCCGTGCTGCTGAACCAAGCGCTCTTCCTTCGCATATCAGAGTTCCAGCAAGGAGTGTATGAAGACCTTGCTCCTGTGGCTGGACGAATCCGTAAGAATTCGTTCGAGCGCTTTGAATGGCAGCAGCCTTTCGCATTTGGATTACTTGATCACTTCCATGAAACAATTGAAACCTGGCATCCTCCAAGCATAAGCCAAAGCTATTGCCGCTTGGTTGCGTGTATGCCTCAACTCCTCCCGATCGTCATTGCCCACGCTGCTTACTTTGGCGAAGTTAACATACTACATGCATTGAAATCAGCAGGCCACGCAATTGCAGTGTCCGACCAAATTGTCAGTGCCGCTGCTGAGCAAGGCCATTTGAATGTGATTGCGTTTCTCCATGGCATTGGGTGTGATGGATTCACGAAGGCGACAATGAATCTAGCTGCAAGACGCGGACATTTGGACGTGATTGAATTTCTGCACTGCCACCGAAGTGAAGGATGCACGACTGACGCGATGAATGCAGCAGCAAAGTGGGGACATCTTGATGTCGTTGAGTTCTTACATCATCACCGACATGAAGGATGTACGTCTCGTGCAATGGATGATGCGGCAAGTCGTGGTCACATGAATATTCTACGATTCCTCCACGATAACCGATCGGAAGGATGTACAGTAAACGCAATGAACAGAGCAGCAGCCAAGGGTCGTTTGGACATTGTGTCGTTTCTCCATAAGCACCGAAGTGAAGGATGCACAACATATGCAATGGACAGAGCTGCGATGCATGGTCATTTGGCAGTCGTTCGTTTCCTCCACGAAAATCGCACTGAAGGATGTACTCTCATGGCTATGGACGGAGCTGCACGCGACAATTTCATCGATGTAGTTCGGTTTTTGCATGAAAACCGCACGGAAGGATGCCTTCCAGACACGATGGACCAAGTGGCTCAAGAGGGGAACCTGGACATGCTCAAGTTTCTGCACGAAAATCGCTTTGAAGGTTGTTCCACAGATGCCATGGACAGCGCAGCGCGGGAAGGATATCTCGATATTGTTCAATTTTTGCATGAAAACCGCTCCGAAGGATGTACAACAACCGCGATGGATGAAGCTGCCCGGTACGGCCAGATCGAAATTGTTCAGTTTTTGCATCGAAATCGACCTGAAGGATGCACAAAAAGAGCAATGGACGAAGCAGCTTGCCACGGTCATCTGAGTGTTGTCGAGTTCTTACACAACCATCGAACGGAGGGATGTACCGCAGCAGCGATCGACTTGGCGGCTCGTGAGGGACATTTGGATGTGATCCGATTTCTCCATACGAGTCGCCATGAAGGATGTACCAAACGGGCCATGGACGAAGCAGCACGATACGGTCATTTAGATATTGTCCAGTTCCTTCATGACTATCGAAGCGAAGGGTGCACGCCCTCAGCTATGGACCAAGCTGCTGCTTATGGACACTTGAATATTGTGAAATTTCTCCATTACAATCGATCTGAAGGCTGTACAACCCAAGCCATGGACAATGCTGCAAGTCGTGGCCACTTGGACGTTATCCAGTTTCTCCATCAATATCGTCAAGAGGGCTGTACGACGGATGCAATGGACCTAGCCGCACGACACGGACATTTACGTGTTATTGCGTTCCTCCATGAAAATCGTAGAGAAGGATGCACTATGCAAGCAATGGACATGGCCGCTAACATGGGTGACTTGACCATGGTTCGCTATCTCCATGAGAACCGGCAAGAAGGATGTACAACTGACGCAATGGACCTTGCTGCTGCTTGTGGCCATTTACATATTGTCGAATATTTACATCGAAATCGCCCCGAAGGCTGCACGGTTGCCGCATTGCAAGCGGCCACTACAAATGGTTTTACGCATGTTGTCGATTATTTGCGTAAACACAACGTTCAAATGGCACCAATGACGCCATTATTTTTAATATAGATATTATTTTTTATGGCGAAGATCTCGTTTTCGAAGGATAAATGTTATACCTGTGGCTGCAAAATCTTTCCTATTTGTGAACTCGTTGCCGTGGAGTATGCACTGTACACAAGAAACAACAACGGAGAAAAGTCCGAGCCTTTGCTTAAATGCTATTGAAAACTGAAACAAGATGATCTATGTGTCTGTCTCGAGTGGAAAGCATGGCATGGGTTTGAGATCGGGGAGCTTGTCCAGAGGTGTCATCGCCTTCAAGAAGACGCTGTTTGCTTCCCTCCAGTTCAGCTCCATGAGACCCTCAGTAAAATAGTCCTGAGTATCTGCTGGGTTGTAGCCATACGCACTTTCAGGATTGAGCGACCACATGTAGCCACCAGCGTATCGTTTGGATACAATCGTCTGGATCGTGTAGTCCGTGCAGCGTCGTGTTGTCTTCTTGGGATGCTGATCGAGTGCGTACAGACCGGCAAATTCACCCAATAATACAGCCGGGCCCTTGTCATCAATGATATAGCCAAACATTTCGTACATTGTTTTTTCGACTCGTGAAAGCAAAGCAGAATTGCTCAGCTCGACGTAGTCTGTAATTGTGCTTTGAGAAGTGACAGTACCACCGCCGAAAAAGTAATACTCTGTGAACACTGCAGGCGTGTAATAATGCGGTGCATACACGAGTTTGTTGGGTGAGCCCAGCTTGACTGGAAACGCTTCACTTTCTGGAGCCCTCCACCATACCAATCATAGTAGTTGAACTCTTCCCCATCGATAACCGTTGTATGCTGGGCATTTACACCTTCAACGAATGCCATCCATTTTGGACACCCTTTGAGCATTCGGGGTCCAATTGTTTCCGCAGCCAATTTGAAGTCTGTTGCATCGCCAGTACCCCATGTTGCTAGATAGGGCTCATTTTTTAGGTCGATACCCAAGATGTTCCAGCAGTCGTCAGAGCAGAGGTTCTTGGTAAGCATGTCAATCGCATCAAGAAATTGGCCTTGCGAAATGGTTTTGCCGTACCAAAGTGGAGCATCATCGTTAGCAGTATTGAGGGTGTGCATGGAAAACATGACAGATATTGGACGGTAGCCGAGAGCTTTCGTGAGACTTTGAATCAGCGAGATATAACTGGATAAATCCAATGCGCGGTTGGACGCTTTATTGATCACGGAGGCTTTGAGTGGATCGTTGTTCAGGATATTCTGCACGCAGAGTGGCAATCGGATGGAGTTGAATTTGTTTGTGTTAAGAAACTCAGCGATGGTGTAGATTGTCGTCCCTGCAGTTTGTGTTGTCCCACAGGCCGAAGGGGGCTTGAATACCTGTCTCCATTCCAAACCAGTTCACGCCTTTAATTTGAAAGGGCACTTCGGTTCCATTTTGGCCACGGCAATTAGTCTCCCTTTCTTGCATTGGTAGTCTGGTGGTTGACATCCTTGTTTAGGATAGGCTTTGGGGTTATTCACAACGAGGTCGTCGTCTACATAGGGTATCGGAGTTTGAGTCCACTTGTTTGCTTCAATTCAACTCTGGATACTTTCATTGGCAGATTTTCTTCGCAGGACATCCATTACACGTGCTCGACTCTCGCTGCGTGCTTGATATGCAAAGTGGGCTGTGCAATACGCTGCCCCTCCAAGGAACAGGAAGAGCAATATAATACCTGGCCATGTTCGAATGCGCCCCCTGTAGGTAATTTGTTTCACCGGGGCCGCTTCTTCATCTGCTTCTAGCGTCACGGGGATACCTCGCACGACGCTAGATTCTCTCACGCAGAAACTTCCAATCGATGTTTCCCTTGGTAGTTGGCTGTACGCAAAGCTGCTGCTGTGGCTAGTGGCATGACGATCATTGAACCTGTCGAACCACTCGGCGCTTGATGAGCTCGACATGTCGGCGGAGCTACTAATTGAACAATGGCACATGAACCTTGATGTGTTGGTTGCATTCCGCAGAAACGCATGTCATTCCTGGAGCAAATTTTCGGCATCTGCGCTGCGGATCTTCGCAGTTGACTGTTCGGTCATTTCTATTTCATTTCAACCTCCTCGATTCAAAAAGTCATGTATTACCATGATGACTTTATTAAATTCGTGACCATCGAAATGGCGATCTTGTGTCAAAATTTGACCTGCTAATTTCGGATTGGTCCATTTCTGAAACGGCTAAATTTTGATTGGACAATTGGATGGATGTGGGTCAAGTGGACGAGCGGACGAGATCCGAAGCGACGTCGTAATGCATCTCCGTGCAAGATGTAGACGAAATCCAGAGCAAGGAAGGCTTGAATATATGTCAGTGGTGACACTCAAGCACTTTCCATGCATGTGTATTTGCATATTTGAACGAACATTGCGACTGGCCATGTTCTCCATCAGATCGAAATCCAATCGTTGTTGGAAAAAGCCATGAGTGAAAATGAGAACCCAGCTGACGTTTCTAAATGAATGTTCGAAAAGTTGTTATCGACATTGAGGACATGAGGACAGCAAGACATGCAACTAATAGTTTGGGTGATTTATAATTGTTAACAAGGGGCTTGGTGTAGGTATAACTTGGCAGTGCTGACTGAAGCCAAGGTCACGGATGCTGCTAAGAACATCAATTCGAATCGAAAGAAATCATGAATCTTGAGAACAGCTTGTTCCAGTGAGAAGAATTCGAACATGGCGGATTTTTTGCTTGATTCAAGAAATCCTCATGTGACACGCAAGTCGACTTTCAGCTGATGAGAGTCCTTGGCCATGGATTGAGCGTTCCTTTCCTGCTCACAAGATGAGCTTCATGGAGTGTCGTTGAATTAGCCATGCAAATGTCAAGCTTTCATTGACACCTTCAATTTCGATGAGAATACTACCGTATTTACACGAAACAAATACTGTAGACTCGGGCAAGTAGCTTGCGTGGTACAAAGGCAGGACGGAGCGAAGGAGCGACCTCGCAATCATTGAATACAAAGTCGAACCAGAACATATTTCGAATTCATTGGTCGTTTGTCTCGTCATTTCAAGGTACTCGGACTGTCAATTTTGACGCACTTCAGTCTTTCAACGAACTTCAATGCCAATGATGCTACAACTAGCATGCAAAGAATGACGAATCCTATTTGTGATTTTCTCTATCCAAGGTCGGCTCATTCCCTCTGGGATCTTACAATCTCTAGTCTTCGTCCCCACGGCAGCCATCCATCAGGGTGAAATTTCGCGCGTGTCAAAAATGCTGTTGGTATGAGCGCTAAGAGTATGCATCATATCATGGCTTATGACGCTGTATTCTACAAAAATCAAGATAAAGCCCAACAATGACTCCAAACTTCACATTTCTCAATTGTCTCGAGCCTTTTGTCAACATAGATCACTACCACGACACGCCAAAGACATCGCATTGAGACTACAAGACCTAAATTCTTGAAATTCTTTTTGTTTTGACCCATCGTACATGAAAAGACTAAAAAAAGATGGAATTGACAGCCTGCTCGTTCAGCGTCCGAGCTTACCTCAGCGGTCATGTCCTCCGTCCTACGACCTTGTTCCAAATTTGCCAACACAGTAATCTCAGGGTGATTGGGTCTGGTGTTCGTGGATTGTCATGCAGCCGCCTCGTTGTGTCATTTTGGCTCTTGCCTCGCTTCACTGACGATTGTCATGGCTTCGATGACACCGAGAAACTTGTCTGCGCCATTGCTTCCGACCGAATTTTCGATCATACACAACGTCTCGACATCTAAACGCGAGATTCTAGCCACACCAGAGCTGCACATATCAACTCCTCAAAAGTACAATGGGCGAATCAAGGTAATCAAGGCGAGAGAACCACCACTGATGTCTTCGTAGCGCTGGCCAGCTATCCTTTGCATCCTTACAATTGTTGCAATTGCCTCTATTTCGATGGCATACTATGCAAACAGAGCAAATGTCCAATCTAGACAGCGCATCATCCAAGCCATGAAACGAGAAGCAGAACAGCGCCGCATTAAAGATGGACTCGAAGACCCTGGTGAGAATTCTTCTATAGTTGACGAAGACCTTGTTGTCAACAACCCAAAGACCTATCCACAACAGAAATGCACACAACCCAACTACTTGAGTGAGAACGGCAAGCTCGTTGCCGTGTCGACAAACGGCACCCGTGTTCCGTTCCAGATCAAAGGCATTAACTGGTTTGGGATGGAAACCGGCGAGCAAGCTCCATTTGGTCTTTGGGACAATGAACAGAATGGTACCTCAGTCTATGCTATCGCTGACTTTTTGTCTCGCAACAAGTTCAACTCTGTGCGGCTGCCTCTGTGCATCCAGCATATCCTGGATAACAACTCGCTCACGAGAATTGGTCTTGTCAACCGGAACTCCAACCGTGCTCTCGACTTGACAAACTACATCACCCTGCTTCAGACCATTGTGAAAGCACTGGCGTATCGACAAATTTCAGTCCTCATTTCTTTTCACACTTTGACACCGAAAGAAGTTGGTGGTTTATGGTATGGTGCTGGCATCACTGAAGATATGTACTTGAAGGCCATGGATATTATCACTTCGAGTTTGTGCAGCGATACCTACTGGAATGTCCTTGGAATAGACCTAAAGAACGAGCCATTTGATGGGTCATGGGGAACCGGTGATAAGAATGACTTTAAAGCTGGTGCAGAACTGCTGGGCGGACGAATGTTGACTGGATGCCCCAAGTGGATGGCATTCGTCGAAGGCATTAACGGTGAGAAAAATTCAATGATCGTCGATGGCAAACCTATGAAGTACAACGATTGGTACGGAAGTGGTCTTCAACGTGTCAAGCAATACCCAGTGAAGCTGCCAGTTGAAGGTAAACTTGTCTACGCTCCTCACTATTACACTTCAGCCGTGTACCCCGCGACGTATTTTTATGACGACGTCGTTCCTGGCCCCAGCGCTGTCTTTGCGAGCTACACAGAATTAAGTGACGAAAAATTGCAAGTCCGAGTCGATGCGTCCATGTACGACATGTTCGGATACATCGTGGAAGACAAAGGGCCAGCTGTCCTCTTTGGCGAATTTGGTGGCTTGTATGCAAAAGACGCTCATAAAAAACTAACAAACCAACGATGCATTGACATGACGATCAAGACCATGATTAAGAACGAGTATGCGGGTGGATATATGTGGTCTCTCAACCCAGAGAGTGCCTATTTGTACAACCCAGCGGACACAAAGCGTGTCTTTACTGAGGGTCTTCTCATGGATGACTGGCGCACGGCCAACACCGTATTCTTGAATGCCCTGAAACCAATGGATTCACTCCCGGATTTGAAGCCTACACCTTGTTTCACGTAGAACATGTGATATCTATTGCTTTAACACGGTTCTATGGCCTGTCAACTACCATTTCGAGCGAATTTTGCACAATAAGCTACATGGAGCACTCGTATAGCCATATTTCGTGAGCTTGTAATTTCATTTGGACCGAAAGGCTTCATCGACAAAGGGTGAAGTGGCTAAATCAATAAATTATCTGATTTTCATAATCTCTTACCTCATTCCAGGCCTATTTTATGAGCAGATTAGACATGCGAAATCGAGGAACGCAAGATGTGTGAGCCAAACAAATATCTCGCCATTTATAATTGCTCATTACGCAAGAAGCTATCCACGACAGCTAAAGCAACTTCGGGTTGATCCATCGGCACCATGTGGCCTGCATTCAAGACACGAAGGAAGGCCAAATTCTTATACGAATGCGAATAGCCGACTGTTTTGCCTTGAAAAAGCGTTGGTTTGAGAGCTGCCTGGGCATAAACTTCGTGACCACTCCATTTTAGTTGCTTTGTCCAAGCCTCGTTGCCTTGCCAGTTGACCATCAAGTCAGCATCACCAGCGTAGATTAAAACGCGAATGCCACCTTCAAGTAGCGGTGTGACGAGTTGTGAGTAAATCTTCATCCAGTCGTGAGAAAATTGGTGATTGATATCAAAATTGCACTCTTGCCATGACGACACGCGTTGCGTATTCACACCAAGTTTCTCCATTACTCCTGGAGAGTTTAGGAATGCCTGGATATGACTAAAATCGTAACATGCAACTCCAAGTTGGCCTGGACAATCGCGGCGAATATCGTACGGATTGCGTGCAGTTGTCGAAATCAGAGGCGCGACCAAATTGCCTTGACAAAACTCCAGCGCTTCTTCACAAACACTAGAATTACTTTGGCAAATTTCAATGAGCTTTAGACACTTGGGCACCATAGCATCCATAACCTTCTTCTGCTCTGGCGACACAAGAGTCAAGTTGTATGCGTTATCAGCCATATCGACGGCATGTGCATACTGTGCAAAGGTGAATACCAATGTTGAAGAGATGGCAGACTTACTTGTACTAGTGGATCGGTGAGGCCATTTCCAATCGCGATCCCTTGGAGTGGAATATAAAATTTCTTGGAGTCCACATATTTGTTTTGCGTGAAAATGAAGTGTGCGGCCGCAGGGACATAGTGACCTGCATAGGACTCACCAAAGATGAAGAATTCTCGTCCTTGAAACGCAGGATTTTGTTCAAGCCATCCTTGTAGAAAGTTCCAAATGTTTTCACCCACTTGGTCTTCGTTCTCGTCGAAATCGTTGGGGCTCCCGTAGGAAAAACCAACGCCTGATGGTTGGTCAAGCCATATCATGTTGGCAATATTGTTCCACGACAGTGGATTCAACTCAGTGTTAAGGTCTTTGTCAACGATACAAGGTCCATTCTCGGAGAGAAGTGCCATCATGCTCGAGCATCCAGGGCCACCTGTGAGCCAAAGTACTAGTGGATCCTTTGTAGGGCTACGGCGGGACTCAAAGAACCAGTAAAAGTAATGATCATCCTCCTTGTGTGGAAGCTTGATGTATCCAGATTTTTGGCCAGCAATGCCACAGAAGGGCTCATCTTCGTCGATTTCTGCTCTTTCGATGAACTTCTTAACTGGTTCGACACGCTCCTCGACATCAAGTGAAATCGCAGTCTTCTCAATCGATGGAATCAAAGGTACACACTGTATGCCAGCAAAGATGAAGCAAAAACTTCCAATCAATCCAAGCAGGAGCTTATGATGAAAAGATGCCGCTGCTTCTTCATTGCGACCACGGGGAGTGAGTGGTGTTGACTCGAGCGGAATGTCCGTGTATTCAGTCATGTCCACAGTAAAAAAACAAAATGCTCATTGTTTGCGCCCTTTCAAGGGTCACACTAGAATACTTTCTGGCCTAGCATCTCCTGTTATTCGAACTTTCAGGGTTCTATTTTTTCTACACCAGTGAAATGAGTTATGGAACACCACTTATGTGGTTGTGATAGACGACGTCTTGGTAGGAATAATTTACCAGTGCAAAGTCAAAGATGAGCTAAATTCTTCAAATTATGCTGAAGCTGAGCGTACAAGTGAACCAGAGTCGATCGTGAACGCCCCATACGCATGCGACAATCGCTGCAAGTAGTTTAAAAGCAGGCTTTGGACATCCCTAAGGACAAGCTCGCATAATATTTCTTCCAAGAAGGTAGCTAAGTAAAAGTTTGTGTGTAAGTTGGTTTCCAACAGTGATTTACCAATAGAGCTAACCGCCTTGTGGCGCGGTGTGTCCTTGATTGAATTGCCAATAGCTTGATGTCTTTGAAGTTCCAGTGCATTCGAGGGTGGTGAATACGATGAATCAAGCCATACACCTAACGTAGACGCTTGCTCATTTCTTCATTGACGCCCATACCCAGGAACTGAGCTTGGGCAAAAAACGACATTATGAGTTCGGCATACCGACCCAAAGCGTCTTTTGAACTGAGGAACTATGTCAGTCATGGATGAATGAGTCCAGTCCATACATGGTCTCGACTTGAGCCGAGTTGGCTCGTTCGACAACTGCAACTGCCTGCTTGCGCACCATTCGACCGAAACCAAAAGCCAAGCTTGTGAGCTTTCCCACAGTATTGTTACTTCCAACAGCATTGACGATATCTCGTTCAATCTAACAGAAGCGTGAAAAATGAATTGGTATTTTTCATCTGAACCTTTGTTGGTTCGTGCACAGTGGCTTGCGATTCTGGCACAAGTTGTGGGAACGGACGGATTAACTCAGCTTTTAGTTCAGTGAAAGCGCTCGAAAGACTGAGCAAAGCACTGTCAAATATTGCTTTATTTTCGGATGTATCAGGTATAGGAAGCGACTAATTTCATTTGGGCGTGATGAAAATTCTTGCTCATACCTGGAGAAGAGTAAAATGACTTGCACATGCATCCAACAATCGCAGTTTATGGTCCACCCCAACAAGGCGCACGCGATCCATATACCTATACCCGAAGTGAGATCCATTCACCTGAAAAATATAATTGCACCATATATCCCGTGGAGCATATAGCTTGGGAGTGAGTCGGCCTCCCGTCATGATTGTCGTTTGAATTAAATGCATGACACCAAAGACATGAAGGTCCCCGGCTTGTGGAGGGCTATATGGCACCTAAACTCTAGTTTCAGCGGACAAGAAGCGCTAGACGCTTCATACATCATGTATATGTTGTCGCCGTTCGAGGAGATCCGCTGAAAAGTATACTTGTCGTTGGCTTGAACGAGGTGATTTACTACAACATTAAATGACATGGCAGCTACGTAATGACGCTTACATTTCAGCTTCAGACTCAATATCCTGCTACAAGTCATCTAGGTGAGCATATTTCTCACTTGCGCTCCCCTCTTACCTCATTGTTTGTGTCCTCCAAGGTCAAGTTGTCTACCGTTTCGGCCATCGTGGATGGGATCATTTCAACAATCACATTCGTTTCAGTTTTAGAACACTATTTATTAATAATAATGTCAAACTATCAAATACAAAAACTGAAATAGTGTTTGCGCCGAAATGGCATTAAATTGGCAAAGGTTTCAAAGAATGAAACTGGTGTTGCAAAGTGCTCGTCATCAACCCGACTGAAAAGCTCTCCACGCTGTCATCGGTGTTTAATCAGCACAACATATAAACCGAAGTCTCCCAACTATCAAACGTAAATCTGACTGAAACTATGTAGTAAATTTCATAACTCGAAAGCTCTCAAGCCAAACGGGCAAACTCATGTCAGATTCGGTTCTGTGTTGCAGGGAATTGTCAGAGGATTGCAATGTGTATTAAAGACGAATCACGGACTAACCTGTGAGATAGATTGCTGAAATTTAAACCTGGGGGTACTCAATTTGCTTCAGGGGGAAGCCTCAAGAGTCGCCTTCAACGATATGAACAGTATCACCAAGGAGAAGTCATTATATCCTTGCACTCTGAAGGATTATCATGAAATCGAACTGCGTCGACACTGAGGAATTGAACAGTTGCAACTTGGATGTGAAAGGTCTGGGGCTATAAAATTTTACAGGTATGAATAACTCCCAGAGTGAATTCGAACAAAATCAAAATGTCTGTGCGATGGACATCTCGGTGTTTGGCTGTCGGAATAGCACTCGCTCTCCAGATTAACGCTAGCGTGGCATCCGAAGACTCATCTTGGGTAAGAACTGCGTACTCTTGGAGCCTGTTCATGTTGATGTAGGCTAGCGAAACGTGCTCAGTTGAGGACGAAGGAGCTTGCCAAGTCAAGTCTGTCATTGTCAGAGGATTGCTCGAGCATCGTCCATCCTATGCATCGATCCTTAAAGTAACATGTTTAAACTAGGCTAAGCTTCATTTTATTCTAGGAAGAAGGGCAGTATGCGTCGAATGTTCATGTGAAGCGCTTCCTAGGAGAAACTCTTGGATATGTCACTCCTTGGAACAACCATGGATACAACACTACCAAAATATTTCGACGTAAGTTCACCTACATCTCACCCGTGTGGTATCAAGTATGTCACTACATTCCTCAATGTGCATTGTGACAATCCCTAGATTCGACACGACGATAAGCGGCAACCAACATTGACGGGTCGTCATGACGTCGATGCCAAATGGATCGATGATGTGCGTGGGGAATCCAATGGGCCTCGTATCGTCCCGCGATTAATGTTTGAAATGAATTCTCTCAGTCATCAAGAAGCTAGAACTATAGTTCGTCTCGTGCGAAAGGAAGTAGAAGATCATGGTTTCGACGGAGTGACTCTCGAAGTGAGTTTATCATCTGAACATGCATTTGTCATCAAGGCACAGATCCCAGTTCTTGAAATCACTATCAATTTTATCCAAGCACTTGGGAAGGGGCTTCAAGAGGATGACAAGATTTTGATTGCTGTGCTTCCCACCAGCCAAAGAGACGTATGTTACTCACAAATTTGAATTCTCATTTGTCTTAGGGGCGATTGTCGACACCAATCGATCTGATTAAGAAGTCGTCTTGGCTGATGGTGTGCCTCGCTAATCATTCGTAGGATGCTTCCATTTGTACATCGTTTCTCTGTCAATGCATACGACTACTCGTCAAGTGGCCCAAATGCGCCACTTCCTTGGTTAGAAACCACCATTGATGCCTTGGCCTCACTCCAAAGCAACCAAAAGTTTCTTATGGGTCTAGCATTTTACGGTTATGATACAAATCGTACGCAGCTCAAGCTTTGAAAGTTGTAATTTGTGTGATTAGAGGCTGTGGTTGCCCATCAGTACCGAGAACTGTTGAAGACACACAAGCCTAGCATCAAATGGGATACATCGGCGCATGTTTGCTATGGATCCAAGCAAGGTTTTCACACCTCAATAGGAATGCTATTTCCAATACGGCGACCATCGTACTGTCTACTATCCATGCCTTCAGTCCATCCAGGATCGTCTTCAGTTGTATGCATCTGCTCAGACTGGTGCTGCTATTTGGGATATTGGACAAGGTACTTTGTGCTGTTTCGACGTAATTGTGTGATCTGTATCAGGTCTCGACTACTTCTTCGATCTTCTGTAGCCACTGTCGTTGGATTGTACGGATATCCGGATAATGCATGGAATACCCTGAATTTGTGACTCTTCAAGATCTTGTGACGCCATGCTGAAAAACTTGGTGAAGCGCGCGCTGCGCAAAGACTGGAGCGACGATGACGACACTCTGAGAAAGTCGATAGCAGTGAAAAAAAGAGGGAAGGCAAGACGCAAAGATATGAAAGGCTCCAAGTTGCTCGACAGCACCACAGTTCGAGCGATTACTAAGGCTGTCGTGGAGAAAAGAAAGATGAGCAGCACAGAAATGTGTCAGGTGTTTGAGAAACTTGATGAAGGTGAACTTGGACTTGTTGATGAAGCAGCTTTTGTGAAGTGCCTCACGAAGCTCGGGATGAAACTCAAACCTGACATGATAGAATCCTTGGTGAAATGCTTTCAACAAGAGATCCGTTCGACGAAGAAAAATACCCCAAACATTGATTATTACGGCTTCGTCGACTTCGCAATCCATGGGCGAGACAACGAGCAACTTTCGGAAATTGGCGATAAAATGCGTCGTGCTATTGCTTCCCATGAAAAGAATGACCGTCCTTGGAACGCCATGGAGGATCTCCAAAGACTGGACAAAAAAAGTCGCCAACGTATATCAGCTGACACATTCCAGGACTTTCTAGAATCTAATCGGTCTATCGAGTTTGACTTGACGACGAAAGAGGTGTCAGTTATTTTGACACGATTTGAATTCGAATATGAAGATGGCTCAACTGGAATTGACTACACACATTTCGCACAATGGCTACAACCAAAGCTTCATTTGGATATCGAGCAACTTCATACTCAAGTGAAGCGACTTATCCAGAATGCACAAGATAACCATGGCATAAGCCTTGAGACTATTTTCGAAGAGGTCGATGACGATGAAAATGGTCGTATCACTCGAATGGAGCTCAGAAATGCGCTGCTAGATATGGGATTACCCCTTACTGATACACAAATGCATCTTCTAATGGACGAATATGACGTAGATGGTGACGGGAATATTGAGTACCGAGAATTTATGATGGCGTTTGCTCCGAAGGAAGGTAGAAATCATGCTGAAACAATGGATGAAAGTGACGATGACAAGAAAATATCCCGAAGCAAATCCAAGACCACCTCCTGCCTCATTCCAATTGCAACACAAAATGCGATACAGCAAAGCGTGCGAAATGACAAACGCAAACGTAGTTCTAAAGAGTTGTGCGCAGTTTTTGAAAAGTACGACAAGAAAGAGAGAGGACTAGTTGACGACGCAACATTTGCTAAATGCATTGGCAAACTGGGAATCAAGCTAAAAAGCAGCCAGGTCAAGATTCTTGCTGATTGCTTTCGTCAAAAGAAGAAATCCCAGGGAAATATCGATTATTATAGCTTTATTGACTATGCCATCGACATTCCTGACTCAACCAAGCTCACTGCTATTGGGAATAAATTAAATGAAGCCATTGCGAAGTATGACAAGGAGCATTCCGAGCCGTTCAATTTATTGGAAGAAATGAAAGCCAAGGATGGACGTGGTCGAAACTGGTTGAGAACAGATATTGCCAAGAAATACTTCGAGTCTGGCAGCTTGATAAAATTTGGTCTCACCACTAAAGAATTGGGCATTCTCATTGAACGATTTGAGTTTGATTTCGACGAAGACGTTAAAGGAATTGATTACATACAACTGGCAACTTGGCTTCAACCCTCATTGCACCTTGACATAAAAGAACTTCATAAACACGTTTTGCGTCTCATCGAAAAAGCCAAAGGCGAGTACAATTTGAGTCTGAAAGGCGTTTTTGAAGAGATTGACGAAGATGGCAACGGTGTCATTTCTCGTCATGAACTTCAAGACGCCCTGCAGAGCATGGGAATTCCAGTTACACAAGCGCAAATTAAGTTCCTTGTTGATGAATACGATTCAAATGGCGATGGAAAGATCGAATACAAAGAATTTGCATTAGCGTTTGCAGGTAAAGACAAAAATGACAATGGCAGTGGCACAGAAGATGAAGCCCAAGTAGTAAAAAAAACAAGGAACTCATCCTTGAAAGGTCAAGCGTTGGTACCGCTCAGTGTACTGGAGACAATTGAAAAAATCATTAAAGGAAATCGAAAGTTGAGTCCATCTGAATTTTGCTCTACATTCGAGAAGCTTGATCGTGACGAGACTGGCCTTTTAGACGAAGTGTCCTTTGTTAAGGCATTAACTAAACTTGGCATTAAGCTTAAATCCCATCACACGAAAACAATTGTGGAATGTTTCCGAACGGGCAAGTTCAAGAAAAAATCTCATTCAGATATCGATTACTATAAATTCGTGGATTTTGCCTTTGACGTTCTAGACAATGACACAATATCTGCTATTGGAGACAAAATGCGTCAAGCAATGAATAAATTCAACTCGAAGTCAAAAGACGAACCGTACAACATACTACATGAAATGATTAAGCTGGACAAAAGAAAGCAGCACAAATTGAAGCCACAAGTAGTTCGTGAGTTTCTAGAAAGAAATACGGACATAGAGTTTGCACTCAGCCAAAAAGAAACGACGAAGGTTATCGAGCGGTTTACATTTGATTATTACGACAGTTCACAAGGAGTGGACTATGAACAAATGGCAATGTGGCTGCAGCCGAAATTACACACGGATATGAAGGATCTGCACAAACATGTAAAGAAACTCTTCATGAAAGCCAGTAAAGAGTGCAAGTTAAGCATGAAACAAATATTTGAAGATATTGACGATGATGGAAATGGACATGTATCATTCATGGAACTACGTAAAACCTTACGTGATTTGGGAATCCCGATATCTGAAGCCCAGATGAAATGCTTAGTTGATGATTACGATTTGGATGGCGATGGCAAAATTCAGTATTCTGAATTTCTCAAAGCTTTTTGCTCGCAAAATGATGATGAAGTTAATAGCAGCGATGATAATAACGAAGGGAAATCCTCGAAGAATGGACAAAATTCAAAAAAGAAGAAAGAGCTATTGACTGAAGAAACAGAAAAAGCAATCGAAATAGCTTTCACTGGAAAGCGAAGACGGAGCCCAATCGAGCAATATACAGTGTTTGAACAATTTGACAAAGACGATTCTGGATATGTGGATGAAGCTACATTTAGCAAATGTCTGACCAAGCTGGGGGTGCATTTGAAAAAAGATCAATTGAAAAGGGTTACTGAATGCTTTCGGAAAGGAAAAGGGGAAGTAGACTATTACGGATTTGTGGATTTTGCTGCAAACATCCGAAAATCGTCAAAGCTCGTTGTACTAGTCGAGAAAATGCGAAATGTTATCGAGAATTTCGACAAGAAAAACGCAGACCTGCCATTTAATATTATGAATGACTTTCGGAGACTCGACCGCAAGGACAAGTTGCGATTGAAACCTAATGTTTTCCGAGATTACTTGAGCAGCAGCAAACCCATTAACTTTGATCTGAGTGAAAAAGAAATCGATTTACTAGAGGAACGGTTTCTCTTTGAATATAGTGACAAATCTATTGGAGTGGATTATGAACTCTTTTCAAAGTGGCTTCAACCGAAGTTGCACATGGACATGGACGAGCTTCAAGCTCATGTCAAGGCTTTATTCAACCTAACTGCAAAACATTGCAAAATGGGCCTGAAGGAAATCTTTAATGAAGTCGACGAGGACAACAATGGATTTCTGACTCGCAAGGAATTTCAAAATGCCCTTCAAAATATGAGACTCCCTCTTTCAGAAATGCAAATGACGTGTTTGATGGACAGTTACGATTCCAATGGGGACGGAAAAATTGATTATAAAGAGTTTATTAGTGTCTTTGGAACATATCGCGCAGAAGAAGACACCGATACGAATTCGTCCGGGTAATCAATCGAGACTTGTATTTTTGACAGGATTTAGGTCGAGTGGAGCAGAGGCTCGTTCATTTCGCAAGAAATTGGCTAACCGATGGAGTAATTTAAAAAGAAAAGTGAAAAAGCGCCTAGACGACGCAGAGGAGGACAAATCACAATCCGACAAAGAGAAGAAAACTTTGGCTGCGATTAAAAAGTAATTTTCTATCCACCAAACTAGCAACCATTGTTCTTAGGTTTTTCAGTCCAAAATCACGCAGAGCTAAGAAGAAGGGAGAAGAAAACAGTGATTCCAGCGTCTCTGAAATATCACCAAGAAAGAAGTACGTTACATCTTCTGGAGCACTGTATTCTAATCTGAACAGGAGAAAAAATACAGAGGAGAATGATGAGAGTGAGAAAGAAATATCTACAGAGAAGAAATCATCGTAATGTAGTTCAGATTTTACTTGCTTGATATAATGTCGTAGCTCAAAAACCCAAAGAAAGCAAATTGATTCAAGCGATTCTGAGCTGCTAAGGGCACCGTATGTTCATTGCTTATCCTTAATAACTGAAGCCACGACTAGGAGCTCAAAACGGAACACGGGAAAATCTGGACGACGTAAACCGTACGATGTATTCACATGTGAAATTAATCTGAAGCCATTATACACGTAGTTCCAAAAATAAACAACATGAATCAAGTGATAACGATCGACCAAAAGCCAAGAAAAAGTAATCCAATGCCTTGATCTCGCTTGACTTTGATTTAGAGTTAGTAAGAAGTCAGAGGGGCGAACGAACTCATGCTCGGAAACGGCTTCTGACGTGTGGGCTAAAGTCACCGAAGCAATAAGAGACTAATAGGCTATCATAGGACACAAAAGAAGAAATATCAATCAAAAGAAGCTTCTGGAGACTCAAGTCCTGTAAAAAGAAAACCAAAGAAAAAACAACGGTTCTCTCGATCAACATACCCATCGTCATCACTTTAAGCAGGACATGTAGACAGTCAAGTTATGATCAGGAAACAACGAGTGGTGCTGACGAGACTTTGCCATCGCCACCTCGTAAGCCTTTCCAAAAGGGTGTAAGACGGAAGAAAGAAAAATGTCTGCGATATGAAACAACAGACGATTCAGATGGATCTTCTTCGGGAATTTGTGTGACAAACATGAGGAAATTCAAAGAACGAGCGAAGACAAAGTCTCAAAAATATCGTCATAGACGTCGCTATGATTCAAGTACTGAATCAAATGACTCTGACGCAGAGTATTTACAACAGATGAAAGCAGCTATGCGAGTTGCATTTGACTTTTTCGACACTGACTTCAGCAATTCAATTGGTTTGAAGAATATTTCGTTGACTTTCTTACTGGATTGATTAGACAAATACGAATTGGGTCACATCCTTCGTGCAGTTGGGGATGACGTGACAGAAGACGAACTGAATGAAATAATGCAACTAGTCGACACTGATTCTAGTGGTCAGATCGATTTTGATGAATTTTATATCATGATGAAAAAGCGACTGCGTTCGAAGCAATGGAAATTTGATACTCAGATGGAAATGGACATTCATGCAATTTTTGACCAAATGGACACAGATCACAATGGAGCTTTAGATATTGCCGAATTTCAGCATGCTCTTCTCGAACAAATGAAAATACCCCTGTCACAGGACGAGTTTTACGCACTTTTGGACGAAGTCGATACAAACAATGACGGAACAATTGATTTAAAGGAATTCACAGCCTTCATGAACCTTATCGAAGAGGTAACAACAAAGTAGGCGATTTCTCATGACAGTCAGATGTCTTCGTCCAAATTCAATTTTGACTTGCCCAGAAATGCACTTTCTGCAATGAAGAAAATTGTTCGGCGGGCTCCGATTAACCCTGAGGCGTCACTCTTAATGCTAATGGGCGTGCCATCAAATTTCCGTCCGTCATTAACCTCGAAAGCAATCCAAATGAAAAAACACAAAATGGAATACGTACTCTCTTTTCCACCACCTCAAGTGAGATCTTTGGGATGATTCATGAATAGACAAATTGAATGTAGGTAATCTACAGTATGGCTCAATCTGGAAATATATCCACACTTGAAAGTCTAACAAATCAAGTAAACAAAATGCACCCTGCATTGAATAATACATATTTAGGAAGCTTTGTCAGTGATAGAGCAATCTGAAGCCTTGGAGTACCAGGCGGTCATTTCCTTGAAGCAAGCGAAGGGGGTTCCAACACCATATGACAAGCGCCTTCGAGATGTTGTCGGGCGAAAAGTCCGTGTTTGCTTTTTTGACATGAGTGACTTAGCCAACGTTGTTGGCACTTCTGGTATTCGCCCACTCAATGGTAAAATCATCGGGAACATCCACGAAATCCCGGTTGCATGGACTAAATCTGAAGAGGATATCTGGAATTTCTCCAAAGCGTCAACGAGTACGGACGATTATAAATTCATTGTCTGCAGCATTTGCTCGTCGTGGAGTCTAAACTTTTGCTTTAGATTCGCACAAACTCTCCAAAAGACGATGTCTGCCTCTTCATAGAATTTATTGTTGACTTGACGAGTACCTCTGCCTGCGAAATGAAGCAAAAAGAACGAAAACATTTCATGAAGGTAAAGCCATTTGTAGATCTCTAAAAAACATCGTCACATACCCACCAGGAAAAAATATCCGATTCATCTGAAACTGTCGAAATGACCTGCTGTTGGGCGAAAGTTCCCTTGGAAAAACTACTTTCACAAACTACTGAAGTGATCCGTTTCGATGAAATGCTACTTGGTGGAACAATTCTTAATCCTGTGGAGCTCGATGAAGTAACAGATGCACTCATCGACTTGTTGAATTATCATAGGATGAAATATCTCGTCGGCGTTATGGTTGGCGTGCGATTGCCAAAGCGTTAAAACCCTATTCTCCCCCCAAGTTGTCAATTAAGAGTTTGCAAATTTTTAAATTAGGAGTTCAGGTAAACTATCCCATCAAGACCAGATTGAAAGTTTGTTTTCTTAGGAAAGACTCCAGATTTCTCAGCTACCACCAACAATTATTGTTCCGTTTGGAGCACTACCCATGTTACAAGAGTATATGCTGATTATGATGTCAGTTTTGTCAACCTTGGCGACGCCCTCGTCTAGTTGGTGTGGCGTGACTATCTCAATCTAACATGGGTATAGTCCATACATGCGAGCCCACGCTTAGGCTATTTCCAAAAATTTTGGACGACCCAGAAACCTACGACATATTCCGCAGTGTGTTTAATGAAGAAATGAAAGGTCCATTCAAGGTGAAGCAGAATAATATTTGTCACTCATTCTTTGTAGACGTATTCGGATCGAGGTCGGCGATTCAGTGAGTTGGTGTTGCGCATGTGGCCAGCATTCATTATGCCTAAACATCGCTTTGATGAAGAGACAAAACATAGTGAAACGAAAGAGGAACGAATGAAGGTGTTATACACTATGGCAAAGGGGTAAGGTTTTTGGCTCTCCCGTGAAGGTGTCATAACGATTGTTTAGTAAATCAGGGTTATGCGATGTCAAAGAAACGTGCACTCCATTTCACGTTCGGGAAGTATCGTTCCAACGCCTGATATAATTGTTAACCGAGAATACTCGTTAACCCTTGTAAGGCAGTTCTCTAATAATCTGCTGTTAAATACTGGGACGATTTCGAAGTGCGTTTGAGATTTCCCCTTGCAACATTGATCAATGCGGACTGTCACAATGTTATTCATCAGTAGATTTACTTCGTAGTATTTTAACAAAATTTATTGAGCATCCGATAAGTTCACGTCTTCTTTCTCCACAGCGAAACGAAATGGAGTGCTGTCTTATCTTGCTATGCAACACCGAATCAATCGACAGCTTCATCACTACGTCATAAGACCGAAAGAAGAATAACCAAGCGTGCAGTTGGTGAAGATTCTCCGTCCAACTTGAAAGGGCATTCGGCGTTACTTGTTCTGCCTTCCATTTTTTCTAGCACACCATTGTCGCGAAACATGAGCTTCTTCTCAAACCTCGACCTGCTAGGCTCCAACAAGCAAAAAGCAGGAGCAGGAGCGTTCGTAGCGGTGGTAACAACAGTCGTTGTATCAACTCTTCAACAACCACAAAGTTCTTCAAATCCCTCGCGTTCATCTCCACCTACGATTGAATTTAACTCAACGAATGATTCTCCAGATCCATTTGGAGCCATAGCGATAAATACAACAGTGACTTCAAGCCAAGCACCTACGTTTGGACCCCTCCTCCCACATGATACAACCATGGAACCCCAGTACACAAATTATACCAACGAAACAAAACTTCCTACATGGGCCCCACTACCCAGCACAATATCAGTGCCAAAAACAACAGCAACAGCAGCAAGTAATTCGACTATAACATGGATCACAAACCAAACCACACCGTCCACCACAACGCCATCTCCCACCGACAACACCATCACCATGCCACCCGACACGACAGCAACACCCACGGCGTCTCCACCAGACACAACAGCTCCCTCCACGTCGTCTCCGGCTGACACCACCACGATGCCAACTACCACGACACCAACTACCACGACACCAACTACCACGACGCACACTACCACGACACCTCCAGACGTCACCACACTCACTCCATTGACCAACACATCCAATGTCTCCATCACGCCATCCCCCGTCGACGACTACACCGACAACAACCAAACCACACCGTCCACCACAACGCCATCTCCCACCGACAACACCATCACCATGCCACCCGACACGACAGCAACACCCACGGCGTCTCCACCAGACACAACAGCTCCCTCCACGTCGTCTCCGGTTGACACCACCACGATGCCAACTACCACGACACCAACTACCACGACGCACACTACCACCACACCAACTACAACGACGCACACTACCACGACACCTCCAGACGTCACCACACTCGCTCCATTGACCAACACATCCAATGTCTCCATCACGCCATCCCCCGTCGACGACTACACCGACAACAACCAAACCACACCGTCCACCACAACGCCATCTCCCACCGACAACACCATCACCATGCCACCCGACACGACAGCAACACCCACGGCGTCTCCACCAGACACAACAGCTCCCTCCACGTCGTCTCCGGTTGACACCACCACGATGCCAACTACCACGACACCAGCTACCACGACACCAGCTACCACGACGCACACTACCACCACACCAACTACAACGACGCACACTACCACGACACCTCCAGACGTCACCACACTCGCTCCATTGACCAACACATCCAATGTCTCCATCACGCCATCCCCCGTCGACGACTACACCGACAACAACCAAACCACACCGTCCACCACAACGCCATCTCCCACCGACAACACCATCACCATGCCACCCGACACGACAGCAACACCCACGGCGTCTCCACCAGACACAACAGCTCCCTCCACGTCGTCTCCGGCTGACACCACCACGACACCAACTACCACGACGCACACTACCACGACACCTCCAGACGTCACCACACTCGCTCCATTGACCAACACATCCAATGTCTCCATCACGCCATCCCCCGTCGACGACTACACCGACAACAACCAAACCACACCGTCCACCACAACGCCATCTCCCACCGACAACACCATCACCATGCCACCCGACACGACAGCAACACCCACGGCGTCTCCACCAGACACAACAGCTCCCTCCACGTCGTCTCCGGCTGACACCACCACGACACCAACTACCACGACGCACACTACCACGACGCACACTACCACGACACCTCCAGACGTCACCACACTCGCTCCATTGACCAACACATCCAATGTCTCCATCACGCCATCCCCCGTCGACGACTACACCGACAACAACCAAACCACACCGTCCACCACAACGCCATCTCCCACCGACAACACCATCACCATGCCACCCGACACGACAGCAACACCCACGGCGTCTCCACCAGACACAACAGCTCCCTCCACGTCGTCTCCGGTTGACACCACCACGATGCCAACTACCACGACACCAACTACCACGACGCACACTACCACCACACCAACTACAACGACGCACACTACCACGACACCTCCAGACGTCACCACACTCGCTCCATTGACCAACACATCCAATGTCTCCATCACGCCATCCCCCGTCGACGACTACACCGACAACAACCAAACCACACCGTCCACCACAACGCCATCTCCCACCGACAACACCATCACCATGCCACCCGACACGACAGCAACACCCACGGCGTCTCCACCAGACACAACAGCTCCCTCCACGTCGTCTCCGGTTGACACCACCACGATGCCAACTACCACGACACCAACTACCACGACGCACACTACCACGACGCACACTACCACGACGCACACTACCACGACACCTCCAGACGTCACCACACTCGCTCCATTGACCAACACATCCAATGTCTCCATCACGCCATCCCCCGTCGACGACTACACCGACAACAACCAAACCACACCGTCCACCACAACGCCATCTCCCACCGACAACACCATCACCATGCCACCCGACACGACAGCAACACCCACGGCGTCTCCACCAGACACAACAGCTCCCTCCACGTCGTCTCCGGTTGACACCACCACGATGCCAACTACCACGACACCAGCTACCACGACGCACACTACCACCACACCAACTACTACGACGCACACTACCACGACACCTCCAGACGTCACCACACTCGCTCCATTGACCAACACATCCAATGTCTCCATCACGCCATCCCCCGTCGACGACTACACCGACAACAACCAAACCACACCGTCCACCACAACGCCATCTCCCACCGACAACACCATCACCATGCCACCCGACACGACAGCAACACCCACGGCGTCTCCACCAGACACAACAGCTCCCTCCACGTCGTCTCCGGTTGACACCACCACGATGCCAACTACCACGACACCAGCTACCACGACGCACACTACCACCACACCAACTATTACGACGCACACTACCACGACACCTCCAGACGTCACCACACTCGCTCCATTGACCAACACATCCAATGTCTCCATCACGCCATCCCCCGTCGACGACTACACCGACAACAACCAAACCACACCGTCCACCACAACGCCATCTCCCACCGACAACACCATCACCATGCCACCCGACACGACAGCAACACCCACGGCGTCTCCACCAGACACAACAGCTCCCTCCACGTCGTCTCCGGTTGACACCACCACGATGCCAACTACCACGACACCAACTACCACGACGCACACTACCACCACACCAACTACAACGACGCACACTACCACGACACCTCCAGACGTCACCACACTCGCTCCATTGACCAACACATCCAATGTCTCCATCACGCCATCCCCCGTCGACGACTACACCGACAACAACCAAACCACACCGTCCACCACAACGCCATCTCCCACCGACAACACCATCACCATGCCACCCGACACGACAGCAACACCCACGGCGTCTCCACCAGACACAACAGCTCCCTCCACGTCGTCTCCGGTTGACACCACCACGATGCCAACTACCACGACACCAGCTACCACGACGCACACTACCACCACACCAACTACTACGACGCACACTACCACGACACCTCCAGACGTCACCACACTCGCTCCATTGACCAACACATCCAATGTCTCCATCACGCCATCCCCCGTCGACGACTACACCGACAACAACCAAACCACACCGTCCACCACAACGCCATCTCCCACCGACAACACCATCACCATGCCACCCGACACGACAGCAACACCCACGGCGTCTCCACCAGACACAACAGCTCCCTCCACGTCGTCTCCGGTTGACACCACCACGATGCCAACTACCACGACACCAGCTACCACGACGCACACTACCACCACACCAACTACTACGACGCACACTACCACGACACCTCCAGACGTCACCACACTCGCTCCATTGACCAACACATCCAATGTCTCCATCACGCCATCCCCCGTCGACGACTACACCGACAACAACCAAACCACACCGTCCACCACAACGCCATCTCCCACCGACAACACCATCACCATGCCACCCGACACGACAGCAACACCCACGGCGTCTCCACCAGACACAACAGCTCCCTCCACGTCGTCTCCGGTTGACACCACCACGATGCCAACTACCACGACACCAACTACCACGACGCACACTACCACCACACCAACTACAACGACGCACACTACCACGACACCTCCAGACGTCACCACACTCGCTCCATTGACCAACACATCCAATGTCTCCATCACGCCATCCCCCGTCGACGACTACACCGACAACAACCAAACCACACCGTCCACCACAACGCCATCTCCCACCGACAACACCATCACCATGCCACCCGACACGACAGCAACACCCACGGCGTCTCCACCAGACACAACAGCTCCCTCCACGTCGTCTCCGGTTGACACCACCACGATGCCAACTACCACGACACCAGCTACCACGACGCACACTACCACCACACCAACTACTACGACGCACACTACCACGACACCTCCAGACGTCACCACACTCGCTCCATTGACCAACACATCCAATGTCTCCATCACGCCATCCCCCGTCGACGACTACACCGACAACAACCAAACCACACCGTCCACCACAACGCCATCTCCCACCGACAACACCATCACCATGCCACCCGACACGACAGCAACACCCACGGCGTCTCCACCAGACACAACAGCTCCCTCCACGTCGTCTCCGGTTGACACCACCACGATGCCAACTACCACGACACCAGCTACCACGACGCACACTACCACCACACCAACTACTACGACGCACACTACCACGACACCTCCAGACGTCACCACACTCGCTCCATTGACCAACACATCCAATGTCTCCATCACGCCATCCCCCGTCGACGACTACACCGACAACAACCAAACCACACCGTCCACCACAACGCCATCTCCCACCGACAACACCATCACCATGCCACCCGACACGACAGCAACACCCACGGCGTCTCCACCAGACACAACAGCTCCCTCCACGTCGTCTCCGGTTGACACCACCACGATGCCAACTACCACGACACCAGCTACCACGACGCACACTACCACCACACCAACTACTACGACGCACACTACCACGACACCTCCAGACGTCACCACACTCGCTCCATTGACCAACACATCCAATGTCTCCATCACGCCATCCCCCGTCGACGACTACACCGACAACAACCAAACCACACCGTCCACCACAACGCCATCTCCCACCGACAACACCATCACCATGCCACCCGACACGACAGCAACACCCACGGCGTCTCCACCAGACACAACAGCTCCCTCCACGTCGTCTCCGGTTGACACCACCACGATGCCAACTACCACGACACCAACTACCACGACGCACACTACCACGACGCACACTACCACGACGCACACTACCACGACACCTCCAGACGTCACCACACTCGCTCCATTGACCAACACATCCAATGTCTCCATCACGCCATCCCCCGTCGACGACTACACCGACAACAACCAAACCACACCGTCCACCACAACGCCATCTCCCACCGACAACACCATCACCATGGCACCCGACACGACAGCAACACCCACGGCGTCTCCACCAGACACAACAGCTCCCTCCACGTCGTCTCCGGTTGACACCACCACGATGCCAACTACCACGACACCAACTACCACCACACCAACTACAACGACGCACACTACCACGACACCTCCAGACGTCACCACACTCGCTCCATTGACCAACACATCCAATGTCTCCATCACGCCATCCCCCGTCGACGACTACACCGACAACAACCAAACCACACCGTCCACCACAACGCCATCTCCCACCGACAACACCATCACCATGCCACCCGACACGACAGCAACACCCACGGCGTCTCCACCAGACACAACAGCTCCCTCCACGTCGTCTCCGGTTGACACCACCACGATGCCAACTACCACGACACCAACTACCACGACGCACACTACCACCACACCAACTACAACGACGCACACTACCACGACACCTCCAGACGTCACCACACTCGCTCCATTGACCAACACATCCAATGTCTCCATCACGCCATCCCCCGTCGACGACTACACCGACAACAACCAAACCACACCGTCCACCACAACGCCATCTCCCACCGACAACACCATCACCATGCCACCCGACACGACAGCAACACCCACGGCGTCTCCACCAGACACAACAGCTCCCTCCACGTCGTCTCCGGTTGACACCACCACGATGCCAACTACCACCACACCAACTACAACGACGCACACTACCACCACACCAACTACAACGACGCACACTACCACGACACCTCCAGACGTCACCACACTCGCTCCATTGACCAACACATCCAATGTCTCCATCACGCCATCCCCCGTCGACGACTACACCGACAACAACCAAACCACACCGTCCACCACAACGCCATCTCCCACCGACAACACCATCACCATGCCACCCGACACGACAGCAACACCCACGGCGTCTCCACCAGACACAACAGCTCCCTCCACGTCGTCTCCGGTTGACACCACCACGATGCCAACTACCACGACACCAACTACCACGACGCACACTACCACCACACCAACTACAACGACGCACACTACCACGACACCTCCAGACGTCACCACACTCGCTCCATTGACCAACACATCCAATGTCTCCATCACGCCATCCCCCGTCGACGACTACACCGACAACAACCAAACCACACCGTCCACCACAACGCCATCTCCCACCGACAACACCATCACCATGCCACCCGACACGACAGCAACACCCACGGCGTCTCCACCAGACACAACAGCTCCCTCCACGTCGTCTCCGGTTGACACCACCACGATGCCAACTACCACGACACCAACTACCACGACGCACACTACCACCACACCAACTACAACGACGCACACTACCACGACACCTCCAGACGTCACCACACTCGCTCCATTGACCAACACATCCAATGTCTCCATCACGCCATCCCCCGTCGACGACTACACCGACAACAACCAAACCACACCGTCCACCACAACGCCATCTCCCACCGACAACACCATCACCATGCCACCCGACACGACAGAAACACCCACGGCGTCTCCACCAGACACAACAGCTCCCTCCACGTCGTCTCCGGCTGACACCACCACGACACCAACTACCACGACGCACACTACCACGACGCACACTACCACGACGCACACTACCACGACACCTCCAGACGTCACCACACTCGCTCCATTGACCAACACATCCAATGTCTCCATCACGCCATCCCCCGTCGACGACTACACCGACAACAACCAAACCACACCGTCCACCACAACGCCATCTCCCACCGACAACACCATCACCATGCCACCCGACACGACAGCAACACCCACGGCGTCTCCACCAGACACAACAGCTCCCTCCACGTCGTCTCCGGTTGACACCACCACGATGCCAACTACCACGACACCAACTACCACGACGCACACTACCACGACGCACACTACCACGACGCACACTACCACGACACCTCCAGACGTCACCACACTCGCTCCATTGACCAACACATCCAATGTCTCCATCACGCCATCCCCCGTCGACGACTACACCGACAACAACCAAACCACACCGTCCACCACAACGCCATCTCCCACCGACAACACCATCACCATGCCACCCGACACGACAGCAACACCCACGGCGTCTCCACCAGACACAACAGCTCCCTCCACGTCGTCTCCGGCTGACACCACCACGATGCCAACTACCACGACACCAACTACCACGACGCACACTACCACGACGCACACTACCACGACGCACACTACCACGACACCTCCAGACGTCACCACACTCGCTCCATTGACCAACACATCCAATGTCTCCATCACGCCATCCCCCGTCGACGACTACACCGACAACAACCAAACCACACCGTCCACCACAACGCCATCTCCCACCGACAACACCATCACCATGCCACCCGACACGACAGCAACACCCACGGCGTCTCCACCAGACACAACAGCTCCCTCCACGTCGTCTCCGGTTGACACCACCACGATGCCAACTACCACGACACCAACTACCACGACGCACACTACCACGACGCACACTACCACGACGCACACTACCACGACACCTCCAGACGTCACCACACTCGCTCCATTGACCAACACATCCAATGTCTCCATCACGCCATCCCCCGTCGACGACTACACCGACAACAACCAAACCACACCGTCCACCACAACGCCATCTCCCACCGACAACACCATCACCATGCCACCCGACACGACAGCAACACCCACGGCGTCTCCACCAGACACAACAGCTCCCTCCACGTCGTCTCCGGTTGACACCACCACGATGCCAACTACCACGACACCAACTACCACGACGCACACTACCACCACACCAACTACCACGACGCACACTACCACGACACCTCCAGACGTCACCACACTCGCTCCATTGACCAACACATCCAATGTCTCCATCACGCCATCCCCCGTCGACGACTACACCGACAACAACCAAACCACACCGTCCACCACAACGCCATCTCCCACCGACAACACCATCACCATGCCACCCGACACGACAGCAACACCCACGGCGTCTCCACCAGACACAACAGCTCCCTCCACGTCGTCTCCGGTTGACACCACCACGATGCCAACTACCACGACACCAGCTACCACGACGCACACTACCACGACACCAACTACCACGACGCACACTACCACGACACCTCCAGACGTCACCACACTCGCTCCATTGACCAACACATCCAATGTCTCCATCACGCCATCCCCCGTCGACGACTACACCGACAACAACCAAACCACACCGTCCACCACAACGCCATCTCCCACCGACAACACCATCACCATGCCACCCGACACGACAGCAACACCCACGGCGTCTCCACCAGACACAACAGCTCCCTCCACGTCGTCTCCGGTTGACACCACCACGATGCCAACTACCACGACACCAACTACCACGACGCACACTACCACGACGCACACTACCACGACGCACACTACCACGACACCTCCAGACGTCACCACACTCGCTCCATTGACCAACACATCCAATGTCTCCATCACGCCATCCCCCGTCGACGACTACACCGACAACAACCAAACCACACCGTCCACCACAACGCCATCTCCCACCGACAACACCATCACCATGCCACCCGACACGACAGAAACACCCACGGCGTCTCCACCAGACACAACAGCTCCCTCCACGTCGTCTCCGGCTGACACCACCACGACACCAACTACCACGACGCACACTACCACGACGCACACTACCACGACGCACACTACCACGACACCTCCAGACGTCACCACACTCGCTCCATTGACCAACACATCCAATGTCTCCATCACGCCATCCCCCGTCGACGACTACACCGACAACAACCAAACCACACCGTCCACCACAACGCCATCTCCCACCGACAACACCATCACCATGCCACCCGACACGACAGCAACACCCACGGCGTCTCCACCAGACACAACAGCTCCCTCCACGTCGTCTCCGGTTGACACCACCACGATGCCAACTACCACGACACCAACTACCACGACGCACACTACCACGACGCACACTACCACGACGCACACTACCACGACACCTCCAGACGTCACCACACTCGCTCCATTGACCAACACATCCAATGTCTCCATCACGCCATCCCCCGTCGACGACTACACCGACAACAACCAAACCACACCGTCCACCACAACGCCATCTCCCACCGACAACACCATCACCATGCCACCCGACACGACAGCAACACCCACGGCGTCTCCACCAGACACAACAGCTCCCTCCACGTCGTCTCCGGCTGACACCACCACGATGCCAACTACCACGACACCAGCTACCACGACGCACACTACCACCACACCAACTACCACGACGCACACTACCACGACACCTCCAGACGTCACCACACTCGCTCCATTGACCAACACATCCAATGTCTCCATCACGCCATCCCCCGTCGACGACTACACCGACAACAACCAAACCACACCGTCCACCACAACGCCATCTCCCACCGACAACACCATCACCATGCCACCCGACACGACAGCAACACCCACGGCGTCTCCACCAGACACAACAGCTCCCTCCACGTCGTCTCCGGTTGACACCACCACGATGCCAACTACCACGACACCAGCTACTACGACGCACACTACCACGACACCAACTACCACGACGCACACTACCACGACACCTCCAGACGTCACCACACTCGCTCCATTGACCAACACATCCAATGTCTCCATCACGCCATCCCCCGTCGACGACTACACCGACAACAACCAAACCACACCGTCCACCACAACGCCATCTCCCACCGACAACACCATCACCATGCCACCCGACACGACAGCAACACCCACGGCGTCTCCACCAGACACAACAGCTCCCTCCACGTCGTCTCCGGTTGACACCACCACGATGCCAACTACCACGACACCAACTACCACGACGCACACTACCACGACGCACACTACCACGACACCTCCAGACGTCACCACACTCGCTCCATTGACCAACACATCCAATGTCTCCATCACGCCATCCCCCGTCGACGACTACACCGACAACAACCAAACCACACCGTCCACCACAACGCCATCTCCCACCGACAACACCATCACCATGCCACCCGACACGACAGCAACACCCACGGCGTCTCCACCAGACACAACAGCTCCCTCCACGTCGTCTCCGGTTGACACCACCACGATGCCAACTACCACGACACCAGCTACTACGACGCACACTACCACGACACCAACTACCACGACGCACACTACCACGACACCTCCAGACGTCACCACACTCGCTCCATTGACCAACACATCCAATGTCTCCATCACGCCATCCCCCGTCGACGACTACACCGACAACAACCAAACCACACCGTCCACCACAACGCCATCTCCCACCGACAACACCATCACCATGCCACCCGACACGACAGCAACACCCACGGCGTCTCCACCAGACACAACAGCTCCCTCCACGTCGTCTCCGGTTGACACCACCACGATGCCAACTACCACGACACCAGCTACTACGACGCACACTACCACGACACCAACTACCACGACGCACACTACCACGACACCTCCAGACGTCACCACACTCGCTCCATTGACCAACACATCCAATGTCTCCATCACGCCATCCCCCGTCGACGACTACACCGACAACAACCAAACCACACCGTCCACCACAACGCCATCTCCCACCGACAACACCATCACCATGCCACCCGACACGACAGCAACACCCACGGCGTCTCCACCAGACACAACAGCTCCCTCCACGTCGTCTCCGGTTGACACCACCACGATGCCAACTACCACCACACCAACTACAACGACGCACACTACCACCACACCAACTACAACGACGCACACTACCACGACACCTCCAGACGTCACCACACTCGCTCCATTGACCAACACATCCAATGTCTCCATCACGCCATCCCCCGTCGACGACTACACCGACAACAACCAAACCACACCGTCCACCACAACGCCATCTCCCACCGACAACACCATCACCATGCCACCCGACACGACAGCAACACCCACGGCGTCTCCACCAGACACAACAGCTCCCTCCACGTCGTCTCCGGTTGACACCACCACGATGCCAACTACCACGACACCAGCTACTACGACGCACACTACCACGACACCAACTACCACGACGCACACTACCACGACACCTCCAGACGTCACCACACTCGCTCCATTGACCAACACATCCAATGTCTCCATCACGCCATCCCCCGTCGACGACTACACCGACAACAACCAAACCACACCGTCCACCACAACGCCATCTCCCACCGACAACACCATCACCATGCCACCCGACACGACAGCAACACCCACGGCGTCTCCACCAGACACAACAGCTCCCTCCACGTCGTCTCCGGTTGACACCACCACGATGCCAACTACCACGACACCAACTACCACGACGCACACTACCACCACACCAACTACAACGACGCACACTACCACGACACCTCCAGACGTCACCACACTCGCTCCATTGACCAACACATCCAATGTCTCCATCACGCCATCCCCCGTCGACGACTACACCGACAACAACCAAACCACACCGTCCACCACAACGCCATCTCCCACCGACAACACCATCACCATGCCACCCGACACGACAGCAACACCCACGGCGTCTCCACCAGACACAACAGCTCCCTCCACGTCGTCTCCGGTTGACACCACCACGATGCCAACTACCACGACACCAACTACCACGACGCACACTACCACCACACCAACTACAACGACGCACACTACCACGACACCTCCAGACGTCACCACACTCGCTCCATTGACCAACACATCCAATGTCTCCATCACGCCATCCCCCGTCGACGACTACACCGACAACAACCAAACCACACCGTCCACCACAACGCCATCTCCCACCGACAACACCATCACCATGCCACCCGACACGACAGCAACACCCACGGCGTCTCCACCAGACACAACAGCTCCCTCCACGTCGTCTCCGGTTGACACCACCACGATGCCAACTACCACCACACCAACTACAACGACGCACACTACCACCACACCAACTACAACGACGCACACTACCACGACACCTCCAGACGTCACCACACTCGCTCCATTGACCAACACATCCAATGTCTCCATCACGCCATCCCCCGTCGACGACTACACCGACAACAACCAAACCACACCGTCCACCACAACGCCATCTCCCACCGACAACACCATCACCATGCCACCCGACACGACAGCAACACCCACGGCGTCTCCACCAGACACAACAGCTCCCTCCACGTCGTCTCCGGCTGACACCACCACGATGCCAACTACCACGACGCACACTACCACGACGCACACTACCACGACACCTCCAGACGTCACCACACTCGCTCCATTGACCAACACATCCAATGTCTCCATCACGCCATCCCCCGTCGACGACTACACCGACAACAACCAAACCACACCGTCCACCACAACGCCATCTCCCACCGACAACACCATCACCATGCCACCCGACACGACAGCAACACCCACGGCGTCTCCACCAGACACAACAGCTCCCTCCACGTCGTCTCCGGTTGACACCACCACGATGCCAACTACCACGACACCAACTACCACGACGCACACTACCACGACGCACACTACCACGACGCACACTACCACGACACCTCCAGACGTCACCACACTCGCTCCATTGACCAACACATCCAATGTCTCCATCACGCCATCCCCCGTCGACGACTACACCGACAACAACCAAACCACACCGTCCACCACAACGCCATCTCCCACCGACAACACCATCACCATGCCACCCGACACGACAGCAACACCCACGGCGTCTCCACCAGACACAACAGCTCCCTCCACGTCGTCTCCGGTTGACACCACCACGATGCCAACTACCACGACACCAACTACCACGACACCAACTACCACCACACCAACTACAACGACGCACACTACCACGACACCTCCAGACGTCACCACACTCGCTCCATTGACCAACACATCCAATGTCTCCATCACGCCATCCCCCGTCGACGACTACACCGACAACAACCAAACCACACCGTCCACCACAACGCCATCTCCCACCGACAACACCATCACCATGCCACCCGACACGACAGCAACACCCACGGCGTCTCCACCAGACACAACAGCTCCCTCCACGTCGTCTCCGGCTGACACCACCACGATGCCAACTACCACGACGCACACTAGAACGACGCACACTACCACGACACCTCCAGACGTCACCACACTCGCTCCATTGACCAACACATCCAATGTCTCCATCACGCCATCCCCCGTCGACGACTACACCGACAACAACCAAACCACACCGTCCACCACAACGCCATCTCCCACCGACAACACCATCACCATGCCACCCGACACGACAGCAACACCCACGGCGTCTCCACCAGACACAACAGCTCCCTCCACGTCGTCTCCGGTTGACACCACCACGATGCCAACTACCACGACACCAACTACCACGACGCACACTACCACGACGCACACTACCACGACGCACACTACCACGACACCTCCAGACGTCACCACACTCGCTCCATTGACCAACACATCCAATGTCTCCATCACGCCATCCCCCGTCGACGACTACACCGACAACAACCAAACCACACCGTCCACCACAACGCCATCTCCCACCGACAACACCATCACCATGCCACCCGACACGACAGCAACACCCACGGCGTCTCCACCAGACACAACAGCTCCCTCCACGTCGTCTCCGGTTGACACCACCACGATGCCAACTACCACGACACCAACTACCACGACGCACACTACCACCACACCAACTACAACGACGCACACTACCACGACACCTCCAGACGTCACCACACTCGCTCCATTGACCAACACATCCAATGTCTCCATCACGCCATCCCCCGTCGACGACTACACCGACAACAACCAAACCACACCGTCCACCACAACGCCATCTCCCACCGACAACACCATCACCATGCCACCCGACACGACAGCAACACCCACGGCGTCTCCACCAGACACAACAGCTCCCTCCACGTCGTCTCCGGTTGACACCACCACGATGCCAACTACCACGACACCAGCTACCACGACGCACACTACCACCACACCAACTACAACGACGCACACTACCACGACACCTCCAGACGTCACCACACTCGCTCCATTGACCAACACATCCAATGTCTCCATCACGCCATCCCCCGTCGACGACTACACCGACAACAACCAAACCACACCGTCCACCACAACGCCATCTCCCACCGACAACACCATCACCATGCCACCCGACACGACAGCAACACCCACGGCGTCTCCACCAGACACAACAGCTCCCTCCACGTCGTCTCCGGCTGACACCACCACGATGCCAACTACCACGACACCAACTACCACGACGCACACTACCACCACACCAACAACCACGACGCACACTACCACGACACCTCCAGACGTCACCACACTCGCTCCATTGACCAACACATCCAATGTCTCCATCACGCCATCCCCCGTCGACGACTACACCGACAACAACCAAACCACACCGTCCACCACAACGCCATCTCCCACCGACAACACCATCACCATGCCACCCGACACGACAGCAACACCCACGGCGTCTCCACCAGACACAACAGCTCCCTCCACGTCGTCTCCGGCTGACACCACCACGATGCCAACTACCACGACACCAACTACCACGACGCACACTACCACCACACCTCCAGACGTCACCACACTCGCTCCATTGACCAACACATCCAATGTCTCCATCACGCCATCCCCCGTCGACGACTACACCGACAACAACCAAACCACACCGTCCACCACAACGCCATCTCCCACCGACAACACCATCACCATGCCACCCGACACGACAGCAACACCCACGGCGTCTCCACCAGACACAACAGCTCCCTCCACGTCGTCTCCGGTTGACACCACCACGATGCCAACTACCACGACACCAACTACCACGACGCACACTACCACGACGCACACTACCACGACGCACACTACCACGACACCTCCAGACGTCACACCACTCGCTCCATTGACCAACACATCCAATGTCTCCATCACGCCATCCCCCGTCGACGACTACACCGACAACAACCAAACCACACCGTCCACCACAACGCCATCTCCCACCGACAACACCATCACCATGCCACCCGACACGACAGAAACACCCACGGCGTCTCCACCAGACACAACAGCTCCCTCCACGTCGTCTCCGGCTGACACCACCACGATGCCAACTACCACGACACCAACTACAACGACGCACACTACCACGACACCTCCAGACGTCACCACACTCGCTCCATTGACCAACACATCCAATGTCTCCATCACGCCCACGGCGTCTCCACCAGACACAACAGCTCCCTCCACGTCGTCTCCGGTTGACACCACCACGACACCAGCTACCACGACACCAACTACCACCACACCAACTACAACGACGCACACTACCACGACACCTCCAGACGTCACCACACTCGCTCCATTGACCAACACATCCAATGTCTCCATCACGCCATCCCCCGTCGACGACTACACCGACAACAACCAAACCACACCGTCCACCACAACGCCATCTCCCACCGACAACACCATCACCATGCCACCCGACACGACAGCAACACCCACGGCGTCTCCACCAGACACAACAGCTCCCTCCACGTCGTCTCCGGTTGACACCACCACGATGCCAACTACCACGACACCAACTACCACGACGCACACTACCACGACACCTCCAGACGTCACCACACTCGCTCCATTGACCAACACATCCAATGTCTCCATCACGCCATCCCCCGTCGACGACTACACCGACAACAACCAAACCACACCGTCCACCACAACGCCATCTCCCACCGACAACACCATCACCATGCCACCCGACACGACAGCAACACCCACAGCGTCTCCACCAGACACAACAGCTCCCTCCACGTCGTCTCCGGCTGACACCACCACGACACCAACTACCACGACACCAGCTACCACGACGCACACTACCACCACACCAACTACCACGACGCACACTACCACGACACCTCCAGACGTCACCACACTCGCTCCATTGACCAACACATCCAATGTCTCCATCACGCCATCCCCCGTCGACGACTACACCGACAACAACCAAACCACACCGTCCACCACAACGCCATCTCCCACCGACAACACCATCACCATGCCACCCGACACGACAGCAACACCCACGGCGTCTCCACCAGACACAACAGCTCCCTCCACGTCGTCTCCGGTTGACACCACCACGATGCCAACTACCACGACACCAACTACCACGACGCACACTACCACGACACCTCCAGACGTCACCACACTCGCTCCATTGACCAACACATCCAATGTCTCCATCACGCCATCCCCCGTCGACGACTACACCGACAACAACCAAACCACACCGTCCACCACAACGCCATCTCCCACCGACAACACCATCACCATGCCACCCGACACGACAGCAACACCCACAGCGTCTCCACCAGACACAACAGCTCCCTCCACGTCGTCTCCGGCTGACACCACCACGACACCAACTACCACGACACCAGCTACCACGACGCACACTACCACCACACCAACTACCACGACGCACACTACCACGACACCTCCAGACGTCACCACACTCGCTCCATTGACCAACACATCCAATGTCTCCATCACGCCATCCCCCGTCGACGACTACACCGACAACAACCAAACCACACCGTCCACCACAACGCCATCTCCCACCGACAACACCATCACCATGCCACCCGACACGACAGCAACACCCACGGCGTCTCCACCAGACACAACAGCTCCCTCCACGTCGTCTCCGGCTGACACCACCACGATGCCAACTACCACGACACCAACTGCCACGACGCACACTACCACGACACCTCCAGACGTCACCACACTCGCTCCATTGACCAACACATCCAATGTCTCCATCACGCCATCCCCCGTCGACGACTACACCGACAACAACCAAACCACACCGTCCACCACAACGCCATCTCCCACCGACAACACCATCACCATGCCACCCGACACGACAGCAACACCCACGGCGTCTCCACCAGACACAACAGCTCCCTCCACGTCGTCTCCGGTTGACACCACCACGATGCCAACTACCACGACACCAGCTACCACGACGCACACTACCACCACACCAACTACCACGACGCACACTACCACGACACCTCCAGACGTCACCACACTCGCTCCATTGACCAACACATCCAATGTCTCCATCACGCCATCCCCCGTCGACGACTACACCGACAACAACCAAACCACACCGTCCACCACAACGCCATCTCCCACCGACAACACCATCACCATGCCACCCGACACGACAGAAACACCCACGGCGTCTCCACCAGACACAACAGCTCCCTCCACGTCGTCTCCGGTTGACACCACCACGATGCCAACTACCACGACACCAACTACCACGACGCACACTACCACGACACCTCCAGACGTCACCACACTCGCTCCATTGACCAACACATCCAATGTCTCCATCACGCCCACGGCGTCTCCACCAGACACAACAGCTCCCTCCACGTCGTCTCCGGTTGACACCACCACGACACCAGCTACCACGACACCAACTACCACCACACCAACTACAACGATGCACACTACCACGACACCTCCAGACGTCACCACACTCGCTCCATTGACCAACACATCCAATGTCTCCATCACGCCATCCCCCGTCGACGACTACACCGACAACAACCAAACCACACCGTCCACCACAACGCCATCTCCCACCGACAACACCATCACCATGCCACCCGACACGACAGCAACACCCACGGCGTCTCCACCAGACACAACAGCTCCCTCCACGTCGTCTCCGGTTGACACCACCACGATGCCAACTACCACGACACCAACTACCACGACACCAACTACCACCACACCAACTACCACGACGCACACTACCACGACACCTCCAGACGTCACCACACTTGCTCCATTGACCAACACATCCAATGTCTCCATCACGCCATCCCCCGTCGACGACTACACCGACAACAACCAAACCACACCGTCCACCACAACGCCATCTCCCACCGACAACACCATCACCATGCCACCCGACACGACAGCAACACCCACGGCGTCTCCACCAGACACAACAGCTCCCTCCACGTCGTCTCCGGTTGACACCACCACGATGCCAACTACCACGACACCAACTACCACGACGCACACTACCACCACACCAACTACAACGACGCACACTACCACGACACCTCCAGACGTCACCACACTCGCTCCATTGACCAACACATCCAATGTCTCCATCACGCCATCCCCCGTCGACGACTACACCGACAACAACCAAACCACACCGTCCACCACAACGCCATCTCCCACCGACAACACCATCACCATGCCACCCGACACGACAGCAACACCCACGGCGTCTCCACCAGACACAACAGCTCCCTCCACGTCGTCTCCGGTTGACACCACCACGATGCCAACTACCACCACACCAACTACCACGACGCACACTACCACAACACCTCCAGACGTCACCACACTCGCTCCATTGACCAACACATCCAATGTCTCCATCACGCCATCCCCCGTCGACGACTACACCGACAACAACCAAACCACACCGTCCACCACAACGCCATCTCCCACCGACAACACCATCACCATGCCACCCGACACGACAGCAACACCCACGGCGTCTCCACCAGACACAACAGCTCCCTCCACGTCGTCTCCGGTTGACACCACCACGATGCCAACTACCACGACACCAACTACCACGACGCACACTACCACCACACCAACTACCACGACGCACACTACCACGACACCTCCAGACGTCACCACACTCGCTCCATTGACCAACACATCCAATGTCTCCATCACGCCATCCCCCGTCGACGACTACACCGACAACAACCAAACCACACCGTCCACCACAACGCCATCTCCCACCGACAACACCATCACCATGCCACCCGACACGACAGCAACACCCACGGCGTCTCCACCAGACACAACAGCTCCCTCCACGTCGTCTCCGGTTGACACCACCACGATGCCAACTACCACGACACCAGCTACCACGACGCACACTACCACCACACCAACTACAACGACGCACACTACCACAACACCTCCAGACGTCACCACACTCGCTCCATTGACCAACACATCCAATGTCTCCATCACGCCATCCCCCGTCGACGACTACACCGACAACAACCAAACCACACCGTCCACCACAACGCCATCTCCCACCGACAACACCATCACCATGCCACCCGACACGACAGCAACACCCACGGCGTCTCCACCAGACACAACAGCTCCCTCCACGTCGTCTCCGGTTGACACCACCACGATGCCAACTACCACGACACCAGCTACCACGACGCACACTACCACCACACCAACTACAACGACGCACACTACCACGACACCTCCAGACGTCACCACACTCGCTCCATTGACCAACACATCCAATGTCTCCATCACGCCATCCCCCGTCGACGACTACACCGACAACAACCAAACCACACCGTCCACCACAACGCCATCTCCCACCGACAACACCATCACCATGCCACCCGACACGACAGCAACACCCACGGCGTCTCCACCAGACACAACAGCTCCCTCCACGTCGTCTCCGGTTGACACCACCACGATGCCAACTACCACGACACCAGCTACCACGACGCACACTACCACCACACCAACTACAACGACGCACACTACCACGACACCTCCAGACGTCACCACACTCGCTCCATTGACCAACACATCCAATGTCTCCATCACGCCATCCCCCGTCGACGACTACACCGACAACAACCAAACCACACCGTCCACCACAACGCCATCTCCCACCGACAACACCATCACCATGCCACCCGACACGACAGCAACACCCACGGCGTCTCCACCAGACACAACAGCTCCCTCCACGTCGTCTCCGGTTGACACCACCACGATGCCAACTACCACGACACCAGCTACCACGACGCACACTACCACCACACCAACTACAACGACGCACACTACCACGACACCTCCAGACGTCACCACACTCGCTCCATTGACCAACACATCCAATGTCTCCATCACGCCATCCCCCGTCGACGACTACACCGACAACAACCAAACCACACCGTCCACCACAACGCCATCTCCCACCGACAACACCATCACCATGCCACCCGACACGACAGCAACACCCACGGCGTCTCCACCAGACACAACAGCTCCCTCCACGTCGTCTCCGGTTGACACCACCACGATGCCAACTACCACGACACCAGCTACCACGACGCACACTACCACCACACCAACTACAACGACGCACACTACCACGACACCTCCAGACGTCACCACACTCGCTCCATTGACCAACACATCCAATGTCTCCATCACGCCATCCCCCGTCGACGACTACACCGACAACAACCAAACCACACCGTCCACCACAACGCCATCTCCCACCGACAACACCATCACCATGCCACCCGACACGACAGCAACACCCACGGCGTCTCCACCAGACACAACAGCTCCCTCCACGTCGTCTCCGGTTGACACCACCACGATGCCAACTACCACGACACCAGCTACCACGACGCACACTACCACCACACCAACTACAACGACGCACACTACCACGACACCTCCAGACGTCACCACACTCGCTCCATTGACCAACACATCCAATGTCTCCATCACGCCATCCCCCGTCGACGACTACACCGACAACAACCAAACCACACCGTCCACCACAACGCCATCTCCCACCGACAACACCATCACCATGCCACCCGACACGACAGCAACACCCACGGCGTCTCCACCAGACACAACAGCTCCCTCCACGTCGTCTCCGGTTGACACCACCACGATGCCAACTACCACGACACCAACTACCACGACGCACACTACCACCACACCAACTACAACGACGCACACTACCACGACACCTCCAGACGTCACCACACTCGCTCCATTGACCAACACATCCAATGTCTCCATCACGCCATCCCCCGTCGACGACTACACCGACAACAACCAAACCACACCGTCCACCACAACGCCATCTCCCACCGACAACACCATCACCATGCCACCCGACACGACAGCAACACCCACGGCGTCTCCACCAGACACAACAGCTCCCTCCACGTCGTCTCCGGTTGACACCACCACGATGCCAACTACCACGACACCAACTACCACGACGCACACTACCACGACGCACACTACCACGACGCACACTACCACGACACCTCCAGACGTCACCACACTCGCTCCATTGACCAACACATCCAATGTCTCCATCACGCCATCCCCCGTCGACGACTACACCGACAACAACCAAACCACACCGTCCACCACAACGCCATCTCCCACCGACAACACCATCACCATGCCACCCGACACGACAGCAACACCCACGGCGTCTCCACCAGACACAACAGCTCCCTCCACGTCGTCTCCGGTTGACACCACCACGATGCCAACTACCACGACACCAACTACCACGACGCACACTACCACCACACCAACTACAACGACGCACACTACCACGACACCTCCAGACGTCACCACACTCGCTCCATTGACCAACACATCCAATGTCTCCATCACGCCATCCCCCGTCGACGACTACACCGACAACAACCAAACCACACCGTCCACCACAACGCCATCTCCCACCGACAACACCATCACCATGCCACCCGACACGACAGCAACACCCACGGCGTCTCCACCAGACACAACAGCTCCCTCCACGTCGTCTCCGGCTGACACCACCACGATGCCAACTACCACGACACCAACTACCACGACACCAACTACCACCACACCAACTACAACGACGCACACTACCACGACACCTCCAGACGTCACCACACTCGCTCCATTGACCAACACATCCAATGTCTCCATCACGCCATCCCCCGTCGACGACTACACCGACAACAACCAAACCACACCGTCCACCACAACGCCATCTCCCACCGACAACACCATCACCATGCCACCCGACACGACAGCAACACCCACGGCGTCTCCACCAGACACAACAGCTCCCTCCACGTCGTCTCCGGCTGACACCACCACGATGCCAACTACCACGACACCAACTACCACGACACCAACTACCACCACACCAACTACAACGACGCACACTACCACGACACCTCCAGACGTCACCACACTCGCTCCATTGACCAACACATCCAATGTCTCCATCACGCCATCCCCCGTCGACGACTACACCGACAACAACCAAACCACACCGTCCACCACAACGCCATCTCCCACCGACAACACCATCACCATGCCACCCGACACGACAGCAACACCCACGGCGTCTCCACCAGACACAACAGCTCCCTCCACGTCGTCTCCGGTTGACACCACCACGATGCCAACTACCACGACACCAACTACCACGACGCACACTACCACCACACCAACTACAACGACGCACACTACCACGACACCTCCAGACGTCACCACACTCGCTCCATTGACCAACACATCCAATGTCTCCATCACGCCATCCCCCGTCGACGACTACACCGACAACAACCAAACCACACCGTCCACCACAACGCCATCTCCCACCGACAACACCATCACCATGCCACCCGACACGACAGCAACACCCACGGCGTCTCCACCAGACACAACAGCTCCCTCCACGTCGTCTCCGGCTGACACCACCACGATGCCAACTACCACGACACCAACTGCCACGACGCACACTACCACGACACCTCCAGACGTCACCACACTCGCTCCATTGACCAACACATCCAATGTCTCCATCACGCCATCCCCCGTCGACGACTACACCGACAACAACCAAACCACACCGTCCACCACAACGCCATCTCCCACCGACAACACCATCACCATGCCACCCGACACGACAGCAACACCCACGGCGTCTCCACCAGACACAACAGCTCCCTCCACGTCGTCTCCGGTTGACACCACCACGATGCCAACTACCACGACACCAGCTACCACGACGCACACTACCACCACACCAACTACAACGACGCACACTACCACGACACCTCCAGACGTCACCACACTCGCTCCATTGACCAACACATCCAATGTCTCCATCACGCCATCCCCCGTCGACGACTACACCGACAACAACCAAACCACACCGTCCACCACAACGCCATCTCCCACCGACAACACCATCACCATGCCACCCGACACGACAGCAACACCCACGGCGTCTCCACCAGACACAACAGCTCCCTCCACGTCGTCTCCGGCTGACACCACCACGATGCCAACTACCACGACACCAACTGCCACGACGCACACTACCACGACACCTCCAGACGTCACCACACTCGCTCCATTGACCAACACATCCAATGTCTCCATCACGCCATCCCCCGTCGACGACTACACCGACAACAACCAAACCACACCGTCCACCACAACGCCATCTCCCACCGACAACACCATCACCATGCCACCCGACACGACAGCAACACCCACGGCGTCTCCACCAGACACAACAGCTCCCTCCACGTCGTCTCCGGCTGACACCACCACGATGCCAACTACCACGACACCAACTACCACGACACCAACTACCACCACACCAACTACAACGACGCACACTACCACGACACCTCCAGACGTCACCACACTCGCTCCATTGACCAACACATCCAATGTCTCCATCACGCCATCCCCCGTCGACGACTACACCGACAACAACCAAACCACACCGTCCACCACAACGCCATCTCCCACCGACAACACCATCACCATGCCACCCGACACGACAGCAACACCCACGGCGTCTCCACCAGACACAACAGCTCCCTCCACGTCGTCTCCGGTTGACACCACCACGATGCCAACTACCACGACACCAACTACCACGACGCACACTACCACCACACCAACTACAACGACGCACACTACCACGACACCTCCAGACGTCACCACACTCGCTCCATTGACCAACACATCCAATGTCTCCATCACGCCATCCCCCGTCGACGACTACACCGACAACAACCAAACCACACCGTCCACCACAACGCCATCTCCCACCGACAACACCATCACCATGCCACCCGACACGACAGCAACACCCACGGCGTCTCCACCAGACACAACAGCTCCCTCCACGTCGTCTCCGGTTGACACCACCACGATGCCAACTACCACGACACCAACTACCACGACGCACACTACCACGACACCTCCAGACGTCACCACACTCGCTCCATTGACCAACACATCCAATGTCTCCATCACGCCATCCCCCGTCGACGACTACACCGACAACAACCAAACCACACCGTCCACCACAACGCCATCTCCCACCGACAACACCATCACCATGCCACCCGACACGACAGCAACACCCACGGCGTCTCCACCAGACACAACAGCTCCCTCCACGTCGTCTCCGGTTGACACCACCACGATGCCAACTACCACGACACCAACTACCACGACGCACACTACCACCACACCAACTACCACGACGCACACTACCACGACACCTCCAGACGTCACCACACTCGCTCCATTGACCAACACATCCAATGTCTCCATCACGCCATCCCCCGTCGACGACTACACCGACAACAACCAAACCACACCGTCCACCACAACGCCATCTCCCACCGACAACACCATCACCATGCCACCCGACACGACAGCAACACCCACGGCGTCTCCACCAGACACAACAGCTCCCTCCACGTCGTCTCCGGTTGACACCACCACGATGCCAACTACCACGACACCAACTACCACGACGCACACTACCACCACACCAACTACAACGACGCACACTACCACGACACCTCCAGACGTCACCACACTCGCTCCATTGACCAACACATCCAATGTCTCCATCACGCCATCCCCCGTCGACGACTACACCGACAACAACCAAACCACACCGTCCACCACAACGCCATCTCCCACCGACAACACCATCACCATGCCACCCGACACGACAGCAACACCCACGGCGTCTCCACCAGACACAACAGCTCCCTCCACGTCGTCTCCGGCTGACACCACCACGATGCCAACTACCACGACACCAACTGCCACGACGCACACTACCACGACACCTCCAGACGTCACCACACTCGCTCCATTGACCAACACATCCAATGTCTCCATCACGCCATCCCCCGTCGACGACTACACCGACAACAACCAAACCACACCGTCCACCACAACGCCATCTCCCACCGACAACACCATCACCATGCCACCCGACACGACAGCAACACCCACGGCGTCTCCACCAGACACAACAGCTCCCTCCACGTCGTCTCCGGTTGACACCACCACGATGCCAACTACCACGACACCAACTACCACGACACCAACTACCACCACACCAACTACAACGACGCACACTACCACGACACCTCCAGACGTCACCACACTCGCTCCATTGACCAACACATCCAATGTCTCCATCACGCCATCCCCCGTCGACGACTACACCGACAACAACCAAACCACACCGTCCACCACAACGCCATCTCCCACCGACAACACCATCACCATGCCACCCGACACGACAGCAACACCCACGGCGTCTCCACCAGACACAACAGCTCCCTCCACGTCGTCTCCGGTTGACACCACCACGATGCCAACTACCACGACACCAACTACCACGACACCAACTACCACCACACCAACTACCACGACGCACACTACCACGACACCTCCAGACGTCACCACACTTGCTCCATTGACCAACACATCCAATGTCTCCATCACGCCATCCCCCGTCGACGACTACACCGACAACAACCAAACCACACCGTCCACCACAACGCCATCTCCCACCGACAACACCATCACCATGCCACCCGACACGACAGCAACACCCACGGCGTCTCCACCAGACACAACAGCTCCCTCCACGTCGTCTCCGGTTGACACCACCACGATGCCAACTACCACGACACCAGCTACCACGACGCACACTACCACCACACCAACTACAACGACGCACACTACCACGACACCTCCAGACGTCACCACACTCGCTCCATTGACCAACACATCCAATGTCTCCATCACGCCATCCCCCGTCGACGACTACACCGACAACAACCAAAACACACCGTCCACCACAACGCCATCTCCCACCGACAACACCATCACCATGCCACCCGACACGACAGCAACACCCACGGCGTCTCCACCAGACACAACAGCTCCCTCCACGTCGTCTCCGGTTGACACCACCACGATGCCAACTACCACGACACCAGCTACCACGACGCACACTACCACCACACCAACTACAACGACGCACACTACCACGACACCTCCAGACGTCACCACACTCGCTCCATTGACCAACACATCCAATGTCTCCATCACGCCATCCCCCGTCGACGACTACACCGACAACAACCAAACCACACCGTCCACCACAACGCCATCTCCCACCGACAACACCATCACCATGCCACCCGACACGACAGCAACACCCACGGCGTCTCCACCAGACACAACAGCTCCCTCCACGTCGTCTCCAGTTGACACCACCACGATGCCAACTACCACGACACCAGCTACTACGACGCACACTACCACCACACCAACTACCACGACGCACACTACCACGACACCTCCAGACGTCACCACACTCGCTCCATTGACCAACACATCCAATGTCTCCATCACGCCATCCCCCGTCGACGACTACACCGACAACAACCAAACCACACCGTCCACCACAACGCCATCTCCCACCGACAACACCATCACCATGCCACCCGACACGACAGCAACACCCACGGCGTCTCCACCAGACACAACAGCTCCCTCCACGTCGTCTCCGGTTGACACCACCACGATGCCAACTACCACGACACCAACTACCACGACACCAACTACCACGACACCAACTACCACGACACCAACTACCACGACGCACACTACCACGACACCTCCAGACGTCACCACACTCGCTCCATTGACCAACACATCCAATGTCTCCATCACGCCATCCCCCGTCGACGACTACACCGACAACAACCAAACCACACCGTCCACCACAACGCCATCTCCCACCGACAACACCATCACCATGCCACCCGACACGACAGCAACACCCACGGCGTCTCCACCAGACACAACAGCTCCCTCCACGTCGTCTCCGGTTGACACCACCACGATGCCAACTACCACGACACCAGCTACCACGACGCACACTACCACCACACCAACTACAACGACGCACACTACCACGACACCTCCAGACGTCACCACACTCGCTCCATTGACCAACACATCCAATGTCTCCATCACGCCATCCCCCGTCGACGACTACACCGACAACAACCAAACCACACCGTCCACCACAACGCCATCTCCCACCGACAACACCATCACCATGCCACCCGACACGACAGCAACACCCACGGCGTCTCCACCAGACACAACAGCTCCCTCCACGTCGTCTCCAGTTGACACCACCACGATGCCAACTACCACGACACCAGCTACTACGACGCACACTACCACCACACCAACTACAACGACGCACACTACCACGACACCTCCAGACGTCACCACACTCGCTCCATTGACCAACACATCCAATGTCTCCATCACGCCATCCCCCGTCGACGACTACACCGACAACAACCAAACCACACCGTCCACCACAACGCCATCTCCCACCGACAACACCATCACCATGCCACCCGACACGACAGCAACACCCACGGCGTCTCCACCAGACACAACAGCTCCCTCCACGTCGTCTCCGGTTGACACCACCACGATGCCAACTACCACGACACCAACTACCACGACACCAACTACCACGACACCAACTACCACGACACCAACTACCACGACACCAACTACCACGACGCACACTACCACGACACCTCCAGACGTCACCACACTCGCTCCATTGACCAACACATCCAATGTCTCCATCACGCCATCCCCCGTCGACGACTACACCGACAACAACCAAACCACACCGTCCACCACAACGCCATCTCCCACCGACAACACCATCACCATGCCACCCGACACGACAGCAACACCCACGGCGTCTCCACCAGACACAACAGCTCCCTCCACGTCGTCTCCGGTTGACACCACCACGATGCCAACTACCACGACACCAGCTACCACGACGCACACTACCACCACACCAACTACTACGACGCACACTACCACGACACCTCCAGACGTCACACCACTCGCTCCATTGACCAACACATCCAATGTCTCCATCACGCCATCCCCCGTCGACGACTACACCGACAACAACCAAACCACACCGTCCACCACAACGCCATCTCCCACCGACAACACCATCACCATGCCACCCGACACGACAGCAACACCCACGGCGTCTCCACCAGACACAACAGCTCCCTCCACGTCGTCTCCGGTTGACACCACCACGATGCCAACTACCACGACACCAACTACCACGACACCAACTACCACGACACCAACTACCACGACGCACACTACCACGACACCTCCAGACGTCACCACACTCGCTCCATTGACCAACACATCCAATGTCTCCATCACGCCATCCCCCGTCGACGACTACACCGACAACAACCAAACCACACCGTCCACCACAACGCCATCTCCCACCGACAACACCATCACCATGCCACTCGACACGACAGCAAAACCCACGGCGTCTCCACCAGACACAACAGCTCCCTCCACGTCGTCTCCGGCTGACACCACCACGACACCAACTACCACGACACCAACTACCACGACGCACACTACCACGACACCTCCAGACGTCACCACACTCGCTCCATTGACCAACACATCCAATGTCTCCATCACGCCATCCCCCGTCGACGACTACACCGACAACAACCAAACCACACCGTCCACCACAACGCCATCTCCCACCGACAACACCATCACCATGCCACTCGACACGACATTTGTTTTTCGAAATGAGTCTGAATTACCTCCATGCAATGTTTCTGCATGGGCTTTAGATGGCGGATCAAGAATCAGTGGAACATGGGTTCAAGTGTGCAAGGAGTCGTCATACTTCATTCCTATTTCGCGTGGTCTTGGATGTTTTGGTGTTGGTTTATTTCCACTTGGTACGGAATGTCCTCGCCGAGGTGACTCAGCTGCAAGCAATTGCTCTGGAATTTATTGTGTGGCATCGGAAGATGGTCGATGTCAGCAAGTGAAAGCGAACACTTGGGGATGTGTGTTTCCCAGCTTGGGATGTATTTCTCCAAGTCGTCAAACTCCAATCTAATTGGTTCAAATATTTGAGTGAGCTATTTCGCACGAAATTATTATTGTATACTAGTAGTAAATGACAATGCATCTTTTATTGTCATTTTCAACCAAATTTGTGGTTTTGACCAAAAAGCGAATTCATTTTCAAATCGATTTCATCATACTGTAGTGGTGTGTGTCAGTGTGTGTTTTGCGTGAGTTAGGTGGCTGATCGATTCTGATTGGCTGACTAATTTTAAATTTTGATTTTAGCCAATCAGAGAAGCCCGTTCGATTTGGAATCGATTCGAAACCTCGGTCGATTCAAACCGTTCCTCACAATTTTGTATCAAAAGCACAATACTTTAATCTAATTAAAATTGAGTTATACAGTACAGTACTAAAGAGTTTATGAACAATTCTGGTTGCTGATAGAAATATAGGGACATTTGATTCCCCCTTCAGAGATCCACAAACTTGCTGAAATTTAGGGACCCTGCAACGATTTTTCAGAGGTTCTTCAAAATCGTATAATTTATGAGAGTATTTTTGTGGATAATTCGTGGAATGACTTTGCGAAATCTGTCTACGGTATTCTTGACCAATAACGGTTTGGGCCAACCAAATCAAAGTTGTGTTGTCCCAACCAGCAGCAAGATGGATGTCTTTCGGAGTCTCCAACGCGGTGCTTCCTTCGACACGAAGAGATTCGAAAAGGAAATCAGTCTCTTTAAAGGTATGTTGTGCAGTACACAGAAACACGAAGGGCGTGACCGACCAAATAATTAGGGAAACATAACAAGTCTGGAACAGGTTTAGTCAACCACAACATCGGTGAAGTGGATTTCTTTGGGTTTGACAAGTAAACCAAAGCACAGCTACTAGCTTGAATCACAAACAGCGTTCTAGAAAGGCCAGCGAAGTGAAGAAAATTCCACCAATACGTCCTCGGACGGCCAGTGTTGATGTGCCGTCTTGGGCAGGTGCTGGTGATGAGAAACGAACCCACAAGGAGGGCAGCAAGCAAAGACGAAAGCGAAAATTGAGCGAAGATGCAATTGCCGAAGCTGCCACGTTTGAAGAAGATAGAATGGCTGCTTCGCAGCTTCTCGTCCCGTCGAAGTCGTTCGCGAAAGAAAAGAAGAAGAAAAAGAAGTCGAAAGCTCAGACAAACTCAATTGGTAAGTGTTTGGTGCACGAATGTCGCTGATAACTTTAGATTCCCCTGAAGAGGACAATGCTGTCGATGCTGAGGAAGAATATGAAGAAGATATGACACTGTTCAGAAAAACGTCTTCAGATGTTGCAAATGCTGAAAGCACCGAGGTTAAACAATCGCACTCGTAAGACATAATGATTGCATTCCAGTCATTGCGTTTTAGTGACGATATGAAGGCACTACGACGGCGCTTAAGGATTTCAGTTCAAGGAACTGTTGTACCAGATCCAATCCTTGAATTTTCAGACATGAAGACATCAGCCACTGCTCTCAAGTCCGTCATGTTGAGAAATATTGAAGAGTCTCAGTACAAAAATCCTACCCCAATTCAAATGCAGTCAATTCCTGTTATCTTGAAGCGTCGAGATGTTCTGGGGATTGCCTCTACAGGCTCAGGAAAGACTGCCGCTTTTGCTATTCCTATGCTGTTGAATTTAGAAGCACCTAAACAAGAGGTTTTGATGAATTTTAGTTTTAATTTAATTTGCCGATGTAGGGGATTCGCTCGATTGTCGTCGTACCTACTCGCGAATTGGCCGTACAGACTAATGCTGAGTTTCAAAGACTAGCCTCGGGGCGTAAATTTCATGTTGTTCTTTTGTCCAAGGCAACTGCTGCAACAATCGCATCTCATGCCAAGTAATGTCGAATGAGTTTGATCGATGTTATATTCGTATTGCGCTATAGGACTTGCACTGTGAATTTGGACATTGTGATCGCTACTCCCTTGCGTCTCGTTCACCTTATTACCAATTATGACGTGAAACTGGACAAGTATGATTTCCGTGAGTCTTCGCTTCGTTCACTCTTGATATAGAGTCGAGATGATTTGCTTGGATGAAGCTGATCGGCTATTTGACATGGGTTTCGTTGAACAAGTTGATGACATCTTTGCTGCTTGTTCAAACCCATCTCTTCAACGAATGATGTTTAGCGCCACCATGCTGCAGGTTTCTGTTTTCAATATCTACATTTTCTGACGTCGCTTGTAGGGCGTTGAAGAAATGGCTCAATCTGTGCTGAAGGACCCTATTAAAGTATCAATCGGAGTTAAAAATGCTGGTAATATTTGGTAGAGGTTGGCATGAGTTATATTAATTGAATGCAGGTGCATCAACCATTAATCAGAAACTTATGTTTGTTGGTAAGGAAGAAGGGAAATTGGTTGCCATGAAGCAATTAATTCAAGAGGTATGACGAGCAAATTGATAGATTTTCATGCCTTTCATTACAGGGTTTAAAACTCCCAGTTCTCTTGTTTGTTCAAAATAAAGACCGTGCAAAAGAGCTATACAATGAGTTGGTGTACGATGAGATTAATGTTGGCGTCATTCATGCGGACAGAACAAAGGAGCAAGTAAGTTTTCTACAAAAGTCTAATAACGTCTGAAACTTACCGTTAGCGAGACAAAGTGATCAAAGACTTCCGTACAGGCTCAGTGTGGGTCTTAATCTGTACAGACTTGATGAGTCGTGGTATTGATTTCAAAGGCGTAAACATGGTTATCAACTACGATTTTCCTCAGGTGTGGACATCATAAATTATTTTGTTCAAATGTTTTCTAGAGTGCTGTGAGCTATATTCATCGAATCGGTCGTACCGGCCGTAATGGTCGACAAGGCGAAGCAGTCACATTCTTCACTGAAAACGATATGGTAGTCTATCTCATCATGTTTCGTGTATATAACACAACATGCAGGTTCACCTTCGTACAATTGCCAATGTGATGAAGCTATCAGGATGCGAAGTGCCCGAGTGGATGCTCAATCTCAAGAAAGCCAGGTGAGAAATGACAATTGGATTGAACTCTGACATGACTGCTTTTCAGCATTCGCCAGCGAAAGAAATTATTGAAGGCACCACCTCAGCGTCGTCACATTGAGACTGTGTCGGGTTACGACTTGCAAAAGGCAAATAAAAGAAGGTACATGATATTTTAGACGGTGTTTATAATTTTCATCAGACTTATGAAGAAGAAAAAGGATGACGAAGGGAACATAGACGATGATGCATGAGATCCTGGATATTTGTGAAGCAGGAGATATGCATAACTTTGCTTCATAAAATGATTTTATTTCGAGATCATTTCAGTCGATATGGGTGTTTTGATTGTCTGAAATGTGTGTATCTATCTTTTCCCACAACGTTCACTCTGTCAAGTGACCCCTTCGACACAAACAGTTACATTTAGTATTTTTAGTTCGAGTAGTGTCTTCACTAGAGCTTTGAGCCCCCCGGCAGTACAATGGTGGTCGACTACTTGGATTGCTCGAAGCCGGAGACGAATTGCTCAACCTCTTGTAATGCAATTGCATTCAACGCAACTGGTGTCAATGTGTCAACGTCCATGGATTGGATTCACGTCTGCAAGATTCAAAGGCCAACAATATGGCGATGTTGCGGCAAAGCACACATGGAATTTGTCCTTCCTCTAACTCTCTGGCCAATCTTCCTGGCACTTGCACTTGCGTTCTCGTGGCGCACAAATGTTTTGCGAGAGATCCGGACAAGTGTTGATGATCTCCACGATATTCCTACTCAGGGTATGCGCATTTATCTATTCAACTTTTTTAACTAGAATTGTAGCATTGGGAGTTGTTGTTGCAAGACAAAAGAAGCAATTGCTTGGACGGCAGATAAGTGATCCCAGACGCACCCTAATCCTTCTGTCCATGGTGATTGAGCTGGGAAACTTCAGCTACCTCCCACTTGAGTTCATCTTTTTTAAAGATGCCACTATATTCGCACAGATGTCTGGTTACTATGGTATCATTCAAATGTGCAAATTCACTTTCTTCACCGCGATTTTACTCTCCGACTTGACTTTCTGTGGGAGAGCTAAGAGTTGTATGAAAAAGCTCCTTCTACCTCTGCTCTACGACACATTCTTCACGACGTATGTCTACGCTATATTGGACATTGGTGGCTGTGCCAATGGAATGGAGTCTGTGGCGCTCCTAAATTGCTCCAACGAGTCCAACTACTGGCCCGTCTTTGGTCTTGCAACTATCGTATTCACTGCAATTTTTTGGCGTAAGTTGTATCCTGCCTGATATCTGACCGCACGTAATGTAAAGGGACACTGTTGTACAAGGAACACACTCGCGACCAGATTTACACTGTGCAGTTCCGCTTTCAAACCTCCTACTACTCGATAATGACATTTTGTCGGACAGGTTAGGTCTTTCATGTTTAGATCGTCTCACACCGAAAATATACGTAGCTTGCTGCCTCATGTTTATTACAGTTCAGCGACTCCATCTCATGTTCAACGACGTGAACGTTTTGCTCATATTCAGTGTGGTCAATCTGGTCACCTTCTCGTCGCTGCTTTGGTACAACTACTCCCATCAACCTGTACCATTCAAACATCATTTTCACTAACACGAGAAAAGTGTCTAGGTGTAGGCATGCTTCCAAACAACCTTCGAAGTCTATCGTTTGCAACTGCGTGCTATTTTTCGTTTAATTTGTTTCTTATGTGCTTGATCCAATGCATGTCGCCACAAGGATTCAAATTAACAGCAATGCTCAACTACATTTTTGCGGGCATTTACCCTATTTTCGCTGCAGGCGTGTGGTGTTTGAATGCGCGTCGCGCCCGTCAATTTGAAATTCCAAACCTTCCAATTAAAGAGTCGTTGCAGTATCCTAATGACCGAGTGCGTGCTGTGAGTGCTGCCGCACTTTGTCTTGAAGATCAGTCCAAATGGACCCAAGAGTACAAATTCGATCTCGTCAAGACGCTTGCATCAAACTTAAACTGCTCTATTCAGGCGGAGGATGGAATGGTTGCTGCATATACCACCCGCTGTATCTGGATGCTGTGGATACAAAATTTCGAAACGGAAGGTTTAGCAACTGAACCCACTGAAGGAGACTACCTTCCCTTTGGGCTTTTTCCAACATCGTCGATTAAAGCAACAACGAGCCACAACCGCAACAGTTTTATTTCGTCTACAATTGCAGAGACTCTGCAATCCTTCGCGGTAGGGAAAAATGGCCCGCCTCTGTCAGCTCTCGTTGACATATCCATGGAATGCAAATCGCACCTTACCAAGTCATATGCTGTATTGGAAGCAGATGCAAAGTTTGCTTGTGAGCAAGCCATTTTGTCCATGATGGCTGTTCTGAAGTCACCATATCCAAAAGCTCGTCAAGTAGCTGCTCGTACTTTGCATCACATGTATACCAATGCTGTTTTACAGTTTACACCAAGCTCAATGGTTTTTGTCCTTTGCACTTTGTGTGGCAGTCGTGAAGGTTTTGTTGCCAAAAGTGCCGCAAAGGCATTTGTCGATATTTACAAGTCTCAAATTCATCGGCTCGATGATTGTGTCCCATCGGACGTGGCTGATGAATTCAATCTGATGCATCTTTCACAATTTGCCCGACATTACACCGACGATTCCTCTGAGGTGAACGGTCTTCTTGCAATAATCGCTGAGGCTGTTGAATGGGTCACGTCTGTCATCAGCAAATGCAACCCTGCATTGTTTTTTAGCGACATATTTGTGGCCAACTTGTGGGCAATACAATATGTTCCAAGGATTCATTTGAAAACAGTGTTCCTCGTCGATACTGTCTTGCTTAAAGTCCACATATGCTGTGAAAATTTTGTCTCTCAGCTCCATCGCCGCAGACCATCAAAGGGTAGCACCAAGTCAATTTTATCAAAACGAACAAATACTATAACAAGCGCTGAGTCGACCCGTGGCAGGTCAGAAATGATGTCACATGTGAGTTCAAAAAACTCTACCGTGTCACGAACGCGGGCTACGTTTTCTCTGGAACGAACTGCGGATTTTCTCATGGAAACACACTCTGCAAATTTGATTCGCCCATTGCAATATCATGTCATGCGGAAACGCCGTGACGTTCGCATTGCAATTGAACAGCATGTGGCTATCATCATCCAAGAGGGTTTTGCGAAAAAGAAGGCTGTCGTCGAGTTCTCCGAGAGCGGAAAACGAGCACTCCACAGCTTGGCATGCTTGCTCAGCAAGTATGAGTCATTCCACCAATGGATTGATACGCTTCTCGACAGAGAAGCCCTGGATTACATGAAGCAGCTTCTAAAATTCGTCCGGGAGGATTCTCGAGATGCATTCGGCAATTCACTGAATGCCGGTTTATCAAAGTATGATTCCATGCATTCAAGCATTCGGCGGTCCATGTGCGAGAGTGCACTTTTGCATCCAAGTCGAGTTAGAGTCCCTCCTCATGAAACGTAATACACTTTGATTGCGACTTCCTTGTTACATATAAATTGAATTATACTTTCAGCGACCCCTCCTTCTTATCTAGACTGGTTCGACGGTCGCTTCGTCCGGTGCGGTCAACAGTTCTTTCAGATGGAATTGTCATTGAGCTTCCGCTTGTAATGAGGCGAGTGCTTCCAGACTGAGCTGAGCTTTCGGTGATTTCACGGACAGCAGCGATCGATGTATTTTGATAGGATTCGTATGGGTCAGTTCTCGAATACAAAAAGGGTTCCAATACATATCTATCATGGAGCTTTATCGACTTGTGCTAATAGATGTTCATACCTTAGGACGAATCCAGCAGTGTTGCTCCAAGCTTCACCAACGGCAAATGAAGCTTCATCGCCGAGCCAGTACATGATGACTTCAACGCAGGTTGTTGTGTAGGCAGCAAAGTGGTGGGGGCGGACTTTGGGGAAAGTTCGATGTCGGTGACCCAAGAAACGACAGCGATTCTTTAACTCCTCCAATTCAGTGGCGTTATCAGCACGCATGCTCAAGATAAACATGAGAGCCTTGATGAGCACTTCGCCACGTTGCTTGACATTAGTAAATACTTGGGCGAAGGTTCTATCGCGTTCAAGGAGGCGATAGAAGAATTCGTCGTAGAAGAGGACAATCCCTGGCTTGCCGTATTGCCGCATCTTGTCAGTCGCAGCGTTTTGGATGAGCTCCCACGACTTGGCACACAAGGCAAGTCTAGCTCGGGACAAAATCGGGATCAATGGGAACTGGGGCGGCATGTAATGCTGCACTTCAGAGCCATTGGCCAACCCAAATGAAAACTGAGCCATGTCGTCGAGGACAAAGTGAACATTTTCCTTGGCGACTAGAGTGATGAGCGCGTTCTTCTTGCGTCCAACGGCAGCGTTGCCCATTCCTTGATCTTGATCTGTTAAGTGACTGTTCACCTGTGAAGGGTCGTTAATGGTTTCACGAACGTCCACCAATTACATTGGGATATTTTTACGTGAAGAGCAGTCGAAGAGGTGTCGACTGGCACCGAAGTCGTCGTCCATCTGTACTCGTAATCAATTTGAATTTGGCGGTATGCAATCCTGCAAAGTGCAATCTCGTTATCTGTATCCGAATAAACACCGGATAAAAATGGGATCTTTCATGACATTGACCACGATGAGGGAGCCAAGAGTCAACTTGGTCCTGGCATTGACAATCGCTGTTGTGCATGGCCTACTTACACCGCACTTGGAAAATGTGATTTGGTCTTTTCCTCCAACAAACTTGTTTTGCCCATATGACGCTGTGAATGTTTCGGTAATGTGGTCGTTTATTGGACCTATCCAGCCATCACCTGGGCATGTGCGATTGATGCTTGTGAACGTGGACGACAGCAGAAACATCATTGTTGACTCTGATGTTGTATTGGAGCCAACATTAATCGATGAGATACAGCACGGCAGCGATCTTCCAGCCTCTCAACACATTATGTGTGAATTTGACACTACTTTTTGTGTCCCAAAGGTGATCTCCATGATTGTTCCAAACCGCCCTGATGGAGTTTTGATGGCCGGTGATGTTCTCGAGATTGAATTTGACGTTCATACAAACCAGCCACCTGTCACCACAAAAAGCGACTTAGAAGCTATATTGGAATTTCCTGACGCCCTTGGTGATCAAATTGTTGGCTCATGGAAATCGCCATTGTTGTTGGTCCTGCATATCATTTCTATTCAAAATGAGCTGTGGATACGCAATATTACTCGTACACCAGTTGTAAGGAGAGCCCCTGATAGATGGAAAACCTGGCATTTTAAGAGCACCGAGATCATGTATCGCATTGCCTCAGCTGGACATTTCGCCTGGAGAATATCCCATGATGGGATGCCTCATCAAACAGATTATGACTCTCCAACCATTGAAGTTCGCAGCGGTTGCCCACTTGCAAAAATCGTTTTATCAGCTCAAGCAGTGGATGACAAGGAATTCTCTAAGCCAACTTTACAAGTGAAGGGAATCGTTGCTCTAGATAGTGTTCATTTTTTGCAAATTCCCCATTCATCCGTAGTCACTGGCGGTGAAGGCTCTTGGTCAATGCTCTGGTGGATGTACGTTACTCAGGACGCGACAGGTCGCTATAGAACGCTGTTCTACAAGGGGACAGGCTCGGATCAGCATCGGACACCATCTGCATGGTTTGAGCCGCAGAGCCGCAAGTTGATCCTACGTGTAAGTACAGAATTAGACATGGATGTCGGTATGACAAGCATTGGCCAAGTCCCTCTCCACGAATGGACTCTTTTTGGTGTTGCTTTTAAAAATCACAGCAAGCCAATTAACAACAAGTCCTTCACGTACACATTGTACATCAATGGTCGAGTGGACACGGACATGCATGTGCACCATTCAGAGGTTATCCCAAACAGCGGCAATTTGTACTTCGGAGGAAACCCCTGGATGGATGGAATACAAGGTTTTATGGCTAACTTTCGACTTTTCAGCACTGTCTTGACAACGGATGAAGTCCTTCGTGTTTATCTTCAAGAGCTTGGCAGCATGCAATCACGTCTAACGATTCCCGGTCAAATAGCTTCGCTATCAAGTACGACTGCAAAAGTAAAGTCTCCCCGGCAATTTCCCCTCGAGTTACTCGACCACCGATCAACGAAAAATGTTGACACCAAGGCTCTTATTGAAAATGGTTTTGCTTGTCTCGAAGGCACTTACCCTTTCGCGGCTAACTCAACCAAGGCAGTAATGTACTTTGGAGATGCACTCCGACATGGAGATTTTTCTGCGGCTAAAATACTTGGGCTTATATATTCTACTCACGATGATGCACAAGGTAATCAATTTGCTCTTACGAAGTAGACCACGGCTGTGTAGATGCAGCCGTCGCTTTGTTTCATTTGGCAGCGTCTCATGGCGACTTATCAGCAATGATGATACTCGCTCGCAGATATACCCTTGGCGATGGAGTGCAAGCCGACAAAGAGACCGCAGTATTTTACTATTATCAATCTGCTGTAGACTCAGCACGAGCTTATCACATTCGAGGGGAACAGCCATTGTACAATAAAGCCGACTTGGTTTAGCCTCATAGTCTTGAATAGGCACGAGATGAATTCTCTCTTTCATGCTGATGAAATTAATGTGGCTGAAGGTGAAGAAGGTGAAAATGACAAGTGGATTCAATTTCAAAAACTCCGTGCCGATCAAGACGGTGAAGTCGATGCAATGGTAGCGATGGGAGATTTATATTACTGGGGTGCTCGTGGTTGCCCACGCGACCATGCTCGGGCTTTTCAATACTTTGAGAGGGCAGCTAAGTTGGACAGTCCCGTAGCTATGGTAAGAATTATGCAGAAATTAGATTAATTTAATGATGTATAGTCTGCTGCAGCTGGCATGCTGCTGAAAGGAGAAGGTGTGGCCCAAGACAATGAGACTGCAATACAGTGGTACGAGCGAGCCGCAAAGCATAACAATGTTCGTGCACTCAATGGGCTTGGTTATATCCACTTTTATGGCACCGCGAATTGCACTCAAAATCAAACCAAGGGGTTAGAGTACTTTGAGCGGGCGGCTGCACAGCGTACCGATGGTGACAGCATATTCAACGCTGGATACTGTCATTACCTCGGTCTTGGAACAGATCAAAACGTATCCAAAGCTTTGGTGTACTTCGAAGATGCAGCAAAGTCATTTGGCCACTTTGACTCCATTTTCGAGCTTGGAAAGGCCGCCATGAATATCGACGGGCTGCATGAAAGACGAATTGACGATGCCTTGGTCTATCTTGGAGTCGCCAGTTCTGCTGGAGATTGGGGCAAGGTCGCGCGGCAAGGCTTTGATGCGTATTTGAAGAAGCAATATGACCGAGCCATATGGAAGTACCATGAAGCGAGGGAGTACGGTTATGAAGTTGCAGCTGGCAATTTGGCCTACTTGTATGGGCTTGTGGGGAAAAACTCCTCCAAGTATCTGCTTGAAGCCAAAGAAAAAGAGGCATCCCTGCGATTAGGCGACAGTTACTATTACGGAAAAGGTGGCGTCAGCCAAGACTTTGACATGGCTCTGGTATGGTACAGCCGAGCAAGCGCTGATGGCCTCAGTGTCGGAGCCTACAACGTTGGTTATATGACGGAGTATGGTATCGGCTGCGTTCCTGCTGATGCAATGCGAGCGAAACGATACTACGAACGTGCTCTGGAGTTATCCCCTTCATGGGAGGCATGGTTTGTCATCTCGGTATCAATCTATCGCCTTCAAATCAGGTCTTGGTTCGGCCTCACTCCTGGTGATGTTGAATTTCAGCCTGCCACGAGTCCCCCAAAGCTGAATTGGGATGACATTGGTTTAGGCTCTGTTTGTATCGCTTTGGCTGGCGTTTGGTCCCTACAACATCTACGCAACCGAGCCTGATCCCAAGATTTTGTTGAACACTAGATTTGTCGCTGTAAGTGAGGTCTGTAAATATGATTCAAGCTAGCGAGATAAAGAAAAAACACTTTACATTTAATAAGATTATAGTTGGAGGGAGTCGAGGGATGGGCCACAAGCTGGATTTCCATCATCGAAGGACTGAGTTTGTCGAAGCACTGGTTGTTTCATATTTGGACTGATGTAATCAAATCCGGCAAACTCTCTTGCAAAGTTGATTGTGTCGGGTACCTTGCCGTCATCAAGAGAGTGTGATTGCTCAGTGAATTGTGGGTCAAAGTTGTTGACAAGATCATCTCCGGCAGGCTTGGGCAAGATAGGTGGTACTGTTGCTTTACTAAGAACTTTGTCCCATTGGGTTCCTCGGAACCAAGGGTGGTCTTTAACATCGGCAATACCGTTGGCGTGGCCCAGTCGTCGCATAGGATCTTTCTCGAGGAGTGCGGTGAGGAGATCTTGGAATTCAGACGATATCGGAGCCGTGAACTTCGGGCTCTGGAAAAGAATACGTTGATGTGTGTGTTTTTGCTTGGACTGAGGCAAGTAGAAGGGAGGATATCCAGACCTCAGTTCGTACAGTAGGCACCCAAGTTGCCACAAGTCGACTTGAAGACCATGTCCTTGCAAAGTCCGGCTGACCATTTCTGGAGGCAGGTAAGCATCAGTTCCACACATGGTCTTCGTTCTTCCGTGCCTTGTTTCCAGTCGCTTGGATAGACCCATGTCTGCTAGCTTAATGTGTCCGTCCGCATCCAAGAGGACATTTTCTGGTTTGATATCTCGATGCAGAATGTGCATGGAGTGGAGATGATCCAAAGCTAGGACAATTTCCGTAGCGTAAAACTTGACCACAGCTTCGGGAAATGAACCACCATGGTTTTGCATGTGCAGGAAAAGGTCACCACCAGACATGAACTTGGAGATTAGATACAGCGACCGACCACTCGAAAGTGCATAATCCAAGCCAAGGACGAAGGGATGATCAGCAACCCATTCCATGACGACGCGTTCCGTGTGGATAACCTTGTTCTTGACGAGGCCAGCCTTCATTTCTTTGATTGCGTACAATTGATCTCCCCGGCGGGCTAATAAAACACGCCCATAGTGACCTTTGCCAATAAGCTTGAGCGTTTGGAAGTCTCTCAGCGACGGAACATCACGTTGAACGTTGTTAGCGTGGGTAATGAATTTCGCTCGGTCTTTTTCACTGTCGGCTGCAAATGTTACGCTCCCGCGGCCATTCTCGGGCGTCACGATGAAAACGTTACCAAGGTTATCGTCGTCGACAATTTTGATTGTGCAATTTCGAAGGTTGATAAACTTGTACTGTCTGTCCTCTGTTGGTGTTTCTTTCGAAGCGCGGTAGTACACAAGAAATGTCGACTTGATCATGACACAGTACTTTTGCGAGCTCCAGACTGGAAAGAGATTGCGCTTCTTGCGGAACAAGTTGATGAACGTCGACGGCAAGGCATTGATGAACGCTTTTGCGTCCTCAGTAAGGTCCACATCAGACTTGCGGAAGACATTGAGCACCATATTCTTGGAGGATTCCAACCGTCCAGCTCTGTCGGAGAATCAACAAGTGATGGCCACTTGCTCCTTCGACAGAGTGGTGATGGAGACGCAACAACTTGCACCAAAATAGATCTTGGGCGTTGGCTACATCCATTGGGTGATGACCAAGTTGTTGCCACCACCTCAGATGAAACCGATGGTCACGTACGGATATATATTCGGAATCTTCCATTCAGGCAACTCCACTCAACAGAACCATCGAACATCTTGCAATGGAACATTTCCAACGCCACTGGTCCGCGGAAGGAACCGACGTGGCGCAAGATCTGACAACTCCGCGAAATCCAAGAAAGAAAATGCAGAGCTTGCGACCAACTTGACATTGATGTATCCGGTTATTTCCGGAAAATGCAAAATTCATCCTTGACAAGGATGCCGCCGAAGCAAATCCTTCAGCGAGTTAAACGAGAAGACAGGTCGACACTAGAGTTTCCAGATCCACCTCAAGTGAACACTACCAAGATAAACACACGGCGATGGGAAAATTTCGAGCAGAGTGTGGGCTCTGAGGAGCCTAGAGTAACCGCTTCCAAGACCACAAGCGCAAGTCGAGGCAAAGCGAATGTTGTCAAGGCAGAAGCGAAAGCGCCAGTGCAACCATCACTTTCTCAGAGTATGCCACCGCAATTAAAAGTGGGTCGTAGATGGGAATCCAATACCAGTCAACCGCCCCCACCTCCATTGAAGACTAATGAAGCGTTGACAAAAAGTGACCCTGATGTGAACACGTCTCGCTCGAAGAGAGAAAGAGCCAAAATGGCACCCAAAGTCCAAGCAACAAATTTAAGTCTGGGTGACTTTATAAAACCCAAAAAGCAGAACAAGACAAAGGCGAACACAAAAGGTGCAATTGCTTCCCTGCCGCCGCCCCCACCTCCATCGTCTGCCACACCACAGAATCCTCCAGCTGACGCGATATATACTCCACAAGTGGTAGCTAAGAAGAAAAAGCGACCGTCCACACTCAAGAAACGTGTGATACGAGATCGCAAGGCAAAGTGGATCGCATATTATGCCTCTAAATTAGGAGAAACCCCAGTGGTGCAGTTGAATCCACAAAACATTTCCAGGGTCCAGGTTTTGCATTTGGTCGATCCAGATGAAGTCGAAGACGAGGATGAGTACGGTGATACGTTAGACGACACGAAACGTCAATTTCAAACCCATGGCGACGTCCAAACCATCGAGATTGACCGAAGTAGTGGTATCGTGACCGTCGAGTATGCCAACCCTGAAAGTGCCAGTGCTGCTGTATCTGCATTCAACAATATCAAATTTGGAGGCCAGGTCGTAAGCTGTTATTTCTACAACCCCGACAATATGGCATCCCTCGTTATAGTATCAGTGCAAGGATTTTGCGAGCCCGAGGAACTTGAAGATGACGACGAATTCGACGAAGTGCTGAGTGACATTCGCCAGACCTTTTCAAGTCCCCATGCCGTCCAAGATTTGACTGTCGACAGAAGCACTGGAGAAATCTCACTGATATATTCGTCACCGAAAGAAGCCAAGGAAATTGCTACTATATTCCACTGTAAAACGTTCGGTGGAAAACCTATCATCGCAAGTTGGAATCAAAACGAAGTCCCACCAAATGAAGCTCAGGTAAAAATTGAGGTCACCAACATACCACCAGTGCGGAGACTGCCCAACGCTCAAGCGATTCGAGAGTATGTAGATCAGGTACCAGTAGCAACGTTGCAGTCGGCTGAAATAATGTAGGGAGTTGATAAGGGCGGCGAAATGGAGACCATGGTCATTGCTTTCCTAAATCGGCTCATGAGTTTGCAGGTTTAGCGTCTTGTGGAGACTTCGTTGTTTTATTGATGACATTAGGAACGAGCTCGATTGACAAACCCATTGAAAGCCAAGAAATCGCGGCGCTTGGTATTTGGTTTACGAGAGGTGAAGCGCGGCCTCAAGACTGGGAAAGTTGTTTGCTTGCTCGTCGCGTACAACATTGACGAATGTGCTTCCGAGGGGGGCTTGGACGAAAAAGTCATGGAGCTCATCAATTTGGCGCGAGAACTGAAGATTAGTGTAATTTTTTCTCTCTCCAAGTAACGTCACATTCTGGGCAAATCCTTCGTGATCAAGTGATACGTAGGCGACAGCTAGGCAAAGCGCTTTTGAAAACCATCCGGGTGAGTTGCGTAGGAATTTACAATGTTGACGGCGCAAACGAATTGTGGTCTGAGTTGAAAGCCAAGGTTAAGACGCTACAGAGTGCACCAGATTCTCCAGAAGAAAGCTCTGGATGACTATTTCATGGCATACCAGTACTATTAGTAAACTCATTTGGCACACCCTACAGCCGAGAAGCAATTCGTCAACTCATTTATCAAGTCTGCACCCAACTTCTCAAGTGGGCATGACGTGGTTCTCCCTCCAGTGCAATTAAGGAATAAACATATGACTACCGTCTCAAATGTACTAACAGCCCTTCGCTGACTCGATCTACCGGTAGGACTGCCTTGCTCTCCCAGTCTACCTTACTCGTATTCTTGCTGTGTTTTCTCAACAGTGATGCTGGGATTGAAATTATTTCGCATCAGACCGCTGGTGGTTGCGTGGCTTTGTGCCGAGGGTGTGGATATTTTGATTCCAGTGTTACTTGTCTTTGTTGTTTTCAATTAGAGGAGGGTGTCGTTGCGCTGTTGGCAAGGATAGGTAAAGCTTCCTGTTCGAGCTACTCGAGAATTCCTCAAGAGTGATTCATGCGTTCATAAGATGTCAACTCGATCACGAAAGCCAGCGAGCGACTTCAAGGACCTTGATTTCTCTGCCACCAGCTTGTAGTATTCATAACTTCTGTCGAATTCCACGATTGGGCCAAACATGCCAATCAAAAGTGGCGAGAATGGGAGCACTTTCCCACCAACGTTTGGTCACATCATAGTCTGCAACTTACTGCGTCATGAAGATTGCTGTAATAGGCGGTGGCATTTCTGGGCTCTCGGCGGCATATCTCCTAAGCCGTCATCCTGAAAACGATGTGACTATCCTCGAATCTGAGCCGGCGCTTGGAATGGGCGTCCATACGCTCCAACTTGGTGATGCGCATGTCGACTGTCCGCCGCGTTCGTTTTGCGCGTCTCATTACGTGAACCTTGCTGCCATGTACGAAGAAGCGGGTGTTGAGATTGTGCCGTACCCTGGTGATATGTCCTTTTCCGAGTTTGGTGAGGCGGCTTTCTATTGTCATGCCTCCGAATGGCGAATTGGTGGTCTCCGCCTGCCTTCCCCGTGGCATGTTGCTGCCATGTTACGCAAGTTTTCCCTTCGCGCGATCTATGACCATATCCAATTCTTTCTCACGCCAGTGGAAAATATTTCGCCTACGACTACGCTTGGGGAGTACGTTGCCTCTTTTAACTGCTCCGATGAGTACCTCTATGGAATTCTCCTTCCCATGATGACTATGATTCTCACTTGCTCGAATGCCGCAGCGTTGGATTATCCAGTGGTTCTTCTGAAGGCTTATTTGGCCAAATCAAATGCGGTTAACCAAGTCGTCACCAAGAACGGCTCGGCTATCGCTGCCGCTCAGCTAGCTCGTCATTGCAAAACGGTGCATGTCGCGACGCGAGTGTCTGGTGTGTGGCAAGCTAACAATGGTCAGCGTGCTCGTGTGGCCTACGTCAAATCTGGAGAAGAAGTGGAAATCGTTGAAGAATTCGACCATATCGTCATCTCGTCACAAGCTTGTAGTGCTCTCAACTTTCTCAAAGATGTCGATGACGAAATGCGATCACTTCTTGCTGCTGTTCCCCATGAAATAGCCCAAGTTGTTATCCACAGGGACCCAATTTTGATGCCACGAGACCGCCGCGATTGGTCATTTTACAACTTTATTGTCGCCAAGCCAGGTCAAGCGCGCAAGCCTGGCATTGTCGAAAACATGGTGACGCTCTGGGTGGCCAAATTCCAAAAGAAAGAAGCTGGTGCCGATACTCTCTTCCAAACTTGGAACCCTCTAGTGGACCCCAACCCTGACCTTGTGCTGCACAAAGCAGAGTTCCTCCGTCCATTATTTACCAAGACGTCTTATGAGCTTGTTCAAAAGATCCGTGCGCGGCAAGGTCGCGGCAACTTGTGGTTCTCCAGTACTTACTGTGTGTATGCCGTGCCTCTCCAAGAAAGCGGAACAGAGGCGGCAGTAGAAGTTGCTTCTATGATGGGATTCCCAATGGATTGGAACAAGAAAGATGCTGTGGCCGTGACGTCGTCGTGGAGCAGCACTTGGTTTGTGGGTGTTCCTCTCGTCTTGTCGGCCGCCGCTGTCTTGCTGTTGCCACGTTTGCACAAAACACTATAGAGTTTTATCCAATCAAAAAATTTTGGTCACTTGATGTCATCTGATTGGTTAAGAAAGTAACGGCTAGAAGTCGATCGCAAGCAGCGTCATGGATGATGAGAGCTTGAAAGATCTCCTTGGCTTTTCGACGTTTGGGAAGCGTAAACATGTAACTAAGCAGACAAAGAAGAAAAACAAAGTCACTAAAATCGATTACACCCTTCCGACAATTGAGTTTTATCGACCGGCTACTCGCTTGGAGCTGAACGACTTGGAAGGATTTCTGGACATGGATCCCCCCTCGGTCGTACATGGCCTATCACGACTGCAGAAAAGCTTGGAAACAGTTTTGGATATGAAAAACAAATTGCATGCGCTGCAGTTGCGAGATGACGTGTATAGAAACTGCCGTAGCTTGGCAAATCCCTTTGAATTGGTGGGCAAATGGAGATTTGTCAATCGATCAGCAATGAAATTGGCAGAAATTGACGCTTGTGTCCAATTGATGCCATCCCCTGAGCAAAATCAAAGCGTGTCGTTTGTGGACTTATGTGGTGCCCCAGGTGGCTTTTCTGAATACTTGGTTTTCCGAGCAGACAGGAATCATCAGTCAATTCGTGGACATGGCATATCGATCAAGGTTCCCACATCGACCCATTTAGACTGGCATGTTTCGAAGAAGGTTTTGGAGAAACTTCAAATCTCGTACGGTGCTGACAACACGGGCGATTTATACGAGCAAACAAATATGGATCATTTTGCACGTCAGGTAATTTCTTCACTAGACTGGGGTTTATCGTTGTGGCAATTTTAGGTCCTGCAAGCGCACAGTGAAGGTGTGGACTTGGTTGTCGCTGATGGAGGATTTCAAGATGCTAGGAATCAATCCAATCAGGTACGCTAGAGCATCATGTCCAATGTTGACAAAGAGCAGGAAAGTCTTATGCACCGACTTGTGCTATGTGAGATCTTAGTCATGACTCGTGTACTTCGAAAAGGAGGTCACTTCGTCTGTAAATCTTTTGAACTCTCATCAGCCATCTCGCTTGGACTGCTTTATGTTTTGCACCACTTGTTTTCTGAGATTGCAATTGTGAAGCCAATGGTAGGAGGAGGAGAAATCTAAGTTTCTCATTCCAGCTTGTGTAGACGAGTCGACCTGCCAGCTCTGAGCGGTACATTGTCGGTCGAGGGTGGCGTCATTTTCAACCCTCCGGAGTAATTGCTCACTTCACAGCACTAAACAAGACTTTTGACTCAGCATCGCCATCAACGAATGTTATAAATGGGAATATGGTTGATAGAGGATTTCTTCAATTCATTGAGAAGTCTGGAGTGAGGTAGACACCGTGAACTAGGTATAATCATCAGTTTGAGTAGCATCGCAGCGAATCAAGTCGAGGCTATCGATCGAATAACATCATTTGCTACATCTTGCACAAGGTACGGTATTTGGTCCATAAAAGGCATTTGATCAAGTGGCTCATGTAGCAGTATCCTTCGACGAGTCGTGTTACGCACATTGTTGGCGGAATGGAAATTGACTCCCTGCGAAAATGACGATATTGAAGACTCGTGCTATTAATAAATCTGTCATTCTTAACTTCTTTTTCAACCGGCAGATATATTTTCAGTGGGTGATGCCAACTCGAGATGCAATGTAACCTGACAGATGCCAGCCTGGCGTGCGATCTAACTGCTGCAGGCTCCATCAACTCTACTTCAATAAACTGGGCTTGTGTATGCAGTCTTCACTTCAGCAACAATTGGAGGTGTTGTGGGTATCAGCACCTTGACTATCAGTCTGTCTGCATTCTGTGGTTCATCTACTTTGTGCTCGCCATCGCATTTTCATGGTATTCCAACTTGGTTGAAGAATTCAAGATGAGCGTGTATGATCTCCATGATATCCCCACACAAGGTAAGCAAATCAATACATAATTCAGAGTGAAATAAGTTTAGCACTTGGTGTTGTCGTTGCGCGGCAAAAGAAGGAGGTTATGGGCCGTAAAATTGATGACCCAAGACGAATATGGATTATTCTGTCAATTCTCATTGAGCTTGGCGTCTTCAGCTACGTGCCAGTCCAGCTCATTATGTATAATGCGACGTCCAATTACTCAGTAGTTGTGGGTTGGCAGTATCAAGTGGCCAAATTCCTAGTCTTCGTGATGGTAATTTTATGTGATATCTTTCACACCAAAGGAATGAAGCGGGCGCTCCAAAAAGTGATTCTACCCCTCGCCTACGATACAGGATTTACGACTTTTACGTATGCTATTATTGATATCGGTGCTTGCAGTAACAAGATGGATGAGCTGCATTTTGCCGGTGGAAGCAGTTGTGCTGATCCCAAAGTTTACTGGTATTTTGCTCTCATTGCAGTCATTTCGTTTGGAATACTATTTTGGCGTACGTATCTCTTGAGAGTGAAAATAAGAAAGCTGAGAATCCTATCTCTAGGAACATTATTGTACAAAATGCACTTCAGTGATCAGGTTTTTGCTGTTCGATTTCGTTTCCAAACATCATACTACTCACTCATGACATATTGCCGTACAGGTTGGTCATGACCAACGATGGAGTGACTTAAAAATGACTAGCATGTTGTCTTCTTTTCATTACGACACAAAAGCTGATCTTGTATGTGGACGACAAACTTGTGTACCTCGTCACTGGCGTGGCAAATTTCATCATATTTTACCTTCTCTTTCGGTACAATTACAAAAATCAACCCGTAAGCAAATCCAAATACGCAGTATGTAATCCTCTTTTCTTTAGTGCCTAGGTGTTGGAAAACTACTGAATAACCTACGCAGTCTCTCTTTTGTGACATCATGTTACTTTTCGACATACCTTGTCATAATATCGCTGGTCAATATCGTCGCTGAAAAAAGCAAGAGGAATGCCATCGCAGAGAGTCAGTGGGTGTGGTCTTGGATAGTGTGTGGCATTTATCCGTTCTTTGGTGTGACTGTCTGGTATATCAATGGCCGACGTGCACAAACTTTTGAAATTCCCGACATGACTCTAGAACAGGCACTTGCCCATCCAAATGGTCGAATTAAAGCTGTGGCGGCAGTATCACTGACTCTTGAGAATCAGTCTGAATGGACTGATGAATACAGATCCAAGCTCGTCCGTCTCTTATACGGCAATTTGTATGAATCTGTCCACACAGAGCAAGGGATGGCGTTAGTGTACACTTGTCAAGCCATGTGGACCCTTTGGTTCAAGTACTTTACCATGGCTGAAGTCGTTTTAGAAAGCACAAATTGCTTGCCGCTAGGTCTCTGGGAATCCGCTGTCAAATGCAAGAAAACACAAAAGAAGCATATTGAGCATAGTGCCTCCAGCAAAGTCAAGGGCAAATTGGACTCAATCAAGCCTACGTTGGGTCCACCCTTGACTCAACTCGTTGAAGATACAATGAGTACCCAGGCACTTGCGTCACAGCGTCACTTAGGTCAATGGAGCTCCGAAAACAGTCCTGAAGTCGACTTGTCATTGCGAAGAATTGTCGTTGTCTTGGCCAACATGGCACGATCCGTTTATCCCAAGGCTCGATATACTGCATGCAAAATATTGCATGAGATGTACACGAGCTCATCAGTAAGACTGACGGATTCCACAATGATCCATGCTCTTTGTACTCTTGTGGCTAGTCATGAATACCACTTGGCAACCGCAGCGGCCAGGACTATGATAAAACTATATTCCCTCCATTGGAAACACATTGAGTGGACTAAAGTGGATTTTACCGAGCGTCTAAATATGGCCAACATGTCGAAGTTTACAGTCCAGTATGGTGGATTGGATCTTTTGCTCCTACATGGAATACTCAATATTATCTTGGACTGCGTCAAGTTCATTGAGATGAAAAATGGTCGCGAGGGGCCGTCCAAACATTACTCGGACATGCTCATAGCAAATCTCTTGGCGACTCAAGCCAAAGTCGAATCTCGACAAACTATCGAGCTTTACTTCGTTATTGATGATATTCTCTTCTCCATCGACGCTGCGTGCACCAAATTTATTTTCCGCCTTAATGCTGTACGAGTGCTACGTTCTAACGTGTCTACGATTGCACGCAGTCGTCGGATTTCTCCAGTTGGGACGTCAAGACATGAGTCAAGAAAAGCAGAGGGTACACATGCTCAAGGGCATGTTAAGAGATATTCGTGGACTGCGCTGACAAAATTAGCCACAAGAGCTCGCCGTGTTGCATTTATGACCCCTGCCGTCGCTGAGATAATAAAGAAGCGCCATAAGCTCCGGGAGACCTTGACACAAATCACAAAAAAGCTTTTGGACGAAGGCTTTCAGAAGAAACTTGTTCCAACAGAGTTGACTGAGTCGACCTACCACAAGCTGGTTGTAGCACATTCGATATTAAAGCGACATCCCCTCGTCGTTGATGTTGTGCTCGATCATTTTTCCCAAGACGAGACCGCGTATATTCTTGACCTGCTTCATGCAAAACTCCGCCATAACCCTCGACGTTGGTCGTGAACCTCCAATATATTTTCAAAGTGGTTCAACTGCAATGTTTTGACACAACAGCAATCGATGTTGCTACCAGGATATTATGCGCTCTACTCCATTGAAGCAAATACAGTAGCATTCCAGCCACGATATTTCGTTCATACCCATCGCTGATTCCCCACCAAGGTTATACAATCTACATGTGCCCCGTTGCTTCAAACACTTCTCTCAATGTGTGCGACCGGACGCATGTGGATCTCAGTCAATGGAATTGAGTATTCAGGCATTTCGTGGCCCTGAAGATATTGGCAAGACATCTGAGATACTAAAAGGGGTGCACCTCGCCCCTTACAAGGGCATTGCATGATGATTGATGTGGCTTTGGTCAAGACTTGAAGTAGTTCATCGAGCCCAGAATCTGCGAAACAACTGCTACGACCTGAGTACAGGGCCATGTCGCCGATTCCAATGGGTTTTGGGTTGCCAAATCTTTCATAACAATAGAGCTCGTACTCATGAGAGAGTTTAATGGACTTCATATTTTGCAGGCAGGGAATTCCCACTTTGTAGCTCCTATCCTTGATATTTTCAAAATAGTAACGATAACGGGGACTCAGGGAATGAGGTCGACGAGTTGAGTGAGCCTAGCACCGCACTTGGGGATTTTGCGCTGTTCCAACTTCGTATCCTTCCTCCAGATCCGATCTGTAAAGACAAAACACATGAGCACGCTAAAGTAATGAGTTGTCTCAAGTTGGACTTTGCCACCTGGTTCTCCAGTCTTTATGATCAAAAGCAGGTTGCAACTTTCAATGAACAGCAAGACGTCGCCTTTAGTCAGTTCGGGATGGTTTCCCTCCGAAGATAGACACCAACACCATCGAATACAGACATGGATGCTTTATTCCGAATGCGTTGCAAATGAACTCGTACAAATTACACGACTTTGCGGGTCATGTCAGTCACGTAGGGATACAGAATGCGTCCCTCTCCGTCACGCGTGAATGCCGCACCTTCCAATATCGAATGTACTTCAGCCTTCAGCCCTTCCATTTCCCTCTCGGGCAACGTTTGGACATACGACTTTGAATACACACGATCCCAGATTTGATTGACACTGTCCACTGGAATTGTGCGCTCATGCGGATATGCTTCAATGGGTATTCAAATATGGACTGGCCTCGGAAGACTTTCTCCCACTCCATGGTGCGATATTGGGGAACATGGCCATCGAATTGCTCGTGGAGTTTGAGCATCCTCCAAGTTCCAAACGAGTCCCAAAAGACCACGGGGCACAAGAACTCGAGAAAACTCTTGCAATGCATCAATGCTCGAGCACCAGTGGAATGCTTGAGCGAGGTAAATGGCATCTTGCGAGTTGTCGGGAAGAGGGAGATGTTCAGCAGTGCCCTCCAAGCACGGGATGGATGGAAATTTTTCAGCAAATGCACTGCGCATTCCTTCCGAGGGTTCCACGGTCGTCAGATTGTCGAAGCGCGAGGCCAAGAGCTCCGTAAACTTGCCAGTCCCGCTTCCAATCTCGACGACAGGACTTGTGCGTGTCAATTTGATGGAATCGCATGGTCGAGGCATTCAATGGGGAAGTTTGGTCTGGCCTTGTCGTAGAAATTGCCGTTCACAAAGCCAGACTTGGCTACAGCATGGACAAGACGTCTTTGACTCATGGAGAATATTGAAAAATGTCTCTCTAGCCCCGACATCACGACGACATTGTTCCGCACATGTCAGATGGTCGTCAACGTTGGTCTTTGATGTGGATTTTCATCCAAGTATCAATAAATACAGGTATATTTATCAACTAGTATAATATTACAGAGTTATCCGGATAATTCTCTTATCCGTAGTTCCAACCTTTGTCCAAATTGTCAGGACAAGGGCGCCATGGAGAAGTCGGTGCAAGCTCACTTGGAAAAATTGCAGGAGAAGATGCCGCCTATGACAAATATCCCTCAAGTTCCAACGATGCTGCGTGAATATGCCAAGCTTCTCAACAAAACCGCAACAGAAGCGACGGCAAAAGCCATAAAAACATCGCTGGCCATCTCAGCGCTCTCTCGTCCGTCCACGCCTGAAGTGCCCATGAAAGTCGAACAGCATCTCGCAGCGCTGCGTATGTCTCGCTGCAATGTACCTGAGCGAGTGTAATCTTTGTCTTGTAGATGCTGCGAACGAACGAGCGAAGAAGGAATCGTGGTTGCTCTGTCAGAATGCTTTTGAGACTTCACACATTCGCATGGACAACGTGAATGAATCGCTCACATTTTCGATTGAAAACATTCAGGTACAAGCGTTGAGCATGGTTTGCCTTACTGATTCAGTCGACAATTCTATAGGAGGCAATCCATGTGACTACAAATGTCCATCGTCACTTTCGCGATCTTGGCAATGTTTTGTCTGAACGTACGCACTTTTATCGAGCGCCTGAAGCTAAAGAAGAGACTGCATGATCTACTCGTGCATCTTTTACTGCAGAGACATCGATTGAACGTGGCTTGTGCTGTTTGAGTCGATCGTACCGCCTTCGAGCTTGACTGCCCTTTCGACAAGAAAGTAAAAAAATACATATAAACTCTCTATAGAAGGAGAATATTTTTATTCAATCTTGGATTTTGTTGTGACCGCTCAAGATCGATCACGCTAACATGGGGCTGCGGTACTGCCACCGCAATGACTGGGCGTACTTTGATCGGCTCCTAGAGAGTGCATCTCCTGTGGGTCCCACCAGTGCAGAGGCTGATTTCGAGCAACCAGCGCTACCTACGCCATGCCGATTTGAGAAGACCACGACAACAGAGAAATTGCCAATCCATCGCAATGTCTACTGGAGTCATGACGACAAACTGTACGCGTTCACTCTGTGGCGTGCATGGAAGCGGTATGTTCGGCATCGAGCCCGACTCCGCTCGAATATTGCATGGATGATGCTGCGGCGAAGCAGACCTTGGTGGCTTCAATGGAGGAGATATGTTGCCCAACGAAAAGCTAAACACAGCCTTGTTCAGAGCAAAGTTCCTGCTCTGCAGGCTCTTGACATGTCGACAAGACTTCGCCATTCATGGATTGCATGGCGCTATGCCACGAAGGTCGAAGAGTCCATTCGTCAGCAGTGTTTCTGGCGCCAACGACAAATCCTTCGACGATGTTGGGAATCATTCGGGAAATATGCTGAGGGAGAACGCACTCGTCGCCACCAAGTGAATTTGGCCATGCATCTTTTCTTGCAATTCAAGTGGCGACAGTGGAAACAAGGATTTCGCATGCGCCGCCACAGTTCCTTACAGACGTCATACATGCTGCAGTGGAAAACCAAGACGCGATTAGCTCTTTGGCGTACTCGCTCGCGACATCACCACGCCTTGACGTTGCGATATGTACACTGGGTTGAGCGCACGACTAATCAAACTCTGGAATATCTGTGGCAGCGTTGGTGTGACTTTATCCAGCACCGCCGCCAGAAAATTATCATATATGCTCGGGCTAAGAAGTGGCGGCTTGACCAATTTTGGAAGCGTTTGTGCAGAGGGACAAAGATTCAAGTACAACCAAGAGCTCAAAAGTTGCTGACATTTCCTTGTTTAGATGTACCGACGGCAGAAATCAATGATTGCAACATCCCATTACCACGGCACGCTCCGCTTCAAATGCTTTAGAAAGTGGCAGCGGCATATGCTGCAACTGGAGCACACGCTTCGACTTTGCAGGGTATATTCCTTCACGACAACATTGCTACTGACCATGCATAGAAAATTCACGCTCGCAGTCTCGTGGCAAATGGAATGAATGCATTTAGAGCAGCTCTCGCTCGTCGTGACGCCATGATTCATGGTATGATATCATGGAAGCTCCGACGGTCACTAGCTGTCTGGAACAATCGATCGAACTATCACAAAAGCCTTCGCCAGCACCATGACATTTTACAAGCAAGTGTGAATTCAAGTAAGACGCAGAGATGGTGGATTGAATGGAAACACCACTTGGCCGTGCGGCAAAAAGAGCATTTCGTCGACGGCATACATGCATTGCGTCTCACACACAAGTGCATGGCCCATTGGAAACGATTTTGGACACATCACCAAGCCATTCGTCGACAATGTGGACTAAGCCAAGCACGAAGAGCTCGCCATCAGAAGCAACAAGTCCTTCGAGCATGGAAATCCTTCGTAGCCCACAACGCGGTAAGCAAAATTGCATTTTAAGCTTATGTGTTTTAGTGGTGTCGACGTTCCATAGCGTCATTTATGACCCGGCGCGACCGTCGCAACAGTCATGTTGCTTTTCTGGCTCTAGCGAGATATTGTCGCTGGCAACAGCACCAGCGGCATTGTATGGATCTCGCTGTGAATCACTATGAGAGCCGTCAATATACTCGCTGCGTTCCTTTGGCACTCTTTGCGTGGAAAGCAGTCGTGGAAGATGCTGCAGTTCTTCTGGCATTGTGGACACGTCAAGTTGCTGCAGTTCACTCATACTGGACACGAAAAATGTTTCTTCGTGAATGGCATCGAGTTGTCCAAGACAGAATTCGTGCCCGTCTGTATTTTCAAAAGATCATGATGCGATGGTCCCGTCGACGACTTCGCTCTTGGCGACGATTCTGTGATCGGCAAAAGAAGGTCCGTGATATAGTGGAGAGATCCATGCATGCCCATATGATGAAGTGGTATCGGAAGTCGTGGATTGCATGGCGACACCTCACACATAAATTAACTACAGCGCGCAAGATGTGTGATGAAAGCTACATGCGTCGTCGACTTGTGGGCCTCTTGGCTTGCTTCGTGACTTGGGTTACACGCTACCGCCAACGAAAATGGCTCTGGCAGCTCGCCGTTCCATTTCGTATCGAGAGTTTACGACGCGCCAAGGCTGATAAATGGAATCGATGGCGTGCGGTACTCGAAGCATTGTGGACGATGCGCTTATGTTGTTTTGTAGGCATACATCGCACGGCTAGAAGTACACGAACAAATCTCAAACCGAATTCAAGCTAAAGACCGAGACTGCTTGCGAAAACATTTCAAAAGTTGGCATCGCCGAGCGTGGATACATCGGCAGGTACGAAGACATCAAATTATCAAAAGCTTTGTCTAACTCAACCAAGGCTACGAATTTCCAACTCTCCAGTGGAGTAAAAATGAAACGCTGCCACTTGTTCGCCTGGGCAGACCGAGTCGCCCGTCGAAAGTACATCGAGAAAATGCTCGTTCAACATTATAAATCGCACTTGCAGCGACAAATAAGCAAGGTAGTTGAGCTCAAGCAGCTCTGGTCATAGATTCAAATTATTTTTAGGGGATACGAACTTGGAGGCGACATTTTCGTCAAACTCAGAGAAACTTTTTGTGGCAGATACAATCTTGTCAAGCACAAGTCGTTCGGCCTTGGTACTGGAAGTGGCGTACGCTCTATCAGAGACGCCTAGCTGAAGTTCGTGGACGTAGTCAACAACTTCTAGCTACAAAGCGGCAGTATTGGATGTTGTGGAAAGTCTTTGTTGCTGAAGAGCGTCATGCCAAAACAGCTTTGGTGGAAAGTTATCGATACTATCATCGACAGCTGCGAAGACGAGTGTGGCAACAGTGGCTTTTGTATTGCCATGCTCGTAGCGTACGCAATGGACAAAACAGCCTCGCTAACAAGCATTTCCGCCTCTTTCGCCTAAAGCGAACTGTGAGTAAGCTGCGAGACCATTGGTATGTCCGCCGCCTTCTTCTTTCAGTCGACCAGGAATATTTGAGACGCCATTTTCGAGCGTGGGCAGCGCAGCGTGTTTTCATTTCTTTCTTTCGACAGCGTGCTGTGGATTCACGAGCCTACATGGAAAAATGGCGAGAAAAGGTCGCATTGCGACTGTGGAGAAGAAAAAACAACCAACGACGATTTCATGACGGCCAAAAGGCAGTAGCATTGCGAGTGTATCGTTTTCGATTGCTGACAAAAGCGTGGTTCGCATGGAACAAGCATAAAGTTCGTTTCCAAGGCCATGGTTGGGCTCATATCATGAATAGGAAAAGAAAAGTCAGCAAGCCAAGTCGTGCCAACACATTCAGCTTCGATGGGGACTTACAACGTGGAGGAGGCACCTTGATATCATTCGGCGAGATCACCAGACAGAAACTCGATCGAGAAACTTCAACCGAAAAGCATGCCTTGCGATAGTTTGGCGGTCGTGGTTGACGTACAATCAAATTCAGAAGAATCGAGTGCATTTACTGGGTCGACTACGACAAAGATGGTTCCACAGATGGCTCTTGCTTGCAAATGTGCAACGCCACCTTCGGAAGCACGACTTTGCGCTGTTAAGAACTGTATTTCGTGGTTGGCTTCGTGTGCAGCATCAAGCTTTAACCAGTCAAGTCGGGCTTTGTCGACTACTCCAGCGGTTGATCCAGTGGAAAGGTAAGCCATCTTGAGCTGTGCACTCCATTCTTACTATGCTAGTTGTGACGAGTTGGACTCGCCATGTCCGAGTGTCGAAATTGGTACAGCGTCATGCGGCAGAAGGAAATCGCCGTCTGCTTGCCATTTGCTTTCAAAATTGGTATCACGCACTGACTGTAGCCGCCTTGGGACGCTATCATGCAACTCGTCGGCATCGCCAATTCATGCGCAAACTCTTCCGGCGATGGTTTTGTGTCGCAGTATTTCAACGACGCCAGCGAAGCCGCCAACGACTCATTTGCCGCCAAGTGTTTGCAGTTTGGTTTGCATTTACATACATCCAGCAAGCGACTACAAGTCTCCAGCAGCGGGTTGCGTCACGAGTGATCCACTCATGTTTTAAGCGGTGGAAGCAAGTTTTACAAGTTGGTCGCCACGTGCGATTTGCCAAGGCGAAACGACTGATGCGATGGTGGCTACTATGGTTTGATTATGCAAAAGAGCGGCATCACAAAGCGTGGATGCATCAGCAGCTCGAACGAGTTCAACGTCAAAACGCAAAGCGATCGAGTGCATTTGAGCAGACCCTGCGGATGAAAGAGGATTTGCTCCAGAAGAGAATAGTCATGCGAAAGGTCATTCAAGCCTGGTATGAAGCAAGTCGATACCCTAATCTCAAGCAAGAGGACTATGGCGGTGCTCTTCTCAAGCGTTCAATGCCACCATAACATTGAAATCCACTAAATCAAGCCTGGTGACGCAGTCGACTCTGTACTACAGTCAGAAGATACAAGAATTTCACAATTGACTGTCTATTGAGATTATTTATGTCTTCAGCGACAAAGTTGAATTGACAATGATAACTAGTATGTGCATGGGGTCACGTAGTTGATGAGGGAGCCTATATTCTCAATGCGAATCTCGACCTTGTCGCCAGGCTTGAGATAGAGGGGAGTGTCGTGTCTTGAGAAAGTTGGCTAATGAGTTCGGCCACAGAAAAGATCATGTCCTTCGTGCCAGTTTTGCACACACATATCATTCAAGAATGTTTCAATCTGGAGGTTTTGAGGATCGTGGATGACTTCAGGTGTGACTAGCACAGGTCCAAGAGGACAAAACGTGTCGAAGGATTTAGCACGACACACCTGGCCACCACTCAACGGATCGCGTTGCCACGGGCGAGCAGATACATCATTCGCACACTAGTCAAAGCGTCAGCAACAAACAACGAAAACAACCGTGTAACCAGCGACGTACTTGAGCGCACCTGACGCCGACAAATCTTTGAGTACAACAGCAAGCTCACATTTGAAGTTGACGGAGGCGCCTTCTCAACTTCAAATTTTGAGCAATAGGATGGATCTGCGACTGACCTTGTAGAAATAAAGTATTGTTGATTTGATACGAATTTCCAATCAATCGTATCACGCCAGCGGATCGATTCACCAATCGACGCCATTGGCTAATAAATATTTTGGGCGATTGTGATTTTATGTTCCCATCAGAGAATGTAATTGTCTAATTTTCATTCATCCAATGTATTGGCGTGATTGGAGATTGATAAAAAAATCAATCCAACTTGGGAAATTTCAAGCAAATCCATAATACTAGTATTTGAAGACACTCAAATGGAACGGAGCCTTATTTTGTTTTTTTCGAAAATGGACATTTTGACATTCCCAGAAGTGAAATTTCCAGGGGAATCCAAATTTCAACTCCGTTTTCAACGAATCGATCTCGTTCTCGAGATATCGGTTTGATAACCTATTTTAATTTTGGCGAATCAAACATACTCATCTTGAAAACAAATATTGCAATGAAATATAGGATGTGAGAGCAATAGAATTTCATAAGTTTTTGAAGTTCTGTAAATGGCATTTGCTAGTTTCCATTTTCTGTTGGTGTAGTCTCAGGCTAACCAAGATGTTATTTCTATCAGAGGTTGCTATCACGTTGAGGTACTCCGCATGTTCCGTGCCGATTATGGACGAGATATTGTTTGCCTGGTCCTGTGGAGTATGCAATGTGCAAGGTTGTTGGACATTGTTCAATGTTTCTATTGGCCAATATATTGTCTCTATAACCTATCATGGGACACAAAAATTTCCCCTAACCATGGTCAAACATTGAAGTCGACCTTTCTAAAAAAAACTTTCAGACAAATGAGGCCCCTTTCTATTTGAAAGTCTTCATTTGTCAATTTACCGTCGTAAGATCGTGAAACCTCTTTAAATTAATGTTTTCAAGATACTGAGAGTGCCTCTGGCAACCACCTCATACTTAAATCCCATAAATTATTTTCGCATACTAGTCTTTCTTGTCAATAATCCAAATTCCAATAAAAATTTCAAGATAAAACATTCACCGCATTCATCTGGGAACCTCAAGAATATAATTGACTTCAACCACTGATAGATTTACGCGTCCTTTTCAATGCGGAAAGAATTTATTCTCCTGTTCGTCCGTCGACGCTTTGCGAAGCTTCGACGCCGTGTCACCTAAGATAATTCTATTTTTATCCGGATGTTATCCGGATTCCCCGTGAACAGGGAAGATTTGCCCTGTTTCCAGACTCTGTTGCCCTGTTTTCGGGGAATTCCTCGTCGAGCAATGGATATGTCCACCAAGAAAGCGCAGCGAGGTCGACAGATGGAGGCTGCAGGCACTGAATTTGAGTCATTTGCCGGCTATCAATGATATCTTGCCTGCCCATCTACCTCGGGCTCTCCAGTCCCATTATGCGCATCCTTCCACATGGCTCTTTGTATGTCGCTAGCCTTCAGACAACAGAGCCACTGAGGGTGAAAGTTTAGACACAGCGAAATGCTTCTCTACGCTGTCCACGGACAAACTTGCCCTTGTCAAGCTGCCCTCATAGCTAGAAGTGAAGATGAAGACACTGGATGGGCACGCCAAAGTTACATTATGGTACACGGGTAATAAATATGCTATGGGGTTTAGTACAACGCACTGAAGGACCATTCGACGGGTCGGCAGGCCATCTTTTGCGTATGGAACTCGGCAAACGTCGCAGGGGGAATATAAGTGCCGACGACTGGTTCAGCTTCGGGTTCCTCGACGACTGGAGCGGTGTCGATCGTTTTGACTTCGTGGGCTGGTTCAGGTTGTGCTTGTTCTGCACGTTCCTTGACCGCTTTGATCTTTTCGCTCACGGTGCGGAGGTACATCGCGTTCGACTTGCAGTCCATTGAGCAGAAGTCGGGTGTGGGGCTGAGGCACTTGAGGTAAATGTGCTGGCAGTTTTTGCACTTGAGTCGCTTGTTGTCCCATTTCGCGACGCGGTCGTCGTTCAAGTCTGTCGAGTGGGCACGGTCGCGGCCAAGGTCCTGCGGCTCCACAAGGATCACTGAGTCCGGGCACGATTGCGTTTGGCTGATGCTCTTGAGGAAGTCGCTCACAAAGGTTTGGAACATCGTCGTTTGCGTCGTAGCGGGGATTTTCAGTAATGCCACTTGGACTTGACGGGGCACATGATAAGCTCACACTTGTCACACCTGCAGCCCCCTGCAACAGTCGACGTCAACGGTAAAAGTGCCAACGGCGCAGTACTTTTTCATGGCACACAATCCCCCATACAAATTTCAACATATCCGTCATGAATTAAAAAAAAAGGTTCGACACCTTATCCGTTGGAACCGACTATTTGATATGAGGATTTGGCAATCCACCCTGTGGGTAACTCACGTTACGGCCAGCGCGCGACGAGCCGATCCCACGGCTTATTTGTTGAGGCTGGAGGAAATCTACACTTTTCATATGCAGGCACGCACACCATGGATGCTGCTTAACGCGGGGCGAAGGCTGGAGAGCTAGCGAAGCTTTGATGGTTGGGGAAGTATCAGCGTCTCAAGGATAAGTTCTTTGTCTCGCTAGATAGTTCCTTCCACATCCTCTCTTGCCAAAGTGCAAACAGATTGCATGATACACCGAGACAAACCCAACCGGCTTCTCAATTATACTTGATGCGCGCGTCTGAAGTCTTGAGTGTTAGGATGATAGCTTGTCGAGGCAGGGATTAGAAGAAATGCTTGATAGATGGCAGAGTGGAGAGAGCTAGCATCGACTTGTCAAGGAAAAAACATCGTTAGCATCGTCGTGAAGCAGCCGCACTCGTCTCAAACAATGTCATCTGGTCATGTGCAATGGATAACCCTGTCAATGGAGTGATCAATCCATTGGCTCGTTGAAAGTAGGTAGGTTGTACTGAACTACCAAGGAGACAACCAACGGTGTCTCACAGGACAAAGGTGCTCCCATACGAATCGTATGGGAATTCGCTGATAGGCGTCGGCAAAGAAGTGGCGTGACGTCATGGTCGCGACACAACGCGACAAGAAGACATGGCAGGAATGCTGAGCAGGCTTGAGAGCTCCACTTAAGAGGAGGTCCCCCTCGTGTGACTGTTGCTGGAGGGAAATCAGGAATGAAAAGACGCGCGGGCATTGGGGACTCAACATTCTCGCAAGGATAGAACGCAGATGCATCGATTGAGCCACCCATATCCTTGCTTCCATATGAAGAGAGATTGAGGGAGTCATAGTGTGACTCTTTGGCCTCCCCGACATATTTTTCAAATATTCATCATTTTCAAGATGTGCTGCTTACATTACACAACATAGGATGTCAGAGTGCGCATTAGTGCTCCAGCAGCCGTCCAGGGCACCATTCGCAATTGAAGATCGGTCGGGGAAGTCTCTAGAAAGCCAGGGCACGCATTACTCCGCCATATAGTCTCAATTTTTCCTTGGCTCCAACGTCAAGCAATCGAACTGACTTCAAGAACTCAGATCATCTGATTGATGATTGCATAAAGTTTTGACCACAAGCAAGATGCCACCCAGATTGGGAAGATGAGGAATCACAGGCTGCGGGTGTCTCCGTTCTGGTGGTCCATGGAGCTTTCCATCATACCCAAGGCGGTGCGACTGAAACAATAGAGCTGCGAGCCATATCACCCTGGAAACCAATCGAAATGCTGTTTAAGGAGGCAGCGCAACAACAGGCAACACAGGTGCGGGTGCATCGAAACAAGCTGCGGATTCCACGAGGTTGCAGCTGCGGGTGCGTTTATGAAGATAGGCGCGGGTAGAGACACCGAAATCAAGACGACTAGCGACGTTAGACATTGAATAAACGTTGTTGCTCAATGGGGCTGGATTAGGTTGCTTACGAGGTAACTATTAGGTTGAAAATGAGAAATGACGAGTCGTGTTAGCAAGTATATCGATCAAATTCACCGCTGGAAGCTGGCTGGCGACCTTTGGTATATTCAAGTTATCATCCGTGTCGATCAGTGGAAAGAAGAACTAATTCATCTTTTCACTTCGATATCTTGCTTGGAACCGAAAACATGCAGAGCCATCGATCAAACTCACCGCAGGAAGCTGGCTGGCGACCGTTGGTATATCAAAGTTGTCATCCATGTCGATCAGTGGAAAGAAGAACTAATTCATCTTCTCATTTCGATGGCATTCAAAACAATTTCATGTAGGATTCCACACACACAAGCAAGCACGTCGAATAAAATCGACAGCACAAGAGTTCATGCAGGACCCAATCGCTCTAGGGAGGTTGTTGAGGGAGACTATCCACACAGAACGATAATTCCCGAAGAATTTCCCAGCGAATGGCAAATAGAGTAAATCAGTAGGATGTAACCAAGGCACCCGAGGTTCTCGTCAATAGGAATCAAAGACCCTTGAAACTAGGCCGGTCGAATTCAGTCTTGGCCAGCTTTGGGGGAGAATGCTATAAGCTGCGAAATATATCGCACATGCTCCAATGAGATACTGGCCAAACGCCACACAAAAATCGCACACACATGCACAGTTGATCAGGGTTAAAAAGCTCTTGATTGTTTGGTCAACACATAAGCTTCAGAGTTGGATTATCTTTCGACATCACATCAACGAGGGATACACAAACAATGCACAAATATGTACAAGTCAGAGCAAGGATGATAATGTTCTCGTCACCGCACTCATTCGTAGAACAAGTTCAGAGAGATTCCCATTTTATCAAAATCATCACACTTGTAGATGGCACATGCACACGCTTGTCGGGTCAGATAGGAGCGAAAGACATTGCTTGATGGAAAGTTCATCAGAGAATTCAGTTGAACTATGCATTTTCAAATCTTCATACCCAAGGAGATAGGCCAGCACACGCACAGCATACATGAAGTGGCTCAGTAGGAAGGCAACAGAAATTCGTATTTTGTTTCATGAGTTGATCAAAGACACATAAGACTTCATTCATCCGCGCCACACAAAGTCATGAACACACAGAGCAGGAATCAGGCAGTATGAATAACTTAAGGTCCACATCAAGTGCGTTGGCAAACGCTTTCGGAGGTGTCCTAAGATTAAGTCACATCACATTCCATTCAATCACATGCAAAACACATAGTCAAGAGACCCATGAATCGATCAAACCATCACCACCAAGTGGAGTCTTTCGAGCTTACTCAGCTTCGATAGTATGGGGAAAGAAGTTATGATCTTCTCATTTCGATAGAGGGCAGTAAAACAAAGAATGATCGATCGAGCTGACTTTGTCGGCGCCACGTGCACCAATCGATGTGGCTCTTTGGAAGAAAAATCTGAAATGAGTGGTGGTGACGATCATCCGGATATGACTCAACCCAAAATCAACTTCACTGGTACTTTACCGTAAAGTACAATGACGTGGAAGCACGAGATATGAGGAAAAGCTTCTTTTCAGAAAATGAGAAGACTCTTCAGCCGATAGAGCAACCTCTGCACCACGCTTAAAAACGGCTCAACGAGAGTACTATAGGCTGCAGGGCTTGCGGTAGTTGTTCTGTTACTTAAGAGGCTCTTCCTTTGGGGATTGGAGAAACTTGACACTGTGGAGGAATAGCTTATTGCTTTAAATATCTCTGTTTCGATATCTCGCTGAGGATTTTCAGCGAGCGTCTCGACGCTCCAGGGTTGGTTTGCTTGACGGGGGCAGTACTAGCCACAGGACGTGGCTTGAGCCAATTCACCTTGCTTTCCACTGTTGTTGCAGCTGTGGCAGGATCGATAGGTGGCTTTGGTGGTGAAGTAACTGGCTCATGCCTCCTTGAGACAGAACGACTGCTGGAGTTGAGTTGAAGCTTCAGACTTCGCTTGATATCTGGAGTCGAGAATGTATTGCTTCCACCACTTGCTTGAGGGGTTGGTGTGCTCAAGTGAGTCAAGTTGGGCTTAAGTGGAAACAACCCGTTTTCGAACGTTTCAAAAAAATCTAACGATTCCAAGTTGTCGTAGATCATTCGAAATGTCGGTCGGACGCCCCAGGCAGTACATTTTTGAAAGAGGGCATAATAGGGCCCAAGCAACTCGGCAGCACCATCGGGGATGGATTTGACTACACTGTCTTGGAGCAATCGATGCAATGATCGTGATTCAAGTGATTGAGCAGGGAGAACATCTCCAACCAAGAGTCGGTACAGTACGTCTCGACCAAAGGAACCAACGTCAGCGTTCTTGTGAAAGCTGAAAGTGGAGCGAAGGATTGGGGGCTCTTGGTCACGTGTCTTGATGCGACCAAAGTCACTAAGCTTAATTTCAGGGTCAATGGTATCTTCAAGACCCCTTGGTGGCATACGTACAAGAATGTTACGGCACGCCAAATCACCGTGAGCAGCATCAACTTCTTCATGAAGAATCATCATTCCTCCAGCAATTTGCTTGATAATACGATGGGCCAGAGGAGCAGGAAACGGTTGCTTGGCACCCATGCGTTTACGTTGATAGTCACTCAGTTTGCAATCCATCACTTCCAAAGCAATGCACGTGTGTTCGATGCCATCGCACATTCCAAGACACTGAATGAATCCTGGTTTATGTCGCACGCGGCGGAGGTAATGTAGTTCGACAGCACTCTTTCGCTTCGCTTGGTCGACAGTGAAGCCATCATGGGGTTTAGAGCGTTTCAAAGCGATCTTCTGGCCTTGGATGATACAGGCACTGACTTTGCCGTCTGTGCCTTCACCATACAAACCTCCAGTGAATTGCACATCTCGGTCGCAATTAAACAGACCCACGTCTTCAATCTTGGAGCTACTGGTAAATCCCACGACGACGTCTTCGCCGTCATTATCTTCCTGTTCGGTCGTGGGGGTAGTCGAGTCCAAGCGAAGTTTTTTTGCCACCGTGTCACGAGCAGGACTTAGAACGAGAGAGACCTCACATTGCCGTCGCCTTCGAGTCTTCATTGGGGAGGGCGATGCTATCAGCGGTCGTGTCGGCGTAAACTTCTTTTGACGCTTCCACGTAGCCGTAGGCGACATCAACTTGTTGGGTGACGTCAGCTTCTCCATGTCGTCTGCAAACCAGCTCTGTCGAGAATGCAATTTTCAAACCAAGCGACTTGAATCTGATTGGCTCATTTTTCCCGCAATTTTTTAGCGGTTTTTCTACACCATGAATCAGCCAATCAAAATGAAGAAAATCAACCTTTTAGCCAATCAAACTACATAAATTATTTTAAAAATTTAGCCAATCATTGGTCGCCATTATCTCTATTTTGACCAATCAATTTTTAGTTTTTAGTGGAAGAGAGACGCCAAAAGCGATGTCTTCACACTTGTCTCCACGACATGCGTTACCTGCATGTACATGTACATGATTGTTAATACACTATCTACCAAGTCGGCCGAGAGAAGTTTCTCTAGACAAACATGATGATGAGATCTCCAAGTGCATTGAAGTCCACAATACTGGCAGCGCTGCAAGCCTGGTTTTTTAGCAGTGAGGTTGTAAATTGTCACCATACTCGACGAATGGAGGGCCGAGATGGGGTTTGGCGTGACCAGGACCCATTGCAATGTACTACACCATTTGCCGGTTTAGTTCGTTTAACTTGCGATATACTACCTCCGTACCATCATCTTGTGGGTACTTTTTGTCAAAATTAATATGGTTTTTTGTATTGGATTTGATTGAAAACACATGGTTCACATGATTTTATTCAAGTTTCACTATGCACGACGAACACATCCATGATATCATTTTTCTGGATGTACATCATCCAACGTTCCAAGCTCATCGATCATTTTGCACACCTCGTCGATATTCTCAAGAGGAAGTTGAATGCGACACTGTTCTTGGAGCATTGCAGCAGCGATATCCATTCTTTGCTCAAAGTTCATTCGTTCCTCAAGCGCTTCCATGACTCGAGCAACATCTTCATCGCATGTCGGTCGAAGCTTCGCTGATCCATTCTTCAATTGTTGATCCTTCTTTAAATGAGGCAACTTGTAGATATTGTCACCACTTGAAACGAAAATCAATTCCATGACCTTTTGTAAAGTCATGAATGTCTTGTCAAGCACGACATAGTTGAGCTCGTTAAATGCATCAGCCACAGCCACAATTAGCTCATCAATTGTTCTTGAAGTTCGCTGATGCTGGAGGGATTGGATGGCGTTGAAAAAGCCAAGATCTAAAACATTTAGATCCGGACTCATCGCTGGTTGACATGTCAATTGAATGTTCCACCCGTCTTGTTCACCTGCTGCTTTCACGATTGGATCGTTAACAGACACGTGAGGCCTGGCGTTATCTTGCTGGGTGAATATTGGTTCATTCTTCCGCCTGGCCATTTGGCCTTGATGCTTGGGATAACGAAGTTGACCAAGTAGCTACGGTAAATATCAAGATTGACAATTATTGGCGTCGTCACAGGCGTGCCTCGAGGACGGTTCTTGCTTGAGCGTTGCGCAAGTTGATTCTCAACAAAAGCCCATAATCCAATCTTCCCATCCCACCTCTTGTGACGCTTGTGGTCGTATCTTGGTCTTGCCACTGCTGCTAAGAACATGACCTTGACAATATTGTGCTTGGACTTTGACTTTCTGCTTGGCACCTTTTCGTCATTCCAAAGGTAGAATGTTTGGTCAACTTTGGTCATGAAAAACCATTTTTCGTCAATGTGGACATGGCTCATTAGATCGTTCCAGACAAAACCACAACGCCTGGGTTGGACGAACGCTTTTACAAAGTTCAATCTGTCAACCATGTGCTTGGCAGTGAGCATTGGACAAAGACGACTTGTTCGTCGCTTCATGGTTTTGCTTTTGACCAGTCGCCAAAGTGTCATCACAGGGATGCCAGTGGCTTTGCTCATTGCTCTGTATGTCGTACGTTGCCACGGAGCGACCCCTTTTATCTTTTCTTCCAAGTCGCTTAGTTGATGTTTCGTTCGTCCACCGCAGTTTTCAAATTTTGAGTTGACATTAGGTGTCCCTTGCAAGCATTTCGTCTCACAACCACGGGTCCATATAGCGGAGATTGCTAGCTGTGACAGTTTGAACTCATCCGAGAGTGCTTTCATTGCTCCTTTTGGAACTCGGCCGTTTTTCTTTAGCTCCAAGAGTCGTAGATAGATCTCAAGTCGCTTTTCATTTTTGAGTCGAAATTTGGTCGTACGACCATCTGTCGGTGGCATATCGTTATTTCCTATGTGTGGATTGAGTGATGATGCGAGATATTGTGTGATTATCTACTCTTTGAGCTCTGTCGGGTGAGTGTGGCCTTGAGGCTGGCGAAAGCGAATTGACTGCAGGGCGAAGAATTGAAGAGTGACGCCATGCACAAGCAAACTTTGAACTTCAAAATCTCGGCCACACTTGGACATAAAATCCAGGAAAAAAAATGACCGAATAGAACAGAGAATTATCAATGATTTGCGCCCATTTATTCAACGATCGAGATTATCTAGGTCAAGATAGTGCGTCATAAACGACTCCACAAGAACTTGATGGTACGGAGGTAGTATTTCGTATCATTTGCAATATATTTCGTATCACGTGCAATATATTTCATATGACTCGCATTTAATTTCGTGGCCCGCGACAAAAATCGATTTATATTTCGCATGACGTGCATTATATTTCATACCTCTTGCATTTAATTTCGTATTTTTAGCTTATATTTCGTATCACGTGCATTTAAATTCGTAGTAATGCCAAATCTATTGAATGTCCTATTGAGATACGAAGTTTCACATGTGTTGCAGTGTTGGCTTGAGCTATGAATTCGCGACTGGCAGGCGCATATGAACTCTGCTGAGCTTGCTTGATGCTCGCATTGACTTATATGGCGATTGAAGTGTCCATCAATTTCTTATGAGTTCGATAACAATTTTTTGTTAATTTTTCTATGTACTTTTTCTCTTTTCTGCGAATTTAAATGCACGTGACTCGAAATATAAGCTAAAAATACGAAATTAAATGCAAGAGGTATGAAATATAATGCACGTCATGCGAAATATAAATCGATTTTCGTCGCGGGCCACGAAATGAAATGCAAGTAATATGAAATATATTGCACGTGATACGAAATATATTGCAAATGATACGAAATATATCGCAAGTTAAACGAACTAAACCGGCAAATGGTGTAGTATGGTGCACATCATCTAAAGACGACATTATTTTCGTTACACTTTGACCATCGATAAATTTCTGGAGAGTCAAATTAAGGATAAGAAAAGCGGTAATATCGATAGATATGGATTAGAGGAAGACATGTTACCGCTTGAAATTGCTCTATTCAAAGAATTGATTGAGTTATGGTGATTCTCCAGAGGTCACTTTTGTGATCAAATGTATGGAAAAGGACAGATTTTGGCCTTAGGGGTGCTCGTCAACTATACTTGAAATTTGTATTGACAAAATTTATCCGGAGCATCTGAGTTGTTATCCGTATAATACTTTGGAGATATCACACACCTTGCGATGATCCTACGAAGTCTTTGAGGCTCACGAGCCCGAGAAATACGAAACAAGATAGTCTAACATCTTGATGCGTCGAATAGAAAAATAAACAGTGATCTTCATTGTTATCATTTCCAGTCATGGGCAAGGTGGAGCCTCTTTAATTAATAGGATACCACTTCTGAATTGCTGAAGACTTCATTACAAGTGCTGCGATGTCGACAAGCTTCTGAATGCCTTTAAGTCTCCAGGAACACCAATTCGCTTTGAAAATATTGCTTAACATATACTACTCTGTTTCATTATGTTTGTCACTTTCATTTTTTGATTGACGGGATTTTTCTAAAACGACGAATCTAGGCCGACTGATTGGTCCACCAGAAAGCGCGTTCTTTTGTGTTTGATTGGCTACTTTTTGCTCTTTGAGAGCCATCCTGAGTATTGAGATATTTGGCTTCAAACTTTTCGTCCTGAGCTAGCCAAGGACAAAGTCTTCCGCAGCACTTTCATTTTCGATTCTCTTCGCTCAATACACCTCGTGACACTCAACTAGAACCATGTCTCTGTCCCCTCCCAGCTCGCATGAGCCGTCTGTCGTTCAATCCTCGTCCCGCTCAACCAGAAACCTCACTGACAGCGAGCGACTCTCCGTGTATCAACGACTGCTGGAAGTGTCCAAGAATGGCCATGTCCAACCACAATCGGTTAACGAACTTGCTTCTATGTTCAAGTGCAACCGCAGAACAATCTTGCGCATTTGGAGCCGTGGACGAGCCTCCCATCACGATGGCCATGGCCCCGCCGATGTCACGTGGAAAATTCGAGGTATAACCTGCTTAAATACATATTCTTATAAAATTTTGGAGACATAAATTTTGACGGGTAATCTAATCTAGGAAATTGCGGAAAGAAGAAGAGGTGGACCCAGGCACGAGTCGAAGCCGCCATCAAGGCAGTCTCCCTGTACAAGCGCCAAACCTTGCGAACTCTTGCCGTTGCAACGAACATTTCTGCTGCTACGTTGCACCGTCACATGAAAACTTGCCCACGTTTCAAGGCTCGGACGAGCTACGTCAAACCTTTGTTGACTGAAGCCAACATAATGGCAAGGCTCAAGCACGCGTTGTCCTTCCTCCAACCTTTGCCAAGTGGAAACCAGAGCTTTGTCGACATGCACAACTACGTCCATGTCGACGAGAAATGGTTCTACTTGGAAAAGGTGAAGAGGCGGTTTTACGTGTACGACGACGAAGAACTCCCGTCCCGCCGAGCGAAGTCGAAACGATTCATCACGAAGGTGATGTTTGTCGCCGCCGTTGCAAGACCAAGATTTGACTACCACACCAAGAAGTACTTCGATGGGAAGCTTGAAGTGTGGCCCTTCGTCGAGAAAATCCCTGCCAAGCGCGGAAGCAAGAACCGTCCAAGAGGCGCAATCATCACGTCACCTCAAATTGTTGACTCAAAAGTCTACGCCGACGCGATATTGACGAAGGTAGTACCAGCGATCAAGTCCAAATTTCCCGCCTGTGACCAACACAAAGGGGTCACCATACAGCAGGACAATGCTGGTCCGCACATGCGGGTTACGACAGAGCTGTTGTTGGCAAACGGAATTGAAGGTATACAAGTCGCGAATCAACCTCCCAATAGTCCCGACTTCAATATCCTAGACTTAGGTGTCTTTAATGCTATTCAAAGCCTGCAGTACCAAAAGCATACTCGTTCAATTGAGGAGCTTATTGGCGCTGTAGAAACTGCGTTGTTGGAGCTACCAGTCGATACTCTCGCGAAAACTTTCGTTGCTTTGCAAAAGGTACTCGAAACATCGATCTCGTTGAAAGGAAGCAACGAATATAAGCTCCCTCGCAAGACCAAGGACTTGCATTGCGATCACCCCGTTGTCATGTGCGACTCAGTTTCTTTCGAATCTGCCTTGGTCCACCTAAACTATCGACTTGGTGAAGAGGCTTTCCTTGAGCAGCAACTGACTGGAATTCACCAAAATGAGTAGTCTTGATAATATACTCTATTTTCATTTTATTTTCACACCCTTCTACTGTTTATTGAAGGTCATACTTTAATCAAGTCGAAATCAACAGAGCACTTATACTTTAATCAAGTGTATTTTCGAGTGGACAAACATAATGAAACAGAGTAGTACTGTTCTAAGCAATTCTGCCTTAGATGATTGCTCTTAAACATGAGAAGTCAATACTTGAGCCTGAAGAGCAACATATTATTGAAATACTTCAATATGATTGGCTATTTATAGAAAATATAAACATATATTGTCCAATAGTGTATCTGTAAATACAAACATTCTGTCCAAGAAATTTGGCCACTTTGTCGTCTGTAGGTGATGTGCACCATAGCACCTGCTACCATTTTGCATTGATGCCAGAGACGAATTAGTTGATAGGAATGAGGCACTCAACGAACTCAACAGATCTTTTAGCAGGATGCTGGGATGTGGAGGAATTCGCAACAGATTTGAGGCCTTCGACTCATCATTTGAAGAGAGTGTTAATATACAAGGTGGAATCACGTAGGAGAACTATCGCATTGACAGCATTCAACGGATTAATAGCTACAGTCCCCTCGACTTTGGATGCCGACTCAAGTCAACCGAGAAAACTGCGAAAGTTGAGTCTCTGCCCTTTGATTATATAAGTCTATTAGTTATGAAGAACATCGCGAGATCAGCATGAACAGCTGAGCCTACTTGTTTCGCACCATGTTATAGCAGCCAAACACAATACCAACGACTCCAACGGCAGTCACTACATCCCCGATATCAGCTAAGCTGCCTGCCTCGTTTTGACGCTGTTGAACGAGGTCATCCTTGTCACCATAAACGAGAAATGAAGGACGGCCGTGGAGTTTGGCATGGTCAGGGGACGCGAGGACCCATTGTAACGTGGGTGCACCAGCAGCACCAGCGACCATTTTGGCCTCGACAAGGCCAACGCCAGAGACGACTTGGTTGGCAGGAATGAGACGTTCGACCACTCGAAAACCGATTGTCTTGCTAGCAGGACGCTCACCAAAGACAGAAATAGAGGATTCCACGGCAGGCTTGAATTCTTCGACGCCCCCTTTGTAGAGAGACTTGATGTAGGCCGAATCACGCAAGAGGACTTTCGCAGACCCAGCATTGAACGGTTCAACAGCCACAATACCCCCTGTCTCGGATTCGGACACGAGATTTTCCGAGACAACTGCCACAGATCGAGATACTGAATCTTCCGTGCGCTGGTATGTCTTGGTCTTGATGCGGATAGCATTGTGCGTATCGGAATTCATTCGTTGCATCATGGCACTTTTCAAAAGCGGCGAGTCAAAGTTGTTCAAGCGACCTGAAAATGTCACGTAGTCACTTTCTCGTTCATAGGATGGCTTGGCCGGCAAGGACGTAATATCCTTCGTATCGGCAATCAACTTCGTATCACTGTACGCTCTGGTACTGGATGCTTTCAGTTTCTGGCCCAGATAAACGATGGCACTGCCGCCAAGAGCGGCACCGATGCTGAACATGACGATGTGGAACAGAAAGTGTGATCACTTTCGATTCAGTGGAATGTATGTCTTCAGAGTGTTGGTTGTTAAAATTCCCAAATCCACAATCCGGATAAATAAAAGACCAACATTCCCAAGTGTATAAAACTGACCACTATCCAGGTCAGATATCCCGGTTCTCATAGAACACGAAACTTTGAAATTTATACTATTTCAGGAGATGTCGTCAACGATCCATGTAATGAGCATATCTATCCTTAGAAGAGAGTAGAATTCTTAGCAATGTTTGGCGGGAAATCTGCTATTAGAAGGTGATGCTTGCCTATGAAATCGATCATGACCGATGATGAAAAACGAAAAGTCCCTTCGTAAAATTAATATATAGAAATTTTACAGGTAATTAATATATAGAGGTAGTAGCATTGTATCAAATTAGCGAGTCCTTTCTGGCCACAACCAAGCCAGGCAACACAGCTACGGGAAATGAAAACAGGAGGAAAGAGATGACACTCTTGTTGTAGGATAAAGAGAGTGATTCAATCATCCAGAGCGTCCCGTGGATTTGCTCTAGACAGTGCCCGACGCAACCTCGGACAGATGAATGATCACTGGTTCCTATGGGCTTTGATTGGGTTATCTTTATCCAATGAAATGTCCATAAGAAAGATCTCCAGGACGGAACTTTGACCTTTATATGAAAGTTTGTATGTTGCAACTCAAAGAGCAATGTGACTCCTCCCCACGGAGGATGAACTTCCATGCATGTCAAATCAGTTCCAGAATTGCCAGACGAATGCGATTGCTCGGTTGTTCTTTTGCCTTCCTCGCGCTTGTTGCAGCGAAATTCATCGAGACGGACAAGTGCACGGCCATTTTGGTCGGCGCCAAGGTAATTATAATGCTTCCATGGCCAGGATGTACATAATTTCTACGATAGGCGTCGACCAGTGGATCCCCAATGACGACTCAGACAAATGATTGCTCGTCGTGCGACTTCCGCATTGCCAAGGTGCCTCAGAAGAACCATGCACCAAATTCCACGAGAGATGTCGTGCTTGTAAGCCAAGTGTACCCTCGCTTTGGTGCGTATACTCGAGATATGAGCTCACTCAAAGTATTTCCTGTTTAGTCGGCACTGACCGTGGGGCTCCAGAGTACTTCAAGGAAAATTTGCAAAAAGGATTTTATGACTGGACTGAGACAAAGGGCATTGGCAAAATCCCGCAAGTTGAAACTACCTACGGCTACATTGAAGGTGTCTACCCTCTGATCAATGAACATCAATTGGCGATTGGAGAAAGCACGTGCCCAGCTCGTTTCTGGACAAAACCGGCGACTCAAGGTGGTAAAGCCCTTTTCGATATCACTGAGCTTGCCCGTGTGGCATTTGAACGCACAAAGACAGCCCGTGATGCCATCAAGCTCATGGGTAGTTTGGCCGAGCAGTATGGTTACTATGGTGCTGAATGGGAAGGCGATGAAGATGACCTCTTGGTCGAAGCTGGTGAAACTCTTACTGTTGCTGATACGAAAGAAGGCTGGGTCTTCCATATTTTGCCAGACGACACGGGTGCATCGGCAATCTGGGTCGCCCAGCGTGTTCCTGACAACCACATTGTTGCGATTGGCAACCAATTCATCATCCACCAAGTCAACCTGACCGACTCGGACAACTTTTTAGGCTCGGCTAACTTGTACGACGTTGCCAAGAAGCACAACTTGTGGGATGGCAAGTCTCCGTTTGATTTCACAGCTGTGTATGCCCATCGCCGTCCTGGTGACTCGTATTACTACTCGACTCGCCGTCAGTGGCGAGTCTTCACGCTGGCAAATCCCAATTTGACTTTAAGTCCATACACTGATGCATTTGGCACGGACTATCCCTTCTCCGTCGAGGTATAGATGCTTGCTTTTGGGTGTACCGTCATTGAATACCTTTGTAGACTGCTAGACCTTTGGATGCCAAGGACTTGATCCGATTCCAACGCGATCATTACGAGAACACTCCGTTTGATCTGACTGAAGGCCCTCAATCTGGTCCATACGGCAACCCTGATCGATACTGTACGTCTCCAGTCTTAGAGAATGACGCTAAAATCTTTGTAGCTGTGGGTGAAAATGCGTTTGCGCCTGGGACTAAAGGCAAGAGTGGATTCTTTGAACGCGGCATCTCGCTTTACCGTACAACTTACTCCTACGTGACGATGGCCAACTCAAAGGACGCCAATCTTGGCTTCCTCTGGTACATTGGTATTGTTGACGTAAATTTAACCTGTCGACACAGGTATGGCCCTTACGCCCCTCATGCGACTTCGTACACGCCCATCTTTGCTAAAGTCAGCGCTGTTCCCGCGTTGAAGTCCCAAGGATCCCTTCTGCAATTCACATTCAATGCGTCCTTCTGGATCAACGCCCTCATCGGCAACTATGCCGGCCATTTCTACAAGTACGCCATGCCAGCAGTCGCGACTGTGCAGCTGGACGTTGAAACCAAGGCAGCGAACGGTATGAGCCGCCCTGTGCTGATTTTGTGAGCTTAAGATGTGTGTAGCCTTGCCTGATGTCCAAGCTAAGGCTCAAAACATCCTTGCCACCCAAGGCGAAGCTGCCTTCGTGGCCTACTTGACATCGTCGAGCAATAATTTTGCCACAGTGGCTCATGACGCATTTGTGGCTTTGTTTTATGACGTCGTTACACGTTTCCACGACGGCACAATCTTTGGAAACTTCACAAAGGAATCGATGGACGTCAAGGCGATGGGTTATCCTACTTGGTGGCTTGAAGAAGTTGGTTATTTTGGTCCCAAGGAATCGCAAAGCTTTACAGTGACTGCCGTGGAAATCCTCAGTGCGATTGCGGTTGTGGCTCTCAGTGTCGCGCTTGGATTTTGGTTGGGTCGTCGTTCTTCGAAGACCACGGCGTATGCGTTGATCAAGTAGTGTTTGCTCTAGCAAGTGAAAAGTTTATAACAAGGATAAGCTGCTCGCTCAATTGAACTATCTAGAGGATGGACTTTAATCCCTTCGACGTTGGTAGAACAACTTTAAGATGCTCAATCCAAACATGAATTTCAAGGTTACTTGTGTGCACATGCAGTCGACTAGGCGCGGCTGGATTTTTACTTGATGAACGCATAACCTCGGCTTTGGACATTGCGACGACCGAGCCAGAAGCCAAGCGCAGTTGTCATGACTGCCACAATGAGAATGACCACGAGAAACGTCGTCACTGACAAGCCTTCAGTCTTCGGGCCAAAGTAACCCACGTCCTCGAGCCACCAAGTTGGATAACCCATCGCTTGGACACCCATCGCCTCGTTGGAAAAGTTGCCAAAGATCGTGCCGTCGTGGAACCGAGTCACAATTTCATAGAAGAGGGCAACGAAAGCGTCATGCGCGGCCATCGCGAAGGAATTGGTTGAGGATGTCTAAGTAGATCACCATGGCGGCCTCGCCTTGGGATTCCAGGATCGATTGCGCTTTGGCTTGAACTCCAGCTTGAGCTACAGAGCTACAATGAGACTTGCCATAAGAGCCAAAGTACCATCAGCAGCTTTCTTCTCAACAGCGAACTGCACCGTCGAGACAGCAGGCATGACATGTTTGTAGAAATGGCCGGCGTAGTTGCCAATGAGGGCATTGATCCAGAAGGACGAGTTCAAGTCAAATTTGCGCAACGAGCCGCCAGACACGATGCTTGGCACGGAGCTCACTTTGGCATAAATGGGCATGTACGACGTGGCATGAGGGACATAGGGGCCAAACCTACGTCGACGGTGAGTTTGGGAGCGAGACAGAAGCAGTACCAAACGAGTGCATTGTTTCGGTTCGATGGATGGAGCTGCGTCACGTACGAATAGGACGTCGTGTGGTATGAAATCGGCCGCTCGAAGCCAACGATGCGATCTCCCGTCGCGGACGAGAGCTGCACGTTGCCGACAGCTAGAACAGTCGAGATCAATCGTCGAGACAGTCAAGGATGAGTACAATGTCTGTCAGGACTGCTATACGGGCCAGCGGCAGGGCCTTGCATCAAGTCAAACGGAGTGTTCTCGTAGTGGTCTCGTTGAAAGCGCATGATGTCCGATACATCCAACGGTCTAGCGACCTAAATATGCCGTGAAACTTATTCCAAGCCATGGACATCGCACCTCAACAGAGAAGGGATAGTCCTTGCCGAGGGGATCTGTGTAAGGGCTCAGGCTGAGGCTTGGATTTGCCAGCGTGAAGACACGCCACTGACGACGAGTGGCGAATGTGCCATCGCTGAATGGCTTGGCGTAGACGGCAGTGAAATCAAACCGAGACTTGCCGTCCCAGAAGTTGTGCTTCTTGGCGATGTCGTACAAGTTTGCAGAGCCAAGGAAGTTGGCCGAGTCGGTCAAGTTGACATCGTGGATGATGAATTGGTTTCCAATGGCAGTGGTGTGGTTGTCAGGAATGCGCTGAGCCACCCAGATAGCCGACGCCCCCGTGTCGTCGGGCAAAATGTGAAAGACCCAGCCTTCCTTCGGGTCCGTGACGGTCAAGGTTTCCCCCGCTTGGTCCAGCATCTCATCTTCCTTGTCGCCCCAGTACGCTCCATAGTACCCATGCCTCACTGCCAAGTCGCCCATGAGGTTGATAGCGTCCCGTGCAGTTTTCGTTCGCTCGAAAGCCACGCGAGCCAACTCTGTGATGTCAAAGAAGGCCGTGCCGCCTTGCGTCGCTGGCTTGGCGTAGAACCGAGCACCGCACGTGCTTTCTCCGATCGCGAGTTGGTATTCATTCACCACAGGATAAATCGCATCCACGTAGCCGAAGGTGGTTTCAACTTGTGGAATTTGACCGATGATCGGAGTATTCGACCAGTTGAAGAAGCCTTGCTGGAGGTTTGCCTGGTAGTACTCTGGCGCGCCGCGGTCTTTGCCGACTAGAAGAGCGACTTGGGTTGCAGCTTTCGTCGACTTTGATTACCGTAGCGTGGGTAGACTTGACTCAGCAGTGGAATATTCCGCATGGAGCCAGGAGCATGTTGCTGCTGGGGAACTTTGGCCAGGCGAAAGTCACAATTCGTGCAGTCCGCCGTGTGCGTCGTGATGGGAACTCCAGTCGCCGACGCCTATACCAATCGCATCAGCATAGCGGATTCCAATGATGTCTCGTACCTTGGCGCCGACTAGCATGACTGTACATCGGTCAGCTTGGCGTGGCTGAGCCACAGCCATGGCTACGACCACAGAGAGGATCAAAAGTCGCATGACGCTCTTGTCAAATTCGAAAGTGACGGTTGATTTGACTTTGCCCTTCCGACCTGCGTCGAGCCATGTGCAACTTCAGCTTCAACAAATTAATGGGTCACTCATTCTTGTCAACGTCAATGTGGGGCTCATGACGAGCCGCAAGGGGCGTGACAACTCTCTGCCTAACTAAAAAGCACGTTGAAGATGCCCTCGAACCTCCGAGCTGTCTTCGAAATTCTCTGTCGGTCGTCGGTGGACGACAAATTCCAGAGATTGCACATGACATACATGACTTGAATTCCTTTCTTGCATTAAACACATTCAATTCCTGAGCGCTCCTGGGTTTAGCTCAGCAGTGCATAGCCTGTAGTCTTGACGGGGCGACGGCCAAGCCAGACGCCAAATGCAAGACTGAGTCCGACGACCGCGGCACTGATCACAATCCATGTCGTCGTTGACAAGCCAGTGGTCCTCGGACCGAAATACCCCACTTCTTCGAGCCACCATGTCGGATAGCCCATCGCTTGGACGTCCATCGATTCCTTGGAAAAGTTGCCAAAGATCGTGCCGTCGTGGAATCGCGTCGCAATGTCGTAAAACAACGAGACAGAGGCATCATACGCTGCTGTGGCCAAGGAATTGGTCGAAGAGGTCAAGTACGCCACCATGGCTGCCTCGCCTTGCGTTTCAAAAATGGACTGAGCTTTCGCTTGTACTGAAGCTTGAGCTACAGAGCTTTTAGATTCAGCATAACGTGAGGGGTACCATGAGCGGCTAGCTTTTCAAGAGCGAGCTGCACGGTGGAGACAGCAGGCATGGCGAATTTGTAGAAATGGCCAGCGTAGTTGCCAAGAAGGGCATTGATCCAAAAGGACGAATTCCAGTCAAATTTTCGAAGAGAGCCTTGAGAAAACAGCGTGGGGACTGAGGATATGTGGGCGTATACTGGCATGTACACGGCCGCGTGAGGAGCGTAGTGGCCAAACCAAATGTAGGCAGTGGTGGCGTTCCAAGGATTGGCCAGCGTCACGTAAGAGTACGACGTGCGGTAGAGCGAGATGCCGCGCTCGAAGAAGCCACCTCTACCTTGCATTCCAGGCGCAAAGGCATTTTCACCGACAGCTACAAAGAGATGTGAGCTGGGAGAGGCAAACTAGCTTACAGTAGCGGTCAGGGTTGCCATAAGGACCAGACTGAGGGCCTTCAGTCAGGTCGAATGGTGTCTTCTCGTAGTGATCCCGCTGGAATCGCAGGATATCTGACGCATCTAACACCCGATCCGTCTACAAGCGTGAAATCTCAGCATTCTGGTAGTCTTTATACCTCGACAGAGAACGGATAGTCCGTGCTAAATGCATTAGTGTATGGACTCAATGTCAAGTTTGGATTTGCCAGCGTGAAGATGCGCCATTGACGCCGAGTCGAGTAGTAATACGAGTCCCCACGACGTCGGTGAGCGTACACTGCTGTGAAATCAAACGGAGACTCGCCATCCCAAAAGTTGTGCTTCTTGGCAATGTCGTACAAGTTTGCCGAGCTGAGGAAGTTGTCCGAGTCGGTCAGGTTGACTTGGTGGATGATGAATTGATTGCCAATCGCGGCGATGTGAGTGTCAGGAATGCGCTGAGCCACCCAAATCGCTGATACACCAGTGTCGTCTGGTAAGATATGAAAGACCCAGCCTTCTTTCGTGTCCGTCACGGCTAGAGTTTCGCCAGACTCAGTCAGGAGCTCCTCTTCGCTGCCTTCCCATTCAGCACCGTAGTAACCATACTGTTCAGCCAAGCTGCCCATGAGTTTGATGGCATCTCGAGCGGTTTTCGTGCGTTCAAACGCGACGCGAGCAAGTTCAGTGATGTCAAAGAGCGCTTTACCACCTTGAGTTGCTGGCTTTGCCCAAAAGCGGGCAGGACATGTGCTTTCTCCGATCGCGAGCTGATGTTCGTTCAAAACTGGATAGATGCCATCCAAGTAACCATACGTCGTTTCGGCTTGCGGGATTTGGCCGATGATCGGCGTGTCGGACCAGTTGTAGAATCCTTGCTGGAGGTTTTCCCGGTAGTATTCCGGCGCTCCTCGTTCTCTCCCAACTAAAAGCACGGTCAAACTTGCGTACAATAGAAAGTGCGCTTACCGTATCGTGGATATACTTGGCTAAGCAGTGGAATATTGCGCATGGAGCCTGGGGTATGTTGTAGCTGAGGCACTTTCACGAGGCGAAAGTCACACGTTGTGCAGTCCGCCGTATGTGTCGTCATGGGCGATCCTGAAGTCGATGCCTATATTCCACTGCATCAAATTCTTCCGTTCTTTCGGCCATGGCTACCTTGGCACCGACAAGGATGACCGTACATCGATCCGACTCATGAAACTTGGCAGTGGTAACGAGAGCCGCCGTCGCCGTCACAGCAAGAAGACGACCAAGATGGCCAAACATCTTCTCTTCCGAAGTGCGGTGGCCGTCGAATCGTGATCTGGTTTCAGGAGGAGGGACTCTGCTGCAAAGATCGCTTTCCATATAAATTCCCTTCTAAAACCATGTCTTCCATCCCTATCAAAACGTCTGATATGCATTGAACCGTTGTGGAAGAAAGACGACAGAATTGCGTCAGCACATTGCAAAGTGCAGGAAACTTGACTGGATTTTAACAAGTGTTTGAATTCCCCATCCATTCTGGCGATTCCATCTCGTAGAATCCTGCACGATAGTTCAGTGGCCACGAAGAGGCAAGCCCGACAGAGTGGGTATGAAAGCTACACAGAAAAAGGTCTATTATCGCATTTTCGCTGGACGAGGATATTCGGGCGGCGCTGCTTGTTTACTTGACGAGCGCATAACCTTTTTGTTGGACATTGCGACGACCGAGCCAAAAACCAAGAGCAACACTGAGTCCGACCACTGCAAGAACGATCAAAATCCAGGACGTCTCGGACAAACCGTCGGTGTTTGGACCAAAGTAACCCACTTCTTCGAGCCACCAAGTAGGATAGCCCATTGCTTGGACGTCCATCGATTCTTTGGAGAAGTTGCCAAAGATCGTGCCGTCGTGGAATCGAGTCACAAGGTCATAGAACAACGACACAAAGGCATCGTGAGCGGCCGTTGCGAAGGAATTGGTTGAGGATGTCAAGTAGATCACCATGGCGGCCTCGCCTTGGGATTCCAGGATCGATTGTGCTTTGGCTTGAACTCCAGCTTGGGCTACAACGCTTTTAGACTGGCGGTGGGATCCGAGTTACCATCGTAAGCTTTTTTTTCAAGAGCTAATTGAACCGTCGAGACAGCGGGCATGGCAAACTTGTAAAAATGACCAGCGTAGTTGCCAATGAGGGCGTTGATCCAGAACGATGAGTTGAAGCTAAATTTGAGCAGAGATCCCTTCGATGTAACTTGTGGCACGGACGACACCTTGGCGTAGATTGGCATGTACGTCGTCGCGTGCGGCGCATACGGTCCAAACCTACAACGCACTTTGAGTCGTGGATAGACTACGGGAGAACGCACCAGACAAAGCCCGTGTTGGGATTGACAGGGTTGGCCAAAGTTACAATGGTGTACGTCGTGCGGTAGAGCGAGATAGCACGTTCGAACGATCGCGACTTGCCTTCAGTGCCAGGTGCAAATGCATTTTCACCCACGGCTACGACGACATCAATCTCCATCAATCATGCATCTTCAATGTACAATATCGATCTGGGTTGCCGTAGGGACCGGATTGAGGCCCTTGCGTCAAATCAAACGGAGTGTTCTCGTAGTGGTCACGTTGGAAGCGCATCAAGTCCCTGGCGTCCAACACACTGGCCGTCTACGAGGAGCATTTGCTGCAATCAACGAGGGCTGAAATACCTCGACAGAGAAGGGATAATCCGTGCCAAATGCATCAGTGTATGGGCTCAAGGTCAAATTGGGATTTGCCAGCGTGAAGACGCGCCACTGGCGGCGAGTCGAGTAGTAATACGAGTCGCCAGGACGGCGGTGGGCATACACAGCTGTGAAATCAAACGGAGACTTGCCATCCCACAAGTTGTGCTTCTTGGCAACGTCGTACAAGTTAGCCGAGCCTAAAAAGTTGTCCGAGTCGGTCAGGTTGACTTGGTGGATGATGAATTGGTTGCCAATCGCAACAATGTGGTTGTCAGGAACACGCTGGGCGATCCAGATTGCCGATGCACCCGTGTCGTCTGGCAAAATGTGGAAGACCCAGCCTTCTTTCGTGTCAGTGACAGTCAAGGTTTCACCAGCTTCGTCCAAGGCGTCGTCTTCATCGGCATCCCAAGCGGCGCCAAAATATCCATACTGTACAGCCAAACTGCCCATGAGTTTGATGGCATCCCGTGCAGTTTTGGTTCTCTCCATGGCGACACGAGCAAGCTCCGTGACGTCAAAGAGCGCTTGGCCGCCTTGAGTCACTGGCTTGCTTGCAAAGACAGCTCCGCAAGTGCTTTCTCCCATCGCGAGTTGGAATTCATTCATGATGGGGTAGACTCCATCAATGTAGCCGAATGTCATGTCCGCTTGAGGAATCTGTCCGATGCTCTTGGAGTCCGTCCAATTGAAGAAATCTGGCTCGAGGTTGTCTCGAAAGTATTCCGGCGCGCCTCGGTCAGTGCCAACTACGCATGGCTTCGTCCAGTTTCCACTTCACGACGTTCGGCCTTACCATAGCGAGGATAATATCCTCGTGGGAGCACGACATTGCGCATGGAGCCATGCGGATGAGTCTTCTGAGGGACCTTGGCAATGCGAAAGTCACACACTGTGCAGTCGTTCGTATGAGTCGTCATGGGCGATCCACTCGTCGACGCCTATGTTCTTCATGACAATTCATTATAGCGAGATTGGGTTTACCTTGGCGCCGACCAAAATGGCAGTGCATCGATCGCGTTCGATCCACGACGCGGCATGGGCAGCAGCGGCGACGACGAGGCCGAGAGCAACGAGTCGCATCCTTCAACAAGTCTTCAGGTGTGATCCAAAGTCGAAGTGACTCTTTCTGATCCACTTGGCTTCCATGGCAACTTTGTCAAACCACCTGGTCGGCTTTACAAAAAATCCATGGAACCGAAATGTCTGTGATCCACCAGGATTACAGTACAGTATCATGAGGATGAAAGGCATCTCGAGGAGATAAACCGCGTACGAGCGTGCTGCCACTGAGATTTGCTAGCTTTTCATCGTCGTGTTGACATTTAACCGCCGCCAGAGCCACTCGACCCACAATAAAGTCACAAAACTGCATTATGAGGCTTCGTCGAGGAGCTTTGAGCCTCACAGGACATTACTTGACGAGAACGTATCCTTTGGATTTGGCTCCTTGGCGACTTTAGAGTTGAGATTCGAGATTGCCGATCTCAACTCTAAAGTTACGTTTTTGCGACTTTCGGTGAGTGAGCACTTGAGAACGAAACTTATACGGATCCGAATAAAGACAACTCACGTCTTCGTTGCATTTCATCGACTTCGAACTACTTTAACCATCAGATAGACAGCGCTACTGCTCTATATGGTCTGCATGGACTTGGCACGCCAAACTAAGTATGTGGGACGCATGGCTCCAGCTTTCCGGAGGATTATGCGTATCTCAAAGACTTTTGAGAACCAGGCCACGGATCTGAAAATCTTTTGAGATCGAGATGGTTTCGAGAATTATTTTATAAAGATGTTTAATTTATAGAGGTACAGCTGGTGGATCTCAACTCTAAAGTGGCTCCGAAAACTCTCTATTAGAGAGTTTTCGGAGGCCCAAAATGCCATTTTGAGGCCAAATTCAATAATTTTGGTCAAAATATGAACTTGTTTATCTCAAAGAGTTTTGCTCCAAATCCAATATTTTTGGTTGGGATATACTCACTGGAGCCTCCCAAAATGCCATTTTACGAGATGGAGGTTTTACCTCCATTTTGAATATGCCATAAATCGTTGATCCCAATTTCGCTGAAAATGGCATATTGATTTTGAAATTTTGCCAGACGCACCCTAAATTTGTATTGAAAGTGACATCTCACTCAGCATCACATATCTCATTTGAATAAAGTATACAGTATTGCTTCAATTCTAGCACCAAACATAAATGTGATAAATAATTACAGTATATAATTTATAACAATATATGTTATTACAGAAATCAGTCAAGTTGATTTTAATTTAATATTTCCATAGCTTAAACTGGAATCTGTTTATGCTCAAAGATTTTAAGTTAATTGAAATATCGAATTTACACAGGTGCTTTGTTCTCGTACAGTTGTACTGGAATAGGGAAGGAAATATACGTATCGACATACAAATTCTAAATATAGCCATAAACATCTCCATATTCGCACAGGCTCCGACATCATGAGCCTTGAAGATCTGAAGAGAATCAACACGCATATGCAGAGTATACGCCGCTACTGTCCAGTTGAAAGTCCAGTTTAACGTATCCTGTAACGATGATGGCAATTGTATGAATGTGCCGTAGATTGAAAGTTCAAGCTGGTAGACTTCACAAACGTTGAAAGCGTGCATGGAATAGCTGATGACAAGTGCAAGGAAACGAATTGTCGAAGATTGCAGTACGTTGTGACAGTCGTTGACTGCGCAGTTTGCACAAAATACAATTTGGCACCCATAATGCCATCGTCTCTAGCACATGCGAAAAAGACACTAACGATGAACCCATTTTGAGGATCGAATTTGTGTAAATATCGATTTTGATTGGTTAAAATAAATTCACAAATTAATTTTGACCAATCAAATGAATTACATACAGTGCAGATAAGATGGAATCCAGAGGAGGCTCAAGAAATGTTGGCCTGGCTTGCCAAATTGTCAACAATCGTCACTTTCCGCGATGCACTTGAAAACGCCCGTCCCGCTGGACTTCTTCCAGTGCTTTCCGCTGACGAGTCCAGAGATCAGTAACTACAGACAACTTGGCCGTCAAGCCGTGCATGATCTCGTACTGTTTTTGTCCGTCGGCGAGATTGCTCATTGAAGTTTTGTAGGTGACACAGGCAACTCTGACGGGAGGACAGTATGAATGGAGCCTGCACTCAACGAATGGTGCCATCAAGGTCTATCGCGCTGAAAATGTTGAAAATCCCGTTTACTGTGCGCGCACAGAATTGGAAGCAACCCTCGATGACATTGTTGACATCTTTCTCAAAACCACGACAAATGAAGTTCGACAAGTGAACGAAGAATTCTTTCCATACATTCTCGACACTGTCCGACTCTACAACATCACGCTTCCGACACCAGACGCCCCTGCCCATTATCTCAATGTGAGTTGGGACCTCATGGCGTCGCCTACAGGGGGATTTCTCATCAAGAAACGAGACACGTGCTTTCTTGAGGTACCCGAGCATCATCTTTGGCATGTAGATCACCAACGGTATACTTAGCAACAAGACATAATCGAGTTTGAAGGCCGGCGAGCTTGGGTTCGCGTTCTAACCCCAGTTACAATTGATGCATGCCCGAATTTGGAACACACTTTTGGCATTGTTCGAGGTGAACACATTAACTGTGGCGTCATCTATGCCGAGACGGACCAGCCTGGGTTGTTGCAAGTCATTGACTTTCGCCACTACCATTTGAATGGACTGCTCCCTACAGGAGGAACGTTGGGCAACTTCTTCTCATCCATGGCAATGGAAGGCGCATATCGACCTCTCGTGTTTGCGCAAGACAAAATCCGCGCCATGAAACTCTGCCACGCCTCTTTCCTCTCTACACATGCACTTGTGCCCCAACACACTCGGATCAAATGTGCGGTTTGCCTGAAAAAGTTTGGCCTTTTGGCTAAGAAAGCAAGTTGTCAGCTCTGCGGCGAGGTGAGTGAAGTCAATTTGCAAATTTTGCTCATGAATGTACTCATAGGTTGTTTGCCGCAAGCCTTGTAGTGCCAACTGGGATCTGAAAATTTCAGGCGTTCGTGTTCAAGTGCGACTTTGCACTCCTTGCTCTGCCACTCCACCTTCTTCATCAGCTCCAAGACGCCTGGGAAGTGACCTGGCATCAACAGTAGTTGCTACAGAATCCCAAGTTCCATCCCTTTGGTACAGTGAAACAACTGCGCATCCATCGAGTACGGCCAGCTCGCGGCAACATCATGAGCCCCCGCGAATGCGACGGTATAACAGTATGGAGTCGTCGTACGAGCGAAGAAGCCGATCTGCCTCCTCCAAAGAATCTGTTTCTCGTCACGAGAGCCCAGAGCCAGAACCAAATCCTGTTCTGGCAGGAGAAATGCGGGGAATGTCACTAGAAGATGGAGAAAGGCGCGTTCATCCAGCCAAAAGTATTGACCGCCAAAGCCCTATGTTTAATTCTCAAGTGCAAACGGACAAGTATGCATATGACATGAAGGACCGGGCCTCTCGACTAGACAGCGTTGACTCAGCATCCCGAACTGAAAGCCACGAGTCATCCTTGCTGCAACAGTCTCATGTCCAACCCCAGCCAATGCGACGGCCATCATTTGTTCGGGAGGATATTTTCGCCGAAAAGGCTACCATACCAAAACAACCTGTGGAACCAATTCAATCACCCGCGGCTCCAATAGCTCCTCCTGCTGCTCCTCCTGCTGCTCCCCCCGCAACTCCTCCAGCCACACCTCCTGCTGCTGCACACCAAAAGCCGCAAAAGCCACCGAAGAAGGATCCTCCATTCGGTAGCTTTCTTGTGCCACACGTCATTCATTGAATGATGTCGAGATGGTTGTTCTCACGGTGGCAGATATATATTTATTCCACTTTGTTTTATGTTTCATCCTTTGACTTCCTCATATTAACGTTAGAGATGACGGCCTTGCATTCAACAATCTCCTGTGAATGCAACGTAACGTGCATCAGTCAATGCATTTGAAGGCCAACCAAACAAAATCAGACTTATTGACGATCAGACCGTTTTCATCCAACGTTACCACCATGTTTCTCATAACAAGAGCTTCCTTTTGAGCTATCAGAGGTCGATAAATTCGTGATATTTGATGAGATATCGCGTCGGGACCGAGACTTGGTCGGGAAAATCTTCCGATATTCATTTTTGAGATGTCTGTATTTTTGGAATCCTCGTGTATTCTATCTGCCTGTGCTGTTCGTTTTTAACATTACTCACAATTTATGTATGAAATTTCCTTTTAAACATTCTGTCGAAGTGTTTACAACATGTATAAAACAATTGTCAAGAAGTCTGATTTTGAATTCTGTGTCAGTAAGTCCGGTTTTGAATTGCCATGTCAACAAGACTCTGGGACAGACAAGCTTTCTTGCAGCAAACAAAACTTGTCATCCCCACAACTTCCTGTTCAAGATCTTCTGGTGGAACGTCACGTCGGACAAATCTATGAGGCTCGTAAGTATCGTCATCATTGTCGACTTCGCTGTCATGTGCACTGCTTAGTTCAAATTCCTCGCATCGATACCTTGCCTGAACCGCAGGTTATGTTTAAAACACACTTCAGCAATGCAAATTTGTTTTTTTATCGTTTCTCATATATTGTGTTTTTGAGCAAAAATTCGAATTTAAGATCGATTCGAAACACACGCGTAATCGATTTGTTTTCATTTTATCCGGAATATCCGGTAAATGTTGACAAGAACGACGAAAGATTCCACCATCCGCACATGCAAACGATCATGATCACTGATGTCGTCGAGCTCAATCATGCAGCTCTCTCCATCGTGCTTCATGCACGTTATATGAATTATAACAAGAATGTCTCCAAGCTGCGACTTGACGACCTCTTTCACCAGGATCTATCGACCATCGCCAAGTGAATCAAACAATACGAAGGCTAGGTGTTGCGAGCCCAAGGCCACCACGGGCGAATCCACCATACCGAAGGTCAAAAGCCATGGTTGACACACTACACTGACTGCAACCCGCCATTCCTGGACGAAGTCAAGTTTGCATTTCATCGAGAATTCAAATAGACGTTACTCATGTCAACTTTGTGCTGGTATATTCTAGAGCGTCGACGCATTCAAGTGAAAGAAAGCATATCATCTGCCTGGTCAATGAAGTGGCTTCTGTCGACTTGGTCAAATGAGTGTCTTGTTTCTTGACAAGGAAGAATCGATGATCTCGAGTAGATCCTACAGACTACTAATTTTGATTAGTACATACTAAAATCACGGAAAATACACCGAAACACACGCTCAAAACACATATGAATCGATTTGCGATTTCGATTTTACCCTCCAAGTCCCAACGATAATTCCTACTTTGAAGGGATTTTATGTTTGTCAATTGAATAGATATGCCTAGATAGTAGGGGCACAGAAAACCCTTCAAAGAAGGCTTTTTGACAAACGAATTACATTCTGTCGCATTCACTTTTCAAATCGTGTGAATGGCAGAGATAGAAAGCCAGCAAGCATCGTCTGGAAACGCCCCCCATGCATGTCCCGTTGAAAACCACGGCCATCCCTTGCATTCGGATGACAGCTCCAGCAGCTCTGACGACGACTGCGAAGAAGACCTCGACTCGCGATTTCCTGAGTCGCAGGAACGTATCGCCGAATCGTTGTTCCAAGCAACCCATGTGGACGTCGTGAAAGACTTGATCAAACCTCAAAACTTGAAAAGGCTCGTGTTCTCATCCGTTGAACACAGTGTGAATGAACCAGAGGACATTTTTCATGGCACTCCTCGACCGAAATTGCCAAACCTTGACGCTGTGACGCCAATGGGGCTTTTCTTTCGGCTCTTTCCGTTGCAAATCATTGAGCACATCGTCTTCCACAGCAATCTCTAAAAGCCGCAGTCTCATGGCACGTGCAATGACATTACCGTGGATGAATTTTTAAAGTTCCTTGGACTCGTTATTGCGAATAGTTGCTGCACATGGAGTAGTATACGACGGAATTGGAGCACAACAACGACCGCTCCATTCCCGCTAGGCACGTATGGTGCCTACATGTCAAGAAACCGCTTTGCTGAAATATCCCAGTACATGCATTTTGCAGACAACACAAAGCAACCTCCTCGTGGCGACAAGTTCTACAAGATTCGACCGATCATTGACCAAGTAAACGAAACATTCCAATCCAGCTACGTCCATGGCGCACATTTTGCATTTGACGAAGGAACATGGTCAACCAAGAGTAAGTATTGTCCAGCAAAACAATTCAATCCAAACAAGCCACACAAATGGGGATTGAAAGTCTTCATGCTCTGTTGTGCCACATCAGGATATTGCTCCAAGTTTGAAGTGTATCAAGGAAAAGACTCAAGTGATGGACTACAAGCAGGACCGAAGGCATTGATTCGAAACGTCCGTCATCTTGCTGGATCAAAACGAGTGATTGTACGTGACCGGTAAAGAAAATTCGTTGTATTTATCCCATGCTAACTTCATTTTAGCTACTATACTAGCTTGTCGGTGGTTATTCAGTTGCTGTCGATGGGTTTGTACTGTGTTGGAACTGTGCGTACATCATCCATGGCATTTCCAAAGGCTCTGCTCTTGAAAAAAGGAAGCGTGGATCGTGGACACAGCGCAGCGATGGTGACGGAAGTTCTTGGAGGTAAAAAGATCTTGGCGTCAGTCTGGATGGATCGCAAGCCAGTATATTTGTTGTCGTCGGCGTACATGAACGGGACAACCAGTGTGAGCCGTCGTGTTGGCTCAAACAACGGTGTTTTTCCAACCATCCGAGCGATAGAAATGTACAATCGCTACATGGGCGGCGTTGATCAACATGACTTTTTGCGCATGGCTATCTACAATATTCAAAGCGCAATCAGCTTTCGAAAATGGTACAAAATGTGCTTTGCAGCAATACTGGATATGGTCGTCACCAATGCTTTCATTTTGTACAAAATGCTCAAGAAGGACAAGACATCAAATGTGTACTCCCACAGCGATTTTTTGGAAGCCCTGGCGTCCGAGCTGCTTCGAACTGACACTCTCGGCCGACTTCCACACGATCAAGACGCGAGTCGCTGCATACCCAAATGAACCATGAAATTTCGATGTTTCAATCTGGAGAAGGCCATAGTGGCCAAGCCAAGAACCAACGACATTGTGTAGTGATTGGATGCAAGCAAACGACGAAGTTCTATTGCCGTGAGTGCGCCATGGCACCTGCTTGCGATAGAACAAATGCTCAAAAGACCAAACGATGTCAAGCAGATTGTCTTGTAAATATTGTTGAAATAGAGTCACCTTCTTTCGTTCCCAACGACTTGCATGATGTGCCCTTCGTCAATTGAGCTAACTGTCTCTTAGCCCACTGCATATGAGTATAGTTTCATCGTCTTGTACAGTCACTACAACACCACTACAATGTAGTGGTGATCGCATTGCCACAAACTTTGAGTCAAGCTCGTATCACAGCCCTTCACAGTAGGGATTTAAAGCAACAGTCCCCTACTATGTAGGGCTCTGGGATTTCGAGGGTTAATCGCTGCGCGATTCGAATTTCGAATCGAAAGCACAATACTACGTAGTATTGATTTATGTAGGTCAAAAACTTTGCTTCCATTTTTCTCGTGAATAGAATTATACAGGAAGACCGATTTTGTTTGGTTGGCTTTCATTTATTGATGTGGACTGCAGGTTATCAAATGACTGATTTCACGACCTTTCAGTACTGTTTGACATTATATATATGCATTCTGATTGGTCAATTTTATCCAATCATTAAGTTGATTGAGTGACGTTTCTGTTAACAAAAACGGAACTATTTTATATTCTATAACCTGTCATAAATAGTATTCATAAGTTTATTTTCAAAAATAATACTTGTGAAACCTCTGAAAATAAATTCTTAGATATCAAAAGCAGTGACATGTCTGGAGAGCGCCAGCCGCTTCTGGACAAGTCCGAGTCGACTAGAGCTTGGGGAAACATGTCGTCTTTCTGGGGATCTCAAGGACAGCAGGATGCAGGCTTGAAGCCTCCGATCGCACCAAGCTTCAAGTCGAACAAGTCGATCGGACTCACTACGCTGGAAGCTCGGCAACAACTCGTCCAAGCTGTTGAACGACTAGTGCACGAACAGCGAACAAAAGCACACGCTGGCTTTTGGTTTGGATTCACGGACACCCCGATTTGGCTCTTGTTTGTGTCCGCGGTCATCCGTATTGCTGAATTTGCATGGCGTGAGCACCGCATTGAAACGACAGACGAATCGACGCACATGACAGATCTCTACGAAGGAATCGTTCTACTCTTAGCTGCGACGTTCAATGGTCTGCTCAATATGCTGCTCTACAGACGTGAAGCTCGAGAGGTTGCTGAAAGAGTCCAGTACGCAGTCAATGTGATGTGCAGGAACCCAAGCCCAACTTCTCCCACATCCAGATCGATAAAGCCACCACTGAAGCGCGACTGTATCCTTGCGCCATCGTCATGCTGCGTAGCTTGCTACCGTGACCTTAAATGGCAATCCATTCCGATGAATCTACTCGTTCAAGGCGATGTGGTAGCTCTCATGAGTGGCGATGACGTCCCTGGTCGAGTCCGCCTGTTGAATCCGTTGTCTTCAACTCCAGTTGTGTATGAGCGGGGAGAAAAAATCCCAGTGTCGACGCCTTCATCAGATAGTGCGCGAACGAATGCCACCTTTCAGCCCGAATTGCTCCTCTCTCTTTGCGGCGATATGCACATTTATGAAATGGAGGAGACGCCAGTTCTCAAAGACGTGTACAACTCAATGTGCAATGTCCATCGTCCCCACACAGCCATTCAAACTTTGCAAAATGGTGGTAAGACTGTCTCGTCGAGAGTTTGTTGTGCCTTTGCATTTGTTGTCCTGGGAAGTATCGCTGCGCGTGCAGCTCTGCTGCCCGAACCCCTCCACCACGTGGTCAACCACGTATGTTTAGGTATGTTCATGAAGTCACTGTTGTAATTTTGAGCTGCAGCGGCCGTGGACCTGATCCTCTGTTTTGTGTCACTACATACACCATTTTTGTGGTGTATGGGCGAAGTGGCGGCGACGTCGCACTTGCTGACCGCATTCGAGGCGATTTTAGAAGGAGGAACCGATGCATGTGTCGCTCCGACAAACGACGATGACATGGATGTATATGATGCTGAAGAACGTGAGCAGTCTCGATTGCTGAAGACCCAGCGAACGTTTGCTGTTGAACGGTCATGGTAGATCATCGATGATGCGTTCAATTTCACTGATGCATCGCCGTAGGTATTACTTTTGGCTGACCCTGCAGTTCCGCTTCATGGATTGTGCTGATGCCCATCGTACGAGATATCACAATGGAAAGAAAAATAAACTCATGATTCCCTACTCTGGGTACGATGAAATGGCGCGAATTAGTTCGCCTGCTGACTCTGAGTCTAGAGTTCGACTACTCGAGCGTCTCGGCAGCACGACTATGCTATGCTGCTTCGATGACGATGTTTTGTGCGAAGAAACTCCATCGGCTGAAGAGATTTTTCTCCTCAACCAGGATACCAATACCGTCTTGGACTTGCATCCTGAACCACTCTGCACAACTGGTTTGCCTTGGCTTAGAAGTCGAATGACTGTTCTGTAGGCGAGAAATTTGAAGATCCCAAGTGGAGAACACATCTTCCATCCTTGAAACCTCTCGGCCTCGCGATTTTGGTCAACGATTGCGAAGACCCCAAGACAGAATACGCAGACACACTTCGATATTTGTCGAATCCTGCGTCCGCCCCCGCCTTCTATGAAAAAGGTCAATCTAGGAATTTCCAACAATGCATGCAGCAACTCTCTGGCTACATTCGACTCTTGCCACATCCTCGCTACCTGCTCAACTTGTCCAAGTACGTATTGGGCACTTGAAGTGGGGAAGCTCAATCTCACACAGAGCGATTGGATTTCGAGTCGAGGACTTGACTCATTTTAATCGTCGTCAAAGCCTTCATGTCATTGCGCCACGCCTTGCATTTGAAGAGCATTCCAGCGATCACCACGACCAGGGCCAAGAAGACACTCGGTTCCGAGGCCATTTGAAAACCCACCTTCACTCGACTGTTGTCTTGGATAAGAGGTCTCAAGGTATGTTCCAATGTGAAATCTTGCTTTACTTTGGACAAAGGCCATCAATTGTTGAGTCGCGGACACCCGTCACTCGCTGTATCGCAGTGCAGTGAGTATTGGGATGGTAAATCGATTTGCCCTCTCAACAAAGAGAAGCGTCGACTCATTTTGGACATGTACAACCAATGGCGAGTCGAAGATTTAGATTGCGTCGCGTTGACGTATGCCCCAGTGGCACAAAAGTGCAATCCTCTGTTTGCGGGGAGTGATGCATTTACGAAATTACCACCAGTTTATCTCGTCGAGGAGAGCATGGCAGCAGAATTTCCCGAGCCAAAACCAGCAATGCAGCTAACTTCGCCTGTGCCATCTTCTGGATCGGCAGACGGCAATCCCCCTGCAACTCTATCCCCAGGTACGGAGATACCCATCGACTCGTGATTCCATTGCTTGTGCGTAGTTAATTCGAATAAACAACAAACGACAACCTCGTCAGTTGGCGGAGCGCCTTTGGACGAAAAAGAAGAACTGTGGAAATTGCAAGAGGATCAAATCTTCCTGGGCATGGTAGCATCTGGTGTCCAGCCTCGCAAGGGTATTGTCAGTTTGATCGAAGATCTCACAGCTTGTGGCATCCGGTTTGTGTATTTTTCTCCGCGTAATATGCGTCGGTCGAAGCTCCTTGCCGAGAAAATGGGTATCGAAACAGACTGGAACTGCGCGATTAGCTTGCGCGATTCAGAGGGACCAGATCCCCATCGAATGACTTCGCAGTATTCAGACTGGGATGTCAAAGCTCGACTTCCTCACGGTTCTAACAAATGCTCGAAGAATCAATGCTCAAGGTTGATGTAGGAACGGCTGCAATTCGACGACACTTGGAGACAGTGGACAATGTCCCGTTGCTGGTTTCACTCTATACAGACAGCACGCCAGATACAATCGAAGAAATGATTTCAATCTTTCAAGAAAACCACGAAGTCGTACTTGGCGTCGGTACATCGCTCCGAGAAAGCAACGTACCCCTCTTTTCGCAGTCTGACTTGTCAATTGCATTCGAAGGCAACCCACTCACGCTGTTTGACACTGAATTACCGAAAGCAAGTCGTCGTCGTTGTCTCGTCGCTCACAGCGCCTTGTAGGGTGCGAATTTGCCAGTGTTTTCAGACGTCGATATGGAATTGAGTCAAATGCTCAATACGCTCACATGTTCGTTCTCTGTGCGAACGTTTACCAACAAACGTCCATCGCCAATGCTTCTTGTCGACCTGATCCGCCTTGGAAGGCACATGCTGACGAATTTCATTCAGCTCGTGCACTATATTTTTATCATGCAGCTTTATGTCGCAACGGTCGTCCTACTATCCTATTGCTTTCCTTTTCCAGAGGTCGCCTCGCTGGGTTGTCTTTCCATATTGTGGCTCCTCTGGGTCGTCGTGCCATCCTTGAGTTTGTCCCTGCTCTCAAGTCCCCCGGACCGACACATTATGACCAGAACTCCGCGAAAGAATGAAACGTCCGCTTGGTCTGACGATGCATCAAGATTTACAATTTACTTTTTGCTTCGGTAAGCTTAGATTACTTTGTACCACCTCGTTGATTGATGTCTTCATTGTAGTAATGTACCGTCAGCCGTCTTAGCCGTCTTGGTTTTTCAATTCATCTTCGGTCTCGCACTTCAATTTGCATCTCAACCAACGACAAACTCTTGGTGGTTCCACGCCTTCCAGGATCCACAACTCTTTGTCCATCCTCGACCGCCCATAATAATGGCAGCGCTTGATCGGGCCGAAGCCTTCATGTTACTATTCATGGGATGGTTTTGTATCTTTAGCAGCAGTGGCCATTTGTACAGATCTGACAGCATATTTTCCGAATCACCACTGCGTAATCGGCCATGGATATTCTCGTGCTTTGCTCTTTTGCTCGTCCAGGCAAATCCTTTAACTACGTATTCCTTTTTACTTTGAATTAGGTTGGCGTCAGTTTTTGGCGTGCTGGGGGCATGACAGGCAGTGACAGTCGCTCTCTTCGTGAGTTTTTGATCTTTATCCCGTGGTATTTCTGGCTATTTCTGGGTGTCTGGCCATTGCTCAGCATCCTCGTCGATGAAATTGCCAAGCGACACGATCATCATCTCTTGACGCGGTATTATAAATTCCTGCGCATGCAGTTCGACACCAGACTGGGTATGTGGAGTCCAAAGTAAATGCTCTATCGCGAAGAGGTGACCAATATATCAGCTGGTTCAAACCAGAGGATAGTTCGTGATGGAAGTATTACGCATGCATAATTAAGTTATTGAGCTTTCCACTGATAAGTTGGCCATAGCGTCCTGCAGTGCGGTGTTGAAATGTCGCTCCATGTTAGCAGCAACTACAATCCCTCGCTGCCGTTGTAGGACAATCCACATATCACCACGCTCATCTTCATCCTCGATAGATGACTGATCGGCATTGAACTGCTTGGTCTCGATGTCCAGGGGGACGTAAGTGCCGTCTGCTGAGAATGCCTGGCTGTTGTAATTGAGCTGCCTTGTCATGGTTGTCTTCTCGTCTAATCTGTCGACGGAAACTCTGGAAAGGCAGATCAGGAAGGCAGAAAGATGAAGGACGTACATGCTAAAGCGGTTCCGTTGGAGTGGAGTCACTGGATGGACCTCATCGCTCTGGACATTTTGACTGACAATCAATAGCCGATGCGGTGTTACATATGTTCGCCACAGTTTGTTGTCCACCCAAGCTGTCCCATTACGGAAGAGATTGGCTTGCGAGTAAACAATGCTCTTGTCCAGAGAGCTCATGAGCTAAACCAAGAGATTGAGCGTCTAAGATCAGAGTCGAGCTCACCTCAGCATCAAGTGGGGAACGGTTGCTAAGGACTAAATCCACGCCATTGTGGCCGTAAGTGGATCCGCGACCAATGCGCTCGTAAGCTTCACAAACTTGTTCAAAGGGTGCATGAACCACACGTTGATGTCTTGTGACGTATTGAAAAACATTGTTGGCGTCCCTTGAAACGAGAATGTCGCCGATACGATCCATATTGTTTATGTGCATGTCGTATTGATGCAGTATCGCATCGGCATTGTAGTACAGTCGGTTGGTTATCCACTCGGCGCCCATTTTCCTCGAGTCACTAGCTTTGTGCAGAACGAGTTTGCCGCCATTTGTGTATTGATTGCGCGGCGAAGGCTGTTAACAACGTCAAACACAGAGTGGGTTCGATGGTGTGTACCGTCAAGGAAGGTTCAGGATGAACAAATCTGTGCATGCAAGCAGCAACGTATTTGAGCTGTTTGAGTTCACTCTTGAGTGCTCGATTCGTATGCATGGAGGTCATGGCCGACTTTGAGAATACAGTTGCCACCTCTCTCCATGGGAGCATGGATGTCTGTGCCGCATCGTCCGTGGAAGTTTTAGGGCCCTGCCGCTTCTCCAATCGCGTGTTTAGCTCTTCCTCAAGCGTCTGCACCATGTCTCGCAGTCCTTCAAGCTGTAGCTCGAGCTTCCTTCGAAACTCACGTTGCTTTTCTCGGTTGTACTGCCTCTTCTTCGCGAGTAAGTACGCATCCATGTCGGACGCCGGCACATTTCGAGACGTAGTCCCTGATGCAATCCGTTGCTTTGCTTGCCACGAAGCATTGGGCTCATAGAGGGCGTGGGGCTGCTGCAGGAGCGACAACAGCTCGTCGGGGTGCTCCTGCTTTTCCATTATTGTCTGAAACTATAATGCGAAAATAATTGTCCAACATGCCAATCATTTTGTCAATTTTGACTCCCATCTGGGATAATCGGATGCAGATACATATTATTGATTTGATACAAGCGGCGCAATCGAATCACGCCAAAGAACCGATCCGCGAATCGATCCCATTGGCTGATTTTTCAATATCAGGATTTGATTGGTCCAAATGGGTCTTGAATGTTATATTAGCCAATCAAAACGATTGATAAACGACTCAACAAATCACGCTGATATCCGAAATTTTGCTCGAAAGCACAATACATAAATTAAGATTTAGATATTCGTTCGCCAGAGAATCGGGTTGTCTGCAAATCCGACAATCCGATTCTTCGGAAAATCGGGCCCGCAATGAATTGGGTATCGGATAATCGGATTCAAATTCATACATAAAGTATGATTTAGATATTCGTTCGGACTGAGTTTATTATATACCAATGAAATCTCGAAGATCCCATCGCGGGGGGGGACTTTTGCAATTTCATTGGCTTGTCGCTATATTGACAGATTTGAAGCATTTGATTGGCCAATCCAACTTTTTCATCGGATAATTGGGCCCGAGAACCAACTCAACGACATCTCGGATAATCGGGCCCGAATTTACGACTCCACTCATCGGATAATCGGATTTATGAGTAGATAAAGGAAGTAAAACAGTGTCCGATCGGCGCTGGCTTCGCGTGATCTTGGATGGCGCCAAGACCGAGAGTGCACAAAGCTCCGTGCGCCAAAATCGAACACCCAGTTAGGACACATGCAGTTGCGTAATTCTAGGGTCACATTCAGACACATTTGTACAATACATTACGTCGTGTGACGTTTATAAACTGTGCACGCGTAATCGACTACATCGCCACTCAATTTTACTTCGCGAACTATTTCAAACGCTTCTGTGAAGATGTCGGGTCTGGAGTGAGACTTCCGTGGGAAGAAGCGTTTGGTCACTGCTAGGTACTTAATGCATGAGTTCTCCGCAAGCATTGATTTCACCAGCTCATCGGTTTCTGGCTTGAATCGCAGGTTGTTCGCAAATACCAAGCCTGCATTCGCAAACAGACTTTTGTTCGCTTCGTCGGATAGATCGCCCGCCACAAAGGAAATCTTCTCAATTTCTGCCACACCTTGTGCCAAAAGAGATTCTTTCGCGCGGACAGCAATATTGTGCCGCTCTTGTACGATTTCGATGCCAACACAATGGGATATTGTGGACGCAATGGCCACGAGCATGACCAAGTTCCCCGTACCTGATCCAATATCAACAAAGCCATGGATCCCAGTTACATCCAATTCATCCAATAGTCGCAAAAAATCGTGCATGCTTACGTTGTCGTAAATTTCATGAGGTTGTCGATGCAAACGGACAGATCCGGGTCTCGTGATACTATACTGGACAGCATTTGATATCAAATCGATAGCTGCACTTCGAGACAAAGTGCCACCGTGGTAGCGTACGCGATTCGATCGTCGACGCTTGGGATGAACTAAAGTGTCTGAGGAAGTTCCACTATGAAGAGCACGCTTGGTCATGTCTATTCGTGTGGATAGTGGTGTGGATCCGGGGGCAAAAGTACCGAAGCTTAACGTGGGTTTGCATGTCGCCCGGAAGTATTTGCGAGAGTAGTGATCAACGTTGAGCATCTTGACGCAAGAGCGGAGCGCACTCATCCAGATTGATTTGGGGAAGTTGGTCAATACACTGGGAGATAGAAAATGGGATGGCATGTCCTTGCGAGGTGTCGATCACGCTTCTTGAAGATGTAAAGCGTGTGCCCTGCACCAGAGCCCACCATAGTCACTCTTTGTTGACCAACAATAGCATATAAACGGTCGTTGTTGAATAGCTGCTTGTTCGTTGTGATTACATACTTGACGCTCGATGATCGCAAAATTCCATTTTGATGTTGCAAACCGCTTCGGGTGCCATGCCGCGCATAAAGCAATATACATGAGTCGCAGGGTCGTAGTATGAGATCTCTTCGGCAGCTGCATGAACGGGATATATTAAACAATCCTAGTTCGCCTTCATAATAACACGGATTGAAGTCGCCACACGACCCATGATGACTTCGAGCCCAACGACAAGACGAGGCTTGAAATCACTGGCACATATCATAGCTTGCCCCGCACCACTTCCAATGTCAAGAAACACTGACGAGGAGCCTAACATAGCAAGGAAAACGCTTTGTACAATGGCGTTTGACGAATCGACCCGGATATGCACGCCGGCGTGTCTTTGCCATAAATCCCTGGCTCAATCTTTGGAAACGCTGGGACACTATCGCCTGTAATGTTTGCGATTGCAGCCATAGTGTTCGCTCGGTCAGTCGGGCTAATATCTGGTGATGTGCTCTCATCAAACTTCCACAGCGAAAACAATGGGCCGTTTTTTAAGCTCTGGGTATTTGTTGAGCTCCTTTTTGGCGAGATTACCCTTCAAGTCATAGTTGCGCCCCTTGTAAATGATCTCGACTTGGTTGCTTAGTAGATTGACACGGTCGGGCATGTGCTTGACAAGAAAATACTCCCCTTCGTCAGCCTCGTAGCGCATAAATGTTTTACACCGTCCACCAACAGCTTCCATATCCAAGTTTCCGATATCGCCGAACATGGTGTTTGCCACTGTTGTGGGAGGAAATGGAGGGTTGGTAAGGTGCAGAGGTTTAGTGAGGTTGGCCAGGCAGTCCGCGTCAATGGAGGACACATTGTACCACGAATACACCAAAGCTTCCAAGCTGCAGAACTTGCTGTCGGGGAAGCTGGAGATGGACCAATATGTCTTTTTGTTTGCGGCGTAGCGAGTAATGCAATGACTCTTGTAGTAACTCTGCGAGAGTCGATGGTGATCGCCGAGGGATGCATGCTTCGATCCTGTTCTCATCGTGCCACACGGATGAAGTTGACTCAATTCGTCGTGTTCTCTGCTTCTGGCACGCACAAACGAGAAAAAGCATGTATGGCATTGGCATTCCTTACTCCCCTTGCACTCGGTGTCGTCGTATTGGTGTTGCCTGGAGCCATTTCATTCGTGCGAATTGTTGCGCCGATCGGACATTTTTAAGTCAATATATCTATACTCGTAAATCCGATTATCCGATGAGAGGAGTCGTCTGATTTCCGGAGATGTCGATTAATTGGTTCTCGGCCCGATATGCCAATGAAATTGCAAGAATATCCCGCAATGGGATCTTCTTGATTTCATTGGTATATAATAAACTCAATCCGAAGGAATATCTAAACATTACTTTATGTATGTATCTGAATCCGATTATCCGAGACTCTACGATTCATCGCAGCCGCGATTTTCCGAGACACAATTCATCGGACCCGATTTTCCGACGCTTAATTCATCGCCGGCCCGATTATCCGCGGGTCTTATTCCCCGACGCACGTTTCTCGGGCCCGATTTTTCGACGCTCTCTTCATCGGGTCCGATTTTCCGACGTATAATTCATCGCGGGCCCGACTTCCGATTTTCCGACGCAGAATTGATTGTCCTCGATTTTCCGATGCAAGAACGCGGGTGTCAAGTCCGTCGTGAGGTTATCATGGCGCTAGGCCGATAGCAGTCATGCAGATTTGCTCATGTTCCAATCTACACTTACATTACGCAGGGTGACGTCTATATCGCTACTCAAACATCAACGCACGCATGAAGTTCAATGCAGAACTTCAACTCATTTCCTTCGAAGAAGCAGAACGGAGTCACTTCCAAAGCACTGCACCATGGCTGGCGGGTTTGAGACAGCATCTATGGGAAAAAAGACCCACAGATCTCTGAATCATCTCCATGAAAATTATGAGATTCCATTCACGACGCAGATACATACCAAAATATACCATGATTGGGTTTCAATACGTAGCGGCATCCCGTAGTCATCAAGATCGACAGAGTGGATGGGTTCGAGGCTCGCCATACCATACCTAGACTCAAAGTGAAAACCATTGCCAGTATTGTACCATTGTTGGCCTGTGGAGACATTCGTCACATGGATGGCTCGAAGGCATACGTCGTAGAACCCCTTGCAAGAGCAGACGTATTCGTCCTCTTCAAACTCCAGGCGAAGATTGAAGGAGAACTCGGGCGTGAGGAGCACACCTTGAATGTCCATGATGTTTGCTTCTGAACAAAACGACGGACTTGCCAATTTAATTCCAACGTTTAGCTTAACTTAATTTATCTATACTCATAAATCCGATTATCCGATGAGTGGAGTCGTAAATTCGGGCCCGATTGTCCGATGAAAAAGTTGGATTGGCCAATCAAATGCTTCAAATCTGTCAATATAGCGACAAGCCAATGAAATTGCAAAAGTCCCCCCTGCGATGGGATCTTCGAGATTTCATTGGTATATAATAAACTCAGTCCGAACGAATATCTAAATCATACTTTATGTATGAATCTGAATCCGATTATCCGAGACCCAATTCATTGCGGGCCCGATTTTCCGAAGAATCGGATTGTCGGATTTGCCATATACAAAAATACTGTGATCTTTTCCGATTTTTGACCGACGATCAAAACGACATAATCACTGAGAGAAGCAATGTCGATCCCAAAAGGAACGACACTACGCCGTGGGAAAAAGCGAAAGGTATGCACATATGCTTGCTCGTCCTTACCATTGCATGCAGTTTTTCCTTGTTTGTGGCGGCAACCATAAAGGTATTTATATCGACTCCAAAGGACTGGCTACAGTCCGCCGGCATAGCCTGGCTCACTACTGTGGAATTGAAACTGGTGACATTATCACGAGCATCATTGTACACGGTGGACAAGGCGAGGACAACACGCCCCGCGACGTTAGACATGCGTTGGCCTCTACGAGTACAAAACTCTTGGAAGTCCAGGTCATTCGACGGATCAAGATGTACGATCGAATTGGCGAAGCAAGATATCGACAATGGACTTATGAATACGTGCGTGTTGTTCAGGCCTTGGGCTAACATACTTTTCTAGAATACATTTCTTAAAAGAGGAATGAACGCCGAGGAGGCCAACGGACGACTCATGCAAAACATAGTTCAATATTTCAGCTGCGAAACCCATATGAAGAATGTGCAAGCTGCTCATACTCTTCTTAGCTTATTTAAAGAATGTTCTTAAAGAAACAACTAAATTTTGCGATTTGTGTCTGCTTGAATTGGTCAAACTTCATCTGAGTCGCAAGCTGGAGTGCAGAATACATCGCCACGCTTCTCGCTTCGTCAACGTCCAATAATACATCATCGGAAACAACTCTTTTTTGTCCGCCGCGACTCGGATGGAGTAGTTTGTGTCGTTAGATGGATGAAATTGGCCCCTTTGCGTTGACAGCACAAACACAGGCACCTCTTGCCCGTCGCTCTCCTTGATCCAGTAGTACTGCGTGAGCGCCTCGCACTTGTCCAAGTGCGAGACGCAGTTGTACATCCAGAAGCGAGAGATTCGTGGAGCTTGCCAATTCATCACGTCGTAGCTTTGACCCATAATTGCTGGAGGTTTTTAGTTTGAGCTGAAATTTGACGAGCTCTTACAATTGACGGCAGCATATAGAAGAAATAATGTGCTTGTTGCATCTGGACTTGTATGCACAACGTCCTCGTTGTAGTTCAGCATCTGCGCAAACTCCTTTGGGTCTTGACCGGATAAACCAACACCGAGGTCTTGCTAACATCTTTCACTGTGAGATATGGCCTAGGGAAATAGGGTCGTTAGAAGAAATTTGGTATCCAACTTCGTACACATCCTCCACCGTGGCAATGTTCACATCAGGACGTCGGCAATTCTCATCCTTGGAAAAAATTTGACACAGTGTTGAGCAAATTGCCACGGTTGGCTTGCCGACCAAGAGACTCATGAAATCACGACTGCCTGGCAAGAGATTGCCCGGAGGATTTAACGACTTCACGATATATTCCTGCTATTTCCATAAAAAACCACATTACAAGGTGCTTGTACCTGTTTTACACTTCGCGTACCCTAAAGGAATATGTCCGTCAAACAAGATGGCGACGTGATTCATACCTCCTTCGCAGCTTCTTCCAGTTCTTTAATCTTGGTATTGGCGATTGCGCATCATTTTTGGCCTACGGTGTCGTCAAACCAATTTTGGGGTCATACCTGTTCCTCCATGCGGAGGAGTTTTTCCATCATCTCCTCGCCGTCATCCGTCGCCTACAATAGAGCATCAAATAAGATGATGACATGATAATTACCTTCTTCAAAGACGCATTTTGTTCATCAATCGCGAGAAAGGCGGCACGCAAGTCGTTCTTAGCCTATATTAGGTCGGCAAAAAAGATGATAACATGATAGATACCTCCTTTTCTGCCGCTTGCAGTTCTTCAACCTTGCTACGGGCTGCATGTAATTCGTTCTTGGCCTACGTTAGGTCGCAAAACAGAATTGTGGGGCGAAACATACCTGCTCCTCTGATTTCATGAGACGTTCGTTCATAGTCTTGATGTCTTCTATTGCCTAGGATAGGTCAGCAAACAGGATTGAGGCACGAGACATACCTTTGCCTCAGTTTTGGCGAAGCGTTGCTCCATCTGTGCAATGTTTTCCGTCGCCTAGATTATTGCGTCAAACATGATGATGATATGATTGTTACCTTTTTCAAAGCCGCTCTCAGTTCATCAATCTTGCTGTTGGCGGCATTCAAATCTTCCTTGGCCTATGCTAGGTCGTTAAACAGGATTATGGGGCGAGACATACCTGTTTCTCCGATTCAGTGAGACTTTCGCTCACATTCTTGATGTCTTCCATTGCCTACGTTAGGTCGTCAAACAATATGATAACACCACAGATACCTCTTTGCTAATGGCGGAGCTTGCTTCGTCTTGCAGTCGTTCAATTGTGGCATTAGCGACACGCAAATCGTTTTGGACCTATGTTAAGACGTCAAAGAGGATTGAGACGGAAGACATACCTTTGCCTCAATTTCGGCGATGCGTTGCTTCATCTGTGCATTGTTTTCCGTCGCCTAGACTATTGCGTCAAACAAGATGATAACATGATAGTTACTTCAGTCAAAGCCGCTTTCAGTTCATCAATCTTGCTGTTGGCGGCATTCAAATCTTCCTTGGCCTATGTTAGGTCGTTAAACAGGATTATGGGGCGAGACACACTTGTTTCTCCGATTCAGCGAGACATTCTTTGATCTTGTGGACGTCTGCAATTGCATTTTCTTGCAAATACTGAGCCGCTTCATTCAAAACTTCCTCCTACAGTGGTGTGATTAATAAGTCACGAGACTACGTTTACTTTGCCCTTCGCGATCTGCTCTTCGGCGTCTTGGAGACGTTCGCGCAAATCTTCAATCTCTTTTTCCAGGTTTGCTTCTTTCACGATTATTGCTTCGGCTGTGCTGTTGTGCTGGCGCAAAAGCTTCAATGTATTGTGCAAACTCTCTTGAATCGCAGTTGATTCTTGGATGTAGGGTGCGGTGGGGCGACAGGTTCAAGCAGTTTCTGATCGTACGTTTCCATCGCAACGGTCACATTATGGCGCTTTGGTGGCACCGCACTTTGCCATCGTGCCTAAGACACATTAGACAATTTCTTTCGCAGACTTACTTGAGACGAAATCAATTTACCGAAGTGACTGATGCGTGCCTTCAACAATTTGAGGTCGAATGGACATGGTGGTTCGGGCTGAAGCGGTTTCTTCAACCAAAGTTGGATGGGAGAGCCGCTCCATTGCTTCACTACGGCAAGGCGTTCTTCGTGTGTGGACCATAAGTTGCCCATGTCGTCGATGACGGTGTCAAGCAACTGGCCACTCCAAAGACCCAGAATTCTCGCAGCAGGCGATGGGTCATTCACAACCAACAGTCCCGATGTGTAAAATGACAGACTTAGAACGTCGCCCCAGCGAAGTGTTGTGTAACTTGATGGAACGTCGCCATCATGGACTGTTTCTTCAACCGTCGGCAGTGTTCGCCCCATGCTGCCGTCGCTAAGCTGCCACTTGGGTAAGATCATGGCCCACCGCCGCATCGATGTCTTCGTGTCGATATCGGTCGATGCTGCGTTGTCGCTCTTGCGTGGCTTCTTGGAATCTTGGGTAGACGCCATGTCCGATCCGCGCTTTGTCATTTCGCACCGAAAGAACAGTTAATTCCGAGCGGGGAGAAAGTAGGCAATCGCATACATTAATTAAAATATCTGCATTCGGTTGGCAGCGACAATCCGAGCTCCACGAAGGCAACTTGCCCATATGGGAAAGGAGCAAGATGGAAGTGCACTTTGCAGTCAGTCGGAAACAAATGCATGCAAGCGACGACGACTAAGGCGTCTGCAGTGACGAATAGGTCGAGCGTATCGACATCTGGGGGACGAATTTCATGTTCAGCCACAGTCGATCAACCTCATTGCGGTTCAGAGTCCTGAATCCAGTCGATTCTTTGGTACATGACATGTTCGATAGGAGGATCACATGGCATCTCAGGTATACTGTGTGCATGAACTGTTCAAATTGCATACGTTTTTGAAAGAGAAGGCATGTGAAAGCCCCAGTCGCTTGCCAAGCACATTCCACAACTCTCATTACCCATTGCACAACAATTTGGTTGTAGGTGAAGCGTGGGATGCGATGGAGAGCAATTTGCAGGACCCTACTACTAGTACATTGTAGTTCCTTTGTTGAGAATTGTAGCCTGCACAGACAGTAGTTTGTTTTTTAGTTTGTATGTTTTTACACTGCGGGACAGATCATACAACCCTCTTTGAATGTCAGGGCGATCGTTGTACTGTAGAGATGTCCTCTGAGCTGTAATTGAAAACGCAGGTAGCTCAAGATTTGGCTCTCGTCGCGAGACATCTGCCAGTAAGTAATGATGACACGATCACACTTCTACAACTTCGAACAGCTGAAGCCACCTTCGGCGTAGGAAATTTTTCCTTCTGCCTGTTTAGAGGCACACAATTCTTGCAATTGTACTCTGCGTTCCAGAGCGATCTATCGTACACTACTGAGTACCAAGAGAGAACCGAAGAGAGGACAGTCGTCTTGCCACTTTGGCTTCGCGGAAATCTCCAAAGCACACCAAGCGTGGCATTTGACTCGACATGGCCTCGGAGACATTTGCAGACATCGTCGACTGTGCCATCGTTCTTACACTATATCATGAATATGAACATATCACTATTTGATTCATTAGGCTCCTACCTCACTGGACCGTTCATTTCAACAAGAACAAGAGGCATTCGACTTCCAAGGGTGACTAAACAATCTTGATATCATGTCTGTGGTTGAAATTTGCGTCCATATCACGGAAATCTCTCTGTTTGTGGAGCTTGATCAACTAAGGGCGGGTCTGGATGCCCATCAATTTTTTTATTCCATAAAACTGAAATGACATTTTGCAAAATTTTTCCAAAGTTCCAAATTCACAATTTAAAATGGAATAGTTGGAGAAATTGTTATTTGTCTGGATGGCACAACTTGTGGCCCAAAAGAAACTTCAACATTACGATTGTTTCATACTGCTGTGTCAGTCACTTCCTACCGGAAACTTTGAAATGAGCCAGAGATGAGCAAGGCTCGATCACTGTCGCTTCTCAAAGTGTTAGAACATGCAACAGAGTGATAAAATATAGTGTGTGCGTGTATTTTTGTAGAGATGACAAGCTGAATCTCAAGCTTGACTCGATCAGTGCGTTCATGACGAAAATATGTCATAAAAAAATAGACCAATTGGGTCCATTTTTTTATGGCATAATTTGGCCAAAACTCCAGAAAATGGTGACAAAAAAATTCTTTGAGAAGGTGGCATCCAGACAGTCAAAATTGAAAATTATGGCATATTTCGAATTATGGCATTTTTTGGCATTTTTTGGCATTTTTATGCCATTTTTGGTGGCATCCAGACCCGCCCTAAGTATTAACAGTATTTTCATCTGCCCATGTGTTAAATATAGTGTTAGAAAGGTTTTGAACTATTTTAACCAAGAAATTATTTCGCACAATCCGAATAATATGACCACGAGGTGGGCACTTCCATGTGTTTGAGTCAATGGCAATCAAACTGGCGAAGTTTGACCGTCGCGCTATGTCGACAACGTCCGCTACTCATATTGTACGCTTCTTGGATGCCTATGGCAACGAACGCATCGGCCAAGCGCCCCCCCTTGGCAGCCATCAGTCGCAATTGATTGTCGGCAAAGATATCTTTGGCTCGCGTGTGCTCACGTCCCAGTTTGCCGAAGTTCGCCGCATCCTGGCCCCATTTGTGCCATCGCAGATCATTGGCATTGGTCTGAACTACCGCAACCACGCAAAGGAAACGAACATGCCAATTCCGAATCACCCTGTGGTCTTTTTCAAGAGTCTCAATTCCGTGGCAGATCCAGAAACATCGATTGCATTGCCCAAGCGAGAAGGCTCGTATGTTGATTATGAATGCGAGCTTGCCGTTGTACTCAAGGCCCCGTGTAAGGACGTATCAGTAGCTGATGCGCTCAAATACGTCGCTGGCTATACGGTTGCTTTCGTTGTAAGTTCATACCTGACGCTATGATTAGTGCGCCAACGATGTATCTGCTCGCCGGTGGCAAGGCAACCCAATGGGTGGTGGACAATGGTGCCGTGCTAAATCCTTCGACACGTTTTGTCCTCTTGGTCCAGTGCTCGTCACGCCTGAAGTCATCCACGATCCTCAAAACCTCCAGATTGAAACATTCTTGAACGATGTCCGTGTCCAAAGCTCCAACACGAAGGACATGATCTTTTCTGTGGCCGAACTCATCAGCCAACTTTCTCAGGACACGACACTCCCCGCTGGCACTGTCATCCTCACTGGTACTCCTGAAGGCGTGGGCTTCACTCGTAAGCCACCTCTTTATCTCAAACCTGGCGACAAGGTCGAGATCCACATTGAGCATATTGGCTCGCTCGTCAACTACGTGATTGGAGCTTCGTCGTTGTAAATGCAGCGTTGTCGTGCAAGGTGTTAACATTCTCAATAAAGCCTTTCAGTAGGCAGCATGTCCTCAGTAGACACAACTTGCTGTCCTCGAACGTCCCCATGGACAAAACGAAGCAATACCTAACTATCTCGTTCCCGCATTCAGCACAGCCATGGATCAATACCTCTCAATCTCATTATCGCGCGTTAACTTGAGGCACTTGACAAGTCGTCCATTGTTTGTGAGCTTAATTTCAGCCTTGCAGTTGATTGTAGGGATCAGATGAGAGAAATTCGGGCAACAGCGAAGGACAAAAGCCGTAGGTTTCGTCCTCATCCATCAAAACGCATAACTATCATGCGAATTCGCGTGGTAGTCCGAGCTTCTTTTGTTTACTACTGTAGTAATACTTTCGTCGTTCGCTTGCCAGTGATGAGTGCTTCTTCCCATGGTTTGTCCTTTACAAATGTCGATTGACGACCTATGTTCCATGTGTTAATGCTCATGCCAGTCAAATTGGCTCAGTTTGGATCATGCAGTATGTCAACAACCTCCGCGACTCATATTGTACGCTTCTTGGATGCCTATAACAACGAACGCTTCGGCCAAGCGCCTCCCCCTGGCAGCAATCAGTCACAGCTTATTGCCTGCAAAGACAACTTTGGTTCAATCGAGCTCACCTCACAGTTTTCTGAAGTCCATCGCGTTCTAGCTCCATTTGTGCCGACTCAGATCATTGGAATTGGTCTGAATTATCGAAAGCACGCAGAGGAAACCAATACGCCCATTCCTGACTACTCTGTAGCGGTTCCTTGAGCGGTGGCCAGATATGTTGTGCCAAATCCTTCGACACGTTTTGTCCTCTTGGTCCAGTGCTCGTCACGCCTGAAGTCATCCACGATCCTCAAAACCTCCAGATTGAAACATTCTTGAACGATGTCCGTGTCCAAAGCTCCAACACGAAGGACATGATCTTTTCTGTGGCCGAACTCATCAGCCAACTTTCTCAGGACACGACACTCCCCGCTGGCACTGTCACCCTCACTGGTACTCCCGAAGGCGTGGGCTTCACTCGTAAGCCACCTCTTTATCTCAAACCTGGCGACAAGGTCGAGATTCGCATTGAGAACATGGGCTCCCTCATCAACTACGTGCCCAAGCATTGTCATTGTCAAGTCAACTTTGTCGTGGAAGACATAAATAGCCTCAGTCGAGCCTTCAACAGACAGTCCATTGTGAAATTTGGGAGTCTTCTGACGATAGCACAGAGTCGACTGCGCACACAAGGCTGGGATCAGTAGATTTTCCTGTTATGGTGGTACTGGACGCTTGAGAAGAGCACCGCCATAGTCCTCTTGCTTGAGATTAGGGTATCGACTTGCTTCATACCAGGCTCGAATAATGTTTCGCATGACTATTCTCTTCTGGAGCAAGTCCTCTTTCATCCGCAGGGTCTGCTCAAATGCACTCGATCGCTTTGCGTTTTGACGTTGAACTCGTTCGAGCTGCTGATGCATCCACGCTTTGTGATGCCGCTCTTTTGCATAATCAAACCATAGTAGCCACCATCGCCTCAGTCGTTTCGCCTTGGCAAATCGCACGTGGCGGCCAACTTGTAAAACTTGCTTCCACCGCTTAAAACATGAGCGAATCACTCGTGACGCAACCCGCTGCTGGAGACTTGTAGTCGCTTGCTGGATGTATGTAAATGCAAACCAAACTGCAAACACTTGGCGGCAAATGCGTCGTTGGCGGCTTCACTGGCGTCGTTGAAATACTGCGACACAAAACCATCGCCGGAAGAGTTTGCGTATGAATTGACGATGCCGACGTGTTGCATGATAGCGTCCCAAGGCGGCTACAGTCAGTGCGTGATACCAATTTTGAAAGCAAATGGCAAGCAGACGGCGATTTCCTTCTGCCGCATGACGCTGTACCAATTTCGACACTGAGAGACGGACATAGCGAGTCCAACTCGTCACAACTATCATAGTAAGAATGGAGTGCACAGCTCAAGATGGCTTACCTTTCCACTGGATCAACCGCTGGAGTAGTCGACAAAGCCCGACTTGACTGGTTAAAGCTTGACGCTGCACACGAAGCCAACCACGAAATGCTGTTCTTAACAGCGCAAAGTCGTGCTTCCGACGGTGGCGTTGCACATGTGCAAGCAAGAGCCATCTGTGGAACCATCTCTGTCGTAGTCGACCCAGCAAATGCACTCGATCTTCTGAACTTGATTGTAAAGTGATGGAAGGAATGATATGCCACTTGCTTCCATCGTTGACATCTCTTTGATGATTGGTCAATACATGGAGGATTATAGTCCAATAGAAAGGCAAAGAGAGGGCACACATTTCAAGCGCCAAAAGAGGATGCTGGATGGCTATGAACTCTTCAAAATGGCGGGAGATAGAAATGGCGCGAGAAATAAACATATGCCACTCTAGGGTTTCACTGCACTGGAGGGTCCATAAGCGATCCTACGTAAGCGGAGAAAGTATGTATATACGAGCATTGAATGGTCTCATATTTGTACGTTGAATAGAAGCCTCTTCGATGCCCAAAGGCGATCCACTCTCTGAAGATGAGAGAATTGAAGCTCTCGTCCTTCAACGAGAAGGAAGGACCATATCCTACATTGCCAATGAGCTCGGTCGCTCCCGCGGATGTATTCGTGGGTTCTTGCGCAATCCCAAGTCGTACGGACAAGCTCGGTCGACAGGAAGACGCTCTTTGATCTCGTATGAGCTTCATCGGCGCATCATCCGCGATGCTGTTTCAGGCAAGTACACTGCTGCCGAGCTTGTCAAGTTGAATTCCCTTCCTGTTGGGCCCCGTCGAGTCTGTCAGCTCTTAAATAAGAGCGGGCGACTGAAATTCAAGAAGCGATTGGCTGCGCCGATGATGACTCCTGCCCACAAAAAAGCTCGGGTTGCTTGGGCTCAAGAGGCGAAGGACTGGGGAGCCCAGTTTAATGAAGTTATCTGGTCCGACGAGAAGAAATGGAATCTCGACGGACCCGATGGCTTTAATTACTACTGGGCTGATCTACGTGGCCGCCGTGAGCACTTCTCCAAGCGCCAAAATGGAGGCGGTGGAGTCATGTTTTGGGGTGCTTTTAGCAGCCGCGGCAAGTCCGAGTTGGCCCTTCTTGATGGCAAGCAAGATGCTGCTGCGTACGTGGATACGCTTTCCGAATTTATGGTTCCTTTTGCTCATGCTTTGCACGGCAACGACTTTGTCTTTCAGCACGACAGTGCTCCTATCCACACCGCTGGTTTGGTGAAAGAGTGGTTTGAGCTCCCTGAGGTGGACGTGAAGACTTTTAAATGGCCTGCCAAGTCTTGAACCCCATCGAAAATCTCTGGGGTATCATGTCTCGTAGAGTCTACGACAACGGTCGTCGAAAGTTTTCGACCAGAGCCGAGCTCATCGCCTGTATTCGAAAAGTGTGGGACGAGTTGGATCTAAGTCTGCTCCAGACACTTGTGGCGAGTATGCCTCGTCGCTGTGAAAAGGTTATAGCAAGTTGCGGTCGCAAGATAAAGTACTAAAACTCTCGTTTTGGTCTACTGGCATATCATTATTTCTTCCCCAAATTTACATATTGTAGTGCAGTATGAAGAGTAGACGTCTACACGACATGTGAAGATCATTAGAAGTCCATAATAGCTCTAGGATTGATCTGTTTGAGTCTCACGTACATTCGAGATCACACCGGTGAGAACTCTCATAAAACTGTGTGTGGCATATCATTCCTTCCATCACTTTAAGTCAACCACGACCGCCAAACTATCGCAAGGCGTGCATTTCGGTTAAAGTTTCTCGATCGAGTTTCTGTCTGGTGATCTCGCCGAATGATATCAAGGTGCCTCCTCCATGTTGTAAGTCCCCATCGAAGCTGAATGTGTTGGCACGACTTGGCTTGCTGACTTTTCTTTTCCTTTTCATGATATGAGCCCAACCATGGCCTTGGAAACGAACTTTATGCTTGTTCCATGCGAACCACGCTTTTGTCAGCAATCGAAAACGATACACTCGCAATGCTACTGCCTTTTGGCCGTCATGAAATCGTCGTTGGTTGTTTTTTCTTCTCCACAGTCGCAATGCGACCTTTTCTCGCCATTTTTCCATGTAGGCTCGTGAATCCACAGCACGCTGTCGAAAGAAAGAAATGAAAACACGCTGCGCTGCCCACGCTCGAAAATGGCGTCTCAAATGTTCCTGGTCGACTGAAAGAAGAAGGCGGCGGACATACCAATGGTCTCGCAGCTTACTCACAGTTCGCTTTAGGCGAAAGAGGCGGAAATGCTTGTTAGCGAGGCTGTTTTGTCCATTGCGTACGCTACGAGCATGGCAATACAAAAGCCACTGTTGCCACACTCGTCTTCGCAGCTGTCGATGATAGTATCGATAACTTTCCACCAAAGCTGTTTTGGCATGACGCTCTTCAGCAACAAAGACTTTCCACAACATCCAATACTGCCGCTTTGTAGCTAGAAGCTGTTGACTACGTCCACGAACTTCAGTTAGGCGTCTCTGATAGAGCGTACGCCACTTCCAGTACCAAGGCCGAACGACTTGTGCTTGACAAGATTGTTTCTGCCACAAAAAGTTGCTCTGACTTTGACGAAAATTTAAAAATGAATCCTGGAGGAAATTTGAGCCAAATCAACACTCCGGAGAGCTACGTAAAACCCATGGACTTCAAGAACGAATAGCCAAAATCGTTGCAAAGCAAAATAACCTCAATGCGATTTTTCAAGTGCAGATATTTGCTTCGATCCAAAAAGTCTGTAAATTCCTTGGATTGTGGCACACAGTATTCGATATCTATTCTTGTTAAAACTGCGCCAAGCTGTTGGCAAAATATAGCGGTGAAAGTACGCATATCGATAATGAACGCAATTTTCTTGTTTGCCATAAAACAATTGCAGCAAGATCACAAATCCCAAAAATGGAATGACAAATAAAATGAATCTCGACTATTTCAAATATGTCATTTTATTTGTATAGAAAATGTTACTTTACTCGATAAAGTAATCTGTCATGTCCCTTTACTTTAGTAAAGGGGACAGACAAACGTTTCAAAATAAATTTTGTTTCTCAAATTATGCGACTATTTGAAAGTAGTTATATGGATAATTCAAATTATTGTGACTCTTTTATAATTGTATTTTTGCTCATTTTAATAAACTGAATAAATACATTTAAATAAAGTATTGGAGATAAAGAATGACATAAAAATATCGATTATCATTTTTATCTATTTTGTCCTAAGATAAGCGATCAAGACAAGATTACAAGTGACAACACTTGAAAAAAGTCCCATTCACCCTGATTGTAGACCGCTTACGCTTTAGGCGCAGTCTCCTTGCGGCACAAGAATGATTTGTCATCGGAAATCGTATCTCGGTTGAGTATTCCATCTTTTTAACCAATAAACTTTAATGTATGTATTTCACCTTGTTTAATTGGATAATAGTGACTGGGCTAGTAGTGGAATTGAAGATGCCCATGAGTCTGGGCTGACAAAACTAAGATAAACAAAATAGAGTTCGCGTCACAAGAGATTTCTATTCAATGGATGTTTGTCCTGCTGTATGTTCACCGCGCTCAATTGTAATTCTATCGAATGGTTAACACAACTGTTGATATACGACTTGCTGATTTCGTTCCCTCTTTTATGACATCTTGTTATTACGAGAACTAATGAAATTAATATTCATCATCCTGTGAGCTTTATTCCGTGTCATAAAGTGAATGATCTGTGGTTGCCATAAAGTGAATGATCTTATCCTAAAGCTTGTGCATTTAGTGATATATAGCTTCGACTTACACGATAGAAATGGATCATATTTATATTGCCCATTGATAGGTCGATAGGTCTTTTGCCAGTCAGTCCGTATTACGTAGTGTAGATAGCGTGGAAACACCGCGCTGATCATCCAGGAAGTTAATGTTACTCATCGAGTTTCATGCCTAAATGAAGCCATCCTTGTTGCCCCGCATGTGGAAAAAATTGGAGCTTTCTCCCACAAGCACTTCCTCTCAAACACATATATTACACTTTTCGTCCTTGTACTTACGACTTTGATTCTGGAGTGGGCTTATGGCCCACTGCTCAGTCAATCTTTTTCAACCTCATCAATTTTTACTATTTCTTCACGCTTTGATTGTTCTCTTAATCGTGTCTCGATCGAAATACGGGTTTGCCTTATATTTTGTGAAAATAGTCAAATAATATTATGGTATACAAAACTCAATATAATTTAAATTGTAAGCGGTCAATTAATTTTGGGGAAATGGAATTTGTATCTCAAAAAAGATACGATGACCTCTTTTTAGCCAATACAAAGATATGAATTATGGTTTTTGATAAATAACTTCAAATATGAATAACTACTTGAACAAATTAATTGTCAATTTCTGGAAAAACATAAACCATGGGGGCTTTCACATGATTTTACTCATACAGTCGGTGCTTGATTTAACGTAGCCACTATAACCTAATACATCTATATTATTAATATTTTGATAAATATTCATTTATGAAGACAAACTTTAATCCGAGAATATTTGACGCTAAAGCCTTGAAATGTTATAAATATGTTAGCCTGCCCAAGAACAACAACCTCTTATAAGTTATTGAGTTGAAGGGTACGTTCAATCGAGTTTGGACTGTATTCTATCGAACTGCACAAAATTCCTTAAAGATTCTTGGCATATTGACCTTCACAATACCATCAACAAGCTTCTCTATTTGCGAGTTGTGAGATGAGTATGTTTCAGAGAAGTGACGAAAATTTATATTGATAATATAAAGCAAATAATTATCCAATGATCTATATACTTAAAGGTGAAAGTCTGTTTGTGTGTCTGTGCACTTTGCGGTGTCCGTCCGGTAGCGCCAAATACATTGGATAAAAACAAACCCTTTTTTACGATCTTCACATTTTCAATGGACAAAATGTTGACTTTCAGCCAACCAGTAGCATTCCAGCAGATCAATTTTGGGATGGTCGTCATCCGTCTTCAGATTACAATTGTTATAACAGGAGGAGTGATGTTGTCACGACGAAATACTTTACAGATCATGTTTAATCAATACTAATTTCGATTGGTCGTCGTGTAAACCATCCCAAGTCAAGGAGGGGTGAGTGTACACTCTCCCGGGGAAATCCATAGGGGAAGGTTTGGCAAATGATGGGAGAAATTTTGAAGGAGCGCGGGCAAACATCACATGAAAAGAGTATGTTAGGCTTAGCTCGAAATGTTTATAGACTCGCCGGGAAAGCTTGGAGAGCTTGCTGTTGCTTTGTCCATATTCAGCGTTGATTGATGAGGATAACAACAATCAATTGAAGAGGAAATCCATTTATATCCTCTAAATATCCTGGGAAAATTAGAAAGCTCTCGCAATATAATCTGGGATATCTCAGAAATCGTATACTGTGCGGTCTCAAAACCTCGGCGAAGGCTAGGTAAGGATTACGAAGAGGCAACAGAGACACCCCAGCGGGACTCAGCTACGATTACCAACCGTCAGCTAGAAGAATACATTCTAGCATTTCTTTCGCCTACCAACAAACACTTCAAACCCCGGGCGAAGCCGGGTAGCTCAGCTAGTAATTATTATCTAAAATTAATTGGTTCATCGGGGAGAATTAGCTGTAAAAATACATCCAGTAAGAAATCGAGCCAAATGAATACCATCAGAACAATTCCGAGCGCACTACTAATATTTTATTCCATGCAAGTATTTGAATTCCTGCTTTTCGGAATGCACCATAGTGTTGTCGGCAAAAAGCGGAATATATTACAGTGAAATGAAGAGGAAAACACAAATCTGTGTAAATTAATGAATTACAAACGAAAATGGACGAAATTTTTTGTTTGCAATTTGGTCCAGTTAGCTGACAACTTCAAATTAGTCCTGTTAGCTTTGAATAAAAATTGTGCTCCTCATTTATATATTATACTAGTGCCTATGACCCAGCTTCGCTCGGGGGGGGGTGGCAAGGTGAGTTGACGTGGCATGGTTATTGATTTGCCATATGTCAGCAGGTTTCTAAGAGCCTGAAGCGCTAACTTAAGCATTCGTCCAAGATGCTATTAACCGTAGAACACTAACCATTTTGGCTATCTAAGCCTAATCTGGCCGTGGATTCACCGCATTATGGCATGTACTTATGCCTTAGATAGAGTTCGACTAAGCCTGAACTGGTAGTAACTAAAGCGCATTGCAGCCCCAACTAACGCTAAGCAAACCTTTGAAGTCACGTTCATTCATTTAATCACAATGCTAAGTTGAACTAAGCTTTAAGCGTCATCTCACGCTCATCGAATCGTTTCCTGTGCTCATCTGACGATACTTTTTAACATCTATCTTAGCGTTTATATCATGCATATAGTTCGTTGGCATTCAGCTGTTGAAATTGCAAATCATTTGAGCTCATTTTGAATGCATGTCTTGACCCAGCTTCACTCAGGTCAGTGCAATGATATTCGACGTAGACATTGATTTACCATTATGAAGCAACTTTTCATAAGCGTATAGCGCAGACTTCAAGCGATCATCGATGATTTTATTAAGCTTAGATGAATATTGACAAAATCAGCAATCTAAACTTCATCAAGTCATGGATCAACCGCATGTTAGCACGTTGTTTTAGTCAAATGTAGAATTCAACTCTACCTAAAGAAGAAACTACTTAAGCACATTGCAGCCCTAACTATATGTACATCAAACTACAATCAGAGTAGACGTGTTCACGTTATTCATATTGCTAAGTTGCACTATGCGTAATCAGGCGTTCGTTTACGTGTAATATGAGCTATATCACCATGTTATATAGTACATACTTATATACTTATTACAGGGCAATCAATATCAAAGATGGCCTTGACCTCAGAGGTTTACAATCGCCAGAAGGGACAATTGTCCTCGTTAGCTAAATTATGCATTGTTTCACTCGTACTGAAGCATTATTAGAGATATTTAGCAAGCCCGCAAACTGCACTTTTCCGACTTAAACTTCGATTGATCAGAAATATCCGAACTTCGCTTTGCGGACTTGAGAGTCGGAAAAGCCGTTCAGATGACAGACTTGTGATCACGGAGTCGGAAATGTGCTATGCAACTTGCCGCCCAATGAAAAGCACACAAAAGAGTTAGGTAACTCACATTAGAAAGAGAGGGATAGAACAAAGAAGATGAATGTGACGTTGGGAATTGTCAATCGGTCATTATGAACAGCTCTTCGGAGTAAATGAAGGCGAAGTCGTAGAGAGATGGAGGATCTCCGAAGCAACATAGCGCGATTATGCATTGCGACAAAACGAAAAGTGTTCAGCGTGTTCCAATGCAAACCTTGAACTTTAAATGCTAGTAACAGGGATATTCAGTTTGCGAACTTGCTAAATTCACAAAAGTATGAAATCCGACTCTCGGGTGAAGGGGGGAAATCGAACGAAGTTGGGAGTCTGGAAAGTTTGCAGATTTCAGACTTGCTAAATATCTCTATTTACTGCAATCTAGCGCATACCTTATCGCATCGTAGTGCTGATATTAGTGTAATGTGATACTCATCTAATCGATCCCAGCACTCAGCCTTTTCTAATATTGTATCTGTCTTAACGTTTTGTCGTTCAGCAGAAACAGTATCGCAGTCTAGCTAAGAACCTAAAAACTTAATAATCTGGGATAAATATTTTCATGCCATAGTTTTATATTATATTTTCGTCAATTAAGCAATTGTCGAGGCCTCATATGACTCAGGACGAATGCATGCCTAAGTATCAGACAAAACGTATACGTTATGTGAAAAGCCTTCGTCGGTAGCTGCGTGAGAGTGCTTCTAAAAATTAAACCTATCGTCGCTGGTCAGCAGGTTTTTCTCCCTGTGTGGTAGTTTGGAGATGAGTGATGAAGCAGGATGGTTGACATGACGACGAATGCTCTGGTCAGAACATTACTGCCGCATGATTACTTTTCTGTCGTTCAATTTGTCACCTCTCCCTATCATGTAAAAATGTACAGTATCGTCCAATCAACAGACTTTTCTGGACTCTCGCGAGAGCTCCCATTTTATTTAATTATTTAATTACGATGAGTACATACAATTCTCACGTATTGTGAGGAGAGTGGTATACTTGAAAAAGGCAACTTTTGAGTGTAGAACCCCCAAAACAGGAAAAGGAGGGCTGTTTTGTCCAGTGGATGGTGGTAGAGCGGACGGACATTTTGAGTGTGCACAGACACACAGATTTTCTTTCCATTTTATATAAGTAGTAGATGTGCTGAGGAGAAGAAAATGAACATCACAAACGACTATTTCAAATGTGTCGAACTAATGTGTCAAAATATCGCAATATTTTTATAAAAAATATTATAAAATTCACGCTTCTGACACACACAACGTATGCTACAAAGAAATTACGAACTAAAATTAGTCGTATTTTTATATATACAAAGATCAAGTCAAATCGGGACAGACAAGAAATTTCAAAATAATTTGTGGATTTTCAAATTAAGCGACTATTTCATATTAGTTTTCTCTAAAATTCAAAATATTTCGACAGTTTTATTGATAGATTGCTTCCGTTTATTAAAATATGCATAATAGAGAAAGATAAAATAAATACGATTGGCATTTCTATCTATTTTGTCATAAGATATGCCGCATATGAACGAGATTACAAGAGACATACTGAATCCCATCCAAAATCTTCACCCAAACGCAGTGGAGACTGCGAACATATGTCGTTTCATTATATTGTCCAGTCAGGACTGTGGTCCGTATACATTCGGCTTGACATTTTTTTCAATCGGGACCAAATGGAAATATCTCTTTTAAAGTGTTTAAACCAATCACAGCAAGCCCATTGTTTGGCTACAATCGTGGAAAGTCATCCATGCCAAAAGTTGGGACGCCGAGTGCGAGGAGTGCGCTCTCATCAAAGAATGCAGTTGCCGAAATGGATGCTCACACAGAACTGGTATTGCAACAACATCTACGAGAACAAGAAGCACTTTTGCGGGTCCGTACTCGTAGAAACGACGTTCGTCCACTGAATACGAGGAAACAGTATGCACCACGGCAGAAGGAATACATTGAATGGTGTTCCGCCAAAAACTACGCGAACGATATTGTCACTACAGGACGAATGGTCTTATTCCTTACGGATGTACAAGAAAGGCCAGCACGACCGACAGGTCGTAAGAGAAAGATTGAAAAAGCACTCGACATATCGAGTGATTCAGCCAACAACACAGCATCTGATGCAAACACCTCCGAAGCCCCATCAATTGGGTATCCGACAATAGCTGCTTATGTGAATGCTCTCATGGATTTATGGAAAGTTCAGTACGAGCTAAATCAAACGGACAAAGTTCCAATTCGTCTTACCGCCGTCAAGGAACTCTTGAAATTGAAGCAGATTGCGATGGTTGATGAAGAGAACTCTCGATTCAAAGACCGAGGAATTGGAACAATCGTTGACATCGTAGACGAAGCTGCCCTACGCGACGTAGCAAAAGAATTCTTTTTTGAAATGACCGAGGCTGGTCTGAAGCATCGTGCAGACGACCTCATGACGTACGCTCTTGCCACACGTGATGACAGTATCCGAAGACTAAAACTTTCCAATAATGGGCTCATAGTCTTCGAGAACGAAGGAGTTGCTGGTGCAAGCCTATTTTGATGTGTTTGGCGAAGGTCCAAAAAGAATCAGTTTGGCAATGTTGAGGAGTCAATGTTTATGCGCCAAAAAGATGTGACCCGGGGTCCTTTTGGTGCTTTGGCCTTGTATTTCCTATTTCGCTGGAGCGTCGGTGGTGAGCCCCATCCAGATCTTTCCGATCCAGAGTTTTGGTACGACATCTGCACTTTGAAGGGTGCAAGTCCCAAGACACCAATGAAGTATACGCACCAGTACCAAGCGATAAAGAAGCAACACGAAGAACTGGGGCTGCTGACAACGTCCAAAACGAAGGCAGGGAGGAAATCTGCTGCTGTCACTGCGGAACAAGAGGGTGCAAGTGGCCATTCTGTTGACAAGCATGGACACTGGGCCACCCGCACTCGCGACGGATCGTATGCCAATCACGTAGTGCCATGGGAAACAGGTCGCACTTTAGCTGGCTTTGGCCTGAGAAGGGTCGATACTACGTTGAAAGGGCCACAGAGCAACGCGTTGTTTTAATCCATGAGAAAATCTTGCATTGCAGCTCATCAGGTACTGTCACCAAGTCTTAAACGCAAAGACATCGCTGGTCAGAGTTTTCTCAATCTACTGCAATACATGCGCGTTGTCATCATTCACAGTCAAGACGCCGCTGTTCTCCTTCGGATCCCAAGATACAATGAGCACCCGGTCTTCAAATTGTCAGTCTTCTGACGATGATTTCATCGCGTTTCAAGATAAGTTGGTCACTACAAACGAAACAATGGTTGCACCAGAGTTCATTGCCATTGAGAAAGCTATGCCATTGGTCGCCGAGTCTCTCCAAAATGTGCAGCACGACACAGCACGTATTTATCAAGAATTGCCTCTTGTCACACTGGGTCTACGCAAGTCCAGGACGCCATGGAAACGATGGCCAGCACATGCTGCGAGAATAGCTACAGTTTTCCCTTGCAATAAGCAACTCCAAACGTGTATAAAATTTTACAGTAATGAATTAAGGAGAGGTTTGAACTATTATCAATATATATATATAGAGTACATACTCAATTTCTCGACTCCAAGTTCGGACAAGCGATGCATCGCATCGACAAACTTGTCATCGATGATCTCAGTATGGTCGAAGCACTTGGTTTCTGCCCGAGGGAGAAGGTTTGGAACGCCCAGACACACAGTTCGTCAAGCGTTTGGACTTGTCATCATTGAATCGTGCCTTAAGCAACAACTTTCGCTTGTGACAACACAAAAGGGACGAATGGCGTTTAAATTTGAATTTATGAACATGATTGGCTGGATATGAAACTCTTCTGTTTAAATTCACACATCAAGGTTGGTCAGTGAGTACAACTGCAAAATATAAATTACTAGGGTTTAGCGTGTAGGTTTTACTCTTATGTGGACCCAGATCAACACGAAAATTATATAGGTTTTTCTAAGTTTAACGTATTGTGACATCTGATACACGGTTTAATGGTCTGAACAGCACTTACTCTATAAAATTTGGTAGTATACTATATTATACAGGGTTTCTTATTGCAAGGGAATACTGTACTCCGTCCGCAAGCAAGTAGTAGGAGCACTTCAGCAGGCAATCAAAGGCCTGACATCAGCTCCATATAATCACCATCCCACAGATGACAGCTCGGCTGGCCTGGTTGAGTTGACTTGTGCTGCTTCACCATCAGAAAAAACAATGCAATGTGGCCGTAGCCCGATTATGTCCCGTTCAATCGGTACTGTCCGTCAAGCGTGGCAAGAATATCAAGTAGGCATAAATGGATCTCCTGCACTGAAGGACCTTGAACTCCAACATGGAGCAAAATGGCGCTCCGCTGATGTTGAGCGGAAATTCTTTCAACGAAGAAATCCATTGTACAAAGCAGTCGAAGGACTAATTGAAGAAGGTTCGGAAGAAGCATGCGCAGTACGTTTTCTGGATGATTTGCTTAGTACTCTCAAGCAAGCCAAGCAGGTCAAGCATTTGCGCGGATTTTGTGACTACATCAAACGGAAACTCGACGCCAGCTCTTCTACTGGAACAACTTTGATGAGCATTTTAGCTACTCCTCGAGACGTCGCTGTGTAATCTTCCTGTGATCTACATCAACTACATCAAAGCAGACATTTCAACTTTGATGCTTTTGCCATAAGCAAACAATTTTATTGATATTCTTGACTTTGGTATATATACTGAGGTCAAGTTTAATCATGAAATTTAAACGTCAAAACATATAATCAATTTGATTCATATTCTTGAATTTGGTATATTTGTTGAGTATACTAAAATCAAGTTTAATCAAGAGTTTTAAAAGTCGAAAAGTATGATCAAATTTGTTGATTCTCTGCTACTTGGTATATTTGATGAGTATACTGATACCAAATGAAATTGAATTGAAATGCATTATCACTCTCCAGTTACTTGCCTATTGGCTTTGCAAGACTCGCACAGGCATTTCTTGAAGCCGTATTTTTCGCCATAATCAAAGGTCGCTTGCTCTCCACGACGAATGACCTTGACTGCGAACAAACCCACTCGAAAAAGACCCACAACAGACCATTCTTACGCTCCCGAGTTTGGCTCGCAAGAGTGATTAATATACCGAGAATCATTCCCTTTCGTAAAATCGCCGATCCACAAGTTCGAACCAACTGCCATGACGTAGAATTGCTATCTCCAGGATTATCTGACCTGGCAATATTTTATGGCACAAAACAACTCTCTGGTAGCTCATCGGGGGCTGAGAAAACAAAGAAAGACAAAGAAAAGGACGCTTTGATTGAGGGTTGGAGCCGCAAAGCGCGGGCTTTAGCCGATCTGAATAAACTCGACGAGTTCGAATGGACATATGCATTACTCCAGCAATGGGCCAACGTCGCCGACGCCAAGTACATCCACGTCGGCCTCTTTGCCAACGTCCAGAAGAAACAATATGGAAGACGTATAAGTCACGGTGTGCTTTGGAGCGGGCGTCCAATTCTTCCTTCGTGATAACTTCGTCAACGTACTCAATCAAAAATGTGCCTGGTTCAATTCGTTTCGTTGCAAATATCCCCATCTCGCCGTCCCAAATCCGCTTTTCAATGGGGCCAATAAGCTCTCGTTGTATTGGACGGTTGCGACAGAACTGAGGTTTCACGGCGCAAGTTGAGTCGAGACACTCGACAAGCTGCTGTCTGTTCAAACAATCTTTACCACAATGCTTTTTGCAGCGACATGACAACTCGGATATCCCTTGTGTATCGTAGACTGCGCTGGTATTGTAATCGATCTTTTCGTATTCATGAATTGCTTTCTTCGTGTGTGCTTTCATACGTCCACAAATGTTCCTCTTGATCTTGTACGAGGCATTATCAAAAATGGTCTGGTTGTGTTCCTCGATAAAAATTTGGATATCGGAAATGCTTACGTCACCCAAACGAAGTTCACGATGGAACCAAGTTCGGTCACGGGACTGCGGTACTTGTTAATACGTTTCTTCACTTCGAGCTTCTTTGGTAGGTATGGGACACTAGAGGCCTTAATCCAATTTCGAAGGGTTGTGCCGTTCATATCTCGACTTTGTACAAAGCCGTCCGTACTGAGCTTGTTATTTCCTGCGTGTGCTGTGTGCCAGTCTGCGACGACTTCCTGGCGGTAGGTTGCCAGGAAGTTCAGCATATGCTTCTCCTTTTGGCATTTTGGAAAATGGCAAATATAACCTTCCTATCAGCATGGCTATTGGTCAAAACATTTGGTGGACTTCTATCCTGAACATTGGACCAAAAAGAATATTTTTTCGCAGTATTGTTGTTTGGGTCCAAAACTGGAATTTTGAGATGTTTCGAAAATGTTTCAATTAATTGACGCATACACTATTTAGGTTTACCCAAGCATCTATTACTTAAGGCTCTTCTATTACTTAAGGCTCTAACGCAACACGTAAGTACGAGACTAAGTACGAGAGTAATTTTTACATACAAACGTCAAGTCAACAAATGAGCAATTTTTATATACTTTATCCAAGTACAAAATGAGCAATTTGAGACAAGTTCGTTCATAGTAGTCAGCACTTCCAATCAACATCAACTCATTTGACCACTCAAGGTTGTATTGCCCCATATCCATGGCAAATATCCATTTGTCAATTATTTGGTGTGTTGCTCAATACTCGGTGTCATATTTTGTCACAACTGCCACGTCCAGCATCATCGTGCACCCATGATGCTGGACGTGGCAGTTGTCGATAATATTAATAATCAAACAATTCCACATACAAAATGAAAATATATTGTCCTACTATTTAAAATAATACCTGCCAAAGACGAGATGAATGGCAGTTGGGTTTTTCTGGGACGATGCAAGGTGAGATGCATGTCTTAGGATAGCTTCACTCGGGCAGAAAAGGCCGCTGAATAAGCGGTCAACACACTGTGCAGTAGGGTGACGAGCCCTTTCTGCCACTTTAAGCCATACCCTGGCCAGAGGCTTGGACTCCGAAAGGCGAATTCCGACGCGATATGCGAATGTTACGAAGTAGGGCCTTTTTGGCTCGAAATACCGGACATTTTCATAGAGCAGCCAGGGACAGCTAAAACGTGTGTTTTTACTGTATTTTCATATTGACTTTGGACGAGTAAATCCTCTCCCCATAGTTCAACTTTTTACAGTAAGGGGACAATGTGTAACGTTGGTTCCCACTATTGCAACTGATGGTGCTACTTTTTTTGACGGAGTACCACTGTTGATAGTGGGCCTACGGCGAGTAGATTGAAACACTTCAGGGGTGTTTCATGATACTTAGCAGGTGTATTACCCAGTATCAAAGTTTCAACTCATTGGATGAACGAGTTCAAAACGCGATATTAAACAAAGTGATGTTTAATAAATACCGCGAACTCTGTACGATTTATGAAAGAAATGAGTAGTATTTTCTGGCAAACCACATTATGTTAAGCTTAAGTGGCGGGACACATATCCACAGTATTTTTACGATCCAATCACGTTATCATTTTTGTGTTGATGTTTTTGTATGAACATTTGTCTGACGCAGTTTTCTGCGTAGAAAATAACAACTATTCGGCCTCTAAGAAAGGCAATGGCAATCATGACAATGACAATCAAGGACATGCGATCGATAACTCCGAACCTGGCAAGCAAGCAGAGCGGAATGAAGTGCATACTACCGAACAAGAGTCTGCATCAACTGGAGCTAATGGCTGGGCTGTGGATGACGATGCCTTGAATCAGAGCAATATTAACGACGAGGCGGCTATGAGAAAGGCCAAGAAGGCGGAGTACAACAAACGTGCTCACGAAAAGAAACGGCAAGCTCTTCTAAAGGCGGAGTACAACAATCGTGCTCACGAAAAGAAACGGCAAGCTCTCCTAAAGGCGGAGTACAACGATCATGCTCGCGAAAAGAAACGGCATGCTATCGTGGAAGACTTCGACAAAGAGGTGGCAATGAAAAGATCCAAGAAGGCGGAATACAACAAACGTGCTCGCGAAAAAAAGCACAACACTGAGGTTGCGAATCAAGGGCGGGGTGCCATCATTTTGCACCATACGGACATGGATAAGAGCGACGAAGAGGAAACCAAGGAGGGAGAAGACGGAATCCATTATCGCGCTCAAAGTGACCATCATCTCAAGATTCTGGCAGCTCAGGAGCAAGAAGATCGCGAGCGCACAGTTGACAATCGAAGGATCTATGCTGCGCTACAACCTAACCGTATGAATGAAGGAGGTGAAGAAGAAACCAAGGAAGAAGATATTTCCGATGGAAATGTGGATTGCAACACTGACAATCAATTACTTGCCTTGGCAAATGCTGATCCTCCGCTAAACGTGGATGTGGATTTGATTGATGTACCTCCTCGCGAGCAAGGACTAAGTCTCCGGAATAAACCCAAGGGTCGCCCGAAGAAGAAGAGTGGTCACAACAGTGCACGCGTCAGTTTCGATGACTTCGATGAATCATTGGTGCCTCTTCATACTATTGAGCAGCGTTCGATTTGCCGCCATTGCGAAGCGAAGATTTGGCCAGGCGAAGAAAAGGACTGCTGCGGTGGAGGCACTCGAGTGCTGCCTGTTGCTACCTGGCCTGACACACCCGAGTTTCGCGAATACATTGCTTTGTTCAAAACCAGAGGGTTTGCCAATAACACTCGCCGGTACAATGCCCTCTTTGCCTTTACATCTATTGGTACCCGAGAAATTATTCACGGCAACGGTGGGCCGAGATCTTATACAATCCAAGGCGCTTTGAATCATTGATTGGACCACTGTTGCCTGCGGACGAAGAACAAGCCAGTTACGCCCAGATCTACATTACGGATCCTGAAACGCAAGCAAGCATACGACGAAGAATGCTTGGGGAAATCTTAATGTGTCAACTGTGACGAAAATCCAGCGTCTACTACTACAGCACAACGCGTTCACCCAGCTGTACAAGCATGCGAAGGATATTCCAAAGGATGACGACATGAGAATTGTGCTCACTGCTCAGCCTCGAAGCAACAGCCGAACGCATAACCTTCCTACGTGTTCTGAAATCGCTGTTCTTTTTTCAGAAACGTCCAAGTCAGGGCGTCATATCTTACTGCATGGTATTGATGGCCCCGTACTCAGCGAAGTTCAGCGAAACTATCACGTTGGTAAACATGTGCGTTTGGATCGACAACCTGGGGAACAACGCTTATTTCGCATTAAGGAATTTCATTCGGCATATGACCCGCTTCAATACCCTTTGCTCTTTCCCACTGGGACTTTGGGGTGGTCGTTTGACAACAAGAGCGGTCGCAATCATGAAAACGTGAGTTTGAACGATTATGCTCGATACCATTTGCACGAGCGCGGTGCATTCTCTCCATTACATGCCAGCGGACCTCTATTTCAAGTGTTTGCAGTCGACAATTTTGCAAAGGTGGAAAACCAAAGGCTTCGATATATTCGTGACCAAACCAACAACCTCCGCAGCGACACGTACCGCGCACTTCATGACGCTGTTTCGCATGATGTGGACCTCAAAAGCATTGGAAAAAGGACTGTTTTGCCGTCATCTTACACGGGTGGACCTCGGTACATGAGACAACGTTACCTTGACGCCATGGCAATTGTTCGCAAGTTCGGTCGACCAGACCTTTTTATCACTGTGACATGCAATCCAAAGTGGGTTGAAATCGACAGGGAGCTGGAATTGGCGAAAGACGACTATGGATTTAAACGATCTCCAGCTGATCGACCTGACTTAGTGACGCGCATGTTCCGTCTCAAGCTCTTCGCCATTGAAGCCATGCTGTACAAGGGGGAAGTTTTGGGTCGACAAGCTGCGTGTATTCGTGTTGTCGAATTCCAAAAGCGTGGTCTGCCTCATGCCCATATGTTGGTCATATTCACTGGGGACGACAAAATCAAGACAGCTGCCGATATTGACAGTATTATCAGTGCAGAAATTCCCGACAAGGAAAAGAATCCAAGACTGCACGAAATTGTTACAACCTGCATGATTCACAAATGCAGCGACCGATGCCTGAAAAACGGGAAGTGCAAGAAAAACTTTCCAAAAGCATACTGCAACGAAACATCAGAAGGCAGCGATGGATATCCACTCTACCGTCGTCGCCGCTCTTCGGCAGAGCGGCCCTCTGAGTATACCAACCAATATGTTATTCCGTACTGCCCAACGTTGAGTGCCATGTTCGACTGCCACATCAATGTCGAGGCGTGTACAAGTATATCTGCAGTCAAGTACCTGTACAAGTACATCTACAAGGGCTCAGACCGCTCAAATTTTCAAGTTGAGTCCGGTGAACTTGACGAAATCAAGCAATACCAAGATGCCCGCTATGTATCGTGCTGTGAGGCCCTCACACGCATTTTCTCTTTCGACATGTTCAAACGATCTCACGCTGTCGAGAACCTCGAAATACACTTGGAAGGTGAACAAGTTGTATGCATTCCTACCGATCGCCCGATGAGCCCTCAGGAATTGGCAAGGAGGAACCGGGCGAAACTCACCGCGTTTTTTTAACTGTGCCGTGAAAACAGTAATTCACAAGCACTTGCGCGTGAATGTCTGTACCATGATATCCCCGAGCATTTCGTATGGAACAAAAAGCTCCGCAAGTGGACATCACGTAAAAAGGGTGGTGATCGTATGATCGGGAGGATGCTGACGGTGTCACCCCGCTCGGGAGACTGTTTTTTTATGCGAATGCTCTTATGCTACCGACGAGGTCCGACATCGCACGAAGATTTGCGAACCGTCAATGGCGTGGTTCATCAGACGTTCAAGTCAGCCGCACTTGCCCTTGGCTTTCTTGAAAATGACGAGGAATGGCTAACCTGCATGCGAGAAGCAACTGAAACAGCAACTCCCTATGAGCTCCGAACACTTTTTGTCAGTATTCTGATTCACTGTGAACCTGCGGACGCACGAGGGCTATGGAACAAATTCGAAGATGAAATGAGGCAAGATTTTCACCGCATGTACCCCGACGATTCTCAAAAATCTACAGCTTTCGCAATTCAGGCTTTATCAAGATGCCTCGAGTCGAATGCATCAAGCTTGGATCGTTTTCCGGAGCTTCCACAGCTTGCACATTTCGAACAATATTTTGCTCTTGAGGAAACAAACAGGGGCCGTCAATCCAACCGATTAGTGGCTATGGAATCTTCGCACAACCAAGAACAAATCCAAGGCATTTTGGAAGGCAAGTCTACGATGACCGAAGAGCACGAAGTCTTCTACAACGACGTTATGAGCGAGATTACGAAGGAAAGTACTGTTCGAAGAGGCAAAGTATATTTTCTCGAAGGTGAGGGCGGCTCAGGGAAGACGTTCATCTCAAACATTTTACTGGCTCAAGTGCGCTCAATGAACAAAATTGCCTTGGCTGTTGCTTCGTCCGGACTTGCTGCTCTGAACTTGATCGGAGGTACAACTGCGCATTCGAGATTCTGTCTTCCAAGATCATTGCACGAGCTTAGCCGATGTGACGTTCGGAAGCAGTCACATCTTGCGGAACTTTTACGTCTCACAGAACTTATCATTTGGGACGAGTGTTCGATGATGCACAAGTATGCTGTGGAGGCCGTTGATCACATGCTACAAGATTTGATGGACAACGCGCTTCCTTTTGGTGGAAAGGTCGTCATATTCTCGGGCGACTTCAAGCAAATGCTTCCAGTCATTTTGGAGGGCACACCTGGGCTAATCCTCGAAGCATGCTTGAAGAACAGTTACCTTTGGAGAAATGTCGCAACGTTTCATCTGACGGTGAACATGAGGTTGTCCAACAACAACTCAGAGAGTGTTCGAGAGTTTGCTGCATTGCTCAAGTCTATTGGTCATGGAACATACCCCACATGTACCGAACTCGGTGCCGATTACATTCGACTACCTGATGATTTGGCGATTCCATACAAGTCGCCTGATGATTTGGGGTCATTTTTACACAGCGTCTATCAAGACATGAACAACCTGCGCATCAATGCACTTAGATCGTACTTTGGATGTCGAGTTATCCTTGCACCCAAACATAGTGTTGTTGCTGACATCAACACAACACTTCTTGAGCGACTCACCTCCGACTGCGAAATGACATATTTGTCCGCCGATTCTGTTGCTGACAAACCCAACTCGGACACAAATGCATGCGAGTTCCCCATCGAGTTTCTGAATTCTATAGACATCAACAACTTCCCCAGCCACAAGTTGCATTTGAAAGTTGGTTGCCCCATTATTCTGCTTCGTAATTTGTGTACTTCGGAAGGCATGTGCAACGGAACACGTTTAATTGTTCTTGAGCTGAAAACACGATGTATCAAGGCTCAAATTATGAACGGCTCCCACACGAACAAGATGTTTACATTCCCCGAACTACTACAATTCACGATGGTGAGCAAAACAATTACCCATTTGAGCTACGCAGAAGACAATTTCCTGTTCAAGTTGCCTTCGCAATGACGATTCACAAGGCTCAAGGTCAAACGATTTCTCACGTGGGCGTCTACCTTCCAGAACCCGTCTTCTCGCATGGACAGCTTTACGTCGCCATGTCAAGAGCCCAAGCAAAAGGCAACATTAAGTTTTTGGTCGCCAATGGACAGTACGATGGACTGCCTGGAATCTACACGAAAAACATTGTGTATCAAGAAGCATTAGAATAGTCAGGACTTCATAAAACTTCATCCATAACTAACAAACATTATCATGTTCTTACAAATATATACACTGTGTTGTTGTGGAATTGCCGTGACTTGCTGGATCAAGTCCAATTGCATCGTACCGATGAATTGGACGATAAATCCTCGAGATTAGCTAACCCCAAACTACGCACCTTATACTTAGATTCAACGTTACAGTATTACAAGAGGAAGAAGTACGTGGTTGTCAACCAACGATGACCTCGATCTACTCATCGATCGCACAGATTGTGCAATCTGAACTTGGGTATATGATTTATCTCCTGACGAAAAAACATATTCGTCAGTCAACAGTAGCCAATTAGAATCCTCAGCGTTAACCTATTTTTTTTACTTCGAACTCGGCCTGAATCAAATTCAAAATTCATAGTATGGCTTCAAACGTTTCATGTGTGTGAGCAAATCTTTGTTATTGCCAAAGCAAAACGCTCCACCCAGGGGCGTAGCCCTGGCCTCACCCTAGTCTATTACTTAAGGCTCTAACGCAACACGTGTACGAGACTAAGTATGAGAGTAATTTTTACATACAAACGTCAAGTCAACAAATGAGCAATTTTTATATACTTTATCCAAGTACAAAATTAGCAATTTTTATATACTTTATCCAAGTACAAAATGAGCTATTTGAGACAAGTTCGTTCATTGTTGTCAGCACTTCCAATCAACATCAACTAATTTGACCACTCAAGGTTGTATTGCCCCATATCCATGGCAAATATCCATTTGTCAATTATTTGGTGTGTTGCTCAATACTCGGTGTCATATTTTGTCACAACTGCCACGTCCAGCATCATCGTGCACCCATGATGCTGGACGTGGCAGTTGTCGATAATATTAATAATCAAACAATTCCACATACAAAATGAAAATATATTGTCCTACTATTTAAAATAATACCTGCCAAAGACGAGATGAATGGCAGTTGGGTTTTTCTGGGACGATGCAAGGTGAGATGCATGTCTTAGGATAGCTTCACTCGGGCAGAAAAGGCCGCTGAATAAGCGGTCAACACACTGTGCAGTAGGGTGACGAGCCCTTTCTGCCACTTTAAGCCATACCCTGGCCAGAGGCTTGGACTCCGAAAGGCGAATTCCGACGCGATATGCGAATGTTACGAAGTAGGGCCTTTTTGGCTCGAAATACCGGACATTTTCATAGAGCAGCCAGGGACAGCTAAAACGTGTGTTTTTACTGTATTTTCATATTGACTTTGGACGAGTAAATCCTCTCCCCATAGTTCAACTTTTTACAGTAAGGGGACAATGTGTAACGTTGGTTCCCACTATTGCAACTGATGGTGCTACTTTTTTTGACGGAGTACCACTGTTGATAGTGGGCCTACGGCGAGTAGATTGAAACACTTCAGGGGTGTTTCATGATACTTAGCAGGTGTATTACCCAGTATCAAAGTTTCAACTCATTGGATGAACGAGTTCAAAACGCGATATTAAACAAAGTGATGTTTAATAAATACCGCGAACTCTGTACGATTTATGAAAGAAATGAGTAGTATTTTCTGGCAAACCACATTATGTTAAGCTTAAGTGGCGGGACACATATCCACAGTATTTTTACGATCCAATCACGTTATCATTTTTGTGTTGATGTTTTTGTATGAACATTTGTCTGACGCAGTTTTCTGCGTAGAAAATAACAACTACTCGGCCTCTAAGAAAGGCAATGGCAATCATGACAATGACAATCAAGGACATGCGATCGATAACTCCGAACCTGGCAAGCAAGCAGAGCGGAATGAAGTGCATACTACCGAACAAGAGTCTGCATCAACTGGAGCTAATGGCTGGGCTGTGGATGACGATGCCTTGAATCAGAGCAATATTAACGACGAGGCGGCTATGAGAAAGGCCAAGAAGGCGGAGTACAACAAACGTGCTCACGAAAAGAAACGGCAAGCTCTTCTAAAGGCGGAGTACAACAATCGTGCTCACGAAAAGAAACGGCAAGCTCTCCTAAAGGCGGAGTACAACGATCATGCTCGCGAAAAGAAACGGCATGCTATCGTGGAAGACTTCGACAAAGAGGTGGCAATGAAAAGATCCAAGAAGGCGGAATACAACAAACGTGCTCGCGAAAAAAAGCACAACACTGAGGTTGCGAATCAAGGGCGGGGTGCCATCATTTTGCACCATACGGACATGGATAAGAGCGACGAAGAGGAAACCAAGGAGGGAGAAGACGGAATCCATTATCGCGCTCAAAGTGACCATCATCTCAAGATTCTGGCAGCTCAGGAGCAAGAAGATCGCGAGCGCACAGTTGACAATCGAAGGATCTATGCTGCGCTACAACCTAACCGTATGAATGAAGGAGGTGAAGAAGAAACCAAGGAAGAAGATATTTCCGATGGAAATGTGGATTGCAACACTGACAATCAATTACTTGCCTTGGCAAATGCTGATCCTCCGCTAAACGTGGATGTGGATTTGATTGATGTACCTCCTCGCGAGCAAGGACTAAGTCTCCGGAATAAACCCAAGGGTCGCCCGAAGAAGAAGAGTGGTCACAACAGTGCACGCGTCAGTTTCGATGACTTCGATGAATCATTGGTGCCTCTTCATACTATTGAGCAGCGTTCGATTTGCCGCCATTGCGAAGCGAAGATTTGGCCAGGCGAAGAAAAGGACTGCTGCGGTGGAGGCACTCGAGTGCTGCCTGTTGCTACCTGGCCTGACACACCCGAGTTTCGCGAATACATTGCTTTGTTCAAAACCAGAGGGTTTGCCAATAACACTCGCCGGTACAATGCCCTCTTTGCCTTTACATCTATTGGTACCCGAGAAATTATTCACGGCAACGGTGGGCCGAGATCTTATACAATCCAAGGCGCTTTGAATCATTGATTGGACCACTGTTGCCTGCGGACGAAGAACAAGCCAGTTACGCCCAGATCTACATTACGGATCCTGAAACGCAAGCAAGCATACGACGAAGAATGCTTGGGGGAAATCTTAATGTGTCAACTGTGACGAAAATCCAGCGTCTACTACTACAGCACAACGCGTTCACCCAGCTGTACAAGCATGCGAAGGATATTCCAAAGGATGACGACATGAGAATTGTGCTCACTGCTCAGCCTCGAAGCATCAGCCGAACGCATAACCTTCCTACGTGTTCTGAAATCGCTGTTCTTTTTTCAGAAACGTCCAAGTCAGGGCGTCATATCTTACTGCATGGTATTGATGGCCCCGTACTCAGCGAAGTTCAGCGAAACTATCACGTTGGTAAACATGTGCGTTTGGATCGACAACCTGGGGAACAACGCTTATTTCGCATTAAGGAATTTCATTCGGCATATGACCCGCTTCAATACCCTTTGCTCTTTCCCACTGGGACTTTGGGGTGGTCGTTTGACAACAAGAGCGGTCGCAATCATGAAAACGTGAGTTTGAACGATTATGCTCGATACCATTTGCACGAGCGCGGTGCATTCTCTCCATTACATGCCAGCGGACCTCTATTTCAAGTGTTTGCAGTCGACAATTTTGCAAAGGTGGAAAACCAAAGGCTTCGATATATTCGTGACCAAACCAACAACCTCCGCAGCGACACGTACCGCGCACTTCATGACGCTGTTTCGCATGATGTGGACCTCAAAAGCATTGGAAAAAGGACTGTTTTGCCGTCATCTTACACGGGTGGACCTCGGTACATGAGACAACGTTACCTTGACGCCATGGCAATTGTTCGCAAGTTCGGTCGACCAGACCTTTTTATCACTGTGACATGCAATCCAAAGTGGGTTGAAATCGACAGGGAGCTGGAATTGGCGAAAGACGACTATGGATTTAAACGATCTCCAGCTGATCGACCTGACTTAGTGACGCGCATGTTCCGTCTCAAGCTCTTCGCCATTGAAGCCATGCTGTACAAGGGGGAAGTTTTGGGTCGACAAGCTGCGTGTATTCGTGTTGTCGAATTCCAAAAGCGTGGTCTGCCTCATGCCCATATGTTGGTCATATTCACTGGGGACGACAAAATCAAGACAGCTGCCGATATTGACAGTATTATCAGTGCAGAAATTCCCGACAAGGAAAAGAATCCAAGACTGCACGAAATTGTTACAACCTGCATGATTCACAAATGCAGCGACCGATGCCTGAAAAACGGGAAGTGCAAGAAAAACTTTCCAAAAGCATACTGCAACGAAACATCAGAAGGCAGCGATGGATATCCACTCTACCGTCGTCGCCGCTCTTCGGCAGAGCGGCCCTCTGAGTATACCAACCAATATGTTATTCCGTACTGCCCAACGTTGAGTGCCATGTTCGACTGCCACATCAATGTCGAGGCGTGTACAAGTATATCTGCAGTCAAGTACCTGTACAAGTACATCTACAAGGGCTCAGACCGCTCAAATTTTCAAGTTGAGTCCGGTGAACTTGACGAAATCAAGCAATACCAAGATGCCCGCTATGTATCGTGCTGTGAGGCCCTCACACGCATTTTCTCTTTCGACATGTTCAACCGATCTCACGCTGTCGAGAACCTCGAAATACACTTGGAAGGTGAACAAGTTGTATGCATTCCTACCGACCGCCCGATGAGCCCTCAGGAATTGGCAAGGAGGAACCGGGCGAAACTCACCGCGTTTTTTTAACTGTGCCGTGAAAACAGTAATTCACAAGCACTTGCGCGTGAATGTCTGTACCATGATATCCCCGAGCATTTCGTATGGAACAAAAAGCTCCGCAAGTGGACATCACGTAAAAAGGGTGGTGATCGTATGATCGGGAGGATGCTGACGGTGTCACCCCGCTCGGGAGACTGTTTTTTTATGCGAATGCTCTTATGCTACCGACGAGGTCCGACATCGCACGAAGATTTGCGAACCGTCAATGGCGTGGTTCATCAGACGTTCAAGTCAGCCGCACTTGCCCTTGGCTTTCTTGAAAATGACGAGGAATGGCTAACCTGCATGCGAGAAGCAACTGAAACAGCAACTCCCTATGAGCTCCGAACACTTTTTGTCAGTATTCTGATTCACTGTGAACCTGCGGACGCACGAGGGCTATGGAACAAATTCGAAGATGAAATGAGGCAAGATTTTCACCGCATGTACCCCGACGATTCTCAAAAATCTACAGCTTTCGCAATTCAGGCTTTATCAAGATGCCTCGAGTCGAATGCATCAAGCTTGGATCGTTTTCCGGAGCTTCCACAGCTTGCACATTTCGAACAATATTTTGCTCTTGAGGAAACAAACAGGGGCCGTCAATCCAACCGATTAGTGGCTATGGAATCTTCGCACAACCAAGAACAAATCCAAGGCATTTTGGAAGGCAAGTCTACGATGACCGAAGAGCACGAAGTCTTCTACAACGACGTTATGAGCGAGATTACGAAGGAAAGTACTGTTCGAAGAGGCAAAGTATATTTTCTCGAAGGTGAGGGCGGCTCAGGGAAGACGTTCATCTCAAACATTTTACTGGCTCAAGTGCGCTCAATGAACAAAATTGCCTTGGCTGTTGCTTCGTCCGGACTTGCTGCTCTGAACTTGATCGGAGGTACAACTGCGCATTCGAGATTCTGTCTTCCAAGATCATTGCACGAGCTTAGCCGATGTGACGTTCGGAAGCAGTCACATCTTGCGGAACTTTTACGTCTCACAGAACTTATCATTTGGGACGAGTGTTCGATGATGCACAAGTATGCTGTGGAGGCCGTTGATCACATGCTACAAGATTTGATGGACAACGCGCTTCCTTTTGGTGGAAAGGTCGTCATATTCTCGGGCGACTTCAAGCAAATGCTTCCAGTCATTTTGGAGGGCACACCTGGGCTAATCCTCGAAGCATGCTTGAAGAACAGTTACCTTTGGAGAAATGTCGCAACGTTTCATCTGACGGTGAACATGAGGTTGTCCAACAACAACTCAGAGAGTGTTCGAGAGTTTGCTGCATTGCTCAAGTCTATTGGTCATGGAACATACCCCACATGTACCGAACTCGGTGCCGATTACATTCGACTACCTGATGATTTGGCGATTCCATACAAGTCGCCTGATGATTTGGGGTCATTTTTACACAGCGTCTATCAAGACATGAACAACCTGCGCATCAATGCACTTAGATCGTACTTTGGATGTCGAGTTATCCTTGCACCCAAACATAGTGTTGTTGCTGACATCAACACAACACTTCTTGAGCGACTCACCTCCGACTGCGAAATGACATATTTGTCCGCCGATTCTGTTGCTGACAAACCCAACTCGGACACAAATGCATGCGAGTTCCCCATCGAGTTTCTGAATTCTATAGACATCAACAACTTCCCCAGCCACAAGTTGCATTTGAAAGTTGGTTGCCCCATTATTCTGCTTCGTAATTTGTGTACTTCGGAAGGCATGTGCAACGGAACACGTTTAATTGTTCTTGAGCTGAAAACACGATGTATCAAGGCTCAAATTATGAACGGCTCCCACACGAACAAGATGTTTACATTCCCCGAACTACTACAATTCACGATGGTGAGCAAAACAATTACCCATTTGAGCTACGCAGAAGACAATTTCCTGTTCAAGTTGCCTTCGCAATGACGATTCACAAGGCTCAAGGTCAAACGATTTCTCACGTGGGCGTCTACCTTCCAGAACCCGTCTTCTCGCATGGACAGCTTTACGTCGCCATGTCAAGAGCCCAAGCAAAAGGCAACATTAAGTTTTTGGTCGCCAATGGACAGTACGATGGACTGCCTGGAATCTACACGAAAAACATTGTGTATCAAGAAGCATTAGAATAGTCAGGACTTCATAAAACTTCATCCATAACTAACAAACATTATCATGTTCTTACAAATATATACACTGTGTTGTTGTGGAATTGCCGTGACTTGCTGGATCAAGTCCAATTGCATCGTACCGATGAATTGGACGATAAATCCTCGAGATTAGCTAACCCCAAACTACGCACCTTATACTTAGATTCAACGTTACAGTATTACAAGAGGAAGAAGTACGTGGTTGTCAACCAACGATGACCTCGATCTACTCATCGATCGCACAGATTGTGCAATCTGAACTTGGGTATATGATTTATCTCCTGACGAAAAAACATATTCGTCAGTCAACAGTAGCCAATTAGAATCCTCAGCGTTAACCTATTTTTTTTACTTCGAACTCGGCCTGAATCAAATTCAAAATTCATAGTATGGCTTCAAACGTTTCATGTGTGTGAGCAAATCTTTGTTATTGCCAAAGCAAAACGCTCCACCCAGGGGCGTAGCCCTGGCCTCACCCTAGTCTATTACTTAAGGCTCTAACGCAACACGTAAGTACGAGACTAAGTATGAGAGTAATTTTTACATACAAACGTCAAGTCAACAAATGAGCAATTTTTATATACTTTATCCAAGTACAAAATTAGCAATTTTTATATACTTTATCCAAGTACAAAATGAGCTATTTGAGACAAGTTCGTTCATTGTTGTCAGCACTTCCAATCAACATCAACTAATTTGACCACTCAAGGTTGTATTGCCCCATATCCATGGCAAATATCCATTTGTCAATTATTTGGTGTGTTGCTCAATACTCGGTGTCATATTTTGTCACAACTGCCACGTCCAGCATCATCGTGCACCCATGATGCTGGACGTGGCAGTTGTCGATAATATTAATAATCAAACAATTCCACATACAAAATGAAAATATATTGTCCTACTATTTAAAATAATACCTGCCAAAGACGAGATGAATGGCAGTTGGGTTTTTCTGGGACGATGCAAGGTGAGATGCATGTCTTAGGATAGCTTCACTCGGGCAGAAAAGGCCGCTGAATAAGCGGTCAACACACTGTGCAGTAGGGTGACGAGCCCTTTCTGCCACTTTAAGCCATACCCTGGCCAGAGGCTTGGACTCCGAAAGGCGAATTCCGACGCGATATGCGAATGTTACGAAGTAGGGCCTTTTTGGCTCGAAATACCGGACATTTTCATAGAGCAGCCAGGGACAGCTAAAACGTGTGTTTTTACTGTATTTTCATATTGACTTTGGACGAGTAAATCCTCTCCCCATAGTTCAACTTTTTACAGTAAGGGGACAATGTGTAACGTTGGTTCCCACTATTGCAACTGATGGTGCTACTTTTTTTGACGGAGTACCACTGTTGATAGTGGGCCTACGGCGAGTAGATTGAAACACTTCAGGGGTGTTTCATGATACTTAGCAGGTGTATTACCCAGTATCAAAGTTTCAACTCATTGGATGAACGAGTTCAAAACGCGATATTAAACAAAGTGATGTTTAATAAATACCGCGAACTCTGTACGATTTATGAAAGAAATGAGTAGTATTTTCTGGCAAACCACATTATGTTAAGCTTAAGTGGCGGGACACATATCCACAGTATTTTTACGATCCAATCACGTTATCATTTTTGTGTTGATGTTTTTGTATGAACATTTGTCTGACGCAGTTTTCTGCGTAGAAAATAACAACTACTCGGCCTCTAAGAAAGGCAATGGCAATCATGACAATGACAATCAAGGACATGCGATCGATAACTCCGAACCTGGCAAGCAAGCAGAGCGGAATGAAGTGCATACTACCGAACAAGAGTCTGCATCAACTGGAGCTAATGGCTGGGCTGTGGATGACGATGCCTTGAATCAGGGCAATATTAACGACGAGGCGGCTATGAGCAAGGCCAAGAAGGCGGAGTACAACAAACGTGCTCGCGAAAAGAAACGGCAGCTATTGTGCAATCTGAACTTGGGTATATTCTGCTTAGATTCAACCTCAGCATTAAAATGGGAGAAGCATATCGAACAGCGGCAAGCTATAAAATTATCAAATAGTCTGCTTCTTGGAAACAGTCTTTTTGCCGTTCACATCGTGCGCAAAGTTGCCGCAACGGGAAAAATCTCTATACCAGCAGTACAACCAGCTGCTGAAACTTCGGCATTTAAATTGACCTTCTTGACCGTGCTCCTAGAACCTCCACCCACCACATGCCACGCTCACATTGGACACAACCGTAGATTACCATCTAAGGTTCGCCTTTCTCCATCTAGATATACTGTGTCTCCGACAGTAGTCGCCTTGAGCATCCTCTAAGCGCATAGTTGAGCATCATCTAAGCGCATGGTCATCATTGTCTTGCCGTCAAATGCGCCGTGAATAGGACTGGGTACCTCGAGCGTCTGTATTATCACTGATAAGTCGTTCGTGTTATCTGTGCAAGTACTGTCATTTTTGCACAACAAAACAGGGAAACTATGGAGGCCAATTCGAAGTAAAATAAGAAAGAAGTGAATAAGGAGTGCGAAGTAAATGCCGTCTCCTTAGTTTCAAAATAATATGATCTCTGATTGGATAATTTATTTTTCTTTCGGTACGAGTCGACGGTTTTGTGGTCAGGACATGATTTATCTCCTGACGAAAAAAAATATTCGTCAGTCAACAGTAGCCAATCACAATGCTCGGCGTTAACTTATTTTTTTACTTCGAACTGGGCCTGAATCAAATTCAAAATTCATAGTATGGCTTCAAACGTTTCATGTGTGTGAGCAAATCTTTGTTATTGCCAAAGCAAAACGCTCCACCCAGGGGCGTAGCCCTGGCCTCACCCTAGTTTTCTTTTATTGCCCTCGATCATGAACCTTAAATAGTGTAATTTCAAACGTTTTGAATGTTTGAAAAACATGTTCGAAACATTCAATTTTATTTCATTTGAAGTTTGCACTGCTTCATTTTTGCGTCAAAATGGCTGCGTCTATATTTTCTTTGCAAGATTCCAGTTTTTTCCAGGGAGATGCGGGAAAACAGTAGATTTCGCATATCAAATTATACTTCAAACAAAGGACTGCAGTTCTCAATAACCAACTCCACTATGTTGACGACTGCAAAAAAACAAACGGAATGCATATCAACTGAGTGCCTGAACACTTGCTTTAGCACACCGAATTGATTCATACGCGCATTCACAGTTTCATGTCGAGACATGATCTGATTTTGTCTAGAAGCTGTTCCAGGGTAATATCGTGGCTTATAGAAATAACGCCGATGTGAATAGCCTCGATCCGCCAACGTCAGCTCGCCGTGTCTGACTGCCTTTGTGTAGGCACTGCGTGCAAGTGACAAATCTGGCCACGATCCACAAGAAACACCACCATGCGCCCACACGATTTGCCCGGTTTGAATGCATAGTCCAATTTCATACCGCAATCCAGGGCCGTGGAATTTATGAGAATACCATGACGGATCAAACGGTGACGGCTCATTGATTCTGAGGTCCGTCCCATAGAGCGAAACAAACATCGTTGCTCCGTCTTGTGCTCCGTCGAATCGACTCTCCCAGTGTATCTACACAAATCATTTTAGACACCATAATGAGAAAGTACAATATTCAGATTGGATATCTTGTCAATCCAAGACCAAGACCACTTTCGAAACGTCTTCTCATCAACTCCTGCAAGCGCTGCATGCGTGGCTTGAGATGCGTAGATCTTTAGGAACATCAAAGCACATAGTAGATGCTTCAGGTGTGTCCTTTCTGGCTTGTCGGTTGTCATTTCCCATATGTGCAAAGAGAATTACAAAGGCTTATCGACGAAGGTCGTATTACAGGCGAGTCCTCCCCTTCCTACGTTAGATCTATCTCTCCAGCTATATTCAACCCTTTCTCCGACCCAGTCTTTAACGTTCACTTGAGAACTACGAAACTCGCCAACAGTAGTGATTCTGCATGCACTTTCCAAGGTTGACACTTATTCTAGATTTAATGAACACAGCTAAAAGAGGCAAAGGAGCTGCTAAACAAGTGCCTGTAGCTGAGCCAAAGGACGAAATTCCTTTCATAAGTGGCAAACGACGGCATGGCGCTGTTGAAATGGTCCATGAAACTGGAAGAGTGGAGAATCCGAGCTCTCTTGTTTGCGAGTACTTCGACTTTACCACTCGTGAGAAGTTCGTCGGTGTTGCAGTTTGTCTTATGTGGGGCGTCAAGTCCTGTACTATCGATGTGATGCCTTTTGATCTTGGTACTGCTATTGTGACCTACAAATGACCCCCACAAGTGTCTTCTGTTGAGGAAAGGCTCGAGAAGCAGCTTGAGACGTCAACCCAAAAAATGCTCATTTATGCAAAAATGCAAGCATTTGCCGCCGCCTTTGAAGAACTTATTCAGCAAAGTGGTGACATGCCGACAACTACCCAGGTTATCAAGCTACCCCGAGAAGTTGAGCCAAAAAAGTTCGAATGCAATTTTGGAAAGGGAGATCTCGAAAAAGATCTCATTATTGTGGAATTCAAAGTACCCTCGTGCAGCAGGAACACGTCAGTTATCACTTCGAGCGCAGTATGATGTAGTTTGCTCGCTCATGATTAATACATATAAGCAGGATACGACAAGTATACGACAAGACAAATTATTTGATTGGATGTTCGTCAAATGATGTAATGATCTATTGGTAGAAAATATATTCTGCCTTTCGATTGGGCGATCGAGTTGTCGGACGTCAACATAGCACCAAACATTGAGCATATATAGACAATAATTGGCTAATATACAGCTAAAGCCACATTTCAAGTGACTTTCTGCTTTTGCGGGTATGGAGAGAGCGAGACCATCCAAGAAGACCATCCAAGACGCTTTCTATGGAGCGTCGACGAGACGGACATATGACACGTACCAGCGACAGTTTCTTCTTTATATACAACAAAACCATGGTGATATGAACCCCCGCTCAGCGACGAAAGAAGTATGCACAGACTTTCTGCACCATCTCTATGAAAAGGGTCGAAAAGCCACTCTCTCTCACTCTCTCTGTGAGGTTGAAATGGCACAAGAAGGCAAATATTGAAGGGGAATGCCAATTGTATCACTTGATTGACGAAGTGGAATTCCCGTGCTTGCGAGTGTGTACCTTTTTTGATGAGTATGTCTCGATGGTGCGTGCAGCCTGTGTGAACATCAACAAAGATGCGTTTGTGTTTCCACAAACCTCAATACCAAGTCAGAATGGTGCACCAATTGTTAACTGGTTTAAATGTCTTGAACAGACTCCACTGAGAAAGATATTGAATGGGATGGTTGAGACTTGTCCAAATTTGCAAACTGGAATTACCCTTCATAGCATGCGGAGGGGTGGCTGCTTCTATCGAGTGTTTGGATCTCCTCGTCGGCGATTTAATCTCCGAGAGCTTATGGCCTGGTGTCGATGGGAGGATCCACAGACGTGCTCGGAGTATTTGATTACACAGAGTCTTAGTGACGAGATCAATCCCAGGAATCTACTGCGTTCAGCTAAGTTTAGCCAACCTCAGTCAATTCAAATGGACAATCCCATCGCACAACACAACTTAGTCGACGAAATTGGTCGTGCGGTTGCGACAAATATCCAAAAGAATAACTTGGTCTTGCAGCCCAAGTCAGGCGCAAACAATGTGCTGCGCCAAGCGAGTCTGAAGGAATTTATTGTCGAAAAGAGAATCCCAACTGCCCATTCGGGCAGAGAAGCTTGGCAACAATGGCACTTTGCTGACCCAAAGAGTGGCCAACATTGTGCGCTCAAAGATTTTACTCGAGAAATGATACGAGCCGATCGAAAACGATATTCAGAACGCCAGACGTTAGCCTTGGCGTTTATACGATACGACACTTACGAGCAATTTGAAGTCGACTACTCTGGATTCACTCAAACTTATGCTAAAGTATTGAAAGAGGTTCGGCGACGTAAGCGTATGAATGCTCTTTGATTGTAGTTTGTGTAATACATGTCATCTTACATTCTGTCGCGAGTCGCAGCAGCACTACGAGTGGTTGATCTCCTTGGCACGGGAGAAGGACAAACAATTCTCGTAGTGACGGCGACGAACGAGGCCGAACAGAGCTCGGACACAGAGCGTGGACATACGGCGACAAAACTAGGCTAAGCAGAGCTTGGGTAGACGGCGCCAAACGATGACAAACAGAGCTTGCAGAGACAGCGACGAAAACGCCAAATAGAGCTTGGACAAACATCGACAAAACAAGGCCAAAGAGAACTTGGATAGACAGCGGCGAACAAGGCCAAACAGAGCTTGGCCTGGAGGCGACAAATTAAACTCAACAGAGCTTGGGCATACAGCAACAAAACTTGGTCAGATATAGCTTGGACATACTAGTACAGCAAAAATACTAGGCCAAACATAGCTTGGACAGACCGCGCCAAACGAGGATAAACAGAGCTTGGACAGACGGCGCCAGACGAGGACAAAGAGAGCTTGGAGAGAGAATGACGAACAAAGGCAAACAGAGTTGGGACAGGAGGCGACAATTAGGCCAGATAGAGCTTGGACAGACGGCGACAAACAAGGCCACACAGAACTTGGACAGGAGGCGACAATTAGGCCAGATAGAGCTTGGACAGACGGCGAGGACAAAGGACAAGTAGAGCTTGGACAGACGGCGACAAACAAGGACAAACAGAGCTTGGTCAAGCGCCGAGAACGAAGGACAAGAAGAGCTTGAACAGACGACAAGGACGAAGGAAAAGCAGAGGCGACAATTTCTTGATTTTGTCCAATCAAGAAGTTGTCGGTTGGATTTGTCGGATATTTAAAATTATCCTTACATGTACGATAGACACGACAGGAATCCTGCAATCTGATTGGCTAACCGACAAGTTTTGTCGGATCTGTTCATTGATTGGGCGATACAATTGTCGGTGATACATATACTACTCTGGTCCGCAAAAAATGCTACACTGTTTTATCTTGATTTGAGTATGTCCGGATATAAGGATATATGGGTTTTTGTATGCAACCTCAAAAACGTATATAAAATTTCACAGGATGTCCAATATTTTTATTCAAACAGCACTGATGTCCCGATGACACAGGTCTCTCTGTGTTCATCTTGCTTGCCCAGAACAGAAATAGCGAAGTCTAACGTCAGTATAATGTCAGTTATGTTATAGCGCATGTCAGGTGTGGCTATTGGCGGCTCTCATCGCGAGAGCGCTATGTTTGACAGTCATCTCTAGGTTTGATAGGTTCCAGCCTTCTGACGACCTGCAACCGGGCTATACACCAAGAACCAGCAGTGTTGCTATGTTAACACCATCTATCTTTGATGTTGAATCTAGATATGTAATTAAATTGGGCTCAATTCCTACAGTGAACCCACAGCGAAAAAAATGTGATCTATCCGCCTGGTCGGTCAACTTTGACACACCATATCTCGCCAACGGAGACGAATTGTAGTTTCCACAAATTAACCAATCAAAGAGGAGATCCTAAGCTGTTTACTGAGCCAATCAGCGTTGAATATTTCGATTATTTTTGAAAAAAAATTCTGCCGAGAATGTAACTGTAGCAATTATTTCGGACCAGAGTAGTAATCTTTAAGACGAATAAAATTTATTCGTCTTAGGGCTGGTCTGGATGCCTAAAAATGCCATAAAACTGCAAATTTTGGAGAAAAAACTTCCATATGCCAATTTCGCTTAAAAAGCATGTCTGGATTCCAAAAACTTGTGAGAAAAAAGTTCCAAAATTGACCTGAAATATGACAGAAAAAAATATGCCGATTTGGCGTATTTTTTCTGTCATTTTGTACTTATATTCTACAATTGAAAGAGGACGTCAGCATTCTCGCGCACTCTTGATTTCGCGCGCAAGAATGGGAATCTGGACTGACCAACTTGACATCACGTGGCTAGAGGAGCTAGTTCATCAAGCCGTTGTACTTGGCAAGAAAGCTCGAAGCGGCTATAAGAAGGAAGCATGGGTCGCCACGCTCAAGAAATTGAACTAAACACACGACCTCACGTTTGAGATGTCCCAACTTAAGTCGAGGCATGACACCATCAAGGGGATGTTCGCGATTCTTTCAAAGATTGTTGACTCAAGCGGCATGGGATGGGAAGCGACTCGTTGCCGTGTGGAGTGCCGATCTACAACATGGGATGAACTTCTCAAGGACAAACCAAAATCGTGGCGGGTGTGGCAAAACAAGCGCTTCCCACAGTACGATCATTGTGAAAGCTTGTTTCGTGGAACACTTGCAACGGGGCATTTTGCAAGCGCTTCGTCTGCTCCTCAAAACAGCTTGGCATTGTACGAACACGATTCTCCACATGATAGCAATATCGATCAACTACAAGACAACACCATTGACGAAGAAACCTTGCTTGAACAAAGTTTCGATAACACCATGAGCCAACGTGATCGTGAAGATGACTAAAGTGATACAGAGCAGAGGGCAGCCTCATGGCGTCGAAGTGCCGTACCAAACCGAACACAGAAGAAAAGACAACGACGTACTATGGCTTCTCAACTTTCAGATGATTTTCATGCTATAAATCAGACAGCCACGAGGGAACTCGAAGTGTTGGTCGAGGCAATACGCCCTCCTCCTCCCGTCAATCAGTCGGCTCCAACACAAAAAGCAATTGAAGTCGTGCAGCGAGAACTTAGCGAAGTTTTGGATATTGATGATATGGTACTAGCGTTCGACGTCATGGAAAACACAACTCATGCATCCATGTTTTTGTGTATGACAGGACCCGTGCGCGAGGCGTGGCTCAAGCGACAAGTTGACAATGTTAATTTGATGGATTGACTTGTCGTTTGAATCCATCAAATTAACATTGAATCAATGCTTTTTTATTTGAATTGTGTCCCCCTGAAAAACAATCACACTGAAACATGGTAGGAACGAACTTCACGTCTAATGTGTACCGTGCATCTTGCCGCATTGCACGACGCAGTTTTGCGAGAGACAAATCGAGACAACTGGAGACAACTACGGACACTTGGAGACAACTGGAGACAACTGAAGACAACTGGAGACAACTAGGGACAACTGGAGACAACTGGAGACAACGGAGACTCATAGTGTTAATTTGTCTCCAGCTGTCTCCAGTTGTCTCCAGGTGTCTATAGATGTCTCCAGTTGTCTCTAGTTGTCCGTAGTTGCCTCAAGTTGTCTCTAGTTGTCTTCAGTTGTCTCCAATTGTCTCTAGTTGTCTCTAGTTGTCTCTAGTTGTCTCTAGTTGTCTCCAGTTGTATCTACTGTAGTTGTGAGATTTATCGCTCTTCATTTGATCGTCAAGTTTGGTCATTCATGCTGCTTCATAAAAAAATCATTTGAGACTATAGCAATGTGTTTGATTCGATGACATGGTGCTGGCTATTGATATTGAGGTAATCACAAACTCGATATGCGTCATTTCACTTGTATATGACCAGCCTAGTATGCAAGGTATGGCTCAAAGGACGGTTCTATACGAGCCGGCAAATCCAGGGGTCGAATTAAAGAGGCATTAATGCACCATCTATGCATTTGAACTACGTCTTCCACGACGGCGTCGTGTGAGTACACGAAGATATTGGGTCCACATTTCATTGGCAATACCATCCCTCCATGTTTTTGCTTCATCGCTTTCCATTTCATTGCCAAATTGTGGTCGATCACTTTGCGTCATAGGTAAATTTCTTTGAGAGCGTAGCAACGAGTCCTATTCAGTTTCAAACTGATCGCCCCGAACACCATGCAACCGAATGAAGTTGTGCACAGTGCAAAGTGCCAGTACCATATCAACTTGGAAAGCGTAATCGTAGCGAACTCCATGACAAACCACCGGCAAGCGCATTTTGAGAACACCGAAAATACGCTCAACACAGTTTCGAAGCTGAGCGTGCCGGAGGTTGAAAAGCTCTTCTTTTGATTGTGGCCTCAAACGACCACTCGCAAATTCCTTCAAATGGTATCTTGTACCGCGATATGGCGTGAGTGACTTATTCGTCAATGCAAACCCCGCGTCGAGGATGTCAAACTTGTTTTGGCTGAGTGAAAGACCTTTCGTCAAAGCATCGGCATAAATCTTTCCGTCTCCTGCTGTGCCTTCCCGTCCAGACAGAACGTAGGTAAATAGGAGATCAAAGTCACAGGCCGCAAGTACATTCATCGTGATTCCCTTGCGGCCATGAAATGCGGCCGCATCTTTTGCCTTGATCCACACTGGAACATGGGTTCCATCAATCGCCCTACGACAATTTTCAAAGTACGGGTAAAATTTTCGGCTTGACGCGATATATGCGTTGGTTGGGCTGTCTTCAGGGGGCATTCGTATATATATTGGCGACAATTGAAGCAGAGCGTTCATTACAAGTCGTAAATGCCGCGTTATTGTTTCGCCAGAATGTTGGAAACGCTGCTGCAGATTTGAACTGGAAGCATTGTGACCAGCAAAGTACAAGAAAATGCCCAGTTGCTCTTGAATAGCGACATGTTTTGTGTCTTTCAACTCCCCATCAGAAGACAAAGCGTCGAGAAGACTGTGGAAGACATTCAAGGGCATACGAAAGTTCTCAACAAATGCTTCGTGGTTGCCGTTCAACAACTCTTCCATCCACATTGCACCTGTCAAGACAGAAGTTCTTTTGTATGTCTTGTAAATGTAAGCAGCATAGTGATATTTGAGATACGTCATCATGACATCACGCCGACGGGCATAGGCTCGGCGGCGTAGCATTAAGAGGAACAGACAATTGTTCATCCTTTGTTCGCGCGTTTTTGAAATGAATCACAAAATTTCTACTTTGTGGCACAATTTTATCCAGACAATCACAATGAATGTTTTATTGAGGGAAATTTATTGAACTTGGGGAATATTGCGAAAAATAGAAAACCAACTTGACAATTAAATTTGGCATTGGTATCCAGACCCGCCCTTAAAGATTTCCTGCATCCTCCAGAGACACAATATAGAAGGAGAGGAAATGACTATTCCCCCCCTATTTTGGCTATTTCCCCCCCTAAAATTCAGTTTTGTTACATTTTTTCCCCTGGTTCCCCAAAAATCGACCGCCATTTTAGAGCCCTTGACTACTGCTAACACTTAAAATGCGCCAAAGTTATGGGTATCATCGCGGGAGCTCACGGTCATGCCCCAAAGTGTCGGCAATGCTAGGCAAAAATGTATCAACAAAGAATTTTAGGGGGGAAATTGTCATTTCCTATTTTTATTCAATCTTGGATTTTGGATTTTGTTGTGATCGACCACGCTAACGTGGGGCTGCGCAAAAATACTATTCATACCTATTCTATGCGTCGCCGATCACTCGGTTATCTATTCCATCGTGCAAACACAGCTCAATACTCATTCAATCTCGCGTAGCACTTGAATAATTTATTTGCAGGCGAGAGGAGCGGCGGAAAATAACTCAAATTACTGAAAATACAACATGTAATAAATGCAGTTATATAGGCCATGCATGTCTAGTCATGTTTAGCACTCTTCAACATTTCTTGCACGTCCTGTATGCCACACAAGTCGGCATTGGCATGCAGGAACATTTGCTCCTCGAAATTTTTTGGAGTCATGTTCTTGCGGCGATCGCCAAAAGCTCTCTTGGCGGACGAGAAGAACCTTCACAGAGGTTCGATGTTGGAAGAAGAAATCGACAGTCGAGATATTCCACCTCTAAGCATCGCCGCTGTTTCTTCATAGCGCGCTCGGCAAGCGTCAATGGCGCCGTACAGGGTACGGACTGCGACGTCGTCATGCCAACAATCAAACGATCAACATTCATCTAAAAGACCATCATTCGTAAACAAGTAGAACATGACTCACCTTTTCGACTTCATTGAGAGAATTCTCAGCCCCAGACAAGATTTTCACGACAGCAGACTCGAAGTCGGGATTGCTGACAATGCGTGCCCGACTCCCAAGGCGGCTCGTGTTGTCGGGGTATTCTTCCAGCACAGTGTCAAAATATTGTCGCACCGTAAGTAATGTTGCATCGTCTCTTTGCAGAGCAAGTGTGATGGTGTTGAGGTCAGCCAGCACCAGCATCAAAGATTCAATTTGGCAATCTTCACGAGGGGTAGGCAAAATGTTCACAACCTCCTCATTGGCCAAAACAGGCAGAAATGGTCGAAGGTCATTGTAGCGCTTTATCATGCATTGAATCGACGTCCATGTTGCGTTCATAGTTTTTGCCGCTAAGGGGTTCAAACGACGCAAACGGGCAGAGAGAATGATGTTCTTCAGTTTCTTCATCAATTGGTTGATTTTTTCGACATTGGATTCATATGGTTTGATAATATCAGTCACAAAAAGGTTGAACCTGTGACTGGCACAGCCTATCAAAGGCGTCGAAATTCGATTCGCTGTCGCCACATTGACAGAGCAGTTGTCCCCGATAAGTGCGACCACGTTTGAAAGGGTCTTCCCATAAACTTCCAATACAAACTCCAAGTATTCCACTTGCGCAATCGTACTTAACGAGTCTTCATCATTCATAGGTGCAAATGCAAGGAGCACTTTTTTGTAGCCAATATCACATTTGTATGGAAAAGTAGCATAGACTCCAACAAAGTGCGTTGAGCCGGATGTCCATCCATCGAGAACGAGAGCGAACTTAGCATGGAACATTTGAGAAATGTTGTTCTCAACAATGGAACACATACGGTGCATGTAGTCCATAAAGCCTTTTGTAGATATTAGGTCCAGGTTTGTGAAGCGACGGACGTACTCATTCTCGCAGAAGGAAAAGGGGAGAAGAGAGGCAGAGATCCATGTAAGCCATCCATGGACCGAGCGCACTTTACGGGAGACTACCATGTCAAGGACAGTAGTGGTGCTCGGTTTTGACGATTCAAGACGGATGTAGTCAGGATGGCGAGAAAGAATGTGGGAGCAGAGGTTCGTGTAACCAGGTGTTTTCTGGACCCGCTGCACTCCGCAGAGACAGGTCCACACATCGGTGCCAGGGTTCTTAGTGAAATAAATTTCAGCTAATTTGTGGCCAGACAAGGGAGTTGGGTTTGTTTGATCCATTGCAATTTGGTTAATGATGTCTAGGCTTTGCTGCTAACTAACGAATGGGTGTGAGCGCACGACTGTTCAGCAGCCAATGAACTGCTAAATCTTGAAATTTGCGCGACCCTTCAATCGCAAAAGATTCGGAATAATCCGACGCATCGCGAAAATATATTCTTATTTTGAATACCCATGAATAGTTTATGTTTCGAGCTGATCCATTAAATAGATTATTCAAGTTTTGGAGGTTCGAGAAAACATAATTTATTCATGAATATTTAAATATAAATTTTGCGGTCATGGCCCAGGTCATGACCAAGAAAATAAATATCAGAGATATAATTTCTAAATTGGCTGTTTCTGAATAAATATTCGAGATATATATTTAACTCTGGTCGTTCTACTAATTTTAAGCTAATACAAACACTCGTCGTCATCACTCCTGCCAAGGTCAAGACTATCATGCTCCATGATGAGAGCCATCTCGACTGCTAGAGCGGTCATTACAAAGTTTACATGTCTTGTGATGCCTAATTTATGCTTGAAAACAAGATTTTTGGTGTCCTGTTGTGAAAGAAAATGAAAAAACAGAATATTTTATCCTGGTGATAAAACGACCAAAAATGAAGTATGACCGTAGTCATGACCGAGAAAACTCCATATAGTTCCGAAAAATATATCTGCAAAATATTTTGTATTGTGTCTCTAGAAAAAAACTAGAATCTTGCAAAGAAAATATCGACGCAGCCATTTTGACGCAAAAATGACGCAATACAAACTTCAAATGAAATGAAATTGAATGCTTCGAACATGTTTTTCAAACATTTAAAACGTTTGAAACTACACTACTTAACGTTCATGATCGAGAAAATACTTGCGTAAACCTTAGATAATGTATGCATTAATTAATTGAAACATTTTCGAAACATCTCAAAACTCCAGTTTTGGACCCAAACGACAATATTATCGATTTTTCGTAAATTTCCGAATTGAGCGTGATTTGTCGAATCGATGACCAATATCATTGACGCGTGTGATAGAGTGAAGACGGCACAGATGATTGATCTTCGTGAGACTGCTGTGAATTGCTCTGAGAGGAACTTGTATTCCTCGAGGGGCAGTCTTGAAGTTCCGCTTGATCCATGCAATGCACCATGAGAGCACTGAACTCCTCGTCTTGTCCTGAAATGTCTGCACCGAAATTTCAGCCAATTAAAGACCAGTATATTCAAATTGACCAATCAGAGCGATTTGGGATCGGTCCTGCCGGCGTGATTCGATTGCGCATTGGTCCGGAAATTCGTATCAAATCGATAATAAATATCATAACTTTTTTCCAGTCTCTGGGCTGCGGTACCGCCACCGCTGTACTTTGATCGGCTCCTAGAGAGTGCATCTCCTGTGTGTCCCACCAGTGCAGAGACTGATTTTGAGCAACCAGCGCTACCTACGCCATGCCGATTTGAGAAGACCATGACAACAGAGAAATTGCCAATCCATCGCAATGTCTACTGGAGTCATGACCACAAACTGTACGCGTTCACTCTGTGGCGTGCATGGAAGCGGTATGTTCGGCATCGAGCCCGACTCCGCTCGAATATAGCATGCATGATGCTGCGGCGAAGCAGACCTTGGTGGCTTCAATGGAGGAGATATGTTGCCCAACGAAGAGCTAAACACGGCCTTGTTCAGAGCAAAGTTCCTGCTCTGCAGGCTCTTGACATGTCGACAAGACTTCGCCATTCATGGATTGCATGGCGCTATGCCACTAAGGTCGAAGAGTCCATTCGTCAGCAGTGTTTCTGGCGCCAACGACAAATCCTCCGACGATGTTGGGAATCATTTGGGAAATATGCTGAGGGAGAACGCACTCGTCGCCACCAAGTGAATTTGGCCATGCATCTTTTCTTGCAATTCAAGTGGCGACAGTGGAAACAAGGATTTCGCATGCGCCGCGACAGTTCCTTACAGACGTTATACATGCTGCAGTGGAAAACCAAGACGCGATTAGCTCTTTGGCGTACTCGCTCGCGACATCACCACGCCTTGACGTTGCGATATGTACACTGGGTTGAGCGCACGACTAAACAAACTCTGGAATATCTGTGGCAGCGTTGGTGTGACTTTATCCAGCACCGCCGCCAGAAAATTATCATTTATGCTCGGACTAAGCAGTGGCGGCTTGACCAATTTTGGAAGCGTTTGCGCAGAGGGACAAAGATTCAAGTACAGCCAAGACCTCAAATGTTGCTGACATTTCCTTGTTTAGATCCTTGTTTACGGCAGAAATCAATGATTGCAACATTCCATTACCACGGCACGCTCCGCTTCAAAAGCTTTAAAAGTGGCAGCAGCATATGCTGCAACTGGAGCACACGCTTCGACTTTGCAGGGTATATTCCTTCACGACAACATTGCTACTGACCATGCCTAGAAAATTCACGCGCGAAAGCTCCTGGCGAATGGAATGAATGCATTTAGAGCAGCTCTCGCTCGTCGTGACGCCATGATTCATGGTATGTTATCATGGAAGCTCCGACGGTCACTCGCTGTCTGGAACAATCGATCGAAATATCACAAAAGCCTTCGCCACCACCATGACATTTTTTACAAGCAAGTGTGAATTCAAGCAAGACGCAGAGATGGTGGATTGAATGGAAGCGCCACTTGGCCGTGCGGCAGAAAGAGCATTTCGTCGACGGCATACATGCGTCGCTGGCAACAGCACCAGCGGCATTGTATGGATCTCGCTGTGAATCACTATGAGAGCCGTCAATATACTCGCTGCGTTCCTTTGGCACTCTTTGCGTGGAAAGCAGTCGTGGAAGATGCTGCAGTTCTTCTGGCATTGTGGACACGTCAAGTTGCTGCAGTGCACTCATACTGGACACGAAAAATGTTTCTTCGTGAATGGCATCGAGTTGTCCAAGACAGAATTCGTGCCCGTCTGTATTTTCAAAAGATCATGATGCGATGGTCCCGTCGACGACTTCGCTCTTGGCGACGATTCTGTGATCGGCAAAAGAAGGTCCGTGATATAGTGGAGAGATCCATGCATGCCCGTATGATGAAGTGGTATCGGAAGTCGTGGATTGCATGGCGACACCTCACACATAAATTAACTACAGCCCTCAAGATGTGTGATGAAAGCTACATGCGTCGTCGACTTGTGGGCCTCTTGGCTTGCTTCGTGACTTGGGTTACACGCTACCGCCAACGAAAATGGCTCTGGCAGCTCGCCGTTCCATTTCGTATCGAGAGTTTACGACGCGCCAAGGCTGATAAATGGAATCGATGGCGTGCAGTACTCGAAGCATTGTGGACGATGCGCTTATGTTGTTTTGTAGGCATACATCGCACGGCTAGAAGTACACGAACACATCTCAAACCGAATTCAAGCTAAAGACCGAGACTGCTTGCGAAAACATTTCAAAAGTTGGCATCGCCGAGCGTGGATACATCGGCAGGTACGAAGACATCAAATTATCAAAAGCTTTGTCTAACTCAACCAAGGCTACGAATTTCCAACTCTCCAGTGGAGTAAAAATGAAACGCTGCCACTTGTTCGCCTGGGCAGGCTTTGTGTTTCGCGGGACACCAAGATTGTTGAGTCCCAAACGCGAGCAAAAATAGCAAAAACAAAATATATATTGATCAAAACTTAGACTGGCATCCCAAGCACATATTGTGGAATTATATCCAAATACGACAAGTCGCTCACCAGATTCAGTCGAGCTATGTACTTCGTCAAAAGCTCAAACTCGTATTTCACCTCCGGATCTTGTGCATGGTGATTCAGATCTGAACAAGTAAAAATTTTCTTCTCGTTCAACTTCCGTCGCAGGACTGGCCCAATCCGCGGAATATTTATCACATCTGCTGCCATCAAATCTCTCATACTTGGCAAATCTTGGGAGATCAACTTTTGTCGCGAGTACGTGTCGCGCATTCCTTCAGGCACAACAAAAATCAGCTGAACAAAGTTTGGGTTTTGTTTGATCTTGTCTACAAGTCCCAACTTTGCAAACAAATCCACTAATCCTTCAGAATTGACTGGATGGTTGTATGATATTGTAATTTGGAACAAAAACAGCCGATTTGTGGAAAGGATATACGAGTCGATGGACTTGAACGATTGAGATTTCGGCATTTGATAAACATTCCGAAACACCATTTCCAAAGAAAATTTGGTTCCAAACCGCTCGTACTGCCCAATGGTCGGGTTGACCGATAGCTCTTGCTTCTGCCTTTGTTGGTCAAGTTGTACGTACGTAAAGTCACCACCGGTAATGAGTTTTTCGTGAACCAGAGATTCAAACAACCACCCTTGAAAGGTAGATGCTTTTCCTGCACCGTCAAGCCAATGTTCTCGGTCAAGTTTGGCGTGGAGTCGGTTAAAAATCTCTTGTCCAATCATGACCGAACCAAACCCGAGTGTAGCAGTTCGGAGACTATTATCTGGAAAGTAATGCAGCAGTCGGTGAACTACAAGATTCTTCGGCATCGACTTTTCAAAGCTGGCTTGAACGTCTTCGAACGTTTTAATCTTCTCAATCGCTTCTTCCATTTCGACCAATCCTTGCTGATAAGCATCAGATTCAGTTAGTAGACAATAACGCGGCACACCACCAAGTTGTTGATACCTATTGATCAACTCTTGGGACGAAATGTTCAAACTCAAGAAGTTGACGGCGTCCCACAACTCGCCCAGTTCCCAAACAGGCATATACAGCGTGCAATGAGCATTAACGTTCTTCCGCATCGAATCGAGCCAACCAAAATTGGGACTTGTGAAAGTTACCATTTTCGAACGAGCAGGTTCCACCGATGGCGGTCCATCGTAGAGATGAATGGCTTCGGGGTGGTGATATCCGAAACGACTAATGTCGACCATGTCAAAAAATACTTGAGTATCACCATTTGGACCAAACACCACGCACTCCTTCAGTTGTTGATTCTTGTTGAATGAGGCAGTAACAATATCGAGCCCAGGATGTTCCCTTCGGTATCGAGAAAAGAAGTAATCATAGAAGATCGACTTCCCAATGCCTACACAAAAGCGACTCAGTCTTTCCCTTCATCCATCTAGTCGTATAGAAGTACAAACCTGGTGTTCCCGTCACAGAGATGTAGTCGTATTTCTGTAGAAGTTCAATTACCTGATCATAATACGACTTGTACCATTCCCTCACATAAAATTTTTTCGCGCTATACTTGAAAGCAGTTGGCAAGTTGATAGTCACGTCCTGCACTGCATCAGCTCTTCGCGCATCGACCGACACGTTCGTCTGCGCTTGAGCTGGGATGGGACTGGGCGCGTTCATTTTTGAAAGTGAGAACCGAGGGGTAAAAGAATGGTTAGGGTTCATGGACATCTTGATATTTGTATGCAAACCCTAACAGAATAAAAAATTTGAGCGCAAAAAACGTAATACATTCTACTATTGTCGTTTTAATAAAAAACTGGAGTCGTGCGGAATAAATTTTGACGCAAGCAAATTGACGCAACAATTGACGCATACAAATTTCAAGTGAAAAGAAATTGAATGTTTCGAACATGTTTTCAAACATTTAAAACGTTTGAAATAACACTATTTAATGGTCATGATCGAGGTCAATATAAGAAAATGTTTGCGTAAATATTAAATAGTGTAGGCATCAATTTATTGAAACATTTTCAAAGTATATCAAAATTCCAGTTTTGGACCAAAACGACAATATAATAGTATAATATTAATATTGTCGTATGGGTCCAAAACTGGAATTTTGATATGTTTCGAAAATGTTTCAATTAATAGACGCATACACTATTTAAAGTTTACAAGCATTTTCTTATATTGCCCTTGAACAAGACCATTAAATAGTGTAATTTCAAACGTTTTAAATGTTTGAAAACATGTTCGAAACATTCAATTTCTTTTCACTTGAAATTTGTATGCGTCAATTGTTGCTTGCGTCAAAATTTATTCCGCACAACTCCAGTTTTTTATTAAAACCACAATATTACATATATTAATAATACTTAACCGTTGAAAGTTCCATACTCTAATCAAGTTTATTCTTAAGTATACTTGACTTTGCCAGCCTGCGAATCGCAGGCTGGCAGTCGAATAAAATAAATAATATTGATATTGTCAATTTCACACAAATTTGGACTTACCAGTCGATTTGCCGAATCGATTTTGAATGTCTTTTTCTCGTTAAATATATCTTCTACCAAGGCCATATAAACGAATGTCCTAAAGAAATCAGGCGCACTGCTTTAGCACAAGGAACCTTTGTTGTTGCGATTTTTCTGTCAAGGTCAGAGTGAGTCGTGGCAAAATTAAAGGTATACGATTGGCTGAAAATTTAGAATAGTAAAAGCTGATTGGCTAGTCGATTCTCAAATCGATTTGCCAAGTCTACAGTATTCGATTCGACAGCCTGCTCCAAGTTTGAATCGATTTGACAGTACAAAAACCAATTCAAATTGTGAAATTTCTAGCGAATCCACAATACCAAAAGTCATTATACTTGATTCACCAGAAATCACAGTGAAGTATTTGCCATTTGTATCGGTTTACAGAGAAATTTCACTGTAAATTCCAAGAATTGAAAATATAGTTTGGTCGAATGACTTGGCCTTTGTATACATAGAATAATACCAAAAGTCATTATATTTGATTCAATTAAGGTGTCTGTGATTCGCAGGGTCGCAGGCGCCAATCAGTAAAAAGATGAATATTTTTGGTTCCCAGAAATTTAATTTAAACCTTTTAGCCAATGAAAATTGTTTGATATTACCTTAAATAGTTCTCTTGAACCACAGTCTCCCTCGCCGTTGATTGGTCGAATTTGAAATTTTGAACTGGTAAGAGAGACTTCTCTCACTTTCTCATTTGCACCGGCTTGCTCAAGTGCCTTGAACCTGCACCGTGTGTTCTGTACTGCCGCCGCCGTCGCCGCAGCGATTACAACTGCTCAAGACGCTCTGACTCGACGCTATGCCTGCCGCCGCCGCCACCGTGCGACTGAATGTGCCCATGTGTCTGCCGCCTCCGCCCCCTCCGAGTCGGAGCGGTTCTGATGAAGATAGATTGCGAATGGTTGGTGTTTAAACTGCCTTGTACCTAATTGGTCGGTACTTCCAACGACGGTCATTTTGCAATTTGCTGTGTCATGGAGAAGTGTTGTGTGTGCAGCGACAAAGACGGTCCCACCCTACGCCAGTGCTGCATGTTTTTGTCCAAATTTCCATCATATGTGTATCATTGAAGAAGGCACAAAACACGGGTGGTCTGAAGTGGAGGAAGGACAGAAGTGTGCAGTGCTCAGTGTTACCAAGCCAGAGACATACGAGTTCACGAAGTAGTGTCGCTACCGGCAAGGAAGCGAGGTCGCCCTGAGGGATCGAAGAACAAGGCAAAGGTGCAAGATGTACAAGGTGTATCAACACCGGTGAAGCGCGGTCGGCCATCGTATTCACTACACCTACCAGCGACGGATGAGGCATCCAAAGCGACAGCTATATTTACACAAGATCAGAAGTCAAACCGATCCGAGACCGTGTTTCGCAACGTATCGTTAAGCCGCTACGAGAGGCTCAGATCCACAAGAACGACAAGAAACTGCTTGATTTCTACGCAGATTGCCAAGCCTTTATGCTTCTGTTGTTGGCAGCAAGAACGATGCCGATTTCGACACGCCGGGCAAGAAATGAAAAGCGACGGTCAAGACGATGCTGGTATTGTACAAGATCACTTGGAATCACACGCGTTTCCAGTGCGAGGAGCCGTGGATTACTGCACGCCTGTTTTACAAAGGTACTGTGTTGTCACATTTATCTTGCTCACTAAATTGTAGGCGTGGAACAGTTTGCGACTTTGAAGACGAACCAACGCATGAACGCCGGAAGAAGTTACCTTCAAATTTCGTCGTTTGTACCCGATGATGAGTTGCATGAGATGACTGAGTGGAACATGAAGTTCCTAATCGACAGTTCATTCGGCGAAGAGAATAAGGACGATGTAGAGACCAAGGATGAGCTGTTGCCGAATGCGCCCGTTGACGACGGCAGCGACGACGAATGGTGTGAATACGCCGAACGTGGTTGGAAGAAGCACGGGAATTACGACACGACAGAAGACATTGAAGGACTTGAAGACGTTGAATTGACTTACGGTGGACACTGCGCTGGGCCTACACATCTATACGAACATGACGACAACAAGGACGACAAGCCCGTGGACGAGTTGCGCATTCCCGACGAGTCCAAGGATCTATTCAAAGGCCCCGTGAAGGGTTTCCTCGCATTTATGCCGCTGGGATTTTGGAAGACCGTGACGTTGCGGACGGACGCCAAGGCCTTAGCGCTGCAGGCCGCTCATCCTAAAGGATACGTTCGTGACCGAGAGTTGAAGAAAAGCTTCGAGCTGATTGAAGTGATGAAGTTTATTGGCTTATTGATAATGATGAGTGTCGTACAATGCGGCGAGTACAGTCTGTATTGGTCCAAACCAAGCATGTTGTTCCTTATGCCGCCTACCGAGAACTTTGACCGCGTCATGGCGATAGACAGATTCAAGCAACTGCGAGCGTGCATCACGTTGTCGAACCCGCGGACACTCTTTGGCGTATCTGACCACTCATGAACCTGTTGAAATCATTGTTCAAGAATTTCGTCGTGGCAGGACGAGAGATCAGTGTCTGTCAAGTTATGCGCGTAGTCTCATCGTCTACAATCCCAAGAAACCTCTGGCCAAGTATCACTTTCATATTTACACTGCAGCATGCGCAACTACTTGGTACGTTTTTTGCATTCAAGATCCACTCGAAGGCGGCAGGCAATTTTGACGTGGAAGCCGACGAAGAAGCCGATGATGACGGCGAGCCAGCCCCAGACGACGACACAGAAAAACCTCGCGATGAAATCAAGCCAAGTGCACTGCGACAACATGTTATCGACATCACAAAACAATGGGAAGGTAAGTTCATATCGTGTTATTGTCTTATGAATCTATTCAAGGTTCGCACCGAGTGATCAATCTGAACAACTGGTATTCATCGTTGCAATTATGTCTGACGCTGCTGAAGATGGGGTTGTATTGCCGAGGAACAGTACGACTGACAACTAACTTGCCAACTGGACCGCCGTATGAGTCGAAGATTTTGCCCTACTTAATACAACGATTAAGAAGAAAAAATACAAACAGGTCCAAACTCGACGGCGACAACTCGAACAGGGTGAGGAAATTGCTGCCAAGTTGCCGATGCAAGCGCTTAGGGTGTGTTCGGTCTGTGAATCATGATTCACCAGAAATCACAGTGAAGTATTTGTATCGGTTTACAGAGAAATTTCACTGTAAATTCCAAGAATTGAAAATATAGTTTGGTCTAATGACTTGGCCTTTGTATACATAGAATAATATTGCAATAGTTTCTGAAAACACAGAGCGATTTCACTGTGATCTCACTAGCCAGTCAAATTGTAAGAAAGTTAAAAAGCCAGGCCAATCGATGAGAGCTTCACATTTCCAAACATGGAGGCGACGGCTGAGTTTACCATCGAATCTGCAAGACACAACAGGATATGTGAAGACTCTAGGTCGGGGGTAAATCAAGTAAAGAAATGGTGTCGACTCGTGAACAGATAACCTCTTAAAGCCCTGCCTCGCCTCAAAAGATCATCAAACCATCAACCTTGAGGTATTTAAGTACCAAGACTTCTTGGATTTTTTGGAATGGACTGTTCAAAACAAACCAAAAATCAACCCAGGAACACTCAGTGGGTGCCGTAGCTCGACCAAGAGTCTTTACAAGGACCATAAATGCCCTCTTCCAGAGGAATACGGGGATGACATGAACGAAGTGTTTTCAGGTAAAGCACAAAGTCTCTCATCCTGACTTTTTTTAAAAGGTATAAAAAAGACGATGGCTAAACAATGGCAGAACGGGACAAAAGAACATACAGGAAAACAACCTTTATCTTTCTCTATGTTTGAAAATTTGGCTGAAAAAAGCTTATTGCTTCCCGACGCTGGCTTCACACATTTGTTTCTTATAATATCGTGGAATTTGATGTGTAGGTCGCAGTCGACAGAGTCAGTGAGGTGCTCAGTCAATTTAATGTTAATTGATTGATAATGTTTAGGTTTGATCATATATCACACGAGGATGACGCGATAGGGGTGTGCTTGTTTAGATCAAAAACACAACACGAAGGTGCAAAGAGTCTAGTTGATTTAATTGATTCTATATATTTCAGGTGTTGCAGTAAAGGACCCTAAGCATTGCAACGCGAATCCTCTAAAACCGGCGATTTGCCTGTTCGTGGCTCTTGGGGTCTATCTGTCTTGCAATAGCCAGCTTCGTCCTGGCTCTGTTTTCCCTGGGTCAAGACAAAAGGTACTATATGAATTATCTCTATAATAAATAGATATAGGATCGATTTGGCAAGTCACTCTCAAGGATGTTGAATCTGAACGAGAAAGTTAGTGTCATAGGAACACATTCTATTCGCAAAGGGGCAACTACATATACAAGCTCTGGTTCGACGGGTGGGCCGTCCATCGTCAGCATTTGTTTACGTTGTGGGTGGTCAATTGGAAATGTTATAGAAAGTTATTTTCGGTACGAGTCTGCCGGCGATCAATATGCTGGTCGTGTTGTATCTGGTCTTCCAATAAATTCCCCCCAATTTGCTATACTACCCCCCCCACTTCACTGACTAAAACGACGCAATTGTCCAAACTACTTTACAAATTATGTTTCCCAATTTGTGTAGCTTGGCCACCTTCCGTGGTGTTTTGGTCTTGATTTTGGCGAGCCTTGTCTACCACCACCAATATCTTCTAAATGCATTACCGTCTAGTCATCCTTTGCTCAGCTGTACTATATATCGCGATCCAGTTACGTTAAAGTACCTCCGATCGATCCTCGTGGCCGGTAACAGCTCTCCTGTTATGATACCATCGGGTATGCCGCCTCATGTTGAAATATACGTTCAGCTCGAGAAGAACCGCCATTCGATTGATTCATTTGCGGGCTTTATTTTGACTGGGGTCAGACAGATCTTGGAGGAATTGGGTGCAGTTGCTGGTCACATCACCCGTTAAACTTTGGAGACCTCTATTAAGAATGCACTGTCGGCCTTCCTTCCAAAAGCCACGAGTACCGTTGAAAATTCAAATCTGTCGTCCCCAAGTTCGAATCATGAAAATCATCCTTATGTGTGGGGTGGGGGGCTCCATTACTTGCCACAAACATTTAAAATGCCAAGTGTGGATCTGTTGACGGGATGGAAGTTATGTGGCTGGGGAATCCCCTTCAAAATATCATACCATTTCATCGAATTCAATTGCATGATTTGTCGAGCCAAAAGGAAAAAAACTTGATGTCTGAATGGCGCTACTTGATGAAGGCAATGTCGGATTATTTGGCAAGTGAAAGACATGTCAATATTGTGGCCAACCCCCGAGAGTGAAGTCATGGACTGGTTTCATAGTATATCCCCTCTATTCACCTTTATCACAACAGGACACAAAGGGGAAAAACGACGTCTTGCCCAACTAAAAGTCATGACTGTGGTTACAGCGTTGCGAAAGCACGCTGGAATAAAGAGGCCTCGGCTTTATCAGAAGCGAAAGAGACGAACGTGCAATGGACCAAGTGCTCGATAGTGTTAGATATGCTTAAGATAACAGTGCATACTTGAGTGCTACGAATTGTTTGTCAAGTTGTCGATTCATTTCTTCAATACCTTTTGTTTTGATGGCCCATCATCACGCAGAGTCGTTGTTTCTCTCGTGTGATGGGCCATATTGACAGCATAGTCTTGTATTGTGCTTCCAATCGACCTTGACATGGGGTACAAGATGTTGGATGGGGCTGCGCAAAGGAGCATGAGTCGTACACGCCAAACCCAACCAGCACTGGCGTGGTCCTGCCATCGTTGTGTTTCGAAGTGAAAATGGAAGGACCAATCAGATCAAATGTGCGTTCTTATTGGTAGTAAAAATATCAACAGAGCGGATTCTCTGTGAATTCCAATGACAAGTGATTCAATCTTGATTGTGTCATCCACGGGATTTACAAGCATTCTTGAGAATCCACATTCACTCTCGGAATCTACCTCACGACCATATTGATACGATATCACACCACAAATATCACGCAATATTATTGGTAGATATATTCAATTACTTCAAAATTCACTCAGCTGTGGCTTGCACTTGCGGAGTTGAGTCAAGACTGAAGTCACAGACATGGACCTGCCGTACTTGGCATAGATTGCGTCGATCGCCGTGTCACTTGTATGGCCCCGCCGGATCATTCCATCCACAAGACGCCAGAACTTCAAGCGAAAACAGTACACGAATTTGCATGCACCGCGCTCCTTCTCACTGAACACCTTGGCAGGTTTGCTACCTTGATCACCGCTCCATGCAGCAGGACGAACAACTGGCTGTATTGAAATACGTTTCACGACAGAGCTTAAGGCTCAAACTGCGAGCGCATCGTCGCATGCATAGATGCCAATTCAGCATGATTCTCGCACTGTAATTCCTCAACACGCCTCTTCAATGAATTTATTTCTGCTGCTTGAGACAGCACTGCGGCCATAAGTGATGATGAGTTAGAGCTGTAATCTCTGTCATCCGACAACTCAATACCAATGTCCACAAGCTTGAATTCTCCATCGTAGCCACTGGGAATGATTGGAATGACATCAATGAACTGAGGCACATCAGAAGCCATATCAATTCTTGCTGCAGCACGAATTGCTCGAAGTAGTTTTTTCTGTAAGCCACCAGGCATGAGTGGATGGATGGTCACTATTATACTTACTCGAGCCTGTACAACTGTGTACATGAGAGGCAATGCAAGAAGTTTGGCTATGTCTGGAGATAGTATGCGAGCTGTGTTGGGGGCTATTTCGTTTACCAAAAAGGAGGCATTGCACCAAGAATTATTGATCAAAGAATAACGAGCAGCACCATTTGGTCCACAGAGTCGCACAGCAACTTGCGCGTCAGGAATCAATGTCTATGTACGTATCGACTTGCTTCTTGTGGCCTCTACAACGGCCACGCAATTCAATGTGATCTTTGGATACACCACATTTTGCGCAGTGAGTAGCTGCACCCTTACGAATGCTATGAGTCCCCAGATTGCCAGCGACGATTTTGTGAAAATCACGATGTTCCAGGGCCACCGATAAAAGGGATCGAACACTTCTGTGGCCATCACCACCATTGCCATACAAAAAGAATCTGAATCCATGACAGTCAACTGGGTTTCCAAGTAGATTGCTAGATTGAGCCGAGAATAATTTGGCGTGGAGCCTCTCGCTCTTCGGTAATAGTTTGTGCCTACTGCAACATACCAAACCATACAGAAGCCAACTGTCGTCGGAAGCAACGCGACCAGCGTCAACAGACTTCTTCTCAATCCAACCAACGTCGTTTCCAATTCCAACCATCTTCCACGACCTCGTTTGCGGCTCAGACTGCCGTGAATACACGTCGCAATGCACGCTCGTCTTTAAGCATGCTGACGTTAGGGCCTCACTATACTCTCAATGGCTTCGAGTCTCACGCTTTGTCATCTGTGTGGATTCTTGACTCTGGCGCATCGGATCATTTCTGCAACGATGCTGCATGGTTTGAAGAACTTCAACCATTTGAGGGTACAGTTCGAGCTGCCAATGGAAGTGACATGCCGATTGCAGGAATCATGACATCGAAGTTATCCTGTTTTTCTCTATTTTCTAGATAAATCAATATCACAATATAAAATATCAAGATATTTGCGTCGCCACCGAACGGTCTCTTAACAAAATATCGAAAAATGTCGTCTGGATGCACAGAAAAGAGAAACTTTGATTGGCATAATTTCGTGAAATTTCAAAAGAATTATGCCAAAAAACAATTCGTCAAAAAGTAGAAAATATTTCTGGCATATTTCTCTCAAGTCGATTTTCAACTATTGTCAATTTCACTGAAATTTGGACTTCCCAGTCGTTTTGCCAAACAGATTTTGAATGTACTGGGATGAGTTAGACTTGGTTTTTGTATACTATAATTAAACAAGTATTAGCACCCCGAAAGCCACAAATTTGAAAATGATCCTTCAGCAAGTCAAGCATCAACATGCATCAAGGAACACGGTGATGCATGCCCTCTTCATGTACTACTTCCTTGGAATTCAGCGTACCAAGATTGCACGTCTGCTTTGCAAGTCTCTAAGCACAGTGTCGAATTGGATTGAGCGCTATGAGTCCTCGACAGACTATCAGCGTAAGCAAACTCTAGTCCTCAAACACATCAGCGAGGAGCAACAACAATGGATTGTTGATTTCTACAAACAAAACCCCATCGCCTTTCTGGACGAGGCAAAGAAAGCATTTGAAATGCGCTTCAAGAAATATATCTCTGTGTCATCAGTTTGGCGAATTATTCACAAGTTTGGTTTTACCTGGAAGATATTGGAGCGCAGGGCTATGCAGGTACTGCTCTATATCGTCTACTCTACTTCATATGCAACCCAGGTTAGGCAAGATGACGTCTTTCGGTTCTTTCATGAACTCGCATCTATCAATTGGTCACACCACAACATTGAGTTTCTGGACGAAGTCAGTTTCGACTCGCGAGGGATGCTGCGGAAAAGAGGATACGCCATAAAAGGTAGACGGCTGTGCTTTAGGGGCGAATTTGACAGGAAACCTCGAGTGTCCATGCTTTGTTTCATTGATGTCAACGGCATTGTGCAAGTGTTCGACACCATCGGGACTTTTGATCGTCATAAATTTGTCAAATATTGTGCCATCCATGCGAAGCAATGCTCAGTTTACCCTGGCAAAGGCTCCATTTGGATTTTGGATGGCGCAAGCATTCACTGCCACGCGGATATTGTGTACTCTTTGCGTTCCCTTGGCATTATACCAATCTTTTTGCCTGCTTATTGTCCATTTTTTAATCCCATCGAGTACGTGTTTGGACTCATCAAGAAGGCATTCCGACGATATTACAAGGAATCAGCAACCCGCGACTTATTGCATTTTGTCATGAGCATCATGAAGAAATTTCAGAAATACGATTTATCTCGCATCTACCACCACTGTGGCTACACACGCCAAGGCCGTTTCCGCCACGACGAACAATTATCTGGCATACGTGAAGCTCAAGCAGCAACTGAGCTTGACAACTTGTTGGATTTCATTGACAATGATGAGCAAAACGAGACGTCGTAAAATTAAAATCCATTTTTCGTTTAACTGAGTTCACTTTCGCTCTGCTCTTCATCGTGTTCAGCGTCGTCTAGATTAGGAATTGTATGGAGCAAGCTGTCAAAACGCTCATCAACGTCAAGAGGGAGAACCTCCCTGCCAAAGCTGCCAATAATGCTCTTTTTGGCTTCCAACATTTCAAAACATGACTTGGCTCGCAACATCAAAGTCTTCGCATCCTTCATCAAGACATTGATGTCATCCAGGCACGAATCAACGACGTCTTGAGCCAGCGTCAGGCTTCTTTGAAGACTTTCATTTCGGACTTGGGCACTGTTTGGCACAGATTCAAACAAATGAATCATATAGACAGGGGGAGGTCGGGCAACCAGGGCGTCATGTTCATGTGTCGGTCGCTTCAAGATCTGTGCGGCCCACATTCGCCAAGTAGATTCATATGCAGTGTAGAAGCCGTTCCATTGAGTTTTCAGTTCTTGAACGGTTTGTTGATGCAATGCCTCTGCTGCCGCGCCAGCTCTATCTTGATTTTGCGGCGCCACGCATTGCCGATTGAACTCTTGTAGATCTGCAGCTGAATTGATTTTGTTTCCCCACTTGAAAATCACGACGGTAAATACTCGATCGACATGGTCCACTAAATACTGGTGTGCTTGGGTTATACTCGTCGGTTTGAATTGGTTCCTCCCCATCTTTATTGTAATGAAGGAGTCGAAGTCGTGGACTGTTGGCACGTCAGTCGAAACGGACCATTCTCGTGGGTCCGATGTATAGTTGGCCATCGAGATTATGTTGGAGCGTGAAAACTCAAAGATTCGCTCTTTGATGGCCTCCCATGATGAGCCTTCGAAAACCTGAGGTTGAAGACGCTTGCCATTGTGATCTCTCCCATAAACGGTTTCTTTCACGATTACATCAGCGCGCAAGCGATAAAGCTGGTTTGCTATAGAGAGAATCATATGAGAGTTAACTCAGATGGGAAGGTACCATGCGGGGGAGGAGGCGATGGAGAAGAACGAGTGTTGTATCTGTGCACTGGTGGGGTGGTCGCATTGATCATGGACGGACGGAGCTTGAATCAAGATGTGTTTTGATTGGTCGTTTGAATAATTTTTGAAGCTATATGATTGGCCAATCTATACTAAAATCGATTGCCAGAATCTATTCGATTCGACTGCCAACTCCAAATTCGAATCGAATTGACAATATCTATTGAGATCTGTGCAGCATCAATGGGTATGTGGAGCGACGACCTTGACTTGACTTGGTTGAAGAAGATGGTCCACCAAGCCGTCGTCCTTGGAAAACGAGCGCACAGTAGCTACAAGAAAGTGGCTTGGACAGCGGCACTCACCAAACTGAACAACGCGCATAGCCTCGAGATCGCAATGCAACAACTCAAGTTGCGCCATGATACCGTGAAACGCATGTATGCAGTCTTGGCCAAGATCGTCAATTCTAGTGGCATGGGTTAGGGATCCACCCTCTCACGAGTTCCGTGTCATGCAACAACTTGGGACGCTTTCCTCGTAAGTAAACCGAAAGCGTGGGGATTATGGAATAACAAACGATTTCCCCGATTCGACCTGTGCGAATCATTCTTTGGAGGCACGTTGGCAACAGGACGATTTGTCGTATCATCAACAAATGTGAGCCGAGATTTATCGGATGAAACCAGTGATTATATCCCCCAAATCAACGATGATGAAGATTCGCAACTCTCAAATCCCGATGATGACACTATTGACAGTTCAAATGACGACACTGCACCACAAGCAAATCAGCGTGAGAGTGCAAGGACTGATAACGGACGAAAACAAAACAAAAGAAGAAGATCAACAATGGCGTCTCAAATGGCTGAAGACTTCAGATCAATGTCCAGCGCTGCAACGAAGGAATTGGAGATTATAGCCCAAGCTTTGCAATCCAATTCCGGTGAAGATAAGACTCCTGCATCATGCAATGTTTTTGCATATGCATGGTACAGCTCGAGAAGCGTGTTTATTCCGTCAAATTGAGCAACTCCAACGTGGTAAATCAAATCAATCAAGTTGAGATAGGATCTTAATGCACGCATATGCTAACGTCGACGTCTTCGAATTGTTGTTTGATTTTGAGTCCAAATCGATGTTGCAATCCCATCACGCCATTCATTGGCCTCATCACTGTCGAGAGGGGTTTCAGTATGATTCACTTTGTGTTCAGAAGGTTCTTCTTGATCTTCATTGTCCAGGAAAACAATCGCTTCCTCTTCAAACCTATCAAATGCTATGGAGCGCATCCGAATAAAGTTGTGGATTGTGCACAACGCTATGACCACATCTACTTGAAATAGAAGTCATATCGAATATCGTGAAGGAGGACTGGAAATCGCATTTTGAGTATGCCAAAATTCGTTCAATGCAGTTTCGTAACTGGGAATGACTCAAATTGAATAATTCTTCCTTTGTTCGAGACTTCAAGCGTCCTCGACTAAACTCTTTTAAATGGTAGCGCGTTCCACGGTATGGAGTCAATGCCTTCAGGGTCCAGCGTCCATGATGTCAAATTGGTTCTCTGAAAGTGTCAGACCTTTTTCCAATGCATCCGAGTCAGGGTTGGCAAAAGTATTTTTAAATGATTTTTTTCATTTATATTTCTTAAAAATACAACCAATGCAAAATCATGTACTACGAAGTATTTTATTACTACCTATGTCCAGGAATAATTGCGACTGGATATTCGACTTGACAATAAATCTTGGTTTTATTATACATATTTCGTTGACGAATCTGAAAATATAAAAAAAAGACACAGGGCTGAGAGATTAGACGACGACATGCTTTACGTTATGACACACTTCTATTCGTCCTGATTATCTAAATGATTTGTGTTGCATCGTTTAAATAGGATCCTTCGAGCAATTGACAGAGACCTTCAAGTCGATCCTCTTCCTCAATGCGAGCGTCCAGAAGATCAAGAGCCAAGCAATCGACATCAAGTGCCTTCGAAGACCTGGGGATCTTGTAGTTGTTGCAGCCTTCATGTTCAATGCAAAGGCACATCACACGTTGCAGCGTTGCAAAAGTTCGATCAAGTGTCTCTGATCCAAGTTGTGCAAACGAATCATGAACAGCTTGGACAAGTTCTTCAATTGTGCTCACATCTTTTTCATGCTGGAGTGCTTGTATCGCATTGAAAACCCCTAGATCTAGAACGTTCAAATCGGGAGATTGGGCTGGCTGGTTCATAAGGCTAACACTCCATTCACCACATAGCCCAGCGGCAACAATCGATGGGTCGTCTACCTTCACGTGCGGGCGGGCATTGTCTTGTTGAATGATCACGCTTCGATTTCCATTCACACTCACCCAACTTCGTTGAATTGCAGGAAACACTTTCTCACAAAGGAAACGTCGATACACGTCTTTGGTCACATTTGTTGGCACCATTTGCAAGGTTCCAGCGGGGCGATTCTTGCTCGAACGTTGCGCGGCCACCATCTCAGCAATCGGCCAGCAACCAACCTTCCCGTCCCATCCATGGCGTGGTCTTGCAACTGCCACAAGAAACATGACTTTCACAACATGGGCTTTTGATTTGCACAGCCGCAATGGTCTCTCTTCGTCGTGCCACAGAATGTAACGAGCTTTCGTGCGGGTCATATAAAACCATTTTTCATCGATATGAACGTACGAATACATGTCGTCAATTGAGTCGTTGCCACCGCTACCGCTGGTAAAAAACGACTTGCAGAATTGGGCTCGGTCCGCCTTGTGCTTGTCCGACAGCATTGGCTTCACGTAGCTCGTTCGTTTGACAATCCACTTCTTTTGCACAAAGGTCCACAACGTCGAGCGTGGAATGGCCAATGCACGAGATAAGGATCGGTAAGTTTGTCGCTTGCTGAGCTCTACAGACTTGATACGTTCCTCGACGACAGCCGAGTCATATTTCGACTTGGCTCCTGAACGACCTTTTATGCGTGATGTGACGTCAACCCTCGAACCCGACGATTGCCCACGCTGCCATATTCGCCATGCTGTCGACTTGTTCACGCCAAAACTCGTGGACACATCTACGACTTGCGCGTTGGTGAGCTTTCCGCTCACGCTGACACTGCACAAGCGGCAATAGAGAGCCAAGCGGTCGTCGTCAGTGAGATTAGACTTGGATTTTGTATCGGATTTTGTCATGCCGGTTCCAGAGAATGAAGTGAAATATAATTCACGAAAAAATGCCACTGAGTGCCTCTTTCTAGCTCTTTCATATCCACCAACTTTTACACCAATCAGAGATTTGGAAGTGCAGTTATGGATTGAGTCGCAATCATTTCTGGACAGAGGTAGTAGATTTTATTCATTAGCTCAATCTGACACGATTTCCTCGGTGTAGGCCTCAAGTTTGATTCCAAAATGCTCCGCCTTGAGCATGCACTTCACAATAACATGCTGGCGTAGTCTCCTATCATGTTTTCTCTTGAGAATCTTCATTTTTGGTGTGATAAATCGTGGTTTCTTGGGGCGAGGACGACTTGGTTTGGGGTCAATAATTGTAATCTTTCGGGCTTCTTTCGCTTCGCGAGGGGTCTTGTAGCTTTCCTGCACTCGTTGTACCCACGCTGGCCTCGTCACAGTCTTCGACTTGTTGTCACATGTTTTCGATATTTTCGCGCGCACATCTGGTGACGATAGTACTTGGGTTTGGGACGCTAAATTCACAACGATCGTGACATTGGTGTTCATGTCACCGCCAGAAATTGACGCGACAACAGGATTGCTTGAGGGTCTTGATGGGAACATTGCAGATTGAATTTTGAATGTATTTACGCTCGATGGAAATTTATAAATACTCTCAGGGATCCAAAACTATACTACTCTGGTCCGAAAAAATTGTCATATTGCATATTTTTGGGGGTACAATTCTTGTTAACTTGGTTTTAGTATGAAATAGTTTGAAGAATTTATCAAATTTTAACATATTTATATTAAAGTATTATTCATAAAAGATAAAATTGGCATACAAAATAGTAAATATACGTATGACCTAACGATATTGGAGACCTCATCACATTTAGCTTTGCTCACGTCTCTAGGCGCCATATTTGGTCCTGCAAATGCATACAAACTTATTCAATATGTTCCAGTGATGCGTGGACGGACGCAGGAGCTCACAGGGTCGCCGGAAAAGGGCCTTAGAGCCAGACCATTCGGTTTGAGTTGTGAGCATCGAATTTGAGCATCTAGATCGAATGTCTCTCAAAACTACCGTTAATATATCGGAGACTAAGTGATCTATTTGTGTGTGCGGTGGGACCGCGTTTCATTGCGATTTGATTCACTGGCGTAAGATTTTCTGTAATTTGAATCAGAGGACAAACTTTGAGGCATTGTTTCTCCTGCATGGCGATGAATTTCGCCTGAACAAATATATCCAATCAAAGAGGAGATAAAGCACTTTCATTTGCACCAATCAAATGTAGAATTCCTCAAAGAGGAGTAACGAAACTCCACTGAAAAGTCAAATGTGACAATTATTTCGGACCAGAGTAGTATTTGTTTTTGCTGAAAATACCGTATTTCGGGTGCTGCTGTAACTACAAAAATGTCGCCAACTTGAAGCAAAAATGGTTACAGGTCAAACCAAAAGCCTGAATCGCTGCCTACATCAGCTAGTATTATCATTGGCAGAAATACATAGAAATATACATGAAAATTGGTGGCGAAAGTGCAATCTTAATTAATCCTTTGACAATACCCCCGAGGAGAGCCAAGACTCGAGGATCACGATGCTTTGCCACTGTGGACACCAACATTGAAATTGCCCAAGAATATCTTAAATTAGGGAAGTCTGCTGCATGATCTCGTTCCTTCACCGCTTGGAACATCAACAATATCGACAGCTTAAGCTCCATCGTCAACTGCACACTCACAATATATTTCTAGGATTTTTAGTGGTCGAGTTTTGACCAGGCATGTCCATTTTGGTTACAGGTCAAACCAAAATCGATAAATGGTTCATGTATGAAGTTTCGGCTCCGAATGGTTTCAGGCCAAACCGCGAAAAATGTAGTTACAGCAGCACCCGAAATACGATAGATTCGTTGTGAAAACCGAATGTTGATGTACGAGATGTACCACTAGCTTTCAGCAGGTTTTATCGACACTCTATTATACTAAACCAAGTGAAAATTGTTCAGTTTGAAGATCGCAAATTTCGTCGTTGGATCTGACATTTTGACCGTTAGAAATCCAACGACAACTTATACACTCAAAACAAAAATGTTTTTCCAGTCGAAAGATCGCGAAATCCATGTTTTGATTCATGTGAACCGGAAGATCATCCGGTAGGATACCAACGTCAATTTTGTATAGTTTGTTCAAGTTACTTTATGTTCACTTATGATTAATCTTATCATCCGAATCTCAACTGACAAGTGCCATGACAAAGCATGCACATTCAATTCATTTTCCATTTCATTTTATCTCTGCCTCATGGTCATGGACCATCAGCAAGGCCAGCCACAAAGTTATCAGTCTCCAGTCTTGAAGAGCAAAGTCAACAAGCCAAGTAAGGCAAACGCGGCCGTCATCTATCAGACGCATGGCGCTACTTCTCAGATGCCTTGGATCCACACCTCAGCACGAAGAGCTCTCAAATCGTGAATCATCTCAAGTCATGCACAAACTTCAAGGCCTTTATTTCAGGATGGCAGACTCGAGACAGACCCGACTGGTACAACTATGACACCAACAAGGGAAAGAAGAAAGTGACATTCCCAACACCTAAGACACAGACAAAAGCAAGTAGCTTCTTTTTCCCGAAACCAAGCAAGACAGAGCGAGATAATGTGGAGATGAAAACTGGCTATGCACTACTACACAACTGGAACTCCTTTCCGGCATATAGAAGAATCTCATCTTGCCCAAGCAATCCAAGCAGCTCGGCCTGGCTTGTCTTTGCCAACACGAAAGGATCTTTCAAGCTCTCTACTCGACAAGACCTACGACGTGGTGAAGGCACGAAGTGGCAAGTTTCTCTCCGACCCCTCGACATTTGTTTGCCTTACCACAGACGCATGGTCTAATGTTAGAAGCGAACCAGTTGTGAACTACATTGCTTGCAACTGCAGTTTCTCCCTCATGCTCGAAGCAAAACATACTGGTGAACAAAGCCACTCTTCCGTATGGATCGCAAGTGATATCGAGCGCGTTATCAAGGGTCTTACCGCGGAAGTTTGTGGAGGCGTCACAGACAACACTTCAGCGAATCGATCAGCGTAAAAAATGCTTGAGAAGACATATCCAACAAAGTTTCCCACAGCTGCGTTGCGCACGGCTTGAATCTTCTTGTCAAGGATGTATTTGGCCCCTCCAAGACCATATGGGGTGACTTGAGGGCACCACGTTATCCTCCTGGCTACCCATTTTCAGCTCTTTCTCAGTTTGCGGAGGCTTGCAAGGAACTTGTCAAGTTTTTCAAGGGCACGTATGCTATGAAGTCTTTATTGGAAAACCAGCAGAAGGAGAAGAAACGAAGGACTTTGGTACTACCAGCTACAACTCGATGGTGCTCTTTCCAAGGGTGTTTTTCAACAATATTTGCTTCTGAAGACATTCTGCAGTCTATTGTGTGTTCGCGGGGCTTCGTCTCTGGGAGCGGCGACCAAGTGCCAAGCGACTAGCAATCAAGGACTTTGTGTCTGGCGCGAAGTTATTGCCCAATCTCATGCGGTCCTTGGCTAATCTTGAGCCGATATACAAGCTGATACGTTATTTTCAAGACGACAAAGTTCCTATCTCCATCCGCTGCGGTGCTTCCCAACCAGCAAGAACAAAGGTAAACAGCATGTCGAAGTTACAAGGGGCCAAAACGTTGATTGTAATACCCTTGCGTCCGTGGAATTGCGCTGCATCGTCAGATCGTACCCAAACTGGAATATGGGTTCCGTCAATCGCCATTCGACAGGCAGCAAAGAAGGGGTGAAATTTTGTGCTTATTGCAATTTGCGTGGGCGCTGGAGCATTCGATGGTGGTAAGCGAACGTAACAAGGAGTGATAAGTAAGATGGACACGACTACAAGACGAATGTGACGAGTGATTGTTTCGCCTGAATGTTGAAATCGTTGCTGCATATTGACATTGGATGGGTTGTGGCCGGCAAAGTAGAGAAAAACGCAGAGCTGCTCAACAGGACGAACGCTACGAGTGCCCGACAGGCCGCCATTTTGGACGAGTTCGTACAGCAGGCCATTGAACGTATCGAACGGCATTCAAAAGTTTTCCACAAATGCATTTTCGTTGCTCTCAATCATTTCGTCAACCCACTGAGAGCCAGACAGTATTGAAGTACGCTTGGGTGTCTTGAGAAGGTATGCCATATGAGACTCCCTCAAACGAAATCGGACTACTCAACCATTCGAGTTAGAACTACTACGATGTTATATATGTTATATGGTGACTGAGGCATGTTTTAAGCTATTTTGCAGCCAAGAACTCGCAAATTTGACTGAGATATGGTGCTTCGAAGTTGAGGCACATCCAATTTTAGCTTCTTTTTCAGTTTTGAGAAAATTATATATTCAGATTCAGCTTTTTGTGCTAAATCGAATGATACACCTATAATTGATTGAATCAAACCGCAACATACAAAAAATGAAATAAAACTTGTAATGCGACACTGTTTAATACAGAATTAAACATATCCGGTTACAAATCCGGAGATCGTCATTCGCCGTGGTTGACAAGTCCGATTTCGTTTGAGGCACAATTTTGTATCAAAAGCACAATAATTTTATCAAATCAAACTTCTCAGTTTGAGTAAGAGGATTTCTTCACTCGAGTTTACTTGCTCGTTTGACATTTGAAGGATAGAGTCGACAAGATTGATGAACATTTCCTTCTTCTTGGCGAAACATGTGTGCTTGCAACAGCCTCTGTTAACCAGCTCGTTCACTTGTACTTCAGTCAGCTCTGAAACCGGCGTTCGAGCTGGGTACTCAAACCTTAGATCGTCTAACCATTCGGAATCACTGTCGTCGTCGCTCTGATGAGCATCGGACATCGTCGTTCGTGTGGACGAAACAAGTTGTGTTTTTAAACACTCTCCTTCCATGACCGGAAGTGTTTATTTCGTTTTTCTTGAATATAAATTGTACAAGGATTCTGGTGGTTTGAAACTTTGAAGTCAATTATCTCGACTATAAATTCTGGCAGAATCTCCGATTTCGTTTGAGGGAGTCTCATATAATGGTAAGACAGATAGGTCAGACACGATGCCCCATCAATTTTTTTATTCCATAAAACTGAAATGACATTTTGCAAAATTTTCCAAAGTTCCAAATTCACAGTTTAAAGTGGAATAGTTGGAGAATTTGTTATTTGTCTGGATGCCACAACTTGTGGCCGACAAGAAACTTCAGCATTACCGGTCCAGACGATTGTTGTCATACTGCTGTGTCAGTCACTTCCTACCGGAAACTTTGAAAGGTGCCAGAGATGAGCAAGGCTCGATCACTGTCGCTTCTCAGAGTGTTAGAACATGCAACAGTGATAATATATAGTGTGTGCGTGTATTTTTGTAGAGATGACAAGCTGAATCTCAAGCTTGACTCGATCAGTAGTGCGTTCATGACGAAAATATGTCATAAAAAAATAGACCAATTGGGTCCATTTTTTATTGCATAATTTGGACAAAACTCCAGAAAATTGTGACAAAAAAATTCTTTGGCATCCAGACAGTCAAAATTGAAAATTATGGCATATTTCGAATTAACGTAAACGACCAATAATGGCCGATTTTACCAATGGTGGCCTATTTTATATTCAAATTTGATTGGGTAATTCTTGGACTGATAAAACTGACAGCAACTCATAACCTTTGATAATTTATCCAAAGCATGTCATACTGCAGTGAGACTCATCGTTCTGTAAATGACACATACCTCTCAAAATGTATATCCTTTCATCATGTTTATTTGGTCTGGACCTAACCCTACAAGAATGATGGTAAAACTGTCACATCAAGTATACAAATTCCAAGTCATAAAATCGGCCACCATTGGTGTTCTTGAATTAACCAATGGGTCAACTTTGACTTCACTCTATCTAAACACTCTTCGATTTCAATACCTCTCATGTATGATACTGGTTTCTCCTGCATCTCCTCTTTCACGAGGTACCTCCAGATTTTCGATATTCGTTATGGAAGGTGAGATACGACAGGAATTTCGGACACTATGAAAAAATCGGCCATTATTGGTCGTTTATGTTATGGCATTTTTGGCATTTTTATGCCATTTTTGGTGGCATCCAGACCCGCCCTTAATGTGGTCGAACGCTGTCCTCCAGTGAAGTTTTCAGTCAGTTGGCACGACTTTCTAGAGCATTTCAGAAGTTGCCATGAACAGCACACAACGTCTGAAGCGTATGGTGAGAGGATGTGGCTTCGTGACTTGGTATACGAACGTCCCGAGTCATATGCGGGCTCATCACAGTGCTATCCCTCCGCACCGATATATTCGTCAGATGTGGGCACACCCTGTCCTCAAGAATGGCGAGCTTGCCCCATACGATCCTCCAACTCATGAAGATGGTGTTAAGCCACAGTATGTCCTTCCTAGTGCAGACGCAGCTTCATCAATCGCTAACGACGATGATCTCGTTGAGTGTATTATGCTTGCAGTAACTGAAAATCGGGCCATCCTGCGACTGCTCGTTTGTATTGCGGCCTCCTCCGTCATCAATGTGAGAGACATTTTACTACCATTGGTCCAAGGTCGTGTGATGTACGTACGACAATCTTCGGGACTTTGTCATTAAGTGTTCCATGTGCTTTTGGTGTACGGGGGTCATTGTATTGTCCGGCCAAGATTTGCACTTGTTTCTACAACAGGGCATTTAACTTAACTCATGGTTCTAGTGTTTTTCAAAGGTACTACCGTATTTCTGGTTGATTTATACCTAGCAATTTTAATGATCGATAGGTACAAATCAATCCCAAAAGTGTAAAGTGGTACTTTCACATCGATTCCATTTCTTTCCATTCGATTGGTTAAAATTTTAACTATTTATGAATGTGCGGCTGGAGACACTGACTGCAAACTTGTCCTCCTCGGCTTGATGCCCCGTCGAGCAACTATATCGGTGGCCGAGAAGTTGAGAGTCATACAGGAATATGGCAACTCCATGAATGTGTAAGCCGTGTGAGCTGCGCAGCTCCGACTTCCATCTCCAGAATCGCAACCAACGACGTCGACAGCTATGAGAACCATCGATCGATCTCTTTGTGCCGTCCTTCGATCATTGGCACTTTATTGTCCAATCGGATCACACTAGGTACAAATCTTTCCGAAAACCGAATTTCTTTCAAACAATTCATGAATAAAAATATATGAAAAACTGTATACTTTAGTTGATTTGTCAAATGGGAAAAAATGCGACAACCGAAATTAGAATGATGCTCAATTCCTTTGGAAATAAATAATCGACCATCAGCCAATGCGAATTGGCATTACTGTACGGATTTCGGGACTCACATGGGATGAGGTCAAATGGCCCGCGCTCCCAGTAGGCCCGGGACCGCTTCGGCCTCGCCCGCGTGCTATTTCTGGGCCGGATACCGGCCAACAAGCCTATGCCCTTGGTATTCCGATTGATTGATAATATGCAGTCTCTTCTTATAAGAGAAGAAGGTTCGCTGATGCGTCGGTGGGTGCTTGCGTCTGTTTCCTTTGATCGAGGGGCGTCCGGTGGCAAGCTGGTGTGGCTTGGCGCGCTGTGACTGATGCATCCCGCCAAAACGAACAAGTTTGGCGCTTTTCACACATTTGAAAAGCTGTCTCTTGAAACTTTATTTACGATTGTACTTCAGAGGTATTTTGTCTACTAGGATCTTTCAAGACTTAATAATATGTCTACATTAATATGGAGGTAATTTCTCTTCCCACTTGACAAATCAACTAAAGTACCATGAACTTCAACTTTCTATGAGTGGGATCGAGAAACAATAAAAATACTAGGTATAAATCAACCCGAAATACGGTAGTATTCTGATTGTTTCTGGAAGCTTCAGATATTTCAGAATTCTATTACTTCTGGCAAAATAGGGTTTTGAAGTACCTGCGCTCGTTGATATTGCGAAGTAAATGATGCAAGTATCGAAAGTAAAGTGACACGGCATCAGAGCTTCTTAGTGCGGTACCCAGCCATTCAATTGCAGCTTCAGCCAGGTTTGAAGTAACGTTGTCAAATGTCGGTAAGGAAAAGGCGTAGGTGACCCAGTTTTCAATCGGAATTTGCAGCAAATAGTCGGCTGCTCCTACAAACACATGATACTCGATTGTTCAGTCATACAGTCAACTCCATCAGTAGGGACCCCATTAAAATAAATATACCTCTATATTTTATACAATATTTTATTATAAAGGTTTACTGCAAATCTATATTACCCAACGTTAAGTTCAGAGAAACGCAAAACGAGCAACTCCTCTGGCTCGTATTGAGCAACATACCGCACATGCCTCCAGCAATTGGAAATGGTTTGCGCTGAGACCTCACTCCACGCCTCATACAACCACTGTAGGCTTTCATGAAGAGTGCATTTGTATGGGTTGACGACACCGGCATCAGATCTTTCAACAGCGTTCTGCATCAGCTTCGCTTTGTGACGCTTTTTGGTCGCGGCAATTATGCCGGCGTCTTGGGGCTGAAGCAGTGACGTTGTATTAACTGGTAGAAAGTGCAGCTTGACATTACTCATCGGCTTGACTTCTTTATGAGTAGAAACATTGTCAAGAAGAAGCAAGATTTTGCGATTCTCTCTCGCCATGACTTCGTTCAAGTTTTCAAGCCAATCCTCGAAGATGCTTCGAGTCATCCAAGACTTTTTGTTGCTACAGTAAGTAAAACCATGCTCCCGTGGAGATTTACCATTGAAACAGCGTGGTCGAGCAGCAGATCCAATGACAAGAGGGGGGAGTTTCTCACTTCCATCGGCATTCGCCGTGAACAAGACGGACACTCGCTTCTTGGACAGCTTCTTCCCTGCTCTAGGTTTTGTTGCAAGGCAACGGTTTGGTTCAGCGTTCCATGGTAAGCCTGACTCGTCACAGTTGAAAATGTCTCGCAATTGACAGGATTCAGTAAGCTTCATCAACTCCGGGACGGCTTGTTTTGCTGCTTTAAAGTCGGCATTTCCACTTTCACCATGCAAAATGAACTCATGCATGTTGTGGCGCTTCTTGAAGCCAGTCAACCAGCCGCTGGACAGCTTCAAATCGAGCTGATTCCCCATGCTTTGTAGAATGCGTTCAGCCTTCGTAGTAATTATTTGTCCAGATAACGCAATGCCGTCTTTTTCTTTGTTTTGAAACCACGACCAAAGTTCTGTTTCCTACTCGAGTGAAGCAAACGAATGAACTTGCTTCCTGTCGGATTGCAATTGATCAGTGTCCAAACCAAGGAGACGCGACTTGGTTTGGAGAATTCGAGTGATGGTGGACTTCGTCGGTGGTTTATTGAGCTTAAATTCACGTGTCGCCCAAACGACAAGATCACTTCGAGTCCAATGCGGATTCTGTTCTTGGATTTTGACTATAGTAATCTTCTGTTTGATTGTCAAATGTTGGCGCATGGTCAATCAAGAAAGAAAGTGAATGCACACGGGCCTCTATCGATTGACTCCACCTCAAAACAATGACCATTCATTTAGATTTTTGAATTGCGTGATATCTTCAATCTCTTATACCTTTCATATATGAAAGCCTCTTATATGTTTTACCTTCGATGATGTTGCTGAGGTGCTGTCCTCATTGTTCGATGGTGAAATTGCCTCAGTATCGTGAAACCTTATGATATTATACCTTTCTGTTTTGAATTCTCTATAAATTAATAATGACTGATGGGTCCTTACTGGTAGAGTTGATTGTATGTCTCTCCAGACATTCGTTGAATGCTCTAAGCTTCTCTAAGTTTCGATCGAACGATTCGACGCTGTCAGACCTCGCCAATCTGTAAACTAGAGACTCTTCGACTGGGGAGAGATGTTGGCCAGTGGTGCAATTGATGTTTGCTACGATATGGCGCATACAATATCTGTGTGCGTTTTGCGGGCAGACGTCTCGCACTGCATTGATCAAACCTACACTGTGTTAAGTACCATTCATGTAGCTGAAGATGGACTCTAGAAATGTATAGAAGTAATTTCACTTCAAGAAGTTTCAGTACGTTTTGCTCTTTTGCAACTACTAGAACTTGAAAAAACATGCAGAAAATATAGAAAAATATAGAATGCACACACACTAAAATTCATATCCAACCTAATATTCATAACCCACCTTTCATTCTATCTGATACCAAAACGATAGAGGATATAAGTACCAATGATTCCTGCAGGCAATGAAGGAACCAGGTCCAATGTGCTTGGTTCTCAACAGGAACGATTGCAAGCCCTAATAGTCATTCAAAATCACCAAGCAATCTTTTGTCGTACCAAGCACAATTATGTGATTATTTGGATCTTTGGCTGTGGCTAATAAAAGATGCCATTTGTGTTCATTAGGTCTTTCATATGTGCACCTGGAATCTTTAAGTGTGTAGTCAAGAAAATACCATTTCTTACCGTCAAGGGCAATCAGAGGTTGGCAATTAGGAAATGCATCAATACAAAACTTTGGAATCATGATACTTCGAAAGAAAGCTCCATCTTGAGTTTCGACCTTGCAAAATGTGCCAGGGTTATGTGACTGGATCACAGTAAAATAGCTTCTGACTTTTTTGAAGGCGATGTCAACAGTTCCGAACAGACAGTCGACAATCTTTCTTTTAGCCCGACTCGCAAAGGATTTTGAAATTATCTCGCCACAAGCTTCTCGCACGCGATCAATAACATACTTTCCAGTAATTTTCCGTGGATCTTCAGCGACTGTGCTTGTACTAAGACTTGATAGAAGAGTGTCGAGGATCTACTGAAAAGTGAGACATCTTGAACTTTCAAAGTATGCAGAAGTTGCATGAGTCATTGAAGTCAAAGAATATCTGGAAAGTCTAGAAGTACTAGAAATCACGTTAATTGTAAATTTCTAGAAGTGTAGTATTCTTGAATATTTCAGTTCTTACCATGTCTTTGTTTACTGCAGGGTGGGGTGCAGTCGAGAATGTATGGAAGAGGGGGTGATTGTGGACCAGGTTCATTGAGGTGATTGAAATGGAGAGGTCCTTCTTTGAATTGGCGCAGACAAAGAATGTACAACTGTCTTTTTTGCAAATGCATTTGCCACCTCGCTTGTTCCTGTACTTTTGGTGCACTCGAAAGCCCTGATGAAGGCTCAATTCATCGAGGCAACTGCGTAAAAACACAAAGTTCCCAAAGTCGTGGGTCTTTATGTGATTGATTACCTCTGCTGGTATATACTCATGCTAAGTGATTGGTTCTTTGGTAATGTTCAATCTTACAGCTTGAAGGAGGTAGTCATCCGACACACAGTCCATGGCGTGTGATTGATTGTCGTTAGTGGGTGTTTGCACGCATCAGTTCTTATTTAAGATAATTCTATTTTATCCGGACGTTATCCGGATTCCCCGTGAACAGGGGACCCTGTTGCCCTGTTTTCGGGGAATTCCTCTTGCTCGACAGTGGTAAGCACGGATAGCTGCGTGGATGCTTGATGCGACATCCACCATGTGCCATCGAAGCAGGCATAGATTTGTCGCTTCTTTACGTTATCTATCCATCTTGGGAGAGACGCAATGGGAGAGCTATCCTTCGATTCGAATGCGTGGCGTGTTTAGACGGTTTCTCACAAGAGTGTAGGGGTCGGGGCTTGCCTGTTGAGTTCCCAACAAAAGTTGAGATGAAACCGATGAGGTCGACAACATCGGCTGCTGCCGCTGCTCTCTTGCCCAGTCGCTTTCTCCGCTCCCTCAACTCGTGGAAATCACCAGCCATGGCAAGCCGCCGCACATCCATCTCTCCAAATTATTCGTACGAAGAAGTCCGCCGAGACGATGAAGATCCCGCCGTGGATGATACCTTAACGTGCCGCCTTGTTTCACCCGCTCCACAATCTCAAGCTGTCGACGCTGGCGAGCGTGGAATCTATGACGTGCTCCTCCAGAAAGATGCGCATGGACTCGGCATCTGCTTGGCCATGGATGACCGAACGCACGAGTCTGTCGTCGTGACTTCGTTTCGCAGACTCCACGCCGGTGACATTGGTCCTGCTGAAGCATCGGAGCGGATTCGACTTGGTGACTGCTTGGTCGCTGTGAATGGCGAGCCCGTCCACTCGCTTCCGTCAGTCTACTCCAAGCTGTCTACGACTGATGCGACTTCTTTCGTCATGCTACGCTTTTTTCGTGGAGATGCTCAAGAGTCGCCCGTTGCTCCTCCATCTCCACCTTCCCCACCAAGCAGTCACACCCTTCCATTGACTCAGCGAGAGGTTCAAATGGCGATGGCGCTGCAAGAGCTGACGGAGAAGAACAAAGTGCTCCTTCACGAAATGACTGAAGCCAACATGAAGGTTGCGTCGCAGGCAGCGGAGATTGAAGCACTTCAAGCCCAACTCTTGCAAATGCGTCTCGACCGTGACATGCAAGCCTCGTACGTGCGAGGATGGACTCACGGCATGTCGAGACAGCAACCGCTCAAGGCCAAGCAAGAACTCGACATGGTCGTGACGGAAGCTACAAACGAGCTCAAGCGAACAGCGCTCCAGCTCCTCGAAGGCGAAAAGCAAGCGTTGCGCCAGGAGACGTCTCAACTGATGGACAAGTGGAAGGTGGATATGCTGAAGAAACAAAGGATGCTTGAAGAGGCTATCCTCTTCATGGTCGACCATGTCGATTCCCTTGAGAGCCAACCAAAGGTGAGCCCCGTGGACCTTCAGCCAGACGCCAAAGTGGCCGAGATCCGAGCCATCTTGGACAAATACTACAGTGCGCGGACAGCCCAAGCGAGCCAAGAACCTGCTCCTGCTACGTCGCCCGTCGCGTAACTATTTAAACCGCGTCCGTGTTCGTCAGTGTTCTTGTCGAGAGTCCGATTGTGCTGGGTTGAAATGCGATAATCAGCATGGTTGGTCTATATTGAATAAATAATACGTCTGTGGTGTGCTTCCTATCTACAACTGCATGGCCTCATGGCTCAGGATGTCTTCAATGTACATGCGGTTCTCGGGGTTGATCACAAGCATCTTCTCGAGGAGATCTGAGACGGCGGCGGTGAGGAATCCCTTCTTCCGGCAGATCATCAGGACAGGTTGAAGACCCTGTCGCGTCACGGCCCGGTACAGTTTGTCCTTTGTCGAGGCGATCTCAAAGAGAGGGACACCGGTGAGCATGACGAAGAGGACGACGCCAAGGGACCAAATGTCCGCGGCCTTGGGATCGTATTGATGACCTTCGACGACTTCAGGGGCCATGTACATCTTCTTCCCCACCGATCCGCTCGTTGGGGTGGTGGCATCGACGCTCAGTCCAAAGTCCCCAAGCTTGCAACGGCCATCCTTGACAAAAACGTTCTCCAGGGACAGGTCTCGATGGGCAAGATTGTGTTTGTGCATAAACTGGACGCCGAGAAGAATGTCTCGAAAGTACAGTAGTCCACGCGCGAGGTCAAAGCGACCTGAGGGTTCTCGTTGCTGGACTGTGAGGAGGTCTCCTTGGTTGCAGTACTCGAGCACGAGGTGGCTGCATCCGTCTTGCGTGAAGTGGTCGATCATGTGTACAATATTGGGATGTCCTCCATTTTCATTGAGTGTCGTTGTGGTTTTGATCTCGCGCATGATGTCTTCTGCCCCTCGTGCATTCGCGCACTCCATGCGTTGTGCGAGGCTGACGCTCTTGATGACCACTTTGGTCTGTGCTTCCGTGTCTTGGTACGAGTAGACGCTGCCGTAGGGTGCATCAAAGAGAATGCGTGGCTGGGTATACCGCTCCATCCGTGAGTCTATATGTGTGTGCTGGCGATTGTGGTGGATTCGAAAATGACCGACTGACCCTTCGACGTTGGTTTGTTGGTTACAATGTGTGATTCGAGATGCCACGCCAATCTATCGAAAAAATGTTCATGTGGGGCGAGGCGAAGCTTCACTTGGGAGGAGCTTCTGTTCAACCTTGCGCTAAAAATGGCCCGGAATTTCATCACCACGGCTATTTTCAGGATAGAAAACGGTCCATAACTGCCCCATATCAGTCATGTATAGTGAAACCAAGTTTAAAATATCGGACAAACCTTTGTAGCCAATCCATGGGTCGTCATTTCGAGCGTTATCGATGCATGTTGGGATTACAACTGCGCGCAGAGTCATGGTGTAATCCTGTCTTCCATCCCTTCGTTATTCTGACGTCAGGACGCATGTGTCATGGCAAGTAGAGGATTAACGTCTGGCCGAGAATGTGTACTCACACTCGGGGATGAGCCACGAACGAGTACGTTTCTACGAGTCGTTCCCTGACTCACTCAACCTCGCGTCGGGCTTCTAGCTCGGCCATTTTGCTTGTCTATGACGAGGCCACGTCGAGATGGCGGCGCGAGATGCACAGAAATGACGCGACCGTCTTTTTTTTCTCTGGTTGCGGCTATTTTGGAAGCGATATTCTCCCCAGGTGAATATACTGTAGAGTCGGTTGACGGGATACTTTATTAATACACCGCTTGGCCCTCTTGGCGTTTTGTCGAAAGCGATGGCGGTACAAGCATCGAGTGGAAACACGACTGGAATAGCTCATGTTGGAGCCCCTCACATGAGACGAAAACGTTCGATAACATGAGGACGACTGGATGGGTCTTTGTTGGGTGACTCTTGGCGTATGTATCTCCAGAGTGACATGCAGGATGTCGAAGGCATGAGACTGATCGTTGCTATTTTCGGCTCATGGGAATCTCCGCCACTCTTGAGAGGTTGCGCACGCCAGGATTTTCAAGCCGTTGTCGAATGTTTGCGTGTGTTTTCTCGCTCAAGTTGGCATCATGGTCAGCATGCGACAAGCTCGATCAGGACAAACTGCGAGTGTGTCGTGGTCGTAACTGATTGAAGTCACACCGCACGTTGAAGATGCAATTCGTGACCAACGTGGGCAACGGCTTGCTCTTGACGGAGCATTTGGCGCGCGCCACGCCAAGATCGACATGTCGGCTTCAGCTTCAAACGCAACACACGACTGACGACAACTTGATGACGACCATGGAGCGTTTCAGCGGTTTCACTCGCGTTTGAGTTATAGAAACGGCTCATCAAAAGAACCAATCAGACCGAGTTGCCGCGGAAGCCAATCGATGGCGGGCGGCCACTTTCGATGGCGTGTATCAACTCGTCCGCGTACAAGTTTGGCGTGCTTCTGGAGGCCGATCTGCCTGCATTGAAGCAGAAGATCCTCGACCGAGCGGCAGAGCTGTCGCCAGAGCTATTTGGCACAATCTTGCTCACGACAGAAGGTGTCAACATCCGACTCAGCGGTCCCTCCCATGCTGCCCAGGCCATGCAGTCGTTCCTGAGCAACGACGTGCATGCCAACTTGACGCCGATCGTGTACAAAGATTCGTATACGGAAACACCCACGCTGCGTAAATTCCTCGTCCGCATCAAGAGAGAAGTGATTTCGATGGGCATGGACAATGTCAAACCAGCCGTGGACGGTCTCGCCGACCATATTGCCCCCGAAGAATTCAAAGAGTGGATGGATCAAGACAAAGACGTGCTCATCTTGGACACACGGTACGTCGTCATGCACAACTCGAGTTTGCGATGATAAACACGACGTATTTTTGTAGGAATGACTACGAGGTAAGACGTCGCTGTTGTCGACAACGACCACATATTATGTCGTAGATTCGTTTGGGCACGTTTGACAAGGCAGTCGATCTCAACATCAAGAGCTTTCGTTCGTTTCCACAGGAAGCCAAGACACAGCTGAAAGATGTCGCCAAGGACAAACCGATCGTGATGTTTTGCACAGGCGGCGTTCGTTGCGAGAAGGCTGCATATGCACTGCAGCAGGACGGCTACACCAACGTGTACCAACTCGATGGCGGGATTCTCAACTACTTCGACAAGTGCGGTGGCGCTCACTACCGAGGCGACTGCTACATCTACGACGACCGCGTGGCCATCACGCCAGACTTGAAGCCAGCAGAGCACATTCGCATGTGTTATGTGTGCCGCAATCCACTCACGGCGGAAGAGCAAGCATCGCCAGAGTTTGTCGAGAACGAGAGCTGTCCATACTGCTTTGGCGGCAAGCGGTGTGATTTTCGGTCCATTTAGCAGTAATAGTGTGTTTTTCCCAACAGCCAATCACACTATTTACAGTTGTCTTGAAATTTGTATTGTCCAGATAGTGTGATACTAGAAGACAGTTGACGGAATTACTCACGAGAAGCATTCAGAGGCGGCAGCGAGCAGACCATGTCGACGTCTATGAAGATCCCGTCCATCGAGGATATCGATGAGCAGGAGCGGATACAATTCGAGCGCCAGAGCACGTTTGATAGTTCGACGATGGAAAAACTCTTGCAGGCTGAACAGAGCGTCATGAAAGCAGCACAAGCGACTCTCGATGCGTCCAACATGATGCACTTCAACAGTGTCAAATCAAAGTCGGCGTCGAGTGGCATGACAGCGCCGCCAACGATTGATGAAGGCACATATGGGTCGTATGGTACAGCGTCAGACTTTATGACGTCCGATCTACACAAGCAGCCGGCAGCCGCGCCCCTCCCAAGATTGAAGTATCCTGCTCCAGCACCTGCGCATAGCTACAGCATGAACTTTGAGATCCCTCGAAGCGATGAAGGCACCTCGTCGTATGCTCGACCATCTACGTCCATGGAAATTGCGACTGATGTGGCTGAAACCCCAACTGTCCGAAAAATGGCCAGCCAGCCGATATTTGGCGTCAAAGGACATAGCAGCAGCTCAATCACAACGAACGGAACGACAGCTTCCCACGCATCAGCATCGGCATCCAAATCGAGCGACTCAACCTACACGTTTACGGTGAAGAAGGCAGACAATCTGATTGACCAAATGACTATGAGCATGAGCAAGAAGTCGAGTGTCCTCGTTCAAATTGATACAAGTCGTCGCATGTTGTGTTTCCTCGCGCCAACAAATCCAAATGAGCGCGAGGAGTATTCGTGCGCCGCCGTGAATGCCAAGCCGTACCAGAGATTTGGGCTCCAACTTCGGATTGAGAAGGGTCAAGCTCCAGTGATCAACAAGAAAATCACATTCTTTGGTGCTGACGACCGGGATCGCTTCATGGAAGCTCTCGAGCAGGGCAAAGTCATGTACAAGACGCCGAAGAAGAACGGCGCGAATGGAAGCAATGCCAATGGCGTTACGGTCGCTGAGAGCAGTGATAGCTGTGAAGACCTTGACCAGTGGCTCATCGAAAACAAAAACACAAGCTTCCCCGTGCAAGACCCTGATCTCGAACTCACTCTTCTCGATGGTGAACACGTTGTCGAACTCGTCCAGCGCGTGACGAACATGGTCGTCATCTCACAGAAAGAACGCGCTGTGCAAGGTGTGATGAAGATAACAAACTTTCGGATCGCCTTCATGCCATACGACACATCGGCCCGATATGGTTCCTTTGAGGTGGCTCTTGCTGCGCTCCATCCAATCCATCGCGATGGTGTCAAGCTAACACTCACGTGCAAAGATCTCCGAAAGATATGTCTCTCAATGCACGATGCGTACACACACAAACCATCGTTCGATGCACCGACCCAAACCCCTGACATTCGGTGGTTGCAAGTTCTCATGTCCAAAATGCGACCACAGATCTCGATCCAACATCTCTTTGCATTCACGTACAAAGCGGCTCGTGTCGAGGCTGGCAAGTCACCTGTGAGCGATGACGTCAATGGCTGGCTTGTTTACAGTCCCATGCAAGAGTACCAACGGCTAGGTTTCCTCGGCAATGACGACAACTCGGATCCCAACGCAATAACATGGAGATTGCTCAAGAATCCCAAATGCCGCTTCAGTCAGACGTATCCTCAGCTCATGGTCGTGCCCTCGTGCATGTCTGAAGATCAACTCGTCCAATCCGCGCGGTTTCGATCACGGGCACGTCTTCCAATTGTCGTGTGGCGTCACCCAGATAACAAGTGCGTCTTGGCACGATCGAGTCAACCGAACTATGGTCTTCAATCCAAACGTTGCGAGGCCGATCGAATTTTGCTCAAGACATATCGAGACAGCGCAAACAAGAACAGCGGTGGCGTTGCTCCACCTCTACACATTGTCGACGCCAGAAAGAATTTAGCAACACAAGGTAATCGTTTGAAAGGCAAAGGTGTGGAAAATTCGAGCCACTACGACAACGCCGTGGTTGAATTCTTGGGTATTGCCAATATTCACAAGATGCGTGAATCCATCGATTTGTTGCAGAGTAAGACGGTGGCGCTGACTGTCAGTCATCTCATCTTCCTTTGGTAGATTTGGTCCAACCAAGCGTCGGTGACGATGGACACAAGGGCTTTCACAGCGCCCTACACGGTAAATTGGCCTTCCTTTGGGAGTTCGATGCAAGCCTTTTTTGTAGAAACGCGTTGGCTCAAACACATCATGAAGATCTTGTCGGGTGGTTGCCGAATTGCACAGATATTGCATGATGAAGGCGCGTCGGTCTTGGTCCATTGCAGTGATGGATGGGATCGAACACCGCAATTGTGTGGTATTGCTCAATTGATTCTGGATCCCCACTACCGTACTATCCGTGGTTTTGCCGGGCTCATTGAGAAGGAATGGTGCTCGTTTGGCCACAAGTTCCACGATCGTATCGGTGTTGGTAAAGATGTAGCTGATATGCCCAACGAACGGTACTTCACCCTTTGTTGTGTGCTTCATCTCATCATTTCTGTGTAGATCCCCCGTCATGCTTCAGTTTCTCGACTCTGTGTGGCAAATGACCCGTCAGTTCCCCACTGGCTTTGAATTCAACGAAAAATTCCTCCTGCATATTGTCGACGCATTGTTCTCTGGCCTGTACGGCACGTTCCTGTACAACTCAGAGCAAGAACGCGTCAAAGTCCATGTCTGGAAAGACACAGAGAGCGCGTGGACACCCGTTTTGGAAAACCCTGCCGCATACACAAACCCCAACTACCAGCGAACACCCCGCGTCCTCTTCCCACGAGCAAACTTGAAGCGTGTCGTACTCTGGGAAGGTCTTTTCTTCCGATGGGATCCAGAAATGCACCCCGCTTATGTGGAATCATTAGATCCCCTCTGCAAGGTACAGTAGAGACAACAAGTGCATCATACTCATTGTGGCATTTAGTCGAGCGACATAGCGATTCCATCTGCATGTGATACCTACCGACTAGAGGAGAACCACTTGTCTCTCTCCGCTTCCAACGATCGATCAGAATCGACATACTTTTCAGATGCATCGTCACTCAGTGAAAACGACGACGACGACTATCCATCAAGACCTACATCGACGCGGCGCAAATCCATTCAGAAGTTAGTTGCTCCACAGAACGGTTCCCCCCAATTACTTTCGCAGCACAAGGAACAACTCGACTTGAAGCAAACCCTATCCGAAATGACCGCGGCAGCTGCGGAGCGTGCCAGAGAGCGCAACAAAGCCAACATGCTCCGTGATACTCTCTCCATTGTACCCGACAAGGCCCGAGTCAAGTACTTAGAGCAACTTCTGAGCGAAAGCGTCGCGCGTGAGCTGCAACTCGAAACTCAATTGGGCTCGCTCCAGACGCACCTTGGGATGCTCAAGAAAGACGACGACAGTGTTGTGGACGACGATCAAAACCACCACTACTACAACCGCTAGATGTAGACGCACGATAGGGACTGTAACAAGTAGAGCTTTATCTAAGCAGAGAAAATAGACGACACAATGTGGCTGCTTCCTCTCGTCTTCATCGTCGCTGCCACATCATGCTCTATCCTCCAGTTGTGAAAACGGAACACTTGATTAAACTACGCGAACTAATCAGTACGTGAAATCTTTCCTTCACTTTTCGTACTAGTATACAGTAAGGGCCCGTCTGGCAACCGAAAATATTACAAAACTCTCCATTAGAGTTTTCGGAGCCGCCAAACCAAAAGCCGACGGTGACACTCATAGCCACCACTGCGATGGTGACGAGTACCAAGAAAGCGGTGGAACTGCCAGTCGTCTTTGGCCCGAAATAGCCAACTTGTTCAAGCCACCACGATGGATAGCCCATTGCCCGCACGTCCATCGACTCTTTGGTAAAGTTGCCAAAGATGGAGCCATCGTGGAAACGCGTCACAATGTCTTGAAAGAGAGCGACGAACGTGTCGTGCGTTGCGTTGGCGAACGCTTGACTGCTCTTGGTCAAGTATTCCACAAGAGCAGCTTCGCCCTGCGTCTTCAAGATGGATTGCGCTTTGGCTTGGATACCTGCAAGGGCTGTCAGCAATGTCAGCAAGGCGTGAATCGAAGAGGCGTACCATCGGCGGCGCTCTTTTCCACCTTGAGCTGGACTTGCAACACTGTCGGCATGACATGCTTGTAGTAATGATCGGCGTAATTTGCAACGAGGACCTTGATCCAAAATGCAGAGTTGAAGTCAAACTTTAGAAGCGATCCTTGCGACGTGACCGCAGGAATGGACGACGACTTGGCATAGACTGGCATGTATGACGTGGCATGCGGCGCGAATGGACCAAACCTAACGTCGAGTTAGGAGTGTTTCCGCGACCTCGAGCGCACCAGACCAAGCCAGCATTGACGTCGGATGGATGCGCCAAGCTCATGAACGAGTACGTGACTCGATAAATCGAGATCGCTCGTTCAAAGTACCCTAAAGCCGGTTGCTTGCCCACAGCTACAAGCCGTCACAATGAGGCCACAAGAGCTGCAAGGGATCACTTACAGTAGCGATTTGGAGTCCCGTAAGGTCCAGCCGCTGGTCCTTGGGTTAAGTCAAAGTCAGTCCCTTCGTAGTGGTCACGATGGTAGCTCATGAGATCGCATGCTGTCAATAGTTTGGCGGCCTAAGGCACGAGTCAAAGTGCCGACATCAGTAGAGATCTTATCGGCACGGAGAAGGGATAATTCGTTCCAAATGGATCAGTGTTTGGGCTCAAGTCGAGCGATGGATTCGCGAGCGTGAAGATTCGTTATTGACGGCGTGTCGAGTATGCTGGATTCGCTTGCTTGTACGCATACGTGGCTGTGAAATCGAAAGGAGACTTGCCGTCCGAGAGCTTGCTTCTGGTTGCAACGGTGTACAAGTTCGCCGAGCCGAGGAAGTTTGCCGAATCGGTCAGGTTGACTTGATGGACGATAAATTGGTTGCCAATTGCTGTGATGTGCGTGTCGGGAATGCGCTGAGCAACCCAGACGGCAGACGCACCCGTATCGTCAGGTAAGATGTGAAAGACCCAGCCTTCCAACGTGTCGGCGACAGTTAAAGTCTCGCCAGCGTCGGCATACTCCGGCTCGCCATCCCAGTTGGAACCTGAGTAATAGCCGTATTGTTCAGCAAGACTACCCATGAGCCTGATAGCCTCTCGCGCTGTCTTGGTGCGTTCCATGGCAACACGAGCCAGCTCTGTGATGTCAAAGAGTGCGTTGCCGCCGTGGGAGACTGGTTTCGCCCATAGATTCGCGCCGCAGGTGCTCTCGCCGATGGCCAGTTGATGTTCGTTCATGATGGGATATACGCCCTCGATGTAGCCATAAGTCTCGACTTGCGGAATTTGACCGATGGGTTTCGTGTGGCTCCAGTTGAAGAAGCCAGGGACCAAGTTTTCTTCAAAGTAATCCACCGCGCCACGCTCATGACCAACTAACCCCATCATGAGTCTAGCGCCTCGACAGAAAGCAACGTACCATAGCGAGGGTAGACCAGTTTAAACTCGGTAACATTACGCAGGGAGCCTCGAGCGTGTTGCTGCTGCGGGACTTTCGTGATGCGAAAATCACACACACTGCAGTCATTCGAGTGTGTCGTCATGGGCGATCCACTTGTCGACGCCTATTTCATGGCATGAGCCTGGTGATAGAAGAAGCGGTGGTGTATCTTGGCTCCGACGAGGATGGTCGTGCACCGATCGACTTCGCGAAGGGCAGCAACGTGGACGCCTGCCACGAGGATGAGCTTAAGGAGCTGCATGGCGAATTTGACAATGACAACCGAGGATTCTTCTGCGTTGGTGCTTTTCATTTGCGTGATTGGTCAAGCGATAGACCAATGACGACGGATTCGTCGAAAGGACGGACTGTCATGGCCTTCAATGCGTTGAAAGTGCAAATTGCACTTTGGTAGATCATGTACTACTCTGGTCCGCATAAATTGCAACGGTTGTTTGTAATTGGCGGGATTTTTCTAAAGCTCCTCTTTCGTGTAATGTGATTGGTTCGCTTAAAACTACAAGATCTCGCCTTTGATTGGCTTATTTTTGCGCTTTCCAATTCCTTGTGGAACGCGAGATCTGTGTCGACAAAGTTGAGGGACTGGTTCTCGTTAAACGTATCGTTTCGCTACATCGTCATAACTCAATTTGATAAGCTGATATCAACACGACTTGAAGAAACACTAAGCGGCAATGCCCTCGTCTAGTTTGCACCACTCAAGAATCGATGGTGCTCTCGAACGCGAGCATGGAAACTTGACGAGAGACGAACGGCGCTCGGCATTTGAAATGCTCTTGGCGATGATGGTAGGGAATACCCTTCCATACGGAGCGGTATCTGATGTTGCCCGTCGGTTTCAATGTCATCGAACCACAATATATCGCCTATGGAAGCAAGGACGCAGCTCTCTTCTCCGCGGAGACCTTGCCGCCGACATTTCATCGAAAATGCATGGTAATACCTCTGACATTTATATTGCTCGTATTAATATTCATCTTCACAAGAATAAAATTTAACGGGTTTACTGATTTAGCGAATACCGGGATTCAACGCACGAGAACACACGAGGAGATTGAGGCATCTATCAAGGCTGTACCTCACGAAGACCGGCAAACACTGAGATCACTGTCAACTCACACTGGAATTCCTAAGACAACAATCTTACGACACATGCAAGAAACCAAAAAGCTTAAAGCAAGATCGAGCCATGTCAAGCCAGCATTGACGGAAGAAAACAAGATCAAGCGCCTGCGTTTCGCGATGAGCTTCCTCTTGCCTCGGTTGGGTGGGACCCACTTCTTCGCCAACATGCATGATCGTGTGCATCTTGACGAGAAGTTGTTCTTTCTAACCAAGACAAAGAAGAAGTTCTACGTATACGACGACGAGGAAATGGCTTTGCGTGCAGTCCAGTCCAAGCGATTCATTACCAAGATTATGTTCTTGGTTGCCGTGGCTCGCCCACGTTATGACCCGCACCTCAAGCGTTTGTTTGATGGGAAACTCGGTGTCTGGCCCTTTGTCGAGCAAGTGGCTGCTGTTCGAAGCAGCAAAAACAGACCAAGGGGTACACTGACCACAGTACCCCAGATTGTGGATTCACGCGTGTACAACAAATGTGTCCTGGAAAATGTTGTGCCAGCGATTTTATCCAAGTGTCCAAGAATGATGTTGCAGCGGGAAGTCGTCATTCAGCAAGACAACGCTGGGCCCCACAACAATTTGACGATTGACGTGTTGCGGGCGCATGGCGTGAATTGTATTCAAGTTTCAAATCAACCGCCAAATAGTCCAGACTTTAATGTACTGGATCTAGGTTATTTTAATGCTATTCAAAGTCTACAGCACCAAAAGCAAGCTCGTTCCATCGACGAGCTTGTTGGTGCTGTAGAAACTTCGTTTCATGAGTTACCAGTTGATACATTAGCCAAGTCGTTTATCACTTTACAAAAAGTGATGGAATCGTCTATGGAAGTATTTGGTGGGAACAATTTCAAAATCCCCATTTACAAAAGGATTCCAAGATCAAGGACCTGGGCTCGTACTCTGTTGAATGCTCTTCTACGATCTTGACGAGCGCTCAAAACTTTTTGAATTGTCTCAATCAAGTAACTTGAATTTTAATGTCAAAAACAATAAAATTTCACCCTTGTCACATTAGTTCTTGCAATTCAATACAAATTCCAATATGTACAAGATGTATCCAGTATACTTTATTCAAGTATAAACACCGTTGCAATTTATGCGGACCAGAGTAGTATTATGCATGCTGTCGAATCGAATCGACTTGCCAGAATCGACTAGCAATCGACTAGCCAATCATATATCAGTATTTCAATATTTTGACCAATCAAATCACCTTAATTATATGACTTGGGAAAGGCCGTGGGGAAAGGCCATGATGGACGCTGACTCGCGGAAGATACGCGCGGCGTCTTGACGCTTCATAGCGAGGTTGTATTGGGCGTAGAAATCATGCATGACGGTATTCTGGGATGCAGGTACCATTGCTAGGAAGAAATTGTACTTAACTTTGTATACTATACAATATTTCATATTAAATTTAGCATAGTAGATTGCTGTGCGATTTGGCCAATGACCTGCCAAGTCCACATTTCACTGAAAAGGACAATACTCTCAATGAGTACTTGAGTACTTTGCAATCGACGGAAGTGCTTAATCGTCATTGAATCTGTCGTCGGACACTTGGTGGCTCCATTTCTCCGTGGAACACAGTGGAAAGTTATCCCACGGGCAATGTGGATTGCTCAAGTTGTATTGACGCATGGAAGAGCGAGTAAAGAGTCGATTCAAAGGTTGATCTACTCTTTATGAGTGATGCGCAGTAGATAGATAGATCCCTGCTGGATGAAGACCTGCGGGGCTTTTATTTGTGCGAAGAGATGTCAAAGGTGATCGTCAACGTATCCATTGAACTCGATTAGAGTTTCAAGTTAAGAGTGCAAGGCGTTGTCGACCACGCCATACCCACGTAACTGACTGCATTGTTGTAGTCAAGGCAGTCGAAGCGATGCAAGCTGGATTACGCAAGCTCTTCCTCTCTTTGTGAATGCTCATTCGCCAGACACACTCTACATACGAAAGCACTGGCCAAATTACATTATTTTTGTAATGGATCAGAAGCCTAGACCACCGCCGAGAGAGTGTAACTTTACTGCGAAATAACAAATAACAAAAAAGAAGCCTAGACCATGCAACAGTGGAGATGCTCTTTAAGGTGCTCACTCTCTCCAGCCAGGAAGACGTGCAAAAGGATGCCAAGGCATGTTGAAGTCGCGCATGCAATAGGTTGAAAGCCTGTATAAATTTATATTTATAAAATGTTGAGAGAAGATAAAAAGATGCAAACATCGAAACAAGCATGTCTTTGGTGGCGAACTACTCGGATTCCGACTCGAGCGAGGATGAAAAGGAAGTGAAGACCGTGGAGAAGCCATGCGCCAAAGCTCCTGTCGCACTTCCATCTGCGGATGATCTCTTCGCTGACAATTTCAAGAAGCCAGCGTCCGTTGGAGCCTTCACAAGCAATACTGCTCGACAACCTGCAGCAACTCCAATGCTGCCGACACAACCTGTCCCCAAGCGTTCAATAGACGATGCCGAGCTCAAGAACGACGTACGAAAGCCTGTAAGACGGAAAGTCAGATCTCTCGTCCCACCTCAACTAAGACGACCCAATGTGTCGACGGAGGACCTCAGGTATTTGTGCACACAGGATCAACATCGTCGTCATCGTCGCTTTGTAGTGCTTGGAACTCCCAAAAGACAATGAAGCAACAAGGCGCTCGACAAACATGATATCTAGAACTCAACAGTGGGTAGAGATCAAACCCCATTAAATGCAACTGCCACGATGAAAGCAGTTGCATTCCACCATGTTAAATACAGCTCTTTTAGCTTATCGCCAAACCGTTTCTATCTCGTAAGACTCTTCCCACATGAGCACATTAGTTTAAACGGATGCCTTGTCAGCAAGTCCTTCGGGAGATGTTGCAGGTGCTGGCGGGCGTTGTTGCGTTCGGACAGCATTGAGCAGTGATCGAATTCCTTCCAGTTTGGTTTGCAACACTTGGACTCGGTTGGGGAATTCGCGTAGACGCGTTGCGTAGTCCACGAGGGGGGATGGAGACTCGCCCACATTGTCAGCATCTTCACTTCCTGTCAGAGTTTCCGTGAGTTCTTTGATCTTTTGCTGCAATTGTGCTTGGGTGTCCAAGAGCATGGTCACATAGGAATCACACTTTTCGACTTTGGGCCACATGGCCATGTACAGCCCCACGGCGAACTCCCGTCCGGCCATTTCAGGTGCTATCTTGCCCACAGCACTGTGGGCACCACGTGATCCATCCTCTTCGGTTTCTTGGGCAGCTAAACCGTCCTTCCTCCGACTCCCATCCTCGGAGTTGGCCATGTCGCTTTTCGAGGTCCAATTTGTACCTGCCATGTACCGCCTCAGCTTCAGTCAAGGACATCGCATTTTGTGTCAAATAAAAAAAAAAGGGTCTATACTCTAGTATTGTATGTATAATAAAATATTGGATTATATTGTTTATGTTATTGCAATTAAATTTCCCTCGGTTTAACAGCAGTAACATCAAGCTTCTGTGTCGATCGTTGATTGGTCCATTTTCCATGACGTCATGTGCTTTACACACATCCAAGGTGTATTTTAGTTTGTATAATACACATTGAGGTGTGTTTTATACAATGTGTGTTTTTATACAGTCACCCATCGTGAATGATACAAATTCACGTAACGTTTACAGACCACAGGCATAGCATGATGGAGCCAGCCAAGTGTCAAGCTGTGACTGTCGTGTGTCTCACCTTGGATGCTCTGGCAGCAGCGGTCAAAACCAAATGGCGAACGATCTGAGCTGCTTCTACAGCGGGATGCGAGAGGTCCAGGGCGACAACAACACGGGACCGTATACTCACAGGATGGTTCGGTCTCGACCATTTTATGGGTGGGCAGGTGTGTTATGATATGATTGACAGCGTAATGCGCACATCGACGTAGTTGGACTCGTAATTTGTAACCATCCTCGTTAGCTCATGCATAACACGCTCTCAAGTAGTCGGCGTTCTTATCTTGCACGAGCTTTATCGACGCGGGCGGTTGCTGTCGGCGTTGACACGATTGACGGGCATGGCATTTTCTTCGAACTTCGATTCCTTTCCATACATTTTGGAAGACAAATTCGAAATTCGAAGTACATTATCCGGATGGTAAGCGCCAGATCATGTCCGGATAAGACAATTGTGGATTTCCACGAGATACACTGTGCCTATTCCAACACACACTCGAGTAGGGGCGACATGACTGGCACGGCTTCGCGCTCTTTGTACGGGAATGCGTATAGACCGCAAGTCCCGTCGGCAGGAGCAGCGTCGAATGGCAGCCATCGAAGCAACAGTCTCCGGGGGCATCAAGCAACGCCCCCCTACAAGCACACCGACAAAGACGAACAACTTTATAATCTTGTAAGTGATCTCAGCAATGCTTGTCGAAACGACAGCAATGCAAATGCATTGAAGGATTTCAATCTCATCGAGACTTTGGAGAAGAGCGCGAAAGATATCCTCGCAAGGCGAAACAATCAAGCACCAAGTCCAGAGACGAAAACGGCCGCGGCGAATGACCTCATCCAAAAACGAAGAAGATTGTCCATTGAAGGCAAAAGCGACGACGACGACGACGATCCGTCCGGTCCACGGTTTCAAAAAATTGAACGACATGCCGCGGATACGTCGTCGGCCGCGCCCAAGCGATACAATATGCCGACTTTCTTCTCGGCAATGCCTCGACAGGGCAGTAACGGATCAGTGCCTCCGTCGCGGTCGCCAAGTCCGCTCTTGAACAAGGACAATGAAGCTCCTCTCAAGACTAAGTCTCTTCCACAAAAGCCGACGCAGGCCCCTGCGGCAGTCTTCCAGGACTTTTCAGATCCCGAAGACGATGAACCATCGTTTATGCGGGATACTATTTCCCGCGATACGTTTTCGCGGGAGACAGGCATTTATTCCCGTCGGGAAGCGCTTTGCATGGACGATCTCTCGCTTGACGAGATTAATATGATTGCTCCGTCGGCGCAAGAAGATCTCCATCGAAAGCGTGGCCATGGTGATATTAGCCTTACTCAGGTATGTCAATCCCATCATGAATCTCAATGCAAATGCCATGGACAGGCCAAGGACGACGATATCCAAAGCATCATGGACAAGGCCAAAGACTCGGTCAATCCCGATTACGCCACGAACTCGTTGCGAAAGAAGCCCGAGAAAGAACCTGAATACACCTACACGCACATGGGATCTAAATTGAAATCGTCACGCGTGCGCAGTGGATCAGGCAGCAAGGATCGAGTGCGTCGATTATCGGCAGAAGATAAGAAGAAGTCCATCACGGATGCCAAACTCATCTCGATCAACAAGACAGTGGGCAGCACGACGCCGACAAACGGCTCTCTTCAGTCGTCCCGAGCTCAACTGCGGTCCCAAACAATGTTGGAGACGAAATCCACATCATGGGCGACTTCATCCACGTCGTCTACATCCTCCTCAACTTTCAAGGCACCGGAGAAGGCGAAATCGGTCGAGAAACCCATTTCGAGCTTTAAATCCGCGCCTGAAAAAACTATATCGGCTCCTGTGGTCGAAGTCTCGCGGCAAAAACCCACGCCAGTGCGAAGAGAAGTCTCTCTCGATGACGACATGCACGAAAGCACCAAGTCGTACCAACCTGCTCCGCAAATTATCGAAAAGCCCGTCGTGTCTGCCGATATTTTGAAGAAAATCGAGACGCTCGAGAAGCAGCTCGCCCAGAAGACCGACGAATGCGCTCGACTGACCACAGAGCTGACGAGCCAAGATACGCAATGGAAGACGCAGTTTGAAGCGTCGGAAACGGCGTACAAAGCCTTGGAAGCATCCGTGGCTCGCTTGACAGCAGAGAAGGAATCGCTCGCGAACCAAATCGCGGATCTCGAATCACGCATTCCATCTGGCGACTCGACAAGCAACCGCATCGTGTGGCATCTTAAGGAGATTCTGCGCGAAGAAGAGGTCGACAACAAGATTGAAACAGCGCGCGCGACGAAAATTGCCGCTCTCGTCAATCGTTTTGAGAAGTCGAACGCCCAAGTGCAAGCTGATTTCGCTCAGCAATTGCGCCATGAGATCAAGACGATTGGCATCACGCGGTCGGCTTCGCTCAGCGTCGACAGTAACAACCGCGTTACGACGTCCGAGTTGGAAGAAAAGATTGCCGAGCACGAAGCCACTATTGAAGCTTTGACCCGCGAAGCTCAAAATTACCAAAACCAACTCGAGATGGCGCTCCAAACTGCGGCAGACCGCGACCAAGACGTCATGCAGCTCGAACGCAAGCTGTCGTCGTTGCAAGTCACTCCCAAGGACGCCACAGAGCAAGCTGTGGGCGTCCAAAAGACTCGCAAACTCGAAGACAAGATTGCCTTGCTGGAGTCTGCTGCCTTGCAGCGCGACCGAGAGAAGGAGCGCTTGGAAGAACAAGTCCGAGAACTTCAACGCTCTCTCGATGTGAAATCCCGTGACGACACCAAACTTGCCGACGCGAATCGTGAGCTGGAAGCGCAACGCGCTGAAGTGGCGCGACTGCAGCAAGCTCTCGAGGCGAAAACAAAGGAATTTTCAGGCCCTCGAGAGATTTCCGTGATGCGTGACAGCTTTGTCCGTGCCAAATCTGTCCACTTTGAAGACGATGATGCCGACTCGACCACCTTGCGAACGAAGCTTGAGAAGAAGGAGGCCGAAGTGGAAGAAATGCGCGCTGCTCTTTATGAAAAGACGTGCGACATCAATGCTTTGAAGCAGGAAGTGATGGCCAAGACGGAAACCATAACACACTTATCGGCAGACTTTGCCGAGCGATTGGAGACGTTCACGAAATCGCGCCGCGATAGCAGCGGTGCGCCGTCGGACCCTGAAATGGAGAAGATGGAGATGTTTTTGTTCAACCAAGTGTGTGCGAAACAACAAGAAATCGACGAGTTGATCGAAGAACTCGAGCGCAAGGACCAGGAGTTGCAAGAACTAGCGCAGCAAGCGGAGGCTACCAGAGGTGCGGCCGATACCAGTGCCTTGGAAGCGCAACATGCCGAACTCTCGTCGCAACTCAAGCTCATGACGGAACAGAACAGCCTCTTGAAGCAAGAAACCGAAGTCCAAGCGCGCAGCATTGAGAGCAAGCAGAGACAAATCAAGTCGCTCATCGAGCAAATGCAAGCTAAGGAAGCTGAGCTTTCCGAGCTCGACGAAGCACTCGCGACTGCCGAAATGCAAGTGGAGCATCTCAAGCAGCAATACAATGCGTCGTTCACGCAAGAGGAAGAAGAAAGCTTTGCCGCTGCGTACCGCGAAGGTGGCCGCCGCAGTTCCTTCTCCCTCCGACGGAATTCTAGCGCAAGCTTGTACAGCAAACCGACGAGTGCGATGGACGACGGCTACGACGAGTACGAGCGTCCGATGGACAACCTGTCGGTCGAGTCGGGCACGTCGTACATGACGAAAGGGTCGTCGGCGTTTGAAGACGACTTTGCCGGCTCGCCTCGCTTCAGTTCGTTGAGTCCTGGCCGCGACAGCATGGTATCGCGCTCGAGTGAATGGGGACTCGAGTTTTAATAGCTTAAAAATCTAAAGTATTATTCCAAGCATCGCCCGTGTTGGGGGGATTTAACATGAAAGTTGGGGGCAATGGAGATGGCCGCCGACGGGTTTAGCCGTGTCGAGAGTGCGAGACTTGGACATTCTCGCCGACGGCACCCCCGCGGGCTGCACGGCCAGTGGGCGAAGCCGCGGGGGACGCTTCTTCCCCGTCGCTTTCGTCCCCGTCGCCCTTCTTTTGAAGCAACTTCATGCCGCGGATCGCCTTGGCGGCCATAATGCCAGCTCGGAAACGACGACGAGCATTGTAGCGGCGCATTTCCGCCGTGAAACTCGGCATGGGCTTGTCGCTCGCACCATCGGGATCTTTCACCCAAGGGTGGTTGAGCACGTCTTCGGCTGTGAATCGCTTCTTGGCGTCGACGACAAGCATGTGGTTGATCAAATCCTTGGCTAGAGGTACAATGTCAACTCATAGGAAAGCAGTCGAGAGCTCACCGCTGTCGGAAACGTGGTCCCAGTAAGGTGACGGGTAGTCGTACGCCCCCGCTTTGATGGTAGCGAAGAGCGCCGCGTTGTTTTCGTCGTAGAACGGCGGAAAACCACAGAGAAGGATGTATGTGATCACGCCTAAGCTCCACATGTCGACTTCGCCGCCATACGGCTTGCCCTCGAGGATCTCAGGGGCGACGTAGCCAGGTGTGCCGCACGCGGTTTGCATCATCGAGTTGCCCTGGATGAGTTTGGCCAGCCCAAAGTCGGCAATCTTGATATCGGCATTATCTTCCGTCGACGCGTAGAGCAAGTTTTCAGGCTAGAGATTTCATTGAGATGGCACGGGTGACCTCGACGGCGTACCTTGAGATCACGGTGGACGATGCCAAGCGTGTGGCAGTACGCAAGCGCCGCTGCGAGCTTGTAGACGACAGCTCGAGCTTCTCGTTCCGAGTATTTCTCCTTCTCGACGATGCGGTCAAATAGTTCCCCACCGCTCATTTCCTCCATGACCATGTAGAACGTTTTCGGACAGTCAAACACTTCTTTGAGCTTGACAATGTTGGGATGGTCGACCATTTGGAGCACTTCGACTTCAACACGGAGCGCTTCTTCGTCGTCCGGCGCCAGGCTCGCTTTCTCTATGCACTTGACGGCCCATTTCGAATTGTCGACTTTGCACACCGCGCTCTTGACCGTCGCAAAGCTGCCACTACAGACATCACGCATGTGAGAATCACACAACGCGACGACGATATCTACGTACGTGCCAAGCGTCTTGCCAAACTTGTAGTACTTGACGCACTCATCCTTCTTGTAAAAGTCCGTCACCTTCTTGATGATCCCTGACATGTTGGCTTCTCAGCGATTGGAGTTATCCGAGCCGTGCTGTCGTTTTATCTTGATCCGATGACGAAAATACATTTCGTAACGCCGCCACATTCAAAATGGCAATGCAGTGTATCTTTATCGCGACGGTTCGCCAATCTGTCAACGTATCTTCAATAGTGAAGTTTCATTGGATAAAATTAAGCCAATCAAAATTGATTTTTGGATTTTTGTAAAGTTTGATTGGTGAATATTTTATGTATCAATTTTTCAGCCAATCAGAATGGATCTTTAGATTTTGAGTGAAATTGATTGGAGGATTTCGATAACGACCAAAGTTTGGCAAAAGTGAATGGCCACGAGAATATGCGTCGCGAAGTGGCGGCTCCGTGGCGTCGTTGCAAGCCGGACGTGGATGGCATGCTTCCAGCAGCGATACACAACCGCATCTACGTCCGCAGATAGCGTACGTTCATTTTTACTCTATGCAGATGGAGCTAGCCGTGGAAATCCTGGCCAAGCGGGATGCGGTGCTGTCCTCGCAACCTTGTCGGGCGATATTGTGGCGACGAAAAAGCTCTACTTGGGCGACGGTGTCACGAACAATGCAGCAGAGTACCATGGTTTGCTCTTAGCCCTGCAACTGGCACGAGAATATGCTGCTCAGGACATGGCATTGCATTTGGACTCGGAATTGGTCGTCAAGCAAATGCAAGGAGCATATCGCGTCAAGAATGCAGGATTGCAACCGCTCTACCAGCAGGCGAAACTTGCATGTGAAGGCATGTCTGTCAAGTTCCATGCCGTGCCACGAAAGGAAAACACTGTAGCAGATAAACTCGCCAACGAAGCCATCGACGACCACAACAGTCAAGAGCGTCAAGAGTCTAAATAACTTTACATTTCATCTTCTTCTAAGAGCATGTTGGGAATGCCGTTGCTGATCGGATAGCTCCGGCCGCAGTTATTGCACACAAGCTCGCCTTCAATGATCGTTGTCTACACCATAGAATCCCGTCAGTCAGTTGCACAAGGTTGGCACGACGTACATCAAAGATAACATGATGGACAGCTTGGAGTAGCTCGTCGTGGTCGTCGACATTGGATGGGAGTGTTTCTGGCAATGGTGGGAGTTCGGGATGGTTCAACTAGAGCAATCAAATCGGTCAGACTTGGATAACGAAGCTCGCGCCGCGTACCTGCAGCACGGTTTGGCACAAGCCCGCCCAGTCGATGGACTTGAGAATGTGGAGCATAAAGTCTTTGCTGTAGTTGGTTTCCGAAATGTCGATGCCATTTTCATTCTCAACTTGAATCTACACAACGACAAGGCGTGAAAAGACCGTTCCAACGGCAAAACGACGTACTTTGAGCGGGTAATTGAGCGGCTGGCTATTCGCTTGCTGACGCGCCGTCGCTACGCACGCTTTGACGTTGCAGATGAGCATGTTGTGCGTGAGGAGACGCATCTTGTCCAAGATCGATGCGGCGTCCTACCAATCAAAGAATGAAATGAAACGATTGGTCCAATTTCAAATTGGAAAAACTGGTTGGCTTCAAATTGGAATCGGAGTCGCCATGGTGAAGAAGAAGACCAAGTCGAAGCGCTTGACATTGCACAAGAAGTACAAGATCCTGCGCAAAGTGCGCGAGCACAAGCGTAAAGAGCGCAAGAAGGAACGTCTCGGCGCTGGCAAGAAGAAGAAAACACCCGGTATTCCCAACAATTGGCCGTTCAAGGAAGAATTGTTGCTCCAGGAAGAACAAGCGCGCTTGGCGGAAAAGGAACATCAAGCCAAGCTCAAGGAACAACGACGCCTCGAGAAGGCGGAGAAGAAGAAGCAAGATAAACTTGTCATTGACTCTCTTGCGCAAGTTCCAACGCTTACCCCACTCTCGATCAAAGAACAGGCAAAGGCAGAACTCAAAGCAGCGATTGTCAAATCGGACTTGGTCGTTGTTGTCCTGGATGCCCGCGACCCACAAGGAAGCCGATCGCTGTCGCTTGAAGACGGTCTTATTGCTCATGGCAAGAAGGATGTCCTGCTTGTTCTCAACAAGGTTGACTTGATCTCTGTCGATGCGGCTGAAAAGGTTGTCTGGTGCTTTATTCTGTGGTCCTCATCCCTTTGTGTAGTGGGTCACATATCTCCGTCGCTTCCATCCTACCGTAGCTGTGCGAGCGGCCAACAAGACGGTCAAAGACGTCACCCGCAAGACGAAGTCCGTCTCGTCTGTTACGAGCGCTGCCTTGCAGGCTCGCGTTCAAGAGCTGGAAACCTTGCGCGACAATGGTTGCGTCGACACTTTGGCCCAAGTCCTTGAAGACTATGCCAAAGCTAAAGGCGGTGCCAAGTCCACCGTCGCCTTTGTCGGCTACCCCAACGTCGGCAAGAGTACGCTCTTCAACTCTCTCAAGCGCAAGATGCTTTCCCCCGTTTCCTCCAAGCGTACGATGACTACTCTAGTCTCATGACTCTGATTGTATTCTTCTAGCCCGCTCGACGCGAACCAATGTGGAAGCGCAACTCGGCCAATTCATTGCCATCGTCGACACACCAGCTCTTCCGATTGAATTGATTGATCCATCGAGCGTGCTTGTCAAGTACGGCCTCGCTGAAGAGTACACGATGGAACCCGTCGAAGCTGTCGACTCCGTTTTGTCTCGAGGCGACATGTGGAGCGTCATGCAGGTGACGGCCGTCCCGACATACAAATCGAACGAGGATTTTTTGAAGAAGTACGCTGCCAAGAAGCAGCTCGTGCGCAAAGGCGGTGAACCCGATGTGCTTCTCGGTGCCCGTGCTTTCCTCAAAGCCTTGACCGACGGATCGTTGCCCACGTCTACGCAAGCGCCGACGCAATCCAAGTCGCGATTTGACCTCCCGACTTGGTTCAAGTCGGACGAAAAGCTTGAACAGGCCCTGTACAGCACGAATCCTAACAATAGTGCCAAGCACTCGTCGTACCTGACGTTCAAGTGCCAAGGATCGTCCCATCGCCCTGGTGAAACCACAGAATACGACTTCGTCATGGGCAATCTCAAGCTTGAGGATATTCAAATGGAGGACGATGAGGAGGAGGAGGACGAAGAAGATGACGACGAAGAGGAGGAGGATGAAGAAGAGGAGGACGAAGAAGAGGAGGAAGAAGAAGAAGAGGAGGAGGACGAAGTTGTCGAAGTCCCACCACCAAAGAAGGGATCCAAGAAGGCAGCAGCCCCTACGAAGAAACCTGCAGCTCCTGCTAAGAAACCTGCAGCTCCTGCTAAGAAGGCTGCAGCTCCTGCTAAGAAGGAAACAAAGAAGGCAGAGGCTCCGGCCAAGGAGACAAAGAAGGCTGAAGCTCCGGCCAAGAAGGAAATTAAGAAGGCTGAAGCTCCTTCCAAGAAAGCTGAAGCTCCTGCTAAGAAGGAAACAAAGAAAGCAGAGACTAAGAAGGAATCAAAGAAGGTGGAAGCTGCTGCGAAGAAGACAGAAACTGCGGCCAAGAAGGCCGAGCCTGCCACAAAGAAGTCTGCTGCCGCTGCCAAGAAAGCCGCAGCTGAAAAGGAGCCAGTCGTGGAGAAGGCCACCAAGGCAAAGGAGGACAAGAAGGCGGCACAAAAGAAAGACGACGCGGTTTCCGCCAGCAGAAAACGAAAAGTCATCACGATCGAAGAACCCACGCGCACAAACCCGAAGCGAGCAACTCGTTCCGCTTCCAAGTAAACACGTATTAATGGAGAAATATTCAAATTGACCGTCCGCCGCTTTTGCTGTCTTGACTCAACGAGGATGCTCATTGAGACACACATAGCAAGATCGCATGAGGACACGTGGAGCCAACGCTCGTCGCTCCACCTCTGTGGAATCTCACACTGCTCAGTTGATCAAACCGACTTGAATTTCTCCACAGCTCCTAGAATGACCCAAGTTGACGCCAAGACTTCGGGAGTCAAGTCAGTCATCGTCGGCTTGGTTCCTACCGAAGAACCCTCATAGCGTCGGAGGTTACCAAGCAGCCCTTGATGGACGTGAGGCGGCGGAAGCCATGGAGTATGAGTTTTCTTTTCGTACCAGTGCGCATTCTTTCTCCGGCCATGTGGGCTGCCAGATGGAAATGAGCATGGATATGAGGAAGGTTTCCACGAACGCACAGTGTTTGTTGAAGCCTTGGCCTATGCGCATTTTCATTCTTTCTTCCACGACGATGGCCCCACTCGTTGGCTCGTTGACTTCTCCAATTCGACCACCACACATGAATCCGACGAACGTCGCCACCACCGCTGCCGCTGCAAGCCGTCCTCCCAAAACGCAGTCGATGAACTCGGCGGAGCCCAAAGTTGAAAGCGAGAAAGCTGTCGAGATCACTGAAGACATGGCGACAATCCGCCTCGACAGACGAGCTCGTCGAGTGCTCGTCCAGCCTGGCGACTTTGACTCGACTGAAAGCTCCGTCAAGACGACCCGCGCGCAACAAGAAGTAGAAGTAAGCCAACCTCTTCCCCTCTCTCTCCGCATCAACTTTGCCGACGTGACGCTTGGAGCTGTGATCGGCCAGGGAGCGTTTGGACGAGTTCATAAAGGGACTTGGCGCAATCGCCCCGTCGCTGTGAAGCTCCTCATCTGCCAGGAGCTCAAGAGAGATATCCTGGAAGAGTTCAAATCCGAAGTCAAGATCATGAGCGTGCTGCGGTAACTCCATCTCTCTCTCTGTTGAAGAATGACGTGGTTGTAGTCATCCAAACATTTGCCAGCTCTTGGGAGCATGCATGGAGCCGCCTAACCGCTGCTTGGTAGTTGAGCTCGTGCCTCGAGGATCGCTCTGGGATGTCCTCCGGAAGCACCGCTTCTTACACGTCGCCATGCGCGTCCGGCATGCGCTTTGTTGTCACCATTCCCTGAACTTTGCTATCGTAGCTTTATCCTCCACACTGCCAAAGGCATGAGCTACCTCCACAACTTTGAACCGCCGATCTTACATCGCGACTTGAAGAGCCCCAACTTGCTCGTGGATCGCGACTACAGCGTCAAGATTTCAGACTTTGGGCTCTCGCGGGTCAAGGCGTACGTGCAGACGATGACAGGAAGTTGCGGCACGATGCAATGGATGGCGTAGGCCCTTCACGGATCCGCTCGAGCTTGAGCTTTTGTAGGCCTGAAGTCCTCGGGAATGAAAAGTACACGGAGAAGGCCGACGTTTTCTCGTTTGGAATCGTCATGTGGGAGTGTCTGACTGGCAAGTGTCCATACGAAGGAATGCCTCAAATCCAAGCCGCGCAGCGAATCCTCAAGAACGAGCTGCGTCCAGCTATCCCTCGATCTTGTCCAGCATACTTGGCTAAGCTCATGAAGGCTTGCTGGGCGCACGATCCTCAAGTCCGTCCGTCGTTTCTCCAAATCCTCTGCGCTCTTCAAGAGGAAGAGTACGTCGGGAGCGACGACGAAACCATTGCAGCCGTGGTTCCTCCATCAAAAGCCGTGGAAACGTCACCTGGCAAAGAGAACGTCTTGGTTTCCTTGGTACCTTCAAGCAAGAAGCGAGGCACCGCGCAGACCAAAGAACTCTGGCGCCGCAATCCCAAGCGCGCTTGTCGTAGTGCCACGTCATAGTTGACCGTTGATATCAAATGTTCTACAAATGAGTATTTCGAAACTAGAGTCCTTATATCGAGAAAATCAAATATAAAAAAATATTTGTAAAATCCCATATATTTTCATAAAAATTTCATTAAAATGTTTTGACCCCCCTCCCCGATTCCTCCAATATGGGAGATCTGCTGACACAGAGGGGGTGGGCACACAAAAGAAGACTATCGCAGATTTGCATCCGACGAAGGTCGAGCTGGACGACAATGAGCCTCTGCAAAGTGTGCAACCACCATCACGAAGATGTAGATGTTGTTCAAGCAATTGGGAAATCATGTCGACTGCTTGTAGGGAGTCAAATGCTCGATTTGTGGCCATATTGGCAAATGCAAAGTGCTCCAACTCCTCAAAGTACCTCGGTCATTCGTGGACGGTACATTGTTCATGGACAAATGTAGAATCAACGACCGATCAACCAATTGAGCTTTCTGTCGTTCCGCGTGGACGTCCACGACAGCCCTTACAAAGGCAACTGGAGTTTGGCACGATTGCTCCGTGAACGAAACTTTGGAAGGACGACCGTTGGTCTCTTTGACAATTTGGACGTCACAGCATGTCATCATGTCCTTACGTTTGGTAAATCTATATCTTGACAATATAGACTAAATTCTCCATGTAGTGGGTGATGCTCCAGTGGCTGCCGCACGATGGATCTTCACCCACGACAATGGTGTTGAAATCGTTCTTGTCGACAAGTTGGGCGTCATTGAAAGCCGACGTAATCGCACATACGGCTCGTATACGCTCACGAATATCATTCAAGTGCGTACAAACACTGCCTATTATCTTTACAATTGCCACAGGACGTGAAGATGAAAATGGTTACAGAAGGACGCCAGGTTTATGCGATCGTCGGTCATGTACCAAATGATCCAACTCACCCGGCATGGAAGACATTTATCAAGTGTGGATTCACTCCGATGGGTGAGCCGTTTGCTGTGGTGGATAACACCCCATCTCACATCAAAATGGTACTTCGCTATGGATGATTTACCAATGTCGGCTTATATCGTCGTCTCGTCTTGTTCGTCACTGCAGTCGCCGCAATCACACACGCCGTCGCGGACCATCGTCGCTAATACAACTTTAGTTGAGTTCCTATCGCGGCACGAAAACGTCAATGGAGGCAGGACGTGCGAACACGCGCTAGTCAGTGGTTCATCCAAGCCATCTTCCATACAGTCGCAAAAATCATCGTTCATTTGACTTGGAGCCACAGAGATGCGTTTTGCAATGCCGCAAACTAACACCCCCTCCGCTCTCAGCACATTCGTCGCCTTGCCTCTTGCCTGAATTTGGGGTCGAAAAACGACAAGGATCGTTCCAATCACGAGGAGAACAATGATTTTCCATCCGTGTCGAGCTACGTCGAAGCGCCGTCGTCTCTTTTCATCGTCTTCGTCATCTTGTCGATGAAATCCTTGGTGTCCTTGTCCTCTTCGATGGCGAGCCCAATTCTCCATGGAGCTTTACTGTCGAATTCGCAGTCTCATGACTGCGTCAGGGTGAAGATTTGGGTGGTGCTTGTCGGGAAGTTGCCCTGTTGTCATCTTGTCTGTCCCATTCGCTTAATTAAATTCAAAATTTACTTTATCAAGTGTTGTCAAGATTAAATGGTTAACTCAATCGATAAAAGTTTACTATTCTATTTAATTTACTTTATCGAAGTAATAGTCGGACTAAATAACTATTGAACTAGTTTTTAAAATTGCTATATTTTTTGAGCAGGAGTCAGCACAGCCATCTGATCTCATTTGGTTTTTGGTGCACCCGCAAGCTGCTGGTGCGTCCGGCCGGTGGAAACTCGTGATTTTCCACACGCGACTAGTAGACTAGAGCGTTCTCGTTAAATTCACTGTTTGTGATTGCACTGGAGGTTGTGATAGGTTGTTTAAAGCAATAATCTAACACCAGTGTCTTTACATTCATTGAAGGGTGATAATCGAGCTTACAGAGCTGTCGTACAGAAGTCGAGTTTGTGAGGTTTATTCTGCTCTACGCTGTGCTGCTCTGCTACTTGTGCCCTTTGGTTTTTGTGCCCTTTGGTTCTTTGTGTGCCTGCGCCTGTGGAGGTGTTTTGGTGTCGATTCTACCAGCAACTGTGAGCCGTCATCGCCGATTCTTGCAAATATTAATTTTAACAGTCCAATTGTGGATAAAAAAATATATTTTATCATGGGTAAGAACAAATATATATTTTAGCAGGATATAAATATCTACTTTTAGACCCGTATTCAGAAAAAGACATGGAGCCAATCAAACAATCCGATAAATCAAAAAATGACTTGGAGCCATTCAAGAGTTTAATGAAAATAAAAAGGACATAGAGCCAATCAAAGATTCCAACAAAATAAAAAAAGACTTTGAGGAAACAACAGAATCCCATAAAAAAGACAAAAAATCGACCAATCGGTTGCGATTGAAGTAAGAAATCAACTATTTATGCATATTTTCCATTCTGTATACTTCTAGCACATACCAGCAACAAACACTAATATATGGATTTGTCTAGGTAAATCAACCAAGCGCAAGCACACTTTCTGGAAGTATATCTATATCAATGCTGCACCAAAACAGCTATCAAGAAACTAAAAATAAACATATTAATCAACTAAAAGAGCGTGAACGGCTGAGGAAGGCTACTCAATGGCTTCTCCTTATGGAATCAGAATCAATTGAAGACAGGAACATTCGCCTTGATGAACAACGATTGAGAAAGGTCCAGCTGAGAAGTACTGAGCACCCAGAAGCTCGCAAGAAGAGACTCGACGCACAGAAGTCGAGAGATATTGAGACAAAAAGCACAGAGCCGGTCGAAGGTTATACAAAACGGCGCGAAGTTCAGAGGTTGAGGCGAGCTAAACTGAGAAGCATAGAAGATGCAGAAACTCGTCAAAAAAGACTCGACGCACAGAAATTAAGGACTGCAATGTCAAAAAGAATGGAAACTCCCGAAGCTTATCTACAACGTCTTGAAGTGGAAAAATTGAGAAAGGCTCGACTCAGAAGAATGGAAGATTCAGCAGCACACACAAAGCGTCTGCAACGTTTGAAAGCTCACAAAAATGCCCAGAGAGCAATGGAGACGTTAGTCACACGTAGATTTCGGCGAGACAAGCTCAAAGCGCAAATAGATGCAAGAAGAGCAAACGAATCTTCTGTACATCGAAGAAACCGGTTGGATGTTGAAAAGTTACAGAGGTCTGTTATCCGTCAAATTGAATCAAATGAAGATCGACAACAAAGACTGGATAAACAAATGCAATACGACATTGCAAGAAGAAAGAGTGTATCTTACGCAATGAAAAAGCGGCGACTTCAGTACAGAAATGCGCAATACAAGGCGTTGAAGCACTCGGAGACGCCCGATGCCAGGGGTGCACGACTTGAAACTCGAAGACAATCCTACCGGTATCATTACTTTAACGGAGGGCGAATGTAAAGCTCTGGATGAGTCAGGATATCTTTTACCATGCAGTGAAGAGATGAAAACGAGGGTTCTCAGTCATTTGGGATTTGCCTTAGGTCCGACTGGTATGGATCAACGTGTTTGCTGTGTTTGTGGTCGCACGGTGTTCACAACAAATATTCATGTATATACAACACAAGACAAGGACATTCTTCAATCTATGGCCGCTCGTTTGAGAAATCCAGAACCTGACCTTAACTATGATTTGATTGCATTCTATGATTGTAAAGATGTGCATCCAGTTTTTATGGACTTGCTACTTTCACGAAAAGGAATGGTTTATTCGAGCAAGATCAATAACATTGATAGCCCAAGAGACGTTTCCTTTAATGTTTGTCTTGATTGTGAAGAAACACTTTCAAAACCATGGATAAATGAGATTCCTCGACACCACTTATTTCCCCAAGAACCAGCGGTCAGTGAGGACAGTTTAGATCATGACTTTGACGAAGTCGAAGCCATATCTATCTCTTGTGAGGAAATTGATGAAAACTGCGAAGACTGTCAAAGTGACATTGACTCCGACGATATTAACTCGATGAACACAGATGATTTGTTCGAATTATCGATGAGGCAGTGGATATGGATGAAAAAGGAGTTGCTGTCGACAATGAACAAGCAGCCGTAAATGGGTTTTCGGGGGATCCTGATGAAGGAACTAGTGAGCATGAATGTGCTTACGTTGAGCGAAGCGTCCTCTTTACTCAAACAACTTCAGATATGACATCTGTGCATGAAGAAAAGGTGCTGGATTCACTCGGAAGCAAGATTTGCAATCGAACTCCTGGTTCTAGCCCGAACATCCCTGAATTCAATGTCCACACCTCAAACAAAATATCGAACTACTTTGAAGCTGGTATTGATGCAAAAATGTTCCCTCACTTGTTTCCATTTGGCCGTGGCTACACAAATGAACCCGGACGGCGAGTCGCGGTCTCAAAGTTGAGCTGCTGTCAACTGTATTGCTCTCTCAGCTCAAGACGTTTTGCACAAGATAGATATTTTGTTATGGTGTCTTTTGATCGTTTTGGTCTTGATCATGGATTTATTAATTCAAATTTTTCCACAAAGGCACGGCCATCAATGCATACACCCGTGGCAAAGATCTCACGAGAAGATATGCGAAAAGGCTTGGAAAATCAAGATGCACGACGATTCGGTCGTATTCCGAAGAATAAGTTCGTTAACAAAGCAGTGGAAAATCTCCTTCGTTCTGTTGAATGCAGTTCCTCATTATTTGTATGGGGTAGCAATGCAGAACGGCGCATGCGTAGAAGAGAAGCATTCGGAACTGCTGATCGATTCGGCCAACCGAGTCTCTTTATAACCATCACCCCAAATGTCGATGGTACCATCACGTTGGCATATTTGGCAGGAGGAATCAAAGTCGACTCTCTCTTTGATGTCCAGTACCTCAAACACATGCCTGACAAGGCTAAAATGCAACAACTTGCAATGGACGATAACATGGCATCTGCAACTCTATTTGATCGAAGCATAGAAGAGTTCTTCAATGTTGTGTTTGGCTTTGACAAGTCGACGGGCAGACCAAAGAAATCAGGAGGACTTTTCGGTCATATCAAAGCATACTTTGGAATGGTTGAGACACAAGGAAGAGGAACTCTTCATTTGCATCTGATTGCATGGGTATATGGTGCTCCACGTTCAACTTCTGAGTTTGAGTATCGAATGAAAACAAACCCCCAGTATGAGTCGATGATATTGAAGTATTCAGCGAGCATTATATCGAACTCGTTGTCTTTGGATCTCTCGGATGTTCCTTGCAAAACTTGCGAAGCGGCCAGTGTTCAATATGAACCACTTGAAGTTCCAAAGACTGCCTACGACAAACCGCGTCGCTCTGAGGGGGTACTTTTAAGAGAGCCTCTTATGGCACAGTGCACTAACTGTACGACGAAAGTAAGCTCCCAGCACTTAATTCGTCAGGCTCTTTTACATTCAAGACCTGATGTATGGCCAATCGCTCTCCCCGAGTTATCTAATGATGATATTCACGAGTACTTGGAGCAAGAAGAGTCCTATTTAAAGTCAATAGCTGGAAAGATGTATAATCCTGGACGATCGCATGATCATCTTCGTTTAAGATTCCAACGATATCTTGCAAATACTGCCCATTTGGAGTCACAGATTGAATATCAACAAATTTTGGCTGGTGCACGAGAAACACTCGAAAAATCAAATACCACATCAAACGCGTACATCGCCCCTGACAAGGATCCATTTCGGCTAGATCATATATATCGTGAATTGTCGAGTATGCCATTTGGTCCAAACGAGACTCGTCTACCAAGAAAAGATGTCTTGTTTGTCATAGCTACGTTGGCGTCAGTGTTGCAAGTTCACTGGTGGTCTCACTGTTCATCTTGTTTTAAGCAAAGCCGGAACACGAGAGCAGCAAGTATGTGTCGGTATTTGTTTCCCCGAGAACGTGTAGAAACTGGACACATTGGCACATCTGCGATATTGCTTGTACGAAAACTTGGAGAAGAATACATAAATGGATATAGCGATGTCATTCTTCGAGCTTTCAAGTGCAATCACGACATTCAAATTTTGATCGGTGGGGCCGAAATGGCTGAGCGCATTTATTACGGTTGCAAGTATACCACGAAAGATCAGCAAAAGGTGGAATGTCGCATAGCATTGGCCCTTACACCGTTCGACGTGCGTGTTCAGCGTGAAAAGTCAGCTGAAGAGCAAGGCACGGCTCTGTCCGATGAAGTTAAATGTCGTCGTCGATTGGCATCTCATATGTTTAACATGACGCGCAAACAAGAAATTGCTGGGCCATTGTGTGCTCTATATCTTTTGCGCGAATCATGTGCTTATACCAGTCATATGTACAAAAAACTATCTATTCGTCAAGTGTTGAAATTCTTGCATCATCACAAAGATACCACATATGGTCTCGAAATGACCGCAGATCTGTCATCGCTATTCGACCCAGATAATACCCATGGTGACAACGATGACTCTAGTAGTGATACGAGCTCCTACAGTGATTCCTCCGACGTGGAAAGTGAAGACGGATCAAATTCTTCCATGAACAATGAGCCTACGAAGAACGTGGGTTTGCACGTCTTTGTGCCTGTTGGTCCGGCAGAAGACTATGTCAATCGGCCTGCTATGTGTGCGGATTTGTCATGGTATGAATATACATCGAAATACTTTCGTGGAAATCGAAGAGCCAATACACCTCCAGAAAAGCTCTTTTTGGAACAACACTCTCTATATGCATCAAAATGTATTGGAACTCATCGATTGGCTCGAATTCCTGTTCTAACTGGTGGAGTTCGGATTCCATACTTTGAAGACTGTGTGAGAAGTGATCAGAAGGATTATCAAGCACAACTTTCTTTAGTCCTATTCAAACCGTTCCGCACTATAACGGACTTGTGTTTTAACGATTCAACTTGGCATGAATCATGGGAGGCTTTTCAGCCTACGATGAGTTCACTATGCAAAGAAGTATATCACTACATGCAAGACTATCACGTTGGTCGCAAAAAAGCTGCGATCACAAGGACTTCCAGAGAAGAAGAACACAACATTCAAGAGGAAAACGATGATGGAAATACCTACGACTTTGATGATATTGATTTTGAAAACACACTTCAATTTGTGGATGAGCATTTAAACTCCAACTGTCTGGATTCCGATGGTGTTGCTGACATGAAAAAGAAATTGCATATATCGGTTCCATCATCTGAGCTCAGCAATCAAGTTAGATTTCCTACAACAATACCTATTTCAGTCGATATTGCTGCTTTGATCAATGGGACATCGATTGATGAAGCAGCAACAATAACGAGCTCGAAATATATATCCATCGTTGGTTCATGTGATCAACGGCGTCATTCACGAAAACAGCTCGCATCGGACGTTAAATTTCTGAAGACTTGGGGATCAAGACAACAAGCCGAAAAAGTAATCACATTCGAAAAGTCATCAGTAGTAGAAGTAACTAACGATTTCGTGGCCTCAGGCCATTCAGACGAACATGGAGATATCCAAACTAGTGTGCAGTTGAAAATTCCTAGCGCCCTGGATTCCTCAACTATGTTATACACGGGGAACGTGGTTGAGTGGGGTGATATTCCGGAGGTCTTACCCGACTTTGCCCACGTCGGATACGTTTCCAATGCTTTTGGTCTTCGTATGCGACAACACTTAAGCTTTGTTATCATAGCTCGTGCACTCTTACTTCGATGGCAATTGGAATCGAACGGTGATTATGATACTCAAAGTGTAATCAAGTCCACAAGTGCTACTCAGCTTCGAATGGTCTTGCATGGTGAAGGTGGCACAGGCAAATCACATGTCATTGCAGCAGTACAAGCATTTTGTAACTCCTGGAAGAGACTTTGTTGCATTGCCAAGACCGCAATGACTGGTAAAGCAGCAGTATCAATTAACGGCGTGACTTTACACAGCTGGATTGGCATGCATAATTTGGCCCCAAGTACTGTTCACGAAGCGAAAGAAGCTGAGGAGAAAGGCTTACCAGGGTTCACAGAGGATCTTAAACTACTTTTGGTCGATGAAATGTCAAAGATGAACAAACAACATTTGGTTCGATTGGATGAAGCACTTCGTGCTCGAACAAAGATTGATATCCCCTTTGGCGGCATACACATTGCTCTTGCTGGGGACTTCTTTCAAATGCCCCCCGTCGGAGGAAAGCCATTGTATACTCCACTTTCAGCTCCAAACGAAACTATGAAACTGGATCTTTATGAAGATTCAGGCTTTAGTTTAAGGAGATCATTCAAAACAATAGTAGTATTAAATGAAAGCATACGGTTTGATCGGGATCAAGAATGGTGGCGGCTTGTTAGTCTTGCCAGAAAAGGCATATGGACACAAGATCTTGTTGACATTCTAAACAGCCGTATATAGTCAGAAGGCTTATGTTAAAAGGAATGGAATTGAAAAGCTTTTCCTCATCCGAAGAATATGCAACAAAGCGATGTACGACTTACACAACACCTGACAACAGAACAAGACAAGCAATAATCAATGCGTATACTATTGCGTTATCAAAGAAGCTCCCTGTAAACCATTATCCTATCCGCATCGTGGCAAATTTTAATGGTCTATTGAATGGACTATCAACGAGGGACATTTCTGTCATTATGTCCCTTCCAGACACGAAGCTTGGTAATATGGCCCCATTTATTGACTTGATCCCAGGGATGCCTGTTGTATTTACGCAAAATGTGAATCCCAAACATGGTATAGCAAATGGAACATTTGGTATGTTGCATTCTGTTCAATTCGACGATGCTACAAAGTTCAAGCTTGTGGAGGATTCTGGTTCAAAGCTCAAGGTTTTAATACCCAGCAATCCCCCTGAAGTAGTATTCGTACGAGTTAAACGACCAAAGAACTTTGGTGAACTCCCTCGAGATGGATTAGATGGATCTTTACCTCCAGACATATACCCGGTCTTTACTTTTAAACCTCACGCATCGACTGAAGTGGAATTAACACCCGGGCCAGGCGGATTAAAACGAAGCATTAAACTAAGGCTCAAGCAGTTGCCGTTCGTCAATGCAATAGCCTCGACTATATATAAAGTTCAGGGCGAGACAATGGAATCACTTGTTGTTCCCGACTGGAAAGCAAAAGGTTCGAAGGCCAACAAAGTAGTCAATATTTGTCAGCAAGGCTACATTGCCATATCACGTTTGACAAGGCGGGATGGATTCTCAGCCTTAAAGCCTTTGACAAATGAATGCATTCGTTTTTTTAAACCAAGTAACGACACAGTTCTGGAAGGAATACGGCTTGATCAAGAGTTTTCACGCTTACTCTCACTGAAAGAAACCGAGGCAGTTTTTTGCTCGAGTGATTATAAAGTCTTAAAGTCAATGCTACCAACCGATGAGATTGTTGATGGTGTCCACAGCAAACGAAAGGTCGGAGATATCGATTCATCAACGAACTTAGCTGCGATTTCAACTATACAACCGAAGCTTTGTCTTTTCGATATAATGGAGAATTGTGGTGCATCAGAACAACAGTCAAGTACTGGCTCTCAGAATTTTTTTTCTCTGAGTTCAAAAGCCTCGGTACCGATTAAAAAAATATCAGTACCATATCATGGGGATGGTGTAGCTTTGTGGAGCGCAATAAGCAAGGGTCATACTCAAACCGAAATCCAAAGGTTTTCAACAAAATTACCCATCTCAGATTCAATGTTTATGAATGATAACACGATCAAGCGAAATAAAGGCAAGACCAATCGTCAATTATTTCAAGATATACCGACTCGAGATGAGCAGTCAGCTCTACCAACACTTGATGAGCAATGGGAACTTGTTCGTATGGCTTGGAGTCTAGATTACAAATTGGAATCGCTAATTTCGAAGAGTGCATGGAGTCATGAGGATGTTATAAATCTCTACATGGCAAACCTAGCAAAGAGCCGACCAAATTTTGTTTTTCTTAATAGCCATTTCTTTGATAGTATGGTGAACGATCCATCACTTCAACAAGCAACACGAATTCTCGGAATATCTACTTACAAAAAGAATGAATCGCAATGCCTTACCTTCCCCATATTTGAAACTAATCACTGGATGCTTGGAGTTGTTGACCTTAACCTTAAGTCCTATGGCTATTACGATTCACTTCACATTGCATGACCAAATGTTACGTTGAAATTGCAAGAACTCCTCAAATTATTGCATGTTGACTACAGTTGTTTTGGAAATGAATCTCCAATTGATGGACCAGTGCAAACAAACAGTTATGATTGTGGTGTGTATGTTTGTGTTGCCGCGAAGCAAATGTTTGAGCACTTCGAGATTGGACCTTTTGAGCATAATGACATGGCGACTTGGCGATTGCATATCTTGAAAGATATCTCTCGCTTTCTAATTCGACTTTAAGTATAAAAAAGTGCTCGCTAACTAACTCAACTTTGAGCCGTGAACTCTCTGAATAATAAAATAGAAACAGTGAAAAGCTTTTCAACCTCACTTGTTACCTTAACTTTGGCCACTTAATTAAATTAGATTAAAAAAATAAGATGAAAAGCATTTCTACTATAATAGTGCTTATTCTGAACTGCAGAACAAACACATAGCTACACGTGCTGATCATGACCACCGCACTGGTGTGTCTGCATACGACCGAGAAGTGCCCTCTCTTAACCTCTTCTCGTGGGTGCTCTTCGTTTCATCGAAGAGGGGGCTTCTGCCATCTCCGACTCAGCAAGTCGATGCCAGTGGCTGAGCATCATGCGTGCTATGGTACGCCGAGGCTTCTATCTCACACTGACTGGCACCACACATGCTCGTCATGACTAGCGCACTGGTGTGTCTGCATACGACTGAGAAGGGCCATCTTTTACCCTCTTCTCGTGGGTGCTCTTCGTTTCATCGAAGAGGGGGCTTCTGACATCTCCGACTCAGCAAGTCCTTGTTTATGACTGACTTTGTCTGCACGCGTTCAGCAACTGCGTTTGTTGTAGGGCAAAGGACCCTGAAATATATTATTGTTTTACAGCTTGACAGGTCCATCTATTACCACCATCATGCTTGGTAACAAAATTATTTTTGCTCGGTGTACAAGTTACGTAGTACGACACTCATTTGCCTGACTACCTAATGAGACAGTTGTATTGCATCATGATCTACGAAGTGATGATGCAGAATACACAATTGAGGATATCATCAAGCAAAAAATGATACAAGTATAATCTAGCAGACTCATATACGATAGAATAGTCGAAGAGTAATATCAGTCGAGACTGGTTCGGTTTCCCTATGCGACTCGTTATTCCTCATTTTGCAATGTCAGAAGCAGTGCCCTATCTCAAGAAGCTTGAGAGTGACCTAGTCTCTCGGCTTCCTCAAATGAGCAGTTTTGAGGAAGGAACTCGTGAATTCTGGTCCTTTTGGTACGGATGGAAGCGAATTCTATGTGCTATGCCCGCCAACTACGAGAATTACCACAACTATCGGTTTGGAGGAAAGAAAAAGTTCAAGATTTTTTTTGTGCCAATGGAATGCGAGGAAGATGAAACGTCAGTCAGGTGCTACTTGGCATCCTTGGCTGATTGGATGAAAACGCGTGATCCCACTAGAGTTGTAGAGATGCGACAGTTCTGGCTTCAGTACGCTCAGAACGTTTGGAAGGACAAGGTTAAAGCTCGGCTTTTGTCCAATCAGCAGCCTCCAAGACAGCCTGTCCAAGAGAAGATCACAATTCGCAACCTCAAACAGCGCCTTGACAAGGCAGAATCAGCACTTGACGATGAAAGTTACAAGCGGCGTAAATCGGCCAAAAAGGTTTACGACCTTAAACGCACTCAGCAGTAGGTTGAAAAGAACTAATTTCAACAAATATATGCATCGTGCTCTGAATCTCCGAATATTATATCGTAGTATTGGTACACGCTTGTCATTCTGCTTGTGTAATGATGATTTTGCATCATGTTTGTAATGTCAAAATTACATTGGACGAATGTGAAAGATGTGATGACACGGATCATATTATGCAGGATCAACATGTGTGGATTGTCCGTGCTGCTGATTGTCCATGCTGTGATTGTCCATGCTGCTGATTGTCTATGATGCGGATTGTCTATGATGCGGATTGTCTATGATGCGGATTGTCTATGATGCGGATTGTCTATGATGCGGATTGTGTGTATGATATCAATTGTTTTTGATGCGGATTGTGTACGATGTAAGTTATGTATGATGTACATTGTAAAGAATAGTGACCTACTTAAATAGAACTATATTACCTAAATTTTATGGAGCAAATGTACAATTAAAACATTACAATTGATCGTATGGGCAATACATTGTACTGTAAATTATTTCATGTAAGCCATAATATCATGTCTCGACAGATCTTTGATTCACGTCTTAAATTCCATACCAAGTTATGCCTTCAAAGCGAAAGAGCGAAGCCGGCGACGTTTCAAGTGCCCCATCGACTCCACCGGCGAAGCGGCGGTCGATATTTGATGCGATGGAGAAGAATCAGCCGACTCCTGAGGCTGGACATTTCAAGATTAAGTGCGTAGAAGATGCCGTGGCCTTTATGGCCCTTGACCCCGTCCCCACAAGAGCCTCGCTGTATGGGAAGGTTCTGTGGACGGAGCAGCGCAAGGAAGACATGGCGGTTGTTTTCCTGGCTCCGCGCGACGACTGCTCTGATATTGGCGACCTTTTGTCGGTGACTCGAGACGCGACACAAGAAATCAAGACCAAGAACATGAAGTTTTTGTTATGCTCCTCTGTTTACGGAGTTCAAGACGCAGCTCAACTGTTTTCGGTCGGACGCCTCGTTCATTGCAAGCGAACGACGGGTCATGGTTCGTTCAATTTCTGCGGCTACAGTTGCAACTCGAACATTTCCCAATGGACATTTGATATTAGTGATAATTGATCTAATACAGTGTACTTTCATTTCTACCATACTTTTTGGACGAGTCCAAAAATGGTGTCCGTTCTGCTCGAAGCGTTCTCTGGGCTGAGAAAACGCAATTTGAATGATTTTGCAAGAAAGTTTCGAAACTCGTGACTGAAAATTTATATTAAATTTTGTTTCATTTTCACTATTGACATGCACGAAAGTCAGTTATTTTATATCCAATCGAATTGCTGTATTTAGGAATAAGCCAATCGTATTTCACCTCTAAACAGATGATACTTCCGAAATATGATATTGTCACCACGCTGGAACTATCATCATTATGATTGGTTTATATCGGAAATTTGACCTAAACCTTCAAAACCCTTCAATCAAATAAGGTTTTGGAGTTCAAGACATATCACTCACGTGTCTCAAGGAGGGAAAGCGGGCATAGTACATATAAAATCGCTCTGTTTTTGTTAGTCCTCAGGAGACTGCGTCAAAGCGTAAGCGGTCTTCAATTTAATTCGCAGTCTCATGACTGCGTCAGGGTGAAGATTTGGGTGGTGCTTGTCGGGAAGTTGTCCTGTTGTCATCTTGTCTGTCCCACTCGCTTAATTAAATTCAAAATTTACTTTATCAAGTGTTGTCAAGATTAAATGGTTAACTCAATCGATAAAAGTTTACTATTATATTTAATTTACTTTATCGAAGTAATAGTCGGACTAAATAACTATTGAACTAATTTTTAAAATAGCTATATTTTTTGAGCAGGAGTCAGCACAGCCATCTGATCTCATTTGGTTTTTGGTGCACCCGCAAGCTGCTGGTGCGTCCGGCCGGTGGAAACTCGTGATTTTCCACACGCGACTAGTACTGTAGACTAACGTTATTAGACCTCGTTTCATTTGATATTAACTTGTCACGGATTAAACGTGTGTCACATTTTTTTATTATTCGAGCGCTCTCATTGGTCAGAAATAAATGTCTCAGTAATCCTCGATTAATACTTAACCGACCTCGCCGAGGTCGAATAACTTTTAATCCAAGCTTAACATGTCTCAGAGAACTTCTCCGCCTCTTTCTTTACCATTGTGTGTTTTGATGATGTACGACGAGTTCTGTGACTGGGAGTCCTGCCCAGGGCAGATTGGTACACGCGTGTGGCCATGTTCACGAAGTGGGTGTCGATCCAAACTCCATCACACATGTGCCATTGATGCTGGGTCGCCGGACGTGACGATTCTTTGCTCCTTATGCATCATTCGAGCAAGTGGAGCCAACGATGTGGAAGAGAGCAACGCTCCCGCCAAGCCCAACCACCGAAAACGAAATGTTCCCTGCGATGACGACGCCCAGCCCAACAAGAAGTCAACAAGAGAGAGGTCTCCAAATTTGCAAATCGGGGAAACTATGACTCTTCTCTCGATTCGGTTCAGCGAAAGCATGGATCGTCGTGTCAACTCCATTCGAGAGGCTAAAGACGGCGACGACATATGGAAAGAAATTGCGTCACGTTTGAACATGGAAACGAACGGCAATCGAACGTGGACACAATATCAAATACGCGTGAAAACGCTTCTCTCAGCGTATAAGGTATGTCGTGCAAATCAATTATTTAAATCATTTATAGGCTAAAATAAATGAATTTTCTATTAAACTGCATACAGGCAACGACGAGGCAAAGAAACCATACTACTGGGATATCCTTGAGAGAAGTTTGCAAAACAAGATTGGAATGAGGGGTGCACACATTGTTGGCTCATCGACCGAATTATTGAGCGAAGTTGATCGCGAGATGGGGTCTGGAGAGCAAAAAAATCCATTCAATCCCCGAAAGTCACGCGAGCCTTGGCATCCTCCACCAAAGAAGAAAAATGACGTGAGAAGATTCATGATTGCATGGAGAGGCTTGTGAATCATCTCATAGAGAAGGATCGACCAACAACGCCTTCAATTGACCCCGCCATTTCACAACTTCAAGAGCAAGTGGCATCGATTCAAACAAGTCTGGATATGTTAAAAGATCTTCTATTAAACAAGTTTAATAAATAGATTTCATTTAAATGGTCCATCACATATTTGAAATCATATATCTTGTCTAAAAATATTAAAGCTGATAAGTAAATAGAAATAAATCATTTATTATCCCGCAAATTTCTAGCTGCAGCAAGTGCCCTGACAAACTCATTTCGCTTTTTGACACCATGTCTCAATGCCGTTTCAACAGGGTTTCTATTTTTGAGTGATATTTGTTGTATGCTTGTTGATGCTGTTTACTATTTGGTCGTGTTGGTAATGCGTCAACAAAAACTCACGGAGGTTGTAGCCCGAATCGCCTAGAAAGTGGCAGTCGGTTGGGATGTATTTTCTATTAGGATTTCAAACTCCACAATGATATAGAGAGTACCGAGGGTTTATACCAATTGGACTTTTCGACCAAAGTGTTTTGTCATTACAGCCGCCTGGGCGAACAGAAAACTCCATGAAAAAGAGATTTGAGTCCACAATGCCTTGCATATTGTACGCTACAAATCCTTTTCTGCAATACCATCCCCAAAAGTCGTTCGGGCGTGATTTCTTGATCAGTGTACAATCGACGGCTCCAATCACATTTGGAAAGCCACAGATGTTGGAAAAGCCTGCCTTCACCGCATCCAGCTCGTCCGTATTTCGGGGGAAAAACTTGTGCTTGTCTTTCCTGGTAGAGTAAGAACGAAAACTTGTCAACAATGCGCTGAACAGTCGATTTGCTCACTCCATACATGTCTGCAATTCTCTCCATAGAGCTTTTAGAGCCAAGATAAGATAGAAAAATTGCGAGTTTCATGTCGAAAGAGTACCTCACATTTAAGCCATATGGCACACAATGTCGATTCCAGATGGATTGCATGTAGACCGAGAGATCCGCGAAGCACGATCGACTCATCCGAAATGCCTGACAGAAAACTCGATCACTGTCGGACGAATAGTTGTCTTGGAAGTATGACTTCTTCACCGTTCGCACCTGAGTGTTTTCGTGGGCATTGGAACGACCGTCCATGCAATGAATTGTGGTGGCACAGACGGCCATTCCTATAGCGGCAATAGCAACGTCAAAGTCGTTCATATCGAGTGGGAAATGCTGAAATGAAACAGTGTGGACGGTCTCAACTTAATCTGATGTACATTCCCAATATAATATGCTTTTCGTTTCATTTGAACTCAAGATTAAATTTAATCCTGTGACATGTTAATATAAAATGAAACGAGGTCTTAGAGTTGTTCTCGTTAAATTCACTGTTTGTGATTGCACTGGAGGTTGTGATAGGTTGCTAAAAGCAATAATCTAACACCAGTGTCTTTACATTCCTTGAAGGGTGATAATCGAGGTTACAGAGATGTCGTACAGAAGTCGAGTTTGTGAGGTTTATTCTGCTCTACGCTGTGCTGCTCTGCTACTTGTGCCCTTTGGTTTTTTATGTGCCTGCGCCTGTGGATCTCTTTGGTGTCGACATCGCCGATTCTTGAAAATATTAATTTTAATAGTTCAGTTGTGGAAACAAAATATATTTTATCCTGGGTAAGAACAAATATACATTTTAGCAGGATATAAATATCTACTTTTAGACCCGTATTCAGAAAAAGACATGGAGCCAATCAAACAATCCGATAAAACAAAAAATGACTTGGAGCCAATCAAAGATATTAATGAAAATAAAAAGGACATAGAGCCAATCAAAGAATCCAATAAAATAAAAAAAGACTTTGAGGAAACAACAGAATCCCATAAAAAAAGACAAAAAATCGACCAATGACCTAAACCTTCTAAACCCTTCAATCAAATAAGGTTTTGGAGTTCAAGACATATCACTCACGAGTCTCAAGGAGGGAAAGCGGGATTTGAATGTGATTTGCATTCAACTTCATGTCAACCAATGTCGTCTGTTTACAGGTTATATATTGTGCTTTCTACTCAAAATTTCCTCCGGCAATTTGTTGAATCAATCGCCGTAAATCGCCAGACCTTCGAAATATAATACAAATATCAATTTTAGAAGGTTGTTTTGACCTTATGATCGGGATGGTACACGAAATCGACGAAGCTTCGTCGCTGCACTGGCGAGGCCAGAGGCCTCTCCACTTGTTGTACGCTCAACGTGAGGAGAGCTGAATGACGTGGAGTTCTCTTCGAGGTGGGGTCGCTGTGGAAGGTTGTTCAGAGTCATAGAGATGACTTGAGATTTGCAGCTTTTCTCTCACAAACTTAGGTCAGTTTTCAGCCAATCAATTGATAGTAAAATTATTTTTAGCCAATCATATTGTCCGGACGATTTCCAGGCGATTGGAAATATCGCCTGAAATTGGCAAATTTGGACGGAAATCACAATATCACAGTAACATATAAAATCGCTCTGTATTTGTTAGTCCTCAGGAGACTGCGCCAAAGCGTAAGCGGTCTTCAATACAATTTTATAGAGGAATCGACTCACCCCTAGAATTGAGGCGTTTGTTTCCGAGGGCGTTCCGCTGAGCAATCTGAGTCACAAGACTTGCACCGGTGACCATCTTCACGTCGCAGCTTCGTCCTGGGATCTTTTTCCTCTGCGTGGTGGCCAGCACAGCGTGCTGTCTATCCACACTCATTCTCGACTCGATCCTATACAAACTCCAAGAGGATATCAAGAGTACCAGTACTAGATCAGTCAAATTATTCCATAAACTAACATGGTGAGATAGATATTTTGATCGAATCTTCTGCAAAATGTTTGAAAAATTGAGCTAATATGAACGAACTAAGTCGCCAAAATTAGTGGGACATTTCAAAGTGTGATATACATTCGAGGATTGTGCCTTCGTCGACCTTCATGGAGCCGACGGGCGTTGGCGCCTCTCATCTACCTCTGTCAACTGCTCTTTGGGTAATGGATTGCGTAGATAGATGAGATGCGCATTGTAGGAAGAGACTTGATTGTCGTGATAATTGCAATACTGTATTGTATGCGATATAGAGAACGTGGTAAAGTCGACCAATCACTGAAATGGCGTCATGTTCGCCAAAAAGGATGTCTTCAAGATAGACACCCATATGGAGAGTAAGGGCCGGGCGCGTGCGAAGCTAGGAGAAAACTCTCTTCCCATTTCGAGATTGTAACGAGAGCCATGAACATTAACCGCCCTGCGAAGGGCTTGACCATGGGCACGTTCTTTGGCACGTTTGGATCGCCGATTCGGACGTCGTACATGGACCAAGCTGCAAATGCCAACAACAATCCTGTCAACAATAACGTCCCGCAGCCAAAGCCACGAGCACCCGAAGTCAACGATTCTGCCCTCCAACTTGAAGTAGAACCTCAGGCCGATCCTGACATGGATATCACAGACGACATTGCTACCATTCGCCTCGACAGACGGCAATCGCCATCTCCAATGGAGCGCCGAGAAGATTTCCCAGCTCAAGCCCCAGTCAAGGTTCCTCAAATCCAACTCGATGTTGCCAAGAAAGCCAAGATTCCTCTCTTTCTGAAGTCACCGTTCTATGCTGCTCCCGAAAAGCCCGAAGAAGTTCCATACGCTGTGCCTGCTCCAGCTCCAGCTCCACCCCAGCCTCGTCCAGCAGCTCAGCAACCAGTTCCAGTCGGTCGTGCTTCTCTCTCCCGCCAAATTAACTTCGCTGATGTGACGCTTGGTCGTGTCATTGGCGAAGGTGCCTTCGGCAAAGTTCACGAAGGCAAATGGCGTGATCGGCCCGTTGCTGTTAAACTGCTCATCTGCCAGGACCTCCGCCAAGACATCTTGGAGGAATTCCAGTCTGAAGTCGAAATAATGAGCGTCCTGCGGTACGTCTAACTCTGCTTCTACACGATGCCAAACTTGTTGTAGTCATGCCAATATTTGCAGACTCTTGGGAGCTTGCATGGATCCGCCAAACCGCTGCTTGGTCGTCGAACTTCTCCCTCGTGGATCCCTATGGGGTGTCCTTCGCACTAGCCGTTCTATCGATGAGGCCATGCGCATCGGGTACTCGTTTGCCTGGAAGCCACTCTCATATTCCTCGTAGATTTATCAACGACACGGCCAAGGGTATGAGCTACTTGCACAACTTTCAACCACCTATCTTGCACCGTGACTTGAAGAGTCCCAACCTGCTCGTCGACCGTCATTATGCGATCAAGATCTCGGACTTTGGCCTCTCGCGTGTCAAAGCACACGTACAAACCATGACCGGCAACTGCGGCACTGTGCAATGGATGGCGTACGCAATGGCTTCTGATCTTCCTGTGTAACATCTCTCGATGTAGGCCAGAAGTGCTTGGCAACCAGAAATACACTGAGAAGGCTGATGTGTTTTCCTTTGGCATTGTCATTTGGGAATGCGTGACGGGAGAATGTCCATACGACGGCATGACGCAAATCCAAGCTGCCCTCGGTGTGCTCAATCGAAACCTCCGCCCTGTGGTGCCCAAGACCTGCCCGCCCTTCTTGGCCCAACTCATGAAAGCCTGCTGGGCCCGACAGCCTGAACTCCGTCCATCGTTCCTTCAAATCGTAAGCGCCTTACGCGACTACAGCATCCGAAAGAGCATGGAAGAGCACAAGCAATAGACGATATCATCAAAGCATTTATGGTTCATTTTTTCATTTGCATGGTTAGCCAAGCACACATCCTGCCTAAAACATGAAAGGCAGCTGGTTGCCAGCGACAAATCCGCGATGAACGCCTTCCTTGTTGATTGTCACAGTACGGATGACCCCACCAGAGCTGCCATCACGAGCCATGGCGTGGGATAGAGCCTTCTGAACGAAAGCTTCGGCTTCATCACGAGTCATGCCTGATCGCCAGTGGCTGTCGACAAAACCATAAATGTATGTCGAACCCGAGCCGCCGATGGCAAATTCTTGCTCGACCATGGCCCCCCCGATGGGAATCGAGTACACTTGACCACCCTTGACGTCGTCGTAGCCCGCAACGATGATGCCAGCCATCAAGCGATCTTTGTTTTCATAGCATAACTTTCGGAAGAGGTTGGCGGCTGTGTGGACCTTCGGAAGAGCATCTCCTTCGATTTCAGCGGCATGGGAAGCCATGAAATATCGGACATATTCAGAAAGGGCTTGCGTGTCAGCAGCACTTCCCGAGCGGCAGCAGTAGATGCGATCGTGGATGCTTGTCAACTTGTCCGACACACGATTTGCGACGTACGTGCCGGTAGACGTACGACTGTCCGCTCCCAAGATGACACCATCCTTGTATTTGACGGCAATGATAGTCGTACCAGAGCTCACTTCCCCTGCCTTGAGGTTGTAGCCGCTGCTGTCATCTCGTTCAGTTTCTTGGCCGTATCCGCGGGGTGCGAGGTTCATCTTGGATCTAAATTCTTCGCTTGCTTCTGGGGTGCTGATGGAGTACCTTCTCAATCAAATATCACTCAATATAAATTTTCACAGGTAAACTATCCGGATATGTTTTAAAAATATAATTGGTCAATATTACGTTAAATTTTGACCAATAAAAGTTTTATATTTTGATTTTCAAATTTGGACTCCCGCCTATCTGGCGGCGCTAAACTACCGCTTCCTGAGGCCTCTGGAATTCTTGACTGAAGAAATCGTGCTTGTGGACAGATTTTATGAGTGACGAACTTCGGCAGTCTCACCTCAGCACACCGTCCCGCGGTCTCCGTGCGTCGCAATCGAACTCGTTGCAATTGGTGATTCAGCGGCTTCAAGGTGAATGCGAGACGCTACGATCCGAGAAACGCGAACTTGAGCGCAGGATTCAGCATGACGCTGCGAAGAGCACTCGCGCAGTGGTGGAGATGAACGATATCCAACAGCGTCTCCTAGTGGAGAATCAAAAGCTACAGAGTGAAGCTAGCCATCTCAAGGACAAAATGCGTGAGTATGCATCTGCCTTGGAACTAGCCAACGAACGCATCAAGCAATTAGACGCAACGGAGCAACAAGCCAGACTGCGTTCTGAAGTTCTCGAGGACACAGTCCGGGAATTGGAAGCATTGAGTCATCGACAGCGCGAAACAATTGAAAGCCTCGAAAACGATGTCGTCAGACTGAATGAACTTGTGGTGCAACTGGGCGAGGAACGTGACCAAGTGCTCGAAAGCACTGAGGCAGATGCAAGACGAGTAAGAGCTCTCTGGGAAGAAACCATGCTTCAGCACAAGGCTGAAATCACGTCTCTGGAGCGAGCTGTCGACACATCCAAGCAAGAAGCACATTCAATCCAAGCAATTGTCTCCCAAAAGGACAACGAATTAGCAGAGCTAAGATCTTCACTAGCCCAGTCTAAGGCCATTACATCTCAAGACTGCGAGCGTATCAATGTATGGATGCGCGTGACATTTGACTCAAACAATTCTAGACTTTGGAAGCCCAGATGGATGAGCTAAAGCAAGACCTGGTCAATGCTCAAGGTCACAACGTCCAAATGAGCCAGTCACTTCAGACAGTCGCAATGCAAGTCGAAGAGCAAGCTTCGAAGCTTCGTTCGACAGAAGAGAAGCTACACGTTGCGAACAAACAAATCGAAGACGACCAACGTGCAGCCCAAGCTCGTCAAGAGGAGCTCCAACGTGTATTAGACGAGCTAGATGGTCTCAAGACAGAATTCGCAGCATGTTTAGAAGAGCACGAATGCACAATCCGCAAACTCGAACACTGCGTGCATGCGAAAACAAGCAAGGAAGAAAAGCTGCAAGATGCTTTGGAAGCAGAAAGGCGGCATTCGACAGCAATGTCAACACTTCTGGCAAGCCATATCCGCGACTACAACCGGATTCTTGCGTCCGTAGACAACAAACTCTCCGACTTGCGTGACAATTGTGTCGTTCCAGAGTCTTCACCACAACCGATTCGTGTCTCCAAGCGGCCGACGCCCACGACATCCTTGAGCATTTTTGCTCATTGACCTTCCGCATGTCAAGATTTCCTTTCAGGGGTGGAGGGGTTAGGGGTTTAGCTTATGAATGGGTGTAGGATTTAGAGTTTCCCCTGTGAATTATAATATTTTTCTATGCAGTCTGAAAGGTTCTTTGGCCATAGAATCAAATTGCGTGATGGAGGTGGAGCGCCTGCGCGGCAAGTCGGATGCAACGCCAATTCCAGAGGGTATGCCGCCGTATTTTAGAGGCTGTAGGAAGCTTACTCAATTTAGGGGAGGCGCCGATTCAAAATACGTACTGCTTTTGGTACATGAAGAAGAACTCTGGCAAAACGGTGGCCGCAATTGCCTTCAATGCCTGCTCATTCTTGCTGTAGTTGGATGATCAAGAGAGCTACGAGAAGAGCATCAAGGAAATTGGAGAGTTTCGCACTGTGCAAGGCTTTTGGCGTGTGTACAATCACTTGATTCGCCCCAACGATTTGCCCAACACGACGGATTATCATTTGTTCAAGTCGGGCATTAAACCTATGTGGGAGGTTCAAACCACCACAAACTGAGATGCGCTAACATTCTTCCAGGATGCAGCAAACAGACGTGGTGGTAAGTGGATGATTCGTATTCGCAAAGGAATAGCCTCGCGGTACTGGGAAGACTTGGTATTGTCGCAATTGTCATGAAGTCGATTGATCTCTTGCAAAAGGTGTTGGCCATCATCGGTGAACAATTTGACGTGGGCAATGAAATCTGTGGCGCTGTTATGTCCATTCGGTACAACGAAGATATCATTTCGCTCTGGAATCGCAATGCCGATAATAACGAAGCTTGCTACAGAATTCGGTATGGTTGGGAGTTTCCTCGATCTCGATGCTAGAGCCATATCTCTAGGGACACGATGCGAAAGTTGCTCAACTTGCCTCAATTTGTCTCGTTGGAGTACAAGCGCCACGACACTTCATTGAACGACAACTCGAGCTTTCGCAATACCACTGTGTGGCGAAATGGTGAAAAGGTCCGAGTGAACGAAGATGGCACGCCAATGTCTCCTGCCAACGCATCTGGTCAACAGCAGCAACAGCATGCCCCTCGAAGCAACATGCGAGATGGACATGATCGAAGCGAGCGAAGTGAACGCCACGACCGCAGTGATCGCAGTGATCGCAACGATCGTGGTGAACGCAACGAACGCACTGGCCGCAATACGGGAGGCAATCGTAACAGCAACAGACGCGACAACACGTCCAACCGCGGAAGCAATGCCGCTGCATGGACACGCGATCCTACGATTCGGGAAAAGAAGGATCGATCGAGTAGTTTTTCCCGCAACGACTCGACAACTGGCGACGAAGATGGTTGGCAGACGCAGAGTTAACGCAATACATGCAGCTGGCATACTCAATTTCTTAGGAGTGTTCTATTCCTTGGCAGGTGGCGCGACTTCGGTAGACTTAGAAGGTGCAGAATTTGCCGCTTCTTCAATCGAGGGAGGCATGCCGACTTTGCGCAGAGTGTCGTTAAAGATATAGACACCAGAGATCGCTCCGAGGATCACAGAGATGGAAATGTCAAGCAACGGCGTGCGGCGGCGCAATCGCGGACGCAAGCTGTACCCTGCCTTGGGATTCATTGGTCGGTGTTTGCGCTTTCTATAATATGCTGGAGGTTTCACAAGTCGATAAAGTTTAAGAGGTTAGAATATTCAGTAAATAGTGCTGACTAACAGTAAATCAATTAATTATGAAAATATAATTAAAAATCAATAATTATTGAATTTCTGTTTTTTTTTCTTATTTTTGACGAATTTTTTTCAATTGTTAGATCCTAAAAGCAAGATGCAGCATGGAGGAAGCGCGACGAGCGCAACGACGTCTGTGAGCCAGACAACGACGTCATCGCACGTTTCAGTACAAGCAAGCGAGCTGTCTGGTCCAGTGTCTGGTGTTCTTCTTCGGATTGGAGATACCAATATCCTGCTCAACTGTGGCGATCCCAGTCCAGCCACGCCAACTCAATTGACGTCGTTCTCGGCGACGGGAATTTCTCCAGGCACGGTCATCTCTGCTATTTTGTTGACCGATTGGCGTGTATCCAGCAGTGGCATGCTGCCAGCTTTTCTCTCGACTTATTCGAATCATCACAACCGCAAAGGCAAAGACAAACTCAAACCTCCATCGGTGCAACCCCCTGCAGTCTTTCTCACCCATGCTACGCGTGCACTACTTCCATCAATTCTCAAGGAATGCAAAGGAAAAGACGCAAATCCATCATTCCTCAACGACGCGACACTCGCTACAGTGGCGGCACTAGGTTTCTCACAACCCCACTCGATCTCTGTCCATAACGGCAACTCCAAGCTCACAGTGACCGCATATCGCTCTGGACACGCTGTGGGGGGCTGCCTCTACTCGATTGAGTTGCACGATATTCACGTATGCTCTATTGTGTCGTCATCCTGTCATCCCATCGTGTTCTAGATCACATTTGCTGATGGATTCAACATCAATGGATCGCGTATTCTGCTGCCAGCCGATCTACCTCAACGACCGCCTCACGTGACGATCCTGAATAGTGCATATGTTGTCGAAGTGTCCGAGACAAGAACTGTCCTTGAGAGAGAAGTCTGCAAGGAGATCCATGACACAGTCGTCGCCAAAGGCAAAGTTATCATTCCCGTCTTTGGCGCAGGATGCTTTTTCCACGACATGGTAGCACTTCTCCAAGACTACTGGGCTTGCATGCGCTTTGACGTTCCCATGTACGTCACATCCGATGTGTTGCTAGCCCCAGCGCCATTGCTCTCGGATTCCTACACGTCGGCATTTCTGAATCGCTCTCCGTCAAGTGTATTGACCAAGTTGCCTGATTGGAAGCTCTTGCAGGAACCAAACCAACCCATGGTGATCTTTTCAGCCGGCGCGTCCGTTAGTGCGGCAGACACGGCGCAAGTCTTGCTCGCTTGTGGAAATCAGCACGAGAACTTGCTCGTCTTGTCCGAGTTTCGCACAAAAGGTAAGCGTCGTCCTCACTGCTGAGTCATCATCAGAGGTCTCCGCCGTAGGAACGGTCAATTATGCTTTCCTCAACAATATTTCTTGTCCAGAGCTGACGAAATCGTTCCTTGATGCGATTGTCTGTCGTCTCCATACGTTTCCATGCGGCGATGAAGTCGATGCGCGTGAAGTCGTCGAACTCGCGCGCCAATCTCGTCCGACGGAATGCCTCTTGCTCCGTGGAGCTGATGCCAACGACCCGTTTCTTCTCGAAGCTCTTGCTCCGCATCTTCCTTCTAGTACAACGATTGCATCCCTCCAAAATGAGGATGATTTGTGGACGAGCTCGATTCCGCGCGACTTGACAGTGCGCTTGCGGGCGAATTTAGCTTTTCAAGGCGGCGTCCTTCCGCTCCTCGTCCTCGCTGAGTCACGTAAGACGCTCTACATGAACAACGAATCGAGCGGACTGCGGCGATTAAAGAAGAAGAAACACTCACTTGCGTTCGGCCACACTTGGAAGTACACCAAAGGCGGCGCAGGTCCAAGCCAACCCAAGCAACACAAACGCCGTCAGAAAGCGTCAGGCTTTGGCCTATCCATGCTGTTGTCCAACGAACAAAGCGATGGAGACGACGACGCTGACCAAGAGGCCAGTGAAGCTCAAGCGAATGTGTCGTATGTGCTTGACGCCGTCGCTGCTGCCCTGCACCAATGGCTCGGATTTGATCCTGCGTCGACGCCTGGGGAGACAATTGCGATTGATCGCCAAGCCCAGTGGCTCCACGTGGCTTCCGTCCAAGTGTCCGTCAGTCCCGACTGGAGTCTCACGATGAACTGGTCGCACGAAGACGAAGAACTCGCGAGTCGCATCTACGGGCTCTCGCAGCGAGTGATCGAGCAACAATATCGAGAAGCACAGGAAGGTCAGCATTAAAATCATGTAAATAGAAAGCTCACTCGGACCACTGGCGAGCCAACGCCGCTTTGTCAGGGTTCATGGATTCGCGGCGCTTCGTCGTGTCGAGTTTCTCCTTGAGGGGCGATTTGGATATTTGCGTCGTCAAAGGAGGCGGGGTTTTGTCAGCTTGGAGGGGACTCTTGACCGCGACGGCCTCTTGTGCTAGTGGAAGTACAGCTTCACAAGCTTCCAACATCTTTTTAAACTTGTGCTCGCGGGCATCCATGACAGCTTGGAGGCGCTTGGGAATGCCAGGGACTTTCGTCACGAAGAGATAGACGACGACGAGCAAAACATGCTCGAGGAGGAGGATCACGATGAGGCGGACAGTGATATTGAGGCAGTAGAAATTTGGTCCCATGACAAAATCAGCGAGCGTCTTGTGCTCCAGTTCCAGGTTGAATTCATAGTCTTTGATGCACGTGTCGCTATAAAACTCCATGCTTCCAGTCGACATGCAAATGAGCAAGACCTACGAGCATATCCCATCGTTATTGGCATCGAGATGGGTCCACTTACGTTGACAACGACAGCAATGTAGGCAAAGATGACGAAAATACCACGCCAGGCGCCAATACCATTGGCCTTTCGTGGAAAAGGACGCTAAAATTACAGTCTCAGGATCAATCCACACAACGTCGACCGTACCTTGAGCGTGCGGCACAAACGATAGCCGTCCGTGCGTACTTTGAGGCAATTAATCAGCATACAAGCAAGCGGCATAAGCGGCCACAGGATTGAAAACATGACTGTGAAGCCAAACTGGACGGACATTTGATGGAAATCATTGTACGGGTCGTAATGCGCTTGCTCGCTTTCAAATAAAATCTCTCGAGCCTTCTGGTTGAGTGTCTCGATCTCAGCGGGTGTGTACTCCAAGTAGCGCGACTGGTCCTTGTTGCCAAAGTGGGCGCTGTGAATCATCACAAGTCAGTCAACAGTCTTTCAAAGTCACATACCTTTGGTCGTAGTCCAAATTGCCGATGATTTTCATTGAGCCTGTTTCCAAAACGCGCTTTTGGGCATCGCTGTCTGCCGCAGCGCGCAGTCTTTCTTGACGCCACTTGCTCACGAGCGGCATCACCGTGTTGATTAAAATATTGAGCAGTTGTGTCACGACGATCGGGGTCACAAACATCGCACTCAGGTTGACGTGATGGACATCAAAGGTAAACCAGCCAGAGCAGGGCGAACACGTTGTCGAGGCATCGCCGCCTGGACAACGATTGCATTCAAAGCCTTGGGGTCCGACTTCCTTAAGATATGGACCAAAGCAGCAGTTTTGGGCGTCATGGAAGAAGAGCGTGTTGAAATAGTTGGTCAAAGCGTCACCAAGGGAAGGAACGACGTAGATAAAGGCAAGCGAGAAGAACCAAGTGTAGTAGTTGAGGAAGTCCATGACGAAGAGTTTGCGAATGAGCGAGCGCTCAAACGCTTCTTCCGTCGGGTGGTTTTCCCATCGGGTGAAGAGGCGGCCCATGTTGGTCACGACTAAATTCCACTGAATCACGTCGACAAAAAAGCCAAAGACGATGCCTTCCAAGAGGATTAAGCACCACTGCTTGGAGAGAAAGCCGCCTTCCTTGTACTTGTCCTTGAGCATTTCGTAAATGCTCACCCAAAGCGCGACGAGCATGAGCATGATGACGGTTTGGAACACCATAAAGACAAGCGCAATGAAATAAATGGGGTATCGCCGCCAAGGAGCGTAATACTTCGTGGTTTCACCCGTCAGCGCATTGACAACGTCTTTGCCGCGGAAACCAGGATTTGGATGCTCGATTTGCTTGACGTTGAGCTTGTTGTTCCAGTCGAATTGCATGCGAGCATTCTCGCGGTCCCAGGCTTTCAAGAAGAAAAACGACCAGCCAACAGAGACGCCAAGTCCCCAGAACGGAAGCACTCGCATGTACGTCACGGTCGAGATGGAATTGTGGAGGATTTGCATCGCCAAGCCAAAGAGTGCCAGCGGCAAGAGCGCCTTGTTGTAAAAGAGCATGAATGAAAAGTAATACGCAACCTTTTCGCCAAAGTTGTGACGCAAGGAGTCAACAAACGCGCGTTGGTGCCTTTCCAGCGCGCCAGGACACGATGTAATGTATGTGCCGACGAGATGGTTGGTCATTTTCTCGTCGTGAACGGGGAACATATCGAAGATCCACTTGTCTGCCTTTGTCAATTGCGCACGCTGTTCGACAATATACTGAACAATTTCGATCCTCTCGGCGGGGGAAATCGCGCGGCGTTCGGGACCGTCTGTGAAATCCTGAGGCATGTCGCACACACCACCATGATTGACCCATAACTTTCGTCGGAACTTCTTGGCGTATGCCCTCGTAACATCGTCGCTCGCACGAATCAACAAAATAAAGAAATCCGACGTCATTTCTCCCGTCGAATGACCACCGTCGATGATATCAATGGCAAGACCTTGGGCGCACAATTTTTCAACAATTCGTCGGTGTTCGTCCTCTCCATCTTCGAGCAACGGACTGCTGACCATACAAAGGCGACGAAACCCCAAGCGTTCTGCCGTATTGAACGGCCAAAACCACCATCCTTGCGGCGTTTGCTGGACGGATCGATGGGCAATCACGGCAAAATCATACGGTGCCTTGGCGCTACTATTCTTTAAATCGCTCGGCGTGAGGTATCGATACTTGCCGACGGCACCAACATGCCGGGGACTCTTCGAGTAAGGTAACGACGCACTATTTGACGCCAACATGGCGGGATCAATGCCGTCGTGCGCTTGGTTTTGGATGTTTTTGCCTTCTTCCAGGTGCACTTCGTCCTCCATCATGTGCTTTGAACCGTTTTTTTGAAGAATGCGTCTCGCGAAAAAAATAGGAAAAAAACAAAAAAATATTGTCAATTTCATTCGAAATTGTGAGGGGGGTCCGAAATGTATCGATTTTTCAAATCGATCTGCAAATCGCTCAGCCAATCAGAATCCAGTATTTACCTAATTCACTCAAAACACACCCAGACACACGTGTAATTAATTTGGGACGTTTCCATTTATACTTGACTTCAGTATGATCGAATCGATTTGGAATAGAATTCGATTTTGGTAGAAAAATACAAATTTGGGTGAAAAAGACCAATAATAGAATTATAAATGCAAATCCACATACATTCTGTGTTCATGGCAGAACCCCTTCACCCCTTCACCCTGTCGCCCAAGCAGAAACGTTGTGTCCACGATGAGGGCGTCGACATTCCCAAAAGGTCGCTTGATTTGGACCTCGGCATTCTTTGACACAGTATCGAGTATTATACGTGGATCTAGGCCGTCCAGGGTATCTGCGGAAGGTGAGGTCGAAGATACGAATATGAACATGAAAAATCGATTGCTCCAGTGGATATGATGCGCATGCTCAAGAGGATTCATTCGAGTTAGGAGGTAAATAGTGAAAGAAAACGAGCCGCTTTGTCTCTAGAGGCATTTGCATGCCATGCCGAAGGTGAATACTTAATGCTTGCGCCATTCTAAGAAAGATTGCCATGCCAACTTGATGACACGAACCAAGCTGCAAAGGAGTGTGCATTGTGGCTTCGTTTCAGTGGACGACGTTGCGTTGTGTTCGATCGATGTGTTCTTTTCCTCAACGTACTCCACGATATGGCTTTCTTGCTGGAGTGTCATAACATTGTTTTGAGTCGTGGCCCTCGTCAACATCGCGTCATCTGCCAGCACCTCGTCGTCGTACAAGGGAACGATATGCATGTCTGGAAATATCTACAACAGATTGAGACAACCATCCAAGACAAAATTGGACCCGCCTCCTGGAACTCTTTTGCGATACGAATGGAAACCTCACTGAGCTTTCTTCCTTCTTCGTTGGATTCAACAAGAGTCGCTCGTCTTGAATCACTCTTCTTGACCGCGTGCATGAACTGTAGCCTTGGTCGCAACGTTGCATGGTCGTGGCGATGCGATTGAGCTTGGACATCCTTAATCACTTTGAAGGCGTCTCTGACGTGAGCAACCGCAACCTTGCGTTGTCTGCTAAGACTCTCTATCTCCAAAGCCATACTTTGGCATTGGGCTCGAGTGATGTTGAAGGCTGCGACAAGGCGGTCCAGTTGACGTACAAGCGATTGGTTTTGCGTGCGCAAGAGGTGATTTGCACGAGCCGCAGCATGGAGATGTTGTTCAATAGCGAGACTCGCGTCGTGATACAATTGACAGCCTTGACAAGGCATCTCGCTGTAAGCTTGAGCGTTCCTATATGGAAATGAACGATCTTCTGGGCGAAGCGCATCTCCTGAAGATATCGAATAGCCAATTAGAAGCAAGGAAAAAAGTCAAAACCGACATGTATTATATTTCATAGGATATTTATTTTCAACAGTGATCTATCAATTGATGAAGGTATTTATAAATAGAGTTATTTTCATCTCATTTTCCAGATGCAAGGACAACATGACGAAGTCTGTCACGATTGCCGCGATGGAGCTGCTCGCATTCGCAAGACATTCCTCAGAGAAGCTGAACGAGCTTGGAGCGTGATGAAGTAGTGACTTGTTTCTATATTGATACGCTGGTTGGTGCTAGTTTGGTCTAGTTTGGGAGGAACACCATCGTCCAGTTCCGTCGACGACGCTGAGGAAGACTCAAAACAACGCCATGCCATTAGAAAGCGCTTCATGGAGGAAGAATCGCAGCTCGGGCAATGATGACGCCAATTCCAAAGAGCGAGAAACGGGTGGCAGTTTCAAAGACGCGTCAAACGATGCAAAGGCGTCAGGTGTCGTACCGGAAGCCTCGGAAGGGCATGGCAAGGAGCATGACGAGCGCCCATGTGACTCCAGCATCATCTCCATCGACAAAATCTCCACCGAAATGCTTGGCCAAGACAGGATCGATTGCAGCCGCGACGTTGGCGCATGCTCTCGAACGTTCAGATGCTTCAGCAGCTCCAGCAGTGGACAGCAATACCTTTGCAGCGTCGTACTGGAAGCAGCAAGTGATCGCAACCAAGCGCAAGCTTGCCGCCGTGGTCGATCGACACACTCGGGACGTCATCGTGGTGAAACAAAGGCTTCATCGTCCCATGGACAACGACGAGACAGCGTCGTTGCCACACTGCAGCGCTCTCGACGACGCTCGGGACGCCACGTTGCGAGCAATTGTGTCCAAACCAGCAGCGGAGCCACCGCCGGCACGTTTTCCATCGCTCTCTTGCCGTCATGTCCATCGTAGATTCCCATCGACGCGCTCGTGGGCCGCCTCGAAGAGCCTTTTGAGATGAATGTCCACGCGCGGGTCGTGAGCCACGTTGAGGATCTACTCGCAAGGTGTCGCGTCGCCCATCTCCACGTCCGTCGCGCTCGCGTCGTCTGTCTTGACATTCTTCGCTAGACGCTGTCGACTCTAGCCAGGACGTCACATCTCTCCGCCACGGACCTCATCGACGCCTTTGATCGCGCGAGCGAGCCTCTCTACGACCGTCAGCAAGATCTTTGCCATCAAATTGCACGGTACTTAGCGGTCGCCTTGGACTCTTCTTCCTCCCTTGTAGACTCCGCGCGACGCAAGCAGTCGACGCCACGGATCTCAAGCAGTACATCCATTTCATGGACGCGCAACAGACGCACTCGAAGCTCTCGACGCGGTTCCGCCAGCGCATGGAATATCTTGCCATGACCCATCGATCGATTCTTCTCCGCCGCATGCATGAAATCGCCACCCCATCGAATTCCACGTCGGCGCCGCCGCGCTTTCTTCTCCAAGTACGTCGCACGTCTTCCATCTCGTACGATCGTCATGGCAGGAAGCGGAGCTGGACGCGGCGATTGAAGCCAATTTAGCAAAGCTTGGCATCCAGGAAGCGCCGACGGCCGCGGCAGGAAACGATCTTCTCGCCATGCTCCGTCGCGACTTTGCAGCGCTCTTCCACCGCCACGTGTCGGCCTTCCAAGACGACTCGATGCCGCGCAAGTCAAGCGGGCGACAGCACCATGCAACGACCAGCGGTCTCTTTCCAGACATTTCGAGTGCGCAGCGCCACCAGCGCATCTTCTTGACGGACAAACGCGCCGCGAATTGCATGACATTTGAAGCCGAGGTCAAGTTTATCGGCGCGACGGACGCGCAGTACGCGCTCGATCGTCTCGAGGGACTTGCCGCGAGTCACATGAAGCGTGCGCTCTTGACGATCGATCCCATTCCGCTTCGATCGACGTCCGTGGCGCTGGACGACCGCGCGGCGCTCGTGGAGCCGCCCAACACGCCGGCGCTTCCAGACGCCAAGCTCAAAGTCTACTACATCTTGCGCTTCCTCGTCCTGCGGCAGTTCAAGCATCGCATCGCGCATGCGCTCAACTTTCTTCGCTCCATCGAGACGCACGTTCTCCTCGACCGCGCTTGGCTGGACCACGAAGACGCCGACGACGCTGCAAGCAGCCAAGAACGCTCCTACGACCGCATCGACGAGTCCAAAAACGACGACAACAACGTCAGAAACAATTTTGTCCTCGTCGATGATCTCGGGAGGCCGTTTGTGTACACGGCGGCGCTGGACGACGCGGCCGAGCTCGAGCTTGATCTCATCACGATCGGCAGCGTCGTGACGTCGCTCGACGAGCGCCAAGACCTCCGCCCGACGTCATCTTCGTCGATCGCCGCCGTCGTCGACCGCATCAGCGTCTTGACGGATTTGTTTAGCTGCGCGGCGTGGTATGTCGAGGCCAAGTGCAAGCTTGTGGCCAAACTCTTTGACGCGGTCTACATGCACGTGACGAGCGCGGCGGCGTCCATGGAAGCGGCGAAAGATCTCTTGACGCTCATCGCTGCGCGGCCCGTCGTGGATTTCACGCAGCGGTACTTTTGGGACGCCATCGTGTCGCAGGTCGTCGCGTTCGACGTCCAACTGAAAGCGCTCGATGGCTTTGGAAGCGCTCTGCCGTCCATCGGTGAAATCGCCGCGAGGACGATCGATGACGTCTTGAACTCTCCAGCGGAAGCGCCAGCGGAGGCGCGCCAGGCTATGCGCCATGCGATCGAGGCCGTCGAAGCGGCCATCCGCCCTAAAACTGTCTTGGAATGCCTGGCGCTGCAGCGAGCGGTCTGTGAGCAAGCAATCGTGTGCTGGCATGTCGTCGCGACCGAGGAAACGGCGTACGTGACGACGGCGTCGACGCTGTCGCCCGCGATTTTTGCCAACTACTACTCGAAACCCAGCGGCGCCGCGACGCTCATCCTCCAAGGAGCGAACGAAGCTTACCGCCGCGCCGTCCACAAGCAGCCACCGCCGCACCAAGATGCCATGCCAGCGTCGCCATCCAAGCTCGGGGACCAGATTCACGCGCTCGGCGTCGCGTACGTCGATGTCTTGGCGCGCGCCGTGAGTTTCTTCGAGCTCCAGTGGCGTCTCCGCGACCAATTGTACGCGACGGCGCTCTTGGAAACGATCCATCGGTCACATTTCCAAGCGCTGCAGCCTCCCGACGACGACGACAATGACAGCGGCGCGCTCTTGCGCTCGTTGAGCATGTCGTCCAAGGAGCAGAGTCTCCTCGATCAAACGCCGGCGATTGAAGCGCTCGCGTTCGTCCAAGTGCTGCGGGAGACGTCGGTCGTCGCGTGGATCGCCCATCATTTGAATGAATCATCGCAGCGGTGGCTCACGCTCATGCTTGACGTCCAGCAAGTCGAGCGGACGTACTTGGAAGTCGCGCTCGCGTTCAACGCGATGGTCCTCGAGCCGACGCTGGACTTTGAAGCGTCGCACGCGCATCTCGCCGCGACGATCGTGGCGGTGTCGCTCGCGAATCCATCGCTGGACCAGAACCACAAAAACTTTCTCGCCCAAGTCACGAGCGTCGTCGGCCAGCGCGCGCTCCACGACAAGATCCGAGCGCGCGTTCAAATCGAGCTCAAAGCCGCCGCGGCGATCTGTCTCGACGTCGAGCGTGAACGCGACGCTGTGCGGCGTCTTGTCGCCGATCGCATGGACTTGGATCCCACCACGAACGTCACAGAGCGCGTCCATGAATACCTCGTCGAGTTGGTCGAAAGCGTCAAAATGCCAGCACTAGTCGAGCCGCTGGTGGCGGAAGTGAACGCGCTGCGGCAACTCGCTCGATCCATGCCGCCGACGACGATCAATCCATTCACGCTGGGCGGCTTGAGCGACCGCGAGACGCTCGACGCGTGGCTGTTCCGCCAGCTGGCGCCGATGGAAGAACAACTTGGCGTTGCAGTCGCGACGACTGCAATTGATGGAGTAAAGAGCATGGCCAACGGCGAATCAATCGAGACGCTCTGGTGCAATGCGCCGCACGGCGACCTCGTCAACGTCCAGTACTTGCCGCACGTCCATGAAGTGATCAAGCGCTTCGCCAAGACGAGCATCGTCCACGGCCGCGTCGTTGTGCGCATTGCAGCCGACGCCGAGCCGGATCTCCGTCGGTTGATCCGTCTCTACCGAGCTTGCGTCGACGTCACGACGCTCCTGAGTGTCCGTGCGGCGCTCCATCGATCTTCTTCCGACGATGTCTTTGGCAGCGACTTGCGCGACATGGTACGTTCCGCGCTGCGCTTCATGACTTGATTGACTTTGGCTAGCTTGGACAACTGCACCACGACTGCTTTGACCGCCACGACGCCGCCGCGACGCACGTCAACGATCTTCTCGTCGACTGGCTCGACACGAAGCGAACGTACTTGAAGGCGCTCCACACGTCGACAGTCCAAGCCATGCAGAGCGAAATCCTCCTGAAAGCCGCCGCGACGTCCCAGGCGGCGGCGTATTTATTCCATGAAGGTCGTCTCCAGACGGCGCTCGTCTGACTTTGAAACGTAGGCAGCTCCATCGTCGGTCCTGCCGCGGCTTCACGTCCAAAGACGCAAGGGACGACTCATTTCATCCATGCGCTGTCGTCTGCCGACTGTACGACGGCGCGGAACGTGTGGAAACTCTTGGAACAGCGGGCGGGGCCACTCGTGTCGACGGCGATCGTCTACTTGCACAAGTTCCAAGCCTTTCAAGCTCTCCGCGAGTATTTCATGACCAAGTTGAGCCATGTTGATGGAAGCGCGGCGTCCAAATCGACCGAAATGGCGGCGATCATGTCGACGGAACTCGCCACCACGGCGGCAAAAGAGGACGAAGCAGGCGGGAATCGACCGCGGAGACAAGCATCCAACATGTTCTTGCCGGGCTTCCCCATTCCTGACTCCAAGGAACTTGACGTCATGGTGGACAACCTACGGCACTACATTGAGATGCAACTCGTCGAGCGAGACATTTCCACGTGCCGTACGCGCTTTGAAGCTGTGGTCAAGACGCTCGACGACGTTTCTTCGCCCAAACGGCGTCCTGCTGTCGTTGCGGGACAGGTACGAAGCTCCTCGTCCATGCGGAGACCGCCGACGGTGTCGTGGTAGGCCAAGCTCAACACGGTCGACATCTTTGTCGAGAACGTCACGAGTGTCTGTGCCGCGCTGGACACGATCGACTCCAAGGAAAGCCACGACCGAATTCGTTCCCTCTGCCGTGCGTTCATGGCTGCGCATGAAGACGACGTGCGCTTTCGCCAAGCTGCGACGCAATCGCTCGACGCTCAACTGCGCCATCGCGTCGCGGCGCTCGAGTTGCATCAGTCCAAGCTTGAAGCCAAAGTCAAGCAAGTTGAAGAGACGGCAGACGAAGTGCTCGCGACGCGCGTCGTCGACAAGGTCCTCCCCCATAGCGCTTGGTTGATGAAGCGGTCGACTTGTAGGCGTACAAGATCATCTTTGAGCTCGAAGAAGCGCATCAGTCAATCGAAATGGCGCAAGAACAGCTGGAAGTCGAGAAAGCGCGCATCGTCGCCGACATGCGCGCGGAATACGACGCCAAGTTGCGCGACCTCAGCTTGGCATTGATCAAGCAGCAAGGACAATTCCAAGAGTTCCGCACCGCCGTTCAAAATGTACACACTCCAGGGGAGAGGACGGAGCTGAAAGCGCTGCTTGTAGGATCTCCGCATGCAACTACATGACGTCCAGAAGAACTCGGCGGCGAAATTCATCGAGACGGGCATTCCCATGCAGATCAAGAGCCAACTCGTTCGATCCATGCGCACAAATGTCGACATGGAGGTAAGAGATGCATAAGAGAAAGCGTCGGGACGGACCTGCGGCGCTGTGTAGAAAGTCCTCGAGGAGAACACCGCGCTGAAGCAGACGTTGACCAAGCTGCGGACGATGTACGAGCTCAAGGACGCGACGACTCAGGCGGCCCACGGCAAGGCAGAAGCGGTGCTCGCGGCGCAATTAGCCAAAGCCAACTTGGTCTTCCATCAGAAGAGTCAAGTCGACGCGCAGCTCGCCGCGACGCAAACCCAAGTTGTCGCGCTGCACAAAGATCTGCTCAAAGCGCAAGCGTCCTTGTCGTCGGCGGCTTTGGCAGCATCGCCGTCAGCGACAAAGTCCGCCGCGGAGATGAAACAGCGGACAGCGTCCATGGGCTCGGTAGTTCAAGCTTCCAAGCTGGCGCTGCGACTGGCGGCGCGGCAGAAAGCCAAAGCGCTCTTGGACGACAAAGTCAGTCGTCGTAGCAGTGGCCGAAGTGGTCAAAGCGGCAGCAGCTCGTCGAGATTCCTCGATGACTGCGTGGATGAAGGCGACGAAGATGAAGAAAGCGAAGAGGACGAAGAAGAGGACGAAGACGAGCAGGAGCAAGAGGACGGCAGGGAAGAACGCGACGAGGATTGTGCTCGTCTTCGAGCGTCGTACATGCGCTCGACGCATCATCTTCATCGGGAAATTCGCCGCCTCCAGAGGCAATTGGCCAAGGAGACCAAGGCAAAGACTGCCGCGCTCGAACAACTCCAAGCGTCGAGAGCGTCCGCGCAGATCCTCCTCGAGCATGAAAACACCAAGCTGCAAGCCAATCTAGCCGACACGCAACGCCGCTACGTCCAGGCCGTGCATGAAATTGGCGTCCTCCAACAGCAACTACGACCTGAACCGGCGGGGCATACACTAGCAAGGACAGCTCTTCCCGAGCGACCCAAGAGCTGCTTCCCATGCCCTCCAGTAGAAGCCACGCCACGCCCCAAGTCGTCTTTCACGCTGCGACGTCCGAAAACGTCGTTCGTCCGACCCAAGACGTCGAGACCGACAGTGGACGAAGGCGACAACAACCAGATCGACGGTGGAGACGTCAAGCGTCCAAGTTCGGCCGCGGTGACGAAGACCCCTCGGAAATTTGACGTCCTCCGACGGGAAGAAGAGACTGCAGCTGTTGAAGGCATTGCGCAAACGCTCGTGGCGCGGACCAAGCCGCTGTATCGATGACACACAGAAAGAGACTTGTTGAAAATGTAGAATACAAGAACCGACAGCGACTGCACACTGCTTACGCGCCATCTTCCCAGTCGCCTTCCATGAGGACATCGTCGTCAGCAAGGTCGTCTTCATCGTCATCTTCATTGTGTGATCCATATGCCATGTCTTCGTCGTCATCGTCATCGTCGTCGCCGTCACGCATGTCGTGGAATGCACTCCTGGACATGCATGTGAAGTAGAGGATCTTCTTCATCTCCTTGTTGTAAAAGAAGTAGTTGAACGACCACAGCGTGCCGTCGCTGAATGGGTCGGAGCAGCCGTCCATGTCAGGGATGTAGCTGTAGACTTCGCATTCAGCTGGTTGAATTGCTTCGACGATGGATTCCCATAGCTTTTCAAGGAATCCCATGTTATCCATTTCGACAATTTCAGCGAGTTGGGTGTTGATCGCATTGACAATCATGCGCATGTCGGCTTCTTTGTGGAATCGTTCAGGCTTGAGGTCTGAAAAGTCATAGTCTGGGAACGATGCATTCATCGTCGAGATGAGATTGATCAGGAGCTTCCTCGTATTTGAGTCGGCCAATGTGCCGATCGACACATTGGATTGTTCCATCGTCCGGGGGTAATTGTTCGACTGTTGGTAGATCAACTCGAGCGATTTCGCCAGTTTTTTGTCCTGTCCTGCTTTCTTGCACGAGAAACACTCTAGCCGCCCATTTATGACGCGGTCGCCGACGCAGAACTCATTCAGCGCCGCGTTCGCCCAGCTCAGCGTCTTCTCTTCGAGGTACTTCATCTTTTTGAAACTGGCAAGGCACATGCGAATTTTTTTCTCTCAAAATTATGTTCACTTGAAGTTTGTATACATATGGTATAAAAATACGCACTGCAACGTTAAACTGTCTCTTTCGTATCTTGGAGATTCTTCCGGTAACTGAAAATAGAAGTGAATTTTTAAAATTTGGAAATTTAAAAAGGATTTTCCATGACTTTTATATGGAAAATTGTAGGTTGAATTTTCAAATTTTTCAAATTTTTTGGAATTTTGGATTACTTTTTTATGTGTCATCCGGATAATGAACCAAATTGAAGTGTTCCTCAACGAAGCGCCTTGATCGCCTCGACAAACGCGGGCTTCGTGTGCAAAGAACTCCAGTGCTGTCGCACTGTGTCGAGCAATTGCTTGCGATCTTCACCTTCTTTGCTTTCGATGTCTTGGCCGCTGGTTTTCTCCAGCAGCGCGACGCAGGCTAAGCGAGCTGCATGCTTCAGCGGGACGGTATTGGCGATTGCCATAGTAATGAGCGCTTGGCAGTCGTAGAAGTGACCAGCTTCAGCAGAGAGGATCAAAGCCTGGTTGAGCACATCGCGGGTGAGAGGAAACAAGCCTGGATAAGCCACCATTGTTCCAAAGTATGTAGGTGTAGAGTGGTTGTCATGGTGAAGCTTCTGGATGGTTTCGAACACGTAGTCCACGGCTTGGAGGGTGAGTTCCGTCTTGCTTGGCCACTGGCGCAGGACAACTTGCAAGGTGTCGAAGTCCTTCTCATTTGCACAAACGCCAAGAACACCTTCAAGTAAACTGTCGAGCTCTTGACGTCGCGTTTGGAATTGTGTCTTGACTTCATTGGCCAAATGCGCATTCTTTTCTCGAAGCGCCACGTAGTAGAGCGATGGAAAGACAACTGTTTCATCCAGAAGAATAGCCTCAGTCCATACAAAGCAGCGCCACAGACGCACTGCATCGTCTAACGTGGCTCGAGAGAGGGGTTTTGGCAGAATGCTGACTGAGATGGCCTTTGCTAGAGCAACTGGAGCGTTCTTGACGACGCGAGGAAACTTTTCGTAGAATCCATAAAGCGAGAGCACATCAGGAGAGAGACGTGCGAGCGCTTGACGCAAGTCGTCCTCCGTGGCCTCGACGCCATAGTATTGCATTTCATCCAAAAGCATCATTGCAACTGCTGGATCGATGTCTTGTGAAGCAGCAGCGTGCTGGAGTAAGGATCCACTGACATGAAAGCCAGCTGCATCAGCATTGGCTTGGTCAGCGGCAATAGCCACCGTGTAGGCTAAAATCCAAGTTGAGTCAATTTCAACCCTTGTTGAGCCTTACCTCGTCGTGCCGCCTTGTACTTGCGTACAAACTCTGCACGAGTTGCAGTATCTCTCGATGTGGCGGCGACGTGGCCATAAGTGACGTCAAGAATTGATAAGTTGCGATCATTCGCGGCATTCAAGAGCGCCAACGCGGCCTCGGACTGGCCATGAATCGCTGCTGCACTGATTGCAACAGACACATGCTGCGTTGTCCAAGGAAGAACTTGGTCGTATTGGTCAAACATTTGGACCAGACAGTCATGGTCGTCTACAGAAGATAGCTATCAGATCAGGGCAGACAAGATTGACGACGAACCGGAAGAAACAAGAACACCACAGAGATCGATGGTAGCGGGGACGGAAGCAACGACTTGCTGGGCTTGCATCCAGTCCAAGATTGTTCCAACATGGTCCCAGTCTTTTGAACGGCAGCTTTGACGGAGTAGATAGTTTACTCCATCCGCGTCGTCAGGAGAGTTTTGGGATTTCATGCTGTTGTACAAAGCATCTACGCCCGCAGAGTCACCTTGGGCCACCAGCGACCAAAGAACATTCGTGTGCACGGGCAATGACGCATTCCAAATGTACTTGAGGGAAATAATGGCAGCATGATCTTCGTTTGCCAACAATTCCTTCATGACTCGATCCGTCAAGTTCTCGTCAAGAGGAAGGCGGTGATGCTGGAGGCAGTTCAAGATGGGAAGATAATCATTTGAGCAGTAGGCTTGATCGAGACACACGTGGACAACAGCAAGGCCGATTTGATGCAGGACGTTTCGAGAGATGACATGAGCTGGTAATGACGTGAACAGATTGAACGCTTCAATTGCCATGGATGCATTGTTTGTAGCTGTGGCCGCAAGGACGAGTTGTTGGGCAAAGAAACTGGATGTTCGTGGAGTCCACAGCTTGTGCAAGTCGGGATTGAGGTAGATCTTGCGATATAGGACGTTGATGACACGGTCATGCTGCCTCAACGCATTCAAATCCTGAGCTTCTTGCCACAACATTCCTACAACATACAACTTCAGCTGATATGCATTTCGTAAAAAGATTATACCTTGCCGCCATGACTTGATCAAGTTGGCAGCCGCATTCGAGGTCGTCATTTCGTGGAGGAGTGCAGGCTTATTGCGGTCAGTCGGGATGGGACGCTCGTGGCTGCATTGCAATGCACTTGGCGCCTCCGGAAAGATGATGCGCGTATGTGCTGCAATTGAGTCTTGTAGATATTCCACGTAGGCGACAGCAGAAGCCTGGGAAGACACACGTCGGAGTCCTCTGATGGAGGTCCATCGGACAGCGCGCCGCATTTGCTGACACAAAGACGGCAATGACATGCTGCAATTTAATTGGTAGAAAATACAGTGAATACTTAATTTATAGAGATTTAATTGGCTGAATTTTGTCAGTTCTATGTTCTTCGAGTGCTGGCAACGCCCATTTCTCCTTCCAGGCTGGAGCGAATCCGCGCGATGTGTCGCGGGGCTAACGCGTCAGATGTCGTCACGTGATGCGTGTGCATCTATCTGCCTGTTTTCGAAGATGAAAGACGCAGGAGAACGCAAGAAATGGTGATTTTTGTATCTATCTGGGACGCTCGAATAGTTTAATCCATACAAATTTCGAGTTAAGGCGACAAAATTTTAATTTTTTCCAGACAAGCTCAGTTTCTTTTGACGCAGCCACGTCGTAGCTGACGAGTTGAAGATGCGTTGGTCGTGCCGATGGGGCGTTTTCTCGCTGTCGAGCTGGTATGTCCTTGTGCGAGGAATAGGACAAGAATTGAACCGAGAACGAGACGCAAGAAGCACAGAGATCCGCCTCCACGTCGAGAAAAGCCGAGAACAAGCCGTTTTGCTCGTTGGGCAAATGAGCGGCCACCTGCAGGCATTTGACGCATGGACGGGCCAAGTTATCAACTCGATCGACTCGGGAGGACCTCTCGTGACGAACTGCCGCGAGGATATTATACAGGACCTTCAACCTGACGCAGATTCGCTCCAATCGATCCGACAGCAGGCAAGAACAGACGTTGCGCTACACTCGCCGCAGTTTGACCAGCACAACTTTGCCCCTACGATGGATGGGCGGCTATATCACATGAGCAAAGATGACGGCGAGTGGAAAGAAGTACATTTACCGACATCCGAGTTGCTCCAGTCCAAGAAACCGATTCGATCGAAAGACAACCCAGAGCTTTCGAACGTTCTCTTTGTTGCCGAGAAGAACCAGAGACTCTACACATTTGAACCTGATACGGGACAAATGTATCCTTTCTTCTCGGCCGATGCGGCCTCATCGTCGTCGACTCCTCGCGACTCGATCAATATCCTCATGGGCAGAGTCGATGTCACGACCAAGATGCTTAACCTCGACGACGTTTTGGATTTCAAATGCGTGACTGTATCGGAATACTTTGTTCAGTTTGCCTCCTCGGCTCAGTGTGGCAAGGATACAACTGTTGTAGCTGCTGCAAGTCCAGGGATCAAGATGACGCTAGGAGCGCATGGTGGCGTCTCCTTAACAGCCTTTGATCCTCGGTCAAACGCTATGCTTTGGACATGGGAATCCCCATTTGACCTCACTATGGTATATGGCATCTTGCCGTCCCAGGGCTCGAAGTTTTTCGAGTGGTCCGTCACTGGAGCTTCCCCAGGGTCGGACGAGACGTGTCCAACTTGGAACGAAGAGCCAGCATCTCCCTTTGATCGCGCCCTTATGCCCATGGCCAACACAAACCTTCTCTACCGCGCCATTGAAGGACAGACGTATCTTTTGCCATCTTCTGCCGAAGCACTTGTCTATCAACCTGACAATTTGACGAATAAGGTTGTGAAATCTCGTCCATGGAAGCTCAAGAGCGTCGAAATCGATGGCGAGAAAGGGTTTCTCTTGACATCTCAGCATGTTATTGCCATTGCACTTGCAGTGGTGGTTGTTATCACAGTTGTTGCACATTACTTTTATCGTCAAGGACTTGTGGCCAAGCCCAGGTCTTCATCCGACGACGAAAACGTGGTTTCTTCACCCAGAAATACCTCGACAACTACACCCCCATCGACGCCGACTCTGGCGCCCTCGCAAAACCCAAAGAGTCCACTGCAACGACACAAGACTGGACTTGATCACCTACTTCGGCTGGTCTCGCCAGCAAAAATGCAGCGATCGCTTTCGTTTGGCGGCTTTTCACACGCACCAGAACATCACCATCACAATCGCACGAGTGTGAAGTCGCCATGGACAAACGACGCCAATCTCCACCGTCTCTCGGACATGAGCAATGATCCATCAATGGACTCGACGCAAAGCGACCCGATCAAGTCTCAAAGCCTTCCCTCAAACGAAGAACTGAACAAGATATTGCCGTACATTTGCCGTGGTCGCTTCGCCAACGAATTTGACGAGCTCTCTGTCCTTGGCAAAGGTGGCTTTGGCCAAGTCATGCTCGCGGAAAATCGACTGGATGGTCGTCGATATGCTGTCAAACGCATTGGTCTTTGCCTGCACAATCAACCGAAACCAACGCTCGAAAAGGTAAAATTTCTTCCCACATCGTTGTTGCTGACGGCGATGGAATAGTTTTTGCGTGAAGTGAAAATTCTCGCAAGACTGGATCACTCCTACATAGTGCGCTACTATCAGGTACTCTCTTCCTCCGTTCGAGCAAGTTGCTGACTCAATGTAGGCATGGCTTGAAGCCCTGGGTGAACACGACATTGTCCCGACGCCCAGTGAAACCACGTCAGTGTTTTCAGCGCGCCATGAAACCACATCTTCAGTCTATACATCGCGCAATATCCTACAACACAGATCTTCCGATGAAACTTCGAGCAGTGATTCTTTGTACGCACCACGTCGGTTTGCCGCCAATTTTGACGACGATGACAATGACGATGATGACGCTGGTGGATTTACATGGGACAGAAGTGGTGAGGAAACTCAAGGCAATCCATGGTCCGAGAGCGACGTCGTGCACGAATCCAGCCTTGAGACGCTCAGCGTACGAACCCAAGATGGCCGCGTTGACCACTGGCTGTATATTCAAATGCAGTATTGCTCTGAACAGAGTTTGGCCGATGTCTTGGCGACCACACGGCCGCCTTTTCACCATGTGCTCGAGATCTTTTACCAGATTGCAAGTGCGCTGGAACACGTGCATTCTCTTGGCCTTATCCACCGCGATCTCAAGCCAGCCAACATCTTTGTGATGGACCACAACACAATCAAACTGGGCGACTTTGGCCTCTCAAGGTATGCCAGCTCACCCGCACCGACGTCATCCAACGGCACCATGGACCTTGATCCTTCAACATTTCAAGATTCCATTTGGAGCTCCGACGAGGAAAAGACGGCCGGCGTTGGGACCTATCTCTATGCAAGTCCAGAGCAAATCTCGGGCGAAATGTACAGCGCCAAAGCTGACATGTATTCGCTTGGTATGATTCTCTTTGAGCTCATGCACGACACGTTCGGTACAGCCATGGAGCGCATCGTGACGCTCCGAAATGTCCGAGACGGTGTCCTTCCACCCAAGTGGCTTCCAGATCATCCACGAGTGGTGGCTATGATTGAGTCACTAGTGGCCAAACGACCGCAGCTCCGCCCCAGTGCCCACGACGTGGTCGTGTGGTGCCAAGCTCAGCTGCAATCTAAATCTACCTCGGTGCCAACGACAGCGTCTGCCGCTCGCAAAGAGAATGTGCATGTGCTGCAAGTGGAACCGAAGGACGGAAAAAACAGCAATCTGTGCCACAATCTCCTCTTGACGCTCAGTGATGTGATTCGCATGATGGACCCACCAGTGGCGATCGTTGCATGCGGCCTCAAGCAACACATGAGTGGCCAAGTGCTCGAATTTACGTTGCAAGTTGAAAGCAACCAAGTGCTTCTCGAAGCAAAAGCCGCCATGGCAGCGTGCAGTGGCGTCCATCATGTCGAATTGTTGAGTTAATTAAGTTAATATACGGCCATCGTGTTTTAATAAGTTATGATTAGCATGGAATGCGAGGATGAGTATACTCAGGTTTGCCATGGAGATTCCATTGCTGGGACCTCTCCATGGGACGAAGGGAAGATTCTTGACGAGGCCGCTTAGAAGCGCGGTATCCATCGAAAAGTTCTCCATCTTCAGAGCGAAGTTGGGACTGCGTGGGCGACGTGGGTCGTTTGGACAGAGGTCGTGGCGGATAAGTCATTGGCGGCGACAATGAATGTCGGCGTGACAAGCGATTCAATTCCCCCCGAAGGTATCGTCGCTCGTCGGTCAAGTAGGCGATATACCTGTCCTTGTGTCCGTCATTCTCGACAACGCGAAGAACTTTTTCGTGCACGCGATGGACGTAGCCATAGTACGATCTTCGCTCGTCATCTCGCTCGGCAAAGTACGCGTACCGGCGCACTGCTTCGACAAGATACTCGAGTTGATCGCGGGCACTTGACTTCACCATCCGTTCCTCCAACACGTTGATCGCTTCTAGTTGGTCGCGGACAATCGCGACTGCTTCGAAGACGCTCATTTCCCAACAACGACTCAATCTGAAGGATGACCAAAGTAGGAAAATTTTGCATTCCTCACATTTGATTGGCTAAAATTAATATTGTCCATCATTCACACTTCAAAAACGGCCAAATGTCGGTCAACTTGCATGTCCAAAGGCGCCTTTTCGAGAAATCTCCTAGTGGAGAAAGGCATGTGTGTCCATGGGACGCCCCTGAAGTGGACTCCAGACAATGGCAATGAGAGGGGAAGACTCGCGTGTGTATGTATTCCTCGCCGATGTTTCTTATTCTGACTGTTTTTCTCCGGTAGAAAGTTCTGTCTTGGCGATCGAGAAACCGTGCGTCATTGACATCAACATGGAGCGCATGAATTTCCGAGCCGAGAATACGAGAAGACGCCGGTAAGCTGCTTAAAAAGTACGCCTCAGGGGATTGATGAACTTACTCCGAACAATGACAAAGCTGCCGTGCTTGTGTTGGCTTGAAGTGAGCAGTGGCATCTGAGGAAAAACGGATATATTCCAGTATTTATCAAAGCAAGACTACATCACCACGACTTTAAGCGATACAGGATGCACTTGGACTCATGGTTGATGGCTCTAGTCTCATGAAGAGTGTGATTAGAGGTACTTGTGCACTTGCTCGACGACTTTCGGATCAAACTGAACTAGGCTGTTGACAATTTCGTCGTCCGACATGCCCATTTTCTGGAACGCCGAGTCCAATTTGGCCAAGTAGTCCATGTCCAAATTTGAGACGGAGGGGCCGACCCAGAGAGAGTACAAATTATGGTCGTCCACTTGGCTGGGCGTGATCGGGTGGAGCAGCACGGAGAGACCTTGGCGATTGAACGACATCCACCTTGCAAACTCACTAAAGTCCTCGACAGGGACAAGGACTTGGAAGTTGCCGAGAGGATGCGGACCAAATGGCTCGCGCCTCATCTCGCCAAGTTTAAGTTGGCTCCACGTTTCACCCACAAGGGCATGGACACTTTCCGCAACGGCCACTTTGTCCTCGGCAAAGTAGACGTGAGCATGATAGAACTTGATTTCTTTCCATCCATCGTTGTTTGCGATTGACATGTTGCTCGAGAGACCAATTTGATTGTGCGCTAAGGAGCATCGCCCATGCCAACTTGAATCCGATCGTCATTTCGGTGGACTTGAACCAATCCACAGTCATAATTTCATATATTGGACAAAAATCAGCCAATGAAATTCATTCGATCGCTACTTCGGAATCGCATCAACACCAGCAACGCATCAACACATCGTCAAGATCAACTTGGAGCAATGGGAGCGACAATATGATACCTGAAGAATGCGGAATGCTGCTCTTGTAACCAACATGTGGGCGATGGCATCCAGACTCGGCGTGAACGCTTGGAGTGATGCTGAAAAGCCTGTCGAAGGAACAAATGCAGTGGTGAAGACAACGACGTATTCTCCGGTAGGATTTCTAGTCATCCAACGCGTATTACTCAGGGTTAAGACAGTGGACACCGTGAAGAGCCTCCAATGTTCGTCATGCACTAGAGTGTCTATCAGTGTGTGAAACTCGAGACGTTGGAGCAGCATAATCAAGACTGTCGCATCATCAACCTAGCTTGTGGTCTTGATGGCTCCAAGCACAATGCAGCTCCAACTTTGGTATAAGCAGCGGCACTTTCTCTGTGATAAAGACTTGTTTCCATGAGGTCCTGACCCTCAGAGCTCGCGATGCTCATGGAGGACTGATGCCTCCAGGCTCAGATCGCACTGAGGAGTCGTGTAACTAAGTTTATCCGGATTCCATATTATCCGGACTACTTGTGAATTTCCCTCCCGTTCGTTCCTGGCTACGATGAAGCGATCACGGATCGATGTTGGTGTGTCCAAGGAACAGTACGAGCTGGCTGAATCCAAGGAAGACTCGACGAATGGCTATGAACAGCAATCTCAAGCCACGGATAACGCCTTGAGAGGACGAAAGATTGTCAAGCCCACGAATACGCGCCTCACGGAGCTCAAGCGGCACTCGTACGCATTGAACCAAAGCTTTTACCAAGGTATCAAACTCCAGTCGTCACAAAATGCCAAAGGCGCCTGGCTGGAGAACATGAAGGAATACCTTGCATATGCACAGGAAATCAACGCGCGATATGGAAACCAGTATGGATCTGCGTTGTCATTTGGCAGTGGTGATTGCGGTCAACTCGGCCATGGTGTCGAAGAAGATCGAGATATGATGGTCAAATTTCCAAGACCAATCCAAGCACTCTCAAAATACCAGATTGTGCGAGTCGCAGCAGGTGGATTGCACACGATGGCCTTGTCAAAAGAAGGCCATGTCTTCACGTGGGGCTGCAATGACGATGGTGCCTTGGGTCGCACTGGCGATGAAAACTTTCCAGGTCAAGTTACTGGCTTCCCCGACAATACGACGATCGTCAATGTACTTCGAATTCCTCTTGTCGTTGGCTCATCTTGCTTAGATTGTGGGTGGTGATTGCCACACGACTGCATTGTCCACTGATGGCTCAGTCTTCACCTGGGGCTCATACAAGGACAAGGAAGGCAAACTTTGGTGCGATGGCCCGTCGCCCAAAGACACTTTCAAGAAGAAGCAGGTAAGCCGCCTTTGGCATTGTCATAGATCCTATCTCCTCTTGCAGATGACACCATACTTGCTTCCTACCTTGGCCAATGCCATTGACATCAAATCTGGAAGTTGCTTTAACCTCGCTCGCTGTGCTGATGGTCATGTATACTCGTGGGGCTTGGGTGAAATGGGCAACTTGGGCCGCCCAGTTGCTAGCGAAATCCGTGACGCTGCTGGCGAGTACAACGTTCCGCTTGTCTACAAGGACCATTTGACCCCTCAGGTGATCAAGTTGAATGGCAAGCCCTTTGGCTGCAAGGCGTTCGGTGCTGGCTCGTACCACTCGCTCTTCGTCCATAACGAATCTGGTGGTATTTACACATGTGGACTCAACAACTATGGCCAGCTTGGACTCGGTCATGACATCAACCAGACCGAGTTGCAACTTGTCGAATCATTGAGCGATAAGAATGGGCTCCTGGTTGAAGGCGGCACCCATCACTCAGTCGTCCTTTTGTCTGATGGTACCATGTACTCGTTTGGTCGTGGTGACAGTGGTCAATTGGGCACGTTGGAGAACCCAGCGACTGGCGCTTTCAAAGAGAGGTATATTGGTGAAGTGAGGAGTTAACCTGATTTCCATTCGTAGTCCTCAAGAGATCCAAGTGCCGGGGGCTAACAACGTCCACTTTCGAATGCTTGCCGTTGGTTCTAACCATGCGCTTGCAGTCACAGACCAAGATGAAGTGTATTCGTGGGGCTACGGCGACATGTTAGCTCTTGGAACCGGCGTCGAGAAGGACGAACTGAAGCCACGAAAGCTGGACTGGGCCAAGACCAAGTTTGGACCTGCTCGTCTGCTCCAAGTTGCCGCTGGCGGACAACATAGTCTCATTCTGGCAGCGGAAAAAACGGTGCGTAGAATTTGTATTGGGTAATAAAGAACAACTCCTTTTTCTTAAATGTGTTCTTAATTTTCTTAATGTATTAAAAGAATATCAACACTCCGACAAAGTTCACGAATTTTCCATGTCGAGCTCCATTTTGGACTTTGACAGCCAGAGATCATGACGAAGGCCGATCCGAACTGCGCTGAGCCAGTCTGTGACTCCAAGACAGACATGTTTCGAAGTGGTGTGCTTGGCAAAAAGAAAAAGCACGGCAAGACGCCTCTCGAATGCCCTTTGGATCGTGAAGAGCTTGGAAGAGCGTCGTGGGGTCTTGTACACGACGATCGACCAAGATGGAGATGCTCATTTCTTCTTGTAGTTGCACACGATGGCGGCGTACTACCCAGAGAATCCGTCTGATGTCGACAAAGCTCGAGCGAAAGCGTTCGTGGACTCATTTGCTCAACTATATCCATGCAAACACTGCGCTGCAGACTTCCAAGAGTCGATTCAAGTGATTCCACCAAGGTACGACAATGAAGCATCTCTCGATATTCATGGCGCTCATGAAACTATGCTTAGAGTGAACTCCCGCATTGACTTTTCGTTGTGGATGTGCGAGCAACACAACCGTGTCACGACCAAGTTGGACAAGAAGCCATTTCCATGCACGATCGACGCTCTCGATAAGCGATGGAAGACTGGCGTTCCAGCCTGCTGGGCGAAAAAGGAAGATGAAACCACAGCCGAGGAATCGCTCGGTCAGGATTGATGATGCTTATCTCAATAAGCTCATTGAATTGTGCACCATCTTGACGGAGCTTCTGGCTCAGCTTCGACTGTCGCGTTGGATTGCTTGACATACTCTGCGAATGGCGAAATGACCAACTTCTCTTCCTTCGGAACTTCGGCAACTGGTTCGGCCAAGAAGACGTACGTCTCGTTCTCTTCGCGTATCACGCGGGTCACTCTTGAGTCTGCAAACAAATCGTCAGGACGAGTGTCTTTGAGAGCTTGAGCATCGCCGTCTCGGGATGCCACGACGTAGACATGACGGCGATCGAGCGTTTGGTTGACGTCGGCAATGTCCAAGTAGGATGGACGATCGACGACCATGAGATTGATGCGATTTTCGTAGCGGGCAAGTGCTGAGTAGTTCGTACGCAGATCAATCGGTAGCTCTGTTGCCCATCCGTTAGCAGAGAGCGACGTGAAACCAAGGTAGACGATGGCCGTCATGAGCGCGTCAAAGCCAGCTTCGTGGCATGGCATGGAGTCCGTGGCTTTCAATGCCTTGTGGTATGGAGATTCTTCCTCGACGAGCGTTGACACATCAATGGCGAGGTGGGCGCGCATGTACTCGTACATAGCAGAGAGCGACGTCGACTCAAACGCTTCTTGGGTTGGGCAAGTTATGGCAATGTGTTTGGTGTCGTAGATGGTCGGGAAAGCTTTGCCAAGTTGCTGCTTGAACTCGACAAGTGTCGGTGGCAAGGGGCCGCAGAATTGATGGAACAAGTAGACAAAGTCGAGGAGACAGTTGTGGCCCACGACAGGTTTGTTGGACTTGCCGAGGATTTGGATCACTTTGGAGAACCCGATCGCGTCTTCAACTTCTTGGTTCATGTCGTCAATCTTGCGCTTCTTCAGGTTGTCACGTTGCGCCGTAGAGACAGTGCGGACGAGACGAACGCCGGAATCGTTCGTCTCCATGTAGAGGGTTTTCGCGTCGGGATGCTTGACGTGATATCGCGCGGCATGTAGAACCAAAAGACGGCGATACGAATTGCGCGCCGAGACGAAGAATTCAGGGAGCTCGTCGGTTTCCGTGTTGCTCAAACCAGAGAGCCAAGAATCGATAGATGCAATCGTATCTGCCATGAAAGCCTACATGAAGCTTGAATCCACATGAAGATCATCGAGGTGTACCTTATCGTGTTCGCGAGAGACATTGAGCTTCTCAGGTGGCGTCTTACCGAGGTTGGTGATAGATTTTTCATGATTGCGGCGCACGTATTGTTCAGTCTTGCGTGTCATGTACGGGATGCCATCACGGATGAATTTGTTGAAATCGAAGCCATGTTCGGCCATGAATTGCATGGATGACGCTTGGCAGAGGAATCGCGCATCGTTGTTCAAGTATGGTCGAGGAAAGACGTAAAAGTTCCAGCACGAGATCCACGTCTTGCTCGATGCGTCGTCAACATGCACAAGAGCAACGCCGAATTGAGTGATGAGAAAGTTTTCTCCCGATGCGCGGACTTTGGCGTAGCGTTCCGCGAGCGTATCGATGACTTTTTCTCGGGTGTTTTCGGATGGTGTCAAGCCAGTAAATTCAGTATCGATCGCAATAAAGCGGCAAGATGGCAAGGTCAATTGTTTCTCGAGGTCGACAAACGCTTCGGCAAAATTGTGGCGTGTGACTTCCATTGCGGTCAACGACGAGAGATTCAATCGGGGTGGGGAGGCAACTGGTTGATCAGAGAAGCAGCGACGTGTAAGCGCGACCAATTGGGATGATCTCGAGCTGCGAAGGTGACGAGATCCCCAAGCAAGCATACGAAGGGACGAGGAGAATCGGACACTCGGAAGCGATGAGGGCTTCCTTGGCTGATCAACCAAATGAGCGCGAACTCTATTGGATTGGACATTCTACCCTCTAGCCAATCGAAGGAAGTATATTTTAACCAATCATACTTTACTTAACATTGAATTTTAACCAATGAAATCAATTCTACAATGTTATCAAGACCTGACCTTCATCGATGTCACAGATGACAAAGATGCAGTGCTTTGGACATCGAAACTGGAGATGAGGATATGGGGCGAAAGACGACAGAAGACAGGATCGCCGTTGACAAAATCGTATATTACTTAGGCCACAATGGAAATCATGACTCTAAAGCCTTTGACAGCAAAGAATTCAACATAATCTTCGAAATCCAGCACCACTGGTCGTTCGTGGACACGAGCACTACATTTACTTCTTCTTGCCGGCAGCGGCCTTGCCACCCTTGCCACCAGCTTCCTTCTTCACGACGGAGTGGATGACACCGACAGCGACGGTTTGACGCATATCACGGACGGCGAAACGACCAAGAGGAGGGTATTCTTGGAAGGATTCGACGGTCAAACCCTTGGTAGGTTCTAAGATGACCATGCAGGCATCACCGGCCTTGACGAACTTGGGGTTTTCTTCCAAAACCTTACCCGAACGACGGTCCATCTTTTGGGTGATTTCCTTGAACTTGCAGGCAACGTGGGCGGTGTGGCAATCCAACACAGGGGAGTAACCGTTACCAATTTGGCCAGGGTGATTCATGACAATGACTTGGGCCGTGAAGTTTTCAGTGCCCTTGGCAGGGTCGTTCTTCGAGTCCGAAGCGACGAAACCACGGCGCAATTCCTTGACCGACACGTTCTTGACGTTGAAACCAACGTTGTCACCAGGGAGGGCTTCAGGGACGGATTCGTGGTGCATTTCGACGGACTTGACTTCAGTCGACAAACCAGTGGGGCCGAAGACGACGACGGTACCAGGCTTCAAGACACCGGTTTCGACACGGCCGACTGGGACCGTGCCAATACCACCGATCTTGTACACATCTTGCAAAGGCAAACGGAGAGGCTTGTCGGTAGGGCGCTTAGGAGGGTTCAAGTTGTCCAAAGCTTCAAGGAGGTAAGGTCCCTTGTACCAAGGCATGTTGGGGGACTTTTCAATCATGTTGTCACCTTCCCAGCCAGAGATGGGCACGAAGGGGATCTTGGCGGGCTTGTAGCCGACCTTCTTCAAGTAGTTGGTGACTTCTTCCTTGATTTCGTTGTAACGACCTTCGCCGTACATGACCGAGGAGTCATCCATCTTGTTGATGGCGACAATCATTTGACGCACACCCAAGGTGAAGGCCAACAAGGCGTGTTCACGGGTTTGGCCTTCCTTGGAGATACCGGCTTCGAATTCACCGACACCAGAGGCGACGACCAAAATGGCGCAATCGGCTTGCGAGGTACCGGTAATCATGTTCTTGATGAAATCACGGTGACCAGGGGCATCAATGACCGTAAAGAAGAACTTGGGCGATTCGAACTTCCACAAAGCGATATCAATGGTGATACCACGTTCACGTTCGGCCTTCAAGTTATCCAAGACCCAAGCGTACTTGAACGAGGTCTTGCCCAATTCAGCAGCTTCCTTTTCGAACTTTTCAATGGTACGCTTGTCGATACCACCGCACTTGTAGATCAAGTGACCAGTCGTGGTGGATTTACCGGCATCGACGTGTCCGATAACGACCAAAGAGATATGGGTCTTTTCCTTAGGCATGTTGAATTCCTACAATCGATTCCATCAGCATGCTGCACCTTCCACTTCGCCGACGCACCTTTTGATCTGCAACGAAAAATTGAGAATGACCGAAAAAAGCCCAGCCCCAGCCGTTGTGTATACAAATTCCAAGTCAAATCAACCATCGATCCAAAGTGGATGGCTTGCATTCTCCTCCACTTCTTTTTCCCCGACCCCTTCCCAGCTCTCCAGCCAATAAATATTGGTGGATTCTGGAATCTGGAACTACCAATTGTACTCGATCTTTGCCTCCGCCGTCTACAAATAGCTATTCTATTCGTCACACAGTTGAATCGCTCCAATGAACTTGGATAAACTATAGACCGACTCTCCGCAGTAGATACCGGTACAATCAGCTTCAATCTGCCGCCCACAACAACTTCATCAACGTATCTCTCCACGAGAAAGACATACACGCCGAGGCGGTAGTTCGCTTTGGGCAATATGCTGTAACGCTACAGACCTCGAACGCTCGTCCGCACGTTCAAACGCTCTGAGGTGATCTATCTTTGGATTTGACCTGTGGATTCGAATCTACTGTGATCTTTCATGCAGAACGCACATTCAAATATGGAGACTTTTCCAGCCATAATTTGAACAGCGAGGGGTCGCAAGCGCGTGTGTCTTTTGGTGCGGGGGATGTCTGTGCAAGTTGGAACGACCGCGTGGCGGGCAGGATCTCCACGACGGTGTCAAGGCGCGCAGTCATCTGGGTTGAAATTCTCATGAGAGAAATCGGGGCTCTGTTCGACGAATTAATCTTGGTTTTTGTATACTCGATCGACCATCCTGGCTGCATGAGACCGTTTGTTGAAGTGAAAACCCAATCAAACGCTGCAAAGCTCGGAAGCAAGAAGAGCAGAAGCAGGTTTCGATCTCGAAGGGGTACAGACCAATCAAATGGCTTCATTTTTGAAATAGAGTGATTTCATTGGCTGATCTCGTTTTTCCTGTGTAATCTCTTGATTTTTCCGCCAATCAGCGATCGAGCTGGCCTTTCTCCAGGAAGCATACTTGCCCCACGTTCAATATCAAAAAGCCGAGATCCAAATCAAATGAGCACACGCAGCGGCCGCAACGTCAACAAAGTCGCGCGCTTCGACCCCACGGACAAGAACCACGAGGTTGTGCCGGACGAAGAAGAAGACGAAGAAGAAGATTCGGACGAACCAAAGACTGCCAAGAAAACCAAGAAAGTCGCTGCGAAAAAGGGGGGCAAGCGTAAAGTGTCCAAGGAAAATGCTGACGGCACCCCCAAGGAAAAGCGCCCGCTGAGTGCATATTTCCTCTTCTTGGCGGAAGAACGACCCGTCTTGGTGAAGGAACAACCTGATTTGAGTGCCAAGGAAGTCGTGTCGGAGCTTGCAAACCGATGGAAATCGTTGCCTGATAGCAAAAAGGCGGTATGTACTTTCCACAGCGATCTTGTGAAAATCATCATGACTTTTTAGAAATTCAACGCTACCGCCGCCAAGAACAAGGCTGAATACGACGCCAAGAAGAAATCCAAGAAGTAGATGTGCCTCTGCGTGTTTCGTTTGCATATTATCGTTAGTGTAAAGACGAACTACACCTCGTGGTGCGTGCTGCTGCGTTCTTCCATTGTGTGCCGTCGGAGGCTATTCTCTTCGAGAGATGCCCGTCTGGTGGCCTCAATCAAGAGATGTTTCATTGTCGACGGTCTGTCTTCCACTTCGGCGATTGAACGGACCTTGCGCAATGACCCTGTTACTTTCTGCTTGGTGTGAATGACCCCCCACTCCCCTTGACTCAAATTTCTCACGGTATTGGCATTTTGCATGTTGTAGCGGATGTTGCGTCCAATCTGTCCGCCCACTGTGTTGCGTTCGACGTCGTCAACTGCTGCAATATCCATTTCGACCATTTCGTCGTCGTCAAGGATCGGATCACAAGCGTATGGGTCGTTTCGCTTCTGGTCATCCATGGATCGATCCCTCAGTGACACAAGTGCTACGACCGGTGGTGTGATGCATGGCGTGTCCACCGGCTACGAGAGCAATGCAGTAGCTTAGACTCGAACGACGACAATCAACGTACCCTGTACTCGTCCGCTCTCTCGAGGAACTGCATGCAGAAGACGCAAACGCGGACTAAATCGTAGCATGTTGGTGGCTTTGCCATGGTCGGGTTGAGCTCTTCCAGCTCCTTGTTCCACTTCCGTCTGACGTCCATGATGGCTTTGTACGGCACTTGGTGTGATAGATTATGCTTTGGGAAGGAAGCAAGGCAGAGCTTGCATGGCATTCGGACGAGATCTCTCGGCAGCGGCGGTGCAATCTCCCCGAGCTTGTGGTGTTTGCGATACTTGTCGAGTGTGTCTTGGATCTGGAGCTCTTGCTGAACATGGGCGAGGCCACGACGGACTTGGCGCAGTTGTTGATGCTCGTCTGGTAACCATTTTGGCGAATGCACTGGAGCTGTGGAGGATGTCGATGGCGGTGGAGGCGTGATATCTCTTGACCCTCCATCTTCCAAGTGAAGATCTCGAACCAAGAGGCGAGGAAGACCATGTTTGTCACCATGCTTCCTTCCAAGAACGCCTTTGGTCATCCGAGGTTCCTCCTTCTTGACTGGCTTGATGCTGTGTTCTTCTTCGTCATCCTCTTGGTTGCTCTTCTCGAGCCTTTCAACCTTCGGCGACGCCACGAGTATCGCGGATTTCGGCCGCGTGAGAGCTGGAGTCGATGCTGATTCCGAGAGTCGTCGCGTTGCAGAAGGCTGCTTGAGGGACATGCAGACGAGTGTTGGTTTTCTGGCATGAAGGATCTTCCTCCTCTCACTCACGGCAAAGCGCAAGAGCGCCGTGAGCGTCGAGGCTGCTTGATGGCAGTCGTCGACCAGGCCAGTCAAGGCAAGCGTGGATGCCATCTCGTACCAAACGTCAGGACACGGAGGCGGCATCTTCTTTGCAGCGAGTTCTTGGACCATGGCTCGCAATGTGTCGTGCATGCCATGGAACTTGAGATGTTCCTGGACGAGCAATCCCGTGAATGCATCCAAGGACTCGATTGTCGTCGTCATACCGCGGATGAAACTCCAACTGGAGATGAAACCGGCGGCAGTGTCATGACCGACGTCGTGAAAAAGACCGTCCTGGCCACCAATGGCTCGAGACTCCTCGCGACGATTGAACCTGTTGATCGATATGCTGCGGAAGGGAGACGGCACGTGCTCAAGTTGCGACCAATCGTAGCTGACGGCGCATTCTGTAGAGTTCAATCGACGGACGAGCGCGGAGCATCGGTGGAGGAGGCGAAGCGACTCGTGGACGAAGAGCGACGGCGCACGACAACCAACAAGTTGGAGAAGTTTGTCCTCGATGCCATGTTTGTCTTTCGCTCGGGTGGGTTCGGTCTCTCCCAGAACGAGAGCTGCATCCAGCGACTGACCAACCTCGGTCGAGTCAAAGTCACAGACGTCGACTTGTCCAACATGCACCTCAACGAGATGCTCGTGGATTCTCTCGCCGACTACCTCGCCAGTCCATCTTGCATCGTCGTCTCGCTCAAGTAGGACGTTCTCTTCAACTCGCTTGATGCATTGCAGTGTCGCCAATACCAAGCTCGTGCCGCGGCAAGTCAAGCAGCTCGCGCTGGCGTGCGGCGCCAAGATGCAGTTCTTCCAAGCATCCAAGGTCCGCTTGGTGATTCCAACGCTTCGCTCCAGGCAAGTCGTGCTCCCTCGAACGGGGTGCGATCACTTGGACGCGACTGCAATCGGCGCATTCGTCGCAGGGAAGAAGAAACCTCAGCTTGAAGTTGACTACAACCCGACGACACTTTATGACGTGGCGCGTTATTAGGTCATGGATTTATCGTCAAACGACATCACGGGACCGCCCGAGCGATGCAATCTCTTTGGCGGGATTGAAACCCTCGCGGGAGCAATGCCAAAATGCACCAAGCTCAGTCGTCTCGTGTACATTCCGCGCATGCGCAGCCGCTCTTCGTCATGTTCCCGACTGTAGATTGAACCACGTCAACTTGCGCTCGGACGGACTTGTCCTCCTCTCCGTTGGACTTGAAACGTCAACGTCCATTCGTGTTGTCGAGCTCGGTGGAAACCTCATCCAGACAAATGTGTCCAACCAAGTGAGCTACAGCGGCATGGACGCCTTGTGCGAAGCGCTGCGGGCGACGTATTCCATTCGACATTTGGCGTACGCTCGTGCTGTCATCCTGCACGCTCAGTAGTGGAGTAGATTGCCGCAGAACGACTTGGACTACACGTGCGCCGCCAAGCTTGCGGAGATTCTGCGGGTAAACGACTCGATTGAGAGCTTGGATGTCTCGGAGAACCCGCTCGGGACGCCGTCCATGTCGTGCTTTGCAAAAGCGCTCCAAGCCAATGTTCCTCTCCAGGAACTCAAGTATGCCTTCTCTCCATTGTCGTCCTTGTCTTGATGATTGTCTAGCCTGCGAGATACTGGAATCACTGGCAAAGGATGCATTCCTCTCGCAGAAGGGCTCATGCGCAATTCAACGCTCACGACGCTCGAGTAGGTCATCTCACTGCCGCTCCATTGACGTGTTTGCTCTAGCTTGACCAAGAACGACGACATCATGCTCCATGACGTCGGGCTGACGCATTTGATCGCCGCGATGGAAGAGAATGCCAAGCTCATCGCTCTCAAGCTTCCCGAGACGATCGCGACGACCAAGCAGCTCACAGACCGCTTGGAGCAACTCACGCAAGCCAATGTTGCCTTGACGTCCGTCAAGCGGGTAGACTCCTTCCAACTCCATGCTTCATGCATTCCTCACCGTGTAGTCGCTCGCGTCGTTTGATTTCGCCGCGCTGTCGCCGCTGGGTCAAGTGAATTTCATCCACAAGTTGAACGCATGGAGTGAAAACGAGCTGCGTGTATTGGCGACCAACAGGTCGTTCGTCGATTGCAAGCTTTCCGACGGACAGCTCTCGGCGCTTGAATACTTTGCGAGTTTGGACATGTATGCACCGCTCAAGCGTCTCATCTGGGCCTACGATGCGGCCCAGCGCCAGGAAAATTCCGCCAGCTCGCGACGGCGCCATGAAGAGGATGTCTTGTGGAACGATGAGCCGTTGATTCGATTGCCACCGAAAAGCTAATTTAGTTTTTACGCGTCGCTTTGCCTGAAGGTTGCTGCTTGCACTGCCGCTTGAACGTCCGTGGCGACGACGATGACGTCGATGCGACGCTGGAATCGGATGCATTGCCGTCGTCCGAGTGCGTATCCCTGGCGAATTTCACCGCCGCCGCCGATCGCGTGCTTATAAGCCGAGTTACCTACGAAAACAAGACACAGATGAGCTTTGCCGAGGTCCTGGTCGTGTCGTACCTGCTCCGTTGCGATGCGATAGTTGTAGTCTGCTTCGTGGAGGAGCATGAGTGCTTCGTCCTGGGAGACAAGACCGCGCACGAAGCTCGCATCGACGACAATCGAGCCCGAGCCATCCAAGTAGACGACGCGGAAACTGTGGTTGCCTTTGTGCTCTTCAAGAACGGACAAAATCTGCTCGCGCGCTTTTTCGTGCCATGCATAGACAATATTCCCGACTGCAATCTGCAAGCACTCGACGACTTGGAGGAATGTCTCGACGGCATCGCCCTCTTCGTTCTTGGAACTCTGCCACCGTCGAATGACCAATTCTTTTGTCGGACTCGCGACGTTCTTGTCCTTCTCTTCTTTTACTGTCGTCATGGGTTCGACGAATGGTGGGACGACGGCCTGGCAGTCATCTCCGACGCGGACACTCACGCGGTCTTCTTCCGTCTCGAGCTTTGAAAACGGGGACGGGAACTTCCAAGCATGGAAGGCATACCTACAGAGATAGGTGCTCACGTCGTCTGGGTTGTGCACGAGTTGGTGGTGGAATTGCGACGCCGTCACGACGTTGCATTTGCGTACGATCGCAGCCACGTGGTTGTCGCCCGAGTAGGTCGACTGAAAGATCTCATTGTCTTCACACTTGAGCGCTTCTGCTGCTTCCGGCGACGTGATTTCGTTTGGATTGACGCTTGATGGAAACTGCGCCATGATCTTTTCGCCCAAATCGCGAGGTTTGTAATAGTACTGCCCTGTGAACCCAACGTACGGCGTCGTCCACAGCGAGACGATCTCGACTACATAGAGCACTATTTCATTGCCGAGACGCCCTGCCACCTCGACGAAGTCGCCCACAGCGTACGGCACTTGACCAGGCCGAGGCGGCTCGCGCTCCGCCCGCGGCGGAATCGTGATGTACCGAGGCATAGGGTTCTGGTTGTTTCATCCACGATGGACAGATGGTCATCCGGATAACAAAAATTATCCGGATGGCCTACCCCCAATCAACATCTCAACCATCCGGATAATTTCGACCCAATATCGTTACAGTATCCGGATAGGAAAGGATACCCGGATAATGTCGAAGTTGCCAGCTGAATTATCCGGATTACTTCGATGACAATTAGGAAGGTGACGACGATGACGAAACTTGCCACAGCTTGAGACTCTTGTCGTAGGAACCAGTGACGAGATAGTCGACGCCGTGTAGTTGGCTGTACCAGAGGTCCCGCAGCAGTTTTTCGTGCGCCTTGATGCGATGAATCACTTTTTCAGACGCGACACACCACATGACGAGCCCGCCTTCGCCTTCAGTGTTGGAAATGATGTACTTTTCAGACGCATGCCATATCACCCGAGGTTGACTGTAGGGACCTGCCTTGTGACCGTAGAAGCTGCGAAGTACAACGTTTGACCGAACCTACAATGCTATTATTGAGCAAAAATTGCATGGAGGTTCGACAGGAAATACCTTGATGATGAAGTGACGATTGGCGTCCGTTGCGACGAGCAAGTATTCGCCACTTGGAGACGTCTGCAAGTCCATCATTGTGTACGAGACATGCTCGATCCCGTCCATGTTCATGTTGATCCTATTCCCATGGTCATGAAGGATGGCCACGAGTGGGCTTACCGAGTTTTTTCGAGTGTGCTACAATCCACGTAATGCATGTAGCAGTCGTCGCGGATGGATATCACAAGCTGCTCGGCATTGTTTCCCGTCGGGGGCACAACTGTCATTGCTTCGATGGAGCCATTGAAGTAAAAACTCTTGGCAATAGCAAATTGCACAGGAGATCCATCTTCGTTTGTTGCAAAGTAGACATGAGCAGTCTTGTCGCTAGCACCAGTAGCAAAGCCAAAGCCTGTAGTGAGCCACGCGTGACGAATGTTTCCTTGGCGAGTATGGTCGTGAAATTGCTGGACCAGATTGAGACGATCGTTTTCCAAATGGAGCACACGGTGCTTTCCATCCATTGTGCTGACCAAAAGGTAGTTGGCATAAATCTGCATGGGGTGGAAGGACACGGCAAGGACCGGTGCACCAGCATCATATGACGTCACGACAGATTTTGTGGTCCAGTTGTGTACCTTGACAAACTTGTCAGCACCACCTGATGCAATGATGTCAGCGTCGAAGAAATGACCACCGACCGACAAGATATTCATCACATGGGCTTGATCCACGGAAACTGATTCATTCACGGGAAGAACACCATCACCTGGAGTCAGGAGAGCCTCTGGCACGGTGTTTTCTGCAAGAGAGAGCGAACTCAAGCTGGTATCGACGCTTGCAGCCTGGAGTTCTTCCAATTGAGCTTTGAGCGTGATATTTTCAATGCGAAGTTGCTCGTTTGCTTCAGCCAAGAGATCGTTTTCCTCGTTGAGCTTGAATATTGTCTGGGCGGCTTCAGCCAGTCTAGATTCCATTTCACTCCGCAACGCCGCTAATTCCGCCCGAGCTTCCTCAAGTTCCGTCGCCATGATTCTCGAAAATCATCGAGATACACTAAATTCAGATAAAATGTGCATTTTACACTATTTTAGAAATTTTAAATAGAAATTCGGACGAAAATTCCATATTTTTACTTGATTTTTCGAATTTTCGGTCGTTCTTATGCATTTTTCTTCCTGTCAATAATTCACTGGATTCAAAATGCGGCTTGTTCTACCTCCACTCTCTCTGTCGTCTCCGTCCGATGAAATGGTGTTCCTGCTGTTGTTCGCGGTACGATAGAGACTCAAAAGACCGATACAATTTGATGCAAAGCTTGACAAGAAACGAGACAGACTGTCCTATGCATCGTTGACATCTCAGGATGAAATATTCCACCTTTACTTTTTACAATACGTAATCTTTGATTTTAATATTCGTCCAAAATAGACCAAATGGCAGTGTTCTGCTGTGGCTACTATGCGACACGAAGTGCCAACGCCTCTACAATTTCGGGCAGACGATAGCTTCTAAGAACCGCCCAAGGAATTCCCGTTGAAGCATAAAAATTTCAAAGCGTCATCTACCACGCTACAGACCATCAACGTTGCGTTACTTTTTCTGTTCCACTTTACTGGGGACACTCGGGAGTCAACCTTGTTCCACATTACCGTACCCAATTCACAGTAATTGGCCAAAAAATGAAATACGTGCATTTTATTGGTTAAAAACTTTTTGACACTGAAATTTATATATTTTGAACATGGTCTAGGGACCGTAGTTTTTAATGAAATTTATATATTTTGAATTTCAAAACCTGGGTGATTTCTATGAAGTCATTTTTGGGCGCCAAAACGTTGTTCTCCCTCTTTGCAGTCAATAGAAACTCTCTCTAGATTGTGATTTCCTTTCCAACGTGATATTGTGATTTCCGTCCAAATTTGCCAATTTCAGGCGATATTTCCAATCGCCTGGAAATCGCCCGGACAATATGATTGGCTAAAAATAATTTTACTATCAATTGATTGGCTGAAAACTGACCTGAGTTTGTGAGAGAAAAGCTGCAAATCTCACATCATCTCTATGACTCTGAACAACCTTCCACAGCAACCCCACCTCGAAGAGAACTCCACGTTATTCAGCGCTCCTCACGTTGAGCGTACAACAAGTGGAGAGGCCTCTGGCCTCGCCAGCGCAGCGACGAAGCTTCGTCGATTTCGTGTACCATCCCGATCAAGATTTCAACCAAAGGTCAAAATAACCTTCTAAAATTGATATTTGTATTATATTTCGAAGGTCTGGTGATTTGCTGGCGGTTGATTCAACCAATCGCCGGAGGAAGTTTTGAGTAGAAAGCACAATATCGTTCATAAAAAACAACAAGATTTGATTTTTTGGGGTCACAATGAAGTAAAATGTCTCCAGTAAAGTGGAACAGATGAAGTATTTATTTCATTATTTCCGGAAAAATAAGAAATTCTTGAATAAATAATTCCAGTTTGCACCGCAATGTCCACGGGAAATCGGGAATTGCACTTTCGCATTTTTCCCACGCCTCCAACATGGCGATTCTCACTGTCCGCATCGAACTCTACAAGGCAACGGACCTTCCCGCGGCCGATATGGCAGTCCTTGGCGGCAAATCCGATCCGTACATTGTGTTTACCCTGGGAGCACATCAAGCCCGCAGTTTGTGCGTGAATGGAAGCCTCGATCCCGAATTCCATGCTGCTCAGTTTGAATTTCAAATCGACTCGGCTCGATTTGAAAACGCCGCCGTGGAAGTCCAAGTCTGGGACAACGACGTCTGGCGCAAAGACGATCTCCTTGGAACAATTTCGATCCCGCTCAAGCAAATCCCCCGACGCCATCTAGCACAACCGACTGCATACCCATTAGTACTCGACCCAGCTTTTGTTTCCCAACAAGTCGACAGTAAAGTACACATGACGCTGCAAATCCTCAACGAAGACGAAGTTGCCGAACGCGTCGTGCTCGAAGTATGGGAGAACGAACGCTTTGGTCTCCTCAACCGCAAATGGACACATGAGAATTTGAAGTCTGGGGAACGTAAGCACTGGAGTTCAGAGTCTGGTCGCATCACTGGCGACAAGTTTGATGATGTCGTTCCACCTGCAGCATCGTGCTACAAAGCGACGGAAACGTGGCACTACGTCAAGACGTCGGGCGATCTCGCGGGTTGGGTCTATGCCGCCGACTTTGACGGCCCTTGGTTTGAGAAGTCTCAAGTGCGTTTCAGCGTCCGTCGCCGTCGATGGATCCAAGTGCTCGAGCTCGTCTAGTTGTCATCTTGTCTATATCTATTCTAGGTTTTCTTGCTCTTCTTCCTCTTGGATCCTTTCTTCTTCTTGGACGCCTTCTTCTTCTGACCACTCTGCGCGCTCCCAAAGAGTCTGCGCTTCTGACTCAGACGTGGATTCTCAAGGAGTCGCGCGCCTGGCAGCGGCAACTTTTCGATGCATTCGACCGTCGTTTTGTCTTCAGGTGTCACGAGCGCTCTGTGTATCGGTCCATGTCGTCGATCTCTCGTTCAGTTCCATCGATGGACTTACCGCTGGAACGTTTCTTCGTGGAATGCAATGTTGTGCTTCTCGAATGCGAGGCGGATTTGAGCAATCTCGTTCATCTGCTCGATCCGGAGAGGACTCGCATGGATGGAGCGCCGCGGCGTTGGCGCTGTTTGGCCCGTCTGTGTTGCCATGCAGTCGTAGTCTACGATCGGCCTCACCTAGACATGTCATTTTGGTTCAATGGACAAACGAGCGGTCCGTACCGTTTGTCGTCTCGCCAGGAACGCGTCATGGAAGACTTGCATTTCGGCGTCGACAGCTTTCGACTTGGGTACGTGGATGTTCTCGGACGGCCGTTCGTGACGTTCCCATAGAGGCAAGCCGGTGTCGTTGGTGCTTGGAGGCTGCGTCGTCCCTCGCATCACGCTCGCAATCGCGTTGAGCGCGACGGACGTCTCCGGAACAGTCAGCTTCTTCTACAACGCATGCACTTGATTGAGTACCTCCATGGCGATGCGTACTCGAAATGAGGCCGTTGAATTGCTAGCGAGAGACGATCGTTCGTCAGCTGGACTTGCATTGAGCGTCGGTGGCGTCAAAGCCAACGAAGCCGACGACGAGCTAGAGGACGAAGGCGGCCCTAACGCCGACGACGGCGACGGCTGCAGGACTAGCTCCAGGTCAGCATCGACTTCATCCGGCCACGCTTCAACCGAGCTAGACACCGCAGCATGAGCACGTCAGACAAGAAGAGTGAAAGTGAGATTTACATCATTGTTCGAGCCACGCGGGGAGACATCATCGGCTGGATCATCGACGGTCTGTCCGGACGGACATGCGGGGCGGTAGCGGTCGCTCGTTTCTGCAGCAAGAGCGTCTTGTCGACGGGTTTACTCACGGCGATGGGCATCGGCGTTTTGAGTCGAATGCTCCCTCCGCCGACCATCGACGGCCTCATGGCTCTATTAATAACTCGTCCACCGCCTGAATTAGATGGCTCATCAAGTCTACTCTTCCTTCTACTTGGCTTTCTTCTTCTTCTTGAGCTTCTTTCCCTTCTTTCCCTTCTTGGCTTTCTTCTTGACGAGGCCCTAGATCATCCATGAGCGATGCATACTCGTCGGAGCGCTCCATGTACTTTGGTCAACTTGGATTTGGTCGCCAGGAGAGGATTCTCGGGGAGCTTCGAGCCGGCGATCGGGAGATGCTTGGAGCATTCCGCCGCCGACTTGTCTTCGGGAATGAGGAGCGCTCTACATGACGTTGAACTGCAACGCTTTCCATCCCGTCTTTACCTCTCAAAGACAGCAGAGTTGAACGAGAGGTGGTGCCGCTCAAACGCGTCGCGGATCTCGTCCAGCTCGTCCATTTGATGCATCCGCAGTGAGCTCGTGCCAGGGGCGAGCGCATGTGGATTCGACCGCTTCGCCTCGTTGAAGCTCGTCGAATGCAAGAGCTTAGGCTGCCAAATGGGCGGTTGGTTCCCGCTTCTGTGCTCCGCCACACGTGCCTGCCGTCTCCCATGTCAATGTGCCGAATGCAGGAGAGAGACTTACCGCGACTTGGCACCGCCGCTCGACGGCCGCATTGAAGAAGAGCTTGAGTTCAGGATCCGAGACGGTTTCCGAGAGTCCGAGGGCGCCATGCGCGTCCAACTTTTTCGCTTTCTACGTGATGAGATTAGACGGAGCTTTGGCATGACGGTGTACTCGTTTCTCAGTGAGCCGCTGGAGCTGGAGCTGCTTGGCGTCTGGCGCAAGGAGCGATGTGTAGGACGTCGTCAACGGATTTGCCTTGGCGGTAGTGGATTCCTTGAGGGTTTGCAACGCCTCTCGATCTGGCGTGTCGGAGAGCGCGACCGACGAATGACTCGACGCAAAGCTGCGCAAAGGACCGCCGTCCTGCGCATTGTAGATGGGAGATTTCAAGTTGGATGCGAGTGGAGATGCCACGTCGACGCTTGCAGACGTCGACGGACGATAGTTGGGCGGCAGAGGATTGCGGAATCGCATGCCAGTCGCGGATGGTTTCTTCTTGACGATCACAGCGCCTCCACCTCCTGGCGTTCGTGGCTTTGTCAGTGCGGGGTCGCTGCTGCCGCCGTCAAAGGAAAACAAGTCGTCGGCTTGGTTTGTCTCCTTGGCAGTCGATACATGCAGCGGCATGTTGGGATGTTGCTTGTGTGCCATCATGCGCGTCGATTCCTTGGCAAATTTGAAAAAGCGCATGAAGATGACGATTCTTACTTGCTTGCGGAGGAATTCTCCTTCGTCACGACTGCGATTGCGCGACCACTTGAGCACCGCCGAGTCGACTTCGGCTACAGTGGATGGACATTAGGACGCTTCGACTCCATGAGCTCAAGGCACCGTGTTTGGCTTTGGCGCTTGCTTCCTCTTGACGTTGATGGAGCCAGAGTTGGTTGAGCTCATGCTACGTCGTTGCAGCATTGAACTAGACGAAAGCTGAGCGGGAGCGCACCTCGGCGTCGGTTTCAGGTGTATGGTACTGGAAGCCAGCTTTACTTCGAGTTCCTTCCGCGCCGCCGCTTTCTTCTTGATTGTTTTCAGTCGCGAGACGCTCGTCCTCGACAGGTAGCTACGGTCAAGCTCAGGTAATTCATGATGCGTAGATCAGAGGGAAACCTCCCGAGGAGAAGCGATGGTGAAACCACGTTCACGTAGCTCGGCAATGCGATGAATGTGGCTCGTGCGCAAGTCTCGCTGCTTGAAGCGCTAAGAAGGCGGGAATGGATTAGCGTCGCGACGGAGTTGAGTTCGGCGACGTACTTGAACGTTCTCTGGTGTCCTTGGAGGAGTATTGTTGTGTCCATCTGGACTCCGCGGTTTTGGAGACTACGTCGGCCCTCAATCCAAGGAGAAGACAGCGCTACCTTGACGGGAGACACGCTAGCGAGCGTCGTGGCCACTGCCGCCTGTTAGAAAGGCACAATGTTAAATTCAGGCCGCTTCAACCGACGACGTACTTGTTGGTATTCGCTTCCTGACGCGTCAAACCATTGCAGCACTTTGCACACACAATCCTGGTGAAGCGCTGTCTTCTGTGACAATACACAACGCAATGAACGCAACAGAGCGGGGAAATGTACCTTGGCTCGGTCGCATTCGGCCAGCATGGATCGGAGTGCCATGTACCGAGTTGCGGTCCATTTCCCCATCTCGCTCTCGTCAAACGCCGCTTGGTCGTACGCTTGGACGTACTTCACGACACTCTCAAAGCCATTTGCTCGCAGCGCGTCGGCGTTCAGCGGCGGCAAGTCGGATCGCTGGACGAGAATTTCTACGAAAAAGTCAGCCTGACCAACAGGAGTGATCGCATGCCGTCAATGGTCAGCGCCCGAAGCGACGTCGGCTGCAGCGCCCGATTCGACGCGATTCTAGCCATAAATTCCCAGTGAGTCCTCATGGAGTGAACGACGACGTACATGAGGCTGTTGATGCGCGTGAGTGGCGTCTCCGCCATGGCGCTTGCGGTTTCACGAGCTATTTGAGTTGTCTGACAGTTCCATCCAGGTCCATCAGATGGCATTTGACTTGTGTGAAATTGACATTTGACATGTGTGAGATAAAACCGCCGACAATTCTACTCGTCGTCGATCTCGTCGAGGAAGATGTCCATGTCGCCAGGATCATGCGCGCTCATGAGCGATGTCCTGAGGCCTTTCTTGAGCGCATGGCTCGCATGGATGACGTTCGCTCGCTTCCGTCCTTCCTTCTCAAAGTTCTTGACCGCTCGCGCCGTCGCTTTCCTCACGCGCACTTCTCGCTGCCGTCGCTCGTCCACGGACACCTCGCTGTTCATGACAAAGTTGTTCTGTGTTGACGGAGTGGCGGCGCTGTCGTCTGGAGACTGCATCACCCGGCCGCCAGTGAATACGGCAGAGCCGCGTCTTTGTGCTTGAGGCGGCGCGAGGCCTTGCTGTCGCTTCAGCATTGCAGCTTCATTTGCTCCTTGACGTTCGTACAGCTCGAGACCGCGCTCGGCAATCTCTTGGTACTCTGCAACTACATGAGCCGTCGTCGAGTCGGTCGAGCTCACCAGCGAGTTGTTTCCGTAGCTGGAAGAGGCTTGTAAGCTGAACGGGGCGCTTCCCGCGGCAGTTTGGCGTCACGACACTCCGCCAGCGGGAGACTTGAAGGCTCGTGAACACTGTGGTAGGCATTGGGAGTTCCTTCAGCGGTAGATCAAGCAGCGCGCGGACTGCGTCGACGTGGTTGCGTCTTGCGGCCCAGTGCAGTGGTGTATCTCCATGGCTGTCGACAATGTTGACTGGCAGACCATACTCGATCAAGACGCGTATCTAGCCATCCTGTCAGCATGATTAGAGGAACTGCCGAGGCAACCACTTCGGCGCGACCGGCGCGCGCGGCGTCGTGGAGCAGCGAGAAGCGATTGATCACGCAGTCGAATTGCCCCAAGTTGGAACCTTTCTCGACCAAGTAGCGGACTAGATGCTACGACAATGAGTTGAAGCACCATGATGCGACGTACGACGTGGCCCCACCAGCATGCGAGTTGCAAGAGCGTGCGGCCGTTTTCCGCTTGGGAATCTCGCAGTCGAAATGGCGTCGTGCCGTCCTGTGCCGCTTTCTTGGTTTCGGCAAGCGCTAGCTGGTTGATCTTTTCGACGGGCCATCCTTCAATGACAGCTTCCCAGATGGACAGCTTGCGGCGACTGCGCTCGAGGCGAAACTTTTCCTGCGCGGCACGGATTCGACCAAGCTCAGCAACGCGTGCTTTGGCCGCGTCCTTTTCAGCCTGGATCGCCACCGCCTCGTCGCGATCCCGCAGAGCAAGTCCTCGTGCCCAGCATCGTTGGAGCTCCGCAACGTCAGAAGCTCCTCCTGGCCGTCGAACTCGCTTCGGTTGAGGAGCTTCTTCAATGACGACATCCGGTTCTTCCTTCTCGATGACGTCACTGGGAGGCACTTCAACGACATGTTCGTTCCCCGCCTCGCTGGCCATGAGCTTGGCGTACGCGTGGATGCTCTCCTGGAGAGCAACGACTTGGACTTGCCATTCGTCAAAGACATGCGGCGGCAGCTTGGTTGGGTCGAGTCCCTGCTTGGATTGGAACGCAGTGATGCCCATAGTCTTCCGCAGCAGGCCTTCAGCACGGAGGTATGCCTTCTCGAGTGCACCGTGCGGAACCGGCCACGAGTGAAATTGGCGCCATGCAGCGTTGACTCGCGCCGCGTCGAGTTCGAGGAACGCATATTCGTGGGAGAGAATCGCTTTGTGGAGTCGCAAGCAGGACGACTGCACTTGCGTCAGCGTTGGATTGATATCCTCGCAGCGGAGATGGAGAATGTCTTGGTTCTCATCGATGACGGCTTCAACCGCGCTAAAAGTGGAGCGGATCGCGTCGATACTCTCTTCAAACTCGCGCACGAGGTCCGCAAGATGGGGAAACGCGTCATCGGGTCGTCGATTCTCCACCGCACGTTCGAGGTCGGCGATCTTGAGCCGAATAAGTTTGCATTTGCGATCGTATGCGTCGTGGAGGATTTGAATCGTAGTTGGAGGTTCGGTCGTTCGTGTTGGTGCGGCAGCACGGCGGCGTTGGACGTCTTGACGGGCGAGGTGCGCTCTCCAGTTGCATTGAATGTTGAGAGCGGCATTGTGCATGGGTTCTCGCGCGCCTCCTTTCGATACAAAGCGCGGTTTTGTCTCTGTACACTCTCCAGTGGCTGCATTCACGTAGTAGTACGTCTTTGTCCGTGGATCAAATTGCTGCGTCCACACTGTGTCCGTCGCGGCCTTTGTCGATCCGCGGACGGCCGACTTGTCGGGAGATGACGCATGGAAGCTACGTGCCTTACTCAGGACTTTGGGTGGCTGCTGGTGCGTCAAAAGCTCACTGCTTGATCTCGATCGACGATACTTGAGTGCAGCGCTGCTGAGTTCAACAGCTTCAACGTCCGCCGTCTCCATTGCGCTCAATGGAACTGCATCGTCGGCAACTGGCTCATCTTCGAAGGAGATGTCGTACAACCCAGTGTCATTATCTACAACAAGGACGATGTATCTAGCAGCTCAAGGGCTCCACGTACCAAAGTCTTGCTCGTAGTCAGCGCCCGCGCTCTCCATCCTCACTGGCAGTCGTCTGAAGCGTCGTCTCTCCGGAAATTATCCGTCCATGTTGAATTTCAACCATGATGGAGATGATGCATTCCACGTGAGATTGCCTAATGCGGTGATGAAATTTGAGATCCTCCGCGTTTCTTCCGCTTCTCTGGAGCTGCGTCCATCGCGGCGGGTCTTATGGTCTACGTCTATCTCAACGTCTATCCAAGACTGAGCTCCTGGTTGCGTCCACAGTCTCCTCGTCGAGTCTCTCTCCTGTGGACGGGAGCCACTAGGACGACAAGCTCGACCAGTCAACGACTACAAGCTCAATTGCGCCGTCCGCCGCGGTCTCTGCAGGGTCGACGAGTGGATTCCGACGTGGGGAATGACGTGTGAATCTATGGGTTCGATGTTGGAGTGGCATGCTTGCTTACAACTGTTGGCCTCTCCTGTCGTAAACACGCGCAACCTTGACGTCGTCTCCATCATCGTCTCCTCATGGTCAAGGACGTTTAAGTCAACCGTAAAGATGGAACTCATGACGATGACAAGGAAGGTTATCTCCGTCGCTCTCTACGCCATGCGCCACGTCAAGGGCACGGAGCAGCCTTGCCTTGCCTTCCGACTTGTGTGGCATGACGCGTGAATCAGTGGCCAGCAGAGGAAAGAGTGGAGGTGTGCTTCCACCTGTTGGTCTTCGTAAACACAAGTTGAGGTCAACAGTAAGCATGGACGAACGGGAGTGAAGTCGATCGCTCTCCACGTCATTCGCCACAATGTGGCCGTGCGCCTTACCGCCGAGACGGCAGTGCTTTCTATGTCGTAGACAGACGTGAGTCGTTGGATGAATTGTGCGGCCCAGCGACGCCGACGATGCATTTCTTCAAGTGTGTCTCGGAGAACTGCTGCTGCAAGAACCCATGCGGCGCGCCACATCACCACATCATTCCACCCACGCAGGAGGAGGACGCACGAGTCCTTCAACGGAGCTGAGAAGAGAGTTCTCAGCTCAAGAGTAGTCCCGTCCGCCCGCGGCGAAATCTCGTCGTGAGCGCCTCGCGTCATGCTCAAAGTTGTCCACGAGACGTTCCTCTCCCTCGACGGTGCACGTTCGAGTGGAGGATGAGCAGCTGAATCGGTCGTCTTTATCGAACGCCGTGCGTGTTTCTGCTTGCGTCAAGTTGAACGCGGCGCTTCCTGTCACCGACATCACGCCCTCTCTGCCCAATCACATGCATGTTATCCCACGAATCTGCTGCATGTCGAGTCGACAAAGATTGCTTCCAACATGTCACGCTCATTCAAAAATTGACATCCATCCACGGAAAAAGATGTTCCTCAACGAGTACGCGGTCGTCTTCTCGGCCGATGGGCCCTTCCACCTCATCGTGTCCTTCATGCGCGGAAAAACGGCGAGAGAATGGACAGACTCCTATGCGATTTTAAAAATGGGCCACTGGCCACTGCTCCATCAAGCCACGATCACACCCGCGACGATGGACGCCGCTGCAGCAGACGGACGCATGGACCTCGTGACATGGCTCCAAAAAAACCACACCCATGTCGGCTGCACGACCGACGCGATGGACTTAGCGGCGGCAGGTGGACATTTGGAAATTGTGAAATTTCTCCACCGACATCGCACGGAAGGATGCACTGAAAATGCAATCACGTTTGCAGCGGCAGGCGGCTACTTGGATGTCGTCGAGTACTTGTACAACTCGACGCCGTCGACGATCGACATGACGAGCGCGATCCGCCAAGCGATGGAATACAACCACAAGGAAATTGCCGAGTGGCTCGAGAAGCAGCCGGTGCGTCGACCGCCGCTTGTCGATTGCATCTTTGGCGATGACGACGAAGACATCATGGTTGGAGTCGACATTACCTTGATGGACAAGGTCGTCGGCTTCTTTCTCGGCATGGCTCTCTTTGCAGCAGCGCGCTAATCGCCCCCTCCATCTTCCCCCCGATAGTCTGATAGGAACCCTCAAGTGTATCTATATTGAAACTAATTTCATTCTTCGCCTCTCCATGACGTCCGAGCATGAAGCATGCGCTTGTAGCAGTCTCCTCGCTTCCTTTGGCGTCGCTTGTGCAACTACAGGACGTTGGTTGCAGTGGACGCGACATTCAGCCTGCCTACGCCCGGCGTGAGGGAGAGAAGCAGTGGGCAAAGATTGCATTGCAGACAGCGCGCCATTGATGGCGGGAGCACTGGCGACATGGAAATGCAAGTATTGTAGGAGAGGTAGCCTCGTCAGAGCATACCGGACATGGAGGGCGACGCCAATACGGCGCCAAAGTCAATGAACGGCTCCTGGATGACGTTGATGTCAGCATGATGTCCACCAACGAGAGTTGAGCATTCTCCAGCATCCAAACGATTATCCGAACACGAGTCCAAGATGGTGGCGACGAATGAGGCGGACAAACTTGCTCGACGGAGCGTACAAAGCGATCCCTCGGACACATGGAATTGGATTGCGTCTCAACCAGGTTCGTTCGCTGAAGACACAGGTAGAGTCGTCTCATCTTCTTGTACAGGATTCCTCAAAGCGCAACTGGACGATGCGGGACTGACGCCGCTCGAACGATGGTACTACCAAGGGCGGGAAATCGCCAGCAAGACACAACCAGCATTCGATCCTGTGTCGGCTAAAATGGACAAGATGACGAACTCGTGCTATGATGTCCGCTATGATGTCAAGGGAGGTGAAGCCGGAGATCAGCTTCGAGTGGCCTCCTCCTCGACGACCAAGATGGACGAAGTGTTGACGTTCAACTCCATGAATCGCGGACGAGTTATCCACGTGACGTGCTGCAGGAATGGAAACCAATATCGCATCTACAGTGATCGCCCCCTACTCCTTCAATCTGCGGGAGAGACTGCGCTTCGTCGCGGAGACAACATTCGATCGCTGCTTGATCTGTTAAATGTGTAACTCCACGCCAACCAAGTCCATTTTTCAGTTGGTTCATTACGTGTGTCTACCATCTCCGTACAGGACGACGCGCGAGGAAGCAAGATTGCATCACAATAGCTTAGGCGGTCAACAAGCACGCACCACCGACAGCCTTGATCTTGTTTTCGGCTTCTTGCGAGAAGTACTTGGCCTTGACAATGACGGGGATTTCAGGGAGACGGCCCTTGCCCAAGACCTTGAAGTAGCCCGACTTGGTCACGTCAATGATGGGGGCCTTGCCGTCCTTGGCCTTTTCGGCGGCGTCCTTGACTTCTTCCGAGACCAACGACCACAACTTTTCCACGTTCACGGTAGGGCAGTGGTATCTGTTGCGGAGCAAGTGGAATTGGCGCATACCGACTTTACCAAAGTAACCAGGGTGGAACTTATCAAACAAGATGCGGTGGTGATGTTGACCACCGGCGTTACCGCGACCGCCAGGATGCTTGCGGTGCTTGCCGATACGGCCGTGACCTGCAGACACATGACCACGCTTCTTACGGTTCTTGTGGGTGGCGGTAGGCTACACATACACACATATTTAGTCCTCCATTCTCCCTGTCGGCACACGCACCATGTTGGTAGATGGAACTGAAAAACAACACTAAACCACCAGCTTGAGCATTGGCTCAAAGCCACCCTCGACGCCACCAGCCAACCATTCCACCAATCACACGTCGTCTCTCAGAATTTATATTTTGCCAAGTTGAATCTTGAAAACTTCATCAATCAATTCCTGAATACTCTAAAACTTTATATTCTCATAAAATTGATCCTAAGAAATGTCTATATGTACTTTGTTGAAAAATGTCTGTTTAAATATGGTCTACCTGATTGAATATATTTTAATTAAGTAAAGACATGAAAAAGTTGGCGACGATTCAGAACAAAGATCGCATGAGCGTCAACTTGGCGGAACCATTCCTTCTCGTTACGGACGCCGCGACGGCGCCGTCGCCATCCTCGCAAAGCACAGAACGATTCGCAGTATGCATGGGGATCGGCTTGCTCCTCGTCTTTGGATCGTTCCTCCTGTACGTATATTCTCTCTTTCGTTCGAAACTTGTCTCCCGACGTCTAGGATCCCAATGTCGATGGCAGCGTTTGGGACTGTCTACTCGATCGGCTCGCTCGTGGTAGTGGGCTCGACTTTGTTTGTCGTGTCAATGAAGCAGCAACTCGAAAGCCTCAAGGAAAAGAACCGTGGATCGTGCTTTGCCGTCTACCTCGTCACGATTGCGCTCACATTATTCTTCGCATTGTACCCTGGACTATGGATACGATCTCTGCTTGTGTTTCTGTCAGTGTTCGTGCAGTGTTGTGCGCTCGCGTGGTATTGCCTCAGCTACTTTCCACGCATTCAAGCTGCCATCCGAGCTGCTGGTTCCTATATTTTCATGGCAAAGTAGAATTCAAAGTGGCTTTCATCTCATGATTAAGGCAATCCTTCGATGGACTTGATCGCCTAGAAGTGATCGTCAAGGACTATTTCACGAAGGCCCATACCTTTTCTATCTCATCAAATTCAGTTAATATGGCGTCGAGCTCTTCTTGATCCAGTTCAAACGTTGCCTGGTACAGGTCAGATCCACAGGATATCGTATCGCACACCTCACGCCCGCCAGACAACATCAATTTGAGCAACATGGTTGGATACATTTCGCCGTGAAAATTGCTGCTCGTCATGACCAGCTAGACAACAGTTGAATCAAGCGATCATGAGCGATGGTTTACCCGCACGGAGTAGTCAAAATCTAAGATTTGGACCTTGGAGATGGATGCCGCCTGACGAACGAGGTATCTCTGAATGTCAGGGGAGCGAGCTTGAATAATCTCTTTGATTGCATCCGTCATGTCGTTTGGAATGCCATAATCTGCCAACAGCACTTCAAACTGTTTGAATCATGATCGTCATCGCACTGAACTACAAAACACACCTCGTCGTCAGAGCTTGACAATGCTTCCAGATAGAAACGCAGCCACTTTTCAGATCGAGGTGAATCTCCTCGTCCCATTGCATCTGCCGCGTCATGGAGCGTGACTTCCAGTCGATCGATCGTCGTCGATGCCCGCCGCTGCATGATTGATGTATCTTTCAATCCCTCTATCTTTTAATATTCAACGGTATAAAATTCAATACAAATTTCTTTATTAATTTTTAATAGAGACTCAAAACCAAGGATGATCAATTTATAGAGGATATTGTTTTTGACAGAATTGTCAATCAACCCATGTCATCACTGCATGTCGTGGCCGTGGCCGCGCTTTCCCGCGTGTGGGTGAGTATTATGGCAATAGCCAGCCACTCCATGATTCAATCATATGACACTTCGTCCACATCGTTTTCCAAGTCCATCTTCAGCGCATTTGGATCGTGGGATGGCGTCTACTTCGTGGACATTGCTGACGATGGATACAATTACGAAAACATGCACGCCTTCTTCCCGCTGTATGCGCTCTTGACTCGGTGGAGCAGGTAGGTTTTGTCCACTACTCAAGCTTAAATGGATTCTAGCTCGCTCTTCACGCCATTTCTTGACTCGTCCACTGCTTTGCTGGTCGCTGGATGGAGCCTAAGGTAAGAGCCACCAAGATCTGTGGATCTCATGCATGGCTAGCAATGTTTGCTTCATCGTCGCAGCTTACTACTTGTATCTGCTTGGCTCTATGGTATGTCTGAATCTTTGTCTTCCCTCAACCTTTCTTCTGATAGCTCGTGAAGAACGAATCGTTGGCAAAACGATCCGCGTTGTTCTTTTGCTTTTGCCCGTCTGGCATCTTCATGTCTTCATGCTACAGTGAAAGGTGCTCCCCTCTTCACTACTCCCTCTCTTATCATTGTAGTTTGATGTGTGCGCTCACCTTTGGCGGCATGTATTACCTTGAGCTCTACCGCACCAAGTCATCTTCCTTTTGGACACGTCATCTCCATCTCATCTTTTGCACTCTGCTCTTTGGTCTCTCATCGGCAACACGCTCCAATGGTCTTCTTCTTTCCTGTAAGTCTTCATGCTGACCGCTGTCTTTGACAATCTTTGCAGTGTTCATAGCTCTTTACCGACTGCTCGAATCGCCCCATCCATTGCGAGCTTTCCCTCGCTTCCTTCTCTACTGGACCTACACCGCCATGCTTGGCCTCCTGGCAATCGGCCCTCAAGTCGCATACTTTGCCTATGGCATTGCTGCGTACTGTCCTTCCTACAACCTGACGACGATCCAGTACCTCCTTCTTCCGTCCCTTCGCTGGCTTATCGCTGTTCTTAGAGCTGTCTTCGCCATCGATACCAAGATGACAGCGGATCGTCCATGGTGCGCCAAGGTTGTGCCCAATATCTCTGCCATGTACATGTTCATCCAACATGAATACTGGGGCGTCGGTCCGTTTGCCTACTACCAGCTCAAGCAGGTACACTTTCGCCCCTGGCGCTTCCAAGCTAGCTGACCATCCCATTAGATTCCAAACTTCCTGCTGGCAGCTCCGATGATTGCACTGGCGAGCTACAGTGTTTGGCTCGGGCTCAAGTCTGGCCATGCGATTTTCCATCGACGAGAGCTGGCTCCGTACTTTATCTACCTCGCTTTCCTCCTTGGGAATGCGCTTGTCGTCGTGCACATCCAAGTCATCACTCGCTTCCTCGCCCCCTGTCCTCCCATCTTTTGGGCAGCAGCCAGTCTCGTGGACAAGCCGTCGACTTCTCTGTCGACTGCGGGACGCCTGACTGTGCTCTACTTCTTGATCTTCACAGTCGTCGGCGCTGTCCTCTTCCCAACCTTTTATCCATGGACTTGAATGCCTTAAATCACTTTGATTAAATACGATAACATTACAACTGCGGTCATCTTGTCAACGACATGATTGCATGCTGAAACAAGATTTTCTTTACCTTGGAAGACGGCGCTTCCTTCTTCTTTTGTGGAGCTTCCTTTTGCTTTTGTGGCGCTTGGACCACATTTGGACGCGGTTTTGCCGTCTGCGCGACGCAAACGCGACAGACGTTCTCGATGCACCCGTGCTTTTGTACTTGAAGATTGCAAGGCTTGCAAACCATCTTCTCGCACTTGGAGCATTCGTATCGAATGGCACCGAGTGTATCGCGGCAACATGCGCAGCAGCTATCATCTTCCATGCTCGAGTCGAACCGGAGCGTCAAGTTCAATAGCCGATCATCCGCGTCGTCGCTGTTAGAGCAGCCGGAATCTCTGGTGCTGCCTGAATCCGCAATGGACGAATTCGCAGTACTTGCTCGGGTGTCGTTGCAGCACTGGTTGTAGTACATGGCTTCCGAGATGGATTCGACAATGGATCGGCGGCGCGACGTCATCATTTCAGGCTCTTGATGGATGCAAGCCGTACATACGCGAACGAAAGCTGGCGCGGAGGCACCAGGGAGGAAAATCTCAACTTTGGGGGCGCAAGTGTCACAAGCGACTTCGCCGCAGAGGCGACAATGGTGGCGTCGTTTGTTCATGCGGAATTTGGTCACACAGATATGACAAGTGAGACGACTCGAATCGTCCACCCAAGTGAAAGGACGGCCAGCGTTGACGCGGAACGAATTGGTCATGCGGCGAGACACGACAACTTCTTCGAGCTTCCCAAGGTTCGAGGCAATGCGTTGGTAGCGCGAACGACGTGGAAGGTTGATCAATCGAGTTTCAACAAAGGATAGAACGAGCTGAACTTGAACACCAACATGGTCGTCAAGCTCGCGAACCATGACAGCTCGTGGAGAGAAGGCTTTGTCGTTGGGTTCGAGGGCATCCGGAATCGACTGGAGTAATCGGACATGCATTTCGCGGGAGTCATCGCGGCGCCAATCTGGTGTAATAGTTGTTTGGAAGTCAAGATACGTCGACTGCCATCTTGTGTTTGTGAGCATTCCCGTTTGGTCAATTTCTGCGTACTGGATGCTCAGGTCGGACACTTCGGTCTTGAAGGTGTCGAGTTGTTCAAAAAAGGTGGCTTTGCCGCCAAAGATAAAGTGTGCCGTGTTGTGGATATTGTCTTCCGATGAGTCCATGACAATCGGGAGGACTTCGTTCAATTGCGCGGACGGAATGTACGCTGTGGCGCGTACAATGTAGAGCGTCGTGTCATCGACTTTGTCTCGCAGGACACGTTCGTCAAGTTCAAGCTTGAGGGTCCCTGACACAGGATGAATCTGTTGGGACACAACTGTATATTCGTCAGTGTCGCCAAAGCAGAAGAGCGGCAGGACAGCGCGCGCGTCGGCTTCCCACTCGTCGAAGGATGCACCCATGGCAGCGCAAATTCAAATCTGCTGATTGTCGTTGACGTGCATAATTCTATTGCGAAATTTTCACGCTCAATACAAAAATCAAGTATAAAGTTAGACAGGTGCAAAAAAAAATCGTTGAACTTGGCCGAGTCAGACTCAGACTGGTGGAGACGTCGATGGTGTCTTTCGCCCCACGACGATATGGGGAACGCTGCCTTTCCATTGTCGTCAAGACACCATCGAGAATCTCCCATCTTGACTGGGCACGTTATCCAGCTTACTAGCAAGCCGCCACCGCTTCTGGGTTGCGTAAATGATAGAGGACAGACAGTGAGAAAGGCACCGAGACACTCTTTTCCGATCATCATCCCACGACTTTATGAAAGAGAAGTGAGATGAGCATTCTGGAGAAGGCACGTGGTCGTCAATACCAGTGAGTTTTCCAAGCTATCAAGGTCATATTGTATCGGAGTGTACGAGGAACGTCTCATCCTGCGACCGGGATGTGCTCCGATGGATAGACAGCGCGTGAAACCGCGGCGAGACTTGCAAGGCCGAGCGCACAGAGCAGGCTTTCGCCATGACCCACCGAGGTCCAGTAAAGACTGAGCTTCTTTCCTCGTTGCGAACATTTGTGTCGTCTATCGTCCCACTCCGCTTTGTGCAATCCTTGAGGATCCCCATCTCATGGGATTCTGAGCGACGACGACCAAGACCAGCATATCCTTCATAATAACATGAGTTCGTCGTGGAAAATTTACATAGTACGTAGTTGAAATCTTGCCATGAGGACATTTGAAATTTGTAATATTTAATGAGGTCGTGGTTGCGCAATGCCATGTGAGCCACCTGATCGAGCAATGGATTGCAGGGTGACAAACTGCACAGAAGCGGCGATGACTCGGCTGGATTACTCCATCTGAATCGACAACAAAGACGTCAGTCTTGCTTTCGAAAGATTCTTCCCCACTCGTGGAATGCGAAGACAGAACGTCATCTTGTCAAGCGCAAACCACCCGCAAGCCACTTTTGCTTCACTTCTTTGCGCTTCTGCCGATCCAATTCAATGCTTTCGAGGCGATGGCGGCGATACCAATTGTCGCCGAGAGCGTATTGAGATGTGCAAGCCATGGATGAACGAAAGGCCGCCTCGATATCATCCACGGCTTGAGCGAGCTGGTCGGGAGTAGCACAAGGAGCCAGGATTCCAGCGGCATCGATGGATTGTCTTGTCAACTGACGCATGGGATTGTGCAGTAGCCTCGCGACGTGCGCTTTCTCAACGCGATGGAAGTTCCACGACGGAAACGCATGCGCTAGGCTCAAGTATTCGCGAGTGAGCTGGAACGGGCAGATACGAGTCGGCCCGTTGAACAGCGCGGGGTTTTCCAAGAGAGCTTCGGCCGACATGACGCCATCAGCTCCCGTGGCTTCAGCACAAGCTGCGACGTCTTGAAAGCATTCAATGTTTCCATTCGCAATCACAGGCACATTTACGCGGCGTTTGATTGCCGCGATGGCGTTCCAGTCGGCACTTCCCGTCTTGCGACCAGTCATGATTCGATTGCGGCCGTGGACTGTGATTGCCGACGCTCCAGCCGCTTCGATTTGATCCACAAGGCGCAGGGTTGCCTGGAGGCCGCGATCATCTGGGTCTTTGCTGCCTTCGTCGATGAGGCGGATCTTGGCCGTGAAAGGAACTGGCAGACTTTGCGACCATGTCTGGAGTATAGACACGATGGTGTCATGCTCACGGAGGAGAAACGATCCGTAGTGGCCTTTTCGGGCGATGGGTTGGGGGCAGCCGAGGTTGAGATCCACGGCACACGCGCGGCCTTCAACGAGTCGTGCTGCTTCTAAGAGCGTGGAGGGATCGTCGCCTGCAAACTGGACAACCACAGGTTGGTTAGACTCGAGTAAATCCATTTCCAAGCGCTGGGAACGATACGTCGTGTCTGAAAGGAACAGCTTGGCATGGATCATCGGTGTATAGCAGAGCTGAGCGCCGTACCGACGACAGAGCTCTCTGAATGCGAACTCGGACTGATCTACCATCGGCGACGCCACCGTGACGACGTCGCCGCCATGCCGCCACAGAGTTTCCATCGACTTGGCAATTCAATGGACCAATCAAATTGCCATATGGAAGGTGGAGATGTAATTTTAGGTGGCGCCATGACCGACAAGGACTTGGCCAAATGGAAGCGCCGCATCGAGGAGAACCGATACATCCGCGAGCATCTTCTCGACAAAGCCAATCTTCTCGTATATACGATCCAAAGCTTGAGTGCGCGGCCACGACCGCTTGGCATTGTCGATTTGTACACGATTTGGTGCGTGAGGAATTTTCTCGCCCGGTGGAGCTCATGGCAACATGGGTAGGAGGCTCGTCGGCCAAGGCTACAATGTCAACGAGCGCGATGATAATGTAAGACCGACTCTCTCTAGCCGCTATAGCTGCGTGTCAATAGGGAATACCACCGCTTGTGCATTGTGCAGTCGTACGAGGCTTGTCGCGCGGAGAGGATTGACTTGTGGGTCTAGCGTGGATGGTTGGTTGTGATTGTGATGCTTTTCAAGTCGCCATGCGATGTCAACGTCACTTCGATCGTACTCCTTGGACGATTGCATGGTCTTAGTTGAGCCATGTAGTACCAAGAGACTGCCCTGAGCGCAGCTTGTAGACGCGGACATCTTCATGTTGTTCGCTACCTGCTCTGGCACGGCGCAGACACAAGTGTTCGCGACAAGGTGACGTCGTTCTTCACTCGCTTGACCAAATGTGTACGTCAGAGTGGCTTTTCATGCCTCCGATGGGCGGCCAAGAATCGCCACGTTGCAATGGTGAAGCTGCTCTTGAAGCGTGGCGCTTCAGTTCTTCAAGTCGTTTGTCAAGCACATCCGCTCCCTGACTCGACGTAGGACTGCGGCACAACGAGCCACTCGGCACTCGACTGGGCGCGCGACAATCATGACAAAGAGATCGAAGGATTGCTCATGTCTGTCCTCAGTAGGTTGACTCTGTGAGTCATCTCGTTGACGTCGACTTAGTCCAGGAAAAGGAAGCACAGTTTCGCGACTTGCAAGCCAAGGAGAGCGACGCTGCTCCATCTCGACCGCCACCTCCGACGCCACCTCTTGCAATTGCCGAGGCGACTGTCGAGCCAGAGACAAAGCAAAACTCGAGGCTTGCAAGGCTAGCAGACGAACGAAGAGCGCGACAGAGCCAGCTCATGGAAGAAGCGCTCGCTCGGCAGACTGACATGTATCTCAAGTCGATTCGACCAGCCCACAAAGAAGAAACGTCGATCCAGGCGGCAGTTCACAACGAGTGGCGCAAAGTCAAACCGCACAAGTGGAAACTTGTCGGCCTGCATCCAAAGCGAGAATCATCCACTCGCGTCGATATGCGTCGCATTCAGCAGCTCACAGCGCTCGACGACTTGGACGAGGAAAACCCGACTACGATCGATGCCATGGCGACCTTTGCCATCAAGCACCAGCCCAAGCCTGCTCGCTTCAAGTATTTTTGTCCTCAATTTGAATGACCGCTTGCGCTACTATCGCTTCCACCGCAGCGTCTTTGTGTCGTCGTGCTGCCTTGCTGGCGAAATCTTGTCGGTCATCATGTGCAAGTCCGCAATGTTCTTCCATGAGGTGAAGCTCATGGCGTTTGAAAGTAGCTCCGAAGATGCAAGTCACTGCAGTTCGTTCAACCATGCAACCAGCGCCGATGCGAGACATTCGGAAGAAGCTCTCAGCATGCCAGAGAATGGAGCTTCGAGTTGATACCCGACCTGGGCGACAAGATCGAACTGCAGGATGGATGGGACAACGCAAATTTAATGCCGCTTGGACTCATTGGTCAAACTTATCAACATGTCAACTTCGAATTTCGATCTGGGACTTGAGCTCCAACTGCGCCATCTTTGACTTTGAACTCGATGGCGTGGCAGTGCAGCGCGCGAAGCAATCAAGGCTTGGTGAACAATCTGTACCAAGCTGGGCTTATCCACTCTCCCAATGTCATTGCAGCCATGATGCAGACTGATCGTGGCCACTACTGCCCATTCAACCCATACGACGATTCCCCACAGCCGATCGGATATGGGCAAACCATCTCGGCGCCACACATGCATGCGGCTGCGCTTGAACTCGGAAGCAATCTACGAGACGGCTCGACTGCGTTGGATGTGGGCTCGGGCTCGGGCTACCTGAGTGCATGCCTCGCCCGCATGGTGAGTCCCTCTGGCAAGGTGCTTGGCATCGAGGTTGTACCAGAGCTCGTTGCGCAGTCGCTCGACAATGCACGCCGTGGAGATAGCGATTTGATCGACCAAGGCACCCTGCAATTGAAGTTTGGTGACGGATGGCAAGGAGCACCGAACGACGCTCCATTTGATTTCATTCACGTCGGCGCCGCTGCACCGACTGTACCCCAAGCACTCATGGAACAGTTGAAAGACGGTGGCAAGCTAGTCATTCCGATCGGTGACGATGGAGCCGTCCAGCACTTGATGGAAATCGTTCGAGACGGAAGCAAATACCACAAGCGCTCATTATTACCTGTACGCTATGTCCCGTTGGTCCAGCGCCGAGACAAAGACTGAGGAGCGCGTTGAGGATGTGATGAATGTGCCAATTTGAAGGTTGTGCTTCTCCCACTGCAGCTTGTTCAGTCTATCGATCTACATAAGTTTAATTGATTCTTGTAAGGTGAATAGCTCCACGGCGGTCATGGACAGCTCCCTGAGTCGCAGTGCGCCCGACTGCAGGCTCATCCTCGCGGCAGAGATGCTCTCTCGATATGACACTGTTCTCTCTTTTTCTCAAGTTTTCAGCTTTTTATTTGCATTTTTCAAATATTTTTTCATTATTTCCTAAATTTTGAGCTATTTTGTGCGAAAAAGTCGATTTGATATTAGAGACTTTTAGCAGTCCTGTAATTTGGCAAATTACAGGACTGGCACTACGTTCGAGTTGTGGGTGGGGAATTTGGTTCGTACATTTGAGTTTCCACGTTTAGCAAACCTGAAATACCAAATTTCGGTGTGTAATGCATTACTCCGAGCCAAATGGCATATAATTGGCCGACATGGAGGTTTAGCTGACTGGAGAGCACACATAATGGTCATTCTTGAAGCTACCCATGCGAAGCCAAGAACAACTAAGGTTTGCGAGAGGATTGAGACACCGGTCTCTACTTCTCCACCTGCTGCGACGCTTACAAAGGCGACGAACTTTGAACACCGGTCCGCTAACGATACCCGACATTCAATTCAATCTGGCTCGCTTTAGCGACGCCGATTGTCTGGAGAAGTTCAGATTCACAAAGAACCAAATCAAGCAGCTCGCGGTTGGTATGGGTTTGCCAGAAAGGATTACTACTCGTGAAAGAACGTCGTGCACGAACATTGAAGGTATTTGCATTGTGCTACGACGATTCGCTGTACCAGACAGGTGGTCGGATCTTATTGACATGTTTGGAAGGTCACGCAGTGGTCTGTCTAATATATTTCTTCATGTTGTAGACTTTATCTATGACCGTTATCAATCAATGCTCTATCTCGATCTCAATCGTGTTGCAAATAGACTTGAGGAATTTAGCAATGCGATTACTCGATGTGGAGCAGAAATTGAGAACGTTTGGGGATTTATTGACGGAACCGTGCGTCCAATTTGCCGTCCAAGTGGTGGAACTGAGCAGCGATCAATGTTCAATGGCCACAAGAGGAAGCATGCCTTGAAATTCCAAACTGTGGTAACACCCGATGGGTTGATCGCACACGTGTATGGACCTATTGAAGGCCGAAGACACGACTTGACCTTACTCCGAAAGTCACAACTCGAGAACTTTATCGCCTCGGATCCAAGATTTAACGGCTACGTCCTATATGGCGATCCAGCGTATGGACGATCCAACCAACTAGCGTCTCCTTTCTCTGGAGTGCATGTCACGCCACACCAACAAGAAGTCAATGCAAGTATGAGCCAAGTGCGTGTCAGCGTTGAATGGTCTTACGGCCAAGTCTTGCAATACTGGCCGATTGTGGACTTCAACAAAAAAGCAAAACTCGGATGCGGTCCAACGTCCAAGCTGTACAAAATTGCGGTGCTATTGACGAATTGTATCACTTGTGCCAGACAATGCAACGCGAACAGCTTGTACTTTGGCATGATCCCTCCAGCGCTTGGCGATTATCTCGACGTGTCTACTCAGGATAGAGATCAAATATTAATATAGATCGTGTCATGATAAAAAATACAAAAAATTAAATTAATAAACAATAAATATATTTTGAAACTATAATAGAGACAAGAAATTTTTAATGATGATAGCATCGGAATTTAAAATATGATTAGTATTTTTCAATAATTGAAACAAGTCGTTTATTATTATTTCTTACTTTGCTTAGTGATGAAACGTGCCATGGTGGCGACAATACTCTCAAGTTGTGCGCTTTGAGCTCGCCGCAACTGCTGCTCCTCTTTGTCGAACTTGAGACGCTCCATGCGGTACTCGTGGTCGTCGTTGTGACGTTTCTTTTCGAACTCCAAGAGATCATTCCACGACGAGTCGCCATTGTCTTTTGCCGGAGAGCTAGTTGATTGTTTTGCTCTCTTGGCAACGCGAACTTCAGCGTCCCTGCATAGTTTTTCGCCTGTAGTTTCCAGTTCCTCCTTGCGTTCGTTTTCTTTACCTTGTTTCCGCTTCTTGGTCGCTGCGGCTTCGTCCATTCGCATGATGAGATCTTGCAGTAGTTGGACCTTCTCACTCACATACTCTTCGGATCCACTTGATCGCCGCTGTGCATGGTCAATCTTCTTGAACTCCTTCACCATGTTGTCGAAGTGATCACGTGCACTGCGATAAGTCAATTTTGGCTCTTGATCGATGAGATTGGCTGCAACAGATTTCCATCTCGGTAGCAGTTCGCCGTGCTCAGCAGCAAATGGCTCGATCCGTGTAATTTCTCGAAGAAGCGATGTTTCCAGACTCTCCGTCCACACAACATATTTTACGGGAGCACTTGCGCTTGACATGAGAAGCAAGAAGACTATAAATGGATGGCTTTCACTGCTTCACATGTCAAGCGCAAGTGTTCAGCCACTTGTTCCACATAATCAAACGTGATTGGTCAACAGTTTCATGGAATTTGGAATTCAAATACACGAATTGCGCATTCCATTTCGTATGTAAAATGCAAATTCCGTCGGGAATTTCATCAACCTCGAAGTTCGTAGATGCGAGTAACCCGAAGTTTTTTTCAGGAATTTCAAATTACAGCTTTGCTAAAAGTCTCTATTATTGATTTGATACAAATTTTGGGCAGCTGCGCAATCGAATCACGCCAAAGTACCGATCCGTGAATCGATCCCATTGGCTGATTTTTCAATATCAGCATTTGATTGGTCGAAATGGATCTTGAATGTCGTATTAGCCAATCAAAACGATTGATAAACGACTCAACAAATCATGCCTATATCCGAAATTTTGCTCAAAAGCACAATACTTGCATTTCATCATTTCTTTTTTTATCAAAGATGGCAACGGAACAACGATCAACGTACATGCAGATGACTCTTGCGGCGTCAGGACGGCAGGAATGGCTCGTCCTGCCCGAGATGGCAAGTTTCATGGAGCTTCGTATGCGTATAGCGTCTATGTTCGGCCTGGGCCCTAGAAATCCATGGAGTTTGCTCTACCGTGACGCAGAAGGCGATGTCGTGCATGTCACAAATGATGCCGAGTTGCACGAAGCTTTGACCCACATGGCCCAAATGGACACGATTGCGTTCCTTGTACAGACACCCGCGACGTCGGTGCTCGATCAATGGGCGTCACAACTGCAGACGTTTTTACCGCAGCTCGGGCAATCCATTCAAACGTCCGCACTTGCCGCTCTCAACATGCAAGATGCGACTCGAGACGAAATCCAACCCGAGGAGGAACCGCCACAGCAACCACGACGACCTCGACTGGATTCAGAGACGGAATCGGAATCGGACGACGACGAGTATGAGCACAACGCATGACAAATATATATCGCATTCACAGAAGTCTAAATATGGGCATCGTTCTCTATCGTCCATGTGTCTTGTCTATTCATTCTTGGTGCGCTTGCTGGTTGTTGTTCGAGACAAGTTGGTTCTTGTTGACGACTTGTTGCAACCAAATGCGCGTCTTGTAGATCGCAAACAAGTCGCGGACCAACTCGCGAAAGTCGATGCGTCTACCAAGACATCAATCTATGCTCGATCGCTTCGACGAGAGTTACCTGTCTGCTTCAAAGAAGAACGTGAGCTTGTGGCGATCAAATTGATATTCCGCGTCAATCACGTTCATTGGCAACATGCGTTGGCGAACTTTGGTCCGGCACACTTGCAGCACTTCTTGTTCTTCCTTGTGCTGGTCATTTCATCAGGACAAATGATCTTGGTGTGGATTTCAGTACCTGTTGCCGCAGTAGCTCCAATTCAGCCTCACTAGCAGGACGCATGATTCGCTTCACTCGTACTTCCTTGTCTTCAGTACTTCCATCAGTTGCAGGTTTCTCCTTGTTGGGCAGAATGCGAATGACATGGCCGACATCCTCCCCACGATCGCCTTCCACTTTGACATATTCGCCAAGTTGATACCCGTTCACGCCTGCAAAGACGTCCTTCCGGCACCGTTTGAACTGCACTTCGTAAAACGTGTCGTAGTTTGCCATGTGGAGTTCAGGGCTGTTAGGTGGCAATGGCGGTGGCGGTGGAGGCGGCATAAAATCCTCACGGATCGAGGACGGCATCGCTCGTGGATTCCAGTCGAATGGGTGCGCTGTAGATTTTGCAGGAAGAGGAGGTGGTGGGTGAGGCTGTCGAGGCATTTGACGAGATGACCGGAATTGTCGAGGGTCTGCAGCGGGGTGGAGTGACGGAGAAGGGTAGCCTCCCATGCTGTACGACCGAATTCCACGAGGGGGAGGAGGATGCACTTCATGCGTTGAACTGGAAAAACTTGCTTCAAAGTCGCCAGAGTATCGACGTAGAGCAAAGCTGCTTGTGTCTGGAGCAAGATGATGGTAATGCGATGATCGGGACATAGCCGGGTCTGGGGAGTACAGTGTCGAAAAGGATTTTGCTCGCATTCGGTGGGGTAGGTCGCCGTCATGGAGAAGCGGCACGCCTAACGGACTGACGCTTCCGTTGTTGGAATTCATGTCATGAGTATTTTCAAGTTGATTGTTTTCCGGCATTGAGAGCTGCCATGCGGCCCAGGACGACTCGGAATCTTCACTCGTGGGGGTTTGAATCGACGCAAGCGGTGACATGGCTATCACGAGAGGAGATCGCGACACTTGTGTCGGTGACGTCGATATCGGTTGTGGTTTCACACGCGGCAGGGAAGGATCTAGTTCGTCCGAGTCATCGAGCGAGAGGGCCAAGACGCTCGAGCTGAGAAAGTCAGTCCATTCTTGATGCGACGTGGCTTCCGATAATTCGTCGTCCAGTGCATTCGTGTCATCTTTGGGTCCCGGAGGCAGTTGGTCGGCATGGGGAGGCAGCGCTTGGACATTCATAGCCATCTACTTTGACGGTCACGCGGCGATATCGAACGCTCGCAGCGAAATGGATCGCGCCTCGGACTGCCGTCGCCTAGATATCGGAGATGTCTGAACTACTTTTCAATCAACTGCACAAGTGGCGGTCTTTTTTTAGTTTTTCTTCTAAAATCAATTTGATATACAAACTTCAAGTAAAACTGTTATAAAATAATAAAATATCCTAATATGATCAATTACTGGCTTTCATTATGGGATACAAACTCCTAGTCTAATCTGTTCTGCTTGCCCCAGCTTCAACAACGCCAGGCGAGCTTCGAAGTTCGACTTCCCAAGATAGAAACGCATCACGGACGATGGAACACGGGCCGCCTCGATGCTTGAAGGCCATGGAAGGCTTTTCTCGCGTCGACGGAGGTCTACGATGTCGATTTTACCGAGATCCATCGCTGTTTCCGACAGACGAGAAGGGATTCCAGCTGGGAGCCGTCATTCGCTCAGGATGTCAAAGACGCACTCGATGAACACGTCGACCTTTCCAGTGCTGTCAATGGAGATTCGACGGATTTGACATGGAATGCACTACAGACGGCAAGAAAGAGCTATATGCATGGAGAAGAGCGAGCGGTAGAGTCAATTCGGAGGTTGTAGATGGGATGATATCACGTGACATGCAACCATGATGTGTGGAGACATCCATGCACTTCATGAAACCGAAGGTGAGGATGAAACGTTCGGTTACATCGCAGTGCAGTATGGGCAGTGGCTGCAGCAGTCCGACAAAGACGTCGGTCGTGGAGTGGACGTCGGCGACGTTGAGTGACTATGCAAGCTCAGCACTCACATCCGACGACGCCAAGAAGGCGATCACCGCTTGGATCGTCGACAATGGTGCGTTTGCCTCGGGAATGCTCTCACTGATACAATGGACAATGCTAGACGTGACAGGGCTGCAGCTACTGGAAATGGAAGCAAGCATGGTCCTATCAGCAGCGAATATCAAAGAGTCCGACGATGTAGCTCAAGTGACCAAGCTCATGGCGGATCTCTGCGCCTCTGTCGACAATGACAAAGGTCCTGAGATCACGACGAGCCTCAAGGATCTTCCTGCCGCACTTGAGAAAGCCGTCTACGTCTATGAGAAGTACCCGTTGATCGTCGATGAAACGGGCCAAGCGGCGCAGTTCTTCAAATACCAACGAGGCTGCTTCTTGATGGCCGGCAGTCCCAATGACATGGCCGCTGCGACGCTCAGACGCTCGCTCGTTGGTACGTTGTCGCGACTGAGATGGAGCTTGACGTGTGGCTTGATTGTATAGCGGCACTTCGCCATGGAACAATCATGACGATCTGCTTTGACAAGCTAGCGGGCTTGGAACTCGATCAATTCTTCGACGACACGTGGTTCCCGTCGCAAGTTCTCGACCGCCACGAGTTGTTTAAGCCTGAAGTGTGGACTCCGTTGCTCCGCCCGGCAGAAGGCGACCCAGATCCAAGCATGTTTCTTCCCAACGACGCGTTCAGTTTGCCATCTTGTGCGGCAACATTGAGCCGCCTCCACGGACACTTGCTCGCATGTGTTTGGTGCGCGTGAGGAATCGCGATGCCATGGAAAGCCACGAAGACACGGTGGCTGCTGCTTTGGGGCTCAAGGAGGTTCGATTACTCCACTCCAACGACGTCATGGCTCACTTCATGCCTACAGGTTGTGCGGAACAGTGTCCAGCTAGTCGAGGCTGGCTTTGACGGCGACATTGAAGCCTTGAAAGCGCTCTTGGACAAGGGATACCACCTTGAAAGTGAAGACGGACACAAGCATACGGCGCTCTCTGAGGCGGCATGTCAAGGCCGCGAGGAAGTCCTTGAATGGCTCCTCTCGCTGGTAATGTCAAACCTAAATGGGCTCTCTGAGGGCGTGACAGGGAGCAAATCCAAATGCGCTCAACGACGCAGGACGATCGCCACTCTATCGAGCGGCTTACAATGGCCACAGCTCTGTCATCACGCTCCTACTCAAGGCTGGCGCGGACCCTCGACTAACAACAAAGCAGGGGTGAGCTACAAGCGTCGTGGTGGACGTCATGCTGATGTTTCCTAGGGAGAGGCCATTCGACGTTGCCAAGTCGAAAGACATTGCAGACCTCTTGGCGGAATGGGACGTCGCTGTCACTGAAAAACTCATGGAAGAACGCCGCCGGGTCTACTGAATTCCTCAGCAGCGACAAGCTCACAGCTCGGCGTAGATCATGGAGAAGAAGCTCGAGGAGCGCCTGGCCAGCCATGTTGAGCGAGAACAGCTCGCCATGATGCGCATCCGCGATGAATTAGTTGGGCTCGCGACCTCGACTGCTAGCTCAGCGGCAGAGCAACTGAAGGAGATGCTGCTCAACCTGGCCGGCGACGCGGTGAAGAACGACGAGAAGCCTCGAAGTTGCATCTGCCTCTTGTTTCACTTGATGGCATTCTTCCAGGAACTGCCGAGGCTCGCGACGACCGTGGCTCGACTCTCTTGGCTCTAGCCGCTCAATACGACAATACCGACGTCGCTACGATGCTATTGACGCACTGGAAGGCAAGCGTCATCCTGCCGTCAGCTCAATGACATCGCTAGGTCTTCCAAGACGACAGCCATCCATTGATTCGCCACGACGAGAAAGCCAAGAAAGTCTACTTGAAAGTCTTTCGAGTGAATGTGAATGCTCGCGATCAAAAGGGATGGACGCCGATTGCCATCGCGGTCTTTCATCAATCGAAACGAACGGCCAGGGTGCTGCTGGAGCACGGAGCGAACCCACGGCTGAAGAACCAAGTGCTGTCTCTCGTGTCCATCCATTTTTAATGACTTCCATCTTGTAGTACAACAAAAATGCGATGGATCTCGCTCAGGACGAGCTCGACGCCGCGCTCAATGTCGTGACGAGCCGCCAAGAAGTTTGTCCATCGAGATGGTATCATCTAATGTTGCATGATAGATCCGCAAAGTCTTGGAGGAATGGGAGTCGCACCAGCTCGCCAGTACGTTGGAGAACAGCCGCAACAAAATCGCAGTTGGCGCTACAGAGCCGCTGCCTGCGGACGGCGGGGCGACGCTTCTCGCGATTGAAGTGGCGTCGGAAGCGCAAGCCAAAGCGACGAAGGGCAAGGCGAAGAAGAAGAAAGCACCACGGAAATAACTTAGAACTTACACAAAACTGATGCCGCCCTCTTGGTTGACAGCCAACTCATCGAGGAGTTTGAGCTTGAGCGACGAGTCGGCGGCAGCTTTCTTCAATCGAAAGAAGCTCGACTGCGATCGTTGCAGCGCGCGGAATCCCTGCGCGAACGAGCGGCATTTACAAGGAGATTTTGGTTTCGGTGGTGTGTCGGTGGCGTCGTCGCCGTCGTCGACCGCGTCAATGAAGTACAAAGCGGGAGTGTTGTCAAAGCCGTGGCCGTGCTTGGCGTGGTGGAGAAGTCCCGCGTCCATGAGCGCATTCCCAAGGCGCACGGCTTCTGGCACATTGTGCACAATCTCGATGTCGAACATGCTGTCGACGAGATGCTCGCCGCGGAACAAGTGGCGGTTGAGATGCTTGCGAGGTTTCTCGCCAGGATACAAAGCGTACTGCACGACTTGGGCCAGTTGATCCGCCAGCGGCACGAGAATATCATCGAGAATTCCTTGGAGAGTCTGAACGATCGTTGCCGCCGACGGCCGAGTCGCGGGGTCTGTTCTCCACGCTGCTTCGATCAAAGTTGACAATGGGGCCGGCACGTGGTCGCCGAGGCAAGGGCGCTGGCCTTCCAGGACGAGCGTGAAGATCTGGTGAGGATTGGCGCTCGGGTACTTGTCTTCGCCGTGATGGAGGATGTCCCACATGGTCACGCCGAGGCTGTAGATGTCGACGGCTTCCGTATAGGTAGTCGCGCCGCCATCTCGGCCTTGGATGACTTCCGGCGCCATGTACTCCACTGTGCCGACGACTGTCATCTGGGGAAGCGACGATCGTCGTGGGTCGAGATGGCGCTGCTCTTGCTTGGACACGCCAAAGTCGGTAATTTTCACCACGTGGTTGCGGTCGACCATTAAATTGGCGGGCTTCAAGTCGCGGTGAATGAATGGAGGCGAGAAGCTGTGGAGGTACGCGACGGCGCGGGCAGCATCGAGCATCATGGTCAGGTCGAGCGCGAAATGCTGAGGGAGATGATAGAGCTGCTGCGTGGCAAGGATGTCGTGGACACTCCCGCGGCAGAGTTCAGACACGAGGCAAATCGTCGGAGGGCAGACGCACATGCCATAGAAGACAACGATGTTTGGGTGGTCCAGCGCGCCGGAGAGCGCGGCTTCGTGGGAGAACGCCCGGATGACGCTCTCGTTGATCTCGAGCGGCGTGAACACTTTGATCGCGACGTCGATCTTGGAGTGGAGTTTGCCTTTGTACACATCGGCACTGGCGCCGCGGCCGATGCGGGATATGATGTTCAAGTATGCAAAGTCGATCACGTGCTTGCGGTGCATCTCAATGAGGAGGTGGAGGCCTTGGGCTGACGTGATCTCGTGGATTGCGTTCTCGGCGCTGGTCGTAGACGCAGCAAGCGTCTGAAGACTGCACACGCGCTGCCCCATGCCACGCCAGTGACTTGTGTCCGCTCTAAGGAGCCACCAGACAAAGAGCGGCAGCGCAGAGTCGTAATAGCCAGAGACGACGACGCACATCGTTGCCGCGTGGATCAAAGCTGCATGTCGGTAGAGCTCGTAGTAGACAATTGCTAGAGCTTGAGCCGTGAGGAAGTAGATGCAGAACGCCCGCAAGGACCAAACGCTAGCGCGACTTCGTGGCCAGCGGAACATCCAGAGGTAGAGCAAGCAAAGCGCAAGTCGGTAGACGGTTTGAAGCGCATATGTCGTGACTTCCGCGAGGTGAATCCACTTGGCAAAGCCTTCAAGCGCGACTGGGAAGAGAGAGAGAGCAAGCGCCGCTGTGACGGCACGCCCAAGTGCTTGAATGGATACGCTGTTTTGGTAGAAGTAGAGCAGCACGACGAGGAAGATGAACTGGCGGCCAGCATAGACAGCCAAGAGTGCAATCGAGTGAAAGAGCCACGCTGTCAAGTCCAACGCGACTGCGATCCACAAGAATGTCGTGTAAATGAGCAGCGCGGCGACAAGAGTCCACAACAACGGCTCAAACGTGGGGAGAATGACATGACGCGCGGCCAACGTGTCGCCTTCGTACGCGCCTTGGCGTGTCAAGCGCAAGTAGAGGATCAAGCCAAGGGAAAGCATGAGCATGATCAAGTAGGCGACTGCAGACTGCAGTAAGATCGTTTCAAACATGCTCGTGACATAGAGGACGACGGCGTCAGGTTCAGACATGAGTCCGAGTTATGAAATGACACGACCTTCCTTGACTGGATTGCCAACGTGTCTTGTGGCCAGACGAAGATCTCAACTTGACTCTCCCTTGATCTGCTTGACGTGTCGTCTGAGAAGCACGGCTAGTGGAACACTTTTGGGAACTGCAGGCGAGAAATGTCGTAGAGTCGATCCAAAGAAGCGAGTTCGGGCGAGATTGAAGCTTCTTTCTTCAAGGCTTTCCACGCGATCAAGACGATGATGCGTTGACAGGACGTGTATGTTGATGAGCCTCTTCTTCGTAGCGTGCTGACGGTGGATCATCCCAAGCAGCCCATGGCGACACAGCGAGTTCTCCCTTTGAGCTGCAACAGACAAGGCCGAGAAATCTAAAGTGAGTTTGGCGCCTTTTTTAACATTTTGATATTCTCGACGAGCTCAACAAGACAGAGAATGGAAGGTTGTGCAACGCTCCCGTCACAGGAACAACTGAACGAGGAGATTGACGAAGAGCGAGTGGAAGTTTATGGCAAGACAAATTGACTGTGGGCGTTTTCAACGAGATCTCACCATGAAAGGCACGTGGCCAGCGTCTCTGGACAGCTTGACCTTGATGGTTCAACCCATTTCAGGTCACGACAGACGACAGGGAGTTGCTTCAGCTATGGAGAAACATCAAACATGTACTACCTAGCCTTACGAACGACTCACTAGCATCTATCGAACTATTCTACGATGCAGGGAATGACATCTTACGCAAGATCATCGAGTGTGAGCATGATTGGCGTCGATGTGATCGTACTTGCCGTGCCAAATTCGCCAAACTCGTTGTTCTGATGAAGCAAGTTGACTGTGAGCATGTGGTGCTCGTCCTTGCGTCGCTGGAACAACTTCTTCCTTGGCAACTTTGGCTTGACGTGGCCTTGACCGAGCTTTCGACAACCGCAGAGCCCGACGTTGTCGCCAAGAAGCGACGTCCCGGCGTACGCTGTTGAGTCGTCTATGAGCTCTGCATTCGTGTTTAGGACTTTGCTGTCTGCGATCGGTTTGTTCATGTCCAGCTGATGCATGTCAAAAGTGTAAGTCGACGTAGCCGAGCCTTCAAACGGCAAGTTGTGCTTGGTGTGATGCAAGCAGCCAGCGTCCATGAGCGCATTGCCCAAGCGGATAGCTTCCTCCACTTCGAACGCGTATTTGTGCTCGATCAAGCAGCGGACGAGGTCTTCCCCCGAGAAGCAGCGGACGTTCTTGGCTTGCTTCTTGTTGCCGGCCAAGTATGCCATCGAGCCCGATAAGCGGTACGTGATTTGGCCGCACAAGTCTTCGTGGAGATCTTCCAGGACCGCGACGACCATCTTGGCCGACGGACGAAAGATTGGATCGGCGTTCCATGCGTTTTCCAGCAAGTCATGAAGCGTCTGCGGCACTTCAGGGTCAATCGGAGGACGCTGGCCGTCCAGGACCATGCGGAAGACGCTCAGGTGGTTGCGATTGCTCGTCGGATATTTGTCTCCACATGGATGCAAGATATCCCAGAGCGTGATGGCCAAGCTGTAGATGTCGGCAGTCTCCGTGTACACAGCCATGCCAGCCTTGCCGTCGATCACTTCCGGTGCCATGTAGTCTGGAGTACCGAGCACTGTCATCGTGCGCTCCTTGGCTTCAATCTCGACCATTTTACCCGCCATGCTGCGGGACTCGCCGAAGTCGGTAAGTTTCACGCGGTTCGTCGCGTCGAGGAGAAAGTTTCCAGGCTTGATGTCGCGGTGGATGAACGGCGGCGTGAAGCTATGAAGGTACGCGACTGCTCGCGCTGCGTCGAGCATGTAGCAGAGCTTGGGCCAATTTGGTTCCGTGTAGTCGGCGCGGTAGTTGGTCAGCGCTTCGTCAAGACTGCCACGGCAAAGCTCATACACGAGACAAATGGACGGCGGACAGATACACATGCCGTAGAACAAGACAATGTTGGGATGTTTGAGCACCGCGCAGAGTGCCGCTTCCTTTGAAAAGTTGGCGATCGTCGCTTGGGAGATCTCCGTCGGCGAGTACGCTTTGATGGCCACTTGGGTCGACGAGTGGAGATGGCCGCGGAAGACATGCGCAGACGCGCCGATGCCGATCTGTTTGTCGAATTCAAGATGCGCAAAGTCGATCAAGTCTTTGCGATGCATCTCGAGGAGGACGTGAAGACCTTGAGAGGAGACGATCTCCTGCATCCCTTGGGCTTCGCGGAAATGCTGCTGGATTTCAATCGCGCGGTCTGAGAAGCCGCGCCAATGCTCCGTGTCGGCGCGAAGCAGACGCCAGATGAAGAGCGGCGCGATCGAGCCGTAGATCGCACTCACAAAGACAAAGACTGTGCCCAAGTCCGAGACGTAGTAGTAGAAGAGAGTGCGGTACGCATAGACTGTCGCGAAGTAGATGATCACGTACGCGTAGAACTCGCGCTGGGTCCGAGGAGATGCGCGGGAGACCGGTCGGATGAAGAGCCATGCGTACCAAGCGACGTAGACAGCGCGGACGATGTTGAGGATCGTGAACTTGGCGTACTCGGACCATTCGGTTTCGTCCATGAGCACGGTCAATACAACGGGAAAAGTGGCGAGGAGCAGGGCCAAGATGAACGTGCGGACGAGAGCATGCCGTGTGAGACTCCGCTGGAGGAAGAGGATCGTGATGAGGAAGTAGATGAACTGACGTCCTTGGGGCAGCAACTCGGAGAACCATTTCTTGTCGAAAGGAGCCCAGCGCAAGATGGAAGATAAGATGAAGAAGAGCGTGTAGATACCAGTGACGATCGCCGTGAGCCAGAAGAGCGATTCAAACGCCGGGAGAACGATCTTGAGCGCTGCAGACGCGTCGCCACGGTACGCTGTCGAACGATGATGGCGCAGGTAGACGATGAGAGCAAGAGAGAGCATGCACATGGCGCCGTACGTGATGCAGTAGAGGATCTCAAGCCACTGGTACGACGTATTGTCAAAGCCTGGAGATGGCGCCGCATTGTTGACTGGAGGTAGTGTTGTCGTCAAGTTGGCGATGGTTGCCATCTCGATGCGAGCAAATGTCGAAATGAGCAGCAAGCCGTGTCGTCGTCGGCTCGATCGCAGAGTCGGCGAGATATTCTGGGTTTGCTTTCCACTCGGCACGGCAAGGCATCAGCGGACTGGCCTCATGACGGAATCTGTCGTTCGAAAAAATGTCTGCACGGCCGTTCGTCCTGTCTGTCGTCTCAGCAGTTTCACCACTGTACGCTCAGGGGATGGATACAACATCGAGAGAGGAGTCGGCCGTTTTTCATGGGTCTCCCTCGAGACGCGAGCGCAGAGAGAGCTCCGAGAGCAAAGCCATGTGCGATCTTGATGGAGCAGCTCGTGACGTGGGATTCGCACGGGGACGAGGTGTATCCATTTACAGTAGTTACACTCACCTTGCAGTGCATGGAAATGCTGTGGCGATGGAAGCGAAAGGGATCCATGTCGCTGTGAGCAATGCCAAGCAGATAGATATATCTCCTGGCACTGCACATGTACCATGAGTGATGGAAGGATCTCATCACAACAGTGACTTCTGATCGTAGGACATGACTCTTGCAAAGCTCTCGTTGTGAACTCTAGGGGACTTCACAGCGACTGCGTTGTTGAGGGAACTGAAGAAACATTGGCGTCGTCTGACTTCTCTTTGGTGCTCTTGGCGGCGGGTTCGACCGCAAGACGACCCGCGCTGTTGACAATCTCTGTGTGGCAATCATTGCTTCTGTGACTTTCTAATCGAAGCATCGATCGGTCTCGTGCTGATTGCTTGCGAAGAAGACCATAAACACTGTTTAGTCCACGATGGCCATCCGTCGTGAGTTTGCTTCGACCTCCGCTGCGCCACGGCAACGTCTTCTCATTTCAAGCAGAAGTTACCGCCGCTTGCCGCCATCACGACGGCGCTGAGATGGCGAGGACATGCATATAACTCACTGAAAGGTACGTCCAACCATGACTTGGATTCCATGTCGTCTGTGGATCGGACGACGGCATGACGTCCCACTTCCTCGCTCTTTCCACTGACTTCATGCACTGCCAGATCGACTCGGAAGCTTTTCCTTGTCAGGCCATGTCGTTCTGTCGATCAACATGGAATGAGGTGGTGGATGGAGTCTCATCATTACATGCTCTCAGCCACTTGAGCTCATCTTCTTGCTCTCCATCGCTGCGACTGCCGCTCCATCTTCTTCCGTCACGACATGAGTTGATTCTTATAGACTTTATCTAACCTAGGACAGAGTGCGCCGCGATTAGAGAGCGCTTAGTTTGCGTGTCCCAAACGTGGAGGTGGACGTCGTGGTGGGCAACGGGACGAAATCCATGTCGCCGCCAGTCTCGTTGAGCAAGTTGACAGTGAGCAGTGCTGCTTGGTCGTCCTTCCGCGCGCCAAAGAACTTTCGTCGGGGCATCTTGGGCTTCACATGGCCCTGGCCAAGCTTTCGACATGCGCAGAGAGGACGGACGTCACCAAGAATCGACGTCGTGCCCATGTAGCTCGTTCCATCACCGAATGTACTTCCACCGGCGATTGCCCCCATCTCGTCGATGGGTTCGTTGAGATCCAACTGATAGCTGTCAAAGGTGTACGTCGTGCTCGGAGAGTTTTCAAACTGCTGTGAGTGCTTGGTGTGGTGGAGACAGCCAGCATCCATGAGCGAGTTCCCAAAGCGAACGGCTTCTTCCACTTCGAAGGCGTACCCGTGCTCAAGGAGGCATTGAACCAATGCTTCACCGGTGAAAGAAGTCGACGGCCCCTTCTTGTTCGACTTGGTCGGGGGCAAGTACACCACTGTGGTGGACAGCGAGTGAGCTATTTGGCCGCATAGATCTTCTTGCAAGTCTTCCAAGACGGCGAGGACCGTCTTTGCCGACGGGCGGAAGACAGGATCCGAGTTCCAAGCGTTCTCAAGCAAGTCATGGAGCGTCTGCGGCACTTCCGGGTCGATAGGTGGTCGCTGCCCATCGAGGACCATCCTGAAGACGTTGACGTGGTTTTTATTGCTGAGGGAATACTTTTCCTGGCCAGGATGCAAAATCTCCCACAACGTGATGGCAAGGCTGTAAATGTCCGCCGTCTCGTTGTATTCCGCCATGCCTTGCTTGCCTTCGACGACTTCAGGGGCCATGTAGTCGACCGTGCCACACACAGTCATGCGACGATCATCGTTGGCGATTTCTTCACTCGAGAACGCCATGCTTCTGGATTCACCAAAGTCAGTGAGCTTGACCACGTTGTTGGCGTCGAGCAAGTAGTTAGCAGGCTTGATGTCGCGGTGGATAAATGGCGGCGAGAAACTGTGGAGGTATGCGACCGCTCGGGTGGCGTCAAGCATGAAGCACAACTTTCTCCACAGGGGCTCGGTGAAGTCGCTGCGAGTTTTGCGCAGCGCGTCGTCGAGGTTTCCGCGACAGAGTTCATAGACGAGGCAAATCGACGGCGGGCAAATGCACATGCCTTCAAAGCGGACAATGTTGGGATGCTTCAACGCCGCACAAAGCGCTGTTTCCTGAGAGAACTCCAAGATAGTCGCCTCGGTGATTTCCGTCGGCGAGTAGACTTTGACGGCAACTTGTTTGGACGATTGATACACGCCACGATACACATTGGCGGACGCCCCCACCGCAATGAGGCGTTGGATTTCCAAGTGCGCAAAGTCGATAATGTCCTTGTGGTGCATTTCCAAGAGGACGTGAAGGCCTTGAGCGGAAACGATTTCTTGCATGCCTTGCTTGTCTCGAAAGAGTTGCTGGAATTCGCAAGCTTTGTCGCTTAGGCCTCTCCAATGTTCCGTGTCGGCTTTGAGGAGGCGCCATACGAAGAAGGGTCCGACGGTTGCCCACACCACCGTGGAGTAGACGCACATGAAGCCATTCTTTATGTCTCCCAGGTAAAACAAGATTGAGTTCGTGTACACGAGCACAAAGTAGATGATTGCAAACAAGCAAAGCTCTCTCTGGGCACGAACACTGGCACGAGAGAGCGGACGGAAGAAGAGCCACACGAAGTTTCCCATAATGAGACCTCGGTACGATCCCAACACGACAAAGGATGTAACTTGGCTTTGATCGGTTTGGTCAAAGATAATAGCGATCGTGACGGGAATGATAACCATGAAAAGTGCAATGCCGATCGATCGGACGAGCGCCGGCCGCGATACACTCCGCTGGTACAAGAAGACCACGATGAGGTAGAAAATAAATTGACGGCCTTGGACGAGCAATTCGCTGAACCATCCGATAGAAATGGGCTTGGTGTAGTCAAACAACGAGGCAAAGGTGAAGTAAGCAGTGTACGATCCCGTGAAGATAGCCACGACCCAGAAGAGAGGTTCAAAAGACGGCAAGATGACTTTGCGAGCTGCATTCGAGTCGCCCTTGTAAGCCGTCGTACGGCTTCGGCGAAGATACACGATGAGGCACATGGTGAGGCAAAACATCAAGGCATAGCTGAGTGAGTAAAGGATTTGCAAGACTTGATATGCCTTGATGAAGTAAGCGAGAATGTCAAACGATGCGCTTGGCGTAGTCGTTGGTGCTGTTGCATTGAGCATGGTCATGTTCGCCACGGTGCCATCGGCATTTGACCGAAAGGGAGGCATCGGAAGGAGATCGAGGCTGGTCGCCGTCTAAATCAAAAATGGCTCAAGCGACTCGTGAACTTCTTCTGGACTTAGATCTGCTCCATGTGTGCCATCATGTCGAGATGTTCGCAATCACCCAATGGAGGCCACCGGGAGTGGAATATCGAAGGTCGGAGGTAGATGTCCTCACGCCACGTAACCTCGACGAGTGCGAGTAATATCTTCGTGATAAGCTTGAGGTACACTTTCGTTGATCACTTGCTCTTCCTGAACATTTCTCCACCTTGACTCACGTTCTCCGTTTCAATCAGATCGAGCATTCATTTTCATCTCTGACCACGAAGTCCAGGAGACTCTGCACGTTGAAACTCCATCAATGATATATGGCATCGTAAGCATCACAACGCGCACGATTAGTAGAGCTCGTGGATGTGTTTGCAACAGCGCTTCATGAGTCGACATACGAGGAACACAATTCGTCATCGCATCGCATCCATCTCACTCAAAAGCCATACACGTCTTCATTTGCCCCACGTAGCGAACTTTATTCATGTTGAATCGTCATTGCTAATGTAACATGGCTTCATTCTTCGCGATTCTTAAGGCTTTGGCTAGAAAAACACGGGTAGCCAAAGGTATAATGCGAACTTGTCTGGTAGTAATTGTTTGAATTCGCCGTGCACGCCGAGAGAGATAAGGCAGCTACCTCGTGTGAAACTTTGCAATATTCTTCGATAAATTTGGGGCTGTGATGGCCGAATGTTTGAAGTTGCTCGCGATTGCTCCACATCGTTGGCAGGCCGCACATCGAGGAGAACCGATACATCCACGAGCATCTTCTCGTCTATACGATCCAAAGCTTGAGTGCGCGGCCACGACCGCTTGGCATTGTCGACTTGTACACGATTTGGTCCGTGAGGAACCTTCTCGCCCGGTGGAGCTCATGGCAACATGGGTAGGAGGCTCGTTGGCCAAGGCTACAATGCCAATGAGCGCGATGATACACTGAAGCGAGCTATAATTTCATCGAACATGGCCCAGAGATACACAGGGGCATGTAGCAAATATGCTTGGCAAAATGTGCGGGAGCTTTGTCCATGTCGGAGGATATATAAATGGAAAGGATCTTCTACGAAGAGAATCAAACTGTGATCGTGGCCATGGCTTCCTCTGCAAAGTCTTGGTTGTTTAGAAGTTCTGCAGTGAGTAGGTTATCGTCGAGATTGCGCTTCTTCTTGAAAGTGCGGACTAGAGAGTTGCGTCGTCGCCTCCTTTTAATGCCTTGAGCGTATTGTCGACATCGACATCGAGTCGTGCCAGTTGGGTCGTTAGAGGGTGTTGAGCTGATAGCGGAGGTGGTGCTCAACCTGTTGCTGTTTGTGGGTGAATCAAATATGTACCGATGATTCGCACTGAATGGAGCGCTGTGCTTCACTTCATGCAAGTAGCCCGAGTCGATAAGTGCATTGCCCACACGAATTGCCTCCTGCTGGCCGACAGCAACCCGTTGAAGAATCAATTCATTTATGATGTCACTGCCTGCAATGCCACTTCGTTCAGTTGACTGACTTCTGGACGAAACAATGGTCTGGGCGGTGCCAAAGCAAAATTCGTCTAAGAGTAATTCAAGCTGCTCAACGATGGATTTGGCAGAGATTCGTTCTTGAGGCTCTGGATGCCATGCCTGGTTTAGGAGATCCTGCAGTGCCTCAGGGAGATCCGATCGTACTGGTGGTCGAGCACCATCCAGAACGAGTTGAAAGAGATGCATGTGATTCTTTGGATCCCTTGGAAACTTGGTACTGCCAGGGTGAAGAACATCCCACATCGTTATCGCAAGGCTATACACGTCGGCACGTGTATTGTAAGTAGCGTGGCCTTGTTTGCCGTCAATCACTTCTGGGGCCATGTATTCCACGGTGCCTCTGACAGTCATGGAGCGGCGCATGTCAAGAGGATGCGCAGCAACACGCGACTCGCCAAAATCAGACAATTTCAGCACATTGGAGCTGTCGAGAAGAAAATTCGATGGCTTGATGTCTCGGTGAAGCAACGGTGGAGAAAAGCTGTGGAGGTTAGCAACAGCACGGGCAGCGTCAATTAGGAGGCAGAGTTGAGCCAGAAGAGATCTCTTTATGCGAATGTGGTCAGCTAAGGTAGCTTGACACAGCTCAGACACGAGACAAATCGTTGGAGGCGACACACAAAGACCATAGAACGAGGTAATGTTTGGGTGGTCGAGAGCAGACCACACTGCAGCCTCTTGTGAGAATTCAGCCACTGTAGCTTCCGAAATCTCGGCTGGCGTGTAAACTTTGATGGCGACAGGCTCGTTGCCGTGAAGAGTGCCTTGATACACAACAGCGCTGGCACCTCGTCCGATTTGAGCATCAAATTCCAAGTGAGCAAAATCAACGAGATCGTGGCGGTGAAGCTCAAGCAACAGATGCAGCCCTTTGGAAGACATTACTTCTTGTATTGGCTGACAAGGGATTGTGTTCTGGTCGACAATCCCAATGGCTCTTTGTCCAAGACCGCGCCAATACATGGTATCAGCCGCGAGAAGACGCCAAATAAAGCAAGGGGCAAAGCACATGCAAATGCAAGCTGCACTGGTGAAGGCTTCGCTTGCATGACTATGCTTGTAATGCAATTGCTGGGCTGCGAAAAGGATTGCAAGGTACACAAGTACAAAGGATCCAAACTTGCGGATAGCACGAGGAGTCGCTCGATCCATTGGCCAAATGATCATGTGCACAAAGAGTAGACATACACAGCCACGGATAACGGTAGACATGATATACTGTACGAGAGGAACAGCATCTGCAGCGACCATTGCCTTCAAGACGGCACAAACAACAACAGCAAGCACAGCGATGACTAAAGCAAGGAGGACACTTCGAACAATGGCAGCAGCTGAGACGGTCTTTTGGTGGAGAAAGACGCCAATAAAGAGAACACTGAAAAGCTGACCTTGCAAGACAGCTTCGCGCCAAACGTTGTCATACCAAACGGTCCATTCGAGAGACATGGCCAACACAAAGAAAATGAAGAACGCAAAGGAGATAAACCCAAGAATCCAGAGCATGGGTTCAAACGCGGGAAGCACGACCTTGCGCGCTGCTCGAGCACTTCCTCTTAAAGCAGTCGTGCGTTGTCGTCGGAGGTACCAAATCAGGGCGGCTGTGATGATGCAAGTCGTGCCAAATTGGACTGTAAACGCGACTGGTAATGCGCATACTGCTCGTTGAAGATCTGGCGATGACGTCGTTGACGGTGGCGTCGTCATGGAGCCTCTCTGGACGGCTTCAAGCGAGCGCTCGACGTCTCGGAAGCCAGTGACAAATCTCACAAGCAAAACGACCAGGTCGACGACATATGTTTGCATGATATCCTTCATCTCGTCGTAATATTCTTGGAGGAATCTTTTCCCAGTAACTGTAAAAACTCAGAGTTTCGCGCGCAATTTACCGTCGAGAAACGCTAGAAGCTCTCATGCTTTAAACATTCCACGCCTTTTTGGCTGTCTGGACGCCGTCAGGAAAGTGGAAAAGCCTCGATTCGTCCGTGTGTTGGTTGCATTTCTTCCATTGCATTTCCATACCATGTTCTGAAGCTACTCGTTGCTTCGATAAATTTTCGACTCGGTTTCGTGATCAGCACTTGAAATTTCTTCTCGTCCTCGTTGCTGTGCTCGAATGCGACACCATCGAGAGAGTTCAAGGCTCATACTTCGCCTTGATACTACGGAATCGCGATGAGTTGAGCTTTTCTGAAGGAATTCGACGATCGAACTTCATGAAACGACGCGATCTTTTTGCGTGTACACTCCCCGTGCGATGCGTTTCGCTTCAATGCACGAGATGGACGATTGACAGTCGCAGAGCAATTTAAAAATAGCCGCGGGCGGGTTGAGTGAGGGCTTGTCAAATGCATTGACCAATCAGACCACGATATATTTTTAATAAGCCAATCAGGTTAATCTTCTATAAGATTCAATAGCCAATCATATTACAATATTCTCAATAATGCAATTTGATTGGAGGAAATGAATGCGTGCTAAAAATAGATGTTCGCAATGGAAATGGACCCCATGTTGATTGCGACGTGAGTGCATTTTTGAAAAGCGAGTATGTCGACGGAAGCCAGGTACGCTGAGAGCGTGTCGACGAGCAAATGAATGATATCTCGCGCTATGTAGACCGTCACCAAAGCGCCGTGTCTCCAAGGCTGGATTTGAAGATGCGACCGCGATGAACAGTTTTCTCGACAATTTCAGCACAATCAATAGCCCGAAACGACATAATTTCGGCAGCTTGTCCTACGACGACCCTCCGTTGTTCCCCAAGAGCGTTAGCTTGCTTCGACAAGGTACGCGACGTTTCTGCATATGCGTCTCAAAGTTGCTCGACAGTGCCGTTTAAAATCCAAGTCCCAGACCACTCACCACTTGCGTACGAGAAGAGCAGTTTGGATGCATTATTCCCAGCAGGATTTACCCCCAAGAATGAAGTGTCAGCTTCAAAAAGCACCGACAAGGCGAATCCTGAAGTGCTCTTTGCATATACGTCGGTGTTACCGTTCAAAGATTGCGAGAGTCCCCAAAGCAACAATCAAGAGTCTCCTGCTGAGAGTCCTCGATCAACGACGTCTAGTCACAACCCAGACGACCTTGATGCAGCACCTACCTGCCATTTTGACGGACTAGACGACGATGAGTTTGATTTCCTTTCGAATCCTGGGCCTTCGTCATCGTCGTTTGAAATCCAACAGAGCGAAATCGAATTGACATCATCTCATGAGCTCAACAACAACTTTAACCTTTGCAACCCGACGCCAATCCACGAGATGTATGTCATGGATCCGACCATGCTGAGCTATCGCCACCAGCACATGGCGCTGCCGCCTCACATGTTCCCGCACATGTTTGATCCAATGATGGACAAGGTAAACGCAATGGGCGTTGGAGTTCACAGCGGAAGCTGGTGTGAACGAGAAGACAAGATGTTGCGCAAGGCTGTTAAAAATCTTGGAACGAAGAATTGGAAGCAAGTGGCCGCTGCAATGGGATCCGGCAAAACAGACATGCAATGCCTCCATCGATGGAACAAAGTTCTCAAACCTGGACTTCTCAAAGGTGCATGGAGCGCTGAAGAAGACGAAGTTCTGCGATCTCTCATGCTTAAATTTGGTGTTGGCAACATTCGATGGGCAGATGTTGCCAACCACATCCAAGGCCGTACCGGCAAGCAATGCCGCGAGCGATGGCGCAATTGCCTCAGTCCTGATATTAACCGAGGAGAATGGTCGGCAATGGAAGACGAAGTCATGTTTCGCGCACAACAACGCATGGGCAACCGATGGAGTGAAATTGCAAAGTTGTTGCCAGGCAGGACTGAAAATGCGATCAAGAACCGATGGAACTCAAGTGCTCGCAAGAATTGGTTCTCCAAACAGGGCAAAGAAGACGCATCGTCATTCAATTCCACACTCTCGACAGATGAGCCGCTGGAACCCAAGACGGAGCCAGCTGGTGGCCATTTCAACTTGGAAGGTCTCGCCAAGGCTGTTGATAGCAGCTGGCAGCGACCTCGTAGCTACAGCGAAGACAGCAGCAATGTCTCAGTCGAAGACGGCAGTGTTAGTGACGAGTTGGACTTGTTGGATGACGACATCAATCTGTCATCCGAGTTTCTCGGCCAGTTGAGTCCCTCCAACAATCTCATCGATGAAGACTTGACACATCTCTTCGATGTGGTCGCCAAGGACTTTGAAACTGCGACCGCTTAAGTTGTATCATGAAAACACAAATTACAGTTTAGTCTATCACTTAATTAAGATCCGCCGTAAATGCAAGCTCCCAAATATCATTTCGCCTGACTTCTTGGCTATCTTGTCCTCCAAAATAAAGGATTGTGTTGTCCCCAGTTTTCACGCCAACATGGCCCACTCGCTGCATGGCGACTTCATTAGTATCGGTTGAAACTTTGCTCCATTCCCATGATTCTATCACAACGATCATTCAACGATATGCAAGTTTAATGTACCTGTGTCCAAAGTGAACACATCGCCAAAGAGAGCAATTTTATCGCCACTCTAGATTCCAGGTTTTAGCTATGTTTCAAAGGAGGTCATGACTTGTACCTGAGGATCCCAGCCTCCGTGGATTATGATCGTGCGATCATTCATGGCGATAGCTGCTTGGCCAGTACGAGCATTTGGTCCATTTCCGACGACGCATGGGTTGAACCAGCTCCACGTATCTACGTGTTCGTACAGATTATTGCCTCAGACAATGAAATACCGTCTTTTTGACGCTGGAGGACGTGCACTGAATCATAGCTTTTCTTGGAGTCATTGCCTCCAAAAATCACCATTTGATTCGGTCCCATTGCGACGGCGCTGTGGTACGTACGAGCAGACGGAGACTTGCCTTCGACTTTAATGGTGCGCCAGTTCCATGTCTCTTTACAACAAAACAATTAACACATATCGTGGATGTTCGATACCTGTGTCTAAGAGATGTAACGTGTTAAGTCGAGTTCTGCCCCGACTGCCTCCGAAAACAACCACGTCCGAGCCCAAAACAGTGCAGGTGTGACCACTTCTTGCCATTGGTGGCGTTCCGCTCACGGCGGGCGGATACCACAGGAAACATTCTAATTCACGAAAACAATGTAAGAGGAATTGTGACTGAACAACCGACCAGTGTCAAGCACCATCAAATCCGATAGCGTTTCGTTGCCATCTCCGACAACGCGTTCGCCACCGAATACCAACAGCAAATTCTTTTGTTCCAAGAAAACAGCATCATGCCATGTTCGCGGTATACTGGCACAATTCAGCGGGGTTGACCACTCATGTTTGGTAATATCATAAACAAACAAATCGGATAGAGTGGACTCATCTTCACCTTCACCCCCATAAACAACAACCCGCTGGTTGGAAATCACAGTGGCTGAGCAACCCCATCGTTGACTAGGCTTTGTTCCCTTGGTTTCAACAAGCTTGAATTTGCCTAAGGAGATTGTGAAATGCATCAAATTTACACGCACCAGCTTGGATATTAAGAAGGGGAGTTTGCATCTTTGGGGAAGGTGAATCTGCTGTCATGTCGACAATCTCCATGTCAGGTGTGAGTTGCTCAGTAGAGGACTTAGTGTCGGGCGCTTTTGGCGAGAAAAAATCGAGCTTGACCCCTTGACTGTTGAGTTTTTGCTGTGCCTTTGGCTCTTTTTTCTTGATGTCTTTTTTGGCGACTTTGGCTTTTTTGGGCTCTTTGCCAGTTGCTACCTGTGGCACCAACTGCTTCAAAGGCGTACGAGCCTTCTCTGCCTTTTCAGCTTTGGGCTTCATTGTCATTGAAGCTTCGCGTTGTGTCAGGAGTAGCTCCAACTCATCTTCAGAGCCGAATATGTTCTCCTTTTCACTCTCGAGGAAGTGCATTGCCTTTGACAAATGGGGTTGCTTTTCATCGGGGCTAATAGTCTCAACCTTTTGGCGCTTGATTTCTTCAAATATTCCAACCGTGGCCTCGTTGCTCGACACACGTTTTTTGTTTTCAGCAAACTTTGGTGGAACGGGGGTCGAAAACATGTCCTTTTTCTCCCGCACGTCGGTCACTGGTAAAGGCTTGTTGAGGAAAAACGTGCCCGTGAAATTGATGCATTCAACAGCGAGTTTGCCACCTTGAAAAAAGAATCGAACTCCGTCGACATTAGGGACGTCTACGTCCACACCTGTGCAATCCCTTAGCATCCTCGGCACCGTCATCGTTCAAGTACCTTCGTAGCAGATCAATGGCATTGCGTCGACAAATTCGAAATGCCATTTTCGCGCACTTTTTAAGCGGGAGATATCCGAATAATCTATCCGGACCCTCCAAAATACCAGTCGAATTAATTCGTTGGTGGATCCATTGGAGACTAGGTAGTCCTGCAGATTTTCTCCAGCTGTATGGTTCTGCCTCCCTAGCCTTCATACCTATCGATGCTCGCAGCAGAACGGCTCGTAATGCCATCTCCTGGCCAGATCACAGTATTGACATGACATCGCATGGGATATGATATCCGAATGTTTGAATACAATGTAGAATATCTTTGGTGCAGTTTGATTGGTTAAAATGTTTGCATTTCAATGTTTTTTTGAAACGGGTCTGTGAGATCTTGGAAGAGTGCCAAAGTCGCATGAGCCGACCTCGCGCGTTGTTGAAGCCGTTGACGCAGGACTCTTTCGGCACAACTGCTGGACATTCACGCAGCTGGGCAGCAGGGCAAGCGGAGCCATCTACAATCGAAGAAGACGATGAAGACGAAGCCTGGGAAAATGACTTCAACTTTGACGCATTACCTCCACCATCATCTTCCACACATGACATTCCAGTACCGGCTCGTGTCAAAGTGGAAAGGCTTGCCCTAAGTTACCGCCTAGTTGACGTTGTGGGGCGAGCGCATCGTGCTCTCAACGGTAGGAGTTTTGAGTCAAATGGCATAAATGTCATCGAGAATAGATCTGGTGGACGAAGAACTCAAAGTGAAGGAGCTATGCAACCATTTTAGACAGAACAGTATCACGTTGAATGAAATCACGAATGACGAATCAACAGTTTGGATTGTCAGACGCTTGCGATTTGCTTCTATTTGACGAGATTTGTAGGATCAAGTTGTGGACCTTCTTACCGACTGTAGTCTCAGCATTTTTCGGCTACACCAACGATCCGTAGTTTATCAATTCGACCAAGCTTCTGAGCAACTGAGTGACTACTCAGCTTCAGCATTATCTTCTGCCTCGAATTATGTGACGCTCATACTGCATATCTGGCAAAAGGTTGAAAAGTATGCATTGTATCCAGCACACGAGAAAGAACAATGCTATCAGTCCTTGATGTCGTCTATTTCAGCTGCGGTACTTCAAATGAGACTGACAGAAAGCTCGTCCGACAAAATGAATCCACTTTTTGCTTTGACTGTCGTAGTTTTGAACGAAATGAACGAACACTTGACTTCGCATGCATCGCCAAAGAAAGCCTTACCGAAATATCCAAGCGAGGCATCGATTAGTCCTACGAAACCCAACCAACAGCTCGAGATGGTGTTTATCCTACGTCTTGCAATCCTGAGCGTTGTCCTCACCTCCTACAAGCACCGTGTCGGACCACTACACCAATTACCATGGCGGACTATCGCTCACATGGGCCTTTGCATGGCATATCTTCTCACGTCATCTTTTGAGATTTCTTTGGCCATGGACTTTGGTTGTTTGGCGAGCAAAATTGCAGCTTATCTCATTAACGATGATGAGTTACTCGCTGAAGCTAAGGTAATATTGTGCCAGACGCAGACAGATCTCCAGTCTATCCACAACGAGGGTACTGAAAGAATCGAGCTGGACGAGAACGTGCTATCGGACAATTCTTTGTCCTTGCCATGGGCATCCAACACAAATATGCTAAACCTAGCAACGCCCGACGATTGTGATGTCCACAAAGTTACCGCAGGTGACGATTCCAGCGACTCAGACAGCTCAGACTGGGACGTTGATACCAAGGGACAAGAGCCAGCAAGTGATGAAGTTGGTGGCAAGCAGTTACAGCATCAGAGTGCAAGTGCATCGTCCCTTTCAACAATCTTAAATATGCGAGATCTCTTTGAGCCTGCTAAAGACGAAAAGACAGCTTCATGGCATATGATGCTGACTCAGGTGATGGAACGTCCACCGAGTGAATTTGTGCCTCCGTTGCCCCCACCTTCATCGCCGTTTTCTCGCTCATTCGCAACCTTCGAGAATGGTAATTTGCTCAACAATTCCATGCGATCGACCAGGTCCATGGACGAATGGCTGCGGGATTTACCCTTTTCGGGATCTCATCGTCAAACCGACATTGATACTGCACTGCATGAGCTTGCTGACACTCCAAAGTTTACGCCAGCGTGGACCGAAAATTACATATCTTGCTGTCAAACATTAGCCTTGACAGCTCCTGAGCTTTGCTTGAATCTTGTCCATACATTTTTCAACAACCTGCAGATGCTTCCCATTGAAGACTATTTGAATATCTTGGTAGAACTCCTCCACGCTGGTCTTTTCCTCTGTGCACTTGTTACTGATCTTGTTATCCAAGTTGATACATTTCAAATTTACGAGTCTATTCTACACATGGTGGTGGAAGCGATGCCGCCCCAGGACCAGTTGTACATGCGACTTCAGTGTGATCTCGTCGCAGTCGAATGCCAAATTCATCGGCTTCTAGCCACGGGTGACGACTTTTTCGATAATCCTCAGCATCAAGAACTATGGGAACTCCTCTTTGACATTGCAGCTCGCTTGTATGATCATGACATAGGAGAAAATTTACCGCCTTCTCCATTATCGATTGAATTAAGCATGCAAATCCTCATCGACGTCCTTGCTCTCTGGTCTGGCATCTCTCCATTGACCATGAAATCGATTTCAAAATCATGTGAAAGTTTAGAAGACGCTGAAGAAGCTACAGCATTGTCAAAAGCTGTTGATTTCACCCAACACTGTTATGAGAAACCAATTGCCCTGACGCTTGGAGGCACATGGCAGCGCACTAAGCATCTGTACACAAGCATGCCATTGACGTCAAAGATTCGTGTACGTGCTGGCATCATCATGGGCATCTGTCTGTGGAACGATGAACAATTCCATGATGCGGAGAACATTCTCTACGAGTCCATTTACGTGCTTCATAAACACTTTTCGCTTCACACCATATTGTGCTGCACTGCTCTGACTTATTTTGGCGACTCTCTGTTGTCGATGAACAAATACCAATTTGCCACTGCTGCGTTCGATAGTGCCTATCAGATAGCAACTATGATGGACGCTTCAGCCTATCTTGCTGACTTGGAACGTAAATTGGCCATTTTATGCTGTGAACGATCCGATGTTGAGCGAGGAATCCGCTTTTACGAGAAAATTCGCGCGCGGAGCTTAGCTCAAGGGCGATTGTTTGAGTATGTTTACATTTCAGTCACAATAGCTTCCCTATTGATGGACATGGGTGAATACAGGCGGGCTTCTCAAGATATTAAATCCGTTCTCCAGCAAAGACAGCTTTCAGGGTCCCTTGCTCCTGATGTTATGACGGAGCTGCAAGTCCTTGCAGTGCGATTGAGTATTTGCTACTTAAAATTACATTCTCCCAACGATGCAACTTTGACGTTGGAGATGTGTATTCAGCATTACCAGCCAAAGTCCTCGAAGTACCTCGTAGTCTTGATGTGGTTAGCATTAGCATATTTCAAATCTCATGAGTTGGCGCACTGCGAAGTCACGTTGAAGAGCATTGCCAAATTTCGTAAGGAGCATGGATTTAAAGCACCATCGGGATCATTTGCAAACTTACCACCCCCTTTTGGCTGCACGATGACTCCACAAGACAACCTTGCCGCCGATTTGTATCCACTCTATATCCAAATAGCTCTTCGTTCTCAAGACTATGAGCGTGCGGCGCATTACTCTGCTCTTTCAATTGTTTCAATGGAGCTTCAGCCATTGTCAAGTGTAAATATGACCCAACTAGCCCACTTGTATTATCTGCGGGGCAAAGTATTACAAGGAGCAGCAAGCTCTCCATGGCTCTTTCCTTTGAAAATTCAAAGCTTGGAGAGCGAAAAATTGTTGACCAGCAAGGCAAAGCTCCAGCATCGTCGCAAGAGCTCGGCATTACTGCGAGAGCGTGTCTTGATCTCGATTGACGAATGTACTCTTTGATTTGAATTACTTTTCTGAAAATGTTTTCTTTAGGCATGTATTACAGTCTCCGATCATTTCACCATAGCTACGAATTGTTTAAAGGTCAAGATGAGCGACTCGGCATGACCAAGGCTGCCTGTCGCCTCTCTGGAATATATCTGGCTAAAACATTCGTCGCTCGCATGGTGTTTCATCGGCCACTGGGTCAACTTTTGAAATTCTCCCTCAACAGGCGACCGACAGCGTCAACTCAGGATTTCAAGGGAGCAAATACGATTGATATTGATTTTACTCTGGAAGATATCGAGCAACCATCGAAACTCGCTTGGGAAATGAGCTTGTCCATGATGGCTCCGCGGCTGTACATTAATGCGTGCTTAAACTTATGCCAAGTTTCCTGTCTTAGTGAAAAAGGAGTCGACGCGCTTGGCTTTTGGTACGAAGCCCGCGACGTGTTTTTGAACTGCGTCCTGTGTCCATCCACACGTTCCATGGAGAAATGCCTCCAACGTCTTGTACAAACGTTATTGACGTTCGACGCTGCAATCATCAACGACAATATTGTACTGCTTGAGCTCTTTATTACTCCAAGCTCGACGTGGAGGAATGCATCTTTCTTGAAAAAGACTGCAAGTCGAAAATGCACCATGGCCTCCGAGACGAGCTTGAGCTATCAGGCTGGTCTGCGTGAAAAACCAGCCAAAGGAGGCCACCAGCGCCACAAGTCGGACACGTTGGAGCTCTTAACAACAAGGCACAATGCCAATCAGCTCATGAGCTCTCAGCGCAATGTAGACAAGTTGAAAAAACAAAAAACCACTCAAGAAAATGCTCCGTCTGAGGTTGCCTCTAGTTCGATCGAAGTACACATCCAACATGGTTTCGCCATGCTCAAACACAACCGAGACAAGAAGGCAGACTCGGTGCTCAAGAACCAACGAGGCATGCAAGAAATCTGGGAGCACATGGAGATTTTTCGAGGCAGCTCCTTGTCCATGTGGCTCTCGTCCGTCGCATACGACAAAGTGTCGATGGCATCATTGGTTTATGCTCTCGACATAGTTCCTGGATCGATCATGGCAACCTATATCCCATCAACTGGTCAGTGTGAATGGAAATGCATGGAGCAAGACCAGTTGACTCTGATTTCTTCTTCATCGACACAGCATCCATTTCGCCGGTTCCGCATCGACTTGACTAAATTGTTGCCGCCTCCGTCAGTCCCAATGATTCCGAATTGGAATGCAGAATCCAACAACAATCGAGACGTTCACGCATTTGCACTTGAATTCTCGGAGCGTTTGCCACTTTTGCATGGAAAGCTGCTGTCCAAGAAATCGGACGAAGCTCGGTCGGCATCTCCATTAAGTCCAACGAGAGAGAGTTCACCACACGGACATGCAGCTCTCGTGTGTAGTCCTTCTCTCCAGAGTTTGCCATGGGAAATTTGCCATGATGGTATGATCGTGCGACGCTTTTCAACGTTTGCAGAGAAATCCGTGGCAGAAGAATTGCCAATGTTGTTTCAGCTCTGTCGAATTAAAACCACTTTGGCGACAAAGACTGACGAGCTGTCGCCGTGGTGGACAGTGCTTGGCTACGGCGCGACTGTGACGCTTGTTCCACGGAAGGTGAAGTTTTCAAAGCGCGTCCACGTCGTCTCGAAAGCGCAGTCGATTCAAATTGAAGGAAGTCATGTCGTTCTCTTCTTGGTGTCGTGTCTCGAACTCAATTCTTCGTTGCATTCGATCGAGCGCAAGCCCAACTACATGTGGATCTTTGCTCCACCAAAATATTTACCACTCTTGGCAAAGACCATGCTGCACTTGCTGCCACTAGTCAAGTACAAGCCCAAGAAATCCTATTTCACCAAGCGAGCCCCATTACCTCCCACGATCACAACCGCGCTAGGTTGTGTACAGCATGCCATCAACGTCTTTCAAGCCCAGCATGGAGTCCCAGTCGTGCTCTTCTGCGACCAAGACACGCAAATGATGCAATCCCTTAGCTCGAACACGTCGACTTGAAACTTTTACCCATTGAAATTGACTCTCTTGATTCAGCAGCTTGTGAAATGGGGCTGGAAATTCGCCCCCGACCAAGTTCGCAGCAAGGCGCCAAGGACAAATGAGTCTCGGCAGTCCTGACAGTCGAGCTACAGTATCATAGACTTTGTGACTTCTTGCAGAAGGATATCTATACCTAATGGCCAAAGCTTGGCTAGAAAGCAGACATATACGACGCCGACATCACTTGCACTGATATTTAGCCATCATGCTCTTACCGTCGATGGATTCATCTGGATAAGCTCCACAAAGCATGTGGATGCCACATCCCAATGACATGTCGGAGTGATGTACCCACATCCGATCCACGATTGAAAGTCGTCCATGAGATATCGCGCATCTTTATCCAGCGACATCACATTTTCAGCAGGCAACCCGTTCTATGATCATAGATTCCTTCACCTGTCACGTGGGGTAGACTACGTGTGTTCAATCTCACTAACGTTACCAAGAGTATTGTTCGTTCGCCACGGCGCTTTCATTGATTCTAGCCAAGAATGCTCTTGAGATCCAGAAACTTCACGGATTGCATCGCCCGCTCTGTCGAAGAAAGTGAAGATGGAGTATCTCTCACACGATTCAATATCTACTTCGTCCACTCATCCTGTTATAAGACTGGAATCGTGGCAGCGTGGAAACGTCTTTGCGTTGGGCCGGCCATGCGTCTCGTTGCAATTGGGAGTAGAAAGTCAAGAATTCGCATCAGGTCCATTACACCATCCAACAACGGTTGATACATCCCAACTATTGGTTCCCTGATGCATGTCCAGATCGAGACAAAATTAAAACAATACGCCTATCCTCATTCGCACGCATAGCTCCACGGCTGGGATGTCCATGGAGACACAGTGGACTCGTCGAGATTCTCTGCGAGGGGATGCATCGCTCGGCGGTCGCCAAGTCCAGTTTTACACTCTTCATCTTCAAGCTGGGATATTCCACCTATACTTTATTTTATATAAAATGTCGAAATATCTCACTTCCACATGGTCGAACTTACGAAGACACATAGAAACTGAAACATTGGTGGTGCCAGTCGAGAATTCTTCAAGAACAATGGAGGTGTTGCTCCTCTCGATGCTCCTGGTGCTTGTCATGGGCTCCTTCTTCCTCGAAGGCAGCTCGCTGACCTGGATCTCTCAAAGTGGCGTCGCGCTCTTGTTTGGCGTTGTTGTTGGCATCATCATTGTGGTGGCCGAAAGCAACAATTACATTACGCATTTCAACTTCGACAACAACATCTTCTTCCATGTTCTCCTGCCGCCGATCATTTACGAAGCGGGCTTTTCCGTCAAGAAAGTGCATTTCTTCTCCAACTTTGGCGCGATCATGTCGACGGCTGTCTTGGGCACGATGATTGCGACGTGCGTCACTGGCGGGGCGATCTATATTGGCGGCATCTACCACTGGATTACACCACTCTCGTGGATTGAATCTTTCCTCTTTGGTGCGCTCATTAGTGCTGTCGATCCTGTTGCGACTCTTGCTTGCTTTGAGAAACTCAATGCCCCGTCCCAACTCTTCAACATCGTCTTTGGCGAAAGTGTTCTCAATGATGCTGTAGTCATCGCACTCTACACGACGCTGAACAACTGGAAGAATACGGCCGAGTTTTCCATGGGCGGGCTCTTATCCGTCGTCGGCCAGACGATGCTCATGCTGGGTGGATCTCTGCTTGTCAGTGCTTGCATTACTCTTTTCGGTGCCTTCATCATGAACTCCAAGCTTTTTTCCAGACTCCACCTCTTTCCAGCCTACGAGATATCGCTTTGCATTATCTTCAGTCTGCTGGCTTACTTTACGGGCGATTCATTGCACCTCAGTGGAATTGTTTCGCTCTTTTTCTCTGGCATGATGACGTCGCATTACCATTTCCACACGCTCAGTGTGCCCGCCCAACAGACTTTGCGTCATATTCTCCACACATTGGCCTTTGTCTGTGAAACTTTGGTCTTTGTGTTCATGGGCACCTCCCTCGTCTTTATCTTTTCCAACCACACCGACGATGGCATTACGATGGAAAATCTCAATTGGAGTTTCATTGGTTTTACTCTTGCATTATTGCTCATTAGTCGCTTTCTCAACATTGTACCTCTCCTTGCCTTTTGCAACCACTGGCGCCACAAGTCGGATCGTATTTCCGCCACGTCAATGCTTGTCATCTGGTTTGCTGGTCTTCGTGGGGCGATTTCGTTTGCCTTAGTCAAGACGTGGTCGCATGTTGATAGCTCTGGCGAGAGCCACCGTCCTCTTATCGTCTCGACGACTTTGATCATTGTGGTCTTCACGACGCTAATCATCGGGGGTCTGACTGGACCGCTCTTGAGCTACATTGGTGCTGTCTCCACCGAAGAAATGCTCCCTGAAAGTCCGAAAGCTGAGCCGCGTATCAGTTTTGTTCACTCTCTGGCTCATGGTGACTTGGTGAACCCCGACGTGCGTCGTCGTCACAAGAATGAGCACTTTGAGGAAGAATCGGATCATTTGCCAGATACAAACGAATCCCCTGGCGAAGTGGATCCACCAGTCGAAAACCCCAAGGTAACTCTTGCGACCAAATTCGAGCGTGCGTGGAAAAACGTGGATGAAAACTATTTGAAGCGCTGGTTTGGCGGCCGCAAGAAGCCCCAAGTGGGCGACCTCGCCCCTGCTCCAACTGCGCACCAACATCCGTTGACTCCCCTCGATGCGAGCCCCAAGAGCTCCTCTTACATGCCTGCCAGCCCTAACCAAACGAACCATTGGTAAGAATAGCCAAAACCAATTGGGGACTTTCCCCGGTTGGTCTACACTAAGTTAATGTTAAGGAGCTGTTTATACGAGATCATTTGAGCCTCAATCACATCCAGCATCTGAAATGTATCGACGCATCGAAAACTTGATTCGCATGCGCATGGACGAGATATCCAGTGAGTTGATAGAGAAGATGATTTCATGGAAATGGAGACGGTCGGATATCTGATGCCATCGAGAAACACATCTCCATCCCGTCTCGTCGAAAGAACTCTTCCCATGAAATGCAAAGAATTAATGCAGAGATTTCGAAAATTATCTCGTCTGGTCAGTTGGCTGCGAAATGCTCTGCCCGTGGAAAGTCTACATGATCGATGTGGTGCATTCCGCTGAAGAACTGGAATGCATTCATCGTTGACGTACAAATTGTTGCAACTCGGACGGCGTGATCTTTGGAAGCTGTTCAACCCAACCGTGGAATGAGTTGATACGAGGTGGGTTGATATCTTTGACATGCGTGACGAGAACAACCAGATTGGGCTCAGTCATGCCGTTTCGATAAGGTTTGTCTGACCACAGCAGGTCATGACATGCTCTTGCATTTCAGGAGAAAGGTTTGCCTCTGTATCTCATTTTGCAACTTGGTTCCTACCATGAACTCGACCGCCACGTCGTCGGTGGCAAGTACACCGACGCTGTCGCCAGCTCAACTCAAGGCGCTTGCTGTGACTGCGTATTGGAACCACCAATTTCAAGTGCTTCAGATTGTGTACACTGTCAGCTACGGCATCATGTTTATCCTCGCTGTGGCTCTCTTGGTATACCTCCGACGGAACCGGTCCACTGCCTACAAGGGCGACTCTGACGCGGCGCGGAAAGCCATCTTACCTTCCTTTGAGCCTCTCTTCTGGATTATGTCGTTCGTCACGGGGGCTCTGTTTGGTTACTTTCTTGTCGCGGGGTCAATGGCGTACGTTCGACCAGTATCGCTTGCTTGGTTCACTGAAACAGTGTCACAAGCACGTCAATTCACCTTGTTCCTCGTCGCGGCATTTCTTCTTCAAAAGAGCGTCTCGCGACCAGCACTTCTTCGTTCAGTTGCTATCTCCCTTGTCATTTGCGTCACTCCTATCATTGCGATATATATCATGACAGAGACCAAGGTGTCAACCATGACCAATTTCATCGTCGTCACCTCGCTGCGAGCTTTTGACACTCTTTGGTTTGTTTGCATGCTTTTGCGACCTGTATCACGAGCCAGCTCCCGCACTCAGCGCGAGTTTGCTGCCTTTTGCCTCGTGTACTACATTGGATCTTACATCTACGCCATACTCAATCTGAAACAGCGTTTCGAAGATGGCGCGACTGTGATCTTCTGCACTGTCATTTGGGCTTCGTTCGCTCCATTCTTTGTCTACCGACTTTTGCGCGCTGATACCGAATTCTGGCGTGGTGTCAGTGACCGCGCTTGTGAATTCCAGCAGCACTTTCGTGAAGCTCAAGGCATGCAAGAAATCGTCTCATCGCAAGGTCTTCATATTCTTCTTGAGATGCATCGCAAAGATTTGATCGACTTCTCACGACTGGAGCTGCAATCGAAGCTTGGCGTTGGCGCATCAGCTAATGTCTTCCGTGGAAAAATTGACTCGTCCGTCCAAGTTGCTGTCAAAGCGTACTCACCATCGGAAATATCCCAGGAGACCATCCTTGAATTCTCTCAGGAAGCTGCACTCTGCTCGGTGCTCAAGCATCCCAATATCGTCCTCTTCTATGGCATGTGCATTTGCCCACCATCGATTTGTCTTGTCTATGAGCTCTGTCGCGGAAGTCTTGAAGACGTGCTGAACCGACCCCGCAACAGCTATGTTGAGCCACTTTGGCCCAAGCTCTGCTACATGCTTGATGCTGCCCGGGCTGTGGCATACCTTCACAGTTTTTCGCCTCCTTTCATCCATCGAGATATCAAGCCTGCCAACTTTTTGCTGGACCCTATGAATGTTGTCAAGCTGACTGACTTCGGCGAATCTCGAAGCATGGCCGTCAAGATGACTGAAGTGGAATCGAAGGAGCGGACGATGACTGTGCGGGGCACTACTGATTATATGGCCCCTGAAGTGATTGAAGGCAAAGCTGGTCAAGCTGTTTACACCGAAACTGCTGATATTTACAGTTTGGCTATCACTCTTTGGGATATTTTGCATCCTGGTCAAGAGAAATACCCAGTCAGCAGCGGCAACCACTTCAAAGTGTTTGATATGGTCTTGGATGGACAGCGACCTCCTATTGACCCTGAGGTGCCACAGATGCTCCACGATTTGCTCGAAAACGCTTGGAACACTGAGGCAGCATTCCGCCCATCAGCCAAGATGATCGTTGCAATGTTGGAAGACATGCTGGAGGACATATGCGGCCAAGTGGCGCACCGCATTGCGGACTCCGTTGCTTATTTGGCTGTATCAAAGACAAAGAGGGTTGCAGCCAACAATACACCCGTATGCTCGGGCGGGGAGCTTGTTCGTTGCTTAATGGATCACGAATACGCCTTTGAAGTGGAAGAAGCAATTCGATTTGGAAATTCTCTCATGGATGCCGGTTGTCTGCACCACTCTAAACATTGTCAGCCGTTCGACAATTTAGCCTCTTCAACTTACTACTTTGACAACCATCAACTTGACTTAAATCAGCCTCTCCACGAAAAACTTTCAATCTTGGGCACTACCCCCGAGGAGCGCAGCTCATACGCGGCCACATCCATGGCGGGGGACGGTGGGACTACGCTGTGTGACTGCCGCAAACTCGGTCAAGGCCATTCCCGTCCAAAAATGCCACGAAAGAAAATGTTTGGAAGGCGCCGCAAGGACGAAAACATTCTCTCAGTAAATCTTCTCAACGAAAATGGTGGCGAGCACGATTTTGGTGAGTTTACTACGACTTCCACAACTTCGTCATCCGTTCAACGATCACTATCAGTCCAATTGGCGTAAGCTCTACTGGGGCCAATGCAAGTCTGCATTCAGTCTAGAAAGCCTCGTTAAGTGTTTGTTTTTAAGTGCTAAAGGAAATTCCAGTTGTCTAAACATTGGCGCATGTAAGCGGTGTATTGAGTTGTTTCCTTCGCTCTTCGTTTTGTCTGCCGGTAGAAATTCTAAAATACCATCAGGTAATGAGAAACATTGTAAGGCTTACTTGAATTCGTTTTGCACCAGAATGCTCTTCAGGTGGACGGTTGCGGAAATAGTTCTGCAGCGTGTGCTCAACAAGGCTTGGTGTAAGAACTGGCTCAGATGGTGGCGAAAATACAGCAATACCAGCAGAATTGACACCTGCAACTTCAAACGAATAGGTTGTCTTTGGTTTGAGAAAGTCCACAGTGAGTGTAGTTGCCAGCTTTTGTACACGGAAATCGTTCTCGAATGGAGCTCCATTCATACTGTAGTTAATAGAATATCCCAATAAAGCGCTGCCCCCATCGTGGGCTGGTGTCGTCCAACGCAATTCGAGTTTTGTGGGTTCAAGATTGAATACAGTGGGCGGCTGTAGAAATTGTCATATTTGTTAGGAAAACAGTGTTCGTACCTCCATAATCGTTGCTGGTACCGTTGCTTGTTTTGTAGAAATTCCTATACTCACTTGGCTGAAGTCGCCTTTTCCTAACTCGTTTTCGGCAGCGACTGATAAGACGTGGCGCTTTCCAGCTCTCAGCTCCACCAGACCAATTTGATAAGAGCCGCTACATTCATTAAGCATATCCAAAGACCATATAATCTCCCGATATAATCGTCGGGTGACAACGCCATATGAATCTTCCTCGATGAAGAGTAAAGCATGATAGCGTAGAATGGGCTTCCTGTAGATAGAATTAAGGAAGTTAATTCGAATTTCGTGTACCCGTTGTCACACGGTGCAGTAAATCTAGCAACAAGGGTATGGGAAGTAGGTTCGAGTAATTTTGCTGCCTCAGGTGCGTCTGGTACACTTGGTAGCGTTTTCACACCATCTGACCACTCCGAAAATAATGAATCACGCAATTTTTTGTCGATAACATTGGAAGCGCCGACTCGGCATTTCACCACCTAGGCTGTATGCTAAAGACAGATCACAACAAAGTTTTACCCTGCCAGCAGCCAAAGGAGAGATTTTGTGTGTTGTTGTGGCCAAATTACGAGCCATAAGTATTAGTGTCTGAACATCGTATCCATCTTGTTTCCATTGCAAGGTATAGTGAAGAATTTCGCTTCCATTATGTCTTGGCTTGACCCATGTAAGTTCAATAGAATGTGAAGCAATCTTCGTTATCGTAGGAGTCAGTGGTGGATCCGGTTCTATATTGATGAGCTCAAACGCTTCAGAGTTGATAACTCACCGCAAGATATTGTCTTTATATACGAAGATGGAATTGAAAAGTCTCCTACGCCGCATCTACGACATCGAGATTCAAAGTACAATGCGTTATATACCTGTTTTCTGGAGCAATGGCAAATTGATAGATGATTCCAGGTTTTAGGCAATCCAGCCTCACTGTGAGAGTCGTTGGTGTCGGGCGAGTGAGTGTCTATTCTCAAACTTTGTCATAATTATTTCACATCACCTTACTTGTGTATTTTCATTTTCTCCCAAAGCTTCTCGGGGCTTTTTCTGTTTAGTTTTCTTTTTCACGACTTCTTTGGCTTCAGATCGTTTTGAGTTTCGTTTCACCCTTTTAGCTTCAAAAGCTGCACGACGCTCTTCTCGAGCTTGAGCTTTACGATTGATTTCTACGCGCTAACCTTAATTCTCAGACGATGAAATTGACATCACCAGCTTGGATTAGCTCTTCTTTCGCACGGATTTCTCTCTCAATTGTCTCGGCGGAAAGGGAAATCTTAGCGGTAGCTTCCTCTTCACTAGGATCTTCAGGAATGCATCGGAAATGGTAATTAGTGATTCTGGCGCCATTGGCGTTGGGAATAATCCATTCAAGCGTCACGCTCCGCGTCTCGACCACCATGATTGTGCAAGGCTTCTTTATTTTAAATGGACCTACGCGAAATCATTCGCCCAAGACGAAAGGTGGGCTACCTACGATATGCCAGTGTTTCCACGGGTGTTGTTGGAACACTAAATTCGCTGCAACCCACCTATAAATCAGTCTTTAGGAACTGAATATGCAGTTAGGCAACAACCCGGTTAACAGCTGCTACGCAAAACGAATACAAGCACCCCGGATCCAGCAGTTGTACCAAGAATTTTGTTTCGTCCTCTGGCACGTCGAATGGTGGCTCGAAAGGACCATTCATTTTTGAAATCCGAATCTTGTATTTTTCAATTTTTGCGCCGTTGCCCTGTACAGAGTAAGGAATAATTTCACCTCATCGATACCAATGGTTCCTTCCATGCAATCTCTATAGCATGACAGTCGATTTTTATTACATTTGGTTGAGCAGGGGTGTCTGGCTCTAATACTACTTGAGGCTTTGAAGACTTTTGAAATGTACCTGTTGGGATAACCTGCCATTTGATGATTTGCGTGTCTAATGAAGCGGAATATACACTGTGGCCAGATGGACTGAATGCCACCGAAAGAACCGAATCAAAATGACCCCGGAGGGTGAAAATGCAGTCATAGGTCGTAGGATTCCATATTTTGACAAAGGAGTCACTACTTCCCGTCGCCAAGAAGTGTGTATCGTGTGATGAAATAGCACATGTGAGAATCGGCAAGGTATGGGCTTCGCGTAGTGTGTAGATGTGAATACCCGTCGACAGTTGCCAAAACTAATGAACTAATGAAGCTGCTTAAAGAGTAGTTGCTACCTTTACGCATTTATCAGATGCAACCGATACGACAATATCAGATGCTGGCAACGATGCCATAGCGTTGATAGTATGAGTGTGTCTCACAAATATCTATAATGATGAAAGATCTATACGTCATGGAACATTATTACCTTATCAATAGTCTTGTTTTCAAAAATGACAACTGGGGTGTCATTTGGAATATCATTTGCGTCAAATTTGACGAGCTCACATGAAGGTAGTATCGATGAAGAGGGGTCAAGAAGACTTAAAATGTCGATGGTCTCAAGTTGAGCTAGCTTGAGTGGATCGTCAAATTCCTCACGAACGGCAAATTTGCCATTCTCGGGGTCCATATAAGTATAGAGTGGTGGCAATTTGAGCTCGTGGTGCGGCTTCTGCCGATTAAAGAACCAGTCATCGTTGAAACATAACTGGGGCATGATATTTCCTTGTGTCAACACGTCAAGCGTCACTTCTGGTGAGAAGATAGCATCAATGGCGCGATTATACTTTTGCCTTTCGCTCCATTTGCGAGTCCCAATTTCAGGTGTATTCAATACGCTTTCTGTGTCCATTGAAGAAGAGACTTCTGGCGGTAATTTGTTTTGAGTTTCATTTTCTTGTACGTCAGTTGGAGAAATTAGTTTCGGCAGCTTGATGACTTCCGTCCCATTGAGTGTGGTTTCCATGTTGTCATCCAATTGCTCCTGTACTAAATCTTTAGTGCCAGATTGTGCTTCATCCGCAGGATGGCCCCCATTCAATATCTTTTGCTTGGTCGGGTTATTAGTTGCTATTGTGCGAAGCTCTTCTAGCCTGTTATCGTCTAAGTATTGAGCAATGTCCCAGCTCTTGATTTCATGGTCAAGCATTCCACAAGTCAAAAGTCTTTGGCCGTCGGAAGAAAAGCCACACCACGAGACTCCACCGTGATGAGCATGAAGTACATAAAGCAACTGCATTGTCTCTACGTCCCAAAGAATGCAGCATGTGTCCATGGAAGCGGTGGCAAGAACAGATCCATCCGGCGACAAGCTCGAGCATGTAATGACGTCATCATGTCCATAGACGCCACATGTCTCTGGAGTAAGCGCTGACTGATCCCATTTCATCGATTTCGGTGCAAGACCTACATGATCGTTTATTTTGTCTCCTCGAGATTTTTCCTACCAGCACAAACGGCAATATTGCGCCCAACTTTGGCGACATCACCTGAAATGAAACAGAGATTTGGAGATGCAATTGCGTCTGATCGATCGACCGATGATATTGGCTCAGGCGAGCCCATAGACCAAAGACATACTCTACGGCCAATTGAGTACTTGCTTTGATCGCATTGTGATACTTGTCCATGCCGATTGTGACCAAATGCGTGCCATCGTGGAGGGGGCGCACAATATGAACTGGCTTCACGTGGCCCGTAAACGATCGATTCACCATCCCAGGTGTTGGTTTATACACGCGCGGGCACATGTATTTGCCATCTGCAAAGAAAAATCCTATAGAAGATGTCAGAGTCTAGCATTCCCAGGTCTTGAACCATCTTCTCGGAGACTGTCCTCAGCGGCAAGTTTTGCAACTCGAGCGACCATTTCGTTGATCTTTGCATGCTCGCTCGAGTCTTCAAGCGCATCGCCAACATGAAGCTTCTCACGAAGCCTCTTCTCCACCTTTTCTTGATGGGCTTGCTGTGGCGTCGGCATTCTCCCGCCTTTCTCTCGCCTTTCCAAAAGATCCAAACGCCGTCGTATTCAAAAACATATTGCATCCAATTAGAGTGAAATTTTATTAGTGTTGAGACGTAGAATAGTGTAAATCTCTAATTTGAAAACGCCTTCATGGCTCGACCACCGAATGGCGCGGCAGTTGACAAGCCGAGGTGGAGCATCTTCAAGGTTCTACAGGTTCTTTATGAGAACATTGCACTTGAAGGTCGCAATGGAATTCAAGTACGTAAACTATTCGAAATATACGAGCCCAGTGGCGACATATTCATACAAGAAGCTTGTTGGAACTTACTTTGCCAAGGACAAACCGTGAACAACCCCGTGTGGCTTGCTCACGATCCATCGGTAGCTGTTAAAACCGAGCCAGACATAGTCAAGACAGAAGTGAACCCTAAAAAGCGTAAAGCTGCACCCGTCAAGCAAGCAGCGAAGAAGAAGGCGAAAAAGAAAAGCAACTCTGACAGTAACGAAGAAGAGTCTAGTATTGAAGCCCATGTGAAATCTACTCCACCACGCGCGGAAGTCAACAAAAAGAAGTCTCCAGGCTCGATCGTTCAATTTCCCGAGCATGAATTACATCCAGTTGATGGCCGGTTAATGACACTACAACAGGCAATGGAAGACACGACATTGGTGATCGTCGCAACCTATGAACTCCGTCTCCAAGCATTGGGCTATTCCAGAGTCGGAGTTGATCTCAACGTAAACCTATTAGGCGTGCTTGAAATGGTCGGACAAAAGCGCGAAAATGGTATAACCGTCAGCAGTGTCAGTGATGCTCTTTTTGGCGGCGACATTAAGCGTATGCACTACTTCTTGGATGATTTGGTTGCGATGCAGCTTGTGGAGAAACGTATTTTGACCCTTCCACCTCGACGATTCAATATTGTCCATCTCACTCGTTTCGCGTCACAGTTTGATCCACAAAGTATGGGATACGAAGGCTTCTACTACGAAAACGACTCAATTACGAAAAGTGTACTCGCGACAAGATTACTCCAGTCTATGAAGATGCGAAAAGAAGACAGTGCAGTCTTTCCTGACGTTGCCAAGCGTTTTGATCTCAACAAGCGCCAACAAGAGTCCCTGCGAAATTACATTTGCCAAGAAAATGAACGAAATCCAGGTTATCCATTGCAAATGTTTATGGCAACTTGTCGGGGTGGTGAAAGGTCAACAGGTCGAAAACTTTGGTGTGTTCGAGTGGTGGACCCTTCATCAATTGCTGCCACGTCAACTACCGGTCCATCTTTTTCTTTTCCTTTACAGGTGGAACTGGGAGCCGCAGAATATTTATACCGCTTGGTTGAATCCAGCTCTACTGGAACTACTATCCCGGAAATCAAAGATGTGTGTGGAAACCCTGATAACAAGTGGGTGTACAAGAAGATGCAGCATATGCTGGTTCACCATACTGTTTTGTCTGAAAAGGTCATGGGATCAAGGGGTGTGATCCACAAGTTTAAAGTCCAAGCAAGTTCAGATAGCAAAGCTACACCGCTAGCCGTTGGTCAAGTTGGCAGGTACTCATCTCTTCGAAATTCAATCCAAAACTCTGGTCAAACCCTCGTTGCCAACATATCAGACGAGCGTCGGGATTTTCTAATGTCCCAAATCAACGCACAGTCCATTATTTCTGTTGGTCTATTGCGGCGGCTCTTGAGTGTGCATGAAAACAAACGTGGAACCCATGCAATCGATGGCCGTACAATCATAAGACTGCTTCAACCTCTCGTCGAGGCAAAGAAGATTGAATTTGTCGATGTCAAAGTTCCAATGAAAAAGGTTGCACGCCATTCCCGTGTTCGATGTGCAGCGCTTCCGTTTGTAATGAAGGAAGAATCACAAGAAATGTTGAGAAACTTTTTGAACCGTTATTCACCGCTCGATGATTTGGATACAACGAACAAGTGGACTGACTCGTCATTTTCGATTGTTCGAGAGGACCATGTCCACAGGGAAAAGGCCATTATGGGCAAGAAGGCGCCAAAGAAAATTATATCTTATACGCACAATCCAGTGGCATTTAATAAAGTGCGACAGAAGCTGCGAGACCATCATCGCCAGTGCCGTCGTTTGGGCCAGGCTTATGGTATCATTTGCCGTGTGCGACTCCTTCATGTTGCTATTTCCAAGGCACTGACTCAGATGGGTCGATGGGCTCCAGATAATTACGACCGTGTTGAATTTTCTTTCCAAGAAGTTGTGTCCAATATGCCCGTGAAGGATTTCTGCCAAGTCTTTGGAACCCCTGAACCTCTGAGCGACAAAGACGAATTACTGATTAAGCAGACGATTCAATCTTCTTCGACGACTCCCATTCCCGATCAATGGAAAATGTTGGGTAATATTGGAAAATTGCTTCAAAGGAATGTGCGCAATCGAGGGCAACGCCTCGTGGACATTCTCATGGATTTCAAGCTTCTACAGCAAGAAGAAAGTCAATCATTACACCACGAATGCGTTTATGCTAGTGATGTTGATCTTATGGTTTCCCGTGTTGTAGATCAAACTGTTCAAGGTGGTGTCTTCTACTTAACTCGTCACGTTTTCATTGCAATTGTTGACGAGCGAGCTTCAACACCGCTTCGAGTGCCAGGAGTGCTAAAACCTACTGGATTCAGCCCTCTAGAAATCCTTCCCCTGGAGTATAACTTTACAACAGCTGAAGATGTTGAGCAATATTGGCGCCACCTCGAAGTTTTCTACCTCGAGCGTGTGCGATGGGAATACGTTGCCGATTCGCCAATCCCTGACCAAGTGCCCATGTTTGTCAAACCATATTTGGTTCCGGCGGTGAACGCGACACTAGCTCTTCTTTGGACGGATAGCGGAACACTTCAGCATCGTAAAGTTGGTATCATCAAGACACGTGCGAAGCCGAAGAAACAGCGATTTTCAACAAATTTGATAAACCCTGCTCCAAAGTGGAAACGAGAAGCAGGAGTTCCAACGATATCTCGCCGCAGTCAGCCACTCCGGATTAAAGCTCCACGTCGCCGTGCTGAAAAATTTGAATTAACCCACGACCAAGAGCAAGCAGCGCTTCAAGCATACATGGATAAACTCGTTGCTCATTGGCAAGTTGAAATACCCCTTGAACTGCGCTTCTCGGACGAAGAGCGAGTGTTTCGTAATAGCCGTGTGAAGCGTGGACGCATCAACTGGAACACAATCGGGCTCGACGTGCACTGGCCCGTGATGAGTCTGGGCAAGTCTCGACCATATGTTGGACTTGAAGTTAAACGCCGTCTCCATCGCAATGTTCTTTGCCTTCCTGATGTGAAAAAGCGCGTGCGGGAAATGGAAGCTGCGTTGATTGTAGAGAAGAATCCCACAGGCGAGTTTATTGAAGAAGAGTTGATCAAGGCCCACCCACATTTATATGGTTGCCTGGTCAAGGCGACTCAGATGATGCTGCATCCAGATGAAGAGTACGAAACGAGTGTTGGTGATGACATTTTGAGCGGCTTTTCCACAATCGACATGCAAACAGTGTGGCGATTTCTTTATTTGTCTGGAATGGTGAACAAGAGTAAGCCAGCAGATACAGGTCATCGACGCGGTTTCTCCTTTTCGCTGTCCATGTTTGATTTTTTCCGACTCAATGCATCACAGTGGCCGCTTACGATGTGTGCGGAAGCTGCCGAGCACATGGGACTCTTATCGACCCTAGATGAAGAGATGGAAATGGCTATGCCAACAAATGCTAGTCCTGGTTATATGGCAACGCTTCTGGCCTCATGTGTGCGAGGTTCGTCAGTATTTGACATTTCTTTTGAGAAAACACCTGAGGAAGTGTATGATGCAATGGCATCAAATCCACATGACCGACGATACAAAGACGCGGGAGTTATTGGCCACATGCACCGCTTCACCCAGGGTAAATCATACGAAGAATTCAATCAAGATTGGATTATTTCGACAAAGACAGCCGAAACGAAAAGCGAAGATGATGGTGATCTGGAAGCGTTCTCGATGTCGAAGAAGCGCAAACGACAGAGTGTACGTGAAATCTGGCGTTGTCTTTGCCAGCCAAAACAGTGCTCGTCGCTCATGCGCTGCAAACTTAAGTTTATCTCTAAACTAACTGGTGCTGTCGACGGAGCAAAAGAGATTGGCATGAGTGTCCCTGATTTGCTCGATATTTTCCCCTTTGTTTCACGAAACCTGATGCAAGATATTGTGGATGATCTTGTGGCTGAGGAAAAGTTGATGGAAGTGCATGCATTCTCGCACGTGCGGTATGTTATGAAGGCCAACGCCAGTCTTTGGTGTGTCCACCCGTACAAACGAGAAAAACGTGCATCGGTGAGTCTTGTCGAATTCATTCGTGATGAACCCGTGGTTGCACGGCCGTGGCTCAAGATGGATGGCACACTGAACGAAAAGTTCATGGTCGTTTTGAAGCGCGAAATCACCATGCTTGTCGCGGAGCATCCTGGCATTGGAGAAGAAAGCATGCGTACGTATTTCAAAGGTTTATTTGGCCTTCAAGACTTGCGAAGTCTTTGTTTTCAATTGGTTGATGATGGCGTACTGTATTCGCGAGCCACCAAGAGGCGAAAAGTCTCGTCGTCGTTGTTTGCACCATCGACACCTCCTCCTGAACCTGAAGAAGCCGACTACGACATGGACCGCGACGAGTACAATCTATCGTACTTTGCATCGATCGATTGCTTTGGCCATCTTGGTAATGCAGTCCAAGAACTCTTGTAACATAAACATGACTACAATTCTGACTTTGAATGCTACACCCAAATGTACCCAATTTCGGGGTGCAGGGTTTCGTGACAACATTTCATTGGTCAAAAATATAGCCAATCAGAGAATAGTTGGGTTGCGGTAGGTTAACCTCGGACACGAAGGTCGTTTATTCTTTATCTAAGCAGCTACAAGGGGTGGTGCATGGACGACGACGTGGAAGACACGCACGTGTTGCGGGAACTTCTCTTACAAGCACAAGATGCAGACGAAGACATGCACGAAGATGATCATATGGATTCGTCGAGCGAGATGAGCCAGCAGTCGGCGGCAGCAGGCTCATCAGAATCCGCAACGGGCACGTCAGCATGGAATTGCTCTCGTTGCACATATGAAAACACAGTCAGCTCTTCCATATGTGAAATTTGCGGCTCCCCACGAGAGTCATCGAGCTCAAGCGCACCATCCTCCGCGACAGACGATGCAAGTGGAGGTGGAAAATGGGAGTGTGGAGCTTGTACGCTGCTTAACCCACGACAAGCCCATGTTTGCGTTGTATGCAGTACACCCAATCCGACTGCTATGGGAGCTACCTCACGACGTGGACTCAGCATTGCCTCTGCGCTTGGTTTTTTTACCGGGGACAGAGTTGTTGAGAAAAACTCGTCTCATGTAGGTATTACAGGCGATGCTCTCGAAGCATTGGCGAAAGACCCAAACGCCTCCGTCAAACTAACAGATACCTTGCAGTCCTTGACTCACAATCTAGCGATGATGGAAGCTTCGTCGGAAGGCGGTTTTGGATTGTTTATGATGGGCAGATCTAAAGGCAATCGTATGAGACAAGACCCCAAGCTCGGCAATGTTTTATCGTCCATTCTCAAAGAAAAAGAACGCCACACACTGGAAACAAGGTTGCTTGCTTGCCAATCTTTGAATTACCTCATTAAGATGGATATTCGCGTCTCGGACGGTAAGAAAACGAATGAATGGATGCTCCAGTACCTGGCTGTCATGGACGAAATGGCCCGACTTGATGGTGAATCGAAACTTCAGAAACAACTCGCAGAAGAATCTGCAAATGGGCTGGAATCATTGTGCCAATCCCACCCTTTTGTGTTTCGTGAGTTGTGCAATGCAGAGCCTCTCGAATGCTTGTTACATTTCGTGTCGTATGCCAACACTCTCCACTTAAACGTTCTGCTTACGTCCTTATCCATGCTGCTCAAGGTGTGTCAAAAAGTCCACATCCAAGAAAAACCTCGAAAGACATCACGTCAATGCTCAAGTGACCAAAGCTCGCTTGGTAGCATCATGTCGACCCTGCTTCGGTGCATCCACCACGCTAATCCACGAGTCCAGATGGCAACAATCAAGTGCATAACAACTTTGTACCACCGTACTCCGTTGCATGCGTACATGACGGCTGATTGCATTCGACAGCTTCTACGTATTATGGTGGAAACCTCCAACGATGACACCTTGGATGCAAGTCGAGCTGCTGTTTCACTATTAACAGAACTCATTGACGAATCTGCACTATTGTTGTCTACAGTCATGCTATCTGATGTCTACGAACCCTTGACACAACAAGTTGCAGCTATACTGCAGTCGGAGTCGGTTGCCACACCCACGTTGCGTTTCCTGTCGAAGCTTACATCCCGCTTGGGTCAGCGAGCCGGAGGAGCTACAAAGACAAACGAAGTGCTTCACCGCTTTCTTTTAGCATTTGTCAAGGCCAATGCAATATCGACAGTGTCGGCATTGCTCAAGGATGGTGCTGATCTCCATGAATCACCATCCCCACTTTTGATCGCTGTTTCCGATTCATCATTGTCTATGATTCGATTATTGGTGAAGAAAGGGGCAGATGTTACTGGCCAAGCACTTCACATTGCAGCAGAGGCTAAGCGTTGCGATGTTGTGTCCCTGCTATTACAGCATGGGGCCAATCCTGCGTCTCTTAACGAGGCAGGTGAAACCCTTCATCAAGTTGTAGCCAAATATCCAGACCATCCTATTGCCAAGTTGCTTGCGATGTATGATGGTCATGACAGTGAAGATCACCCCCCACCTCCAGTGTCTCTGACGGCGTCTACAACGTCACCAGGCTCACAAGTATTAATCTCTGATTTTTCTCGAGAATGGAATGACATGGACACGGAAGAAGAAGAAGAATCAGAGCATTATGATGAAGATATGCATTCCGAAGATGAGTATCATGACATGTATGGTGACGAAGACGAATCTCACGATGACGAGGAAGAGGATGAAGAAGACGATGAAATGCTAGATGAGGAGAGCAAGGACGAAGATGATTCGGCTCTTCACCTGGAAGACAACGATGAAGTTCTGTTTAAGCAAGAAAACGACCTGTCTGTAAGTCGGAACGACGCCAGTCGCTTTACCCACAACTTATTTACAAGTTTGATTCGAGTTGTACAATCCATTGACAACAAACAAGTGACTTATGCGGTCTTATCAACCATGGCGAATGTTTTGATATACCCCATTGATTTGAGCGAGGCAGATGTAAATGTATTGTTAGAACTGATCCACGGTCTTTTGATGGAGCGAAATGACGGCGTCGTCAAGGAAGAAGAGGGAGAGTTATCACCCTTAAATATCCCCGCCATGGTTTTAGCACTTCGATTACTGCATGCCTTGTCCAGCTTGAATAACACAGCGAAAGTTGTGGGACAAATGGAGCGTCAAGGAATTTTGGACCATTTGAACCAATTCTCATCACAAACACACGAGCTTCCAGTTGAGAAAACTATGGCATCCTTAGTGTCAGATTGGTTGAAGGATATTACACCGTCAGCTAGCTCTTCGCAACCAAACCCAGTCGTATTGAAGCTGACTACTCTTTGTGCACAGCTACAATCGGATCCGTCAAACGAAGAGCTTTTTATGTCAATCCTCAGCTCGATCGATAAAGGTATCACGACCTATGAATTGACAAAGTCCCCTGTTATTCCAACTTTGCTGCCTGTTTTCGCTGCAAAAAAGTATTCGTGGAACTCTCAAATGCAAGAACTGGTCAGACATTTACATCAAGTCGTCGGTTTGAACGAAATGCTTCCTATCATTAGTCATGGTATGCCCAAGGGAAAGGAATTTTACCCGTTGACAAGACAACTGCGTTGCCGCATGCGACTGCTTCCAAGTAAGCAAAATGATAACCCACCACGGAGTATTCATGCGTCGCCTTTGACCTTATTTTCATCGTTTGAACGAACTGTATTTCGTTGTGCCAATATCACGGATCCCAAGTGGCTAAAATACGCTTGGAGTTTAGTGGGTGAACCGATTTGGAAACAAGTTGACGGAAAATGGGTTGAAGCCATGGTATGTGGTTTCGATCCAACCTCAGGATGTCATCTCTTGTACATATCCGAAGAATATGTTGAAGAAGTCCTTCAAGAGGAAACCTATCGCTTAGTGAAAACACCCATGAAAGTCTACGGCAACGTTGAAATTGACTTGAATCATTTTGGATCAACTCCCAGTCTCAAACGAAAAACAGAAGACGGCCAAGTTCGACGATCTAAACGCATCAAACGGAAAGCTCTTGAAGAGTCTGCAGTTTCAGCTGTTGCGATTTCGTCTCCACAAGACACAGATGGACAACACAGTGAAGAGACAGACGAGGTCAAGATTCGTGAACGACGGTTGTTGGACGTTCTAAAATTGCACGACTCATCATCGCCAGCAGAAGGCGACAAGGTGTGGGTGAGTAGTGGGTCTGATATATGTGTTTGTGGGACATACATCAAAAAGTTAAATTCTCAGGTTGAGGTGGAAGTGACGTTTGGCAACCAAATAAACGTTGCTTTGGTTGTTGCCGAATCCAATTTTGTTCAGTATCAAGCCAAAGCTCGTCCAGGTTCTAGCTCTTTAAAAGGTAATGGCCATTTTGAGTTCAGCTATCTCATGTATGTTGTAGTCCAGCGAATGCTTGGAGCTTTAGATAGTCATGGACGGGGCAATGGTCGACCTGTTATTGAACACTTAAAGAGATTATTATCTCGTTCAAGGCAGGAACCTGTAAATGTTGATGATACAGCTGCAGGAGCAGCAGCGTCACCTCCAATTCCGCATTTTCGTGCAGCAAATAAAAAGGGCAAGCAAAAGGCAAAGTCACATTTACCATTGATCACAAAGTCGCAAGAAGATTTCACAGTCCTCGCCCCACCTGTTGTCCGAGTCCTCTTGGGATATGGTGAATTTAGTGACAAACCCGATGAGCAACGTAACTGGCTTATTTCGGATGATCACTTGAACGAAGAAGTTCAACCAGTACTCCGGTGGCTATTTCATGCATTTGCTGCGGGCGAAAGGCCAGACGCGAAGCCACATTCGTTAGATGTACCCGCTGAAACACCGACATGGCCCCTGACCGTGTTCAGTGCGTTTTGTGAAGAAGTCAAATTGGGTTTCATGGCGTCAGAAGAGTGGACATTGTTCTCACAGTTCTCTTCAGCTGATTTGGACAGAAGTCAATTAACTTGGGATGGATTTTCATCTTGGCTCGTGAGTGCATGCAAAGATTCTCGCCAAGCGAAATGTTTTTGTAGTTACCTGGATCAATTAGGCTTCAAACCAACTTCACTTCAAGAGGAACAGAAAGAACCCATTCAATTATTCGAATTTGCTGCTGAGGACAATCTCTTTTATTGCCTCCACACAATTCATCCAAACCAAAACTTGGGATCAATGCCTTGGAAAATTGTGTTCAATGTTTACTGCGACTATCGCATTACGTGGGAAGACGAGAAAAAGACTATCAACAAATCATACGCCAATACAAGTTTGTCGAAGTCAGGTGAAACATCTTCTTGGGGACCTGTGTTTGCCCAAAGTATCAATTTGCTGGAAACTCTATATCGATCATACGGAGCTGAACAGAGCAAGGAAATATGGTTAAACCCCCGTTTGTCCCGAAAATTGCGTATGCAATTGCAAGATGTATTATCAATTACGAGTGGCACATACCCCACATGGTGTGATGCTCTCGTTCAAAAGGTATGTTCCAGATATCTCCATGTCATTTAAGTTGTTTGACAGTGTAAATTCTTCTTTCCGATGGAGATGCGATACACTTTGTTCAGAACAACCGCCTTTGGTTTTTCGCGTTCTTTACATTGGTTTCGAGATCACTTGGACTTGGAGTCAAATAACGAAGAGCTATCAATTTCTCCTCTACCAAAAGAGCGAGCTAAAGTCGACCGGATGGATATTATTAAGTCGGCTGATGCTGTTATGAAAGTGCATAGCAAACGGAAGGCCATTTTGGATATTGTATTTGTCGGAGAGCGGGGCTATGGCTCAGGTGTTACAGCTGCATTTTATTCAGCAGTTGCAGAAGCCCTTCAATGCAACAAGGATGTGAAATTATGGTACAGTGTTATATACAAACCCAATTAACATGTACTTAGGGTTTCTGGTCATGAAGAATCCGATGATCATATCATTCGGCATCCAAATGGACTATTTCCTTCACCTACTAGTGAAGCTTCCGATGTGCTGAAAGATCGTTTCCGCTTGATGGGGTACGATAAGTCAAGTGAGAATTGACCTAACAAGCACTGCGTAGACGGTTGGCAGGCAAAGCTTTATTGGACGAAAGATTGTTGCCCTTGCCATTCTCCTCACATTTTCTCAACTTGGTTTTGCGCTTTCCAGTGCAAGCAAGTGACCTCGAAACAATATTCCTTCAGCCAGGACGTATCATCCTGTCTTTGTATAAAGCTTCACAAGCACTAAAAGCTGGAGATCAGAATGTTTTTATTGAAAATCATCCTCTTCAAGCGTGGTTAGAGTCTGTAGATTTGAATTTCATTGACCCTTTAACTCAATGCGAACTCGGTGAGAAGTATGCTTGGGCATTTTTCTAATCCGTTTTCTCTAGAACGGGACGGGGCAGCAAAAACTGTTACGATTGAAAACCTGGATGAATATGTTGATCTTGTCATCAAGTCGTGGCTCAATTGTGGTATTGAACCTCAAACTGAGGCATTTCGAGAAGGATTGAGCGAGATCGTCTCTCTGGATAAATTAAAATTACTTTTTGTGGACGAGCTACAAGCAACATTATGCGGTACAGTCGACGTTGAATGGACTCGAGAGTCGCTTCGACAAACCATCAAATTGGCGCATGGTTATTCTTCGTCCAGCGCTCCCATTGAATACTTTATCGACGTACTTGTGGAGATGTCAGCTTCTCAACGACGTGCTTTCTTGCTTTACGCGACAGGTTGTCCTAATCTACCACCAGGTGGATCAGGCTTTGAAAAACTCAAGCCCCAGTTTGAAGTTGTACGGCGCGTTATTCCCGACGACCAGAACGTCGACAGGTCATTGCCATTTGCTCGAACATGCACGAACACATTGCATTTGCCAGCTTATTCAACTAAAGAAATATTGGCTCAACAATTGGAGTATGCAGTTCAGAACAGCAAAGGTGTTATTGATCGTGACTAATAGAACTCTTGTCAGATTACTATTTCTTCGGCTTGAGCCCTTTGCCCCATTCTGCAACGCAATATTTCGAGTTGATTTTGTACTGCTTTTCCAGGTATCCGACGACATCTTGGCCCAAATTTCCTTGAATATGTACTTCAATGTCTTTTCCCGCAGGAAGGAGCGTTGCACTAAACAATCTTTCAGCAGAATTCATAGGTTATATATATACCTGCAAGCCCATTTCTTTTGTGCTTCTTTTGAAAATGTTTCAGGATCCAACCCGAATTGCTAGTTCGAATTTAATATCTCAATCTAGTGAGTCGTCGTCTCGTACCTTTATATTAGACACGATAGTGACAGGTTTCTGGCGCTTACTCAGTTCTGTCTTGATGTGAATTGGTCGAAATTCACCGGTGACGGGGGTGGCCTCTTGTTCAGGGTACAGTTGAACGAAATGGTAGGGCTACAGTCGTAATAAAATGCGATGATTCAGTAGTGATGGACTTACTCTCAATCGAGATAGATATAATTGAAGCACTTCTTGACGATGCGACTTGTCAGGGTAGCCCGATTCCTATCGACAATATATAATTGCGTAACAAAATTTCATTGTACAGGTTTTTTCTTGCTTGAAAACAATGCGTCAGTCAAATGCATATCGAGGCGAACAAATTGTGGCTCGGCTCGCGAAACCAGTTCATTCTTGGCGATGTAATCATTGAGCACCTTCTTCACATCTGCCAAATACATAAAATCATTGACACCCGGAGCAATTGATTGTGTTTGTTGTGTCAGTCGGTACAATTGAATGACTTCAGGCGCATGTTTTCCTGGAATAAATACACCTGCTGTTTCCGCCTACTCATCGAGGTGAGAGACTTTATCATAATTCAAGTCTTTACTGCTTCGGCCTCTTCAGCTGCGTCCAGTTCTGAAGAATGCAATTGGTGCCGTGCAACATCTCTAGAGCGAGTTAATCACAAGACGTTGAAAATGGCACGTACGGGTGGGTTTTTCGAAAGAAAGTGATTGTTTGAACCCCATCTTGTTCTTTCAGTTCAATTATACCACGGGCTTCCATCTCCTTGAGAAATACGGAAATCTTCTTGTACGACGTGGCTTTTACATTGATGACGCTACCAACGGGTCGGGACGGCAAGACCAGAGAGGCATAAAATTGACTTGCCAGCATTGGAGCATCACTTGGTTTAACTCGCTTCATCGCTTGGTAAAAGCATCGCTCCAAAAGATCATTCATCTCAGCCTGACTCATGACTTCTCTGTCTTGTTGGTCATCGTCGTCAATTTCAGTATCACTCACGTCAATTGGCTTTGCTGGAGGCTTTTCTTCTTCATCGTCGTTCACTTGCAAAACGTCCATAGAAGGGGGTTCTGAATCGCCGATCGCGTGGATTTGGTCGTCAGAGAATCCATCAGGAAAAACATGTTGCGGGCCCATTTTGGTGAGCTCGTCGAACACAACATGAAGCAATTGCATAGCCTTTCCCTTCCACCCTTGGGAGGCAATGGCGTCATCGTCCACAAGCATGTCTCCAATTGCAAATGGCATAGGGTTGCCATTTACGTATACAGCCCGAAGTTGGCCTTTAATAAATGGTGCTGATGATTGGCATGCTTTAACAACACCAGGTAACATTGGATCCGCACCACGCAGAAGGTAATGGCTAACTGGGGAATGCACCACCAACGGAGGCAGCAATTCACGCAATGCTGGCTCGTTCCACAGAAGGTAGACTGTGGGAATGACATCACCCTTGCCTTGCACATCGAAAGCCAAAACATTGGTCGTGACATCAGTGTAAAGCACCGTCCGACTTGGCGCAGCCAATTTAATCTTGACAATATCCGCCTTTGCAAGAATATTCCACGCTATATTGGCATCTGCATCAATGGAGCAGGATTTAAGCAGATCCACTCGGAACTTCTTCACGTCCTTTCCCTTCAACCGAGTATTGCTGCTCGTATGGAACGGCTTGACGAACATGGAAATTATTTCACAGTGGCACATTAAATAATTGTCGAAAATGTCGTGAGAAAAATATTTATTGGGTTCAAATTAATTAGTGTTAGATTTGAAAAATCGTGTAAAAAAATATTGTTCTTGAGAGATGTCGCGGCGAAACAATGCTCAAGCGAATGGGATGTCGAATGCAAATCAAAACGACTATCTGCAGAAGATCTTAGCTGAAGTCGACCCGAAGTTTGTCCTTCAACCAGGAGTCGAAGAGCTGCTTATGGACATGGCCACAGACTTTGTGAATGATGTAACAAGTGCGAGTGGTCGATTGGCAAAACATCGACGGGCTGCACAAGTCGAGTCCAAGGATATCCAGCTTGTCTTGGATAAGAGTTATGGTATCTCTGTCGCAGCGAAAAAGAAACTCCATGCTCCGTCGAGTAAATCAAAGCCAACCAAGTCGTCTGTGCATATGCATCGTGTCGCTCTCAAACGAAAGGCATTGACTGCCGCGGCTCGTGCTCAAAAGAAGAAGTAGACTCATGTCTCTAACGTCCATGCATTCACTAATTTGACAAACATTGATATATTTCTTCTTTACGACTAAACCATCGAGAAGGATCCTGGGGGAGATGACTCCTGGGGCTGCTGATTTTGAATTGGCAAATGCATTTGCTGCAAAAATGTGTGGGGTGGCATTGGATATTGTTGTATCATTTGGGCCGTCAATCCTGGAATGTTCATACCCATAGCTGTGATCATGCCCATGTCCATGTCAGGAGTGTCTGACGAAACATTTGCAACTGCAGGTTTCTTTAGTTTGCGAGGATTTGAATCTCCTGTCGTAATGGACCGAGACTTCTTCGCTTTACCCGAGGCTGATTTGCCTTCTGCAACAGCTGGCAATATTGTTTCGTCTTTTGATAAGTCACTGTCGAGGGGAATTTCTATCCGGGACTTGTGAAAAGCTGCCGCAAACGTCTCCGTTTTGTATATGGCTCCAAAGTGGTTGTATATCAACTACGAAATATAATCACTCAAGTTGCATGCATATGAATAAACCTGATCATGACCAAAGTGTCTTGCTGCGGCAATAAAATGGCGACATGGGACTGACAATTGGTGCATCGTCATGCATGTGCATGTGCCTTCACCTAAATGGACTCGAAAATTTGCTTTTGGCCGAGTGCCTGATTTCCACACGTATGCCAAGAGATCGTCGCTTGGACGGGTCGTATATTGTAAAGACTCGTTCATTTCTTCAGCGTACAGATCTTGCGCGCCAGGGGTCAAGGGGGATTCTTTCTTTATAAGGTCAGCTGTGAGTTGACTCTTGCGAAAAGTCGTATCCATCATTCGGGTTAAATAATTGTAGATCAAATCAAAAGGCGCTTCGTCGCAGTTTTCAAGCGTGTTTTCATGAATTCCTGCATAAATCAGGGTTAGAACAGCAGTATGCTGGGTTTTACCTGCTGTGAATGTAGTCGTTGACCATTTATACGTACGAATTGAGTGCTGATCCTTCAGCATATACGTCGCCCATAAGCTTGCGTCCAAACTGCGCAAATAAGTAGCAGCAGCACTATTTACTTGCTCTAGTTGTTGCATCGTCTTAAAAAAACCAAGTTCAGTTTCGTGGTGATGCATCTCCCACACTAAAGTTTCCGCTTGACCCAATTTCGATATGGTCTTTTCCTGATTCATTCTCTCCAAAAGACTGCGCATACAAAGACGAACTTTGACACTTGGAAGTGCTTGACGAACGCCTTCAACCACTCCAGGATATAGCGCTGAGCAAACTACAGGAAAGCTGTCTAGGTTGATTCCTCTGCGAGCAAACAGAATAAACCAATAAATGTGCTCCGTGGTGGGTTCTGGAACCACTGCAAAGGCAAGTATTTGAGGTTGAAAGTTACCATCGCGAGCCAGGAGAAGCAATATGAATCCCTTGTAATCTTGGCTGGTGCAAGGAACCACTTCAACACCAACGATCTTTTGAATCGCCAGGACTGCCTGTTGACTGACACCAGGCATCACAAATGCTCGAACAAAATGTCCCCCAGAGTCTGTGCTATAGTTAACGACCGAGTGAGGATTTTTCCTCTCAAATGATGCGAGCAGAGATGGAATAAACTTGTAACTTTCCACCAAATCATCTTGGGAATGAACTGCAATGAGTTTCTTTGCGCGATACGCCAATCGAAGAGGAATCTTGATTCCTTCTTCTGCAGACGATAAAAAGTCATCTGTTAATAGCTTCCCGTGGGCTTTTGAATGGGAAACAACGGCTTGACGGAATGAAGCCATATCGGCAAGCTGTCGAGCTGTGGGTTGAGCAATACCGGTGCAGTGTTCTGAATGTTGTAGATTCATCGACGATATTTTCCAGTTTTCAGTTTTTGGAGCTCGAAGCAGTCGCACATACCACCCACAGGATTCACACGAACAAACGTACTTCTTATTCCGTCCCCCGCTTGTCTTTTTGTCCATGCGGGCGCGCTTTTTTTGGGAAAAGAGTGCAAAATCGTTGACAGCACGAGACGCTTCTTTCGCACTTGCCCACCTCATATCATGTGTTAACGTAAGTTGTTGTCTCCCAGAGGCAAATGAGCTTTGAATGGTTGCAGGTGTAGACGCAACCGGTACTTTTGGTAGCTGGTTGATTTCTTCATGCGTTTTTGTTGGCTTGAAAGGGAGGATATGATCTGACGAATGCATAGGTGGTTGGTGTGAAACGCGGCTAGCTTGGCATCTTTCAGAGTGGGAAGAGTCGACAAGTACAAGCTTCCATGTCAATGTATTGGTATCTTTTTCAACGTCAAGTTTCCAAGAACATCCGCATTGGTTTCGGTGTCGACAGATCAATCGTTTCGCGTCATCGTGCTTGAATGACCTGTCAATTTGCACTTCATAGCCTTGCTGGGTCGCATATTCCTTGGCTGCTTTGACAGCAGAAGGAAGTGTCGGGAAATGCGCGCCAAGTAGTTCAGTCATGATTTAAATTTTGACCCTCTTTTGTGCTGCCGGTGGGTGACACCACCCTTTTTGACGAACTGCTCCCCCGCTTTGTCACCAACGAAGTATCCGGATAAAGCTGTAGCATTTAATATATCGACCTCACCTCGAAAATCTATAATGATGGTGAAGTCAAAGTAAGAGTGCATATTTTTGCCAGGGGAGTAGATAAGCAACACGAAATATGGGCTGACCTTATAAGTTTTAATGAGAATTTACGAATGTGATTGGCGTACTCACTTGATAATCAAATTATTTAAGCCAATCGTAAATGAGATTTACTATATTATAGTATTGCTCACCCATCCGAACGTCGATAATTTTGTTAGCATTACCCCCGTTCAGTGAAAACATGAAATTTAAGCACATTGATGTGCGTCAATCGGCATTTAAACAATCTTCTCGTTGAGGACAACACGTCGTTCGTTTTCGATTCAGATTCAAGTAATCGACAAGATGCTATATTTACAATTAACCAGAGTCTTTCGACAAAACAATTGCACGGTTGAGGTTTTCGACAAGTTGTGCTAATGTTTCTTGAAGTTCCAGTCCTTTAGAGTACTTGTTGCACATGGCTGACACGAACGTGTGTGAATGTGCCACAGGGACATCCACGTTGAGCATATCGTACACCAAGGAACCCATGTGGGAAAAGAATAAATCATCGCTAACATTGGCTTCCTGGTCTGCCTTCATCGCTGCTTCAATGTCTCTACTGCATATTCCCTTTGGTTACTTCCATTTTGTCAACAATACCTCAAAGCATGCTGCCACATGTCCAAGGACCGACATATTGCATGTGATTTAAGGTACTGCAGCAGATATTCTTTTTTGCCTATGTCACATGCTAAAGCACATTAAAACAACAAGCAAACGCACCTCCGAACCCAACTTGTTTCTGATTGTTAGATTCAACCATACGATAAAATTGAGTTGAAACTTGAAGCAATCCCCGAGCGTTCGTAAAGTCTTCGTTTACCGCACATTGTTCCAACACAATTGTAGCTAATCCAAGCAATAATTGAAAGCCAGTTTTACCCAAGCATCGCCCTGAGCCACGAGGATTATATTTCTCAGATTTTTGAGGTCTATGGTGGGGCTGCATAAGAATTAACACAAATAATTCTCTTGCATATTGTGCTTGAAAGCTATTCTCACAAGCCTAGTTGTGTGATAAGATAAATCCCTAGAAGTAATCTTCTTATTTTCTTACCTGCTTTGTGCTCTCAGAAATTGCTTCATCTGAAGAAAATATTGCTACCAAACATTTGTGTATGCTTTGCTCAACTTTCTCTTCTTCTGTTGAGAGTTGTCGATGAAGAGTGTTCTGTGGGCAATCTTGGGTACGTTTAGGGCATATTGCCTCCTCCAGAATGGTTTGATTTACACCAATTGCTGACGCAACTTCACTAAGTGTCCATGATCTTTTTTGGTAAGATACATTGCGATCGTGCTCCTGGATTTTAAATGTTGAATTTTCAATCGCCAACGCCATTTCTTGTAGAGTGGTAGAGCTGTTTGATGGCTGAGCTAACTCCACAAACAACGTCATATTTCTAAAATTGGAGAACATCTCGGCTGGACATCCTAGCCAAATTTGCTCTTGTGACTGGCACAACAGAGTGTAAATCGCATGGAATGCGTTCATATTACTGAAGCTATGACTTTCCAAAAATGTTTCGAATGCCTTCAACATACGTGTTACTCGGCAGCTCATGAGAAATCGACTATACCTGAGTGTTTAGAATCTTGGTGACCATAGGTATCATCTCAGGAGGAACATAGCTTGACAAGAATCTACTCTTATTAAAAACAGGAAAGCTTGAATTTACGAAAAACAAGCAATCCCGATATCTAGAGAGGCAAATGACTATCACAGAGAGTAGAAATAGCTTACCCTTTAATCATTGTAGTCAAGTACGTAGCAAATGCCAAGCGAATATTCTGCTGAACGAAAGAACTCCACTCTTCTTCCAGAATTTTTCTCAGGCGAGAATAAAGCTCTCGAGTCAACGCAATGGGCAATGAAGGCAAATGCGCTTCATTGGCAGTCACAATGACACCACGATCAACATCGACCAAAATTAAGTGATCAGGGCGACCAGACTCAAATAGATTCGGTAACCATGAGCTTTGGACTCCAAGTATATATGGCAAAGGAGCTTGCAAGTACTCAGATAAAATTAGTGGTAATATTGGTACATAAGGGTGCTGCCATCTAAATGGATACAGTAGTGCTTTAAGCGATTCTGTAATAGGACAAAGGAGAGATAAATTTGTCGAATGCACAACTATCCGGTACTCACATAATGCCATGACGACCAGGTGAATAACAGTTAGCAGTGGAAAGGTCTGAAAAAATGTTTTCATAGAATGTGATACTGGTGGAAGAAGAACGCTCGAGTGATCATTCAGATGAGATGAGTGGTCAGTTTGAAAATGGCCAGGTAATGATAATGTCCAGGGCTGGCCCGCTAACTTAATTGATACGTCGAGTAGATTTCGAATAGGAATTGGGATATTTCTTGTCAGCTCGTGGAAATACAAATCGGCCATGCTGACATCGTCCAAATATTGCCATGTCAAGGCTACAAGGACTTCTTTCATAAACTTCACTAATGGAACACGTGATAAAATACAAAGGCACGCTGCTTTCCATTCGCCATGAATATCTGAATAATACGTGATCAAGCACGAACCATGGCATTTGGATAAACCATCAGTTCCACCTGACAAAACAAATGTAAACTGTTTTGTAGGAGGGCGAGTGTCCGATGAGACCACTTCATAGCCGTTAGGAAAACAAAACCATTCAATTTTTGTCGGCAGTGGGAATTTCACTCTATCCTCAGATGGATATCTCCTCAAGACCACATTGTCCTGCGAGCCATTGGGACCAACAAGCAAAATATAATCGATGAGGCCTGTTGGGAGAGATTGATCAGGGTTCGGACAATGACTAGATTCTTCAAGCTGCATTGTAGGGTCACTGGGTGCTTCATATATGAAGCTTGAGTGGCGAGACTGGAGAAGAGGGCTCGTACAAGGAATAGGCTCGGAAGTCGTATACTTGAGGCTCACTCGGATGGCGGCGCGATTTAAAGGTTGTGCTAATGAGTTTCCAGTAAACGAATACCATTGCTCAATTTCTTCGTTTTCGGGAAGCCGCGAGAGTGGTATAGTCACTGGGAAAACTTCACAACGGAGTATGAATTATCTTCCTACCTTTGCCGAGGAGTCCAGGATGCTCCTCCAGGTCCAGAGGTAGGTCATAGTGCGGAGTGTGTTGCATTCGATCCAGGCCATACAAGATAAGAGTCTCTTCAGAATAAACCGAGTCAATAGTGAAGTCCTACAATGCTTTTCGTTGGTGCTGTTGAATAAAAAAATACCTCATTCCACATTTCATGAGCTATGAATATGCACTCTGTTGAATAGTTGTGTCGAGGCTCGCCATTTGAGTGTACAACGACACATACTGACACTTTGGATATACTTCTGTTCTCTATTGGTGTATTGCGGCCATTGCTGAGACCTCTTTTCAGCGACTTCACCCATCCTGACGTCGTTTTGGCAACACTTTGGATTGGATCCATTTTCATCGATGGCAAATCACACCCTTCTATAACTTTTGATCACGGTTAGTGCGGCTTAGCTCATAATTTCAAACCTCGAATAGTGAGGCGTCCATGGCTTACAGGAGTTGCAGGCTGCTTCTCAAGCACTGGCGGCGGTGTAGCTCGAGCTAACTCATCATCTCCTTCTACAACTAACTCGGTCATTGGCGACACGCGGTGTAAAGTCTTGAGATCTGAAGCACTGTCCACGGCGCGCATCAAGAAGGAGGATACCCTGGACATCGACGAAAAAACGATCTGCCAAATAAAATAAAATATTTGCAATTTTAGAAACACCGATACAAATATTAAGGTCATTTAATTCAAAGGGAGATTCTTGGAACCGTTTCAACATGGAAAGATGCAGGTCCAAGTGCAATCATGCCCCTCGGCGACATGCGACTCCAGGACCTCTCAGACGCAGTCAAATGAACCCATCGTTGATTTCGATCCGACGCTTTATTAACGAAATATCCAATTTTACAGTCTGACGACAAAAAACCTCAGTCGTTTGTGGAGGATGGTCTGCTTGGGCTTCTTGCGTCCTTCTTACAGCATCCGCGAATGCAGCTTGATTTCTTCAGGGTCTTTTTTCGTCTCAAGGTCGGGGATGCCTTTGGTTTCAAATGCGTACGCATCACTTGCGATCGAATCGCCACCATCCAAGGAGCTGTCGTGGACTAAGATCATGCCATTTTCAACCTTGACAGGATGCGTCCGTTGTCTCACGCCTTTGCTTTTAAGCACTGGTGTCGTCATGTTGCCTACTTCGAGGCCCATGTATAATCCTTCGCCCTTCTCAAGCGATATCTTGTAGTTGTGCCACGGACATCGTATTGACAAGATGCCTCCCATGTCTTCAATGTCACCGGCTGCTAGCGGTCCTCCATGATGATAGCACGCTTGGTCCATGCAGTATATTACATTCCGGTGATGGACCAGCAACACGCTGCGCCCCGAGCTTGGAATGAGCACACATCGTCGAGAATTGTTTGGCAGATCTGCCACAGGACACACTGCTTCAAATGCCTTGCTCATACAAAAACCAATTTAAGAATGATGGTCACCTGATGAAAGGCCAATCCATTGGACATACCATGGAAAGGAAGAAAGGCAAAGGAAATCAAGTACAAGATTGTATTCCATCAAGAGATGTCGTCTAGAGTCTATTCAAGAGCATCGTCTGCGACTTCTTCATCTTCTTGTTCTTCGTTGTAAATGTTTTCGGCCATTTGCCAGATTTGCAGAATATTGTCTTCCGAGACAGAGGCAACAACCCATGGGTCATTTGGATTCCACGAAAAGTCCGAGATTTTGCCAGTATGACCGCCGTGGATAAACTACAACAGAATAAATATTACACAATCAAATATAGAACTGACCAAGAGCTCGGGTGGACCATCTTCGGCATCTTCAGCACTCTGTTCTTCACCAATTTTGCTCAAATCCCACACGTGCAATCGACGATCTTGTGAGCAAGAGCCCAAAATGGTCTCATTGTGAGGGGACCACTCAACTTGGTAGACTTCTTCGCTGTGACCAGCGAAAGTGTGAAGTTTTGAGCTCAAATTACGCATGTCCCAAAGGTTGACCGTCTACGACTCATGTAAGAAAACCCACAGAGAACATTGAAACCTTGTCCGATGAACCTGTGGCAAGCAAATATTCACTAAATGGACTAAATGATACGCAATTCACTGCTGCATCGTGCGCGTTCACTGAAGTTAGCGGCTTATCGTAACTCTTTAATCGCATGTCCCATCTAGAAATAAAACATTAGGCTAATCAACCACAGTGGTCACGTACATCAAGAGCTTCTTGTCATCGCCGACGGAGCCAAACAGCTTTTGGTGGTGCATGTGCCAGGCAACATCGCCAATGACATCAGTGTGGCCGGTATATTTGTTGAGCGGTTGGACTTGCTTTCCGGCGTTCTTAAGGTCCCACTCGCAAACGACGCCGTCGTCGGATCCACTGATCAAGTGATGACTCTCGTGGGGATTCCAGCACAAGCCATAGCCTTCTTTGGTGTGACCGAGACAACGAAAGTCAGGATTGCATCCAGATCCTTCAGCAGGTGTTGACGGGTGTTTGGAAACGTCAAAAATATACACTTCAGAGGATACGGTTTTGGTTGCCACAATCAATTCATTTTGAGGCATGTATCGTGCGCGATTCACTTCGCCTTCATGATTGATTTTGATTTGCACCTCAACTTTGCCCGAGGCACCACCAAATCCGCCAAGTTCGGAAGATTCATCATCGTAATTGCGAGCATCAATTTCCGTATCTTCGAGAGGTAATCGAACCTCGGCAATCATGAGATAGTTTTGTGATTCTTCATCAGTGTGTGTGCCAAGAAGAAGCTTGTGACTCGAATAATCGTTTCCGCTACTGGTGTGTACACTTGGGAGCCACTGGACTGTCAGCGACGGCCAATCCAATGCGTGCGTCATCACGAGATCATAGAGAAATGGAGTATTCTTCTTCCAGATCTTGTATTCCTCTGCAATCACACGTTCTTGGGCAGATTCTTCAACGTCGCTGCCTGCACTGTCGTCTTGAGCTTGAGCCGCAGCTTTCGACATGTTTGTCCTTGGAGGGAAATTCAACAATGACTTATTTAATAAATTTTTGACAATTGTTCATTAGTTAATTGTATGAATTTGAAGATATAATTATATTCAAGATTTATTTGGCGGAGGTATTTCCGCGCTAAAACGCTCACATCATGACTGAAGCGTCTTTATGCTCGTACTCTGCGGCCCTCATCTCAATGGCTTTCTGCATGGAGCACATTGGTATGAAAGTCCACTTTTTTGGTTTTGTTGAAGGCATGATTCGTGGACCCGTGTTGGGCAGTCGGGTGTTTTGCATCGAACGCTCTGCAAAAACCAAACCATAAGGATGCATCAAAAATAGTTCCAACCGACCTGCAAAACATCCGAGTGGCAAATGGAGCATTCAAGCACTCCCAAGTCTCGAATAAACATGCCCAATTCCAAAAATACGCGAGGTCCGAGTGTGTAGAGATCGTCGTTCAAAATGCTTGGTGCGAGCCACTTCTCAAGGGCCAACCGATCTACCAGTGCACGTACTTCGCTCACGCTATTATTCTCGCGCAAGTTTAACAGTTCAGTTCGATCAATCTCTCCATCCTCACTATGTATTTTCAGTGAGGATAAGGGCATAATACAGCATCGTACTTGTCCACAATGGCTTCGATGGCTTTACGAAACAAAATGATTTCCCTACGAGGAACCTGGTTGAGGCAGGCACAGAAATGAGAGGAGCATACCAAGGTTTGAACCGATGGCTCAATTTCGTCAAGTCGTCGTTGCTCTACACTCATCACGCTCTGACTCTTTATTCATGGTAGTTCTACCGTGTTGACAATCCCAATGTACATGTGACCGTCGTCAAACATAGATTGCTTGATGTCCAGCGAGAACGATCGAATATCCTTTGCAATAGATGCTCGCAGTTCATCCAAATCGTGCTGGGAAAAGCCTATGTTGAGTCCATCGTCCACATTGCATTTCGGAGTGGACGCTTACCTCGAACGTTGAATATGTCCTCACACATCGCTTTAAACTCTGTTTCCTTCACAGCTCCATTTGCCTACATCTTGCCGTCATGGTGTGAAAGGAGAAGTTGGTTACCAGCAGCAACTGGAGCACTTTTTGATGGTTCTGGTTCATGGTCGTTCCAGCCCGTCGTTGTCCCGCCAAAGTTATTGAGGAAATGTTATAATATTTCATTGGTTAAAAATTAACAAATCAACTTCTGGCAATAATTAATGAAATGATCAGAGGTTCCAGAGCCTTCGTCAACAACATGCTGAGCTTGTGCCGCTTGCGATCGAGCCGCCGTCTTTTCCCCGCCGTGGCGCGACGATGCTTTTCTGACTTCACCATCGTTGAGTCTCCAGTTGTTCCATTCGAAGGCTCGCTGGAACTGACTCCGGAGCAAGTGGTTTATCAATTGGATCAACATATCATTGGGCAAACGGATGCCAAGAAAGCTGTTGCTATTGCCCTTCGCAATCGATGGCGTCGACGCCAAATCGAAGGACCAATGCGGGCTGAAATCTCACCCATGAACATTCTCATGAGTGGCCCGACAGGCTCTGGTAAGACGGAAATCGCACGACGATTAGCGAAAATGACTGCCTCGCCGTTTGTCAAAGTCGAAGCAACCAAGTTCACGGAAATTGGTGTCTTTGGTGCAAATGCTGAAAGTATGGTTAAGGATCTTGTCGAAGTAGCGATCGAAATGGAGCGAGAAGCTGCTCAGAAGAAGAATGCTGCCGCCGCGCGTGAACGTGCTATTGACCGTTTGGTTACCGCATTGACCCAACGTTCTGACTCGGTCTCGGAAGCTTTACGTCGTCGCCTACGTGAAGAGATCGAGTTTGGTGCTGCGGACGATCGGTTTGTGACTGTGACCATCAAGCCAGTTGTTGCAAAGCCATCACGCTCCCGCTTAAACGAAGTAAGGAGCGATGCATCTATGTACTGAAGCATCATGATATACGTATTGGCATAGGATATGGCGATGGAAATTCCACCTGAGCTTGAACAAATGATGAAACAAGTATCTCAAGTACTTGGCATGCGCCAAGACAAGAAGGACAAAGCCAAGGGCCAAACCATGACTGTGAAGGAAGCGTTGCCAAAGTTAGAAGCCGAAGAAGCGGCAAAATTTGTCGATGAAGAAGACATTGTGCGTCTGGCCATTGAAAATGTCCAGAATAATGGAATCATCTTTCTCGACGAAATCGACAAGTTGGCAAACGACGACCAACATCGCAGTTTTCGCAAAGGTGAAGGTGTGCAAAAGGAGCTGTTGGCACTCACTGAAGGCTGTGCTGTGAACACGAGGTACTCTCTTTTGCTCGCCGAGTTCATTCAATGTGCAATAACAGACATGGCATCGTCTACACGGATCATATTCTCTTTATCGCAAGTGGTAAGCATCACAAAACTTTTGCTCTGGACCTCGTTTGTACCAGGTGCTTTCCACAAGAGCAGTCCATCGGATTTGATGCCTGAGTTGCAAGGGCGTTTGCCTATCCGTGTCAATTTGTCTCCGTTGACTGAGAAGGATTTCGTATGTATTTTAACAGAAACCCAAGTAGGAGTCTATGCTTTGTTGAAGGAATGTTTGACTGTGGTGATAGTTTAATTTGCTTGACCAAGTCCGAGCCCTCATGCAAACAGAAGGCGTGCAAGTTGTATTTACCGCAGACGCTGTGGAAGAAATTGCCAGTGTCTCTGCCAAAGTAAACTCCCAAACTGACAACATTGGTGCTCGTCGTTTGGCCACTGTCGTCAGCAAAATCACAGAGCACGTGTCGTTCCATGCTCCATCGATGAAGAACTCGAGTGTAACCATCGACAAGGAGTACGTGCAGCAGCACCTCAAGGACATTTTGAAGCAAACGGATCTAACCAAATACATTCTTTGACCAGGGCTACTTTTTCTTGGTCGGACGATCTTCTTTGCGTTTCTTTTTTATCTTTTCGTCATCTGAGGACGAGTAGAGCGGCGGTGGCGGCGGAGGAGGATCCTCTGCCTTTCTTTTTGTGGCTTTGATGGTCGCGTTATTCGTCTTTTCCTTCTTTTTTGCCTTAATTGCCTTCTTCTCGCTCGTTGAAGTCGACGTCTCTGCATGACTCGTCACACGGTCCAACAGGGCTCCTTGTGGTGCAGAGCAGCTCGCGTGGATTTCATCCCATCGATTCATCCAGCACACAAACGGCTAGAGTACTGTCCTCAAAGGTTTCATGCCTAGTGCAGCATACCTGTGGTATTTTGCGCAAGTTCATACCGCCAAGGAGCGGTCGCTTTTTGCCGCATTCAACGCAAGTCACGTAGAGCCGTACACCGTTGTCTTCCTTCATATCGGTATACTTCAGCTCAGCGAAAGCTTTTTCCATACGCTTGAGTCGCTGGGCAAATTGGTGCGCAAATTTCCGCTCTCGTATCGTTTTTGCATCCGTGTCTTTAAGAGATGGTACGACAGTCACCTCTTCCGCGGCGGAACATTTCTAACGGGTCTATGAGAAGCTGCATAAAAGAAAGGGAGTAGTACATTGTATTTCCTGCTCCATTTGTTCATGCGGCAATACCAGGTTGCTGGAAGTTCAGATAAATCGACAGAATCTACGACAGCATGCTTAAACCAAGAAAACAAGTGGAGGTGGGAGACCTGGTAACTTGCGCCACTTTTGGCATTTGTCACATTGAACCCAGTTCTCTTCCTTGGCAGTCAATGTTGGGTTTGTCGGAGGTATAGACTCGTCTGAGTTATCTACGTCGTCTTTGGATTCTTCTTTTTCACCGCTGTCATCCTCTTTCTCCATATAGATTCCGACTTGAAAGCCATAATACTTCAGACTGTCGTCTGCGTCGGGGAAGTTGGGCATATTGGTCGGCCATAGCGAAGTGATATACTTGAGACGCTCAGTGGGATTCATTTTGGGGCTCCGTAGCGCTGTAGGAACCACAGACAAGACTTCTCGCTCCCACTCTTCGTTATCCTGAAGGGCTGTTTTCCTACAGTCATCGTTTAATAAAGCTGAGCACATGAACGTACTTCTTTTCCTCCATCTCCAATTCAGTGAGATACTGCATCACGATGGCATGGCGCAAGCGCATGACTTCGTTATCGCGAGTCCTGGGAGGCATGCCGTATTCGGCCTCGAATTGCAGTCTGGTCAATGTTGTGTCGTGGTAATGAATAACACAGTCCATGGCTTGTCGAAAAATCGTCGAAGGATCCTTGGGTTTGAATATTGTGGTGTCAAGTACATCAGGCGCGCTTTGGGTCGATTTGTCCCAATGGAGGAGGTACACGTCCAACTTTTCAGCCACGAGTGGCTCCTTGATCCACTCGTCTACTCAGAGACTGGTCATCACATGTCCGGGAAAAACAATCGCAATCAAATCATCAGATATATGCTGCCTACCATATTGGGCTTTCAGTGGCGGCGATGAGTCAGAGCTTTCATTGTCTGAGTCTGCCATCTCAACGAGGACGTCGCGGTGGAAGGAGGTTCGATGTCGAACTCTCGTTGCAGGATGGCAAAATGCTTTAAATCTAATATGTTATCCGGAACTTCCGGATAACATTTTCGGTTTCAGTTACACTTTTGACATAACTTTGTTCAGAGTTGCGAAGATGGCGGTGAACAAGTACGCCGCCTTTCTCGCAGAAATCAAGGCACGGAAGCAATGTGAACGCCCTATTGAAGTCTGTGTATCAGAGTACACTTGGAAATCGAGTCTGAAGGCGGAAAACTACATCTTGTATGACATTAACGCGAAATTTCAACCAGGAAGCATGACTCTAATCCTCGGAGCTCCTGGATGTGGCAAATCGAGTCTTCTCAAGGCAATCGCAGGTGTATTTCGTTCAGGCAATATTCAGGGCTATGTTGCGTTCAACGGAGTCAAAACAACCAAAATGCAGTCAGTGCTCCACCATTTAGTCTCGTTTGCAGGTCAAAAGGACGAACACATTCCAACACTTATTGTCAAGGAAACCCTGGAATTTGCTCACGCCTGCCGAAATAATTTCTCCAACTTTGATTTTACCGAAGGAACAGCAGCTATCATTGACATGCTTGGTCTTTTGGGGTGTCAAAACACGTTCGTGGGTGACGACTTTATTCGAGGAGTTAGTGGTGGGCAACGTCGTCGCGTCACGCTGGGAGAAATGCTTACAGGACAGTGTCCTCTTTTACTCTTAGATGAATACACAACCGGCCTTGACACGACTGTCGCTACTGATATCACCCAAAAATTACGCACAATGTGCAACACGCTACAATACACTGTCGTGACAGCCCTATTGCAACCACCACCAGAAGTGTTTGAGCTCTTTGACAACGTTCTCATTCTTGCAGAAGGCAATCTGGCTTACTTTGGTCCTCGCACAAAGGCCGTAGACTATTTTGAATCCCTAGGATTCAAGCGACCGTCCAATACTGACGATGCTGACTTTTTACAAGAGGTCTCAACAGTATTTGGTCAACGATACGCAGTCAAACCTTCCGTTCCAGGTACGACATAAACATGACGTAGCTCATTTGTGTTTAGTTACTGGTCTCGACTTTCATAAAGCATTTCGTCAGTCACCTGTTTGGACTGATTTGGATCTGACGCCAAGTGTAAAAAATGAGGTTCATGTTGTGGGAACAACAATGACGTCTCAAAAGGTTCTACCTGGGGAAAACACTGGTGGGCAACCCATAATCGAGCTTCCTTCCCCTGCACAACACAGCTATTTCCGAGTTGTCCGAATGGTGTTCCAGCGGCAACTGAAACTTGTGCTGAGAGATCGCCAATTCAACATGGTTCGAGTTGGACAAAGTCTCATTACAGGGCTTGTCATTGGCTCTCTGTTCGGCCGACTGGGATATGGCGCTGCAAATGTGCCTGGAAAAGTTGGGCTGATCTTCCTGACAATATTGACAACATCGGTTATTACATTGGCTAACATAGCCTACACCATTCAGGTTGGGAAAGCTACGTCCTCGTCATTACCTTACACGTCTCCCAGATTCGCAGTGTTTTCTTGAAGCAGAGCGTGTTTCATATGTACCCAGCGTGGGCGTATGCTGCGGCTGAAAGTATCATTGAGTTGATCGCAGGTGCAATTCAAGTATTCTTGTTCACAATTACTACATATTGGATGTGTCAGTTTTCGGATGTTGAAAATGGATCGCGATACGGCGTCTACTATCTTCTAGTCTTTTTGAACAGCCTGGCAATCACACAGTGCTTCAAATTTATTGCTGCTACTGTGGCTACAGCCGTGGGTGGATTGATTTTGGGAGCCGCCACTCTCTTCATTTTGGTCATCTTTTCAGGCTTTGCGATTCAAGGCTCGGCATTTCCCTCGTATTTGACGTAAGCAAAAGATCACCGAGGAATTCACTCATTGCTTGTAGATGGATCTACGATATTAATCCAGGTAGCTGGGCGTTTTGGGGATTGGTTATCAATGAATATAAATCAAGTCTCCCCGAATATGACATGCCTCATCCATTGTCCCGTATGCGCATGGGTGATTACTTCATCCGCTTGTTTGGTGTGGACACTGATGATAAATATATTTCATGGGGCATCGGATACCTAGTATTCTGCTATTTCTTTATGGCCTTCGCAACAGCATTTGGGTACAAATTTATTCGTCATGCCAAGAAATATCCACCCAAGAAGAAAGTGGAGCATGGATTGATGAAATCAGCGACACTTATATCTCAGCAACAAATTAATTTTACACCTTCAACTGTATCGTTTCATAGTCTTCATTACACGATAACGGTATAGCATCTTTCAAATGAGTAGTAATAATGTTTGTAGTTTCCCAAATCAAAGAATGGACCAAGCAAATCGGTCGAATTACTGAGTGATATTCATGGCTTTTTTGCTCCGGGTACAATGACAGCCTTAATGGGGACAAGTGGTGCCGGCAAGAGTACTTTAATGGATGTATTGGCTGGTCGAAAGAATTCGGGCAAAATTAAAGGTTTGTATAAGCAACGGGACATACACTTATTCCTCATCTTCTAGGCACCATTGCTGTAAATGGACAACCTCTAACCAAAGAAATGCAAAAGCAATTTGGTTATGTCGAACAAAATGATTTGCACTGTTTGACTGCAAATGTTAAAGAAGCGCTGACATTTTCTGCCTATCTGCGGCTCGCTGACACCAAAAATGCAAACGAATTGATTCAAGCAACTTTGAAAATACTTGAACTTGAAAAAAACAGTGATACAAGAATATCACTTCTATCAAACGAGCAATCCAAGCGTGTCACAATTGGAGTCGAGTTAGTTGCCAACCCTGCAGTTCTATTCTTGTAATGTGGAAAATCTCGCGGCGAGATTAATTTGTCACTTGTAGAGATGAACCTACTAGTGGTTTGGATGTACACGCTGCTAAGGTCGTATTGGACGCAGTGGAGCGTATTTCGAAGTCTGGTCGGACAGTCATTTGCACTATACATCAACCGAGCTTTGTCCTGTTTGATGTGTTTGACGCATTGCTCTTATTTCGCTCTGGGGGTAAAATGGTATATTTTGGACCTCTCAACAGAGGACAAGCTGTTGTGGACTATTTTCAAGCCGTTCCTGGTGTACGAGCTTTACACCTGAAAGAAAACCCGGCTACATATATGCTTGATGTCCTTGCAGCAAATCCCACCATTGAATTTACATCCCTGTACTGGAGCTCGGATCTATGCAAAAGGAATTTGAGTTTGTCGGGTGCTCATGAATCTTCAAACGAGAGCAAGAATTTAGATGCGAACGTCACAGTAAACACCTCCAGGAAATGCAAAGCAGGCGACATTTCACCAAGCCGTTCAGTACCATACTCGACTCAACTTCTTTATTTGGGACAACGCACTGCACGAAAGTATTGGCGAACTGTTGAGTACAGCTTAGGTCGTGTGCTGATTGCAGTCTTTGTCGCAATCATCTTTGGAGTACTCTTTCAAGGCAACGACAAAATTGAATATACTGCACAGCTGCAGTCACAATTATCCCTCGTCTTCATTGCACCGCTTTTCATGGGAGTCATAGCCGTCATTACAGGTTACAACGATCTAGAAATAATACTTACCTCTGCGTGTGATGTAGGTTTACCTGTTGTGGACGCCGAGCGAATGGTATTTTTTCGCGAACGATCGTCTGGCATGTATGCCACATTCCCATATTCCCTGGTTTATGCTCTCGTGGAGATACCATACGTGATAGTTAACTCGGTCGTATTCTGCACAATATTTTACTTCATGCTTGGTCTTGATCCATCCCCCCAAGCATCTGGATGGTTCTTTCTCTCTTACATTTTGTATAATCTCTTTGCAACCTATCTCGGCCAATTACTCGTTGTAGTCTTACCTGATCTCCGGACTGCAATTGTCGCTACAGCAGGGGTAAACTCCATCTTTTCACTCTTTGCTGGCTTTTTTATCCACAAAGATAAAATTCCCACGGCGTGGAGCTTCATGTATTGGGCTTCTCCGCTGCATTATGCTGCTGAAGGTATGCTTGCTACACAGTTTCTCGATAAACACACGCCAATATTTGTTGGTTCCAAACGAGCAATTTTATCGCCCGTCAATACAACCATTGCAGAATATACATTGGAGCAATTTGGTGGTGGCCTCTCTTTGGACAACAAAATCACAAACATATTAATTTTGGTGCTCATTGTCATTGTCACAAGAATTCTCATCTTCCTGGGCCAACAATACTTGTCGTTCGTGACGCGATAAAGATTTGTGAAGACTCGTTCATGTGGTGTAGAGTGTGCATTATTGTTTAATGTAAGCTTCGTATTGTGGGACATTATATTTGGCCTCCCCCTCCTCCATGCGCTTTCCTCATATCTTAATTCGAAATACAAGTGATCGATGAGAATACCATGTCAATCTGAAGACTTACAGACCACTCTTAGCGAGATGCTGTCGAGTTGTATGGACAGAGTAGCTACAACACTTTAGAGAACCTGGGGTTTGACATGGAATTACCCTAACTACATGACACCGCCACATTAGTTTGCTGAATTTGCAGCAAATTTGTCGTTTGAACGCGACAGAGTTATCACAACACGTCAAATTCATGTCAAACTTAAGGCAAGATGACTCTGTCAAAGGTCGACTGGACAGTTTCGATAGTAACCCGCACTTTCATGCATGAACTCTCTATTCCTGGCCAAAGACATCGCGGACAATCTGCATGACAAGCAACTCAACAGATGCGTTCAAGGAATACCTAAAGCATCTCCAAGACACAGGCCAAGTTGGCTCGCCTGTGGAAATCATGCTTGATCATTTCACCTTTCGTAAATCGTCCTCTCCGCCAAATGAGCCAAGCTATATCCTCCACGATGTCATGGGCACTCTTAAGCCAGGCACAATGACACTCGTAAGCATTCTTTTGAGTTAGCTTGAGTCTGATGCGCAATACAGGTGCTAGAACCACCCCAGTGCGGTAAGACAGCATTACTGAAGACACTAGCTGGAGTTTTTCATTACAAAGGACAGTCAACATCACAGATGTCCGGCGGCGTTACGTACAACGGACAACAACTGAGTCAAGTTCACGACTTGGTCACATTTGTTGGCCAAACCGATGAACACATCCCAACGCTGTCTGTCCTTGAAACTCTCGAATTTGCACACGCATGTCGAGGTCCATCAAGAAGCGCCGAATGGCAGAAATCTGCCATTGCTGTCGTCGACGCATTGGGCCTGAAGACTTGTGCGCATACTCGAGTGTGGAACGAAATGATTCGAGGTATCAGTGCTTTGGCTGGTTCCTCCTCTTGTTCTTTTGCTACACGTTGTATGCAACGTACATGGGCCAAGTGTTCGTCGCAGCTCTGCCAGACCTCCGAACAGCGACAGTCGTGTCGGCGGCTCTCAATTCGGTCTTTTCCATTTTTTCTGGATTTTTCATCCATCGGCCTGATATTCCCCTCGCGTGGCGTTTTCTTTACTGGATTAGCCCCCTCCACTACATGATGGAAGGCGTGATGTCGATCCAGTTCTTACAAAACCCGGCCAATATCTCGCTTGGATCGAAATCGACGGGCCCGTTGTCCCCCCAGCCCGTGGCGGTCCAAGAGTACGTGGCCAAATTCTTTGATGGCTCGATTTCCTACGACAATCGCTTTATCGATCTCGTCGCGATTCTCGTTTGGATTGTCAGTCTCCGCATCCTCCACGCCCTCGCCATGAAGTTTATCTCTCACGTGACGCGATAATTTAAATAGATCTTGGTTGCTTGTCATATGTGACTATGTTGTCAGCGGTTTCATGAAATTTCGGGTGAAACCGACATAACCGATCGTCAAAATAGCCACAACGATGGCCGAGACGCGGAGTGCGTACGTCGACTTCCTGGAGGCTCTCAAGGCTCGTCAGGAGTGCGGTCCGCCCACGGAGATATGCATGACTGGGTACACGTGGAAGAAGAAGCAGAAGGATGCACACGAGTACGTACTTTTTGACATCAATGCTCGATTCAAGCTTGGATCAATGACTCTCATCTTGGGCCCCCCTGGCTGTGGTAAAACGAGCCTCTTGAAGGCAATTGCGGGCGTCTTCTCCGTGCCAAAGAACCTCCAAGGCTCTGGTTTGATCTTGTACAATGGCATCAACTCGAATTTGATCCACGACGACCTTCGACAGCTTGTTACATTTGTCGCCCAGAAGGATGAACACATCCCAACACTCACTGTCAAGGAAACCCTCGAGTTTGCCCACGCGTGCCGCAACATCCACCCCAACTTTGATTGCGCCAAGGGGTCTGCAGCGATCATTGACATGCTTGGACTCTCCGGGTGTCAGAATACAATCGTGGGCAACGATGCAGTCCGAGGCGTCAGTGGCGGCCAGCGGCGCCGCGTCACGATGGGTGAAATGCTCACTGGCCAAAGTCCCATCCTGCTCTTGGATGAATACACAACTGGTCTCGACACGACAGTCGCGACGGATATCACGCAAAAGTTGAAAAAAATGTGCACCACACTGCAATATACCGTCATCACGGCACTGCTGCAGCCGCCGCCAGAAGTCTTTGAGCTCTTTGACAACGTTCTCATCCTGTCGGAAGGCCACTTGGCGTACTTTGGCCCTTGCGCGCATGCAGTCAACCATTTCGTCGACATTGGATTTCAATGTCCATCAAACACGGACCATGCGGATTTCCTCCAGGAGGTCACGACATCCTTTGGGCAGGAATTCAAAAATCCACGGAAGCCCAAAGTCCCATCGACGGCTCTCGAGTTCCATCAAGCGTTTAAAGAGTCGTCTGGATTTGCCACATTAGATTTGCCACGGATTCAAACGACGACCATCACGAAGAACGAGGCTGGTAGAAACCAAGTCGTGCCACTGGGAGCCGTTCCAAAAGTCGCGCAGAGCCGCACGTTTCGTGTGTACCTTGAGCTCGCTTGGATGGTTTTCCAGCGCCAATTCAAACTGGTGCGGCGCGATGTCAAGTTCAACACGGTCCGCTTTGGTCAGAGTCTCATCATGGGTCTTGCGATTGGGCTTCTCTTTGGGAAACTTGGCTTTCGTCCAACCAACATCGCGTCCAAAGTCGGTCTCATGTTCTTGACGATCTTGTTGACGTCCGTGATCACGCTGGCCAACATTGCAACGACGATTGAGCTCCGTGGCGTCTTCCAGAAGCAAGCAGCGTTTCGCATGTACCCCGCGTGGACATACGCGGTGGCGGAGAGTATTTTTGAAGTCCTGTGTACGTCGTTGCAGGTGCTGCTCTTCACGGTGACGACATATTGGATGTGTGAGTTCTCCGATGCGGACAATGGCCGGCCGTATGCAAACTACTACGTGCTCATCTTTCTCAACAGCGTGTCCATCTCGCAGTGCTTCAAATGCATCGCTGCGTTTGCGCCGTCGTCCGTCTCGGGATTGATTCTCGGCGCCGCCACGGCGTTCATCCTCATCATCTTTTCAGGCTTTGCGATTCCAGGGCCATCCATTCCGAGTTATTTCGTGTACGTGGACCGTCGGCGCCGACAAGTTTTGACGTTGTGGATGCTCTAGATGGCTCTTTGACATTAATCCAGGCAGCTGGACCTTCTGGGGCATCATGCTCAATGAGTTCCGCTCCAAGATTGCCGAATACGACGCGGTGAATCCAGCTCTCGGCATGCGCGTCGGTGACTTTTATATTCTCTCCTACGGCATCACTCTCGACGACAAGTATATCAATTGGGCCATCGGCTACCTTGTCTTTTGCTACATTTTCCTTGCGGTCATGACGGCCATCGGGTATCGCTTCGTGCGCTACAGCAAGCGCTTTGTCTCGAGGGATGCCGAAGCATTGCGTCAACTTGCATTGCTTCGAGCCAAGACTGCCGACAGCGCGAGCAGCTTTCGGGAAAATCCCGTCAAATTCGTGCCCGTCACGCTGGCCTTTCACAGTTTGTACTACACGATTCCAGTAAGGAGCGATCGCCATTCTCGTGCAGATTCACTCATCTCTCACCGTGTAGTTGCCGCAGAAACAAAACAAGGCCACGGTGAAAACGGTCGACTTGCTGGGCGGCATCCATGGCCAATTTGTGCCTGGCACGATGACGGCATTGATGGGCACGAGCGGGGCGGGGAAGAGCACGCTCCTGGATGTGCTCGCTGGACGCAAAAATTCTGGCAAAATCAAAGGCATCTTGTGCGTCAACTCGATTCCACTCACGCCTGCAATCCAAAAACAATTTGGCTACGTCGAGCAAAACGACTTGCATTGCTTGACCGCGACAGTCCATGAAGCGCTCGAGTTTAGCGCGCATCTCCGCTTGCCGAGCGGGAGCAACATCCGCCAGATCATTCGCTCGACGCTGCAAATCCTCGAGCTCGACGGGGAAAGCGATCGCCGCATCTCGGATTTATCCAATGAACAATCCAAACGCGTCACGATCGGCGTCGAGCTCGTGGCAAATCCGTCCGTGCTCTTCTTGTACGTCAACTTGGACATTGGAGCTGACAACGTGGACGTAGGGATGAACCGACGAGTGGTCTTGACGTCCACGCCGCCAAAGTCGTCTTGGATGCAGTCCATCGCATCTCGCGATCGGGCCGGACGGTCATTTGCACGATCCATCAGCCGAGTTTTGTGCTCTTTGAGATGTTTGACTCGCTTGTCTTGCTGCGGACGGGCGGCACGATGGTCTACTTTGGTCCGCTCGACCATGGGAAGGCTATCGTCGACTACTTTGAAGAGATTCCAACCATGCGAAAGATCAAACGACGGGAAAACCCTGCCACGTACATGCTCGACGTCATGGCGGCGAATCCGTCGGTGGATTTCACGTCCATTTACTTGGCGTCGACGCTCTGCAAGGCAAACGACGCGGCGATTTCGATGGCGGTGCAGGTAACCAACGCCGACGCCAAGCCTGAACAGACTTCACGCTTCCGACGGTCGACTACAAATGTCAGCGGCGACAACGCCATACTCGTCAAGAAGACGAGTCCATACTCGACGCAGTTTTACTACCTTGGGCTCCGCACGATGCGGAAATACTGGCGCACGCGCGACTACAGTGTCGGGCGAGTGCTCATTGCGATCTTTGTCGCTGTCATCTTTGGCATTCTCTTCCAAGGCAATGGCGCTCTCGACTACACGACGCAAGTCCAAGCGCAAGCGTCGCTCATCTTTGTCGGGCCGTTGTTTATGGGCATCATTTCCGTCCTGACCGGTACGTGGCTCGATCGAACTGCTTCGGAAGCTCCTTTCGACCACTAGGCCTTCCCGTCGTGGATGCAGAGCGCATGGTGTTCTTCCGAGAGCGCGCTTCTGGCATGTATGCAACTTACCCGTACGCGACAGTGTATTCGCTGGTCGAAATCCCGTACGTGCTCTTCAACTCGCTCGTCTTCTCGGTCGTGTTCTACTTCATGATCGACCTCAAGCCAGACTCAAGCGCCTTCTTTTGGTTCTACCTCTACTACATGCTCTACAACCTCTTCGCGACGTACTTGGGCCAGTTCCTCGTCGCAGTCCTGCCGGATCTACGCACTGCAGTCGTCGCGACGGGTGGATTGAACTCGCTCATTTCGCTCTTTGCTGGTTTCTTCATCCACAAACACAGCATTCCAGACGGATGGAGTATTCTCTACTGGATGTCGCCGCTCCACTACACGCTCGAAGGCATCATGTGCACGCAGTACTCTGACAATGCCAAGTCGATCATCGTCGGATCGGAAGGCACGCGATTGTCTCCGCAAAACACGACGATCCAAGCCTTCATCGATCAAATGTTTGGCGGCGGCATCTCCATCGACAACAAAGTGATCAACGTCGTCTATCTTGCTCTGTGCATCTTTGTCGTCCGCATGGGAGCCTTCCTTGCGCAGCATTTCATCTCCCACGTCAAGCGATAGCATGCTGTCTTCTGTAGGATATCGATTCGTTAATGTACGGTTATGCATGTTGCACTCTGTCCAGAGACGACCCGAGCTCATCTCCAGGGGGAATTCGCGGCATGTCCATCGAGACGAGGAGCTTTACGCCATGGCATTCGATCGACATGCGGTCGAAACTGCCGGGTTGACCTTTCGCGACTCGCGTATCCATGGTCAAGTTGGAAGATGTCGCGAAACGATTGAACACTGACCAACTTGTCAAGTCGTACTGGTCGTTCGTGACAAAGAACGACGTCGCGGGTTTGGATCTCTTCTTACAGAGGCACAGCCATGAGATTGATATGGATGTCCGCCTGCCAGCAGCCATGCAGGCGACGGGATTGCACGTTGCTGCTCAAAAGAACAACGTCGAGATGGCGATCCTCTTGCTCAAGTATGGCGTCAATGTGAATGCGCAGAACAAAGTTCAATACAAAGATCTCCTGTTGTAACGATGGAGTAGGTAGGCTCGACGGCACTGCACTTAGCTTGCAAGCAAGGATTCACCGAGATCATCCACATTTTGATCGATCATCACGCGGACTTTGGCATTCTCGACACGGTGCGTCCCCCTCTCCTGCTCACCTTGTGGCTCAGGATTAACGATGGCTTTAGGCGAATAAAGCTCCGTTTGAAGTCGCCACGTGGCAGCACTTCGATGAAATTGTGCTCTCTCCATTGCAGAAACAAGTTGCAACGATGGCATCGAGCGAAAACGAATGCGTAAGTTCTTCACATCTTCTCCCCACTGTGCCGTACGATAGCGTCGAATGCACGACGAGCTCGAGCAGGAATGCGAGAGAATGATGCAGCTAGCCGAGCAATCCGAGCTGGAATATGAAGATGTCCTTAGTGCACGGGTCGAAGAGTGGATGGTAAGCCAACATAGTCGGAAGCGGCAGCATGGAATGGATGGAGAATAGGCGTATCGAGCGATGTGTCAGCTCCAGGATGATCGACGGAGTCACTTGATTGAAGCGAATCGAACTCTGCGGCAACGTGACGTCCAAGCCAGAGACCAGCGACTTCTTTGTTGATTCCTTCGCGGACATTTGCATCTTATGTACTCTTCTGTAGGCGTCGAGCTCCATGCTCAGTTGGAGGATGCCGTCGCGCGATACCGGGTTGCAATCGCTCAAGCCGACGAGAGCAAACACAGCCTGGACAAGCAACGTGACCAGCTAGCAAACCTCTATCGCATCAAGGCAAGGGCAGCTAGAGCCTTGAAATCCTTGATGAGCTGCGCAGGAGTCGGAGACACAAGTGTTCAACGACAAGCTAGGAATCGTTGATGCAATGGTGTGCTTGCCGAGCGACGAAATCGTTCAAGTGTGGGGAGCGTACATGACATGCTGCTTGACCGAAGGTATCAGCTCTTTTTGCGGTAAATTTGGGGTTGACGGAGGATGAAGACGTCGCGGAAACCAATCTCGTGCACGGTCGCCTGGTCACGCAGCGCATATTCCCCGCGCTTCGAGACGCCATGGAGCGCTTCCCATTCAACATCAAGCTACAGGTACAATAAAACGACTTTCGTCAGCGGGTGAATGCTCGCTTAGGAATTTGCAATTGAGTCGGCGCGGCAAATTTGCACAGCTCTGCGTAAGTTGAATGGCGGCGGCGTGCAGTGAGCTCTCTGTGAATAGCTCGAGCCATTCAGGAGTGCATGGAAGAGCGATTTGTTGAAAACATTCAAGTGGCCGCGCGGCGATTTCGAGATGACGTTTGTTTTCTCCAGTTGGGAATGCTTCACCGCTGTCGGTTGACAAGCTTTCGTAGAGTTTGCGTGGCAGCGTTGCGAGCAATCTTCCACCCACTGGCGACGGAGCCGCTGTCCGGCGTGCAGATCAAACACACGGCTAAATTCGCAGCGGACAAGAACAATTTCTTGATTGAGTTGCTGGTGCGAGCGAAATCGCAAGCTATGCCGAAAGGGATGATCGAAGATTTGTGCTGCGTGCTCTTTGTCTTGGCCAAGTACAATTGCCGCCAAATCTTCCTCGACAATGATTGCATCGGGTGCGTCGAATGGGAAGCATATTCGAAGTAGATTGTAGGCTTGATACTGCGCTTTACTTTCTGGTCGAGTCGACGAAAGCGAGTGAAACCATGATCAGGAGCCTCCTCGGTATTGTTTCCTTGCTCTCCATTGCAGGTTTAGTGGTGTACCTTGATGGAAGTCTCATCATCGCCAATGCAGACTCGAAATTGCCGGAAGAAGAGCCCTTGCCTGCATGTTATACAACATTTGGACTGAATAAAGTCACACCTCTTCTTCAAGAACACTCTGGCAATCCTGACATTGTGTCGTGGGGAATTCGCCTCGTGCGCAACTTGGCTCAGCGTGATGGTAAGGCGTCGTCTTGCGAGGAATCTCATTATGTCCAAAAAGCTGTTGCCAAGGAGCAGGCGAATCGGAGTGGCATTGAACATGTTTTGTCTGGTTTGGCAGAACGGAGAGGCGCTCCAGCGTTGCGTATCTCGATTCTGCAGTTGATTTACGTCGCATTCACGACGAATTACAACAGACTCCAGCAAGTGGAAGAGCTCTCGACGATGGTGCTGCGTTGTGATATACAATGCCTCCTCGATCATGAAGACAACGAAGTGGTGCAGGAATGGGCGCTTAAAAACTTGGTCGTCAGTGCGCAGCATGGTTCATCAACCTGGATGAGCTTGTGTCTCATGGCTTCGGTAGAGTCCAACATGGAGTTTATCATGGAGTTTCAGGATTCCATCGAGAAATGTCTGCTTCAAATGCTGTCAATGTACATTGCACAGACGCCGACGGCAATGCCAAAGACAGCTTGTGAGGTTGTCATGTGGTCACTGCGGCTCTTAGTCGCAATCTGCCAGCATGGTTTGCCCCAAATTATCTATCGAGTGCCCTGACAACCTCCATAGATCGAGTCCACAGAACTCAGAAGTCGTCGCAGATAATGCTCTTCCTGCCATTGCTGACTAGCTTTCAGACATTTGACGACCGCATCAAGAACTTGATCACTGTGCTGCGGCAGCTGATTCATGAGGAGCATCCGCTTGAGAAATGAGGACGAGGATTGATTCACACAAAATGGAGTTCATTAACATAGTATCAACATCGAAGTGCTCGCCTACTTGCCTTCCCAGAACTTGCGATGGGCTTCTGGGTTGCGATCGAGTTGGTCTTGGTTCAACGGCAACACTCGGCTAGTGGTGCGCTCTGAGTATTGCAAATATCGCAGCTGAGCAGCGTCTCGGAGGCTGCCAAGACGATAGCCATACATATCAGGGCGAGAGTCATCGCCATACCAAATGTCTCCCGTCAATGTGCGCATGCCTGAAAGTTGGAAAATGCCAACATCGGTCCATTCGACTTCGGGAATGCGGCATTCGATGGGTACGGGATCCTTGGCACGTTCGAGCGTGGCAGCGGGACCAGACCGTTTACTAAATGAAGCAAGAATTCCGAAGTTGAGGAAAGAGAAGCATCCCGACGAAAGTTTCTCGACTGCTGTTTCGTTCGTCTGATAGTCTGTGCGACACAGGAAGACAAGCAGTTGGGAAACAAGCAAGGCTCCTGGTTCCATTGGATTTTCCTTGGTAGAATGGAAGGGCAAGCCGGCATCACGTTCGGCCTCAGGCGTGCTGAGGAATTCCATAACACCACGGACTAGACATTCGCTGAACGTCGTTACACCCTTCATGGTCATAGCTTGGATCTGCTCTTCAAAGGCAAACACTAAGCCACGAGCAATCGAATCGCAGAGCTACAAAAACAATCAGCTTCGTGGAGATGGAAATAAAAACATTACCTCATCCATTTCGGCGAAGCTGCTAGCATTGGCAGAGATATTGCCAACACGCTCTTCTTCTCGCTCAGCAGCGAGCCCTTCGACACGATTGGTAAGGCATTGCATGACCATTTGAGCAGGGGGAAAAGGAATTTGATCGCCGAGGAGACTCATGTAGCTCGCCATCTTTTCTCCATCAGAGTAAGCTTCACGGGTGACCATTCCACTTGCAATGGCTTTTGATGCGATGAAAATTTCGTTCATTTTCGAGCAAACGGTCATGTAGACACGAGCATAGGCAGGGTTCTCTTCAATGTACTGCTTTTCACGAAGTGCTTTTTGCTTGATGTCATACTCTGCCATCAAGACTTGGGATTGAGCTTGGAGTGTGTAGATTTGAGAGTACATTTCTTCACTCCACTCGGCAGCAGAAGTGGCTTGTTGACGAATTTCAGAGATGCTTGCATCAAACTCTTTTTTGCGTTCTTGGGCTTCAGCCTTGAGGGCATTAATTTGTCCAGTCAATGCACTGGTGGTGAGCTTCAGATTAGTCACATCACTCTTGACCTCGGTCAATCCAACTTCCAGCACGCGTTGATCTAGAAATCAATTGAAATTAGACTGGCGGAATCAAATAGATGTCGTACCGCGCACTTTCTTTTCTTCGAGCAACCGATTGATCTCGTCACTTTCAGCATCGAGTTTATCCGTGCTGCGACGAAGATTTTGTTCCGCCAACGACCGTTGATTTTGAATCATTCGCAGTTGCATTTCAGCATTTTGCTTTGTCGCTGGATTCATGGTTTGGCGTTTATAATTGTCTTGGTTCATCTGCAATCCGCGGTCTTGAGCACGGAAAATTGTCATCTTTATAAAAGGGTCAGATATCGATTCAAAATATGGTTCGATAGCGTACCAATTTATCACGCTTGGCGCGGATTTCATCGAGGGCAGCCCACAATTCTTCGCTCGGTGTGTCGAGTGTGTACTTTGGTGCGTCGTTGTCACTCATATTTCCCTGTGGTTGCAAATTTGATAATGGAGATGAAACCGCCCTTTCTGGTCAGTTCCAACGAGCCAATCAAAACGTTTGATGTCGGTGAGTGAAATTCCCACAGTAAAGTACCTGTTCGAGCTCGCTTTACAAATTTCCAGTCAAATCCGGTTGACACTTGATCCATCAAATCGACTCTCCCAACAATGACCATCACTGTACTCGTCTTAAGAAATTTCTTATCTTGGGTAAGGTTCATTTTACACAAATTATATGCATAAAATATATTTATTTTATAACATAATTCTGAGGTTTTTGGAATGATAATATATTATGACAAGAAATATATGCAGATATTTACTCCATATTATGCTCAATTTACGGTCGGTCGTGTTCTAAGGTGATCGATTGCTAATGGAGGAAAAGCACCACTTGATAGATTTGGTGGTTGTACTGACGGCGACTAAAGATAAGGGTAACGAACAAGGATGACGGGGGAGGAACAACTTGGAGCGTGGGCTAATGTATGTGTCAAGACACTCAACATAGCGTACGTTGTCGATCTTGTAGCTGGATTTTTCTTTCCGGGCAGTGGCATTCAATCTTTATAGATCCAACCCTGGACAATCGTCCTCTTGACGTTTCAATGCGCTCTCTATGCAAATTAAAAAAACTACATTGCGGTAAAGCTATTGTGTGGGGGGTTCCACATACCAAACTGCCTAGCGCCTCCTCATTGTATCTACAGTATTGGCTGTTTATTGACTCAATATCTTTCATTGACTGGAGCCGCACTCTCATTGTACACAGTAAAAAGCCCTCTTTGTAGTGACTTGAGCCTGATGCCACATACGACGTAGATCCATCCCTGGATGATGAGCAGCTGCACAATAGACAATGACGACAAGGAGGTTGTTTTCTTGTCATCAGGCCAGCAGTGGCAACCCTCACGGGCCAATAGCCATCCAAGGCGAGAGCCATATACACAGACCAATGTGCTTCTTTCTCGAATATGTTTTTATGGGTCCCCCACCCACCGAGTGAGGTATACTTGATATTTGTATATAATATTTAATGGGGGAGGTCCTGTCGGAGAAAGTCAACATTTGGAAATTTGTAACACTGAGGGATTGCACAAGGAGTTCGTGAGAGGATAATCTGCATATCGCCGCGAAGACCGAAGGATGAAGCTCGCCGCGTTCCTGAGCTCAACGCCGTCCAAACCTGTTGCGTTTAAAAAAGCCCCACCACCAGTGTCGGCTCTTCAGAAGGATTGGGTCGAAAAATGCAACCTCGAAACCACTGCAATCGGTACTTTCTCTTCCTGGAAACCCTCTCACGACGTTCTTGGTGTAGATGAAAAGGCAATCAACTACTTTCGAACACTGGCAATCACGACGTGCGTGACAGAAGGACGAGTCAAGAAGCCTGATATTGATCCATTCTTTGTATGTCACGCGTTTCGTCAAGGACTGAGCCTCCCAGTCGCGTCAGCTCTTGACATTCTCAAACAGGCAACAGATATCATGACGTTTGAGCCAAATACACTGTCGCTTACCGCTCCACTCATCAGTACGTGAATTTTATGGCATGATTGTTTGATTATTTCGTAGTTGTGGGAGACTTGCACGGTCAATTCTTTGATTTGCTTCACTTGCTACATGTCCATGGAGATCCAGGACCAACAAATCAATATTTATTCTTGGGAGATTACGTTGACCGCGGTCCTTCTTCTTCGGAGATCATGTTGCTTCTCCTTGCGTACAAAATCAAATTTCCACTCTACCTCCATTTGCTTCGCGGGAATCACGAGTGCCGGAGTGTCAGTACGCACTACGGATTTCGCGAGGAATGCCGGCGAAAATACGGCCTTCTGATCTACAGTCGAATGATCTCATGCTTTGAAAGTATGCCACTCGCGGCCACGATCGAGACTGATTATGGCGTATTATTGGCACTCCATGGAGGTCTCTCCCCAGAAATCCAAACGATTGATGAAATAAATGATTTGGATCGTTTCGTTGAACCCAAGCCGTCTGGCGCTCTCTGCGACTTGCTTTGGTCCGATCCATCGAAAGACAAAGAACAGAACGAAGATTGGGCTCCAAATCCCGTCCGAGGATGCTCTTATTTATTCAGTGAGCAATTAGTACGTTCCTTTCTCAAACGAAACAATTTACTCGCGATTATCCGTGCCCATGAAGTAAGTTATAACCTCGTCCTATGTCACTAAAATATTCTTAGATGGAAGAAGCGGGCCATTATGAGCATTATACTTCTAACATTTCTTTGGAATCGTTTCCTCCTGTCGTCACGGTGTTCTCTGCCCCAGAGTATTGCGGTGTATACCAGAACATGGTAAGTTCTTTGAATGCTACAAGGTACTGACACAACTCACGTAGGGCGCGACATTATTTTTGACGTTCGAGTGGCATGGCCATTTAGATTTTGTTCAGCATAAACGCTCGATTGCTGAAAATTCTGTCTACGTTGAAAAGTAAGTGTTATTACGCGTGCTCGTCCAGCTCACATGATTCTTGCGTTGTAGTGAAGGAGATGCGATTGAAAATTTTTTGGCCTCCGAAATTCCATTTCTTCCTATGTTGTTTCCACAATTAGTAACACTTTGCAGTAAAGTTGGCCCTGGATTGCACGTCGTCCAAGCGGTGGCTACACCAAGCCAAAAAGCATGGAAGAAAATTAGCTTATTGACCCAGACAACAAATATGTTTTCTCAGTGGATGAAGCGAAAGCAATCAATCGATGTCGAAAAGCCATTGCCTGTGACAAAACCAAAGCCTAAGCCAAGTGAGCCAAGGTCAAACACTGGCTCATCACGAGGAAAGCGCTCGTCAAATTTCACTCCTCCATCTGAGATAAATCCCGCCGCAGTCAAAGCTGCCCAACAAAAAGAGGTTTATTCTTTCAAAGATCTTCAACTTACACTGCTGTAGATCGCGTGCATCAAAGTCTCCTCTCGAATTGCAGAGCTCCAAAATCAGATCTTCCAGTCCGTCACAAAAAGTGGACTTCCCATGTGTCAACCGACAAGATCACTAAGTAACGTTGACGAAGATGAAGAAAGCGAGGAAGAAGAAGAAGTGCATTCAAAAGCCAAAGAGCGATCACGATCTTTCCATGAGTATGATTTGAAAGACTCGCGCGTGGCTCAAATCCGACGTGCATGGCAAACCAAAGTAAATGAAGAAACTGAAAAGAAATTGGGACCATTGCCAGATCCACGAAGTCTCCAACGACGGCCAAGCGTGGAGAAACTTCAAGGTCAAATTGACATTGTCAATGCTCTTCAAGCATGGGAAGGGAAGAAAGAAACGAAACCGAAGGCAAAAACCGAAGAAGTTTTAACCAAGGCAACCATCAAAAAGGTAGTGAGCCATTTGAACTAAGTTGACACTGACTGATCGTAGCAACTTACCGCTGAATCATTTACAACTGAAGAATGGAGAGCTCTGAAACTTTACTTTGCTATCGTCACAAGAGATGACAATGCTCAGTTGACAAAGAAGAAACTGGGTCAGCTCTTGGAAGAACAAGACAAAGGTTTGTTTTGAGTCTGTATCAGGCCTGATGTGCTCTGCTCGTAGACGCCTACGCTACGCAAGATGAATTGTCGACTATAATCGGTGCCATGGACAGTGACGAGGATGGTGTGATAGGCGAAGCCGACTTCTTATACTTCGCCTACCGAGCAAAAGAGCACTCGCTACACGCAGGCCAACGCCATCATCTGACGCGCCGTCTGTCGGATTAGAAATAGAGATCTATAATATTCATTACACGGTCGTTTTCGGCTTCATCGTGACGTTGAAACTCTTGGTGCCGATTGTGGATGGAATCGCGTACGATCCTGGGCCGAGCAGTTGATGTGGCTTTGTCGGATCCTTCTCGAAGCGAGGCTTGGTTGCCATTGTGGATCGAACTGCATTCGCTCGAGTTCGACTATGACCACCAAGCGAGACATCCCTCGGCGACATCACTTCGTACTGCCCTGGACCTGGCAGGTCCAAGCAAACTGTCTCGTAGCCCACTTCTGTTCGTCGTCCCTGCGATAGGAACGGAATGTTCAAATATGGATTCGTTGCCACTTTGTGCTGAGGAACATTAATCAAATCATACTCACCGACAGCAGGGGCCGCGCAAGCCCCAACGATATGAAATTCTGGCGCGTGATTGTTGTTACTTTTGGGGAATCTAAGCACCACGGGATCGATCAAGGAAGGACTCGATAAAGGATGAGCTTACCGACTGGTTGTACTTCGAAATGCGGACGATGTGTACACGCGTGGGCGTCGGCCATTGCGAGGTGGGGCGTTGTTTTGAGGTTGTTCTGGGGCGTAAGTACCAGGACCTGGTGTTTGTTCGTCTGGTTCCATGGATTCTGGCGTCATGTTCCATAAGAAACGCTCCGTGGTGGATCCAAATTGTCCCATGCGTCCGACGTTTTGCCGTTGCCGAACTTTCTTCTCGAGCGTCAAGTCTTGTCCGACTGGATTATAAGCACCAGGGCCCTAGATGACACTTTAGATGGATTGTGTTGGATGAGTACCATTGGGTTGTTTGTTTTGGTTTTGGCTAAACATGGACGCTCGGAGACGGCTTGGAATCCTACGCCATCGTCCCGCAGCGTCGGTCGTTGGTGAGGGCGATGGCTAGCTGCAAAACGATTCGTCTTCTTGTCGACATAAGTGCCTGGTCCTGGTGTCTCGTTGCAGGTTGGTGTGATAAACGGTGTTGAGATGTTGGAGGCAATATCCGTGCGGCCTGAAGTCGAGCCGAATTGTTCCTTTTTGACCCCTCTGTATTTTTGTTTGACTGGATGGTTCTGTTCATTTAGGGCTAAGAGGAGAGCCTTCTCTTCGTCGGGTTGAATGCGTTTGGGTTCAGGCAGGATAGGCACTTTTGATGCAAAGACTGCGCTGGGTTTCTCGCCTTTCAAGAGCGTATTCTTTGGGTTGTAGTGGCCAGGGCCCTAAATCATGTCTTTCAGAGGTGATTTCGTTGTATCCTCTCACTGGGATATGTATTCGCGGTGATAATTCGTCCCAGACTTCACGCTTCGTTGTGGACTTGAGACTGGCGACTGTGGCTGTGATGTCTTCGGCAGGTTCCTTGCGAACGTTGTAACATGCTGGGCCCACAGTGTCTTGGCCAAGACCAGAATATGTCGATGCTGGTGCAGAGTGTCGATGAAGCTCGCCATCTTCGTCAGTGCTGTAGCCGTAGCTCTGCTCTTTCCGCGGAATAGTAGGCACGCCTTGCTTGAGCAGGTTCGAAAACTGATGGGAAGGCGGCCGTAATGCCGTGACTCTTTCGGTTGGTTCGAGTGTGCTGGGACAAGTGTACGCCCCTGGACCAGGATTCTCCTGCACGGTCGATGGAAGGTAAATCGTCGATCCAGGAGCATGAGGTGCAAATCTCGGCACCTACAAGGAACAGCTCACAACTTGCATGAGCTTATTTATGATTAACGTTACTTTGGTCGTGAAGACATTGGAGGAATGACCTCCAGCACCACCAGTACTCGGTGGAACCTCTGTAATATAGGCTCCAGGTCCTAGGCAAATAGTTTGTGCATTGGGCATTGTGGTCATGCTATGTACCTGGTGTGATGGCCGAAGTCCCAACGTTTTTGTTCAAGTCGCGTTTGTTCGAGCTCGCAAATGCGGAATAGCTACGATGTTAATGTGAAAATCAGCCTCCCATGGTCTACATACCTCGGATGAATCGTAGGCTGGAGTGCATGCTCAGGCGCATACGTGCCTGGACCAACCACTGCTGGTGTATGGCCACTAGAGAATGACGTCGCCCGCCTCGACCGCGTCGTGATTGTCATCTTGAATTGTGCTTTGAGGCTTGGATCTATTTTTAGTCCCTAGAGGACGTTTTGACTGCCGAGATCGTCAACAAGTCATTGCACTAATCTTCCATCATCTTGGAGACACTCGCGGGCTCTCATCGCTTACTTCTTCGTCCACGCTGAGGCCTTCATGGAGCTCGAGTCGCTGCGTTCTTCAAACTTTTGAAATGACTTGGAATTTGTATGGAAGATTGAAGAAGTCAACAATATGACGTCAATGTGCACTGAACAAAATGTGTGCTGTTTTACAGAATAAAGAAGCAAGTTTTCTGCAAATTTCATAATACAAAGTCCTTTTAAATTTTCAGCAAACATGCTGCTTGAGTGTTTCAATATGTCACTCCTGCAACACCTTGTGGTACGACGAGAGGGTCTATCATATAAAACACCGAAATATATGAGAATTGAAGCCAATTTATCTCGTCGTGAAAATTTTAGCTAAATGATTAGTCGTGAATTATACTTGAATTTTGTATATATCATGTTGGCATTTCATTACATCATCCTTTCGGTGAAACAGAGACTCTTGCTGGAGCGGCTTGTGACCCCGTTGCTCCATTGACAGATCCAAGTGTACGTGGTCGCTCGAGAATGGAAAAACAATACATGCGCTCCAACATTAGATTAGCCATTGTCGCGATGGAAGACCCGATCAAGTTTGCCAGGAGGATTGCACTGCCGCCGAGCAAGCCAACAGACGCGTTCGAGCTCAAGGTCTTAGGCGACGGTTTGGAGAACAACCAAGAAGAGCACGCACCACTCCCACTCACCAGTGGTGTCGTCTCATGGAAGAGCCCGTCCCATGCGAATGAAGATCGATATGTGGAGTATCGAGGTTCAAGATTTAGCTTGTTTGCAGTCATGGACGGCCACGGTGGCGACATGGCGTCTGAATATGTCAAGAACAACATTGTTCAAGTTATCGACGAAGAACCCGAATTGAACGAGGCAACACTGCGGCATGCGACGGAAGAATTAGAGCGACGATTTACAGAAATTGCGACTGAAGCCAAGGACTTTAGCGGTGCTTGCTTCGTTGCCCTCGTCATTCTTGAAGACCGAAGTCACACACGGTATGTCATCAACTGCGGTGACTGCCGTATTTCAGCATTGGAACGCGGTGGCTCGAAGCCATCCAAGCGAGAATATAAGGCTCTTTCGACAGATCACAAGGCAAGTTGTCCAATGGAGAAAGAGCGAATCGAGAAGGCGGGTGGTGTTGTTGTCATGGACCGTGTCGCTGGTGTACTTGCTCCATCCCGCTCAATAGGTGATTTGGATGTTAAGATGCCTGGCATGGAAGGCTGGGTCATCGCAGACCCTGAGATCAACAAAGACAAACTGTGTCAGGACAGCATTTATGTCCTGGCAACTGACGGCGTCTGGGATGTCATGTCAAACCGAGATGTCTTATGTCTGGCAGAGAATACATGGCTCGACAATCAGGTTGCACACGACGGTCGAGTTGGCTGTGCCAGTGCTTGCGAAGCAATAGCCCAAGAAGCTGTCGCCCGTGGTAGTCGAGACGACATCACTTGCATTGTCGTTCGAACAGGCGAGTGGCATTGATGCTGCGTTAGATAATATCTATGATATCTGTAAAGTTTTATGGCAAAGCATCACGCAGAGAGACGCCAGCTTCTAGTTTGGTTTGAACATCGTGCCACTTGGTTGCATCCAAGTCATGAATGAGTGCCAGAATATCCATGTTTGGCAGGACACTTCTCGAGCGATATCCTTGGGCAGCTTCTTTCGTGTAAGAAGACTGGCGTTCCAAAGACAGCAGGGGGTCGTTCTCTTGCACGAGTCGAATGTACACGAAGCACTCGATCGTCAACCCGTTGCATTGCACGGGAATCAACTCCCTCTTGTAATAACCAGTGCTCGTTCCCTCGAGGATATCCAAAGCTTCGAGCGTGGATTGATCGACAGCGAACACTTCACCAGCGATAGGAACGCCTTCTCCGGGAACATTGAGTAAGAATGGGACGTATCTATCGCCGCCAACGACAAGGGGATACGCTGTCGATGTCGTTGCTTCTCCAACAAAGACAGCTTTCTTTTTTTCTTCAGCGGGTCCTAGATAGAGCGCATAGTTTGGGAAGCCGCGTTTGAGTGTGCCGTAGACGAAGACCTGGGTTGTTGCCATGCGATCCAATTCGAAAGTGAATACATTATCCGGAAATATATCCGGATGAATGTCAAACGCGAATTTGAGCACAAAGCGCGTACCTATGCTGCGGACAAGTCGATGGATGATAACGCGCTTCCTGCGCTCTAAAGGCTTCGGCACTTCGAGAGCGTTCTCTTCTTCAAACATCGTTGAAGAATATGGCTTACTCCCGCTCTTTCCACCGGCAACGTGCGAGGTTCTACGTCGTGGCCTGGAAGAAGATGGCTTTTGCATCTTGAAAAACTTTGCATCGAAGGATGTCGCTCAAGCCATGCGCAATGAAGCCCAGCGGCTCTTTGACGAAGGATACATGTTTCAATCCATGTCTGTGGACGAGCATGGGAGATCGTTTCCCAAAGACAACGTCTTCGCATCTGAGCTTGATGGAAACGAATGGGATGTCGCACCTACGATTCTCCATTACACGAGAAGCGTCATGCTCCAAGCTCCCGAGATGCTCAACTCAATGTTCCCTGAGCTCCAAATCAGCTCTCGCGCATATGCAACAAAGCTCGCAGTCTCCCTTGGCGATGGAGCGTCATGTCAGTCTTTTCGGTTTGACCTGTCTGATCACTGTTCAATTTAGATCCCAAGCACTGTGACACTGCCGGGCTCCCTGACCAGCGCAAAGTCACCATGGTCTACTACTTGAACCCGAATTGGGAGCCATCTCATGGCGGTCAACTCCAAGTTTACGCGAAAGATGGCGTGCACGTAGTCGAGCCACGATCAGACACTTTGGCCGTCTTTTGGAGTGACCAAGTCGTGCACGACGTCAAACCATGCGAAAACTCTCCAAGCGATGTTGCAGCTCAGCGATTCGCCTTGACGTTGTGGCTGGTTACAGACGACCCGAAGCAAATCATTGACCCCAACCATCCTCTGTACGAGTTGCGATGCCAACACTTTCAATCCTAAGTAGACATGTTTCATGCTTTATCTCGTGACCTTGAACTTCTTGATTTCCGCGAGGAGCTTCTTGGGCTCGCCTTGTTCGAAGTGCTTGCGCACAGGCTCGAGGATTCTACACAAACAATTGAGACACCTGGTTTCATCATGGAGCATACTGGTTGAGGTATTCCGTCAACGTGGGCTTCAAGTCACCAGGATGGATGGCTTCGGCAAGGTAGTCGGCGGCCATTTCGTCGTACGTCATGTACGTCCTAGAGAAAACAGCTTGAGGATGAAAATGCCACGAAAATTGTACTTGTCGCCACCAAAGTCTTCCTTTCGCTTGACAATAACACCTTGAGGGAACATGGGGAAAATGATGTGCTTCATGTAATCCATGATGGGGTTGCCTTCAATTTCACCGGGTGGACAGTAAGCCTTCTTAATCTTGCGACTCACATCAGACACAGTGTCTTCCATGAAGATGGCAGAGTCAGGGTCACTCTTACTCATCTTTTCTTGGCCTTGCTTCAAGCCCATCAACATGTGATGAGAGATAATTACGGGCTTAAACTTGATCTTGGCTTCGTCGCAGTACTCACGAGCCAACATGTTGACCTTGCGCTGATCCAAACCCAATTGGCAAATGTCTGCCTTAAGGAAGAAAACATCGGCACATTGCATGCAAGGGTACATCATTTGTGCAGCACTCATATCGTCGGCTTCCTTGCGGCCCATGATGGTACAGCAGCGCTGGATGCGGGCAATGTTGAATTTGCGAGCAACATCTATCACACGCGTCCAGTATTCGTCAGCGTGAGCATTAATTTCGTCGGAGGCCCAAAGGAACTGCACGTTGTCCATGTTCATGCCCACAGCGCGCCAGATTTCAATCATGTATTGACCCACCTTGCGAATCTTCTTAAGATCGCCGCCCATCTTGTTGTTCAAGAGAGCAAACCAATCGGCGACCCAGAAGCGGAAAATGCAGCCAGCACTCGTCAATTTGTTGACGTTGATCATTCGCAAAACACCTTGAGCAATGTGCATACGACCACTGGGCTCGAAACCATCGTAGACGATTGGATGTTCCTTCTTTTCCAAGAGAAGACGCAATTCTTCTTCCTTGATGCATTCTTCACCGACGCTCTTGCAAATTTCAAATCGCTCGTCGAGGGACAAAGTGGACTTTTTCCACTCGCGCACTTCATTGAGGCGGGATTCGTAAGGGACAGGAGCAGGCGCTGCCTTCTTGGCTGGCTGGGCAGCAATCGAGGCGGCTTCAATAGCAGCTTGGGCTTCTTCCACCGATGGCTTTTCTTCCACTTCGACTTGCACTTCGTTCACGTCAGCCATTTTCAACGTGTCTGGTGAGTGGCCGATTCGAAAATGACCACTTTCCAAGGGGATTTTATCATTCAAGAGATTTGATTGGTTAAAAATCATCTTCGATATGCCAAACATGTGTGAGGCACTGGGAGCATGGGAGTAGCGTCGCGATCCATTAGAGACGATTCATGCTGAGAACAAAGAGCGAAAGGGCGGACAAAGTCACACTGGCCAGCGACATGGAGCGAATACTCATGTGGTGACTTTGCGTAGAGTCGTATTCGATGACAAAGTTGCAAGTTCTCCTGGTTGAAAATGATTTCGTCGTTTAATTGGCTATTAAAATCTAATTTTCAGCCAATTAGAAGTGACCAAAATGAACTCCCAAGTGAGGCGCCTCTTGGCAATGAATACCGCCTCAAAAGGAAATCCTGGCGAGAGCTTGATTCTTCTCAATGCTTTCCTTGCATTCAGCAATGGTTAAAACGCTGACTTGAGAATGCAAAGTGCAAGTGAATAGAGGTCGATCTCCCATTACTTTGTCTCTCTCATGGACCTGGAAAAATCAAGCGGTTGTTATGGATTCAAAGCAACACTCCATCAAGTCTTGAGAAAGCGAGTTGCTCAGCCTGACTATCACCACGACCTTCACTGTGAATTGAATCCTACGATGAGCAACTCGTCGAAGCCATCGAGAATTGATCGCAAGCATGAATCAGTTCGTGCGGGCTAGTTTTACACCAGACAATCACTCGATTTGAGAGAGTCTTCGGGCGCATACGCTTACAACAGCCTAGGAAGCACGTCTAGGAAGCACTTCTAGCAGACTATTCAGCGCGTGGTCTGCTGTGTTACAAGCTCTGTCTCCAGCATGGGTGGGCTTCCAGGTCCTGTGCTGAGAGTCTTCGGACGTCGTTTCTGTCTTGGTTATGTTCGTCCTTTGAGCATTTTTATTGGTCAATAATATTAGATTTTGACCAATCATAACAATTGCAAGGTGGTTTCGGTGGGTGGACTTTCAGGATCGAGCTCATGACGGACTGCACAGAGTTGGTGCGTCTTCGGCGCTTATCGGAACTCCTGGATCATGATCGAGACGACCCGGCGGGTGAAGTAGACATCCCTGCGTTCCAAATCGTCGGATCGGGAGATGCGACCGGCTCTGTTGACAATGAAGCGGAACTGGATGCATCTGTCTGCATCGAGTGTCGACATCAAGCGTCTGAAGTATTTTGCGAACAATGCCACGACCACTTTTGCAAGCTTTGCTATGGCGGCCAACATCGCAAAGGTAACCGCAAGACACACACATATCAGCCCATTTTGCAGCCCGGCAAAGACATGGTGGGATATGGCATTTGATGTCAGAAATGTACTGACAATGGACGCGATAGGATGCAGCCTCCGAGAGCACCGCGACAACCACATTGCAGGAATCCCGATCTATAGAAGGTGATGACAGTGACGATGCCCATGAAAATGAATCTTCATCGAGCTCGACGTTGTCGTCCCGCTTTCGTGGATCGTCCTCAAGGAATATCTGTAATTTGATGGGTTCCTTCTTCTTAGGTGGTTATGGAACGTCTTCTACAACCGAGACACCCGCGCCAACGCCTTCTCTATCGTCGCCAAATGGATCCATGCGAGAACGAGCCAAGTACATTCCCCTGCGCCTCACGTATGAAGAACGGAAGCGCCTTCGGACTCTGGAAGCTGCCCTTAACGTATGCCACTACACGGACAAAATTGACACGTCGGCGACTGTCGCTTCCAAGCGAACGCGTATGCAGCTTCAAGAAATCGCCGGCTTTCTCTTGGGCCTTGTCATCTCGATGGACTACGCTACAGGTCAGACCCTCTTGGACGACAAACAGTTTGAGCCTCTCGCTGGTTTCTTTGGCGACTTGTTCGAACTCGGACGTCGGTATAAGATCATGAACCCCGAGAAAATGCGCGGCGAGTACGGCATTCTGATGTACTTGCTACAAGATGCCGTGTCGCCAGCGATCCAGGATCTTCTTGGCTTTTCGCCCATCCAGCCACTCAAGACAGTCTATGCGCTCTTAGAATCGCACGATGCGCTTGCTATTTTAGACCATCCGCTCATCGAACAGGCTACGATGGTCGTCGCCCCTGAAGGCAAGTCACGGGCGAAGATTCAAGCGCAAATCAAAGCCAAAGACGCGGCGATCAAGACCATCACGAACCGATTCATGTCATCCACGCTGCGGGCCGACGACATCCAGCAATGCCTCTACTCGATTGCAGACAACAACTACCACTTGTACTTTGAGCGCGACCCGATTGACCGCATGATCCAATTGCTGACGACGCATTTTGCCACGGAGGATGACAAGTATTCGCTCGCGATCTTCTCTGGAAACGACGGTGCTCGTCTCTCGCATTCCCATGCGCGTCAGTACAATTACGTGCTTCAGTCGCTGACGCTATGGCGTGAAATTGCCCACGACATGTTCCGCCTCTGGTGCCTCACAGACGAAGACCTCCTCGCCCCCAACTCGTCCTACCAACTCACGGACACGGGTCAAGGTCTTCATCGCATCCAAGCATCGCCGCGCATCTCCCGAGCGATGCATGTGATCCTCCACTCGACGCAAGCCAAGCTAGACCACTGGGTCGGCAGTTCAGTCATCCACTTGGGCGACAAGAACGTTCCCAATGCGCTCATGTTCATCGACAAGTACGCTCAAGTCGGCCACATCCTGCGACCAATCGTCCGAACGATCGATGAGATCGACGTCCTCGTGACCAAGTCGAGCGAGCTCAAGGCGTACATCGAGACGAGTTTTGGCGGCACGGAAGCGCTCAAGAAGGACATCTTGGTCGATTTCTTCCGCGAAGCCTTTGATGGAAGCGGCGCCGACAACTTTTTTGACGCTGGATCATGCATCGACGGCCGTCTCACGAGCGCATGGAACTGGTGCTCGCGTCTCCATGGAAAGAAATTCTTTCCGGTATTCAAGCTCGCGGGCTTCGTCGGGTTTGATGGTAAATTTGGTTAAGCCAACTCGATTGCATGTTTACTCGGTGCCGTCATGCCTTTAGTTGCGAGAGCCGCGTGAACCGCTGGACACCGTCAATGTGAGCACAAAGATCTTCCACCTCGTCCTGCGAAGGTCCAAGCCGCGACTTCCAAATCTGGCGCTCGTAGTTCTGCAACGTGTCGGGGGTCGGCATGTTGTTGGCGGCTTCATCCTGGTAGTACAAGCGGAAATCGTCCGCGATGGTGATCCAAGCGGCCATGGCGTCTTGGATGAATTGCTAGACGTCGACAATGACGAAGAGGAACAAAGAGGGGGATGTACCAAGTAGGCGACGTCTTTCTCCACGTCGTGGACATGTGTCCACTTTGGAAAATGCGTCGTCAGAACCTACAGATGACTCATGAGCACCACGACGACGGTAGGCGAGCATGGAGTACATCCCACACCAACTGGAGTTTGTCGGGTGTTGGCCATGCTTGAAACGCTCTCTTGGCATCGTAGGCTTTGATTTCGTTCTGCTGGAGCAACTCAATCGCAATCGGCAGACATGTCATCGTGACGCGGAAGCGATAGCTGCATGTTCCAGTCAGCATTGACGAAGAGATGATGGACGTCGTCACCGGTCGGCCATGGCATTCGCGATTTTGATGTATTTGTTGAGGAATGGATGGGAGCTGCGCACGTCGCCGACGACTTTGACAAGATGAGCTGCGGACACCATGAGTGCATGACGTAACGACGAGATGCTACCTGTTTCAGAGCTATCAAACATCTACATGATGAGTGACGTCAAGGTGTGATGAGCGGTAGGAGGAGAGGAACTCACCCAAAGAGGCCACAGGCGCCGTAGATTGCGCACGATCCGATGCGCCTACGACGATTGCAGTGTTGAAGTGCACACTGGAAGGAGGCATGCTACCTTGGCTTCGTCGTCGTGGTCAAAGCCAAGAACGTCGTGAACCAGGACGACATCGTCCATGAGCATTTGAATCGACGGATGCAAACACACTTGGTGCGCAAAGTGGCCTACGAGATCTATGCTAAGAAGCAATGGCTGGGGAGTGAAGTACCGTGAAAGTTGGGCACATTCTCATGGAGACCTTTCTCCAGCAGGAATTCAATGACGTCGACATGGGCTAGCCGAGCTGCAAGATGGAGAAGTGTATCCCCCAAGACGATCTTTCCTACTCCATTCAGCCAACATGAGCAGGTCCAAGTTACTTGCCTTCTTCGACTGCCGCGAAGAATTCCATCTTTTCGTCGACGTGTTTCGCCATCTTTGCTTCGCGCTGTCTTGTGTCAGCGATGGCAGCAATCCGTCCTTCCGCCACGTCAATCAACAGCTCCCAGCGCGCATCTTACCTTCTGTACGGTTGCAAAGCTCGAGGAAACTTGCTCGTGAGATCTACGTCCACGCTCCAAACATGATCGCTTCCATTGCGACCGACCTGGAAACCCAACGATGCTTCCAACGTGTGTTTCTCGAGCTTGGCGACGTTGTTGTAGTACGTGTGCTTGACCTACCACGCGTCAAAACTTGACCAAGACGGCGACGCACCATCTTTCTAAAGTGGACGATTTCCGTCGCATCGGCGCTCAAGTTCTGTCCCATCCTCGTTCCCTGACGACTTCAACCCCTCCTTGTAACTGTAGAGTCCATCCACGATGAAGATTGAGCCAAAGTTCTCGCCCGAGTTTCATTCCGTTCCTGACGCTTTGATCGATGTGTGCTTGGCAGACGACGTGCATCTCCTCGATACGTTCCTTCAGGAAGGCGGCCTGAAGCATATCAATGCGTTTGGGATGCACGATCGGACGCCTCTGATGCTCGCGGCGGCGTGGAACGCGTCGCAATCCGTCAGTCTCCTCTTGCGGTACGTCCTTCCATATTGCCTCCCTCATGGTTTCTCTTCTTCATGCAGCCGTGGTGCCAATATCCACATGAAAGATCCCGATGGAAACACTGTAGGTTTCCATCGTCGACTAGAGTTGATTTGACTGTAGGCGCTTCATCTCGCGGCGGAAAACAACTCCAAGAAGAGTCTCCAAGCGCTAATCCATGGCGGTGCGCTCTTGGACGATCAAAACAGACTTGGATATACAGCGTTGCACCTTGCTGCAGCCGAAGGATTCCTTGCGTGCACCAAGGAACTCCTCATCGCGGGAGCCCAAATGGACTTGACGACGCTGGAAGATGGCGCGACACCACTCGATCTAGCCCTCAAGGAAGGCCATCAGTCTGTCGTCCTACTTCTGCGCAGTTGGGATCCCACGTGGTCGAGTCGGCGACGACAGGGGAGTCATCCTGCTATCCAAACTTGGTCGGAAGCGCAAGTCGCGGCGTTCTTGCGAAAGCTAGCCATGTCACAGTACGTCCCGCTCTTCATGGATCATGGCATTGACGGCCTCGCGCTCTCTGGTAAGCTTCCTGGCGACTGTGAGTCCCCTAATGCCGTCTAGAGATGACTGATCATCGGTTGGAGCATGAGCTTCACATGGATCGACCAATGCATCGCGTCCGTCTGCTAGAAGCTGTCCTCTTCACGCAGCTCCACAATGGACAAATGCCTCCACCACCAGCGCAAGACGATGACGAAAGCAGTTCCAAGCCTCCAGCTGCGTCTGTCGTCCTCGCCCCTGTGAGTCCTCCTCAACGACGTCGGTCGCCATCAAAAGGAGCTGTTCCATCTCTGTCGAAACTCGAGTGAATGATCATTGGAGTATTATATATTTTAAGCATTCTTACGGACTCGACGGCGCGGCGCCACCAGCAAAGACGTCGGCAAATGGATCTTCGGGATGGACATTCACTTGGTTGCGACTCGCACGCGTGTCTTGAGCCAATTTGCGCGTGACGTACTTGTCGCGCTTGTCGTGCTTGGCGTTCTTGCGCACTTCGTTCGGTGCGACATAATGTGGGTTCTGGTAGAGTGTCATGCCGCCAAAGCTGCCGTCAAAGATGCGAATCGGCGTCATGACGAAGCGAGGTCCGATTTCAATTAAGTTGGTCAGTTCTTCGCCTCGATGGGCAGCTGCTTGTTCGAGCTTCTTCGTGTCGGCTTCGTCGGCAAGTTGGAAATTGCGGCACCAGATCTTGCCGTCAGCAAAGTAGAAACTCATGACGCGGTCGATGAAAGGTTTGCTCTTGGGATGTCCCTTGGGCGTTCCCCACACTTGGATGAACATGTTTTTGATCAACTTCATGTGCGCAGTCTCGTCAAAAGCAGCGTCAAACGTCAAGAGAGGACGGGATCCCATGAGAGCATTGCCTGTCATCTTGAGTTCATCCATTGTATGCACTATCATGAAGGACTCCTGTAAGAACTTTGCAATTCCAGCATACTGCCTACCGTTTTGAACAAGGAACTTGGCCGAGGGACCGGTAGGAGTTCGGCTTACCCACATGTACAAGTCTTGCCTCTTTCGTGCCTGCAATTTTCCATCAGCACCTGCAAGAATAACAGACAGGCTCTACCTCGAGGAAGACGGTGTTGTTGCAGCCCTTGATTTCGGCAATTTCGTTCACGACATGCAACGTGTCCTTGGCGTCGAGCTAGAATCAACAAAATTAATCGTCTGAAGTGACTGGAATCGTTCTACCTTGACGTCTTTCTTGTGATGAGGCAAGAGCTTTCGCAAATCGTCGAGGAAATGTCGGTATCGAGTCGTGATTCCGCGCGACGCAAAGACCAAGACGCGCTGTTTGTTGACATACCCACTGACGGGTTTCACACTCAAGTCTTGAGGCTTCAAGACTTCATCAATTTGCTTCTTCTTGTCCACAGACTCGTCGATCGCGGAGGCTTTGCGCTTGGGGGCCATCTCGGAATTAAGCTGTCGCGACCAATGCTCACTTCAAGATGTCATGGGCCAATCAATTGCTCCATCGATTATCCGGATGATGTGGCACTATGTTCAAATGTCACTACTCAGGCCATGTCACTAAATTCAAAAATTGATAAAAATACTTTGAATATTCTTTTTAAATCCATTTTCTTGAGTAAAATGATTTTATTTGATTGGCTAAAATATTCTATACTGAATCCAAGTACAGTACTACGTAGAAGAAAACTTCTTTGTGACCTCACTAATTTCAATTCGGACTCTGGTTGGACAATTGGTCTGGACAGAGACAGAGTGGCAATGTGTGGTGGTTGTGTGAGTTTGAACCGACGACGCCCGGCACAGTGGTCCTACGCATAATGTACATTACACATTCTCGCCTTCGCTGGAACGAACACCGCCGTCGTTCGTGCACTTTTGGATCCATCCTTGGTGATATCAACTCGCAACGGTGCTTTCATTCTCCTCCCAATTGACTTTTTCAATGGGTTTCCGATACAAAATAAAATAAAATTGAGTGCAAAGGATACATTTCGTAGTATAAAGTGAGATTCAAATGTATTTTATTACATTCAACCGGCGTCGCATAAAACCTGTGAGATCTTCAAGGTAATATCTTGAGATCGACATCTGATTGGCTGATTAAATTTATACTCGACGCTGATTGGCTATTGAGGTCTGACAGGTTTCATTGCGCGGTGGAGATTGGACGACGGAAATCTAGCCACGCTTGATGCGAGGAGTGTGGAAGAAGACGACGACCACGTTGAGAAAGTAAGCGATTTTCATGGTGAGGAGGACGATCGACCAGCAACTACGCGACGTCCTGGGACCGCAGATCACAGAGGAGGAGCTTCTCGAGAAGGTACGCGTTCTCCACGAGTCGTTGGAGGCTAAAGGAATGGCGCAACGTAGATCACGTTTGAACGGGTGATTGGAAACGGAGCGACGGCAAAAGTATATGAAGCATTGGATCACAAGTCAGGAGAACGCGTCGCGATCAAAATATTTGACAAAGCGCAAATGATTGAAACAAGACAGTCGATCCTCGGAGATGAATATGTGTCAAGGGAAACGGCAGTCGCGCGAGCACAACGCCGACTCAAGAAGATCATCACGGAACTGGAAATCACACAAGCACTCGACCATGCTAATGTCATTCGGTTTCTCGGGGGCTACGAAACGTCCCACCGTATTTGTATTGTGCATGAATTGGTCGATGGACATGACTTGCTTGACTACGTCTTGACGTACCAAAAGATGGAGGAGGCACTTGCGGCTCATGTCTTTGAGCAACTTCTCCGTGCCATTCAAGCTTGCCATGATCTCAACATTTGGCATCGAGATCTCAAACTCGAAAAGTACGCCTCTCGTCCTGTCAGCTCTCTCTAATGCCTTCTATAGTGTTTTGATAACCCGCGAGTTTCACGTAAAGCTGATTGACTTTGGCTTGTCCGAACGTACCTTATCAAGGCTGAGCTCTGTCTGTGGCACTCCACTGTATTGCAGCCCTGAGCTGCTCTTTTTGCCTACAAATACACGAGATGATGGCGTTTGGGGTGGCCCTGCAGACGTTTGGAGTGCTGCAATCTTACTGTTTGCCCTGCTCACGGGGTGCGCTCCCTTCAATGACAGTTCGTTTGTGACTCTCCGTCAAGATATTTACAAGAACGAGATCGCGTATCCCGATCATCTCTCTGAATCAGTCCAAGATCTCCTCCGCTCGGTGCTCTTGTCGGACCCAGAGGCACGTCCGACCGTAGCAGATCTCCTTCAGCACCCTTGGGTTGTGAAAAACTCAACAGCATATCGGTCATCAGTGTCTTCCAAGTCCCCGCGGATTGTATTTCGAGCCGCCTCGGGAAACTCAGAGACAGAGAACAGCAGCGACAATGGCAGCTTTGACGAAAGCAATTCGTACCGTGACTTGCTCTATGACGAACTTGTCAACCAAACCAGCATCGTAGCGACCGACTAATCTATTATTAACTTATTTACATAATGGCGCACTTCTTTTCCTTCCCCGCTCTTGTCTTGACAGATCGACGCGACGAAACTGGTGGCCCGGTGGCAACTGATGTCATGGTCACAGTGGGTGACGAAACTTCAGCAGTAGATGGCACCGACGATGGCACGCGCAAGGTCCGTTCGGGGGATTTGGACGCCGCTCCTTCCGAGGTAATTGGAGCCGGTGTCGCTTGTTCCTTCTCCACTTGGACACCACTTGATTGCTTCTCGAACTGCTGCGCAGGAGGCGCCACGTCAAATGCTACAAGGGCTTCGATGCCTTCTTTCGACGAGGGTCGCACTCGCTTGGCAGCATCAATTGCCATTTGCTTCATTTCTTCGGCTTTGCGAGCTGCCTCATGAGCTCTTCTTTCGCTCTCTTGGCGTTTCAACGACGCTTCCTCTTGCATAGCTTGGACAGCGCTGAGGTGGTTCGAGTACTGTTGCTGTCGCAGCCTTTCCTCTCTCTCAAGCACGGCTTCAATGCCTTCTTTGGTTGTTGATCGCATGCGTTTAGTTGCATTCATGGCTTCTCGCCGCAAATCCTCGGCCTTTTGAGCTGCTTCTTGAGCCCGACGCTCAAGTTCGATGCGTTTCAGCGTTGCTTCTTCCTGCGTTGATCGAACAGCGCTCAGTTGGCTTTCGTACTGCTGTGCTCGTAGCTCTTCCTCTGTCTCGAAAACAACTTCCAAGTTTTCCTTGGCAGTTGACCGCATTCGCTTGGTTGCGTCGATGGCTTGTTGCCGCAATTCCTCGGCTCGTTGGGCTGCTTCTTGAGCACGCCGCTCACTTTCCAGACGTCGACGGGTGGCCTCTTCTTGTGTCGCATGCAGAGCGCTCAGTTGACTGGCGTACTGATGCTGTCGAATTTGGTCTTCCTTGTCAAGGACAGCCTCAAGATTCTTTTTCGAAGCAGCTCGCATCTGCTTTGTGGCATTCAAAGCTTGTTGTCTCATATCTTCTGCCCGGCGAACGGCTTCGGCTGCTCGACGCTCGCTGTCTTGGCGTCGTAAAGTTGCCTCCTCCTGACGCTTCTTCACGGCTTCAAGCTCAAGTTGCAATTGATGTTCAGATTCGAGCTCTGCTAATTGAGCGAGCTTTTCTTGACGTTCGCGTTCTTTGGCTTCATACTCTTCAATGGCCTTTCGAGCATTCATTTTTGCTTCATGGGCTTTTGTCTTGAGGTCCAATACGTTTTGAACCGCTGAGGTCTTGCTGCGTCGTGCAGCAGTCGTTGTAGCTTCCAACTCGGTCCGTCTAGCTTCAGCCATGACCGATCTATCTTTTTCTTCTTGTTCGAGTTGTTTCTCCACGCGTTGGCGTTCGTTGAATTCAGAGAGCGATGCCGCACAAACGGCTTCAATGATTTTTTGGTCATGGAGCAGCTCTGCCTCTCGTTTTTGCTTTCGTTTGATCTCAAGCTCTTCACGAAACGCTGCTAGAGATGCCTCTTCTTCAGCTTTGAGTTGTTCTGCATAAGCTGCAGCTTCTTGTTCAATGCGCTCTTGGGCTAATTGTGTGGCTCGAGCTGCAGCTTCAAACTCCACTCGAGCTTTGGCTTGTACGTCTTCTGCACATGACAGCTCGTCGTCTTCGACAGATGTAGCCCTTGGGGAGTGGATTTCATTGCTCTTCTCGGTGGCAATCGGGATTCCTTCCACAATGCTTGGCATTCTCGTCAGGATCAGCTCAACCTTCGACTGGACTGCAAGTTGTTCCAGGAGTCGTGGTGCACTGTCCAACACTGCCCTGTCCGGCTTCAAAGAAAAACCCGTTCATGATATTGTTGATTTGATACGAATTTCCAGACCCCGTTCAATCGAATCACGCCGGCGGATCGATTCACCAATCGACGCCATTGGCTAATAAATATTTTGGGCGATTGTGATTGGCTAAATAAATTTTTAATGAAAGTACAGTTCCCAGAAAAAATTCAGGAAAAATGGAGAAACGTCTGGAATTGTTGAGAAAAAGGAGATAGGAAAATCCAGTAAAATAAGAAAAAAGACAAAGTTGCGGATAAAGAATCCAGATATTACCCAACTCGTCATGCAGCCGTGGCGTCGGCTCTGACGTGGTTGACAGCGGCAATCAACGGTGGATTTCGCAGTCGCACGGCGTGATCCATCTTGCCAAGCGCTAGATTTTCTTGCTCAAGACGTATCCGAGCAGCGTCATCCATATCTCTGGCGAAATGGCTTGATTGTGGCTGGTGGTTTGGATCGCGAATCTCATCTTCTCCAGCCAAAACTGCTTCAAGATGACGCCGAGATGAAGGACGCAGAGACTTGGTGGCTGCGAGAGCCTTTTCGCGTAGCTCTTGTGCACGTTTAGCAGCTTCTTGCGCTCGGAGTTCTGCCTCCTCTCGCCTTTGGATTGCTTCTTCTTGCCTCCGCTTGATTTCGTCAAGCTGTTGCTGTCGCTCTTGCATCTTGCGCTCTTCTTCAAGCTCTAAGAGCTTGACCTGCCTTTCACGTTCTTTTAGTTGATACTCTTCCATTGCAAGGCGAGCGCTTTCTTTCGCGGCATGGGCGCGTCTCTTCATGTCCAGCACACGCTGCACCTTTTGATATCGTTCAGCATTGGCAATAGCTTTCTGACGTTCGATTTCGCGCATCGCCTTGTCCATCTCAATCTGTCGTCGCATCTCCTCTTCCTGAGCTTGCTTTTCGATTTGGCCACGTGCATTATGTTCAGCTAGAGATGCCTGCATCACAGCTTCCATCACGCGCTCGTCCCAGAGAGCTTCCGTATCTCGACGCTTACGTCGCTTCTCTTCCAGTTTGGCTTTGAATTCGGCCAGCTCTTGTTCGTCATCACCGTCTTTCCACGCTTCTTCATCGCCATCTTTGGCAGCCAATTCATCCAAGAGTTCCTCTTCTTCCTGCTCTGCGCGCGAGAGAGCCAACGTTTCCTCCATTTCTTTCTCGTGGAGTAGTTCGATTGCTGCTCGACGTTCGCGGCGCTCTTCTTCCAGCGACAGCCTCTCAATATCGCACGGATCTAGCACTTCGTACTTGCCAAAGGAGCTCATTTCGTCGCTCTTGTCGCCGTCGCGCTGTCGTTTCTGTCCCAGAGGAGACGCCAACTGGCCGTCTCGGTCCTGATCTCTGTCGTATGTGGAACGTTCACGTCGCATACATTCAAAACGTAATCAATGACAATAAATTCTCGAAAAATACCTCAAAATTCAGCAAAATCAATGACATTCTTGTAAACAAATTTGAATTTATCTATTTTTTCAAACATTTTCCTCCAAATTCAGGACAATTCGTCATCATTTTGTCTTTGTTTTCTTTGCGACAGCGTAAGGCGGATTGATGGGTTTCTGGAGCGGCTCTTGATGGACGTACGTATCCCCGTCGTCGATCGGGTATGATTGATCAGCATCCCATCCATCGACATCACCGCAGGACTGGAAAAGAACGTCCGTCGCGCCGATGATTATTTCCTCTTCGGAGACGTAGGGAAGGTCGAAGAGATTGAGCGCAAGAGATGGAGGCTTCGAATGATCTAAGCGGAGACCACGACACACGACGAAACTCTCAAAACTTGAATTGCGACTTGCCTTGGGCTTGGCACACACCACGTCGTTGAAATAGAGTCGAAGGTGGGCATACAATCGAGATACCTCTTTGCCTCGAAAGATCTTGGCCACAAACGTCCCGCCTTCCTCCAAGATGTGCAAGCTGATATTCAATGCGGCAAGCACCAGCTGCGCTTGCAAATATTCGTCAAGATCGTGTAGTCCAAGCACATCTGGGGCGCCATCGCTCACAACCAGTTGGGCCTTTCCTCCGTGAAAATGACTGATGATTGCATCGGCAGTACTTTGGGCTGTAATGTCACCTTGGATTTGCACTGCATGGTCAAGTGGCGCCATTTCCATGAGATCCACCGCTACAATTTGAATGATTGGGTTTGTCCTACACGAGCAATCATTCCTCCTGGAAGTCAACAATGCATACGATGGCTGCAATCTCTCTGTAATCACTTGCGTCCATCCTCCAGGTGCAGCGCATAAATCCACGACTCGAGTCACGTCTACATTTGGAGAATGTCAGAAAGAACTGCGTTCGTGGACGTGTCCTACTCTGCATCAGGTGAAATGTGTCGTCCAGTTGAATTATTTTGAAGGCAGATCGAGCACGATAACCTTGTTCCTTCGCCTTGCGGTAGTATATGTCCTACACAGCGAGCTTGTCATGCTTCGCAAGAACTGTCGTCCTTTCTTACCCGCTTGTCCTTGGACGTCTTCCCCATCTCGCGCCGATATCAAACAACCAGCAATGAACAATGCTCAATAAAGTACGAATATCCGGATAAATTAAAGAGTGAATTTTAAATAGTTTTTTAAAACTATTTAAAATTCACTCTTTAATTTAATGATTTTATAGAATTCTTAAAAAAAATCTAAAATCATTTTCCTTTTAAAAGAAACTAAATTTGTAAATTCTGAAAATAAATCAGCTCTTTAGAAACGACCATGTGCGTCAATGCCTCCTTCCTGAGGGTCTCCGTAAATAAAACAAATATATCCAATGTGCCAGCAGCTCCTAATTCTTCCAAGTGAATTGGTGCACCTTTACATGAATTTGTAGATGGAATTATGTTATTTACAAAGAAATACTTTGTACGAGTAATCGAATTTAGGATTTTTTATTTTGTGATTTTTACGAATTTTTTGTGGATTTTCTGCTCTGACGTTTGATTGGTGGACCAAACGTCGCTAAAAGATACACTCGGAAGGTCGCCGGCTCATTGTCGAAAATGGCAGACTCAAAGGAACCCAAGTCGCCCGTGAGGCGGCTCTCGCGTGACATGCACCGGGACATCGCTCGCGTTGACGGATATGTGACGGAAACTGCGGCAGAAGTCAAGGAAACAGCGCGGGATTTGGCCCGGGAGGTCAAAACCGACTTCAGCCACATCAAAGTCGACATCACGCGGAGCCCACGGTCTGGAGGGGAGAGCCCGACGATGAAAGGCAAGTTCCTCGGCAAGATGGAAACCCTAAAGAAGCTCAGTCCGACAAAAGAGGATATGGTCGCTGGCGTCAACAAGCTCAAGAATCTCTGGCGATATCGTTCTTCAACGGCATCGGACGGCGACGGCGACATGGACGACGGGTATTCCTCCTCGGAAGACGAAGAAGAAGGATGGGAGGCCGTCTTGAACAAACCCATCGAGGAAATCCTCGCCAACCACTCGCAGCGCAAGTGGAAAGACGCGCCGGACTACCTCTTACGCAACCTGTCCATCCATACGCTTCTTCAGCTACCCATCACGCATCGCCGCAAGCTGTACCTCATCGTCACGGGCCCTTGCTTGGCTCTCCTCGTCACGATCGCCAACTGGGTCCTCGCCGCGAGCATCTTCTTCATGTACTTCCTTCTCGTTGGCTTTGGCTCTGCAGTTTATGCTTGGGCTGTCTTGGTCGGCATTCTTCCACGTCCAGAGCTTCGAACGTACGGCGCCGCCTTCAAACTCGAGTACGAAGCGCTCAAACTCTTCCTGCGCCTTGAATGGGAAGCGTGTCTGGACTACCGAGTGCGCCAGCCACGCATTGATGAGTTGGTACATCTCTTCATGGAATGCTCACGACTGACGTGGTGATCTTGTAGGTCTCGACAGACGACAAGGAGCACAAGAAGCGCATCTTGCATCAGTTGGTCATGACAGTTCTCGACAACATCCGGTCGGACGTCGACGGGAGCAAGCGGTTCAAAGAGGTCACGGGCACCATCTCGCTTGGCTCTGTCGTCGTCGGCGCGACGCTCTACACGCTCTTCGTCTTCTTCACCTTCGTCAAGACGCAGATGGAATTCCAGGAGATGAACACGCGCTTCTTTGACGGGCTCGCTATCATTCTTCCCTTCTTGCTCGCCGAGGAGCTCGCCGTCTTCCTCGCGCGCGTCACGCTCGTCATCAAGTGGTTCTCCGTCTTCCTTCATGACAACACCGTCGTCCAAATGTTTGTCGACAAGGAACCGGACGAAGCATCCAAGTCGGCCTTCATCAACGATGCACGGACCATGTGCAAACGCATCGGCGTCGGCGCTTGGGATATGACGGGCATCGCGTCCGCCATGACGGCCGTCTGGACGATCTTCTTCCTCTACCAGAGTTACTATGTCGACTGCAAGTCGAGCGGCATCGATCCGGGTCCGGCGGGTCTTGCCGACACGATGTTCTGGTCCATGGTCTTGTACTCGATCGTCATCATCGCGCTCTGCTACCTTCCATTCACGCAGTGGTTTGCCGGCAACAGCGAGAGCGACGAGAAGTACTTGGCGATGCTCAAGAGCTGCCAGACGTTCATGACCATGAATCGTCTCTCGGCCGTGCAGCACGAAATCTCCGTCGCGATCCGCAAAGAGTACGCGCGAGTCCGTGGTGTTCCCGTCGGGCAACACGTGAGCCATGAAGAGAAGCGCATGCTGCGGACATTCCGCGCGGGGATTCTCAAAACGTTCGACAAAGCCGACTTCGTGTCGTTCTTCCTCTACACCATCTGCTTGACGCTTGTGGACTTCGACAGCCCGGACGGCGAGAACGAATTCTACCGCCACCACGTCAAGCAACTGCGTCTCCGTGGGTCGTATCTCCACTGCGGGAAGCTCGAGATCCCGATCGACAAGCTTCAGAAAGTTGAAATTGAACTCTTTGCCGCGCAGAGCGACGTCGATCCCTGGGAAGAGGATGGCGACAAAAAGCCGAAAGAGAAACCCCAAGGCGCGATCGTGCCAAGTCTCTTTGACTTTGAAGTGCTCGACGCGCCCGTGGGGGATTCCTTCGTCGACAAGGAAGTCTATGAACTGAGTCAGCTCTTGGAAAATCCGTCCGTCCGCGATTTTGCCGTCTACCGCAATCCATACGTGGACAAGGTCGTGCTGGGCCTGGAGCTCAAGATGATGGAGCGGAATGACAAGCGCAAAGGAATCACAACGAACGTGCTCGCGAGCGTCTATCTCCTTGCCATGACGGTCAACGGCAAGTACGAAATCGGCCACGGTCCGATCTTTCTCCGCGGCGCCGCGCTTGAGAAGAAGACGCTCAAGATGGAAGGCGTGGATGTCATCTTTGAAAAGGTAAATGAAGCAATTCCACGCAAAGGCGGCGGTACTGACCTTGGGACGGCATTAGGTGAGCGGCAAGATTCTTCCGCGATATGTCCGCCGGTGCTGCTTGGCAACGTCGCACGAGAAGCGCTTGTTTGATCAAGCGGACGAATACCTCAAGGGGTTGATTCCTCATGGAGCGCCAGGCGCTGCCGGTGGAAACACTGAGTCGAAGCACTTGGCTCGAACGGGCAGCGCGTCGCATTTGAGTCCGCCAGAGTACAGAACAGCGTCAGCGTCGACGTTTAGCCCCGTGCTCTACCGCACGGGGAGCGGCCATCTCAAGGCGGACATGACTCCGCAACGTGAGCCGTATGAGTCGATGCAGCGTCGCCCAAGCGTCCGAGATGCTCAGCGTCAAGGCTCTGACTCGGCGCTGGAGCCAGTCCACCATCGACCGAGTGTCCGCGACTTGTCGTCGTGGTCGGCGCTGCCCAGCAACAGCGTCTAACATGCATAGAACTCTGTTGAATCGTACCAACCTCTTCCACAAAGACATCGGGGTCCATCGCAAGGCTAACGCAAGCTCCATGAGGCTCTGTAGCTTGCGGGAAAATGGCTCAGGATGGACTGGGATGGATTTTTTTGGCAGGTAGATGGGATATTACATGACAGGCAGAGGAGGAACACGACAGCAGAGGGAATTGAACGTGATATTTGACTTCACCCTTGATGCTATCGTTGATGCACAGGGTTCTTGAGAGGTGGTTTGGGTCGTCATCTTCATGCACGTTTTCGTTTCTGCTTGCTCGCGTCGACTGGAGTCATTTTGAGCCACACATGGAAGATGGAGGGCTTGTACCTCGTGGATTCCCGCGCTCGTAGAAGTCTTTGAGGAGAGCGATGGCTTCGTTCTTCATCAAGCCGTGTGTGATGGGATAACCGACGTGGTGATTGCTTGGAAGAGCACTACACATCAGTATTAGAGCCATGATGAGTGGAGGGATTGTCTACTTGGACTCGTGGAGAGAAAGAATGGATCCATTACCACCAAATCGCTCGTTGTGACATCCAAAGACGACGCTCTTGATCTTCAGAAGGGCAAGTGCTGATGCGCACATTATACAAGGCTCGCAAGTGACATACCTAGTCAAGATTGGTCTTTATCATAGAGGACATGGAGGAACTTACAGTCGGCAATCGCCAAAGATCTCTTCTGTGTACTCCTGGCTGAGGATTGCTTCGATAGCAACAAGCTCGGCATGCTTCGTCGCCTACATCAATCGCAGCTTGTTCGTCAATGGGATCTTCTCAAGGTCCTTACATTGCACAGCTCGACGGTTCGATTGCTGCCACGGCCAATGATTTCATCACCAAGGACAAAGACGCATCCGACGGGGACTTCGCCGCGCTCCAATGCATCCTCTCCCTACACCAGCTCCTTACATATCGAGAGAGACGACGTGACGACTTACTTCTCGCAGCGCTTCTTTCATAAAGTAGGCATCATCGGGCATCTTTTCGAGTTGTAGGACCTGCTTGCGTACTTTGGCGGGTAATTTTCAAAATGAGTGCTGCATACAAAGAAGAGAAAGACAAGCTCCGTGACGCGATTCTCGAGGTATTCCAAGCCCCGCAGCGAGACTCACGGCCTTCCTATAGCAACTTCGTGAAGTCCTAACTGGCCTGCATACGCTGAACCAAAACTTGGAGCGTTTGAATGACGTGGTGCGTTCACTTTGATTCCTTCACATTGTCGCTCATGGGCAGTCGGTAGGGAGACGAACTGCAATCAATCGCCAAGAGCTGGACGACGTATTGCACGAGTATGATGCGACCAAAACACGCAGAAGACGTCGAAATGACTTCGACCGTCGACCCCTCGTCTTCGTCAAACGATGCGAGTATGAGCTAATGATGACATCCTCGAGAGACTGCAATCGCCATGTTTGTATGTTTATGTGTAGCGCGGTTGCGTCTTTCCTACTGCTCTGCATTTCCAAAGAAGTTCTGGACGTTAAACTCCAAGATGGGCGCGGGTGGCGGCGTCGATGGATGGTCAAATGCCGCTTGGTAGTACCCATAGAGGAGACCAATGTACTGCGCGATGGCTCGCTGAGCATAGACTTGAAGATGGCGCGGGTAATACGTCGTGCAGTCGTGCAATTTGATCTGGTCGGCGATCATTTTGAGCACCGCATCGAGTTTGCTCGTCATAGAGAGATCGAGCATAAGTTCGTCGTCGGAGAGACTGTCGCGGAAGAGCCGCTCCTGCTTTTGCTTCTGGTTCGACTGCTTCAAGACCGCCGTGGTGTCCCAGACGATGAGGCGCTCTAGCGCGGTAGAATGGTCCAGCGATGACAGCGCTGATGGTCTCTTTGGCGGAGCAAAATACGTCGCGAGTCCTTGCAAGACATGGGGCTGCACCGCATTGTACGGTCGAAAGAATGGACTCGTGGCGAGGAGCACGCGATCCGAGACGAGCGGCAAGTCGAGCCGCGAGGAGCAGAAAAGTTTGTACACGAGGAGATGGGAGAACATGCGGCGGACTTCTTCATTCCAGTGGAGGAAGAGTTCAAAGAAGTATTCATGGAGGATGACGCCCGAGAGCAGTTTTTGTCGCCGCTTCGATTCGAGCAGATCTACAACGCGCCGTCGCTTTATGACGGGCCCCATGGAGAGTAGATGGATATACCTGCTGTGGCGTAGAGGAACGCGAGCACTTTGAGGATAATTTGGAAATGCGACGACGTCAATGCTTTCCGTAGCGCTTCGAGGTAGTACGCAACGTCAAAGCTGAGCGGTAAATGGCCGCGCACGGCGTTTTCCCGCGCATGATTCGGGCCGTTGACTTCCGCGGCGCATTCAAAGACGTTCTGGAGGATGTTGAACGAGTAGTCGACGCTCTGCGGGTCGTACATGTTGGTGCTCTCGAGGATCATCTACATGGAAAGCAGTAGTCAGCGCCATGGGAGACACAAGAAGTTGCGTACTTGGACAAAGACGTTGAGGAGCGGTCCGTGGCTCAGGACGTCTGTGAGTCCATCGTAAATCGGTTCGAGTTCGTGCGATTCCCAGTAGGGAAACCAAGGATCGACGACGATGTCGGCTTCTTTGTTGAGTGTCTCGCGTTTCTTGCGGCGCATACACACTTTGGCAAAGATCGCGGCAAAGGCGCGCACCAAGACGAAATAGCCAGGAATGCAATGCCACAGCATGGTGCCGCGGTTGAGAGCTTTCGCCCACGACGACGAGTCCTCAAGGAACGTCGAGACGAAGATTGCAACGAGGTTGGCATCTCTGGAAGGTGCCCGTAGTCGGTCGAGGAACGGCGCAAGCGATATCTCGACGACTGTGGCTTGAAGGTAGCGCGGTTCATCGTACAATTGAGGACATGCGGCGATGAATTTTGCCTCATCGTCTTCTTGAGAGAGTTGAAGGCTCTACGAGAGGAAGGATTAGATGGCGAAAGGTAAGGAGAACAAACCGCTTGAAAGACGAGCTCAAGCGTCTCATCGGACGACGACTGTACAGGTAAGAGCGGCGTGATTGGAATTACTTCAGAGGTTTCGACGAGCCGAGAGGCTTTGTAAGCGCGGAATTTGTCGAGAACCTGTGCGCGGCGCTCTGCGAGCGGTGTTTGACTTGGTTCCTGTGAGTTATCATGCTGCTTTGGCAACTGTGGAGACTTTGGCGACTTTGGGGATGAAGATCCCTCGAGGTCGTTGGAAGCTGGGTTCTCATCGGACGATGTCCCGCCGTCGTCTGAGCATGTTGATGCTGCATCTAGACAAAATAAAGTCAAGGAGAGCTCAGCATTAAACGAGGTGTACCTGGAACGAAGAGCCACATGGTCTCGTGCTCATGGTTGTGTGTTCGTTTGGTTTCAATTCCTGGCTTGGATTTGTGGCGCACTTGAGTCGTCACGTCTTGAACGGCGTCCAAAATGAGCGGCGCCGCAACGGATGGATAGCGATAGAACGCTGCTGTGAAGATGTGTGAGGCAAAATAAGCATGGTCTTGTGTCAAGATGCGGCTTTTTGAAAACTTGAGCGCGCAGTAGCGCATGCTGGACTCGAGTAGACCGTTGAAGCGTTGTTCGACTACAAAAGCTTCATGCACTCAATAGCAAGATAGATCGTACTGGCCACGTCAATTTTAATCGGCACGCCGTTGAGCTCTGCGTCGTGGGTAAATTCCAGTCGACGGCAGATGCATCCTGCCAAACGAAGAAATAAACTGCGCGCGCCTGTCCGAACAGGCACTACATCACAAAATTCCATGATGTAGTCCCAAAGATCCAAGAGGGCTTCCTGGCCAAGAAGAAGCGGCAGTACTGGGACAGACTTGAATTTCGCCGGCACTTGTTCGCCCCAATCTGCAAATCTAAAGCTTGGAGCTTCGATCATGTCTTGAAGTTCGGTGAGGACAGCAATTTTCTTGTCGAAATCCCATCCAGAGAGATCGCGGGACTGATGTGCCATATTCTTCTTGACAATATTCTTGATGTCGTTCTCCACATGCGGTGTAAACAGGTTGTGCGTCCGTTCTTCCGCGCGCGTGGCTTGGGCCAAGCTCCACATGCTCGTCACGACGCTCATCTTGCTCTTTTGAGCAGATCCAAAACTTATTCCGATATGATTGGATAATAAATATTATATTAGCCAATTAAAATCCAGAAAACTTGAAATAATAAAAAGTGATTGGCCAATAGTTTTAGTATTAGCCAATCAAGTTTCATGTAATTGACTCAACAAACTTCATGATTGGCTAGAACTCCACCTCCTCGATTGCACAAATCACCACAATATTAAAATCTTATTGGTGGAAAATAAACATTAAATCCAATCAAAATAATGTAGATTTTAATGAAGTATTTTGATTGGCTCAGAATAAATATCATAATTTCATTTTTTATTTGACGCAGTGTTCAACGACGAGGACATGCGTCGACGCGGTTTGTACTCGGAAGCAGAGCTCCACTATGCCGTGAGCAGAATCGTCGAGAACAAAGAGCGTGGTATCTCTGTGAGTAAAGAAACAGGCATTCCATACCGCACGTTGATGCAGCGAGTCCGAGAGCGCAAGCGCGGTATTGTGATTGAGAAGAAGAAGCGCGGATCAAAACCAAGTTTGGCGCTCAATTATGAGCAAGAGCTGCTGGCGTGGATGCTCGAGATGCAAAACTCAGGCACACCCGTCACGAGAAAAGAAATCATTGAGCGTGCCAATATCTTGATCAAGCAGCTGAAACCAAACGCGACGCTCGGCGAAGGCTGGTATCGTCGATTCATCCATCGGCATCCGTCGCTTGAGGTGCAAACACCAGGTGCAACGCTTGAACGAGGTATGACACCGCTCTCAGAAAGCTCAAGTGTTGCGATTTTCATTCGTGGATACAAGAAACGCGCGCCAAAGTCTCAAGATGTCCCAAAAGATGTACAACGAGGTGTTGAAGTCGACCAAAGTATTCTCCAGCAACGAGACTTAGAGCATCGATGGCAAATGGAAAGAGAACGACTAGCCATCGAGAAACAAACGAACGAACGTATTGAACGGGAAGCGCAGCTTAACGAACGCATCCTCCTCGCCAAAGCTACAGAAGCCGAACTGCAGCTCAAAGTTGCACGTGCAAAAGCCAAGCAAGAGCTCGAGCGAGCTGGTATTCCACCGAGCGAAATCGACGCGCTGTTGCAGTGACGTCGGTGCTTCTATTCGTTATTTAGCAGTATTGCGCAGAAAATCCATGTTGTCTACTCATTTGAGTGTCATGTCACTTTTCCAGCGCTGAGTGGCGCTTTCCTGCCGCTACTTCCCGCCATCGCCATGGAACATACCCAGAGAAAACACTTAAAACACTCGTTACGTAAGCAATAGCTCGACATCTTCGCGCGCCATGCCAGTCTGGAGCAAGTCATGCCTGGCTTTGGCCGTGGTGACTCTGACGTGCATCTCGGCAGTCTCAGCTTCGAGCTCAGCGAGTCGCCGCTTGGCCCGACTTTCTTCTTCCAGTCTGGCATTTGTCGCCTCTTCCATGACGAGTCGCCGCCGCTCCATTTCCCACTGGTGCTCTTGGTCTTGGCGTCTCAGGCTTTCCAGTTCGACTTCAGCATCGGTTGGCGTCGGCCGCCACTCGTCGCTGTCATCGTCGTCATCGTTGTCAGAGTCCATTTTGGGCTTTACAGAAAGCGCCTTGGCGATTTTTTGGAATTTGTGGACGTCGTTGCCCATCGTTCCGCTCTCTAGCAGCTTCCTGATGCCGTAGATGCGACTGGAGCCAAGGTCAACGCCAAAGGCAGATTTGAAATGGGCTTGGAGCTGGGCAACGGTTGCGTTCACGTAGTCCACGTCAGCCACAAGAAGGCTCTGTGCAAGCTATCGGCATGCTTAGCATCCCTTGGTAAGAGAGACAGCACTATACCGTCTTTGTACAGAGCATGGTATTCCGCGACTTGGCAGGGAGCGCCTGGACGCCCAAGGGATGATTGTGACGGAAATCGGAGCTTGTGACTTTGATCTGTCCTGACTTCTGAACATATCCGCGGATGGTGAACGGGCAGTCGGGATACGACTTGCATCGATAGCACAAGTGCATGTTGGTGTGTTTCTGCCACAGTTGAAAGCGATGTTTCACTGCGAGCTGCATGACACTGTCTGCGAAATCGCCCTTGTTGTCGAACATTGTCGACGGCGGTTCAAATCCCGACGGCGTACGTACCATCAGGCCAAGCGATTCCGCCATGGTCCAGAGAGAGTCGTAGTCGCTTCCGCCGCCACCTTGATGCATACTTCTTGGTTTTGCAATATGGCACATTATCCGGAACTCTTTCTGTCACAACGAAGCAGCAGTCACCGACGAGCGCATATTGTCATGACCATCAACTTACCTCGCTATCTCAAGAGCTAGGAAAGCAAGCGGTCGAAGAGCTTGCTCTAGTCATCTGCCAGCATAATAAGAATGCTTCATATTCGACGCGGTCGCGACGTTGGACTCGTGTGCATTGTTTCTCCAGTTTTCCATTGCGTTCTTACCTATAGTAAGCTCTGCGTAACCTCGAAAGACAAGCACAAACCGCAACGCAGATAATGCTGGAGGTTCTACTCCTTCTCACCCGTCTTGACTTGCGAGGGGGATACCGTAGCTGCCTCAGTGACCCAAGACACTTGTTCTCCAACTCCAGTCGTCGTGGAAACAGCCCATTGTCAACTGAACGCCGCCTGTGTCCTGCCCAACACAGGAGCCTCTCGTTCAAACTCGAGCGCTCTTGCCAACCATCTCACTTTGGTGATTCCGCTATCTAAAGCATCTAAAGCACACGAAAGTAGACTCATTGTCTTCCTCACAAGAACAAAACAACGCAGCGGATAACTCAACCACAAAGAAGGAAGAGCTTCCATTGCAGAACAAACAGCGGGGAGGCGCAAGTCGTGAGCGAAAAGGAGACTGGAGCTGTCCAAGCGGCGCGGGATGCAAAAAAAGTGCGATACTTCTCGATTTATGCGTGTCATCCTTGCGCAGGGGCCATGCTAATCTTCTCTGTATCGTTCCAATTTTTACGGATGACCCCGAAGGGTTCCTGAGTTTCAGTTCCAAATTAATCTACCAGTCATTTTGCAATTGGCCCTCGGTTCGAATCCACCGATCGACATAATTTTCCGCGATATGTTCTTCAGTGATTTGGAGACTCGGTGAACGCAAACATGACGCCATGGGCATTGCCAAGCGAGACAGTGAATGAATGAATGGACTGTGGAGATTACTCGACTGTGATAGAGCTCTGAATGTACATTGGCATACAAATTTTTACCGTTTTGGCCAGGACTTCCTGACACCAACGATGTGAAGTCTTTGCAAGATGAATGCAACGATGAAAGGAGATGACTCTACATGAAACTTCGTGGTTCTTTGACTGTTAAATAGAATCAAGCTAATGCAGCATCGATGTCAGCAGGAGACAAGCCAACGGCGAGCAATTCGTGCCGGGCTTTCGCCTTCGTGACTTTGAAATTCACTTCAGCTTCGTGGAGCTTGGCAAGGAGCACGCGGTGTTGAATGCGAGCCTCGTTTTCAGCACGAGCATGGCATTGCTCGTCCAAGGCAAGACGACGACGATCGATTTCCCACCGATGGTGCATTTCACGCCGAATTGCGTGGACATCTTTGGCGTCGGGAGGATGTGGATTCGCGGCTGCATGCGAGCGGATGCGTTCCAAGGCTGTGCGCATTGCATCGTCCAGCTTTTTGTATCTCTCAATATGGCGCTCAACACCAGGTTCCTCAAGCTCGCGACGAACTGTAGTTGACCGCGTTGGACCGATGGGAACGCCAAATGTAGCAATGCAATGATTGCGGAAATCCATGTGCGTGGCTTTAGCCCAGTCCATGCCAGAAGCGGCAATGCTGTACGCAATCTACATCTCAAGTCAGAGAGAGTATCAGCATTCCAACTTACGATAGCGGAGTTGAGTGTTGTGTTTTTGCCCGTGGATGGCTGGTCAAGGACTCCAAAGGGATGGTTGTGGGGGAAAAAGCACAGCTTCTCGGATAACTTCGCCGTGCCTGATGGACGGACATTGATGGAGATTGAAAATGGGCAGTCGACAACAGACTTGCAAACATAACGGAACGTGCCGTCGCGATGCTTGATCTGAAAGCCAACTCGACAGGCGAGGAAGTGAATTCGCTCGAGTAAATCCTCCTTTGACTCGAATACTTTGTTGACGGGGCGCACGGTTGACGGGCCAGTCCGTCTGCAAAGACCAATTGCACGAGCCACGGCAAAATACTCAACTTCGGTACACACTTGCGGAGGCGCCGGTGCAGGTGCATCATCTTGGGATGGTTCCTCATGGAAAGCAGCAAACGCTTTTCGTTTTGGCAAAGTGTCTCGAGAATCACTCCACGCAAATGAAGAGACTGCATTCCCGAGAGGATGGTTGTGTCGAAAGCAATGCAGTCGGCGTGAGATGCGCGTGATGCCTGTTGAATTGCTAATGTTGGTAGTGATCAAAAAGGGACATTCGGGTGACGACTTGCACGTGTACACTCGCGTGGTCCCGCCTGTGGTGCTTGACTTGACGTGGAACCCAACCATGTTCGCAAACCCTGCAATTCGATCCGAGAGTTCGTTGTCCGTCGCAAACGACGTTTGAGCTGCATTGTACGCTCCGCCCCATTCCTTGACAAGCCCAAACGACCTGGCCATTTCAAAGTAGTCTTTTTCAGTGGAAATACTTGATGGTAGCGGCGGTCTGGCGTTATTTCTGTCGTCGCCTACATGGCCTGGCAGAGGCCCATCGTCGTGAAGGACGCCATGGGAATTCATCCACTTTCAAAAATAAACAAAATTAAATAAATTCAAAATAAAATAATGGGGAATTTTTTTATTTTTTTTTGAATATTTCAAAATTGAAGAATTTCTCTCAAGAACCGGATTATCCGGATGACTTGCGCGTATCCAGCGCACATTCTCCATCAAGGCGGTCATGGCGGAAGTGGTCAAGCCAGACGGCGCTAAAGCTCACGATCCCAAGGCCGACAAGGAGTCTGGTATTGCTCCGAAGCGAAGCCGTGGTCCACCGAAGAACGAAGACATTTGGCAGCATTTTACAAAGCTCAAAGACGCTGGCAAGTACCACAATTATTGGTACGTTGAATGCAAAGGGTGTCGCAATGCATTCCAGATGCGATTTGTGCCTGGCAACGACCTAGAGGCGCCTGAACCGACCCCTATCGTGTCGCGCATTCCAGACATGCGCCGACACTTGACGAAATGCAAGTTTGTGACGGAATACGTGCCGGATTTGATCATGCCAACGCGGCCGGCGAAAATGCACAAAGGCGACAAGTGCGACAAGAAACCAAAGATGTGGATCGACAAAGACGAACGAGAGTTGAGACGTCGCGATATGGAGCACCGATGGGACATGGAACGCCGCCGAATGGCTCTGGAGGAACAAAAGAATGCCCGTGTCGATCAAAAGTTGGCACGGCAAGAAGAAGAAGCACAGATCAACCGACGAATCTTACTGGCGAAAGCGCAAGAAGCCGAGCTGCAACTCAAAGTCGCGCAGGCGAAAGCACGACAGGAATTGCTGCAAACAGGCATGTCCCAAGACGAGATCGACGTCGTTCTCCATCGAAGCGTGAGCCCCAAAGGCGGCAGCTTGGTATAGCGTTTAATCATAATGTGTCAAACTATCTTTAGACATGAGTACGACCAACTTGCGGCGACACGCGACGACAGTCGTGACTGCTGGCTGTCCTCTTCGCAAGTCGATGATCCACTTTGTCGCGGCGCTGCGGTCCCTCGACTCATGGAAGAAGGAAGAAGAAGCGATGGCCGTCCAAGTCGCCGACCTCGAACATTTTTCATCGCCGTGCGTCAAGAGCCCGATGGCCAAATCGAGCGACATCAAGCTGCTGCTCGAATTCATGGCCATGTCGACTGTCCAGATCAACTTCCTCATCCAGCTTCCGTCGATTGAGCTATGTCTAGCGCAGTGGTAAGGTCTCCCCGTGTCAAAGCTCGACTGCAGTGGCGTCGCGGTAGGTGGCCACTTGTATCCCAGGGCGAATCACACGTCACGCCGTCCATGGTACGCCACGACGCGCATGGACAACATGCTCTTGACTGCTCGCTTGTCCTTGTAGCTCTCGCATTTGTACTTGGGACTTGGCACGATCTTAATGGAAGGTCGGACGGCCAACTTGACGCAAAACGCCGTCAAGATGCTCATGCGAGGGCGGTGGTGCAAATGGGAGAAATGGGATCCCGACGCCGATCCGCCGTTGAACCAAGCCGACGTCCATCGCCTCGTCTTTGACCTCGGTTACTTGGTCTCCTCGTCGTTCTAGTTCGTTCGTTGCTCATCTGTCGCTGTCGTAGTCTGTTCAATCCGACAAACTGCATGACTACGTCTCTTTCTTCCAATCCATGCATTTCAAGCTCAATGCGTTCTTTGTCAACTTTGGTGCCAGTGCCAAAGCCAGTCTGTCGGAGCGACGGACTACTCGACTGCAACGTGTCGAGACAAAGGAGTCGAGGAAATCCAAAACGATCGTCCTGCATCCGATGGCTCAAGCGTCCGACGACGACTCCGCTCCACCGGACGACCCAACTGTCGAATTTATGACTGGAGGAGTCAAATCCAGTCCGTCCTGACGTCATGGGCAAACAGTTGACGATCTTGTGTAGACATTGAAGCCAAGTTGACGCCCATGACGATCACGCTCTTTCCACACATTCACACGCATGAACCATCGTCCCAGATAGTAGTCAAGGATCTGCGCTTGCTTCTCCCCGAGTTCCAGAAAAAATTCCGCCCGATGGACGCCATGGCTGCGGAAATGCCGGTCGCGAACGCAGCACCGATGCGCATTCGGTCGATTCCATGGATGAACCCGAGCAATCAACTTCCATCCGCTCGGACTACAGACAAGACCGCGAAAGCTCTCGCGAACCCATTGAAGACGCTGGACGACGTCGAGAGACTTGTTGACGAATGCGCAAAGTCCTTGCGAAGTCCTGACGACGACGACCAAGCGATGCTCCGACGAAGCATTTCCCATCCTGTCCTGAGGCATCGTCTGCACTTGTCAAGCTAATTTTCCATTGAAGAGTGTTTCCTCCATGAGTTGTCGCCATGGAGCTCCAATTTTGACGTCCAGGACGACAATGCAGCCTGCATTAAATAAGAGTACTCTATACTTGTGGCATTCTATGTCGGTTGTTGGGATGCCGTCCGCCGCGCCCTCGGCCACCGCCGCCTCCCCTTCGATATGGCGGCGATCGACCCCGTGGCGATCGATTCCGCGGAGAACGGTGGACGATATATCCCCTCGGAGGGCCTGGTGGAATCGGCGCGAGGGCGAAAAGGTTCTCCTGTGGATTTTGAACGTTGACCATGCATCCAGTCATGCGCGCATGATCGAGCAATGCCGCCCACGGCTTGGAATTTTGCAACGCAGCTTCACTTCCAATGACGTAGCAAGCAAACTTGGCGCGGGTCAAGGCGACGTTCATGCGGCGAATATCGTTCAAGAACCCGACGCCTTTGCGCGGATCCGATCGCACCGTCGACACTACAAACACAACATCAGTACCGCAGTTCGATGTGCCAGTCGCGTACAAATGATAATGTCCTTCTCGCGACCTTGGTAGCCATCGACCGTGTTGATTTCAACATCTTGATTGAAATCTCCTTGGCACGCTTCGGCAAATGCTCGCTTCAGTTCGTCCATCTGGGCTGCGTATGGTGTAATCACGCCGACTTTGCCGCGGATGGCGTCTGGAGGACATGAATTCCGCAACGTGAGATACAGATTGACGGCCAATTTGGTTTCTATCGGATTGCTGCGGGACATGGCACTCATGCCTTCGCGCGAGTTGACCAAGTTCCAAAAGACGAGTGGCTTGAATGCTGGACCAAGCGAGTGATAGAGCTTGGAATAGTTTGGTTGGCGAACGTTGTCGCCGTCTTGGAGGAGACCGCCATAGAAATACTGCCGTGGAAATGCTGAAATCGTCGGGTGACTACAAGGATGAACGCATAAAGCCATAGCGTCTACCAGTGCATGTACCTGCGATATTGCGTTCGAAGCATGTGGACGGGATGACCGCAGCTCTCCAGTCGCTCGAAAAGACTGCGTTCGTACAGAGACTGCGCCGACTCGCGGGAAAAAGTAGTCGCGGACAGTTGCTGCGGATCACCGACCAAGACACATTGCCGACTTCCAAATCTGACGCCCCGTGAGCCAAAAGACAATCATTGGATGAACTTACCGCATTGGAATGATCGTTGACAGCTCGACGGCCTGCGCTGCTTCATCGACGACCAAGATATCGTATCTCGTCGAATCGTCCAAAGCGCGATGGCCCGCTGAGCTGAGCGTTGTAAAGACTATATGCGCGGACTCCAAGAATGAAGATTCCAAGCTGTCTTGGGTCTCCTTGACTACTCGACCGTGGGCTTCCAATGATCGCTTCACCAATGCATATCGCTGCAGCTCAAGTTTCAGCTACAGCAGAGTCAAGATCGATTGCAATGGTTGCCATGTACCGTGTGAAAGCGCTCGAGGCATAAATTTATCCGTTGCGCCATGTCCTTGTATGGTTTGTACGCATTGTAGTCAATCACATTGTCTTCATATGGTTGAGGCGGTGGTGGCGGCGGGGGTTCGACTGGAGGCGCTTCTGGTGGATTGGCAGACGCGTCGGGAGCTGGTGGTGGTGACGGCGGCGGAGGTGGGGGAGGTGGCTCCGAATCGCTGCATTCGCCTTCCTCGAGAGAGAGTGGCAGTGGTGGTTCGTCAGACAGTGGCGGCGCAGGCTCGTCAGGTACATCGTTGACGACTTTGATAGGCAATGGTTCATCAACTTCAGGCTCATCTGGTTGAAATGGTTCATCTTCCTCTTCCTCCAATGTTGGCAATGGTTCATCCACTTCGTCGTCGAGTATATGATACGGTTTTGGTGCAGGGGACACATCATCGTCGCATGAAAAAGGAACATTCGCCGACTCATCTTCGGAATCCGAGCGGTAAGTAATCAAGCCCGCCGTTTCCTCTGCTGGTGCTTCAAAATCCAGCGACGTGCCATGATCCAGTATCGGTGGCGGGGCATCTTCCACCACTTGCTCAATTTCGATGACTGGTGCGGGATTCTTCTTAGCATCGTCGACTAAGTCGTGTATCCACTTGATAATTGCTCGGAATTCGTTTCGCAGCAGCAGAGCATCGTTTTGAACCTATGATTTACTTAGTAACCTGTTGCTTCATGCGATCATACGATAGCTAATTCATGCTGCAATTGCCGGCAGCGCATCTCGATCGCATCCAACGGCTGGGAGCAAATGGCTTCGACCATGCCTTCCAACACAACGCTCTTCACATTGATATTCTAACAGTCGTCGTGTCATTTTTCGCTTGGAACAGCAGACGTACCGCCCCTCGACCGACGCGTATGATGTGAGGAAAGTATTGTCGTCCTTCGCCATCACAAAATCCTTCCTCCATAATCTTTGCCACAATGTTATCGACGGCAATATTAGATGGCGCGGCAACCTATACGCGCTATCAGCATCGAGTCCCTCAATGAGAGCGTTTACCAAAATGTGCGGCTTTTCGTCACCGATTGCGGCCCATGCCTTTGACGTCTCGTGGTCTGGACGCCGTGCAACGTTCAAGACAGCGTTGTAGTATCTGTTGTATTCTCGTAAATGAAGAGAGTTGAGCAAGCCTTTGAGCGTCGTGGTTTTGCCAGTGCCTGGTGGCCCTTTAATCAAGGTAAACCCATGCGATGTGGCCGCGGCGGTGATGGCTTCGAGCTGGGATTCGTTGAAGGTATTCCGCAGCCATTGAACATAGGCCATGCCCAAGCTATCCAGTCTTGTTGACGCTGACTGCGCTTCGCCCGACAAGAGCAGAGGCATTAATTTGTACTCTCGGCATTGACACAGCGCGCGGAATTCGCGGAAGCTCGTCACGAGGTTACTAATTTTGAAAGCGAACAACGGTGCATCTGTCTTGAACTCTCGCCATTTCTTCGACGTCACGACGGCGACCAATCCTTCTCTACAACAATCACAAACAGTCAATGACATAACAGCGACCCACTCGTACCTCGACGACTTCTGCGTGTCTACAATCGCGAGGATTCCAAATGAAGCGTCAAGGTTTTCAGGGTTCTTCTTCGTACGCCGCGCCAGAAATCCACTGTCGGCACTGAGGAGAATCAAGTCATCCTTGCGGAAATCATCCAGGAGACTAATCTGTTTCTTGCTCGGGTTGGCTTTGCGATCGATGGAAAGATACACTTTCATTGTCGACACGCCCAAAGTGAGCATGTTGGCAGTGGCAACGATGGGCACTGCTCCTGGCATTTCGGTCGTGATGCAGCTAATGGATTGAGCTTGGACTTCCTGGACAGCCAGTGGTTTCCACACTTCGAAGTAATGCTCATACGACTCGAATTTGCTCGGCACTTGGAGTCGCGCCTGGCTGGACGAGTCGGCTTTGTTTTGGTACTCGTTTGTCAGCGCCAGACCAAAGTCCCAGTCCATAATGTCTTCGTAGAATTGACTCAACGCATTCGATGAAGTCATGGCTGGTCGCATGCCATGCAGTTGCCGCTGACGGTTTGGTCGCTTGTGTAGAGTCGCTGGTTTATTTTGCGCTTTGGCTAACATACCAGCCCATCCATTGCCTACCACTGGTGTGGGTTGCGGCTCCTTGGGCTCCTCTGGCGTAGGTTTCGGCATTGGTCGCTTCAAAATTGACTTTACGACTGGCGCTTTCGGCACTGTCTTTTGGACTTGGACGAGATTCAGCTCTTCATCTTCATCAGACGTGTCCGTGTAAATCGGCAACGCAAGTTTTACATCACCCGATGATGCAGGATCGACCTCAGTCTTTTGTTCCGGAGACGATCGTGGTGGTATGATTCGACGTTGCCTCGGATCTTTTGGGTTTCTCTCTGGAGGTGGTGGTGGAGGTGGTGCTTCTTTAGATGGAGGCAAGCGTCGTCGTCTTGGGTCCTTCGGATTTATAGTTAAAACGTCGCCGTCGCGCTTTCGCGATGCTCGAGTGGTTATTCCATCGTCAGTGTCATCTTGCACTGGATCGAATGGCCGCTTTCTAGTACCGCGAAGAGGCAATGATTTCGCCCGACTATGTGTGGGACTCTCGTCCTCATCCGACATGGACGACTCGTCATCGTCATCCTCGTCTGGGTCCCATTCTACTTCTTCATTGTCCTCCTCACGTAATGCTCCTCGCGCTTGCGCACGGCGTGCTCGCTGCAGCTGACTCAATTGCTCAGCACGTGGGCCGTTCTTTTCTCTCTGTCGCGCAGATTTGCGCATATTGCACGAATTGCGGCTCCGATGTGCGCTCAACTAGGTGAAAACGGAAATGGCCCCAGAAAGCTCTCTCCATCGTTTTTATTTTTTGCGCCACGGACAACATACGACGTATTTTAATTAAATTAATTATATTTTTGCATATTTCACATAAATGAAGAATGAATTTAATTCATTTGATTCCATTTTATTGAATAATAATGTACGTGCAATAATTCCATATTATATTAATTAAGTATACATTGATTTATTATAATAATTTTATTCGCTCAAATTTCGCAAAAATGACTGAAATAAGGTAAGAACGGCCATTTTGTCAAAAAATACATTAATCGTAATTCGTCGAGAGAAATACAAATTTTAAGTATGAGAAATGTGAATCGCTGAGAGAACTCTCAGTATTTTCGTATTAATTTGATCCGAAATATATGATATTTTGTATTGCCTCACTACTGGAGATATCTTGTCGAATTTGCTGAGGATGGCCTCAGCAATAGGGTGGGCCAATAGAGTAACTAAAAATTCAAAAAATGTACCCAATCATGCCAAAAACAAATCATAACGTTATCATTTATAGGATCGCATGCTCTACTATGCATACGGAGTAGGCATTGGAGACAATGAAGCATTCACCATGTTCACTAGTAAGACGTATCTACAACACTAGGTAGCCTGCCTATACATTGACTAGCTGCAATTTTGTGGATTTTACATCGAAATTCCACCTCGCTAAGCCGAGAAAGCCTCCATCATGTTGACCCATTGTAGCTGAAAAAGTGCAAATACTATGAGCACTAACTCCAGTTTGAAGCTATAGTTTGGAATTTCATTTGTATCGTCTGTTCAAATGATAACAGGATATAAAATGATGTCTATGTATGAAACTTCTATTGCTCTGCTGTGAAAACAAGGCGCGCTTTGACAGTATCGCGCCACGACTGTCTCAAACTGTGTCTTGTACACGAGATTTCAAATCAGCATGATCATTCTTGCAAATGTCATGTTCAGAGGGAGTTGTAGATTAGTGAGACATTAAACTTTTACTACGCATTATATATATAAGCAAACGTTCATCTCTGTCGTTGTCATCACTTGAAAGTCTAGCTACATAATGATATTAAACGCCATGCGTATTGCATGAGCGCTACGAACTCTTTTGCTATTTGCAGCCGGAGGTGGCTTGGCGACAACTCTGAAAATCACAAAGTCGATTACATTTGTCCAATCAAACGTATTCAATAAAATAATTGGTCAAAATTTTCAAACCGAGAAGTCAGAAAAGTAAGTAAAGTTAGGGTGCGTCTGGCAAAATTTCAAAATCAATATGCCATTTTCAGCCAAAATGGGATCAACGATTTATGGCATATTCAAAATGGCATTTTGGGAGCCTCCACTGAGTATATCCCAACCACAAATATTGGATTTGGTGCAAAACTCTTGGAGATAAACAAGTTCATATTTTGACCTAAATTATTGAATTTGGCCTCAAAATGGCATTTTGGGCCCATTTATTGTATTATTTTCGGTTGCCAGACGGGCCCTTAGCAAAAAAAGTCAGCAAATTCCGATAACAAGTCATTTTTCACGTTAGGCGCATCAGACTCCCAGGGCACTTTGAGACCACTAGTGCTTGACACTGTATCCAGAGCTCGGAGATGATTTCAGCAAAGATGATGGCATCTACTTGAGAGAGAGAGAATTGAAATTGCCGAACGATCAACGTTCTTCATGACCAAAGCTTAAACAGGTTTAATTGAATTGCGAGGAAAAAATGTTTCTTGTAGCTAAATGTGAAAAAAAAGAATTTTTTGCTCGGATTTGTATTTTCGCTTGAGAGCAACACACGTGTGGCCTCCCCTGACGACGTCGGCAGAGTCAAGATGATCAAGTTCGTTCTCATGGTAAACAAGCAAGGCCAGACGCGTTTGGCGCAATACTACGACTTCCTTCCCATTGCAGAGCGCGTCGCGTTGGAAGCTGAAATCATTCGCAAGTGCTTAGGCCGCAACGAAAACCAATGCTCCTTTGTCGAATACCGCGGATACAAAGTGATCTACCGTCGCTACGCATCCCTCTTTTTCATTGTTGGAGTCAATAACGACGACTCGGACAACGAACTTGGCATCTTGGAATTCATCCATGCTCTTGTCGAGACCATGGACAAGTACTTTGAAAGCGTGTGCGAACTGGACGTAGGCCACCTTACTGCAAACTCAATCTCATATATTTTGTGCGTAGATCATGTTCAACCTGGAGAAAGCACACTTTATTCTGGACGAAATGATCATGAACGGATGCATAGTCGAGACCAACAAGCTGTCTATCCTCAAGCCGATTCATCTCATGGAGAAATCGTCGTAATGTGGTTTCCCTCCGTTGAATACATTTTACATCGCTTTCATGTGTGGCCTATAAATTAGTCGTTCTGTCTTTGCTACTCTATCAGCCTGTAGAACACAAGGTAGCCTGTTGCCGTGTTGGATGGCGTCTCGTCCTACGATCCGTCAGCTTGCCACGCTCTCAAAGCCATCTCGACCTTTTCATAGCCGAAGCAATGCTCCAAAATGTCTTCTTGAACCAACTATCCATGCATTATCATAACAAGGTTGGGGAGTGTCATCGTACCTGGACAGATTCGTCGTCAAAGAGGAGCCACTGGTCATGGCATTGAATCAGACAGACATAATGGCCATAGTCCATTCCATTTCCAATGTGGATGACAACTGCAAAGAGCTACGCCGTATGTCATCAGGAGAGACACAATCAAGGAGATATACTTCGTAGAGCTTGGTTGAATCAATCGACGCGCATTCAGTCTACACAAGGATGGATCATGCAAAGCAGGAGTCGCTTCACACTATCAGAGTGGGGAGCTTCAGCTCGGCGCTGAACACGATGCGATGGAAGAGCTTGGCAAATGACTGCGTCTTCTCCATGTACTTGAATCGCTTGAGATGAAGCGCGAGCACGTGAGGAATGCGCTTGAGATGCATTCGTTTCTCAGCATTCTATCAACCATGAGCAAGGGACGTCACAAGCACTGCGCACCTGTAAGCTTCGGCATTTGTCGCAAAAGAACTTGTCATCCCCAGCGAGTGTCTCTGTGATGCCAAACTTCTTGAGGCAGTAGAAAAGCGAAGTGTTGGGCTCGATCTCAATGCTGAGGTCGAGGAAAGCTTCGTCTCGATGTGTGACCGTATTGCACTCGAGACATTTCGTCTCGTTGGTCAATACACCTTCAAAGATCTCATGAACCCAAGTCTTGAACGGTGATCGTGACGACGACGATGGCGACGTCGGCGAGCTCGGTGGAGATGATGATGAATCTTTCTTGTGTTCGGCTTCGACGAGATCACAAATTTGATTGAGGACGTAGTTGAGGAATTCATGTGCATCCTATCGCATTGTGAGAACCAAGCATGTCGTCCTGAAACTGTACTTGATGCATGGGGCCGCGGAACATTTCGTTTTCACTCTGTAGCTTGGCGACGAATGATTTCGGCGTAACATAGCCTGTGGTCTTCTTCTGTTGTGAAATCTTATGAAAGAGCTCGGCCATACAATCCAGAAGTGTCCTGTCTTTCAGATCCAGCTTCTTCTTTTGCAGTCCCTACTCATACCGTGGCGCAACAACGATCATCGGTCGATACCTTGCTTTGATAGTATTCGATCAAGTGGGCTCGAAATGGCGCGCAAAAGTAGAGCACTTGCAAGATCGAGTTACAGTAGCAGGTGTTACCAAAGTTCTCAAGACCAAAAAACTTCTCATCCGGTGGAAGTCCATGCAGTTCTGGCCTTGAAATGCCTGAGATGCCTCCGTTTCCCATCGCAGTCGACCGCCACTACTACTACGGCAGCGCTACAACAGAATCCACACTGGCGAAACCAATTTTGGGTCTAATGGACCGGATAAAAGTTCTATTATCCGGATCCTTCTGCATAAATTTCGCAAACAGGAGGAAAAGCATGCGGCTCTCCGAGTTGATGTGCATCGTCGTCCTGTGTGGATGGTGCGTCTACATCTTGAGCTACTTCATCACAAGCACCAACGTTGACATTCTCCGTGCTGCTGAAAAGAAGTCCAAGTCCAAAGTCCTCGCAGCACAGCTCAAAGATTCACCGAAACTTGGATCACATCACGCATCGCTTGGTTTCATCGTCATGGGCGACTTTGGCACGGGAAGCAAACTCCAAGCACAAGTTGCAACCTCGCTAGGAGATTTTGTTCAAGCAACCAAGCCAAGTGTGTCCTTTGTGATCTCAACAGGCGATCAAATCTACGACCATGGGTACGTTGTGAGAACAATGACGGCCTCCTCACGCTCACTTTCAAGACTCTTGTCTGCCGACGATCCAGCCATCATCTCCAAGTTTGAAATGGTAAATGCAATGCATTCTAGTTCGTCGCATGACATGGTGTAGATGTACAAACACCCTTCCTTGCAAATTCCATGGTACATCAGGTATGCACGCATGTCCAACGTCCAGTTTGTTGATCTGTCTAGCATTGGCAACCACGACTGTGAGGGAAATATTGAAGCCATGCTTGGGTATTCGAAGCGTACGACATCCCTCTGGCGCTTTCCACAGCGGTAAGCACGCTATGCTGGGCTTTCTTTATGTGCCGTAGGTATTACAACATGGATCATCGGATCGACAACTCCACGATCGTTCGATTTCTCGTCTTGGATGCATGTGATCTCGTATGTGGTCAAGAGCCTGAGTTCAAAGATTACCGTTGCACACCTGCCATGGATGCTCAAACTTCCATTACATCGCGTCGTCTCCAATACGAATGGATCGAAAAGGTCCTGTCTATGTCAGCTCCGAAGTCGTTGAACGATCCAACGGAACTTTCACGTATGTGGACTGTTGTCATTGCGCACTGGGGTGTGTACAGCTATGCTGGCAATGGCGACACCCCGGAACTCATGTCCAATCTCGTTCCACTTTTGGAGAAGTACAATGTGCACGCGTACTTCAATGGCCACGATCATGCGCTTGAGCACGTCCGGAAAGGAAACATCCAATATTTCACATCCGGCGCTGGTGGATACAGGCTGCATGAACTCAAGCCTCAAGCGCGTTCCCATCCCGAGCTTATCCATGTCGACATGACCAATGGTTTCATGTGGGTTGAAGTTTCACACGATACGTTCCGCGTTCAGTTTGTTGACGGCTCAACCACCGAAATCCTGTACACGACCGACGTTCCCTATAGGAGTAGCAACATCAATAACGAGCCTTAGTTGACTGACTGTGAGTTCCATATCCAGGAGCGGCATGGATCGCGGCAATGTGTATTTCTCGCGCGCTTTTTTCAAAAATGAGCTGGTTTCTGCTGCTAATGGTTTATCCGGATGATATCCGGATAACTAATTCAAAATCCGAAATTCTTGGCTGCCCCAGACTTGATTGCATGCAGAATAGCGGCGGGTTGTCGTCGCCGGCTGAGCGCCCAAAGCGGAGGATTTCGTCTGTCGTCCGAACCAAAGCACGACCCGCAGCAACTCGCAACACAAAATATTCGCCGTCAGCGCTGTTCCCCTCGAACACGACAGTTGAAACTGAGGAGAGCCCAAGCCTACTGACTAGATGGAAACGTAAAAAGAAAGTCGAGGAGACGGCTCCCTCACCGGCGAAAAAGACAAAGAAAACCACGGTACATCGTATATAGACGAATCTTCGGAACTGAAGCCGCTACTTGTCTCGTAGAATGACCGCTTCATTCCGAATCGATCTGCGATGAATATGGCTGCGTCGACGTACAAAATCACCCACCACTTTGAAACCAAGGCAAAACCATCAAAACCAGAAGCGGCAGTCTCCACAACACCCAAGAAAGCTACACCAACAAAACCCACGTTTCAAACATGTTTGGCCGAGTGGTTGTTGGGGACAGCTGACTTGGACCAACATCGAATCCTGACTTTCAAGGAAAAGTCACCCGCAAGAAACGATCCCAGCACGTTTCAGGGAGCACTCGACATGAAGTACAACGAAAAGTCCAGCCGTGTGATCGAGAAAGTCAAATCAGCACGGCATATCGCAACTGCGCCGACGAAAGTGTTGGACGCACCAGATCTCATGGACGATTACTACCTCAACTTGCTCTCGTGGGGCAACAACAATGTACTCGCGGTCGCTCTTGGTCCGTCTCTTTATTTATGGAACGCAGCGTCTGGAGAAATCGATGAGCTCATGGCTCTTGATGGTGACGACTATATCAGCTCTGTGTCATGGATCCAAGAAGGCAATACGCTGGCGATTGGCACTTCGCAGTCCACCGTTCAACTCTGGGATGCCCATGCCGCCAGGCATCTCCGAACACTGCGCGGCCACACTATGCGCGTGGGAGCTTTATCATGGAACAACCACGTGCTTTCGTCAGGATCGAGAGACACAACGATCAAGCACCACGATGTACGTGTCCAGAACCATCTCATCTCTACACTGGCTGGCCATGACCAAGAAGTTTGTGGACTTGCATGGTCTCCTGATGGAACCAAATTGGCATCGGGCGGCAACGACAACATTCTCTGCGTGTGGAATCAAATGCAGACAACACCCATGCACAAATTCAACCAACACATTGCTGCCGTCAAGGCCTTAGCATGGTGTCCGTGGGAGCGGCATCTCTTGGCTTCTGGCGGCGGGACAGCTGACCGTACTATCAAATTGTGGAACGTCCAAACTGGTACAATGCTCCAGTCGGTGGACACTGGTTCCCAAGTGTGTGCGCTTCTGTGGTCATCCTCCGAGAAAGAACTCCTCTCTTCCCACGGGTATGCCCAAAACGAGCTTTGTCTGTGGGAATACCCGAGCATGACCAAGATCAAGGAGCTCACCGGCCACACGGCGCGCGTCTTGCATTTGGCAGCATCCCCCGACAAGACCACAGTTGTATCGGGGGCAGCCGACGAAACCCTTCGCTTTTGGGATATTTTCGCCCCACCAGCCGCTGATGCCAAGAAGCAACGGAAAGACGTGCCATTATTCCATCAGTTTACAGGCATTCGCTGAGCCTCGAGGTAATTTATGCTGTCCACTTGTCGTGTCTTTTTGTCTTCATGCGCGGGATGGAACTCTGAACTCACGAGCATGGACTAGAGCAACGGCTCGACGCCATTCCAGTCGATGGTTGCGCAAGGCCACTTGGTTTGGATGACTAGATTGAGCGGCGGGATCAAATCCTTGGGCTGCGCAATCTCTGGCTTGGATGGAAGCCCTTGGGGGTCCACTGTGAGTCGAATGACTTCGTCTTGGTTGGCGAGACCATCAAAGTAGAACAAGTCGAAGGTGGACGTCTGGACAACAAGTCAGTTGTACTGCGTGGAAGATGCTAGCTTACATTGTCGAGTGCCGGCGCGGCGGGATCGGCAAAGAAGACAGAATAGTGCGACTCGCTGCAGACGACCCAAATGTTGTCGTGGGGTTGCTTGAGGTGATCCCCGACGACCATGTAGTCGTACGCTTCAAAGAGAGTGAGGAACCCGACGAGGTTGGGCCTTTGGACGCCACGAAGGACCATTCCACTTCCTTCTCCAGTCTTGCCGTCCTCGCTGAGATCTTTGCTTCCATCAAAGACATTGCTGCATGCATAGCCCAACAAGAGCAAGTTGACCATTTCCTGCACAATTTCCATCGGTCCATGGCTCCATCAAGGTGGCTTACCTGAGTGCAATAGTCATGAGCGCCAATCAAGGTCGGAGTCGTGCCGTCAGGCGAGTCCATGTCGGCTTCAATCACGGAAATACCGCGGGAAAGTATGACAGAAGCAACAAGCAGCACGACGCCGTAGCCGGTCGGGTCGGCGTACTATTCAGCAATGAGATGCATTGAAGTGAAGACGAAGTACGTCTCGAATGTGCACTGTGATGAACTTCTCAAGCTCGTGGCGGGAATTGAGTTGCGATACGAGTATATGCTCCAGAGCCTACAAGGAATGCGTTGGATGCGCGGACTCAAGGACGAGCGAAGTACTGGCGGCGTCCCTTCAAGTGCAATCTTGCACGTGAGACCATTTGCGGCCTGCCAGATGATATGCGTCAACGCCAACACCAGCGCGGACTGCATTTGATCACTCGAAGCCTACGAGCCACAGAATGGAATCAATGACAAGGTCGACGGAGAATGTGTACATCTTGCCAAGTGGCGCTGTCCTCCTTGAACAAATAGTACAAGACGTACGCCTGCACGACGGCCATAACGCCACAAGGACCGCCTTCATGCTGGATAATGCCATAGCGAAGACCTTCGACCGTCGAGAAGGAAAAACCCTGGCAGCATTCCATGAGCGCCTGCAGCACGACAAGGAGGAAAAGACTTGCCTGCTTTGTCCAGTGGGTGCTCAATTTCTTCTGGGGATCGTTGAAGAGCAGCTTTCGAAGCGCAGCGACGTCTGCGGATGGAAGAAGCTTGCCCTTGACTGGTCCTGAAGGTCGATCGTGAATTCCTGCTCTTTGTCAGGATCGCATAGACATACCAGGAGGAGCAGGCGGCTCTTTCTTCATCGTCAAGCGGATGTCGATGATGTTGTCGAGATCTTCACAGTCTTCAACGACTGCATCGCCGTCATCTTTGCGACGATCCACGCGGCGTACTGAACTACTTGTCGCTCCATTTGGGCTTCTCCATGGTTGTCGGTGTACCTGATGTCTCCTGGGGCGACGACAGCACCAGCGCGACCTTTTGGTTTGGTATCTCCCGCGCTACTGCACCAACTGTCGTCTTCCCGCGCCATGACATCAACCTTGTGCTTGTATTTCTTGGCGGAGGGGGTCCTTTCCTTGACGGACTGCGCCACTTGGACGTTGACGCTGTTCCTAGGTGTGGGAGCCTCTGCGATCGCATTGTCCGTCAAGTCGAGCATGATCGGATCGTCGTCGGTGCACTTGGCGACTTTCTCCTTGGACTTCTTGCGCATCTCCTTGTACTTGTCATGGCATTCGCGCTTGCTGCGACCTAAAGCGGCGCCAACAATCTTCCACCGCTCGGTTTTGTCAGTGATATGCTGCGTCTTCTTGGCTTCCTTCTTGAGCTTGGCAAGGTCTGCTTTTGTCCACTCGGCGCTTGTGGAACTCGTTGGCGTCGTTGCTGCCGTGGTTTCGTTGACTTTGACAGCGCCTTCGGGCGAACAACTGGTCAACCTTGTGACTCGACTCCATGTTGCATTCGTCGTACCTGACTTTGGGCGACTTTGGCGATGTCTTGCGCATGCCAATCTAGAGCAGGACGGCGATTGAGCGCAAGAATGAAGCTAGCATGGCTACCATGTACTCGAGCACCGAGTTGGCTCGTTCCTTGTTGGATTTGTTGGCCGCGACGTCCTTGGCAAAGATGTCACTCGCAGTTGGTGACGACGCGGAGCGCTGTTTCTTCTTGGATTTGTCTGAAATCCACTTGGAGAGCGCGTCCATCGTCTTCATGCACCGCGAAGTGCGGAGATAATCCATGACGAGGAGCTCCGACTGTTGCTGCACATCGTCGACGCCGCTCATCGTTTGCTTGTTTGGTCGTGCACTGCCCAGCAAGTTGAAACGACCTTGCGATAAAAATACAAGTCGCGACACTCCTCAGACGCACTTCCATCTCGGTTTCATGTCGAGCACTCTCCACAAGAAACGCATCGCCAGACCGCGGGAAGAGCAACATGAATGCATTTATTGGATCAAGTCATGAAAACAACGTCAGGAATCGAATCAAAGCGAGCCATGGCCACTGATGTCAATGAAAGAAGTGTCGGGCTCAAGAGTCTTTGCCACGCTTGCCTTGTAGCAAATTGTCTTTGGTCGGGTCCACGAGAAGGAGTTATCCCAGCAGAGAACGGCAACGCCGGCAGCTGGCGCAGTCCACGACGCCGCTTCGACTTGGCCATGGACAAAGCGCGACTTTTCCCACCCTTCGACGTCTAATTCGACAGCACCGCCGTCGCCTTGCGTCCGAAACTTGATGGCAAAGTCGACGTCGTATTTCAGGACGCAAAATTCCCAGCACAACGTGTCGTTGGCATTCACGCGGAAAGGAACGGTCAAGACATCGCGCGCTCGAATCTCAGCTTCCGTCGCACCTACAAGAATGCACATGACAAGCGCAGGATGCGGCACATGTACCATTTTCACGAAGGAGGGCATAGGAATCCTTGCCGAGGAGTCCAGTTGCTGGAATGACGACGTGGTCATTCGTGCCGCCCATCAAGACGGGCAACTTGGACAATGGACAAATGGCGTCGATCTTGTCGCCACGTTTCAACATGCAGATCTTTTGACGCTGCGACTCGTCCAGCCAGAGCTGAATGCCGCGCCAGGCCGTGTGGAAGACCCACTAAAATGACAAAGTTACCGAGACGGAGAGTCGATGGACTTACTGGTGTGTTGAGGAAGATAACTTTGTGAACGCTCTCAGGGTAGCAAGCCGACGCAAGTGAAATGATGCTTTGGACGCGATGCAACACTGGCCGTGTGACGCGCGTGAGGGAGAATCCGTCCAAATCTCGAAGTGTCGTGCATCGGACAAGCGTCTTGTGCTCAAGACTACGTTGGTCGAGCATCCAAGCGCGGTATTCCAGCTCGTGGAGATAATACGCAAGCCATTCATCGTCCGAGACGTTGACAACGAGGCCGTAGAGATCGAAAGCGCCAAGTTTTTCAAATGTGAAGACGTTGTGGTTGTCATCTTCGACATCAAAAGCCATCGCCGCTGGAACATATCGCCTACAGACCGACGACATGAGACTTATCCAATGTCGACAGCGCACTTGATCTTTTCGTAGTATGGGAAGTCGACAGCCGTCATGTTGCCGAGGACGATGCTCTCGCGGATGGCGTCCAAGTGATGCTTCTCACGTAGCTCCAGCATGGTGCGATAACGCTGAGCTGCGATCTCAACATTGCCTTTGTGGCCTCGGAGAAATCGCAAGAGCTGGAGATTGCGCAGCGCATCAGTCGTCTCGTCTTTCGATGGCTTTAGGACATCCTTGAGGGCCATTTGCAAGTCTAGCGATCCATGAGACCCCAAGAATCCACGTAATCACGATACCATAGAGGGCTTTCTGCTCTTGCTGGGGGTTGGAAGAGGCGACAGGAAGCTCAGGGTAGTCCATGTCGTCCGAATCGGGAAGTGGCTCAAGGACAGCAGCGTCCAAATCGCTGACAGTAGAGCGTCGCTCTCCAAAGGCGGACGACAGGCTAGCCACTTTTTCCAAATGTTGGCTCGTGCTCAGTCGACGAGCTCTTTCAGTCTCCATCGCGCCCACGGCGTGGAGTTGCTGCTCCAACCGAGCCTTTTGATCACTTGTCGTTTGATCTTGATGCTCCTGCATGACAGAAGTCTCAATGGATGATATGAGTGCGAGAATCAACCTGCATGCGCCTCTCACGCTCTTCTTCGGCCAACTGAACCACTTTGTCGATCGAATTGCGTCGCAGGAGATGCGAGTGCACCTAGTTGATGATCATTGTGGCTGACTTGTGTGGTGGATGTACCTCTGCAATGGAGCTTTCACTCATGCGGCGATGGCGCTCGTTTTCAATTTCAACCACGACACGCTGCTTGGATCGCTCGCGGTGCAGCTCATCGTGGACAAGCACAAGGTTTTCTTGACTCACGCGTCGTCCACGCTCTTCCTCCATGAGTTCGACAACTTGTTTCTTGGAATGGTCTCGAAGGAGCTCATTGTGCACCTACAAGCCGTCATGTGATCCCCATTTCATCGAGTATTTCAAGTACTTCTGCCATGTTGTGCTGGCTCATGCGTCGAATTCTTTCAGTTTCCATGCAGGCAATCGCATATTCAATGTTGATTTCACGGACGATCGCACTTTCACACTACTCACGTCATAAAAACGCCGTCCATGCCTGCTCCATACCTCGTGGCTGTGCATCTCTTCTAGACGTCGTTCACGCTCTTCTTCAGCGGCCTTTTCAACTCTACGAGTCATCGCTCCATCAATCAGTCTTCCATGTTGTGTCGTCTTACATGGCTTTGTTGGATTGAATGTGTTCCGCTTCTTCAGGCACTGGGTACGGCAAGCCTTTGGCATATTCCGTCGCTCTATTTACACAGTATAAGTCAAGTCGAGACGGAGCAAAGAGTACGGAAAGGACGCATCGCCCACAGCATCGGCAGGTCGGATTTCCATGGCCACAGCGTGAATTCGGTTTCAGAATAACAACGGTTTCAGTTACAAAATCCCACGTTGAAGTTGGATGTATATCCGGATATTTATCCGGATGCACCTCAAAGTTTCAGAAAGGACATCATGCAATACACAAAATACATAAATTACATGCAGAGGGACAAAGCTACGCTACTGACGACGCGATTCCTCCTAATGCCAAGTGAGAATTGTGTGCTCTCGAGAGAAATATCTACCAGAATGCGACGTTGGCGCTCGCTCTCAGCCAGTTGAACAGCTTCATCGACAGAATTGCGACGCAAGAGGTGGGCATGCACCTATAGTATCCACGTTGAAGTTGGCCCTCGACACAACGACGTGGAAAGATACCTCGGCAATCTTGTCTTGGCTCATGCGACGCTTTCGTTCAGCCTCGACGTCGTCGTTGATTTGCTTGAGAGAGCTCTTGCGCACGAGCTCGCTGTGCACCTAGTATCCCCGTGTTGGTGAAGAGTCTTCGATGTAGATTGGCTGACTTGAACAATCTGCTCGTCATTGATTCGACGACTTCGTTCGTCTTCAACAGCTTCCGCAACTTGCTTCCTCGATGACGAGGGAATGAGCTCGCTATGGACCTAATCATCTTAATTTTGGTAATTTTCCTCCACTTGACACACCTGAGCAATGTTTTCTTGACTCACACGATGCCTTCGCTCAGTTTTAATCTCTTCCACGACAAGTTTCTTCGAGCTCTCACGCAGGAGATCGCTGTGGACCTAAGTTCAAAGTCTTTCTACATAGAGTGGTTTTCTGCGGAGGTACCTGTGCCAAGTGCTCCTGACTCACGCGACGAGCTCTTTCATTTTCAACAAGAATCGATACTTCTTGTTTTGCCTTTTCGCGAAGGAGCTCACTTTGTACCTGAATCATTGAATGAACAAGAGCCGTCAGTCGTTATCTTACGTGAGCAAAACTCTCTTCACTCATGCGACGCTGGCGTTCTTGCTCGGCAGCAGCTTCGGCACTATGCTAAGTCTCAGCCTAGAAAGTCCAAATCCCTCATTGGACATCTTCTTGTTGCTCTCAATCTGCTGCACCTCCTCTGGCACAGGATATGGCACTCCTGGAATATGGGAGGCTCTACGTACAGATTTAGAAAGATGTTCGAGCAAGATAGGCGTCGTACAGCCGAACGTCATGCACAAATTCTTCTCGTTGAGTTTCCATCAGTCGGCAAATCCCAAAATGGATCTTTCCTTCAATGACGAGCATCCGGATAACCGTCTGGGTTTCCGGATACGCGATAGCCAACCAATTCCCAGCATTTTAAGGTTGAAGAAATCACTGGCCGCGTTATGACGACTCCAATCGCGGGAATCGCCGATCTCCAGGAACATTTGGCCAAGTTGGCACCAAATCTGCCACCTCAACCGATGCCAAAGATTGCTTTTAACAAAGGAAAGCATGGCGTCAAGACCTCGTCAGCACTTCGTGGGCAACAGTTGCTTCAAGCTCTGTGTGTGACCGATGAACAACGAGAGCATGTTGGCGAGCTGGTGGCAAAATACAACCCAAACGATCTTGAGATGGCGCTTGTTGGTGCTTTTGATGACAAGACAAAGAAGTATGACTTGAAGAAAGCGCTCTTTTTGAACGAGAAACAACTTTTGGTGCATAACTTTGTCGAGTTGATGGAACTTCAGCTCGAGGACGACGAAAGCGCCACTGAAAGCTTGGAGTTGCTCCTGACTGAAAATGGACACAGCACCGACGACGTGCACATAGCTGAGGAATGCCTCTCTGTCGCCTATGCTCTCCAAACTCTTTTACGGTACGATATCTTGCACTCTGCATTGGCATTCTAAACGTTCTGTGCAGAGCCTTCCCCCATATCCCCCTTTCCATTCTCGACAAGGATGTCGTGATCGACGAAGATACAGATATCATCAAGGTATTTGGACCGCTCTTGATCCCAAAGCAGGCAAAGAAGAAACAACAGAAGCCATCAGGAACCCAGCAACAGAAATCCCAGCCAGCTAGCACAAAGCGAAAAAATCGATCGTAAACTATAGACATTATGAATCCCTTCAGGACTTGTCGTCGATGAACTTCTCGTAGATATATACATCATGGCTTTCTCGAGAGGACGCTGGTGCATTGCAAGCTTTCAATGGCGGACATGCGGCTCTGGTCCGTCGTGTTGCTTCAGATCTAGCCAGGGCTGGATGTGTTCACGTTCGATTGGCTAAAATTAAAAGATACTGATCTCTGATTGGTGGATAATATTCCAGTTATACTCTGAATAGTAGCAGTTACTGCAACAGCTATCAAGTTGACAACCAGCCAAGAGATGGGCTCGATGATCAGCCAGCTCGTGTTTCAGCCGCCGCGTCCGACGTATACAAGCTGCCGACAATATACAATGCTTGCCACATCATTGCATAATCGCATTGCTTCCTTCTATATCAAGCAAGAGTAGAAATCTTTCCTTGTCGTCGTGGCACTCATCTTGGATGATAGAGGCGCAACCTACACGATTCTCTTCTCGCATGGGAACGCAGAAGACCTCGGCATGATCTACGAGTGGTTTCGAGAGATAAGTCGCCAACTCAACGTACGTCCTGTCTACCAATAACTCTAAATGTTCCACAGGTGAATGTCATGGCGTACGACTACACTGGATATGGCATCAGCGTCGGAATCCCGAGCGAAGAAGCCATCTTTTCCGACATCGAGGCAGCATTTGCTTACTTAGTCAACGTCAAGAAGACTCCAGCGCATCGTATCATCCTGTACTTCCTCCCTGGCATTCTTGGAAGATCTCATCCATCCCGTCTTCGTAGCTACGGTCGATCGTTAGGCACTGGACCGACATGCTACCTCGCAGCCAAGCAGTCCAAACTTCAAAATCCAATCGGTGGCGTCATCCTTCAAGCAAATATCTGCGATCTTCAGCTCTTGTAGCCAACATGATCCCATAGAGCCCATTGCTGTCCATCTACCGCGTGGCCTTTCAATTTCGCTTCTCGTTACCAGGCGATCTCTTTTGCAACATTGATCGCGTGGGGGACATTGAATCCCCTGTCACAATCATCCACGGCACCCGAGATGAAGTGATTCCATTCTGGCATGGCGAGGTAGCTCCCACCCGCATTGCTATGCATCGCTTTATGTTTTCGTTTAGGAACTCTTTGTTGCCTGTCAGCCTGCATGGCGGTCAAAACCACTTTGGGTGCAAGACGCAGGCCACAACAACATTGAAATCTTTCTTGGGTACGCTTGAGCTCGTCTTCCTCGACACTGAGCTGCTCGTAGTGCCAAGGGCGACAGCTTTTTCGTGCATCTTCGGGAATTTGTTGCTTTGTGCCACGACACCAATGTAATTCGTAAATCTGACGAAAAGAATCAACAGCTCACGGCCTCGTCGACCGACGTGCATCTGCCTCAAGGTGTCAAATCGACATAATGGTACAATTATCTTATTTCAATGAGACTTTCGAGCGCTTGGGAGCGTGGTGGATCGATTTCTTGAGCGCCACGGTGGTAGAAGCGACGAGCGGAGACGGAGGTACGTTTTCGTCGAGTTCGGGGCGAATTTCCCGCAAGCCGCGCTTCTTTGGTGTATGTTCTACTCGCTGGGCCAACAAACTCTCTAGACGATCGTTCTCGTCAGCTTGGTGCACAAGCAATTTCTCCACAACGCAGTAGAGAAACTGGCTGCCCAATGCGCCATCCTTGAGTTCGCGGATGACGTAATGCTCGGTCGCGTTGTGCAGAGCACTCAAAGCAGATCGCGTGATCGGCAACATAGACAGGGCAGTCCACATCTGTAGTAAAATATGCCGCGACACGATATATGGGTTGGTGCCAAGAGAATTCGCTGCAGCTTGCATATCGACTTCCTCAATGCGCACGAAACCATCATTAGAGGTCCAGTGGGCATCTTCCTTTTCATACGACTTGGTATGCGCGGTATCGCCAGCTTCTTCAGTATCCGAGAATTCGCCTTCACCAAACTCTCCATCGTCAAGTATGACTTCCGGCATATCTTGATCTAGTTTATCATCCATATTGCTCTCATCACATTCGCTTGTATCGGCGTCGCTCGCGTTGTCCGATAGTTCATCGTCGTCGATATCCTCGTCTTCTTCGTTTGTTTCGATGGCCTCACCTTCATCGATATCATCAAAACCATAGAGACGAATACGCGAAGAATGTGCAGCGAGGGCAACTCTGATGTCTTCGGCATGCACAGTCAGTCGGGAGTCCGTTTCCATGTTGACCAGGGCCAGCTTTTGAACTTGAAAGACAAACTCGGCAAAGGCGAGTTTCACACGATCGATGGCAGCTTCTGTTCCTACTTGAATGCCAGCACGTAGCATGAATCGCTGAACGTCGCGCGTCTCGAGCATGCGGCACAAGTACGTGAGATGCATGACGGCTTGCTTCCTTCCTGTCCACTCTGCACCTGTCAAACTTGAGGGGAAATTGAAATCACTTGGTTTTTGTATACCAGTTCAAATTCAAATCACATGATGTCATTTCTCTTCCCGCCAAAAAGGCAACATATCTCGACAACTTCCTCGCGCGGTCGTCCAGCGTTCCGTCTTTCAGAATGACCGCCTTTCCCTGCAGGTTTTAGCGCGAAGTGGACCCTTATTGACTTCTAACTAGGTCGATTCGCTCCTGCCACACTGCCAGTGGAGGCATCTCAGTGCACACAACAACCTCTTACTTAACGACCGATGACCTCGTTCCTTCCGCGCTTCCCATCTGCAGAAAACGACTCAAGGCGTTGGAAACTCGGGCGAACCGCGTACTCTCACGCACACTTGCTCTAGAAAGTCATGAATTTCTGACTGACAGAATCCTCTTGCTCCATGAGCAGAGCAATATCCTAGCACATCATTATTTGTTATTACGCAGTTAAGTTACGCTCTCTCGGCGGGCGCAAAGCAGCCACAGGCCGCGTACTAGGGCTAACCTAGCGGAGGTAACATCCTAGCACATCAAGTTGCAAGCGAACCGATGGGATTGCTTCATTAGTTAGTTCTGATAGCACATCGAACCACAGCGACTACAAGCATCACACCACGCGAGAGACGTCAGACATCCGCCTGCAGAAAATTTTACACTCGACCTCCGCTTCGCTCCGGTGAGCGCAATTTTCTGGGCGGATGACTCGGAGGAACGAGCCCCAAACGTGCACCAAAATGGGATTTCTTTATTTATCTCACGTCGGGAAGGCGGCAGGTAGGCCGCAAGGCCGTGCCGCCACCCGGACGATACAACTGCTCACCAGTTGAGCAAGTCCATTGGTTCGATTGCAACTTGATATGCCAGGATATTGCGCTGCTCATAGAGCAAGAGGATTCTGGTTGACAACAAGTATACCACTCTTGCTCTCAGATAATTCCTCCCCAACTACAATCTGGTTCGTCGTGCAAAACGTTGTGCAATCGTTGAATGAAAATTAGAACAATACTTTCTCTCATGGGAACTGTACTTTCTCTCAAATTTTATTCAGCCAATCACAATCGCCCAGAATATTTATTAGCCAATGGTGTCGATTAGGTGAATCGATCCGCCGGCGTGATTCGATTGAATGAGGTCTGTATCAAATCACCAATATTGCCAACTTCGTCGATTTGCCGAATTGATTTTGAATGTATTTTTCTCTTTAAATGTATATAATGACGGCATCTGTAGGAGTTTCATCACACCAAAATACTCAATATGATTGGTCATAAATCTATTTTGACAGAAATGAAATGTTCAGAGAACACAGCAGCTTCTTGCAAAGATTTAATTCCATTCTTTGAAACACAAGAGGGTGAATGCTTTCTCTCTGTTTATCGCCCACAATAATGAATATAGTCGTATATCTTCCTTTGTCGCCCTCCCTTAAGATCTCTGATGAAGATATCTCTTTCACAAGTCTGAATAAACAATGACATCAAACTGCATTTTCGTAAATTTTCCCTTCAACAAAGCTTTGCAATTCTCAACACTTCTGCTGAAGTGTTTCTCAAATTGATCGTGCGATCTACTATGACTATTACCACCGATACCGATGCTTAAACAAATCACAGAACTACGAGAAGCTTTGTGCCATTCATTTGGGCACCTGAACTTTATTATTACTCACAACACAGTTATGTTCATTAGTTTAAAATATGCCGTGGTGGTGAATTCGACCAAATTCATCTAGTTCAGCAATGAGGAACAGCAGAGGCAAACAATTCAGAAAAATCGCAGCAAGCCACTGGCACATTAAATAAATTTCGTTAGAATAATCCTCAAATACATAGAATGCCTTATGAAATTTTGATTGCTCGAGCAATGCAAAGTATTGGAGTTAAGAGCGATTGCATCTAAAAGTTTTTCAACTTTGCTTGATGCTGCTCAGCACTTCTAGCTTTATAATATTGGCCAATCAGCCGAATGTAAATAAATAAATGTATCTTTTACCAATAAAGGGAACCATCTACGCTGGGGATGCGCGAGGTACCATTGTTACATCTTACCATAGCTTTGAGCTAACGCTTGTGCTCCATGCACCTTACATAATACACTTCTCCATATGTAATGTTCCTGTTGCACAACGTGTTGTACTAACAGCATTACCTTGTTGAGCAAAAACTCAAAATCGTGTTGTACAACATGCCATAGTCCCAACTTAGCTTCCGACCACGGCAAAAGTTGAACTCGGCGCATTTCCTGTGCGCTGCCACGTCAAACTCGTGGGCGCGTCTTGCGAAACTCCATCTACCCACGCAGAGATCTCCCATGCAAGATGAGCTACATCGTATGGACGAGGCCGCGCCCTGTGACGATCATGTACCAACATACCCGAGACATCCTCGGCCTTGTCCAGACAAAGAAGCGACATGAGAATTTCCGCGGATTTTCACTTCAACTACGATCACATTCCATACAAATTTCAAGTCAAAAAATAAAATCCAATGAATTTAAGTTGAATTTCGGAGTATACAAACTTCAAGTCAAAATCCAGTTTACGAATATATCTTCGATCGAGAACATCCCATTTTCTAATTCGCATTCAGTTGAATCCAATGGAAGAACATCGACGGGGCAGCAAAAGCCACATGCAGCCGGTCACGACTCTGGATGCAGACTACGACGATGCAGAATACGACACATTGCACCAAGATCCAAGAGGAGATGATATCCTGGACGACAGCGCATTCTTTACAACGTGGATGGGGAAACCGTCGATGATGAACGACCTGTGCATGTTTTTGGCGGCCAACCAAGGTGTACAGACGGCTGTCCACGTTGTTTCCTCGCTTATTGGACGATGGACGTGCTGGAAAGCGAACTGGAAGACAGAGACTCTACGTTCATTCCTTGAAGTCTTGGTGTGGACGAGTGTCACCGCCGTTGCGTACAGTATACACCGCGATGCACTCTGGGCTGCTCAAATTGGTCTCACTGTTGGTATCGCCATGTCTATTTGTGATGAAGTGTTTGTGGCTGGCGCGAGATCTCTCTTGGAGTCAATTGAACAACTGCCAAATGGAGCTGCTCTGCTTCGAAAGTGGGGCTTTGATGTTCGTTCATCCGTCAACAAGGACGCCAAGACCATGACCACAACCAGCAGCCAAGACGTTCAACTCATCAAGAATGTAGTCTTTGGTGCACTAGCGTTAGAAGCCATCCGACATGTCTACCTCTCGTCCACGCAAGATGTTCAGCATTTCTCCGCCGTCACAACTGCCATGGGTGTTGCCTTTGTCGTGATCGGTGAGCTCTTTTGCCTCTGGCTGCCAACCCGGCAACTCGGCCTCACTGTTCAGTCGCGCTGGACAAACATCTCCGAGAACTGGCAGAACCACTTTGTCCGATCGCTGGTTGAAGTCACGTGCTGGTTGCTCTGCCTGTTGTATGTGTACGCTACCACAGCCAGCATTGGCAATGCCGTGCTTTGGAGCTCTGCTCTCGGCGTGGGGCTTTGCATCATCGGCGGCCTCGACCCGCTTGACGCCAAGGACAGCTCAGTTTACGTATCTTCATATTGGGCACAATGGGCCGGCCACAGCTGGCTCGATACAGCTGAGATGCTGCTGTCGATCGTGCCCAAGGTAGAATGAACATGTTATCAATACACTCTATGATTTAGCCGACACTTCTTCCATCATGGGCTGCTCGACCGTCTTTGATGTACGAACAACAACGCCATCGAACGCTTCGACATCGATCGGACTTCGCAGGCCAACATGGTACAGCGCACAGACAGCGCCAACAACTGCAGCAACATAAATGAGCGCATGAGGCGCGGTCGCCACAAACGTGAAGCCAACGATGAGGATGAGCCAGAGCAGACCTGGCACGCCTTGATGGGCCATCACCGTTTCTTGGGCTCCGTTCATGTACTCCCGGAACTGGTTAGCTTGTTGCCGCGCGACTTCGCCACCACCGCAAGTCGAACAAGTGCGGCGGCAAAACGCGCAGTACTCACGATGCGGGATGTTGCGCAGACCACAGTCGCAGGCGACAACGCGGAAGGTAGGGCCGAGGGTGACGCCGCCGCGCATGTGCTTGGTCGTTGGCGTTTCCACTTGCACAAAGATAGCGCCCGGACCGCCGTCCTCGACGAAGCATTCCGTGCAGTCTCCAGGACTGACCAAGGTCGACGAGTTTGTCGGCATGCGCACGCCTTGGAGGCGAGCAAAGACCGCGGCAGGAGGATGTGGCAGACCATACCGACGCGCGATGGCAACATGTGCAAGGCCAGGGGCAAGGAGAAGCAATACACGGAAGACATGGAGGACAAAGGAGACATCCAGGACCCGCGGGAAGCGCACGACGTCGACGAAGTAGACAATGTCGCCAATCCAGCACGACGACACGCCAAAGTAGAAAGCAAAGAGTGTGCGGTGGTACAGCGCCGACGACTTGGTTGGGAGCACAAAGAGCGAGAGGACGACATAGACATGCACAGCAAGTGCAGCTAGGACCAACAGCGCAAGCTCTCGCGTTGGATCGACGTTGAAGCGCCATGCGCCATGCGCGCCAGCCACCACGACAATGATGGCAATGGCGGCATAACTCTTCATGGAGAAACCAAATCGCGCGACGGAGCGGGAGAACGACAGTGGTAGACGGATCCACGACAAGACAAAGGCGACAAGATGGAGGAAACCCAGCAAGTAGAGGTAGCAGAGCAAGACGATCCATGCGGGATACGTGGCATCGGCGGCATGCATCGCGCCGAGCGCGACGACAAGGACAGCCACTGGTTTCCACAGTGCGTCTTTGAAATGATCGCTCGCATGACGGTAGAGCGCGCTCCAGTGGCCGATGGGAGACAAGAGTCGAAGGAACGAAAGCTGCGCGAGCTTGTCGTCGTCCTGCCATGCTTCGATTTCAGTGATGAGCATCGCGAGCGCGACGAGGGCAAGGAGAGGAAACGGCATCAAGTACTGCGTCCTAAAGATGTAGAGCGGCAGCGGAAACGACTTGACGCTGTGGTCAGCAACTTCCGACGGCGCGTAGCCGACAGCAACATGGCGGTAGTGTTCGCTCGGATCGCTGTCAGGTCCGAGGAGCTCGGATTGCAGCACAGCCGCACGTTTCGAAGCAGACGGAATGACTTGATGCACATCCGGATCCACCAGCGCGGCGAGCGCTTTCGACAGCGTGCGCATGAACTGATGGCACCAGAGGATGCTCAAGTGGTCCATGGAGATCTTGACTTTCGGCAGCTGCGACGTCAGCGCTGAGAAGCTCCACGTGGACGTCTTAGAAGGAGACAGCGCAGCGAGCGACGAGTGGACGACAAAGTCTTTGAATCCACCAGCAAGCGACACGAGGACGACAGCATCGTCGGAGGCGTTGATGGAGACACCGCGGTGCTTGTTCATAGTGGCGTAGACGTCCGCCATGGTCGAGTCCAAGTTGAAAGGCGGCGCGACGTGTGGTGTGCTCAACGTGACGATCGTCGTAATCGAATGCGGCTGGTAGTTGGGTAACGTGAGCGCAGTGCGAGCAACGAGACCGCCCATGGAATGGCCGACGACAACGAGGGACGTTGGACGAGGAAGCGTGTCGTCTCCGGCATCTTGTCGAGTGTACATGGCGAGGATTTCCTTGATCGCTTCGTTGAGGAAGAACCCTTGGTCGAGGACAAAGCGGCCCGTGATGCCGGTCGCTTCTTCGTTAAAGTCGACGAGGAAGATATCGTACGTGGCCGTGTCGAGTTCATGGAGATGCTGCCCGAGCGATCGCGCTTGCTTGTAGCTTCCAAGATGTCCTGGAACAAACAAAAGCGGCGCGCCAGTGAGTTGTCGATCGTCTTGACGCTTGCGGCGATGCGCAGTATCGTCTTGCAAGAAAAGGCGCGCAAGTGTGTACTTGACATACGTGTGGCGCATGGACGCCTCCTGCGTTTGAAACGTCAACGTCTTGTAGATCGGCGCCGAGTACGTCATGCCGCATGCATTCGAGCGTGGAATCTCCCGCACGTCGAGGAAGAATGGGATCGACGTCGCCACGTAGAGCACGACGAGCGCGCATCCTGGGACCCACCACCGCATTTCCGTCCTCTTTGGTTCACTGATCGACTGATTGGCTCGGCAAATGAGTTCTTCATCATGATTGGCGGAAAATCCGCTTCCAGAACATTAATCAATTTGACGTCAAGATGACGATGCGCTTCCTCATGGCGGTGGACTTGCGGCGGGGATTATCCGCTTCCCCGACGTCTTTCCACTGCATTCCCGACTTCAACGCATGCATCTTCTCGAGAGGATTTGTTTGATCTATTCAACGCGCGCATCTACGTACGACAAGGCCGACGACCCTCCGATCGATTCCACATCATTGGACGACTTGCACGCAAGTTGCTCGCGCTCGATGGCCTTGCGCTTCATGAGCTCGACAAAGGAATGCCACTTGTGTTGGCTGAGGCGGCGCGCAACGTCGTCCTGCGCGGGCTTGCGCTTGTCGACGTATTCCAGCAAGGATTGAGCTTCGGCATGGGCTTGCATGGCCTTGTGTTCTTCATGCCGCGCGCGTTTGAGCTCGCTCTCGGCTTGTGCGTCGACGACATTGACGGCATAACACTTGCTGCGGCGCTCATTCCATTCGTCAAACTTTGGTCGAATGACCGTCACGAGTTGGAGATCACGGGAGGCTTGCAGCGCCGCTTCTTGCTCTGCCTGCTCTTCCCACTCGTCGTCATCCACGTCGTCGTACACACTCGCATGACCTTGGCACTTGAACTCAAAGAAATGTGTCTTCACGGGCTTTTCAAAGCGCGGGAGCCACGCGGCGCCGAGTCGTTGGCGGACGTCGTCCAGGAACGCGGCGACGAGCAATTCATGCGCGAGGAACTGCTCGGCCGCGGCGTTCCATGCGGCAACGACGGCTGGATAGTAGACAGCATGGTCGCTCGTCCATTCGAGAGCTTCCGGCGACGAATACCCATGGGCAAACTGCGTGCGGTAGAGATCGCGGAGACGCCATCGCGTGCACCACTTTTCAGGCAGCGCTCCCAGCGGATTGCGATCGAGATGGAGCACCTAGACAAGGAATGGCTAGAAGCATGGAGGCGTCCGTGTACCTCGAGCGTCGGTAGCAGTCGGTCCAATTCGATCGGCAGCGCTTCGAGCGCGTTGTTGTACAGATCGAGCGTCCGGAGGCTCGTCATGTTGCCGATCTCGACGGGCAGATAGGCGATGCGATTCGCCGCCATGTTGAGGCACTCGAGGTGCGCGAGCGTGCAGATCGTGCGGTCGAGATGCGTGAGTACATTGTGGCTCAAGTCCAAGACTTGGAGCTCATGCCAGTCGTCGATCGTGTCTGGGAGCGGCGACACGAGGCGATTCTTGTGAAGATGGAGCTTCTCCAAGGCCATCCACATGCCGACAGTCGGCGGCAACGTCTCGAGAGCATTCTCACTCAGGTCCACCGTAAGAAGCGCATGGCAGAATCCCATCTGCGATGGAATCGCCGTCAAGCGGTTGTGCGCCAGATTGACATAGCGGAGGTGGACGAGCGCGCCGATCTCGAGCGGCAGCGTCTCGAGCGCATTGTCGCGCAAGTTGAGCGTATGGAGAAGACTCAACCACCCGATGGTCGGCGGCAATTCCTCGATGCGGTTGTGGCTCAAGTCGACCACTTCGACCGACTTCCATTCGCCGATGCTTGGAGGCAGGATGCGGATGCGATTCCCCATCGCCACGAGGCGGACGAGTGCCGTCCAGCCGCCGACTGCTTCAGGAAGCGCAAGGAGATCGTTGTCGGAAACGTCCAAGTCTTGCATTGCGCTCAGTAGATCGACGGAGGGAGGAAGATGGCTCAGTCCATTGCGGCGCAAGTTGACGACAAGGCATTGCGGATGTTGGCCAAATTCAGTGCTGAGGTGCTGAAGGCCACACGAGGACAAGTCGACGTAGAGAAGCGTCTCGAGCGCGCTGAACGTGAGCGGCAGGCGCGACATGGGATTCCCCACCAAGTCCAAATGTTCCAACGCTGGCAACGTGGCAAAGTCTGGTGGAAGCGTCTTGAGGCGATTGTCCGTGAGGAAGAGCATGCGCAGTGATCGGAGATTTTTCCACGACGCGGCGCTACTTGGAGCGTCCTGTTGAATGCTCTCGAGTTGATTTGAAGCCACGTCAAGGATCTCGAGCTTGCTCAACTTGGTCAGCGTCGACGGCAGACTTGTCAGTTGATTCCCACGAAGATTGAAGAGGCGCACGGACTGCAGCTGGCCGATTTCATCCTACAAGGAAGCTCAGATGAGGACAACGCCGCGGCGGCAACTTACTGGCAGCGATTCCAGACGATTGTAGCTCAAGTCGACTTCCTCTGCCGAGTCCAAGTGGTAGACAAACGCCGACGGAAGCGCCGTGAGTTTATTTCGCGCGAGATCGATGATCACCATGTTGGAAAGCGCCAGGATTTGATCTTTGCCATGGAAGTAATCGTTCGGAATGGCTCCAAGCCGCCGAGTGGCGAGGTCGAGGACGTCATCGCCCCGCGCGGCGCGACGTTGGTCGGCGGCATCTCGTCGAGCGACGAGAGCTTCCGTGTGGACTTGCAAGAGTTTTTGCTTGCGCCGCTCTTTGTCGTCGGCAACTTGCGCGACAAGACGCCGCTCGTCCTGCTGCAGTTTGAGCCGCGCATTGCGTTCTTTCTTGCGCTGAATCTTCTCGTCGCGTTCGCGGATTGCTTCCTCTGTCTTGGTGACCATTTCGTCACTCCGCTTTAAATGCTTGAGGTGCCATCGCTTCATCTGTCGCTCCGCTTGCAATTGACGGCCGATGCCGACGACAACTTCCCGCGCTTCGATCGCAGCTTCGACTTCTTTAGCAGCTTGGGCCTCTAATGCATCGAGTAAACAAGCCTTGAGTTGTTTCTTGTCCTTGAAATAGTTGAGCGACCGAGGAGGAAGCGGAATGCCGCGCTTGAGGAGCTCGTCCTTGACTCGAATGAGGGCACACCAGACTTGCTACAGAAATGTCTTAGACAGCATGACGCTCCAAGCAACGTACCACGAACTGATCGAGCGAGATGAGCCGCGCGTCGGATGGAAATAGACGGAGAATGCGAGCTTTCCGGGCTTTCACGCCGAGAACTTGCAGCGCATGCTCGTATTCGACGACATTCAATAGTCCATCGCGATCCTCTGGAGATACCGCCGTGAGGATGACGTCAATTAGCGCGGAATGTACCATCCAAGAGCGCAAATGCATCGGCAGGGGTGATGTGAGGAGCCACTTGGTGGGCCTTGAGGTAGTTGGTCATGTACAGCGCAGCGATAAATTGCCTACGAAAACAAACGTCACGATCGTTCGAGCGGCGATTTCGTTGCGCACTCTTCGTCGATAGCGCCGCTGGAAAGAGTCATATGAGAAGAAGATTGCTCATGGAGAGATGTACGCTTTGTCGAGGTCAACGAGATTGAACAATCGCTTCGCTTGTGGTTCGAGAACGTCGACTTGACGATACGCCAGCATGGCTTGAAACTCTTCATGGCATCAACACGTCAGTCGCAAGAACGAGGGATAGACACACCTGTGAAATCGATCAGCCCGGAGCGATCCTGGTCAAACATGACGAAGAGTTCATGGGCGTGCTTCTTGAGTGCGTCAATGTCGAGTTCGATCTCTTGGAGGTTGTCTCCGCTGGATTTGGCGGACTTTGCGATGATGATTTCGGGGGGCGGCGCAACTTCCCGAGTGAGATGGGCATACGGCATCCAGTTGGCAAAGAGATGGACGTCCGCGATGACACTTGGAGGCTTGGCAGTCGCTGGCTTGCAGATCACGATGGATTTATACCGTCGAACGTCCATGAGATCGAGTGTGTGGTTGAATGTCCGTTGGAAGAAGTGGCAGCCTTTGAGTTGCCCGCCATCAGGACCATCGGCCAGGAGAAGACGCTCGGCTTGGCGCTCAAATGTTGCGAGGAACGCTTTGTTGACCAGGGAAATCTTTTCTCGACAGAGAAGCACATAGAGGTGCTGTCTCTTTGTGTTGTGCACGATCAAGTCGAGGAATCGAATCGAGTAGCGGCCATTTGCATGTCGAATGAGCTATTCGATCCCACGGTCAGATGCATCATGAGGCCAGTATTCGAACCTGAGCTTGACCACTGCCACGACTACTTGAACTTGACAATGGGATCGGTCGTTTAGCTCCTTTTCGTGGCTTGAGCAGACTCTGTGCACTTCGGAAGACGGCCTCAAGGAGGATAGTTTCCTCGGGAATTGGATGCTGTGTCATCACCGCCAAGTCATTCGGTTTCACTGACGCCGTTTCATCGCGTCGTCTCACTTGATGTTCGGAACATCACCTCTTGCATTGCTCAAGAAAAGGATCGGTGTGTGTCGATAGGGATCTCGTACGACATGTCACCATGAAAAAACGCGCGGACCGCCGATTCAATCGCGTCAATCCTTCTCCACCCTCGATTTCACGGCTAGAGCAACCAAACCAGTTCAAGATGACTTGGAATGGCTTCCACGAGTTCAGGGATCAATATCACCGCGTCTTGCATGGCGAGAAGCATTCAGTTGGCTCGAGGGAGTGCTTGGAACTCCATGTTCCTTGCGCTTCTGACTTTCTTGGGCGGAGATTTCTCAACCGAAACCGTCACTCCAGCGTATGAACGACGAGGAATAAAAAAAGCTCAGAGGAGGAGATCCATCTCGCGATTGACATCAGGCCCCGATGCTGCTCCGCGCGCTGTCGATTGAAAGCTCAGCGTCGAATCCGTTCCTAGACGGAGGAGAAGACATGAGTCCGTCGAATTCGTTTGATGCAGACGACATGTTGATCGATCCGCGCTTGTTTGTCCATCCCAACGAATGGGTTGACAAGAGGTACTCCAGTCATACTTCATCTCATTCCTTGACTCATGCTGCTTCCTCTAGCACAAGGTCGAAATGCTTGGTTTGCGTGCGAGAATTCAACCCTGTGTGGCGCAAAAAGCACACATGCCGCATGTGTGGCGATGTCGTCTGCAATCGATGCTCCATACACAAACGCGTGGATTTACCCCTTCGCGATAATCTCTTTCGCATATGCACGTGGTGCTTCCTCCGCGTGCGTCAACCGATTGCGAAAGCGATTCCTGTCGATCCTGCGCTTGATGGTAGTGTGAAATACACCGACCACCTTGTGATTTCCCCGAGGTAGATGAGATTGTTCCCTTGATGGAAGACGATCAACTTGACACGTACGATGTTGAGGTCGTGGAAGACTTTGTCGATCCCGACATTGAAGCTTTGAAGCTCCGCGAGCAAGAACTCGAAGAGGAAGTTGAACGGAGCCGCCGCAAAGTTGACGAACTCGAAGCCAAGATCCATGCCGTGGAGCTTGATGCGAATTTGACCGCACAGCAGCAAAAAGATCTCATGGAGGCGCGCGCTCTCATTGCAGAACTTCAGCGCCAATTGCGAGAGAAGGAAGAAGAACACTTGACCACTCGCATGACACTCCACGAAGACATGCGCGTGCGTCGACAGTCGCTGAGCGGCAACAACTATCATCGCCCACCGCCTCTACCTCCACTGCTTCATACTGCATCGACAGACGACGACTCGGAAGCGGCAAAATTGAGACGGCAGTTGGCCAAGATGGCGCGGCAAATGCAGCAAGCAGGACTCAACATCGCCGAGGACATTCCGTACGAAGAAGCCAAGCAGAAGGTGGTCGAGATCTCGAAACGCATGGAAGCGATCGGGTCTGCCGAAGTCGTCCATCCCGACAAGCGTATCCAAGCGTCGCTCCGGAAGGAATACTTTCAGCTGGAGCAGGAGATGGAGAAATACAACACGGCGCTCATGACGACGGACGAATACTTGGCCGAGAAAGCAGCAGAAGAACGTCGGTGGCACGATGCACACGCGGCTGCAAACTCCGCGGCACTGCGCCTTGTCCGAACTTGCATTCCCGTCAACGTGTCGGTTCTAAGCGAGAAGCAGCTCGTGGCGCAAGTCGGCGCGGCTCCTCCATTGGCTCGCCGACTCAAGCGAACCAACGTCTTAGAGCTGTGCCGCGTTCCACCGGGCACGATCCAGCGCATGCATCCAAGCATCATTGAGAGCTATCGGCTGAGCGGTCTTGGCCTTGTGGAACGGCGTGCGTTGCATGTTGTTCTCGCGGCGCCAGCTGCAGAATGGAAAAAGCAGACGCAGGACGACCTCGCCCAGCGCAAGCACGCATGGTTCAAAAAGCTCCGGGAAGCGCTCGTCATGGCGATCGCGCAGTACGACAGCCACTTGAAAGGCGTCTCGGAAGATCTCCATGCGTGTGCCAACAAGCATCAATGCCCAGTGCATCACGAAGCCAAGATACGAGACTTGTATGCTGTCGACCTCGGCTGCCCTCCCGACGACGTCTACTTTGTCAACGAAGTCGTCAAGTGCGAATCGTCCAGCAGCAGCAAGAGCGACAAGACAGCGCAGCAAGACGACGCCATCACTCAAGAACGCCTCGCCGCGGTCAAAGCTCACTACAAGAACCAAGTTTTACAAGTCACACAAGCCATGGGAGCCATGACCGAGATGGACGAAGTGCGGGAAGCGCTCATCCATGGCGAAGTCGAGCTCCTCCGGAACAACAAGGACAAGGAGCGACTAGAAGCGCTTGTCCTTCGCGCGAGAGACGCCCTGTGGGCCATGGCGAAGCGCAGTGGCATCTGCTTGACGGGGAAACGAGATCGAGCAAAGGATGGACCAGACTTGCGCGCTCCGATCGAAGCGACGGTCGCGCACGAACTTACCGAGTACATTGGCGACATGCGGGAAGAGATGGAAGTGTACATGCTCTGCATCGATCCAAAGCACAAGAGCGTGGCGTTGCTGCAGTCTTTGGAAGTCGTGCTGCCCGACGTGATTGCTCGCAACAAAGCCAAGGGCGCGACGTCTGTGCAGCACAAACGTGTCGAGTGGAAAGACATCAAGGAGGACAACGCGAGTGAAAAGCCACCGTCGAGGCAAAACAGCACGACAGCCGCCAGTCCATCCAGTAAAGCGCCGACGCGAGTGAATCCAATGAAGAACACCGCAGCGCCGCCTTTGAATTTCCTAGAAGAGCTACAGAAGAAGAAGCGGACGACCATGCCGACGATCGCTCCGAACGATCTGCTTGCCAAGATCCGAGCGCGCCGCCAGAGCAGTCAATCCGAGACCAGTAGCACCTGCAGCAGCGAGAGGAGTAGCAGCGGCATTGCCACGGCATGAACAAGAGAGTCCATTACACCATCCACTCGTGTTTGGAGCGCGCAAATGTTAGCTGCACTGACGTCGCGCGTTTAAACCATTGGAGCGCCGCATCGACGCCGATTTGAGCCACTGGAACGTCATGAATGGCCACGAGGCGGTCACCAACGTGGACGTCACCATCTCTTTCAGTAGGCAACGCGGTTACAAGCAGCACCACGAGGGTTTTATCGTGGAGTGCTTGGAGGCCAAGACGCCACGGATCATCAGCATTCTCTCGAGTCCATGTCGTTCTCACGACATCAACGGTGGCATCAACAGAAGCATCTCGAGGCACAGGCAACGGCTCCGCCGCCTCGGCGTTGTTTCTACACCATTGTGACATGAGAAGAGGAAACGCAGGCGAGACGGACCCGATATGACGTCGAAAGAGCAGAGCGACGGGCTTTTGAGCGGCTTGGAGGAAGTCGAGACAGGTCGAGAGGGCGAACGGCTGCACGGGAACGCCGCCGACGGAGACGAGGATATCCCCAGGGGCAAGGCAATCGTACGTTGCCGCAAGTCCATCGCCAGTGCAGAACTTGATTTCCATCTCCCCGTCGTCGTTCTTCTGTAGCGCAATTCCAAGCGGCTCGCCCGCCCATTTGATCATCGTACAAACTTTATGGCGCTTGGTGCTGCCAAGGGGATAAATCTCGGACTTGCCAAGGCGTTGCCTTGCAGAGTCAATGTCGCTGACTGCCGAGGCAAGCAGAGGCGCAGAGCTCACGACGCTCCATTTCGTGTCGACGGGACCGGCGGCAGGAGGCTCAGCGGAGGGAGCCATGAGGAATGTGTCGCCGATGGAGCCAAGGTACGTGTCGTTCGCGGCGTTGTACGAAATAAATGGGTTCTCCACGGGCTGTCGAGGGGCCTCCTGATGGACGACGCGTCGACGGAACTGGAGCGTGGCGGGTTTTTTGACAGAGAGGAGGCGATCGACCGACGCGTCAAAGCCCATGAGGATCGCGGACTCTTCATTGATCGAGACGAGTTGGTCGCCGCTTTGGAGGATACGCAAGTCAGGATTAGTGTCGAAGTCGACGTCGTCTGTGATTTGCTTGACGATCGTGCAGTTGCCAATGTTCTCGAGAACGAGTCCAAGCTTCTTTCCGTGCCATTTCGTCGTGAGGATTGTCCATTTCTTGCGTGAATGCGCTAGCACATTCATGGAACCAAAGCGCGTGGCGATCGTTTCTTACCTGACGACGACGATGCATGGCTTGGAGGAACGACAATCCGACTGCCGTCTCGAAACGACACGACGCGAGGTAAGAGCGGGATCTATCGAAGAAAGGAGGCTTCTAAAGCGTCGAGAAGAGGCTGTGTACCTCGTTGTCGTCGTCTCGATTCACATTCGAATACGATCGAAAGCTGTCTGGAATTGAATGCCGTCGCCGTGGTGGCAGTTCATCGTCGTTTTTCTGCCGCGTGTGGTTGAATGGTTTCGGGATTTCCTTCTTGAATGGGTAGCATAGGAGATTCGAAACGCGGCCGACGATGCTCTCGTCAAACGTGTGCCGGAATCCTCGAGGCATGAAGGATTCGGTGGCTCGAAAGCATGCGCTGGAGTCGTGCCATCTGTGCTCGAGGCACTCCTTTAGCAATCGTCTGTTCGTTACAAAGTCGACGCTGATTGGTCAATTATCTACAGAATGCGTTTTGATTGGTCACTCAAATTGTACAGCGACTTCTGATTGGCTCGATTTCTAGTTGGCATTTCAATGAGTGAAGAAAAGGAGAATCGCCGAGGCCGATTCCGCCGCAGTCGATTCTGGCACATGAATCATGGCGAGATTGCGAGCGCAATTCCAGAGATACCAACGTCAAATCGACGGCGTCTCTCGCTAGATGCATCGCTAGACTTGGTGAATCCAATCTATCCAAGTTCACCCCCATGGCAACACCCTGCAACGTTGCCAGCACGCTTTAACCTTCCTTCAACGCCCGTGGCCAGCGAGTATGATATCGTGTGGAAAAGCGACCAACTTGGGATCACGCTGCATCGAAGGGATGGCCAGACTGTGGTCAAAGCAACGACAAACTTGGATGTGTGCGTGGGGGATGTTCTCGTTGCCATTGACAGAAGATCCACCCGAGGGATGGACTACAGTGAAGTGATGCAAGTTCTGCGTGACATCTCAAAGCCAGTGACGCTCACATTCTTCAAAGACATGAAAGATGAACAACTGGAAGAATCCATGCACGGTGAAATGACGGCTGAAAATGCTCGTAGCGAACGGCGTGTGCGGCATCTCGTTGAGACGGACGCATTGTACAAGTTGCTCACAGACCATCATGCGATGACAGCCGTTGGTGACAGCATCCTAAATACTAATCTCTCGTGCGTCAGTGCGTGCTCGACGCTTGCATTCTGTGTCTGTGCAAATTGCAGCACGCAGAGAGTAGCAAGCTCCAATGCCATGACGAAGACAGCCACCTCAGCCTCCAACGAATCAGTCATGGAGACCTCAACCTTGAGTTCAAGGTCCATGGGCTGCCAGACTGATGTTGAGTGCCAAGATGCGGCAACTTCGATGACGCCAAGGGCGACCTCTTCCTCCAACATCGCTGTGGCCAGTCTTGTACAACGAAACGAGAGCCAAGCTGTGGTACCTTCCATGCAGAATCCAAACCCGCCGTCGAGGACAATCGATGTCTCTCCTGTCGTTGCCTTGGTCGATCCTGGCTCAAGTTCTCAAACGTCTGGGCAGCCAACGTCGCCGGCGCAACCTCCAAGGGGCGGCTACAGCAATTTTTTCAATTACATCCTTGCAAGTCTCACCTCGCCAAACCGACTCCGAGCCGCTTCAGAAGCATCGTCGTCGATCAAGTCGCCTCGTTCACATGTTTACACTGTCTCCTGGTCGTCTGGCAAACTCGGCCTTGTCTTACGAAACCATCGCGACCGAGTGTTGATTGCCGAAGTGGATTCCTCAGCGCAGGTGATATCGACTGAGTTTCAAGTCGATGACAAATTGATTGCGATTGACACCATCCGAGTGCGCGACGTTGGCTTCCACGCTGCGATTCAACTGCTTCAGTCGATGGCCAAGCCAGTCTCACTCACGTTTCGACGACACAAAAGTTGATAAACGACCACGTAATAAATTATATTACACGTCTTCGTCGGCACCACCGCCACGACGGAAGACGAGGAACGTAGGTTTGCGAGCTAATTGAATCACCTGCATGGCAGCAGTGAGAGACAACTTGGACACTTGCATGTCACCAGCAGCAACCAAGACATCTCCGACTTGTATGATAGTCGATTGAGCTGCGAGGCCGTCACCAGTGAGACGCATCACGCAGTTTTCGTCATCGGAATTCTTCGTCACAGCGATACCAAGCGGACCACCTTCCCATACGATGGAGAAAACAGTCGAATGGCGGTTCGAAGGCAGGCGTTTGGGCATGAATACTGGAGTACGAGACGACATCGTAAAATCATTGAGAGTTCGGGAAGACATCATGGGGTCTTCAGTCATGGCACTGTCTCGACTTCCAGGGGATGCAGCACCGAGAAATTGGAGGTTGTCGTAGCTATTGGTAAATGCATCTGGTGTGAATGTACTAGTTCCACTCATGCGACCAGAAGACACAGGGCGCTCGGGTAAACCGCGTCGCATAAAGACGAGCGAAACGGGCATTTTCGCCTCTTTCAGCACCTTAGAAGTCTCAGCAAGCGTGAAGTGCTGGACGATCGTTGTTCCACACTGAACAAGAACATCACCAGCTTGGATAATGTCAGACATACCGGCGAGGCCGCCACCAGTGAGTGCCTTTACACAAATTTCATCGTCCTTGTTTCGCTTGATAGCAAGCCCAAGAGGTCCTCCACGCCACAGAATGGAGTAGAGTGTCTTCACTGGTTCGTTTGAAATAGATGCAGGAATTGGCACTAGAGATGGTGGACTTGAAATGGATGACATCATCGAGCGAGTAGAAGACATAGACAAAACTGGAACATCTTCAGGGGCAATCGTCGAGTAGTCTTCTTGAACGGAGTCGTCATCGTCATCAATGTCAACTTCACCATCATCAAGTGAAACAGTGGTAAACCTCAGAGGTTTGGAACCGTCATTCGACGCGAATACGTCATTTGTGGCCAAGGAGCGACTTGACATGAAGTCGGACGAAGCTGAGGACATTTGATCACAGATATCCATGCTGTCCATGGAACCAACGCTTTCGGAGCGTGCAGAGTAAAGAGGAACCATGGATGATGCAGCCGTTGGGGTATTGTGCGTAGGAGTTCGATTTTCACGGGAAATATCCCATGATAAATCAGAATATTGATTAGCGGCATTTGCACTTTCATAAGCAAAGTCTGACTGAACAACGGATGAGTTATCGCCGAATTGATTGGGTTCAACCAGTTGAGAATTGGCATTGCCTTTGTTTACCGTATTGGGTGGAGAGGAGTAGAATTGGGTTGACATTCCTTCCAGGGGGTTTGAGAAAGAGCTGTTCGATGTATTACGGAAGTCGTTCAAGTCTGCAATACTTTCATACCGCATATCCACATCATCATAATGCCAGCCATGGTTTCCAGCAGGGTCCGACGACGTCGCAGAATTGGTGAATGTGGGTGGGGCAGATTCATGCTCAAAAGATTGATCCATCACGGAACCAAATGGGGCGGCATGTGGAGTACCAGGAGGACTTACAATAGCTGCCGCAACAATAGGTGACACGACAGCATGAGGGGCATCACGGACAAATGTCGGGGTGCCGGGGCTAGTTCCAAGTACTGTGGATACTTTGTAAGCTTCGTTTTTCGACCATGGGTCAATATGAGGGTTGGAAGGAGGAGTCAGAGGTTCAACAGCTTTGGATAGTATCTGGGCTTCATCAACTTGTTTCACTGGCACTGGACGCGAAATAACAACAGATCCACTGGGGGGTGGAGTTCCAGGGGGAGTACATGGTTGGTTGATAGGAGCTAACACAGGAGACATGATAGGTTCACTTGATACAGAAAGAGTAGGAGATAGTGGTTGTAGCGTAGGTTCGTTCAGTGCGCTTGAGGATGAAGTATCAGTGGCTCTTGGTCTTGTGCGACCAAACGAAATGTTCGCTTGAGGTGATAAAGGTAGCATGGATTGAGCATGTGGATGTTGAGGTGGAGGTGTGCTTGGTGGTGTCAAGGGTTGCGTCGATAATTTTGGTGACATGACAACAACACCTGTGACGCTGGACGCCCGAAGGGACACAGTGAGTTGAGTAGAAGGAGACATTGGCATTGACACACTATTCGGACCAATGCTAGAGTCATGGGCAAACGGCCACTGACCATTGTCATGTGATGCGATTGCAAGAGGAGACAGCATTTTCTCAGCAGTTTTCGCTGGGGAGGAAGTCGAAGCCGAGACAACAATCTGCGTCGACGCTTGGGCAACTGATGTCAAATCAAGTTGTGGCGGACGTGATTTGGGTGGTGAAGGTTGCCCAGATTGTGGCGGTGTACTAGTAGCAACGGTGTCTGTAGACGGCTTTGTGGGAACTTCGGGTTGAGAAGCTGGGACCGCTTTTCGCAAAAAGGTCAATACGGCTGGCTTTTGAATACACTTCAGAAAATCAACAGTGCCTGCCAACCCCAGTGGAGTAGTGGGGACACCCATTACACCAAGAAGTACATCACCAACACGCATCGACGGATAATTGAGTGAGAGTCCTTTTCCAGTCAGTTGCGCAATGTAAATCTCGTACGATTCGTTCATGCGCAATGTGATTCCTAGGGAACCACCCGTCCAGTCAACCGAGTACATTTCTCCTTCGTGAGAGGGATCGACAACTTTCTCAGCAATTGATTGGCGTGGTGAGTTTGATGCCGCCATTGCTTCGTCCAGGTTAACTTCCACAGGTTGGGGCCCTGTTACGGACGGAGCCGCAGATGCTCTCCTTTGTCGACGACGAAACCGAAGTTTGATTGGCTTGGGCTTCTTCATGTGAACCAGTGCTTCTGAGTAGCCGATTGATTTCACGCGCAAATCATTGACATAAATGAGTTCATCGCCCGCTTGAATTTTAGCCAGGTCCGGATCTGCAACATCCGCCGTTCGTTCACGGACCATAGCACGACCGTCAGGGTCACAGTGAATCTTGACACCAAGTTTGCCTTCGCGCCACATAACTTCAAAATCGCCACGGGGTAGGGCCGCTGGTTCACTTGCCGTAGTGGCGTTCGAAGTGTTGGGTTTCTTTCTCTCCATTCGCTTAAACGACAACGTGAGAGGAAAGTCACGATTTTTCAATCGAGTAATGATTTTGTCGTACGAGAGACTGGTCACATCATCCCAATTAATCGCCACCAAGATATCTCCTACTTTGGCAGCATCAAGATTCGCAGTTGTCTCTTGTTCTCCTTGAGTAATTTTTCGGATCAAAGTGTGATTAGTTGATGAATTTCGTAATGAGACAGCCAACTTTCCACGGTGCCAAATTAGATCATAGGAGTGCTCTGCAGAAGCTGTGACTTCAGGGGAACTTTTTGATAAATATTTGGCAGCAATACTGTCTGAGAGGAAAGATTCATTCGATACTTCATCCGAGGGGAGAGGTAGGACAACCATCGTCGATTGACGAACTCGTTCTTGGGAAGGAGGTGGTGTACGTTGTTTGGTAGAAGTGCGCCGATTTTGACTTGAAGGCGTGTATTCTTGGCTAGGAGGTGGCGTACGGTCTTGAACTGGGGAAGATCGCTGGAAGATTAGTTCGACAGGTTTGTGCACAGTTTGCAAAAAGTCAACAGCACCAGTTAAACCGAGTGGCTTGGTTGGGACACCAGCGACTGACAACAACACGTCACCTTCAGCTAATACATCCCTGTGGGTTTGAGCAAGCCCTCTCGACTTCAATTCCTTGATAAAAATATCATTTGAGCTGTTCTTCTTCAGCACCATACCAAGAGGTCCATCTGCCCACGAAATTGAGTATTGAGAAGGCCGACTTTGTGTAATTTCCTTTGACGCCTGTCGCCGACTTTCACGAGTCGACGATGGCGGAGTCACATCTCTATTTCTTGTCACATCACGAGATGAAGATGAGGGTGGAATTTCTCGGTTTCGGGATATTTCTCTCGTTTTCTGTTCAACTCGTGAAGGTTGGAGAGTCACTGGTGGGGGTCGCTTGAAACGAAGCACCATCGGCTTTTGTGATTGACGAAGTGTAGTGATCGCCTGTTCGTAGCTAAATCCACTCAGTGAAATGTTGTTCACATAGATAAGTTCGTCAAGTGGTTGGATCATTGAAACTCCAGGGTCCGTGCTGCTTTCCTTAGCGTACTCTCGCACCACAGGGCGGCCGTCATTGTCACATGCGATAACAACCCCGAGGCGACCTGTGGACCACATTGCTTCAAATTCGCCGGGTTGAAGTGGAGGTATCTGAGTCGAGGAAGTTTTTCGCTTTATTCGCGGTGCAACGCTTCGGAAGGTCAGAGTCAGAGGCAAATCAGCACGATTGAGCCTCTCTTGAACGTCTGCAGGTGATAGCGTCGTCACGTCATCCCAATTCAGGGCCACAAGGACATCTCCGATAGACGCAGACTGCAAACCCGCGGTGGTTTCCTTCGGTAAGTTTTCAATCTGTCGAATGGTAATCTGACGCCGCTCATTAAGAGTAAACTGAAGCGCCAGTGCTCCTTGATGCCAGATGAGGTCGTACTGATTGGAAGATGGCGACGGTTCAGGCTCTTGGATGTCAGTGCGCATCCGTCCTGAGGTGTTCGATTGTGGACGATCAGAAGGATTGGAAGAGTTCGGGTTCAGATTCGATCCATTGTTACGGCGATCAGAATGGCCGTTGGTGCTATTCATTGACGCATTCCCACTCACCCTTCGATCGGACATTGCGCTATAGTTATTCGCGCGATCGCTTCGGCTCGCTGTTGACTCATGACGTCGATTACTCCCAGAGGCTACAGGGGATTCATTTTCCAAAGCTGACAGATTTGATCGGACACGATAGGGACCTCTTGACCGCTCCTTATTCAGACTGGACGTCCCAACTCCTGAAGTTTTCTTCTTCACGGCGCGGAAATTCTGCATGTCCCGACGAAAGAGATAGTGAGCGCCAGGAAATGCTCTCCCACTTTCAATCCCATATGTCGTATTCTTAACCAGCCAATAAAATACGTGCGTTGGAACTCCTTGTTACCAATGTGGGGTGGAGTGGTGGAGAAATGCTGCCGACAGCGCGGGCAAACGGCAGGTGGAAGCGCTTAGAACACACACGGGGTGGACATTTGCCAGGCTCATACCTCCCTGAAGGATACACCCTCCTTTAGGGGAGACCAATTCCCTAGACACGATTGTTATGCAAATCTCGTCACGATAGAATGAGTGGCAGAACCAGACATTACATATCCTTCCGAGTCTCCGCTTGTTAGTCGTCGAGATCCATAAAGGCAACCAAGCTTTCGTCTCATCAACTGCGATTCCTGCAATGGATTTTCCGACGACGTCTCGACTTCCAACGTTGCGTACACACCAATAAACCTTCAAGCTGGTCGTAGCGCAACAGGGGATCTATCCCCCATCAAATCACGCGTGGTTGGCCTGCGTAGACTTAGGTGCAAGTCCTTGAATAGTTTGGGGATGTCAGACGTGCTTTGGGGATGTTTTACTTGGTGGAAAGCGCGAAATGGCGCCAAACTTGGATCGGTTTGACCCTCAAGCGATTTGATTGGCTAAAAATCTTTGGCCAATGTGAATATTTTAAGCTGGGTTTCACTATAGGGAGAAAAGACTGGTGCGAGGACTGGCCCCCCAGGTAAAGAGAACCAATTCCATGGCGAGGATGGCATCCGAAGGCGACGAGTACGAGGAAGAAGAAGAAAAATGGTCACAGTGGTTCTGTGGTCTTCCTGGAAATGAGTACTTCTGCGAGATCAGCCCTGCTTACATCGAAGATTCTTTCAATCTTTATGGTCTGCGCGCGATGGTAGCCAATTACCAAGAAGCTCTCAACATTATCCTTGACCTCACAGGCATGCTCAGCCGCATGCGATCACCAAATGTAACTCGCTCGTTTTGTAGACATTCCGTACGATGACGATGTTCCATCCTGCGCCGCCGAGCTCTATGGCCTCATACATGCTCGTTATATCATTACCAGCCACGGTCTTGAAGCCATGCTGAAAAAATTCCGAGATGGCGATTTTGGCTTTTGCCCTCGCGCTTTGTGTGACGGACAACCCGTTGTACCAGCAGGCATGTATGACGAGCCAAAGAAAGCCGAAATGAAGGTTTATTGCCCTAAGTGTCGGGACCTTTACACGCCCTCTGTCGACTTCGAGAGCACAACCAGTACGATTCTCTTGGCTCGGACGCTGTATCTTACATGTGATGTAGTTGATGGCGCATACTTTGGCTCTACATTTCCGCACTTGTTCTTCTTGACATACAGCAATTTGGAACCACCTCCATCAACGCATTTGTATGTACCGCGAGTGTTTGGCTACAAGATCCACAGAAAAGGCCCAAATAGACAGCGGCTAGCCACGACGGCTACCAAGACGATAGAAAACGGAGATGAGGTATGTCGTAGAGAGCTGTATGTAGATTAATATGCGAGCTGAAAGGAGGACGATAATGACTCCCTCTGATAGCGGCAAGCGAATGCGAAAAATGAAGATGATGCCCAGAAGAGTGACCAAGCATCCCGCAACAAAAAGCGCGTCAGACACGAAACTTGAATGGAGAAGTTTCCATGGGATAATACATTGTCACTCGTGCCCTCCATCATGCCATCCTCATCCTCTCGTGTCTGTTGATGTAGAAAAAATCCCACAAAATTCAATATCATTTAAATGATATTTTCAAATTGATATATTTTTAATTTTTGTATTGCCTCCCACTGTCAATCACAGCAAGCGACGGACATGGAGTCGCACACGCGTGGGTGACATGGGAGACTGAGTGGGAGACATGCTGCGATCTGCGAAAGGTTTCCTGGGACATGGATCGCATCCCAGGATTCAAAGGGTGTTGTTGTGTTGGTCACGACATTTGTTATGGGGAGCTTGGTTTTGTTCATAAAATGAAGTACTTTTATCCGGATATCCGGATAATGAACGAGTTTCAATATGCGCGGGGAAAAGCGCAAGCGGACACCGTTGATGAACGATGGCATTCATCCGAGGAACAAGTACAAGACACCGCCGGACTTTATCAAACTTGCTACTCTCTATCCGTCTTTAAAGCAATTGTGCGTATATTTTGATATGGCTCTCTGGCTGAGAGAAAGTTTTAGTTTGCGAGAAACCAAGACTGGAGGATATGTGATCGATTGGACGGATCCACGAGCAACAAGGTAAATGAATTGAGCAGCATACGTGAGTTCTGTGGTTAGAGAATTGACGAAGACTCTACTACATCTCGACTTTGGGTTGACGTGGAACATTCCAATCGATCGTTTGTGTCCTCCGGTAAGAGTTTGCATTGCTAAACTGCGGAAAGCTGATCAATTTGTAGTTGACAAATCGATTGAACTATATCCACTGGATTGAAGATTTAATCCTCCTTTCGCAACCTTCATTTGTATCGCCATCACAAGAAAGTCCTATCCGAGGCATTGATATTGGGACTGGCGCTTCTTGCATTTATCCCTTGCTTGGACATGCACTGAATCAATGGCACTTTATTGCGACAGATATTGACTCAATCTCCATCCAACATGCTTCTGTGAACGTCGATGCCAATCAGCTTGGACATGCAATTCACCTCAAGCTTGTTGATAATGCCACGATGCTTCCAAAAGATGCAATCACTCAATCAATCATGTTCACAATGTGCAATCCGCCATTTTTCGACTCGATTGACGAAGCTGATACGAATCCTCGGTCCAAGTGCACAGGTTCTTCTTTGGAAATGACAACGCCTGGAGGTGAAGTCGCCTTCATCAAACGAATGATTCAGGACAGTTTGGATCTCAAGACCAAAGGTACATTCTTCTATCCCTCGAGTGACTTCAAGTGCTAATCAGTTCGATGGTACACCTCTTTGATTGGACGCAAGAGCTCGCTGCGTCCTCTCTTAGCAACTCTACGTGAGAGTGGAATCCGAAACACTCGCACGACGGAATTTTTACAAGGACGAACGACTCGATGGGGCATTGCGTGGACTTTCACAGACGATGGAATCGACCAAACTGAAAATGTACATTTTGATCGCACAATATGACAGGAATAACGTTTGAACTAGACCAAAGTGTTCGGAAAGCGCAAAGAAGCTCAACGGCGTCAAGACATGTCATTTCGACTGCCGCGGAAGAGTGAAAAAGGTACAACCTTTTTTGTCCGCTCTAAAACTATACTATTTCGTCCACAGACGTTCCTGGATGTGCCACAATAGAGCAAATACATGAGCACATTATCGAGAGTACCATGGAACAAACCACACCACTGGTCCAAATTCTTGAGATCTCTCCACGAAGGCCCTAACATTGTATCGTAGGTGAAAATTACGTTGGAGGCAATTACCTGTGAGGATTTTCGTCGAGTCTACTCAATTGTGGCTACAAATGTCGAAGAAAAAGAAGTATTGTGGTGTAGTCGTGCAGAAGTTACCCACGAACAAGTGGACGATGGCTACGATGTAAAACTGATATGGGTATCTGGCAAAGCGCGCGATCAATTCTGGGCATTTGCTGACAAGTGGAAGAGTGGCATCGTCCGTACTGGGCGGCGGTGGAGGAAAAAGTTGGCAGCGCCGACAACTTTATAAGATACAATTTTTGAAGAAATTGATTGGCTGATTTTTCACCAATGAAACAAAGAAAGAAAGAAAAGCCAGGAGGACCAACCCATAAACCGACAGCATGCCCAGCCGAGAGGACTTGATGGTAGAGCTAGATTATTGTCGATCCAATCGTACATGTAGGAGGACGAAACGAAGGATGAACGTGCAGAAAAAGGTGTAGATGCCAGCTCTGAGCATGAAAATGTCGATTTCAACGTCGAAGGGCATGCTCGAGAAGAACCTACTGACGAGAGGTCGACACCATTTTCTCAAAACAACACCATGAGCACGCCCAAGATGCATCATACAGTGTATAAAGGTAGTGAGGGCACAGCTGAAGACGCAAGTGCAGAGGCTAGCGGTGTCAAGGCCACCAAAAATGACGACACAGTCAATGACATTAACGATCACCAGGAGGAAACTCCACCTGAGCCACAAGCTACCACTATGTCTTCGACAGTGACGCTCAATAGACGTCTTGAAGATGATATGGAAGAGGGCGAGATCGAGGAAGATATTCCATATGTCAAGCCACAGAACCAGCCCAATGGCCAAGGCGATCCATACACCCAAGCTGACTCCTACGAAGGCGTTGCAAGTACTGTTGGCTTTGCTCAGTCGAACGAAGGAAAGAAGGAAGATATCCCTCTGACACCTCTTGAGGAATACCAAAAAGGATACCATGGAATTCAGTTCTCGCAGATGTCGACTCAATTGCCCAAGGTTATCGTTCGAGATCCATCGAATGCTGTGACTGAGGTAGAACACCCTGCGACTCCATCTCACTTACACACTGCAGAACGACCTACGCGCCTATTTCATTGCATTTGGAACAATCGAAGCTTGTACATGGTCCCCTGAAGCAGGAGTTGGTGAATTCACCTTTCCAAGCCTCGAGGTGAGCAAAGTGATCTTTAAATTGACTGAAGGAGTCTTTAGGTATTGAATACGTTATTTTCGCACCCAGAGCACACTGTGTCTGGCTCTACTTTGATTGTTTCTCCCATGCCACCTCCTGTGGATCAAACTGTCGTGAGGTACGTTCTGGACGAAAAGGAATACTCGATGATATTGCGCGCAGGCAATGGCGAGAGTCGTACGGAGGGAAAGGCGTTCATTTGGGCAATGTTTTGCATGAAATGACAGAAGATGTAATCAAATCCGAGATGAGCTGCTTTGGCGTCGTCACGAATATTCGACTTTTCCTGAAACCCAAGGAAGAAGCTGTATGTCGTCACTCCTGTCGCTAGTTAATCATTGCTCTTTTAGCCGTTTGGGTATGGATTTGTCGTTTACGCGAAATCAAGCCAAGCTGCACATGCTCTTGCCGCAGGATATCATTCGATTTTGGGTGCCCAAGTCAAAATTAGCCAAATGAAGGAAGGCCAGCGGTTCCAGCGCAACAACTCCTTCGGAGGTCGCGGGAGCACTCGAGGTCGTGGTCACGACGCCCGCGGTGGCGGCTGGGGGCGAGGAGGACGTGGTATGTCTCGAGATGGCGGACGAGGCGGTCGTGGTGCTGACTTCCACGGTGGTCGGGGCAGAGGCCGTGGAGATTTCCAAGGAGGTCGAGGTGGCCGAGGTGGGCGCTTCCAAGGTGGACGAGGAGGCCGTGGTGGTGATTTTCACAGTGGACGAGGAGACCGTGGTGGCGATTATCAAAATAACTGGGGAGGACATGGCGATTACCCAGGCGGACGCGGTAGTGGCCCTCGGTATCCCCAACAAGCTCCATATCAGGCCCCTTATCAAATGCCACCGCACCAAGCTCCAATGTACCATGGTGGTCCCCCTCACCAAGGACCTCCTCCGTATCATGTCTATGGTCAACCAGCTGGATATCCTGCGTCAACTCCGCCATCTTATCCCCCACAACGACAATCAGCTTATCAGCAACCTGCTTATGGGCAACATGGCGGAGGATATCCACCTCACGGTTATCAACAGCCACCAGCATACCCGCCTCAACCTTACCAACCACCACCACCATATCAAGCAGCCACCCCGGCGTACCCACAACAACCCTATCAAGACCAACACCAGGCTCAATATGCGGGAGGACATCAGGATGCCTACACAAGTCAAAACTATTCAGCTCCACCTACAATTGGCTATGGCTCCGCCCCTCCCGCTCAAGGTCAGAACTCTTATGGCCATAATTATGCCCAGCCTCAAGGACAACAATACTATGGTGGCACTTATAGTAACCCGGTGGCAGACGATGGTGAACAAGTGCACGCTTTTGCTGGAAATATAAAAAGGGAGCCTGGGTACGAGGAATGTTTACTAAAAACCCTAATAGCTTCGTAGGTATGGACCAGTGAAGGGCCACGCATCGAACCATCGAGCGCAACCTTACAATTATCCTCGGCATGGACAATAGTCAGCCAAGACAACCAGGTACTTTGTCGGAGGTTCTTCGCGACTTCATCGATTAAAATGCGGCGATCCCATCTTTTACAACTTCGAGAAAATGTACTGGTAGCCGCTACACTTTGTAGTCGCAATGTAGTTCTTACGTTTTTGCATGTGTGTCCTTGGGATCGCCGCTCTTTCGTAGTCCTTAAGGAATATTTTTAGAGCGATAGCTTCACTTCATTCCTGAGAGAAAATAGACCGAAGGACGGTCCATTTACCTAGGTTTCTTCATCTGTTATTATTTTCGATAGAATCTTGCCGATTTTATTTGAGATCTCGTGCAAACTCAGCAGGGGCAAGAGTCTGAATGCTCAATTGAAAGTTGCATTAATATAAGGTTAATCATAGTTTACTCTCTAATAAGGCAGCCATTTCCACTCGGGGCTATCTCGGGTCAATTGGGCCACATGTTCTTCCAACGAACGACCCGCAGCTTTGGCACACTTTTGCATTTTGCGGATATCCTTGGTGCTCATCGCGCGAAGCGACTTGGGGTTGATAATGACACCAGTGACTTTGATCTTGTCGTTCGTCGAGCCAAAGGCCGATCGAGACGGATCGGGCTCTTCTTCTTCGAGGACTTTCTTTCCACCGCCCAAACGGTACTCCGTTTCTTGAGCTTCACCAATGACACGGACACGGCCAGATTCGACGAGCCACTTTTCAGTGCAGAGAGAGTTGTAAAATTCTTCACTGTGGGAAATCATAATCACACCACCGGCAAACTTGCGGATGGCATCAGCGAGGGCGCCCAATGCAGCGCGGTCCAAGTAGTTCGTAGGTTCATCCAACACGAGCAAGTGAGGGCGGACCCACATGGCAGCAGCAATGACAAGCTTGACCTTTTGACCACCCGAGAGACCACGAATCTTACCGTGGGTACCAAATTCAGCGTTAAGGTTGAAATCATCCAAGTGCTTTTGGACTTCGCGGGTAGTTGTCGAACGCAAGTCACCACCACCAGCCAAAGTAGCTTGACGAATGTCTTCCATTTCGGCCAACTTGCCAAGACCCATTTCTTGAAGTTGTTCAAGGGTGTAGAATTTGTTGTGCTTTTCAGTCATGCCAACAAACTTGACTTCGTACTCGAGAGTCTTCTTCACTTGGCGACGAGACATGATGCATTCAACTTGACCAGTCTTCTGTCCATATTTGGCCTTTTCTTCTTCAGATGGGGCCACATTGACACGAGTGTCGAGTTCGCGATCAATGCCACCAGGTCCACCAAAACGCCATTGAATGTATTCAACAGGCGAGCTATCCAAATGTTGTTCAACGTGGTGGAGCGAGTGCTGGGCAACGTAAGCAACGCGCAAGTTGTGGTGCTTCCACATTTCACCTTCACCATCAGGCGATGTTTCTTGCACAATCATCTTGATCAATGTACTCTTACCAGCACCGTTTGCACCGATGACAGCCACACGCGACGCCAGACAGAGTTTTACCGAGACATCGATAAGTTGTGGCTTGGATGCACCTGGGTAAGTAAAGTTGACATGTTCCATCGACAAAATACGACGCGTCGTAGATGTAATACCATCCAAACGACCAGGTTGAGGAAAGATAAACTGAGTGTCCGAAGCCGAAAGTTCGTAGTAATGTTTGGCTTCAGGGTGGAGCTCGACGAAATGAGAGAGGGAGCCAGGGTAGAGCACAAGCTGCTTTTGTTCGTAGTGCAAGACATCAGTGCAGACGTTGTCAAGGAAACCCGTGTCGTGGGAAACCAAGAGCACAGTCATGTTTTCGAGAGAGTTCAGGTAGCTGACGAGCCAAGCAACGGCATGGACATCCAAGTGATTCGTAGGTTCATCGAGGAGAAGCACGTCAGCATTGTAGAGCATGGCACGGCAGAGAGACAACTTCATGCGCCAACCACCAGAAAGAGCAGCAATTGTACCGTCCATGTGCCCTTGTGTAAATCCAACGCCGGTCAACGTATCAATAACGTTCTGGCGATCGTTGTGAGCAAGAATAGGGTCAGCACAAAGAGATTCAAGCATAGAGCCCTTGTCAGGCACAACGTCTTCGTGCTGGACGTAGATTGTGCGGAGATGTGTTGGGAGACCTTCAATTGTGTGGTTGGCAATGTTACGCATGAGGGTGGTCTTGCCGACACCGTTCTTGCCGATAAGACCATAGCGATGGCCACGAGTGAGGCGAAGACGGGCGTTACGAAGCAAGATCTTACCACCGTACGCGAGGGAGAAATCAATATCGCACACGTCGTTGGGATCAACGGAGACTTCGCGGTCGTCACCAAGACCACCACCTGCCTTGCGCAGAGCCTTGCACACGTGGTCGGCATCTTCATCTTGCATGTGTGGAAGCAAATAAGGCATGACAAATCCACGCCATTCTTTACCACGGTTCGTCGTCACAAGCTCAGCACACACATCAGTAATGTAGTGGAGCGTGAATTCTGTAAGACCAGGGTGGGTGGCGAGGTCAAGAGCGTCGTGGAGCCCTTGGGTTAGAGCTTGTTGTAGTGCAGCACGAACCTTGGCAGGTTCTTCTTCAGCGCTGCCTTCACCAGCAGCTCGCTTCAAGCAGGCACGAGCATCCGAAGCCACTTCAGCCAATTCTGGGTCGGCAATTCGTTCGATGACGGATTCCAACTGAGGCAAGAGCAAAGGAACGAATGGGGCAATATCGACAGGGCGGGACACAAGACGGCACATGCTGTCAATGATACGCGAAGCCTTTCGGCGCAATGACGAGCTGTTGGTGGTTTGATCGCGGAGAGCTTTGTTGAGAAGTGGGGCAATGAGAGCAAGAGTTGGTGCATCCACGTTGGAGACGAAAGTCGTGGCGAGAAGACTATCAATCGCCTTGACTGTTTGTTCAGGGTTGGCAATCACATTGACGAGAACTGGCACGAGTGGAAGGACATCGTCATTCGTGATCGTGGAGCACGCAGCTGTGAGCGCTGAAAGAGAGGCTTCCTTAGCTTGTGGCTTGGTGTCCCACACAACTTCAGAAACTCGAGGAATGACATCAGGAAGCGCACTGCTCACTTCATGCGCGGCGCGAGCAGACCAATGACGGAGAAAGTCACAGGTGGCAACCTTGCTTTGCCAAGACTTGAGGCCCAAACCCTTGAAAACTTCCTCAAGAATCGTGCGGGTTGCAAGAGGCGAAACTGTGTTGAGGATAGCTGCGGCTGTGCGACCAGCGGCATCACGAATTTGAGGTTCCTTGTCAGCATGGCGCTCCATGATGGGGACAAATTGTTCAACAAGGATGGGTTCGACAGCAGCAGCAATCGCGTCACAATTGCTCATTCCAATCAAGAGAAGCAATCCGCCTTCACGCATGTTGGCGGATTTTTCCGACACGAAGCGCTTGATTTCATCCATGACAAAAATACCAGCGTAGCTGCCGATACCAAGGATTTCCACAGCTTTGACCAAATCATCAATGGCAGATTGGCGAATATTGCGGGACGCTCGCGTGCTGACTTTATCCAACAAATTTTGGACAAGTTCCATTTGCGATGGCACATCGGATTCCTTGAATGCAGCAATTTCTTCGTCCGTGGAGAGGATGCGGACAGGTTCCTCGTCTCCTTCATCTTCACTAGCGGACGATTGAATCGATTGGACAGAGGTCGATCGAGCGGCGGCAGTTGGTGGAGCCGGTCCGGCTTGAAACGAACCCGGGACGAACGAGGACGCATTTGGGTTGAATTCCCGCGCGTTTGGGTTAAACTTGAGAGGAGTAGAAGTGGGAGCAAGCGGAGGAGGAGGAGGAGGCGGAGGACGGCCAAACATGGACGCGGCGGCGGCAGCTTTCGCGGCAGCTTTCTCTTTCTGCGCCTTTCCCATCGCAAATTCGACTTTGATCAGCTCAAGGGAAGCGTATCTTAAAATAGACATGTCTGAGAATAAAAATATCTTGATATTTGTATACTTGATGTTGCAAATGAAAAAAAACATGGCTCGAATCTGTCGACCACCAATCTCGTCTTCTCTGATTGGTCCATTAATGTCGTGACAGATTCGATGGCGAGACTCGGACGGATGGCCAAGCTCGTCCGGTCAGAGAGATGGACAATTACTTGTGCGGCGGGCGAGAGTACGGCGTTTCAATGCCATGGCACTTTTGCAGCAGAGGGAGACTCCTAGAGGACGATATATATGGGTCGAGCTCAGTTTGTAGCGCGTGTGTGGTTTACCGTCCATGATACTGGCGCTGCTTGGTCATGGTTGGAAAGAGGAAGAGATCCGTCGTCTCATGGATGTCGTGTATCTTCGACGGCGGCTTGCAGGCTGGCAATAGAAACGATGCAGGAGGAGATACATGGATATCGTGCGGCTGTGGATGTGAGTCGAGGATAACGGCAGCGGACTTTTGACGAAACGAGGAATGCATACTGTGCATGGCGAGGATCATCTCCTTCGTCGGGATGATTGGAGCCATTCCAGTCGTGTCGCTACGAAAAGTGTGAACTCGATAAGACAGAGAGAACAGTACACATGGACATTTTGAAAAAGTGGCGATGAAGGTGATTCATTCGATTGATTTGACCGAGGACGGCCACGGCGCTTTGATGACTTAGCATCTTTTCTGGGTGCATCGTTTCTCGTGGTGGGGGAGGCGTTCTCGTCCTTGTAGTCCGTTTTATCGTGGTCTTCAATATCATCAAGAGGCGGAAGAGGCGGCACTACAACGTTGTGAGCTGGAGTTGAGCGCTCGACCATCCATACCTTTGAAGTTGGCAGCAGTGGTTGTCAGGAGGTTCTGGGTCGCTGATTTCGCCGTCCACGCCACTCCGAAGAGCTGTTCCAGTTGCTCAATGAGGAACTCAAGCGTGTGGAAGGCGACGCACTGCATGCCTACACAACAAACTAGAGCCTCAGCGAACAATTACATGTCTCGCACGTTTATGGATATTGCTGTGTGTCCTCAGTGCTTCGAAAAGCTCATCGAGCAAGAAGTAGACCACGTCGACTGTTGATGTGCACTTCACATTCACGGGTTCAGGGACGTCAAAGATACTGGCTATGTCTCCAACGTAAGACTACGTCGAGAGTACTTCAAAGGCACGAAAACGACAACCTACCTGAGGGCCAAGGAGCGCAACGTCTAGCTTCTGCGGCTTTGGTGGTGGTGGTTCATCGCCAGGCTTGTGCAGTGACGAGTATGACGGAGCGGGAGTTGGAACCGAATCGTCTCGAAAGGTAGCTTTAGCAGTTCCCTTGACGATGATGTAGAAATTCGACTTGCTCTCGCCTTGACGCACGATGTTCATGCCAGGCTCATACGTTCGAAAGCGAGCGTAGGGCGCGAGTGCGGCCATGCCAAAGAGGTCGAGGCAGTGGTCATTCGTCACGTGTGCAACAGCGCTTGCAGATTGAACAATTGTAGCAGCTGTGAGAACGAGACAGTCGCAAGGCCCACGCAGAATCACCTCAACGTGCTGTCAATGCAATGCTCTCCTCGGTTGCGTCTACCTTTTGGAACTTGTGTTTCACTTGCGACGCTATGTTACAGACCCAGCCGACATGGTCGGCCGCCGAGTGGATGGAATTCGCAAAGTGCAACGTGCCAAAGACAGAGCCGTCACGCATATGCACTGGCACTTGGTTTGGTCTGTCGAGGATCTACAAGTCAATGAGAGTTCCTCCTCCACTTGCGTCGTACAAAGCCGTCCGCGCTGCCGCGAAGAAGCACGTAGGCAAGCTGCAAGTCAGCATTGAGAAGAGTCGTGTGCTCGCCTTTGTAGATGTATTTGAGCTTGATATCTTTGGCCAAAGCAAGTCTAATCGAGAGTATGACGCCTGCACTCATTCAGCTTGACTGTCGACGAACCTTTCAGTGTGTGTAAGGCGCTGCCACCATGACATGCGATGGATCACCGTCTCGCGCTCAAGGAAATCAACGACAAATTCCAATTGTTGCTACCACATTCGTCATCGTCTCAGTCAGTAGCAGCGGAAAGTAAACCTGGGAGAGATCCATGCCGCTCATGTACATGCGACGGAGGGCAAACTTGGCCTGGAGCGACTTGGTGCAGAACTGGATTTTCTACAGCCACCTCTGAGCGACACCGAGATCCAAGAGCATGGACACACGTACGCCTTTCGCCTTCTTCATCCTGGAATGAACTTCTAAAATTAGATTTCGCATGCTCGCAAGATCGACTCCACCCATGGTCGTACTCGGCCCTATCTTTCATGAAAGATAAAGCCGAGAAACAGAGCCGGGCCAAGACCGCTCTCTTTTGATGACAGCATTGTCGACGATGTGATTGTATAAAAGGAGCAATGGGTCAACCCAAGCATCTCGATGTAATCATTCTCGCATTTGCTTCCTCCTTTTAGGACTCATTACAGCCTCTCGTCGTCTGTCAACCATGCAACCTATTCGCACTGCTTATCTTGTCTTGTCCATGGCAATCTTGGCCGCCAGCGCACCAAGTGGTGGTGGACTTGGTGGCTTTGCTGGCTTTCCAGTTGGAGTTCCTGGCACTTCGTTCTTCTCCAATGCCAATGCCAACTCCGCTGCCAAAGCCAACAACGTCCAAGCGGCTGACAACCATTTCAACAACCATATCGACAGCAACGCCGGCAACCAAGCCCTTCAAGAAGACGTTGTCTTTGTCAAGAACCACGCCAACACTGTCGCCAACGACAATGGATTCCAAAACGCAGTCTCCAAGAACGACGCGTTCAACCACAACAACGCCAACCAAGCTGCCAACGGAGCTGTCTTCTTAGGACGTCGTCGTCAGCTTGGCACCGACACGGAATGTTTTGGCTGTGGTGGTGTTGGCATCGGTGGCATTCCTCCATCAGGATTCAACAATGCAGAGCAAGCTGCAAATGCTGCGAACGGAGCCAACTATTTCAACCAAGCCAACCAAGGTCGAGACACCAACGCCCACCAGGGATTCAACAACAAACGAGTCGAGAAGCACAACTTGGATCAAGAATCGTTTGGCAATGTCAATGCCAACTCGAACGCACGAGCGAACGCGTTGTCAAAGGGCAACTTTTTCAACGAGAACCAAGCGATTGCAGCTCGAGGCGTTGCTCAAAACAATGGCTTATTCTATCGACGTCTGCGAGTTTTCTCTATGTAATGCTGGCGCACAGCCAAGAACTTGCGCTCTGCTTGGTGCATGTCCGGATGGAAGCGATCTTTTTTCTTCCGCAACTGTCTAAGATCCAATGAAAAATTCTTTTTATTCAGCTTTTCAATACAAAAGTCCTTATAATTCTTGTATTGTAGAAATATTTTCTAGGATTTCTCAACAGTTTCACATTTCATTTGTGAAATTTCCATCTTCTGAGCCGGCAGCCGCACTCAACATGGTAGAGCGTCTTCGTTTGCTGCCTCTTCCCTTACGTACCTCGCGATAGATTCGTTTCTTCCTACTACAGAATCGCCAAGGCAAGACCCGTCTTTCCAAGTGGTATGTACCACCTCCCCCGGATCTTGAAAAGCCGCGTTTGGAATCGGAGATCCATCGTCTCGTTGTGGCGCGAGATGCCAAACACACCAACTTCATCGAGTTTCGCTCGTACAAGCTGATCTACCGTCGCTATGCAGGTCTCTTCTTCATTGTCGGAGTCGACTTGCATGCGAACGAATTGCTCTGCCTCGAAACGATCCACTTGTTTGTCGAGCTCTTGGACCAACAGTTTTCCAACGTGTGCGAGCTCGACATTGTCTTCAACTTTAATAAGGTACCCTCTCCAGATCGGGACCTCGATTGATGACGCCTTAGGTTTACTCGATGCTTGATGAATACATCCTCGGAGGCGAAGTGCAAGAAACTAGCAAGCGTGAGATGCTAGACCGCATTCGAGAACTTGAGAAGCTTGAATAAGTCTTTCATTCTCCAGAGTAACTGCGCATAATTGAGTTCCTCCATCATTACTATGTTTACGTCACGATGATTCATTCCCTGGTGAGGGCGTAGGATATTACGCCTGCCTGTTGATCCTCATGCAGCTGCAGACTTTCTCTTCTTTTAGTCCCTACTCCTTCAAGGGGGGGAATAAATGAGCGAGAGCAAGCGAGAGACACGAAGCGAATTCTCCTGGTGCATTCAACGACATCATTCTTTGCCAATCGCAAGAAGATACGTGCTATATTGGTACCCATCATTGAAAGATAAGAGAACTAGCGCAGGTCAAGTCACCCAACGACGAAAACACAACTGATTTAAGCGGTCTTTTCGGTCTTCTTCTTGGACAACTTTTCCAACAACACCTTCTTCACGATCTTTTGTTCTTCGATGAGGAAAGCGCGGACAATGCTAACCACCGAGCGTGAGCATACCCCTGTATATCAACCTGTCATGTCTTACCGTTGACGCACGCAACCAGCGCATCGGGAACCGCCGTAGGCACGGGAGACGGTGCGTTCAGACTTGGCAACATTCTTGTATTGCTTGGAGGCAAGGTGCTTAATGCCCTTGAGCGATTGCTTGCAGTCACCGCACTTGGGGCCGTGCGAGTGCTTCTTGCGGTAGTGAGCAACAAGCTTGCCACCTGGGGTCTTGACCGGCACGATACGGTTCGACTTGGTCGCATACGAGTGACGGCGACGGTAGGTGATGCGGACGTTCTTGACCATGTTTCTTATCTTCTCGAATTGGCAGAGTACTCGATGCTTTCATAGGCTCATGTTACTGGCCCCCACAGAACCAACCATTCATTCCCTTCCAATTGTATTCCATTGGAGATTTTGAAACATGATTGGTAGAAATAAAGAATTTAATCAACGAATCAGAAGCCATGAAATTTATCCGGAAAACAGTTATACGGATACGTCTTCCATGTGACAAAGTTGTCTGGAGGGTCAACCGATGAAGATGCAAGTTGGAAAAGCGTAAGTGACGACAATTGTATGTACTAGTAGCCCTTGCTTGCGAAGTATGATATCTTGCTAGCTCCATAAGCATTGGTAAATGTATTTGTTGGCAAGGGGTGAAGCAGCCAACTTGGTTCATGCTGTAACTTCGTGCATGAAAATATTTGCCTGGAAGCCGTGTTTGGCCTTGTCAAACAAAGAGCAATGGATCTACTTGGGTTGTTGAAATAGGAAGGATTATGTGTTGTCATTTGAAACTCTGACAGCTTCAAGCTACAATGGAATTTGGAGTTGAGGTCAAATGTTGTGTTTAGTGTGTTGGAGAAGGCAACGAGCTCAAAACCCAGGCACTGCACACCGTGCCATACAAAAGATGAGGCATGACTTGACTGGGTTTTGAGATGAAATTAAGTTTGTTTAATGGATTGCTCCGATGCAATTGGGGTCGTTGTTGCCATTGTGGGCTTCAAACTCATATGCCTGGTTCTGACAAGCTTGGATCGACACCGTTTGATGTTCACCAGGAGATAATTGGTCGATGTTGTGTTTCATTACTCAGCACGGGTTTAACGCAGCTAGAAGCGGAGATAATAGTCGAAAGCATGGATGTATGGAAATCCCATCACATTCCTCGTGCAGGTTTCATGCGAATAACCCGGAATGTCGAACGAATTCAAATCCTAGTGATAATTTAGAGATGATTCGTGAGTTATTCACGCACCTGAGGTTGGACTTTCATATTTAAGAAATCATACGTGATCTGCTTCACCCAATTTCCTTCTTCGTCACGACTTTCTTGGATCAACCGAATTGGTACTGGTGAGCTGATCATGCAAAATAGGGCGTGGCAAGGTTGACGTACCATTGAAAGCCTTGCTTTCGTAGACGTGAATTCGAAGATCACTCTGCGGAATATTGTGCGTCCAAACCTCGCAGTCTTGTCCCAAGATACGTTCGTTTCGCTGGACAAGGTTGATGGAAATTGACCTTGCATTGTCAAGTACCTGATAGAGAAGATCTTTTGGGAATTCTGGAACAGGCATATCTTCTCCTGCACAAAGCAATAAACTACAGCACTGGAGTGCATACGATACCTAAATATGCTCGCTCGCAGCTCTTGTATTGGCCATACTTGACCTTGTATTCCTTTTTCTTGTTGGAGTTAGTTATCAAACAACCCTCATTTCATCTTCTTACTGTGTCATATCGTCGAATGTACGACTTGCCATTGTCATAGCCTGCTAGTATATCTGCACGTGCAAGACCTTGCGTAAAGTCATATCGAATCTTCATTTTGCGCAGCGACGGTGGGTACTTGACCTTGGCATCAATCAAATGTGCTATTGACAGTTAGACAACTGCTCCATGAGCCGCTTAGTACATTTTATTTCCAAGTCTGCTTCAAAATGAAGCGGCAGCTGAGGCGGGACCGTCCCCGACTTGCTCGATGCGACTCCTGAAGCACATAGAAGGATGGAGGCAAGGACGATCTTAGCTCGCATGGCGTTGTTGTATCTTTTTCAAGTTGATTTGGATAAATACTATATAATGTGCACTAATGATAGTATATCGTTTTCTAAATAGTGTGAAAGAATCCGAACAAAGTTTGGCGCCAAAGTTGAAATAAATTAATTTTCAGGAAATTCTATTTTGAGTTTTGTATTTTTGTTGTCAAATTAAAAAAGTTCACACCATCTGAAGGTCCGCTCACTTTGAATTTGGCAACACGCGCGCGCAACTCTGGGAAGATGCCACGCCGTCAATCTAAAAAGACACCTGAGAAGTTTCGAGATGTAGAGGACGATGCAGATGATGTAGAAGAGGTTGACCTGACCCAAGAAGAGGAACAAGTCAAAACACCAAATTCACAAGGGAGACGAAGCACAAGAAGCAGCAAAGTCTCTGAAAGTTCTTCCGGTTCCAAGGACAACTTGCAAACTGAAGTCTCTACGACGAATGATTCTGAGGAAAGAGGCTCGCAAGTGACTGCACCTGCTAAAAAGAGCAATAAGAAATCTGCCAGGCAAGAAAACCAAGTCTCCGAATCATCGCAAGCAGTTGTCGAAAACGATGATACAGATGACAACAATGGAGCTGAGAATGATCCATCAATTTCTTCACCTACAAAACCAGCATCCCAGAGACGCAGTGCCCGCGCTCACAACACTGTACCAGTCTACACTACTCCAGCGATTGGTGCATTGAAGCAGACTGCGAATCTTGCAGATGAATCTCCATCACAAAAGTACAAATATGACTTTGTGTCGTTGAGGTAATTTTACTCTTCTCACATAGGAAGAGGAAACCAATTGGACGACCGCCTCGGCCAGCCAAACGTACACTCAACGTCAGTCTCAGTTCTTCTCAGAAAAAATCGGACGAAAGCGCTGCGAAGAAAGACAATCATGATTCTGATGATGAAGACAGTGCATTTGAGTTATTCTCAGCAATCAAGAAAGGAACTTGCAGCACACAGGATCTGTTACGGGAATGGCGATCACGCTTCGAGAAAAATGCTGATGATGCTGCTCGTGAGCTGATCAATTTTATCATGAACGCTTGTGGGTCCAAAGTCATTTGCGTCGAAGAGCACGATGACTTGGATGATCTCGACATGTCATCGTTCGTAGAGTCGGTTGTCCAGAGCTTACAGGCATCAAAAGAACTGAGCTACCCAATTGCTTCACGCGCGAAGGTACTGAGAAGTGTCCAACTGCAAGATTTCAGCTTGCCCTTTCATAGGTGCTTCGCAAATTCAAAGACAACTTTGCTGAATTTTGGCGATCCTTCATTGATGAATGTTGGGATAGCGAACTCATTCATACCACTAATATTGTGGAAAAATGCATAGACTGGCTAACTTCGTTGTCGAGGTAAGTTTTTCTCTGCTGTACGTATATATAATGCGTGTAATAGCTCAGAAGTTCGCGCCATACGCCACACTGCAACTTTTGCTGCCTATGAAATTGGGTGTGCACTGGTCGATCGTGCTCACCAACTCCGCGACCAACTTGTTCCTATAAATCGTCAATGTGCTGCTGCAACACCAGAGTCAAATAAGAAGATCACATCAAAGTCAAAATCGAAGAACCCAAAATTGGCTCGGTTAATGGAACTCAAGGATACGTACGACGAGCAATTGGCTAACACAATGACTTACATCTCGTCATTGTTCAATGGGATCGTTTTTCACCGATATCGCGACACTATGCCTGAGTTGCGAGTGCTTACAGTCGAAATCCTCGGTAAATGGATCGGAGCTCTAAGAGAGGACTTTTTGGTCGATAATTATCTGAAGTATTTGGGATGGATGCTGAACGACAAGTCGGCCAAAGTGCGGCATGCTGTCGCGGATGCTTTACAAGACCTATATGAGGTACGATTTCTTTATGTGACTCCAAATCTCATGCACCAACAAAGCACGAGGAAAATGCTGAGAATTTGGAACTCTTTACCTCGAGGTTCCTGCGACGTTACTTAGAAATGTGCGATGACGTTGATGATGGAGTGGTCCTGAGTATTGTGGAATTAATTGCAAAGATCGATCGGTAAGTGTACTTGCACAATAACCGCACAACTGATGTTTGAATGCTAGACTTAATTTACTGGACGATCAAAGCGATTTGAGTGTTGTCGAGCGTTTGGTCTTTTATGCTGGGGATTTGAACATCCGGCGTGCAGCAGCTGAATTTGTTTGCTTGCAATACGATGCTTTTGGAGTGAGTGATCAAGATATGACAGAAAAGCAGTTGGTGACTCAAGCTGTGGCCCTAATCGAATTTGCTGAAGAGTACATGGGAGGAGACATTGAAAGTGTAGATCTTTTAGTTTCTGCATTTTGGCAGAATGAAGATTGCCGTAAGTTATGATATTCTTCCAGTTTTCACGTTTTTTTTCGTAGAGGTCCTCCAAGATTGGCGCTTGTTGACAATGCTTCTGGGATCTGATACTCATGAGCCCGCTCTTTCTAACGAACAACAGGTAGTACATAGTTCACGTCAATATCTGAAGTCATGTCTAGACCATATTAATTCGTTTGTTGACTGGAGTTATTAAGCAAATTGTGACGACTGAAAATGGCGCAGATACTCAACAGGTCAAGAAACGACGAAGAAAAGACGATGCAGTGAGTGTCATGCGTATTTTGTTTTATTTACCCAGTTGTAGGAACCTATGACAATTTTCTTTTGTCGGGAAATTCCGCCATTGATGCTCCGGTTCCAATCGGAGCCTGAAAAACTATGTTTGCTTCTTCAGCTGGTCTCCACGTTGAATTGGAATGCCACGATTATGAATCAACACAAAAAACATGTTGAAGATCTATTGGCTCGTCTGAAGCATGCATATTTGACACATTCTGACGAACGCTTCATTCAAGAACTTTCTTGTTGTATTGACCACATGATGGAATCAACCAACACAGCTTTGACAAGAGAAGTCAGTGTGCTTGAGACAGAAATATTTCGAGAATGCCTTGACCAGTGTCAAACGATGTTGGAGCAAGAAAAAGCCGCCAAATCCAAAGATAATGAGTTTGCTCTTCAAGCATGGTTGACTCGATTGCATTTTCTCAGTGGATTTATCAACATAAAGGAAGAAGGCTCTGAAAGAGTTGATCTTGCTGGTTTGCTCTCAAGTTTCGTTCGTGGGCGTTGCACTTTGGATCTTAGTGGAGTCCAACTGTCCTCATCCTGCGTCCGCCACGCAATTCAAATTTTATTCAAAGACTTCCTTTGGTCATGTGGACCGATGTTTGCTGCAATGAAGGAATCTCCACAATCCGAAGTGTCATCGGACATTGTGGATGAAATTGTCAACAAACGAGAAAACATTGAAAGCTTGTTGCTTCAACTTCTGTGCATTCACTTGAGTGAACGTGTTACTCGTCGGACTTCTAAAGATCAAGTTCTCGAAATTCCTGAGCTTGAGTTGACGAATGAGCAAGTTGAATACGTGAACGTATTGCAAAAGACTGCATTCCTCGTGCTGGGCGATTTACGATGCCTTTGTATTCAACGATTTGAAGAAGCCATCGAACCATTTAACATTTTGGCCTTCCGCCCCCACAAGAATTTGGTCATGCTGTCGCAATCGTATTATGAACGTACCATGGAAAATATAGAAACAAGGGACGAAGACAAGGAAAATCTGCTAGCTGCATTAGCCAGCACCTCCATGTGCAATCCCGAGAACAAGACGCAAGGAGCAGCAGTCCTCCAACAAATGACAAGTCCATCATTTCAACCTATTATTAAAGCGTTCGGCAAGCGCTTGTGCAGTTTTTCAGTTGTCAAATATCTCGAAATTCAAATGATGACACTTCAACAAACGTTTGAAGAGAGTCCCGACTTGGCCATCAATTTGGCCAAGGTATTGAACCAAACTCTGGGGGTCAAGTTTCCTGCTTCGCTACGTGGAAGTTTCCTCAAATTTATGGCAGAAGGTCTTCGTTATGCTTTTGAAGCACCTGCGAACGGATCTTTCCTTCTCGCGATGAAGCCATACTTGCATCGGCTGGATAAAATCGGCACTAAATCGTTGCGTGGGCATTTTGAAAAACTTCGATCTTCGGTGGATGGTCAAGATTTTGACGATGCCGTGTCAGAATTTGAGGCTTTCTTCAATCGAGGAAAACAAGCCCCTCACCAAGAACCCACCGACAACTCTCAGAGTACGCAAATTGGCACGACTGCTGGTGAGGAAAGGTCCGACTTCAAAGAATTAAGCCGAGGTCCTGCCCGCCGATCACGCAATTTGTCAGACGATGAAGACGAACCCAGCACAGCCCCAGGAACTCCCCCGCCTGAAAATTTTGTGAGGCCTTCAACATCCAAAAAGCAAGGACGGGCGAAGCGAGATTCTGTCCTTGGGAATGACGACGACGACGACAGTGGATCTGCAAGCAAAACACAAAGTCGATATTCTCGTTCAACTCGATCCACCAGAGCAAGTCAAGAAAGCGTCAACGACGATGAGCTCGGAGAACCGAGCTCGAGCGAGGCCTCGACAGAACGCTTGTCAAGGTTAGCAGAGCGAGAAACTGACGAAGCAGATGAGAATGACGAGGTTCAGAATGACGAGTCGTCACCAAAGCGCAAATTCATCGAAGGCAGTGATGACGAAGTAGTGGGATTTCGAACTAAGCGAAGGAGACATTAGTAAGTTTGACAAATGACACTTAATTCTTTAGATATGCAATCAACGAAGGTCAATTAGTCCTTGCTTTTTGTCACGTGCTTGGTGGCTTTGCCCATTTCAACGCAACGCGCGCGTGAGGCAAAGTTGAGCGTGCAAAAGGACTCTTCGGCGTTGTAGTCAACAGGAGACGAGCACGCAACCATGAGAGTCTTGGAATCACCACCAAGCGAGTCTTGGAGAAGATATGTGAGTGACGAATCACGGTATGGCACGTGTTTCTGCTTGTTTGCACGGGCCTGGATGACATTTCCTAGCGTCGAGAGAGACTGGTTGATGTTTTGAGCCTCTTTGAGTCTCTGGCCTTCTGCACCAGTCTTGGAGAGCCGTTCAGACCCGGCCAAGTCGACCAAGTGCAGCTACAAAAATGACATTAGTGATTGTTTGAGAGGACAATTATCAGTACTTTGCCATTGGCAACTGTGTTCGTGGCCAAATTTGTGCTCTTGACATAGATGGACAGAATGGAGTGACTTCGACTACTGTGTTCGTTCATGTCGGTCGCATGGGTCGAGCGATTTTGGTTGCCTTTGGTAATCAAATTGAACACATCGTTGACTTCCTTTACAGGAACCATGGTCAATCCTTGGACAAAGTTGCCATTCGTGCCTTGACGCACCGACAGATTCCTACACAACTCCACATCCAGAGGAGGTTGGCACAAAGACAGTGTACGTGTTGGCTGCGTTCTCGGCGAGAAGATCACGAATGACTTCATTGTAGATTTCCATGATGCTGACAGTGATGTCGTCGTTGAATTCACGCGAACGGGCATTCTTGAGGCCAAACAATTCGTTGAGTGCTCGTGGATTGATGCCAGGATTCTCGGCAGATCCTGACATGGTGAATGTCTTGCCCGAACCAGTTTGGCCGTATGCGAAGATGCACACGTTGAAGCCATCCAGCACCGACGTGATCAATGGCTACAAGATCAAGTTGGAATCATTATCACTGCATATCATCAAATCGTACCTTAACTTGGGCAAAGACTTGCTCTTGCGTCGACGACATGTCAAAGACGTGTTCAAACTCGTACGTCTTGCTCTTTCCTTTATCTCCCACAAGCGACACTTCTTCATGACCATTAAACTTGGCGACAACTTTACTGCCATTGGCAGTCTCCGATTTGGAAATGGGGCGGAAGCGACACAAGACTCGAATATTGCCTTGGAGTTCCTGGACAAGATTGAAGAGTCGCTTGCGCTCTTTCATCTCGCGTTTGTAATTTTCAACGACGCCAGCCAACGCCTCCGTCTGAGCTCGCACTCTCATTTCAATCTTGGTGGCCAAGTCCTTTGTCCCTGTTGACAGCGCAGCCACAAGTGTGGCGACTTCCCCTCGAAGCGTCTTTAGCTCTGTCTTTTGTTTGGCAACTTCCGACTTGGCTTTGGTCAATCGAGCTTTCATCTCATTGTTGACTTTGTTATTAGCCTCAAGTCGTTTTTGCAAGTCGAGAATTGACCTCTTTGCCTGCTCCTTGAGTTTGGCCAGGTCGGCTTCAGCAGCCTGTTTGAGCTTATCCTGTTTGGCTTGCGCCGTTGCTTCCATCTCGGCCATCTTGGCATTAACAGCCGCCAACTGCGTCTCAGCTTCAGCCAGCTTGATTTTATCACCGGATGATGTGTTGGCCGACTTGAGCGTCGCAAGTTCTTTCTCGGACGCTTCAATCTAGTCGCCGAGTTGGCTAAAATTCCGAGCGATCGTGTTACCTTTTGCATGGCCTTTTTCAAATCTGCTTCCAACTTGGCACACTAAAACCCCAGTCAAGTGACGTCCAGTGAGATACTATACCTTTTTCTCCAACTCCTTTGTCGCGGCTGTGTCGACTGCTGGTGCTGGCGGAGGAGTTTCCATCGTTGCTGACGCCTTTTGGGCATTAAGCTTCATCTGTGCATCTTTGAGCAGTTGCAACAAACTCTGCTTTTCATGCTCTAACGTTGCAATCTTCTTTAGCGTTTGCTTGTCGTCGCTCGACGGCGCTGGATTTGTCGCGACTGGCGGCGAAGTAGCCACTGAAGACGTTGCTGACGCTGCCAATTTAGTGCGCAGCTGAGCATTCTCTGCCGTCAATGAATCAATTTGTGCTTTGAGGGGTGCTACAGCGTCGTTTGCTCCATCATCCGTCGACTCGGTTGTTCTCTCTGCGGCAGAAGCTTCAAACGCATCGAATGGAATTCCGCTCTTCTTGAGCTTGGATTCATGGTCGGCAATGACTTGAAGTAAATCGGCGACCATGAGCTCTTTCGAGCGGAGTTTCTTGTCAAATGTCGACTTGAGGATGGCCGTTTGCGACTTGCTCAAGAGCTGAAGATTGTTGAGCGAACTTTGCACTTTCTCCTCATTCTCCATGGCGACTTTGAGCTTGGCCATTGCTTCTTCGCATCGTCGTTTCCAGTCTCCGTTGACGTCGGTCGTTTTCCGTCGCGTGTCAACCGCAGTAGATTCAGACTCGTCGTCGTTGTCGTCGTCGTCTCCAAGCCCGAGCTCCTCCTTGAGCTTCTGCTGGCGCCTTACTTCGTCATCTGCGTCGTCTCCCAAACCTGAAGCCTTGCGCACCAAGCTTGGATTGTACGTCGCGGGTCTCGAGAAAGCAATGTTGCGGCTCATCAAAGTCAAGTCTCGGTCAAACCGAGGATGAAGTTTCATCAACCCAGATTTGGTTTCCGGGAACATCTATTATTAGCTCCATTATCCGGGCATCGGTTACAAGTATGAAACTGTCAATGAAAGACCAAGCCAACTCTGTCGACCGTCATGGGCGGACAGCGCCAGTTGAACAAGTAATAATACAAGTGGCCCGACCCCGCGACAAATTGAAGAGGCTCGAGGACGCCATGAATGTCCATGATATCAACGGCGCTGAAGATGTCCATGTCGTGATTTTTGGCCATGACCATGAGATCCACGAGGAGATCCACGAGCGGCACGGAAGTTGCAACGTGATAGAAGGAATACGCAGTGCAGAATGTCTTGTGCTCGGGATGGTTCAGTACCGACATGGGCAGATGGTAGTAGCTGCAAAAGTCCGTGACTTGATTTGTTGATGGATCGACAACGACGAAACTGTCGACGACGCCAGATCGTGGCAGAAGCCAGTGGGCAACGTCCGCTTCGGTCCACTCCATTGCCAGATCCAAGCTAGCGTGATGAGCGCGAAGAAGAGCAGTGACTTGAGGAACATGCTCTGCCTGTAGAGGCTGGAAGCCAAGAATCTGCGGCGTCTCGGGGAGTTTTAAAGACTTGATCATGTGCGTCAATGGCGTATTCGGTGGACAGTGTGCAAAACCAACGTCGATACATTTCTTGGTATTGAGAGGTCGGTGGTAGCATTGCGTCGTGGCGACTGGCGTAGGAAGCAACGAAGCCCCAGTGTAGACGGCGCGCCAGACATTTTCAAGCTTGACGCGACGGGAGACTTCCTTAATGAGGACTGGCGCGAGACGCTTGTTGCGCAGTTTCTTGTGAATGCAGAGAAAGTTGATTTCACAAGTTGGCGCGATGTCGTGATGGGCCCGGATGAGTTTTGGCGTGCCACCGATGAAGGCCATGAGTTTCTGCGTTGCAACATGACGCACACCGACATGCCACGCTGGAAAATGACCTGGAGATGTCAATGCCCATGTGAGGAAGTCGATCGAGTAATCCAGACGGAAGCGGCCGCCGTTGTCCTCACAATAATGGGCGCTCAAAAGCGTGTACAAGTCCTGGGCATCTGACGAGTTGGTCAAATCCAAGTGGCACCACATATAGCCGTCAGGTAGTTTGAGAGGATCGCCACGGATTTCCGACGCAGGAACTGGGATCCAGAAGTGACCATGGTCATTTGGAGGAGGCTCGTGAAGCCCCACGACGGCTTGGGTGCGCCAAAACTTGAAGGCTGATGCTTCAGGAGCCGAAGCTTTCGGTGGAGATAGGTTCAGTTTCTGCAGGACGGCAAGGAAGTCTTCCGTGTCTTGGTTTGAAGCCCCCGCTGCCTTAGCTTCTACTCTCTTCGCAGTGGTGGGCATCTCTCAGTTGCACAATGAACAGAACTTGACTGCGATGGCAACCAAATCTTCCATGAGGAGCTGTCTTTGTTCGAAAATCGAGCAAGAAACAAGCAAGACGAGACAACGCATGATACCGCATGCGTAGAACCAAGCACGGAGGTGAGGAAGTCATGAAGAAACTTGATGTCTTGATGGAAACGCATGAAGAATGGAGATTGAGATCGATGGAAGCTCATCCATCCGTTGTTGAGATCGCCGTTTTGTGATTGGAAGTAAATCGAATTCCACGATGGGAAAGTCATGCCGCGACATGGCCGAGGCGTTGCGCGACTGCATGGTTGAGAAGGAATGCATGAGCGACGGCACCAAGACACTCAAACAATGCTTGCAGTTGGAAGAATTTCGCCATGAATGCCATGTAAGTCTCATCATCGTCCAGCTCGACATTCTTATCGTGGACATCTCGTAGGAATACCGAGTTGCATATTTCGAGTGCAAACGTGGGCAATTGGACATGCGCCAGCGCATTCGAGGACCTAAAGGCGGCGCGACGAACACATAGCTCCATTCTAATACACCATTTGCTCTCTCCATGAGCTTCAACGCGTGTCAACACGCAGAGGAGAGGAATTCGTCGGAGGTCACGACTGGGCATCTTCTCCACCAGCAACAGCGACGATACTAGAGACGTTTGTCTTCGATTTCGCACAAAGTCCAAGTCGGAAATGTGCTGCTGTGATCATTTGGCGAGTCGGCAAAGAAGGTATTGCTACAATCACGTGACATCTCTTGATTGACAGTCAAATGATCGTCTCCTTTGGCCACTTCCTCAGGACAGCAGCAGCATATGTCCGACGGGCAATCCTGCGATCGAGTTTGAGTTTTCGCTTGCCCCTGAGGCTCCGCTGCCGACGCAATGCGGCTGACGTCTTGCACTTTGCCTGCAATTTCCTACGCTTCAACGAACACCCAGGGCTAGAAGGCCTGTGTATTCTCCTCTGTCGTTTCGCTGACCCCAAACGTTGGTTTGATCTTCTTGCGATGCTGCATGCCCTTGGCGGCCTTCGCCAAACAATCGGCAACCCTTAGTCAAACGATTTCGTCGTTTTTGGAGCTGTAGATGTCTCTCCTGACGCCATGTAGTGTGTTCTAGCTATCGTACATCGTGCAGACGATCGTTGTGACTTGGATTCATTCGATTGAGACAAATCAAACGCTTCCTCCACGCAGCGACGCCATCGTTAAAGCTTAGCAAGCGGCGGTGGTTGCTTCGTGACTCTTTCCTTGAATACAATGCCTTCGGCTTCCAATGCAGCAAGAGCTGGCTTGTAGATGTCGGGCGTCGTCGGCGCCAAAATGCCCGTCGACTGATGTCGCCGCGAAGGACTAGCTGCACCACAATGCCAGCGGCAAGACCGACCGACCGAGACATAAATGTCAAGTCCTTGTCGCCGTACCTAGCGGATTCTAGCCGTCAGACTCCAGGCTTCATGGCATGCTGAAGCGTATCCGAGGAGCGATGCTGTGTGGACTTCCGTCGAGCCATTTGGGCGTTCAATTTCAATGAGATGGACCATGACGACCAAGTCGCGTTCATCAGGTTGCAGCACAAGTTTCTCTTCCAGAATGCGTCCGAAGGCCTGCAAGTGCGTCTTTGCGCCTTGGATCGATGCATCTCCGAGCCAGTTGAAGAAGTCTTCCGTCGCTGACGACAAGATGGTCTTCTTCGCTGTCTTGGCATGAGCGAGGAGCTGCAACCACGTGGTTGTTCCACTAGGGATGGCTGTGTCGTCGGCGAGACCCAAGGCGACGCATTCCTTCATGATGGCACTGAAGCCGCGATAGCGAAATGTGCCTCGGAAGATCGATGGAACGTGGGGCATGCCGTACAATTCAGCATAAGGCAATGCGTTTCCATTCGGAAGTTGTTCCAACGCTAGAGCAGGAATAACGCCAACGTCCGCCGCATGTCCGAGGAGCTTGTTGCCTGGAATGAACACGATTTTGCCTCCTTCTTTGTACTGAGCAGGTCGTTGGAGAACTCGCAATGCGCCTGAAGAGCGTCAAGAAGAACGACTTTGCCACGACAGTACCGCTGGGAGACCATGTAAATTTGTATCCGATCGGGTTGTCAGCGGCTTCAGGCGCAGGAAGTCCACCGCAAACCGAAGCGAAGCGCCGAAAGGTACAAGGTCCACTGGCTTTGATTGCGTCGATCATTGCCATAGCACCCATGTGATCCTAGCCAGACTCATGATGGTACCAACAAAGAAGAGGAGTGTACAATGCCAGGGTCGAGTCCGCATTCAAACAAAAGACGAATGCCAGCATCTTTGGCCTTCTGGTCGAGCTCTCGGATGCGTGGTGAGACGTAGCTTGCAGTCACTAGAGGCGTTCTCGTTGCAATACATGCTTGGGCCAGCGTATACTGAGCTTCTTCAGGTACGAGAGCAACGACGCACGCAAGGGAGGCTTGCTGAATCCACTGTGTGACCTGTGCCAACGATTCTTTCTTGTCTTCCACGGGCATGACATGTGTTGACAAGTTTGTTCGCTGTAGGTGGCGGATTCGATCCGTAAACGTCGCCAATTGCGCTGCATCGTCGGACAAGAGCGTCAGATGCGTATTTGGATCACGCGTCACCAGTTCTACGAGAGGAAACGCCACACGGCCAGAGCCAAAGCACGCCACGCCGCTCCGATCTTGCGTCATGGCCGAAGGGTGTCAGTTTTAGGGATGCAGGGGTTTTGGAAATTGAACCGCTAAACCCCTTCAGTCCAACCCTTAAACCCCTACACATAACCCTACACCCCCAAATTCATGAGTTTGATTGGACAAAGTGCTGAATTTTTGACCAATTAGAATTTGACAAGTCCTTGTCCTTTCAGTGCACTCGACCACAGGATTCAAAAAGGAGCCATGGCATCCAGGAAGGAAGAAGATCATGTTGAAGAAGTTGAACTCGAGCGCAAAGAAGGCGACAAATCGCTCGAGTTGGTGACTGTAGAAGAGCAAGAAGAGTTTCTCCGAGTGCTCAAGCAACTCAACTTGGTCACAGCGCCGAAACCAAAGAAAACCGAGTCGGATTACAAGTTTTGGAAGACGCAGCCTGTCCCAAGCATCACAGAAAATCCAGTCGACCATGCTCCAATTGATGAACCAAAGACTGTCCAGGATGTTCGCCAAACGCCACTCAAATTGCCGGCTGGTTTTGCATGGTGCGACCTGGATATGACCGACGAAGGTGAAGCCAAGGAGCTTTACGACCTCCTCTATCAGAACTACGTTGAAGATGACGACAACATGTTCCGCTTCGACTATTCCATCGACTTCCTCAAGTGGGTTCTCACGGCTCCTGGCTTTCACAAAGAATGGCACGTCGGCGTTCGCAACGAAAAGACTGGCAAGCTCATGGCTTTCATTTCTGGCATTCCGTCCAAGATCAAGATTTACGACCACACGATGCCAATGGCGGAAATCAACTATCTCTGCGTGCACAAGAAGCTTCGTACCAAGCGTCTGGCTCCTGTCCTCATCAAGGAAATCACCCGCCGTGTCAATCTAAAGAACATCTGGCAAGCTGTGTACACTGCTGGTGTTGTCTTGCCTATGCCCGTCTCGACGTGCCGCTACTACCATCGCAATCTCAACCCCAAGAAGTGCATTGAAGTGGGTTTCTCCCATCTTGCGCCAAACATGACCATGACTCGCACGATCAAGATGTACAAGTTGCCAGAAGAGCCAACGTTGGCCAACTTTTCCCCCATGCAGCCCAAGCACATTTCTTGCGTCACAGGCCTTCTTCGTCGATACCAAAAGAAGTTCGACCTCAAGGCTGACATGAACGAACACGAAGTGGCTCATTGGTTGTTGCCTCGTCCTGGCGTCGTGAACACCTACGTGGTGGAAGACCCTACGACGCACAAAGTGACGGACTTTTGCAGTTTCTACCATCTTCCCTCCACTATCATCGGCAACAAAACGCACAAGACTCTTTTCGCCGCCTACTCGTTTTACAACGTCGCGACAACGATGCCGCTCGTTGACTTGATGCAAAACTGTTTGATCATGGCCAAGCGCGACGACATGGATGTCTTTAATGCCCTCAACTTGATGGAAAACAACGAATTCCTTGACGAACTCAAGTTCGGCGTTGGCAGCGGGGAGTTGCAGTACTATTTGTACAACTGGCGCTGCCCGCGCATGCCACACAACAAGGTTGGCCTCGTCTTGCAGTAGAAGTCTTTCTTTATCGAGTCGGTTTCCTCGCTTGAAACCAACTCCAGTTGACTTGCAGCAGCTTAAGCTAAATATATTCTCCCTGCAGCTCCTCAGGGCATTCCTGTTTGAGAGAAAGATCATGGACTTCGAAGAGCTCATGAATGAAGTCGAGTCCGCAGTCCAGGACAAACCGTTGCGCAAAGCCAACAATCAAATTGATTACACAAAACCAACATCAGTGGCGTCCATGACGAAAGCCAAGTCGGACATTGACGAGCTTCTCGATCTCGTGGACAGCAGCTCCATCACGTCAGCTTCATCGACGACAGCCAAGCAAGCCACACAGAAAAGTCCTGCCGTCACCACCACGTCATCCAAGGCAACTGCAGCCTCGATGACGTCGAAAATGGCAACAAAACGGTACGACCAAGCAGAATTCGAGGTAATGATGGCTTGCCTTCAGATGCGTCAGTGTCTACTTGGGCGGCACCCAGATGAACCACGGCGTGAACAGCAGCTCAGTCAATGCGCAGTACGTTGGAACTAGCAGCGAGCTACAAGCATGACGTCGAGTAGGGCATGCAGCAACCTTCGATGCAACGAATGCGACTTCACAGTCGTGCAGTTTGAAAACCAGTGCGGCATTAGCATCTACTGTGGTTTACTGATGGCGATCATGACTAGGAAATGGAACGACTCGGTCGATTATATGTTCTTTCGGGAGAATGTGCCAAATGAACAGCGTCTCCGCGTCAAGATGTCCAAAGAGACAGGTGAGTCAGTCATGGAGACTCGTGGCTTTACTCGCTTGCCGTAGGAACATGCGCCTACGCTTGTCAATGCAAATGGGCCAATGTGTCAACGAAATGCATGCCTGATAGCCGCCAACTCAAGTGGTGTTGCGCTGGTCACTAGGACAGCAGCCATGATAGCGTTGCACCCGTCCACGCAGGACGTAATAAAAACATCCATGGATTTTCATACCATGCAAATCTTATTGGGGTCAGAAGGACGAGATGGTGGAACAAAGGATGCAATTATCAATTCAGCAGAAAATAATGACGAGCTTAGTACTCTTCACCGGCATCCTCCTCTTCACCTTCGCCTTCGGCGGTCTCAGCGCTGACTTCTTCGTAGTCCTTTTCCAAAGCAGCCAAATCTTCACGGGCTTCCGAGAATTCACCTTCTTCCATGCCTTCACCGACATACCAGTGGACAAAGGCACGCTTGGCGTACATCAAGTCGAACTTGTGATCGATGCGAGAGAACACTTCGGCGATGGCACTCGTGTTGGAAATCATGCACACAGCACGCTGGACACGAGCCAAGTCACCACCAGGGACGACGGTAGGAGGCTGGTAGTTGATACCGCACTTGAAACCAGTAGGACACCAGTCGACGAATTGAATTGTACGCTTCGTCTTGATGGTGGCAACGGCGGCATTCACGTCCTTGGGCACGACATCGCCACGGTACATGAGGCAGGCAGCCATGTATTTACCATGGCGAGGATCGCACTTGGCCATCATGGACGCAGGTTCGAAGGCACTGTTGGTGATTTCAGCCACCGACAATTGTTCGTGGTAGGCTTTTTCAGCCGAGATGACAGGCGCATATGAACTCAACATGAAGTGGATACGAGGGTATGGCACCAAGTTGGTTTGGAATTCCGTCACATCGACATTCAACGCACCATCGAAGCGGAGCGATGCCGTCAAGGACGAGATGACTTGGGCAATCAAACGGTTCAAGTTGGTGTACGTAGGACGTTCGATATCGAGCGAGCGACGGCAAATATCGTAGATGGCTTCGTTGTCCAACATGACGGCCACATCCGTGTGTTCAAGCAACGAGTGCGTCGACAAGACCGAGTTGTAGGGTTCCACGACGGCAGTGGAGACTTGAGGCGATGGATAGATGGTGAACCCAAGCTTGGACTTGCGGCCGTAGTCGACGGACAAGCGTTCAAGCAAGAGAGCACCAAGACCCGAGCCGGTCCCACCACCGACGGCATTGAAGACAAGGAAACCTTGGAGACCCGTGCAGTTGTCAGCCAATTTACGGATGCGATCCAAGACCAAGTCGACAATTTCCTTGCCGATGGTGTAGTGACCACGGGCGTAGTTGTTGGCGGCATCTTCCTTGCCGGAAATGATTTGTTCCGGGTGGTACAACTGGCGGTACGTGCCCGTGCGGACTTCATCGCACACACTTGGTTCCAAGTCGACTAGGACAGCACGAGGGACGTGTTTGCCAGCGCCGGTTTCACTGAAGAACGTGTTGAAGGCATCATCACCGCCGCCGATGGTCTTGTCCGAAGGCATTTGGCCATCAGGTTGAATACCGTGTTCCAAGCAGTAGAGTTCCCAGCAAGCATTACCAGTTTGGATACCGCCTTGGCCCAAGTGCACAGAGATGACTTCACGCATGTTGCAGGCTTTTTACTGATGTGTGGACGAGGAGAAGCTGGATGAGGAAGCTTATCCAAACCGTCGAGATCGAGAATGGGGTCATTTGCTTCAATTGCACAACTTCATGGGATCTTTCTGGTTAAAGTGTCGTTTTCGAATTTCGAAACTTATCTTGGTCTTTATATAGTTTAGCAAAATATCTTGTATAAAGTATGCAGTTGGAATCGTTGGAATGACGCGCCGTTTGGATTCGCTTTTTTCGAAATTTCTACACACTATAAGAAGGAAATCTATCTGGACATAATTTAGTGTAAGCTAGATTGACAGACATGAAATAGTGTAATATACTTTAGAATCCAATAGTTTAGAATATCAAGTTTAAAAGGAATTTTGGACCAATCGGTTTCTTTGGTCAAAATTACTGGTCGCCGTGCATTCCACATGCCAGCCAGTGAGATCAAGCATGGCGTTTCTTGGGGTCAATTGTATTACTGCAGTTGCCACATTCAGTAACCACAATGGTAGGTTGATGGATGTCGTTGAGCATGAGGAATCATGGTTGTGTTTGTCTCTATAGCCTAAGCAAATTACCGACATCCGTGATTTCCTCCAAAAGGCGCGCCGAAAGGATGCCCGATCGGTCAAGATCAAGAAGACCGACAAGGTCGTCAAGTTCAAGATCCGTTGCTCCAAGGTAACTAACTATTCATGCAGACGATGGACGAGAGAACCGACATGTTGTTTGTCTAGTACTTGTACACCTTGTGCGTGACCGATACCGAAAAGGCCGACAAGTTGACCCAATCGCTCCCCCCTGGTCTTCAACGCAAGGACATCTAAATCTCGCGAACGGTAGCTTCGGGAACTCAATTGTGGCGTGAATTACAACACCACTGGGCTACACAGCTTGCTAGAGTTGCCTCGTGCAAGTAAAATCAAATCCAATGGTCTTGTCACTGCATTCTTATCCTCAGCCACCACATCCTACCAGTCAAGGAAAACAGCTCGAATTACAGCAGAACAGGCCTCTCACATCTCGTCATTGGCATGACGATGAACTCCACCGTATCCCTGAAGCTTGGTACTTCAGGAGGATGTGTACAGAACGGAGTACTTGACGCCACTCCTTGTCGGGCGATATATATATACTGGGTTATAAACACTAAACTAGCAGCAAGATGATCCCTTTCATAAGACATTGATCGTTCCCGCCTCCTTGCAAATCATGGCATACGCAAAGCTCGCACTAGGTCTCTGTCTTGGGTTGGGATCCAGACATGCTTTGGCAAGTTGTAGCACGATGTCTGGGCAGTTTGGAGAGAACAGAACATCCTCACGAGTTGTCCAGTCTTCACCGCCGCCGACATCAACCTGAGCAAGAAGCACGCCCAATGAATACATGTCGGCAGCCTCTGTGAATTCTTCGCCAGCTGCAACCTCAGGGGCGACATGGAGCGTCGACCGCGATGGAAACGGAATCTTGTACGCCAGCGCAATCGTGTGATACTTGCATCCAAGGGTAGAGTCAATGAGAAGAGAGCACGTGGTCACACCGCCGTAGAGAAGACTGTGCTCATGGATATGCATCAGGCCAAGGGTAATGTCATGGACAAGCTGGAGACGGCCATGTGCCCAAGTGTCAAGTGCTCTTGTAGCTTTGAGGTACGTCTGGAGGAGGCCACTGTCAACCGATTCGCAAGCAACATCCACTTGAATGCCACCAGTCTTTTCGTCTAAAGCGCACCAGGAGACACCGACAACTGAGAGAAGTCGCGGATGACGAAGCGTTGAGAGGAGTGAGAGGAAAAGGAACGATTTGTCATGTGCCATGGGCTGGAGGCGATGCACAAGCACCTTCTTGCCCTTGTACTTGCCTGCGACAATGTCAAACTTGTCGTGCTTCACCAGGATCGGTTCGTCGGTGACGACAAGCTCAGGGTAGACAATTTCAGTAAATAAGGAGCGGAAAGATGCCATCGTCCAAGTCGATCTCGACGACGAATCGCGGGGAGTGCCCACGAGCTCACTTTCAGGGATGCGGACAGTTTGTACTGGGTAGTACTTTTTGTCCGTGAGGGAACCGCCCATGACGTGAAGCACCGACATCTCGCCGGCAGATGACGTCCGAGAAACACGAGCAGGCGTCGCGGCAATCGATGGTGCGGCACTTTTGCGTCGTGGTGACCGAAAGAAAATGGCCATGTAGATAAAAATGCCAAGGCCGACGGCAGTCCCAAGGCCGACAAAGGCCAAAAAGGTCTTGTTCGAGGTAGCTTTGGTTGGTGCCGGAGTAGGAGATGGTGCACCTGATGCACTGCCACTTTCAGGCTCAGTCAGATCGCTATCGTCGGCTACGGCACATGACGTTAATGAATGATAAGATCGATAGATGGGTACGTTTGACGCAAAACGCGTAGCGATTCCAAGTTGTATTGGTGTAACCGGGGTTACAGGCTTGCGTCACAACAACATTTTTGGCGGCGAACGAGGTCAGGTTCTTCAGGAAGCGCAGTTGTGTACTGGTGACATGGATATTTGATAGAGGGTTGCCCGAGACGTTAAGTTTTTGAAGGTTTCCGTTGTTGTAGATGAAAGAGGGGATTTCAGTCAGTTGATTGAGAGAGAGATCCCTGGAAACGAAGCTGTGAGCACGATGAATGCAGAAAGACACGCGTACAGAGTTTCCAATGACTCTGGGGGATTGGGTATATTGAATTCGCCGACATCGCTCAACGCAACGTTACTCAGGCTCCTGTGGGGGTTCAGTTTACACAACCTGCTCAATACGTACAAGTCGGTGAGAGACGAGAGGATGCTAATCGAGCCAATGTTCTTGACAATGATCCGTTCAATGTTTCTGCGGGAGAAGTGAGTCGTCTTGGGACTACAATCGACCGGATACGTACATTGAAGTCACGCTCGATGCGTTGCGGAAGCTGGTCGGCGATAAATGGAGCTCGTCTTTCGGTTTGTCTATGTCATCTCGCGGTCTAATAAAGCTAGGAGCACAATAAGACGAGGCATGCAATCGATAGACGAACATGCTCGTGATGGATGGTGCAATGTCCAAATCGTTCAGAGCTTGAATCCGTCCAACGTTCGCGTCTTGACGATTTGGTACTCCAATAAGAAAGGTCCAGCTTGTGTTTGGCGGCTGGGGCAGACACGAGACTACGCAAGAGCCGCTCACGTTCTCTTTGCATGTATCTGGAATCTGGTTCGAGCATCCATTCTTTGCATCGTCGGGGCCAAGTAGAATGCAGCTCGTTGCGGTCGACGTCTGACAGAGTCCATAGCAGGACGACGTGAGTGTATTTTCTTGCGGAACGACGCAGTCATCAGCCTGTACAAAGAGCACCTCCAAAGAGGCGGTCAACGACAGCGGTCTCCACCACTTCATGCTCCAGCAGTCCTCAAAATGTTACGCTCGCCAACAACGCTGACCGTCAAGACTGAGCCATTTCTGGCTCGAGTATTACAAGCTGCGGCATCCTGATTATTGTACTTTTTAAGGTGAGAAAGCCCGTTTTCGCCGAATTTCAGTCCGATTTTCACTAAAATTAGCCGAATTTCATTCGAATGCAATGTGAAACGTTGAACTAGGATTCTGCTAATTTTTGACGAAAACGTAGTTCGAAGTTGGGCGGAGCAGGAGGTTGACGCAACATGTCGCCCGGCTGCCTAGAAGCAACAAGAGAGCGGAAAGCATGCAGTTGAGGCTATATTGATGGAAGAATGAGCGACCAAGGCACTGAGACGAACGACATGGGGCAGTCTTAACGGGATCATAGGTCATGATTGGGCAGTCTCCGGAGATGCGACGTCAAGCAACTGTTTCACACCAAACAGCATTTGCTTCGAATTTCGACCAGAGATGATAAAGGATCAGCTGCCCAAGTACATTGTACGACAGGCACACTGCAGACTGTGCGCGCAGCACGATGTACTAACTGACGAACGTTTATAGCTTGAGAAGGTGACGAAGCTCACCGCGTTTCCAGCAACCACGTTGAAGTATGCAAATGTCGCTGCAATCTGTCGTCCGCATGAAGGTCATCAATGAGGTTGTTCCAGTTGCACATGCTGTCTGATTGCGTTATTCAACTACTATAAACTGTATAATTTGATAAATTTACTCATTCGATTTCTACATAAACCGTTTGAATTGATTGATTGTTGTTGGCTTGGCCTAACTGACACTTACAGTTAATTGACGTAACTTACACCGCAAGCAATTCTGTTGCAAGGAGGCACTACAGTGAAACCAGCACAGCGGTAAGAACATCGACTGTGGACTGGGTTACATGCTTAGTTCTACTAGCAAGTAACTCACTCGAATAATTGGGCTGCAAGGACGTAACAATTGACATGGTCTTGAGACATTAGCTAGCTGGTCGCTTCATCGTAATGCAAACAGAAGATTTCAAAGAGGCACTAAGCACTTGCAATGTGACGTCGCTTCTCTTCAAAGGGCGTGGCCACTGAAGTTTGCAATCGCAAATGCGAGTTGTCCTTGGCCAAGATGTCTGCAGCTTGTTGTGTTTGTTGTGGATTTTCGCCCTTTTGGACCGGACTTGGAGTAAATGGTGTTTCTTCTGTTGTTGTGGCTGGAGATTGTTTCTTTGGACGGTAGACCATTGTCACTCGATTCTTGGACGTCTTGTCCTTGCGTGTGTGTGCTGAGGTATTGTTGGAAGGAGCACGGTGATTGCGAGACGAGGCTCCTTTCTTTGATTTTTCGATGTGATTCTTTTCAGGAAGTGTTCTTGACTGTGTTTCATTGCCTTTTGTCTTTTCTTTTTCATCACAACTTATTTCTGTGGTCTTTGTTTGTTTTGCTTCATTGCCAGCAGGTTCAGTTGGGTCAATTGGAATGCCTTGTGCGGGCAATGTTGGTGTACTTTTTTCTTGTGGCTCGTGTGTAGCTGATTTACGATCTTGGTCACGCTTGAGGATTCGAATTGGCTGGATTGGCGCTGGCAATGGTGATGTATTCCATGGAGAAACTAATGTGTCATTGCTTGAACAATGGTCTTTCGCCCACATGTAGTTTTGGCAGGAAACTACATGTGAATTCGGACGTAGATCTCGGTCAAGTTCTCGCCGAGAATACGCTGTTCGACTCGACCACGAGCTAGCTGACCATACAGAGCTCGAGAATGAATCGTAAGGCTCGTGACTCTTTTGGCTCGTAGTCATTTCCACTGCAAGTTGCTGGGCGTTCTGGTTTCGTTGAAGATCATCCTCAATGGCATCGTCACCCCACTTTCCAGTCTTGGAAAGAAATGGGTCAGTGTAGTCTTGCATTTTTTCGTCGATATTCCTTCTGTCCGTAGTCACTTGGGTTTTGCTAATTGAATTTTCCGCAGCAGAAGCTGCATGTGATTCATTGCCATCGCCGTCGTGTTTCAGTAGCGGCGATTCGCTAGGCGATTCGGTTGGGGTAGCTTCCACAACAGGCGTGGGCTCTTGAGCTGGTGTAGCTGCCTGACGATTCGTTGCTGGAGTTCCTGTTGCTGCAGATGGGGGCTTGGACCAGCACATTCGACTTCTATTCACTGGTGTGGCAATCTCTTCTTGAGTACGACTTTCCATCTTTAAGCTAGGCGTGTTGATGGGTCTTGGAGCTGCGACTTTTATCGCATTGTTTTTTGCAAGGTTGTTGAATCGACCGCCCCTTCCCACGAGGAGACTTCGATTGAATCCTCCTACGACGATACGTCATTTTTCATGGCTTTAGCTTTCACAAACGAGGATCTTTCTTGCTGGTTGAACGATGCATTCGAGGGAGGTGGCGTTTCTTCTGGTCTTCTAAGTCCTATCGTGGGCCCTTCAGTCGTTCCCTGGAGCAGCAAGCATGCATATACCTTCTTGATGGGACGAGTCTTCCTCGTGTGTCTTTTCCAAAATTGAAGTCATGTCGGCACGAAAGAAAGGCATACAAAATCCAATATTAAAATCGAATTGTAAAAGAAAGATCACTTCAACTTGTGATTTCTTGTACTTGAAATTTGTATGCAGATGAGAAATGTAACGTCCGATGCCGAATCGACGCGCCAAAGTGGCGGTCGAGACCTCAAGTCATGGAGGGACTTGTTCGACTGCATTTTTGGTCTCTGAAGCTCCATGAGTCAATTAGCGCGATATATGATTCATATATTTTACGTATAGCGACACTGGGTCAGCATAACAACGACGTCCTTGGCTGTGGGTCGAGCTCTTGGATCACGTTCAAGGCATTGCGCGATGACATTCTTGAACTCGATTGACGCAATGTTGTCCAGATCATGCGGCACAATTGCATCACGAGATGTCTGCAGCTTTTGAGCAAGTGCAATATCAGCTTGGACTGGTCCTTTTGCGTGCCAATCAGCAACGTACGGTCGTCGTCGGGTCGCAATGTCGCCAAACAAAACGCCAAGTGAAAACATGCGCGCTGCCTTTTCATCCCGCGGTCGCCCGTCCTCGACCAGCATCTCTGGTGCTGTCCATGCCAATTTATTTGTGCCAAATTGTTGAGTGGGCAAGGTAGTGGGAAGAAGCCAAGAGCCGACGTGGAGATAGCATGTCGATCGTTCACCAGTCTCTGATACAACCACAATGCTGCTGGTCAGGATGAAACTTGGAAGTGATGACTCCAAACTGTGCAAGTAATCGATCGCATTGGCTATGTCGAGACACATATCGAGTTGCTGAGACCATGTGAGATCAATGTTGGGTTGATGGAGCAATGCAGTCAATGGCGACACGGGGGTAGCATCAGCAGGGGTATCAAAAATGGCATAAAGCGACGCGCTTGAAGCTTTGGAAGCAGCGACGGCAGGAAGTATGTTAGGATGACTCAATGTCGCTGCTCGAGCTAGCACCTGGGCGAAGTGCTTCCCTTGGAAACTAGTCGCGACGTTGTCTTTGGTTTCCTCTTCGGGCATAATTGTGAGCTCGAACTTGGTGACGAGAACTTTGCGATCGCGGAATTCGCCTCGGACCAATCCATTGTTCAGTTTGATGCCACGGACTTCCCCACGCTCAACAATTTCGTACCCGCGATTCCTTTCGAGAGGGAGAATTGTGTGATCAGGGACTTCGGGCGACGCTGATGCATTGCGAGGTGTTGTCAGCGGGTTCAGATTGTACACCGCAGTCAAACCTTCTTCATCAACACCACTTGTACTATGTGATGGAAGAGTGGCTCCTTGTTCCTTCAGGCGGTGTCGGCGACGGAGGAATAGCATCGCAACACCTCCGATAAGGACAACTCCTACAACAATACCAACTATAATCGGCCAAGTCTTGGTGGTGCTGCTTTGACTCGAAGGTGCACTCGGTGCCTCCGTCGATGACGGAGATGGGGCGACTTCTGTTGGGGATGGAGATTGTGTTGTGTCCCTTAAAAACTTGGATGCGACCGAGCTTGGTAGTTGGGAATAAGTCGATGCGTCGATAGGATTGCCTTGGATATTGCTAGAGCCGACACAAGTAAGCTCAGCAGGCGAGCTATTCGACGTACATGCTTTGGATAGATGCGATTCCGGCTAGGGCAGCTAGGCTGGTGATGTTGCGTAGGCTGTTGCCGGACAGATCTCTAGAACAACTCAGTGAGGACAAAGCTCGTATAGAACAGGCACAACATGTTCGAGAGGGAAGCAAACCACTGAGGATCGAGGGATCGAGCCATGTCATCTGTGAAGTTGCAGGATTTCAGTGAGAGAGATTGGAGCTTTGCTGGTTTATCCCACTTGATTGATGATGGAAGCGTGCTCTTCGAGATGGATCTACAATAGGGAACAGGTCAAATGGCGGCTAAACCAGTACGGCATACAAGTTTCTCAGCGTCACCAAGGGAGATAAATCGACGACGTTCACGCCCTCCAGATATCTAGTCACGGAATGAATCCTCACTTCAACAAGCGACAGCGTACAATGAATTTAGGCCCTGGAGTCTTGTGAAGTTCTTGAAGTCGATCTTGAGTCCATGCCCCTTAACTGTGTCTTCCACTCGCCTGTGTCAAAACCATCAATTTAGCAGTTCATGGTCAACCTCATACATGGACTGGACGGCGTTGGTGGTGTTGTCGCCCAAGTTATCGAGAATGGCAAAATTCGCTGTCCAATTGAGTATGTTGGGGTCTGTCGTGTCGCTAATGAACTGTGCGCTTTCATGCACTCGAATAATCATCGAGTTCTTGACTGGCGCGCACTTGTAGGTCTCATTCGTGTCTGTCTTATCTGTGCACTGGACGCACCATTGGTTCGCATAGTCTCCAGAGTTATTTGCAAGGACGATATTAAATCCACATGATTGCGTTGTTTGCGCGCCATATCCTGTAGCTACGCAGAGACAAAGCGCCGCCCAGACAAACTTGGTTGGTGTCATCCTGTCTGTCGGGTTGTATGGGAAGCGGCACGGTCTCGCAACTTCACAGAGAAAAGAAAAATTATTTTGTCCGTAATCACCACGGAGCCGTAAATCGCAAAAAAAAACACAAAATTAAAGAACCTACAGTACTTCGAATTTTTTGTACTACTAAGTATATTTTTTTAATTTAATTTAATTTTAATGAAGTATTTGTTTGATCGCGGAAATAATTTACTGCGCGACGACATGACAACCGACGGACCCATGGCTTTCTCGTCCGTGGGTTCATGATCTCGCGACGCAAGATACGGTGTCCGGCCCTTGGAAGCCAGGCCATCTCATTATCTCACTCGAGAGAAAGATTGCTTCTCTGAAATAAGTTCGCAACTCACACTGGATTTGTCTCGAGAGCAACTGTGACGTGGATGACGCGCTGGGTTTATCCATCCACGATGCAAGCGACACACATGAATGGCAAGCGTCTCGTTCAGTGCATTGGTCGATGCACTCTGTCAATTCTTTTGCCGCAACTTGCGGCAAAAGAATTATCGGAATCTGGGGTACTCAACGCACAAAGAGGGGGTTGGTTCATCACAAAGTTGTCGCCCCCTTACAATCCTGGCGCATCAACACGGTACAAACAGCAACATAGGTCGTGACGATTCAAATGGTCTTTCTGCAACCAAACTGAACGTTCCCATCCATCCAGGAGCAACCCAGGAGCAACCCAGATGGGGTCGCGAGTCCCTGTTTGCAAACAGGGTCAAGGGTCGTCAAGAAATCCTCTCTGAACATCTAGCCTGCGCGGAGACCAATGAGGCGACTACGCTGGCAATCGTGCAGAACATCAATCGCTCTCCCACGTCCATGTGTCCCTTAGCGCTCTTCGGATTGAAAGCCATGGACTTGCGATGTCTCTGTTGAGTTTTGGTAATAAGTTTATCCGGATATCCGGATAGACAGCCAAAACCACTTTGGAGACCGCGACGATGGTGACCGCAACCTCAGCGCCGGTGTTGGAGCCTCCAGTGACGGCGAGAAAGGACAAGATTATGATCTCTCTATATTCAAGCGTCCTCCTTGGTGGTATTTGTGTCCTCTCAGTCGCGATTCGGCTCTTCGCTGTCGCTAAATGGGGCAGTGTGATTCATGAATTTGACCCGCAGTTCAATTTCCGCACGACCAAGTTTCTCGCGACGAACTCGTTCTCGGACTTTTTGAATTGGTTTGATGATCGCGCATGGTATCCCCTTGGACGCGTGGTTGGTGGGACGCTGTACCCAGGTCTCATGCTCATTTCTGCGTCGGCGTATCGAATCCTTCATGCCATTGGGTTCCCAGTGTCGATCCTGAACATTTGCGTCTTCTTTGCTCCCGCTTTTGCCGCTGCCACCGCGATTTCAACGTACGCTTTGACCTTTCATGTAACCCAGCGTCAGCGCACGGCTCTCATAGCTTCGTTTTTTATGAGTATTGTCCCCGCGTATATTTCTCGTTCTGTTGGCGGCTCTTATGACAACGAAGGCGTGGCAATCTTCCTCCTCGTGCTCGTATTTTACCTTTGGGTTCGATCCGTCGATTCAGGCAGCATGGTTGACGCTGTGGCCACAGCTCTCGCGTATTTTGGCATGGTTCTATCTTGGGGTGGCTACGTCTTCCTCATCAATGTTATTCCAATTCACGTTCTGGTGTTGGTGCTCACCGGTCGATACACGCCGCAATTGTACGTCGCCTACTGCACGTTTTATATCCTTGCAACGCTGTTTGCGATGCAAGTGCCATTTGTCGGCTTCAATGTGATCCAAAAGGCTGAAACCGTTGGGTCTCACGGTGTTTTCTGCGGCTTGCAAGGTACATTTTTCCATTAACCTTGCTCATCTTCTTATAGTTTTCGCCTTCGGCAAATGGATGCTTGGGCTTTTGGGCAAGCACATTCAGCAGCTTCGTGTGTTGGTTCAACGAATTGGTCTTGGGATCGTCAGCTTCCTCGCCGTTTCCGTGCTCCTGCTTCAATTGACCGGCAAACTTCAGTGGACTGGCCGTAGCTTAACTTTGCTCGATCCAACCTATGCCTCCAAGTATATTCCCATCATCGCGTCAGTGAGCGAACATCAGCCATCATCGTGGGCGGTGTTCTACATGGCGTTTGGTCCATCGCTTGTCCTTGCCCCTCTTGGCACGTACTTCTTGTTTGAGCAAGAACAAATCACCGCCTCCACCATGTTCATCATGATTTACGCGACTTTTTCATGGTACTTTGCCGGTGTCATGAACCGTCTCGTGCTTACTTTGGCCCCAGCTGCTTGCATTGTGGCGGCCATTGGGATTTCAAATCTTCTGGATGTGCTGTTCTTCTACGTGGACCGCGATAAGCACGAGTCGATGACTGACATGACGGGCTTTCCTGGAGAAGACGAAGAAGTGAAACAAGACAAGGAGGCGAAGGCTCTGCATCGAGCACAATTGATTGCACGAGGTGAAGACAGGATTTTTGAAGGCGAAGGTGATGATATCATGGGCCAATCCATTGATCTCCTGGTGAGCACCATTGCCTTCAAGCCCATTCAATCCCCAAGCCGTAAAACCCCCGGGGCTATTCGAGCTGCAGCTATTGCATGTTCTGCACTACTCCTTTGGCAACTTTTGCACTCGTCGTCGATTGCACGCAAGGCATATTCGAGCACGTCGCTAGTCCACGAGCGAATGAATCGAACCACTTGGCAAGTGACCGTCGAAGATGACTTTCGTGAAGCCTTTGGATGGCTCCGTCATAACTCTGCCGAGGATGCACGTATTCTCTCTTGGTGGGATTATGGCTACCAGTTGTCTTCCTACGCGAACCGAACCGTCTTGGTTGACAACAATACTTGGAACAATACACATATTGCGACGGTCGGGCGCGTCTTTGGCTCGACAGAAGCAGAGGCGGTGCCCATTTTGGACAGTTTGAATGTCGACTATGTGTTCTTGCTGTTTGGTGGCGCGAGTGGCTATGGGGTACGTCTATTTTGCCTGGATGATAGTCAAAATTGTCGGCTAGGGAGATGACTTGGATAAATTCGCATGGTTTCTTCGAATTGCTCAAGGCGTGTATCCCGACGTGGTCGACTTGACTCGGTTCCAAGTAAATGGCTACGTTGACGCTGGTCAATCCGCGACGGATGCCATGAAGGCGTGTCTGCTGTACAAATTGAGCTACTACCAATTCGACGAGTTCGTCTCAGATCCGTCGTCAAAAGTCAAAGGCTACGATTTGAACCGCGGCAGTCGTATTCGAACAGAACCTATCAAGCTCACGCACTTTGAAGAAGTCTTTACGTCGGAGTCGTGGATCGTTCGCATTTACAAAGTCAGGCGAAACATGCTGACTTAATGTCCAACGTATAATCCAAGACTGTGTGTCTAAGTATGTGTTCATGCTGTGCCGAGAACCTCAGAATCCATCGACTGGCATGCTCAACTTGCAACTCCTCGCACCTGTTGAAGCGTAGCCCTTCCAAATCTTGAGATACAAGTCTAGGTGAAGCATGATGGGAGATTGTTTTCAGACAAACAAAAGCCTAGAGCAATTGAATTGCAGTTGCTTGAAGAGCGTGAATGGCAACGATATCGGCTCGACGTCTTGTAGAAGTGATATTTCGGTCAAAGAGTCCAGAGCACGCTGGAGATGCTTGGACACCACCGCATTCTCCGTTTCCCTAAGCCACCATGACGTCAATTCGCTAAATCAAGATGCCTACATCAATTGATGGCGAACAAACTCTCGGTGGGCGTCAATGTTTCCACCATCGACATAGTTCATCGCGACAGCTATCGTCTATGACATCAAAGTTGAAGACTAGGTGATAATACTTTATACCATGTCAAGGTTGACGACTTGGTGCGCCGAGTCGGCCGGGATAAAGATGACCTCCCCTGCCTCCAGCACACCCTCATAAATTTGAGCATGCTGCATCAGTGGATGTGCTTCCAAGTCTGGATCAAACAGATCAACGTCAAACTTGGCAGGGCTACCGTCTTGAAATCTTTCGTATAGAAATGGTCGCTCGGACGGCTGAGCAATGCGCCACCGCTTTTGCCCTTGCAAGAGTCCCATCCAGGCTGCTGTGGAGCCCCAATCTACATGCAAACCTACGATCTTTCAGCCAGAGAAAAAAGCAAGGGGCAAGGAACCTGACGTTGTGTGATTATTCCCGATGAATAAACTAGGCCAGTATGCTGAGTTCTTGGTGCAAACACGCTGTAAAGCATCCACAGCGAAATACTTCAGAATCTACTTGAAATTACTTGACTACCAGCAGATAGTTCACCAACCACGAGCGACTCGAGGAGTTTGGGACAAAATGCTGCCAAGCTAACGTCATGCAAGTAGAGGCTTGATAGGCTGTGGGGCCTAACATGTCTGAATAACGAAGGAACGAACGACTATGGTGAGGAACTACCATGGTTCATGCGATCGATTGGTAATATCATCCAGAAATGCCGAGAGAGGTGCGCGAGTTGTAGCTTGAATACCTACCGCGAGTTGAGCCCAAGATGCAGTCACCGCGAAGGACCTGCCCAAAGACTGTTGTCGTATGCACTTTTCGACTTCAGCACAGTCGATCGATCCCCACAAGCAGTTTTCAGCTCGGCCACCGACCATGGAGGCACTCCAGGAGACCCTGGAAGTAATTTTGCATGTGTCAAGATGAAAGGCATCGACTTGTTGACCAACTCCAGATATTCATGGTACCTACGCTTGATGAGGTCTCATGGCAATCGAACAATTGACTTTAGTCTCCGCATGTCAAATCGTGGAATGGGCTTTGGGGCGTTCTTGACAGGCTCGGCTGTCTTTGTTTGATTCTGTGAGGAGGGTGATAGACAAGTTGCGGCACCGTCTAGAGCGTCCACAATAAGTTATGACTCAACATGGAAAGGAGACTCACAATGGAGAACCTCATTGTGACGATTTAGAGGACAATGAATTTTCGATTGCTCGTGCCGGTACTGTTCTTGCTTGAGCTCTCTTCGTAGTGAAGTCACAGCCTAGGAGATACGCATCGAATGAAGATTTCCTCATTTTGTTCACTTACATTTGCCGCCACGCGATATCTCTCTTGCTCGTAGTCAACAGTGGCTTTCAAATGCTCAATAACTAGAAAAACTTAGAAGAACTTCAAATTCTCCCATGTTTGTACTATTCAACAGAGCTCTAAGTGGTCGGAGAGTATGAGGCGAGAGCTTTAGCAACTGGTTGGTTGCATGCTGGACCTCTGCTTGGAGAACCTAATAGACATTACGTTGTTAAGCATTGATAGTGGATACCTTGTTAGTGTACTTTTTTGCAAACATGGAGCAGCTCTCGCCGTCCAAATCGAACTGCGCACTTTTTCGTCAGAGATTTTCGTCATGGGTCTCGTACTTCACTGCAGACGTTGTATATTTTGTCATCGAGCGAGGCCACATCGCCTTCAAAGACTTTCAACTGCGCATGACTTGCTCGAGAGGTCTGATATAGGAATTATGTTAACTACCTGGAAATATCGTTGTGGAAGAGAGGGATCTTTATGTCGCACATCGAACGGAAGACGAGTCAAGTATTCTGGCATATCTTCAAGTGACCCGGCTGAACAATTGCAATTTTGGTCCTCTAAATCGAGGTTGAGCTTCTCAATTGCTGAACGATAGCATACCGTCATGCAGTTGTACGAGAAATCCCTTGAAGCGATTACAGTCGCCAGGCAACAAATCACAGGCTTTGCAAAACGACTGTCCCTCCATCTCAATGTCAGTACAGCATGGCACTCGAAGCTCTTCTTCACGTCCAACTCCATCACTTCCATGGAGATGAATAAATGTTTGTACTAGCCATGGTTTTTGGCCATCCGCATAGCTGCACGCGAGCTGTATCGTCCCCAGGAGCATCCATTGAGCCAACCAAGGCCGACGTCGTCTCTCTGTCATCGTGAAAGATATCTTCTTGTCATTTATCCGGAAATTCCCTACTTCAAAGTATTTCCTAGAATTAACAGAGAATTCTTCAGACAAGGGGTAATTTTGGCAAATTTTCGAACTACCAACTTTTCTCCTGGGCCAAGACGAGGTCTGCAACTATCAAGACATATAGAACAGACAAATCTAAGCACATAGAACGAGGAATTATCGTCATAGCTATCGAGATGAACGAGCTACGAGCGATCCAAGTTTCAGCTAGGACTCATTCCGATGTAGTTTTCAAGATTTTGCGTTGAGCAAAAAGTCTCCTTTTTGTCATTTCTCATGTTTTTATCCAGTAATTGAAATGAACCATGGTGTCAACAAAACATCTGAAACATACAAGTATTCAGTATAATCTAAAGTAGTACTTTGTCCAACGACACTTTAGGGTACTAAGCTTCAGACCCACATTTCTTCTGTCCTACTCTCGCTGTCGTCACAGTCTTTATTCAAGGATTTTTCCTTACTGACTACCATCATTCTACCGTCATTAAGGACATTTTGTCTAAATAGGACTTTGGAGAAGAAAATTTGCATATATGTGATCGAAAAGGGTCGAAATCGCCGACTTTGAGACTTCATTTCTCGAGCGTCCCGAAGGCATATCGGACGTAGAAGACAGAATTAGCTCTCTTTTTTAATGCTCAATCAACCCTCGAAACTACAGAGGTCAATATGGCGAAATGAAAAAGTCGAAAATTTGGTGCTCCATTTTTTCTATAACGTAAACGACCAGTTCTCCAGCACAAAATTCTTCAGTCGATATCTCGTCGCCCATTGCTCTCATCTTGACTGGACTTCGACAGGATGGATGCCATCGATCCGTACAATTCTATATCAGGGCTTTGAACAAAATTTGACAAGTTATTAGGGTAGATATTGCCAATCTTCCGACGATCACTTCTTCAGCACATTATATTACTTGGAATTTGTATGGAATATTTTAAAAACAACAATTATCACTTCTCACAGGAGATATAAATTCTGAAAGTATATTTTTTATGTAGAAATTATCAGTACACTGTACCTACAGGACGAAAAACTCAACATCATCTGTTCTCTTTTGGTTGGTGTCGACAATGCAGTTGTGGCGAACACGCAGTCGTCGTTGCTTTGTTGGGCGGTTCGTTTTCTTGCTGGAATCAATTTTGGCTTGCTCATCCAAAAGAGCCAAGGTCAATATTCTTCCACCGACATCGACAGTTTTCCGCTTTCGTTGAGGTCCGTTTGGCTTCGGAGGCAACGTCAGAATTTCTTGTTGGATGTTTTCTTTCCGCGCAATCCAATTTGGGTGCACGTAGTTGTTTGGAAGCCCGCCGCCATTGAACAAGGCCAAACGAGCCATCATTTGCTCCTTCGACAACGGATAAAGCCCGGATACATGAAATCCCGAGACAACATTCGCCCCCACCACGTGCTTTTCCCATGCTAGTAATGCAAACTCAATAGCTTCATGCTTGGAAATGCATCCATACGAGCCTACCACACACATAAATGTAACACGATAACAATGTTTACCTCTTCTAATGATAGCTTGAAAGATGTGGTTGCGTATTGAACGTTTAAATGGTCCAAAAACACAAACATCAAACGGCTGCAAGAGGTGCGTCGCATTTCAGGGCAGGCAGAGCAAAATAATTTGCAAGTCACTCGCCAATTTCACAACATCAATAGCCAAGTGGGACGAAAGCCCATCAAATATCAAAAGCAATGGACGGGGTATTTCGTTGGAGACATTTTCATGGAAGAATTGCAACTACTTGAGGAATATCGTCGTTGTCATGAAGCCCGTGGCGAAGTCGTTATCGTCGAACCGGAGACATGCGGAGCCAGAGACAAATCAGTACTGACGGAAGCACCAGGGAACATAAACATGGGGGTAAAATATTGCCACTGGCGCTGCCACAAGCTGCAATCGACATATGATAGTTTGTTGTGTCGGCATGACTCCAAATATTTTTGGTTCCTCGTAATGCAATCACCTTGTTTGATTTTCGTCTTGAGTTGAAGCTCGTTTAATCCATGTTAAATATTTGGCATGACAAAAATCTATGGGTTGCCATGGCTTCCGACATCGTGTCGAAAAGGATATCAATGCTTGACGCGGTCACTGCATTTTGAGCACGGGAAATCACTTGCGACATGCGATTACTCAATTGGGGATATCGATTGATGAATCGTGTGTAGCATCCATCTCCAAGCTCCTGTTTGAGACCTAGATCAACAGCCATTTCATTGCCCTTTGTTATGATGTATTGTCGCCCAACTGGATAACCGTCCGATTGCATTGCGACGGCCCAGGCAACCAAATCCTCACCATCTCTTGTAAGGATGGGAGGTGGACCACGCTTTGACGGCTCAGTCGTATCATTCGCCTTGTGCTTGCGAAACTTCTCTGTCAACGTGCTATAAGGCACGCCGTGCTTTTTCGACGCATCCCTTGCATTGAGAGAACCAGCTTCCAAGTCCATGATTGCAGCCTGGACATCGTTGTTGCTGTAGCCCTTTCGCATTCTCGCCACATCTTGTTTGTGAGGAAGTGAGCAACGACACATGATGGGGACTGACGTTTCCTCTCAATATTTATTACAATTAATATTGAAGGACTATAAAAATAAGAAGGTTTTGAATCGTGCTGAAAAACTGGTCGGTGCTGGAAAACTGGTCGTTTACGTTAATATAGAAAAAATGGATAGCGTGTATTATACGCTATCCCCCCGCCTCTCAAGTATTCCCACTTAATTTACAGTAAATTTTAATTTATCGTTAATTAAAATTAACGATGAAATTTTTCTCTTTTTCATATTAATAATGTTATCATTTTTATCCGGATGACCTTGGTGACTCTTCATTTTGAGATCTTTCGACTGTCGACAAGATGCTCTCCTTCCACAAAGTCGCGCTGCTCTTCTTCGCCAGCTATGCCCTCGCGGGGGATGGAGTTCCCCGCTATGATGCGATGAAGAGACAACCCGGCCATGGACTTATCTTGGACTCACGCGCGGAAAAACAAGAGAGAGCTGTCAACGTTGAGCTGCTCCAAGACAATCTGCTTGGTAAAGAAGTCCAACTCCTTGCTGAAGATGTTGTTCACTCTGCTCATACGCATGTACGAACCCGATGTGCTGTCTAGTTCTGATTGCTTCGTTTAGAAAGTGGAGGTCTCTGGTCTCGTCCCTGGACGCGGGAGAAAGTACGCAGCTGCGGTACCGATTGCCAAAGGCGAAGAAATTGTGAGCATTTCGATGGATGATGTTATGTCGATTGAGACAGCTAAGACTGGTCGCATCAATATGCTTGTCGAAGCAAACGATCACCTCCCTCCTGCTGTTGTTCTCGCCCTTCATTTACTCGAGGAGAAGTTCAAAGGAGTCGATTCACATTGGCACGACTTTGTTGCGTACCTTCCCTCCAAGTTGCACAGTACTTTATTCGCATCAGACGTCAGTTCGCCTCGTCAGTTCCCTCTAAATTGTCCATAGGAAAACACAGAGTTGATGGAAGGATCGCATATAGGCCGACTCACGGAAACTCGTCGCCAAGCGATCGCAGATTTTTTTGCCGCCCTAGAATCCCCTCTCACGTCCAACGTTGTCGATCCTCCCTTCTTCACCCCTGCGCAGTTCACGTTGAAAAATTTCCAATGGGCCATGGTGGCTGTGTGGTAATCGAGCAAGCCGATGTCAGCATAACTGTTGACATCAATAGGGCGCATTCGATTTTGATTCCCAAAGAAGGCAACAACACGAGCAACGACCCGTTCGATGCTGTGCTTGTCCCAATTGTGAGCACTCTGAGTCCATGCGACGACTGCGAGAACCACATTACGGTTGAGGATGGCTACCTCTCTCTTGTGGCCACTGCGCCTCTGGCTGTCGGCGATGAGGTACGCTTTTAGCCCACTATAAGCCTGAGCCATGGTAGATCCAATTGAGTCTCGGTGCTAATTCCATGGCATTGTACATGCTCAACCATGGATTTGCACCAAAAGCCCCGTCGCCACTTGACGTAGTACATATCGGCCTCCAAGTCGAAAGTTCAGATCCTCTATTGGTTTTCAAGAACGAAATCCTGCACATGATGAACATGACGATGGACATGGGCTATGCACCAGCTTACGGTGCGTCGGCCCTCGCCCCCAGCATGTTGCAATCCATTCGTGCCAAGGTTATCCTGACGAAGAGGCAACATTTGACCGTAGAACATTGTAGGTATTGACCAACAACGAATTGGAATCATACAAGCGCGTCCTGGAGAGCCAAGTCGTCTCGTATGCAGAAATTTTGCAAGCATGGAACTTATCTCCCCCTTAGGATACGCAATGAACATGCTGTCTGCCGCGCACTCGTCCAGTCTATTAAGGCATTGCTTGGCCAATATGCTCGTTCACCAGCCCAAGTCGACGCTGCGTTGGCTGATCCAAAAATTGCATCGGACACACGCGACATCCTTCGGGCTGTTCAAGTCGAGCAAACGATTCTGAAGACGACGCATGACTTGGTTCTAGCTCATTGGAGTCGACTCCTATCAGACGACTCGCTCTTGCCCCGCGACTAATCCCCTATCAACGCACAAAAATACCATCGGGTCCAATTAACAAAATACAGGCGTCCTTAAGCTTTGTTGGATGCTTCAGCCGGTCGCTGCACTCGCGTCGTGATGACAATGCCTTGGTCGCACATGCGCGCACTCATGTCGCCTTTCCAGTATGTGCCCTTGGAGTGCTTGACATTGTACGAGACTATTTCCATGGTGAACAAGGTGGAAGACCATCGAGATTCTCACCGCCCCACATATCTTGGTACTTGGCGATTCGATTCAGCTCGCTTCGGACTTTGGCTACATCGTCCTAGAAGAGGTAGTTTCATCAGGATAGACGAAGGAATTCGCAAGTACCGGATGGACGAGGTCAAAAAAGCTAATTTCATCATGCATGAGCTTCTTCTCGTGGTAGCCAAGCACCCGATTGTAGCTGGCGGTCAAGAAGGTGACTTTTCGCTCTTGATCCAACGAGACCATGGCTATCAAGTCGGGGTTTTGTTCGCAGAGATCCTTGAAGAGCTGGAGCTGCTTGACCTAGACATGTTGTTGGCATCGTGCGTCCCATGAGGGGGCTCGGCATACCTCAGTCTTCAGGCATTCCACAAAGGCCTTCTTACGCAGACGAGACTTGCGAGAATGGTCACGATTCCGCTCGCGACTCTTGTCGGCCTTGGAGATCAACGATTCCTTCTCGAAATCAATGTCCGCTACGTCACAGAGTCATACACGAGTCGAGGATGGGCAAGATTACAAGCGTTCCACGTATTGCTGCCAAACGAGTGCGAGGTGACGTCGGCAGAATTCTGTCGGTTGTTTTGGGTCATCGCCAAGAGCATCTCGGGCGACAGAGTTTGGGAACCCACAACGCTTCCATGCGTGAAGTGGAGTGGCTTCTCGGACTTGACGCGGACGGCGTCAATGAGCGCATCTGCAGTCGTGTGATTGGATTCAAACGGCGTTGAGTCGACACGCGGCGCTCGGGCAGCGTTGTCCATGACTGGAACCTGTCGATTCATTTGAAATCCGCTTCCAATTCCTGCTGGGAGCGTCATGGACGTCATGTTGTGATGTCCATTGTGTGGCGGCATCGACTGCTGCTGGATGAGCGATTCGAAGTACTGCGCGTTCATCTGTGCTCTCGACACATCGTTCTGTGAATACTGCGCGTTCTGTTGCTTTTGCATCGACCGCGGGCTTTCCAACTTGACTCCCATGAGTGCGGCGTACGCTTCAATCGAGTTGTCATCGTGTTGATTGTCCAGTGTCATCTGGGAAGTATTGGGTTTCGCTCCAAACTGGGAGGCATAGGCTTGAAAGAGTGAGTTGGCTTGCGCTGAGTTGTTTTGATTCATCATGTCGACATCCATGCCTCCTGCTTGACCTTGTCGGAGCTGATTTTGCATGAATTGTCCCATGGGCATGCCCCCTCCCATTGGAGCTGGTCCCTTCCGATGCATCGGCGGCAAGGCTGAATTCGGGTGCATCGGCGGTTGTTGATGGATATTCAGATGCGACATATTCGCAATGAACGGAATCGCACCGTCGATGAGCGTCAGGTCATCTGAATCCATCACATCGTCGAAGAACTGGTTGTCCATCGAAGCCATCTCTGTCGTCGGCAGCGCCAGTTGAAAAATCGTCGCAGGAAGGGCGAAACAGCTGCGCGAGAGGCTCCATTTGTTGCTCTACTTCGACGAAGTCGTGGTTCCGTATCCGGATAAACGAATTTCGAAGTTCTATATCAGTCAAGTGACAGAACTTATCAACATACCTCAATATGGACCCCATGCATCATTGTGGGTGGCTTTCGTTGCTTTATCCGGATACCAACTCACTTTTCATGTCACTCGACTTCTCTTTCAATGACAGGGCTTCACTATACCGATTATCGATACAGTACTGCTTGATGACCAAAAGTTACAGTGCGACGTTACAAGAAACGTCAAAAATGACGTTTAAACGCGCGGAACCAGGTCATGGCGAGGTGTGTTGGGTGGATGTGGTGTGCCGAACACGAGAGAATGCAGACCAGACGACGACGATCTCAACTGAGAGGGACGATTCACAGCTCGTCGATGAAGTCTGGATGAGAATGCTCGCTCGAATCGCCAAAGAGTTGGAGATTTGAAGCGGACTTTTCACACGGCGGCGCAGACCATCTTGTCGTCCGTCCACGGTGAGTTTAACCAACATGGTCATGGATGAGGGGAAAAGACTCGAAAAAAATGGAAAAAGTTGGATCTTTGAGGAGGCACGTGGGCTTCCCGCTGCTCCAACTCCTCGCTTGATCACGTTCGCCCGCAACGGCCCGCAAGAAGTGCGAGCAATCTCATGCTACTTCAAGTTCTCCCGCAAAGCAGCCACCAAAATAGCCAACTTGCCACGCGACTCGCTCGGAAACTCCTCGCCTAGACCCGACATGAGCACTCGGCTCGTGGACGCAGAGTTTTCCTTCCAGGACCATGACGAGCTTTGATGCTAGGACCCCCAGCATGGATGAAATAGATGGGATATAGTAGACGTGCCAAGATAAGTAACATGGCGGGACGTGAGCAACCTGATGCGGCGAGATCTCTCTCGAATGATCGCAACTTCAAGAAACGACTCGATCTCGTTGCATATCAGATCAAATTGGACGACTTCTCTTCCACGACGTCGATCGTTAAAAGAGAATCAAGAGTGTGTTGGAGCTTACGAGCGTGCGATCTCTACTGCTTTGAACGCTCGGTCAAGAGCCACAGGAAAAACGACGCGCTGTGCACGCTCACGGAGCAATTTGCACGGTCCAAATCGTGGCCGCCTTCGACTAATCCCCAACGCTCAATCTAACAACATGGCGGTGAGAGGTGAATGAGCACATGCGAGGTATCTCTCTACCTGGAATTCTTCCTCCAAACGGCCCAATTCAATCGCCTACGCGGAGAGCGTGTCAGTGGAATTCGATGGAGTTGAGTGAACCTCCTTGGCTGTAATGTGACGTTTCATCAAGGCCAACGCCACGACCATCGACTACGTTCTCCAAGTCAAAGATCGCAAATCCAACGAAAGATCTACCTTGCATTCACGGACAATGAGACGGAACGCCATGAGTTCGAAGTGATTCATCTAGAATTGATAGCAGTAAGACCATGGAAGAGAAGCGGGGCGAACGTACCGACTTCAAGAACTCGCGGACTTTTTCCACGGCCTGTGCATCGTGTTGGAGCTTGGAGATCGACCCGTGGTTGACGTCCAATTCGCCGCCAAATTCCGTTTCAAACCACTTGCGAAGGGGAGCCCACTTCTTTTCCTGTCGAGCGGCGAGTTTTTCCTGATGCTGGCTCTCGACGGGGAAGCAAATCGTGTCCGTTTGCAGGTACTTCATCAATTCTTGATGGATGAAGTCAAAGTCCCAATGATCCAATGCAGTCGACGCAAGCGCCATCATTGGCATCGTGGATGGCTGGATCGTTTCTCGCTGCGCGTCCCATTCCATGGCGACAGCTGCTGCCAAAGACTTGGTTGGCAATTGAAGGAGCGATCGCGCAGGCGTGCGGACCCTCTTGCCGTCCAGCGTAACGCAATAACCTTCGCCTTCAGGTTCAATGCTGACAACCTTGTAAAATCGCGAGCGACCGGCAATCTTCGCACCCGAGCCAGAACTGGTGCCACCACGAGGCTTGGGTGCAGCAGCCTGACTGAAGCTTGCTGCCAATACATTCTGCGGCGCGATAGCCGCAGCGCCAGCCACGGATCGCAGCGAAGACGAAACCCGCTGCATCATTGCCACTGAATGCCACCAAAATGATCATTGAAAATCCGGATAAAAATCATTATCCGAAATGTTGTATTCATGAGAGAAATCAGCAAACGGAAAGACTAGTCGCACCAAGTTGACAAGGCTCGACTTTGACGAGGAAGATCTACGTCTCGATTGAATAGATGCACTATCTCTCTGAAAGTGCGTCATCCCAGATGTGACTTAGCTAAGCTGGACCACATTGCACCTCCGTAGTCACGGACTGTTGACGTGAAAGTCATGCAGTCATTTGCCGTCCACTTTATTGGCGCACAAACCAGGCACATTTGCCCTGCGGTGGTATTCATCACGCTCATTAGAAAGACAATTGCTGTAATTGGAAGCGCAGCGAGCTTGTTTAGCCTGACCATATTAACATGAACCAAAATTGCACGTAATATCATGATCCCCATGAAAAACCGAGGTCAAAAGGGGCTAACGTCTTGTTGACAAAGTCCGCAGAGGTTGACTTGAGGCGCAGATAGTGTCACGTTAACTTTGTTGACAGTGTATCGACAAGGGGCACACGTTTCTTCCAGCTTTCTATCTTTCCACCGTTTGGTTGAAGCCTGTGCTGTTCTATGAACTTGACGAGGTTGAAGTTGCTTGAAGGCCCATGGCATGTTCCCTGTCTGCCACTTGGTTTCTTCGCCGGAATGAACACTTACCGCAAAGGCATTATCTTTGGCGCAGTGGCTTACATCCTCTGGGGCCTCAGTGCCATTTACTGGAAGCAGCTCAAACAAGTGCCTCCGATGCAACTCCTTTGCCACCGCATTGTGTGGGCTCAGCCCATCGCGACTGCCGTCCTCGTGGTGTCTGGAAGTGCCAAGACGATTTCAAGTGGTCGACATTGCCATTCTACTTTGTGACGGCGACACTCCTTGGTGTCAACCTCTTTGTGAGCATCTGGGCTGCAAATGCTGGATTTATCGTCGAGTTGAGCCTTGGGTATTTCACGAGCCCCCTCGTGAGCGTTCTGCTCGGTGTACTCTGCTTGCGGGAGCGTCTTTCCTGCTGGCAATGGGTGGCTGTAGCCCTCGCAGTGTCGGGCATTTTGACCATCACGTTTGTCTACGGCAAACTACCATGGGTGGCTTTGTTGAGTCTCCACCTGACGGACCTTGTGAAGTCCCGTCTCGCGCACACAAAAGGCTAACCACGACGCTGTGGTCACAGGCAAATCACAAAGTGAATTCCCCTCGGGGGGCTGATCCCCCCAAGGGCTTAACCCTACCCTACTGGCTATTCTATAATTAGCCAATCACTGCACATGTAGAGTTAAATTGACCGGAGTCTTGGATTGTTTCTTGGACGGTCTCCAAGGCTCCTGCGAATGGCAAATTCGCAACAATCCCCCCCAAGGATTGCTCAAGGCCCAAGGCGGCTGCCATGGCCGACACAATGTCGTTGTCGACGTGCTCGTGCACGTAGCGCTTCAGTAGCGCTGGGATATCCTCAAGCAGGTTGATTGCTGGCTCCCAAGAGTTCTCGATTTCTTGAAGACCGCGCCATTACCAAGATTTCGAAGGCGGCCGTCTTCGGATTGAAGCGGCAATCGACCAGTTGGTCGACCACGTGACCATCCGCGTTGTGAGCCACATGGCTCAAGAGTTCCTCGTCGACATTGAGGGACTCGTCGGCGTAGAACTTCAGCCGACTAGCGTGTGCTTCACGCACAATCCCCGTGATCAAATTTTGGATCTCAAAGATCCAGCAAGACGTGGCTTTGACCACTTGCGCAGGACCGCGCCAGGTCACACTGAGCTTCGATGGGCTAACGCCCCAGACATCCATGTAAAGGACGTAATCGCCAACATCAAAGTCAGCCATTTTCACACCTTTCTTCTGGGTTCTTGCGGCCCGTCCTCTCTTCCGCTTCGAGGACTACGCATCCAATACGTCTTGGTGCATTTTCTCCACAGCATTCTGTAGAGCAGCCAATTCTTGTAATCGGCAATCCCACAACTCTTGCAATGTCACAACTTTAGCTGAGCCAGGGATAGGAATTAAATCCAAAGGGGACATCGGTTTAGACCCCGTCATCGCCGTTATAGGCGCAATGCCTCCGGTGGTTTCGGAGGGAGTTTGGTTCAATACCAACATCACAATTGGCACAATTTGCCGCCACTGTTCTGGCTGCATAAGCCACTCTGACAGTAACGCGCGAAATATCTTGAGAGTAATTTTCATGGCACTCTCGACTGTGCCGTTGGCCCAAGGACAGCGGGCTGTCGTAAAGTGGTGGTGAGCTCCTAGCATGTGCTGGAGCTCGGCAATCACTTCATTCTTGAAGTGTGACCCCTGGTCGGTCACCCAGTGGTAGCACACACCAAAAACACCAAACCACTGAAGTAGGCAACGCGCAACAACTTGGGCGTTGGCGACATCGGTCTCCCAGAACCACTTGAACTGGGAAAAGTCGTCTTTGGCTACAAGCAGGTAGCCATTTTCCATGTATAGGAAATCCCAATGCAAGATTTCATTGGGCTTCGTGGCATGTGGAGCCATGCCAAACGGACGGAGCACATGACCGCCCGTCGCTGCACAGTGTAAGCAGCGGCCAACGAAAAAGGCCACATCTTCGCCCATGTGGGGCCACCAAAATGGTCAGACAACATTTGTCTTGTACCATTGACGCCACGATGGCCGCCCATACCAAAGTGGGCTACGACACACAGTCGCATTTGAAGTTCACTTTCGGACAAGGGAATCCATACGGCGTCAGACGCCGTCTTGAGCACAGGCAATTGTTCTCCAGCCACAAGCACATGGCTGTCGACAAGCTCGACGTCGGGAACAGCCTCTTGTCCGACTGCACGTAGCTGTGCATCCACAATCTCTGCCATACTTGGCCACACGAATTCTTCGTTGCGAAGCGGCGAAATCTTCAGCGGCACATGGACGATCGGACAGATCGTCGGGGAGTTCGTTCCCCAGCGGGATAGTAAATCCGCCCACACGTTGGCTTCACCAGCGATATCGTAGATTGTGTAATCATACCCCATGAGGAGTAAAGCCCATCGGTCGAGCTTGGCGGCTGTATACTTCGGGATAGCCGAGTTCACACTTGTGGGATTGAAGATAGACTTGAGGTTTGCATGATCGGTAAACAAAGCAAACCCTCCAGGCTTGTGGAGTAAATAATCGGCGCGCTTCAGACACTCGACTATTGAGAAAGCTTCTTTCTCCACGATTGCCCATCGTTGGGCGGCACCAGAAAACGTGCCGCTCAGGAACATCAAAGGCTCATGTTCCTGAGCATCGAGCTCACGATCCGCTTGCTCTGGCGGAATTTGGGTAACCACCCCACCCCAGTGCAGATCACTGGCGTCTGCAAACACGCAGACAAGCTTGTCGCTCTTTGGGTGAGCCAATGTCACAGCTTGCCCAAGGACTTTCTTGCACGACGTAAGGCAGTCCACATGGCTGGCATTCCAGCCGGCTTCAGAGAGCCTAATTTTCGCCACTTTTTGACGCGTTCGGCCACCCGCCAACGCATAGGCCTTTTCCATGAGGTCGGTCAGAGGCTTGACCACCGCGTTGTAACGTGGTATGGGCATACGCATCCAGTTCATCGCACAGATGAATTGCTGGAGGTCTTGTCCAGTCACAGGCACCTTCAAATCTTGGAGCGGCTTGATTCGCTCGGGGTCGTGCTTGACCCCATCGCCTGAGACGATGCGCCCGCACCAGCGCGCTTCGGTTTGATAGAACCGACACTTCTTCGGATTCAGCTTGAGCCCGCGAAACTCGCAGATCTTGAGTACGCGCTCGAGCGCAGCCAGCAAACCTTCCTTGGTCTTGCTGTAGCCGAGTAAATCGTCGAGCCATATCAGTAGGCAGCGGTATAGCTCATCCGCAAACATTTCTTGGACAGACGACTGGCAATAGGCCACACTGTCCGTGCCACCCATGAGCACCCGGGTAGGCGTGTACACGCCGATGTCCGTAAGGAACGAGAACATCTCCTGGGAGTCAGGATGCAGTGTAAATGCCAGTAGCCCTTGAAAAAGTCCAACGTGAAAAAGACTTGGGCTCCACAGAGATGGTCGAGGATCACCTCCAGCATCGGTATCGGCCAGAGGATCCGCTCCGTTTGAGCGTTGACTGGACGGACGTCCACGGTCATGCGAAATTCATTCGCCTCGGGTTTCTTGACGATAAGCGGCGCCGAGCACCACTTCGACCGCGGATTGCGGTAGCATAATCCAGCCGCTTGGAGTTCTTCCACATGTTTAGCCATGAACTCCCGCTGCTCTTTCGAGTAGCGTCTAGCTTTGCAGCGGACAGGCTTCGCGTCAGCCTTCAGCGTAACCCGTAAAGGCTCCACCTTGACAGGCGGATCTCGACCCAACTTGAGTCGAAACACGTCTTCGTACTTCATGAGCAGCTTCCACAGCTCGACGGCATAGCCGACCTTCTCCTTGACCTTAGCGCGCACTGCCGCCTGGTCATCGTCGATCGACCAGTCCACACCGACTTGCGGAAAGCATGAGAGTTCTTCGTCGACGTTTAGCGCCACTTCTTCAGGCGCTACCGGCGGCTTCTTCTTGTCTTCCAAGATCTTGATCGCCGCCATAAGACATGTGTCTTGGCCACCCAGATGGCCGAGGTCGTAGACCTTCTGCGCACGGCGCGCGGTTTCCAGTAAGGAACGTGGGGAATATCCCAGTCGAGCCATCACCGCTCGACTCACAATAACGTCACCGAGGCCGTTGTGCAGAGGCGCTGCGGCCACCCAGCACTTGAGGTTTGTCAAAACCAGACGACCTTCGGCAGTGTCGAACGTCAGCTTCAGCTTGACTTCTCGGTCCACCGAGAGCTTCATGTCTTCCATGAATCCGCCCAACTCCAGAGCGGACTCCAGCTTGCATACAGGCGCAAGCAGAGCACCAGCATCCCTCAGCCGAGCTATCAGCGCCGGCGAGACCACTGACTGGTCGGCGCCACTGTCCAGCAGCGCCAGCGCATCAACGCCGTTCACCGTGCATGGCACAGTGCGCGGTTCTTGTAGAGCTTTCAACTTCGACTCACTCACGTCGATTGTCGCTCCGACGACGTTCTTCTTGCCTTTGGGCTTGCCGCTTGGAGCGGCGGCGGGCGTGTTAGCCGCTACAGGAGGACGCTTGGCCCTCTGTTCCAACAGACGCTGGGCTTCTCCCGGCGCACACTTGGGACACTGCGCCACCTTGTGGTTGTCGCTGCCGCATTTCAAACACCCTCTCGCAAAGTGCACGTGCTTGGCGGCTGGCCCTTGGCCCTTCGCTTGGCCCTCAGGCTTCCGCTGTTGCGGCTGCTGTTGAGGCCGAAATTTCTCGCCATACTGGCGCCTCGCAGGCTTTTCTTCAGGCTTCTTTTCAGCCGTCGCCATCTGCGACTCGAACAACATGAAGTTGTCCAGTAGTTGAGTCAACCACCGGCCGAACGCGGGCATACTTGACTTGTACACCTTGTTGGCCTCACGAGCGAGTTGCCGCTCTACCGTTGCTTTCAACGCTGCCGGTCGGATCGCAGCCGTCAATATCTTGACCGACTGTTTCGGCTCCTGGCTTGGCAGGTGCGCTACGTCCAGCTGCTCCAGCTTTTCGTAGAAATCGGCCAGCAATCGGCCGACGCGAGATTCCGCGTCACGAATTCTCGTGTCCATCTTCAAGGACGCCATAGCCTTCGTGACCCACTCGATGTCGAGTTCTTGCACTTCACGAGCGCTAAGAAAGTAGTCACGCCATTCGTCTTCCGTGATTTCTTCGAACGGCTTTCCGAAATCGTGCTCATACACACGAGGAACGATCTTCTGATCGATACACGCCGCAAGCGGCATCAGGAATAGAATTCCACCGACACCTCGGTTGAGCGCCTCCACGCGTCTCGAGTACGCCAAGTACTCATCCATGAACTCGCGGCGCTCACGTTTGGTGCTGCCCTTGTACATCGGGGCCAGCTGCACTTGCTGCACAACCATAAGGGTCTCCGGACAGCCAATAGCCGTCGGCGCCGCTTGCGTCGAGGTTTGCTGATTGGCTGCAGCGGCAAATAACCCCCATCGCTCACTATCGCGGCGGACTTTCTTGTCCAGCTCTTTCACCTTGGAATGTTGTTGCCTCATCGCTTCTGAGGCTTGTTGTAACAACGATTGGTGATCTCCAGTCACCTTGGCTTCCTGAGCCATAGCCAACTTCAGTTCTTCTTGTTGGCGCTGCAGCTGTTGTTGCTGCTGCAATAGAATCGCACGAGATTCTTCTTGTTCACGGCGGCTCTTCTCGATCTCGGCCGCCATCACCGCCTGCCGGGCGGATTCTTGTTCCAAGCGCGAGGCCATCGCCTCTTGCTGCGCATGAAACTGCGCCAGCTGCTCGTACGTCATCTTGTTGAATTGACTTGACGACGCCGCAGCACGCTCGACGTTCTGCATCCGGAGTTCATCCAACTCGGATTGCCCCTGAGGGGGCAGGGGGTGCTCTTGACCCCCAGCCACGACGTGTGGCATCGGAACTGACACGACGGTCTCCATCGACCGGGTCCTCGTCACCCGCGCCAAAGCATTTGGGAACGGCGACGTTTCTTCCATGTTCACGGCAAGTAGCAACTAGCTACTAAAGAATTCTTTGTTGAGTCTCCACCTGATGGACCTTGTGAAGTCCCGTCTCGCGCACACAAAAGGCTAACCACGACGCTGTGGTCACAGGCAAATCACAAAGTGAATTCCCTCGGGGGGCTGATCCCCCCAAGGGCTTAACCCTACCCTACTGGCTATTCTATAATTAGCCAATCACTGCACATGTAGAGTTAAATTGACCGGAGTCTTGGATTGTTTCTTGGACGCTCTCCAAGGCTCCTGCGAATGGCAAATTCGCAACAGGCTTTGGTCTTGGCGTTTGACTTCGGCTTTTATGCTCTCCTCCAGCAGAAAGCTCCTCTGCAACCAGTTCAAGGCATCACAATCGAGATGACGCTTCTTTCGTTGCCCTGCATTGCTTACTTGGTCACGCAGCACATTCGTGGACTGACCGCCTTTGCGAACCTCTCAGTTGGCTACGACTTCCTCATGGTTGGGCTCGGTGTGCTCACAATCACACCTCAGTTACTCTTCTCGACGGCTATCAAATGCATTCCCATGACTGTCATGGGACTCCTTCAGTTCATCGGGCCAACACTCAACATCATCACAGGCGCCGTCATCTACCAAGAGCCATTCGAGACCTTCAAGGCCATCGGGTTTGCTCAAATTTGGCTTGGCTTGGTTATCTACACGTGGCAGCTCTTTCAACTCAACCGGCAAGCCGCTCAACCCAGTCAAGCCGTGGTGGAATCTCCTCGCGCCGATTGTAACTCAAGCACCTCGTTTGTGCAGGAAACCTCTGTAGTCTAGCGATACACAACTTTTCTTGGAGGCATAACTCAAGTGGAATGAATCAATCTCGATATTAACAAGTGGCGACAGCTTAGTACTCTTCGCCGGCATCCTCTTCTTCGCCTTCGCCTTCGGCAGTCTCAGCGCTGACTTCTTCGTAGTCCTTTTCCAAAGCAGCCAAATCTTCACGGGCTTCCGAGAATTCACCTTCTTCCATGCCTTCACCGACATACCAGTGGACAAAGGCACGCTTGGCGTACATCAAGTCGAACTTGTGATCGATGCGAGAGAACACTTCGGCGATGGCACTCGTGTTGGAAATCATGCACACAGCACGCTGGACACGAGCCAAGTCACCACCAGGGACGACGGTAGGAGGCTGGTAGTTGATACCGCACTTGAAACCAGTAGGACACCAGTCGACGAATTGAATTGTACGCTTCGTCTTGATGGTGGCAACGGCGGCATTCACGTCCTTGGGCACGACATCGCCACGGTACATGAGGCAGGCAGCCATGTATTTACCATGGCGAGGATCGCACTTGGCCATCATGGACGCAGGTTCGAAGGCACTGTTGGTGATTTCAGCCACCGACAATTGTTCGTGGTAGGCTTTTTCAGCCGAGATGACAGGCGCATATGAACTCAACATGAAGTGGATACGAGGGTATGGCACCAAGTTGGTTTGGAATTCCGTCACATCGACATTCAACGCACCATCGAAGCGGAGCGATGCCGTCAAGGACGAGATGACTTGGGCAATCAAACGGTTCAAGTTGGTGTACGTAGGACGTTCGATATCGAGCGAGCGACGGCAAATATCGTAGATGGCTTCGTTATCCAACATGACGGCCACATCTGTGTGTTCAAGCAACGAGTGCGTCGACAAGACCGAGTTGTAGGGTTCCACGACGGCAGTGGAGACTTGAGGCGATGGATAGATGGTGAACCCAAGCTTGGACTTGCGGCCGTAGTCGACGGACAAGCGTTCAAGCAAGAGAGCACCAAGACCCGAGCCGGTCCCACCACCGACGGCATTGAAGACAAGGAAACCTTGGAGACCCGTGCAGTTGTCAGCCAATTTACGGATGCGATCCAAGACCAAGTCGACAATTTCCTTGCCGATGGTGTAGTGACCACGGGCGTAGTTGTTGGCGGCATCTTCCTTGCCGGAAATGATTTGTTCCGGGTGGTACAACTGGCGGTACGTGCCCGTGCGGACTTCATCGCACACACTTGGTTCCAAGTCGACTAGGACAGCACGAGGGACGTGTTTGCCAGCGCCGGTTTCACTGAAGAACGTGTTGAAGGCATCATCACCGCCGCCGATGGTCTTGTCCGAGGGCATTTGGCCATCAGGTTGAATACCGTGTTCCAAGCAGTAGAGTTCCCAGCAAGCATTACCAGTTTGGATACCGCCTTGGCCCAAGTGCACAGAGATGACTTCACGCATGGTAGATTAGATCTTCAAAGAGTAAAGGGATTGGGAGACTGAGTCGTCAGAGAAAGCTGCGTGAGGAAGCTTGCTCTAGCGGTCAAATTCGCAAATGATCCGTGAGGCGTCGGTTGGCAGGCAAGAGTTTCCATAGAATGCTATTCTTGGAGGGAGAAGCGTCTATTAATACAGCCAGCTAAGATCTTGGCGGTTGGCGAGATCTATCTCTAGTGGCAAAGCCTCGAGCGCACGTGGAGCTAGCGTCTTCCGCAGCCACTGCATAGCCTTGCTTGCTGCTTCCCAATGGTGTTTTGATGCTACGAGGATGGGACTGGAGATGAAGATAAGACATGACGGAAGGTTGAAAGGTCACATGGAAAACCAACGAAACGGAGCGGATGGTTTCAAGTCATCTTGCAGCCTTCTTGTGGCTATTTATGAGCTCGTGAAACTTCCGACATGCGTGGATTTCCATCAACGCAATGTGTCGACAGTTACGAGAAGATTCAAAGTGCTCGCGTTGTTCCCCTGCCTTTCCCTTTGAGGCAGACTCCGTTGTGGAATGTCCAATTCATAGTAGACGTTCCAGTGCGCATGTTTCCCTGCCGTTGGAAGCCGTAATGGATTGTCTGGTGCTACAAAGAACGATATCTGTTGAGCGAATAGACCAAGCAAGCGTCAAAATGCGCAGGCTTTGTCGAGCACAGTATGGAATTGCTCCTACGAGAAACCTGGGTTCTAGCTTGCGTTGGTTGGGGGTATGACACTTGGAACATCATGAATGACACAGACTTGAGCTCCAATTATGATGGTGCTCCAATGTGTACTAGACTACAAAAGGGCAACCGGCGTTTATTTCTTGGCAGGGCTAGAGACAGCAGTGAATTGAAGCTCACAAATGTCTAGATGTTACCTAGCATCAGTTGGCTTGACGACAGTTGCTTTGATTCCACTTTCGTGCACATTGACCTTGACAGTGTCCAAGCCTTCAAAGTCGTCCTGGAGGGCAAAATATCAGCTTGCAGACGGAAGTTTTCTCAAGTACCTTTGACATTTGAAAGACCGTGTACGAGAACACTGAGATCGCAAACGTGCTGAGGCTGCCAGCCAAGATCAAGTTCTTCTTGAGCACCGAGTTCATCGTGGACGACGCAGCGAAGTGAACCGAAGGATGTTGTGCGTGGATTTTTGTTGCCAGGGATTTCAAAATCCGGATAAAATCCAATTATCCGTATGTTTCCATGGCCGATCCGAACTTGAGTTCTTGACAATCCCAAGGTGGTCACGGTAACTTGGAAACCTCTGAATGAACAATCAGCCGAGAGCTTTCAGCATAGCAAAGTGATCTACCAGACAGCTGCGGAGACGATAGAGTTACTTCAGTAACGAGAGATTTCCTTCCGAACTGGAAAGCGTCAGATACATTTCATTGGCTAAAATTATTAAATTAGAGTAGTTCTATTGACTTATAAAATGATATTTATATAATTTTATCCAATAAAATTTGAAGCTTCATTGTGGTCTTAAAGTGCTGACACAAAGACAAACACATTGCATTAGGCCACGCTGTTGGATTTGCTTTGTCAACTGTTGCTTGTTTAAAAGATTAGCATTGCAAACCATATACTGCCCATAGACTACACAGTATAACCCCCCCCTCACATTGTCAATTTCATCCCAACGTAGTTGACTTTAAATCTGCCGTGGGTAAATATTGCCACATTGCAGTCGAGATGTTGATTCCCCGCTGCAATGTGGACCGATATCAATGCCGATGCGATATCAATGCTGCGATGTAGACGAGCCATTGTGTTTATGACGTTGCCAAGTTGAATGAAAGCTATAAATAGTACTTTGCACTTTAGTACTTCGTTTGTAATAGTCGGCAAAGTGTATTGCAAGTGGCCGCAGCCTTTAGACAATATTGCTGGCCTTGTAGCTGGTAATACGTGTAGCTATCATGCGCTGGATGCCTACAATGATGACAACGGCGTCGACGAAGGAGTGGGCCAATGCAAGTCTACAACTGACTCGACACTCCAACATCGTGAAGTTCCCCAGATAAAAACATGCAAAGTTTAGCGTATTTATGCCAAAATCTGTCGGAGCCAATCACAAGTCGCGGCGGACGATAAACAAATTGATTGCACGCACCAGTGAAGCGATTCTGATTGAGACGCCATTCCTCATTTAGTCACCATGTTGAGCTTGACTGAACTCTTCGCCGAGCACTCCCAGCTCCTCGTGGGCTTTCTCGTCGCCTTCCTGGTCCTCGTCTACGTGACGTCGCCCAAGAAACACCCTGCTGGCGTCAAGTTGCCCCCCGTCTTGCCATACTGGATTCCATTCGTCGGATCGTTCCCATCGTTTGCGGCCAACCCGATTCAAATGATCTTGGACGGATACAAACTGAAAGGTCATTGCTTCACGGCCAAGATGTTCGGTCAAGACTTGACGTTCCTCATTGGACCCTTGGCACATGAAGCGTTCTTCAAGCCCAACGATGACTACTTGAGTCAATCCGAAGTCTACAAACTCATGACCCCAGTCTTCGGTCCTGGACTTGTCTACGATGCTACACCGAAGCGCCGCGCGCAACAAATGCAATTTATGGCGAACGGTTTGCGTACGTCGCGTCTCCGAACTTACGTCGACAAGATTCGCAGCGAAACCGAGTTGTATTTCAAAGCGTTCCCCGACGAGTCGACGGTCAACTTGAAGAAAACGTTCGCTGAATTGGCCATCTTGACCGCCAGTCGCGCTTTGCTTGGTGATGAAGTGCGTGAGCATTTGTTCAAGGAAGTCAGCTCGTTGTACAATGACTTGGATGGAGGCACCACTGCTTTCAGCTTTTTCTTCCCCTACGCTCCCACCCCTGCACACAAACGCCGTGACGCTGCCCGCGCCAAGATGGACGAGCTGTTCTCTGCTGTGATCAAGGCTCGTCGTGATTCTGGCAAGCGAGTACGTTTTCTCCATGATGTTGTGTGGAATTTTGACATTGTCCTAGTGCGATGATATCCTCGACACATTTATGAACTCCGAGTACAAGGACACGCCTGGCGTCAACATCCCTGACCAACACGTCGTCGGTTTGCTGGTTGCTTTGCTTTTTGCTGGTCAACACACGAGTTCTCTCACTTTGACGTGGGCCGTGATCGAATTGGTCTTGTTGCAACCTGGCATGATGTACGAACTCACTCTCGAAATTGTCGCTCATTTTGTCTTCCTAGTGACAAAATTCTTGAAGAGCAAAAGCAAGTGCTCGGCGATGCTGGCAACGACAACTTGACGTTTGAAAACCTCAACAACATGCCTGTCTTGCACGCTTGTATCAAGGAAACTTTGCGCTTGACGCCTCCGTTGATCTTGTTGATGCGCAAGGTCATGAAGGACATTGTAAGAGAAGCATTCTCAATTGTGCCATCTCACGTGGACATGTAGCAATGCGGTGATTACACGATCCCAGAAGGCCACATTGTGTTTGCGTCGCCTGCCGCAGCCAACCGCTTGGATGACTACTGGGGCAACCCTGACTCGTACGACCCCATGCGCTTTTTGGATGGACGCAATGAAGAAGACAAATTGCCTTACACGAACGTGAGCTTTGGTGGTGGCATGCACGGCTGCATGGGTCAACAATACGCTTACATCCAAGTCAAGATCATTTTGAGCATTTTCTTCCGTCAATTCAATGTCGATGTGCTCGACAAGAATTTCCCCAAGCAAGACTTTACCGCCTTGGTCGTTCCCCCTATGGGTGACACCTTGGCACGCGTGACCCGCAAGAAGTAAGTTAGTGGATTTCCCCGGGAAACAAGAGATTACAGTATTAATACACATGGACAAGTTTCAATTCTCGGGGTTGTACACTATCGTAAGAGGCTGGTCGGGAATCGTCATTTACGATAAATCCAGTACTCTGATTGGTCAATTTGTCGAATTTCCGGATAATTAACAGCTTTGCCGTCTGTCGATGTTTCCGGATTACCTCATTGATGATGAATCAATGCCCGTGAATGCTTGACACTGAAAAACGCGTCCGAAAACTCTCTTATTAGAGAGTTTTCGGAAACACAACATTTTATGCCTATGCCTCAGGCACTTTTTCAGAAAAAACGAAAAATTTATCACAGAAAAATTTGAAAATGAACCGACATCAACATCAGTTTCAGTTGAAATTTTAGATATCACTTTTCGTCCAATCACGGCACACTGGATCTGACACCCCTTTTCAGATGTCCTTCCAGTAGAATTTGACTGGATCAACACACCACACAGGCGTCAGTATGCCGAAGGAATCTGGCTTCCCGAATTGTGTTGGCTTCATTGATGGCACATTGTTTCCATTCGAAGTGAAACCTATTAACTTTGGTGAAGACTACTTTTCGAGGAATTCATCATGCGGTGTTTATTTGCGACGACACATGCTTAATTCGGTATATTAATGCTGGTTGGCCTGGTTCATCACATGACAATCGAGTATGGAAATGTTCAAAGCCAGCTCTGGACCCAGCATCATACTTTGCGAATAAGGAATACATTCTTGGCGACTCCGCGTTTTCACCCAGTCGAAACCTTATTCCAGCGTATAAATGTGCTCCAAGTTCAAACTTGCCTCCCGAGTATGCATGCTTCAATCAACGTTTATCCAGAATTCGAATCCGTGCCGAACACTGTGTTGGACTCTTGAAGGCACGATTTCCATTTTTGTGCTCCATCCGAAATAGATTAGCATGCAAGAGCGATATGACTCGAATCTTGATGCTGATTGATAGTATTGTAGATTTGCACAATCTATGTATTGAGCAACCTCAGTAGTAATACTTAGTGCCACAGACCGGCAATTTTTTTTCAAAAGTTCTCACCACCACCAATCGTCCCATCTGTATGCTGATTCTGAGTCTGATGATGCTATATCAAGGTTTTCCATCCTTTTCATCAGATGATAGCATTCACCCAAACAAGTTGATTACGATGAAACCACGACATTAGTTGAATCATTCTCGACACATGGAAGGGGCCTAATAAACGATCGAATGACTCATATGCGAAGCTATCAAAATTGATGTCACAAACAAACCCCTGAAGGTGATTTCTTGTATTCTCTTAGGACTCATATGCGAAGAAATACTCAAATTGACTTAATAAAAAACAGCAACGTACTGCTTACTCATCCGAAAGCATGGCATAAATCTTTCCACAAATCTTGTCAAGAGTTTCCAAAGAAGGGCCAGTAGGTCCAACATTCAAGGCACACCCCTCCAATTCAATTCTGTCATTCATGTTTCGCTAAAAGTTCCATTCAACATAATTGGTGACGATACCATAAACGTACATTACTCAGACTGCACTTCACATGCCAACAAATCTTGAGCCATCCCTTGCAACAAATCATCCTTCTTCGCCTCCACAATACAGACTTTTTTCTCTATGGAAGGCATCAGCATCGCGTAAATTATTCCGACGAGTTCTTTCAATCCTTCAAACGAAGGTATGGTTTCGACGGTACGGAGAGAATACTCATGCTTTCGGGCCTTCGTGTCTTCACTGATCACGAACGTCCACATGAGAAAATTAGTCACGATGCCATATGTCACAGATAGATTTTCAACATCAGCAAGAGCTTCGAGCCCCGTCACACTCTGAACCAGTCCTTGTTGCATATCTTCACGCTTTGCTTCGACAAGTGAAATTCTCTTCTTGCCACGCTTGAGCACGAATTCGAATCGACCATTCAGGAGCACGTTCTTCCCAGCCACGTCTTCTTCGACTAAAATGCGGACGTCCTTGATCAGACGACTGACTGTCTCAAGGATCGGGGCAATAAAGAACAATCTCTTGGCTTCTTTCCCATCCGTGACTTGTCCATAGAGATCCCGCAAATCATGAATACGAGCGAGGAGCAGCTGGATGTCAGCATCAGGAATATCGCTAACGTTAGGTTGAAGGTCATAAGAATCTTCGAAGTTGTAAATTGATTTGATATCTTCCCAACAAAGACTCGAATAGCCGACAGTCTTGTTAACATCGCGTTTTTTTCGTTTTTTGTTTGTATTGGCGTCTTCATCGGTGGTCTTCTGATTTGCCTGTTGATTCTTCTGACGTATGATTGCATTGATCGCAGCCCATCGTTTGAGACGTTCGGGATGACGATGTGTTGTAGTTGGTGCCACGCCGAGAGCCTCTTGCTCCGTAACCACCACATGAATTTTTTCGTCGCTGCAAAATTCGGGGTACTCTCCACCAGAAAAGAACCTGGAAAGCTTCTTGGTTCCCTTCATCTGTCTTTCTTCATTGACATACTTTGGAAACACTGTGTTTCCATCAGCGGGTTGAGAAAGGCCTTCCAAATCAGGGTCTTCGTCAGACAGCCAAGCACCATCCTTTAACTGTAAACCACCCTTCAAAGCCAGATAAAGCTGAAGAGCATCTGCACGACCATCATACTTGATTTCTTCTTTGATCTTCTTCTTGAGATGATCGACGGTCTTTTCAGCTTCAATCTCGATGGAGAAAGGTCTCCCTTCACCAACAACGACGCAGAACAAAGTCAGCATATTCGGAAATGGACGTTCGTCGTTAAACCACTTTGAAAAATAATATACCTGTATAAAATAATAATATAGAAAATTTAATCGCTACTATAAAATTTCGTATAATTAATTTAAAAAAACCACTACGTAGTATATGGTGTATAGTATTTAGTAACCATGGAATTAAATTTCGGACGATATAAATCAAAAACTATTCAAGAAGTTTTTGATATTAATCAATCATATTGTAAATGGTTGCTAACTCAGGAGATGATCCTTAGTTCTCGTCCAGAAATCAAACAGTTCCTACAAGATAAATTCAAAGATGCTGATCTTAGCTATACAATGACATGGGGCAAATATAAAGGCAAATCTATACAACATATCAATCAAATCGATTCTCAATACATTGATTGGTTATTAACTAATCAATACGTTAAAGAAAAGTGTTTAAAACTATACGATGAACTAATTAACCTAAAAAACCAACCAAAAGAGGTTTAATCTACTTACTCAAACGTTTTATCATTCAGATCATGAAATCCTTCGAGTAGATCAGGACTGTGATTTTGTTTAGAATATAGGAATAATAAACACCAAATGCCACAATACTCTCTATAAGCACTTTGATACTGCTTATGGTTGTATTTTTTTATACCTAAAATAAGAGGAGCTGGTTCACCTGCGCTGTCAAAATACTGATCATGGAAAATACCTACCCAATGTCCAATTCCATCACCATTTTCTAACAAAATAATATAATTTCCGTTTTTTGGTAATGGTTTCTTTATTTCATCAAGAGTAAATATTCCATCCAATTCAATATCTAATAAATTAGCTAATTCAATTAATTCGTGATCAGAGGTAATTCCTTTTATTAGATCCATTCATTAATATTTTTTTCTATTTTTTGTCTCAATAGAAGTATATATAAGTCTATAAAATAATATAAACAATCATGGCTGACTACCAACTGGCTGATCAATATTTACTTGATGCTTCCAAAAGAGAAGATGCTCCTGTAGAAGTCTCTCGAGGTAAGAAAATGGCATATGTTCCGGATAACAATCAAGGTAGTTATTCGTCAGGTATTATCACAATCGACGCCGCTTCTCAACTTCAAGGTTCTAAAGGTTTTGCTTCTTTGAAAGATGCTTACATTACTTTACCATACGTAGTGACTATGAAAAATTTAGGTTCCGATGCATTTGCTAAAGCAATTAATCGATATTGTGTTGGCATGAAGGCTGGCGTTTGGAACGTAGTTGACTCGCTCACTGTTACTTTAAATGGAACTGATATAGTTACTGAAGCAGATTACAAATTGTTTTGGAATAATTTGCGCCATCAAACAGGATGGAGCGCTAGCGACCAGCTAAAACATGGGGCCGATGCGCTTCATTTTCCAGATAGTTGGTACTCGATGAATTATGGTGGATCCTCTGGAACACCAGCAGCTTCAGCAGGGGGAGATGGTTTTTACAATACGGTCTGCAATCCAGCAGCTACTACTGGTTTGACACTTCAGGAGGCACCTTTAGCAGAAAACAATGGATTTATCTCTCGTATTTATTCTAATCCTCAAAGTGTAGCGACAATTGATCCAACTACAGGTAGTGTTAATGGAGGTATCAACGCCTTTAATTGGCTAACCCAACGCGCAAGCGTTAGTTCAACAATCGCACAGCAAAATGCTCGTGGTGCTTTTGCTCTTAATAATACTGGAACAGTTGCAGCAGGGGCATATGCAGGACATTGGGTTCACATGTTGAAAATCCGTTTGATCGATCTCCATCCTATCTTCAATGAATTAGAATTAACGGGTAACCCTCAGCTCAAATTACGTCTTAAAATCAACTCTGGATATGTTGATATAGATGCAGCTACCGATGCAGCTTCTCCACCAAACTACACAATGAAATTAAAATCTTCAGTACTTACAAGCGGTAGAACGTGCCCAATTATGGTAGCTTCAGGTAATGCTTATAACCCCATGACTGGTATTCTCGCAGCTTCGAAAGCAGCTACGTTTCGAGTAGCATTCGGTCCAGTTCAAAATAGTCTATGCACTGTTGCACAAACAGGAAGCATTGTCCCATACACAACTGCTCGCCTCAATGTTCCATTTTATGATCTAGCACGCCCAACTGAAATTGTACAAAGACCAATCAAGACTATTCGTTTCTTAGACTGTTATGCTCAATATTTTCAAGGACGAGCTGGTCTTGGAGCAATTGATGGTCAAATGAATGTTCCAATCAATTTGACTTTATCTGGTTCTTGGAAGAATATTAAATATATTGCATTGATTCCATTTAGCGAAACATCATCAGGACATTATGTAACTGCTACTAATGTAGAGCAATTTGCAAGTCCCTTTGATTCAGCTCCTTACACTTGTCAACCAGGAAGTAGTATTCGCCACTTCCAAGTTCAAATCGGATCTGAAACAGTTTTCAATGAAACTGTAACCTATGATTACCAATCTTTCTATGATGAATTCTCTAAATTACACGCAATTAATGGTGGACTAACCCACGAAATTGCTAATGGTTTGATCGATTTCCAAACTTGGAGCACTGTGAATCGAGTTCTTGTTGCTGACTGCTCTCGAATCACTCAAAAAGACGTTCCACAAGCCGTAACCATTTCTGGTATCAACGGTTGCTCGCAAGGCGCAAATCTACTTGCTTTAGTCGTCTACGAACGTGAATTCAATCTTAACCGTTTAACAGGAGAAGTTGAAATGTTAAGTTAAAAAGAGCGAGCTCTTTGCTGTAGGCATAAACGACATCAGAGATTGTCCGCAACCTTCGGTTGCTTTCCACAAGCAAATAGCTTGCATCTACACCAAAGTGAACAAAAAAATCTATTTAATACTATGGCCCAGCAAGCTGGGGAGTCCTTGGACTCGGTGGCTCGCGCCCCCAAGTCCTTCAGACTTGTAGAGGCGCAAGTTTATCTTGCGGCTCTGCCTACAGATAACTTACCTAATCAGATGCTCTTAGAGCTCTTCTAATTTTTTTTCAAGAGATGAAATTCTATCATCTTGCAAAAGTATATATTTATGCAACAAGCAACAGATCTTCTGATAAGCAATCGTAAATATGACATCTTTAGGGCTCACAAAACCATCATCATCAATAGTTTCATCTATTTCTTGACGATGTGTTTGAATCAATCTATCTACACCAGCTTTTAGCATATCTTGAGCAATATATCCATAGGATTCAGAATTATCAGCTTTCAATTTATAGAAAACAGGACTAATTTTTTTGACAAAATTTGTTGCTTCTTCTTCACTGATATTTCTAATATCATCTTTAATACGTCTATCCGAACTGACGTCAATTTCTAAAGCAACGTTTATGCGTCCATTGAATTTTGCTGAGAAATTTTGCGATCCCGAATTAGTTAATGAACCAACATTACCAGACGAGTTAAGATAACCATAGCTACCTGTAATTGTTTGCGAGCTATAGCCTACTTCCAAAGGATATTGACTGGTGTTTTGTGTCCCAATACCAGTAGCTCCAAGGGCAGTAACATAAACCCCATCCCCAAGTTGAACAGCCGTTTGCAAAAGCGTTGTTCGATTATAACCAAAGAAATGAGCTGTTGAGTTAATATATTCGATTTCAGCTCCTCCTCCCGAATATCCTAACGGATTGCATCCAACACATCGAAAACCCGCCTGGGCTTTGATATTCCCAAATTGATCAATTTGACCAATCAACGTTCCAAGGCCTGTTTGAGCACCTGTCCCAGATAATGAATACGAACTATAAAATCTATGTCCATTTGATCCAGATGATATATGCTGAAGAGCGCTGTTGTTGAAGCCCCAGCCGCTTGTTGGCGTAATATTGGAAGGATTATATAAACAGATTTGAATATCAGAAGGTCCTCCACCATTTCCAGCCCCTAGATCAAGTCTAAATCTCGGCGAACCACCAGCTAATGAAAATGCTGGTAAAGTCCAGTAATTTGGTGATCCAAAATAATATTGCAAATATGTTGGTGTGGATTGTAATGAATTAAGAGTAAAACTAAATGTCCCATCAGATTGGCTATTGAAATTTGTATAATGATTAGCATCATATGTGAAAGCTAAAGCTGAACCAAAAGATTGAATATTGACTTGACTATTAGTTGTTGTTGGCGTATTAACGTTTAATTTACCATTTAGAAGCGTTGTTGTTCCTGAAAACGTTGCACAAATTGTTTCAGTTCCATTGCTATTTAAATTTCCTAAAATGACTCCTTGATTACCCCAGAGCACTGGTCCATCTACGGAATATGTAGAGCTGTTTCCCCAACCATTATTACTATTCCAAGATGAATTTCCATTTCCGCTGTACATTATTCCATGGTTACTATCGTTTCCAGCTTGTCCTCTGAAATAAATTGGATTATCGTATAATGACACTCCACCTGATGCTGAAGATATATGGTTTGATCCTGTGAATTGAGCGTTATTTGAGTGCCAACCATTCAATAATAAATTTTTTCCAATATACGCGCCACCCGCAAACTGAACTGAGTTTGAAGTCGATATATTGGAAGAGCTTGTATTTGTAAAACTTGTTGTTCCAGCAATAGATAAATTTGAAGATCCTAATGAATTTATATTTGGTTGAGAAGCAGTTTGTAGAGTTCCTGTTAAATTAGTAGAACTAACATTTGTCACGCTTAAAATACTATTATTACCTGCAATAGCGACTGAATTATTATTAGTACTAGTCAAAGTTGATATTGTCATTACATCCACAAAATTTCCAGCAAAAACACTTGATAGAGTCAAAGAACCTTGATGAAGGCCTGACGTTTGTAATTGACAAGTTGAGTAAATTCTGCCATAACTAATTATATTGTTTATTTGATTTGGGCCGTTAAAAGTCATAGCAATTCCAAATCCATTATTAGTAGGACTACCTGAAGATAATGTATGCGTAACGGCAAACGGAGTCGATATTGATCCATTAGCTGAATCTGTTATATTTGGCGTAATGCTGCTTGCTGAAAAACTATTTATACCTGATATGTTTTTACTTGCATCAAGAACTAAAGCTTTACTAGCTGAAGCAGCTCCAGCTGAAATTGATGTTATTTGAGGTAAACGAATGTCAGATTTTGATAAGTATAGTTGGTCAGCAGCATTCTGTGTCAATCCAGACGATGGATCATAATAATTATTTGGATTATAAACAGAATTAGACATTCTTTTTGATCTAATATATAATACCTAATAAAAAAGATGGAAACAATTCCTAATTGGGGAGCTGCTCTTCCAAAAGCTTATCAATCGGATAATTCAGGGTTTAACAAACAAACAAATTTACCAAAACTTTTTAGAGGAATTGTTCTAGGAGCAAGTGGAAGCGGAAAAAGCAATTTAATTTTTGATTTTGTAAAAAAATCACCAAATGTATATTCACATTTGCATTTAATTGCTAGACAGCCTGATCAGCCTCTGTACAGATATTTAAAAGACAAATTGGATACCTTTTGCACTATTTACGATGAGGAAACTGTTCCAAGTGTTGATGATATTCAGAAAGACGGATTGCAACTTGTAATTTTTGACGATTGGAGTAATGATCAAAAATGGTGTGAAAAACATGTCGTTCCTTTCTTTATTCGCGGAAGGCATAAAGGTTTGACAACGTTATTTTTAGCTCACGCCTTTTTCAAAGGTTGTCCGAAAATGGTTCGTTTGAATTCAGAAATTTTGTTTTTGCTAAGAACACCATCGAAAACAGATTTACGAATGATACTTAAAGATATGCCTATAGCAGGAGTTACTGTTGATCAGCTATGGGGTTATTATCAAATGATTTTGAAACAGAAAGGTCAAATGATTTTACTAAATACTATTGATCAAACAGTACGATATAATTGGAAAAAAATATTACATAATGGGATGGAATAATATATCTCAGCATTTATATACGTAATTTATTAGAGCAATTATGGCATCTTTGATTACTTTAAGCTCGAAACATGTCCAAAATAATGGTTATAACAATACATTTCGATTTGACATTCCGACTGGAGCTGCTAATTTTCAAAATAGAGAAGTAGCGTTAGCATCAGTTAAAATGTTTAACAGTCAATTCAATATCAATGACGTTGAATATGGAAATAATACTTTTTCTATTATTGTTCCAACAGGTTCTACCACATCTACAATCAATATAACTTTACCAAATGGATATTACTCATATTTGGATTTAAATAATTATATTCAATCAAAATTAATTGCCGCTGGAGCATATTTGATCGATGGAAGTGGAAACAATGTTTTCTATATCAAAATGCAAGCTAATTCTACCTATTATAGTTGCCAAGTAGATCTTTTAAGCACCCCTACAAGCTTACCTGCATCATATACTAGACCAAGTTCTGGATTATATTCTTTAAGTGGAACAGGATTGCCTTCAACCGCTTATGCTCCTCAAATAGTGTTTCCTGCTAATTTTAACTCAATTGTTGGTTTTTCAGTTGGAACTTATCCATCAGCTCAAACGACAACATCTCAAAGCATTCTTTCTAATATTACTCCTCAAATCAACCCAGTGAGTTGTTATTTAATTCGATGTAATTTGGTAAATAATATTTATAGTCAACCTCCTGATATTTTGTTTTCGTTCAGTTCCGGCGGAACGACGATTGGTCAATCAATCGATGTGAAAGTTAATCAATTTGCTTGGATTGATATTCCTGATCAAACTAAATCATACATTGAAATTATAATCACGGATCAGTTTGGTCGTTTTGTAAAATTCCAAGATAATCAAATTGTTATTCAATTATTGATAAGAAAAAAATTAACTAATTAAAGTTAAAGGTATGAAACATTTAATAAATGTGCAAATGATTGAGAATGGCATCTTTTGTTCCATTTTTTTAGTTTGATATTGCATGTTTGACACATAATCTCATCCTTATTAATGTAGTTCGAATGCCTTTTTAATTGAGCTTCATGCATCTCTTTACTTTTTTTGATTAATTGATAGTTAAAGAACATTTTTGTTTGTTTATATATTTATGCAAGGAGAAATGATGCTCCAACTTTGCTTTTTCTCTTAGAACGAACAGCTTTCATCATATCCTTGGCAGCATCGGTACCTTTTTTAGGCTTCAAACCAACACCAACAATATTTCTTACGCCTTCACGCAATGGGGCAAGTTCTGGATTGCTATAGGCGATAGCATCACCGATTCCGCTAACAACTGGTTTTACGTATGACCAAACGGTAGAAAGTCCTTGTTTAATCGAGTCCCAGATAGATCCTCCGGCGTGATGTGCTAAATCATGTTGAATTTCTCCATGAGTAATATCCAGACGAACCCCTTTGTTAGCCTTTTTAGCAGCTTGAATTTTTCGTACGGATTCAGGATGTAATAAAACAGGCGTTTCACCTGATACTTCATCTTTAGTCAACATTATAGTTCCTCCTTTCATAGCTTTATGAAGCTTTTTCTTAGAAATTGAACCAACTTTTACAATTTTGTAGCCACTTGGATGTTTCATGATGAATGTGTTTTATTATATACTATGTATTAGGAAATAAATAATATATCATTTTACAACGAAAATGTTGTTGGCTTCTTTTTTTTATAATCACTAAATGGTTTTCTGGAATTCTGAAAAACTGGCTCAGGATGATGATGTTCTATGACTAAATCTTCCATTGTTTGAATTAATTTTTGTTCATTTTCTTTAGCTTTCTTATTATAGTCGTTTAGCGGTCTTTTTACATTGAATATTGTCATTGTATACTTGCTATATTAATTGGCTGATAATTTTATTGAAATCTTTTTCTCCAATTTGATTGTTTTGAAAAAGATATATTGACATTTTCTTCAGTTCAGATTTGACTTTTGGATTATCATTTCCAAGCTTCAATTCAGCTAATAATTTATCAAATTCAGCTTTATATTTATCTAGACCTTGGCGAGGATCAAAAAGAGGTTTTCTAAGCGTTTGCAAAATTTTACAAAATTTCAATAGATCATAAAATATTTCTTTATCGGAATTATTTAGCTGAGCATAAGCAGTATAGTCTACCGTTTTATCAAATGCGAGAGTTTTAATGATACTAACCAAATCATCCGATATTTTGAATCTTTTAAAACAAACATTAGCGCTTGGATATCGTAAGCTCAAATAGCCTTCAGCTAAAGCGCTTAGAGTGATATACTTATCTCCAATTTGTTTATAAAGATAGTCTTTTTCTAGATTATGATTGCCAGCACCAACTAAACCTCTTCCTACTAATCTACGTTTCCGAGTAAAGATTTTGCTAAAACCTGTTCCTTCTTCCTTCTTAATTGGTATCTCTGATTTAGGAGAAGTAGAGTTTATTGTAAGACCTTTTAATGCTTTAGCTGCGTTGTTTGCATTTTTTTCTTCGTCTAGAACTTTGTCAATTTAATTTTTTGTTTCAATCCAATCATATTTTGATTGAATACCATTAATTGTCACTAATTCATCGCCAAATGCTTTATAAATTTTACCTTCCGCCCCAATATAGTGCAAATTGTCTTTAGATCCATTTTGAAAGATTGGATTTATCTTTTTAGGGATTAAGATTTTACCTTTTATTTCATCTTTATAATCATCTATAATGTCTTTTCTTGCTTGTATGTTTTTTTTTTTCAACGTAGATGGTGATGATTTTGGAGATGGTTTAGGAGCTGGAGGTTTTTCTTCTAATTCTTCCTCTTCATATTGAGTTATCAATGGATCAAATTTGTTATTTGTTTTAACATTTGCTTGAACCCCTGCTTCTGTCTTAATAGCTGATTTTGTTTGATATTTTGATTCTGGAGCAATTTTTACTAATTTCATAGCCTGAGGATATTGATACGAATTATCTAAATTGACTCCTTGTTGATCGCTGAAATAAGCATTTGCATATGCTTGTTTCTTTAAATTATCAATTTCTTCATCATATTTGATTTGATCGTAATAAGCTTTTAGCTTTTCGCGCTTATCTTTGAGAGATTTGTAAGAAGGAAACATCGTTACTATATAAATACCAAAATATTAGTTTACTCTTTACTAAAATAAATATTCTCTAACGTTGATCTTTTGTTTTTATTGATCAATCTAAGGTTTTTCTGAGGTTCCCATGATTCGCTACCATCAGACCATTTAACTAGGTATTTGAAACCATTTTTAACTTTTCTATGATCCAAGATATCTTTAGCTTCAAAAATATCGTTGTTTCCAGTCTCAGCATCAGTGATTTTAGCTTGAACAACCTTTAAATCATTTGGTGATTTGTAAAGTATATGTTTATTTTTTGATCTAAGTTCGAATTTGTATCCATCTAGCCCAATAATTTCGTAGACAGCTTTAGACCATTGAGCTTTTTTTTCTTTATCAAAAGTCCCTTTTTCTAATCTATATCTAACGTGATCTCCAATTTCGAATTTCTTCGATATATCTTTAAGCAAATTATCGTTGTGTTTTAACTCTGAATCGATAATTTGACCTTTATTTTCATTTGGTGTACTTCCTATAGAGCTGTGGTAAGTGTTATTATAGTTGCTAATAACTGAATTTATCAGTTTCTGTGTTAATGTTTTCGGGTTAATTTTAATTAATCGTTGTTTGATAGTCCTAATAAACCGATCGATTTTTCCTAGCACTGCGTGATCACCTACCTCATTATTGTAATGCTCAATTTGATTCTTTTTTAAGAAATTCTCTACTGCATTCGATATAAACTCGCTCCCATTGTCGCTCGTGATTATTTGAACATTACTCTCTTTAATAAATTTATCTAATGCCTTTATTATTGTTTCAGCTCTTTTATTATCTAAAACCCTAGCAAAACCAATTCTTGAATTAATATTCACGGCGATAAACACTGTTTTGGAACCGAAAAACATTAAATCCATTTGCCAAGAATCAGGATTATTACTTGCGATTTTAAAGTATTCTTTTGATTTATTTGTAGTTTGATGTTGTTGAACAATATCCTGTTTAGCGTACCATTCTTTTATTTGCTTTAGGGTTATCTCAGGATTAATTTTTTTGGCTTTAATATATAACTTATCAGCTGATATGAACCCAGTTGAAGGATCATTATATAATTTTGAAATCAAACGATCTCTCGATCTTAGATCTCGTTCTGTCATTACAGCTTTAAAATATTCGTCTATATATCTAGTGGTATTGTTTGTATGCCATCTTCAAGAACTTTTCGTTTATCATAATAATAACTACACGCATTTTTAAATGTCTTATATGTGATCATCGTATTTGTTTCCTTATCCATTCGAAATCCTGTATTAGAACCTTTCAGAGTAATTTTATTTTTGATGATATCTTCAAATCGCTCTGGTTGAAGCAAGTCTTTGTTTCGACCCTTTTGAATCCTTTAGCTGAGAGTTTAATCTTTGGCGTTATCATTTTTTTGTCTTTTTTCGAATAGACTTCATCAGGTAGATAGCAAATATAATTCTTCGAGGCCAAAGAAATCATAGCATTGCATCGATATTCTTCTTTGAAAAGTCCTGGTTTACGTTTATCAAAAGCTGCATTTTCTTTTGTATCATCTCTCGGAAACCAATCAAATTTATGATTCTCGAAATGTTCTTTCATCTCTGGCTTGATTAGATTTTTGAATGGTTCTTCATCGCTAAAAGCAATGTAAGCACTATCTGTGTCCATTTCTAAATACTCAAAGTCGCTACGATCAATATATTTATCCACACAATCATAATAGAATTCAAGCATACGTAATTTAGCAAGCTGATAAATCGCGATACTTAGATGAATAGGATTGTTCATTTTTATGCGGCGTTTTACTTTAGTTATCTCATAAGATCCATTTAATTCAACAAGATCGTAAAATCTATTTGATTCAATTAGTTTATCTAAATTACTATCATCACTATGATATTCAACCTCTTTATGCTTTGATTTATCCATTCCACTGCGTCCAAAAGCGGAATTACCAATAAGTTTCATCGTTTCAGCTTTTATCGATTTATATTGCCAATCATTATATTTTTCCTGTCTTTCACTTTCTTCCCGATCTCCTCCTCTTCGAGCGTTTGATACTTCGTTTTCAAATTCCTTGAATGGTTGAAATCTACTAGCCTTAATGAATGAATACATTTTTGTAATGACTAAACCATGCTCTAAATACCATTTTAACAACGGTGTATAGACTAGAATTTTAACTCCAAAGTAGCTTGAAATCAATTTCCTTGACTCTTTTCTTCTACTATTCATTTCAAGAGATTGGTTAAATTCGTACATATGATCTCCAATAATCTCCTTCTCTGGAATAATAGAGGCATTTTTAAATATCGGACACATTTCTGAAAAGTGTTCTTTTAGGTGATCAGGGGTCTCAATATCGCATTCAAGAAATCCAAACAGCTTATCCGATTTAATATCTTCAATGATATTGTCGTAAATATCAATCATCGTTAATCTACCACAAGGCATATCATTTCCAAGAGCCCAAAGATATAAAGCGTTCGCATCGAATCCAATTACTTTCTTACAAATCTTAGATCCGTTTCTTATATATGTTTCATTTCTTTTAGCGAATCTCTTGAATATGATAGAAGGCCCACCTGCAATGTTTTGTTTCATCTTGTAGAAAATATCCTTGTTTTCTTCATCAATCTCATATACTAAACGATGAGAATTATATTCAATCAACTTCATTCTTCTGAAACTAGCCATATTCATATCTTTACGAGCAACATTACAACTAATGCAAGTCATTGTAATATTACCATCAATATGCCCAATTTTGTTGTTGATTCTATCAGCTGATACGTTTTCTTTATTTAAAGCACATTTACAATGACTACAAGAATATTGCTGCTTTTTTAATTCTTCATCTAAATGTTGGATAGTTAAATCGAATTCTCTTTTAGCTTTCTTATCTTGATCGTAATATCCGTTGTATCTGTCTTCTGGAAAATCAAATGGTTCCCCCTTTTGTTTCGGAATAGGTAGCATATTTTTGTTAGAAATTTGATACATCACTTTTTCCGCTAATGATGGGAGAGAAACACCATCAATCAACATATCTAAGTCAAATCTTTTATAGAGATCTCGTTGGGCAATTATTGCTGCTACAAATGGTTTTACATCTAGATTGTTATACCATTCAAGTAAATCTTTAACCGATTTCATATTATAATAATTCCATACCCATTTAATACGTTCATAATCATCTTTACTCATTTTCGTTTGTCTGAATTCACTATGAAATGCTTCGATTGGAGGTAATTTATTTTCATCAAGAACTTCATAACTAGTTAAATATTCATATGGAAAGAAACCCTTTCCTAAACAACAAGTGCATTGAATTTTATTTGGGCACTTACATCCACCGAGATACGTTTTTATACGAATCTAATGAAGCATCAGGTGGAAGATAGTTCTTAATATCAAGCATTTTTAGATTATCCGTAGTGATACACATGTAATTTGGATTTTTAATCACTAATTGCTTTTCATCTTTATTGAAATCTCCAATGATTGAAAATAATTCGTTTTTAACTACATTTAAATCGTATCGTCCTGAATTAAAGCCAACTAACGGAACTTGGTATAGAGTTTTGTAAAGACTCTTGATGTCTCTGTTGAAGTCATTGTTTAAAATATCATATCTAACGTAGTGTAGATAATCAATTAAATTTTTAACATCATCCCCATATTCATTTTCTTCAATTAGTTCCTTTATCTCATTCTTACTTTTTTCGGTCAAATATTTATTTTTTTCTAAAATAGCTATTATTAATCCTCTAAATTTAATGAAATTGTATTTTGATATTTGGTTTGATACTTCATTGATGTATTTAAACATATCGGTTAATAATTTTTTTGAATCACTATTTGTTATAAATTTAGTTTGTTTAGTCAAGCTATCACAAATTGATACGCTAACTAGTTTGTGTCTAGTTGTATATTCAGTTGATTCTCCGTGTTTCTCAGAAATTTTTTCAAGGATAGCTTCAAAATCATAGCAAATAAAATGATCGATGTAGTGATTAATACTAGAAATATCATATTTTCTCAATAGAGATTTGATAGTGTTTTCTTGAGGCTTATATACTTTTGGTTTCTTAGAAAATGAATCAATCGTTTCATATTTACATTCTACATTTTGCCTATGAGATTTACGCTGATTAGATGTCTTAAAAATCATATTGCATATTGGACATGGGTAATAACTATCAAGTTTATTAATATCCTTAATTAACATAGCATGACCTTTGTAGCTAAGAATATTAACGTTTTTTAAGTAATTATTAACTTCTCCACATTTAGCCATATATGAAGCAGGTTTGTCATTATTTTGTCTAAATGTGGTCTTAGAATCACGAATTGAAATTAAACGATTGTTATCCATATCCCATTCGAATACGTTAAGATTTATTTTAAAACATTGTTCCAATTTATCAAACTCCATTAAATCAATCGGATCAGTTTCTCGGAATTTTTTAAGTGTAAACTCTTCACCTTTGAATTCGCAATATTTCTTGAAAGCATCTTTAACATCAGATTTTAGTCTTCTTGGGTCATTTACGCTCTCTTTTAGATAATAAGCAATACAATAGAACACACATTTGTTTTCGGTTGGACCGAAATTAGAGATAATGTAATTATTGGTTTTTATCTTATCAGGTATTTCAATTTCCTCACCTAAACGATGTGATCTGTTAATAATCTTCATTGTAAATCCAACGATTCTTTTCACTTTCCAAGAAGAGCTTGGATATGAAATTTTATCAGCTAAATCATTTTGATTGAAGAAGTTAATAATTTTAGTTTGAATGTCATCTCGACTATTAATGAATATCGCTCTTGGAAAGATACTTGTATTGAAACCATCTCTAAATTCTCGTTCTTCTCCAGTGATGATATTGACCAAAATATAGTCAAGAAATATTTGAACTTTGAATGCAGTTGTTTTAGATAAGCAAATTTCTTTAATCTTATCAATTACTTGTGTTTGATTTGAATTAAAGAAATGATGAGTATCAACAGTTCTTCCTTGAGTAAATTTATATCCGGCGTCTTTTTTCTTAATATGATTATTCAAAATTTCTAAGCGATATGATTCGGTAGATGATTTGGGGAAAAGATTTTTATATTCTTCAACCAATGCTCTTTTATTTTTTGGAGTTAATTTGCTTACGTATGTATATCGCCCATTGATTGATCTAATTTTAAATCTGTATCCGCCATCTCCCCATTGTTTTAATGGAACTTTTAGAAATTTTAATCCTTTAAATTCTTCGGGAGTCATTGAATATATTTGTCAAATTATAAAAATTTTGAAAGTTTTAAAATCTTGATATTATATTATAATATTAAAATTATATATCAAGATAGAAAATTTTTATGTGATATAAAAAAATTAAATAATTATACTTCAATATTACTTAATTCTTTTATATATTTCTTCAATTGATTTCTGCTTTTTCTTTCTTCTGCATGAGCTCTGTCATAGTCTCTCTGCCAAGCAAGGAGTCTATCTTTTACTTTAGCTCTATATTTTCGCAATGATTCGCGCTGAGCTGCGATTCTTTCTTCATCTGTTTTGTAAATTGTTTTACCCATATCAATGTATGTATATATTATTAAGAAAAAAATATCAAGATTGATTTAATTATTTTCATAACTTAAATACAATTCATATTCAACTCTATTTTTGAATTGAACCAATCTTTACTCATTAAAAATTTCATATAACTATCATCATTAAAAGCTTCTTTAACTAATTTATACTTACTACTATTAAAACTAAGCCTTGAGTCTAATCTAATTTTCACACAATTATCACATATTATTGTTTTCATTCTGTTAGGTTTATTACAATCACTACATTTTTCACAAGTTAAATTATCATCGTGATATATGTTCTTTTTATATATTTTAGAACAAGGATTACATTTAATTCTACATTTTCCACATCTAAGTGTTCTTTTGCTGTGTCTAATATCACAATCGATACAAGTTTTAACCATATCGATCTTACATCTTTTCGCACAATGAGACCCTATAAATGCTAATTTACCTGTTTCTTTATGTTTTATTAGATGATTCCAAATAATTTCAGTTTTGCAATAGCATTCTATTCTTATTTCTAAATTAACTGTAAAATCAGGAGTATTTGTTAAAACCTCAGACAAAGGATCATCTTTTGATTTATAGCAATAAACCCATCCATTATCTTTTGAAATTTTCCAATTAGTATTGCAAATTTCTTCTCGAAAATTTCTTATTTCTATCCCCCATAGGTTTTCAAGTCCTTCTTTCAAAAGTTTGAACTTTGCTCCATCTTCAAAATCTTTTTCAGTCATCTTGATATTATACTTAATAATTCTTATATCAAGATGAACTTTGTTTGTGACAGCAATTTTGATAGCTTCGCGTATGAGTCATTTGATTGTTTATAAAACCCCTCCCATGTGTCGAGAATGATTCATCTTATGTCATGGTTTCATCGTAATCCACTTGTTTGGGTGAATGCTAGCATCTGATGAAAAGGATGGAAAACCTTGATATAGCATCACTAGACTCAGAATCAGCATACAGATGGGACGATTGGTGGTGGTGAGAACTTTTGAAAAAAAATTGCCGGTCTGTGGCACTAAATATTACTACTAACCTCTGCCTGATGAATTGTTAGATGATGGACAAGTTGATATGCATGATGACGATAGCGACGATGATGAAAATGAAGACAATGATAATTGTGATGGTGACGAGGAAGGCGAGCTACGAAGAACAAGACTTAGAAACTACATTTCTGAACTAGAATAATCCAATGGCAATGTCTTGTTGATTTCATCGTGTGGGATGCCAGCGTCGCTCAATTGTTTCCGAGCAAGAAGCAGCTGGATTTTGGATTGCAATTGAGCCTCCTTTAGTTTTTCTTTCGCCAAAGCTAAATCGACGGCAGCTTTCTCTTCATCTCGACTGTGGCGTTTTCTCATCAACTCCAGCTCCACTTCTCGCATTTCAAGTTCTCTGCTATGTTGATACTCACGAATTTTCATAGCTTTCGATCGGATTTCAATGGAGTCACTCACTGAGCGCTTTTTCACTGATTTTTGTCGTTGTGTATTGTCATCTTGATGTCGAAGCGACAAAGGTCTTTTGTCCACTTCGTCTGTCAGCTCGTCGCTTGTTAGTATTGGACGGCTGGATGGCCGATCCATCATGATGGGGCGTACTTCATCGTAATTGGGGCATCTCTTGCAAATGGCGGCTTTTATCGACGACTCGTCGTCGACTCCTTGCCCCGTGGATGCAAGCCAATCCACGGCGCTTCGATATTGCATTTCGAGATGTTGTATTTTGTCTCGTATATCCGCAGGCTTTCGATGCGAGATCCCTGCATCGACAAGCCTGCCGATGATTTGACCACACAGCGCTTCTTTTGTGAGCCCGCTGCGGTCGCCACTACGCCACTTCATGTAGTTCCCCTCAACTGTTATCCATTCCAACAAGACTTGTAGCTAGATTGGCCCGCCGTTGGCCCCATCGTTGTCCCATCGAAAGCGTTTCTTCTTCTCACTTGCCAACATGGTCGCCATCGCCTTCTGAAATCAGATAGAGATCAGGAACCACAAGTGGTTTGGATGCCTATCTAAATTCAGAAACATTTTGACCAGCAACATTCATTTGTGTCATCTAAAAATTCAGCTGAAATGCTTGTCTGACACCCTCTAAGATAGATCAGGAATTATTATTGTCATTTTCAACCAAATTTGTGGTTTTGACCAAAAAGCGAATTCATTGTCAAATCGATTTCATAATACTGAAGTGGTGTGTGTCAGTGTGTGTTTTGTGTGAGTTAGATGGCTGATCGATTCTGATTGGCTGACTATTTTTACTTTTTAATTCTAGCCAATCAGAGAAGCCCGTTCGATTCGGAAACCTCGGTCGATTCAAACCGTTCCTCACAATATTGTATCAAAAGCACAATAATAAAACAAATATATTCAAATATAAGATAAATTTCGAATGACAATGGCGTAAAATTTGATAAAATTACACAGTATATAAGTATGGACAGTAACTTATTCAATGACCCACCAGAGTAAGATCCAGCGAGTCCCAGGATGCCAAGCCATATATTTTTCACAAGCAATAGACGTTAGTGAGTTTGGTGGACAACAACATCTTTATCGTTAATGTATTCACCACACGAAGGTTATATCATCCAGTTTCCCATTGAACATTTTCAGGATATTAATTTTGACACTTCGACCTGAGCTCCTTCTATTGTCCATGCAATTGCGAAGGATTTGCTTCATTCAGAATGCGAAATTTCGAAACCGCGCCAAGGTGCGTTAAGCTCAAAAGTCTAAAGTTGGGCGTCACTTCTCAATCCTCACGTTAAGAACAACCCACCTCATAAATACTCTTATAAACAATTTCATAAACTTAGACAGGTAATTATATATTGCAGTAAAAAGCCTCAATTTCGAGTTGATTCGATACATACAGTACTTTCGACATTCCGACCGTACAATACACTTGTACGAACTGTCGTTTGTTTGGAAAGCTCCAAGTCCCTGCCGTGCCAAGTGCACGATGTAATTTGCTGTTCATGCTGAAGCTATCTTCCCTTGCATGGGCAGCTAAGATGGTCTCTCGGTGGAGAAAAAGGTATTTGTTCGATCCACGCAATGCAACCGCGAAGAGATGAGGCTGTGAGTAACACGCGGAGTTTGAACGAACTGCTCGAGTTTGACTTTGGGTTTGTATGGTCGTGTATTCGATGGATTGCCGCCCACTCTTGAAGAGGTTGGTGAGGGATTGTCTAAGACACACTGGATGAGCACAGTTTTTACCATGCGACTCCGCCGAGGCATGATTGGCTCCGTCGATGTGCCTGTGCTGGTGATCGTCTTGCCCCACTTCATCTGTCGCAAGTGTCGTCAGAGATCCACCACAATGCACTTGACATTCGAGCGAGCCGAGCACACTACTCATCATGAGGTTCTTCTCCCGCAACAGCGAGTCGGCAGCTCCAGCCGAGCCAAACCACACTAGCACAAGTGCCCTCGCGCTCCATCATGAGATGCCCGTACTCGAAGAGAAAGAAGACTTGTCGTTTTTCCAGCGAACCATGCAGAATAAGCGACGCCTCGTCATCGGTGCTGGCATTGGCCTTGCTGTTGTCGCTTGTGTCGGTGTAGTCGTTGGCGCGAACCAAGGCTTAAGCAAGTCCAGTCTAAGTTCTGGCCAGGTACTCGCAAACTTGTTTGGTGACACTCAACGAACTTCTTAGAGCCCAGCCCAAGGTCCATCGCCAGTGCCTGTCGCGCCTGCGCCTAACACCGAAACGTCCGTGTCATCCACAGGAGGATTGTCAAGCACTGAAAGTGGTAAATGATTCAAGGGCATCACTTGTGCTCACTTGTCAATTAGCCGAGGTTGCTCAAACCACTGTGCCCACGACAACGTTTACACCAGTGCCGAGCTCCACTGATAGCTTCAACTCCACTGATGGCTCCAACTCCACTGACAGCTCCAACTCCACTGACTATATAAGCGACGTTCTCTCTGACTCTGGCGAAAAGATTACAAAGGCTCCAACAACCACAGAAGCTCCGACGACGACGACGGTCGAAACACCTGCCCCTACGACTGAGAAGCCTACTAAAGAGCCTACACCAGCCCCAACCACCACTCGAGCTCCAACCACCTTGTCAACCACCACTGGCAAGCCCTCGACTCAAGCTCCAGTAACTGAGCCCCCGACAACCAAAGCACCAACTCAACCACCAGCAACGCAACCACCTGCCACGCAGCCCCCTGCCACGCAGCCCCCTGCCACGCAGCCCCCTGCCACGCAACCTCCTGTGACTCAACCACCCGCGACCCAGCCTCCAGCAACCCCAACTCCCCCCACTCAACCCCCCGCAACCCCTCCACCTCCTACACAACCCCCTGCTACTCCTCCGCCACCAACCCAACCACCTGCCACTCCACCACCGCCGACACAACCTCCTGCCACTCCACCTCCTCCAACTCAACCCCCAGCCACTCCCCCTCGAGCGACTCCAGCACCGGAACCGCAAGGCAGTTCAAGCAATGACAATGGCTCTGGCCTTTGGGGCGGCTCCATCAAGTTTGTCAACAACCTTCCCAAGGCGTGTATCTACACTGACAAGACGGCGACGTACTTCACTGCAAACAATGGTCGCGGGGATCTCACCACTGGTCAATCTGTCACGGTTGGTCCTTTTGGCGGCTATTACACTCTTGGCGTGCAAGAAAACGTCTTTGCCAAGTGTGCGTACGCAGGCAGTTGTGCATGGGACAACAAGTCTGCTGACAACTACTGCTACAACTTCAGCTTGGACAAGAACTGCAACACCAAATGGAATGACTGCCCATGGCCTGCAGGCAATCCGTCCCCGGCTCCTGATGGTCGCAAACGCTACTCGATCACAGGATCCGTGCAAGGCGGTGTCTGCGTGCTCTCCATCTATCCTGTTGGAAGTGGTGCTTGCAACGGTGGCTCTGATTGCTACTGCGATGCCAAGTGGTAATTTTGACTGTCCTTTAGAAGACACAACATGTTGAACCTAAATTACATTTTCGTGAGTTGATTGCACTCGATCCTCTCATCTTTGTCAACGAATTGGCAGCTTTTGCGCAAGGAACTATTGTTGTTGCCCATGCCAACACCAGCCGTTGAGAAAAACTTTGACGAGTATGATGAAGTTCACCAGCATACTGCCCCTCACTCGAGAAGAGATGGAGAATGTCCAGCATGCAACCGCGAGTGACACATACGTAGTCGAAGATTGTGTTGTCCACCCACCGACCCCACAGTCACACAGGGATGACGGCAAGACGTCACATTGAAAAACTGCCGAGGATGCAGCGGTCAACCAAAGCCACACACTTGAGTAAATGGATTCATTGAGGAATAACAACGTTTTTTGCTCCTCGATGGAGGACGTGAGGTACCTTGTCCACCTCAAACAGAAGAGTCAGCGACCACAAAAAGACTTGCATCATTGCCTCAAGTAGCCTGAAAGCGCCAGTGACTTGCGTCAATTGCAACCTTTCTACATCATCCCAAGTGAACCCATCGAGAGGCTCAAGCCATGTCAAACCTTCTTGATGAGGCTGGTACTGTATTCCCCTCTGCTGATCCCCCACTGAGTATATACACTAGCAAGTTGACGGTAGCTATCATTGCATTCGCATCATGCTGGCGTGTGTGGTTGGATTCAAGCAATCGACAAGGACGCAAGGACCTTTCACGACTGTAGCACTCTGTCGTGGCCTCCACTGTGGCGATTGCAAACCAACCGACGCGTCATTCTCATCACACATTTCAAAGCCTTCTCCGCTGGATCCGAGCGTCAAAAATAGGTGCAAAACTAAAGAGACAATCCATTCTCCGATGTTTGTGTCGGCATGTCTGGCCGAGACGCAGGAACGTTCCAGCATTGGACGTGTGTTGTTGGTGCACTTTGCCTTGAAAAGTGTGTGCAAAACAGAAATGATCTACGAACTTCGACCGACAAAGTTACAAACATGAGAAGTTCATAGGTACGTAGAGGGCGGGGCAGGGAGCCGATCGATGGCTTGGCATTAACCAACTCGCTCTTTTCAAAAATGATGCGTTTCTTCCAACGACAAAGCGAGGTGGACGAGCCGTCGAGTCGCGTAACGGAGAGCGCGCTCGCGGTTCATACCGAGCTGCCCGTGGTGGACGAAAAGGAAGATTTAAGCTTCCTCCAGCGAAACCTGCAAAACAAGAAGCGCCTCATGATCATCTCTGGCGCTGGCTTGGCTGTGGTTGCCTGTGCCGCGGCGGTGATTGCGACGGCCACCCGCGGTGTCGATAGCGCCTCGATGGGATCCTCACAGGTTTGTATACCTTGTCGTGAAACTTTTCACCTGAACTTTTGACCAGAACGTTGTCACGCCAGCGCCAACGACCTCGGCACCAGCTGCGGAAACCTCCGTGTCGTCCACAGGCAGCGAAACGAGCAGTGATGTTCTCGGTACGCGTTGTACTCGAACGTTTGTGATTCATGTTGTTCGTAGCTACGCAAGACTTCACCAACGGAACGGCCCAAGACTTGATCAACGCCACCTTGGCCGACGGCGTCAACGCTACCAACTCGTCCGAAAGTGTTTCATTCCCAGAAGTCATGACTGAATCCGCATCGATCGACCAAAACGACACCAAGGCTACGGAAACCCCTGAGCCGACGACCGAAACACCCGCCCCCACCACCACGCAGCCAACACCAGAGCCAACTACAGCCGCGCCTACGACCACCGCGCCTCCACCAACCACGACTGCCCCAACTCCTCCCCCTACCACGAAGCCACCGGCGACGCCTCCTCCACCGACTCAACCCCCTGCCACTCCACCTCCAGCTACTCCTGCTCCACCTACTCCTGCTCCACCACCGCCAAGCTCTGGCGGCCAACCCAATGACAACGGCTCTGGTCTCTGGGGTGGCTCCATCAGGCTCATCAACAACCTCCACAAGGCTTGTGTCTACACAGACAAGACTGCGACTTACTTCACCACCGGCAATGGACGTGGTGATCTTGCTACCGGTCAATCCGTTACTCTCGGCCCATTCGGTGGCGGATACACGCTCGGCGTGCAAGAAAATGTCTTTGCCAAGTGTGCGTACGCTGGCACTTGCGCTTGGGACAACAAGTCTGCCGACAATTACTGCTACAACTTCAGCTTGGACAAGAACTGCGGCGTCAAGTGGAACGACTGCCCCTGGCCCGCTGGCAACCCATCGCCTGCTCCTGACGGTCGCAAACGCTACACGATCTCAGGAGCGATCAAGGACGGCGTCTGTGTGCTGTCGGTCAACCCGATCGGAAGCGGTGCTTGCAATGGCGGTGCTGACTGCTACTGCGATGCCAAGTGGTAAGAAGGGAGACTACTGGTTCGACAGTCGTGGATGGAACACCAGACGAACCAGCCGCCTCAACATGCCATCGCCATTATATCATGGTCAATACAAGTGTGTGGCCATTGTGCATTTCCGTCATGGGCTTGTAGTGTTGTCTAAAGTAGTGAGCATTGTATCTTTCCATGTTCGTATTCTTCTCGCTATCCAGCAACAGCAGCTCGGCTGGACTTGAGCGGAAAGACGCCGAGAGAGACTGGTGACTTCATTGGATTGAAACTTCACAGCATAAAGACCTACGCTACATGCAAGCGTCGATAGAAGAGTCCGTTGTTCTGCGCCACGCCACGCGCCGCAAGCGCTTGGTTCTCGTTGAAAAAGTTGCCCTTTGACAACGCGTTCGCTCGTGCGTTCGAGTTGGCATTGACATTGCCAAACGATTCTTGATCCAAGTTGTGCTTCTCGACTCGTTTGTTGTTGAATCCCTGGTGGGCGTTGGTGACTCGACCTTGGTTGGCTTGGTTGAAATAGTTGGCACCGTTCGCAGCGTTTGCGGCTTGCTCGGCATTGTTGAATCCTGATGGAGGAATGCCACCGATGCCAACACCACCACAGCCAAAACATTCCGTGTCGGCGCCAAGCTGTCGACGTCGTCCAAAGAAGACAGCTCCGTTGGCAGCTTGCTTGGCGTTGTTGTGGTTGAACGCGTCGTTCTTGGAGACTGCGTTTTGGAATCCATTGTCGTTGGCGACAGTGTTGGCGTGGTTCTTGACAAAGACAACGTCTTCTTGAAGGGCTTGGTTGCCGGCGTTGCTGTCGATATGGTTGTTGAAATGGTTGTCAGCCGCTTGGACGTTGTTGGCTTTGGCAGCGGAGTTGGCATTGGCATTGGAGAAGAACGAAGTGCCAGGAACTCCAACTGGAAATCCAGCAAAGCCACCGAGTCCACCACCACTTGGTGCGCTGGCGGCCAAGATGGCCATGGTCAAGACAAGATAAGCAGAGCGGATAGGTTGCATACTAGAGTGGACAACTGAAGTAGTGGTTGATGAAGCTCTTGGTGGGAGGCAGGCTGCAAAAGCTAGAATGACTGACGAGAACGAAACCAAACGTTGTCCTTCCATCGATAGCATTCGTATAAACTTGCATTACCTTGTCTCTCGGTCAATGCCATCTCGAGCGAGTTCTACCTGCCTCTGCTCTCACTGTGCTCCTGGCTGTCCTATTATGGACCGTTTATCTGAAGTAGTAGTCACTGAGGAACACAATGAACTCCCACTAATGTTCACTTGCACATTTGCAGCCTGCCTCCCACCAAGAGCTTCATCAACCACTACTTCAGTTGTCCACTCTAGTATGCAACCTATCCGCTCTGCTTATCTTGTCTTGACCATGGCCATCTTGGCCGCCAGCGCACCAAGTGGTGGTGGACTCGGTGGCTTTGCTGGATTTCCAGTTGGAGTTCCTGGCACCGCCTTCTTCTCCAATGCCAATGCCAACTCCGCTGCCAAAGCCAACAACGTCCAAGCGGCTGACAACCATTTCAACAACCATATCGACAGCAACGCCGGCAACCAAGCCCTTCAAGAAGACGTTGTCTTTGTCAAGAACCACGCCAACACTGTCGCCAACGACAATGGATTCCAAAACGCAGTCTCCAAGAACGACGCGTTCAACCACAACAACGCCAAGCAAGCTGCCAACGGAGCTGTCTTCTTTGGACGACGTCGACAGCTTGGCGCCGACACGGAATGTTTTGGCTGTGGTGGTGTTGGCATCGGTGGCATTCCTCCATCAGGATTCAACAATGCCGAGCAAGCCGCAAACGCTGCGAACGGTGCCAACTATTTCAACCAAGCCAACCAAGGTCGAGTCACCAACGCCCACCAGGGATTCAACAACAAACGAGTCGAGAAGCACAACTTGGATCAAGAATCGTTTGGCAATGTCAATGCCAACTCGAACGCACGAGCGAACGCGTTGTCAAAGGGCAACTTTTTCAACGAGAACCAAGCGCTTGCGGCGCGTGGCGTGGCGCAGAACAACGGACTCTTCTATCGACGCATGCTTGGAGCCTCGAGAGTTTGGTAGATAGACGTGAAAGTTTCATTGTAACTCCAACATGAAACTGCTGTAACTGCCAAGTTGGATTTCATTGGTAGAAATCCTTGGGTTTGAGTGGAATTGACAAAAAAGTGCTCGAGTGACAGGAGGACAGCGCGGACAATGCTTTTCCGGGACTTGGCGGCGACATTTCGTCGGATTCAGGTGGAAGACACTGTGTATCTTGAGTGCTGAATGCTCTAGTAGATGAAGAACTCGAGAGATGCATCGATTCTCGAATTGTCGAATGCATTTCGAGCGATTCGCGATCGACAACCTGCGCATTTGCCCAAAGCCATGTATCTTGTCACGTCAGAGGTTCTCCGTCCGCTTTGCGCTCATGAGATAACGCGATCTGTAGCTAGCTCCAACGCACAAAGGCGTTGAGCTCCGCTTTCGCGACAAGGCGTTTGCTCCTGTCGTGAAATCTGCTTTTGCAGGTAGAGGCTTCAAGTCGACTCCCGTTGAAGCATGGACCCACGAGTAGACTCGGACGTGGATCAAACGCTCATCTTTGAAGCGTACAAGCGAACTGGTACGTCTCCTAGTCCATGGATTCCCTGAACGTCCATTCTTAAGGCGATTACGGCACCGCCGTGGAAGATTTGCTCAAGAACGCTACGTTGAACCTCAACGAGTCGGCCAAGTCGGAACCGCCCATGACCATCGACGTTGTTTACGAGTACAGATGCATTTCTCTCCCCGCGTTGTTGCTCAGCGTTTGCCTTAGCTATCTCCACAACATGTCGATGCAAACTGGAAAAGGATCCACGCAGCGCAAACAAGTAGGTCTCGGCAGTGTTTCCATCATGCTCAATCTTTCTCGTAGGATATTGCCGTCGCTCTCCTTCGCCGCTGCTCGTACTTGCCACTGTCACTCTCCATGGTCTCTTAAATGTATTCTCTGCGTTAGTACTGTCGACGAAGCTGCCTTCCTCGCGCGTCTCCTTGCTGTACGTATCTTCCTCGCCATTCCTCTCATGTATGTCTTGTAGCACCAAAACCTCCGCATTGGAGTGGGCGTCAAGAGCATCGTGACAGCTCTCGCTCATGCATTTGCAGACCCAGAGACGCCCAAGCCGTCGTTGCAGCCATGGGTTGCGTCCGTGGCCGCAGCTTACTCGCAGAGACCGATTTTCGAAGACCTCGTCGACACATTGAGCCATGCCAAGCTCGATTCCATCGCTTCGCTGGACGAAAAAGCCGCCTACATCAACGCCAACGCGACTCCAAAGCCAGGCACACCGATTCAAACCATGCTGGGCTATCCAGCGTCTAGTCTCCATGAAGTAAACCTCAATGGAACATGGCGGCACTCATACCTTGGCTAGATTACTCAGCGCATGGCCAAGTACAAGGAAGCGGCTTGTGAGTTCAAGTACGACGGCGCGCGCTTGCAAATCCACATGGAATGCGTGAAAGCATGGCGCGACTCGAGGCGAGGACTGTCGATCTTTAGCCGCAACATGGAAGCGATTCCCCCAGAGCACAAGTATTTTCAGCTCGTGGAAGACTTTGTGCTGCCGTTTGTTGCTCCTCGAGTTGATTCGTTCATCATTGAAGGCGAAGTCGTCGCCGTTGACGACGCGTCCGCGGCGCTCCTTCCTTTTCAAACGCTCCAAACCAACGACGCCCGCTCCATGTGTCTCTTTGCCTTTGACTGCTTGTACGTCAATGGAACATCCTTGCTCCACAGTCCATTCCGAGATCGCCGCCGCGCGCTGCACGAATCTTTCCAAGACTCGGAGCGCTTTCAATTTGTTCAAGGCGACGACTTGGACATGACTGCATCCACGGAGTCGCTGCGGGCGCTCCTCCAACGCGCCATTGAAGCCGACTGCGAAGGACTCATGATCAAAGCTCTCGATGCGCCGTACGTGGCTGGAGCGCGGACTCACACGTGGCTCAAGCTCAAACGCGATTACCTTCCAAGCACGTCGGCGTCCTCCACTGACTCGAGCGGCGTCTTCCTCCCCGACACACTCGACCTCGTTCCTATCGCTGCGTATCGCGGCAAAGGCCGCCGCGCCAACGGCTTCGGCTCCTTCCTCATGGCCTGCTTTGATCCAGAGACGTCAACCTTTCAAGTCGCTCCTCTCTTTAGCTCTCCACTCATTTTTCTCCATTAGACTGTCGGAAAGGTCGGCTCTGGTTTTTCCGATGGCGACATCGCCGCCTTGACGGCAAGTCTCCAAGCTACGCAAGTCCATGTCAAACGTACGTAGAGCTCCTTGCGCTTGGAGAAACTCATCGCGCTCTCTTTGTCTAGCGCTGGAATATACCACGAGCGGCGCCAAGGCCAGCGAGCCTGATGTTTGGTTTGCGCCGACGCAAGTGTGGGAAATCCGCGCGGCGCAACTCACGCGGTCGGCGCAGTACACGGCAGGAGCGTCCGAGAATGGAACTTTTGGCCTTGGCCTTCGATTCCCAAGGTTTGTCCAAGTCCGCCGTGACAAGGACGTCGCGCAAGCCACGTCCACCGACCAGCTCGTCGAGTTGAGCTCCAAGACGATGAATTCGACGACACAGAGCACGACACAATAGATTTATGTTACTTGACACGCTTCGAGCGCCGCGACGACGGCATTTGCGTCTGGTCTCGCGGCAGGATCTCGACTTAAACACTGCGCGACGAGATCGTGGAAGGCGCTGTCTTGCTCGAGAGCGCCAAACGGTGCAATCTCATCGTCACTGTCGACATAGAGGGCTTCGATCTTGGCTTCGGCGGCGACAGGACCAGCCGCATCGACCCAAGAGGCAAAGGGCCGACCGCAAGTGGCGATTTCCCCCAGGATAATGCCGAGGGCAAAGATATCCGCGGCTCTTGTGTGGCTGACTGCATCTGTAGCGTCTTGCGGGAGCCGTCGGCGGCGGAGAACTTCAGGAGCGGTCGACGCCATGACGAACTGGCCGTATTGTGTGACCCACTGCGATTCTTCCGTCGTCACGTCCATCCATGCAAGTGTATTGATGCGGCATGCGACGTCCCGGACCAGGATATCATTGCTAGAGAGCGGCCGAGGGAGCGGCTCCTTTGTGTGGAGATGGGCGAGGCCTTGAGCTAGCCCCAGAGCCATCGCGACTTGCTGAGACCAAGTGAGTGTCCTGGACGAGTCTGGCTTGGCTGCTGCAGAGAGGAGCGACGGAAGAGTCTTATCGGTCGACGAAATGTCGAAGACAGCGCAGATGGAAATGCCCGACAATTTCGTGGCGCCCACGAGCCGGACGATGTTGGGATGCTGGAGCGTCGCGACGAGCTCAGTCTGGTGGAGGAAGTGGTCAACGCGCCACTGCTCGTGGTCCCGGAAGTCCAATCGGTGGAGTGTGACAGTCGCGGATTGGTACTGAGCAACGAAATGGGCTGTCGGTGCCTTGGGTCGGCGCAATACTTTGACATCCTTGGGCGGAAGAAGCGCGTAGCTGCGGCCATACGCCGGTGGAAATGGAGTCAAGAGCGTCTCGGAGAGTAATTCCTCTTTCTTCTTGGACAAGAGAATGTCATTGCCTTCGATTATCGGCGTCGAGTTGGTCAAATATGCCGCGGATTCCGCACCGGGGGTCCGCAGCGATGGATTCAAGAGTCGTCGTCGATGGATCACAAACACGACAACCATCGAGGTCAAAACAATCACGATGATAATGGTCGAAAGGGTGTTCCATGGATTTGTGCGGGATGACACTGGAGCTGGAGTTGCTCCTGATGTGCTTTGTGGTGGCGCAAGGTAAGGTCGCGCCGCCGCGCTGTCGCCAGTAAAGCTGGACTCCGGACAGTTTGCAGCCCCCAAACCATCAATCTTTATGTCGAGTTGGGAGATGACATTGCAGTCGACGGCGGAGATGGCCTTGAAGTGATTGCCAGACAAGTCTCTACGTAGAGCATGATTGGAATCGGGTCGACGATGAAGACAAAGTACATGCTGGCCGACGGTGTGAAGCTTGGAAGAGCTTTCGGAAACTCGGACAAGTTGACACTGACGAGGTGACTACATGTTCAAGATGAGGCTCCTCGTATGGTTCCTCTTGCGACTTACAGTGTCTGAAGCGTCAAAGATGGATGGAACACTGGGAAATCCTTCAGCGTGCAGTTCTGGACGATTCTACGAGGAAAGATCCATGTGAGAACGAAGGGAATGACATGGAGGAGGTCGTACAGGTGCTTGAGGCTCATGAGAGACGACATGTCGAGCGATAGTGGGGATATGCAGTTGAAGATCGTTCTATGGGACATTCAAAGTCAAGGACAAGGGAGCCGTATGCGTACATGTTGCTTAATTGACTCGACGCAATGAAGTTGTCTGGACGCGCGGACACGACGAAGACATTGTCGAGTACTCTACAGTCGCTCATGATGAGAACCTGTCTGTGCTTCGAGTCGATGACGTACATGGTGCTCAATTGTTTGAGGTTCCTTACAGTGTCGAAGGGAAATGTGAAAGAATGTCCGTTTGTCGCCGAGATGCTCCTACATAGATCGCAGCTAAGCCATAGATATTCAGGAGCACGTGCGTACAAAAACTTGGGGAGCGTCGTCGAGCTGTCTGTGAACGCGAGGGCAGTCGTGACATTCGTGTAGATGACATCGTTTGCCTGTGTATTCGTGTGTGGATCTTGTCCGCTGACAACGATTTGAATGGAGTCGCGGATGGGGAAGCAATAGTCTTGGCATCCAAGGCACCATGTATCATTTGCCGCCTCGAGGGCAGACGTGCAATTCGTCGAGGCATGGACGGCGGTCATGGAGACAAGCATCCCGACCATCCATCGTGCCAGCGGCGACCGTCTCGACGGCCGCATCCCAACAATGCGTTTCTTGCACCTTCGTCAATTCCCTCTGGCCCAATGTAAGTTCCAGGCGGACCGACTCGATCGGAGTGTGTGCCTTGGTGTCGTTTGCGAACCTCATGGTTTGACCTCTTTCAAGCGAAAAAAACGTTTTTTCAATTTATTTTTCACTGAAATATAATGGGAAAAAACGTTTTTTTCAACGTTTTCACTCGGAATCACAATACGACGATCGAATGGCCAGCCGCAATCATGCACGCGCGGCGCTGCGAGTTCCAAGCTGAGGATGAAACAGCTGAAGCGGCAGACGAAGAACGCTGCGCTCTGTTTCGTTTCGCTTGCTTTCTGTTGCAGAACAACTGTACTGGTGGATGCATGGGTGGGCGTCCAACGATGGTAATGACACACACAAGTTCGCTCACAATAGCTTCAAGCCGTCTCTCCCCGCTCTCATTCCATCCGCCTGCCAATTCCTCGAAGAAATCGTCCTGCCTGACTACCACAAAGTCTCGAAACATGTCTAGGAGTGCATCGCCGTGGCTTGGAGGTGGAAATACCGAGAAATGGACGGTTGGTGGACCTCATCATAGGTTGGGCTAACGCATGAGAGGTTGTTGCATTTTGTGGATGGGCTCGGTTCATGCAGGGTGTTGTCGTGACTCACATGTGGCCACGCTGGAGTTTCCATGGATGATGAAATCTACTGTACACTCTCGAGATCATTTCAAGGGCTGCTGCGGGTGTATATAGCTTGGACAACAGCCGTGCACCTCGAGAGGTCGGTTTCAGCCAGATTCGTCGCGCAGAGTCTGTGAATCCCACACGGAGCGTACTCTGCATGGGTAGCTCTGCTGGTCTCTCGAGAGCGTACAACTGCGGCTGTGGCCAGTGTCTCTCTGGATTTTGGTCGTCAGGAGCCGTGAAGTAATCCACAGTCGAAACAAGGCTTTCTCAGTGGATGCATCATACGTTGTGCGGCTGTTGCTTGTTGTCATGAGTTTGGATGCGTCGTGGATGATCTATACAGGCCATGAGCAGTCCTCCTTGTGCCTTTCGAGCATGAAGAGCGCTTTGACGTCACCTGGAGAATGAAGTCGCAACCCTGAAGGAGGACTGACTGGAATAGAATTCGTTAAGGCTTCAAATACGACTGAAACATAGAGCAGGAGAAAGGCCTTGCGCTGGCTAGGCGTTCTCGGCTTCGTCCAAAAGGCGCTGCAAATCTTCCGCGACGTTCAGAGCCAGGGGGCGCTTGAGGACATCCCGATTGAGGCATGCAGTCACCAATCTTTGGAATTCCACAGGCGTGGCTTTGAAAGCGGCGGAACCTTCGTGGGGCAAGTTGGCCGGATTGTTCTCGGATATCCTGACGTCGCAACCAATGTAGCCGTCTTGTTCGACCCAGCTTTGATACGGCAGACGCCGCGTTGCGATTTCCGCCAAGATGACGCCAAGTGAATAAATATCTCCAGACGAAGAGCGCGCACAGTCGTGGAAGATGACTTCAGGAGCTTCATACGCCATGACTTGTTTCCCAAAGCTCAAGTTGAGTGCAACTTCATGCTTGCCGTCCCGACGGAAGTTGGTCATGTGGTCAAAGACGTTGAGTTTCGCCGAGAGAAGTGCGTCGACGAGCACGCTGCGAGTTGTCCATGGCTTGACTCGCAGGTAATGAGACTGGGAGTGCACAAATGAAAGAGCAGATACCACTTGCCAGCAGAGACGCAACTGATGCGCCCACGACAGTGCCAGCGACTTTTGATGGAGTACAACGCCGAGCGATCCCCGTTCCATGTACTCGGCGACGACGCAAACATCGTCCGCCATGTGCACAATGCCGTGGAGTTTGACAATGTGGGGATGGACCAGTTGGGCGATCAAGTTGACGTCGGCGATAAAAGTGTCCATCTCAGCCGTGGTCATCTCGGCAGGCTGGACGCGCTTGACGACTGCAGGACGTCCTTCGAATTTGCAAGTCCACATGGATCCGCCGATCGCAAGGCACGATAGAACGACGACGCTTGAGCGATCCAAAATAGGAAGAGTGTGTACGACTACGCGCTGCGGCGCCTTGGAGTCGGAAGATGACGACTGTTCAATGTACGACAATTGCTTCTCCAAGGGCTCGCCTCGGACGGACTTCATGTTCATGAATCCTGTGGCAACTGGCAGCTCAGTCTCGACTTGATCGCATTTGACAGCGTGGTCGTGGAGTACAATGTCCGCCCGACCAGCGTCGAGGAAGACAAAGGAGCTTTCCGAGTCGAGTTTGCTTTGGGACATAGCACGTGTTAACGTGAACAGAGGCATGACAGGGTCCTCAGATGTTCTGCTTCCGTTGTTGGATCGTCGTTTCATGGACATCATACGTCGGCGACAGTAAAAGATGATACCGATCACCACAAGCAACGCTGCTGTGGCGACTACAATGAGGATCGTGGCGGAACCTGACGACGCTCGGTGTTGAGGTGGTGTCGTCGTCGGGGCATTTTGAAAGGTCGTGGATGGCGTCAATCCATCAGACGATGTGTTGCTTTGTGTGGTGGCTTTCGTAGTTTGTGGGACAGCTTTCAAGCGACATTAGCACGAGCGACGGGAGGACGAACGTACCGAGATCCGAGGTCGTAGGAGAGGGTGCCGTAGACTGTGTCGAGTCGGCCATTGTGTGTCTCGCTGGTTGGGGATTTTAACGAGACGAGGAACGTGACGAGAATGCTTGGGAGCTCTCGTACAAGTTGGACGCACAAGTTGACTCGGACGAGGAATGCCTCGTAAAACATGCGCTCTCCTGTCGTGTAACAAATGCTCCATTAACATCAAGTCACACCGACAACCTATCGAAACGTATCCTACTTTAACGTACATTATGTTTATATATATGTACTGCCTTGAATGGATATTTTACCCTATTGAAACCCATTTTGATGTACACTAAGTTTAGGTATTGGGGGTTTCACAGCCAAAAACAACCCAAGATCTGAATAACTGGCTGATAGGCGGTCACGCGCCAAGGCACAGCTTTCGGTTGTCTCAGTCGTTAGGAGGATGAGATGCGATGTTCCCCGCGGCTTTCTCCCCCCTTTGCGTCGATTTGTCATTGAATTTCCATCGCAAAATCGCCATCATACTGTATGGCGGACAATGGCAAACTGTCACCAAGCAGTCAATGACAACGACAGCAGCCATTTCACACTGCTGATCATGGGGGAATTACGTCGGGAGAACAGAGCAGGGATTAGCTTGACGTCATGTCATGCAGACGATGTCAAACGCCTGGATCTCCTAACCTACAGTACATGCCGTGGATATGCACCTGCATCGATTCTACGACTGGGTTTCAACCTTGACTGGCGCTACCAACCGCCATCAGCGAGGAAACCTCCTCCTCGACCTCACACATATCTTCAGACATGCATCGCCGCCGAGCCACTGAACCGCCAGATCCTCTACATGAGTGCGTTCTGCAAACAAATCTCGATTACAGCACGGAGGAAGATGCCGTCCTGTCCATACCTCGGCAGTTCGTGTCAGGAGCTCTCGACCACCGATTCCTGCTAGCTGCCCTCATGATCAAGAGCGTGGATCGATTCTTCATGGAATAGCATGTCTTTCATGGAGTTGTCAACCTTGTCATGGGAGACGACGACCACTTGCAAGAGGCCAAGAGTGTCATTGTCCGTTGTAGAGGAAATCTCACACTCTCAAATGTCCACTCGAGATATTGCCTGAGAAGAAGGGTTAGCCTATTCTTTTTTTACAAATCTATTCTAATTCTACTTTAAATGAGTTATCCGGATAATTATGTTAAGGGATTCCGCACCATGGGGTTGCGGAAATCCGCAACCCCGACCCCGCCGACCCCCGACGAGACAAACCCTTCTAAGTTAAATTTAGAAGAGATGTGGCAAAAAAGAATAGGCTAACCCTTCTTCCCAGGTAATATCTCGAGTGGAGGCCTACAGTACTTGCACAATCGTCATGCGACAATGGGACGTGACCAACGCGGATGGAAATGTGCTGCATTGTGGCAGACCAGCGCATACGAGGCGCCTTGATGCTGCCGCCACGGTGCGAGCAAGAACCTCTTCGCTTTCTCCCGAAGATTGTGGAGTTTTAGATCGCTCTGGTCCATGTCGACCGATCATGCTGTCGTCTGGATGGACGATCTTGGGTGACTTGGGTCTTGCTGGCATCTGATATACAAGGTGGAACATTCTCGGAACTCATACATCGTAGCCTTGCCTCGTCCATCGCACTTGGAATCATGCTGCTCCCTCTATATCACGATCAGCATGCTCTGCTGTGCAAAGTGCGCGCTGGAAAGACGAGAAAGACCCGCTTGATGGTATCAATGACGAGCTGGAGCCGACGCTACAATTAATAATGACTTTCTCCATCGGATTGTGCCTTTGGAGGGAGAGGATTGTAGTTTTCTCCAAGAAATCCAGCCATGTAGGTCGTAGCTAATGCAAGACGTGGCGTGGCTGCGCTCAAGTCGTTCGTGGATCGAGCTCGTCTTGTTTTCCGACAAGATTCGGTCAAGAGTCCGCATCTCATGGCGACAGACAGGCAGGCACTCTCGCCAAGATTTCTCATCACTCCATCAGCTCCAACTGAGCAGGAAAGCTCGGCGATCGCCTGAGAACGTGGCAGACTGAGCGACGCGTCGAGACTTGCATCGGGAGATGTCGGTGCGTCGTTCAATATCACGTCCATCCTACAGACACAGCATTACATCCTCGAGGAAGGGAAGTAAGACCCTCGTCGTACCTCCCAAGGTGCCACGACACACCGACCGTGACATTGCACACGGATGACAAAAACATTGCTGGTTCGACGGTGGTTCCTGGAATAATTATGACCACGAAGAGCTGTGTTGCGAGACAAGAGAGGTCCTCTCCACTATTTTGATTTCCACAGGCCAACGACAAGAGGACGATGATGCCACTCAAGCTGCTCAAGATGCCAGTCCCGGACGACTTCTTCAATCCGCCACCGCTCTCACCCGACAAGATTGAAGAGCTTCGAGCAGTTGGATACAGAGCTCAGCGCGACTTGGTAAGACTGCCGTCAATCTCAACGTGACTTGTGCGCTCGTCTAGCTCGAGTACACCAAGTTGACAGGAGGACCCGTCGAATGGACACTCCATACGAACGAGTCAAAGGTCCAGGTGTACACTGCTCGGGAAGGAAACCTGCCGCTCTTCCTCGGCACGACCGAATTCGAGTCGACACTGGACGAAGTGCGAGCGATCTTCACAGCTCCAACTACTGCCGACGTCCGCAGAGTCAACGCAGCTTACTTCCCAGACGTCCTCGATGAAGTTCGACTCTACACACTCTCGACGCCGACGGAAGATCGACCGCACCATCTTTCCTCCGTCAGTTGGACAGTTCTTGGATCACCGCTCCAAGGACGTATCGTGCGATACCGCGACTTTTGCAACATTGAGGTAGATTCCATCCATGTCTTCAACAGTTCAAGTCGTCTGTGTAGCATCTCGAGGACGTCGAAATCGACGGCAAGAAGGCATGGATTCGAACATGCAAGTCCATAGTCCTTCCAGCATGTCCCGACTTTGAAAAGAAGCACGGCATCATCCGCGCGGAATTTATCCATTCTGGGTTCATCTACATGGAGACTGACAGTCCTGGGACTCTGCGCGTGACAGAACTCCAGCACGTTTCTCTGAATGGCCAAGTGAATGGCGACATGATCGGCGCGGTGCTCATGACTATCATGGCCGAGAGTCAATACGATTCCATGAACTCGATGCAGAAGAACGTCTACGCGCATCGTCTTTGCCAGCTGACGTTCTTGCCATCGTCGGCACTCGTCAGCAAGCACTCGCGGACAAAATGCACCGTGTGTCTCAAGAAGTTTGGCACATTCACGAGGAAAACAAACTGCCGACGCTGCAGCGAGGTACTCATTCCGTCATGCCCTGCCGAGACTCATGGTGAGGTTCCTAGGTCGTTTGCAGCAAAGTATGCAGTACAAAATGGAAGTTGATGATGTCGAACCTCCGTGTCCAGCTCCGGGTGTGCATCCGCTGCATCCCAGGACCAAATGAAGTCGAGCAGGAGATGCCATTGTCGACGCCGATGAAGATGGCGCTGCGAGATGACATGTCTGCCTTCTCCGAGTCGTCCTACCCATCCTACACAAAAGCTTCCAAGCAACCGCAGAGCTATTCGTCCGCATCGACGCATCCAACATCATTATCAAACTTGTCTGGCGACGACGGGTTTGCATTTTCAGGCATGGATTGCAGTAAGATCTTTGTCGATCTCAAGGAATGCAATGGCTCTATCGAGCGTGACGACGACACGTGGTCTGAATCCGAAGCGTCGGTAATATATGACGTCGAGGAAGGCGGCGTCTTCGACATCAGTGATCCACGAGTGCAGCGCAGTGTCCACTACTTTGGATCCCCCAAGGGGGCGACTCAACGTCGACGAGGAGATATGCTGCTCCTCTATTAGATCATCCCAACGATAATATACGACTGCAAGCATCAGCAGCGTATGCTTTCAATGGAAGGTCTGCCGCCAGATGACGTCGTCCTGACTGCATTTTCATTCGGGATGCGATGAGGAAAGCTAGCTCCCCACCCTTCCTCGTTGCATGCACAAATTGGAAGACTCACCGCAGCCTTCCTCCGTCGCGCAATGACTCTACGACCCGAGAAAGCTGGCATTCAACTTGAAGAGTTGCGCATGGGTTGATTCAACAAGATGCCGCCTGGTCGACGCATCTTGTCTCGCTCCCACGCTTTTGACATGATTGCTTCGCGATGTAGCAGGCTGTAGGAGATGCACATCTCATCGAGTGTTGAGTTTTCTGCAGCTCATTCATCCTGGCTGGCATTGAGCTCACCGCCATGGCGCTGAGTACAGTCGACGCTTGAGTCGGGCACCGCCAAGGCAAACTGTTTCGATCGTCAGCTGTCCGACCTCCACAAGATGCAAGTGAATATGCCAAACTTCACAAGGACTGCAGTGAAAGATAGAGCGTTGCTTCTTTCCCACGCACAGCACCCACACTTCATGCTCTGGGTGGTTCGTACGACGGTGTGGCCACAGGTATGTCGTTCGACCAGTGTGGCCATTTCCGTTGTTTCGAACACGCACCACGATCATGCTGGTCGTCCCCATCGCCCTGTCTATTCCTCGTCGTGCTTTGGATCGCTGGCTGAGAGCTTGCATAAGCCAATTTGATAGCTGCCACCCATCAAACTTGATTTTCTAACCAAGCGCCATCCCACTCGACGTGAGTAGAGACGACACTCCTCACTCCTGACTGCCTCAAACCAGAGACGACAACAACGAAGCCTCGGGTCCTCTCGAGACGGCCATGCTCGTCATGTTGAATGGCTTTGTCAGGACGCCGCTTCATCCCAAGCTCGTCGTGCATCAAGACGCAAGGCGACACGCATTACCCATCATCTCGTCATTAGAAGTAACACTCTCGAGTACTAATCATTGGAGACGTTTATGATGCCTGGTCGTTTGCAAAATCTGGTCTTCCATAGAATAGTCATGACGAGCAGCGGCGTTCTCCACAAGTGATTTGCATGACACATGGGAGCTCCAACAGTTTAAGATCCAATGGCGAACGACAAGAGGACGATGATGACACTCAAGCAGCTCAAGACGCCAGTCCCGGACGACTTCTTCAATCCGCCACCGCTCTCACCCGACAAGATTGAAGAGCTTCGAGCGGTTGGATACAGAGCTCAGCGCGACTTGGTAAGACTGCCGTCGATATGATGGAATACGCTCACACACTTGTCCAGCTCGAGTACGCTGAGTTGACGGGTGAACCAGTCGAATGGACGCTCCGGACCAATGATGCTAAGGTCCAAGTATATACTGCTCGTGAAGGAAACCTGCCGCTCTTCCTCGGGATGACCGAAGTCGAGTCGACGCTCGATGAAGTTCGAGCGATCTTCACAGCACCCACAACAGCCAACGTCCGACGAGTCAACGCGGCTTACTTCCCAGACGTCCTGGATGAAGTTCGACTGTATACTCTGTCGACACCGACGGACGATCGACCGCATCATCTTGCCTCGGTCAGTTGGACTCTCTTTCGATCACCGCTCCAAGGACGTATCGTGCGATACCGTGACTTTTGCAACATTGAGGTAAATTCCATCCATGTCTTCAACAGTTCAAGTTGTCTTAGTAGCATCTCGAGGACGTCGAAATCGACGGCAAGAAGGCATGGATTCGAACATGCAAGTCCATAGTCCTTCCAGCATGTCCCGACTTTGAAAAGAAGCACGGCATCATCCGCGCGGAATTTATCCATTCTGGGTTCATCTACATGGAAACGAACAGGCCTGGCATTCTTCGCGTGACGGAACTCGAACACTTCTCTGCCAACGGCCAAGTGAATGGCGACATGATCGGCGGGATGTTGATGACAATTGCCATTGAAAGTCAGTACAATTCCATGAGCTCCATGCAGAAGAACGTCTACGCGCATCGTCTTTGCCAACTGACGTTCTTGCCATCGTCGGCACTCGTCCGCAAGCGCTCGCGGACGAAATGCGCCGTGTGTCTCAAGAAGTTTGGCGCATACTCTAGGAAAACAAATTGTCGACGGTGTGGCCAGGTGTATTGTTCATTGGGCTTCAGAGACTCAGTGCGAGCTGACTAGGTGATTTGCAGCAAGATGTGCAGCTCAAAGTACAAGATGATGATGACGAACAACCTCGTGGAGCTTCGCGTGTGCAGTCGTTGCATCCCTGGACCGAATGAAGTCGAGCAGGAGATGCCACGGTCCACGCCAATGACAAAAGCACTGCGAGAAGACATGTCGTCGTCGTCAGGGTCGTCCAACCCGACGTACTACACATCTTCAAAGGACCCGCTGAGCTTGTCGTCGCCACCAATCCATCCAAGATCCCTGTCAGAGCACTCTGGCGACGATGGGTTTGCATTTTCAGGTATGGATTGCAGCAAGATCTTTGTCGACCTCGAGGAATGCAATCGCTCTGTCGAGCGTGACGACGACGCGTGGTCAGACTCGGAAGAGTCTGTCATTTATGACGTCGAGGACGGCGGTGTCTTTGATATCAGTGGCTCGTGATCCAACGTGACAGCCAGCGACTTGACATTCCCCATGGCAGAGCGACACAAACAAGGGACTAGAAGTTATACTTTGATAATCCCCACGACAATCAAACCAACCTCCCTCGGCTCTCAGTTGGGGTTCATGTTTCTCCACGATAGTCTGCGGATGGGGTCATGCTATCGAACTTCACAGACTTTGACACTCTGTGCTCCACCGATAAGTTGCAGCACCAGACGAGGTATGAATTCAATAGAGGTCTCCTTTGGTCCTTTCCCCTTCATGGAGTTGGTATGAAGTACTCAAAGTCATGCACTTGGTGGCATGAATTCGAGACGAAAGTGTTTTATCGACAATGTGGGGAGTCTAACATCTGACGGACTAGATGGAAGATCATCTGCTTGGTTTGCCCAACAAACTCACTGGAACCATCCATCTGCCCTTGTCTCCCGCAGCCCCATTGGAGCATGATATCGACCACATTCGAGACAAAGGCGGGAATGTGTCAATGACAACCATCGCTTGCTTCTACGATCGATAGGGAATGGCATTGCGTCCACATCGTGGCGAATAGGACTGTAAGAACGGGTGAGCGTGGTCGTGCCAGCGGGGAAGTGATAAAGGCACCACCCGGTACTTAAATAAGGAAATGTTTAGGGTAAATCTCCTCAGGGTATGCCCGTGCCAGCTGAAACTGCGCCGCCAAGCAGCTCCTGAGCCTGGCACGTCCTTCGCCACGGCAGAGCAGTATGTACGTCTACCCTGTTCAACTGCAACGCACTCTTGTTTAGGCTCCTAGGCACACAAAAGCAACATATGTTTCTTATTTAAGTACTGGGGTGGTGCCTTTATCCGTCCCCAGTCTCGAGAGTTCTGTCGAGACTACATCGGGAAAAGCGACAGGATTGCCACCGCAGCGATGACTTTACCACGGTTTAGAATCGCACTCTTGACAAGAAGATGGCTTGGTCATACCGAGACAGACTTTTCGACTGTCGGCAAAGCGAGCTCTCGTGGAAACAACTCGTGCTGCTGCGTCTAATCATCCTCATGCTCGTCAACGACAAAGTGGACTGACCCAATGCTCGACCTCTGTCGCAGAGGTGATAGGGTGGATGAAATTTGGTCGTTCGTGGAATAATGACGACGGAAAGCAGCGCTTGACAACTGTCGTGTGGACTTGACACATGGTGTTCCCACCATTTTGAATTTGACAGGCCCGCGAGAAAATGTCATTCAAGACGCCAGTCCCTGACGACTTCTTCAGCACACCGCCGCTCTCGCCAGACAAGATTGAAGAGCTCCGAGCAATTGGTTACAAAGCTCAACGCGACTTGGTGAAGCTGTCATGAACCTCCAAGTGACTTACGCGTTTGTCTAGCTCGAGTACACCAAGTTGACGGGTGGGCCAATCGAGTGGACGCTCCGCACCAACGATGATAAGGTTCAAGTGTACACTGCCCGCGAAGGGAACTTGCCGCTCTTCCTGGGCACGACTGAGATCGAGTCGACGCTGGACGAAGTACGAGCCATCTTCACAGCACCCACAACAGCCGACGTCCGTCGAGTCGACTCTTCGTACTTTCCAGACGTTCTCGATGAAGTTCGACTCTACACATTGTCAACGCCGACGGAAGATCGACCGCATCACCTTTCGTCCGTCAGTTGGACCGTCATGCGATCGCCTCTTCAAGGACTTATTGTGCGATACCGAGACTTCTGCAGTATTGAGGTACATGCTCTCGATTGATCCATGGCTTATGTCCTCTTGGTAGCATCTTGAAGATGTCGAAATTGACGGCAAGAAGGCATGGATTCGTGCTTGCAAGTCCATAGTCCTTCCAGCTTGCCCTGATCTTGAAAAGAAGTATGGCATCATCCGCGCCGAGTTTATCCATTCTGGATTCATCTACATGGAGACCGACAGGCCTGGTATTCTGCGCGTGACGGAACTTGAGCACTTTTCTCCGAATGGACGAGTGACTGGCGACGTGATCGGCGCGATGCTCATGACGAGTTTTGCCGAAAGTCAATACAATTCCATGAACTCGATGCAAACCAACGTCTATGCGCATCGACTTTGTAAGGTTTCCTACTTGCCGCCATCCGAGCTAGTCGGGAAGCACACACGGACGAAGTGCGCCGTGTGCCTCAAGAAATTCGGCACATTCTCTCGGAAAACCAATTGTCGACGGTGTGGCGAGGTAAACCCCTTCATTTGCTTTCGAGACTTACTCCCGACCGATTAGGTGGTTTGCAGCAAGGTGTGCAGTGCAAAGTATAAGCTGATGATGGCCAATATCCTCGTTGATCTTCGTGTGTGCAGTCGTTGCATCCCTGGGGCAAATGATGTCGAGCAGAAGATGCCATTGTCTACGCCGATGAAGAAGTCACTGCGAGACGAAATGTCGTCGTCATCAGGGTCGTCCCATCCATCCTACACCAAAGCTACCAAGCGACCAGAACGCTCCTCATCAGCATCGACCCATCCAATCTCCTCATCGACATATTCGGGCGACGACATGTTTTCCCTTTCAGGCATGGACTGCAGTAAGATCTTTCTCGACCTCAATGAATGCAGTGACCAAGGTGACCGTATCGACGACAGGTGGTCCGAATCGGAAGCTTCGGTTATTTTTGACGCTGAGGACGGCGGTGGCTTCGACATTAGCGACCGCAGGGCCAGTCGGACTACTAACTACCATGGATCCTCCAAGGGCACGACACAACGCCGACGAGGAGATATGTTGCTTCTCAATTAGATGTTTCTTGTACTAATCATACTGAATTTATGCCCTGTCGATCGCTATCTTCCCAGTTGGTGCAGGGGACTTGCAACACCTACTACGTGCGATGGCACGCTGCGGTGACCTTGTCCTAGATCTACACGAACGTGCGGTGGTTCTGCGTCGATGTTGGCCAAATCAATGCGTGCTCAAAGCTACATGGACAACGTCTTGTTATGGTAGACATCTTTGGCGCTGACACCACTATGAAAATCTTCGTCCTCGTTGCACGCAGTCGTCGTCTAGTCAAAGGCACAGTGATCCGCACTGGTTTCCTCTCGTGGTGGTTGTTCCAGCAGTGTCTGTTCTGTGAGCCATTGTACATCGAATTCATGAAGTTTAGAAAATCGGACTCCAAGTCTTGAAGTGCTAGATTGAGCAGAGAGAAGGACGGCAAAAAGTTCATGTCTTCTTAGGGATGTAAGTAACATTCAAAGACTGTAGCGACTGCATTTCGAGCTCCTTCATTGTTTCGTCCACCAGCGCCATCCTGATTCTCCAGAACTCATCAAAGACTATGAGATGGTTTGATCTCGGGACTGAATTGTGGTCAAACCGACAGACGTGGCAACATCCGACAGACAAAGCGCGAGAAGATCGGTGTGCCTCTGCCATTTTCAAACCCATGAGGTGATCCTTCTGCCATCTCTACCCAGAGCCAACATGTCCCCCTTGGGTTATCCATCCATCTGTCCAGATTCTGTCAGAGTCCACATCCAACACTGACAGACCATCGATGCAAAACAACCAGGACAGCTCGAGATGACATCGAGTCTCTCTCAAACCAAAGTCATGACATTGCACTAACATGGTTGGGTGTCATCGTGAGCCCGTGCTTGCTGTGATTTAGACCGCTCTTGGAGCTCATGCAAGTCAACAACGAAAGAGAGCTGTTGTATGCGGCTAATCATCCTCATGCACGTTGATAAAGTGGCATGAAAACAGCTATGAAAGCAATGCCGGACCTCTGCCATGGTGATAGGCTTCAATGGATTTCTTTGATTACGTTTGCAACACTTGATTGACTTTGAAGATGCGCTCTACACACCTGCACTTCACTCAGCCACAAGACGTTGTCCATGTAGCTTTGAGCACGCATTGACACCATTACCAATTTCACACGTCAACAAGACGATGTCAATCAAGACGCCAGTCCCTGACGACTTCTTCAACCCACCGCCGCTCTCGCCGGACAAGATTGAGGAACTCCGAGCTATTGGATACAGAGCCCAGCGCGACTTGGTGAGGCTGTCATGAACCTCCAAGTGACTTACGCGTTTGTCTAGCTCGAGTACACCAAGTTGACGGGTGGGCCAATCGAGTGGACGCTCCGCACCAACGATGATAAGGTTCAAGTGTACACTGCCCGCGAAGGGAACTTGCCGCTCTTCCTGGGCACGACTGAGATCGAGTCGACGCTGGACGAAGTACGAGCCATCTTCACAGCACCCACAACAGCCGACGTCCGTCGAGTCGACTCTACGTACTTTCCAGACGTTCTCGATGAAGTTCGACTCTACACATTGTCAACGCCGACGGAAGATCGACCGCATCACCTTTCGTCCGTCAGTTGGACCGTCATGCGATCGCCTCTTCAAGGACTTATTGTGCGATACCGAGACTTCTGCAGTATTGAGGTACATGCTCTCGATTGATCCATGGCTTATGTCCCCTTGGTAGCATCTTGAAGACGTTGAAATCGATGGCAAGAAGGCATGGATTCGTGCTTGCAAGTCCATAGTCCTTCCAGCTTGCCCTGATCTTGAAAAGAAGTATGGCATCATCCGCGCCGAGTTTATCCATTCTGGATTCATCTACATGGAGACCGACAGGCCTGGTATTCTGCGCGTGACGGAACTTGAGCACTTTTCTCCGAATGGACGAGTGACTGGCGACGTGATCGGCGCGATGCTCATGACGAGTTTTGCCGAAAGTCAATACAATTCCATGAACTCGATGCAAACCAACGTCTATGCGCATCGACTTTGTAAGGTTTCCTACTTGCCGCCATCCGAGCTAGTCGGGAAGCACACACGGACGAAGTGCGCCGTGTGCCTCAAGAAATTCGGCACATTCTCTCGGAAAACCAATTGTCGTCGATGTGGCGAGGTAAGCTCTTCCACACTCCTTAGAGACTCATGGGGAACTTCCTAGGTCGTTTGCAGCAAGGTGTGCAGTGCAACGTATAAATTGATGATGGCCAATATTCTCGTTGATCTTCGTGTGTGCAGTCGTTGCATCCCAGGACCGAACGAAGTCAAGCAGGAGATGCCATTGTCCACGCCGATGAATAAGGCTCTCCGAGAGGACATGTCGGCGTCGTTGGGGTCATCCAACCCATCCTACTCAAAAATGTCAAAGAAGCCTCAGACCTCCTTGACAATGTCGACGGATTCCGAGATGTTCTCAAATCATTCGAGCGACGATATCTTGACACTGTCAAGCATTGACATCACGAAAATCTTCAAGGAATGCAATGATCCCATCGAGCGTGACGACGACATGCTGTCTGAATCCAACGCCTCGTTTATTTATGACGCTGGGGAAGGCGGTGCCTTCGATGTCAGTGACACCAACATCAGTCGGACAGCAAACTACTTTGGTACCCCAGTCGAGGCGACACCTCGTCGACGAGGAGATATGCTGCTCCTCTATTAGATGATAAAACAACCCAGTGTGTAAACTCAATCGATTGAGACGTATTGACGTGCTTCCACGAAATGCAGGCTTCATTGAGAGGGCCAACTATTCATGGGGAAAGCAGTCTACAGTAACACACACAAACTCGGTCGACTCCACCCCACACACAATGTCCACGTGATCTCCTGGTTGACTATATGTGTTGCCAAGGCATTGGGCTACCAGACAGGTACGATCTATCCAGGGGGGGGGTTGACTCCCTTCTGACGCTTACGGAGATCCTCCACAGATAGATAGAAGCTTCATTATCCGACTGACGACAACTTGCTTCATCGTCTCGTCCACTGCTCTCCAGAATGAATCTATTCGATGACAGTTAATGGTCAGACCATGTGAGTTACGGTACAACCCACCAGCCATGAGGAGCATCAGCATTCCCATTCATGGCGACAAAAGGAAGAACCTTTCCCATTCACATATTGCGCTGTTTCAGCATGGCCTCTGGACTAAACTGTGGTCAGTCCGACAGACATGTCTGACAACCGAAGAGGGAAGATCGGTTATTTTCAAATGACCATTCATCTGCCTTCTCTACCCAGAGGCAACATGTCTTCCTTGGGTTCTCCATCTGGCTTGTCTTCCGCACCCAGACAGAGACTTCGTGTCCCGTTAGGCTGCAATCGACTTCTGCGACTACGAAGTACTACAGTATTATAAATAGTAATATTAATACCTAGTAGTACACTGTAGCTTTAAAACAACATTACAGTACAGCTGTAGGGGGTTTCAAAGTAAAAGATGAAGGGTGAAGGGTGGAAATTTGTAACGATTAATTTCTTGCCAATCATAAAGCGTCCTTGCCATCTCGACCACATTTTGAATTGGTGGTGAGGATCAAGAAGACTGCAAGACTTAATCCGTGATGGTCGCAAAATTATGACGAGCTCAAATATGTCAAGAACGAGCGACAGCTACCATACTCAACACTATTAATAGATTCACGTCGTGACAGTACGCAGTAACTTAACGTTACTGCGTACCTTTAAGTGCTTTGGATAAAGCAGATGGATGCTCGAAATTGAAATTGGACGAATCAAACCATGGTAACCAGCTTCGACTTGCATATCAGATGCAACTTTTAGCGTGCAAGACGCACGATTGGGGAAGGATAAAGGCACCACGACAGGAGGTTAGTGGCACCACCCCGGTACTTAAGTAAGAAACATATGTTGCTTTTGTGTGCCTTGGAGCCTAAACAAGAGTCCGTTGCAGTTGAACAGGGTAGACGTAGCTGTAGACGTACATGCTGCTCTGCCGTGGCGAAGGACGTGCCAGGCTCAGGAGCTGCTTGGCGGTGCAGTTTCAGCACGTGCACACCCTGAGGAGATTTACCCTAAACATTTCCTTATTTAAGTACAGGGGTGGTGCCGCTAACCTCCTGGGGTGGTGGTGCCTTCATCACTTTTCTGCACGATTGTTTGCGAGACAATTACGGAGCTCCGACCATTTTGAATTCCACGAGCATTTGAGTATTGGACGACGATGCCACTCAAGACGCCAGTACCAGACGACTTTTTCAGCACACCACCGCTCTCGCCTGACAAGATTCAAGAGCTCCGAGCAATTGGATACAAAGCTCAGCGAGACTTGGTAACGCTGGATACAACCTGTAGTTGGGTCACACGTTTGTCTAGCTCGAGTACACCAAACTGACGGGCGGACCAGTCGAGTGGACGCTCCGCACCAACGATGACAAAGTCCAGGTGTACACTGCCCGCGAAGGAAACCTGCCGCTCTTCCTCGGTACGACCGAAGTCGAGTCGACGCTGGACGAAGTGCGGGCCATTTTCACAGCACCCACAACAGCCGATGTCCGTCGAGTCGACGCCGCGTACTTCCCAGATGTCCTCGATGAAGTTCGACTGTATACTCTTTCGACACCAACGGAAGATCGACCGCATCATCTTTCGTCCGTCAGTTGGACCGTCATGCGATCGCCTCTTCAAGGACTTATTGTGCGATACCGAGACTTCTGCAGTATTGAGGTACATGCTCTCAATTGATCCATGGCTTATGTCCCCTTGGTAGCATCTTGAAGACGTTGAAATCGATGGCAAGAAGGCATGGATTCGAGCTTGCAAGTCCATAGTCCTTCCAGCTTGCCCTGATCTTGAAAAGAAGTATGGCATCATCCGCGCCGAGTTTATCCATTCTGGATTCATCTACATGGAGACCGACAGGCCTGGTATCCTGCGCGTGACGGAACTAGAGCACTTTTCTCCGAACGGACGAGTGACTGGCGACGTGATCGGCGCGATGCTCATGACGAGTTTTGCCGAAAGTCAGTACAATTCCATGAACTCGATGCAAACCAACGTTTACGCGCATCGACTCAGTCAGGTTTCTTACTTGTCGCCGGCAGCGCTTGTGAATAAGCACTCAAGGGTTAAATGCGCCGTGTGCCTCAAGAAGTTTGGTACATTCGCTCGAAAAACCAATTGTCGACGGTGTGGCGAGGCAAGCCCCTTCATGTGCTTTCGAGACTTACTCCCGACCGATTAGGTGGTTTGCAGCAAGGTGTGCAGTGCAAAGTATAAGTTGATCATGGCGAATCTCCTCGTCGAACTTCGCGTGTGCTCCCGCTGCATTCCTGGTCCAGGCAAAGCCAAGCAGCTGACACCAACGCCGACGCTGAGAAATGAGGTTGAGCTAGACGACATGTCTGCCTACTCCGAGTCGTCCTATTCATTGTTCTCGAAAGCCTTGAAACGACGGGGAAGCGCCTCGTCAGCGACGACCAATCTCATATCTTCCTCAACGTACTCTGGCGACGAAATGTTTGCCCTTTCAACCATAGACCGCAGCAAGGCCTTTGTCAATTTCGACGGATACGATGACCCAACCCAGCATGACCCTAGAGCCAAACAAACTGTCAACTACTTTGAATCTCCCCAGGAGGCGTTGCCACGTCGACGAGGAGATATGCTGTTGCTACATTAGATGATCCCTCCATAATCCATCGTTAAAATCTTGTGAGCATTCTTCCACGAAATGCAGGTCCACACGACAAGATCAGAAGCTCTATTGTTTTCTGTTGCTGTGTTGATGCAACGCATGAGGATAGCTAGACGTAGAAGAGGCGCCTTGGCACTTTGATTTGGATAAGACTGTTCTCCTGACAGCCAAGTTGATTTCACATGACTTCCGGGCTTGACATACCGTATCGGTCATATTATCTCACCCGCATTCATGTCTCACCACGAGGCAAAAGGTCATACAGTATCTATTCACCAGGTTCGGGGGATTCGTTCATATCTAATCACCACCATGAAGATCATCGGTCATATCTATTCACCAGAGGTAGGTGAATATTCGGTCAAAATATGTTTATCGTTTTTGATTGAGCCTTAGGGCCCGTCTAGCAACCGAAAATATTACAATAAATAGGCCCAAAATGCCATTTTGAGGCCAAATTCAATAATTGAGGTAAAAATATGACCTTGATTATCTCAGAGAGTTTTGCACCAAATCCTATATTTTCGGTTGGGATATACTCACTGGAGGCTCCCAAAATGCCATTTTACGAAATAGAGGTTTTACCTCCATTTTGAATATGCCATAAATCGTTGATCCCAATTTAGCTGAAAATGGCATTTTGATTTTGAAATTTTGCCAGACGCACCCTTAAACTTTATAAAATACCTTTCATTTCGATTTATTCACCGTGTCCGATGTGTTTGACTCACGGCAGGGAACCCACAGGTTGCGGGTTCGAGTGCCCGAGTGCGCATTTTTGATAAAATTTTGAATAATCCCATGTCTGATTGTTTGGCTCCAAATACCATTGATTGCTCCTACCTCACGCACAGTAGGAAACGCATAGATCTCATTCCTTCAATGTGCAGCAGGCGAGAAACTAGCATTCCAATGTATGCTGCAGCGTCATTGAGCACTGGCAGGAATCTCAAATCCTGTTTACAACAACAGTCTCTCGATGATTCTGTTGTTGTACACAGACTTTGAACTCCATGCCAATGCTCAATGATGCATTGACATACCACTGCTTGCAACCATAGAGCATGTATGTGTGATAGTTCTGTGGTTGCGAATAGACTGTATGCCATAGCGTCATTGAGCACTGGCAGGAATCTCAAATCCTGTTTACAACAACAGTCTCTCGATGATTCTGTTGTTGTACACAGACTTTGAACTCCATGCCAATGCTCAATGATGCATTGACATACCACTGCTTGCCACCACAGAGCATGTATGTGTGATAGCTCTGTGGTTGCGAATAGTCTGTATGCCATAGCGTCATTGAGCACTGGCATGAACCTCACGTCCTGTCTACAACAATAGTCTCTCTATGATTCTGTTGTTGTACACAGACTTTGAACTCCATGCCAATGCTTAATGATGCATTGACGCAAGTAGACATTGCAATTCATCACTATGTATTGACATGTATCTCAAAACATCCTGACAACGACCTGCTCTCGATGTTCCTATTGCTCTAAACTGATATTATAGCTCATCTCAATCCTTCGCGTTCGAATTGCTCGGCCTGCGGCAAATGCACAAGTATAGACACAGCTTCCATAATATGAACGATTGGGCTTTGTTGCTGCACGTAGTAAGCACGGCACAGAATCACCATGAGACTTCCACTGTAAACACGTCGCATGCCTGTGCTAGTTGATGCGGAGGTACACATGGCAAAGTCTACTGAGCCAACACACATGCACTTGTCCGGATGCAACTAGACGTATGCCAAGGCGTCTTTGAGCATGCATTGGCATGCAGCCTAAAGTCTGTAGGCAGCATGTGAGATTCCTGCCAGTGCTCAATGACGCTATGGCATACTACTCCGGTCCACAATGTTTGTTAGGTTTGACTTTTGATTGACGGGATTTTTCTAATTCGAACAAATTGAGTGTTCTGATTGGATACATTAAATGTTCAAACGAAGACCTATCATTGGCTATCTGACTTGCCTCCAAATTCTCTGTGTGGCGGGAATTGTGACCTCTCAAAGTCAGACGATCGTCCGAGTCGAATAGATTTTGACCCGCTACTCATTCATTTTGAAACTTACACCTTCAATAACACCTCTGTTGCCGCAGCACGCGCATTCTCCTTGCGCCTTCAAATGTCGTCTCCACTGAATCCTTTCCCCGCTCGTCCTGCGCACCAACGAAATCTAACCGACGACGACCGACGAAACATGTATGAAACGCTCCTGGAGGTCGCCGTCGACGGTAAACTTCCGCGTGGAGCAATAGTGAAGACAGCGCGACTATATCAATGTCATGCGCTAACGGTGTCGCGCCTATGGACCCAAGCACGGCTCTCTCTCGCCAGCGGCGCTCATTCAGCCGACACGTCGGCAAAAATGAAAGGTAAAACCTCCGAAACTCTATATTTCTATCAAAAATATAGATTTATAAAAGTATAAATTATAACAGGTGTACTGTTTTAGGCAATTGTGGCTCTAAGCCAAAACGCTCGGCGCTTGCCATTGAAGCGACAGTCAAGGCGATTGAACAAGAGGACCGGCAAACTCTGCGCATCATGGCAGCAATGACAAAATTCCAAAGACCACACTCATTCGACACATGAAGGAAACGAACAAGCTCAAAGCGAGAACGAGCCACGTCAAACCCTTGCTGACCGAAGCCAACAGAAGATGGCGACTCCAATTTGCGGTGGACTCTCTTCGACTTGGGCCACGCGGGAACCATTTCTTTCACAGTATGCACGATCGCGTGCATGTTGATGAGAAATGGTTCTACGTCACCCAGGTCAAAGAGAAGTTTTACGTTTACGACGACGAAGTGCTAGCTGTCAAGAACACCAAATCAAAATCGTTCATCACAAAGGTGCTCTTCCTTGCGGCTGTTGCACGTCCAAGATACGACGCCAACAAGAAAGTGACTTTCGATGGGAAAATTGGCATTTGGCCATTTCTCGAGGAGACGTTTGCGAAGAGAAGCAGCAAGAATCGCGCTAAGGGGACAAGGGTCTTAGTTCCTCTGTCAGTCGACGCGAAAGTTTACTCCGACGCAATTCTTAATAAAGTTATTCCTGCCATTCAGGCTAAGTTTCCAGTTGGAAACCAGCCTAATGGAGTGTTTATCCAACAGGACAATGCAAGTCCTCACAAATGTATTTCGACGGATGCTTTGGTGGCGCGTGGCTTAACTGGAATAAAAGTAAAGAACCAACCCGCCAACAGCCCAGACTATAATGTCCTTGATCTGGGCATTTTTAATGCCCTGCAACGCTTGCAACAACAACAAAGATCTCAAACAATTGAAGAACTCGTCTGCGCTGTCAACTTTGCGTTTGAAAAATTGCCATCTGACACCTTGGCAAAGTCGTTTATTACTTTACAAAAGGTTCTCGAGAAGACCATGGAGGTCGACGGTCGAAATGACTACCAGCTCCCTCACTTGCGAAAGGATGCATCCAAAATTGACTTGGCCAATTTCAATGTCCAATGTGCTTCTTCGACGCATGCCAACGCTCTGGCTTTGTTGAATTCCCAACCATGAGTAGTTTTAATAAAATAGATAAAGTCAATTATATTTGTGTGAATATTTTGTTATGCAGTTCAATACAAATGTTCATATAAAAGTTTCATAAGTTGTATACTTTAATCAAGTCAAAACTTGCTAACAAACAATGTGGACCGGAGTAGTACAGTCTATTCGCAACCACAGAGCTATCACACATACATGCTCTATGGTTGCAAGCAGTGGTATGTCAATGACGCTGCAGCATACATTGGAATGCTAGTTTCTCGCCTGCTGCACATTGAAGGAATGAGATCTATGCGTTTCCTACTGTGCGTGAGGTAGGAGCAATCAATGGTATTTGGAGCCAAACAATCAGACATGGGATTATTCAAAATTTTATCAAAAATGCGCACTCGGGCACTCGAACCCGCAACCTGTGGGTTCCCTGCCGTGAGCCAAACGCATCGGACACGGTGAATAAATCGAAATGAAAGGTACAGTAAAACTTACCAAGTGAAACACCTCATATAGAGAAACACCTCACATCTTGAACGATATTTCATCCACCGATAAATATCCACACATTTCAACTTGCCAAGTGAAACAATTCAACCTCTCAAATGAAACATTTAGCTATAATAAAACCAGTATAAAATCCAGCTCGTTGTGCCGATTGACCCACCGTAGCATGGTTGAGTTGAGCCTCTCTGATAGGGCGAAGATTGTCGAACTAATTGATGCCACTACTCCATACAAGACAATATGTCAAGAGTTCAACTGCTCCAAAGCAATGACCACGCGAATCAAGCGATCCAGAGACAAAATTGCTGATCAAATCGCTCAAAATGGAGACCCCAACTCGAAACGCCCATGCCGTTTGGTCGGAGACGCTCTCGAACTCGATCGACGTGTGTATATGTGGTTCTGCAAGGCCAGATCCACAAAGGTCATCGCTGTTAGTGGTCCCATGATCCAAGAGGCGGCTCGACGTTGCGCCACCGCTCACCGACGCCATTTACCAAATAGCATTCTGGACACTTGGCTGAATAATCAAAGATCACAGTACCTCTAATAAATAATTCTATGACTACCTCGGGATGTAAAACACCTCTCATCTTGAACGGATTATCAGTCCACCGAGTGGCGTTTCACTTGGTTGGTTTTACTGTATTTTATTCATCCATACGTTGATTAAAAACCTCTAACAGTGACCCGGGGCCACAAAGAGGTCGTTTCAGAGTGGGGTAACTTTGAAAAGGGTAAATATTTCCCAAATGCGATTGGCCAGAAATTTACCCCTGGAGGTAAATTTATCCGACCTCCAATACAGTATTAATAGGTTGGATAACTTTACCCCTCGGGGTAATTTGAGTGACAATCCATCAGCCATGACGAACCGCGACGACAATGGTGAGTGTGACTGGGATGAGTGCCCAGGATACACGAATGTCGACATGCACTACTGCAAGAATGGCTGCCCCAAACGGTATCATCATGTTTGTGCGATCAGTATGGGAAACGACGAGCGTCTGTGCATCGTATGCTCTGAGTGCTTGGTTGCAGCAGACGACAGATCGACGGGAAAGGAGATGCACCAAAGATCACAAAGATCTCGCAATTGGTCGGATGAGGCAACCATAAAGCTGCTTCATCTACGATTTGGAGATGAAACGATTAGAGCAATGTTCAATTCAACAAGATATGGTCACGATCAGAGGAACGCATGGGAAGTCGTTGCCAAAAAGCTCGGAAATTACTCAGGCAAGCAATGCAAAGAGCGTGTGAAGACTTGCATCGCTGCGTATAATGTAAGAACTCACATGGCATACACATATATTTAGATTTATTTGTTAGAAGGCAACGATTCCAAAGACTGGAAATGAACGAGTGAAAACGAAATCATTCTTTGGCGTTTTGGGTGAATACCTCACAATGAGCATGGACTTCGCCAAGCGTGTATCGTCGACGTTTCACAGAGTGAAACAGAAGCTGAACGATTTAGTAATAGTCTACGTGGATTAATTGTTGACGCTATGATATGCGATGAGATCAACGATAACAACTCAGATGCATTCTCGTCGACAAGTGATCGGGTTGTTTGGGGGTCTGCAAACAAAAAAAAAAGCAAAAAGGCAAAGTGATGTTTCAAGAATGACAAATGCAATCGAAACCTTGGTCCATCAAATTACAACTAAGAGCGATTACATGTTGTGAGGTCAATTAAAGTTCCATCAACGGCTCCAATTACATGAGGAAAGCCTGCAAGTCTTCTAAATCCAAGTTGGACATTGTGCCATTCCATGGAGCTACGAGGGAAAAAGACATAATTTGACCTCTCTCTGTATATGAGAGCAACAACTTCAAATATGGCTCGTTGTGCAGTCGATTTGGATACACCATATACATCAGCCACCTTTGACATGGACGTTCTTGATCCCAAGTATGACAGTGTTATGGTAAGTCTCATCTCCAATGGTACATGGGGGATATCTCTGTCATTGTCGGAGAGTTTCTTGCGTTTGAGGTGCAAGTACTTAGCGAGCTGGTCGAAACTTTTGCGCGTCATTCGGAACGACCGACAGAAAACTGTCTCACTCGTAACTGTGGAAAATTTGATTTTCGTCCAATAGAAATAGGACATTACAGATCTGGCTTCCCACCACTCATTCTAACAGTCTAATCTCACTCTTGAATTCACCCCATCGTATCAAGGCTCTCTGTAAGGTTAACAGCCGTAAATTCTCTTAAAGAAACCAACAACGACTAACTATGTCTACACCCCCCGCATCCCCTACGCAATCGGAGCTCGAACGAGCTGGAGCTATTGAAATCATGTCCAAGAGCTTGGAGAACTGAAACGCCTTCTGGACCACCAGAAGCAAGAGATCGAGCTCATGCGAGCCCAGTCGAGCGCGACGAAATCCACTTCGACGACCACCGAAACTGACGCGAAGGACCTGCTGCGCAAAGTGCGGTTCAACGGGAAGAACTTCTCCACCTTCAAGGCAAAATTTGAAGGGGTCTGCCGACTTCGCCACATCTGGGGCATCATCTCCGGCACCGAAACGCTGGACGATAGTGCTACGCAACAACAAGTGGCGGAGTTCTCGGACAAGGCGAATCTCGCGAAATCTTACCTTCGAACTTCTCTTTCGGATGAAGTGTTTGACATGGTCCGCGAAGACAAGACTCCCGCCGAGATGTGGCAAACCCTAATCGACAACTATGAGAAGAAAGAATGGTCCAACACCATTTACGTGCTTCGCCGCCTTTGTGAACGGAAATATGACCCCAAGTATGACATGCTCAAACATATCACCAAGACTCGCGCAATCATCCGCGAGCTAAATGACATGGGTAAAAAGATCAGCGAGAGTGAGACGGTCGAGTGGATCCTTGTTACCTTGCCAAACGACGGTCCTGACAACTTCAATGCCTTCATCAACCATCTGAAGCCGACACCGAATCAAGAATTAGCCTAAAGACTTTGATCAGCGCCTTGTTGAATGAGGAAGAGAAGCGTAAAGAGCGTAAGCGAACGCGATCGTACCATCACAGCCGCGAGCGCGACCACAAGAAGCCCAAGGAGAAGGGAGACAGCTACGCTAATATCACACATGAAATCAATGCTCTCAAAACCAAACTCAATACCATCAAGAATGTCCGCAAGTCCGAAGGAAAGTGGTGCTTCATCTGTCGGAAGACAAGCGACCACGTCGCCCAAGATCACGATGACTTCGATCCAAACTATCGTGACAAGAAGGGTAAGGGGGCAAGACCAAAGGATTACCGCGCCTCTAAAGTCACCTTCACAAAAACGCCACTGCGGAAATCCCTAGCGGCTTTGGACGACGACGAGGTCAACTACAAAATCAACGCTGTGAGCGATGGCACGCCAAACGGTCAAGAAACCCACTGGACGCTCGACAACTGCGCCACTGGCCATGTCACCAGGTTGCGGCACTACGTCGTAGACTGTTATGGAAATGCAAACTTGATCCTACCCAACAGCGAGCAAATAAAAGGGTGCAGCGGCACCGCGCACATCCAACTTATGGACGGGAAAAGAAGCAGCACGCTCACGCTTGACAATGTTGCGTTTGAACCGAACATCTACAAAAACCTCATTTCCCACATCCAACTGCTGACGATGGGATACCGGCTTGTGAAACAAGACTTGGAAGAAGCGATCTACATAAGGAAGGACGAACCAAGGGCTCTTGTCTTCAAGCGTTTGAACGGCATGTATGTTCTACAACAAACCAAATCAAATCAAGTCAATGCGGTAAAAACGAACGACAAGTTGGTGCGATGGCACAACAAACTGAACCACGCTGGCATCGACCAAGTCGCTAAAATCATCAAACCAATCATGAACCATGATGAAGACTCGACTACCTCTCAACACAAATGCGAGGGATGCATGCAAGGCCAAGCCAAAAGGGTGTCATACCGCAACCAAAACCACTTCGTTGCCCCCAAGCCGCTAGAAAGCTTGAGCGCGGACTTGTGCGGACCGATCACGCCTAAGACAATTCATGGGCAAAAGTACACCAGCGTCTTTACCGACCACGCGTCGCGATTCATCTTCGCCCGTCTGCTCAAGTCCAAGGATGATGCCGTTCTACACCTCGACGAGTTGACATCAGAACTGGACAACCAACGGCGAGACTCACGGATCAGCAACATATACTCCGATGGTGGAGACGAGTACACGAGCGCAAGCTTCCGAGCGGCGTGCACAGCAAGAGGGATCAAGCAGAAGTTCACCAACCCGCACACCCCCGAGGAAAACTACTCGGCCGAGAAGACGAACGAATACCTATTCAACAAGGTCAGAGTCTACATGACAATGAGGGGTCTACCAGCTCAACTCTGGGGATACGCGCTTGATCACGTCGTCTACGTGTACAACAACACGCCGCAAGAGTTGCTGAACCAACGAACTCCATATGAAGTCTTGTTCGCAAAGCCTAGCACATTGCACATGCTCAAGACGTTCGGGTGTCTCGCTTACATGTATGTCCCAAAGTCCGAGCGCGCGTCCAAGCTGTCGAATCCAGAGGTACCATGCGTCTTCGTTGGCTATGCAAAGGAAAAACTGGGTTATCTTCTGTACAATCCAAAGAAACGCACCATTCAAACCTCCCGCTCCGTGAAGTTTGACGAAACAAAGCTTCGAAACGCGAACATGTTTCTAGATCAGGACTTCAAGGCAAGGCGCCTTGTCATCCCATCCCACGACTCCACGGGCAAACTTGCGCTTGACGACGAGATCTACAAGGCAAGATTTACTACTGACCAGGAGGAAGCGCCAATACTCGAGACAACCGACAAGTCCGACGGCGACAGCGCCGCACCAAATGCCCAAAGCGGGAAGCGCGTGGCAACACGGCAATCTGCCCGCACAATCAAGAAGCCAAAGATCTATGAAGTGAACAGCGTGAGCAACAAGATTGTCGAACCGCAGACCTTCCGCGACGTCGACAAAGGCGAGTATCGGCGTGAATGGATTGAAGCGACCAGCACTGAATACCAAGCTATGTTAAACAACAATGTTTGGGAACTCGTACCTCTCCCGGCTGATCGCATGGCACTGAAATGCAAGTGGGTTTGGAAGGTGAAGTATGACGCCGACGGATCGATTGAACGCTTCAAAGCACGCTTATGCCTAAAGGGATATCTTCAAATTGCTGGCGTGGACTTTATCGACACATACGCACCGGTTCTTCGCCTTGATTCCCTCCGGCTACTGTGTGCGCTTGTGGCGATGCTGACTTGGAGACCGCACAACTTGACGAGAAGACCGCTTTTCTCAACGGCGACCTTGATGAAGACATCTACATGGAACAGCCAGAGCGATATCAAGTCGAGGGGAAGACTCACCTGGTGTGCAAACTGAACAAGTCCATATACGGCTTGAAACAAGCCCCGCGTCAATGGAACAAGAAACTCAACGACCACCTCGCGTCGATCGGCTTCAAGCGATGCCACAAAGAGCAATGCATCTACGTCATGGTGAACAATGAAGACAGAACTATCATATACCTCGCAGTATACGTGGATGACATAGTGATCGCGACAAGCTGCAAGAAGGCTCTGGACGCCGTCCGAAACGACCTCACGTGAACATTTGAAATGTCCGATAACGGAGAGCTAACTTTCCTACTTGGAATGAGGATTGAAAGAGACCGCTCAGCACGTCCGTGAAGATATCGCAAAGCACGTTTGTCGAAGAATTGCTTGTGAAGTTCCACATGCAAGCTTGCGATTCCGAGCCAACGCCGCAAGTGGAAGGTCTACAAGCAGAAGTGAGAGCCAGCGACAATCCCAACAACCTTCCATATCGGAGCCTCACTGGCGCGCTGCAGTACAATGTCACCGCCACCAGACCACTACAACACAAGTCACTGGAAGATGGCGAAGCGAGTCCTGAAATACCTGCAAGGGACAAAGCATCTTGGCATCAAGTATGACGGACGTGCAAGCGCAAGACCAAAAGCATTCAGTGACGCCGACTTTGCGAACGACAAGCACGACAGCAAATCTATCACTGGGTCAGTCATCACGATGGCCGGAGGAGCGATCACATACATGTCGAAGAAACAGAGCCTAGTTGGCCAAAGCACCACCGAAGTCGAGTTCATCGCAGCGGCGCACCAAATCACCGAGCAGACGCCGCAGCGACTCGCCAGAGCGCAGCGGAAACGGTCGCAAGCACAAGCGGCAGGCCAATGTCAAACAACGCGGGCCGTGACAGAGGTGGCAGAGAGCAACGAAAAACGACCGCGAGAATAGCGGCAACAAAGCGACAAACAAAGCGGAACGCCGAAGAGAGACGCGACAGCGCAGCGGAAAATGACCGCACAAAATGCCGCTGACAATGTCACCGCGAGCAAAACAATCCTTACGAACAAGTATCTAAGGATTGAGCATTAATTTATGTCAATGTCAACGCCAACATACCGTTGCAAGAAAGACAGAAGTAAAATGGGGACAGAGCAAACGCTTTGCAAGACGCAATGCCGCTTAGAAGCAACAATGTTCACTAAGCAACTATTAATCACACCAAAAACCATCACATCAACATACCTTGGTGCGTGTGAACAAAGGCGTCTGAAGTCGACCAAAAACAACGTCTGAAGTCGACCAAGAACATGAAAAGTTGTCAAAACAAACTAAAGGGAGAGTGACCTGGAGACCGCTCCACCCATTGTTACCTACCGTCAATCCCGTTCGACGATCATCGCAGAGGACGCACAGTCCATGGCCGTCAAGGCTCGAACAAGTTAGGGACGGAATAGTCCCGTAACCATCACGAATTATGCTGGCGCCAACCCGCGACCTAAGCCACCCCTCAACCACAGAGGCGCATCCTCAACAGCTCACAACGAGACCAACGATAAGTGGCAACGGGCAGACCCATGGACAACCTCTTCACATGCCATTCGCTGTGGGCAACCACCTCCCACAGCGACATGACATGGTCGTAAGGTTACAGGGTCATCACCTCCCTGCAACCTTTGCGCTCGCGCCATACTGGGTCACCACTGTGCAAACTGATAGCCAAAATACAACGGGTGATCAAATCCCGCCAGCTCTGAGGGCCATCACCTCCCTCAAAGCTGTGAAAAAAACCCATGACATGCCGGTGGTGCGACGTCCAGAAATGATAAAAAACGGATCTGTGGGCGACCAAATCCCTACAGATCCACAAAAATGTCCACTTGTGTGTATTTCTGCGACTTGCGGAAGCTTGCGGATATCTCGGTTGGACCCTAGAGTCAAGTGAGATCAATGTGTGTTCGAGGTCATGCTTCCACCCTCTCGAAAACAAACTGATCAGGGGAAGTAACTGTGGAAAATTAGATTTCCGTCCAATAGAAGTAGGACATTACAGATCTGGCTTCCCGCCACTCATTCTAACAGTCTAATCTCACTCTTGAATTCACCCCCATCGTATCAAGACTCTCTGTAAACTCGTACACTTGTAATAACTGTCCTCAAAGTAAGACTTCCTCGTTGTATGCTTACTCATATTCGGCCATCGATCCGAACGTCCATCCATGTTCACGACAGCTAGTGCGCACCCTGGATTGCGATTACAGCCGCAATACAAACAAGCTATTCCATGAAAAGTCGATGTTGGAAAGTGGAGGGAATCCGAATACGACCATTTATCCGAACAGTCCAGTTTATCCTCAAGTTTACCCCATTCATGTTTCGCGAGAGGGTAAGAATAGAAACTTATTCTGCCCCACTCTGAAACGACCTCAAAGCTACCGGTAGTATTGTAACCTCCCCAAGGGGGGGGGTCACAAATAGAAAAACCCTTTTGAATTAATATTGCTGTATAGGAGTGAATATAGAGTTTCTTAGGTATTCGATTCTCAAAGAAATTTGACGTTAACGTTATTGTACATAATCAAGACGAAGTCTACCGGTAGGCCCATATCTAACGTTATGTCCTATTGCATGCCATGTAATTTGGTGCTCTATCTAATACAGCACTGGTATGCTTAGCTGGGTTGTCGAATGTCAGGTTTTAAGCTCTTAAATGGTGTAGACGAGGAGGACAAAAGGATATTTGTTGCCTCCCCATGCAACATCAATAATATGCCGCGTAATTCGAAAAGACGATATAACGTTATCGTTCCTGCAGCAAAGAAGTTCGGTGTTGATCCAGCAAATGCTTGTCGATGGAAACAAAAGCACGAAGGATTGAAGAAATCAAACGACACCGCAAGGGCTACATGATGAGATCCCTTCCTCATGAAAATTGAATAGAAACATGGGTTTTGATGAAGCGATCGATATGGATGTGATAAAGGACTTTGATGATGAGTTTGATGCCCTTGACTATGATGACAAATGAACATGAATCCCTCGATGTTTTGATTGCTCTGATAGGAGAGTTGCACTTTAGTTCTTGATCATATAAAATTATACGGGAAAGTGGGATCTCACCGAGGCTACTATTAGAGGGGGGCTCTTAAAAGAGGTTTTACAGTACCTCTTGCAATTAGCAACAACCTGCTCAGTTAGTCATAAAATGTCAATATTGGATTTATCAAATGAAATGGTATCTGCGAAAGATGTTTCGGCGATCAAAACAACTCTTTAACTCCTAACATGAGGCATTCACCCGAATGAGCAGCGCTCCGACATGTGGGGTGGAAGTATTGACGCGTCAAAAGCGCCAAAGATGTGGGATGAACACTTGGACATGTCATATTCAAGCCACACGGAAGGCGAATTGGTACTCTACTCTCATTTTTAACATTCAGAAGTGGAATGATATTTTTTAATGTCCAACCAGCTCAAAAAATTCATAGGTGATCACAAAAGGCTTCTTCCAATGATCCTTACTGAATATATGGATTTTGTTAGATTGATGCATTATTGTTGATAAGTCACCCAGAGGGATACAACATGCTAGATTTGACGGAAGGCTCTTCGTTGCATATAGTCGCCACGAGGACAGTGATTGCTACTGCACACTATGACATTCAAGTCAGCTAAACCGATGCACTGTCGCCAAAATGCAACCGCCGCAAGAGTTGGTTTTCGTTGGCGAGGAAGTAAATCGTGCGTCGGCCGTGGTCGCGAATGACAGTGAACTGTGTTGCTTCTCCATCCGAGACATCACCAGTTTGAATCGCAACAGTGTTAATGAGATGAAGCGCAGTAGAGATGGCAGCTTGTTCAGGCGTGGCTCGGCTGTACGTCGTGTTTGGCGTGAATGGAGTGGCGGCGTGTTGATTGAGTAGACTCAAGCGGATAAAGCGGTCAGAGCTGCTGTACGATCCTGGAATCGGTTTCTCTCCGTGGTCAGCGAGCTGTTGTAGATGCTTTTCAAACGTCGGGTCGTTGGTCATGACGCCGCCGGGATTATCGTACACATGGAGCGTGCCGTTCAAGAATTCCAGCACAATGCTCTTGCCTTTCGCATCATGTATGGCTACGTGGAGTGGAAACATGGACTCTTTTGCTCCAGGGGCAAAAAGAGTCTGAAGACGGGGATCAAATTCAGCAAATTGGACGTTGTTGACTTGCGCTTTGACTTCATCCACGGTGGCAAAATTGCCGAGAAAGTAGCTCACGAGCGATGTGATGACAGGACGTAGGTCACTTGCATTTGCACGGGGATATTTAGTCGCATACAAGTAGAGCCACGCAGCAGAGAGCCCAGCTTCATTGAGGCCATCGGTTGCAATGTTCACTCCAACCATGTTGAACGCAACGAAGCCGTGCTTGACTGACCATCCAAAGTCAGGACAGTCTTCGCAATGGTTGACCACAAGTTCTTGCATGACTGTGCCGCGGGGAACAACCTCAACCGTGCTCTGGAGGTCAATGCCAAAGTCCATCGTGCGTGCAGATATCGTTTCATGCGGTAGATTGAGCAGAATGTCGCTGCAGGCGACGGCCGCACCGACCAGAAGAGCCAAGAAGAACGCCATGTTGAGGTTTCGAAGATTTTATCAACTTTGACATGCAAACTCTCAAACTTTATTGGTGATTCAGCTGTTCCTCTGTTTCATATTACTGACGACAGTCGCGTCAAATCTCCGTGTCAAGTGTCGTCAGTAATATGAAACAGATGAAGTACGTAGCACCGATACCTCGGCGACTACAACCTTCTTGAAGACTCCAGCAGATTGTGGCAGCCCTGCCCATCAATTGTACTCCTTAAGTGAAGCTACAAGGCTTGTTATGGGTGTGCTTCCCCGTAGAGCTATCAACGATCTTGTAAATCCATAAAAAGTATTACGTAGTAGATCAAAACCGCGGGCGGTGAGCGAGTATTGTCGGCAACTTGGCGGCTTCACTTTCACTCCTTGACTCTCTGTCGGCTACAGCAGCAGCACTCTGGGTGGGTCAACTTTTCATTGTGATATCCCAATCTCTCAAGAGGCAATCACCAACTCCGTTGACGGCGATTCAAGCGTAAGTTAAGATGACCGATTACGTTAATTCGTGGACTTTCATCGATTGCCAGATTTCTGTATTTAGTTACATTAGTGGTCGCACCAAACGTGGTTGACAAGGTAAGTCGTAGATGGTATATTTTTTAATCGGGGCGACTGTGTATTCCTTCCAAAAGGTCACCAAGTGATGTTGAAAGCGCATTTGTGTTGATCCGGATACTTATCCGGATGATGTTTTTTGGCAATTTAGAGGGCTTTCTGCCGGATAAGGTCTTTCCCTCATTGCAACAGCGACATGGGTCCGAACAACAGTGGTACTTTTTTAATGAGGGAATTTCTCGATGACTAAAAGTGTTGTCGCGTCCTTGGAGCGAGGGCAGTTGAGAAGTGTGCAGTTTGTGACCAATGACGTTTGACACGAGTGAAACTCTTGCCAATCAGACGATGGGACACAACTTGATTGGCTCGTTGCACAACGTCTCCACAATGCTACCGAGGCATCAGCCAGAATTTGAAGCAAATGCGTTGCGTTGTGCCGTTTCCTTGTCATTTTTGCAATCATGCCGTACGTCGCCAATGGACTTGCCCGCGACCTCAAGGAAGGCACGCAAGAGGTTCATCAAGAGGCTGAAAATGTTCATTTCATTCGAGAGTTTATCCAAGGCCGGATCACGCGAGATGTTTACCGCGTCTTGGTTGCCATGCTCTACTACGTATACGACGAGCTTGAACAGCAACTGAGAGATGCTGGTGACGCAAGCGAGCCAACTGTGAGCTTGCTGCATTTCCCAGATGAACTGGAAAGAGTTCCGTCGCTGGCTCAAGATCTTGTCTACTTTTATGGCTCGAACTGGCGAGAGGAGATGCCGCAACCGTCCGCAGCGACGAAAGCTTACGTCGCAAGGCTCAAGTTTATTGGCACAACACAGCCTGCTCTTCTCGTTGCACATGCCTACACGCGCTACTTGGGCGATTTGTCTGGCGGACAGATCCTCAAACGCACTGCGATCCGCGCGATGCACTTGCCCAATGGCCTTGGAACTGCATTCTATGACTTCAAACGCATCAAGTCACACAAAGAGTTCAAAGAGATGTATCGCCAGAAGCTAGATGAGCTGCCCGTCACGCCTGAACTATCGAGCCAACTCGTGCAGGAAGCAAACGTAGCCTTTTTGCTCAACATGGCCGTCTTTGAGGAGCTCGATGTCCTCAGTGGATTCTCCACTCCAGAAGCACAGCGCGAAGGAGCTACCATGCGGCGACAACTGCGACGAAAAGAATCACCATGCAGAGTGAGCAACGCATGTCCGTTTGCGAATCTCTTCGGCCAACCGGGAGTAAAGGAAATGGCGATCAAATATCACGATCTAACGCCTGAGGAGCTGAACCAACTGGAGATCGACTACAAAGCCGAGCAAGAAGAAAGCAGACGACAAACTCACCAACGATTCACCATGTCACTCACCGCCCTCGGTATCGCCATCGGGTTTGGTTTCGCTCTACGTCGCTTGTGTCTTGCTTAATGCTCTTTCCTATCTAATACTAGTACATATCTTTAAGTCTTTCGATTGCATTTATGAGTTGAGATGAGATATAGAACTCTAATTACTTCTTGGACGTGAATGCCCATGGACTTCCATCTCAAACCTTCAGGGATATTCAGAAAGCCACAAACCACGATGAAGTTTCTTGATGCCATGCCGTCCATATACTAAAGGAGCGGCAGCGCTTTCAAACAGTATAAAGGAGTAAGATAAGACTTTGTTGGTCATGCAGAGCATGATGACTAAGTTTTAATAATTTCGTCCTGTTGAATCGAGCAAAGCAATCGGAACTCGACAAAATGGTGCTTTCAGATAACACATGTCGACGATGGAGACGTCGTTCGACTGGCATGGTGCACTTTGTATTTAGTTTTGTATCTCGTCCTCCTTCCTTTTTAATGCATTCTCTTGCACCTTGACGTCTGATTGGAGTGCTAACCATTCCATGGCGTATGGAGCAGTCGTCGGCGAGTCAAGACAACAGCTTCTTTCTCGGTCGCGTGACACGCTGTCACCCATTGGTTGACATTTGGGTCACTTGACTCCACAACCCCCAACATGCAGAGGAGGCAGTGACAGTTGACAAAGAGGACCACGTCGTCGACTGGTTGCTCCTCCCGGTCCCCGCGTCGTCTCTGTGTCGATCGCATCGGACTCTCGACCTGGAGCGCCACCCTCGAGATGGCCCATCATGCGACGGCGGTGTCGACGACGGATGCTGTCTTTCTTCCCATTGGCCAGTCCAAACTTTTAGAACGGAATTTTCGAAATCAACGCCAATTCTACATCAACGCCTGACAGCACGCAAGAAGATGGCCAACGAAGACCGCCAAGTACTCCTGGACACCATCCGCGAGATGGACGACGAACTGCGCCAAGCAGCGCGCGCGGGTCTCCTCTTGCTGGAGAAGAACGAAGACCTGGAAGCACAAGTGGACCGACTCGGCACCGATCTCGACCGTGCGCGATTTCAACAACGAGAAGCCGCGATGGAGGCGGATACTTTGCGAGAACAACGCAAGACCGCCGTACTGGAACTCAACGCGGCACTGACACGCATCAAGGAACTCGAAGATCAGCTGCGTCACGACCGTGCAGCGTGCCAAGCCGTCCAAGACTCCTTCCTCGCAACAATCGACGCACTCCAGTCTGAGCTGCGAAACGCATACAAGAAGAAAATACCAACTCTACCAGAGACAAAACAAGAACACAAGAAAAAACCCGACGAGGACGATCCAAGACTGGCATTGCTCCAAGTCGACAAGACACGCCTCGAGGGTCAACTCCAGGACGCGTTGAGAAAACTACGCCGACTAGACATCGAGTCGGCCCGAGCGGCGAAAACAACCAACGAGCACATTGTGGCTCTCGAGCGCGCCATGCTTCAGCTGACCATGGAAAAGAAGACAATGGAAGAGGAGCAGATGGAAGAAAGAGCACTCATTCGTGATTTGCAACAGATCAACCGTGAGTACCAGGTGGGTCCCAATCTTCATGGAGGATCGAAACTCACTCGATTTTGTAGAAAGTCATCGACGCACAGGCCATCCAAGATCTGGACGAAGGCGTCGTGTCGTTGCACGACGACATCATGCACACCAACGCCATGCTTCAACTTCGAGTCAACCAACTCCAAGAGGACGCCATGGAAGACGACGAACAACATTGGACGATGGGATACCCTGTCCTTCGTGGCCTCCTCGTTGGCATGCAGTCCGTATGGCACACGATGGTTTCTTGTACCACATCATGGTTTGCATCCTGGACTTCCAGTTCGTCCCCCGACGATGTATCCCCGAGGATGTATCCCCCGACGTTGTGTCCAACGCATTCCCCAGCTTTTCATCGTCCGACGACAATGGATCCGCCGACTTTTCATCGTCCAACTATGGATCCCCCGAAGACACGGAGAATCGAGTCGACGAGCCTCCTCCAGTGGATGTCCAACCCCACCTCGTGGTCCAAGACAACGTCCCCGTGATGGATGGACAACCGTCGTCTGTACAATGCCACGAGTGCATCCATGGCTTGATGGCTGGCATTCACGCCGTATGGCTCGTGTGGCTGCGTACGATGTCCTGCACGCTGTCGTGGACCCGGGGGGAAACCACACGTCGACATCCCATCGTCGTTCCTACCGCGAGGATGGACCATCGAGTCGTGCCCCCTCGAATGGCACTCGAGTCAGCAACTCGGAAGAGTCCAATCCCAGTCGTGGCTGTCAGCCATCTCCACGACGCAGACACACGTGAGCAACATGTCGACGATGGAGACGTCGTTCGACTGGCATGGTGCACTTTGTATTTAGTTTTGTATCTCGTCCTCCTTCCTTTTTAATGCATTCTCTTGCACCTTGACGTCTGATTGGAGTGCTAACCATTCCATGGCGTATGGAGCAGTCGTCGGCGAGTCAAGACAACAGCTTCTTTCTCGGTCGCGTGACACGCTGTCACCCATTGGTTGACATTTGGGTCACTTGACTCCACAACCCCCAACATGCAGAGGAGGCAGTGACAGTTGACAAAGAGGACCACGTCGTCGACTGGTTGCTCCTCCCGGTCCCCGCGTCGTCTCTGTGTCGATCGCATCGGACTCTCGACCTGGAGCGCCACCCTCGAGATGGCCCATCATGCGACGGCGGTGTCGACGACGGATGCTGTCTTTCTTCCCATTGGCCAGTCCAAACTTTTAGAACGGAATTTTCGAAATCAACGCCAATTCTACATCAACGCCTGACAGCACGCAAGAAGATGGCCAACGAAGACCGCCAAGTACTCCTGGACACCATCCGCGAGATGGACGACGAACTGCGCCAAGCAGCGCGCGCGGGTCTCCTCTTGCTGGAGAAGAACGAAGACCTGGAAGCACAAGTGGACCGACTCGGCACCGATCTCGACCGTGCGCGATTTCAACAACGAGAAGCCGCGATGGAGGCGGATACTTTGCGAGAACAACGCAAGACCGCCGTACTGGAACTCAACGCGGCACTGACACGCATCAAGGAACTCGAAGATCAGCTGCGTCACGACCGTGCAGCGTGCCAAGCCGTCCAAGACTCCTTCCTCGCAACAATCGACGCACTCCAGTCTGAGCTGCGAAACGCATACAAGAAGAAAATACCAACTCTACCAGAGACAAAACAAGAACACAAGAAAAAACCCGACGAGGACGATCCAAGACTGGCATTGCTCCAAGTCGACAAGACACGCCTCGAGGGTCAACTCCAGGACGCGTTGAGAAAACTACGCCGACTAGACATCGAGTCGGCCCGAGCGGCGAAAACAACCAACGAGCACATTGTGGCTCTCGAGCGCGCCATGCTTCAGCTGACCATGGAAAAGAAGACAATGGAAGAGGAGCAGATGGAAGAAAGAGCACTCATTCGTGATTTGCAACAGATCAACCGTGAGTACCAGGTGGGTCCCAATCTTCATGGAGGATCGAAACTCACTCGATTTTGTAGAAAGTCATCGACGCACAGGCCATCCAAGATCTGGACGAAGGCGTCGTGTCGTTGCACGACGACATCATGCACACCAACGCCATGCTTCAACTTCGAGTCAACCAACTCCAAGAGGACGCCATGGAAGACGACGAACAACATTGGACGATGGGATACCCTGTCCTTCGTGGCCTCCTCGTTGGCATGCAGTCCGTATGGCACACGATGGTTTCTTGTACCACATCATGGTTTGCATCCTGGACTTCCAGTTCGTCCCCCGACGATGTATCCCCCGAGGATGTATCCCCCGACGTTGTGTCCAACGCATTCCCCAGCTTTTCATCGTCCGACGACAATGGATCCGCCGACTTTTCATCGTCCAACTATGGATCCCCCGAAGACACGGAGAATCGAGTCGACGAGCCTCCTCCAGTGGATGTCCAACCCCACCTCGTGGTCCAAGACAACGTCCCCGTGATGGATGGACAACCGTCGTCTGTACAATGCCACGAGTGCATCCATGGCTTGATGGCTGGCATTCACGCCGTATGGCTCGTGTGGCTGCGTACGATGTCCTGCACGCTGTCGTGGACCCGGGGGGAAACCACACGTCGACATCCCATCGTCGTTCCTACCGCGAGGATGGACCATCGAGTCGTGCCCCCTCGAATGGCACTCGAGTCAGCAACTCGGAAGAGTCCAATCCCAGTCGTGGCTGTCAGCCATCTCCACGACGCAGACACACGTGAGCAACATGTCGACGATGGAGACGTCGTTCGACTGGCATGGTGCACTTTGTATTTAGTTTTGTATCTCGTCCTCCTTCCTTTTTAATGCATTCTCTTGCACCTTGACGTCTGATTGGAGTGCTAACCATTCCATGGCGTATGGAGCAGTCGTCGGCGAGTCAAGACAACAGCTTCTTTCTCGGTCGCGTGACACGCTGTCACCCATTGGTTGACATTTGGGTCACTTGACTCCACAACCCCCAACATGCAGAGGAGGCAGTGACAGTTGACAAAGAGGACCACGTCGTCGACTGGTTGCTCCTCCCGGTCCCCGCGTCGTCTCTGTGTCGATCGCATCGGACTCTCGACCTGGAGCGCCACCCTCGAGATGGCCCATCATGCGACGGCGGTGTCGACGACGGATGCTGTCTTTCTTCCCATTGGCCAGTCCAAACTTTTAGAACGGAATTTTCGAAATCAACGCCAATTCTACATCAACGCCTGACAGCACGCAAGAAGATGGCCAACGAAGACCGCCAAGTACTCCTGGACACCATCCGCGAGATGGACGACGAACTGCGCCAAGCAGCGCGCGCGGGTCTCCTCTTGCTGGAGAAGAACGAAGACCTGGAAGCACAAGTGGACCGACTCGGCACCGATCTCGACCGTGCGCGATTTCAACAACGAGAAGCCGCGATGGAGGCGGATACTTTGCGAGAACAACGCAAGACCGCCGTACTGGAACTCAACGCGGCACTGACACGCATCAAGGAACTCGAAGATCAGCTGCGTCACGACCGTGCAGCGTGCCAAGCCGTCCAAGACTCCTTCCTCGCAACAATCGACGCACTCCAGTCTGAGCTGCGAAACGCATACAAGAAGAAAATACCAACTCTACCAGAGACAAAACAAGAACACAAGAAAAAACCCGACGAGGACGATCCAAGACTGGCATTGCTCCAAGTCGACAAGACACGCCTCGAGGGTCAACTCCAGGACGCGTTGAGAAAACTACGCCGACTAGACATCGAGTCGGCCCGAGCGGCGAAAACAACCAACGAGCACATTGTGGCTCTCGAGCGCGCCATGCTTCAGCTGACCATGGAAAAGAAGACAATGGAAGAGGAGCAGATGGAAGAAAGAGCACTCATTCGTGATTTGCAACAGATCAACCGTGAGTACCAGGTGGGTCCCAATCTTCATGGAGGATCGAAACTCACTCGATTTTGTAGAAAGTCATCGACGCACAGGCCATCCAAGATCTGGACGAAGGCGTCGTGTCGTTGCACGACGACATCATGCACACCAACGCCATGCTTCAACTTCGAGTCAACCAACTCCAAGAGGACGCCATGGAAGACGACGAACAACATTGGACGATGGGATACCCTGTCCTTCGTGGCCTCCTCGTTGGCATGCAGTCCGTATGGCACACGATGGTTTCTTGTACCACATCATGGTTTGCATCCTGGACTTCCAGTTCGTCCCCCGACGATGTATCCCCCGAGGATGTATCCCCCGACGTTGTGTCCAACGCATTCCCCAGCTTTTCATCGTCCGACGACAATGGATCCGCCGACTTTTCATCGTCCAACTATGGATCCCCCGAAGACACGGAGAATCGAGTCGACGAGCCTCCTCCAGTGGATGTCCAACCCCACCTCGTGGTCCAAGACAACGTCCCCGTGATGGATGGACAACCGTCGTCTGTACAATGCCACGAGTGCATCCATGGCTTGATGGCTGGCATTCACGCCGTATGGCTCGTGTGGCTGCGTACGATGTCCTGCACGCTGTCGTGGACCCGGGGGGAAACCACACGTCGACATCCCATCGTCGTTCCTACCGCGAGGATGGACCATCGAGTCGTGCCCCCTCGAATGGCACTCGAGTCAGCAACTCGGAAGAGTCCAATCCCAGTCGTGGCTGTCAGCCATCTCCACGACGCAGACACACGTGAGCAACATGTCGACGATGGAGACGTCGTTCGACTGGCATGGTGCACTTTGTATTTAGTTTTGTATCTCGTCCTCCTTCCTTTTTAATGCATTCTCTTGCACCTTGACGTCTGATTGGAGTGCTAACCATTCCATGGCGTATGGAGCAGTCGTCGGCGAGTCAAGACAACAGCTTCTTTCTCGGTCGCGTGACACGCTGTCACCCATTGGTTGACATTTGGGTCACTTGACTCCACAACCCCCAACATGCAGAGGAGGCAGTGACAGTTGACAAAGAGGACCACGTCGTCGACTGGTTGCTCCTCCCGGTCCCCGCGTCGTCTCTGTGTCGATCGCATCGGACTCTCGACCTGGAGCGCCACCCTCGAGATGGCCCATCATGCGACGGCGGTGTCGACGACGGATGCTGTCTTTCTTCCCATTGGCCAGTCCAAACTTTTAGAACGGAATTTTCGAAATCAACGCCAATTCTACATCAACGCCTGACAGCACGCAAGAAGATGGCCAACGAAGACCGCCAAGTACTCCTGGACACCATCCGCGAGATGGACGACGAACTGCGCCAAGCAGCGCGCGCGGGTCTCCTCTTGCTGGAGAAGAACGAAGACCTGGAAGCACAAGTGGACCGACTCGGCACCGATCTCGACCGTGCGCGATTTCAACAACGAGAAGCCGCGATGGAGGCGGATACTTTGCGAGAACAACGCAAGACCGCCGTACTGGAACTCAACGCGGCACTGACACGCATCAAGGAACTCGAAGATCAGCTGCGTCACGACCGTGCAGCGTGCCAAGCCGTCCAAGACTCCTTCCTCGCAACAATCGACGCACTCCAGTCTGAGCTGCGAAACGCATACAAGAAGAAAATACCAACTCTACCAGAGACAAAACAAGAACACAAGAAAAAACCCGACGAGGACGATCCAAGACTGGCATTGCTCCAAGTCGACAAGACACGCCTCGAGGGTCAACTCCAGGACGCGTTGAGAAAACTACGCCGACTAGACATCGAGTCGGCCCGAGCGGCGAAAACAACCAACGAGCACATTGTGGCTCTCGAGCGCGCCATGCTTCAGCTGACCATGGAAAAGAAGACAATGGAAGAGGAGCAGATGGAAGAAAGAGCACTCATTCGTGATTTGCAACAGATCAACCGTGAGTACCAGGTGGGTCCCAATCTTCATGGAGGATCGAAACTCACTCGATTTTGTAGAAAGTCATCGACGCACAGGCCATCCAAGATCTGGACGAAGGCGTCGTGTCGTTGCACGACGACATCATGCACACCAACGCCATGCTTCAACTTCGAGTCAACCAACTCCAAGAGGACGCCATGGAAGACGACGAACAACATTGGACGATGGGATACCCTGTCCTTCGTGGCCTCCTCGTTGGCATGCAGTCCGTATGGCACACGATGGTTTCTTGTACCACATCATGGTTTGCATCCTGGACTTCCAGTTCGTCCCCCGACGATGTATCCCCGAGGATGTATCCCCCGACGTTGTGTCCAACGCATTCCCCAGCTTTTCATCGTCCGACGACAATGGATCCGCCGACTTTTCATCGTCCAACTATGGATCCCCCGAAGACACGGAGAATCGAGTCGACGAGCCTCCTCCAGTGGATGTCCAACCCCACCTCGTGGTCCAAGACAACGTCCCCGTGATGGATGGACAACCGTCGTCTGTACAATGCCACGAGTGCATCCATGGCTTGATGGCTGGCATTCACGCCGTATGGCTCGTGTGGCTGCGTACGATGTCCTGCACGCTGTCGTGGACCCGGGGGGAAACCACACGTCGACATCCCATCGTCGTTCCTACCGCGAGGATGGACCATCGAGTCGTGCCCCCTCGAATGGCACTCGAGTCAGCAACTCGGAAGAGTCCAATCCCAGTCGTGGCTGTCAGCCATCTCCACGACGCAGACACACGTGAGCAACATGTCGACGATGGAGACGTCGTTCGACTGGCATGGTGCACTTTGTATTTAGTTTTGTATCTCGTCCTCCTTCCTTTTTAATGCATTCTCTTGCACCTTGACGTCTGATTGGAGTGCTAACCATTCCATGGCGTATGGAGCAGTCGTCGGCGAGTCAAGACAACAGCTTCTTTCTCGGTCGCGTGACACGCTGTCACCCATTGGTTGACATTTGGGTCACTTGACTCCACAACCCCCAACATGCAGAGGAGGCAGTGACAGTTGACAAAGAGGACCACGTCGTCGACTGGTTGCTCCTCCCGGTCCCCGCGTCGTCTCTGTGTCGATCGCATCGGACTCTCGACCTGGAGCGCCACCCTCGAGATGGCCCATCATGCGACGGCGGTGTCGACGACGGATGCTGTCTTTCTTCCCATTGGCCAGTCCAAACTTTTAGAACGGAATTTTCGAAATCAACGCCAATTCTACATCAACGCCTGACAGCACGCAAGAAGATGGCCAACGAAGACCGCCAAGTACTCCTGGACACCATCCGCGAGATGGACGACGAACTGCGCCAAGCAGCGCGCGCGGGTCTCCTCTTGCTGGAGAAGAACGAAGACCTGGAAGCACAAGTGGACCGACTCGGCACCGATCTCGACCGTGCGCGATTTCAACAACGAGAAGCCGCGATGGAGGCGGATACTTTGCGAGAACAACGCAAGACCGCCGTACTGGAACTCAACGCGGCACTGACACGCATCAAGGAACTCGAAGATCAGCTGCGTCACGACCGTGCAGCGTGCCAAGCCGTCCAAGACTCCTTCCTCGCAACAATCGACGCACTCCAGTCTGAGCTGCGAAACGCATACAAGAAGAAAATACCAACTCTACCAGAGACAAAACAAGAACACAAGAAAAAACCCGACGAGGACGATCCAAGACTGGCATTGCTCCAAGTCGACAAGACACGCCTCGAGGGTCAACTCCAGGACGCGTTGAGAAAACTACGCCGACTAGACATCGAGTCGGCCCGAGCGGCGAAAACAACCAACGAGCACATTGTGGCTCTCGAGCGCGCCATGCTTCAGCTGACCATGGAAAAGAAGACAATGGAAGAGGAGCAGATGGAAGAAAGAGCACTCATTCGTGATTTGCAACAGATCAACCGTGAGTACCAGGTGGGTCCCAATCTTCATGGAGGATCGAAACTCACTCGATTTTGTAGAAAGTCATCGACGCACAGGCCATCCAAGATCTGGACGAAGGCGTCGTGTCGTTGCACGACGACATCATGCACACCAACGCCATGCTTCAACTTCGAGTCAACCAACTCCAAGAGGACGCCATGGAAGACGACGAACAACATTGGACGATGGGATACCCTGTCCTTCGTGGCCTCCTCGTTGGCATGCAGTCCGTATGGCACACGATGGTTTCTTGTACCACATCATGGTTTGCATCCTGGACTTCCAGTTCGTCCCCCGACGATGTATCCCCCGAGGATGTATCCCCCGACGTTGTGTCCAACGCATTCCCCAGCTTTTCATCGTCCGACGACAATGGATCCGCCGACTTTTCATCGTCCAACTATGGATCCCCCGAAGACACGGAGAATCGAGTCGACGAGCCTCCTCCAGTGGATGTCCAACCCCACCTCGTGGTCCAAGACAACGTCCCCGTGATGGATGGACAACCGTCGTCTGTACAATGCCACGAGTGCATCCATGGCTTGATGGCTGGCATTCACGCCGTATGGCTCGTGTGGCTGCGTACGATGTCCTGCACGCTGTCGTGGACCCGGGGGAAACCACACGTCGACATCCCATCGTCGTTCCTACCGCGAGGATGGACCATCGAGTCGTGCCCCCTCGAATGGCACTCGAGTCAGCAACTCGGAAGAGTCCAATCCCAGTCGTGGCTGTCAGCCATCTCCACGACGCAGACACACGTGAGCAACATGTCGACGATGGAGACGTCGTTCGACTGGCATGGTGCACTTTGTATTTAGTTTTGTATCTCGTCCTCCTTCCTTTTTAATGCATTCTCTTGCACCTTGACGTCTGATTGGAGTGCTAACCATTCCATGGCGTATGGAGCAGTCGTCGGCGAGTCAAGACAACAGCTTCTTTCTCGGTCGCGTGACACGCTGTCACCCATTGGTTGACATTTGGGTCACTTGACTCCACAACCCCCAACATGCAGAGGAGGCAGTGACAGTTGACAAAGAGGACCACGTCGTCGACTGGTTGCTCCTCCCGGTCCCCGCGTCGTCTCTGTGTCGATCGCATCGGACTCTCGACCTGGAGCGCCACCCTCGAGATGGCCCATCATGCGACGGCGGTGTCGACGACGGATGCTGTCTTTCTTCCCATTGGCCAGTCCAAACTTTTAGAACGGAATTTTCGAAATCAACGCCAATTCTACATCAACGCCTGACAGCACGCAAGAAGATGGCCAACGAAGACCGCCAAGTACTCCTGGACACCATCCGCGAGATGGACGACGAACTGCGCCAAGCAGCGCGCGCGGGTCTCCTCTTGCTGGAGAAGAACGAAGACCTGGAAGCACAAGTGGACCGACTCGGCACCGATCTCGACCGTGCGCGATTTCAACAACGAGAAGCCGCGATGGAGGCGGATACTTTGCGAGAACAACGCAAGACCGCCGTACTGGAACTCAACGCGGCACTGACACGCATCAAGGAACTCGAAGATCAGCTGCGTCACGACCGTGCAGCGTGCCAAGCCGTCCAAGACTCCTTCCTCGCAACAATCGACGCACTCCAGTCTGAGCTGCGAAACGCATACAAGAAGAAAATACCAACTCTACCAGAGACAAAACAAGAACACAAGAAAAAACCCGACGAGGACGATCCAAGACTGGCATTGCTCCAAGTCGACAAGACACGCCTCGAGGGTCAACTCCAGGACGCGTTGAGAAAACTACGCCGACTAGACATCGAGTCGGCCCGAGCGGCGAAAACAACCAACGAGCACATTGTGGCTCTCGAGCGCGCCATGCTTCAGCTGACCATGGAAAAGAAGACAATGGAAGAGGAGCAGATGGAAGAAAGAGCACTCATTCGTGATTTGCAACAGATCAACCGTGAGTACCAGGTGGGTCCCAATCTTCATGGAGGATCGAAACTCACTCGATTTTGTAGAAAGTCATCGACGCACAGGCCATCCAAGATCTGGACGAAGGCGTCGTGTCGTTGCACGACGACATCATGCACACCAACGCCATGCTTCAACTTCGAGTCAACCAACTCCAAGAGGACGCCATGGAAGACGACGAACAACATTGGACGATGGGATACCCTGTCCTTCGTGGCCTCCTCGTTGGCATGCAGTCCGTATGGCACACGATGGTTTCTTGTACCACATCATGGTTTGCATCCTGGACTTCCAGTTCGTCCCCCGACGATGTATCCCCCGAGGATGTATCCCCCGACGTTGTGTCCAACGCATTCCCCAGCTTTTCATCGTCCGACGACAATGGATCCGCCGACTTTTCATCGTCCAACTATGGATCCCCCGAAGACACGGAGAATCGAGTCGACGAGCCTCCTCCAGTGGATGTCCAACCCCACCTCGTGGTCCAAGACAACGTCCCCGTGATGGATGGACAACCGTCGTCTGTACAATGCCACGAGTGCATCCATGGCTTGATGGCTGGCATTCACGCCGTATGGCTCGTGTGGCTGCGTACGATGTCCTGCACGCTGTCGTGGACCCGGGGGGAAACCACACGTCGACATCCCATCGTCGTTCCTACCGCGAGGATGGACCATCGAGTCGTGCCCCCTCGAATGGCACTCGAGTCAGCAACTCGGAAGAGTCCAATCCCAGTCGTGGCTGTCAGCCATCTCCACGACGCAGACACACGTGAGCAACATGTCGACGATGGAGACGTCGTTCGACTGGCATGGTGCACTTTGTATTTAGTTTTGTATCTCGTCCTCCTTCCTTTTTAATGCATTCTCTTGCACCTTGACGTCTGATTGGAGTGCTAACCATTCCATGGCGTATGGAGCAGTCGTCGGCGAGTCAAGACAACAGCTTCTTTCTCGGTCGCGTGACACGCTGTCACCCATTGGTTGACATTTGGGTCACTTGACTCCACAACCCCCAACATGCAGAGGAGGCAGTGACAGTTGACAAAGAGGACCACGTCGTCGACTGGTTGCTCCTCCCGGTCCCCGCGTCGTCTCTGTGTCGATCGCATCGGACTCTCGACCTGGAGCGCCACCCTCGAGATGGCCCATCATGCGACGGCGGTGTCGACGACGGATGCTGTCTTTCTTCCCATTGGCCAGTCCAAACTTTTAGAACGGAATTTTCGAAATCAACGCCAATTCTACATCAACGCCTGACAGCACGCAAGAAGATGGCCAACGAAGACCGCCAAGTACTCCTGGACACCATCCGCGAGATGGACGACGAACTGCGCCAAGCAGCGCGCGCGGGTCTCCTCTTGCTGGAGAAGAACGAAGACCTGGAAGCACAAGTGGACCGACTCGGCACCGATCTCGACCGTGCGCGATTTCAACAACGAGAAGCCGCGATGGAGGCGGATACTTTGCGAGAACAACGCAAGACCGCCGTACTGGAACTCAACGCGGCACTGACACGCATCAAGGAACTCGAAGATCAGCTGCGTCACGACCGTGCAGCGTGCCAAGCCGTCCAAGACTCCTTCCTCGCAACAATCGACGCACTCCAGTCTGAGCTGCGAAACGCATACAAGAAGAAAATACCAACTCTACCAGAGACAAAACAAGAACACAAGAAAAAACCCGACGAGGACGATCCAAGACTGGCATTGCTCCAAGTCGACAAGACACGCCTCGAGGGTCAACTCCAGGACGCGTTGAGAAAACTACGCCGACTAGACATCGAGTCGGCCCGAGCGGCGAAAACAACCAACGAGCACATTGTGGCTCTCGAGCGCGCCATGCTTCAGCTGACCATGGAAAAGAAGACAATGGAAGAGGAGCAGATGGAAGAAAGAGCACTCATTCGTGATTTGCAACAGATCAACCGTGAGTACCAGGTGGGTCCCAATCTTCATGGAGGATCGAAACTCACTCGATTTTGTAGAAAGTCATCGACGCACAGGCCATCCAAGATCTGGACGAAGGCGTCGTGTCGTTGCACGACGACATCATGCACACCAACGCCATGCTTCAACTTCGAGTCAACCAACTCCAAGAGGACGCCATGGAAGACGACGAACAACATTGGACGATGGGATACCCTGTCCTTCGTGGCCTCCTCGTTGGCATGCAGTCCGTATGGCACACGATGGTTTCTTGTACCACATCATGGTTTGCATCCTGGACTTCCAGTTCGTCCCCCGACGATGTATCCCCCGAGGATGTATCCCCCGACGTTGTGTCCAACGCATTCCCCAGCTTTTCATCGTCCGACGACAATGGATCCGCCGACTTTTCATCGTCCAACTATGGATCCCCCGAAGACACGGAGAATCGAGTCGACGAGCCTCCTCCAGTGGATGTCCAACCCCACCTCGTGGTCCAAGACAACGTCCCCGTGATGGATGGACAACCGTCGTCTGTACAATGCCACGAGTGCATCCATGGCTTGATGGCTGGCATTCACGCCGTATGGCTCGTGTGGCTGCGTACGATGTCCTGCACGCTGTCGTGGACCCGGGGGGAAACCACACGTCGACATCCCATCGTCGTTCCTACCGCGAGGATGGACCATCGAGTCGTGCCCCCTCGAATGGCACTCGAGTCAGCAACTCGGAAGAGTCCAATCCCAGTCGTGGCTGTCAGCCATCTCCACGACGCAGACACACGTGAGCAACATGTCGACGATGGAGACGTCGTTCGACTGGCATGGTGCACTTTGTATTTAGTTTTGTATCTCGTCCTCCTTCCTTTTTTTTTATGCATTCTCTTGCACCTTGACGTCTGATTGGAGTGCTAACCATTCCATGGCGTATGGAGCAGTCGTCGGCGAGTCAAGACAACAGCTTCTTTCTCGGTCGCGTGACACGCTGTCACCCATTGGTTGACATTTGGGTCACTTGACTCCACAACCCCCAACATGCAGAGGAGGCAGTGACAGTTGACAAAGAGGACCACGTCGTCGACTGGTTGCTCCTCCCGGTCCCCGCGTCGTCTCTGTGTCGATCGCATCGGACTCTCGACCTGGAGCGCCACCCTCGAGATGGCCCATCATGCGACGGCGGTGTCGACGACGGATGCTGTCTTTCTTCCCATTGGCCAGTCCAAACTTTTAGAACGGAATTTTCGAAATCAACGCCAATTCTACATCAACGCCTGACAGCACGCAAGAAGATGGCCAACGAAGACCGCCAAGTACTCCTGGACACCATCCGCGAGATGGACGACGAACTGCGCCAAGCAGCGCGCGCGGGTCTCCTCTTGCTGGAGAAGAACGAAGACCTGGAAGCACAAGTGGACCGACTCGGCACCGATCTCGACCGTGCGCGATTTCAACAACGAGAAGCCGCGATGGAGGCGGATACTTTGCGAGAACAACGCAAGACCGCCGTACTGGAACTCAACGCGGCACTGACACGCATCAAGGAACTCGAAGATCAGCTGCGTCACGACCGTGCAGCGTGCCAAGCCGTCCAAGACTCCTTCCTCGCAACAATCGACGCACTCCAGTCTGAGCTGCGAAACGCATACAAGAAGAAAATACCAACTCTACCAGAGACAAAACAAGAACACAAGAAAAAACCCGACGAGGACGATCCAAGACTGGCATTGCTCCAAGTCGACAAGACACGCCTCGAGGGTCAACTCCAGGACGCGTTGAGAAAACTACGCCGACTAGACATCGAGTCGGCCCGAGCGGCGAAAACAACCAACGAGCACATTGTGGCTCTCGAGCGCGCCATGCTTCAGCTGACCATGGAAAAGAAGACAATGGAAGAGGAGCAGATGGAAGAAAGAGCACTCATTCGTGATTTGCAACAGATCAACCGTGAGTACCAGGTGGGTCCCAATCTTCATGGAGGATCGAAACTCACTCGATTTTGTAGAAAGTCATCGACGCACAGGCCATCCAAGATCTGGACGAAGGCGTCGTGTCGTTGCACGACGACATCATGCACACCAACGCCATGCTTCAACTTCGAGTCAACCAACTCCAAGAGGACGCCATGGAAGACGACGAACAACATTGGACGATGGGATACCCTGTCCTTCGTGGCCTCCTCGTTGGCATGCAGTCCGTATGGCACACGATGGTTTCTTGTACCACATCATGGTTTGCATCCTGGACTTCCAGTTCGTCCCCCGACGATGTATCCCCCGAGGATGTATCCCCCGACGTTGTGTCCAACGCATTCCCCAGCTTTTCATCGTCCGACGACAATGGATCCGCCGACTTTTCATCGTCCAACTATGGATCCCCCGAAGACACGGAGAATCGAGTCGACGAGCCTCCTCCAGTGGATGTCCAACCCCACCTCGTGGTCCAAGACAACGTCCCCGTGATGGATGGACAACCGTCGTCTGTACAATGCCACGAGTGCATCCATGGCTTGATGGCTGGCATTCACGCCGTATGGCTCGTGTGGCTGCGTACGATGTCCTGCACGCTGTCGTGGACCCGGGGGGAAACCACACGTCGACATCCCATCGTCGTTCCTACCGCGAGGATGGACCATCGAGTCGTGCCCCCTCGAATGGCACTCGAGTCAGCAACTCGGAAGAGTCCAATCCCAGTCGTGGCTGTCAGCCATCTCCACGACGCAGACACACGTGAGCAACATGTCGACGATGGAGACGTCGTTCGACTGGCATGGTGCACTTTGTATTTAGTTTTGTATCTCGTCCTCCTTCCTTTTTAATGCATTCTCTTGCACCTTGACGTCTGATTGGAGTGCTAACCATTCCATGGCGTATGGAGCAGTCGTCGGCGAGTCAAGACAACAGCTTCTTTCTCGGTCGCGTGACACGCTGTCACCCATTGGTTGACATTTGGGTCACTTGACTCCACAACCCCCAACATGCAGAGGAGGCAGTGACAGTTGACAAAGAGGACCACGTCGTCGACTGGTTGCTCCTCCCGGTCCCCGCGTCGTCTCTGTGTCGATCGCATCGGACTCTCGACCTGGAGCGCCACCCTCGAGATGGCCCATCATGCGACGGCGGTGTCGACGACGGATGCTGTCTTTCTTCCCATTGGCCAGTCCAAACTTTTAGAACGGAATTTTCGAAATCAACGCCAATTCTACATCAACGCCTGACAGCACGCAAGAAGATGGCCAACGAAGACCGCCAAGTACTCCTGGACACCATCCGCGAGATGGACGACGAACTGCGCCAAGCAGCGCGCGCGGGTCTCCTCTTGCTGGAGAAGAACGAAGACCTGGAAGCACAAGTGGACCGACTCGGCACCGATCTCGACCGTGCGCGATTTCAACAACGAGAAGCCGCGATGGAGGCGGATACTTTGCGAGAACAACGCAAGACCGCCGTACTGGAACTCAACGCGGCACTGACACGCATCAAGGAACTCGAAGATCAGCTGCGTCACGACCGTGCAGCGTGCCAAGCCGTCCAAGACTCCTTCCTCGCAACAATCGACGCACTCCAGTCTGAGCTGCGAAACGCATACAAGAAGAAAATACCAACTCTACCAGAGACAAAACAAGAACACAAGAAAAAACCCGACGAGGACGATCCAAGACTGGCATTGCTCCAAGTCGACAAGACACGCCTCGAGGGTCAACTCCAGGACGCGTTGAGAAAACTACGCCGACTAGACATCGAGTCGGCCCGAGCGGCGAAAACAACCAACGAGCACATTGTGGCTCTCGAGCGCGCCATGCTTCAGCTGACCATGGAAAAGAAGACAATGGAAGAGGAGCAGATGGAAGAAAGAGCACTCATTCGTGATTTGCAACAGATCAACCGTGAGTACCAGGTGGGTCCCAATCTTCATGGAGGATCGAAACTCACTCGATTTTGTAGAAAGTCATCGACGCACAGGCCATCCAAGATCTGGACGAAGGCGTCGTGTCGTTGCACGACGACATCATGCACACCAACGCCATGCTTCAACTTCGAGTCAACCAACTCCAAGAGGACGCCATGGAAGACGACGAACAACATTGGACGATGGGATACCCTGTCCTTCGTGGCCTCCTCGTTGGCATGCAGTCCGTATGGCACACGATGGTTTCTTGTACCACATCATGGTTTGCATCCTGGACTTCCAGTTCGTCCCCCGACGATGTATCCCCCGAGGATGTATCCCCCGACGTTGTGTCCAACGCATTCCCCAGCTTTTCATCGTCCGACGACAATGGATCCGCCGACTTTTCATCGTCCAACTATGGATCCCCCGAAGACACGGAGAATCGAGTCGACGAGCCTCCTCCAGTGGATGTCCAACCCCACCTCGTGGTCCAAGACAACGTCCCCGTGATGGATGGACAACCGTCGTCTGTACAATGCCACGAGTGCATCCATGGCTTGATGGCTGGCATTCACGCCGTATGGCTCGTGTGGCTGCGTACGATGTCCTGCACGCTGTCGTGGACCCGGGGGAAACCACACGTCGACATCCCATCGTCGTTCCTACCGCGAGGATGGACCATCGAGTCGTGCCCCCTCGAATGGCACTCGAGTCAGCAACTCGGAAGAGTCCAATCCCAGTCGTGGCTGTCAGCCATCTCCACGACGCAGACACACGTGAGCAACATGTCGACGATGGAGACGTCGTTCGACTGGCATGGTGCACTTTGTATTTAGTTTTGTATCTCGTCCTCCTTCCTTTTTAATGCATTCTCTTGCACCTTGACGTCTGATTGGAGTGCTAACCATTCCATGGCGTATGGAGCAGTCGTCGGCGAGTCAAGACAACAGCTTCTTTCTCGGTCGCGTGACACGCTGTCACCCATTGGTTGACATTTGGGTCACTTGACTCCACAACCCCCAACATGCAGAGGAGGCAGTGACAGTTGACAAAGAGGACCACGTCGTCGACTGGTTGCTCCTCCCGGTCCCCGCGTCGTCTCTGTGTCGATCGCATCGGACTCTCGACCTGGAGCGCCACCCTCGAGATGGCCCATCATGCGACGGCGGTGTCGACGACGGATGCTGTCTTTCTTCCCATTGGCCAGTCCAAACTTTTAGAACGGAATTTTCGAAATCAACGCCAATTCTACATCAACGCCTGACAGCACGCAAGAAGATGGCCAACGAAGACCGCCAAGTACTCCTGGACACCATCCGCGAGATGGACGACGAACTGCGCCAAGCAGCGCGCGCGGGTCTCCTCTTGCTGGAGAAGAACGAAGACCTGGAAGCACAAGTGGACCGACTCGGCACCGATCTCGACCGTGCGCGATTTCAACAACGAGAAGCCGCGATGGAGGCGGATACTTTGCGAGAACAACGCAAGACCGCCGTACTGGAACTCAACGCGGCACTGACACGCATCAAGGAACTCGAAGATCAGCTGCGTCACGACCGTGCAGCGTGCCAAGCCGTCCAAGACTCCTTCCTCGCAACAATCGACGCACTCCAGTCTGAGCTGCGAAACGCATACAAGAAGAAAATACCAACTCTACCAGAGACAAAACAAGAACACAAGAAAAAACCCGACGAGGACGATCCAAGACTGGCATTGCTCCAAGTCGACAAGACACGCCTCGAGGGTCAACTCCAGGACGCGTTGAGAAAACTACGCCGACTAGACATCGAGTCGGCCCGAGCGGCGAAAACAACCAACGAGCACATTGTGGCTCTCGAGCGCGCCATGCTTCAGCTGACCATGGAAAAGAAGACAATGGAAGAGGAGCAGATGGAAGAAAGAGCACTCATTCGTGATTTGCAACAGATCAACCGTGAGTACCAGGTGGGTCCCAATCTTCATGGAGGATCGAAACTCACTCGATTTTGTAGAAAGTCATCGACGCACAGGCCATCCAAGATCTGGACGAAGGCGTCGTGTCGTTGCACGACGACATCATGCACACCAACGCCATGCTTCAACTTCGAGTCAACCAACTCCAAGAGGACGCCATGGAAGACGACGAACAACATTGGACGATGGGATACCCTGTCCTTCGTGGCCTCCTCGTTGGCATGCAGTCCGTATGGCACACGATGGTTTCTTGTACCACATCATGGTTTGCATCCTGGACTTCCAGTTCGTCCCCCGACGATGTATCCCCCGAGGATGTATCCCCCGACGTTGTGTCCAACGCATTCCCCAGCTTTTCATCGTCCGACGACAATGGATCCGCCGACTTTTCATCGTCCAACTATGGATCCCCCGAAGACACGGAGAATCGAGTCGACGAGCCTCCTCCAGTGGATGTCCAACCCCACCTCGTGGTCCAAGACAACGTCCCCGTGATGGATGGACAACCGTCGTCTGTACAATGCCACGAGTGCATCCATGGCTTGATGGCTGGCATTCACGCCGTATGGCTCGTGTGGCTGCGTACGATGTCCTGCACGCTGTCGTGGACCCGGGGGGAAACCACACGTCGACATCCCATCGTCGTTCCTACCGCGAGGATGGACCATCGAGTCGTGCCCCCTCGAATGGCACTCGAGTCAGCAACTCGGAAGAGTCCAATCCCAGTCGTGGCTGTCAGCCATCTCCACGACGCAGACACACGTGAGCAACATGTCGACGATGGAGACGTCGTTCGACTGGCATGGTGCACTTTGTATTTAGTTTTGTATCTCGTCCTCCTTCCTTTTTAATGCATTCTCTTGCACCTTGACGTCTGATTGGAGTGCTAACCATTCCATGGCGTATGGAGCAGTCGTCGGCGAGTCAAGACAACAGCTTCTTTCTCGGTCGCGTGACACGCTGTCACCCATTGGTTGACATTTGGGTCACTTGACTCCACAACCCCCAACATGCAGAGGAGGCAGTGACAGTTGACAAAGAGGACCACGTCGTCGACTGGTTGCTCCTCCCGGTCCCCGCGTCGTCTCTGTGTCGATCGCATCGGACTCTCGACCTGGAGCGCCACCCTCGAGATGGCCCATCATGCGACGGCGGTGTCGACGACGGATGCTGTCTTTCTTCCCATTGGCCAGTCCAAACTTTTAGAACGGAATTTTCGAAATCAACGCCAATTCTACATCAACGCCTGACAGCACGCAAGAAGATGGCCAACGAAGACCGCCAAGTACTCCTGGACACCATCCGCGAGATGGACGACGAACTGCGCCAAGCAGCGCGCGCGGGTCTCCTCTTGCTGGAGAAGAACGAAGACCTGGAAGCACAAGTGGACCGACTCGGCACCGATCTCGACCGTGCGCGATTTCAACAACGAGAAGCCGCGATGGAGGCGGATACTTTGCGAGAACAACGCAAGACCGCCGTACTGGAACTCAACGCGGCACTGACACGCATCAAGGAACTCGAAGATCAGCTGCGTCACGACCGTGCAGCGTGCCAAGCCGTCCAAGACTCCTTCCTCGCAACAATCGACGCACTCCAGTCTGAGCTGCGAAACGCATACAAGAAGAAAATACCAACTCTACCAGAGACAAAACAAGAACACAAGAAAAAACCCGACGAGGACGATCCAAGACTGGCATTGCTCCAAGTCGACAAGACACGCCTCGAGGGTCAACTCCAGGACGCGTTGAGAAAACTACGCCGACTAGACATCGAGTCGGCCCGAGCGGCGAAAACAACCAACGAGCACATTGTGGCTCTCGAGCGCGCCATGCTTCAGCTGACCATGGAAAAGAAGACAATGGAAGAGGAGCAGATGGAAGAAAGAGCACTCATTCGTGATTTGCAACAGATCAACCGTGAGTACCAGGTGGGTCCCAATCTTCATGGAGGATCGAAACTCACTCGATTTTGTAGAAAGTCATCGACGCACAGGCCATCCAAGATCTGGACGAAGGCGTCGTGTCGTTGCACGACGACATCATGCACACCAACGCCATGCTTCAACTTCGAGTCAACCAACTCCAAGAGGACGCCATGGAAGACGACGAACAACATTGGACGATGGGATACCCTGTCCTTCGTGGCCTCCTCGTTGGCATGCAGTCCGTATGGCACACGATGGTTTCTTGTACCACATCATGGTTTGCATCCTGGACTTCCAGTTCGTCCCCCGACGATGTATCCCCCGAGGATGTATCCCCCGACGTTGTGTCCAACGCATTCCCCAGCTTTTCATCGTCCGACGACAATGGATCCGCCGACTTTTCATCGTCCAACTATGGATCCCCCGAAGACACGGAGAATCGAGTCGACGAGCCTCCTCCAGTGGATGTCCAACCCCACCTCGTGGCCAAGACAACGTCCCCGTGATGGATGGACAACCGTCGTCTGTACAATGCCACGAGTGCATCCATGGCTTGATGGCTGGCATTCACGCCGTATGGCTCGTGTGGCTGCGTACGATGTCCTGCACGCTGTCGTGGACCCGGGGGAAACCACACGTCGACATCCCATCGTCGTTCCTACCGCGAGGATGGACCATCGAGTCGTGCCCCCTCGAATGGCACTCGAGTCAGCAACTCGGAAGAGTCCAATCCCAGTCGTGGCTGTCAGCCATCTCCACGACGCAGACACACGTGAGCAACATGTCGACGATGGAGACGTCGTTCGACTGGCATGGTGCACTTTGTATTTAGTTTTGTATCTCGTCCTCCTTCCTTTTTAATGCATTCTCTTGCACCTTGACGTCTGATTGGAGTGCTAACCATTCCATGGCGTATGGAGCAGTCGTCGGCGAGTCAAGACAACAGCTTCTTTCTCGGTCGCGTGACACGCTGTCACCCATTGGTGACATTTGGGTCACTTGACTCCACAACCCCCAACATGCAGAGGAGGCAGTGACAGTTGACAAAGAGGACCACGTCGTCGACTGGTTGCTCCTCCCGGTCCCCGCGTCGTCTCTGTGTCGATCGCATCGGACTCTCGACCTGGAGCGCCACCCTCGAGATGGCCCATCATGCGACGGCGGTGTCGACGACGGATGCTGTCTTTCTTCCCATTGGCCAGTCCAAACTTTTAGAACGGAATTTTCGAAATCAACGCCAATTCTACATCAACGCCTGACAGCACGCAAGAAGATGGCCAACGAAGACCGCCAAGTACTCCTGGACACCATCCGCGAGATGGACGACGAACTGCGCCAAGCAGCGCGCGCGGGTCTCCTCTTGCTGGAGAAGAACGAAGACCTGGAAGCACAAGTGGACCGACTCGGCACCGATCTCGACCGTGCGCGATTTCAACAACGAGAAGCCGCGATGGAGGCGGATACTTTGCGAGAACAACGCAAGAACCGCCGTACTGGAACTCAACGCGGCACTGACACGCATCAAGGAACTCGAAGATCAGCTGCGTCACGACCGTGCAGCGTGCCAAGCCGTCCAAGACTCCTTCCTCGCAACAATCGACGCACTCCAGTCTGAGCTGCGAAACGCATACAAGAAGAAAATACCAACTCTACCAGAGACAAAACAAGAACACAAGAAAAAACCCGACGAGGACGATCCAAGACTGGCATTGCTCCAAGTCGACAAGACACGCCTCGAGGGTCAACTCCAGGACGCGTTGAGAAAACTACGCCGACTAGACATCGAGTCGGCCCGAGCGGCGAAAACAACCAACGAGCACATTGTGGCTCTCGAGCGCGCCATGCTTCAGCTGACCATGGAAAAGAAGACAATGGAAGAGGAGCAGATGGAAGAAAGAGCACTCATTCGTGATTTGCAACAGATCAACCGTGAGTACCAGGTGGGTCCCAATCTTCATGGAGGATCGAAACTCACTCGATTTTGTAGAAAGTCATCGACGCACAGGCCATCCAAGATCTGGACGAAGGCGTCGTGTCGTTGCACGACGACATCATGCACACCAACGCCATGCTTCAACTTCGAGTCAACCAACTCCAAGAGGACGCCATGGAAGACGACGAACAACATTGGACGATGGGATACCCTGTCCTTCGTGGCCTCCTCGTTGGCATGCAGTCCGTATGGCACACGATGGTTTCTTGTACCACATCATGGTTTGCATCCTGGACTTCCAGTTCGTCCCCCGACGATGTATCCCCCGAGGATGTATCCCCCGACGTTGTGTCCAACGCATTCCCCAGCTTTTCATCGTCCGACGACAATGGATCCGCCGACTTTTCATCGTCCAACTATGGATCCCCCGAAGACACGGAGAATCGAGTCGACGAGCCTCCTCCAGTGGATGTCCAACCCCACCTCGTGGTCCAAGACAACGTCCCCGTGATGGATGGACAACCGTCGTCTGTACAATGCCACGAGTGCATCCATGGCTTGATGGCTGGCATTCACGCCGTATGGCTCGTGTGGCTGCGTACGATGTCCTGCACGCTGTCGTGGACCCGGGGGAAACCACACGTCGACATCCCATCGTCGTTCCTACCGCGAGGATGGACCATCGAGTCGTGCCCCCTCGAATGGCACTCGAGTCAGCAACTCGGAAGAGTCCAATCCCAGTCGTGGCTGTCAGCCATCTCCACGACGCAGACACACGTGAGCAACATGTCGACGATGGAGACGTCGTTCGACTGGCATGGTGCACTTTGTATTTAGTTTTGTATCTCGTCCTCCTTCCTTTTTAATGCATTCTCTTGCACCTTGACGTCTGATTGGAGTGCTAACCATTCCATGGCGTATGGAGCAGTCGTCGGCGAGTCAAGACAACAGCTTCTTTCTCGGTCGCGTGACACGCTGTCACCCATTGGTTGACATTTGGGTCACTTGACTCCACAACCCCCAACATGCAGAGGAGGCAGTGACAGTTGACAAAGAGGACCACGTCGTCGACTGGTTGCTCCTCCCGGTCCCCGCGTCGTCTCTGTGTCGATCGCATCGGACTCTCGACCTGGAGCGCCACCCTCGAGATGGCCCATCATGCGACGGCGGTGTCGACGACGGATGCTGTCTTTCTTCCCATTGGCCAGTCCAAACTTTTAGAACGGAATTTTCGAAATCAACGCCAATTCTACATCAACGCCTGACAGCACGCAAGAAGATGGCCAACGAAGACCGCCAAGTACTCCTGGACACCATCCGCGAGATGGACGACGAACTGCGCCAAGCAGCGCGCGCGGGTCTCCTCTTGCTGGAGAAGAACGAAGACCTGGAAGCACAAGTGGACCGACTCGGCACCGATCTCGACCGTGCGCGATTTCAACAACGAGAAGCCGCGATGGAGGCGGATACTTTGCGAGAACAACGCAAGACCGCCGTACTGGAACTCAACGCGGCACTGACACGCATCAAGGAACTCGAAGATCAGCTGCGTCACGACCGTGCAGCGTGCCAAGCCGTCCAAGACTCCTTCCTCGCAACAATCGACGCACTCCAGTCTGAGCTGCGAAACGCATACAAGAAGAAAATACCAACTCTACCAGAGACAAAACAAGAACACAAGAAAAAACCCGACGAGGACGATCCAAGACTGGCATTGCTCCAAGTCGACAAGACACGCCTCGAGGGTCAACTCCAGGACGCGTTGAGAAAACTACGCCGACTAGACATCGAGTCGGCCCGAGCGGCGAAAACAACCAACGAGCACATTGTGGCTCTCGAGCGCGCCATGCTTCAGCTGACCATGGAAAAGAAGACAATGGAAGAGGAGCAGATGGAAGAAAGAGCACTCATTCGTGATTTGCAACAGATCAACCGTGAGTACCAGGTGGGTCCCAATCTTCATGGAGGATCGAAACTCACTCGATTTTGTAGAAAGTCATCGACGCACAGGCCATCCAAGATCTGGACGAAGGCGTCGTGTCGTTGCACGACGACATCATGCACACCAACGCCATGCTTCAACTTCGAGTCAACCAACTCCAAGAGGACGCCATGGAAGACGACGAACAACATTGGACGATGGGATACCCTGTCCTTCGTGGCCTCCTCGTTGGCATGCAGTCCGTATGGCACACGATGGTTTCTTGTACCACATCATGGTTTGCATCCTGGACTTCCAGTTCGTCCCCCGACGATGTATCCCCCGAGGATGTATCCCCCGACGTTGTGTCCAACGCATTCCCCAGCTTTTCATCGTCCGACGACAATGGATCCGCCGACTTTTCATCGTCCAACTATGGATCCCCCGAAGACACGGAGAATCGAGTCGACGAGCCTCCTCCAGTGGATGTCCAACCCCACCTCGTGGTCCAAGACAACGTCCCCGTGATGGATGGACAACCGTCGTCTGTACAATGCCACGAGTGCATCCATGGCTTGATGGCTGGCATTCACGCCGTATGGCTCGTGTGGCTGCGTACGATGTCCTGCACGCTGTCGTGGACCCGGGGGAAACCACACGTCGACATCCCATCGTCGTTCCTACCGCGAGGATGGACCATCGAGTCGTGCCCCCTCGAATGGCACTCGAGTCAGCAACTCGGAAGAGTCCAATCCCAGTCGTGGCTGTCAGCCATCTCCACGACGCAGACACACGTGAGCAACATGTCGACGATGGAGACGTCGTTCGACTGGCATGGTGCACTTTGTATTTAGTTTTGTATCTCGTCCTCCTTCCTTTTTAATGCATTCTCTTGCACCTTGACGTCTGATTGGAGTGCTAACCATTCCATGGCGTATGGAGCAGTCGTCGGCGAGTCAAGACAACAGCTTCTTTCTCGGTCGCGTGACACGCTGTCACCCATTGGTTGACATTTGGGTCACTTGACTCCACAACCCCCAACATGCAGAGGAGGCAGTGACAGTTGACAAAGAGGACCACGTCGTCGACTGGTTGCTCCTCCCGGTCCCCGCGTCGTCTCTGTGTCGATCGCATCGGACTCTCGACCTGGAGCGCCACCCTCGAGATGGCCCATCATGCGACGGCGGTGTCGACGACGGATGCTGTCTTTCTTCCCATTGGCCAGTCCAAACTTTTAGAACGGAATTTTCGAAATCAACGCCAATTCTACATCAACGCCTGACAGCACGCAAGAAGATGGCCAACGAAGACCGCCAAGTACTCCTGGACACCATCCGCGAGATGGACGACGAACTGCGCCAAGCAGCGCGCGCGGGTCTCCTCTTGCTGGAGAAGAACGAAGACCTGGAAGCACAAGTGGACCGACTCGGCACCGATCTCGACCGTGCGCGATTTCAACAACGAGAAGCCGCGATGGAGGCGGATACTTTGCGAGAACAACGCAAGACCGCCGTACTGGAACTCAACGCGGCACTGACACGCATCAAGGAACTCGAAGATCAGCTGCGTCACGACCGTGCAGCGTGCCAAGCCGTCCAAGACTCCTTCCTCGCAACAATCGACGCACTCCAGTCTGAGCTGCGAAACGCATACAAGAAGAAAATACCAACTCTACCAGAGACAAAACAAGAACACAAGAAAAAACCCGACGAGGACGATCCAAGACTGGCATTGCTCCAAGTCGACAAGACACGCCTCGAGGGTCAACTCCAGGACGCGTTGAGAAAACTACGCCGACTAGACATCGAGTCGGCCCGAGCGGCGAAAACAACCAACGAGCACATTGTGGCTCTCGAGCGCGCCATGCTTCAGCTGACCATGGAAAAGAAGACAATGGAAGAGGAGCAGATGGAAGAAAGAGCACTCATTCGTGATTTGCAACAGATCAACCGTGAGTACCAGGTGGGTCCCAATCTTCATGGAGGATCGAAACTCACTCGATTTTGTAGAAAGTCATCGACGCACAGGCCATCCAAGATCTGGACGAAGGCGTCGTGTCGTTGCACGACGACATCATGCACACCAACGCCATGCTTCAACTTCGAGTCAACCAACTCCAAGAGGACGCCATGGAAGACGACGAACAACATTGGACGATGGGATACCCTGTCCTTCGTGGCCTCCTCGTTGGCATGCAGTCCGTATGGCACACGATGGTTTCTTGTACCACATCATGGTTTGCATCCTGGACTTCCAGTTCGTCCCCCGACGATGTATCCCCCGAGGATGTATCCCCCGACGTTGTGTCCAACGCATTCCCCAGCTTTTCATCGTCCGACGACAATGGATCCGCCGACTTTTCATCGTCCAACTATGGATCCCCCGAAGACACGGAGAATCGAGTCGACGAGCCTCCTCCAGTGGATGTCCAACCCCACCTCGTGGTCCAAGACAACGTCCCCGTGATGGATGGACAACCGTCGTCTGTACAATGCCACGAGTGCATCCATGGCTTGATGGCTGGCATTCACGCCGTATGGCTCGTGTGGCTGCGTACGATGTCCTGCACGCTGTCGTGGACCCGGGGGAAACCACACGTCGACATCCCATCGTCGTTCCTACCGCGAGGATGGACCATCGAGTCGTGCCCCCTCGAATGGCACTCGAGTCAGCAACTCGGAAGAGTCCAATCCCAGTCGTGGCTGTCAGCCATCTCCACGACGCAGACACACGTGAGCAACATGTCGACGATGGAGACGTCGTTCGACTGGCATGGTGCACTTTGTATTTAGTTTTGTATCTCGTCCTCCTTCCTTTTTAATGCATTCTCTTGCACCTTGACGTCTGATTGGAGTGCTAACCATTCCATGGCGTATGGAGCAGTCGTCGGCGAGTCAAGACAACAGCTTCTTTCTCGGTCGCGTGACACGCTGTCACCCATTGGTTGACATTTGGGTCACTTGACTCCACAACCCCCAACATGCAGAGGAGGCAGTGACAGTTGACAAAGAGGACCACGTCGTCGACTGGTTGCTCCTCCCGGTCCCCGCGTCGTCTCTGTGTCGATCGCATCGGACTCTCGACCTGGAGCGCCACCCTCGAGATGGCCCATCATGCGACGGCGGTGTCGACGACGGATGCTGTCTTTCTTCCCATTGGCCAGTCCAAACTTTTAGAACGGAATTTTCGAAATCAACGCCAATTCTACATCAACGCCTGACAGCACGCAAGAAGATGGCCAACGAAGACCGCCAAGTACTCCTGGACACCATCCGCGAGATGGACGACGAACTGCGCCAAGCAGCGCGCGCGGGTCTCCTCTTGCTGGAGAAGAACGAAGACCTGGAAGCACAAGTGGACCGACTCGGCACCGATCTCGACCGTGCGCGATTTCAACAACGAGAAGCCGCGATGGAGGCGGATACTTTGCGAGAACAACGCAAGACCGCCGTACTGGAACTCAACGCGGCACTGACACGCATCAAGGAACTCGAAGATCAGCTGCGTCACGACCGTGCAGCGTGCCAAGCCGTCCAAGACTCCTTCCTCGCAACAATCGACGCACTCCAGTCTGAGCTGCGAAACGCATACAAGAAGAAAATACCAACTCTACCAGAGACAAAACAAGAACACAAGAAAAAACCCGACGAGGACGATCCAAGACTGGCATTGCTCCAAGTCGACAAGACACGCCTCGAGGGTCAACTCCAGGACGCGTTGAGAAAACTACGCCGACTAGACATCGAGTCGGCCCGAGCGGCGAAAACAACCAACGAGCACATTGTGGCTCTCGAGCGCGCCATGCTTCAGCTGACCATGGAAAAGAAGACAATGGAAGAGGAGCAGATGGAAGAAAGAGCACTCATTCGTGATTTGCAACAGATCAACCGTGAGTACCAGGTGGGTCCCAATCTTCATGGAGGATCGAAACTCACTCGATTTTGTAGAAAGTCATCGACGCACAGGCCATCCAAGATCTGGACGAAGGCGTCGTGTCGTTGCACGACGACATCATGCACACCAACGCCATGCTTCAACTTCGAGTCAACCAACTCCAAGAGGACGCCATGGAAGACGACGAACAACATTGGACGATGGGATACCCTGTCCTTCGTGGCCTCCTCGTTGGCATGCAGTCCGTATGGCACACGATGGTTTCTTGTACCACATCATGGTTTGCATCCTGGACTTCCAGTTCGTCCCCCGACGATGTATCCCCCGAGGATGTATCCCCCGACGTTGTGTCCAACGCATTCCCCAGCTTTTCATCGTCCGACGACAATGGATCCGCCGACTTTTCATCGTCCAACTATGGATCCCCCGAAGACACGGAGAATCGAGTCGACGAGCCTCCTCCAGTGGATGTCCAACCCCACCTCGTGGTCCAAGACAACGTCCCCGTGATGGATGGACAACCGTCGTCTGTACAATGCCACGAGTGCATCCATGGCTTGATGGCTGGCATTCACGCCGTATGGCTCGTGTGGCTGCGTACGATGTCCTGCACGCTGTCGTGGACCCGGGGGAAACCACACGTCGACATCCCATCGTCGTTCCTACCGCGAGGATGGACCATCGAGTCGTGCCCCCTCGAATGGCACTCGAGTCAGCAACTCGGAAGAGTCCAATCCCAGTCGTGGCTGTCAGCCATCTCCACGACGCAGACACACGTGAGCAACATGTCGACGATGGAGACGTCGTTCGACTGGCATGGTGCACTTTGTATTTAGTTTTGTATCTCGTCCTCCTTCCTTTTTAATGCATTCTCTTGCACCTTGACGTCTGATTGGAGTGCTAACCATTCCATGGCGTATGGAGCAGTCGTCGGCGAGTCAAGACAACAGCTTCTTTCTCGGTCGCGTGACACGCTGTCACCCATTGGTTGACATTTGGGTCACTTGACTCCACAACCCCCAACATGCAGAGGAGGCAGTGACAGTTGACAAAGAGGACCACGTCGTCGACTGGTTGCTCCTCCCGGTCCCCGCGTCGTCTCTGTGTCGATCGCATCGGACTCTCGACCTGGAGCGCCACCCTCGAGATGGCCCATCATGCGACGGCGGTGTCGACGACGGATGCTGTCTTTCTTCCCATTGGCCAGTCCAAACTTTTAGAACGGAATTTTCGAAATCAACGCCAATTCTACATCAACGCCTGACAGCACGCAAGAAGATGGCCAACGAAGACCGCCAAGTACTCCTGGACACCATCCGCGAGATGGACGACGAACTGCGCCAAGCAGCGCGCGCGGGTCTCCTCTTGCTGGAGAAGAACGAAGACCTGGAAGCACAAGTGGACCGACTCGGCACCGATCTCGACCGTGCGCGATTTCAACAACGAGAAGCCGCGATGGAGGCGGATACTTTGCGAGAACAACGCAAGACCGCCGTACTGGAACTCAACGCGGCACTGACACGCATCAAGGAACTCGAAGATCAGCTGCGTCACGACCGTGCAGCGTGCCAAGCCGTCCAAGACTCCTTCCTCGCAACAATCGACGCACTCCAGTCTGAGCTGCGAAACGCATACAAGAAGAAAATACCAACTCTACCAGAGACAAAACAAGAACACAAGAAAAAACCCGACGAGGACGATCCAAGACTGGCATTGCTCCAAGTCGACAAGACACGCCTCGAGGGTCAACTCCAGGACGCGTTGAGAAAACTACGCCGACTAGACATCGAGTCGGCCCGAGCGGCGAAAACAACCAACGAGCACATTGTGGCTCTCGAGCGCGCCATGCTTCAGCTGACCATGGAAAAGAAGACAATGGAAGAGGAGCAGATGGAAGAAAGAGCACTCATTCGTGATTTGCAACAGATCAACCGTGAGTACCAGGTGGGTCCCAATCTTCATGGAGGATCGAAACTCACTCGATTTTGTAGAAAGTCATCGACGCACAGGCCATCCAAGATCTGGACGAAGGCGTCGTGTCGTTGCACGACGACATCATGCACACCAACGCCATGCTTCAACTTCGAGTCAACCAACTCCAAGAGGACGCCATGGAAGACGACGAACAACATTGGACGATGGGATACCCTGTCCTTCGTGGCCTCCTCGTTGGCATGCAGTCCGTATGGCACACGATGGTTTCTTGTACCACATCATGGTTTGCATCCTGGACTTCCAGTTCGTCCCCCGACGATGTATCCCCCGAGGATGTATCCCCCGACGTTGTGTCCAACGCATTCCCCAGCTTTTCATCGTCCGACGACAATGGATCCGCCGACTTTTCATCGTCCAACTATGGATCCCCCGAAGACACGGAGAATCGAGTCGACGAGCCTCCTCCAGTGGATGTCCAACCCCACCTCGTGGTCCAAGACAACGTCCCCGTGATGGATGGACAACCGTCGTCTGTACAATGCCACGAGTGCATCCATGGCTTGATGGCTGGCATTCACGCCGTATGGCTCGTGTGGCTGCGTACGATGTCCTGCACGCTGTCGTGGACCCGGGGGAAACCACACGTCGACATCCCATCGTCGTTCCTACCGCGAGGATGGACCATCGAGTCGTGCCCCCTCGAATGGCACTCGAGTCAGCAACTCGGAAGAGTCCAATCCCAGTCGTGGCTGTCAGCCATCTCCACGACGCAGACACACGTGAGCAACATGTCGACGATGGAGACGTCGTTCGACTGGCATGGTGCACTTTGTATTTAGTTTTGTATCTCGTCCTCCTTCCTTTTTAATGCATTCTCTTGCACCTTGACGTCTGATTGGAGTGCTAACCATTCCATGGCGTATGGAGCAGTCGTCGGCGAGTCAAGACAACAGCTTCTTTCTCGGTCGCGTGACACGCTGTCACCCATTGGTTGACATTTGGGTCACTTGACTCCACAACCCCCAACATGCAGAGGAGGCAGTGACAGTTGACAAAGAGGACCACGTCGTCGACTGGTTGCTCCTCCCGGTCCCCGCGTCGTCTCTGTGTCGATCGCATCGGACTCTCGACCTGGAGCGCCACCCTCGAGATGGCCCATCATGCGACGGCGGTGTCGACGACGGATGCTGTCTTTCTTCCCATTGGCCAGTCCAAACTTTTAGAACGGAATTTTCGAAATCAACGCCAATTCTACATCAACGCCTGACAGCACGCAAGAAGATGGCCAACGAAGACCGCCAAGTACTCCTGGACACCATCCGCGAGATGGACGACGAACTGCGCCAAGCAGCGCGCGCGGGTCTCCTCTTGCTGGAGAAGAACGAAGACCTGGAAGCACAAGTGGACCGACTCGGCACCGATCTCGACCGTGCGCGATTTCAACAACGAGAAGCCGCGATGGAGGCGGATACTTTGCGAGAACAACGCAAGACCGCCGTACTGGAACTCAACGCGGCACTGACACGCATCAAGGAACTCGAAGATCAGCTGCGTCACGACCGTGCAGCGTGCCAAGCCGTCCAAGACTCCTTCCTCGCAACAATCGACGCACTCCAGTCTGAGCTGCGAAACGCATACAAGAAGAAAATACCAACTCTACCAGAGACAAAACAAGAACACAAGAAAAAACCCGACGAGGACGATCCAAGACTGGCATTGCTCCAAGTCGACAAGACACGCCTCGAGGGTCAACTCCAGGACGCGTTGAGAAAACTACGCCGACTAGACATCGAGTCGGCCCAGCGGCGAAAACAACCAACGAGCACATTGTGGCTCTCGAGCGCGCCATGCTTCAGCTGACCATGGAAAAGAAGACAATGGAAGAGGAGCAGATGGAAGAAAGAGCACTCATTCGTGATTTGCAACAGATCAACCGTGAGTACCAGGTGGGTCCCAATCTTCATGGAGGATCGAAACTCACTCGATTTTGTAGAAAGTCATCGACGCACAGGCCATCCAAGATCTGGACGAAGGCGTCGTGTCGTTGCACGACGACATCATGCACACCAACGCCATGCTTCAACTTCGAGTCAACCAACTCCAAGAGGACGCCATGGAAGACGACGAACAACATTGGACGATGGGATACCCTGTCCTTCGTGGCCTCCTCGTTGGCATGCAGTCCGTATGGCACACGATGGTTTCTTGTACCACATCATGGTTTGCATCCTGGACTTCCAGTTCGTCCCCCGACGATGTATCCCCCGAGGATGTATCCCCCGACGTTGTGTCCAACGCATTCCCCAGCTTTTCATCGTCCGACGACAATGGATCCGCCGACTTTTCATCGTCCAACTATGGATCCCCCGAAGACACGGAGAATCGAGTCGACGAGCCTCCTCCAGTGGATGTCCAACCCCACCTCGTGGTCCAAGACAACGTCCCCGTGATGGATGGACAACCGTCGTCTGTACAATGCCACGAGTGCATCCATGGCTTGATGGCTGGCATTCACGCCGTATGGCTCGTGTGGCTGCGTACGATGTCCTGCACGCTGTCGTGGACCCGGGGGGAAACCACACGTCGACATCCCATCGTCGTTCCTACCGCGAGGATGGACCATCGAGTCGTGCCCCCTCGAATGGCACTCGAGTCAGCAACTCGGAAGAGTCCAATCCCAGTCGTGGCTGTCAGCCATCTCCACGACGCAGACACACGTGAGCAACATGTCGACGATGGAGACGTCGTTCGACTGGCATGGTGCACTTTGTATTTAGTTTTGTATCTCGTCCTCCTTCCTTTTTAATGCATTCTCTTGCACCTTGACGTCTGATTGGAGTGCTAACCATTCCATGGCGTATGGAGCAGTCGTCGGCGAGTCAAGACAACAGCTTCTTTCTCGGTCGCGTGACACGCTGTCACCCATTGGTTGACATTTGGGTCACTTGACTCCACAACCCCCAACATGCAGAGGAGGCAGTGACAGTTGACAAAGAGGACCACGTCGTCGACTGGTTGCTCCTCCCGGTCCCCGCGTCGTCTCTGTGTCGATCGCATCGGACTCTCGACCTGGAGCGCCACCCTCGAGATGGCCCATCATGCGACGGCGGTGTCGACGACGGATGCTGTCTTTCTTCCCATTGGCCAGTCCAAACTTTTAGAACGGAATTTTCGAAATCAACGCCAATTCTACATCAACGCCTGACAGCACGCAAGAAGATGGCCAACGAAGACCGCCAAGTACTCCTGGACACCATCCGCGAGATGGACGACGAACTGCGCCAAGCAGCGCGCGCGGGTCTCCTCTTGCTGGAGAAGAACGAAGACCTGGAAGCACAAGTGGACCGACTCGGCACCGATCTCGACCGTGCGCGATTTCAACAACGAGAAGCCGCGATGGAGGCGGATACTTTGCGAGAACAACGCAAGACCGCCGTACTGGAACTCAACGCGGCACTGACACGCATCAAGGAACTCGAAGATCAGCTGCGTCACGACCGTGCAGCGTGCCAAGCCGTCCAAGACTCCTTCCTCGCAACAATCGACGCACTCCAGTCTGAGCTGCGAAACGCATACAAGAAGAAAATACCAACTCTACCAGAGACAAAACAAGAACACAAGAAAAAACCCGACGAGGACGATCCAAGACTGGCATTGCTCCAAGTCGACAAGACACGCCTCGAGGGTCAACTCCAGGACGCGTTGAGAAAACTACGCCGACTAGACATCGAGTCGGCCCGAGCGGCGAAAACAACCAACGAGCACATTGTGGCTCTCGAGCGCGCCATGCTTCAGCTGACCATGGAAAAGAAGACAATGGAAGAGGAGCAGATGGAAGAAAGAGCACTCATTCGTGATTTGCAACAGATCAACCGTGAGTACCAGGTGGGTCCCAATCTTCATGGAGGATCGAAACTCACTCGATTTTGTAGAAAGTCATCGACGCACAGGCCATCCAAGATCTGGACGAAGGCGTCGTGTCGTTGCACGACGACATCATGCACACCAACGCCATGCTTCAACTTCGAGTCAACCAACTCCAAGAGGACGCCATGGAAGACGACGAACAACATTGGACGATGGGATACCCTGTCCTTCGTGGCCTCCTCGTTGGCATGCAGTCCGTATGGCACACGATGGTTTCTTGTACCACATCATGGTTTGCATCCTGGACTTCCAGTTCGTCCCCCGACGATGTATCCCCCGAGGATGTATCCCCCGACGTTGTGTCCAACGCATTCCCCAGCTTTTCATCGTCCGACGACAATGGATCCGCCGACTTTTCATCGTCCAACTATGGATCCCCCGAAGACACGGAGAATCGAGTCGACGAGCCTCCTCCAGTGGATGTCCAACCCCACCTCGTGGTCCAAGACAACGTCCCCGTGATGGATGGACAACCGTCGTCTGTACAATGCCACGAGTGCATCCATGGCTTGATGGCTGGCATTCACGCCGTATGGCTCGTGTGGCTGCGTACGATGTCCTGCACGCTGTCGTGGACCCGGGGGAAACCACACGTCGACATCCCATCGTCGTTCCTACCGCGAGGATGGACCATCGAGTCGTGCCCCCTCGAATGGCACTCGAGTCAGCAACTCGGAAGAGTCCAATCCCAGTCGTGGCTGTCAGCCATCTCCACGACGCAGACACACGTGAGCAACATGTCGACGATGGAGACGTCGTTCGACTGGCATGGTGCACTTTGTATTTAGTTTTGTATCTCGTCCTCCTTCCTTTTTAATGCATTCTCTTGCACCTTGACGTCTGATTGGAGTGCTAACCATTCCATGGCGTATGGAGCAGTCGTCGGCGAGTCAAGACAACAGCTTCTTTCTCGGTCGCGTGACACGCTGTCACCCATTGGTTGACATTTGGGTCACTTGACTCCACAACCCCCAACATGCAGAGGAGGCAGTGACAGTTGACAAAGAGGACCACGTCGTCGACTGGTTGCTCCTCCCGGTCCCCGCGTCGTCTCTGTGTCGATCGCATCGGACTCTCGACCTGGAGCGCCACCCTCGAGATGGCCCATCATGCGACGGCGGTGTCGACGACGGATGCTGTCTTTCTTCCCATTGGCCAGTCCAAACTTTTAGAACGGAATTTTCGAAATCAACGCCAATTCTACATCAACGCCTGACAGCACGCAAGAAGATGGCCAACGAAGACCGCCAAGTACTCCTGGACACCATCCGCGAGATGGACGACGAACTGCGCCAAGCAGCGCGCGCGGGTCTCCTCTTGCTGGAGAAGAACGAAGACCTGGAAGCACAAGTGGACCGACTCGGCACCGATCTCGACCGTGCGCGATTTCAACAACGAGAAGCCGCGATGGAGGCGGATACTTTGCGAGAACAACGCAAGACCGCCGTACTGGAACTCAACGCGGCACTGACACGCATCAAGGAACTCGAAGATCAGCTGCGTCACGACCGTGCAGCGTGCCAAGCCGTCCAAGACTCCTTCCTCGCAACAATCGACGCACTCCAGTCTGAGCTGCGAAACGCATACAAGAAGAAAATACCAACTCTACCAGAGACAAAACAAGAACACAAGAAAAAACCCGACGAGGACGATCCAAGACTGGCATTGCTCCAAGTCGACAAGACACGCCTCGAGGGTCAACTCCAGGACGCGTTGAGAAAACTACGCCGACTAGACATCGAGTCGGCCCGAGCGGCGAAAACAACCAACGAGCACATTGTGGCTCTCGAGCGCGCCATGCTTCAGCTGACCATGGAAAAGAAGACAATGGAAGAGGAGCAGATGGAAGAAAGAGCACTCATTCGTGATTTGCAACAGATCAACCGTGAGTACCAGGTGGGTCCCAATCTTCATGGAGGATCGAAACTCACTCGATTTTGTAGAAAGTCATCGACGCACAGGCCATCCAAGATCTGGACGAAGGCGTCGTGTCGTTGCACGACGACATCATGCACACCAACGCCATGCTTCAACTTCGAGTCAACCAACTCCAAGAGGACGCCATGGAAGACGACGAACAACATTGGACGATGGGATACCCTGTCCTTCGTGGCCTCCTCGTTGGCATGCAGTCCGTATGGCACACGATGGTTTCTTGTACCACATCATGGTTTGCATCCTGGACTTCCAGTTCGTCCCCCGACGATGTATCCCCCGAGGATGTATCCCCCGACGTTGTGTCCAACGCATTCCCCAGCTTTTCATCGTCCGACGACAATGGATCCGCCGACTTTTCATCGTCCAACTATGGATCCCCCGAAGACACGGAGAATCGAGTCGACGAGCCTCCTCCAGTGGATGTCCAACCCCACCTCGTGGTCCAAGACAACGTCCCCGTGATGGATGGACAACCGTCGTCTGTACAATGCCACGAGTGCATCCATGGCTTGATGGCTGGCATTCACGCCGTATGGCTCGTGTGGCTGCGTACGATGTCCTGCACGCTGTCGTGGACCCGGGGGGAAACCACACGTCGACATCCCATCGTCGTTCCTACCGCGAGGATGGACCATCGAGTCGTGCCCCCTCGAATGGCACTCGAGTCAGCAACTCGGAAGAGTCCAATCCCAGTCGTGGCTGTCAGCCATCTCCACGACGCAGACACACGTGAGCAACATGTCGACGATGGAGACGTCGTTCGACTGGCATGGTGCACTTTGTATTTAGTTTTGTATCTCGTCCTCCTTCCTTTTTAATGCATTCTCTTGCACCTTGACGTCTGATTGGAGTGCTAACCATTCCATGGCGTATGGAGCAGTCGTCGGCGAGTCAAGACAACAGCTTCTTTCTCGGTCGCGTGACACGCTGTCACCCATTGGTTGACATTTGGGTCACTTGACTCCACAACCCCCAACATGCAGAGGAGGCAGTGACAGTTGACAAAGAGGACCACGTCGTCGACTGGTTGCTCCTCCCGGTCCCCGCGTCGTCTCTGTGTCGATCGCATCGGACTCTCGACCTGGAGCGCCACCCTCGAGATGGCCCATCATGCGACGGCGGTGTCGACGACGGATGCTGTCTTTCTTCCCATTGGCCAGTCCAAACTTTTAGAACGGAATTTTCGAAATCAACGCCAATTCTACATCAACGCCTGACAGCACGCAAGAAGATGGCCAACGAAGACCGCCAAGTACTCCTGGACACCATCCGCGAGATGGACGACGAACTGCGCCAAGCAGCGCGCGCGGGTCTCCTCTTGCTGGAGAAGAACGAAGACCTGGAAGCACAAGTGGACCGACTCGGCACCGATCTCGACCGTGCGCGATTTCAACAACGAGAAGCCGCGATGGAGGCGGATACTTTGCGAGAACAACGCAAGACCGCCGTACTGGAACTCAACGCGGCACTGACACGCATCAAGGAACTCGAAGATCAGCTGCGTCACGACCGTGCAGCGTGCCAAGCCGTCCAAGACTCCTTCCTCGCAACAATCGACGCACTCCAGTCTGAGCTGCGAAACGCATACAAGAAGAAAATACCAACTCTACCAGAGACAAAACAAGAACACAAGAAAAAACCCGACGAGGACGATCCAAGACTGGCATTGCTCCAAGTCGACAAGACACGCCTCGAGGGTCAACTCCAGGACGCGTTGAGAAAACTACGCCGACTAGACATCGAGTCGGCCCGAGCGGCGAAAACAACCAACGAGCACATTGTGGCTCTCGAGCGCGCCATGCTTCAGCTGACCATGGAAAAGAAGACAATGGAAGAGGAGCAGATGGAAGAAAGAGCACTCATTCGTGATTTGCAACAGATCAACCGTGAGTACCAGGTGGGTCCCAATCTTCATGGAGGATCGAAACTCACTCGATTGTGTAGAAAGTCATCGACGCACAGGCCATCCAAGATCTGGACGAAGGCGTCGTGTCGTTGCACGACGACATCATGCACACCAACGCCATGCTTCAACTTCGAGTCAACCAACTCCAAGAGGACGCCATGGAAGACGACGAACAACATTGGACGATGGGATACCCTGTCCTTCGTGGCCTCCTCGTTGGCATGCAGTCCGTATGGCACACGATGGTTTCTTGTACCACATCATGGTTTGCATCCTGGACTTCCAGTTCGTCCCCCGACGATGTATCCCCCGAGGATGTATCCCCCGACGTTGTGTCCAACGCATTCCCCAGCTTTTCATCGTCCGACGACAATGGATCCGCCGACTTTTCATCGTCCAACTATGGATCCCCCGAAGACACGGAGAATCGAGTCGACGAGCCTCCTCCAGTGGATGTCCAACCCCACCTCGTGGTCCAAGACAACGTCCCCGTGATGGATGGACAACCGTCGTCTGTACAATGCCACGAGTGCATCCATGGCTTGATGGCTGGCATTCACGCCGTATGGCTCGTGTGGCTGCGTACGATGTCCTGCACGCTGTCGTGGACCCGGGGGAAACCACACGTCGACATCCCATCGTCGTTCCTACCGCGAGGATGGACCATCGAGTCGTGCCCCCTCGAATGGCACTCGAGTCAGCAACTCGGAAGAGTCCAATCCCAGTCGTGGCTGTCAGCCATCTCCACGACGCAGACACACGTGAGCAACATGTCGACGATGGAGACGTCGTTCGACTGGCATGGTGCACTTTGTATTTAGTTTTGTATCTCGTCCTCCTTCCTTTTTAATGCATTCTCTTGCACCTTGACGTCTGATTGGAGTGCTAACCATTCCATGGCGTATGGAGCAGTCGTCGGCGAGTCAAGACAACAGCTTCTTTCTCGGTCGCGTGACACGCTGTCACCCATTGGTTGACATTTGGGTCACTTGACTCCACAACCCCCAACATGCAGAGGAGGCAGTGACAGTTGACAAAGAGGACCACGTCGTCGACTGGTTGCTCCTCCCGGTCCCCGCGTCGTCTCTGTGTCGATCGCATCGGACTCTCGACCTGGAGCGCCACCCTCGAGATGGCCCATCATGCGACGGCGGTGTCGACGACGGATGCTGTCTTTCTTCCCATTGGCCAGTCCAAACTTTTAGAACGGAATTTTCGAAATCAACGCCAATTCTACATCAACGCCTGACAGCACGCAAGAAGATGGCCAACGAAGACCGCCAAGTACTCCTGGACACCATCCGCGAGATGGACGACGAACTGCGCCAAGCAGCGCGCGCGGGTCTCCTCTTGCTGGAGAAGAACGAAGACCTGGAAGCACAAGTGGACCGACTCGGCACCGATCTCGACCGTGCGCGATTTCAACAACGAGAAGCCGCGATGGAGGCGGATACTTTGCGAGAACAACGCAAGACCGCCGTACTGGAACTCAACGCGGCACTGACACGCATCAAGGAACTCGAAGATCAGCTGCGTCACGACCGTGCAGCGTGCCAAGCCGTCCAAGACTCCTTCCTCGCAACAATCGACGCACTCCAGTCTGAGCTGCGAAACGCATACAAGAAGAAAATACCAACTCTACCAGAGACAAAACAAGAACACAAGAAAAAACCCGACGAGGACGATCCAAGACTGGCATTGCTCCAAGTCGACAAGACACGCCTCGAGGGTCAACTCCAGGACGCGTTGAGAAAACTACGCCGACTAGACATCGAGTCGGCCCGAGCGGCGAAAACAACCAACGAGCACATTGTGGCTCTCGAGCGCGCCATGCTTCAGCTGACCATGGAAAAGAAGACAATGGAAGAGGAGCAGATGGAAGAAAGAGCACTCATTCGTGATTTGCAACAGATCAACCGTGAGTACCAGGTGGGTCCCAATCTTCATGGAGGATCGAAACTCACTCGATTTTGTAGAAAGTCATCGACGCACAGGCCATCCAAGATCTGGACGAAGGCGTCGTGTCGTTGCACGACGACATCATGCACACCAACGCCATGCTTCAACTTCGAGTCAACCAACTCCAAGAGGACGCCATGGAAGACGACGAACAACATTGGACGATGGGATACCCTGTCCTTCGTGGCCTCCTCGTTGGCATGCAGTCCGTATGGCACACGATGGTTTCTTGTACCACATCATGGTTTGCATCCTGGACTTCCAGTTCGTCCCCCGACGATGTATCCCCGAGGATGTATCCCCCGACGTTGTGTCCAACGCATTCCCCAGCTTTTCATCGTCCGACGACAATGGATCCGCCGACTTTTCATCGTCCAACTATGGATCCCCCGAAGACACGGAGAATCGAGTCGACGAGCCTCCTCCAGTGGATGTCCAACCCCACCTCGTGGTCCAAGACAACGTCCCCGTGATGGATGGACAACCGTCGTCTGTACAATGCCACGAGTGCATCCATGGCTTGATGGCTGGCATTCACGCCGTATGGCTCGTGTGGCTGCGTACGATGTCCTGCACGCTGTCGTGGACCCGGGGGAAAACCACACGTCGACATCCCATCGTCGTTCCTACCGCGAGGATGGACCATCGAGTCGTGCCCCCTCGAATGGCACTCGAGTCAGCAACTCGGAAGAGTCCAATCCCAGTCGTGGCTGTCAGCCATCTCCACGACGCAGACACACGTGAGCAACATGTCGACGATGGAGACGTCGTTCGACTGGCATGGTGCACTTTGTATTTAGTTTTGTATCTCGTCCTCCTTCCTTTTTAATGCATTCTCTTGCACCTTGACGTCTGATTGGAGTGCTAACCATTCCATGGCGTATGGAGCAGTCGTCGGCGAGTCAAGACAACAGCTTCTTTCTCGGTCGCGTGACACGCTGTCACCCATTGGTTGACATTTGGGTCACTTGACTCCACAACCCCCAACATGCAGAGGAGGCAGTGACAGTTGACAAAGAGGACCACGTCGTCGACTGGTTGCTCCTCCCGGTCCCCGCGTCGTCTCTGTGTCGATCGCATCGGACTCTCGACCTGGAGCGCCACCCTCGAGATGGCCCATCATGCGACGGCGGTGTCGACGACGGATGCTGTCTTTCTTCCCATTGGCCAGTCCAAACTTTTAGAACGGAATTTTCGAAATCAACGCCAATTCTACATCAACGCCTGACAGCACGCAAGAAGATGGCCAACGAAGACCGCCAAGTACTCCTGGACACCATCCGCGAGATGGACGACGAACTGCGCCAAGCAGCGCGCGCGGGTCTCCTCTTGCTGGAGAAGAACGAAGACCTGGAAGCACAAGTGGACCGACTCGGCACCGATCTCGACCGTGCGCGATTTCAACAACGAGAAGCCGCGATGGAGGCGGATACTTTGCGAGAACAACGCAAGACCGCCGTACTGGAACTCAACGCGGCACTGACACGCATCAAGGAACTCGAAGATCAGCTGCGTCACGACCGTGCAGCGTGCCAAGCCGTCCAAGACTCCTTCCTCGCAACAATCGACGCACTCCAGTCTGAGCTGCGAAACGCATACAAGAAGAAAATACCAACTCTACCAGAGACAAAACAAGAACACAAGAAAAAACCCGACGAGGACGATCCAAGACTGGCATTGCTCCAAGTCGACAAGACACGCCTCGAGGGTCAACTCCAGGACGCGTTGAGAAAACTACGCCGACTAGACATCGAGTCGGCCCGAGCGGCGAAAACAACCAACGAGCACATTGTGGCTCTCGAGCGCGCCATGCTTCAGCTGACCATGGAAAAGAAGACAATGGAAGAGGAGCAGATGGAAGAAAGAGCACTCATTCGTGATTTGCAACAGATCAACCGTGAGTACCAGGTGGGTCCCAATCTTCATGGAGGATCGAAACTCACTCGATTTTGTAGAAAGTCATCGACGCACAGGCCATCCAAGATCTGGACGAAGGCGTCGTGTCGTTGCACGACGACATCATGCACACCAACGCCATGCTTCAACTTCGAGTCAACCAACTCCAAGAGGACGCCATGGAAGACGACGAACAACATTGGACGATGGGATACCCTGTCCTTCGTGGCCTCCTCGTTGGCATGCAGTCCGTATGGCACACGATGGTTTCTTGTACCACATCATGGTTTGCATCCTGGACTTCCAGTTCGTCCCCCGACGATGTATCCCCCGAGGATGTATCCCCCGACGTTGTGTCCAACGCATTCCCCAGCTTTTCATCGTCCGACGACAATGGATCCGCCGACTTTTCATCGTCCAACTATGGATCCCCCGAAGACACGGAGAATCGAGTCGACGAGCCTCCTCCAGTGGATGTCCAACCCCACCTCGTGGTCCAAGACAACGTCCCCGTGATGGATGGACAACCGTCGTCTGTACAATGCCACGAGTGCATCCATGGCTTGATGGCTGGCATTCACGCCGTATGGCTCGTGTGGCTGCGTACGATGTCCTGCACGCTGTCGTGGACCCGGGGGGAAACCACACGTCGACATCCCATCGTCGTTCCTACCGCGAGGATGGACCATCGAGTCGTGCCCCCTCGAATGGCACTCGAGTCAGCAACTCGGAAGAGTCCAATCCCAGTCGTGGCTGTCAGCCATCTCCACGACGCAGACACACGTGAGCAACATGTCGACGATGGAGACGTCGTTCGACTGGCATGGTGCACTTTGTATTTAGTTTTGTATCTCGTCCTCCTTCCTTTTTAATGCATTCTCTTGCACCTTGACGTCTGATTGGAGTGCTAACCATTCCATGGCGTATGGAGCAGTCGTCGGCGAGTCAAGACAACAGGTCTGAAGGTCGCTTCTTTCAGTTCTTCTTGGAGTACTTGATCTGCGAGCTGAGATAGTGCAGTTATTTTACTTTTGAGGACTTCACAGCGGTCTTAAAACTTGCGCGTTTTGATTTGGATTGGTTATTTCATCACCTTGCCAAATACTGCAGGTATCCCTTTGTGCAATGGATTAAAACGGAATAGTTGGGCCATCTCGTTTGAGTTCTTGACAACGGCGCATCCATAATTTCGCAGAAACTAGAGGCAAGATCGCTTAATGAATCCCCGGATCGTATTTTTGTTGTCAACTGGTGTAATGGAGGTCAAGTGACACAATCGTCATGTTCAACAACTGAGTATTTTGTGTCACTTGACTGAACTTCTCCCAAGTTCAACGACATTCCTCAGCCATATGGTTATCAATGACTTCCATGAACCTCACTTTTCCTATGACCTCTCACCGCGTCGTCCACTGGTTGCTTCTGGTCCTTGCGGCCACCGCGTCGTCTGTGCGCACGTTTAGCCAACGCCATCGTCTCGATGACTTTCGTGGCCATCAGCACCACATCCAGTTTGATCCAACAATTGCTGCTGGTCAAGGGGATGCCGCCGCTGTGACTGAACACAACTACACTCGCGCTGTCGTGGATCACTACGCACCCGTCTCGGCTGTGCAATATTGGAACCAGCGCTACTTTGTCAACGACGAGTTCTGGGCTGGGGAAGGCTTTCCAGTGTTCCTATACATCGGCGGCGAAGGACCTCTCACGGCTAGCACACTCACCAAGAAAAATTACATCCATGAACTGGCCCAGCAGCACCGAGCACACCTTGTTGCCGTAGAGCACCGCTACTACGGCACGTCGTATCCTACCCCCGACATGTCGAACGAGAATCTGCGCTACCTGTCTAGTCAACAAGCGCTCTTCGACCTGGCGCGTATCCATACGTACTTGACGAGCACGTATGGTCTCAAACGAAGCAAGTGGGTGGCCTTTGGTGGAAGCTATCCTGGTGCTTTGGCTGCGTGGTTTAAGCTCAAATATCCCCACTTGGTGGAAGGCAGTGTTGCGAGTTCTGCTCCTTTGTACGCGAAGGAGAACTTTGCAGAGTACATGGAAGTTGTTGGGTCGGGACTACGTTACTTTGGTGGAGGCGCATGCTACCGAGCTGTGGAGAAGGCCATCCAAGCGTTGCACGCCCTCGTCATTGATACGAGTGCATCCGCCCAGGCGACTCTTTCTTCGCTATTCAATCCCTGTGCTCCCATGCACAACGAATTCGATGCGTCGGTGTTTGAAAGCTCGATCATGGGACTCTTCCAAGACGTTTCTCAATACAATCAACTCTATGGCGGACACTTACGTTGTCGGATGTGTGTGGCATCTTTGCCTCCGAGAACACACCACCACTCACGCAACTCCAGACATTTGTGAAAGCCCAAAGCAAGAAATCCTGCCTCGATTCAACGTTCCAAGGCTCACCCAACGGCACAGTCGAAGTTTTGTCCCAGACTGCTTTCGACGGACAATCCAGCTCGCGGCAGTGGTTCTACCAAACTTGCAATGAGTTTGGCTATTTCCAGACAACCACCAGCTCGGCCTCTCCATTTGCAGCGCTCGCCACACAGTCGCTTCAAAACGTCCTCGAATTGTGCAAGCGTGTTTTTAACATCAAAGTCGATCCAGACACAGACCGCACCAATGTCTATTACGGCTCGCTCGGTATCACTGTCGACAACGTCGTCTTTTCAAGCGGTACAATTGACCCGTGGCACGCTCTCGCGGTTCAAAACTCGACGAAGCTTGCGACGTCGTCCTCACATCCGATCTTTATTGAAGGAACTGCTCATTGCGCCGACATGCACGCTCGCAACTCGACGACTGACTCGGGCCATCTCGTGTGGGCTCGTAAGCAAATTGCTGCTGCCGTAGCCTCGTACGTGAGCCCCACGGCGACCCAGTAGAGTATGGAGATGAATAAGCCTTGACAAATGTGGCTGCAAATAAGAATAATTACGTGTTGGGGCGAGATAATTTACAGGAAAAATTGGCGGCAGAAGTTCTCTCAGTCGTCAAACAAAATGAGAGACTTTGGGCGAGAAGAGCAATTCGTAATTGTTGCTGAGCCGACCCGAGTATCCGACCGTCCGTTGAATACTGTCAATAGGCCCAAATATGTCTGCTCGTTCTTTCAGAGACATTGGGACGATATGTGCAATGCCAAGGTCGATCTTCAAGTCGGAAATATGATACACACCTACAGGATAGTCAATTTAGATTTCCAATGAGAGGAAATACCGAGTTCATGGAAGACACATGGATGTTCGATCGCCCATGTGGAGTTACTCTCCATGTTTTCTCGTAGCCAACGTAAGACTGGCGCTGTGACAATGATCTGGCCTCCGTGACCCAAATCACTCACTTCGCGACCGATCAATTCCGACAAACCGACGTACATAACACGGCCTGTAATGGGATGCACTGAGTTGACCAAGGCGCCTTCAGCAGCGTCGGAAGCGTGGATGCCCATGCGTACGCGTACGCCATGAAAAAGTGTTTTGGTTCGCTTGAGCACATTGGATTTTGGAGCCATGATAGTGGCACTGCCTGGCATATTGCTCTCAACAAATGCAGTAGGCCAAGGCTCAAGTAGGAGTTGTTCTTGGACGTCAAGGCAGTACGCAACGGCGTCAGCAATATTATGGAAGGCGAGCTGGAACGAATCACCAGCAGTCGTAATTTCGTAGCCGTGGTGAGGAACGAGCAACCTTCGGAGGAGATTATCGTGGAGGTCTTGAGCATCATGCATAAGATTCCCGAGGTAGCTCCATAATGCACTGGATGATTCAATGTCCGTGTTGACAAAGACGGGAAAGTCCCTCGGCGCTTCATTGGCTTCGATCTCGAGTAGCACGGCGTCGTCTGAGACCATGCACCACGAGAGCATGCATTTCTGGTTTGCCACAAGGACGAAGGCAAAAGCACAGGGAGAAGCGGCGAAGAGGACATTCGACAAAACAAGTATTTCGTTGGGAATGTCCTTGATCCATAGCAAAACAGTCTTGGGATTCACAGCCAAGACCCAACCGACAACGATAAATGGGAGAGCTGTCACGAGATAAATCAAACTACAGAAAAAATTGGTCAGTCATAGGTTCTCTGCTTGATCAAAAAGTTACAAGATGCGCTTGAGGCGAACGTAAAGTGGCTTTTGCACCACGCGGCACTCGACGCTTTCAAACTTGAGTCCAGCGCAGTTGAGGTAAATAACACTAGAGAAAAAATGAGAAGGAAGAGTGAATACATGCGAGCTTACGCAGCGCCGACGAGAAATATGACAATTGTTTGAGCGGCACACGACGCAATCAAAACCATTTGAAATCGTGATGCATGGAATTGCGATCCATTCTTGCCTTCGGACAGTATTGACGGGCTGAAGCTTCCCTAATCAGCGTTTAGCATGACAGTTGACACAGGCGTAGCATACCAACAAGTAGGCAACCAGAATCGCGAAATTAAAACAGATATACATTCGAAGGAATTTTTTCTCGGCCTTGGATCCTCGGTCAACCGTCCGTCTCTACACACAAGAATGGTTAAGCAAATCGAGGTAGATGATGCGTACTGCCAGTCGAAGTAGTTCGATCACGAGCACAAGCATCCAAAATGCGCTTGAAAGCATCGCAGTGTCTCCTATGTACAGGGGGACCTTCACATAGTATGGCGGTTGTTTCTGGTCAGGATGAAGTGGATCCGGGTATCCTATGACTCGAAATCCCCCAACATCGTGGTTTTCGTCGAGAGTAAGCCAATCCGACTGGCGCAGTTTATATTGGTGCATGACAAAGACGAGCACGATCACGCGGAAGAGAGAATAGATGGTCTTCCACACGAAGAAGCTGAGCATCGCGTAGCATACGCAGGACGTGACGACCTTGGTGTACTTGTAGAGAGTCCACGATGCTACGGACGATGCCAAGAGCGATATTCCCATGACGACAGTGAACACGCAGACCCACTTTGGGAAGCCATAATCCGGCGGCATTGCATCGTCCGCCATGGCATAAATCGACTTTTCTACACGCTCGAAAAAATACTGCCAAAATTACAAAAATATTGTGAAAATAAGGTCAAAATTTGGTGAAATTTGACGAAAAATAACTGTTTTGGACCAAAATAGGACAAGAAACGACTGTGAGTAGCGTGGGTGTGAGTGTCAAACTCGACTCTGTTGAGAGGACTTCCAACTACCTACTTCAGAATATGAAATCGTCCAATGTATCTGAAGTTCAGATACATTGTACTCAGAGCTCAAAAGATTCTGGTCAGGAAGACTTGTTACTTATCGTACAATGTGCCATGCGTGGCTTAAATTACTATACACAATGCTCCTTGGGGGAGATCAATAAATCATAATTGTTGCTCAGCCGTGGGGCATACGAGATCGTTCGTTGGATTCGCGACAGAGGCGGCAGCATATCGATCCGCTCCGCAAGACTGAGTGGCACGACTTGCGCGATGCCCAAGTCGATCTTGAGATCTGCAACGCGATACACACCTAGTAGATAATTCATTTCAGCAATGATGGAGAAATGAGCAACTGACGCACCGAGCTCTTGCATCACGATCGGATGAGCTTTCGCCCACGCTGTGTTCTTGGACATGTTGGCACGCAACCAGCGCACAATTGGTGCTGTGACGATGATCTGACCACCTTGGCCCAAATCGCTCACTTCGCGACCGATCAATTCGGACAAACCAGCATACATGATGCGACCAGTGACGGGGTGGACTTCATGGAAAAGTTCGCCTTCAGCAGGTGTCGATGCGTGGATGCCCATACGAACTCGTAGGCCGTGAAAGATAGCCTTCTGTCGCTTGAGAACATTCAACCTTGGTGCCAAGATAGTAGCACTGCCTGGCATGTGGCTGTCGACAAAGGCAGCGGGCCATGGCTGGAGCAAGAGTTGTTCTTGCACGTCGAGGCAATAAGCGACTGCGTCCGCAATGTTGTGAAAAGCGAGTTGGAACGAATCGCCAGCAGTTGTAATTTCGTACCCGTGATGAGGCACTAGTAACTCGCGCAGTAGAGTGTCGTGAATATCTTGAGCATCGTGCATGACGTTGCCAAGATGACCCCACAATGCGCTTGATGACTCTATGTCGGTGTTGACGAAGGCTGGGAAATCCAACGGGGCTTCGTTGGCTTCAATCTCGAGAAGAACTGCTTCTGAGACACGACACCACGAGAGCACGCACTGCTGGCTTGCAGCCAAGATAACGGCGAGAGCAAGACCAGATGTAGCATACAAGATAGTCGACAGCTCCGTCACAACGTCTGGAATAATCTTCAAGTATTCATAGCCATGAGCGACAACAACCCAACTGCATGTCAAAAACGGCACTGCGCACACAACGTAGACAATCCTAGTCACGACAAAATGAGCCCGCATGACAAGGACATAGACCTTCGTACAGAATACGCTTGAGGCGTTTGTAGAGCGGTGATTTCACCACGCGGCATTCAACGCTCTCAAGATTGAGCCCAGTGCGATTCAAGTAAAAGACGCTACAACAAACGTTGAAAAATGAAAAATGAAGGTTGGACGTACGCAAAACCAACGACGAAAATCACTAGAGACTGAACAGTTGCAGCGGAGATCAAAATGACGCGGAATCGGTCCGAGAAGAATGACAACTCGGCTCCTTTTTCTTTAGTTGTCCCTGATGTGCCTTGATGGTACGAAAAAATCACGAGAATCTACGCATTTCAGATGAGTCAAGGGATAGCAATCCAATCGTACTGTAAAATACGCCAGGATGATCATGACATTCGAGAAGAGGTAGATGTACCATAGACGCTTCTCAGCGACCGATCCTCGATCCATGGTTCTCTTCTATTCATGCAGTCAGGAATCAAACGAGTCTTTCCTCTGGCATACCACCAAGCGAAGTAGTTCCATGACGAGGACGAGCATCCAGAGACAACAGGAGAGGAGTGCAGCGTCTCCTGCAAAGAGTGCCACCCGAGCGTGTACAGGAGGCAGTTGTAAATCATTGTTCTTGGGGTCTTTTTCGTAGCCCAGGAGGCGGAACCCACCGATATCGTGGTCGGCATCGAGAATCAGCCACGATGAGTTTCCCTTCATGTATTCGTTGATGCAAATCGCAATCATGGCAATGCGGCTGCCGGAGTAGATGGACTTCCAGATGAAAAACCACAACATCGAATAGACGACACAAGACGAGACGGACTTGGTTGACCTCCGCAGACTAATCGTTGCAATCACAGCTGCCAAGAACGAGAAAGAGAACACGATCGCATAGATGAGGCTCCATATCGGGAAGCCGTAGTTGTTCTGGAAGCCCATGCGCCGCAATCGTCGAGCTTCGTCGAGTAGAGGCATCGCTCGCATTTTTGAGCGAACCAATCAAAGTCCACACTCATTTGAAACAGCCAATCAGAGCGCACATGTCAAACTTGAAAAGATGACTTTCGTGCAGTAATGCGAAAACCTCTACAATATAATATCTTGCCTTCATTGAGGGACCAGTGAACTTCCATCCACATCCAAGCTTCAGCATTGTGTGTACTCACACGTTCGTGTAAGCTTGGTAAGCTTGCAAGCTGGATGGCATATCCGATCAATCGTATCACCTCGTATGAGGCTGCTTGGGATATCTCTATTTTTGACCACGTCGCATACCTACCAACTCGGATGGTTTGAAAATCTGCCCAATTCCGAGGTTTGTTTTCGTCGACAACCCTTGGCAGTAGACAAGTTGGCTGTTGTTTTGACCACGTTTGGGCATATCTCAATCTCATTACGGTGTTTTCTGACAACAGTCAGTTAAAAAGATGTGTTCGCATATCCGTTTGTGCCTGTAATGTTCAACAGACATGGGTGCCCTTTGGCTCACGTCGAGAACTGAGTTTTATATTGACCCAGCTTATACAGCTGTATATGCAAATTTGCATCAAATTCTGATTTTCGACTCGTTTTTTGGTCATAAAATGTCAACAATTGTGATTTGTCAAAAATAAATTGTATCTGCGAAATTCCACTGTTTCGGCGAATCAAAACAAGCTGCTATGACTGATACACTCCTACACATTGAGGCGATTTCACCACGAAAAGAGCGGCGCTACCGACTTTGCATGTAACCATATGGAATGGTATTGTAAGCATTACACAAAGCTTTGACCAAATATTGTGGGAAGCAACACCAGTACAGTACAGTGCTCCCTCAGTTTTTGCTCCCCTTATAAATGAATATTCCTGTATAAACTAAACTTTATATTCATATAAAATTTCATGATGCATTTGAAGTCGATTCAAAATTTGAATTCAATGGTCTATTGTGCATGGACCATGCGATCAACGTGATCGAGAAGAACGAGAACGTCGAGGCGAGGAACAGCTTTGCGGTTGATGTCTTGACGGCGATGGAATGGTCAACAGGAGCTTGGAACGACGTTACGGATGCGACTATTCGAAACTGCTGGGGGCATATGGGCATCACCCCTCGTACAAGGTCCATCGTTCAGGCGGTCGTTCCCACAATTACGCCTGGGCATTGGTTGCACGAGCTCTTGAACTGATGTGTTTCAATGGACCGCAAAGTAACTCTATAACTGCATGTTTCAACTTCAAATATAACCTTTTAGAATTTATATTTTCGGTCAGGAGCAAAAACTGAGGGAGCACTGTAGCTATGTCATATTCAAACCACATCGAGAAGGCAATTTGCCCATTTATATCGCAAAATATCGTCAGATATTGTCAATTTCAGTCTATTTTGTATTTTTGACCAAAAATCAAATGCATTTCCAAATCGATTTGATCATACTGAAACCAAGTTCAACCGAATATTGGCCAAATTAATTGTATGTGAGTTAGGGTGTGTTTGGGTGTATTTTGCGTGAAATAGGTAAATACTCGATTCTGATTGGCTGCGAGATTTGGAAATCGATTAAAAAAATCGATACATTTCCAGCCCATCTCACTATTTAGTAGGGTGGGCAAAATGGCGGTTTTGGCTCAATCGGCAAGCATTTTTCCTTTTTCCATTTCAGATTACCTCTTGAAATTAATATTGAAATGGAAAACTGTCGAGAGTTGATAGGAAAAGGGATAATGGTTTTCCGTTTGAGGGCATGAAACGGGAAAATGATTTTCCATTTGGGGTAGTGTTGAATGCATGCAATTCACGGATGAATGTGTGTAATCACACTGGCGATGAGAACCACCCATTTAGAAATCGTCAACGATGCAGAATCCCTCTTCGAATGATGTAGAGTTTGAAGGAGAATCTCCCTTCAGCGTGACCCCTCCACAGCGCAAGTCGATGGCTGTTTGCGATGACATCATCATGTTGAATGAAATTGTGTTCTCTGAACCGTGGACGTGCAAGCGAAATGACACAAGCAAGACTTGGAACTCTCTCGCTGACAAACTGTCCAAGACACGAGGATTTGGTGTGCAGAAAGACGGCAAAGTCATAAGAAAACGCTTTGAAACAATTGTTTCTAGCTACAAGAAGGGTGAAATGGAATGTTTGCGAAAGTCGGGAACAAACGAGGAGTACGACGAACGCCGCAAACTAATTACAGACGTTGTTTCGCGCATGGACGACTATGAACAAAGCGCAGATGTGCGCGCAGACATGGAAACCAAAAAAAAGAAGGGCTGGTCAGCTCCGGCGACATTGTACGAAAGCTTGCACTGAACAGTATCAGCAACAACGGCAATGATGACGATGACGAAGACACAGTGATGTCGAGATTACTGCCAACAAGGGGCCCTTGAAGCGGAAGAACAAAACCGAGGGTCGTGTCCAGAAAAAGCGGAAAACGCGTCGTGAGGGACTTGATACTTTGATGACAACAATAGTAGCTGGCTTGAACGCAATGACGGAAAATGACAACGACAACGCCAAAATACAACGCGAGCGACTTGAGTTTGACCGAGAAGAGGCCAGGCAGAGCCGCAAAAGACACGCCGCGTTGATGGCATGCTTGAGGCAATGGCCAGCAGGCGCGATTAGACTTTTCCGATTTTATAAAAAAAATATAAAAAGAGTAAAATATTTTTTCAAATGATAAAACTTTATATAGTAAATCATTAATATATAATGATATTAAAATTCAGAGGACAATAATAAAAATACCTTGCAGTAAGTAATAAAAAAGTGAAAGTGATCAAATTGAATTATTGCGTTTGAAGAAGATCATGAAGACATGGTGGTGAGCAGTTGAAGAACATCGATATCTGGTTGCCGTGGGGCTGGATGCAAGTATGACAGTTCGTCAAGAGCGCAGCAACAAGCCAGAATTTTCTGATTGGCGCTTGACGCAGCTTTTGCTTCTTGTGGTAGTCCATGCATGGCCATAGGCATTTGATCAAGCCGAAATTCCATTCGACTGCCTCTCGGACACTACTCATCAAACGGTTGAACTCGGCTTCGTCGGATCCGTCTTGTGGATTGGGGAAAGGACAACAAAGATAATCACGCAATCCATAAGCTGGATCCCCGTAAAGAACATGGCCATTTAGCTCGGGCAATAACTCTAAAGCATTCAGTAATTTACTCATAACCATTACAGTAGAGTCGTGTCGGCGTCCTTCAACAGGACCAAACATAGAGATAATTAAACCATCAGGCGCTGTCACAGCCTGCCAATTCAAACAGTGTCGCCGTGGATGGCCGTTGTAGCAAGCCCGTTGGAGATTTTCATGCTGGTGCTTTTCTCGACTATGTCTTGGACCAGGACGACTAATATAATGCTTGGTTCCATCCACAAAGCCCAGACAAGTCTTGATCGGCGCACCTTTTGCAAAAATGACGTCTGCGTACATCTTAACACGTTGTGAAAGTAAAGCAGTGTGTAGATACATCATGTTCACGTACTTTGCGTAAAGTAATTCAACAACAAATTTGATGATACGTGATGTAGCACTGACAGACCGACCAAATTCATTTGCCACAGTATACAGCCGGCACGGCTCTGCAAGTCGCCGACAGACCATTGCAAAACCCTCAATGCAAGATATACGATCTTGCGAGGGAGTTGTCAACTCGTTTGGAAGATTCATTTCAGTGCAAATGAGCTTGATCTCACTGATTGTGAATCGATAATTGTGCTTTGCAGTCGAGTCGTCGAGATACAAGCTGAACGGGTTATCAAACGAGATGACTGGTGGCAGAATGCGAATGCGAAACAAGTGATTGTCCATGAGGCAATGCATTACTCGTAGAAACTGTCGAATGCTCTTCGTCTTGCGGTATACTTGAGCTATAATCTCCATCGCTTCGGCATCATTCAAACGGAGTGACGGCAGACAACCTTTGTTGATAATAATGATCATATTTGAGCATCACAGAACAACCTTGTTAAAAAAGGAACATCCGATGATGGAAACGGATAATTATCCGTATCATCATAGCGAAAATGACTCTTAGTCGGAATTGGTAGGACGAAAGGAGGACTCTAAAACGTACATGATTTATCACTTTAACGTTAGGTTCAATGAATTTGACGCATCTATTCCTGGTGCTTTCTCAACAACTTCACGAGAGTTCTCCAAGTGAGCTGACCACGGCGGCGAACCCGAGATTGATGAGTCGTGTTGTTGATGGAAATAGCATCCCCACAAGCAAGGAACACCTTCTGGGCCTCGTCTTGGGTCATTGACGTCTTCATCATGGTCAAGCTGCGTGCTTTTGATTCGATACGGCGCATGAGGAAGCGGAGGTCACTGAGTCGTTTTTGCAGATTTCTGTCGAGTCGCCAACCAGAGCTCACAAATCTTAATTGTGGAGTCGACTCAGCGGGGCTACCACAACACCACAGTATCCACATCTGGTACAGTGAGCCGTTTGGGAGTGTATAATTTTGCGGCAATCCAGGGAGCAAGCGAAGTTCTTGGTTGGGACTTGTCGAAGCAACAACATGAGGAGTTTCGTCCGAGCACACGCGAGATGATTGAGCACCGACATTTAATCCTTCCCCCTGCAAGCATGACACAATTGTGTCCCTTATAGAATCCAATGAGATAGAGCTACCAAAGCCGGGGCGCTCTTCAAGCGCGTCAATTATCCTCGTCGTAACCATTTCACACGACTCTTTAATACACATTTGCGTAGCATCAGTGTTTCGACGAAGCAAATGTAACTCCATGAGGATAGTGACGTGAGGAGGCACACCCGTAGGTGTAAGATTTTGACTTGGGGATTCGACGTCACAATGAACAATAGATTTCAATCCCCGCATCAAGGCAGGATCCAAAAACAACGGCGACAAAAATATGGGATGATTTGGCTGAAGACTCTCAACAAGATAATTCGAATGGTAGACAAGAGATGCAAGTGCATACTCTAAGACAAATTGTAGATGACCAGGCGCACGTGGAAAACATACATCAAGTGCAGATGCAAGAGTGTCATTGTAGCAAACGAAATGAGGAAGGAGCAACGCAAATTCGTAAGAGTTGATAGGAAGCCCACAAACAGTTCGCCCAACATACTGGTCGCCTGCTGCTTCATACCGCAGGTATGTATCTTGCACCCCGCCCAATGACCAGCCCGCGCGCAAATGGACAGCCGTTGACGATGGACAAGCTGTGGAGCCAGACGAACAGAATGTTGAGGCCCCTTTGCGCAAAGAGTGTGTACCAATGTCTTCAATATTGATACCCCTTCGTCTCATTTCACCAGAAATGTTGTCTTTTGATAAAATTCGTGCCAATTCCTTTCGGAAGCGTTCATACTGATTTGATCCCGGGAAAAGCTGCTTTGTATCACTGTCAAAACTGTAGCAGGACCAGTAGATTCCCAACGCCAATATCGGACATAAAGCAGGATGTTTTGGATTAGCATAGACGTGGCGGGGATCTCGAGGTCTGTCACCACCTTGGTCATTCTTCATATGTGCAAAATAGATTCTCAACGCATCATTTGACCATTCCATGTGCTCAAGCATTATTCCAAAGGCATTGGACGAACGGCACATTAGATTCCAAGCAACGAGCATGAATGTTCGTGCAAATACAGCATTCAAGTCTGTGACGAGGAGCAATGCTTTGGACAAAAAATGAAAGGTATCAATAGACAAGGGGTCTTTACCAACTTTAATTCGTCCATTGCCAGAGGCTGTGCTTTCTGCAATACTGCGTTTCAACCCTCTGAAATGGTTTGACATCTCCTTTTCCAATGTTGTTGACATAGACACACCAAAACGTCGAAACAAGTTGAAAAGTCCAGCTCGATGCGTGTTTAAAGCAGAGTAACTTAGTCGATCCCCATTTTTTTTCTTCAACGTCAAAATCCATACCACAAAATCGGGAGCTGTCAAACGATCAAAATGAATTGGTGGGCAGCAGTTCGAATCCATCAAAAGCGACTTTACAGAGGCAAAAAGCGCAGGATGCGATGCAGGTTGCGGTCCAAGAAAGTCAAAAAAGGCATCAGGCACTAAGTTTTGCTTGTGTATGACGAGCCACGAGACAAACCTAGCATAAGAATTCATGTAGATATCCCTTGAGCGTTTTGAGACAGTGTTTGCTCGAATTTCACGCACTTCTTCATTCAGCTCGTCAAAACTCCAAACTTCAGTTCCGCGGGACATGTGTCCTGCGTTTTCTTGTGAGATTTTGTTTGTGGCTGCTGGCAGCCTCAACTCAAAAGCCGGATAACTTGCTTATCCAGAAAACGGAGGGCACCATGTCCTACCAAACCTTATATAGTTTATCAAACGTCCTGCTTTTTCCGGAGAATGAAAATTTGACAGTATTTTCATTTCATTCTTCTCGTTTCGTTTGGGAAATTGAAACGGAAACATGGCTTACCGAAAATTCCCTAATACTACCGACGGAGTACACCGTCGCACTCCGTAGTGATAAGGGTAGTGTTACGACAAGCATATGTGCAAGGCATGTATAAACCTTATTCCTGTCAATTCTTTAGCTTCATGCTGCTCGAAAGAAACGTGATGACAGCTTGCTGGATGAACTCAGACATTGCTGGAGTGAATCCAGAAGGTTCAAGTGGTATGGTGTGTCAATGTGGTCACCGTCCTCAACGTCAGGAACATTGAGTAAAGTGCTAAAATCATTGCTATCGTATCAAATCTCTCGGTGCTGCGTTGCAGCGTGCTTCGAGATGCCAATGCATCTTGTGAGTGTCGGGTACAAGCATCGCTTTGCAGTACTTGCATTCACTTTTTCGTTTGGATTCTATGATCACTTCATTGAAGTGATCCCACATCGCGCTTCTTTTCTTTCTATCGGTCATAGCGAGCAGATTGGGTTGTGGTTTCACCAACCGAGCAATAGATGCTCTATTATAAGCGGCACTGCGAATCTTATGAGCCGAACGCCATAAATATCAACCGTCGAACATGAGCAATTCATGACTTGTCCCAATACGACAGTCGCGATTATTCTTATCACTCCTTTTACTCCGACATACTCCCTCCAGAGTTCGTACTCCCTTCAGAGTACTTGCCCACCCTACTATTTAGAATGAATCTCACAATATATCAAAAGATTGAATGATATTTTTAATTTGTCCCGCCAGCAACAAAAAGTATCATATGGTGTTTCTCACAAAATTTCATCATCCATTTGAAGGCACGGAAAACAAAATCGGACTTCCTCGCAAAATTAATTGCTGACATAATCGGCCTTAAAGTTTTTGAACTCTGGAATCTTATTTTCGCAAAAACACAAAAAAACAACTTTCTTCGAATTTTGGATTATATTGAAGTTATTGAGAAAGCATATGTTTAGAACATGTTTCAATCAAGTTCAAACGTCGTATTCTTTCTATTTTGATGATTTAAACTGGTGCAATCGATAGATCTCCTCAAGACGAATCCAAAAATGTAGAAATCTCAAATATGAAATTTTTTCAAAGTCCGCCGATGGTCGACTTCGGGACGTCGGTACACAGCGACTATTTCACTTCTTGGGCCCCAAGTAGGCTTAATATGTAACCACAGACGCGCTCTATAGCGCTGTATACGTAACAACAAGCTGTCTGATTGGCAATAAGTCTGATTTTGTTTTCCGTGCCTTCATTTGTTTATCCGAAACAGAATATATGGAATTTTGCATGAAAAATGTGATGCATTTTTGCATCCAATCAGTCGCTTCGAAGGGATACGGATCAAAGGATCACAGTACCCTGGTCTCCCGGTCACAGGTTTTTTAGTGCCCGCCCTGGATGTCGCATAGGCTTATTAGGGCGCTAGTAGTCATTGGCGGGCAGGAGTCAGCATCATCTGCTCGCTTCTCGGAAATCACATCACGTCAAGGTTTCCTTGGACCTGCATGTGAGACGAAGAATATGAAATAAGAGAGATTCTAATTAACCGGATTTTTCCGGATAACGGAAGATCTTTTTCATGAACGTATTTTTTCCGCGAAGGAGATGCGCGACGCCCTCATTTGGATTGCATGCGCTCTTTGCGTTGCGATCGGAATTTCCTTGGTAAAAAGCAAAGAATGAATGAATGTTAATGGGAAGAAACTTGTAGGTATTGCAAATTGTGATCAATGTATGTATCTACAGATGTCATTCAAGTACGAAGCTTGAAACTCTGACCTCATGGATTTGTCTAGGACTTTTCAAAGGCATTGCAATCAACGAGTGCATGACTGCCGACATAAAGATTCACCATGTTTACTTTCGGCTTTGGGGCTTGTTTATCAAGTTCTTGAAAGCGCCCGGCCAAGAAAATTTCCTTCTACTCGTTGTGCCATCCATTCAAGTTGATTTGATCCAGCGTACAACAAAAGTTGCGTCAAAAGCACCTTCGATTGATATCCTTGGTGACTTGCAGTCTCCCACGCACCCAATTTGGTCACAAGTGCTTCCACAGCTCCACAGATTTGGCTTCGTCTTCCGATTTATGCATCTGGTCAAATTAAATGTGGACAAAATCACACTTACACTCCATGACGCAAAACGAGAGCAAGTTATCGTTAGCATCAACGTGAGTTTTACATACCTTTCCTCTTTTCTAACTTTTTGCGTATAGAATGCAGCAGTTTCGATACATGGTTGCCTTGACCCCGAAAAGTATGAAGTTGTCATTTCGATTAAAGTTTGTGCCGACCAAGCCATGCAAGTCCATGCTCCTCAAGTAGATATTAATGCCGAAGTACAAGGAATCGAAGTCAAAGTGTCACTCCCAATCTCTCAAAATGCCCAAGATCTTCGACTTCCATTGCCAAACAGCGTTCATATCACCGGTCAGCATTTGCGAGTCATGACAACAACAGCCCCTATCAACAACATATCATCAACACTACTCGAGCTGCCAATCTCACCGTCACCAGTTGATGTTCGCACTGTGAACATATTAATGTCGCTTCTGCCTGCAAATGTGTCTTTGAACTGGAACGACATCGAACTATCCATGAAACATCAGTCGGATGCGATGAAAGCTAACTTGAGACAAATTGCCATCTACAATGAAAACAAACACCATTTACAAGCGATTCATCACCGACTTGGCACAGAGATTGGCTCAATAACAGTGAATTTGGTTGACCAAGTTCAACTGTTACAAATAGAACCCGCTACTTGCTCGACAGATATTACCTCGGGTGGAGCTTCTTTGGCGGCAAAGCTATCTTGTGAGCTGAAGCATGTCAGCATTCATTTGTGTGACTCACTCGAGCCGTGGATTTCCTTTGTTTCAAAATTATCTTTATCCACTCCCCCACCATTACCACCCTTCTTATCTTCATTCGAAACCCATTGCAAGGTGACCAAGCTGACAGTGAACATTCTGCCCCGCTCGTCATCTGTTTTGGACTCCAAGGATCCCTCACTCCACTGCCCACCCGTGGAAATTCGTGTCGAAGACATTTACGCCAGCATATTTCCCCACGAAAGCCTTAGTACCCGTGCTCGAACTGAACTTCGCTTGAATCGCACAAGCTTTTGGGTTCTCCACGACTCTATTACGACGGCATCTCTCAGTCTTGACTACCTGCGCATGTTTTTCTTTCCATCGGCTGCGGTTATCACTGGCACTTCAGACGAGCCAGCCGAAATTGAAATGGAAGGGGAATGGGTTGAACTGTGCTATTCACCGCTGCTTTTGCATGCCATCGGTGGTGTCTTTCATTTTGTCATGTTTACATGCCAAGAACCACTCAAACAACTTTTCGCAACTCCAAAAGTGCCATGGACAGCAGGAATTCCACCCAAGCGGCCATTCGAAGCCATTTTTGGACGAGACAACCTTTATGAGAAGGTAAAGTTCCAAGGTGTCTTAAAGCGAGTTACTGCCGTCTTTCCATTTTCTCTCGGCGAGGGAGCATCAGCAATGCTTGAGCAAGTGACCATGGACAGCTTTTCCATCGAAACAGACGCAACATCCCCCGCCTTTCGTTTGCACATGGAACGCACAAAAGTCTTGCACGGTCCAAAAACCAAGTCTTACTTGGTCCTTGGGCATTTTGCTGTGGAGGAAACTCCCGTGGGAATTTCATCTGTGGTCGATTTGTACGGCCGAGATGTGTTCGTCACGTGGGACGTAATGACTCAAATTCGGGTCATGAAGGTTGTACAAGATGTGACGACTGCTGTGTATAAACTGCTCTTTCAGTTATTTCACAGCTACACTTTGCACGTTGCCCCTGCTCATTCTAAGTTTGTCGTCGGGATGAATCTTCCAATGAACGACAAAGCTGCCTACGATGTCATGGATTCCCTCTTTCCAACTCTTATTAGCGCATCGGGGGATAAGCTTCACCGTCTTGCAATTGAGAACGTTCATGTTTCAGCTCCAGAATTTCGCCTGGAATTAAGCTTGCAAAATTTTGGGGGTGATGATCTCCCTGAACTTTGGAAATTTAAAGGCATTGAAATCAAGTGGCGAGACGAGCAACTTGTATTTGTCGATTCAGTGGCAGTCCGTCATACAGTCGACAATCGGCCCGACTACGTCTTTGGCGACTTTGAAGCTGTGCTTCGTCAGAGGCAAAAGGCACTCAAGTTGACACCTCCGTGTTTGCCAACTGATGGCCTGAGTCTTGCATTTGAGGACATTCACATGACATTGCCTCATATATGTTTGACCCCACTGGTTGAAATGTCCAACTTATTGCAAGACCAAGTCGCACTCTTGCTAGCAGCATTGAACGAAGTATTGGCAGTCTACTGGCGTCCACAGCAACCTCTTTTTTATCGATATTTCTTAAAACTGCCCGAACCTACAAACCCTGTCATTTGGGTGGACGTTCGGCATGTCGTGATTGAATGGCGAGACGATCCTTTTGAGTGCTGGTTGGAGCACATGCTACCAATTTGGAAGGATGAGTTGGTTGGACAAGAGCGACGCCGACAAATGGCAGATGAGCAATGGAATTCATTGAAATTAACAAATGCTGACCTACTGGCTGCTGGCTCTCGCGATGCAATGAACCAGTCTCTCTTAGAGAAGAATGCTCTGTTATACATCCAACGATTAAAACAGCAACGGCACAGCCCAAAACCTCGCATACAGCTGTCAATTGCTCATGTCAATGGCCAAATTCAACCTTGGTCGGATGAAATCCGCCTTATTCGAAAGATCAAAGAGCTCGACTTGGCAACTCAAACTCTACTGCAAATTCCAAAATGTGTTCGCCCGTGCTTTGATATACTCGTGGGTGTAACACTTGACTTGACCATCGAATCCTTCAGAGCAAAATTTCGACAATCCTTCACGCCTGTCAACATTGAAGCGATTAAAGTCACTGGTGATACTATTTTCGCTCAATCTACGAGTACAACAGCCATGCACGTCGTCCAAAATGTTCCCTTGACCGATTTCAAACACATTCGCATCGCTGCGTCAGTCATGCCCATGAAAGTCTTTCTCGACCTCAGTGTGACTGTCAACAGTACTACAGTGTCGTACAGCCCGCTGATGAATCCAATATTGTGGGAGTTGGCTCAAGACGCTGAGCGTTGTATTCCTCATTTGCTGCCAACATTTGAAGTCGGCAAAGTTTCTTATTGGGATATTTTACGTCGCCTAGTTCATGGGAATATAGTGGTCACTTGCCGCAACACGGCCGTGAAGTTGCTGACGGCTTATACAGATTTCCTGCTTATTCACGTGGATAATTTCCAAGTGCAGTACAATACTGGCCGCGTTGATGTCAATCTTGAAAAGATTCAGATGAAGATTGAGCCTCATTGTCTTGGCATAATATTAGATGTTCACCACATGTCATTGTCGATTGGCTTGGACTGGGGGAATACTTGCTCTCATTATATTTACCCGATCAAGTTTACATACCTCGACTTAGACAAGATAATCCAGACGCATGTCCATGAGCCTGAAAATCAAGTGAATGCCACATCCCCTCACTTGCGCCTCACAGTTCACCTTGACATTGGTGTCTGCGAAAAGAAGAGCTCAACATCTGTGATTATCTATGGCAATTCTGTGGAATGGCTTTTGGAATTCGCGCACTGGTACGGCGAAAAAATGCGCATTCCAAGAGGAGCGAGGTATAAGACACAGCCAGTCGTGCACCTACTGGAAATCCAACATCATTTAAAACAATTGGTGGTTAAATCGATCGAAGTCAACAATGGAATCGATATTGCAATTTACCATAGCCACCAATCTCCTCTAGGAATTCGCTTAAGTGTCCACCAAGCGTTTGCGTCATTTGCTGTTACGAAAGGCATTGTGCGCACGTTGGCTGATTGTTTCGAACACCAAATGATGTCGTTGGAAGCGTGCAACTGGGCTCTTCACGATGCTGTCATGCGAGTCCAAGATATTCAAGTTCGAATTTGTACATTTAAGACAGGCAGCCGAGGTGAAGCATTCTTAAACATTCATCAAGCCTACGTTGAGATGGAGCAAACTCTGGACGACTTAATGGAAAAAGCTCAAGCTGTTCGGCAGCAACTTCACTTGCCTGATCAAGTCCTTGTTGCCGATCCCGATCCAGCTCCGACTAAGAGCATCCTTGAGCATTTTGATATTAAAGATGACGAGCATTTACTGAAGACTTGTCCGAAAGAAGATCCTCAGCCATCGCCTCAGCCAATTCCACTACAGAGCTCCATATCCCCGCTGGAAGGATGCTTGTGCTACGTCTTGGCCCATCAACAACGAGTATTTGTAAACCTGGACACCATGGAAGCTTTGGTTGACATTGTCGATGAATGGGTGCAATTTTTCAAAGGACATGTACCGTCTTTGACTGATGTACCGAGATCTGTCATCCTCGAAGTTGAATCCACTGCCGACGAAGCAACTGGTACAATTGACTCTGAATGAATTTTCATGGGATGCTTTGTAGATGCCACTCCTGTGAAATCGTCAGGACCGGCAAATTTACTGGAGCACATGCTACAGCAAGATATTGAGGCAAAGCTGCGTGTGAGCTCTTCCAACGACTTCAAAGCCGAGACACCAGTCGAAGAGCAAAATATGTCGGAAGCATTCCAAACGTTGGTTCGCATTAGATTTGTCGACTTCCAACTCTCCGTGCAAGACACTGCCCACAAGGTAAAAGGATTCCAAATCCTCGAATCATTTCTTGTCTAGGGAACTATGCTCGTAGCGATTCCATCAGGATGTGTCGAACCAGCCATTGAATTGGAAAACAAAGCAGAACACATTAGCATTTCTGTGAGCGGAATCTTTGCCTACACTTCGTCCATGGATGTAGATATGACGACGCGCCACTGGCTGAAGATTACGCCCTGCACTTCAGCCTTTTGTGACTCTTCGACCATGTTGTGGAAGAAAGTCGTGAGTGCATCATCAATTGATTGTGGAATTGGAATTACGCATGATGTCCCCAAAGTCCATCACATCGAAGTACATATTCCTCGCATTGATGTCACGTTTGACTTGGAGAGCAAACAAATTTTGACCGATATGACAAACCTCTTTACAGCTCGCATTATGGAGAAGGTACAAATGAATTGTGTTGATTACACTGACTGGATTTAGTTGGAGCAGCAAAAGCTTGCTAACACGACACGCGAAATGATCCGTCATTTGGAAGAAAGGACACAGCGAATGCCGATCTCGTCGCTTCCTGAGCTTTGGTATCGCCGACGTACCGTTCGTTGGAAATTGATGGAATTGCGTTGGCATGAATCCTGTCGTTGCAGTATTCGCAACGAAGGAGACGAAGACAGAAAACTGCGTCGGCTCTTTTCATCCCAGAGCACTCCCATCATCCCTCCATCAAGCAATGCAACGGTGGATCTCATCGTCAGCGAGGTCAACCAACTCTCGGACGAAATCCTCCATCTCTTTCAAGAATTCAAACAACACAAGCAGGTTCATCCGACTGTTGAGCTGCATTTTGTCTTGGAGCGAGCTTCACTGTGTCTCAAAAGTCCCAGCTTTGATATCTTGCGGCTCGAGACACAAGATGTCGAGTGTACGTTTGCCCATTACGAAGACCAGAGTGGCACCATGACTTGCAAAGTCCACTCGTTGTCTGCCGTCAACTTGATGCCTCACACCCCACTGCCTGATTTAGTCATTCCCGTCGAATCAAAGAACATTCAATTCGTCGACAAGGGTATTCCCATTCTCAACCTTTCAGTTCTTACATGAGCTTTGCCATTAGGAGTGATCATTCGAGTGGATGCGGAAATGGCCCCACCCGTCGGTGGCATCACCGTGGTCCAGCATTTTGAAATCAATGTCCTGCCGCTCCAAGTTTGCATCACGTATGAACTTGTCATGCAATTGTATGCTTTTCTTTCCAACCCGTCAACGCCCTCGCCATCAATCCATAAACAAGTACGTCCGATACTCAAAACATCTTCATTGTGAGCACTGTCGTAGGAAGAAAAAGTTCGTAATCAATTCCTCGTCTACACCAAAGGCAGTAGTCGCAAGTCTCGCGTCTCCAACACAAGCGAAGATTCAATGCGCGATGAGGAATTGACCAAAGATGCAGTGGAAATGACAGAGAGAGCGTCGACCAATATGACGTTCAAGCACATTCGTCTCGGCAATGTCTTGGTCCTTCTCACGTATAAAAGTACTTTCGTTTTGCTGAGGAAATGTGCTCATGGATGAGATGCTAGGTGGAAAGACTGCTGTGACACCGCAGCATCTCGAGGAAATGCGAGGCTTTGAGCTCAAGATTCACTCGCTTGTCTACACTGACAAGACTTGCTCGATTGAAGACTTGCTGCTTCGTGTTCGCCGTGACATCATCTTGGATATTCTCAGCCAGGTCGGGAGAAATTTCAACAACATTGGCGTTTTCCTCAAGGAGCGTCTCGACATTTCCCGTTGGGCTGGCTTTGAGTTCCCTCTCAAGAGTCTTAGCATGGGATCGTCCGTAAAGGACACAGACTCACCGCTGTCCTCTCCAAATGCATCGTCTCCTCAAAACGCCTTCTCGCTTGAACTCAAGCCAGATGCGCATCCCATCAAGAAAGCCAAGTCGAGATTTAGCTTCCTGAAAATAAGAAAGAAAAAGTCGACCGAGATCTCCCAACCCGAAGAGACGTCCAAGTCAACGGATGAATAACATGTTACAAGCCACCTAAGCTATCTCCTGGATTCTTGTTTCGGCTTTCCGACCACGCCTTAGCGATTGTGCGCTTCATTTCGTCGTCGCCTTCGTCGTACATGTTCTACGAACAATTTTTTAGCAAAGAAAACTCAACAGAGTCAACATACCTTCATCATGTCCATGATTCCAGCCGATGGATCAGTCGAGGTGGGTTTATCAGTTGGTTTCGACGACTTTGAAGTCAAATTCATCCAGGTGCTATTGGTATCGGATTTAATCAATGTGATTGTCACGCGGTTCTTCTTGGCGACGAATTTCGACTTCTTTGGATCAATTTCCTTGTCCAAGTTGTAGCGAACAAGGCGATAATTGTTGCCATTCAGCTGCTTAATCTTGAGGTCAAAGCTGCGCGTAGTAAAGTCGCACGTAACTTGGTTGCTCGGAAGAGATCCGACTCCATCAATACCAGACGTGATGTACACCGTCACTTTGGGTTTGCCATATCCCTCGTCATCCCAAGCAAAGGTTGAAATTTCAGTGTACACTTCTGTGTCTGACGCAACTGCAGGAGCTGCAGGGATGGCGACGGGAGTTGAAACTGGTTGAGGTTGACTTTGTTGCACCTAAAGTACCATTACAAGTCATGTACGATGGAAAGTCGGGTCAAACAATACCTTGAGTAATACGGCTTCCTTGTTTGCCAAGAGATGTTGGAAATCTTGTCGCAATCGGTCCGATTTCACCGAGGATACGATCGTGCGGAGCTCTTCAATGTCGTCCATTAAAAAGTTGGTCGTGCTCATGCTTCTCCTGTCGATGGAAACTTTTGAAATGAGGAGCTTCAAGCCTTTTCGATTTCGAATTTCGAGAAAATGCATTTGGAGTAAATTGGGAAAATCCGTTTCATAATTCAGTAAAAACAATTTTGAAATTCCCTCATTTTAGCGACATAATTGACTAGAAAATACAAAATTCTATACATATTTGAGACCAAGTTGTCCTTAATGTCACTGAAAAGAGGGAAATATATCCTTTGTCACTAAGAATTTATCGAAAAATATGTACAATTTCACTATTTTGTACTAATAGTTGGATTTTTCTGATATTTTGGCCAATATTCAAATGATTGCAGACTGAGCAGATTCTTCTGGACAGTGACTGCATTTTCGTTGCGGAACCTCCACGATGAATCCTCCACTCTTGACCGTCGCGACTTGCAACTTGAATCAATGGGCGCTCGACTTTGATGGAAACTTGGCTCGTGTCTTGCAATCCATTCGTACGGCCAAGCAACGTGGCGCAACGTATCGCCTTGGTCCTGAGCTTGAAATCTGTGGCTATGGATGTGAAGATCACTTTCTTGAAGCCGATACGTTCTACCACTGCTGGGAAAGCTTGGCCACGTTGCTCGAAAGCGATGTGACGGATGACATTCTTTGCGATATTGGCATGCCAGTCATGCACGCTGGTGTGCGATATAATTGCCGTGTCTTCTGCTTGAACCGCAAGGTTGTCTTTATCCGCCCCAAGCTCTACCTCGCCGATGATGGAAACTACCGCGAAAAGCGATGGTTTGGAGCTTTCTCGAAGTTGTATTTGCTCATGTCTGGCTAGGTTCACAACGTGGAAGATCCACCATGATCACTCTTTGAACTTGACCACGCATATGCTGCCTCCGTTGATCCAACAACTCACGGGGCAAGTCGAAGTTCCATTTGGCATTGGGGCGATAGCTGCGCGTGACTCTGTACTTTAGCATGCACTTACGTCTCCTGACAAGATTGACGTTAGGTCATTTCGACGGAAACGTGCGAAGAACTCTTCACGCCAGACTCGCCACATATTTCACTTGCCTTGGGTGGTGTTGAAATCATTGGCAATGGATCAGGATCGCACCATGAGCTTCGAAAGCTTCAGCATCGCATCGATCTGATTCGAGGCGCCACGGCCAAAGGTATTCGTCCTTTGGTGCATCGTCCTCATTCTCGATGTAGCTGGTGGTGTCTACTTGTACGCTAATCAGCAAGGCTGTGATGGTGGTCGACTGTACTACGATGGCTGTGCTCTAATTGTCGTAAACGGACATATTGTCGCCCAAGGCTCTCAATTTTCTGTCGCCGACGTGGAGGTCATCACTGCCGTGGTTGATTTGGACGATGTCCGCTCCTACCGAGGAGCATTCAGCTCCCGAAGTGAACAAGCCAGTCTACCTGACCAACGTAGTCTCTCTCGAGTTGATTTACCTTTCAAACTTTGCCAGCCGACGTCAGGATCTAAGTTCCTTGTCCCAACTTCTAGCATCGACGTTCGCATCCACTCGCCTGAAGAAGAAATTGCACTTGGACCTGCATGTTGGCTTTGGGATTACTTGCGCCGTAGCAAGGCCAAGGGGTACGATCCAAGTGCCATCACACGGCCCTCACTGTAAGATAGGTTCTTCCTGCCCTTATCTGGTGGTGCGGACAGTGCTTCTGTTGCGGCCATCGTCGGTGTAATGTGCCACTTGGCCACAGCTGCTGCAAATGCTGGAGATACCCAAGTCCAGCGCGATATTCAGTACCTATTGGACCGAGAAGGTATTCGCCTGGATGAAATCCATAGAATGGCTAAAACAATTATTAGGATCACCTTACGAGCCTCTTGAATCTGCAACTTTGGCCAACGCAGTGCTCCATACGACCTACATGGGGACAGAAAACAGCTCAATCGCTACAAAGACTCGCGCAACTCGGCTCGCGGAGGAAATTGGAAGTTATCATCTCAACATGACCATAGATACAATGGTACACACTGGACAAAAGGTCACCATTTCAACCTGAGTAGGTCTCAGCTGTCGTCACGACATTTTCAATGCTTGTTGGCAAGACACCAAAGTTTGGAGTTCACGGTGGCACTCCATCTGAAGATCTTGCCCTGCAAAATATTCAAGCGCGCCTGCGCATGGTGATGGCCTATCTTCTAGCCCAATTGTTGCCATTGGTTCGCTCTCGTTCAGGATTTTTGCTCGTTCTCGGCTCTGCTAATGTTGATGAAGCTCTTCGAGGGTATATAGGCTTTGTCACGTCGAGCTCAAATTGCCTTAGGTACATGACGAAATACGATTGCAGCAGTGCCGACTTGAACCCAATCGGTGCCGTGTCAAAGACCGATTTGAAGCGCTTCTTGGCTTACGCAGCACAAAAATACTCATATCCTACATTGGCGGAAATTGTTGCAGCTCCTCCAACAGCTGAGCTTCGTCCCACTAGTGGCACCGGAGAGCACACTCAAGTGGATGAAGAAGATATGGGCATGACGTACGTTGAAAACATGAAAATTCGTCGTCAAATTCGCCTGTAGGTACGAGGAGTTGAGTTGGTTTGGTCGTTTGCGCAAGATTGATCGATCTGGCCCATTGTGGATGTTCCGTAAACTCGGTGCTATCTGGACACATTTGTCACCGACTGAGATCGCTGCGAAAGTGAAGCGTTTCTTCTTCTACTACGGTGTGAATCGTCACAAGATGACGACTCTAACACCTTCATACCACGCTGAAAACTACTCTCCTGACGACAACCGGTACCGAAGTATTCTTGTAATTGTTCTTCTGACTTTCTTCTTAGCTTTGATCTCCGTCCTTTCCTCTACAACTCCAAGTGGACGCGGCAATTCTCTTCCATCGACGCGCTCGCGACCGACATGGACAAGACCAAGGCAAAGACAGAATGAGGAAAGCGCGCGAGAAAGTTTTAAAAACCTCTATATTTGAATATCAAATATATTTGTTTTCAGAGTTTAGTTCGTGATGGGCACAACTGGGCATAAGATGACGGCAGACAAGTCGTCTTCCCTGGACGCCCGTGCGAGTGATGAAGCAAAAGGAGGCGCGTTTCGTGAGTGGATCGAGAAAGAGTACTTGAAGGTCATCGGTGGCATCGCCGCAACAGCTATCCTGAGTGGTGGTTTTGTCATGGGCTTGCACCGAAGAAAGGCGCGCGAGCTCCACGAGTTGGAACGCGAAAAGCTACGCAAAGGACCCAAAGTAGCCGTCCCACGACCTGCCTCCACACGCACACCGACTATCACGTGGTGGGAGCGAGCAATTGGCGTCAAATCGTCGAAAATGTCCCCTGGGGCTGCTGCGAGAAGCGCATTACTTGGTTCAGACTGGTTTTCCTCATTTTGTTGTGTTAACTATACGCATATAGGAGGCACCATTCTTGCGACGACGGGATGTTCTGTGATAATGCTTGGTATCGCAGCGGCCACTGGCGTCTCAAGCTTTAGCGAATTCTACGCCAAGATGAGTATTGTCGTGCCAAGGTTCCGCAGAAATGTGGCTGATTTCTTTGGCATTGAACCAAGGGCAGGCCAGACTCCAGAACAACAGGAACAAGAACGGCAAGAGATGGCGCTTTTCGACAGCATCTTCACCGAGGCCGACTCTGAAAGTAATAACCCATCCTCTTAGAATACATGCCTTATACTTTGTCTATCCACTCTCATCAACGACTACTTCATCGACGGAACCATTTGTGACTCGCACGCGCACATTTCCATCATCGACATGTTTCTTGATCGTCTTCCACTCGATCGTCTTTTTCTCTACTTGGACAGTCTCCAGCATTTCTCCGGTTTCATCATGAAGCAGACTCAAATAGCCGTCGGGATCCATACCAACGCAACTGTACCAGACTGATTCCACCTCCTCAGTCTTTTCGTCGTCGGCTCCAGCGTTTTGTCCAAGCAATTGCTCGTGCATCTTGAGTAGTTTTTTCTTGTGCTTCGTTCCAAACACTGTAAATGGCATGGCAAGAGCATCTTTCACGAGCAGGAGCGTCTCTTCTTCATCACCAAAGTTCGTCACGTACAAACGAATGGTGTCCACAAGTCGTTGTTGCGGCAGTTCCGTGAGTCGGAGGTTTTGGTTGCGAAAGAGAACACGCCTTAGCTTGGACACTTCTTGCTTCCACTTGTTCTTAGTGCCACCTGGAGCTACAATCGCTTGAGCAGCTTCCCAGAATTGGTCAATCCTCTCATCCATGCTTCCTCTTCTGGAATGTGAATCATCCGGATAAGACCCATCCATCAAGAATACCCAGAACGAGGATAAAAGTGATGCTCAAGGAAGGCTGTTATTATTATTACGTCTTCTTCTATGTCTTCTTCTATGGAGGCTTTTCTTTGTGCGACCCTAAATATGCATGAAGATAGCCTTTCTAGGTCTTGGTTATTCCTGAAGTGCAGAAAGTGAAGTGTATCGAAGCCTGCATTCCCATCTCAGATTGCCTCATGGTGTCGATACCGGTAATGTTACAAATTGTAGCTCGGGGAATATGCCATGGCCTTACTTTCTTTCGACGCTGTCTATGGTAGCTTTACGCGTTCTTGTAACCCTTTGCTAGCGTGCTCACCCTATCTGCATTGCAACTCCGGCATGCTTGTGCCTCAAAGTCGCAGAACTTACTCAAACACTGAAGATGTGCAAAATGTATTTCTAGCAGCGATGCGCTGACACATGAAGGGCGATTGCGCATCATGCCATCGACCTGCAGCGAGGACGATAGACCGAGGAACAAAATTTGCAGCAAGAATGAGCCATGCAGGGCAATGATAAGTCGAATATATGAAGATTGGCATTCAAAGCAGTAGAACCCTCCCAGATGTACAGGGTGCTCATGGAAAGTCGGCTTTGAGTTGCTCGTATTTGATGCGGAATTCATTTGCGCTCAGTAGTCCATGAGCCTTTTCAAACGCGAGTTCATCCATTTTCATCTTCTTCATCGTGGCAGCATGAACAATGCTTTGCCGTAACGCTTCTTCGGCCATGAAGCGATCGCGGTGGATAGATGCGACCTCAACAATCTCGACAATGCGCTCCACGGCTACAGCTATTCGCCCAAACGAGTCTGTCGAATGCTCCTTCTTCTCAGTTGCCTCCCTATGACGTGGCGTCGACTGGGGACTCACTTCTGAAATCACTGGCTCTGGCAGTGAGCTGCACTTGGATATTGTGTCTGATGTCGTCTCACTCACATCTTGGCAAGTCTCTTGTGTCCGTTCTTTGATACTCTCGATGGTCACCTCCATAGTTTCTATTGCGGGTTCTGGGGTCTTTGTTGCGTTTTCTGTATCTTCAATGATCGGTTCAGCGGTCTCGATGGTTGGTTCATCCTGCTGCTTTTGTTTTGAGGGTTCTTCTGTGGTCTCTGTAATCGCCGTCTTGGCTGATTTGACCGTCTTGGCAGTCTTGCGCATCGGAGTCGGACGAATTAATTTTCTGAGAGAGTCTCGCATCTTGGTTTGGAAAGCCATGGACTCGAGAAGACTTGGTTTGTAGTCGGGTAACTGTGCTTCTTTGAGTTCCGTCACGATGGAACTCCATACGATCCTTGGAATTGGGTACTTTGGCGGGAATTCTCTGGTGTTGCAGAAGTTTTCGTAGTGCTTCTTATACAGATCCTGCATGGCTTTCACGAGCGCCGGCCCAACCTTCGGCACTTTCGCCTTGGCCATGATGAATTTTCGAACAACTTTGGTGGCACTTTTAGGTGGTTTTGGATATTCCGGATAAATCCGGATAAGAAGTACGTATCCGGATGTCACAACCCTACACAAGTCGGGGTATAATCGCCGCGCAACCGACAAGCATGTACCAAGCTCTCCATACAAGATGAGAGATGGAAATCAAGCGCTGGATAGCGTATTTCACTGTCCTCATGTTGATCTTCGCCAAGAAGGTGAAGAGGGAGATTGTACAGTTGGTTGAAGTCCACCGTAGATTCAGTTGCACGGATAATTATCCGGATGAAATTGTAAAAGCATGTGAGCTACGAAACGACTGCGACACTCTCGGGACTGATCGATTGGGAGTGTGCATGAATCACGGCCTGTTCCTCTGGTAGACGCCTCCGTTGACACTCAAATCTATGCTGGACCAAGGTAAGTCGACGCTGAGGAACGATCAAAGCTAACAATCTTACCTAGTGACGGCCGTTTCGAGTCCAAATCCGTGGTGGCGAGAGCCGACCATCAATTTTCTTGCTGGATCGATTAGCGGCTTCTGCGCGAAATTCGTAGAATTCCCCTTGGACACAGTCAAAGTACAAAGCACTTGGTGTATTATTTCTCAAACGTGGGTCCTAGGTTCAGCTCCAGACGCAATCGACTCGAAATGGAGCATTTTCCGCATTTGGCCACATCGCTGGACTTGTCCAGCGCGAAGGTCCGGCAGTCTTGTATCGTGGATTGCCCATGCCGCTGTTTGGCACTGTGGTTGAAACCGCGTGCCTCTTTGCAACGTTTGGGCAAGTCAAGAATTTGTTGTATGGCACTAAAACAGAGTCTCTTGCAACATCTCAAATTGCAACGGCCGGCGGGGTTTCTGGGTGCATTGTGTCATTTATCTTGACGCCGATTGAGTTGATTAAATGCCGAATGCAAGTCACGACGAAAGCATTGTACAAGAACACAGGCGACTGCATCGTTCAATCTTACCGTCGAGAAGGTCTCGGTGTCTTCTGTACGTATTTCGCTTTCTTGTTATCTCATGGTAACTCCTCATAGTCAAGGGTTTGGTTCCAACGATGTGGCGAGAAATCCCTGGTACAGCCGCTTGGTTTAGTACATACCACGTCAGTGTCAAGTATTTGCAAGGCGACAAGGAAACCAAATCGGAATTGGACGTCGTGGCCGCAGGAGCTCTAAGCGGTATTGCGTACAATGGCGCGTTTTATCCCGCAGACACAGTGAAGTCGCATGTTCAGACGCACCCATCGCACCGACGCAGTCTTGACGTCGTCCGTGAAATCTACTCGCTTCACGGCATCAAAGGCTTCTACCGCGGCCTTGTTCCGACTGTCATTCGAGCGATTCCAGCCAACGCAGTTCTCTTCTACACATACGAGGAAGTCCAAGCTTTCTTCCATCATGCTCTTCAATAGATCAATCATTAAGGAAATCCTGTCCTATTTTATATAGATCCAAGTATTAATTTTGAAAGGGTAACTCAACATGAGGCCCATGCGAAGAGTGGTTTTCGACACCGAGAATGGAAGGCAGTGGAGGAGGAAGTGCTCCTGGAAGCGGTGCTGGCCCAAGGGTCCGCAAGGCAACCCCGAAAGGACAAATGTCTTCTAGTGGCATGGGACCTGCCATCACGCATTTGCCACTGCACATGAAGGTTCTATTCGAGCCAAGGCCTCCGATTGAGTATATCCCACCACCAGTGAAGAGAAAAATGCCGCCATACACTGGTATTGCCGAAGTGATCAACGAGGTTCGCAAAGACAGTGTCCATGGAGAATGCTTATACTTGTTTGTCTGCAGTTTGAAGTGACGGAACCACCACCAAGAACCGTGTCGGAAACCCCAAAACAACGAAAAGATCGGATTCGCAACGAGAAACTTGCACTCAACCAGAAGAAACTCGAAGAGGACAAAGAAAAATGTACATACGTGATGTTGTTGCGATCGGTCCTAAGCATATCTTGTAGGGGATCCACACGCTGTCACGTCGAAGCCCAAGACGGAAGATGCGTACAAGACCCTTTTCGTAGGCCGTATCAGCTATGAGACCACAGAGAAACAACTAAGGCGCGAGTTTGAGCGTTATGGCGACATTGTCAGCATTCGCCTCGTGGAAGATGATGAAGGCAAGTTCCGAGGCTACGCATTCATCGAATACAAGGACGAAAGTGCCATGAAGGCAGCGTACAAGCATGCTGACGGCAAGAAAATTGATGGTCGACGAGTCGTTGTTGACGTCGAACGTGGTCGCACTGTGCGTGATTGGAAGCCTCGCAAGCTGGGTTGTGGTATTGGCGACACTCGCAAGGGAGGTGCTGACGTCAACGTCAAGTATTCGGGCCGGTATGTCATTCATGGGGTTTTGCTTTCGTCATGATGAATGTAGGGAGTCCATTCGATCGTTTACTATGAACCGACACGATGACCGCCCGCCTCCTCGAGGTCGTAGTCGTTCTCGAGGCCGAGATGGACCTCCGCCATCTCATGATCGATATCGTCCTTCGTCGTACGGTCCACCCGGCGGTGGTGACCGCAATGAACGTCGCAGTCGCGAGCGAAACGCACCACCACCTCCAGGTCCTCCTAGAGATCGATCCCGCAGTCGCAGTCGGGATCGCCGTCGTCGACCTCCTTCTCGTAGCAGGTCGAGAGGTCGAGAGCAATCATACCGCCGATAAGGGGAGTAATAATCAAGGTATCAACGGACAGGATAAGAGTGAGTTTTGTTTGGATTCGGTGCATGTTATGACATAGAAAGTTACAAGTTAACGTTTTCCAAAATGATGGCAATGCCCTGGCCACCACCAATGCAGGCGGCACCGACGGCGTATCGCTTCTTGGTTCGGCGCAAGGCATGAGTCAAGTGAGCGATGATGCGGCTGCCAGAAGCACCCAATGGGTGACCAAGCGCAATGGCACCGCCATTGACGTTGGAAATCTCAGGGTTTGCCCCCAATTCCTTGATGCAGCTCAAGTATTGACCGGCGAAAGCTTCGTTGATTTCAAACAAGTCCATGTCGTCCAATGTCAAGTTGGCACGTTGCAACGCTTGTTGGATTGCAGGAACTGGGCCAATACCCATGATCTTTGGGTCAACGCCAACAGCGCTGTAAGAAACGACACGGGCGAGAGGAGCAGCGTGCTTCAAGGCAGCTTCGGATGCCAGAATGACGGCGCCAGCACCATCAGCGATACCAGAGGCATTACCAGCAGTGACAACACCGTTTTCAGGCTTGAAGACGGGCTTCAACTTACCAAGCTTTTCCAAAGTAGTTTCGCGGGGGTGTTCATCAGCAGCAAAGACTTCCACCTTGCCCTTCACCTTGAGCTCAATAGGGGCCAATTCGTCGTTAAAGACACCAGCAGCATTCGCCTTGGCCCACAGAGTTTGACTGCGCAAGGCAAATTCATCGCATTCTTGACGAGTGATACCGACTTTTTCCGCCAAGTTTTCAGCAGTAATACCCATGGGGCACTTGGCGTACGAGTCGGTCAAGGCTGACCAGAGAGAGTCTTGAAGATTCAAGCCTGCACCAAGACCCACACCGAAGCGGGCCTTGTCACCGTAGGCCACCAATGGAGCTTGGGACATGTTCTCGGTACCACCGCACACAGCAATCGATGCTTCACCGAGCTTGATTTCATGAATACCGTTGATGATCGATTGGAACCCCGAACCGCACAAACGATTGATCGTGAGGGCAGGCTTATCAATCGGAATGCCGCTTCGCAATTGAGCATGGCGAGCAACGTAGGCAGCATCCGACGACGTTTGCGCGACGTTGCCAAAGACCACCGTATCCACAAGCACAGGATCCAAGTTGATCGACTGAAGGGCCGCCTTCGTCGCGTGGGCGGCAAGATGCGTGGCCGAATGGGACTTGAGCTTGCCTCCAAATGTGCCGAAAGGTGTGCGCTTAGCTGCAACGACGAAGATCTGGCTCATGGCGATTATAATTGAAAAATGAGCGGAAGGAATCGTCCAAGGAGAGAGTTTTACGTCAACACCCACCCAGCTTCAACCGAGTACACATACAAATTTCAAGATATTTGAAGTTATCCGGATAATTGCTCGGATAATATAGCCAGGTTGAAGTTGAAAAAAGATTTTTTTACTTGCCAAGTTGGAGGGAACTAAACTCACGACGAAGTTTTTCGTAATGTGCGAGCTCTGACGCCGAGACGGATGGAATGACATGCGGTAAAGCAGCTTCAAAGTGCTGCTGCGAGACTTGGACTTGTAAATCGTCAGCGGACATGTTTTCGAGCACCATGGCGGCATGGAGCGGTCGTTCCGAGTAGACATCTTCGCGGTTTGCCGTCTCTGCGTCATTGCAATCGTGAGTGACATCGTGATTGCATGGACATAGCTCATACCAATGTATAGATCCAAAGCAGCGACGCGATCTTTGATAGCGAGGGAGAGAGCGATGGAACACAGCGCGTAGAAATCGGCACCTGTGAAGTTCAAAGGGCAGAGCGCAACGACCTACAAGTCGATTCTGAGGTAGTCCGGTGAGTTGAAGAGAATACCTCTTTGAGATCGACCTGAGGAGCGAGATGGAACTTGCGAGTGAGGGCTTGCACGACTTTAAGTTGCGTTGGTTTGTCTTGGCAAATGCCAAGATACAGCAAGCGGTCGAAACGACCTGGACGTAGCAGCGCGCTCTCGATCAAATCCGGTCGATTCGTTGCACCGACAACAAACACCTGATTCAAATTGCTGTCAATTTCCGTCAGCAATTGAGACACAACACGGTCCATGACGCCGCCTATATTCCACGTTGGCATGGAGAAGTCATGACGCTCAAGACGCACCAGAATCACTGCCGCGGCCACGCTGTGGGGCGAGCGAATCCAGTTCATCAAAGAAGAGAATGCATGGTCTTGCATTACGTGCCTACGAGGGTATTTGAGTACAGCCAAGTCACTTGGAGGAGGATCTACTTGCTGAAACACTTGGCGGACGTTCTTTTCACTCTCACCAATGTACATGTTGAGCAACTCTGGGCCCTTGACGCTGATAAAGTTCATGTTGCATTCAGTCGCAATTGCTTTGGCCAGCAGAGTTTTACCAGTACCAGGCGGACCTAGCCACATCGTCAATGCCGAGGACCATGTACTGTTCATACCGTAGAGCAAAATACCAGAGCGCTGGCGCACTCCTGAAGCAAAGAGCTCTGGGTGCTTGAGAGGCAATTGTACCATGTCCATGATTTCATCCTTGACATGCTCGAGACCACCGACGTCTTCCCATTTGACATTTGGAATGGAAAACTTGCCAAGACCAAGAGAGGCTTTGGTTTCTTGGAGTCGAATCGCCGCATCAAAGTGTGCATCGGTCAGCTGGAAGGCCTCCGACGGATTAATCGAGTCGCGGGTACACAAGGCATCCAAGCAATGCGTACTGGCATCAGCAACCTACGAGCTTTCAGTTCATTCACTCGAGGAAGAAAACATACCAATGCCTTGAGCTCTCCGACTGTTCGACCTGCTGTCCGATGAGCAATGCTCTCGAGTTGAACGCTCTACAAGGCCATGAGGAGATCTGCCAAAGCATAATGATGTACAGGATGTAGCGCAGTTGACAGCGTTAGTTGCCGCAAAATATCAAGGCGCTCTTCTTCTGATGGCGCTTGTAACATGATTTCGTACATGAAGCTTTGGCGAATGAGCACTGGGAGGTCGTTCATGTCTTCGACGGCTACAATCAGCGGTACATCTCGCATTTCACGCCGAATGCATTCCATGAGTGTGGATCCAAGGCGCTGTTGAGCTTCCTCGTTGTCTTTCTACAGGGAATCAACAACTTCTCCACAAGATTTGTCGTACCTCAGTCAGGAAGAAGCGATTGAGAAACAATATGCAAGGAGCCATGCTTTGCGCTTTCTTGACCACTTGCCGCACGTTTTCAAGCAATTGAAGCTCGGACGTGCTCGCGAGCTCAGTGAAACAGACTTCTAACACGTAAAGACCGAGTTCCTGCGCGGCGTTGTACACAAGTGTTCGTTTGCCGCTACCAGCAACGCCGCCGATTGCAATCGAGACTGACATGGGAAGCGAGGTTGGGTGGAGCCATTCGACGAGTCGTCGGACGTGAGCTGGAAAAATCTGGAACGTCGTTGATGGGGACTGAGGAACTCCCGTGGTCGACAAAGTGTACTGCTTCATGATACGCTCGTGGATTAGACGGGTTGCAACATGCGACGACTGCACCAGGGTCGTGTCATCCTTGATGACTGAGAGCGCTCGGGGAATGGGGCGAATTTGAGTGTCCATGGCTTCAACACGGAAGAAGTGCACTTCTTGATTCACAACAACCGGCGCGGGATCCATGGATAAACTTGGAGACGTGTTCTCTGGGAAAGCTTCGACAACTGGAACTCCAAAGACATCTCCGACTTGAAGCAATCGGGGATCGGAGAAATGCAGTTTCAAAGCTTCAAGTATGCGTTCTTGATGTGTTGGGGATGACACTGACGTGTTCCATCGAATCGGAGCAATTTCCACTCGCGAAGCCACGGCTGGCATAACTTGCAGGCGAGAAAAGTCTTGGTTGTCGATGCCAATATCATGTGACGCTGCAGGCACGAGCGACACGTGTTCGGATTCGTGGCAGACAAGATTTTGAGCCAGGAATGGGCTCATGTACACTATATCGTCCGAGGCATGCGTTTGGAGTTGGATTTGAGCAATGTGAATGCGATCTTGGTGTCGTACAAGGACGAGAGAATGGGAAACAATGCCTAGTCTTCTCAAATTCACCGCTGACACCATCACGAGTGCATTGAATTCGGTCGGAATCGCCCCAATATTTGCAAACGCGTCGATTTGGTCAAGAAGATGCATACGTAGCTTGAGCTCGCGCGTTTCTTCATCTTGAATGCATCCGCTGGATGAGACGGTGGCCGTCGATGCTGTCGGGCGCGTGAATGAACTCACCCACAGGACACTCATCGCGTTCTGCGTTGAGTTGATGCAAACACAGAAAAAAGCTTCCGGATACTCCCAAAAATAAAAAAAAATAAAAAATTATTTTGATTCAATTAAAAATTACAAACTATTTTTCGGATTTTTCCAAATTAATATTCAATTATTATTGACAATGAACCAATCAGATAGCAGAACGCCAAAACTTCAACATCGAGTTGACCGTCACGAGGACGGCGGCACCCGAGGGATCCCAGAGGCATTATATCTCCTTTGAAGTATGCATGCGCTCGTCTTGAGGCCACTTCGTCGGTGGTATGCTCTGGGGAAGAAAATGACTGGGAATATGGCGGTTCAATACTGATCAATAAGCCTGGACAAAGGCGAAGCTGCTTGACAGCTTACAACTGTTGAGACTTGGATTGCAAGGGATTTAGCATTTCAAAGGCGTCGCGAAGACATTCAAGACCAGTCTCGCCGCCGTTTTCGATCGTTTCGGATTGAACAAGCGTGTGGAAGCCAATGACACGGAAGAGGGAGACCCAATCGCTCAGAGAGAGATCGCAGACGCTAATGCGGTTGCTATTCTCGGTTGTATAACACGCCGCGTGTGAATCCAATGCAATGGAGGCGATCTCATCGCATGTAAGCCTTGCGTCGGTCAACAATGGAACGAGTTTTCGCCGGAGACACAACATCGTGCCATACATCCACTCTTGACCTTGTGGTGAAAACCTTCCATCGAACTCGTTGCAATACTTGCCACCAAAGCCTTGCGCATATCCAGTCGGTCCGCAAAGATACGCAGTGTCCAGACATGCAAGATAGAAGTAACAAGTCTTCTAAACAGGACTTTGACACTGGGCAAGCGTCGCCGAAGCAGGGATGAAGGCGTTCTCCACGCCGATGCTTGGCTTAGCTTTCATTAAGATGGAAACTATGAAGCCTTGACACCCGAGTATGCGGTTGAAAGCCGTTCCCACTAATCGAGCAACACCTATGACAGTTAGCAGGTCGATTGAGGCGGTTGAAAGTTGGTGAGCAAGGCTTCTTCGAGCCGCCTAGATGGCGATGGAGGGGGTTAAGAGCTCAAAAAGGAATGACAAATCCCTTCAGTCGTCGTCTCCATCAGAAGCCCCCTCTCATTCTAGGAGCTCAGCTCAAAGTGATCACATCTGAAATATCGGAAGAGTAATGTGCTACTTGGTACCCTCGCTACCGATGGATAGATCCATGAAGAGCAAGGCAGATAAAAAGACCATCTCTTCATTATGATGTGAATGACTACGATAGCTGGCATAATTAGGACAAGAAGTCCATTGCAGCGTCAAGCATCAAGAGAACCAAAGTCTATAAAATAGACGCCTCATCAGGTCATTCGTCGCAAAAACCTTCATGGCACCATTCTTGCATTTGCAGTCTCCCACCGAGAAGAGCCTCTACAACTACGAACGTTGTCTGTCCAACATGCACTTCTTCCTCCCAACGTTCGTCGTATTGACCATTGCTGCTTCCACCACCAGCTCGCCCGTCGGTGGTGGACTCGGTGGCTTTGCTGGCTTTCCAGTTGGAGTTCCTGGCACCGCCTTCTTCTCCAATGCCAACGCCAACTCGGCGGCCAAAGCGAACAGCATCCAAGCGGCTGACAACCATTTCAACAACCATATCGACAGCAACGCCGGCAACCAAGCCCTTCAAGAAGACGTTGTCTTTGTCAAGAACCACGCCAACACTGTCGCCAACGACAATGGATTCCAAAACGCAGTCTCCAAGAACGACGCGTTCAACCACAACAACGCCAACCAAGCAGCGAATGGAGCTGTCTTCTTTGGCCGCCGTCGACAGCTTGGAGCTGACACCGAATGCGTGGGTTGTGGTGGTGTTGGCATCGGTGGCATTCCTCCATCAGGCTTTGACAATGCCAAGCAAGCTGCAAACGCTGCAAACGGCGCCAACTATTTCAATCAAGCCAACCAAGGTCGAAACACCAACGCCCACCAAGGATTCAACAACAAACGCGTCGAGAAACACAACTTGGATCAAGAATCGTTTGGAAACGTGAATGCCAACTCGGATGCCGCGGCGAATGCATTGTCGAAGGGCAATTTGATCAACAAAAACGAAGCCAATGCCGCTCGCGGCGTGGCTCAAAACAGCGGGCTCTTCTATCGCCACTTGCGAGGGTTTTAAGGAGATGGACGTACAACAAATGCCATCTACCAAATGTATTTGACTTACACATATAACGACTTCAGCAATGAAGGCTTTTCAAATACTCACTTCGTCGCCCAGCGCCGCGGTAATATCAGTCATGGTGACGCCCATGTTGGCCATGTCAACCTTGAGTCGCAAGCGACTCGCTTTGAGATTGAACTCGGACTCCTTGGCTTGGGCAATCAGAAGCCGCTGTTGAAGCTCAAAAAGACGCTCTTCGCGCTCGTCTCGACGTCGTTCGAGTGCAAGTCGCTGTTTATCGCTTTCACTCCGCATGAGCATGTCTTGACGTTGGAGATCGATCTTTTCGCGATCTGCATTGCTAATGTCGTCGGCGTATTGCTTTGGGGCGATGGACGAGGGTCCACTTTCACGAACAAGGTCGGGTGAGTCCGTCACAAATGGTCGTGCACGTTTGCGAGAACTGCCGGCCGCAATGTCGAGTTTGGCCTTTTCCTTCTTCTCAATATGAGCTTGTGCATCAACATGATCGTTCCAAATCGCAGGGTGCCTGTTCTTGATATGAAGCGTCCCATTCGATGGGTTCTGTTTCACGAGGTTGACCAAACAGTCTTGCCACGGCACGTTGTCTTGGATGCACTGAATGCAAACGTAGTAGCACATTTTCTGTCGTTTGTTCAACTGCGGCGTTTTGAGTTTGTGGATGACCGACCAGACGTAAGACGGCTTGTCGACCTTGTAGTATTCGTGGCTCACAGGCTGCTGTTGCTGTTGCGGCTGTACTTGCTGCCTCGTGGCATCCAGATCTTCCTCGGCGTAGTGCGCTGGCGCATTGAACGCGACATCGGGATGGAATTGACTCATTCGAAATTCAAAAATGCAAAGTTTAGTAAGGAGTGGCTCCTAGTAAGCCCCTCTCACTATAGTAAGTTCAAGTGAAAATAAAGTACAGACTGGACAAAATAGTCCAACAGTCATTTCCCCCTCCACGTGAGATCCCCAACAACCCAAACAGATCCCAAGACCAAGCAGTTTCATTGCCAGCTCCCTTCCATAGTGCTAGCATGGCGCTAGTTTTTCTCTGTCAAACCATTGTGGAACGGAAGGAACTCCTTCTTGGCGTCTCCACTTTCCGCTCGAAATATCTCTGTCACTTTATTGAGGGAAGGATATTACGATTGATATATATTTTGACCCGGACGGAGTGTATCGTTCCAATGAGGCTGCCGAGGTTGATCACATTGAAAAGGGGATAAGCGACTGCTAGTAAGCTTTGCAACGTGCTAGCGATTTGAGTGGAATCGTAGATGGTAGCTTTGCTTGAATCATTTCGGGTCGTTCGGACAGTCGAAATATACATTGTGTAACGTTTACCACTTCACGTAAGTTTACTATCGAAAGGACACATATTGAGCTATTTTGAGCGACTTGGGGGTGCGATGTGAAAGTTGTAAAATGGTTTGACGAAACCGCAGGACGAGCTCCACGCCGTGCCGCCGTCACGCGATTTATTTGAACTGTGCTTCAATACTGGAGTGTGCCAAGCAGCTTTCCTGACGTGTGGTTTCGCTTCAGAGGTTTACAAATGCTTGGTAACGAAACCAGAGCCGGAGAGGATGGTTGGTTTGATGACGTGCATCTGAGTTCAAGCGAACATGCGGATCGAGTGGTAGGCAGAGGATCGACCCATGCAGGCAATCATTTCCCGATTTTCTCCATGAAGGTGACTACAATCGCTGCTACAAGTTTTGTTGTTGTCGCGGCTGTCGACAATGTTTTCAACCCGGTCCCTGCCACGCTTCCAAAGTGTCATAACCCCATACCCAAGACTTGTGGCTTCTACTTTGAGTGCCTCGACGTCGCGCATCCATGTGGATCGACTGGGTATGCTCAGAGTTTTGGAGGAAAATATTGTGAATTGTTTGACGACAAGCGGGATTGGTTCTCCTCGAAAGGTCAGGCATGGATGTTCGGCACGATGACGTGTCTTCAGAGGCAACTAGTCTCGTCGTTGAGCAATCCTTCGCTGTCTTGTGCCGATATCCACTCGTTCGCCTTTGACTCGCACCCGTCGTGCTACACAACTGACAATGCAAACGGCATTAGCGTCTGCGACCTCCAAGTCACTGACTGGTTTTCCCTGCTTCGAGTAATTGGCCTCAAGACTCTCATCCAGTTAGACACGATTGAAAATGGTAGCGAGACTGGCCTCAAATGTCTCCGAGAATACTTTCACTGGACACGGCGCCTAGAGCAACTACATGTTTAAACAATCACAATTTCAAATAACACGAGTCTTTCAAGCTTCTATCGATGTAGGCTATCAGATATTGGCAATACGCATACCATGTCAATGAATCATTGCAGTGTTAATTCCGTCAGCTACACGCGAAGGTGTCGATAGAAGAGCCCGTTGTTTTGAGCCACGCCGCGAGCGGCATTGGCTTCGTTTTTGTTGATCAAATTGCCCTTCGACAATGCATTCGCCGCGGCATCCGAGTTGGCATTCACGTTTCCAAACGATTCTTGATCCAAGTTGTGTTTCTCGACGCGTTTGTTGTTGAATCCTTGGTGGGCGTTGGTGTTTCGACCTTGGTTGGCTTGATTGAAATAGTTGGCGCCGTTTGCAGCGTTTGCAGCTTGCTTGGCATTGTCAAAGCCTGATGGAGGAATGCCACCGATGCCAACACCACCACAACCCACGCATTCGGTGTCAGCTCCAAGCTGTCGACGGCGGCCAAAGAAGACAGCTCCATTCGCTGCTTGGTTGGCGTTGTTGTGGTTGAACGCGTCGTTCTTGGAGACTGCGTTTTGGAATCCATTGTCGTTGGCGACAGTGTTGGCGTGGTTCTTGACAAAGACAACGTCTTCTTGAAGGGCTTGGTTGCCGGCGTTGCTGTCGATATGGTTGTTGAAATGGTTGTCAGCCGCTTGGATGCTGTTCGCTTTGGCCGCCGAGTTGGCGTTGGCATTGGAGAAGAAGGCGGTGCCAGGAACTCCAACTGGAAAGCCAGCAAAGCCACCGAGTCCACCACCGACGGGCGAGCTGGTGGTGGAAGCAGCAATGGTCAATACGACGAACGTTGGGAGGAAGAAGTGCATGTTGGACAGACAACGTTCGTAGTTGTAGAGGCTCTTCTCGGTGGGAGACTGCAAAAGCAAGAATGACTCATGGAATCATAGTGTTTCGTTTTACCATCCATCGCCGTGTGGAATAAACTCGACTTGTCTTGTCTCTGATGTCAATGCCGGAAGACTCAACAACTAGATTTTGTTGGTTTATTCATTCTCCCAACGCTTTTTCAATCTCTTCTGGCGCGACGCCAGCGTCAATGAGTTCCTGCTTCGCCTTGAGCTTGGCCACTCGAAGATGCAGTTCGGCCTCTTTCGCCTTTGCGTCAAGGATTCGTTGGTTGGCAGCGGCCTCTTTCTCAAGTCGGTCATGTTGCTGCAATTCGATGAAAAATCGCTGCTTCTCGATCTCACGCCGGAATTCCATGTCTTTCACCTGTTGCCGCTCCAATTCCCACTTCATTTCCATCTCGCGGCGCTTGATTTCTTGTGCCAAGTATACGTCGTGGGGATGTCCTTCAACCGCTCGACCTCGTGGTGGTGGCTCTTCATAAAGACGATTCGGAGGAGGTGGCTCTGCCCCTCGGCTGTATTGAACACTCGCCGGACGCAGTGGCATTTGACCCATGTGGGACGTCGCGTGAGGAGCCATGTGTACGGGTGGAGAAGGATGGGGACCAACTGCATGGGGAATTGCATGGCCACGGACAGGTTCTCGTCCCATTTCAAACGGTCGTCTTTGTGCGTGGGGTGCAAATGAGCTGGTTGACTCGATATATTCGAGGGGTCGTTTGTTGGTACCTCTTGCTCCACTTGGATTTCGAGGAGGTGGATTTGATCCAGAAGACGATTGATCCAAGCGATACTTTCCCATTATGAGCGTGCTCTGCGGTCGTGGTCCACTCACGGGTCCTTGGGCACCAGTATCAGGACGCGGAGACGCCGAATCAGTCACGTCAATAACAAAGTCTTCAGCTTGGCTTTGTGGATTCGTTCGGTTGTCTCGTGTGTCTCGCGTATTGCCGCCCAAATCGTGGTTGTGTTCGAGAGACACTTCAGTTACCATGTAATCCAGAGTTCCTCGATCATAGAGAACGCGTACTTTCCACGGACAGGATCTACATTCACCGGTGAGATCACATTGGAATCCGTGATGTTTACCGCATGAATCGCTGTGATCTTTTGTTCTCAGGGTCCTTGTTGTTGCAGTAAATAGTAGTCCGTTGGAGGAGTTTGTAGTTGTCTGGATGGACTGGATGCGGGTTCCGCCACGAGAAAAACTTTCCATCTTTGCACACGACAAAGCCATGGTCTTGGGCATACTTCTGCACCTTGTAGACGAAGTAGTCGATGTCTTGGAAATGAAAGCCAACTTCAAGCGCGCCGATGTCCAATGGAGGTCCAGTCATCTCTTCCATGGGCGCGATCTCGCCAACATCGTCTTGCTCTGTCTCGATCACTTCTCTTTCCTTTGTATGCGCATCCGTTCTTTGCTCTTGAGGCATCGAGTCAGCGAATTGCGCGTCTTCACCCGCCATGGCGCTCATGATCTATGGAGGAATCGCACCAAATGCATTGAGTTCGCCTAAGTGCGTGTCCATAATTTTAAATTTTGAATGTCAAATGTACGACGATGTACAGCCTCGCAACGTGTACGTTCCTTCAACATGCAGTACGTTGATTGCGTACTGTGACTCGTACAATTGCACATAGCTGTACTACTTCATAATTCAATCATGATAAATAGTACAACTGTACTGGAAATGTCAGAAAAAACTTCCGGATAATGATTTAGGGTCATGCATACGGAAAACATGCAGGAACATGCTGGGTCACAACGAAGATGAGACCTTTGTTGCGTTCCCTGTCCCTCGTAGCGGCCCAAGCACGAAGAGATGGCCCGCTACGATCTACGATTATTCCAAGAATTGTATAGCAGACGACAGAATATCTGCTCTGGATGTGGATACCGGTCAATGGGTTCACTGCAGATTGTGCGATTGCCAGCTCAGGTGTGACAATCGAAATCTGTTTAGCAATGAGAGGTGGAACCGACACCTTCGACGGAACAAAAAACACAATGACATTGCAGACGGTCCTGCCCAAAACTCTCACGATAACATGGTTGAAACGGGGCAACTGCCTAAGAAGAAGAGGAAGAAGCTGACACAGGTCGAGGTCGACTGGGAATTCCAGTCTCAGCTCGACGTGGAGCCGTCCGTCATAGCGCAACAATCAGTGTGTCCTGGAGCACTGCCGGCCGAGTCATTTGAAATGCTCCAGATCTTTGCCCGGTTTGGCCAAATACCTCCAGGTGCTCAAGTGGTTCGAGGAGCTGGTGGTCTGGGTTTCCAGCTCTTCAGTACTCTCTGCACAAAGCGGCTTGTATCACGCCGAAAGAATCAACCTGATTGCTGTGAACCTTGTTTTGCGCTTTTTGTCGACGCGAATCTAAAGAAACGAATTTTTCAAAACATGAAGACTTACGCTAGAGTGCTGGCTGTGCTTGAAAGCCCCACATTGCCTGAAAATGGACTCATTGATCTCCAAAACTTTCTCAAGATCCCTGTGCGCAACATGAACCACGCTGGGAAACAACTCCGCCTCCACGTCGAAAACTTTGTCGAGTTCCACAAGGCCAAGAAAGAACCTTGTAAACAAAAGCACTCTAAGGGATCAAGCGAAAACTTCGGCCAAGTGCCAAGCGCCCAAGCGAAAAGCCAAGATCAAGAGCTCAAAAGCGCTCGACCCCAAGACGACTTGATGAAGATTAACTTGGCGGCGGCGGATTCTCATAATTTATTGGTCTTGTAATTAAACGGAGCGTAAATCTCAACGTTTCTTTGATCCCATTTGCAACTGACAATAAGTTTGAAAAACAGCAATAATCTGGAGCGTCAATATAAATTGGCCAGATCGCAAGTAAATTTCGGGAAACGCTTCTAAAGTGAGACTCTATGCAATGGCTAGCTACGTAGGCTAGTAACGTTGATAATGTTGATGCCTGAGCCGGAATGTTTAACACAGCGGGTCGGCTCGTCACTGTGAACAATGTGAATGATGAGGAAAATTAAATGCAAAATTAAACTGAATTATTTGATTGGATAAAATTTATCCAGTCGTATTTTGATTGGATAATAGAGTCGTTTTGATATCCTCCCCAAATTATCCTCCACGTTGCACACAGCATGGTCCGTGCGATCCAAGTTGTCCTCGGGCTTGTGTGTGCGTCCGTCGTGCATGCTGCTCACTTTATGATCACGCCAGATGTAAGTTGAACACTCGTTACAGGTCTCATGACGAGGACAGGATCATAAATGCTTCCATATGGACATTCCCGACGGTACGACGTTCCGGGCAGAATATGAATCTCCAGACACGAATGACGCATTGGTAGCGTATCCTCGCTCGACAATTCGTTAATTCCACGCTTAGAAAACTGTGATGAAGATCTACGAGCCTGCTGCGGCAGAAGAAGGCGAACTGAACCAAACGCCGTCGATTTCGCAAACGTTAAACGAGAAAGGCGCGATTGCGTTTACAACGACGAAATCTGGTGAACATTGGGCTTGTATTAGCATCGATACGAACAAGTATGTCGTGCCTGACACGACTAAAATGGTATGTCTCAAACCATGGACGCAATTTTTCACATATGGGACAGAAATTTAAGCTCAAACTGCGCTTTGGAGCAAGCAACGAAGAATATGCCAACTTGGCAAAGAAGGAACAAATGAACGAACTTGAGTTAGAAGTTATGAAGCTCCGCGATCGTGTCAAAGCGATTCAAAAACAACAAGACTATGCTCAAGTACCTCTACCATGTACTCAGGGGCACTCATATTGTCGTAGGAAAAGGGCGACAAGTTCCGATCGTCGAGCGAAAACAACAACTCGCGTGCCATGTGGGTCTCTGTCATCCAGGTTTGAATCCATTTTTGCTCTATGATATCTGATGGATTGATGTAGATTGTTGTGTTGCTCGTCGCAGGCATTTGGCAAGTGCATCATTTGCAAACGTACTTTCAAAAGAAAAAGTTAGTCTAAGAGAAGTTGAACGATGGCTTGCACATCCACTCGCTCCAGAGAAAGTCGCCATTCAGTTGTGCACTTGTTGCTTGGGGATTCTTGGCAGGAATCTCCACACGACAGATGGGACAGCTATTGCGAATTTTGAGCCATTGCTTGATGCACTCCGTGTGAAAGACATGCTATGACATCCACCAGTCAGTTAGAGCTCATGGGATGCAGCCATATACCTGGCAAGGCATTCGAACGACTTCAGCGCCAACTTCGACATCAACTTGGCAAATAACGCACTCGCGGGCATTCTTGCGCACATCAATGTTTGCTTCGGCATCCGAATGGTCTTGAATGTATCTCAATAGCCTGAAAAGCAACATGAAGACGTTGTTCGGCCACAGAAATGTACCCATGGCCCTGAGATTTCGAGATCATCAAGGCTGGAATACTCAGTCCAACGCCTTCGCCCTTGGAGTCTGTCATCATGTACGGCAGTAATAGCTACTAAAGGTATTTCGTAACCCAACCCCAAAAAAACTACAACGACAAGCAGCATCAGTTATTCATCATGGTAACCACGCCAATGACAAAAGCACTGCGAGAAGACATGTCGTCGTCGTCAGGGTCGTCCAACCCGACGTACTACACATCTTCAAAGGACCCGCTGAGCTTGTCGTCGCCACCAATCCATCCAAGATCCCTGTCAGAGCACTCTGGCGACGATGGGTTTGCATTTTCAGGTATGGATTGCAGCAAGATCTTTGTCGACCTCGAGGAATGCAATCGCTCTGTCGAGCGTGACGACGACGCGTGGTCAGACTCGGAAGAGTCTGTCATTTATGACGTCGAGGACGGCGGTGTCTTTGATATCAGTGGCTCGTGATCCAACGTGACAGCCAGCGACTTGACATTCCCCATGGCAGAGCGACACAAACAAGGGACTAGAAGTTATACTTTGATAATCCCCACGACAATCAAACCAACCTCCCTCGGCTCTCAGTTGGGGTTCATGTTTCTCCACGATAGTCTGCGGATGGGGTCATGCTATCGAACTTCACAGACTTTGACACTCTGTGCTCCACCGATAAGTTGCAGCACCAGACGAGGTATGAATTCAATAGAGGTCTCCTTTGGTCCTTTCCCCTTCATGGAGTTGGTATGAAGTACTCAAAGTCATGCACTTGGTGGCATGAATTCGAGACGAAAGTGTTTTATCGACAATGTGGGGAGTCTAACATCTGACGGACTAGATGGAAGATCATCTGCTTGGTTTGCCCAACAAACTCACTGGAACCATCCATCTGCCCTTGTCTCCCGCAGCCCCATTGGAGCATGATATCGACCACATTCGAGACAAAGGCGGGAATGTGTCAATGACAACCATCGCTTGCTTCTACGATCGATAGGGAATGGCATTGCGTCCACATCGTGGCGAATAGGACTGTAAGAACGGGTGAGCGTGGTCGTGCCAGCGGGGAAGTGATAAAGGCACCACCCCAGGAGGTTAGCGGCACCACCCCGGTACTTAAATAAGGAAATGTTTAGGGTAAATCTCCTCAGGGTATGCTCGTGCCAGCTGAAACTGCGCCGCCAAGCAGCTCCTGAGCCTGGCACGTCCTTCGCCACGGCAGAGCAGTATGTACGTCTACCCTGTTCAACTGCAACGCACTCTTGTTTAGGCTCCTAGGCACACAAAAGCAACATATGTTTCTTATTTAAGTACTGGGGTGGTGCCTTTATCCGTCCCCAGTCTCGAGAGTTCTGTCGAGACTACATCGGGAAAAGCGACAGGATTGCCACCGCAGCGATGACTTTACCACGGTTTAGAATCGCACTCTTGACAAGAAGATGGCTTGGTCATACCGAGACAGACTTTTCGACTGTCGGCAAAGCGAGCTCTCGTGGAAACAACTCGTGCTGCTGCGTCTAATCATCCTCATGCTCGTCAACGACAAAGTGGACTGACCCAATGCTCGACCTCTGTCGCAGAGGTGATAGGGTGGATGAAATTTGGTCGTTCGTGGAATAATGACGACGGAAAGCAGCGCTTGACAACTGTCGTGTGGACTTGACACATGGTGTTCCCACCATTTTGAATTTGACAGGCCCGCGAGAAAATGTCATTCAAGACGCCAGTCCCTGACGACTTCTTCAGCACACCGCCGCTCTCGCCAGACAAGATTGAAGAGCTCCGAGCAATTGGTTACAAAGCTCAACGCGACTTGGTGAAGCTGTCATGAACCTCCAAGTGACTTACGCGTTTGTCTAGCTCGAGTACACCAAGTTGACGGGTGGGCCAATCGAGTGGACGCTCCGCACCAACGATGATAAGGTTCAAGTGTACACTGCCCGCGAAGGGAACTTGCCGCTCTTCCTGGGCACGACTGAGATCGAGTCGACGCTGGACGAAGCTTCACAGCACCCACAACATCCGACGTCCGTCGAGTCGACTCTTCGTACTTTCCAGACGTTCTCGATGAAGTTCGACTCTACACATTGTCAACGCCGACGGAAGATCGACCGCATCACCTTTCGTCCGTCAGTTGGACCGTCATGCGATCGCCTCTTCAAGGACTTATTGTGCGATACCGAGACTTCTGCAGTATTGAGGTACATGCTCTCGATTGATCCATGGCTTATGTCCCCTTGGTAGCATCTTGAAGACGTTGAAATCGATGGCAAGAAGGCATGGATTCGTGCTTGCAAGTCCATAGTCCTTCCAGCTTGCCCTGATCTTGAAAAGAAGTATGGCATCATCCGCGCCGAGTTTATCCATTCTGGATTCATCTACATGGAGACCGACAGGCCTGGTATCCTGCGCGTGACGGAACTAGAGCACTTTTCTCCGAACGGACGAGTGACTGGCGACGTGATCGGCGCGATGCTCATGACAAGTTTTGCCGAAAGTCAGTACAATTCCATGAACTCGATGCAAACCAACGTTTACGCGCATCGACTTTGCAAGGTTTCCTACTTGCCGCCATCCAATCTAGTCGGCAAGCACACACGGACGAAGTGCGCCGTGTGCCTCAAGAAATTCGGCACATTCTCTCGGAAAACCAATTGTCGTCGATGTGGCGAGGTAAGCTCTTCCACACTCCTTAGAGACTCATGGGGAACTTCCTAGGTCGTTTGCAGCAAGGTGTGCAGTGCAACGTATAAATTGATGATGGCCAATATTCTCGTTGATCTTCGTGTGTGCAGTCGTTGCATCCCAGGACCGAACGAAGTCAAGCAGGAGATGCCATTGTCCACGCCGATGAATAAGGCTCTCCGAGAGGACATGTCGGCGTCGTTGGGGTCATCCAACCCATCCTACTCAAAAATGTCAAAGAAGCCTCAGACCTCCTTGACAATGTCGACGGATTCCGAGATGTTCTCAAATCATTCGAGCGACGATATCTTGACACTGTCAAGCATTGACATCACGAAAATCTTCAAGGAATGCAATGATCCCATCGAGCGTGACGACGACATGCTGTCTGAATCCAACGCCTCGTTTATTTATGACGCTGGGGAAGGCGGTGCCTTCGATGTCAGTGACACCAACATCAGTCGGACAGCAAACTACTTTGGTACCCCAGTCGAGGCGACACCTCGTCGACGAGGAGATATGCTGCTCCTCTATTAGATGATAAAACAACCCAGTGTGTAAACTCAATCGATTGAGACGTATTGACGTGCTTCCACGAAATGCAGGCTTCATTGAGAGGGCCAACTATTCATGGGGAAAGCAGTCTACAGTAACACACACAAACTCGGTCGACTCCACCCCACACACAATGTCCACGTGATCTCCTGGTTGACTATATGTGTTGCCAAGGCATTGGGCTACCAGACAGGTACGATCTATCCAGGGGGGGGTTGACTCCCTTCTGACGCTTACAGTGATCGTGATGCAATATCTAAACTTGCTGATGCATTCCGTGACAAATATGGACGAGAGCTTATTGGAAAGCAAATGGGCCAATTTCACAGTGATTTTGAACTTGAAGGATCAAAAGGAGAAGTCTTTGCTAAAGAGTCTATCTTTCTAGGGAAGAAGAGCTACTTGGATGTTCTAGCATGCGAAGGCAATGATGTTGAGGGGCATCTCATCCGCATGAAAGGTTTTCCAGGAGCACTGTTACAGCAAAATCCATATGAGGCCTATTTGAAATTATTCGACGGCGAGTCAATGGAATTTGATCTAGCTCAATGTTGCTCAATCGAAAAGGCTCTAATAGAGCCTTTTCGAAAATTTGTTGAGTTTAACTTTGACAACAGGATCGATTTTGATTGGACAAAATATATCATATGTTTTTTGTTGAGAACAAACGCCTGTTTTTGTTGAGTTAAATTGTGGTTCAACTCAAAGCAAATTTGACTCAGGAAAGGAGACATTCGATGGCTTTTGTTGCGCCAAAACTGGGACCCATGGAAGCAATGCTCTTCGTGCTGCAGCTATACCTCTTGTCTGGAGGTAGCACCCGACGCTTCATACATCTGCTCAAGGCTATGGAGGAAAACAAGCTGTTTCGTCTCACACGAGGGCTCCCAAGAATTGACTTCTCCAATTCCTTCGATATACATCTCGATGATGCTACTGCAGTTGAGAGATACCGCTTTACCGTTGCTCAGTTGGACGAATTATCGATCAAACTTGGCTTGGATCCTTGCGTGGTTACCCCCAGTGGAGATAACGTCTCAAGGATCGAAGCTATCGCCATCGTGTGTAGAAGGTTGTCCGAACCATCCAAGCTATTTACAGTTGCAAATGAATTCGGGCGATCAGTGGCCTCGTATTCGAGGATTTTCCTGCACACTATACGTCTTTTGCACTCAAAGCACGCTAATTTGTTGTACTTGAACAAGACTCTTATACAACAACGAATGCCCGAATATTGTGCTGCGGTCAAGGCAAAAGGTGTTCGATTGGCAAAGTGTTGGGGATTCATAGATGGTCCGTGCGAACTAAACATCGTCTGCTGACGTGGTATATTTAATAGGAACCAAGCAATTCATTTCACGACCCACAGCTCGCAAAAATCCCCGTCATGAAAATGAGAATTTGCAACGATCTGTTTACAATGGCCATCCCAGACGCCACTGTTTCAATTGGCAAGGGATTACCAGTCCCGACGGAATCATGACATCAATTTTTGGACCCGTAGAGGGAAGAAGACACGACAGTACTGTGTTGGCAAGAAGCGGACTTCAGAATGAATTTCGTGCAGATGACACATTTCAAGGAGCAGTCGTCTATGGCGATCCTGCATATTCATGCAGTGACTATATAGTCTGCCCTTTTAGCAATGCTTCCCCTGGTTCACGAGAAGCCAAGTTTAATGCAAGGATGAGCTTTGTTCGAGAGAGCGTGGAATGGGGATTTGGTCGAATTAAAGTGCTTTGGCCTTTCATCAATTTTGATAAGAAGCAAAAAGCATGCGAGGCGCCAATTGGAAAGATATTTAGCACTGCCGTGCTTTTGTCAAATTGCCACTGCTGTCTGCAACCGCATGGAAATCAAATCGCGATGTATTTTGATATGAAGCCACCCACACTAAGTGGCTATTTGAACTCGAACGTATAATCTTGCTGACTATGTTCGTCAACGCGGTAGAGAGTTGATAATTGCCAGCAAAAAATCTTGATTTCGTTTTTCCCTTGCATTTTCAAGTGCGATGCGACGTTCTTCACGTTCTGCCTCTTGGGCATCACGGTGTTTTAAATAGTCGAGTAGCATGGACGAACTATCTGGTGGAGCTTCCATTGAACCAACAGCGGAAGCAATTGAATCCATCATCGCGGATAATTGCTCCCGCTTTGTGCGCTTGGTCTGTCTTTTCTTTTTGGCAGTCTCTGTTGCTCGTCCTATGATCAAGTTGTAAACATGGTTGGACGAAGATAGACTGCTTACATCACTACTCGTAGACGATTCAGATTCCTCCATAGCTTTTCGTCTCATGGTCGCTCCCGATGCCTCAAGAGCATCTACTCTACGCTTGTTTACCTGCTTATTTTTGTCTTGCTCCTCCGTGTGATCTTGCATTTGCTGATGAATGTCTGTGAGAAGTTGGTCTTTTGTGTTATACTCCTCGGTTGTCCCAGACTGGCGTCTCGACTTTGATTCGGATGCCAAAAACGACTTCATCATTCCTTCAAATCGAGTCTTGTACGCAGGTCCGTTCTTTCCTGCAACAGTGACGTTTGGGGTGCCATTGACTTTGTCGGCAATGCCATCCCAAACCTTCATAACCGTTCGCGGAGCACATGCCCAGACTTGAGCGTTGTTCACAGCCTAAAAGTTTATAGCATCGTACATCTAGAACATCATCACCATGAGAAGAATGATGTCGTCGCCGGCCGTAAATGTTCGCCGCGTGGACGTCTTATCGATTGCGTTTTCATGAGAGGCTTCAGCCATGTCTGTTTGGCGCGAGGGTGCAAGAAATCAAGAATGCAATTCCATCTCAAACTGAATTCTTTCGAAACACCACTCTTTTGTTGTTGAGTTCTATTTCTTGACTCATGCCAAAGCATGTGCATTCTGTCTCAAACTCAAACTCGACAAGTCTTCGAAAAGTCTCTATTAACACTAAAACACAGAAAGTAACGAAAAGATTGAAGTTTATGAGAAAAGTATCATTTCAATAAGTATATAATGGAACATTTATTTAATCAGCTATATTTTTCGCCAAAGACTGGATTTATTTATTAGTGCTAAAGCTTTGTATAAAAAAGCAAAAGCAATAAACAGTTCTATAACATTAAAACATGTTCGCGACTGGTACAAAAAGCAAACTGAAATTCAGCAGCACTCTACACAAACCAAGAAGTTTCCTGAGTTTAAAATCTCAAGTAATAATCCTAATTCATGGCAGATAGATTTAGCATTCTGGAAGAAGAAGCCAATATTTATTGCAATCAATATTAACAGTCGAATTGGGTATGCTAAACTGTTAAAAAAACAAAACTGCACCAGTAGTGAAAAAAGCGTTAAACGAATTTATAGCTATACATAAAACGCATTCACTAACATCAGACAATGGATCAGAGTTCATGAATAAACAGGTTCAAGAATTGATAACAAAAGAGCGTATAGGTCACTACGCAGGTGAATCTGGTGATCATACTATCTTAGGAAAGATAGATCGCTTTATTAGAACGTTGAAAGGAAGATTAACTAAAATGCATGACAATGGTATATTCAATGTTCTAACTCAAAAGCATCTCAACGATGCAATTGCCAACTATAATGACACAGAACACTCATCTCTTCATAAGACACCAAACGAAATGAATGGAAAAGTTGTGTTTTCTGAAAATGAACATAACCAAAATGTAGCTAAGCAAGTTTTGAATAACATACCCATTAGTTCAACAGTACGTTACAAATTGAAACCAAAGACTCCATTTGAAAAAGAAGGTGCAAAATATTCCAAATCAGTATACGAATTTGTAGGGTTACATGGTCTAAAGATGCATTTACGTTCAAAGAACAATCATGTTGTTTATAAAGCAGTTAATGATGCTAAAATAGTACAAGCACAAACTACAGATGTCAATGGGAAAGCAAATGATAGAGGCAATCGTAGATTGCCAGTTGCCGAAGGCAATATATATGAAGCAGAAAAGATTTTGGATCACAAAAAGCTCAAGAATGGAAAATATAAGTATCTTGTAAGGCGGGCTGAAGGTGATGAAACATGGGAAACACAAAACAATTTAAGAATATTTAATAAGAGTCAAATGAGTCAATTAGAGAATAATTATTTTAAGGATTTACAATAAACTATGAAATATATATACACTAATTAATTCGTAGTAAAATGTATCCAAGCTATAAGGATCTAGCTGATAAGAAACAAAAGTTACAAAAATACTATGATCAAATCAAGTTTGATCAAAAGATTGATGCCATTAAACAAAAGGCATATGAAAATGCTATTTGGAGTAGCGATATTGCATCAAATATGATTTTACCGAAACCTCAGATGACTTCAAATGAAACTCAAACCAACTCGTCGGAGGCTAGAACTATTGAAACTCAAACTAAACCAAAAGCAAAAAAATAACATTAAGTGATCTCACACCGCCTTTAACAACAAGAAATCGCTACGGGCTATTATCAAGCAGCGATGATGAAGAAGAGACCCAATACAATCAAACTTCAAAAGATTCAAATAAGCTTGCTGAATTATACAACTTTACAAATCAAATTGGCACTTTTTTAGAACAAGAAAGATTTCTCCGATATTACTAACAGCCTCTGAAGATACGAGTGTATATTTGGGGCGAACAGCAAAGCTATTTACTATGGGTAGTGGCAATAAAAATAAGAATAAGCGTGTAGCTGATTATGATTGGATTGCTACAAAAGAAAAAATTGACAAAATTATTGATGAAAATAGACGATTAAATGCTCTCCAACGAGGCATTACTCAAATGACAGTTAAAGATGAACCTGATGTTAAAGACGAATCAAATGTTAAAATGGAAGGACAAGGATTTAAGTTAATTACACGCAAAAAACTAATTGGAAGAGGCTTAGTTGGAGCTGGAATTTCACATATACATAATTTTGAAAGAGAATATTTATATCGGCCTCTTGGTTCTAAATATGTTAATCTTAAAGCTCTTGGTCAAGGATATCTAAGTTTAAGACATCCATCTGGAAATTCTTGTTTCAAAAGATTGAAAATGTCTCAAAAATTAATTCAAATCATCAAAATCCTGATTTTTGATGGAGTTATTGACCATAGTCTTTACAATCAGCTAGATAATGCTGATAAAATAATCTTTTACGATACGCTGAAAGTTTGTAAATTACTTAATTCATTCAAGGAAACAATTACAGATCCTCGTGCGAATAGTGATAAATATGCTGCTGAGTTTAATAAGCTAATTGGAGAACTTAAGGTAGGAAATGATAGTCCAACAGTAAAATCAGAATTAAAGAAGATGTCAATTCACTTATTTCAAAATGTGGTTTTAAATGAAAAACAATTTAATGATATTTTGAAGCTCACTATATAGGAACAAAATGTTTATCTGTAATCAAATAAAATGAAAATATTCAATGTTAGAAGTCCGTTTATGAAAAAATACAATCAGAAGGCTAAGGAAAATGAGGAGAAATTGATTGAAACAATGGAAAACTTAGTGATAGATAAAACTGAGCCAAATACCAATTTTCAGAGATATGGGCCAAGTAATGATGAATATAAGCGAAAAAAGAAATTAGAGAAAGCAAAAACGTTTGCTCTTTAAAAGAATATAGAGAAAGGTTATCTGTAGACGTAGTCGGAAGATAAGCTTCCGACCCTATCTTAGTAATATAATAATTATTTTTTTAATTTTATGTAATACATAGAATATAATTCGTGTAAATCAAAGAAGTATGAAAGGAACGGGAGGTTATAAAGTAGTTCATGTATCGTCAAAAATTTCAAAAAGTAAGCTTGCGAAGGCATCAAAAGGAGGAACCGTAGTGTTTTCAAAAGATGATCTTATCGGTGATACACCAATGCTAGTTCATCCTTCCAACTATAGCAAAATTGTTACGGCTCAGAAGGCTGGTAAAGGCGCTAGATTAGATTTTACTCACGGTGAAATTCAACACGATTTAGGTTATCATCAAGGTGGTTCCTTGTGGGATTCAATCAAGAGTGGTTTAAGCACGGCTTGGAATAGCGTGATTAAACCTGTTCTAAGTGGGGTTGGGGACGCTGTCGCTTATAGTAACCCTGAGTTAGCTGGCTTGCGAGAAGGTATTCGTAATCTTAGCGGCATTGGTTTTAAAGGTTCTCAAGCTGCTAAAGACCGTATGGCTGCTGTTCGTTCAAAGAAACGTGGAGGTAGCTTCAAGTTGTAGGGCATAAAAATACCCCTTTACGTTTGATCATAAGCTTTAAAATTCATATATATAGCCTACAGCATATACACTATGAATGATTACAAAACTGGCATTATCTATAAAATTGTACATACTCAATCTGAAATATGCTATGTAGGTATGACGATGGATAGATTATCAAAGCGTTGGCAAAAGCATAAAGAATCACATAAAAGTAGCCATTCAAAAACGAGTAATCATATTTCAATTTATTCTTATATGCGACAATATGGAGTTGAAAACTTTAAAATTATGACAATTAAAGAATATCAAGTCGTTGATAAGCAACATTTGAAGGTTTATGAAACTCTTTGGATCAATAAATTAAGATGTGTTAATAAAGTTAACTAATTTAATCCAATTCCTAAGAAAGAGTATAAAAAAGTGTATCGTGGAAATAACAAAGACAAATTAGCTCAAGTGAATAAGGAATATTATTATGCGAACAAAGACAAAGTATCCGAGCAAAAAAAGGACTATAGAGAGAGAAATAAAGAACACATTCTAAAAGAGAAAAGAGAATACAGGATTGCTAACAGAGATATGATCAGAGAAAAAGAAAAAGAAAAAGTCGAATGCGAATGCGGTGGTAAATACACAAAAAGTCATAAAGCGTCGCATCTTAGAACTAAAAAACACCAATCTTTTGTAAATAATCAGTAGTAAAAAAATATACATCTATATAGAATACCTGACAATGGTTTTTGATCTGGCAATAATAAAGAAGACTAAAGAAATGACAGAAGCCCAGCTTAAACGACATCTCTTTCCACATAAAAGAAACAGATATATTTGCGAATGTGGTGAATCTGTGAATGTGAGGCATAAAAATTCTCACGAGAGATCATTCAATCATAAAAAAGCAATGATTCAGATTGAGCGATATGGAAATTAGATTTAATCTATTTTTTTTTACTTTGGTTCAGCTCCCTTCAGTCTTGTATTGACGCAACCGCATTTGCTTGCGGCACTGCCTACAGCAAAGCGCTAGCTTTTTCTCTAATACTAAGGGTAGAGAGCTTGTCTCTCTAATAATCAACTGAATCAAGATTTGAGTATCTTCAAATTTGACAATATTATAATTCGGATCGCAAATTACGATTTCTATGTAAGGTCTTGAGCCATCTGAGATCGAAACCCAAGAGTACTCAGAATATCGAACATCAATTAAATCTCCGATACTTGTATTTTGAGATGTGAAAGATGTTAAAACATCGGAACAGATGTGTATGGATTATTGACCAAATTGCAACGAACTAAATAGCTTGAAACAGGATTTACTTGTGGTGTAAAACTTAAGAATGATTGACAGTAGTTTGCTGACTTGATGGGAATGTTCCAATTTGATAACCAACGATTAAATTGAATCCACTTGGAATCACAATATTAGTTGCGTTGAGAACAATAACTGAGCTCATTTTTCTTATGTTATTTTATACCAGTTATTTATTATTTGATTGAAATTAATATGTTGCCTTCAGCAACTGGCAATCTCCGATTGCTTCTATCAAAGTGTATTCAGATCAATTTTCTTACCAAAGTTATATCTGAGTTCTTGATTTACGGAATCAACAAAGAGACATTGTCCCTTGCTCTCAGTCGCTTTATTGTATGCTTTAATCATCTTATCTTCATCCACCCCAGGAATATTGAAGTCCTTACATACCATTTGAAGATCCCTTTTGCTATTCGCTTTCAAAATAAATACATATTCACTATTTAACCGAATCATCTTGTCTGTAGCAAAATAACTATGAGCAAGGAAGCAAGTTGATAGCAAATGATGTCTTCCGCGAGTGAAAAGGTGGCTAAATAAGTCTTCTAGTAATTTTTTGTCATTTGAGTAGTCATCTGTGATAACTAATTGTAATGAGCCATTATTTGGAATATCATCAGCGGAAGGCGGATTATCTGGATCATAAATAGTGATAAAGTCTTTTAATTTATCTCGCAAGTAATTAAATAGTTCCTGATCAGGATTTCTTGCTATAATGTGTAAATGACTACAAATATGAGGTGAGTGTTTGAGAATGTGAAAAATTAGATTCGTTTTTCCTGAGTAGCTTGGCCCAAGAATAACCGCTTTGAATAGATTTTGAATTTTTAGATCTTTATTGATACCGTGAGACTTACTTTTATAGGCCTTCGGTAATTTACCGCCCCAGTTCTCTATTTCATTTAAGCTCATTTATTAGACAACTGATAAAAATCTTTTTTATATATTTTACAATATATACTTCTTGCTTTCAACACTATTGAAAACCCGAGAATATGAGTGGGTTCATAGCTAATAAACCAATTCAAAATAGTTCAACATACAATCCAGCTAATTACAGCAGTGATGACTATCTTAAAACAAGTGATCCAAGAGTTTCATACATCAGTAATGTAGCTGCTGGTCAAGCAGCTGCTAAAAAGCTCTAATCTTAGATTCGGGGCTTTCAGTCGTTGGAATCAATTCAATGTCCATTACAAATACTTTGAATGTAGGCACTGCGATCAATAGTAAGCGAGCTACCTTCTCTGATAGTGAGTCTAGTCTACTTAATCTCACTCAGACATCGGCTGGAAATCTCGCCAATCTTCTATTTACAAATGATGTATCTAAGCAATTCGAAATGGGTCTTCGAGGTAGTACAGCTGGTCCAAATGCCGGCACTTTCTATATCTATGATAATGCTAATAGCGCGTTTAGGATGATCATGGATAACTCAAATGGAAATATTACATACAACTCCAATTGTACAGTAAATTCGATTGGCAATATCCAACTGAACAACACACCTGCATCGCTTAATAATGCTTTAGGTACGCTCGTCACTGCAGGTGGTATTGGTATCAAGCTTGCTACTGATGCAACCAGTTCTACCAATGGTGGATCGCTTACTACGGCTGGTGGTGTGGCTATATCTAAGCAGCTTTGGACTGGCGGTAATACGTTCTTAGCAACTAATACAGGTTCTTATGGAACATTGTGTATCGGAGACTCACGTGATGTGAATCAGAATCGTGCTATATCAGCTCTCTACGCTAATCTGGCGACTTCTGGTAATTATTACATCTGCATTGGTCAAGGTCTATCAACGAATAACCAAGCTGAATTAAGTTTCTCATATGCCGGCTCAGGAAGTTCAAGCAATAAATTTGAAATTGGATTCTAAGGCGGCATGCGATTGCTCAGTTTAGCTGCCAGTGGTAATCTTGCAATTAATGGTACGAATGATGCAACTAACTCTACCACAGGCGGTGCATGTACAATTGCAGGTGGTTGCGCTGTAACTAAATCTCTATATGTAGGTACATCGATTAACTCGGCTACAGCAACAATTGGAGGTACCTCAAACGTATCAGGTGCGTTGTCTATCATATCATTAGGCAATGCGATCACGATGTACAATAATAGCAGTAATTTTACTAATCTAAGTATGAGCGGATCGGGCAATTTTGTCATTAACCCACAAACAACAGGTCCTACAGCAACGACTTATGCCTTCACGGCAGGCGGACAAATACAATTGAGTGGGTTGATCCCGCGTAATGGCCATAAAATGGATTTGGGAACAAGCACAACTACAGATAACATTCTCGTGCTCGCTCAGGCCAATAATACGTCGCCAAGTTATATGTTTGGTGTTAATAATAATACTTTAGAGTATGTTTCAGGCGGACAACACGCTTGGTATTCTAATACTTCGACAACACCTGCTGTTGTTGGGACTCAAAATGCGTTATTGACTCAACAGGGCGATTTTATTGTTAATAATGCAGGCGTTCATGCTTATGGCTTTAATACAATCGGATTGAATAATTTTGGACCCGGAGTTCATATGCATTTTGGAGCTGGAATCGGATCATTATTTGTTTTTGATTACAGCACGAGTTCATATAAAGATCTAGCATTAAATAGTAACAATTTCTATATTAAAGCAAGCAATGGTTATTGCGGAATTAATACAAATAATCCTTCTTGCCCGTTGCATGTTAATGGAACAGCAAATCAATCAACGGCAAGCGGATTTGGCTACCTGAATGGAAGCGGAGCAGGGGGTGCTACGGGTTTCACGAATAGAGCTTTTAGTATTCTCTCAAGCGGAGGAATACTTGTTCAATCAGGAGAGATCGATGTGCTGTCGGATATGCGTCTGAAGCAACAGGTGGTTCAACTTGATAATGATCTCAGTGAGCGATTTGTGCGCGATATTAGTCCTATTCAGTATGCTTACTCGGTAGATCCAGATACGATCCACTATGGGTATGCGGCTCAAGAGTTAGTCAAGCACGGATACAGCACTGTTGTAGGGTATACAACAGCAGATGAACCATTGCCTGAAGAGACGATCGAATGTACGAATGGGGATGTGCTTTCTCTACCAAGCGATACGCGACTCGTGGTCAATATGCTATCATGTGTGCCGCTCTTACATCAGGCACTACAGAAGGCGCTTGAACGTATTGATCATCAGCAAGACATGGTTAGACAGATGGTCGAACAGATCAATTCACTTAGTAAGTCATTTGAATCTAAGCCTGCTCGACGCACAAAAAAGTAGCACCTAGGGATGAGGATTAAACATAAAGAAATGAAGACAGCAATTCCAAGGTCGCTTGGTATTTCTTTTTTTACGTCCAATGATGAATTTCACCAGTTAAGCGATCAATCGAAAGCTCTCGTTCATATACAACAAATACTAAAGCATTCATACCTTGACAGCAAGCATTGACACCGCTTACGATAACAGATTGAGGAACGTCTTGATTTGTAATACGAGAGCAATCGGCAACCATAATACGTTGTACCGTTTGCCACTTTTGAAAATCAATCAAACCATTGAAATTTCGTGGGTAAGGCCACCATTGATCGCTCCAAGTTTCTTAAATTCGTCATTCCAAGCTTCAAAATCGTAATCCAATGTTTTGCTAAATACGTTATCATTTCCAACTTGAACTTGAAAGCTACGAATTGAGCTACCTGCTTGACAAGTCCATGGCGCGCTATCAAATGGGCTTTGGAATTGTTCAACGCCATTAGCCGACGCATTCGCGAAGTGTCCACTTGATGTTTCACTGAATGGGAGTAAGCAAACATATTTGATATTTTTCCAAGATCCAGATAATTGAAGATTGAATGTAATATTTTGTTGGGCAGAAGGCAAAGCGCCAGTGCCAGCTTTTCCTCGGAAATATTGAGCATAACAATCAAGATATTTCACACTCTTCACAGGATGGCTGACAATCGGTAATGGATTAGCAATATCATAATATGGAATATTTAATCGGGCCGTCGAGAATGGAAGGAACTGACCAGCTTGAGCTAACGTGGTGATATTGTTCTGAAGTGGACCAAATGCTAAACGAACCGTAGTTGCTCCAGTATTAAAATTTTCAAGAGCATTTCCTGCAGCAGCAGAGGCCAACATAATTGGTACGGTATTACCACTTGTCATAGTTGTAGAGGTTAAAGTTAGACTACCAGCAGCACCAGCAACAACTGCAATATCACAGTAACCAACATTGACCTTAAGACGTAGTTTAAGTTGAGGATTTCCAATTAGGTCTAATTCTTTGAAAATTGGATAAAGATCAACGAGACAAATTTTTAACACATGATGCCATACACCAAGAACAGAGCCAGCCACTGGGGTAGTATTTAGGACAACAGCTCCTTTACCATTTTGAGCCGCAATGGTTGATGCTACCGCAGATCGTTGGGTAACCCAATTATACGCATTGACTCCTCCAGTAACATTTCCTAATGCGTCAATGTTTGCTGTAAGTTGCGGATTGCCATAAATACGAGATATGAATCCATTATTTTCTTTCAACGATGCCTCAGTTGGAACTGTTCCCAAGGTTGCAGTGCAATTTGTGAAATTGTTCGTGAATCCATCGCCTGATAAAGAAGCCCCAGAAAACGACATAGAAGTCCAATCATCTGCGCTCATAAAAACATCAGAACCATGTTTATTGAGGTCAGAAGTACTCCATTCAGTCATTGCACGAAGATTATTCCAATAAAGTTTGAAATCCGATTCAGTAATGATAGTTTGACTATTGAGCTCTACGGTCATAGAGTCAATGATATTCCATACTCCGGCTTTTAAAGCTGTGCAATAACGGTTAATAGCACCAAATGTACCAGCACCAGTATTTTTCATTGAGACGATATACGGTAGGTAATATAAGCATCTTTTAAAGAAGCAAATCCTTTAGCCCCTTGAAGACTCGTTGCGGCATCAATGGAAATAATACCAGACTGATAACTGCCTTGGTTTACATCTGGAACTTGTACCATTCGTTTTCCTTTAGAAACGGAAGTAGATGGTTCGCTCTTTAAAGAGCTGTCATATAAAAATTGATCGGCTAATTGATACTCACTCATTATATTTTATTAATTGTATGCAGCCACAGATTAGACTATTTTTAAATTATTTAATGGAGCTGATAAAAGGAATTACGAGTGATCATCAGCTAATTCAATTAGCTAATTTATTGGATATTAAATTAGATGGAATATTTGATTTGGATGAAATAGAAAAGCCATTACCAAAAAATACAAATTACTTAATTTTATTAAGATCAGATGCTAGTAATGTCGGCCATTGGGTGTGTGTTTATCACGACGAATTTTTCGATAGTATGGGTGAACCAGCTCCATTAATATTGGGAATAAAAAAATATAACCAAAAACAATATCAATCAACGTATAGAGAATATTGCGGAATTTATTGTATATTATTTTTATACGCACAACAGAATAATAGAATGGATATATTTGACCATTTTCACGATTTAAGCAATCGTGATTTCGAATAATTTATTTTAACGCTTCAAGCTCAGATAATAATTTTGGGCAATTGTCTTTCACATATTCATTACTTCTTAGCCATTTAATATAATTTGGATCGATTTCTTTGATTTTATTCAAATTTAACCCATTATGCTTACCCCATCGCATTTTATACGATAAATCAGCATCCTTTAATTTTTCAGTTAAATATGATTTAATTTCAGGTTTATTTGATAATAACATATCCTGATTTAATAACCATTTACAGTAATTTTGGTCAATTTCAAGAACTTCTTGAATAGACTTAGTTTTGTATTTTCCGAAATTTAATTCCATTTTTTAATATATTCTATAGGGGATAGGTATTTTTATAATTAATTAAATATATAAACTGTATAATTTCATATTCTCGTGAGTTTGGGTTTTGTTTGCCAAAATGCTGCATTTTCCTATAATAATTCAAGTGAATTGAGTTTATCAAGTTCTCTATAAATTAATTCATAACGATTGGAGTAAAATTAGATTACCGCCATTTTGATATGTTCTATTTTTCATTCAAGACTGACATCAATATTCTTGTTCTTTTTAAACGACGTTAAGACTACTTGCGTCAAATTCGGTGATCCGACGCGGCAATCACAGCAGCATTCATTCTTTTTGAATAGATTGAACATCCGTATACTATTATTTATTATCCGGTGAAAGTGTGCCAGATTGAAGCAGCGGCTTCACTTTCGCTTTAGCACTTCCGACACAGAATGGACGCAGTCCGTGGCGACGACAGCGTTCCCTCTGCACAGGGTCTCAAACGTAGCAGTGCAACAGTCGAAGAAGGCAACCCCAAGAGAAGTCGAAACAACAACAGCGCGACACCAACTGATTCGAAGCAACCTCGAATTGAAGAAAAGCAATCTTGGAACACAATGATCGTTCCAGCACCCACTGCGGCCATTCCAGAACCAAATCAAGGTGAGTTGATGGCAATCCATTCGATCAATCAGAAGATCAAATCTCTCGACTGGAAGCTCGTGGAGAAAGAGCTCGAAAAGGGAATGGTGTACTTGGGAGATGCTTCCCTAAGTGATTGGGAAGCCTTTGTTACGAGCGAAGACCAGCAACTCAAGTCGAAAAACATAGAATGGATCGATGGGAAGATTTTCATTGTTGAATTGCCGTCTCGATAACATGCAACATATGTGGGGACATTCTGGGGCGCTATCAATAATGCTACCCACACTCAAGATGACTTTGTAGAGATTTCCTTAGATGCGTATCAAACCAATATCCGTCGCCTCGAGCCAGATTTGTGTCTTATACCCCGTCGAGTCCTTGCACAGCCTCCAAACAACGTTCAGTTGCCTCCTGGTCTCGACGATTGGGGCAACTTCCACACTGTGAAATGGGAAGTGGCGTGGTCCCAGAGTTGGGCCAATCTTGATTGGAAGGCCAACCAGTGGGCAATGTTAGACACTGTGGTTTACATCATCTGTATTAAATTGGACCCTCACAATCCGTCCTACAAAGTGATGCACTTTGTTCATCATGGCGTCCAATTGCCGGAAATGATCCCTCTTCCGATTGCCCCGCCCAACACTGTCATACAATTGGATTCGCGTCTAGTTCTGCAGCTACCTGCAACCAGTCCTTTGCCACCCAACTTTCCACCTCAATTGGATATTGATCTTTATGCTCCACTTACGGTTGCACTTCAATAACCACCCGCTGCCGCCGCAATGTGTATTTTGTGTTTTGTCCCTTGAGAAGTAATTGTTGCTTTCAGATGCTTCTGACGACTCAGATTCTAATTACGATTCAGATGCATAACTCTAATACATTTTGACTTTTGATCGTTTGGCGTGTGTAATTTGGGTTTTATTGCTCTTTGTCCCTTGCGAAGTACTTGCTGGTCCGCATTGCGCCCATATGTCTTATGGATGGTGTGAAATGATCTGATTACCATGATGAATAACTGATGCTGCTTGTCGTTGTAGTTTTTTTGGGGTTGGGTTACGAAATACCTTTAGTAGCTATTACTGCCGTACATGATGACAGACTCCAAGGGCGAAGGCGTTGGACTGAGTATTCCAGCCTTGATGATCTCGAAATCTCAGGGCCATGGGTACATTTCTGTGGCCGAACAACGTCTTCATGTTGCTTTTCAGGCTATTGAGATACATTCAAGACCATTCGGATGCCGAAGCAAACATTGATGTGCGCAAGAATGCCCGCGAGTGCGTTATTTGCCAAGTTGATGTCGAAGTTGGCGCTGAAGTCGTTCGAATGCCTTGCCAGGTATATGGCTGCATCCCATGAGCTCTAACTGACTGGTGGATGTCATAGCATGTCTTTCACACGGAGTGCATCAAGCAATGGCTCAAAATTCGCAATAGCTGTCCCATCTGTCGTGTGGAGATTCCTGCCAAGAATCCCCAAGCAACAAGTGCACAACTGAATGGCGACTTTCTCTGGAGCGAGTGGATGTCATAATGATGCAAGCCATCGTTCAACTTCTCTTAGACTAACTTCTTCTTTTGAAAGTACGTTTGCAAATGATGCACTTGCCAAATGCCTGCGACGAGCAACACAACAATCTACATCAATCCATCAGATATCATAGAGCAAAAATGGATTCAAACCTGGATGACAGAGACCCACATGGCACGCGAGTTGTTTTCGCTCGACGATCGGAACTTGTCGCCCTTTTCCTACGACAATATGAGTGCCCCTGAGTACATGGTAGAGGTACTTGAGCATAGTCTTGTTGTTTTTGAATCGCTTTGACACGATCGCGGAGCTTCATAACTTCTAACTCAAGTTCGTTCATTTGTTCCTTCTTTGCCAAGTTGGCATATTCTTCGTTGCTTGCTCCAAAGCGCAGTTTGAGCTTAAATTTCTGTCCCATATGTGAAAAACTGCGTCCATGGTTTGAGACATACCATTTTAGTCGTGTCAGGCACGACATACTTGTTCGTATCGATGCTAATACAAGCCCAATGTTCACCAGATTTCGTCGTTGTAAACGCAATCGCGCCTTTCTCGTTTAACGTTTGCGAAATCAGAGTCAGTGTCATGATACCAAATATTTGCTTCAATGTCTTCAGCAAGACACATAACTTCATTCATAATGTGTTTGGAGGAATCAAGAATCTGAACTCAAAGATGTGCTGGCGAGTAATGTTCATAAAGATACTTGTGCTCTTCAAATAAAGCCAAATCATCAGTGATTGGAGTTCTCGAAATCATCTTGTGAATCTTCTTTTGTGTATGCTCTTTGATTTTGTCAGCTCCTTTCACGAGCAACTTTTCTTTTACGATTGGCTTTTGAATCAATTTTCCATAAGCGCTATTGAGTAGTAACTTGATGCCTTCTTGCAGAGGATTGCCTTCCTTCTTCAATTTGAGGCGCTCTTCAAACAATTCTTTAACTATATCTACGATTCGAGAGTTAAAACCTTCGTCCCAATAACATCCTTCAATTATTGTGTATTTAACATCTTGAAATTCTGCAATATCTTCCAGTGCCTGCTTTCCTATGACCATCGTTTCACCAACAATATTATTTGTAAAATTACGCGTTCCATCTTGTTGAATGCTCAAAAGAGGAAAGTTGCGATGTTTGCCGATTGAATCAAATCGAACACGTGCAATGTAATAATCAGCGTTCTCTGGAAGAGTTCCTTTAAAGAATTTTGCTTTACCTTTTACATAGCCAGGTAATATCGACTGGCCAGATGCATAAAGCGATACTGCATCAAAATCTCCCAATTGATGTTTCACGTGATGTTTTTTGTTATTTTTAGTGATAACACGTCCTCCAACAATAGCTTGGCGGATGAAACCAAGTACGGTTCCATTTTGTTCAAAACATCCATCAAAGCAACCTTGATTATGTTGGATAGCATAAGCAATAGATGGCATAGACATGAAGCGATATACATCAATATTAAAGCAATTGATAAACATCATTCGGAAAGCTTCAAAGCATTTATGTAATACAACAACGTCACGATTGCAGTAATGAATAGCGTACTTCTGAATATCAATAAAGTCATCTTTGATAGCATTAATCTTTGTAGCATTAGCAATCATGGCATCTTTGTCTTCAAAAGAGTCAATATCACTAAGTTTCCACATAGATTTATAATTATTTTCATTGATCAAGTCATGAGGAAATGATTCTTTTTCAAGGTGAAGGCCTTCGCTCGCGTCTTTGAACATTGACGGTAATTTAGCTAGTTTGTTATTGATAAAACTCATTGTGCACTTGATAACAATCTCAGAACTCTTATAAAAACAATGAGCTTGTTTTAGACGAGTTCCACATTCAACAATGTTGCACTTTTGAGAAAAGCTAGTTACATGTTTCATTAGAAAACGTAAATCAAAGCCAGCATTATGTGCCCAAAGCAAATTATGACTCTTCTCTGGAATTGCTTCGAGGAAACGTTCTGCACAATCAAATCCATAGAAACATTGTGTATCTCCAGTTGAATGCAACTTTCTGAATTTGTATTTTAGGATTTTATAAGAGATACAGTAGGCAACGTGTTCGCCTTCTTTGGTTACAAGGGTTTCAAAGTCGAAATATATAACGTTGAAGTTGATGATTTCTTCATATTGCTTTTTATATTTGTTCATAACTTGATTGAACGGAGATTGACCAAATTTCATTTTACCGTCGACACGGCCAATTTCTCTGAAAGTATCATAACCAAAGTCTTCTTCGCAAAGTGAATCAACTTTTTGATACTCATTGTTGAGTAGTTTAGAAACATTGCTTTGTGTAATAGGAATAAGTAACTTATCTCTATTGTGATGTAGATGAGATATTACTTCAAAACTATCGAGAAACTTGATTCGCTTGGAATTGTAAGATACTCTTCCATTATGAAGAACGAACTCAGTTGATCCTTCTTGTTTTACAAGTTCTGGATTGTTAAGAGAAGTCAAGGTAATGTTAGTTTGCTTAATAGCAAAACCATGTTTTGGAGTCACACCTAATTTTTTTACGTTCTTGCTATATGGACCGTAGTTATTGATATTGTAACTTTTAACTCCGTCATTATTCTTATACGTCTTGACAGTTAAACACAATTTGAACTTCTCCGCAATCTTTTTGAACAAATTAGTTGTAATACCTGAATGGAACATGATTTGCTTAATCTTGTTTACAACAACTTTAGAGACCCCGGCTTGTTCAAGAGCATACAAAAAGCATGGAATCTCAAATGCTTTAGGAAGTCCGTTTGGTGATTGAGGATACACTTGAAATTGATCAAGCATGTAGTCAGCTTTCGTCATGTAACGAAAAAAGTTTTTTCGCGAAGATCTGGATTGCTTGGGATCTTCAATCCACTCTAAAGTTACCATTGTCGTAGGTAAAATGTGAAGATCAACGTCTGCATCCGATGTAAATTCATTTTGAGCTGTGACATAAAGCTCATCAATGCTTACTTGATGGGAATTTAAATGATATGTTCAAAGAGTGGAGCCATCGTCATCAAGAAAATGAACCAAAAGGTTCTTTTCTGCTGGAGCGTGTATGTTGTGACGAATACGTTTGAATTGATCAAGCAAGATGGTTATTGTTTGATATTTGTTAATTTTCTTTAGAGCTTTCAAGTCATTTAGTTGCGATTTAGCTTTAGACATTTTATAAATCGAGGCAATTTTGACTTGAGCAGCATCTTGACATTTTGGGCGGTTAAGAATTTCTTTAATTTGCGATGCTTTCATATTCCACGATACAGGAAGACCTAGCGCTTTAGCTTGTTAGTAGATGACTGATTTGGCTCTAGTTGCTTCGATAGCATTATTGGTTTTGGTAGACATTATTTTTCAGATCTATATGTATATATAAATTACTTCAAGATTAAATTGTTTTTCTTGAAGATGTATATTAGTGGATTTAAAAAATGATATCTTATAGAAATCTGACATTGTTTTAACCTTGCGGTAGTTAATTATTAAATATCTGAAACACAAATATGCATGAATAGGTTGACTTCTTTTTTGTAACGATTCCGGGCATTGATTTTATTCAAGATATGCCTTTGATTATTGTAATAGTAGTCATGATTTACCTCAACTCTTGGCTTTTTGTCTTCTGGTGATTTTTTTGGTGGAGCCATTTGCTATTGATTTTCCAATCTTGTTATACTATAAGATTTATAATTCAAGACTAAATTAATAACTAAATTGAGATATGCAAAATACTCTGAGGGGTGAGTATTTTGACTTTGGATCGTTTGGTGTGTGTATTTTGGGTTTTTGTTGCACTTTGTCCCTTGAGAAGTACTTGCTGATCCGCATTGCGTCCATATGTCTTATGGAGATGCTTTTTGATGGTGTGAAATGATCTGATTACCATGATGGATAATTGTTGCTGCTTGTCGTTGTAGTTTTTGTGGGGTTGGGTTACGAAATACCTTTAGTAGCTATTACTTACGGCCAAACGTCACATGTTTGGATGATGATGACAGCTCTTGCGCCTGCATCCTGAGCTCGCTGGATTTTGCTGGCAAATGTGCACACCCCTCGTTCAAACACTACAATCTAGTGCCCTCCATTAGCCGACAGACATTAGAGCTGTTATCATCACCTTGTCCTTGACAGAGGCTGCTAGAGGCGCATTGCCATGGAGAGGTTCTGCCAAGGCGAGTTGGCAGGTCTCGATTGACTCACATGGGTTAAAGTCCGCTGGAATGAGAATCACCTAAGGAGAGCGTAGCAATGTATGGACTTGTGGTCTGGCATACTTCTCCTTTGATGCCACGCACAACCATCGCAACCTCTGTCGTGGTTGCCTGACCTGCAGTAAACATATTCAACCGAGCGACTAGAAAAGACCCGAGTGAGCTTCGACCTGAGGGTCATGTCCCTCATAGGGACATACCCGCATCATCTGCTGCAGGTTGGGACGTTGGATTCTCGGGATCAATGCCCCATACTTGCAAAAGTCGATTCATAAAGCTCGTCAAGTCGTTTGTTTGGTCTGTGGCTGCATTCGTCGCCGCGGAAGGTGGCGGTTGGAGATTAGCTCGACAAGCGGAACAACGACGGTCATCTACGCAAAACCCAACATAAGCGCCATGGAACACAAAGCGAGGGTCCACCATCAGCAAGTACAGGAACGACTTCTTGGCAATCTGCGCAATACAATTCTCTCTATAGCAGTTTGCCGTCACACACACGATGCATAGCGAGCGGCCAACTCACAGGTCGACTTGTCATTCTCCCGGTGTTGTTAAGAATGTTGCCACCATCACTCCAAAACCCTGCACCCCTAATTTCGACATCTGTGACGGCGCATGACATCCGTCATGGTGCTTGGGCATGTACTTTCATGGAAACGACCACAGCCACGGTGCCATTTGCGCGATCTTCACTTGCTGTCGTCTTGTCGATGTGTTTTCTTTTTGCGAATTTGTCTTAGAAGCACAGCAGTGGCTCTTATTACGTTGAAAATTTGCGCCTTTGTCCAGGATGTCCTTTGCGATCATTCCATGGATGCATCCTCGCCGTCGAGACTTGCGTCGTATGGTCTCATCGACGTTTTCTCTTGACGCAATCCGCGCATGCAATGCACACACGCTCGGGGAATCTCGCCGTGATCTCGTCGACGTTTCGTGACCGCACAAGAACCGCACGATGCCACCATAACTCTTCTTAGAAAGCCCGATATTCCGTGGGGGTGAGATCGCGCCATCACTCTAGAACGTGTCGCACTCGGAAAGACACGCGCCCAACGCTCGATCCCGCTGCGTTATCCAGAGCCAGAGCCCGCCACCGCCTCTGGCTTCTTCCCAGTGACCTGTCATCTTTCCCCGCCTCTGGTTCATGAGCATTTGTCCAAGGATGTTGGTCGCCGCAGCTGGTCCGTCGGAACCAATATACAGTACCTAACTGTAACAAGTTGAGCGATACACACGGGGGATAAGTTGTCGGGTATTAGGACATACACCCGACTCAAAAACCGGGTATATGACGGATTCCCATACAAAGACGGGTATTTGAAGTCAAACACCCGACCGACTGTCGGACGTCTCATGGATATCAAGGTTGAGACGTGCGAAAGGTGGTGGCTCGATGGATGACTGCATTGCATTTGTGCATTTGGCCCCGTCGGTCATGTCTGAAATCGTTCCTGCAGGTCTGAATGGGCTCTTCTTTACGTGCCAGAGCACGCCCGCGTCGTGCGCGTCCAAGGAAATAGCATCCATGCTGCAACGCTGTGGACGCTACGATCTCATGGGCTTCACCGAGACCGACTTGTCTGCGTGCTGCGACTCGAATTTTGCCCAGAATGGAAAAGTGCGCGAGTGTGTCTACTATCGCTCCAACAACTGGAGCGCAAAGCGCATCTCGATCTTCCCCGAGCCAAACAACCCGACGAAACCAAAGTACCTCGTCCGAAACTGGGACGTCTACCACTCAGTCGAACAAATGTAAGTGTCTGTCTCCCCTCTGGTCTGCATTGACTGTCTCGTATCAGTGACATTGCACGCGTGAGCGTCCAAGCAGTCGACCAAGCAAGCTTTGACTATGCGACCGTCAAGAAATTGTACGAATGTCTCCCTTTTCCATGCTCACAGCGGGTGTCCTTGTGTAGGAGCATCGTCGACAGCGACTTGGAGTCGATTCAAACGCCGCCCGTCGCCAACTTGAATGTCATTGACCTCTCCAACAATAAACTCAAGACGTTTCCCATCTACCTCTTCAATTCCAACCAAACCACCATCGAGTACGTCGTGCTTTCCATCGGCGCCTCTCACTCACTGTCTCGTAGTCAACTCAATATTTATGGCAATCCATGGACTGCTGCCATCACTGTCGACGCCGCGCAGTGCACTCGCCTCAAGACCGCGGCCGAGACTGGGCATATCACGGGCATCCCAGTAGCGTGTACGTGTGACGCCAACTCGGCGAAATGTTCCTTGCCAACGACTGCGCCATCTACCACGGCTCCAACCACGACAGTGTCGACGACTGCCTCCCCTACAACTGCTGCAGCCACAACCACACAAAAGCCATCCACGTCGTTGGCACCGCCCTCCCCGACAGGAGCAGTTCCCTCGCCGTCGAACTCGTCCACTGGTACCGCCGCTCCCATCATTCAAGCACCGACTTCCGCACCGACGACGACGAGTTCCTCAGCAGGTCAAGCCGATCCTGGCGCGAAAACGTCGTCTGGATCGACTCCAACAGGCACGATCCTTGTTGCAGTCATGATCGTAGCCGTGCTTGGTCTTGCTGCAGTGGCGTTCATCATGTACAGACGACGCCGCGGCTCGCCACGGACTCCAGCGCAGTTTGAGCTATCTGGCGGCTCTTCATCGAGTGTTCCAGTGTTGACGTCGGACAACAAGACGCAGTTGATGCGAAAGACGTCGAGCTCTGCTTCGATGATCCTCAAGACGACTCCTCTCAGGAACCGCGACGAAGGTCTGCCCATGTTGAGTGCAGACACTGTCAAGCTCATTCATCTATTGGCGGGAAACCTCTTCTCGGGCAAACTCAATGGCGAACACGTCGTCATGAAGCGTCTCGACGCGCGAGAAGTCAACAAGACCGACGTGACCAGCTTCATTGCCGACGTGAACGTGCTCGGCCGCCTCGACCATCCCAATCTCGTCATGCTCTACGGCATTGTCCGCTTTGGCGACTACGAAGTCGCCGCCGTCGCTGAGTACATGCACGGCGGGTCGCTCTCGCATGTTCTCCTCAAGGACAGGATCAAGCTTTCATGGACAGACAAGCTCCGCATGGCGTTCGAGGTCGCGTCTGCCCTTGCGTACGTCCACAGCCAGCCGACGTGCACGCGAACGAAATGCTTGACGAGCCGAGACGTCCTCGTCAACAACTCCCTCACGTGCAAGCTCAACGTATTCGACTTTATGAAGAGCTACGAGCAGTCCCAAGATGCAGAATGGACGTTTGGCGGCGGCTTGATGGCGTGGGAGGCGCCAGAAGTGCTCAGCCACAACTGTTCCCGCAGCTCGACGGCGGAGATCTATGCGCTCGGCGTCATCCTCGGTGAAATCGTCACACGGACACGTCCGTACCAGTCGTGGATCCATGAATATGGCTATGTTGCAACCGACGTGCGCATTCTCGAACGGAATGCCGCTAGGATGCGCGATGTTCCCCATGAGAACCGCCCCGAGTATGACGCATGCCCTCATTTCTACAAGCATATCGTCGCGTCGTGTCTGTCGCGCGACGTCCTCCAACGTCCCCTCGCCGTCAGTGTTGCCGAAACTTTGTGGGAAGAGTTGACGCTCCTCGTGAACGAGTCTTAGGTTAGCTAGCTGTAGTTGTCATGTAAAGAACTAGTGTCGTCGTGTCCTTCCCGAACCATATCTTCCATCGTTCCGTCGAGAGAGTCTTGCCGCGTGGAATCTGGCGAATCTGACAACGACGTCCATACGCACAAACCTTGTCCTGCGATCGTCAATGTCCGTAATGTCGCTTGGAGCCCCTCACTTTAACGACATGACGCTATTTTCGACTTGTTCTCCATGGAAGAGCCACATCCTCATCGAACACGACAGCAAGAACGAATATCGTCGTCATACCGTCGCCTTGATGGAGAAAGCCGTGGACATCACTGCCAGGGAGAAAAGAGTCGCTGGGGAGGACTTGGATCTGTCGTTGTTTTCGAGCATGGCTCTCTCCCCTACCTCTTTCATCGGGAGGGGGTGTGTTGCCGATGACTATGATGAAGGATACGTATGGCACAGCGGCGCTGAGAATGGATTCGTGATGTCAGTGAAGTGCGGAAACCACGATGCGTGGGAGGTGGAGGGAGTAGATCTCTCGTCCACGGCGCGATTCCATTCAGTTGTTGCGCTGGAGCAGTCGCAGCTCTCATTGTTCACACGGGCGCTCGGGAACTGCATTGAGGTCATCCCAAGGCGAGAAGTTGGATAACATGCACAATCATCAACCTGTCTGTCGTGCGTAGTGGCCGCGATGCCATTAAACTCAGGTCGTCACGTCTAATGGATCTCTTGGTTCAACCTGTCGACAAACTTCAGCACTGCCGTGGAGAGTCAAAGCGTCCTTCCGTCAAGCGATAATGTTTCCTATGCAAGCTGTCGTCCATGGAACCAGCTCTGCTGCTCATCCTCTGGTCATCTCAATGTCATCCTAACGTCAAACAACACAACATCCAAAGCGTGGGACGCGCCCAACCACATGTGCGATGGACGCTCCTCTTGTCTAGAATCCGATCTGTCGAGAGAGAATGCCGCTGAAGACGCCTGTCGCCGACGATTTCTTCCATTGTCCACCGCTGACAGCTGACCAAATCCATGAGTTTCGAGCGCACGGCGCGACTGCCATGCGTGATCTTGTACGTCCACAGCTCCTCTTGTCTTTTACTCACATGCACGCGTATGTAGCTCGCATACACGCAGCTCCAAGGCGGCCCCGTCGAGTGGACGCTCCTCACTAATACGAATGGACCCAAAGTCCAAATGTACACGTCCAAGAAGGACAACGTGCCCATCTTCCTCGGGAAAACCAAGATCGAATCGACGCTCGACGAGATTCGCGCGATCTTCACGTCGCCAACCACCGCCGACGTCCGAGAACTCATCGCTGCTTACTTTCCCAACCTCCTCGACAACGTCCGCCTCTACAACATCACGGATCCACTTGCAAACATCCCTCATCATGCGGTCACGATCAACTGGATGCTCCTCTGCTCTCCCCTGCGCGGCGTCATCGTCAAGCACCGAGATTGGTGCTACGTTGAGGTAAGACCAAGCTCCATTGATGTGTTGAACCGATGGCATGTTGCAGCACCAACAAGATGTGATCATCGATGGGAAGAATGCGTGGCTCCGTGCGCTCAAGCATGTCGACATTGCCGCGTGTCCTGACCTTGAAGCCAAGTACGGCATCATCCGCGGTCAAATTCTCCGCGCTGGGTTCATCTACATGGAGACTGACCGTCCTGGCGTCCTCCAAGTCTTTGAGTTCCATCACAACGATCCTCGCGGTCAGCTCGACATGGCCATGATTGGAGACTTTATGGTGGCCAAGACGGCCGAGATACAATGCCACTCGATGAACATGATGCAGACACACATTGACTCGCAGCGCTTGAGTCGCCTCGAGTACTTGCCGTCGCATTCTCTCGTGGCAAAGCATTCCCGAGTGAAATGTGCCGTCTGTCTGCGCCACTTTGGCACCTTCAGTCGGAAATCCAACTGCCGACGGTGCGGCGAAGTACGCTCTTCCTCCATGCCATAACGTCTTACCTTGCATTTAGGTTGTGTGCGGCAAAATATGCAGCGCCCTGTGGACTTTGATCAAGAGCGGCATTAAGATTCGCGTTCGCATTTGCTATCAGTGCTCCAAGAAACCCGCGGCGATCCAACCGCGGTCGAAGTCCTTCCTTCTCAAGGAAGACATGCTCGTGTCGTTTGCCTCGAACGGCAACTTTTCAGGCTACACTGGCAACGCGAGCGACGCCGACACGTCCTACGCAGACTCGACGCCGTCGATGATTCTGTTGGGGAGCACCGCGACAGGATTGACACTCGACGGCACGCTGTATGATCCAGTCATGACGGTGAGGAAGAATCCTGAAGTCACAGGACATGAAGATGCGAAGCTCCCATTGGGATCAAAGCCAGAGGCGCCGTTTGGCAGCTTTGTCTTTCGGCAGATCCACATGAAGGAGACCTCGTGAATGTGCATGAGATTGAAATACACGTCCATGTTGTAGTTGTTCCTCGTGCATGTTGCATGCCACTCATCGGTCAAGGTCTTCCTTGACTTCTTTGAGCTCTCTCTCACGGCGATCTAGCGGCGCTCACTACTCTTTCGCCGTGGAAATTGGTGTTGTTCCGTGCTCCACTTGACGACCGACTGCCACAATAGGGAGAGGCTGACTCAGAGCGAGTGAATGGAGAAGCAGACGGTAGTCTACGATCTCCGTGGTTTCCGACGTCTGCGCATCTCGCACCAGACGATCGTTAAAGTCACCTGAGGCTCTCACGCGTCTCCAAGTGGACTTGTGGCTTAGATTGCACTTGTCGCGATCATCAACATGCCACGCGCCATCCCTGACGCATCGGATCGTTTTCCACGGCGCACACCTTCCTAACTTCGAAGAAGGCATGATGACCGATATCCTCTTGTCGTCATGGGAATGCTTGCCTCGAAGAAGACCATCTTCATCGAAGTCAAGGTCGAGCTGTGTGATTCCGAGGCCACACGTTGCTCTTCCCTCTCTGGTGATGTGATCGAAGAGTTCGTCCATCTTGCTGCCAGTCGACAAGCTCCATGAAGGCCAAACTCGGCCAAGTCGGTTTGGACATGGCGACCCTGCGACGGCGCGTCACTGTCGGTGGTTTGTCAAGCGATCGAAGAGTCCAAAGTTGATTCGATTTTCGACACAGACGCACGCAGAGCGAGGTGATCGCTCTCCTTGTCATATCGCCATCGTGTCCAGACAGAATGCCGCTAAAGACTCCCATCGCCGACGGATTCTTCTCTTGTTCACCGCTCACAAATGAAGAAGTCCATGACTTTCGCGCTCAAGGCGTCGATGCCATGCGCGATCTGGTACCGCAACCTTGGACTCCTCTCGTCTCATCTTGGATCCATGTTTAGCTGGCATGCACAAAACTCCAAGGCGGTCCTGTCGATTGGACGCTCCTCACAAACAGCGCTAAAGTCCAAATCTACACGACGAAACAAGACGACCTACTGATGTTTCTGAGGACGATACAGATAGAGTCAACACTCGACGAGGTCCGAAGCATCTTCACCGCGCCAACGACCGACGATGTACGGAAACTCATTGCCGCTTACTTTCCCAACATTCTTGACAACGTCCGCCTCTACAACATCACAGATCCAATGGCCAACATCCCTCATCATGCTGTCACGATCAACTGGCTGCTGCTGTCTTCCCCCTTGCGCGGCATCATCGTCAAGAACAGAGATTGGTGCTATGTTGAGGTGAGACCAAGCTTCGTTGATGCATTGAACCATGACGCACCGTAGCATCAGCAAGATGTGATCATCGATGGTAAGAAAGCGTGGCTGCGGGCAATGAAGCATGTCGCCGTTTGTCCAGATCTCGAAGCCAAGTACGGCATCATCCGAGGCCAGGCCAATCTCGCAGGGTTCATCTACATGGAGACTGACCGTCCTGGCATTCTCCAAGTCCTTGAGCTCCATCATGATGACCTCCGTGGCCAGATTGACATGTCCATGATGGGAGACTTCATGACGGCCAAGACGGGTGAGATCAAATACCACTCGATGAACATGATGCAGACCAACCTCATCTCACATCGCTTGAGTCGCCTTGACTTTTTATCGGAACAATCGACCGTGCCAAAGCATTCCCGATCGAAATGCCGAGTTTGTCTTCGCAAATTTGGCACGTTTAGTCGGAAATCCAACTGCCGACGGTGTGGCGAAGTACGCACTTGCTCCTTGTCATGGAATCTTATCCTCCTTTGTAGGTTGTGTGCAGCAAAACGTGCAGCGCCATGTGGACTTTGATCAAAGGCGGTATTCGTATCCACGCTCGAATTTGCATTCGATGCTCCAACATTCCCGCCGAGATCCAACGACGGTCCAAGTCACAGGTGGAGGAGGACGACATGCATGGGTCGCATTTCACAGACGACAACTTTTCAGGTTACACTGCCAAAAACAGCAAGACTGCCACATCATGCTCGGCATCTTCTCGGTCTCTAATTCTTTTGGGAAGCGCCGTGTCTGGGATGACGTTGGATGGCACATTGGTTGGTCTTGTCGCGACGGAAATTGAGCATCGTGGCAGCGCTCATGAAATGCAGAGCCGACAAATACCCTTGGAACCGGAAGCGTCGTTTTCCAGATATGCTCATGTGGAAATGCACATGATGGAAACGACGTGATTGTATTCAATATTGCTAAGTATGGTCACGTGTTTGATGCCCATCGATCTTGCCTTCTACTCACAACGAAAAGCATCGGGAGAACTATAGTTCATGATGTGGAATTCCATTGATTGCTCTAGCTCGCGTCATGTTCCTGTCTATTTTTGCACCTGAATAGAGAGATTCTTTCCTCTTGTGTGGCTCATTCGACAACGGATTCGACTATGTCTATGGCCTTGTCCGAGCCCTTGCCTTGACAAGGATGCTGTTGATGCTGTCGCAAGTCGATTGACCAATCCGATTCGAGTATTCAACTTTTTATCCAATAGAAATGAAGTATGAAATGTACTTTCCACACCGAAGTTCCTCGACGCTTCATCGATCTGGGCAGGGTTTGACCTCCCAAGGGAGATTACATTCATGGGCAAAACTAAAGTGGTCGTCTCTGAAGTGTTGCAGGCAGCAACTTCATGCTTTGAACTCCTCTGGTATTTCCGAGTCGTGGGGAGCTCTCTCCGAATGACGTCCATGTTCTGATGCGTTGGAATGCCCAGGCTGCTACAGGAAGTCGATCGGTGCGATCTAAATTCCAAAGAGACGACTTCAGTCTATCTATCGTCCACCGTCGCGCGCAAATTGAGCAGCTGATGCAGTATCGTTGTTAAAAGTCGCCGTCCCTTTGATTTCTGTGTCATGGCAATGGCCTGTCTTTCATGCGCCACTGTTTTTTCAGCCACCAAAGCATCTCCGCATGACTCATCGTCCTGACTTGACCGTGTGGCTTCAAGTTTGATCGGTCTCAATCGTGGGAGTTCCCATCACGCCATAACAGCAGTGCGATCGTATTGACGACTGAATCTTCGAACTTCGAAGCAGCCTTGGTGAAGCCTCATCTAGGCGCGCCAAGCCATCCAGTCGCCATCGTAATCGACAACCTGGAAGAAGGCGATATCCAACCAAGGTGACCTTCAGCACTGCGACTTATAGCACGATGATCACACTCGAAGTTGATAAGATCAACAACACAACATTCCACGATGTCTACTTGTCCTTGTACCATTGTTCGCGTTGACAGAGAATGCCGTTCAAGACACCCATCGCCGAAGATTTCTTTCTCTGTCCACCGCTCACAAAGAAAGCGATCCAAGAGTATCGAGCTCACGGGGTCAATACGATGCGCAATCTTGTAAGCACCCGTTGCTCTGACATACTCACATAACTCGGCACCTAGCTTGTATACATGCAGCTCCAAGGCGGTCCGACATGGCCATGATTGGGGACTTCATGGTAGCCAAGACCGAGATCCATCCAATGCCACTCGATGAGCACGATGCAGACCAACATCGACTTGCAGCGCTTGAGCCGCCTCGACTATTTGCCAGAGCACTCGCTCGTGCCGGAGCATGCACGGACGACATATGCGCCATCTGTCTTCTCGAGTTTGGTGCATTCAGTCGCAAATCCAACTGCCGACGAAGTGGCGAGGAAAGCTCTTCCTCCTTGCCACGACGTCTTATCATGATATAGGTTGTCTGTAGCAATCTGTGCAGCACCGTGTGGGCTTTGATCAAGCGTTCGAATCCGTGTCCGAATTTGCAGCCAATGCTCCAAAATCCCCACCGAGAATCAACGACTGTCGAAGCCATTGATGGAGGAAGACAACATGTGTGGCTCACACATGACAGCGCACGTGAAGCGAGGCTAATCCAGTAACCAATCAAATTGCTCTATTTTCAGTTCTATCCAATGAAAATTAATGTACTTTCCATGAAACCTTCAAGCCCGTTCGACCACAGGATCCATCCGCACGAGTCTCCAGCGACTCAAAACTTCACGCTGCCTACAACTTGGCAGGGCTGTATCATTCTATACTAAGCGGAAAGTAGGGATTGACGCAAAAAAGGAACAGAGTTCGCAAGAGTCTTCCGAAGGCGTGGGAATGAGGATGGATTGGACGATGGATAAGGATATGCATTCTCTAGTTATGGCTCCACGAAGAGCCCTTCAAGCATCGAGATTCGGTGTCCCTGAATGCCACAGTCCTTACTGACTCTGCATTGGCTTTAACGACTGTGCCATCCTCCTGCTAGCGATGGTAATACAATCGTGAGCAAGAATCAACTCTACCCAACAGTTGAGCACACCAAGGAGAGCTCGAATCCGACGTCAAGGTTCAAGAAGATGCATTAAAAATAAAGATAAAGCACTAAATACAAGGTGCACCATGCTAGCCGAACGACGTCTCCATCGTCCAAAGACTGTTGCTCAGTTGGATTCGCATCGACGCCGTGGCTCACGACTGGGATTCGACTCTTCGATGACTCGAGTATGACTCGATTGTCCAGGATGGCAGTTGGAACCACGACGGCATGTCTGGTTTCCCCCCGAAGCCACGACAGCGTGCAGGACATCACGGCCAACCACACGAGCCATACGTTGTGGATACCAACCATCAAGCCATGTCTGCTGACTGGGAGGCGTTGTCCCACAGACGACGGCTGGACATCCACCATGGAGACATTGTCTTGGACCACGTCGACATCCATTTCGGACACGTCCACTCGATTGTTTTCACGGGGTGCATTGCATGTCTCGTTGGGAAATGCATTCTTAGGGGACTCATTATCGAGGGATACATCGTCGGGGGACGAACTGGAAGTCCAGGATGCAAACCATGATGTGGTACAAGAAACCATCGTGTGCCATACGGACTGCATGCCAACGAGGAGGCCACGAAGGACAGGGTATCCCATCGTCCAATGTTGTTCGTCGTCTTCCATGGCGTCCTCTTGGAGTTGGTTGACTCGAAGTTGAAGCATGGCGTTGGTGTGCATGATGTCGTCGTGCAACGACACGACGCCTTCGTCCAGATCTTGGATGGCCTGTGCGTCGATGACTTTCTACAAAATCGAGTGAGTTTCGATCCTCCATGAAGATTGGGACCCACCTGGTACTCACGGTTGATCTGTTGCAAATCACGAATGAGTGCTCTTTCTTCCATCTGCTCCTCTTCCATTGTCTTCTTTTCCATGGTCAGCTGAAGCATGGCGCGCTCGAGAGCCACAATGTGCTCGTTGGTTGTTTTCGCCGCTCGGGCCGACTCGATGTCTAGTCGGCGTAGTTTTCTCAACGCGTCCTGGAGTTGACCCTCGAGGCGTGTCTTGTCGACTTGGAGCAATGCCAGTCTTGGATCGTCCTCGTCGGGTTTTTTCTTGTGTTCTTGTTTTGTCTCTGGTAGAGTTGGTATTTTCTTCTTGTATGCGTTTCGCAGCTCAGACTGGAGTGCGTCGATTGTTGCGAGGAAGGAGTCTTGGACGGCTTGGCACGCTGCACGGTCGTGACGCAGCTGATCTTCGAGTTCCTTGATGCGTGTCAGTGCCGCGTTGAGTTCCAGTACGGCGGTCTTGCGTTGTTCTCGCAAAGTATCCGCCTCCATCGCGGCTTCTCGTTGTTGAAATCGCGCACGGTCGAGATCGGTGCCGAGTCGGTCCACTTGTGCTTCCAGGTCTTCGTTCTTCTCCAGCAAGAGGAGACCCGCGCGCGCTGCTTGGCGCAGTTCGTCGTCCATCTCGCGGATGGTGTCCAGGAGTACTTGTCGGTCTTGGTTGGCCATCTTCTTGTTGCTGCTTTCAGGCGTCGATTTCGAATTGGCGTTGATTTAGAATTTGGCCGATCTTCCGTGTTCTGAAACGCTGGATTGGCCAATGGGAAGAGAGCCCAAGCTACAGCATCCGGACGATGTCGACACCGCTGTCGCATGGATGGGTCCTCTCCACGGCGGCGATCCTGCTCTCGAGACGACTCAGAGACGACGCGGGGCACGACCGTGAGGAGCAACCAGTAGTGGACGACGTGGTGCTCTTTGGCGAATGTCGCGACCGACTGCATGTTGGGGGTTGTGGAGTCAAGTGACCCAAATTTCACCAATGGGTGACAGCGTGTCACGCGACCGACAAACCCAAAGTTTACCAATTTACGCATTCCACGAGGACGACGAGAGCAAATCTTTGAGGTCGCTATGGCAAACGCATGCATGGAGGACGTGATCCAGACATGCTTGATGAGCAACCGGGACTCTACCTCTGCGCGATGCTGATAGTAGCTGAGCTCATGACGGAAGGGTTTAACTCGAAGTTGATAATGATAACAAATCCGGTCCAATTACATTATGGTATGTCTCTGGGGGAGAATGCCGCTCAAGACACCGCCGCAATATATCGGCCGTCAAAGTCGTCCAAGGTGGAAGACGACGTTTCATGTGTCACGGATGGCAACTTACCGGGCGACACGGTCGACGACCGTGTAGCAATCAAGTCGGGACGGCTATGGATAATCCTGAAATCACAGGGCAAGAAGATATCAAGCCACAGATGACATTGCGAATGGGAGCACCGTTTGGAAGCTTTGTCTTTCGGTCAACTTGCATGACGGAAACCAATTGACTGTCTTTCAGATGGAATACTGATTTCCCCCGACTTTGAAACAGCCAAAATCGAATAATTTTTGAAACATTATAATATTAGTTATAGAGTTTTGGAGAGTACAATGCTGGCTTGCACTTTATTCTCAATCTTTATATTGTCCTTTTCAACCAAATTTGTGGTTTTGACCAAAATGCGAATTCATTTTCAAATCGATTTCATAATACTGAAGTGGTGTGTGTCAGTGTGTGTTTTGCGTGAGTGAGGTGGCTGATCGATTCTGATTGGCTGACTATTTTTAATTCTAGCCAACCAGAGAATCCCGTTCGATTCAGAATCGATTCGAAACCTCGGTCGATTCAAACCGTTCCTCACAATTTTGTATCAAAAGCACAATACCTACAAAACTTTGTAAACTTCTAAAATTTATTATTTTTGGCCGTTTCAAAGTCGGGGGAAATCAGTATATCGCAACGTCGTCGCTGTCCATCTTGTCCATAACGAGGAGCCAAAGATACGTGCATCGATGGCGACGTGAGATTAGACTTATTGTTCTCTCGTTTGGAATGATGTCCACCTCTCGATTTTGCATTCGTTGGGTCTTTACTCAGGGTCCGTCTGGCAACCGAAAATATTACAATAAACAGGCCCAAAATGCCATTTTGAGGCCAAATTCAATAATTTAGGTCAAAATATGAACTTGTTTATCTCAAAGAGTTTTGCACCAAATCCAATATTTTTGGTTGGGATATACTCACTGGAGGTTCCCAAAATGTCATTCTCCGGAATTTGTGGGCGATTTTATCACGTTTTAGAGCATTTGTGGGACAAATTGTCCCAAATTTTCAAAAAAATCAAAATTTTCTTGTCAGTTGTTTTCATACATTTTCATGACCACATATAATTTTTACGGATTTTGTGGGACAGAGTCCCACACTATAAATTTATAGGGTTTTGACGATCGACGTCTTTTCTTTTGTGAAAGTGCCAAAATGACAGCCCCGACCTAGAGGAACACTGTTCTTGTAAAGCAAACTTCCAGAGCTAGGAGCTAAGACTAATGCTTATACAGTTTGAGTCAGCTTTAAGTCCATAATTTAAGATAGCCCAGATTTGATCTGGGCAACACCATTCATGAATGAACCACCGAAGAGATACTGGTGTTACATCATTGTTTATCATGTTAAGAGTCTATTTAACATAGTAAGCTCATCTTAGGGGCGTGTGCTACATCTAAATATTATATTGACTCTTCTCTGAAAGATCTATTGAACAGAAGTCGCCAAGTCCTAAGCTATTAGAAATGGCATCATCTGTCTGTGCGATTGTCTCGACAGTTTCTGTGTCTGCTGCTAAGACGCTTTGCAAACATACAGAAATTCTCTGTTCACTAAGGCTCCATGAACCATTCAGTGCAAGTTACGATAATTTGCAGCTCAAACACGCTTGCTAAGGCGTTGAGACGTCTTTACTAGGCAAGTAGAATATGAAAGCACAGCCTATCCTTCCTTAATGATAACGCTGTTATAACGTTGCTAAAAGCTCTTTGATCTCATTTTACTATCTATGGCAGTGTAGTTCGTAGGTCGCCTCGAAGTGAGGCACTTTGAAGAGGGCTTGTACACATCATCAATCGGGAGTCAAAGCAACTTAAGTGTTTTAATTAGCAGGTTTATGCCTTCAATACATGCGTTTTATTGTTCCCACGATTATCCCACAATTTCCGTCTAAGAGTCATTTTACGAGATGGAGGTTTTACCTCTATTTTGAATATGCCATAAATCGTTGATCCCAGTTTAGCTGAAAATGGCATTTTGATTTGAATTTTTACCAGACGCACCCTCAGTCTTTTCAGCCGTCTTTGCGTCCGTGGCTTGCCATTCGCTTGCCTTCGGCATTACCGTAGAACGTATATGAGACCTCGGCAAACGAAATGATGGATACCGGCTTTTCTTGAAGTTGGAGTTAGCAACACAGTGCGATAGAGCAGTGTCTTAGCTACATTTTGACGGGTTGTGGTCCCCCAAACTCGCTGTGGTCACCGAGATATGACCATCGGCGCGACGGCCATGCCGTGAAGTTCATTTTTTTCGAAATTTGTTTTATTGCACCATTGGACAGTATTTCTCGCGAGTTTTCGATTTCTGGCCTCCAATTGGCCTAAAACATGCTAGAAGATGTCCAAACAGCCAATTAAAACTTTTTAACCGGAATTTTTCCGGACAGAAAAATTGTGAAATTTTTATTATATTTTGATAAGCATCATTTTATTTGCCGCATACCTTGATAAACATCATTTTATTTGCCGTATTACGAACTAGGTAGCCTTCAGTGTTCAGCTTGCTGTTTTCTGTCGCTTTTGTTGTTGCACCCTGGCTCGCTTAACGCGCTTTGCGGCTTCGCTCACATTCTGAGTTGGCTTGTCGTAATATCCACAGTTCTGGAATTCGCGTGGGACATACGGCCGGATTTTTGCATAAAGATCTTGGGCCTTCTCGGGATTCACGGCAGGGCGAGCTAGCGGTGCGCATTGCTCCCACAGCATAATGGCTCGATCGCGTGTGACAACAATGCCGTCATATACACGCCTTAGATCGAATTTCTTTGGTTGATCAAACGGGTGGCGCCGACATAAAGTCTGAAATACAAAATTTCGAAGGTAAGTGGGACGTTGTTAGAGTTGACAAATCGTATATTGTAAGTTGCATACAAATTTGAAGATAAACTCTATGCCTACTTTTTGAATTAGATATCGATTATAAGGGGTATTATTTATTAAGATGATCAATTTCTACAGGATTCCATATTGCCGATCACAAGGCCTCAGGCATGAAGCCAAGCCAAGACAGCACCCACAGGTGTCTGGACGAATAAAGTGTCTGGACGAATAAAGACGATAAAATGATTTCGAGTTCCTGTCATACCGTGTAATGTATAGAAAACTTCTATGAACTCGCGGTAGTCATCGCTTTGTCTACGATATTAGCGTGCTATCATTGGCTTACGCCGAAGAAAACTAGTCGTCGTCGTTTGCAGGCATGAACAACTGTGTTCTGCCCTTGCGTGTTCTGCTATCATGTCGGCGTCTCCTGATTGATCACTTGTCGGATCGATGAGAATTACCGTGTTGATGGCTACGGGCATGTCAAAATTTACCCGTCAGAATCGATATATATAAAATTGGAAAGGTATAGGTCAGACCCAGGTGAGAATAAATTCTACCTCTCATTTATTATATTTTGCCTTCATCAGGTTTGTACAAATTTTTATAGTAGGTATTGTGGTTTTAATAAAAAACTGGAGTCGTGCGGAATAAATTTTGACGCAAGCAAATTGACGCAACAATTGATGCATACAAATTTCAAGTGAAAAGAAATTGAATATTTCGAACATGTTTTCAAACATTTAAAACGTTTGAAATTACACTATTTAATGGTCACGATGGAGGGCACTATAAGAAAATGTTTGCGTAAACTTTAAATAGTGTGTGCGTCAATTATTTGAAACATTTTCAAAACATCTCAAATTTCCAGTTTTGGACCCAAACGACAATACAACTGTGAACTTATAATATCTTGCAACTTTTAATATACGGACTACGGTACAGTCATCGGCGACATCCACAATCTGGTGGTCACAACATCCGTCAGATGATTCCACGTTGCAGATCTCCAAACTTCGAAGTTGCTGTTCTGCTCCACCCACTCACCCTGGACAAGACAGAGAGCAGTCGCGTGTGGCAACAACAATCAAATCCACGGAGGGCATCATCTCTGAACGACTTTGTCCTTGAATTGCGATATCAGTCATTTTGAGACCATGTGCTGCCAAAGGGTCCAATTCGAAGTTGCTCGCGTCAGCAGTATTAGCCAACCATACCGGTAGTTGGCTTGATGCAACCATTGTTGGTTTGATGCCAAGTTCTTGTGAACTGGATCATTTCTGTTGAGAGACGATGCCACTAACGACGCCAGTTCCAGACGACTTCTTCGAATGCCCACCTCTCTCAGCCGAGGAAATCCAGGACTTTCGAGAGCTAGGCATTGCCGCCATGCACGATCTCGTATGTACCTCTTGAGCTTGCCAACTTACCTTGTCTCCTCGACTAGCTCGAACTCACGAAACTCCAAGGCGGTCCTGCCGATTGGACGCTCGTCAAGAATGGACCGAAAGTCCAAATCTACATGACCAAGCACAACGACATACCGACGTACCTTGGGACGACGCAGATAGAGTCGACTCTAGAAGAGATGCAAGCCATTTTCTCATCGGTGACGACTGCTCAGGCACGAGGAGTGATCGCGGATTACTTTCCAAACCTCCGCGACATGGTCTGCCTCTACGATCTCACAGATCGGGTGGCAAACATACCTCATCATACTCTCACGATCAACTGGGTGCTGCTCACTTCCCCATTGCGCGGCGTCATTGTCAAGAATCGAGACTGGTGCTATGTTGAGGCATGTCTGGGTCCATTGTTACTCAAGCTTGAGTCGTCTATAGCACAATCAAGATGTAGTCATCGATGGCAAGAAAGCGTGGCTTCGGGCGTTAAAACATGTCGACATTGCCGCTTGTCCAGACCTAGAAGCCAAATACGGCATCATTCGCGGCCACATGGTTCTGGCAGGGTTCATCTACATTGAGACCGATCGTCCTGGCATTCTCAAAGTCCTTGAATTTCATCACAATAACCATCGGGGACAGCTTGATATGGCATGATTGCCGACTTCATGGTGACAAAAACGGCGGAGATCCAATACAATTCCATGAACATGATGCAAAACAACCTGCATTCACATCGCTTGAGCCGTCTCGATTTTTTGCCATCGCATTCGCTCGTCCCAAAGCATTCTCGAGCAAAATGTGTGGTCTGTCTGCGCAATTTTAGCACCTTCACTCGGAAATCCAACTGCCGACGGTGTGGCGAGGTATGCTCTTGATCTTCTCGATGGCTCTTCATTGACTTGCCATCTTTTGCCCAGGTGATATGTAGTAAAGAATGCCGCCACGTCTGGAGCTTGATGAAAAGTGGCATTCGTATTCGCGTTCGTATTTGCCACCATTGCTCCAAGAAACCAGCGCTGATTCACCGAGGGCGACATCGTTCGAGTTCGATCAAGAAACGCTTTTCACAGAAGAAAATTTTTCGGGCTATTCGCGCATTGACAGCGAAGCTGACACAGCATACTCGGCAACATCTCCATCAACAATTGTGCTGGGAAGCGTATTGACGGAGCTGATGTTGGACGACGATTTGTCTGAATCCGACCTTAGCACCCCTTCAACCGCAGGTCAGACGGATACCAAACCGCAAGTGCCCCCAGAAAATGCACCCTTTGGTAGCTTTGTCGTTCGACGGTGAATTGGACAGAAAGACTCTAAACATGTCAAATGCAGCTCCACGTCATTTATGCCATCAATTTTGAGTTGGATATTCATGGCAGGCTCAGGGCAATTACAAGAGTAAGATCCCTCTTGAGATGTCGTCATTTCTTTTGTCGACATGGACTCCTAGTTTCACCTCTGAACAAGGCATTCCTACAGTCACATGCGACTCAATATTAAAATTCCATGACAAACTTTTGTTGCCTGCTGCCCCGTCGAGCGCATTGCACACAACCATATTTGCTGAACGGGTGCATCTTCAACAATCAAATGGTCAAAATCGTTTTCAATCTCCAACCTTCAAGGCTGTCTCGCTTACGTTACTCAGGCATATCAAGGCAAACAATCGATCGTCAACAGGATAATATCCGATCAAGTTGTCCTGTCGCCTCCACGACAGCTGGTTTTAGCACTCTCAGCCTTGACTTGACCAAAGGATCCAACTCGATATTGAAGTGCCCTTTGGAAGCATTGTGTTTTGGTAAGAGCACACGAATGCAACTTAATACTTGTGTCATATAAATCCATGTACTTTGTGGCCTTCATTTCACCTCGTGTCGTACTTTTTGCTATCAGTTTTCTTTGCTTTCTTTGTGAAAAATACCCATTGCCTTGATATTGCTCCCAACGGATGGGTCTGTAGTGCTTCAGCTGACTATTGTCCTTCACTACCCTTTTGTCATATAGCCTGGTTCTTTCAAGAGTTGTACGACGCATTTGCACAATATCTTCAAACTTCGAAGCTGCAGGATAAAGCACTTGTTCGAACCCACAAAGTCGAGTTTCGGTGACCTACCCTATTGCCATTGCAATCGGCATATGACTGACAATTCGAACAAGCTCGTGGTGGCTTTGTGGCTTGACGACAATGGGGATTTAGAGCAGCCTGGTAAATGACCGTAGGGCCAGAGTCGAAGTTGATGTTACTGAGAATATATCATTACGACCCTTGTTTGACTCATGTTTGTTGTTGCATTCGTCTCTTGTGCCAGAGAATGCCGCTAATGACGCCGGTGCCCGACGATTTCTTCGATTGCCAGCCTCTTTCAATTGAAGAAGTCCAAGAGTTTCGCGCTCAAGGCATCGATGCCATGCGTGATCTTGTACGGTACCCTTTGGCGATGCTACTGATGTCGATTCCACCTCTAGCTTGCATTCATGAATCTCCACGGCAGTCCTGTCAATTAGGTCCTTGTCAGGAATGAACCAAAAGTTCAAGTGTACATGAGCAAGCTTGACAGCATACCTACTTTTCTTGGGACAACGCGGATTGAGTCGACTCTTGACGAGATTCGAGCCATTTTCACTTCTCTGACGACGTCGGACGTGCGACTACTCATCGAAAAGCACTTTCCCAACCTTCTCGACGCCGTCTGTCTCTACAATATCACGGATCCATCGGCAAACATAAGTCATTATGCCGTCACGATCAACTGGGCGCTCCTTTCTTCTCCATTACGTGGTGTCATCGTCAAGAACCGAGACTGGTGCTATGTTGAGGTAAATCTGTGAAATTGATCTTCTGATAGACGATGTTTCGTAGCATTACCAGGATGTTGTTATTGACGGCAAGAAAGGGTGGCTTCGGGTAATGAAACATGTCGATATAGCTGCTTGCCCTGATCTCGAAGACAAGTATGGCATCATTCGCGGCCATATGCTTCTAGCAGGGTTCATCTACCTGGAAACCGATCGCCCAAACATTATCCAAGTGTTTGAGCTTCATCATAATGACCCTCGTGGCCAACTTGACATGTCCATGATAGGCGACTTCATGATTACAAAGGCGGCTGATATACGATACCATTCCATGAGCACGATGCAGATCAACATCAACTCCCATCGCCTGAGTAGCCTCGAGTATTTGCCTGTACATTCTCTTGCACCAAAGCATTCGCGAGCAAAATGCGCTGTTTGTCTTCGCACCTTTGGCGCATTCAGTCGGAAATCCAATTGCCGACGATGTGGCGAGGTAACATTATGGTGTTCTTTTCGTTGACTGGTTGTGTTGTGCGAAGGTTGTATGCAGAAAAGTTTGCAGCAGAATGTGGTCGTTGATCAAAAGCGGCATAAGAATCCGCGTTCGTATTTGCCACCAATGCTCCAAGAAACCCGCCCTGAGCCAAGAGCAGCCAAAATCATCGATGCTCGAAGAAGATATGCTCGCCTCTTGTTTCACGGACGACAATTTTTCGTCCTACTCAGGTGACGATAACGAGACAGAGATATCGTACTCAGTGTCTACTCCAAGCGCAAATGTACTGGGAAGCACTCTGACGAGTTTGACATCGGATGACAACTTCTTTGATCCAACCTTGTTGAGTATGAACAGCCCTAAAAGCACAGTTCAGATGGAAACAAAAAATCCAGTGCTTACCGAACAAGACGCACCGTTTGGCGGCTTTATTATTCGGTAAATGCGCGGGGCGAAAGCAAAGTGATAGTCTCCAATAATTCCAAAGGATGTCCTCCTTCATGTAGTCCATTGATCTTGTATTTGAATCTCTCGGTAGCGCGATGAATGAATGCAATTCACACAGAAACAACCCATCATTTAAGCACTTGATAAGTAGAAAATTGCACTAGCAGGCATTCCTCTCGTGACACGCTTGAAAATTTTCGTCACGAGGCCCTCGTTCAAGTCTTCACTAACATGACATTCTGCGCATAGAAAGCAGCATTGAAGACTACCGGGAACGGAAAACGATGTCCTTGGTAGCAGTCACAATTCATTCTATCGCGACGCAGGGGGTGTCCAATCTTGAGTTAGAGCTCATATCGCGGACTTTCCAATTACGAGATGCCCTGTATGAAATGAAATAACTTATGTTTTGTATGGTAAAAATACCCACTCTCGAAAAAGGCGCGAAGATCTCCATTATTCAATTGGATCTTTTCTGGACATATCCACGGCGAGCACGAAACGATGCGTGGAGAGATGACATCGTCGCTTCAGATCAAGTCAACAATTGCAGCGATGGAAGGAGTGCAAGGTGGCAGTGAAATTGTCGTCTATCATCCCGTACGTCAACTCATTCATGCACTCAGGAAGACACTCTAACTGTGCCTTTTAGGTCCGCGAAAGTATTGTTTCAATCACGTCGACGCTACTTCAAGAAATCGACATACGGACGGCAAGCCTTGTAGGAGAGATTAACTTTGATGGGTCTTTGCTGGGGGATAAGCCAAATGCGTTCGAATGCGCCGTGGCATGCGGCTCCAAGTATGTTGTGGCGAGTCTCTCTCGGTAAGGATGCACATTACCTGTCGATCTTCATACGACTTTCGTGAGCTCAGGTGCCTCGTGATCTGGGACTTGCGCGAGATGGTACTCATCCACATTGTCGAAGTTGCGGCAGCGGCCGCAATCACCCAAAAGACCAAGCACATTTCTGCCCTCACCGCGTCACTCTGCTCCAAAAACTCGCTCTACTTTGCCCATGAAGGCAGCCAAAGTATTAAGGCAACTTCGGTGGATGCCCTGTGCTCGGGTGAATTGACAATGAAGAAACTGCATCGCAAAGTTGCGAGTCGGAGCAGTGCGATCACCACATTGGCCTTTCACACTCCAAGTAGCATGCTAGCTTGTGGGGCGTCTGACGGTAGGTTAATAATGATCTTCATTGTGCACTCATCAATCTTAGGAACGATCCAAGTGTGGAAATGCGATTCTGAAGCTGTCAACGAAGAGACTAAAGCTGAAGCAGTTTGCAACCGAGTTTCGCCCTTAGTCTCATCAGTCATGTCATAGGATGCCCTTGGCTATGAGCTGATTACCACTGTGAATGCAAAGACGACGGCTGTCAATTGTTTACTCTTTCATCCAGTCGAAGGTGTCTTGGCTATCGGTTACACTTCGCATCATGTTGAAGTATTGGCAATTAGCAAAGATCATTCTGTGATGACGCTGGCGTAAGTCCTAACTCTAAGTGTTATCGGAATTATTTCGTTCTTAGATCGACGAATGTCCCTGATGGTTTCACTTTAAGCGCTCCGCTTGTATTTGGTCCAAACGCTCAAACACTTGTTGTGCTCCTTGAAGATGAGCATATTGGTCTAGCCATCAATCTTTTTATGTTTTCTGACAACTCAAATCGGTTTTGCACGCCACTCGAGCTTCCATCAGCAACCCTTGCTTATGCTCATGTCGTTGACAACATGCTTGTTTTGTACTCATCGGCTTTGACTGGCCGAACACTCGCGCATTTAGCTGTCTCTGATGACGTTGTCCTGAGTGATACTACGCCACGAAGGAGTTGGTCCACCACTATCGAACTCTCCTTCGGCCAATATTGCCATGTAGAGCACGTGCCAGACAGCGTTGCGCAGATCGTTTATGTACGTGCAACAAATAATGATATACGATCTCAGAATTATTCATGGTAGTCACAAGAAGCGAGTCGCTTTGAGCTTTCGCAGCTGTCCCTCAAAACAAACGACCGAGTTACTGTTGCAACAGTCCCGTCGTCCTATGAAAACTCGAGTATTACTCCTGAACGAATCGTTGTATCGCCGGATTTGACCATCTATGGTTCTTTGCTGCACTCATCGGCTGGTTGTTATGTGCTGTGGCTATCATCGGCAGCGTCGAGCGCGTTTTATGATGTCTTAGACGCAATTTGGACATCTTCTGGGGATCTTCTTACGCTTTTACCATCTGGACGGAGCTTTCGATGCCACGATCGACTCACAGCGACAATCGCTATGCCAACGACGCCGCAAGGATCACTCGTTCAGTTGCCAATTCCAGTCACTCGCATCTTTGCTACGAGACTGCCCATCTTGTCTTCTTTTTCTTCGTCTGCAGCATCAAAGTTGGTTTTTCTCGTGCGAGATGCCGTGCAAGACACACTGCGTTTAAGGTAAAACTCCACCAAATCAGTCCTCGTAAGCCGGTTATACCTAGTGACGACTCCACGCTTGCATTTTCTGTGGACAGCACTTTGCTGTGGACAACGCACAAAAACGAGCGCGTTTTGGATGTTCGCATGGAGCCTTCGACGCAAACTGCATCGTCACACCATGTAAACTGTTCAATTCCTCATATTTACTTAGTTGAACATAGATTGCTGTACTCACAACGCAGCGTGTGGTAATCTTAGATGCAAGCCTTGTCGCTGTTGTCGTCCACGCACCATCGAATCCACTGCTACATGCACCTACATCCATCTTATGGATCGGATCAGCAATTGTAATTTCAACCGTAAGTGGTGCCATTTTGTATCTTCCAACACAGCGTCAACATCCAACGCCACTTCGTCTCTGTTCGCTAGCAAAAGCAGAATCAATTCAATTAGTAGCATGCTTGCCCGACCGCCTCATCTACGTGACGACGGCAGCCACGGCCATGATACAGGTAATTATCCTAACCACCAAAATCGTTAGTCCTACATAATTAGACTTGGACCCGGCCGTTCTCTGTGGTTGAGGTGCTCGCTTTAAGTCAGCCAGACTTGGATCTGACTCGCTCGTTTGTCCATCGAGAGCTCGAGTGCTCACCTCAAGTGTGTTTAAGCCACGCACTTCTCGCTGATTTGAGCGCACAAGACATGGATCTTGCTCTTGTCGCTGCAACTGGCGTTCCATCTACTGGTAGCTTTCGCACGACATCACACATTGCGACAAGTGTCGTATGCAGTCTCTATCTCGGGCTTCACAAATGGTCGGAAGCCTTGAATCATGCACTCTCGGACGACCCACCTCTCCAAGTTTGCCGTAATTTGCTTCTAGTTTGCTCACAATTCTGTAGGAATACGCGAGTGACCCCATGACGGCCGCTGCCGCTCAATTGCCACAACGTCTCTCTGTTCTCTCGAGTCAACTGAGTCACATCGGCCGTATTCTCGAGAGATTTGGACAATTTCAAACAGCTGCACGATGCTACGATATTGCTGGCCATGATAAAGCGCTCGTCGAACTCATGCTCAAATGTGGCGATGTCGATTCGACTTTGGTAAATTCTCTGGCAAACGCGCCAGCACGTGCTGCCATGACTTGCTCCAAACAGCCGAATTTAGCTCCACGTGCGGACGCATTTCGGCTCCTGTGTACGGAGCATTTAGAGTTTGAGAGACGAAGCCGCCTACTACCAAGTCTTTCGTTGCGGCAAGCTCAGCTAAAGCCGACTGAAGATACTCCAGCACCTGCGCTATCATACTCGTCATGGAAGTATTTTATGTGGAAGCGGATTACGCCGGAAGACATGAACGAATGGATTGGGTCGGGCACACCACATTACTCAGCAGAAGAATTTCAACCCAAGCGCAGAGCTGCCCAATTGAGTGTCGACACGAAACAAATGAGCTTCGCAGAGCCCAAGGCTATGGCTCCATCTATCGGACCGTTCTTGGAGGAAGAAGACGGTGTTGTGGCGTACTGGCGCTTCGAAGATGCCGCTACGAATTTTGACGCGTCCAAGGAAACGCAATTCGTTGATACATCCAAACGAGAAAATCATATCACAGTTGGCGCAGGCATTGAACTCGTGCCTTCAACAGCACCCGTCGATCGTGGCGAAGAGAATAAAATGCAACTGGTACCACCTCTTCATTTCTCTAATGACCCTGTCTTTATTAGCCATATGCATTGCGATTTCCCCAAACCAGCAGTGGTGTTTGCGGCGGCAAAGCCATGGTTAAGAAAGGAAACACGCTTGATATTGGGTCTGGCTTTGACGAAGATCCTTACCGTCGATGCCTCACAATTGAGTGCTGGGTTAAGTACTATACAGTCACAGGAGACACGTCTCCTTCTGGGGTATTATTTCGTCGATCAACAGCCGCGTCGTCAATCATTTGGTCGTTTGGACTCAACTCAGGCTCGCTAATATTTTTTCTCCGTGGCTCAACTGTCAAGAGCGACGCTACTGCATTCAAGCCAACCGATGCTTGGCAACACATCGCAGCCGTAGTCGACATAACGAGCGATGACCGTGCGTCCATTCGTTTGGCTGTAGACGGCCGCCATGTTGTCTCCAAGGACGTTCTTGCAAAATTGCCTCCTTACGAAGATGACGATGGTTCGACTTTGGAAGTTGGGCCAGACTTGAGCGGCTTCGAAATGACGGAAATCCGTATTTGGGCCACGGCACGATCCGAGCAACAACTTGCCGACATGAAAGAGAATTACTTGAGCATGGCCGAGACGAAGAAGAAGATCAAGATGAAAATTCACCAGGTAAGAACTTGGAATGGATGAATAAACGACCCCTCACTTTAATCCTCATAGCGCGATTGTCAGTGTGAAAAATGCATTGGACGTCGACAAAACACTCCTATTGCCAAGCTTGCAATGGTGCAGCCGCTGTCTCTCACACCAACGAGCCGCGATCGCCGCCAGCGAATGGGCGGTGCCAAGACTCCTCAAACTGCGAGTCCCATGAACAAGACTGAAGAAACACGTATTTAGGAACGAGGAAATGCCTTTAATCATCTTGAGGAATCTCTGGATTGACTTGGTCGAGTGCCTCCGACTCGTAGTTGGCGTACGTGCCATACTGATACACGAGATGCGGTATGCTCGGTTGGAATTGCCGCAGTGTGCAACCAAGTAAACGTTCCATCAAGCTCGCGTTTTCAGCTACAGTTTGAAAATGAGCCACGATCTCAATCCCATCACCTTACCAATTGTAGTGAGCAGGAGCTTTCCATGTGGAGCCAAGAGGTACCGCGCCGACATAGCGTACTTTGTCCAGACTTCTTCCGTGATGAAGGGAGGATCGATCACGACGAAATCAAAATGGTGCTCGAATTCAGGTGCCACATTGGTCGGTTCATGAAAGTCATAGTGGACGACGCGAGGCAATGCTGCGTCGTAATCAAAGAGGACAAGCTCTGCTCTTGCAGCCCTGGCATCTTGTGTCTTCTTGGACAAGTCTTCACACGCATAAAAGAGTGTGGGCGTCGACAGAAATGCAACCGCCGTCGGTGTCTGCCGCAGGATTTCAATGGCCAAGTACTACAAAGCGCACACGGATCAAGTCCAAAAGCTACGACATCATGCTTCTTACTTGGATGGTCTGTTGGGAATACCAATACTGATTCAACTCTTCCTTCTCGAGGAACGCCGTGGCAAACTCCATTACCGACGCGAATGGAGGTCAGATGGCGGTTCCTGTAAGTGCGCATTTCAGTGATCTTAACATGACGGTTCGTGCTGTGCTTCTCGATGCAGGATTGATGCCATTAGTCGCGGCGTTCCAGGATGGACTCTTGGAATGCTTGATCCCTCATATCGCTCAGTGCAAGATGGTGACCACGCGCTCGTTTGTCGACGTCCGCGCCACCCGCATCTTCCTCTATGAGATTGGACCTGGTGTTCAGTACACCGCGACGGCGTTACTTTTGTCACCTGAAGAAGCAGACCCGAGATTTGCTTTTCATCTGGCAATCACCACTGGCGATGTCGTAGCTGTGCTGGCATTTCTGAAGTGTCGGCCCGCTGTGGCCACTCCTGATGCGACTGACTGCGCTGCCAAGTATGGACATGAGCACCTGGTCCAACTGCTTTATCCTCGCGTCAAATGCACGAACTTGGCGCTTTCGCTTGCTGCCGAGGAAGGCCACATGGCTGTCGTCAAGTACTTGGTCAAATGCAGAGTGCGCTCACGGTCGGCGATTGATTCTGCGGCGCGTCGCGGCAACGTCGACATTGTTCGCTTTCTCGTCCATCGAGGATTTCCTTGGTCCAGTCGCGCTATGGACAACGCATGCCGCGGAGGACATTTGAAGGTTGTGAAGTTTCTAACTGAAGCTGGCATGGCCGTTGGATGCTCCACTGACATCATCGACTTGGCAAGTGCATATGGCCATCTAGAAGTTGTAGATTACCTCTTTCAGTTGTTTCCTGAACGCTGTACAACCAACGCCATGGACTGGGCAGCCACAGAAGGCCATCTCAATGTCGTTGCTAACCTCCATCGATGTGGCGCAGCATGCACAACTCAAGCCATGAACGGCGCGGCACAAAATGGACATCTCGATGTACCGACTCCTATTTGACGACAGGATAGATACATCTGCATAGGTCGTGAAGTTTTTGCATCAATGGCGAGTGGAAGGATGCACGACGGACGCGATCGACTTGGCCAGCAAGGAAGGACATTTGAAGATTGTGCAATTCCTCCATACACACCGCACAGACGGCGCAACTCGTATGGCCATGGATAATGCGGCCGCGAGTGGACATTTGGAAATCGTCCAGTTTTTGCATGAGAATCGACGAGAAGGATGCACGACTGCTGCGTTGGATGACGCTGCTGCCAATGGGCATGCCGACGTGGTGGAATTTTTACTCTCACATCGCAAGGAAGGATGCACTGGTATGGCTTTGCGAGCTGCAGTCAAGCATGGCCATGTCGACATTTTAAGAAGATTGCTGAAGTCGCGGAAAGGCTCGCGAAGGGACATCGAAGCTCTTCGACACAAAGCTGTCAAGCATAAACACTCTGATATTGTCGCGCTTCTGGATGGAATGGCATAGATTACAGTCGGTTAATATCCTTGACCATAAAGCCGTACTTGACAATGCAGTCTGGTGTTGGAAAGTAGTGTACAACGTACCGAGAGCGGTCGATTTGGAGAAGTGACGCATCACCAGGGACGTAAATGCGAGGAACGGACTCGCTGTTGCCGAAAAGATGGAAGGAGGCAGGCTGGCGTTCAACGATTCGAGCGTAGATCACTTCTTCTTGAACGAGATCGGACAAGAGAATACGAAGCTGTTGTAGAGGTAAGACGCCTTCGAAAGCAGTATACGCAGCGTCATCGCCGCATCCCGGGTATGTAATCAAGAGAGCCACGAGCTTTCGCTGGAAGCGAACCAACCAAGGGCCGTTTGGTTGTGTTGTGAGTTTGAGCCAAGGATGCGGAGTTGTCCCCATGGTCGTATCAAGTTCAATCGAACCGTTGGAAGTCGTGGCGTAGGGGTAGACTGTCCAAATGTGTCCGAATTGAGGTAAGACGTACCGGCAGCACGTCCAGCCATCTACTTGGAGGATCTTTCCCTCTTCTTGATACGTCTCAATACTTTCTTCGACAATTGCTCTGCGTCCATTCAGCGCATCGACTAATTCCGGTATACTCAGTCCGCGTTCCTTGGCAGCAAGGAGAACTTGTTCGATATGGGCGAATGGAATAAGTTTCGTCGTCTTGGTACGCTTAAGTGGCGGCTCTGGGAACATCTGATGCGAAAAGGCGCATTCAGTAGCCCGAGTTTCCTGTGTTGTCAAGTGAAACACTGCTTGCCATTGATCTAGCTCGGACTGATCCAAGTGATTGAGAAGTCCAACACCGCTCGTAGCATGGCGGTGGTCTCGTCGTCTCTTCATAGACTGTGGTTTTGACTTTGGCTTCTCAGGCAGTGGCGTGTGCTGCACTTCGTATGACCCTTGACCAAGTACCAAGGCAGCATGTTCAATTGCGCTGCAGCATCGAATCGTGTTGTCATCCTCGTCGTCATCGACATCCCTCGATTCAAGAAACGACGCTTGCTCAGCAGCTTCGATAAACATGGCAAGCGGGTAGGACACTGTGCTGGAACCCTTGAAAATCTCTTGAAATCGACGCGTCAGAACAAATCCACGAATATGGTACGGCTTTGGAGCTACGATCCAACCTTTAAGCCAGAAGTACCGCCACACCAAGGTGATTTCTTGACGTGACCAAGCACCAACAAGATGTTCAGCAGCCATTTGGTTGTAAGCTCCGTCCGATGTGAACAGAATCATAAAAACTCGTGTCACAAGCGCCGACAAGCGTGGATTTGACGCAACTTCATCTTCTTCTGTGAACCGAGTTGAGCCAAAGAAAGATTTCTTCAATTCATGGAGTTGTAGTTTCAGCGGTGCCATTCCAAGGAGTTCTTCAATTCTACGACGAACTCGATTCACGCTGCGATGGCTTGTGGCAGCACGAGTGATGGAAACCATGGATACGTGGGTGCGAAAGACGTCTGGGTTGCGAATGGCCACGGGTTCGTCTGGGAGTTGCATTTCCACTGGCACGGGCACTTTCCAGATGCTCTGCAGTTGGTTAAAGTAGACTTGCAAGATTGCATGGTCCTCCTCGGGAGTGAAAGGTGCGTCTACGCGGACTCCACGAGGAACGAAGAGATATTTCTTCGACCGGAGTGGCCGACATGGCTTGGGTTTCATCCTCTTGCGCATGATGATCTTGTTTGTGCCAGGGATGCGGGGCTCATGGGTCTTCTTGTCACGTCGATTGAATCGGACACCGTGGGTATTGGGAGTCCAGTTCTTGGCTGTTGACATTGTAATGTGCTCTGCGACATCCAACTGTGGAACTTTGACAACTTGTCCTGGTGCAGGGCTGTAAGCCAGCTGCTCTACTGCACAGCACTCCATCGCTTCCCAAAAGAGTTCGACTGCTTCTCGAGAAGAAAACGTATGTGCAAGTGGAACCTCATGCCCAAAAGAGTAGACGCATCTTGTCGTATTCACGTGGACAGAGTTCCAGGTATTCCATTCTGGGTCTTCAAAGTGCAATCGCTGTGCGTGATGCCATACGAAGAAGCCACCAACTAAGCGATCATACAAGGTGTATTGCACGAGGCGAGGCACGTCCAGGTCTCCAGCGTCGTCAGTAAACTCGAGCAAAGTCATGAGCTCATCGTGGCTCAGACGATAAGGACGAATGACACGTAGATCAATCAGAGTGCGGAGGAGCCTTGTCAATCTACGGTTTTGTCGATGTGTGATTTTCTTTTGCATCTCTTTGGGCAAGTCGGCAAGAAGAGTTTTGTTTTTGACCGCGTTTTGAACGTGTGTGACTTCATCGGGTAGTAAGAGCTGTCCGATGCCCAGAATACGCACGTATAGAACAACAGGCATGCTTCGGAAGACGGGATCGAGGGTGAACAGTCGATCAGGGGCCAAACTCTCGGCAGCATCTGACAGCAGTTTTGTCACTGTTGCTGTTTGCAAGTATTCGAAGAGGTGGACGTGGAACAATCGGCATCGATATAGAAAACCGTGGCATTTACCAAGGAGATGGCTCTGTCGCTCTCGGTCACGCTCGTATAGGCTCTTTACAGTGAGGGTGTTCTTGAATTTGTATGCTATTGATGTTGTAGATGGCTCAAGGTTGGGATGGATCATAACGTTGGGATTCACAAAGGCTTTGCTATTTAATGCTTGGAGACGTGAGTCGCGCGAGTATTGATTCAAGTACGTCTTCAAATCGTTTTGCGTTGCACTCACATGGAGGATCAAACGGCTTGTCTTTGTACTTGATGCAAGAAGACTTGACTTCAGTGGCATTTCACAATATTGCAATTTCATCTCAGGATGCAACTCAACAATACGTATGATGGAGCGGACATCGACACGATGACCGCTGTTAAAGTGACATCTTTGGCCATCGTGCGCATAGTTTTCCAGTTCGATGATTGACGAGCGAAGCGAGTAGAGGGACACCACCTTTTCGGTACGGAGACGGTCGAGAATGTGTTGACGCCGAATCGCAGTCGTATCAGTAGGCGAGGCCTCTGTCGTCTTGCTCACAGTATCGACCAAAGATTTTCGGAGGGTGTATTTGTGACTGCCCTTGCTAGGATTTGAGGCTTGCGGTACCATTGATCGATTTGAGATCATAGAGAAGAGGCGATAGACTGAATTGCGACCAATAACTGTCTTTTCCATGCGCACGGGATATTCTGTAGTAATAATGTTGAAAATGCGGTAGGCAGTTTTCCCGTGGAGGCCAAGGCTATTCTTGAGGTCTGGAGAGGTGATACCAGTATCACCAGCGGCGACAATCATATTGAAGATTTGTTCCAGCAAACCCATTTCGTGCACTAGCGCGGTTGGCTCCTTCTCTTCAGCGTCACCACTATTTTCTTCAATATCTCGAAGTCGAAGGCACCAAAACTTCTGACGGGCGTCTGATCTTTGAGCTGTAAAGATTTCGATAGGAAAAGTTGAGCCTGCTTTCTTGCTTTCGCATATGATATGATTCTTGAGTGCTTCCAGCTTCTTCTTTTCAGCGCAAATGCCCCGCATACCGTCGTTAAATGTACATTGACGATTTTCTTGCTGGCTCAAGTACGAGAGCAAGTGGTCGACAGCTCGGTATTTCCATGATGAGTCTTCTTCAAAGATCGATCCTGGCACTGACTTTTCATGGTCGAATTCAGAGTCGAAACGTGGTAAGAGGACCATATTGAAGCGTTTGCACTTGAAATTCTCTGTGATTTGGAGCATTTTCTTCACGAGGAGTTTCTGGCTGATCAATCGATCCATGTAGTGGTGGAGTGTCCGCAACTCGGCGTCGAATTTTTTGTGGTCGGCGTTGCGGGGAATATTTTCTCGGATCTGCGTGTTGATGTCCATTGTGGAGAGACCCTTAGCTCGGCTTTTTCCAACGGTCTCTAAGATGAGAAAGCTGGTCGAGTCTTCCGCAATCGTGATGTGATTTGTCAAATGCAGTGCTCGGTATCGGAGCGCTTGACATGCAACAACACGCGCTTGCCGATGTGATGCATCCTTTAGTGTCATCTTCGCAATCTCATCAACATCACAAGCTCGAGACGGGATTGAAAAGTGCAATGCTGGAATCTCATCGGCTGTTGCGCTTGATTTCACCAATGCAGTCCAGCATGCTTCGCGAAGAAAAGTATCTGGTGTGCCTGAGTATCTCTCAAATAATTCATAGACTGAGATCCCGGAGCGGCCTTCCAACGCAACGTTCTCGATCAAGCGCGCGAGAATCCGATTCACACCCGCCATATTTCGAAAGCACCACTTGATGGAATGGTCAAAATCCGGTTAATTATCCGGAGAGTAAGGGAAAATCATTTCTCCAAGTGGATTCGTACTTGTTGCCCATTCCAAATTTACTCCAACGATAGAGACGACACTCGCCGCTCCTGTGCAAGGATGACATGCATGAATTGATAAATCTCGCAGAACTTTTGTATCTCTTAGCTTGAAGGCATCATCTCTCTTTTCCACTTGTGTCTTTCTGCGATGCTCGCCCATGTGTGATTCTATTACTTTAGTGGAAAGATGAGCGACCAGGGAATGACATGGAAGGAGTGCCTCGGGAACGATATTGCGTGGAGAATAGATATCTTGACCTCGATTCGACCACCCAATGCCATGAGCGACTGCACGTGTGTTGGCATTGACCTTCCATTGACTTCTCTGGATGCATGTTGCCCATCATGAAGATTCAGATTTTACGTGGTTTCTCGGCATGGTCCAACAGTAATTAGTTCGAGCTAGGCTAGATGAGTAACAAGTCACCGACAATGTATCTCAGTTCACTCAACATTGCATGTTCATCGTTACTTGACTGTTCGAGTACGCTCTACTTGAAGAGAAGTCGGGGGATAGATGTGTCATCTACTGGAGAGGGATGGGCTCTCTTTCGAAAGAACACTAGCGTGCGCAACAAAAACGCGACGACAAACTCCACAGGTACAATACGCGCGGCCGGTCCAGGTGGTGTCATCTTGGCAAATTGGGCCTGAATGCGATAATCTGTGGGCTTGAGCTGTGTGTCGGACTTGAGCGTATGTGTCAACAAGCCCATGAATGCAGAATTGTCAGACGTGTTGAACAAAGGAGTACCACAGCACGAGGCAAATACGCGGAGCACTTTGGTCTTCTCGGTGAGTTTTCCAATCTTCAAATGCTCCTTGCCTTGGAGAATGCGTATTTCCGACGGAAAGACTTGCACAATATCGGTTCCACCAAAGTCATCCACTGGTGATTTGCATGTCTTACACGTGTGCTCGGCAAATGCTTGGCAATCATCGCAGTAGCACACGAAATGCAGCCCTGCTGAGGCATCAACATGACCTTGTACTTTCCCACATTGACACGCGATATCTGACCTCAACGGGTGCGTAGGAACACGCAGATAGAGTAAAGCAAGGCAAGAGACAGCGCCAGAGGCTAAAGCCACGGCGACAAGTCCCCACTGCATCTAAACTTCTCAACTGCTCCTCTGGCATCTTCATTGGATCGAGCTCGACTTTTGGCGCGAACGATGAAAGATCTCAAATTGGGACAAGCGCCTTTGATTGGATAAAATATTATTTAATAACCAATCAAACATCATAATTTGAATAATAATAGCCAATCAATGATCATTAAAATTTACATGAGCTCTATTTGCTTAACCCTCGGTGGGGGCACGATAGCGGCGTCGGGACATCGGTGCCCATGACACTTCGAACGGTCGATACGAGTCAATGTCGATCCCGTCTTCGTAGCGCAGGTAGATTTCTTTCGGTCGTTTGCGCTCATCTTCTTCTTCTTTCTCTTTGGCGCGCAACGCTCGCTTCTTCTTGGTTGTGGCTTTGAGGTTCATCTTGTTGACGTCTGTGGTTTTGGTCACGACTTCTCTTTTCCTCTCGACTTTGGGGTCAGGCATCGCTGCCAAGTACGTTCTCAAGCACTCGGCGACCAATGCGGTTTGTTCAAATGTTTCAAACTCGATTTCGAACGTCCCCTTCGTCACAAACAAGTTGGGGAGCGCACTCTGACCAAGTGTGAGCTTGACGTCAGGGCCAAGTGCTCGCTGCACATGCTCTTGGATTTTGTGGATGGGCATGCAGTATGGGACCTCGTGGATGCACACAATGTTGCGTTTGTGTGGCGGCGTGGCAAAGACGGCGCGCTTCTCTTTCTTGCCTGCCACCATGACACCAAAGATCTTAAGCGCAGGATGGAGCGCTTTGGCTTGGCCGATTTCGTCTGCAAACTCGACGACGCATTGCGTGTTCGAGCGGCGTTTACTGGCCACGACATGCTTAGTGTCGTCCTTCTTCAAGCCGGCTTCTTTCGAGTCTTCTGACGTCTTATCAGCTTTGTTGTCGTCATCTTCTTGCTCCTCGATGATGAAGTTCTCCTCGTCAAGATGAGGCAAGCCAGGAATGCGCAATACGCTGGGTTCGTCGAAGACCCATACGCGTTTAACTTCGCCAACTTTCTTGAAGGCAGCGTCGACGGCATCAGCTTCAGTTCCCACGGGCACGTTCGAGTAGAAAACAGTTCGATTTGCATTCCATGATGTTGGAAGCTCGCTGCCTTCTGTCGCCTCAACCCGGCCAGTTGTTCGAATGAGGCGGCCACGATTGAGCACTCTAATACGGCAAACACTCAAGGCTTCAACGGTCAAGTCAGCTCCAATCTCTTTCAAGCTCTGGATCAACACGTCGGCGCTCGCGTCTGGGATCGCGCCGTCAATGAGTTCTCGCACATCTTCGAGAAAAATCGCATCCGAGTCGAAATTCGACCGAAGTGTGAGCTTGTGACGGACAAATCTACACAAAAACAACATGAGCCCACAAAACCAAGACAGCAAATATTTACCGGTTGTAGAAGGAATGAAACTTAACGTCACTCAAGACGGTGGCAAAATTGAGCGCGGTGGTCAACAGAGCTTGCCGTGTTTGCTCTGGCTTGAGGGCGAGCGTGCGGTCCAGAGCTTCAGCATCTAGCCCATGGATATGAATATGACTGGTGCGCATACGAGCATCAAGCAGGACACGCAAGAAGGTGTCGCTTCGTTGACGGACCAAGTTGGCATTTACTCGGAACATGTGATCGTTGGCTCGGATTTGGTCAAGAGTCTTGCGTCCTGAGCTGAGGAAAGGAACAAGAGCTCCTGTCCACTTTTCGATGACTGACGGCGCTTGCGATGTTTTTGTGTGTTGGATATCGTACACGACATCAGCGAGGACGGTGCGCGGCACTTTGGAGAGTTTGATGTGCGAGACGACGAGGCTGAGCATTTTGACCATGTCGTGGTCATCCAGGCCACCTTCACTACGGACAAACTGGAGCAAAGCTTTGGCTTCGGCCATGTCTTTGTCAAACTCAATCAAGTCATGCTCGAGATTGGCAGCAGTCCAGTCGTTGTCTTCCTCATCTCCGCCATCTTCAGAATCGTCACCTTCGTCGCTTTGCTCTTTACGAATGCTGACCAAACCACAGTAAGGAGCCATTTCTGTCCACTGTTTGGCTTCCAGAAGGACCATCAAATGGCGCTTGACCGCTTGCGAGGTTGACGAATTAACCTTGAGAGTATGTCGGACGAAAGCAGCAGCACATGATCGTTTGCAATGGACAAGGATAAGCGCGCAGAGGTCTTCGAAGAGCTTGTGGTTGGGATTCAACAAGGATTTCTCGTCTATCGCGGCAAGTTCGGTCTCTTTGCCACACAAGAAAGCTCGAAGGTATTCATACTCGGCTGGATGGTTCTCGAGCAAAATATGCTCCAAGCCAGCAAAAAAACGAGTGACATTTTGCCTGCCATGACGTGGATTGACGGAATACACGTTCATTTTGCGCAAGACAAGGTTGGTCGTTCGTTCAGTCATAGCTCGTCGAATGTATCCCATCACACGCTCAGCTTTGATCGTGGCGTGCACGCGAGATTCTTCACGATTGCTATCACCTGGATCGTCCACGTATTCGTTCTTCTCGTACGGAAAGCCCATACGTTGACTGATCTTGACATAATTGACACCAGCGTCTCCATAGACATCCGTGAGCGGAATGTAGGAATCATCGACCAATGGCACGACTTGCTGTGGCTCTACTGGATCATACATCGACGCAGCGCTGCTTGCACCAATATTCACGTCGTGCACCAGCCACGGTTGGTTTTCATCGACTGCAACTGCAGGTTGGCGATACGTTTGTCTTGCCGCAGCGGCTAGATTGGCCAACTTTTTGACCTGTGGATCCTCACGCATGTGGTCCCAAGTACTGAAAGCAACGTCCAAGCCTCGAGATGGCCACGCGGGTCGTACCTGCCGCGTTCTTGCAAACGACGGCAGCACGCGCTTGCCGACCCGCAGCATGATGGGTTGAAGATACACAATAAGAAATTCATAAAATAAATTCCCATATTTTAATTCATTTTGAATACAAATACTAAGTTTAAACATCAAAATAAAATAAAAACCATATTCAAAACCGAAACCAACGAATTTCACTGGTTGTGTTTTCGCCAAATCTGTTCACACTAAATTATTAAATTTACTAAATAGTATGAGTAGTCATATAGTGTGTGTGCATCAAAATTAAGTAGTGTAATTCCGTCATCAACGATGGCGCCAGAAGACAAAATGCCAACCTTCACGACGGCCGACCATTGCCAATTGGCATATGATGACACGGGAGGAGACGACAAACCGACGATTCTATTCCTCCATGGGTGGAGTGGTAGTCGCCGCTATTTTGAGCGCAATGTCCCATTGCTCCAGTCGCATCTCCGTGTCATTTGTCTCGACCTCCGCTTTCACGGCGAGTCACAAAGCACGCCGTACGGCATGCACATTGCCCGCCTTGCAGTGGACGTCCATGAATTCATTGTCGGCATGAATTTGCACCAAGTAACTTTGGTTGGGACGTCCATGGGCTGCGCAGTCATTTGGAGTTTGATCGAGCTGTTTGGAACAGCGAATATCCGCCAAGCCATCTTTGTTGATCAAGTGCCTCTGCAGAACCGTCGACCAGACTGGCCGTTGCATGGATACGGTTGCTACGATGAAGCGAGCTTACAAAAAGTAGAGGCCACTGTGGCATCGAGTCTTGCAGAGGTCGCATCGGGTAATCTAGACAGCTGCGTCGTGCGATCAGACGTCCCAAGTGAGATTTTGTCCGTCCTGGAATCTGAAGTCCTCCGAGCGAACCAGACCGGCTTGGCTACGCTCATGCGCGACCATACTCAGCTGGATTGGCGGCCATTGCTTCCGACTATCTCGATCCCTTGTTTAAACATCGTCGGCGGCCCTGGCAACAAAGTTTTTCCAATGGAAGGTGCCTTGGCCGTGGGCGATTTAATTCCTCATTGCACGAACGTCATCTTTGAGAGTTGTGGCCATTGGCTGTACGTCGAACAGCCCGACGAGTTTTGCAAGATTGTGCTTGACTTCGTCCACGGCAAGCCTCTCTTGTCGATCCCTGACAAGCAAGTGCTTGTAAAACCATCGAAAGAATAAATCGTCGTCTTTCGCATTCGCTCGTTCGTTTGTTCGTCAAAGATTGCATGTACAAAATTGTCACCCTCTCGAGCTCATGACGTTGACGCACCATCCAGCTCGCGTTAAAAAATGCACAGTGTCGCCTGTCGAGAAACAAAACCGTCTCATTCAAGAGAGGCCAAGTGGAACACTCGATCCCCAATGCTGACGCGTCATGGCTCGGCATCATGTCGTCACCGACGTGATGCAACTTGGCTGCAATTTTATTGGGCCATTTCCATCAACCTTTTCAATGCAGCTCCTCTCAATACACCGTGTCTCTATCCTCGTCCGGCTCGTCAGCATGCCGTGGAGCGACCTCCAGCGCTCTCGAGCTGATTCAGCGATGTCTGTAGGATTTAAACTCAGCGGTACCATGGCAAGGTGGCTTTGGGCGGCATTTCCGGTAATTAACATGGCGGCAATCCTATTTTTGGACCTTGCGTTGTGAAAAACGTATGCGGTGCACTTTGAAGTTTGACCTGGCTTGACCAGCATTCCTCGCTTCTCAACGTGACACACCAGTGTTTCTTCAACTGTAAATTCCGACAATCCAGCTCATTTCTCAAAATGTTTAGCCGAACACGCCGCCCTTGCAAGTTGTTGTCTGGAGCACGACTCCCAGCTCATATCCATGCCGTCAACCATCGCGCGTCCTCGTCAGCTGCAGTGCATATTACCTCCCCTCAGTCGAACCAAACACGAAGCCGAATTATGATGGGGTTGCTCTCTCTTGGTGCTGGAGATGTTATCCGTCAACTGGCACACGAAGACGCTCCGTTTGACACTCGCCGCCTCGGACTTTCAGCAGCCATCGGGGGGCTGTATATTCCCCTCCGCGAACGCCTTGGCGGTGTGGTGTCGAATGTCGTCCGAAATAAAGGAATCACGGGCAATATCCAGCGATTGGGACTACAACTTGGACTTGTGGGACCTCTTACCCTTACTTGTTTTCTATCAGCCCATGCTGTTTTGTCGCTCAAAGGTATGGAAGCAGAGTGAATTGTGCGGAACCTGACTTGTGCGCAGATGGATTTGCATCAACTTGGCAAGAACGAGTACAATCCAAATTGGCTGCTGATTTGTGGCCAGCCTACAAGAACAGCACAGCATTGTCAGTTCTTGTTCTTGGTGCATTCTACTTGCCGATTCCATTTGTGAAAGGTAACGATACCTGGTAGATTTCGTCGCAGTCAACTCACTGGTATTGTAGAACTCGCTGTGATTGCATCATGCATGTCGTGGAGTTCGTACATGTCATTCATTGCGCACAAGAAAATTGAAATGGAAGTCACTGACCCAGCCCATTATGTTCTCCACGGAGCTCAATTGACTATGTGAAATCTCCAACACTAAGCTCGTGTACGATAGCCATATTTAACCCTACCAGTATATTTACCCGTCTCCTGCCTTGATGTATCGCTACGTCCGCCATAAATTTGGCTGGTACTTTTACACCCAAACTGCATTCAATCCAAGGCTTAACTTGCAGAGGAGAGTAAACCACCGCGGCCAAAGCTCACTGTCAATGCAAGCGCGCGCAGTAGTCAGTCAACCCACCTACGTTGCTTGTAACATCAACATATAGTCTAAATTTAATTGGCTAAAATTACAAATTTATTTAATTTGATTGGATAAAAGTCTGATAATTTGCTCATATTTCCATTGACAAGGCCATGCACAGTCGCAACCATTGGCAAAGTTCGCTTCGTGTGCATCTCGGACACGCATTGCAAGCACAAGCTGCTCGATGTACCTGATGCAGATGCGCTAATCCACGCTGGAGATTTCACCAATATTGGGACTCACAGTCAGATCTATCGGTTTGCCTCGTGGTTGGACTCGTTGCCGCACAAACACAAGATCGTGGTTGCCGGCAATCATGACGCTTCACTCGACGCTGCTTGGCACAACAGAGATGGCCGAAAGCGACACAAGGAATACCAAGACCCTACGATCTCCAAGCAGATGCTCACATCAGTGTGCACGTACTAGGAGAATGGAACAGTAGAGATCGAAGGCATTCGTATCTTTGGATCACCCTGTTCGCCTGTCATTCCAAACCATGTCATGTACTTCCTCTCTCTATACTACGTCATGCCAACTTGTCGCCCAGGGCTTTCAACTTGATGCCAGGCCGCCACTCGATCAGCCATTGGCAAAATCTTCCATATCACATCGACGTTCTCATCACGCATACACCACCACTTGGCATCCTTGACAAAAATCATCGGAGCTACGCTTGCGGTGACGAAGATCTCTTGAGCGAAATCACGACACGGATTCGTCCGCGAGTCCACGCTAATTCATGTACCTTCCGATTATACTTGAATTCACTATTGCTCGATTGATCACACAAATTTCGTCGATTTTGATCAAAACTGTAAATTTGGACGAAAAAGACAATACCATCTCCCGCGAACCAGATAACCCTCCGATCGTCTTTGATATCTCCAAGAATGACTTAACAGTCCATGTCCATCCCATCCCTACGACTGTCGAGCTGGAATAGCATGATTGAAGAGGTCATTTCTTATTTTTCCTTATTTTTCAAAAATATATTGTCATTTTCAACCAAATTTGTGGTTTTGACCAAAAAGCGAATTCATTTTCAAATCGATTTCATCAGCTGAAGCGGTGTGTGTCAGTGTGTGTTTTGCGTGAGTTAGGTGGCTGATCGATTCTGATTGGCTGGCTAATTTTTAATTTTTATTCTAGCCAATCAGAGAAGCCCGTTCGATTCGGAATCGATTCGAAACCTCGGTCGATTCAAACCGTTCCTCACAATTTAGTATCAAAAGCACAATACTTTACAAAAAAGAAGATATTTATTAAAATTCTTGAATTTCATTCAAATGATGGAAAGTCATTTTTGAAAATCGTATCTTGTGAGCACATGGGCCAAAGCGTGAGCTGCTGCTGGGGAAGTGAAGACTTGGAGCCAGCAAAGAAGCGTCACGTCGACGTTCCTTCGACGCCTAGCATGTCTGGCTCCATCTTCTTTGAGTCTCTCGCGGAGCATGAAGTGTATGGTGATGTGGAGTACTCAGACTCATCGTTTGTTGAATCCATTGTGAGAACCAAGCGACGAACCAGTACAGCCGATTCCATCAACACGAAGCTGCAAACATCACATTCTCGAGCTCTGGACTATGTTGTTACCACTCCTAGCTTGAAATCTTCACAACGACCACCAACTCTCTCGTATGCTGAAGACGCAGATGATGAAGGACCTATCTACCCGTCAACAGCGTCCGAAGGAACTGATGATACACTTGAGGAGCCCTCTGTAGATACATCAAACATCCTGGAGAAATCGTCAGAGTCTGAGGACAACAACAACGAAGCACCAGAAGTTCAAAACTCTGTTCCCAACCAGGACAGCATGGATAACAATCAGGCAGGGGAAACAGACGAGACGGCGTCCTACTCTGTCCATGTCAAGCGCTTCTTTCCCATTGAAGGCAAGTTCGAGTTCACCGTGACGATCTTCGATGCAAAGCACCAAGTCATGCGACAGTTTGATCTGATTCGCGATCGAATTCAAGTCGCGAAGTTTGGAGACACGATTACCGCCCACGCCGCGAGTCTTGGCGTTGATTGCCCTTCTGTCCCTGTCATGTGGAAGCAAGATCGTCAACATGGCCGCGAAACTATGGAGGCATACACACAAGCCCTTTTGCGCATTTCTTCCTTGCGAGATGCACGGATAACACTGAAGTATTTCCACGTCATCGAGCCCAAGACGAAGGGAGCCACCAAGAAACCCAAAGTCGAGAAACCCACGCTTGTGAGAAACGTATCATGGAGCAAAGCAAGGCCAACGTCCCCTCCAGGAGGACGCTTCTCGTAGATGTTTACAGAACACATTGTATATACAATTATGCGTGAAGAATCCCAAAGAAAGCTTGAGTGACGGGTGCATTACGAACAAAGTCATGCGAGAGAATATGATCGAGGAAGTCTTGCATGAACGAGCATGAGTTGGCGTCGTATGTGTCTTTTGCACCTAAGATGCCCAGTCCTGCTTTTGGGGGAAAAGGTGGCAGGCGTTTGCTTTGCTGAAGATGCTTCACCGACGTGTAAAACTTCTTGCAAGCATGACGCGTGCGAAAGACATGCGTTTGTTTGCCACTTGGAAGCGTCACTTCAAAGTCATAGATGCTGCCAGTCAAGTGTGGTGTGAAATGCACCACTTTGACAGAGTACTGCACTGGGTCGGTCTGCTTCACGAGGACCATTCGCGGCGGAACAATCACGTCGTCTTCAGTCATTTGGTGAAGACTCGACGATCGACTCCACGTCGACGTCATCGTGTCTGTTGACATGTCAGACTCACTCAGGGATCTTTGGGTCGCAAATCGAATGCGTTTGCCGGTAGTTTCGTCTGGCGATGCGAGTGACGGCTCTGGAATCGGTTCTTGCTCGATCGTTGCTTCCATCGGTATGCCATTTGGCTCGACTTCTGTCGTTTCCTCTTGAATTTGGCTCATCTTGCCCGACAGATCGACTGTACGAGAAAGAACATCGACTGGTGACAAGGGGGGTTCAATCATTGACATGTCAATGATGTGATCGAGAGTGTAGATTGGCTCTTGGCTAGTTTCTTGAGCAATTAGAGGCTTAGGGGGCTCATTCGAAGCGTCCGCGGCGCCAAAGCAGCAGGCAATCACTTGGCCCATCTCTCGCCAAGATACAAATTTCAACTTTGAAGATCGTTTGAAAAAAACCCACACGTTTTTACTCGGATGTTGAAGTGGCTGCCATCAAGCTCAATTCTCTCAGAAATAATATTATTAAATTATACAGGAAATGACTGATTCACATTGAGCAGCGTCCAACTAAAGGCACATATTATGTACAAACTCTGGGCTCTGTCTTGAGCTTTACGACATAAGAAAAGTCGACAAGAGGAACAATATGTACGTGGAAATACAGCTTGAAGATTGTCTTCAAAGTCGTTAGGGGATAGACAAACGGGGCGCTCTTTCAATACGTAGTTGAGGCTGTGCGCAGATAAGAGCAATGTCTTTTGGAAAATACGATGAGTATGCACTGCCAAGCAACTGGAAAGTCGTTTGATTGACAAGACTGTGCCTTAATACGGGCTTTGCGTCTACGTTTCTACCCGGAACACTTACCTCAAACTTTCATTTGTGAGCTAATCTTCATAACTTTGTTTCCATGAGCGCCACACGTCAGACCATCCCTTTAGCAAGTGCTCTAGACTTTGGTATTTTGTCGCCTACAAGACTGCACTAGAATTTGAAATGCCCCCCAGAATCCCCCCATTCAATTCCCCCAGTTCCCCCCCATTCAATCCCCCCACTGTTTGTTGATTCATTGACACTTGTGTAAATCTACAGCTCAGAGAAACAGTAGATAAGCCACTGCAAGACATTATCTCAAGCAGCGAGCGAGCTAACCTTGCGATAGAATGTCGAGACGATCATAGCCACGCAACTGTGCAACATTGTCCATGACATATAAAGTCTTTGCTGAATTGATAGTTTATAAAAAACCTATTTAACCTAAATTAAGAAAAAGTATACAAACATCAAGTAGAAACTGATATATAGATCGCCAAAAAGTGAAAAAAAACGGCCGTGGAAGATGGGCCAAGTCATGAGCTGGTGCTTGGGCGAGACGGACCCAGCGCCGTCGATGTCGCTGGCGGACGAGAAGGCCAAAGCAGCAAGAGGAAGGGGATCTAGTACTTCCCAAACTGCTGGGTCGGAGCAAACCGAAACTCGACCTGAAATCTATCGTTCAAGGCCGAGAGCAATCATGTCCTCAGGACCAATGTACGCCGCAGGATCGTTTGAGAGCAAATATGAGCTTGGTACTGTCATTGGTAAGTGCCACAAGCATCGCGAATGTAGTTGTATTGATCTTCTCTCGATAGGCACGGGGAGTACGTCAGTGTGCCATCTATGTGAATCGAAAGCCACTGGAGAGCAATTTGCATGCAAAATCATTGACAAACGAGCGATTCAGAGCAAAAGCGATGACCTCTTGGAGCAATTCCAGGTACGACTACGATTCGTGATGAAGCTTTACGACGAATGTCGTGACTAGGTGGAGATTCAAGTGCTCCAGTCGTTGGACCATCCCAACATTATCCACATGGAAGACGTCTACCAAACAGACAGTCGCATTTGCATGGTCACGGAGCTCATGGAAGGTGGTGAACTCTTTGATTATGTCGTTCACAAAGGGTTTGTCCATTCCATCTCCTGCCGATATTAATTTGTCGGATGTAGGACACTTTCTGAAGTCGAGGCGAGTTGTCTGGTTCGCAAGATCACATCAGCCATTGCGTATATGCATGCTTGTGGCGTTGTGCATCGCGATCTGAAACCAGGTTGCCTTCTATGCCATGCTTGTTTCTATCCCGATGTCTTGTAGAAAACCTATTGCTGACCTCGAAATCTCCCAACGCTGAAGTCAAGATCATCGACTTTGGTTTGGCCAAACTGCTCCACGACAGCCAAACCCGCTCGTTCCTCGGCACTCGAGTTCGTTCTTGTCCACAATTCTAGGCTTATGCAACGCTCTAGGGCTATCTGGCCCCTGAAATGCTCCGACGACAGTCGTACAGCAAGTCTATCGACGTATGGGCTCTTGGTGTGATTGTCTACGTACTTCTGTGCGGTTGCCTGCCATTCAACGACGATGGAAGTAAGATCAACAGCGACAAAGCAGCTCGCGTAAGCCTTCCTCCGTCATATTCTTTGTGTGAATCTCAATGTCTAGGCCAAGTTTGGTCTGCGATTCCCACGCTGGGCGAGCGGTTTGTCGGAAAGCGCCAAGGATCTCCTTCGCCATTTGCTCGGTCTGTGAATCTATCTCAAGCACGTTGTCCTGATGCTGCTCGAATTGTAGAAGTCGATTCCGAGAAGCGATACACTGCGGAACAAGCGTGCTTGCATCCGTGGGTGACTGGTCAGCGCACGCCCAACAAGTTTCTCGAGTCTCCCAACTACCTCAAGACCATCAAGCAGCGCCAGGCCGAGAAAACCGCGAGCCGAATCGACGACAAAGTGATTCAAAGCCGACGTCTGTCGCACTGAGATTGTTCTAAGTTAAATGTCAAGACTGTTGGCGTCCTAGCCGTCGCGCCATCGATTGCGTCAGTCTCCGTCGTCGCTCGCGGACAAAATTGACTTGTGGGAAGCTCATGGTGGCCAGCGACGATTTCTCTCGTCGGACTCGTGGAACTTTTTCAAGGGACCACGCAAAGAATCGCCGCGAAATCTTTTGCCGAACGCGCTCTGGAATCCGCGGCTTGCTTTCAGCGTGACGTTGGTCTCGTTGCGAACTTGGAGCCATCGCTTCGCAAAGAGAATGTACTTGAACTCATCGGGCTTGAGCACGAGTTCCAAGTGTCGCTCCAGGAATGGAAACAAGTCCATGAGAGACGCGAGTGTCTTGAGCGACTGCGCGGTGGTCGGAGTGTACAGTTGTGGCAGCATCATCGTCGCAAAGCCTTCGCGCAAGATGCAGCTCACATGGGTCATGCCTCGTTGCTGCATCGTCCGTCGGACTTTGATTTCATTCCACAGCGCCAGTGGCACACCGCTGCGATTCGCCGCTGCCTTGGATCGAAGCTGTGCGACGACTGCGTGGACGCCAACGCCAGTCCGCTTGCGACGATTTAAACCGCTGTCTGAAGCGACGACTGCCGCCGCCACAGTGCTCCACCCGCGCTGCATCTTTGGCCTTGAGCGTCTTCGTGGTGTCTCGTCCGAGATAATTGGAGACGACGACGCCGTGGGGCTGGGCGAGGCCAAGAGGAGCAGTGTGGACGAACCGCTGACTTCACGAACCAGTGGGCCGATGGCGCCACCTCGATTGGTAGGCTCGAGGACCATGCATGATGTTCACTTGGATCATGCTAGATCGACCGGCGCCGTTTCCAGCTTTCGGGACTTCCTTGGACGCTGCGGAGATGCTACTTGAGCTTGCTCGACGAAGTGGCGGCGCGTCATCCAGCGCCTTTGGCGGCTCGATGAGCGATGCCATGGGTGGACCCTTTGTACTTGATGCAGAGCCGTCAAAGATGTCGTCGTCCTCGTGATGCGAGATGGAGTTTGTCTCCTTGGATCGCTCGATCGAGTGGAGCTCGCCGTGGTTTGTATCGTCGAGCAGGAGAGGTCCAGTGGTTTTTAATTTTTGTCGCGCCACTCCTCGGTACGTCTTGTAGGCCTTCTGGACGAGCACCAAGATTTCTTCCAGTGCGAGTTGCATGGCGTAGTCGTGCTGCCATTCCTTCCACCCTGCGACCAAGTGGCCGATGCATTGTGTGGAGACGAACGACGATGGATCCCTCGCTGCGGCGACACGAGAAATGTACTCTGCGGCGCGCTGGAGGACCTCACCGACGACTCGATTCCGCAGCAGCGCCATGGGAATGGCTGGGTTGAAGGCTACGATCAAACGAGCGACTGCTGTTAGCTTGGTCCGGTGACAGAGAGCTGGCAGAACGACGTTGGCGTCAAAGCGAGCGACCGTCGCGCACAGACTGGCAGCAGCCGACGCTGCAACTTCTGGATTGTAGTTGCTGCAGAGGGTGCACAGCACGGATATCCACGTCCCCATCGTGAGCTGCACGCTCTCGGCGCTGTACATCTCCTGAAGCATCTTGGCTGCAATGTTGCAGGCTTTGGGGAACGACAGCTCAAGCAACGCCAGTGCGCGGACGAGAGCCGCTTCGAGGCTTTTCTCCAAAGCGGCATTTTCATGCTTGACCGGTGTCGATGCTGTCACAAGAGGCGTCACCGTCGACGAAATGCTGGGACGCTGCGAATTGATCTCAGCATTGCGCTCGACGAGCTCTTGGAGCCGCGTGCTCGCGCGTGGCGTATTGAGTCGGACTTTGAGACTTGACGCCGACGGTGAAATCCAAAGGCCAAATGGAATTGCGTCGGCGTCAGAGTTGGCAGCAAGAGTGACTTGGGACTGGCAGTGCTTGAAGCAGAGATTCCACACGGCCTGGCACGAATACGCGGCAAGAAGACCATCTTCCACGACGGCTGGGACCTCAAGACATTGCTGGAGGAGCTGTATGATCTGCGAGACTTCCTCCGACGTCCATCGATGGTGGTCTTCCAACGTCACGCCGCGACGGTGCGGACGTGCAAGTTTGGATCTTGCAGCGCTTCCGTGAGCAGTTGATTTTGAATATGGTATTGCCGCGCTCGCTTCGAGTTGACGCGCCAGATACAGCGCCAAAAAGACCAACGGGATGACATTGCTCGACGATGTCAAAGTTGACAGGACGCAGCACGACGTGGCAAAAGACACGATCGAAGGTTGTTGGGGAACAACCCAGAGCCCAAACACTACAGTCAGCAACGGACGAGACGACTGTGACAGAGCGACGACGCACAGGTTGGAGACGGTAGTTGTATCGAAGCAGTGCTGCAAAGATCAAAAAGTGGACGACCCCTGCAGGCGTCGCTGCGAAATCCCCCGACGTTTGAACCACCGACATGACCGTCATGTACAATAGGCAGCAGCCTAGAGAGCGCGAATCAAGCAGAGAATCGCAACGAGGCAGCGCTCTACCTGTCCGAAGGAACGTCATGAGGAAGGAGAAGGACATGGGATAGCGGAAGCGGACGCCAAAGACGTCCTCGCTCAATGTGGACGCGATACATGAGCGCAGAGATGTACATGACGGCAAAGAGAACCGTCGCGGGTGCTGAAAGGAACCACACGCGATCTGTACACGCACATGTGGAGCCATCGTGGAAGACAAAATTGTCCATCGAGGCGTCGCACGTGAGCACGTCAAGAAGGGCATCGAGGAAGACGACGTAGCAAGCGTCAAAGGTAAGCAAGACTTTGACGTGGAGAGGCGTGAGCCGCCGGTGAAGCATCGTGAGCCCGAGCAGCCCGACGAGACGAACGATGCAGTTGTATTTCATGAGCTAGCCAAAGATTTCCACCATGGGATGCGTGACGGAAGATGGATGGACCTGCGTGAAGGGATTGTTGGTGAGGAGGAGACTGCCCGTCGATCGGTAATACATGAGCTCGAGGGGAAGATAGCTAAAGCCTGGTAGCTCTGCCCACATGGCGATCAACATGAAGATGCGACGCGGGTCTGGAATCTGCTTGCCGAGCAGTTTGCGCTTTTGCCGCGCGACGACAATGCCCAATGCTACGACAAAATCACAAGACGAGAGGTCGTGGAGATCTCTACCTTGAGCTGGAATGTCATGGAGGTCGTCAATGTCCTGGAGAAACTCTCGCCAGTTGTTGGTGAACCAGACAAAGACGACGGAGCACGTCAAGAAGATGAGCCATGGCATGGCCGGGAGGATAAAGTAGAGGTTGGAGGCGCCACACTTGGCCCAGTTGTCGCGACGGCATGGACTCGTCGCGTTGGTCACGCACAGGGCGCTCGACAGATTCCGTCACTCTCAGAGTGGCTTGCCGAACGTCGTGGCCGTTGCAAGAATGGCGTCTCGTTATGTTTAGATCGAAACAGCGGACAACTACAACAGGTCATGCAAATCACGGAGCGTCTCGATGACAATTCGCATGGACACCTGACATCATGGCGGCGGCTGCTGTCTTGACAGCGTTCCAGCAAAAGTTTCACGGGGCGACGATATCCTCTCCATGAGGTTGGAGCTTCCTCCAGGCGAATAGATCTACATCTCTACGCTGTAACGAGAACAATGGAGCCCCTCTTCGCTCAGAGGAGCAAACTGGCGCTGCGATGACAAAGCGAGCCTTCGCTGTGATTTGGACGGTTGGTAACTTGGCGCGATGGGAAAAGGTTGCACTGTCGACAAGAGTATCGTCGCATTTCCATTGTTGGTACTAACGAAGTGTGGACTGAGAGTCCTCGGATTAGTTCCCCTCTCATGGGCGCAACGCAGCATTTGCACCCATACCACACTCTACTCTCGTTGCACCTTAAAGCTTTTAGACTGCGTGCGCTCGTGTCAATGTCCAAGCATCTCTTGAATATAGCGAGCGTCCATCTACGGGGCTGTCGTGACATGATCAATGCTGGCAAGTTTCAATCCAGGTTGTCATGCACAAGTTGGAATTCTAAACACCACTGACAAACCCGCTATAAATTATATCTTGCATATTATGATAGTTCAAATGGAATCATATTATGGAGTTTGTACCGTTTATGCCGTCCAGCCAGGCTAGTAGCATTGAAATCTCGTAGCCACGCTAGATTTTGGCTGCTATGTACTCAATTTAGTATGTGCGTATCCTTGAAGGTGATGCTCTATGATATAATTGTTCAAAGAGCACTTCGAGACACCCGTACCAGGATAAACAGTAACGCGTTGTTAATGATATTGAAGACAGTTTTCATGGACAAAGTCGACTCGACATGATACTAGACCTCCTCATGGCCATCTCGGCACGTTGAATGGTTGCGAATGAAGCTGGAAGAATTACTTCTTGTCACGCCAGCTAAAGTCTAGAGTTTAAGCTCTATACTTTCATAACTAATACCTTTTATAAATGATAACTAAAACTGTAACATTTTATATCTGCCACCAAGATTCATGGAAGACATGGCAGAAACTGTGAGCTTGCTTCATGGATTCACCATTTCGTGCTCTACAGTGCATCGTCTTGGCTGGCTAACTAACGCAAAGTCGGCCATTTTGGGAAAGAAAGAGGCATGAAGACAATGGACATTTCATTCTGTGATATTTCTCGACACCTTCAAACATGATGTTTTGCCTATTTCTCTCGTAGATCGGTCGCATGCTATCTTGACACTCACGTAGAGATGGAGAATCGTCGGTGAGGACGCAGAGTGCACGATTGCTACTGCTTTAGGGTGCGCTCGTCTTGATGCGCTCACGTCGCGTGAGATGGCAGTAGAAGTAGTTGTTGGAAGAATGGCGCTGAGGCACCGGCAATGGGCTCACTCAGTCGGTTCGCCATGCAAGTGGTGAACATTTCATGCATTCGTGGATCCTCTCGCTTTTCCTCTGTCATGCCAGCTTCCAAGGACGGCATGGCCACCGACGAGAGGAATCTCGCAGCTTCAGTCCCACTTGAAAATTTGACGGGCATCGGGACGAACTGGTGCTTGTGCAGTTCGAGTTCTGGTACGTCAGCAACCGCAGCCAAGAAAGCCTGTTTGGTGCGCATGAAAGCAGGCACAGCCACGCGATCTAGACAGTCACTCGACAGGACGCCCGCATGCACCATGTCTTCCAAACCGAGTCGCAGTCGTCGGCCGTACTCATAAACCAAAGGCGTTTCATCGTCTGAAATAAATGTCATGCACAGACTGCCATTGCCGACCAATTCCGCGGCGCGAAGGCGAAGGAAAGTCACGAGATCATCGTGAGCCGCTTCTTTCCAAGTGGCCAAGACATTCGGCGAGAGGATCGACTCGGCTTGAGGGTCGTTGATCATGGCAATTGAACCTGGCAATGGCGCTGGAGTTTTCGACAGCCAGTGGGCGGCAATATACGAGACAACGATGTCCACCGACGCTGATGGGACGACCTGCCCGTAAAAGCTCTTGGAGATCGCTCCAGTGTAGACATTGCGGCGGGAGTGGATGTACGATTGTGGAGAGTTAGTGTGTCCAGCAGAGTGGCAAAGTCGTTGGCAGGTTGGTCTTCATGGAGCACGAGAATATCCGGGGATGCATTCTCTGGCAGACTCGCGTCGAGGTGTTTGATAAGATGATGGAGCAGTTCAAGGGAGTTGCGGCCTTGGGAAGCCCCAAGGTCGACGATGTTGTAGCTGGACTTGGACGTCGAATGCTTGGCGAAGCGCGCCATGGCTTGCTTCAAGAGGTCCGTGGTGTAGTCGACTAGGCTCATTTGGCACACCACCGCTTTGTTGTACGCTCCATTTCCTTCCATCTTGTCAAATTTGAGACTGAACACTGTCGCTGAGCTCAGAGTTGGAGAATCGCTGCAGTACTGTACAGTACTTGCATCAACAGCGCACATGCTGACGACAACGTGGAACGTTGAGCCAGCTACAGTCGTCGACGACAAAAAAAACTTCATCCAAACGCCAGGGTGTGATTCCACCCACTTCATTGCAAGGGTGGATTGACTTGATGCACCCATGACACGATGGAGGAAAATTGAGGTTAGCGGGAAGGCGCGACAGACTTTGTACGTCTCCAAGGGGGCATTCAACAGGAGAAACAGTCGGACGGGATGAGCAAAAACAGAGTCAAACTAACTCTGAAGCTCGTGTACAGGTCTTGCTTTCTCAACGGCGGCGTGGAAGAACGTTCGTTCTTTGCATTTTGACGAAATATTGCATCTTGTGGACATTTCACAGTGTGAAGTATATTCACCCGTCGCCACGTTCATCAAGCGCGAAACTCAGCAAGGTGACAATGTTTTGAGGCGTCCACCGTCGTCTTGAGGCACGAGCGAGCTGAGTGATGACTTCTTGTCGATTCATCCTGAAGGACAGAAGTGATGGAAGGCAAAAGGATCACCAAGTTGGAATTCATTACAATCGTAGTCATGACTGCGATGGTTCGCTGCGGGCATTGCGTCGAGTGAGGTTACAGTAGAAGTAGGTGAAAGACGTGTCCTCGTAGAATGGCTTGGTGCGATAGCGAGGGATCTCGCTGCTGCTTCTGCCCATGCACTCTCGAAGGGCGTCGCGTACTCGAGGGTCGTTCCGTTCTTCCTCGGTCATCGCAGCTTCGAACGTCGGTAGATACACAGACAGGAGAAGGTTGACTGCAATCGACGCTGTGAAGGTGAAGTCGACCGTCAAGTACTGATGCTCGTGCAGCTCAAGTTCAGGAACTTCCGCAATCGCAGCCAAGACTTGGTCAGCAGAGCGATAGAAGATAGGAATCGCCATGCGCTCCAGTGTTTCGCTAGACAGAGCGCCATCAGCCACCATGTATTGAAGGCACCCGCAGATAAAGTGTTCTTTCGTGTCAAGGTTGCCATTGTCAGCCGCAAATATCATACACAGACTGCCGTGGTCAACCAGCTCCGTCGCGCGAAGGCGGAGGAATGTCACGAGATCGTTGTGGGCACCTTGTCGCCATTCTTTCATCGCATTCGCAGACACAATCTCATCGCAATCTGGATGCCCGCAGAAGACCATGCCTCCTGGCAAAGGAGCTGGAACTCTTGACAACCAGTGCAATGCAATATACGACACGAAGATATCCACCGACGCAGTCGGCATGACACGCTCGTAAAAGCTCTTGGAGATGACACCAGTGTACACATTCGGGCGTGGGTGAATATACGACGCGGGGGAGTTGAGTGTATCGAGCAGAGAGGCAAAATTGTTGGCAGGTTGATCTTCGTGAAGAACGAGATATTCAGGCGTCGTCGTAGCTGGCAGGTTGGATCCAAGTTGATGGAGCACATGGTGAATAAGTTGGAGGAACATGCGGCCTTGAGAGGCCTCGAGATCGACCGGCGGCGATCCTGCTTGAGACGACACAGAGACGACGCGGGGACCGGGAGGAGCAACCAGTCGACGACGTGGTCCTCTTTGTCAACTGTCACTGCCTCCTCTGCATGTTGGGGGTTGTGGAGTCAAGTGACCCAAATGTCAACCAATGGGTGACAGCGTGTCACGCGACCGACAAAGGAGAGCAAACCACCTTCAACTCCACCGATCATGGAACCGAGCAGTTGAGCACATCACGGATAGCTCGAATCCGACGTCAAGGTTCAAGAAGATGCATTAAAAATAAAGATAAAGCACTAAATACAAGGTGCACCATGCCAGCCGAACGACGTCTCCATCGTCCAAAGACACGACATGTTGCTCAGTTGGATTCGCATCGACGCCGTGGCTCACGACTGGGATTCGACTCTTCGCTGACTCGAGTATGACTCGATTGTCCAGGATGGCGGTTGGAACCACGATGGCATGTCTGGTTTCCCCCCGGAGCCACGACAGCGTGCAGGACATCACGGCCAACCACACGAGCTGAGCAGAGCGGGATTATTTCCACGCATAGCTGGATAGCCCCGGTTAATGCTGAGTAGGGCCTGAAATTCAAGAAGGCGAGGTAGTGGCTCCGCTCTCTTTTCTGCTGCTCTGACGAAATCATGAAGACGGCGTCAACGAGAGTACACCCAGTTCACTGCAATGCAAGAAACCCTGCGGACTCTTCGCTAAGTGCTTCGCTGGTGTCGAGTAAAATGGGAATAGAAGTACGCAATCGTGAACTGCTCGTAAAATGGCTTTGTATTTCCCGCGAGTGGTTCACTGAATCGAGCGGCCATGCAAGTTTTGAATGCATCGCGCACTTTGGGATCTTTTCGCTCTTCCTCCGTCATGCCAGTCTTCAACGAAGGAATGAGCACCGATGCTACAAAGTTGACAGCTCCAGACGCATTGTCAAAGTTGAAATCTAATGTCACGTGCTGGTATTCATGCAATTCAAGCTCTGGGACTTCAGCAGCCGCCTCCATGAACTCTTCAGTCGTGCGGAGAACAGAAGGCACTGCTATGCGGTGTAGAGATTCACTCGACAAGGCACCCATCGCGACCATGTCACGCAGTCCTCCGTTGACCACGTTGAAGTACTCGAGCATGTCAAGATTGCCATTGTTGGAGGCATATGTCCTGCACAAAGCTCCATGGTCCACCAATTCCGTCGCGCGATGCCGCAGGAAACCAACGAGATCTTCATGAGCTACTTGCCGCCATGCATCCAGGACATTCCGAGAGACATTGACTTGGCATTCAGGATCGTCGCAGAAGACACTGGGGCCAGGCAATGGCGCTGGGATCTTGGACAACCAGTGCGTTGAAATATACGAGACAAAGATGTCCACGGAGGCGGCTGGCATGACGCGCTCGTAGAAACTCTTGGAGATCGCACCAGTGTACACATTGGGATGCGCTTGAACGTACGACCCTGAAGAGTTGAGTGTGTTCAACAGAGTGCCAAAGTCGTCGGAGGGTTGATCTTCATGGAGGACGAGGAATTCGTGGCGTTTGTCGTTGGGGAAACTTGGCTCAAGGTGCTTGAGGACATGGCGAATAAGTTGGAGAGAGTTGCGTCCTTGCGATGCCCCAAGGTCGACAATGCAGTAGTTTGCCTTTGGTGGATTTTGCAAACCGAGTCATGGCGCGATGGAGAAGGTCGGTTGTCTTCGACAAGATCCATTTGACAGATTGCTGCCTTGTTGTACGCTCCATCGCCTTCCATGTCTCCTACAATGCAACTTTGGGTCGTTATGGTCGTTAGCTCAACCCGAACTCAACGGTCCATTGAGTTGTCTTGTCCCAAGTTCGTGTATTCGCTGTCGTCTTCCAGAGACAGAGCATCGACGAAGACTCCGATAGTTTGTTCCTTTCACCTCGTTTCAGAGAGCTTCGACGAGGTTGAGGAGTGAAACATCTCTACGGCGCCACTCGTTGCCATCGAGTTAAGTAGATGAAGTTGATAATGTTCGTAGAATAATCACGTTAGACCGCCGATCACTCGACTCAAGGTCCAGCCATGCAAGCATCGTAGACTGCTCGAAAGTAGGACACGTTTCTTCCATCATTGGCCTTGGGAAGCATGTTGAAGAATTTCTTCACGTCGGTATGATAGTCTTGGGAGGGTGTGCTGGCTTTGGGGCTCCTCTCTGCAGAGACGTTAGAGCGTATGGTCGTTCCATCCATGGTGCGCTCGACGGAAGACGTCTTGGCTGCTTTTGCTAATGTTCCCGAGCTCGAACTGCACAGATACGAACACTTTGTGTGGTCGGATACCCCTTTGAAAACCCAGCAGACGCTGCGGCACTCATGCCCGCGGTGCAAAAGCCAACTTACAAGTTGCCATGACGGAAGAAGAGCGGAAAGATCCACGAGTGCCACCACTTCGGAGGCAGCATTTTCTTTACACAATGCACTCGAAGGCCGTGCAAGTAGATTGTATTTTGGCTTTAGATGCGTACAGAAGTTAAGATTGAGTCTGTCGAGGACGTCGCGACAAGTGAGCATAGAAGTAAGAGATCGTGAAGTCTTGGTAGAATGGCGTCGTGTGGTCCCCGACGACTTTGTTGAATTGGTTGGTCATGCACTCGATGAAACCTTCATGGACACGAGGATCTGCCTTCTCTTCCTCGGTCATGCCGCCTACCAAGCAAGGCTTCATCACTGACGAGAGGAAATTCACCGCGCCCGAGACTTGGTCGAATCGGAAATTCAACGGAACATGTTGGTACTCGTGCACTTCGAGCTCGGGGACGTCGGCAGCAGCCGCGAGGAATTCGTCCGTCGTGCGGAGGTAGAACGACATCGCCATGCGGTCCAACGATGCGCTTGAGAGCACGTCAGTCGCGACCATGTCTTCCAAAGACCGCGTGACCACGCCAATGTATTCCAGCGAGAGCGGCTTTTCGTCGTTGGACACAAACGTCATGCACAAACTGCCATTGTCGACCAATTCGGTCGCGCGATGACGAAGAAAAGTGACGAGATCATCATGGGCTCCCTTGCGCCAAGCGTCCATCACTTCTGGAGAGGCATTCGCCTTGCGATCTGGGTCGTTGATAAAGACGAGCGAGCCAGGGAGAGGAGTGGGCACCTTGGACAACCAGTGGGTCGAAATGTTCGTGACGAAGACATCGATGGACGCGCTTGGAACGAGGCGTTCATAGAAACTCTTGGAGATGACTCCAGTGTACACGTTTGGTCGCGAGTGGATGTAAGACTCTGGCGAGTTGAGCGTGTCCAAGAGGGAGGCGAAATCGTTGGCCGGTTGATCTTCATGGAGCACGAAATACTCAGGAGCCGAGGTGAAATTGGCGTCGAGGTGGGCGAGGACTTGGTGGATCAGTCGAAGCGAGTTGCGGCCTTGCGACGCGCCAAGGTCTGCAATGTTGTAGGTCGATTTTGTCGGTGCGTGTTTGGCAAAGCGGGCCATGGCGGCTTGGAGAAGGTCGTTGGTTTTGTCGACCATTTGCATTTGGCACATAGCCGCGCGGTTGTACACTCCGTTGCCTTCCATCACAATGATCCAGGGGCTTCTCCGAGGCGACTCCAATTGAAAAATGAGCATACGAATGTATTGCGTCGTGATCACTTCAGAAAACTCTGACATACGCACTTACTCGCGTGGCCGCCACATCATTCCATTTCTTGCGGCTTCTGCGGATTGCGTTCAGCCAACTGTACTACGTTGTATTAAAATACTACAACTGTACTACGTTGTATTGCGTTCAGCCAACTGTACTACGTTGTATTAAAATACTACAACGTAGTACACGTTGTAGTATTTTAATACAACGTAGTACAGTTGGCTGAACGCAATCCGCAGAAGCCGCAAGAAATGGAATGATGTGGCGGCACGTTGTAGTATTTTAATACAACGTAGTACAGTTGGCTGAACGCAATCCTTTTTACCTTCAAGTTGGGAAGGTCAGAAGTTCAAGTGGGAAGTGTCTGTTCGCCGGCTGAATCACCTCTATAATATTATTTTTTGATACATAATAAATCGAAGGTTAAATAGGTTGAGCGGGAAAATTTGGCGCCATGGGCAACTAATTCTAGGAAGTGTTTGCGAGCAAGGAGTTTGAGGGCTCTTCCCTTGTACGCCTTGCTCCCTATTCACCAATGCTTAATCCAATTGAGAACGTTTTCTCAACTGTAACCGGACACTCCGGTTACTTGCTCTTTGACCCTTGGCATGACATGCCTGCTGTTAGCATGTCATCTGTATTCCCCTGCATGTGAAGCACTCCGTGCTCTCTGCCATTCCTTTGGCTCGGTGCCTTCTAGGCCATTCATATTCACTGGCTCACAAGCCCTGTTCGACTCTGCATTCATTAGCTTTAGGCAGGATAAAGCTAATTCACTTTTCATCTTTCTCTCTGCTTCCTAAGCCTTCCTCCTGCGCGTGTACCCGGTTACACTTGGTAGCACTTTAGTTCGTCCAAGGACCTGCTAGAAGGAAAAGTCACAACTCAACGATTCCAACTTTTACGATGAACAATGAAGACAGCCCTGTCCGCGAAGGGCGAGTGAGACTCGATGTCCCCAAGTTTGGAGGCTCAGCCTCCGAGAATCTTCTCGTCTGGGAGACTGGCGTGAAGATGGCCGTAGAAGCCATGGATTTACAATCTGGAACCAAGCAAGTTGCATTTGCTGTATCATACCTTACCGGCAAAGCCCACACCTGGGCAGTCAATACTTATATGCGCGATACCTCTGCGATGGACACCCTGCCCAAGTTCATCGCTCTCATGAAGGCAACTTATCTGCCCAAGGACGCGGCTGTGCGCCACATGCATCAACAATTGAAGGCCACTCAAGGCAAGCTGACAATCAGCGAGTTTGCCCAGAAGCTCGAATACCACTGGCTCTCCCTGCCTGACAAGGCTCTGGTCTCCGAAGGAGCCATCGTCAACGTTTTTATGCATGGTTTAAACCAAGGCCCTTCTCGACTTGAAGTCTTCCGTCGAATGCCCGAGAATATGGTTGACGCACTCAATATTGCCCTTTGCGAGCATTACTCGCAATCTGCAGCTTCATTTGCGGGTCATCATGACGCTTACGACATGGAAATTAGCCAAATCGGCACAACAAACAATCGCGAAACTCGCAACTTTGATCGTCATCGTCCCAACTCAAGTCAAAGACGCAATGTGCGTTGTTACTATTGCCAGCGTACGGGACACATTTCCCGCAACTGCACTGCTCCCCGCCGACAGGCTTCCAATGCGCATGGTGCGCCTGGAACGCCTCCGCGTCGCCGGGTAAACTTCACAACCCAGTAGACGCCGGCCGGCCTACTGGGCAAGTTGATCAATGGGTGTCCGACACCGCGCCTTCTGAACCTATTGATCTAGCCCCTGGCACTTTGTGCCGCCTATGTGAGCATCACCAAATGCTCTCCTACCTGCTTCCAGTTCCTGGATTCAGCGACCCCCTCTGTGTCTTGATAGACAGTGGCGCATCTGAAAATTATGCGCGGCGCGTAACTATTGCACGAGCTACAGGCGTATCGACGTCCAGGGCTCAACCTAACGACACTCTACGCATCCGACTTGCAGACGGTCGGATTGTTTCAAATCCACGACAAATTGTCGCGTTGCCAATATCGATTGGTGACTTTTCGTCAAGAGAAGAATTCTTCCTTATGGACCTTGACGACCGATGGGATTTGATCCTTGGAATGGGTTGGCTCGAACGCCATCAGCCCATTATTGACTGGCGCCTGAAGACGATGGTGCCACCATCTCCACGTTCCTACGTGCCCAACCCAGCGCAGAGTAATGAACTCGCTGTGGTTTGTATTGACCCTTCGTCAACACGGACACGCGATGGCATTGTGGACCATCCACGAGAAGAACAAGCTATTCCAGCTTTGGATACACCTTCAAACGAACCTGAAGGTTTGCCGGCGAATGATCAACGAATCGCCGAAGAGTTTTCCGACGACCACGAAGAAGAGTCGATCGATGAGTACGATTTCCGAGAGTGTGCACCCTCTCGAGACAGGCACGATGTTCCCGACAAGTTGTCGGTTGATGAGTTTATACGGTCAGCCTGTGACCTTGAAGAACTGTCCACCAGGGCAGATGAGATTGTGGCTTTGCCGGAGATGAGTTTTCGCTCCTTTTCGCGACTCCTGTATGCCCAAGAACCGCTGAGTATCGCGGTTATCTGCGTAGAAGAAGATGGAACCCTCCACACGACATCCACGATGGACAAGGATGTCCTTGACGATGCTGACAAGCGAGCACGAACGACATGGGAGTCTCTCAAGACTAGCCCGTTCTACGACATATTGATGGAGTACAAGGATGTATTCCCTGACGAGGTTCCAGCGGCCCTGCCTAGCGACAAAGGCATCCGCCATGAGATTGACTTGGTCCCGGGGACCAAGTATTGCGTTACACGCCAGTGGCCATTGCCACGTGATCAGGTCGTGTTCATCGACTCATTCTTTGCGGCCCGCAAGAAGACAGGCCATGTGCGCGAGAGCAACTCGCCGCACTCAAGTCCGACATTTTGTGTCAAGAAACCCAACGGTGGCTGGCGTATCGTTCACGCCTTCAACAAGTCGAATCAAACCACGATACCGGCGCAAACGCCGATTCCGCGCAAGGATGTCATCATTGACAGCATGGCGGGTAGTACCCTCTTTTACACGATCGATTTGCGCGATGGGTTCTACCAGATCCTGATGCGTATACAGGATATTCCTAAGACCGATGTCTCCACTCCAAGTGGCATGCTCTGGGGATGGCTCGTTATGCCACAAGGCCTTTCAAATGCGCCAGCAACGTTCAACCACATGGTGACGTCGAAACTTCGCCCTTTGCGAGCCTTTGCTCCCTCTTATTTCGACGATATTTATATCCATAGTCGTCGCACGACCGCCCGCTCCGACCTTGAGGTCCATCGTGATCATCTCCGCCAAGTCCTTGCCGTCCTGCGGGACAACGGTCTCTATGCCAACTTGGCCAAATGTATGTTTGGTGTCGAGGAAATTCCTGTTCTGGGTGACTTTGTTGGCATCAATGGTTGTCGCGCTGACCCTGCAAAGGTCCAAACCATTCGCGACTGGCCCTTTCCGTCTACTCAAACTGAGTTGCGCAGTTGGCTTGGTCTAGCCACGTATCTACACAAGTTCTCGGCAAATTTTGCCTCGCTGGCACAACCTTTATCGGCCTTACTTGCCAAAGACGCCTCTTGGGATTGGACCCAAGAATGCCACGACGCGTTCAACGCGGTGAAAGACAGCTTAGTGTCTGCGCCTGTCCTGGCGCTACCCGACTTTTCTCGACCCTTCTCGGTCGTTTGTGATGCCTCTGTCAAGGCTAAAGGCTGCTGCCTCATGCAAGTGGGGGAGGATGGTCGCGACCGACCTGTGTCCTATCAACTCCAAAAGGCTGAAAAAGCCTAACCTGTCCACGACTTGGAGCTACTAGCTGTGAAATACGCCCTCACGAAGTTTCGAATCTACCTCCTAGGTAACAAGCCTTTCGTGGTCTACACAGACCATGCATCTTTACGCACAGCCGTCAAGTCTCCTCATATTAGCCAACGCATGGCTCGCTGGTTAGCCTTCTTTGCCGAGTTCAACTTCACAGTTGAATACAAACCTGGACGTCAAAACGTCCTTGCGGATGCTCTTTCCCGTCGTCCATCGACATCAGACGACACAAGCTTGAACCATGTATCACACGTGCACTCGAATCTCCACGACCGTGTGCGTGCGTCCTACACATCCGACAAATGGCTTTCTGAGATTTTATCTCTGTTATGTGATTCCACTACTTCGCCGAAGCGATCCTCGCTCAAGAATTTTTCTGTCCATGATGGCTTGGTGTATTACACGATGGCTTCCAGCCCACGCCGCCTTGCCATTCCGGCAGATGAAGCCCTTCGCCGTGACATTTTGCATGATTGTTATGCCGCCCAAACAGCAGGACATTTTGGCCGCGACAAGACTTATCTTACCGTAGCACGGCAATTCTGGTGGCCCCGCCTATTCAAGGCCGTATCGCGCTATGTAGCGCATTGTGACGTCTGCCAACGCGTCAAGGCTTCCCCAGCTACTCGTGCCCCTTTGGCACCTTTACCAATACCTGACGAGGTCTTCTCCTCGGTCAGCATGGATTTTATCTTTGGCTTACCACGCGACAAGCACGGTCGCACCGGCATTTGGACTTGTGTTGACAGGTTGTCCAAATATTTGATTGCAGTCGCATGCCGCGACACCATTACCGCCGAAGAGTCGGCTCAACTTTACTTTGACCATGTTTTCTGGCGCTTCGGGCTTCCAGCCTCTATCGTTTCAGACTGCGATCCTCGCTTTACATCGAAATTCTGGTCCGCGCTGTTTGCGCTCTGTGGCACCACCCTTGACATGTCCACGTCGGACCACCCTGAAACTGACGGTCGGTCTGAACGCGCTAATCGCGTTATCGAAGATGTTCTTCGCAGTTACACTCAATCCAAGCCGCGCACATGGAGCGCGATGCTCTCCCATGTTGTCTTTGCGTACAACAACTCTGTTCAAGCCTCAACGGGTCATACCCCTTTCTATGTCCTACATCTACGGCACCCGCGCCTTCCGATCAATGTGGATGCTGCACGTTTAAGTGGGGGAGGATCTATCCCTGCACGCACAATCGCCAGTGTAAAACACGTTATCGAATCCAGGAAGTCCCTACTCTTCCATGTCCGCGAGAATCTCGCATCAGCTCAAGAAAAGCAGGCTTTGCAAGCCAACAAGACAAGTCGTGGAAACAAAAATGTTTATTCAGTCGGCGGCTTAGTCCTACTACGTGCATCGGCAGTGCCCAAGACGGCGCTAGGAAACCCAAAATTGCAGCCAGCATGGCTTGGCCCGTTCCCTATCACAAAGAAGATCAGCAACACTGCATACAAGTTGGAGCTTCCAACTGAATGGCAAATCCATCCAACATTCTATGTTGGCAAGATCAATAGGTATTTACCTGCTACGCCTGATCATGGCGACCTCTCGCCTGCTCGCTCTTCATCCAGTCCCACAAGCGTCGAAAATGATTCTGCATATCAGCAAAAGACCGCTTCATCGACTGCCAGTCATGGAGATAATCCTCCAGCTCACGAATGGACGGATACTCGTTTTGATCTCTCCGAAGCCGATGAATCTCATCCGCCACTCACGAACTCGGAGTTCCAACTCCACAACGCGCAAATCCGTTCGCAGATGTGCGACCTCAAGAGGCTCTGCAGCCGCTGCCGGAGGAGTCCGAGGATATGGCCATCGATCCACCGATCGACCACGACTTGGCGATCGTGCCACACGACTTGGTCCAACATGGACATATCCATACGCCGCAGGTGCATTCGGAGCCGCACCGCTCGGCAAAACGTAGCCTGGATGCTCCACTCGAGATCGTTGAGAACGATCCATCGCAACTTGCGAACGACCCCGCTTCCGCTCCCCGCCTAGTAGGCCGGCGCTATTCTCAGAACGCATTGGAATACCGTCTTCATTCACCTCCAGCGACGGCAACGGCCGATACGGAGCCTACATGGATATCAGCTAGAGAAGCTCGAGAAACCTTACCACTGGAGCTTGCAGCTTACGAATCATTACGGCGACGTTCGCGACGGAAGACTTCTCCACTCGCCGAAAGCTTGAACCATGTTGCGCGTTCGCAATCATACGACAGCGATGCTCCGCGAAATTCCAACTGCCATACCTGGCTGACCTGTCTCCCTCTCACGTGATCCCTGCGTTCCCATTTTGAAAGCTCGCTGAGCTTTGTTTTGAGTGTGGGGAGGTGTAATCGGACACTCCGGTTACTTGCTCTTTGACCCTTGGCATGACATGCCTGCTGTTAGCATGTCATCTGTATTCCCCTGCATGTGAAGCACTCCGTGCTCTCTGCCATTCCTTTGGCTCGGTGCCTTCTAGGCCATTCATATTCACTGGCTCACAAGCCCTGTTCGACTCTGCATTCATTAGCTTTAGGCAGGATAAAGCTAATTCACTTTTCATCTTTCTCTCTGCTTCCTAAGCCTTCCTCCTGCGCGTGTACCCGGTTACATCAACGTTCAAAGCATCGGTGCGCCAATTCTGGCGCCTTGAGCGCAGATCCTTGCTTACTGTGCCTCTTGGATCGACCATACGTGGTCATCGCGCTGCAATGTTGGAACGCGCTGCTGATCTTTCTATTGCTGTTATTTCAGCTTCGCTATGCTGGTCTTGTTTCCAGCATACGCGTCAGTTCTACGTTGCTGTGATGAACCTGGAAGACTGTGGTGTTGGCCAGTAGTAATTAATAATACAGTTTATTCATTTCTACAATTATTACATTTAAGAGTCATTAGATTCCACGTTGTCCTTCCCACTTGAACTTCTGACCTTCCCAACTTGAAGGTAAAAAGGTGTAGTATTTCTTTCGGGTGCGTCTGGGAATATTTCAAAAATCAACACAATCGCGCCAATACATTGGATGAATGAAAATTAGAAAGGGCTGGTAAAAATACACGTGTAGTGGTACTTGATCTTTCAGATCGATATCATCGACCTCTAACATATAATAGTATTAAATATTACAAGAATAGTATTTTGGGGGGAAGTGAATTAATGGTTCAGAGGGTAGATTCTATTATCAATTTGACATGGAGAATCAAGTCGCAATCGTGAAGACCCGCCGAAGCTACACCCTCGAAACAAAGCGCAATGTTTTGCGCGCTCTCTCAGAGCTGACGCAACAAACAGTTGCCGATCTCAGCGGAATTCCTTTGCGCACAATTCAAAACTTTGTGCGCGAGAAGAACAAGATCCAAGCATCTCTTCTCGCCAAACGACGTTTGAGCTTAGGTACTCCTGGCCGCAAGGAAATCCTTCCTGGGGGCGATCTAAGTTATTATAATAAAGTTTATCTTATTGGAGAGTTTTCGCAAAATCGAACTATACTATAAATATGTATGTATCACGAAATTTTTGACGTGTCATTTGTATAGCGAACGAAATTTTTTAGTTTCGCATGTGTTATATATCAGAAGTTTCATTTTGACTTGATTTAGTATACATTACACTTGGTAAAAAATATACTCTTGGATTCACGAAACCTCACGAAAACGTTTTATCCGGATGAGACAATTCGATAGACAAACGGCAACTGACTGGAATTCACAGTCAGTTCCAACTCTGGACCAGACAATGGAGCGAGCAGAGCCGATCTGTGACGACGACACTGGCGACAAGATCATTGATGTAGAATAGCACCGAGTACGAGAAAGCAGTACGAAAACATCGCAAAGCAAATGCTCAAATGGTCGCTCAAAGAAGATCCCGATATTTCTAGAGACGGCAACCTTCTGCTGCCGTTGACTTACGACGTTTGCAAGAAGTTTCTAACATACATGACTGTCAAACGAGATAGAAAAGGTAAAGCGTACGAGCCGACTCAGTTTAAGTCATTTGCGGCTATCAACAAATGCATCAGCGCAATTGCATATCTCTACGATAAGCACAACATGGCGATAGCACACGATATCAAAAAACTTTTCAAACGTAGGAAATTGGACGTTTGCCAGGGCTTATACGATGTGTAGAATTCAGCAGTGGCTATAAGCGGCAAATTGCTCGACTTAAGCAAGAGGGAGAGTTTCCCATGGGTGAAGGGAAAGCTGTAGTCTCGTGGAAAGGTTGATATAATCGCTTAGAAAGGCTGAAATCTATATAGGATATGAAATGGTATGCAAGCATGCTTTTTCAGGCGATACGAAACATTCATCTTCGCTCGCTTTTCATCCTTTCGTCACGTTTTGTTGGAACTTGATGGCGCGGTCAGTGTCGACAGCTTCTCTGCAGTTTGAGCACATTACATGGAAAGTTATCTTAAGATTTTCATTCAAAAGTGACGCCCTGTCAGGGGATGCTCTTTTAGTTCAATTTGGTCTCACCAAGTCCGACCAAGAAGGAAACTTTAGCTTCCCAAAGCATGTTTATGCAAATCCTATAAAGCCCGAGATTTGTCCTATTCTAAGGTAGACTTGTTGATAGGGTTGAAATTTCTATTGTCATGTAGTCTAGCGATTCTGGTGTTCTCGAGATGTTGTCTACCTGAATACTCTGCATCTCTTGTGTTTGGGTCTGGTGCCAAAGAGAAATTTATGACTTTGTTGTCAAAAGTATGCAAGCAATCTGGAGACGAGTTTGTGACTATTGGCACTTCGATTGCTGAGATTGGAACGCACTCATTTAGAAAAGGGGTTGCATCAGAATTATCAAATACGCCTGGTGGTCCACAGGCCGTCTAAATTTGGCAACGCGCAGGTTGGAGTTTAGGCCCCGTCCAAAATCGCTATATTTTCGTTGGAGCAGGAGGTGATCAGTTTGTTGGTAGGGCGGCGACAGGTTGGTTGAGTTTAATACTTCACATCCCACTCATAATACATAGGACTCAATGCCAATTCAATCGAATTCTCTGTTCTACCTCCGCATTTTGCCGACTGCAACTTGTCTCTCAATACATGGAACACGATTCTACCAGGCTTCAGCAATTTTTATCCAGAAGCAATTTCGAAGAGCGCTTCCATTTTTACTCGCATCGATTGTGTTTCATGCTAAATGGATCGAAAAGTCTCTGTCAACCAAACACCCATTGTTTTTTTTCACCACTTTGGAGTTCTGGCTTGCTTTCTTCGCTTTCCTCGAGCGTCCAGTGTGGCTTTCTAAAGAACGACGAGTCCAATGTGTGTGCGAGCGGTATTCCCCCTCACGTTGTTCATACAAACCAAATCCACATGGTTCACACGAAAATCGACAGGCTTGAATCAAAAATTGATGAATTGAAATGTCAAGTTCAAAATCTCTCCCAGACAGGACATGCAGGAGTGTCTCAATCTATTGTGAGCTTTCTTGAGGCATTGCACAAATCAATGAATGAAAACTTCTCAAAGCTACAAAGCTCATCAACCAATCGATTAGATTCAATAAGCTCACATTCTCTTACCACCAGCCCTCAAACACAACCGAACGATGTGCTTGAATTGCGGCCACCTGCTACTCGCAAATTGAGTGAATTTCCTGCAGACAATCTGTTTCAGTTATGGCACCTTTGGTTTGTTGGCTCGAACAATGAACAAATACCCCCTCTGAAACAACTTCGTGGTAAGGACTTTTCTTCTAAATCTGCGGCTGGTGCACTCTCTAAAGCAAAAGCCATCATGAAAACCCTCATTTCTCTTTCGGGAAGCTCACAGCACAGCATTGAAAGGATGTCAACATTGGCCAGGACAAATCATTTTGAAAGAGCTTTGAGGAGCTTTTGCGCAAACGTTTTTGGATGTGAAAGCCCCGGTGAAATGCAGACATTAAATATCACAAATCTCAAGATTCACACTGTGTATGATGCTATGCGCAAAAGAATTAGTCATGAGTAAATATATCCATGCGAACTACACTTTATTTGCCTCACACAATCGAACGAACGAGTGGAAATTACTCTAAACATTCATATGATTGTCCTCCTCACTGCTTTGATGCTACCACTATTTTGCAGCGCATGCTTTAGCCCTGACCGTATAGTACATCGAACAAGCTCCAAGTGTTAGAGAGACTCCCATTCAAGGGCAAACGACACGCTCCCCACAATAGAGCAAGCAATCCAGACGACACGCAAACTCAGAGCCACACTTTGTGATTGATTCATTCCTAACCATACATAGGATGAGCTATTTCCTCCTGCCAAGTAATGTTTTTACCTTTTTTCCTTGTTATCGGGTCAAACAACGAGAAAATTTGCTGAAAGGCTGCCCATTTCTCACAAACGACGCCATTCTCACTCACTCTCCGTTGTTTTTGTGTGCATTATTGTGTACTTTGGTGGGTGCGTCATCGAAACAAGAGCATCGGTCCGTTCAGACTCTAATTCGAGGGTAAATGACGCCCTCTCGTCTAGAGAGCAAGCGATCCAAACGGCACGTAAACTGAGAGCCACACTTCATGATTGATTCATTCCTAACCACACATACAATGAGCTATTTCCAACTTCCCAACCATGTCTTTACCTTGTTTGATCTTGCCATCGGGTGGAACAACGAAGAAATTTTCTAGTAGGCTGCCTATATCTCACAAATGACGCGATTTTGACTCACTCACCGTTGCCCTTGTATTCATTATCGTGTACTTCTGTAGGCGCGTGGTCGAAGCAAGAGCATTGATCCGTCCAGAAGTCACATCATCACCTTGGCCTCCATGGCAATCCAAACGATACAACCAGCCAGAGTCAATACTGTCAAATTGAATAAAAGATTAAGAAACACGGTTTTTTCGTGGATTTTGCGCAACCCCTCGAATAACGTTAAATTTGAATATACCTATAATTTTTTGCAGTATACCGTACAACTCGATATTCTATAATCAAAGTCCCAAGTGAATTTGACTTTGGACACCTCTCTATAATACCCTTCCAAAACCTCTATAAATTCACAACCTGTCACATCTTATCTCAATAAATATATTTATTTGTACAGGAGAGCTTCACTGGACCTCCTTAAAGTACACTTTGGAACAATGAACACTGCATCCAAGAAGACGACTACCAAGACCACAACCATCGCCAAGACCGCATCGACCTGTCAAGGATCATCAAGCTAGGATGAAGACGAAACGGCAGCCGAGGACGACTCTGAAGCCCGCGTGAATGTGAAGTGAAGAAGGAACGCAAAACCCGCTTTGCGTTCAGTGAGGAAGACGACATCAAAGTCCTCCAAGAAGTTCTTAGCGACGACGGAATATTCAAGATGGACTCGAAGGAATCCCAACAGTGGCGTGGCATTGCAATTCGACTTGTTCAACAAGGCATGGACGTCACTGCACATTCCTTGCGTCGCCGAGTGAAAGTGATTCATGATGCTTTCTTGCTGAAAGAGAAGCAGTCTAAGTCGGCATCAGGTATGTATCGACTGCGTCAAACGCACACGAGAAACGATTTTGATCTTATACGAGTAGGTGTAGAAGAAGACATTGACGAGAAAACGCAGCTCGTGGTCGAGTACGACGAGCTGATGGAAGAGCGTGTGCGCAATCGTATCGACCAGAAGACAATTAAAGTTCACATCAACAAGGCGAATGATGAAGGCGGACGCGCAATTCGTGATGCTGCCATGGCTACCGTCGATCGCGCCAAGATGGACGACAAGCCCAAGTTCGACATTCATGAGTATCTCTTAGTCCAACAGCGACAGCGAGCTATAGAACTTGAATACCAGGCGAGTGCAAAGAAGCAGCGGCTTGAGCTTGAAGCACGCCAATTGACTCTTAATGAGCAAACCTTGATTCTTCAGCAGCAGCAGATGCAGATGATGTCAAAGATCATTGATAAGATGACCAAGTAAATGCGTTGTTTTTGACACAAGAGGTTAAATGAAAATAGTTCACTTTATCTTAATAAATTCATATCTTTATTTTAACTTTTACATGAAATTTATTATAGTTCATTTATATTAAGTTAATAATGGTATTTTGGATAAAATGAATTAAGCAGTTTAACAAAGTAATTTTCAAGAGATGGCGGATCGAGTTCGAAGAAGCGACTGGCTTGGTTGCCACACCGCACGCAATTCAGGCAGTTAGTGAAGAGCACACCCATGAGATACATCTTGGCTTTCATTGAGGCTACACCGCATAAACGAAGCATGTCAGCGTCAAACTCTAACTTTTGACTGTACTTTGAATATATAGCATTGACGACGTGTAGAAAGAGTTTACACAGCGTGGGAACACTGCGTCCAAACATAACAGCAATATCAATCCAGCGATTGGGGTAGCTCAAACGTCGTAGTACTATCAAAAGACCTTCGTGAGCCTTCACATTGATCCTGTCATGAGTGATAAACACCTCAGGTAAACGCATGCACACAAGTAGTCTCTCTATTTCCGACTTGGAAAAACGGAACAATGCAATGCTAGTCTGCTCACACACTGAATCTAGATGAAAGCGCTCATGAGGGATCATGAGTCTCTCACGGATGCTGCGATCGAGAAGTAAGTAAGTGAGATCGTCATCTCCCGCAGCGAGAAGTACCAGCTAATGCAACTTCATTCCACACACAAAGTACAAATGTGAGGGTGAACCAGTGCAGTCTGAACCCTCGCAACCAATTATATTTTTAGATGACCGACTTTATAATTCTTTTTGATTTGCGAAATGAAATAAAGCAAGGATTATACTATAGGTTTTGACTATAAATATAATTCAATTTATCATATAATCCCATTTTGCGAAAACTCTCTATTGTTATATTAGGACTTACTACTCTGGTCCGCGATGATTGTCACATTAGACTTTTCAGTGGAGTTTCGTTGGTCCTCTTTGAGGAATTCTACATTTGATTGGTGCAAATGAAAGTGCTTTATCTCCTCTTTGATTGGATATATATATTCAGGCGAAATTCATTGCCATGCAGGAGAAACAATGCCTCAAAGTTTGTCCTCTGATTCAAATTACAGAAAATCTTCCGCCAGTGAATCAAATCGCAATGAAACGCGGTCCCACCGCACACACAAATAGATCACTTAGTCTCCGATGTATTATTTGAGAGACTATCGATCAAGACGCTCAAATTCGATGCTCACAACTCAAACCGAATGGTCTGGCTCTAAGGCCCTTTTCCAGCGACCCTGTGAGCTCCTGTGTCCGTCCACGCATCACTGGAACATATTGAATAAGTTTGTATGCATTTGCAGGGCCAAATATGGCGCCTAGAGACGTGAGCAAAGCTAAATGTGATGAGGTCTCCAATATCGTTAGGTCATATGTATATTTACTATTTTGTATGCCTATTTTATCTTTTATGAATAATACTTTAATTTAAATATGCTAAAATTTGATAAATTCTTCAAACTGTTTCATACTAAAACCAAGTTAACAAGAATTGTACTCCAAAAAATATGCAATGTAACAATCATTTCGGACCAGAGTACTATTGGACTACATGGTTGCAATGAGGGAGAAGAACTTTCCCTTGACGACTTACCATGTAGTTCAGCAAGTTAAAGCTAATCACCAGGAGTGGGTAACGGAGTATTCTGCCTCGAAAGAGGATCCTTATAAATCTTTATTCAATTTATGTAGGGATTTCGTTTATAGGCACGGCTTTTCGCGCCGTAGAGCCTCAACTGCAAAAGCGTTGACAACAACGCAAACGCTTCGTTCGAAATTCCTCGACGAATTTTGGGTCGACAATGATCACTTTGATGACAGTGACGTCATCAATTGTGACGAAACTGGTATCTTTTTTGACACCCCCCCACGGTACATCCTTGCTAAAAAGGGGGGAGATGCCAGCATTTCCCATGCAGACAAATCCTGCCGTCTAACGGCGTTCTAGCAGCGAAACGTAACGGTAAAATTATCTGAAAACAGTCTCACTAACTCTATTTAGGTGATAAATTACCAATTCTTTTTGTTGTCAAAGGAAAACCTGGAGGCTATATTGACGCCAGCGAGCTGCGTACATATCCCTCTGGCCATTTTTACGCCGTTCAGAAGAATGCGTGGATGGATGGAAATTTTACTTAGACACTATTTTAAGGTAATATACTTTTATACTGTTTTCATTTATTAGTGTTAGACCTGAAATTGTAAGGCCATCGTTGATCTTGATGGACAATTTCGAGGCACATCGAATGCCGAGAAACATTCAATACATCGAAGAAGAATTGTCTTCGATAGTTTGAACCCTCCCCAAGTATGACGTCCGTTTTGCAACCGTTGGACGTGGGGGTGATGGGTCCTTTCAAAGCCAAATTGAGGAATTTATGGCTTCAAGAGTCCTATCACCTTTCAAGCGCAGTTGAAAAGCGCATGGCCTGCATCAATCGAGCAATCAAGGCCTGGGAATTGATCACCCCAGAAACAATCAAGAAAGCATTTGAGAAGGCAATTCCTAAAGATGTAAATCACACTAATATATGTTTTTCATATCAACACTATTTATCAATATGTGTAGTTTGCTCCTTCACGTCTGCGCAGTGAATTGCCCATTTTTCATGTTTTGCGAATTGTGATATCATGTTTTTTTATTATTTATTGTAGTTGATTCTATTTTAAGGGACTTTACTTGCGCTTTTCTGTTGTTGAGAAAAATGTTTAGAATGAGTTCTGAAAGGTTATTGAGTTTAGGGATTACTGTTAAAATCAATATGCGGAAGATTGGACTTCTCGTCCAATCAAATCAGAGTACCACTATACGTGTATTTTTACCAGGCCGCTGTACTAGTACTTTCTCTTAGAGCATCCACAGCAGTCACTGAATCTGAAACTGAATTTTACCTGAGATCCAGGGGCAAGAGTTGCACAGAAAACTGAGTTTGAGTTTCAGTGTCGATATTTTCACAGCAGTCTCGGAATTTAAAGCTCAGAAACCTCTAATTTTAAATACTATATTAATTTGTGCAATGACATGTTCACCTGTAATGCAGCAAGAACAGAGCCAGCAGCTGGCTGGCGCTCCAAGTTCTCGAGGGTTCTTGCGTCCTGCGCCATGAAGAGTCAGGAGATGATGAAGATATGCGTAATGTTATAAAACTAGGTCATCAAGAGAGTGACGGCATAGTGCAGCTCTCTTTGCCGTCCATCCATGCCAATAAAACGTGAATATCTAGTATTTTGTATACCATAATAAGTCTGAATATGAAACTAAAGTCAGTGCCTCTGAGTTTTGGTCCCAAAACCCTGACTTTTTGGCTCAAAACTCAGTGGCGGCGCTCGAAACTCAGTGTCACGTTGTCCTGAGAACCAGTTTCAGAGTCAAAACCAGAGACTGCTGGAGGTGTTTTCCCTGAAATTATCCACAGGAATCAGAAAAAAGTCAGTTTCAGAGAAGGATTCAGAGACTGCTGGAGATGCACTTAGGCCTGTTTGGTGAATTTTTTTCTGTGAAATTTCATAAAATGACAAATGTCGCAGAATGTTCGTACAAAATGTCATTACACTTATATAGGTCTGACCTGTATATTTATTTCATGAAATAGGACTCTGAAATGACAAAAAATTGACATCAAACTGGCCGAAAAGTGGCAAATTTCATGAAATTTTCACTGGAACCAAACAGGCCTTTAAATTATAAGGCCCTGGTCAGGAACTCAGGTGACTGCACTATGATTGGTCAATATTCACCGGTATCCGGATAATGCACTTTCTGCCTTTGTTCGCTACCACCTCAGTTCACTAGACCTTTCAAACAAATAGTGAGCATCTTCGACAAGACTCTTCGACCTCTAAAAAACCATATCTCATTCGCATGATAACTGAGTATACCATACATTTCCTCATATTTTTCGAACTGATAGAGTTTTCTCGAAATACTATCCAATTCTGGAATTCGTCGATCTTCTGTCGATCACTGAATCTCGGCAGAAAAGAAGAGTCCTTTGTTGTATGGGTCGGTTAATTCATTATTGATTCTGAACGTTCGAGAAAACCATGTCCATCTCCTCCGCACGCAAGCGCAAGGCTACCCAAGCCGTTCTAAGACTCGCTGAAGCTGACCAAGAACGTCAACAACGACGGCGGATGTTTGCGGATGCTCGTTGGGACGACTCTGATGAAGAGAGCGACTCACCTTGTCCAGTGTTTGACCTACACTTAAACTCAAATGGCTCTGATGGCATACGCACTCTAACCAACTTCAGCGCTACCGAATTCAATCGCATTTGGTCCGAAGTTTGTGAAAAAGTCGACTCCAATTGGAACATTGGACGTGGAAAAAAGAGATCCGTGAATGGCAAAGACGCGTTGTTTATGCTTCTTGCTGTATTTAAGCATGCTGGCCATTGGGACGTTATGGTAAACACGTTTGACATGCAGACACCGACATTCCAAACCATGATTACAAAGTTTTTGCGCTTGGTGGCTCCCATTTTGTATCAAGAATTTGTCGAATCGGCAAATGAAAAGTGGAACTATGGCAAAGTCGGTGCTCTCGGGCAATTGTTTCCACCATTTTCCTTGTGCTCATTACACTACTGATGTGACTTTCCAACAAACTAACATCCCATATATGGCAATAGTTTCCGACAAGTTTCGATGGAGCTTTGAGCTCTATGAGCCCATATTTAGGTGTTGCGTCGCGCTTATCAATGTTCACGTCCAATTACACCGCTTACGTGGTCAAGATGGCGACGATTTCATCATGTATCTCGCTTGTTTGAAGCATATTGGCCGTGACATAATCGAAGGGTGACATAATCGAAAGTCGAAAGTCCACCCAGAAGCGCTATCGTGAAAAACGCCGACTGCGCATACAACCGTCTATCATGGGTATGCCAGGCGACAGCGGCTACAACAGTGATCTGGACAATAGCTTCGGTGAAGTCAGTTAAGAGATAAAGTCCATGATTCATCGTAACTCCTACATAATACATGTTCTTGTCATGGCTCTCTCGTGTGTAGCTTGTCTCGATGGCCTGTCCATACAAACAACTAAATCCCATAGCGGTTGCAATTGCATCGACTGAATTCGCAGTCTCAGTCGACGCAAACACAATGGCTATGGATTTTGTTGATTAACGACTCGTTGTCTCCACAAGCGAAGGAAATATGGTCGTCCCGTAAGCTCAGATTCTTGACGATTGATTGTTTTGTGCCACCAGTGTCTTTACTTGCACCACCAGCCAACGCCAGCACTCAACAAATGGCTTGAGAATGCGATCACACCATCATTTGAGAAATGAGCGTGATTTTCATGTTTGTAGCTACTAGTAAAGAATACAGATGAATGTGTCAGATGGCGCAGTACAACTCAAGAAGATGGGTGGATCACGAGAAGATCGAGTATTTTCGGAAATGTGATGTCATTGTGGATTTACATCGACTGCAATCTATTACTGACTATTTCAGTTTGAGATCTACTGATTTTGAGCCGAGGTCGAGGACCTCGGTCGAGGCCACACACGACAGAGGTGATTCTGTGTGACGTCAATTGTTGGTAGTATTCTAGCCAGAGATATTTGAACGCATGTCTAGATTACTTCTGGATGTCATTCCACATTCGATAAGCATGTACGCACACGTCATTGCCATTGCTGACACATCCATAGGTGGTCCAGCGAACCCTGTGAGCGATCCAAGACCCGACCCACCTCCCTCCGTCAGTGCAGCGCGAGCTCCAGCGAAGTATGGACGTGCGCAGAAGGGAAAGGGAAGAGCACAAGCTGTGTGGTGCGATGGTAAATGCAACAGCCAAACCAGTTGAAGCTGCAGCGGTGATGACAATGGCCGCCTTGATTGACGAAAAGAACAGAGGTGAAGGATTCCCCGACCACAAAACTGTGGACCAAGCAAGATCCGGATATCTATACGGATAAAAAACAGTAGGACTTGGTTCTGTTATTATTCCCCGACCAGGGCCTAACAGTACTTTCTCTCAAAGTATATTCAGCCAATCACAATTGCCCAAAATATTTATTAGCCAATGGCGTCGATTGGAGAATCGATCCGCTGGCGTGATTCGATCTGGAAATTCGTATTATGCATTCGATTCCAAATTGGACTGGGCTGTCGAATCGAATCGACTTCGCAGAATCGACTAACAATCGACTAGCCAATCATATAGCAGTATTTTCAATATTTTGACCAATCAAATCACCTTAATTTTATGACTTGGGGAAAGGCCAGGCCATGATGGACGCTGACTCGCGGAAGATACGCGCGGCGTCTTGACACTTCATAACGAGGTTGTATTGGGCGTAGAAATCATACATGACGGTATTCTGGGATGCAGGTGTTAGTGAACTTAGCTCAGTACCATTGCCTGGAAGAAATTGTACTTAACTTTGTATACTATACGATATTTCATATTAAATTAAGTATAGTCGATTAATATGCGATTTGGCCAATGACCTGCCAAGTCCACATTTCACTGAAAAGGACAATATCAAATCAACAATATGTCATTTTCAGATAAATTGGGATCAACCAAGTATGGAATATTCAAAATGGAGGTAAAACCTTTTTACATTTCGTGAAATGGCATGTTGGAACGAGTATATCCCGACCAAAAGCTCATAAATTGGCAGTAACATGTTTTGAGGCATTTACAGACATGTCGAGGCACTGGCGATCCATAAAACCGTCATAATGTCCATCTCAAATATTGAATTTATAATGCCATATTGGGCGAATTTATTTCAATCTTTTCGGTTATCAGACATCGTCCAATCCACACCTTTTCACCTTCAAGTTCAGGGAAAGTGCAGGGGACACATGGATCTTTATCAAAGTGATGCACCTTCCACATAGTTATCCGGACGAAAATTGTTCGTTTTGGCCAGTGCTTGGGTAAAAACATAAACTTCCTTCGAGAGTTGCTTTGTATCGTGGCGCCAGCTCCCTATATCTCTGGTACTGACGTCATCCAATGGTCGAACTCAAAAGATGACAAAAAAACCGGATAATTATCCGTATTCGTTAATTTTCCCATAATCCGGAAAACAAAGTGGCGAACAGGTTAAATTAACCGTATCACCGTGCAGAGAGCCTGGTATTTTCAGTTTTTTTGGATTTATGATGACTCATTAGTCTTGGAATATGTATGCTATATAATTGTTCTGAAACGAAAGAATTCGTGGTGCAGCGTGCATGGTGAATCAATCCTTTAAGACTATTGGAAGAAATAGGATAAATATTCGATTTCGAGTTTCAGGTCTACAGAGAACGACGGAAAAATTCGCCCAGTGGTACTACCTCTTTATATGAAAGTTTGTATAGACAATTATATTATTCATGTTCACGTTTGACGCTATTTTAATTATATTGAAATGAGATCGATTAGATTCATTGGCTATTATTCAGCCAATAAAAATTGACATTGCCGACGACGACGAGACACAAATTCGGTCGACAAAATCGACACCCAGAAATGAATCGATGCAATTTTTACAAAACCGCCAGTCTAATGGTTCTACAAAATAGTGATCTTTGGCAGAGCCTTCTCGAACGATCGACTGATAACATCACAAGGCATGTCATCCCACACCTCAATCGTTCGCTTGATTATGGCCAGTCGCTTCTCGGCAGCAGATACAACTGGAGCTTCACGTAGCCACTTCGCTCGTAACTTACTCTTAAGCGGTCCCATTACACCGACATCCAATGGCTGGCATACACTTGTAGAATTCTTGGGGAGGGGCTCAAGAACACTGAATAATTCGGACGACACAGTGTTGAATGAGTCCTCGTTTACGTGGCAATCGAGATTGTCACACAAAATGACAGAGGGGCCAATAATTTCAAACTTCAAGAGCTCGCAGAGGTATTGCGACCACACATACTTGTCCATCCAAGCTGATTCTTGCACAACGTACATATGGCCTGGTGGATATGTTGGCAGCTCTTCAGCTTCAATCCTTCCTCCAGGCACACCTTTCACAATAAACAATATCGGAAGCTTGTCACCTACTGTGAATCAGAGTGATCATCTGGAGGTGCATACCATTCGAACGTACTGACATCACGGCAGTTAGGCGGTCAAAATGCTTCTGTGACTTGTCCACATAGGAGGAACCAACAACCTTGGCCAACGTCTTTCCTGGTGGCATGTCATAGTAAATTGATGTCTCATCGACGTTGATGATGTCACAAGGTGCCGTGGCGCGGAACTTCTCCCAAAATGACGTTGCAAAATCGTCCCGTGTGTTCGACAAGTCTTGCTGAGTCATCTTGCTCACACATGGGACACGCTGAGAGAAGCGATAACGCGCTGAGAAGCGCTGACATAGTCGAGCCAAGCTTGCGTAGGCCGCGTCATCACTTGATTTCGTGTCGAGGTACTCTTCAAGCCAGTCCATGTGATGCATCTTCATGTATGTGATCATGTGGGTATGGGTGAGATAGTGCTCGTTCTCGCGAACGTCGTTCATGTAGTCGTGGAGCTGGTCGGCAAACGGGATGAGTTGGTTGCGTCCTTGACCACCGAGAGTTGCCCTCTTGCTATTGCGTGTAGAAACCATGATCGCTTCTTTCTTCGTCAGCCAGCCTCGCCACGTTGTCCATGGTATTCCATTCGCTTCAGCATATGATCTGGAGCTCATGGTTGAAACATCGAAGTTCAGAAGCAGCTTCTTCCTCTCGGCTATTGAGTACGTCTTGTAGATGCGCATGGTGTCGACTGTTTCGGTGAAAGTTGGCAGGAGTTTTGAGTCAGCCAATCAGAGCCGAGGATTGACATGTATAGATTATTTAAGTCAAAATATATTGTTGAATACGCTAAAACTTGATGAAAAAAATTGCTGGAAAAAAGTTCGCATCCTGGGGATTGACCCACCAGACGCCATCCAATGGCCCACACGAAGCCTATCTAGACCTTTGGCCCCTATTATCCCCTTTTATGACCCTATTATCCCCTTTTATGAAGTGCCTATTTAAGGCATTAAAAAAAACTACTCACCAAGCATATTGTTTTCTCCGTGGTGAGATATTTGGTTTCCATTTCGCTGCAACATCTCCAGCAAGCGTGATTTGAAACCTCATCAAAGGGCGGAAGTGGCCGAACTGTGATTCTCGGTACCATTCTTTTCGTCTCATTGAAACTGGTTATTAGACTATTAAAGAATTTCAAATAGGTAAATGGTTGTGAGGTGATTCATTTGAAGATGGTGTACATAGCATACTAGAATTGTAGTTAAATTGACCATACTGATGCGCTAACACGTCGTCGCATCACTAAAATTGTTTCGCATCGACTTTATTTAGCCCGTGAAATATGCATGATATCATGTGGAACGTCGTGGTAAACATACGCAACTATTGGATGAAATCTTTTTTTTAATTTTTTTAGGACTGCAGAATAATAATATTCAGAAAATATGGTAGAGTACCACTGGGCGAATTTTTCCGTCGTTCTCTGTATTCATCATCTTCTTCCCATGGCAGGCGAGACCGATTTCACGATCGAACATGCGAGACGAAATCGCCTTGCAGAATCTACGAAACAGGGATACATATCTGGCATAAATCAAGTGCTGCAGTGGGCCAAAGCAGTCAACAGCGAGGATATCGTCATGCAATGTCCCACGCGAGCAGGCAAAAAGACGGTAAACTTAAGTGTGTTCACTTATGACGACTTTCTTGAGTTTATTGAGTGGTCGGTGCAAACTAAGAACATATCTGTGGGCACCCTCTCTGGATATAGAAGCGCAATAAAGAGTTTGTACAAAGACCAGCGAATTGGAATTCCACCAGGCTACGATGATGACTCAAAGGACGTATTAAGTGGTAAAATTCTCCAAACTATCAGCATATCTCAGTACAACAAATTTAGGAATACGGCGACGAAACGCTCAACGTCTTCAGGATGCAGAAGACAGCTATACAGGAAAGCGGCTAATGTATTTTGCTATATTCGAATTCTTGGCTGCAAAGAGCATCTTGCTCCCAGATGGCGGGTTTACCCACCTCTTTCTTATTCTCTCTTGGAACTTAATGTGCAGGTCGAAATCGACTGAAACGATAAGGTAAAGCAGCTCTATAATATTAAGTTAAGCGTTTATTGCAGATTTGATCATTTTAGTTGCGAAGATGACGCCATTGGTGTTACTTTTCATAAGACAAAGACGAAACAACAAGGTAAATGCCAAAGTCGCTGTATATACAGTAAAACCTTGGATGTGAAACACCTGTCGGTGGAATCGAAATTCGTTCAAGATGATAGGTGTTTCGATATACGAGGTGCAAATGAATTATTGATTTAGCCAATCATCAAGCGTTCCATTTGGAGCATTAGCACGTGCGACTCCAATCGCACCTGCCAACTCGTGAAGTGAACTGTCAACTCCACAATTGAATTGCTTGTTCCACTCCCTCAGAACGTGGAGTGCCGTCGCAGCGTCCTTTAAACTTGGCGGTGGTTCATGTTCTTGAGCCGTATAATCGTCGCTTTCATCGTCACTCACAACAGTTGGCGCGGGGTTGATGATTTGATCTTCCCAATTGATTGGATCCGTTTCAAAAGCCGCAACGTCTTCATCCCAACAAGCACTTTCAACACCCACAACCGACGCCAGAGCATCCGCATGGGCTTCGTCGCTTGACGAGAGGGGTTCGATCATTGATTGACATGAATCATCGCAAGGAGCACTTACAATAAAGGAATCAACGACGCTTTGTCTGTCCTTGATTCCACAGTGACGAAAACAATTCGAAATCGTAGTGACCGTCACATCTTTCCATGCCAACTTCATCCAGTCAAGAGCCATTTTGATATCAATGCTTTTGACATAATTCGAAGGAGCATCATTGCTTGCTTCGACGCATTCAATGAGGTAATTGAGGAGGTGGCTTCGATACTTTACTTTGAAATTCTTGATGATCCCCGCATCCAACGGTTGCGTTTGGCAGGTCGTGTTAGCAGGGAGAAATACAACCTTGATGTTAGACATTGTGTCAAAGGGGAAGACATGGCAAGGCGCATTATCCATCAACAGGAGTATTTTGCGGTCTTGGGACTTCATTCGATCGTTAAACCAAAGCATATATCGCGTGAAGATCGAGCCGTTCATCCAAGCCTTAGCATTGGCATACCATTGTATTCCCATTGGTAAACTCTTCTTGAATTGACGCGGCATAAAGAACTTGTGTATAACAAGTAAAGGCATCTTCTCACCAGTCGCAGACGCAGTCAACAGAACAGACACACGCTCCTTTGCATTCTTTCCACCTTTGCATTCCTCGGAACGCAAAGCTAACGTCTTGTTGGGCAGTCCACGCCAAAATAAACCAGTCTCATCACAATTGAAGACATCACAAAGGGGATAGCCATCGATAATTGAATCAATAGATTCAGCCCAATCTTCTACAACAGTCATGTCAACGGATGCACTTTCGCCGCTGAGGGCCCTAAAGTCTATGTCACGGCGCTTTCGAAAACCCTCAAGCCAGCCGTTGGATGCTTTGAAATCATTGATGCCCAAGGCATTGGCGGCTTTTTTTGCCACTGTTTGCAGCATTGGTCCAGACACAGGAATCATCTTCGTCGCGCGTGCTTTGCAAAACCATTGAACACGCGGTTGTCAAGTTCAAGCGCAAGCCCAGCGAGACGACAAGGCCGTTTCGATTCGCGGTCGGCATTCTCGCTGAGCTTCCGCTCGATCTCGTCACGTGCCTTTTTCACACGCGTGACAAGACTCTTCGAACAGTTGAACTCGGCAGCGATCTTGGCGTAGGGAACATCTTCATCGATGCGCTTGAGGATTTCGCTTCGCGCTGCTAGTGACAGCTCCACCATTGCACAAAATGATTTGGCAAAGTTCTTCCAGCCATCTTAAATTCAATATAATTGCGCTTTCTAACCATTAACTTGATCTATTTAAACATGGGTATTAAAATTTCACTGTTTCTTGCGGCAGGTTGAGTGTTTTATATCACAGTTCCTGTGCCATTGAAATATGATCCGTGGATGGAAATCGTGTTCAACATGGCAGGTGTTTCGCTATGAGAGGTGTTTCACATCCAAGGTTTTACTGTATTTAATGAAATCAAAGGAACAACCAATAAGGACCCGAAGCATTGCTTCGCAAACCCCTTGAAACCTGCCATTTGTCTGTTTACTGCATTGGGAATTTATCTCGCGTCCCACACACAATTGTCTCCTGTAAATCTTTTTCCAGATTCAAGTCAAAAGGTTAGACGTCATCATAAATCAATTTGATCTAGAATAGGATCGCTTTGGAAAATGTCTCTCCAAGCTCCTGGACAGCGAAACAAATTTAAAGCGATCTAAGAAGAAAGACATTGGCACGCATTCGGTCCGCAAAGGCGCTGCCACGTTTTGCTCGTCGGGCAGCACTGGTGGGCCGTCAATTGTGTCGGTTTGCCTCCGTTGCGGTTGGTCGTTGGGCAACGTAATGGAAAGGTATTTTCGCTACGAATCAGCAGGCGATCAGTTCGCGGGTCGTGTGGTTGCTGGCTTACCCGTAAACAGCGCGGATTTTAGTGTTCTCCCCCCTCACTTCCCCAATCCTGATGATCCGGTGGTTGTCGAAGCGTTGAAGATGGTGTTCCCTTCGTTGCATGCGTTGTTTCACTTGCAAGGGGTCCTGCGTCTATGTCTGGCCAGCATTGTCTACCACCATGAGTTCCTCGTTTCCACACTACCCTCCACCCATGCACTATTGTCATCAACTCTATTTCGAAATAATTCTATTCTACAGCGCCTGAAATGTAGAGTACAGAAAATCTACAAACCGAAAATAGGGAATCACAGGCAGAATTTGGGGAATCACAAATTCTTGTATCAATAACAGTACTGTACAACTCTGTGTTCCTCTCTTGTCAAGCTGGTACGAGAGTCGGGGAAGGTTTCCTCCGCAACGCTTTATCTGCAGGGAGTGACGAGGAAATTCCCTCGCGAGGGAGAGAATGAATAGATTTGTCCATTTACGCTAACGTTAGGAGCGGACGACTATTATCCTTGTCAATAACAGAAATAGTGATGAAAACACATAGAGCTTGGATCGTGGATGTGAATATCCATTGCGACGTGTAAATTGAAGGAGCATTCGTAATCGTCATCGTGACCGGGCTCAACGAGTTGATAGACTTCTTCTTAAAAGCAATTTCTGCAACATGTAACTGTCAACGCCCGTGGTCGACGTGACAGGGTGATGGAGGATGAACCTGGAGGTTGCAGGTTCGAGTCCTGGGATTTCCGTCGTGGAAATTTTTAGTCATTTTAAAATTCTTTGCCTCTGTGCCCTCATACACAAAAGCAAGCTGCAGTTTTGGTACCATAACTACTTACGACGTCAATAGCACTTAAGAGAGCTACTGAAGAGCGGTCAGTAGTCTGACTTGCTGTGTGGCAGACAACCTTGTTCAATGGGAAACTATTAATGAATTCTTCGAGTCGGGGTCGAGCGCTGACAGGTAAAGACTGCAAGCCAAAGTGCTATCGTCGATTGACCTAGACCTTCTACCCAGACTCGACAAATTCGTTAATATTTTGGCCATTGAGCAAGCTTGTATGCCAGGCAGCAAGTCAGACTATTGGCAGCTCTCCAGTAGTTCTCTGAGTCTATGCATATCCTGATCTTAAGTGATACTGATGTTATGATAGCATCTGAAGTTCGTAAACTTCAAATTGCATGAACTACGACGGCTGAGTGGCGATTGATTCATGACAACACAATCAGGAAAACTCGAATCAAGTCGTATACAAACGTATTGCTGACTCTGCATTCCCCATCATAAATTGCGAATAGACTACAAAGCCTGTCAATCGTGGAGGATTCCAAAAGCCCTATGAGCTTTTAGTCGGTGGCATTGAAGCAGCTCTTCCAACTTTACCGAAAGGATAAACAAAGGGGATGGGCTGAGCGTGCGACCTGCAAATGGTCGCAGTGGCACTGAACAAAGACAGAGGCGCGACTTAGTCGAAGGTGTTTGCTTTTGAAGTGTCGGCTACTGTGACATTCCATTCGAACGAAGTTGATTGTGAGCTGACTTCAAGGTTGTAGGATTAGCCCACGAAGGAAACAAAGACGATGATGACGAGGGAACTGGATAAGACTTAATTCAATATGAACGCAACACTCGCTTTCGATCGTTTCCTCGGCAGCGAATCTTCTCTTCCTTGACTGGATTTGAACGTTTGTAGGGGTTGGCCGCCCGCAACAACTGAGGCATTCCCCCAGCAGTTGCAATCGCCATCGAAATGTTCACTTCGGGCTCAATGCGGGAGATTTTGCCATCGTCAAAGTACGCCACGACACTGAATGGGATAGCCACTTGTTTCCTCACAGGAGCATCAACGCTTGTCAAGCGAAGGACGTTCCTCTTTGCTTGGGGGAATGGTTTCTCGTGTGCCTTGACGGTCATTTCCATGGACACCCGAAGGAGTAGATCACCATCAGTATCACTTAAGATCAGGATATGCATAGACTCAGAGAACTACTGGAGAGCTACCAATAGTCTGACTTGCTGCCTGGCATACAAGCTTGCTCAATGGCCAAAATATTAACGAATTTGTCGAGTCTGGGTAGAAGGTCTAGGTCAATCGACGATAGCACTTTGGCTTGCAGTCTTTACCTGTCAGCGCTCGACCCCGACTCGAAGAATTCATTAATAGTTTCCCATTGAACAAGGTTGTCTGCCACACAGCAAGTCAGACTACTGACCGCTCTTCAGTAGCTCTCTTAAGTGCTATTGACGTCGTAAGTAGTTATGGTACCAAAACTGCAGCTTGCTTTTGTGTATGAGGGCACAGAGGCAAAGAATTTTAAAATGACTAAAAATTTCCACGACGGAAATCCCAGGACTCGAACCTGCAACCTCCAGGTTCATCCTCCATCACCCTGTCACGTCGACCACGGGCGTTGACAGTTACATGTTGCAGAAATTGCTTTTAAGAAGAAGTCTATCAACTCGTTGAGCCCGGTCACGATGACGATTACGAATGCTCCTTCAATTTACACGTCGCAATGGATATTCACATCCACGATCCAAGCTCTATGTGTTTTCATCACTATTTCTGTTATTGACAAGGATAATAGTCGTCCGCTCCTAACGTTAGCGTAAATGGACAAATCTATTCATTCTCTCCCTCGCGAGGGAATTTCCTCGTCACTCCCTGCAGATAAAGCGTTGCGGAGGAAACCTTCCCCGACTCTCGTACCAGCTTGACAAGAGAGGAACACAGAGTTGTACAGTACTGTTATTGATACAAGAATTTGTGATTCCCCAAATTCTGCCTGTGATTCCCTATTTTCGGTTTGTAGATTTTCTGTACTCTACATTTCAGGCGCTGTAGAATAGAATTATTTCGAAATAGAGTTGATGACAATAGTGCATGGGTGGAGGGTAGTGTGGAAACGAGGAACTCATGGTGGTAGACAATGCTGGCCAGACATAGACGCAGGACCCCTTGCAAGTGAAACAACGCATGCAACGAAGGGAACACCATCTTCAACGCTTCGACAACCACCGGATCATCAGGATTGGGGAAGTGAGGGGGGAGAACACTAAAATCCGCGCTGTTTACGGGTAAGCCAGCAACCACACGACCCGCGAACTGATCGCCTGCTGATTCGTAGCGAAAATACCTTTCCATTACGTTGCCCAACGACCAACCGCAACGGAGGCAAACCGACACAATTGACGGCCCACCAGTGCTGCCCGACGAGCAAAACGTGGCAGCGCCTTTGCGGACCGAATGCGTGCCAATGTCTTTCTTCTTAGATCGCTTTAAATTTGTTTCGCTGTCCAGGAGCTTGGAGAGACATTTTCCAAAGCGATCCTATTCTAGATCAAATTGATAATTTCAGCTGCAATTGCAAGCGTGGCTGGAAGCAGCGGAATCTCAACATCGACGTCTACGTCAGGAAATGAGGCCAATTTAACGGTCAAGTACGATGTATTTACGTGGGGGGTCGTCTGCACAAGTTGCCTGAAGATTTGTGTTTCCAAGTGTTGACTTAGCAACTGGATAGAAACTTTGGTTTTGTGGCAACCCAGCTCAAAAACTTCTTCCCTTCCGATCGATATCAACACTTGACCTCGCAACTAGAAAACAACGTAATGTCTTCTACGAGTGGAAGTTTATTATGAGCAGGTTATCTCAATTCTATGAAAGTCAAACTGGTCAAAAACCTCCTCAGAATCCCACCGAGTTGCAATTGATCGAGTCCTTTGAGGTGGCCCAACGTCTGCTTGCTCCAATGGAAGAAGCAACCCCAAAGAAAAGGCAGAGGCGAACTGCCCAGTTGAAAGTCGCGACAACTGTAGGTCTTCTGCGGCAACTGGATGCAGCAAGCAGCTCAAATACATTGTGAAAGTGCTCCCTAGACGTATAGTGTTAACTCAAAGAAATAGGACGGCATGTTTTACAAAATTTAAGGCGTTTTCGTCGAGATATTGCCCTGAATTCAAACGAATTTGAGACTCAAGCTACAAAGAGGGAATTGGTATGTCGACGAATTTGACAGGGGCTATACATCGTGGCAGTGGCCTTGCAGTGACGAGCCCTACAGACGTCCAATGTCGAGGGCACTCGGCACTCGACTTGGTCTACTCCAACTTGCAGGTGAACTAGTACCCAGGACGCAGGACGGTTGAGAGAGCATGAGAACAAACTAATGTTCAGATGATGTTTTGTGTTTGATAGTATATCATATCATACATTGATCTTGAGATTGCTGTGTCGTGTGGCTTCTTGGCCTTGGAACTGCGTGGGAGTGTGATGTGTTACACTCTGAAATCACTCCTCGCTTGGAGATATATTTCCACCAATCAAATTTGCAAAACAATATGATTGAACAAAAAAATGCACCGTGCCGACTGCATGGTAAATTCCAATCACAATACAACCGACAATTCTTGTCCAGATAATTATCCGGATGATGTTATCAATCACTGACATGGCCATTGCACTCAAGCCAGTTGTCGACATTCGACCATGAAGATGTCTTGAGAGCGTCGATAGTTCCAGAAGAAGAGCATCCACCTTTAGCTGGCTGTTGACACTCGTTCTCACAAAGGTTTCATTCGAAACTCCAGATTTCAGTTCAATATCTTGGGAGATGAAATACATTGGGTTCCGTGTCGGTGTTCGCATCTCTTCTTGCACACAGGAAATCCGATGACACTTTGCACAAAAGAGATCTGGTTCCTTGTTGATCACGACTCGATTGTGCCAACTCTTTTTTCCGATTCTTTCGCCTCTTCTGGCTCGAAGATGGACAACTACGAAAAGAGATCCACCACCAAGGCAACATTGCGCAATGCTCATTTCCTAAAAGTGGTCGACAAACTTTCGTGTCCACACTCATTTCCATGGGACGGACACCAACAATGACACATTGTTGTACGCCTTGGAAGTGGCGACATCAGACATGACTTGAAGTGTTATTATACGTGAAGGATCATTGAGTTCTGGTTGAGCTATATATACACAGGGACGCCCTCAAAGTTCTCAAAGCCGACTTACAGTAATAAACTCCATTGCTTGTGTACGTGACGCTCGGTTCTTGGGGAAGAGAGAGACGTTTGACAGGATTGATATCTGTCTACGGCGCCACTCGCTCGCGTCGAGTTAAATGGCAGAAGAAGTAGGAAACTCGAAAATGTTCATAGAATGGCCGCGTTCGACCAGTCAACTCGCAACCACAAAGCCATCACACGTACATGCTCTGTGGTTGCAAGCAGCGGTATATCAAGGCATCATTGAGCATTGGCATGGAGTTTAAAGTCTGTGTACAACAACAGAACCATCAAGAGACTATTGTTGTAAACAGGATATGAGATTCCTGCCAGTACTCAATGATGCTACAGCATACATTGGAATGCTAGTTTCTCGCCTGCTGCACATTGAAAACATGAGATCTACAGTCATCCCTCGAAATAGTGACCCCCTAGAATATCAATTATCAAAGGTTATGTACTAGCTAGAGAACTGGTCGATTATTAACTTTAAGGGTACTATTGTCCTGAGCCGGACTCGAACCGAGGGCCAATTCAAAATGACTTGAATGTTTAATTTGGAATCTACTTCTCAGTCTGACGATACCTCGTAGGATAAGCTTGTGAAATGCAGGATGACTTGCGATTGTAGCCGGAAACGGTGAGGGGTGCAGGATGAGCATGGGGCCTAGGGTGAATTCCTAGGCAGTGAGCTTTTTAAGTTTTTTCGACATGTCATATACTCAATCTATACTTCACAATTATTCCCGTGCAATATTCTGGTTATTGTCGATCGTGACGGCAAACGATTGAGTTTAAACTCCTCTTTTGACCACAGTTGGAGTTGAGTTCGGGTTGCTGACGGGTGTTCTGCCTTGTATTGAATGATTTGTCGCTTTTTCTTGAGGGTAAGTCACATGCGCTCCATTTTGTGCTCGATTTTCAGTTTGAAATTTGAAATTTACTGTAAAACGTATATATTAGTATAGTTGAGAAAATATTTATTATGAAAGGTTATAAATTTATAGTGGTGTCGCTATTTCGAGGGATGACTGTATGCGGTTCGATGGAGCAATCAATGGTATGCAATCAGTCATGGGATTATACAAAACTTTATCAAAAACGCGCATTCGGGCACTCGAACCCGCAACCTGGGGGTTCCCTAGCCGTGAGCCAAACGCATCGGACACGGTGAAATAAATGATGGAAGTGATATTTTATAAAGCTATATGTTTAATAATAAACAATAATCATATTTTGACCGAATATTCACCTACCCCTGGTGAATAGATATGGTGAGTAGATATGAACGAATACCCCGAACATGGTGAATAGATATGAACTTTTGCCTCACGGTGAGACATGAATGCTGGTGAGATAATATGACCGATACGGTAAGTCAACCGACAATTGTTGTCCGGATAATGATCCGGACGATGTTATCAATCACTGACGAGGCCATTGCACTCGATGAATTGAATTGGAAACTGGGTCCATACTTACACCAAGTACTTTGCACATGGAACAAAACACACTCTGCCATCTATTCATCAAATGGATCTCCGACACCTCTTAAACCTTCCATTATGGCTTACTCCATTGATCACAAACTCATAACAACCACTACAGCTCCCACCACAGCTACAGCACGATTACTCAAATCTCAAAACCCACCTATTCTTCGCATGGTTGACATTCTCAACACTGGACACTCACTGCACGATGATTTAACTACCTTTCTATTACGACTATGGCCATTTCGGAATGCTCGCTTGCCTGGACAAACCCTTACGAATTACTTCTTGCCTGTCACACGACGAATGATGAGCACACCAGTTGGACCTTATTATCCCCCAGAACTGGCAGCGGCACAACACAAGTGGCTCATTGGCAAGCATTCCATTGACAAAGCCACTGCCAGCTCAATTAGAAAAGTCCTTCTTTCAATTCAACAACCACCACTACCACTGCAAAGCCTTGACATTGCACGCAAACCCAAATGGACTGTCGTTTGGCCAAGAGAGGTTTCCCTGGATAAACTGTTGTTGCCTATCATTGCAGACGTCAAATACAGATTACAACATAATGCACTGGGATTTCTGTACAAATCAGTTGGAGAAGGGACGATGTTCACTGTGTTCATGGATGTGATACTCCAGAAAATGCCCAACACCTTTTCTGGTTTTGCCCCTATGCAGCCAATCTATGGAATCAATACTTACCACCTTTGGAACGATTCTGTGATTGCCTCAACTCGTCCAACATTCTCTTTACCGACGATATAACTCTGCTCTTACCATACCGAGCAAAATTTACGAAACACTTTCATGCTAACCTCCACATCGTTCGATCAGTGATCTTTCAACAACTATGGCTGTGGCGGAACCAGCTTCTCTACAATGAAGCCTTTCCAGATCCATTGGCCCTCCATAGTGAAATCCAAGCCTACTTGTCTTTACACTTGAAGGCATATCTCGACCGTCTGAGAAATCCATCATCCTCTGACTCATTTATAGCCTTCTTCAACTTGTGCGGCCAAAGTTACTTGGATCTACTCCCGAGTTACCTCCGGACTCCATCAACTTCGACTTGAGTCCCTCAAAACCCACAACCTACATCATGACCACATCCATCAAACATGACACATCGAAGGATGAGACCACTAGCCTCAACCAAACGACGCCTCGCCACTACCCCTATCCTATTCTTTGGCATTGGAACACATATTTTTGATGTCAAACACAACTTTATTCAGCTTTCAAGACTACTACACTACAAACATCATGATTTCGATGGATACAAACCATTCGATTCAAATGTCCTATACCTACACGGACAACGAGGATGACGGGACAGCGTGACGGCAGGGCAAGGTCATCACGCCCCCTATTCCTCCAAATCGAGCAACCCAAACCATCAGCCAACACTCGTCAGTGTTGGTTCGGGTCGCCTAGCGACCACTGCGGATCGCCCACTCGCTTCACTCGCATCTTGGTCTTGGATCTTGATTCTTGACTTGGCACCTTGATTTGACTTGATGGCTACCTGGGCCCAACTGTTCGCTTTCTTCGTCCCTGCCGATGCATGGTTATGCATCGCCATATCCAAACACGCAAACGGCCATATCCCATGGCGACGAAGTTATTTTCCTCCGAAGACAAGGTCACAGCATACTCAGGCATCAATCAATCGTACCAGATTGCAGCCACACGCATCACCAACAGACTTATTCACACGCTTGTATCAACTCGAGTGTTCCACGGAGTCTCATTCCAAGAACAGACACCGTACATGGCCACCCGCGACGACATCACTGCCGCCAAGCCAGCTTTGAAAGTGTTCGTCGGAGTCACTTCCAAGGAAGCACACCGAAACTGGCCACCTTGCATGACATTACTGCCATTCAGCCAGAAAAGAAGAATGGATTGATCCCTGTGACAATATGTTCGCCGTCTCCCTTTCCCCTGGCGATAGGGTACTGAAGAGCACACAAGTCGGCACACAGACACGGTCTCCCGCGCTAGACTCCAAGAGGTGTTTACGTCCCCCTTTGTCTCCCAGAGTTCTACACAAAACCGAACAACGTACGGCCGCGATCAAGACCACGACTACTATATTCCGGCTTATCCAGTCAAGGAAGAACCCTGCGTCCGGCAACCATCCAGTTGACCGCTATACTTGCCCTGCTTGCAATGTTCCACATTGCGTTAGGACACGAGGGAAGTGCAATGTGTGTTTTAAGCTCAATTCCCATGTCATTTTTGGAACTGTATTCAAATTTACCTGATAAACTACGCGTATTTTACTCTAAATCATCATCTTGAGAAACCTTGCTATTATCAATAAACTGTACAAATACATATTTTATTTATTCAAAAGATGCATTCAAATTGCACAAATTACCTACGACATATAATATATTATACTTTTCTATACACAAAGCTCGTTCAGTCAGTGAGTAATTTATTGACTTCCATTTCTAATCTTCAATCTTCATTTACAAAAATTTTGTTAATTGATGTCACACGGCAGTAATGATGTGATGTATTTATGCAACCTATCATACCAATCAATTGAGTCCTAACATTTCAACTCGCCATGTCTGTTAAATGTCCAGGATGTCCTCTACTTTTCGAAGCGTGCAAACACGAAACGTCATGGTTCGAAAGCACATCCAAACCTGACTGTTCCAACTTTACGTACGAAAAAGACGGATTCGGAGAGAAAAGAAGCCAAAAAAATTCGAAACAAGATGGATTATCAACGTCGAAAAGTTGCACGTACCCCAAAAAGCCGAAGCCAACGAAGTTGCACCCTCCGAAAAACTTATCGCGAGCAACTTACCGAAGCCGATGCTGCAAAACGTGGTCACTCAAAAGCCAAAAAATCCCACCATTCATGTTAAACCATCGAACTTGAAGGGGGCTGGCAATGTCGTATTTGCAGCTGTTGATCTATTTGAAGGTATTTTCCTTTCAAATTATGACCAATGAAGTACGATAGGTGACTTTGTGACGCTGTATCAGTGTGAGAACACTGTTCCTCCAGACAATAGACATACTATTGACTTGGGACGAGGTGAGAAATATGGTATACGAAAGATTCCGACGACACGAAGATATTACGCTGGATCTTTTATCAACCGCAGCATTCGTGGAACGTATTTTAAGACCAATTGCACTTTCGCTCAGTACACGGATGGTAAAATCTACATTCGAATGACACGAGATGTGAAGGAAGGCGAAGAGTTGTTTGCCGTTTATGGGAAAGGATACAAAATTATGAGATATATTTAATGTAATATCTCCGTGCCTTTTACTATACATTAATTAATCTATTTTTTCATATAAACTATGATATATATTGAATTATGTGAAATTTGTACTGCCTACGGTTTTCTCTATGCGTAAAGAGCGTAAGTTTTACTCTGAGAAGGTGGAGATGGTTTCAAAAATATAGCTTTACGATTAGTGATATCATTTGTGTTACTTGAATTGTTTTCTGGTAAATTAGATTCGACAGTACTTGATATGTGTATTGATGAGTATGATTGCTGTATCGATGCAGTCTGTCTACGTGATGCTTATTCCTGTTCTGTTTGCATAGGTCGGCAATGAGAATCTTGATTCATCGCTGCTTGATGGTACTCTCGAGAACAATGAAACTGAAGAGGATGGAATACGCGAAAATGACGTCTACAGGATTTTCGGTCAGTATTTACAACTGAGTGAATATGAGTACAAAATTTCAGACGACAGCTTCTCGAAAAGTGCAAAATTGTACCGAAACAACCTCTATCACGTCGCTGCCACGATCATGTACTTCACAACTTCAAACACACAATTATCAGTCTCAACGACTTGCGCAACGCACCGATTGTCTTCATGAGTTTTTATAAATGCCCCGATTGCGGTGATCTATTCAAGCACAGCTGCCTGTCACTTGAAGTCACTGTGTAGAAGAAGGGCTTCACCGGTCGTTTCGAATAATCACTGTTCGTTTGCTCTCTAATCATGGATGAATGGTGACCTTCGTCATCTATTAGGACTATGACTTTGACTGATATCGATTTTTACCAGCAAAGAAGTTAAGGAAGTCAAAGTACTCTGCAGCACAAGGAGTATAGTTAGTCGTATGCCCAATCTTTGGATCTAAGTTGATTCAAGGTAATGAAGACACAAGTCTAGACCATGTTTAGAAAAAGACAAACAGAAACTCTGACTGTGCTCAAGGTAAAAAGACATGAGCGTCAGTGAATTAGGTTGTCATTAAAATGCACCAACGCGCATGCAAAGACATATGCATTGTTAATGTTACGCATAGTTTTGTCATTTAATGAGCCTCTATTGTCCAGACATTCCACAACTAATAAGGACCGCTTTCACCTCCAAGGCTTGTAATCTATGAGATGCTAGAGTCAATATCTAGATGATGAAGACTTGCTTGAAGATTTGGAATATCCGAATTTTATTGTCAAGATTAAATGTCATTTCATCTTCATTTGTCTACTTGCCTAGGAACCGCAAAAATGATCCAAACTTATGAATTGTGAACCTATTTATTCTAGTTTGACTGTGTGAGCAGCTCTATCAGGAGCCACAGTGCGTCGTGTATTTTAAATAATGAGATGTACTTTTCATATTCAGACAACGAAGGCTCCTGCATCTATCTCGTCTGTGTCGTCTAGGATGAGTGTGCGACCTATTTATTCTAGTTTGACTGTGTGAGCAGCTCTATCAGGAGCCACAGTGCGTCGTGTATTTAAATAATGAGATGTACTTTTCATATTCAGACAACGAAGGCTCCTGCATCTATCTCGTCTGTGTCGTCTAGGATGAGTGTGCGATCTATATATTCTAGTTTGACTGTGCGAGTAGTTCTATGAGGAGACTGAGTGTGTTGTTTATAGTTTTATGTTTACGGAGGTAAAACTTAGTCAGTGATATGTTTTATCGTCGAATGTTTAATTGTTTGTTGAAACTATGGCTGTAGAATGCTATAGATTTATGGTTAAGGTTGGATAAGGGCTCTAATTTTATGGCTCAGTAACGGAGGTATAGTCTTATGTTTAAGTCGGGATAACGTAGTCAGTGATATGTTTTGTCGTCGAATGTTTAATTGTTTGTTGAAACTATGGCTGGAGAATGCTATAGATTTATATTCAAGGTAGGATAAGGACTCTAGTTTTATGGCTCAGTATCGGAGTTAAAATTTAATGTTTAAGGCTGGATAATGTAGTCAGTGATATGTTTTGTCGTCGAATGTTTAATTGTTTGTAAAGCTATGGCTCTAATATCTTAAAGATTTATATTCAAGGTAGGATAAGGACTCTAGTTTTATGGCTCAGTATCGGAGTTAAAATTTAATGTTTAAGGCTGGATAATGTAGTCAGTGATATGTTTTGTCGTCGAATGTTTAATTGTTTGTAAAGCTATGGCTCTAATATCTTAAAGATTTATGTTTAAGGTAGGATAAGGATTCTAGTTTTATGGCTCAGTAAGAGCCTCTCCAACCGGTAGCTATTATCCTAGCCATAGCCATATTATAGCTAGAAAAGACATCCACCCAGGCTAGCTATAGCTAAATTTACATGCTTGCGTAGCTATATTTCACCAAGATAGCTAGGCAAGTAAATTCCTGGCCAAACGGCATACATACATTCTTTGGCGGCGACTCCTCGCATTCTCATCATTTTGGAAAGATCTGCCATGAGTGAAATAGAGGTGAAGAGAGGTCGCAGAGGCCTAGGCTGGACCGAAGTAGAAGACATGTCGTTAGCTCGTGCGTACGTGGTCGTATCTCATGATCCCATTGTCGGAAACGGTCAAAAGGCAGGTGCTTTCTGGAATCGTGTGCACGACGAATTCAAGCATCTTGTTCCCGATACAAAACGAGTGTCGTCAAGTTTGCCTCATCGATGGAGTACCCTGCATAGGCTCGTGTCCAAGTTTGCTGGATATGTTAAGAAGGTGGAGGACAAAAATGAATCTGGAAAACGATATGAAGACCAGGTGTCGGACGGTTTGTTTGCCTTCCAGTCTATCGAAGGTAAAGTCTTTAGGCATCGGGATGTGTGGGAATATCTCCAACGTGAGTCTCCGAAGTTTTTCAACGTCCCCAGCGTCGATTGCTCTGCAGACCAGGACAATTCAATTGCCATTGGCTCGCTTGACACTCCTATGGCTTTGACAACTCAAAAACATGATCGTCCCATGGGCTCCAAAAGAGCAAAACTTGAAGCAAAACATGTCGAGATCGAACATGAAACAAGCGCTGCAATAGTTTCCTTCGTCAACGAGCAGCGTGAAGTTATGCAACGTATTGCTGAAAGCGTTCAACAAATGGCAGAAACACAAAAAGCTAATACTGCAAACGAGATGGCGAAAAGAGCAAGTCAAGAAGAATTGGCTTTATTTTCAATCAACATCAATGATCTCGATGAAGACGCTAAAGAGTACATCATGTGGGCTCGTCAACGTGTTAGAGATAGTAGTAAATAGCTTATCGCTCTGCTTAATCGTAATACAGAAAAATGTGTTCTCTACTTACGACCTCTTTCAGTCCAACAGTGCGCAATTAGATCGTTCTTCAACTGGTGGTGAGCTGCCCGATCTTGTATCAACTGAATGTGTTTTATCTTTTGTGATAAAGTTGCTGGCATCAAATTTGGGCGTGCCATGGCAAATGGTTGATCGTCATTGTTGTCGTTGACACGTGCAAGGCTTGATTTTCGTCGTGAGTTCTTGTCAAAGTCGATTAGATGATAGGTATGCTCTTCGTCTTCGACAATCATATTGTGTAGAATACAACACGCTGTGATGATTGAGACCATTTTCTTCACAGACCAGAAGCGAGATGGTCGCTTAACTATTGCAAATCGACCTTGAAGTATACCGAAAAATCGCTCAACGTATTTTCGGTATGATTCTTGTAGTTTAGCAAAATGCTTGCGATCAGCAGTAAGTGGATCCGGGATAGTTTTAACAAACGTAGACCACTCTGGGTAAATCCCGTCGGAGAGCCAGTAGGGTGTCCTATATGTCTTGCCATTGATAACGAATTCTACTTCTGGTAGTCTGCCATTAATGATTTCGTCAAGGCAAGTTGAACGTTGAAGAACATTGATATCATTCATCGAACCTGGTACTCCAGCAAATGCATGCCAAACCCAAGTACGATGATCAACGATGGCTTCTAGCATGATTGAAGTACCTTTATCTCCAGTGTAAGCTCCTTTGTAAGCAGAAGGACACTTTTCCCATTTCCATGCATAACAATCAATTGAACCAGCCATACCAGGAAAGCCCCTTGCATCGCTATATCTATGACACACATCATGAGCAGTAGAAGGAATGGTACTAAACAATCAATTACCTCAAAATCTTCTGAAGATCAGACGAATTTGGAGAACGTAGATATTCAACACACCAAAGCAGTCGATAATAGCTTTGCAAAAATGAACCAGAGCAAGATCAGCAGTAGATTCTCCGATGCGAACGTATTCATCACAAGCATCAGCTGCACATCCATATGCCATGATCCGTAATGCTGCCACTACTTTCTGCAACGGCGAGATACATGGTTTGTTTGAAATCGCATCGTATTTCTGGCTGAACCAGGGATCTTGCCTCTGGACGGCTTCTAGAATTCGTAGAAAGAGTCCCTTTTGCATGCGAAATCTTCGTCTAAACAATCGATCGTCATAAACTGATCTCACACTGAAATAATCCCGGAAGATTTGTTCATCGCCACCTTTGAAGTCACGGTTCATATTCGGCTTTCGACCAGGTCTAGACCCACCCGGTCTACGCTTTTGTCGCTTTCTTTGTACCTGTCGTTGTCTAACTAGGTTCAAGAAGGCAATGTTCGTCGCAGATGCTTGGGATATTGCTGTCAGGGCATTGATGAATCCTGGATCCATGATTAAGGCAGACGATGTGTTGAATGTTGCCAAGGTTTGGAGATGCAAAGTTTCATTTTAGCAACGCCTGGGTGTGGATTCCAAAAATAGCTATAGCTTAAATTGTCTCAACTTGGGTGAATTGGCTATGACTATGGCTAGTGGGTTGGAGATGCTCTAACGGAGTTATAGTTTTACGTTGAAGGTCAGTGATTTATGTTTAAGGTATGATAAGGACTCTAGTTTTATGGCTCAATAGCGGAGTTAAAGTTTTATGTTTAAGGCAGGATAACGTAGTCAGTGATATGTTTTATCGTCGAGTGTTTTGTTGTTTGTTAAGGCTATGATTCTAGTATGCTAAAGATTTTGTTTCCGAGGTTCTTCACATAAAGGTTCTTGTTTGCTCGTATTGACTTCAGTACATAACTTGTATTGAGGGTGGAACTTGGTGGAACATATGTCCAGATAAAATTATTATCCGACCTTGACAGTGATTCCTCAAAGAAATGTATGTAGTCCTGTGTCAGGCAACATGCAGTGATCACCTCTTGGGGCAAATTTATGTGTGCCATGGAGGAAACAGCTCCACGAGGGATAACAATTGTACAGGAATCAATCAAAGATGGTGGTTTTCTTGCATCCTAGCTAAATACTAAGTAGTATACTCGCAAGCAGAACGCACAAAAGTAGATTTTCATGGCGATTTTACAGGTGTGCGCATGAGCTACCTTATATGCAGTTCGATATGTATCTTCTAGTAACATCAATTTAGTTATTTCGAAAGCATAAGCCCTTGCTCACGAGAGAACTGAGCTAGTGAATTGTTTCTGGCCTTTATGTTGATGACATTGTGTGATTTCACCAGATATAGCCAAATTATCCGGATGGTGGAAGATGGTGGAACGTTGGTGGAACCCCATAAGTGCTGTTATTTTCATTTATTTAAACTTTTCGCCCGGATACATTACGTTATTTTACTGGCAAACATAATCGTTCTTATTTTGGGTCCTTTAAGAACAAATAGGTGTTGTTATGGTAACTGATGATTCGAAATTCGAGTTCAATACATAATACCCATATTACCCATTTGATAAAATTCGAACTTCGTGAGTCTACAAATTTCAAGAAATGCATACCGCAACAGCAACAACAGCAACAACACCAGACACCCCTCCAGAAGGAACTAACCTTCGGTGAAGTGGGATATCGGAGATATCCTCGTACACACTTCCCTCGGAACAAGACACACCACACTAACTGTAGTCCCGATTGGAACCCCGAAAGCTTATCCCATCATCCCACAGCTGGCATGTTGAAAAGTCACAAAATACTTAACGTAAAAGACCAAAATCGAGCACATATTTTTTTCAACTTGACGTTCATGTATAGATAAAATGGACGACACGACAATTTTATCCGACAATTTTATGGTTGGTCGAAAAGAATGAAAGTATGATATTCTCATTGACTTCGTCAACATAGAAATCGACACCTCTCGAGTTAAGGCCTCACATTCTAACTCTACTACACATGCTATGTGATTTCAGAAGACAATGTCTTGTGTCAGTACTATAGCTTTCAACTCAATATGATTAATTCAGCATGCAAACTAGTTAAGACTTTTGATCATTGATTGAGAGCACGTAGGGTGCATCAAGATCTCGCTCCAATATCGTCTGAAATTGAAGTGACTTTTGATCCACACTCTCGATCATGCCGTAGATAACGCAAGAGTCATCTTTGAGACTCATCACAGTTGGTCGCATAGATTCAAGAACACCATGAGCGCTATATGCAAGTGAGACTCTCGTGCAGAATGTAGAATACAGCTACTTGATTTCGTTTATTGCGGTTTCTTTAACCATTATACTCAATCTGGATCTGTCATGGCTGGTAGTCATCTGACTGCCAACCATGACAGATTAATTACTTTAAATTACAGTGTGTTTTGGAAACGTTACGATTTTGGTGTTAATCATATTGAGTTGAAAGCTATAGTACAAAATCAGGCGATTTTGAAGCCAACTTCGGATTCAGGCTTGGTGCGCTCAATTTTTGATCGAGAGCATCACACATACATCAAGGTCTCGCTCCAAAATCACGTAATATTTAAGCGGACACTCTTGATCATGCAGTAAGATAAACCAAGTATCTTTGAGACTCATCACCTTTGGTCACATTGTTTAAGGAGCGTCATTAACGCTATATGACAATATGGTAATGAAGCGTCATCTGCGGAATGTAGGATTAAGCTGCTTGATTTCATTCATTGAGGTTTCCTTTACCGTGAAGCTCAATCTGCACGACGATAGATCTATGACAGACCAATCACACAGTGAGTTTTAGGGATTTAGCCAATCAAACGCTGTACATGTTAAATGTTAACGATAGGTGTCTGCCGCGACAACCTCCTCGTCCAATCAAGTGTGAAGAATGAAATTTCGACCAATAAGCGAAAGATTTGGTGTCGGTTGTCCAATCACAAGTCTGAAATTTGTCGGTTTTTTGTCGTGTGTGTTAACGTTAACATTCATGCAGCATTTAAACTTACCTTCGTTTATCATAGCTTCAAATATACCCTTTTCAATCGCGTTTTTGAACGATTTAAAGACTGCAACATCGAGGAGATAACTTTATTCAAATGTTTGTTGGTTGTAAAAGATGTGTTGCATTGGATGGCAAACAAAGATTAATAATCCCGAGTTCTTGTGCAAGCTCAATGACATCAAATGTACAATGCGCAGCCAAACCATCGACAATGAGCAATGACGGACGATTTTCAGGGGGTATAGATGCAGAAAACTTTTGAAGCCAGGCAATAAAGATTTCTTCATTCATCCATCCCTTCGGGGCTGTTGTAACCGTCGCCCCAGGCACAGAGGACGATGATGCAATGGCACGCTCAATCGAGTCACCCGGGAAAATGTACGTAGGAGGTTGTACATATCCAACTGCTCGCACACAGGCAACAATAGAGAGATGAAAACTAGCGTCAACCACCTCTCGCCAAACATTTCGAGAGCCTCTTACAGCAACAACTTTATCACCCTTTTTTCGTGTAACGAATGCAGTTTCGTCCATGTTCCAAATTTGATTTTCAGACATATTGTGCTTGGCTATCTGTCCCTGCAGTAAGTCAAACAAAACGTCAATATCACTTGATTCGACAGAGTTTCGAGCACGCGATATTGTTTGGGCCCTGCGGTCAGCAAGAATTGGATGTCTGTCTCAAAAACGTTTACCAACCTCCTCCTAGAATAAAGTTGGGGTCAATTTTGCGGCCCATTTTGCATGCCTTGATGATAACATCTCGGCATTTTACAGGAAAACCCTGTTGTTGCATTCCAATTATCCAAGCAACCAGATCACTCTCAGCTAGCCTGGGCAACGCTTGAGGGCGACCCTTGGCTCGAAGCTGTCGTCCAGCCTTGGCGGCACGCACATGAGCTGTAAATGTTGAGTACGGAACACCTGTCGTTCGCGCTGCCGCAATGCACGTCTCACCAGCCAAAACACGACTCACGGCGGCGTTGACTTGATTTGTTGTTGAGACCCCAAGAGTCTTTACCATTCTTGGCAAGTTGATAAATGGCTCAAAATGCGCGCGCAAGTTAAGGCGGGAACATTTATCCGGTGTCCGGATAAATCTTTGTTACGAGTATTGTATTATGGAGGTTCTGCTGTTGATACGTTATTGGTGCTCGATTTTGATCCACTGCTCGATTTTGATCCACAGCTCGATTTTGGTCTTTTACGTTAAGTATAATAAACTTTCTTTACATGTTAATCGATGAATTGAATTGGGTTCCGTGTCGGTGTTCGCATCTCTTCTTCCACACAGGAAATCCGATGACACTTTGCACAAAAGAGATCTGGTTCCTTGTTGATCACGACTCGATTGTGCCAACTCTTTTTTCCGATTCTTTCGCCTCTTCTGGCTCGAAGATGGACAACTACGAAAAGAGATCCACCACCAAGGCAACATTGCGCAATGCTCATTTCCTAAAAGTGGTCGACAAACTTTCGTGTCCTCACTCATTTCCATGGGACGGACACCAACAATGACACATTGTTGTACGCCTTGGAAGTGGCGACATCAGACATGACTTGAAATGTTATTATACGTGAAGGATCATTGAGTTCTGGTTGAGCTATATATACACAGGGACGCCCTCAAAGTTCTCAAAGCCGACTCCACAGTAATAAACTCCATTGCTTGTGTACGTGACGCTCGGTTCTTGGGGAAGAGAGAGACGTTTGACAGGATTGATATCTGTCTACGGCGCCACTCGCTCGCGTCGAGTTAAATGGCAGAAGAAGTAGGAAACTCGAAAATGTTCATAGAATGGCCGCGTTCGACGGCCGATCACTCGACTCAAGCTCTTGGCCATGCAAGCATCGTATACTTGTCGAAAGCAGGAGCTGTTTCTCTCATCATCGGTCATAGCTGCTTCGGTCGTTGGTAAGCACGTCGACGTGAAGAAATTCACAAGCTCCGAGGCGTGATTGAACCTCACATCCAACCGAACATGGTGGTAGTCATGCACTTGGAGCTCGGGGACTTGAGCAGCCGCAGCTAAAAAGTCGTCCGTCGTGCGGAGGATCGATGCCACCGCGATGCGATCGAGCGTTGTACTTGATAGTCCGCCCATGGCTACGGTGTCTCTCAATCCATCTCGAGTCATGCTGAAGTAGTCAAACATATCTTGATTACCATCGTTCGACGGATATGCCAGACTTAAGCTGCCATTGTCAACCAGCTCTGTTGCACGAAGATGCAGGAAGTTGACGAGGTCGTCATGACCTGCGTGTCGCCACTTGGCCATATCCACCGGTGAAAGACTCTTGACGCATTCAGGGTCGTCAATCAAAAAGATATCACGAGGCAGTGGCGTTGGCACATGGGACATCCATTGCATTGAGATGTACGACACGAAAATGTCGACCGATGCGGCAGGCACAAGTCGCTCGAAGAAGCTCTTGGAGATGACTCCATTCTACACATTGGGAGACGAGTGGACATAGGACGCTGGCGAGGTGATCGTGTCGAGGAGCGTGGCGTAATCGTTGGAGGGTTGACCTTCGTGGAGGACCAAGTACTCTGGAGCGGCATCTTGGTGGAAATTGGCTTGGAGGTGGCGTAGAATATGATGAATGAGCGTGAGAGAGTTGCGTCCTTGAGAAGCCCCAAGGTCGGCGATGCAGTAGCTCGTCTTGGGCTGGACGTTCTTTGCAAAGCGAGCCATGGCTTGGTTAAGGAGGTCTGACGTGATGTCGACGAGACCCATTTGGCAGACAGCCGCTTTGTTGTACGCTCCGTTTCCTTCCATGGTTGTTTCTCGTGTGGTCAAATCGCAAAATGACCCAGGCGGAATCTCCAACGGCACTCGACATGGTGGCATTTTGTCGTCAAGTTCAAGTACGACATTGACCGTGCGCTGCGGTCGCAAGGCCATTCCTTGACGCTATCCATGAATCTCCAGCAACAAATAGAGCAGCGGAAACAAGCGCACCATGCGCTTTCCTTCAAATGATGATGCATTTGATCGAAGGCAGGCTCAAGCTCCTGCATGGATGGGAGCTGATTGACGTCCGTACTGTATTTTATTGATAACATGGAAGTGGTCTCTTAAGGGATTCGAGTCGCACGGGGACGGCGAGAGCAGTGGACGTAGAAGTACCCGCAGACGATGGAGGCATAGAAAGGCTCACTACTGCCATTTAAAGCGTCGCTGAAGCGCTTGATCATGCAGTCCATGAGGGCCTCTTCCAAACAAGGATCTTGCCGCTCCTTCTCAGTCATGCCGGCTTCAAATGACGGCTTGTGGATCGACAGAAAGAAGGCCGCTGCATCTTGAGGTCGACCAAACGTATAGTCGATCGGGACGTGCTGGTATTCATGCACTTGGAGCTCAGGCACTTGGTCCAACGCAGCCAGGAACTCAGCAGTCGTTCGCTTCAAGTACCCGACCGCCATGCGATCCAACGATGCACGGGAAAGCTTCCCATGTCTACAAGATCTTCCAATGCACGAGTCATGACGTCAAGCTGCTGGAGAGAGCGTTCACTGCCCATGTCAGACACAGCAGTCATGCACAAACTGCCATTGTCGACAAGTTCTTGAGCGCGGAGGCGAAGAAATCTCACGAGATCTTCATGGGCAGCTTGATGCCATGCAGCCAAAGTACTCGAGGGGAGAGTCTTGGTGCGCTCGGGGTCGTTGATGAACACCGTGGAGCCTGGCAAAGGCGTCGGCACCTTGGACAACCAGTGGGTTGAAATGTACGTGACAAAGATGTCGACCGACGCGGCTGGCACGAGTCGCTCGTAGAAACTCTTGGAGATGGCGCCCGTGTACACGTTAGGATACGAGTGAATATACGACTGAGGCGAGTTGAGCGTCTCGAGGAGCGATCCAAAGTCATTCGACGGCTGATCTTCATGGAGAACGAGGAATTCTCGAGAGAGGGCACATCTGGGAGAGACTCATCAAGATGGCGCAGAATATGCTGAATGAGCTCGAGAGAATTGCGGCCTTGAGAAGCACCAAGGTCAGCAATGCAGTAGCTTGACTTCTGCGCGGTGTTCTTCGCGAAACGAGCCATGGCTTGATGGAGCAAGTCCGTCGTGTGGTCGACGAGGCTCATCTGATAGACTGCTGCTTTGTTGTAAGCGCCGTTGCCTTGCATTTCCCTCGTCTTGTTCGTGCAAATATTGGAAATGAAGTCGAGCGACGACATGGGGAAGATTGCATGGAAAGTCCATCGTGAACTTTTGCCCACTGAGCCTGTCTGCCTTGAAATTCTCGAAAGAATCGCGTGATCCTCCTTCGTGGAATGCTGACGCCTCTCTCGCGGCAATCCAAGTCGTGAAATTCAGCTCCATGACAGCATGGAGCGAAGTGGAATTGGCCAGTGAAGGCCGACTAAATCGCCACTGGGTTCCATGCCGTCGCTTGTGCCAGAGATAAAATTCACAGACGGACGACATGGCCGTCGTAAATTTTGTCTTTGTTGAACTGTCCGTGCGCAACATTGCACTGGATTTCATCTCGATCCAACGCAACATGCTGAAAAGCAGAGATGCCGACGGCCTTTGCGGAGTCATGACGTCATTCTCGAAGTACTTGTGGACGAGCGGCTACGCTGGCAGAGTGAGGACGGAGAGGAAATCGTTAAGGGGCTTTAATTGAGGCAACTTTGATAACACCTTGACGATCTTTGTTCTTGTCCATGGACGGTGCGTCGCCGAGGTAAGCGAGGACATGTTTGGATGGATGCCATGCCAATTGCTGCGGCACTTCTTGAAGCGAAATGGAAAACACCGCTTGGCCGGATTCAATGTGAATGATGGGGATATTGAGATCGTCGCTCCCTGGAGCAAGAAAGATGCCGTCGTGGGAAAACTTGACAAAGCGAATGCGAGACTGCGAGCAAATAAACGTTTGCTTGCAGTAGATTTCTTCCAAGTCCCATAGCGACACGAGCGAGTCGACGCCGCCAAGAGCCAACGTTCTACAACAGCAACAAGGACTCAGACCAGACAGAAAGAGTTAAGAAGTACCGGCCAGCTTTGTCAATGTCGATGGCAAAGCAACTGCCCGAATGCGCCGCATGGACTTTGTGAATGTTTTCAATTGTTGGCGGCAGCTTCTTGTCAGTCGCATCAGGAACGATTTGAAGCACTTCCAAGGTACCATAGCCAGCAGGATGACCTACACGACGCATCAAAACGAGACAACTCAAAGAAGGGGGACCTGCTGCTGCAAAGAGAAAGCCCGTTTCACTGAAAATCATGTCCTGGAACTCGTACGGGGTCGGCATGCGGGTCACGATCTTGTGTTTTCGCATGTCGATTAAACTAGCGTAGCATGGTTAAAAACGAAAACTCAGGATCTCGTATACCTGATGGATCCTGTGTCTTTGCTCGACCCTGTTCCAAGCGCTGCAATGTATTTGCCGTCATGACTGTAGGCAACGTTCATCACGGACGAAGAGAGCTGGATCGTCGACGTTGCTTTGGTCGACCTGGCGTCCCAAATACGAACGGTTTTATCTTGCCCCGCGGTCGCAAGATGTAGTGTACTTGTAGGATCCCATGTCAGTTGGCTGATTGAGTCGGTATGGCCTTGTCCCTCCACATACGTCGTCGTCTCGACATCCCAGATACGCAGCGTTTTGTCTGTACTGCCTGAAGCGAGCCATGTGCCGTCTGGACTCCATCCCAATGCAAAGCTTTTTTTAGGATGGCCTGATATCTCAGGGAGTGCCACTAGAGTACCATAAGTTGACGGATGAAGACTCTGCAAGGAGCTCTTTGGGGCCAATGGCGCGACGGACGGTGCTGCCGCTGGAACAACTTCTCCATCCATGATTTTCTACTATCAACCAATCAGAAACGTACAAATCTATTTATTTTAACCAATCAAAATCGTTAAAATTATTCTAGTCTGTAGCGATCCTGAGCCACCGGTTTGGCTCAGGACTTCGGCTGAATGCTGTAACGCAGTTTACGACTTAGAAAACTAGCGTAAACGCCCCTCAACACCAACCAAAGCGATGTGACAATAGGATGTGGCTTAAAGTTACAAGGATGTGCTAGATTAGAGTTAAGTTGAGATCTAATTCATTCTACAATTTGCCTTCCTCTGCCTAGTTTGCTACATTTGGTAGCACTTCTTGGTTGCCTTTACCTTTTCCCCTCTGTCCCAGGGTGTCCCTCTCTGTCCCTGTCCCTCAACCTTGTTTGCCAAGGTATTTGAACTGTCTTCTCGAAGCGGTTGTGTGGTCATTTTACTCGACATCACAGTATTTCTCCACGAGTGGGTCCGCGTTGTTAGTCTCTTTCGAGCAGAATCGCCACTCGACTGAAGGAGTAAAGTACTAGTCTTGTGAATAATCCATACACAGTCTAAGAGTGATCTATAGATGCCTAGAAGCAACAATCGCGTTTCAAGCGTACACCAATTAGCGGCTGCCGAATCTATCGCGGATTCGTTCTCGACTCCCAGCGAAGCGATCAAGTTGCGTGCTGACATCTACCGACTCTGCTCGTTCCAAAGCGTGGTCATCAAGAAACTGCGTGCCCTAATCCCTGAAGCAAAAAACTCCGACGCGCGCAACGTAGTGCAAGCTCTTATGGATAACCTTATCCGGCGCAACACTCAAGTCGAAAATCTGATCAGTGGGACCCTCGACCGCGACATCATCAATTACCGCGCAGCCCGCCTCAAGAAGAAAGCAGCCAATCAAAATCAAGAAAAAGCGAAATCCAAGTCGAAGACGAAGAAAAGTCAAAAAATAGAAAAAGAATAGCTTAGTCTTTTTAAGAAAACAAAAAGACAGCAAAAAAAAAGAAAATAGAACAAAGTTAGAAAAAGAATTCAAAACAAAACACTTTCAAGAAAAATAATATCAGAAAAAAAAGATGGTAGAATTAGAGCAATTATTTGCAACAATGTTAGAAACAATTCATAGATTAGAGAAAAATTTGGAAGAAGTCTCCAAGACACAATCCCTTCAAGTTGAAGTCCAAAAAGAAAGCAACAAGCGACATGAAGAAAGTCGACGTGGTCAAGAATACAAAGTTGAAGGCCTTACAATGCCGAAGTATCACGGAAGAATGGACGAAAGCATAAGTCTATACATACATCAAGTAAACACATATTTCAAGGCGAAAAACATCGACCCTAAACTGAATCAAGAGACGCATACAAGATGCATTGCCATGGTCGTAGCCAACTTTCGGGGCTTAGCAGCAGCCTGGTATCAAGACCGCCTACGTACAAGTGGCGAACCACCAAAAACACTCCTCGAACTCGAAGAAGAACTCCGATATGAATTCGAGCCCGATGACTTACAAGACCGCATCCGCGACCAACTCTACGAGTTGAAGCAAGCTAACTGCGACAATTTAATGGACTATGTCGGCAAGTTCCGCCGTATTTGCACTCAAGTCCAAGACATGACCGAGCGCGACAAGATATCCTTTTTCCAACGCGGCCTACAAACAAGAACAAGAGAAGAAGTTCAATAAAGAAGATGTAAATCAGTAACCGAAGCCATTCAAGTAGCTCTAGACTTTGAGCGAGCGCATAATTTCACTCTCGGAAACAATGGAAGAGACTCCCGCCACCAGCAACGCCGTGACCAACACCACAGACCACGATTCCAACGCAATCACCAAGGCAATGACCAGCGACAACGACCAAACAATCAAGACTCAAGACATTTTTCTTCTTTCCGTCAACCGCAGCCAGAGCGTGACGAATATGACATGGAAGTCGATAACGCGCAAATGAATCGAAACTCTCAGCGTGGTCCTCGAACCTGCTACAAGTGCGGCCGAGTATGCCATCTAGCCAATGTCTGCAGAAGCTCTCAACGGTTTCACCAGAACAACCAAAACAACAATTTCCGCCGTTCAAACCACAACAACAGTGCAGTAACTTTCTCTGGAACACAATCATCTCGTCCAACTAACCGACAACACAATGTTCAAGTTCAAGAAGCCGAAGACAGCGATGAAGAAGAAGAAATTGAAGTGATCAACACGCACGTTGCTCAAAGCAAGTACAAGGAAGTCCCAACGGAAAATCCACTGATGATTTCAGAAGGTCAACTGGATGGAAAGCCAGTAAATATTTTAATTGACAGCGGTGCTACAAACCTTTTGTGCCGTCCTGGCCTCTGTGACCAAGTCATTCGGGAGAAAGAAGCCATCATTGAAGGATTTGACGGACAAAACTCTGGCGTAAAACGAGTAAATGAAGCTGAAGGCTCTCTCGTTCTCGAAGGAATGTCTTTTCCCAACTTACCGTTTACGGAATGGGATCTGGGTGCGAAGAAATTTGACGTGATTTTGGGACAACCATGGTTCCATCGCTTTAATCCCATTGTGGATTGGAGAAATCACAAGATTTTATCGATCAATGGAAGTGTAGTCAAGGAAGGAAGCGACAACTCAAGCGACGGATGGGTTCTCAAGATTACGACAGTCAAGGAAGTTCAAGAAAACCTTCACCCTGCCATCAAAACACTCCTAACAAAGTATAAAGATGTGTTTCCTAAAGAACTTTCCGACGCACTGCCTCCAAAACGAGGAATTGAATTCGATTTGACCATGCGTCCAGATGCCAAGCCACAATATCGACCACCTTTTCGTCTATCTCAAGTCGAGCAAGCATCTCTGGACAAGTTCATCAGCGAACTTGAAAGAAAAGGCTGGATTCAATTGTCCAACAGCGACTGGGTTTCGAATATCTTTGGAGTCCCCAAGAAAGATGAAAACGGCCAAATGAAGTCAAGAAGCGAATGGCTGAGAACAGCGACTCCCGACACTCCAATACGTTGGGTTCTTGACTATCGATATGTCAACTCGCAAACGGTGATCCCAAAGATCCCTTTGCCAAACATCGAAGACTTATTTGATCGCATGCATGGAAGCAAAGTCTTTACGAAGATTGACTTAGCGTCTGGATATCACCAAATGCTTGTTGAACCAAAAGCAAGAAAATACACAGCCTTTCGTACTCATCGAGAAGTCTATGAATGGGTTGTTGCTCCCATGGGAATGGCCGGAATGCCAGGAATTTGGTCCCGACTTATGCGTCGCCTCTTCGATAAATTCCCCTTTGCCGTTGTATACATGGATGATATCTGTGTTTTCTCTAAGTCAATCGACAACCACATCCATCACCTTCAAGCAATTTGCGATGTTTTACGAGCTGAAAAGTTGTACGCTCGTCCGTCTAAGTGTGCCTTTGCCCTCGACTCAGTCGATTTTCTCGGCCACACAATTTCCAAAGACGGCTTACACGTTGACAAGTCAAAAGTTCGTGCAATCGAACAATGGGCTGAACCTAAGTGCACTAAAGACTTAGTGAGTTTCATCGGATTTGCGAGCTTTTACAGAAAGTTTATTCCGAAGTTTTCGGACATTGTCCGCTCTTTAAGTGAATTGATGAGGCCAAAAACGCCGTGGTCATGGACTGAAGATCAGCGACAAGCCTTTTTAACGATCAAGATTGCACTTCAACAAGCTCCAGTTTTACAACTGCCCAACTACGACAAGCCTTTCATCGTAACAACTGATGCCTCAGGATACTGTTGTGGAGCAGTTCTATCCCAGTTGGATAAGGACAGCAATGATCGACCGATCGCATTTTTGTCTAAGCGACTTGGCCCTCATGAAGTCCAGTGGCCTGCTCATGAAAAAGAACTCTACGCGATCAAGCTTGCACTCGGCAAGTGGCGTCACTACCTTCATGGTACTCGATTCGACATTTACACGGACAACTCCACGTGTAAATGGTTCATGGAAACTCCTATTCTCACGCCTAAGTTGACTCGATGGCTCGACTTTTTCAGTGCGTTTGACTTTGTGTTGCATCATCGGCCTGGCAAACTTAATGTCGTTGCCGATGCGCTTTCGCGACCTCCACGAGATGCCTCAAACTTTGCGACGATGATTTCTGTTCATAATTGCGGAATCCGTTGTGCAAACGCCGCTCTACGACTAGATGCCTTGCAAACTCCACCTGACTTATCCCGTTTCCCCTCACGTGAACTTACCAAGCTCGTTGGAACTCCATTTTTGGGGGAGGATCTGTCAAGTCAAAAATGTGCTTCCACTCCGCAACGACTTGTAATCAATCATTCAAGACAAATTTCGTATTCAACAGTCGAAATGGATCAAGACACGAAAGAGCGATACATTAAAGCTTACAAGAAAGACATCTCTGTTGCTATACAAGACAAATATGTTCAAAAAGATGACTTGTACTTCCTTCGTTCGAAAGATCAAGTATGGAGACTTTATGTTCCCAATGATGTTATCCTGCGCGCTGAAGTTATTTCTCAAGCTCATGACTCAAGCATTGCTGCGCATCCCGGAACAAGACGAACATTGCTAAGTATTTCTCAATGGTATTACTGGGATACTGTCTTGGAAGATGTCAAACTTTATGTTGCAACTTGTGAAACTTGCAGTCGATACAAGACAAATAGTCTTCGTGCCAATGGCAAAATGATTCCGATTCAAGCCCCTAACGAATGCTGGCATACTATTTCAGCAGACTGGATCACTGGACTACCTCTATCCAAGTCGTGCGATGCTATCTTAGTTGTTGTTGACAAATTGTCAAAAAGAGCTAAGTACATTCCAACCCAAACAAATGCCGATGATCCGCAAACCGCTAAGTTGTTTTTCGATCATGTTGTTCGCCACCATGGCTTACCAAGCGTGATCATCAGTGATCGAGACCCAAAATTTACAAGTAATTTCTGGAAGTCCCTCATGCAAATCATGAATATCAAGCAAGCCATGACAACTGCGGGTCGTGCTCAAGCTGATGGAGCAACTGAACGCCAAAATCGAACACTAGAAGATGCTCTACGTTGCCAAGTGTCCTATCTTGGAGAAGATTGGGTTGACCATTTACCCACGATAGAGTATGCTCACCAAGGACTTGTTCAGTCGTCAACTGGCCTCACTCCATTTCAAATCGACACTGGAAGAACTTGCGAAACCCTGTAATAGATAGTATAATGCTTCCAAATGACTTTGCCAAAAACTTCTCTGAAGAACGACAAGAGATATTGAAGATTGCCCAAGAAAATTTGAAGAAGGCTCAAGCAAGACAAAAGGCATTCTATGACAAGAAGCGCTCAAACATAACTTTCAAAGTTGGAGATCAAGTTCTCCTTGCAACCCGCGATTTGCCCTTGAAGCATGCACAACAATTAGATCGCAATGGGCGTCCAAAGCTAGTTCCCCGATTCATCGGCCCCTTTGACGTCATTGAAGAAATCAATGAAAACGCAATGCGCCCGAAGTTGCCTCGATCAATGTCAAGACTCCATGATGTTTTCAATGTCGACCGCCTGAAACACTATCAACCGAACGATCCCAAATTTGCAAGTCGACCGATTCCCAAGGCAACACCCGTCATACTCGATGACTCAACTGGTGAAGAACTCTTCATCGTCGAACGCCTCTTGAAGCAGAGACAATTCAATCGCAAGCTCGAATATCTCATCAAGTGGCATGGCCAACCTGAAAGCGAAGCAACATGGGAACTCGCAAAGAACATCAAGCACGTCGTTCATTTCAAGCAGCTAGTTCAAGACCTCCAGCGCCGTCTTTCCCGACGACAGCCGGACGTCACGGGGAGGATGTAGCGATCCTGAGCCACCGGTTTGGCTCAGGACTTCGGCTGAATGCTGTAACGCAGTTTACGACTTTGAAAACTAGCGTAAACGCCCCTCAACACCAACCAAAGCGATGTGACAATAGGATGTGGCTTAAAGTTACAAGGATGTGCTAGATTAGAGTTAAGTTGAGATCTAATTCATTCTACAATTTGCCTTCCTCTGCCTAGTTTGCTACATAGTCGATCTTATCCGCATTGCTTATGACGTTAACCCTTGAGCTTATTGGCGTAAGAACCAGCAACTTAAATAGAATAAAGCAGCAATGGTCGTGCAATTGGCGTCTAGCCACAATCAACTTTGACGTTTCCCTCACCCTGAAGCCAGCTGTGTCAATGCAGGTTGTTAGAGAGAATCACAGGTCGACGCCAGACTTGAAGCCACCCGACGCTGCTTCTTTGGCGCGGGTAAACATGGCGAGGAAGGGCTTAACTTGGAGATTCTCCATGAGACGATAGTAGCGAGACGGCTCAAGAAGTAGACTCTACTGGCCAATCTTGGCGTGTGCATGGGAATCTTGCACCCGGTAGTGCTACATACATTGTCGTCAGGCTATGTGTTACGTTGCTCGAAGTTGCTTCGTCGATTGTGGCCCCACGACCAGAACACAACGTTCAGCTCGTGCTCCGTCAAACTCTAGATGCGGCTTCAAACTCAAGATCCAAGCGACGACGAATGTGGTGTTGATTCTTCTTGCACACTGATGGATCACATGTTCCTCCGCATGGCACCCAGATGGAGGTGTCTCTTGGGAACTGACGTTTCTATCCTTCACCAGCCTCTGTTTCCTGCAGTCTGCACGTACGTACCTTCCGTGGCGGGCTCGGTTCTCACCATTGCAATCTAAGCACCGCCAGATTACGCAGAGCGCGGCAACTGTAGATCGAATATCAATGGACGAAAGCAACCATTTCACGTAAGAGCGTTGTCTCTTGCCGCCTTGGACAAGCTAGAGATGACAAACAGCTCCCAGGCACGACACATCTGTTGTCCACGTTGCTGTAAAGCATCTGTACAGTGAATGCGGACGCAACTATATCGCGAAAGTCGCACTCGTGTGCTCATTTTTCAATTGGAGTCGCCTCCGAGAAGCCCCCTGGATCATTGTGATGGAAGGCAACGGAGTGTACAACCGCGTCGCTGTGTGCCAAATGGGCCTTGTCGACAAAACCAACGACCTTCTCCAAGTCGCCATGGCCCGCTTTGCTAAACACGCACCGACAAAATCGACCTACAACATTGCAGACCTTGGCGCGTCGCAAGGCCGCAACTCGCTTCAACTGATCCACCAAGTCCTCGCTCACCTCGGCTCCTGAGTATTTCGTGCTCCATGAAGATCAACCGGCCAACGATTTCGCCTCCCTCTTGGACACGCTCAACTCGCCAGAGTCTTACATCCACTCGCGACCAAACGTGTACACTGGAGTCATCTCCAAGAGTTTCTATGAACGCCTCGTTCCAAGCGCGTCCATCGATGTCTTCGTCACGAACATTTCGACCCACTGGTTGTCCAAGGTGTCCGCCCCTCTCCCTGGCTCGCTCGTCATTATCAACGACCTAGATCGCAAGGCGAATGCCTCTCCAGAAGTGGTAGACGCTTGGCGCAAGGGAGCCCATGACGATCTCGTCGCTTTTCTTCGTCTCCGGGCGACTGAATTGGCCGACAATGGCAGTTTGTGCATGACATTTGTGTCCAACGATGAAAAGACGCTCTCGCTGGAATACATTGGCGTGGTCACGCGGTCTTTGGAAGACATGGTCGCGACTGACGTGCTCTCAAGCGCATCGTTGGACCGCATGGCGATGTCGTTCTACCTCCGCACGACGGACGAATTCCTCGCGGCTGCCGCCGACGTCCCCGAGCTCGAAGTGCACGAGTACCAACATGTTCCGTTGAATTTCCGATTCGACCAAGTCTCGGGCGCGGTGAATTTCCTCTCGTCAGTGATGAAGCCTTGCTTGGTAGGCGGCATGACCGAGGAAGAGAAGGCAGATCCTCGTGTCCATGAAGGTTTCATCGAGTGCATGACCAACCAATTCAACAAAGTCGTCGGGTCCACACGACGCCATTCTACCAAGACTTCACGATCTCTTACTTCTATGCTCACTTGTCACGACGTCCTCGGACTCGAATGATAAACAACTGTATTTGAGTTGAGGGAAGGCTCAGCTCAGGGACAATTCGAAAGTGAGGAGCACAAAGCTCAACACAGTCAAGTCCATCACATCCTAGCCGAAACTTATGAACAACTGTCTAACCTCTAGCACACAGTGAATCACATAATACTGCCCTTTGTTCAGTTGTTGAGAACCTTCTTCATCTAGTTCAGCCAACACTGACAGTTTAAGACTCACGAGATTCATGTCTGACATCAAACACTCCCACTCAGTGTTATGTGATTTACTCCATGATCTCAAATGAGGATAAGTTGTGTACCCCTATCTTTTCTCTAAGGAACTCAAACTGTTTTACTGGTAGTGGCTTTGTCAGTAAGTCAGCGAGCATGTTATAAGTATTACAATACTCAATGCTAACTCTCTTCTTCTCTACAAGATCTCTGGCGAACAGATATCTTGTCTCAATGTGTTTTGTTGTTTTGTGATTTCCAGGGTTCTAGATCACACTTATAGCAGATTTACTATCACACCAGAGTTTAACAGGATTCTTAAGTTTATACCCCATTTCAGACAATAGATGCCATAACCATTCGCTTTCCTTAACTCCTTCACTCAAAGCAATCAGCTCAGACTCTGCTGTTGACAATGCAACACAGCTTTGCTTACAACTGCACCATGAGATACAAGTTCCTGCTAATAATACTAAATATCCGGAGATACTAGTTCGAACTTTTTCTCGATTCGCGAAGCTCGCGTCAGAATAGACTTCATATTGAAGATCTCCCTTATTACCATCAAAGAGAAGTCCATAATCTAACGTCCCTTTCAAGTATCTCAGTACTCTCAGGGCCGCTTCCCAATGAGTCTTATTGTAGCAAGATAAAAATCTACTAAGTCCTCTCACTGCATTAGCAATATCAGGTCTAGTGCCTCTTACTAGATATTGCAATGAACCCACAAGTCCTCTGTAATCATATGGTTGTGCTGCAATTTCCTCAGCACTCAATTGAGTTTCAGGTTTCAACTCAACTCCCACTAATTGAGGCGTCGAGGCCACCATACAATCTTCCATATTAAATTTACGAAGTAAATCTAAAATGTACTTTCTTTGTGAAATTGTCAAAACCTTTGAGTTTCGATCTCTGACTACATCCATTTTCAGAATGTATCCTAATTCACCAAGGTCTTTCATTTTGAATCTTTTACTCAATTCAGACTTAATTTGCCTTATTTCTTTTATGGAGTCTGACATAATAGAAAGATCGTCGACATAAACAACGATAATTACTATACTTTCTCCCACCTTTTTGACATATAGGCAATACTCCTTATGACAGCGAATGAAACCCACTTCTGTCAAAAACTTATGAAGAGTAAGGTACCAAATTCGTGGTGCCTGCTTTAAACCATAAAGACTCTTCTTCAACTCACATACCCACGACTCTTTCCCTTTAATGACATATCCAGGAGGTTGCTTCATAAAGATCTGCGTTTCCTCCGGCATATGACCATTCAAAAAGGCCGTGTGTACATCCATCTGATGTATATGCCAATCAAAAATTACTCCGATAGCAATAACTAATCTTAAGGACTCGAAACGAGCCACTGGTGCATACACTTCATCGCAGTCTACACCAAACTCTTGATGACACCCTTGTGCCACAAATCTTGCCTTATACGTTCAATTGAAACATGAGAATGATACTTAATACTAAACACCCAGTGACAGGGAAGAGCTTTTCTCCCTTCAGGTAGTGGGACGAGAGTCCAAGTACCATTGTCCATCAAGGAATTGTATTCCGAGTTCAGGGCATCTGCCCATTTGTACTTATCGGGACAGTTTAGAGCCATTTGAACAGAGCGTGGAATATTCTCGTTCACTCCTCTACTCTTTGCTTTCTTCTTAACAACCATAGCCTGATAACACGGTGTTGTGTTGTAGAGACAACTCCAACGATCTTTATTAGTATCAGATACATCCTTATCATACATAGCAACAGGTGCCGTGTTGGCTGGAGTGACCTTAGCTCGCTTTTGTAGTCGTATAGACCGCCGTGGTTCTTTATCCGTATTATCCGAATTGACAATTTTTTCATAATTTGTCAAAGGTATTAAATCTCCCACCTTTCCGATATTATGAAAAGATGAATCTCGTGAGTCTTAAACTGTCAGTGTTGGCTGAACTAGATGAAGAAGGTTCTCAACAACTGAACAAAGGGCAGTATTATGTGATTCACTGTGTGCTAGAGGTTAGACAGTTGTTCATAAGTTTCGGCTAGGATGTGATGGACTTGACTGTGTTGAGCTTTGTGCTCCTCACTTTCGAATTGTCCCTGAGCTGAGCCTTCCCTCAACTCAATACAGTTGTTTATCATTCGAGTAACTTTGTTATTCAACATTTCAAGTCGATGTCTACTGAAGGAGCTGCTTCCAAGGGAAACAATCAGTCCCTGTTGGTATTCAATGGGCGAAAGGACAAGTTTCGCGTGTGGACCCAAAAGTTTTTGGCCCACCTTAAAGAGATGAGTATCGCTCAAAGACGATGTTGCCTTAGTGGCGGGTCTGCTTTTGAGGAAAGACCTGAACCCAATATTAAGTATGAAGAATGGCTTGAAGGCGAGCCTGAGGAATCAAAGGAAGCCGATCCAGTTAAAAAGAGATGGCACAAACTGTATCGAGATGAGCAACAACAAGGAATTCGTTCCTTATTGAACAAAGTGTTGCCTGACTCCTTTGTGGGTCAAATGAGAGTCGACTATACTGACAAGGAGCCTATCCATCTGATCTGGAGAGACCTTGAACGCAAGTATGGTGTGTCAAATGTGGCAAATGTTAAGTCAAGTGTCAATAAGTTGTTGAAGATTGCTCAAAGCGAGTTCAATTCTGTTGAATCGTACTTAGCTGAGCTCAAGACTTTGAAGAACGCCATCAACTCAAACACACAAAAGTATTTGAAACGTGACGTTATTACTGATGACTTGATTGCCCTGTTGGCATTGGGTGTGTTGCCAAGTGAGTTTTATGGGGCTCAAATTTCATTGGATGAAGAATCTTTTACTTTGTCCGACATTGAGTCCAAGTTGATTGGAATCTTTGGAAACAAGTCCAAGAGAGAAATTATGGGAAACAAGTCTGGCCAATCAGGTGGCCACAAAAGTGATGTCAACCATGTGACAAACAAAAGAAAGGCGGCAAATGTTCAGTCCAACAATGGTGAATGCTTCTACTGTGACGGAACTCAAAACCATTTGACCAATGGGAAGTCGCATTTCAAAAAACAATGTCCTTTGCGAAAAGAACATTTTGCGAACAACGCTTTCGAAAACATATGAATGATAAGAAAGCCAAATAGGCCAGAAATGATGTGAAGGTTGATATGATTCAAAGTATTGATCGCGATGCTGGGTATCGTGAGTCAAGTGGTGCAGTGCAAGCATCTGTGGAATCTGAACTGGATTTATTCAATTTGGATCCTATGGACGATGTCGACAGCTCTGGATACATGGATATGGGTGATGCATCCGCTGTTGATGTGAATCAAGTGGATTCTAGCGTCATCAACAAAAGATTGAAGAATCTATCCATTGAAGCGAAACATGTCACCTCCAATGTTGACTCTGAGGTACAAAGAAACTACCCGTTTCTTTTGACTGATCGTGAACTCTGCACTAGTGATTGGGCACTGGATAGTGGATGTGGACGTCATTTGACGGGAAAGGCGGATTATTTAGTTGTAAAACTAATGAAGATAATCTTGTCTTTAGATTTGGTGAGGGTAGTAAGCTCATGAGTTCGCACATTGGAAAAGTTCAACTCTGGTTTCGTTCAACGAATGGAATATCACCGTATAGATTCGACTCTGTCGTGCTGGTTCCAGGAGCAAAGTCGAACATCCTGAGTGAAAAGGTGTTGCAAGAACAGGGATATCACATTATCCTAAGCATGTGTGGTAAATATAAGTATGTCTTTAAGAACGATACACTACAGTTTGTTGCTGTAGCTATCAATGGATCATACTATGTGAAACATCACACTCTGAGAGAAAGACAAGTACACTGTGACTCTGTAAAATCAGCTCCTTGTGAGAGAAACTTTACTAACCATGAAACAGAAAGCCTTGTTAATGAGTGGCATATCCGACTTGGCCATGTCAATAAAGACACTGTTATTTGCATGCTGAGTAGTGGTGTTGTCTCTGGCGTGCCAAAGATTAGTAAAGACAAATTGAAGGGCATCTCTTTTACTTGTCACACTTGTGCAACTATGAAAGATCGAAGGATGTCTTTTCGGAACAAAGTGACCAATAAGGTGAAAGCAAACCTTCATACAGTGCACATGGACACATGTGGACCAGTAAAACAAATTGGACTTTATGGTACTCGTCCTAATATTAAGTATGGATGCACTTTGATTGACGATAATTCGTCATATCGATGGGTTTTTGTATTTGAGGAGAAAACAGAGGTATCTAAGAATGTAAAGGAGATTCTCACTCAAATGGAGAGAGAATGCAATGCTAAAGTGATCGAAATGAGATCTGATGGAGGAACAGAGTTTAACAGTAAAGCCCTGCAAGCTTATTGTAAAGGTCAAGGGATTCGATATCAAAAGTCGAACCCGTACTATAAAGAAGAGAATGGGAGTGCAGAAAGAGACTTCCAAACTAAGTTCAGTAAGATTAGATGTGCTCTGTTAGATGCACAGATACCAGCTAAATGGTGGCCAGAGGCATTTCATTATATGAATTACATTCAGAATCGAACGCCTATGGCTAGATTAGGAAACAAGACACCTTATGAAGTACTGTATGGAACTGTTCCAGACATCAGTATGATTCAACCATGGGGAAGTGTGTGTTATGCACACGTTCCTGTTGAAGTTAGAAAAGACAAGAAGCTGTCTGCACGTGCTATCAAGTGCAGATTACTGGGTATTTCAGAAGAATACAAAGGCTATCGTCTGTGGAATGAGCATGACAATAGATTTGTCATTGCTAGAGATGTAACTTTTGACAGTACATATAAGGATAAGTTACTAAGCAATGCATTTAAGTTAAAGCAACAACCTCTCACACAAGAGGAGATCAGTGAGATAGATGGAATGGATACACTTGATGATCCACCATCAATACAAGGCGAACATGAACAGGTGGACGCACCTGAACCTCGTCCAATAGACGTATTGGAGCCTGCCAAACCTGATATATTAGTTGAAGGTGGAAGGTTGTATAAGAAAAGAAAGGTTACATTTTCAGACGATGTTTGTGAAAATATATCTCCTGTGTCAGATAATATCGGAAAGGTGGGAGATTTAATACCTTTGACAAATTATGAAAAGATTGTCAATTCGGATAATACGGATAAAGAACCACGGCGGTCTATACGACTACAAAAGCGAGCTAAGGTCACTCCAGCCAACACGGCACCTGTTGCTATGTATGATAAGGATGTATCTGATACTAATAAAGATCGTTGGAGTTGTCTCTACAACACAACACCGTGTTATCAGGCTATGGTTGTTAAGAAGAAAGCAAAGAGTAGAGGAGTGAACGAGAATATTCCACGCTCTGTTCAAATGGCTCTAAACTGTCCCGATAAGTACAAATGGGCAGATGCCCTGAACTCGGAATACAATTCCTTGATGGACAATGGTACTTGGACTCTCGTCATACGTATCTATTTCGAAAACATATGAATGATAAGAAAGCCAAATAGGCCAGAAATGATGTGAAGGTTGATATGATTCAAAGTATTGATCGCGATGCTGGGTATCGTGAGTCAAGTGGTGCAGTGCAAGCATCTGTGGAATCTGAACTGGATTTATTCAATTTGGATCCTATGGACGATGTCGACAGCTCTGGATACATGGATATGGGTGATGCATCCGCTGTTGATGTGAATCAAGTGGATTCTAGCGTCATCAACAAAAGATTGAAGAATCTATCCATTGAAGCGAAACATGTCACCTCCAATGTTGACTCTGAGGTACAAAGAAACTACCCGTTTCTTTTGACTGATCGTGAACTCTGCACTAGTGATTGGGCACTGGATAGTGGATGTGGACGTCATTTGACGGGAAAGGCGGATTATTTTAGTTGTAAAACTAATGAAGATAATCTTGTCTTTAGATTTGGTGAGGGTAGTAAGCTCATGAGTTCGCACATTGGAAAAGTTCAACTCTGGTTTCGTTCAACGAATGGAATATCACCGTATAGATTCGACTCTGTCGTGCTGGTTCCAGGAGCAAAGTCGAACATCCTGAGTGAAAAGGTGTTGCAAGAACAGGGATATCACATTATCCTAAGCATGTGTGGTAAATATAAGTATGTCTTTAAGAACGATACACTACAGTTTGTTGCTGTAGCTATCAATGGATCATACTATGTGAAACATCACACTCTGAGAGAAAGACAAGTACACTGTGACTCTGTAAAATCAGCTCCTTGTGAGAGAAACTTTACTAACCATGAAACAGAAAGCCTTGTTAATGAGTGGCATATCCGACTTGGCCATGTCAATAAAGACACTGTTATTTGCATGCTGAGTAGTGGTGTTGTCTCTGGCGTGCCAAAGATTAGTAAAGACAAATTGAAGGGCATCTCTTTTACTTGTCACACTTGTGCAACTATGAAAGATCGAAGGATGTCTTTTCGGAACAAAGTGACCAATAAGGTGAAAGCAAACCTTCATACAGTGCACATGGACACATGTGGACCAGTAAAACAAATTGGACTTTATGGTACTCGTCCTAATATTAAGTATGGATGCACTTTGATTGACGATAATTCGTCATATCGATGGGTTTTTGTATTTGAGGAGAAAACAGAGGTATCTAAGAATGTAAAGGAGATTCTCACTCAAATGGAGAGAGAATGCAATGCTAAAGTGATCGAAATGAGATCTGATGGAGGAACAGAGTTTAACAGTAAAGCCCTGCAAGCTTATTGTAAAGGTCAAGGGATTCGATATCAAAAGTCGAACCCGTACTATAAAGAAGAGAATGGGAGTGCAGAAAGAGACTTCCAAACTAAGTTCAGTAAGATTAGATGTGCTCTGTTAGATGCACAGATACCAGCTAAATGGTGGCCAGAGGCATTTCATTATATGAATTACATTCAGAATCGAACGCCTATGGCTAGATTAGGAAACAAGACACCTTATGAAGTACTGTATGGAACTGTTCCAGACATCAGTATGATTCAACCATGGGGAAGTGTGTGTTATGCACACGTTCCTGTTGAAGTTAGAAAAGACAAGAAGCTGTCTGCACGTGCTATCAAGTGCAGATTACTGGGTATTTCAGAAGAATACAAAGGCTATCGTCTGTGGAATGAGCATGACAATAGATTTGTCATTGCTAGAGATGTAACTTTTGACAGTACATATAAGGATAAGTTACTAAGCAATGCATTTAAGTTAAAGCAACAACCTCTCACACAAGAGGAGATCAGTGAGATAGATGGAATGGATACACTTGATGATCCACCATCAATACAAGGCGAACATGAACAGGTGGACGCACCTGAACCTCGTGCAATAGACGTATTGGAGCCTGCCAAACCTGATATATTAGTTGAAGGTGGAAGGTTGTATAAGAAAAGAAAGGTTACATTTTCAGACGATGTTTGTGAAAATATATCTCCTGTGTCAGATAATATCGGAAAGGTGGGAGATTTAATACCTTTGACAAATTATGAAAAGATTGTCAATTCGGATAATACGGATAAAGAACCACGGCGGTCTATACGACTACAAAAGCGAGCTAAGGTCACTCCAGCCAACACGGCACCTGTTGCTATGTATGATAAGGATGTATCTGATACTAATAAAGATCGTTGGAGTTGTCTCTACAACACAACACCGTGTTATCAGGCTATGGTTGTTAAGAAGAAAGCAAAGAGTAGAGGAGTGAACGAGAATATTCCACGCTCTGTTCAAATGGCTCTAAACTGTCCCGATAAGTACAAATGGGCAGATGCCCTGAACTCGGAATACAATTCCTTGATGGACAATGGTACTTGGACTCTCGTCATACGTATCTATTTCGAAAACATATGAATGATAAGAAAGCCAAATAGGCCAGAAATGATGTGAAGGTTGATATGATTCAAAGTATTGATCGCGATGCTGGGTATCGTGAGTCAAGTGGTGCAGTGCAAGCATCTGTGGAATCTGAACTGGATTTATTCAATTTGGATCCTATGGACGATGTCGACAGCTCTGGATACATGGATATGGGTGATGCATCCGCTGTTGATGTGAATCAAGTGGATTCTAGCGTCATCAACAAAAGATTGAAGAATCTATCCATTGAAGCGAAACATGTCACCTCCAATGTTGACTCTGAGGTACAAAGAAACTACCCGTTTCTTTTGACTGATCGTGAACTCTGCACTAGTGATTGGGCACTGGATAGTGGATGTGGACGTCATTTGACGGGAAAGGCGGATTATTTTAGTTGTAAAACTAATGAAGATAATCTTGTCTTTAGATTTGGTGAGGGTAGTAAGCTCATGAGTTCGCACATTGGAAAAGTTCAACTCTGGTTTCGTTCAACGAATGGAATATCACCGTATAGATTCGACTCTGTCGTGCTGGTTCCAGGAGCAAAGTCGAACATCCTGAGTGAAAAGGTGTTGCAAGAACAGGGATATCACATTATCCTAAGCATGTGTGGTAAATATAAGTATGTCTTTAAGAACGATACACTACAGTTTGTTGCTGTAGCTATCAATGGATCATACTATGTGAAACATCACACTCTGAGAGAAAGACAAGTACACTGTGACTCTGTAAAATCAGCTCCTTGTGAGAGAAACTTTACTAACCATGAAACAGAAAGCCTTGTTAATGAGTGGCATATCCGACTTGGCCATGTCAATAAAGACACTGTTATTTGCATGCTGAGTAGTGGTGTTGTCTCTGGCGTGCCAAAGATTAGTAAAGACAAATTGAAGGGCATCTCTTTTACTTGTCACACTTGTGCAACTATGAAAGATCGAAGGATGTCTTTTCGGAACAAAGTGACCAATAAGGTGAAAGCAAACCTTCATACAGTGCACATGGACACATGTGGACCAGTAAAACAAATTGGACTTTATGGTACTTGTCCTAATATTAAGTATGGATGCACTTTGATTGACGATAATTCGTCATATCGATGGGTTTTTGTATTTGAGGAGAAAACAGAGGTATCTAAGAATGTAAAGGAGATTCTCACTCAAATGGAGAGAGAATGCAATGCTAAAGTGATCGAAATGAGATCTGATGGAGGAACAGAGTTTAACAGTAAAGCCCTGCAAGCTTATTGTAAAGGTCAAGGGATTCGATATCAAAAGTCGAACCCGTACTATAAAGAAGAGAATGGGAGTGCAGAAAGAGACTTCCAAACTAAGTTCAGTAAGATTAGATGTGCTCTGTTAGATGCACAGATACCAGCTAAATGGTGGCCAGAGGCATTTCATTATATGAATTACATTCAGAATCGAACGCCTATGGCTAGATTAGGAAACAAGACACCTTATGAAGTACTGTATGGAACTGTTCCAGACATCAGTATGATTCAACCATGGGGAAGTGTGTGTTATGCACACGTTCCTGTTGAAGTTAGAAAAGACAAGAAGCTGTCTGCACGTGCTATCAAGTGCAGATTACTGGGTATTTCAGAAGAATACAAAGGCTATCGTCTGTGGAATGAGCATGACAATAGATTTGTCATTGCTAGAGATGTAACTTTTGACAGTACATATAAGGATAAGTTACTAAGCAATGCATTTAAGTTAAAGCAACAACCTCTCACACAAGAGGAGATCAGTGAGATAGATGGAATGGATACACTTGATGATCCACCATCAATACAAGGCGAACATGAACAGGTGGACGCACCTGAACCTCGTCCAATAGACGTATTGGAGCCTGCCAAACCTGATATATTAGTTGAAGGTGGAAGGTTGTATAAGAAAAGAAAGGTTACATTTTCAGACGATGTTTGTGAAAATATATCTCCTGTGTCAGATAATATCGGAAAGGTGGGAGATTTAATACCTTTGACAAATTATGAAAAGATTGTCAATTCGGATAATACGGATAAAGAACCACGGCGGTCTATACGACTACAAAAGCGAGCTAAGGTCACTCCAGCCAACACGGCACCTGTTGCTATGTATGATAAGGATGTATCTGATACTAATAAAGATCGTTGGAGTTGTCTCTACAACACAACACCGTGTTATCAGGCTATGGTTGTTAAGAAGAAAGCAAAGAGTAGAGGAGTGAACGAGAATATTCCACGCTCTGTTCAAATGGCTCTAAACTGTCCCGATAAGTACAAATGGGCAGATGCCCTGAACTCGGAATACAATTCCTTGATGGACAATGGTACTTGGACTCTCGTCATACGTATCTATTTCGAAAACATATGAATGATAAGAAAGCCAAATAGGCCAGAAATGATGTGAAGGTTGATATGATTCAAAGTATTGATCGCGATGCTGGGTATCGTGAGTCAAGTGGTGCAGTGCAAGCATCTGTGGAATCTGAACTGGATTTATTCAATTTGGATCCTATGGACGATGTCGACAGCTCTGGATACATGGATATGGGTGATGCATCCGCTGTTGATGTGAATCAAGTGGATTCTAGCGTCATCAACAAAAGATTGAAGAATCTATCCATTGAAGCGAAACATGTCACCTCCAATGTTGACTCTGAGGTACAAAGAAACTACCCGTTTCTTTTGACTGATCGTGAACTCTGCACTAGTGATTGGGCACTGGATAGTGGATGTGGACGTCATTTGACGGGAAAGGCGGATTATTTTAGTTGTAAAACTAATGAAGATAATCTTGTCTTTAGATTTGGTGAGGGTAGTAAGCTCATGAGTTCGCACATTGGAAAAGTTCAACTCTGGTTTCGTTCAACGAATGGAATATCACCGTATAGATTCGACTCTGTCGTGCTGGTTCCAGGAGCAAAGTCGAACATCCTGAGTGAAAAGGTGTTGCAAGAACAGGGATATCACATTATCCTAAGCATGTGTGGTAAATATAAGTATGTCTTTAAGAACGATACACTACAGTTTGTTGCTGTAGCTATCAATGGATCATACTATGTGAAACATCACACTCTGAGAGAAAGACAAGTACACTGTGACTCTGTAAAATCAGCTCCTTGTGAGAGAAACTTTACTAACCATGAAACAGAAAGCCTTGTTAATGAGTGGCATATCCGACTTGGCCATGTCAATAAAGACACTGTTATTTGCATGCTGAGTAGTGGTGTTGTCTCTGGCGTGCCAAAGATTAGTAAAGACAAATTGAAGGGCATCTCTTTTACTTGTCACACTTGTGCAACTATGAAAGATCGAAGGATGTCTTTTCGGAACAAAGTGACCAATAAGGTGAAAGCAAACCTTCATACAGTGCACATGGACACATGTGGACCAGTAAAACAAATTGGACTTTATGGTACTTGTCCTAATATTAAGTATGGATGCACTTTGATTGACGATAATTCGTCATATCGATGGGTTTTTGTATTTGAGGAGAAAACAGAGGTATCTAAGAATGTAAAGGAGATTCTCACTCAAATGGAGAGAGAATGCAATGCTAAAGTGATCGAAATGAGATCTGATGGAGGAACAGAGTTTAACAGTAAAGCCCTGCAAGCTTATTGTAAAGGTCAAGGGATTCGATATCAAAAGTCGAACCCGTACTATAAAGAAGAGAATGGGAGTGCAGAAAGAGACTTCCAAACTAAGTTCAGTAAGATTAGATGTGCTCTGTTAGATGCACAGATACCAGCTAAATGGTGGCCAGAGGCATTTCATTATATGAATTACATTCAGAATCGAACGCCTATGGCTAGATTAGGAAACAAGACACCTTATGAAGTACTGTATGGAACTGTTCCAGACATCAGTATGATTCAACCATGGGGAAGTGTGTGTTATGCACACGTTCCTGTTGAAGTTAGAAAAGACAAGAAGCTGTCTGCACGTGCTATCAAGTGCAGATTACTGGGTATTTCAGAAGAATACAAAGGCTATCGTCTGTGGAATGAGCATGACAATAGATTTGTCATTGCTAGAGATGTAACTTTTGACAGTACATATAAGGATAAGTTACTAAGCAATGCATTTAAGTTAAAGCAACAACCTCTCACACAAGAGGAGATCAGTGAGATAGATGGAATGGATACACTTGATGATCCACCATCAATACAAGGCGAACATGAACAGGTGGACGCACCTGAACCTCGTCCAATAGACGTATTGGAGCCTGCCAAACCTGATATATTAGTTGAAGGTGGAAGGTTGTATAAGAAAAGAAAGGTTACATTTTCAGACGATGTTTGTGAAAATATATCTCCTGTGTCAGATAATATCGGAAAGGTGGGAGATTTAATACCTTTGACAAATTATGAAAAGATTGTCAATTCGGATAATACGGATAAAGAACCACGGCGGTCTATACGACTACAAAAGCGAGCTAAGGTCACTCCAGCCAACACGGCACCTGTTGCTATGTATGATAAGGATGTATCTGATATTAATAAAGATCGTTGGAGTTGTCTCTACAACACAACACCGTGTTATCAGGCTATGGTTGTTAAGAAGAAAGCAAAGAGTAGAGGAGTGAACGAGAATATTCCACGCTCTGTTCAAATGGCTCTAAACTGTCCCGATAAGTACAAATGGGCAGATGCCCTGAACTCGGAATACAATTCCTTGATGGACAATGGTACTTGGACTCTCGTCATACGTATCTATTTCGAAAACATATGAATGATAAGAAAGCCAAATAGGCCAGAAATGATGTGAAGGTTGATATGATTCAAAGTATTGATCGCGATGCTGGGTATCGTGAGTCAAGTGGTGCAGTGCAAGCATCTGTGGAATCTGAACTGGATTTATTCAATTTGGATCCTATGGACGATGTCGACAGCTCTGGATACATGGATATGGGTGATGCATCCGCTGTTGATGTGAATCAAGTGGATTCTAGCGTCATCAACAAAAGATTGAAGAATCTATCCATTGAAGCGAAACATGTCACCTCCAATGTTGACTCTGAGGTACAAAGAAACTACCCGTTTCTTTTGACTGATCGTGAACTCTGCACTAGTGATTGGGCACTGGATAGTGGATGTGGACGTCATTTGACGGGAAAGGCGGATTATTTTAGTTGTAAAACTAATGAAGATAATCTTGTCTTTAGATTTGGTGAGGGTAGTAAGCTCATGAGTTCGCACATTGGAAAAGTTCAACTCTGGTTTCGTTCAACGAATGGAATATCACCGTATAGATTCGACTCTGTCGTGCTGGTTCCAGGAGCAAAGTCGAACATCCTGAGTGAAAAGGTGTTGCAAGAACAGGGATATCACATTATCCTAAGCATGTGTGGTAAATATAAGTATGTCTTTAAGAACGATACACTACAGTTTGTTGCTGTAGCTATCAATGGATCATACTATGTGAAACATCACACTCTGAGAGAAAGACAAGTACACTGTGACTCTGTAAAATCAGCTCCTTGTGAGAGAAACTTTACTAACCATGAAACAGAAAGCCTTGTTAATGAGTGGCATATCCGACTTGGCCATGTCAATAAAGACACTGTTATTTGCATGCTGAGTAGTGGTGTTGTCTCTGGCGTGCCAAAGATTAGTAAAGACAAATTGAAGGGCATCTCTTTTACTTGTCACACTTGTGCAACTATGAAAGATCGAAGGATGTCTTTTCGGAACAAAGTGACCAATAAGGTGAAAGCAAACCTTCATACAGTGCACATGGACACATGTGGACCAGTAAAACAAATTGGACTTTATGGTACTTGTCCTAATATTAAGTATGGATGCACTTTGATTGACGATAATTCGTCATATCGATGGGTTTTTGTATTTGAGGAGAAAACAGAGGTATCTAAGAATGTAAAGGAGATTCTCACTCAAATGGAGAGAGAATGCAATGCTAAAGTGATCGAAATGAGATCTGATGGAGGAACAGAGTTTAACAGTAAAGCCCTGCAAGCTTATTGTAAAGGTCAAGGGATTCGATATCAAAAGTCGAACCCGTACTATAAAGAAGAGAATGGGAGTGCAGAAAGAGACTTCCAAACTAAGTTCAGTAAGATTAGATGTGCTCTGTTAGATGCACAGATACCAGCTAAATGGTGGCCAGAGGCATTTCATTATATGAATTACATTCAGAATCGAACGCCTATGGCTAGATTAGGAAACAAGACACCTTATGAAGTACTGTATGGAACTGTTCCAGACATCAGTATGATTCAACCATGGGGAAGTGTGTGTTATGCACACGTTCCTGTTGAAGTTAGAAAAGACAAGAAGCTGTCTGCACGTGCTATCAAGTGCAGATTACTGGGTATTTCAGAAGAATACAAAGGCTATCGTCTGTGGAATGAGCATGACAATAGATTTGTCATTGCTAGAGATGTAACTTTTGACAGTACATATAAGGATAAGTTACTAAGCAATGCATTTAAGTTAAAGCAACAACCTCTCACACAAGAGGAGATCAGTGAGATAGATGGAATGGATACACTTGATGATCCACCATCAATACAAGGCGAACATGAACAGGTGGACGCACCTGAACCTCGTCCAATAGACGTATTGGAGCCTGCCAAACCTGATATATTAGTTGAAGGTGGAAGGTTGTATAAGAAAAGAAAGGTTACATTTTCAGACGATGTTTGTGAAAATATATCTCCTGTGTCAGATAATATCGGAAAGGTGGGAGATTTAATACCTTTGACAAATTATGAAAAGATTGTCAATTCGGATAATACGGATAAAGAACCACGGCGGTCTATACGACTACAAAAGCGAGCTAAGGTCACTCCAGCCAACACGGCACCTGTTGCTATGTATGATAAGGATGTATCTGATACTAATAAAGATCGTTGGAGTTGTCTCTACAACACAACACCGTGTTATCAGGCTATGGTTGTTAAGAAGAAAGCAAAGAGTAGAGGAGTGAACGAGAATATTCCACGCTCTGTTCAAATGGCTCTAAACTGTCCCGATAAGTACAAATGGGCAGATGCCCTGAACTCGGAATACAATTCCTTGATGGACAATGGTACTTGGACTCTCGTCATACGTATCTATTTCGAAAACATATGAATGATAAGAAAGCCAAATAGGCCAGAAATGATGTGAAGGTTGATATGATTCAAAGTATTGATCGCGATGCTGGGTATCGTGAGTCAAGTGGTGCAGTGCAAGCATCTGTGGAATCTGAACTGGATTTATTCAATTTGGATCCTATGGACGATGTCGACAGCTCTGGATACATGGATATGGGTGATGCATCCGCTGTTGATGTGAATCAAGTGGATTCTAGCGTCATCAACAAAAGATTGAAGAATCTATCCATTGAAGCGAAACATGTCACCTCCAATGTTGACTCTGAGGTACAAAGAAACTACCCGTTTCTTTTGACTGATCGTGAACTCTGCACTAGTGATTGGGCACTGGATAGTGGATGTGGACGTCATTTGACGGGAAAGGCGGATTATTTTAGTTGTAAAACTAATGAAGATAATCTTGTCTTTAGATTTGGTGAGGGTAGTAAGCTCATGAGTTCGCACATTGGAAAAGTTCAACTCTGGTTTCGTTCAACGAATGGAATATCACCGTATAGATTCGACTCTGTCGTGCTGGTTCCAGGAGCAAAGTCGAACATCCTGAGTGAAAAGGTGTTGCAAGAACAGGGATATCACATTATCCTAAGCATGTGTGGTAAATATAAGTATGTCTTTAAGAACGATACACTACAGTTTGTTGCTGTAGCTATCAATGGATCATACTATGTGAAACATCACACTCTGAGAGAAAGACAAGTACACTGTGACTCTGTAAAATCAGCTCCTTGTGAGAGAAACTTTACTAACCATGAAACAGAAAGCCTTGTTAATGAGTGGCATATCCGACTTGGCCATGTCAATAAAGACACTGTTATTTGCATGCTGAGTAGTGGTGTTGTCTCTGGCGTGCCAAAGATTAGTAAAGACAAATTGAAGGGCATCTCTTTTACTTGTCACACTTGTGCAACTATGAAAGATCGAAGGATGTCTTTTCGGAACAAAGTGACCAATAAGGTGAAAGCAAACCTTCATACAGTGCACATGGACACATGTGGACCAGTAAAACAAATTGGACTTTATGGTACTTGTCCTAATATTAAGTATGGATGCACTTTGATTGACGATAATTCGTCATATCGATGGGTTTTTGTATTTGAGGAGAAAACAGAGGTATCTAAGAATGTAAAGGAGATTCTCACTCAAATGGAGAGAGAATGCAATGCTAAAGTGATCGAAATGAGATCTGATGGAGGAACAGAGTTTAACAGTAAAGCCCTGCAAGCTTATTGTAAAGGTCAAGGGATTCGATATCAAAAGTCGAACCCGTACTATAAAGAAGAGAATGGGAGTGCAGAAAGAGACTTCCAAACTAAGTTCAGTAAGATTAGATGTGCTCTGTTAGATGCACAGATACCAGCTAAATGGTGGCCAGAGGCATTTCATTATATGAATTACATTCAGAATCGAACGCCTATGGCTAGATTAGGAAACAAGACACCTTATGAAGTACTGTATGGAACTGTTCCAGACATCAGTATGATTCAACCATGGGGAAGTGTGTGTTATGCACACGTTCCTGTTGAAGTTAGAAAAGACAAGAAGCTGTCTGCACGTGCTATCAAGTGCAGATTACTGGGTATTTCAGAAGAATACAAAGGCTATCGTCTGTGGAATGAGCATGACAATAGATTTGTCATTGCTAGAGATGTAACTTTTGACAGTACATATAAGGATAAGTTACTAAGCAATGCATTTAAGTTAAAGCAACAACCTCTCACACAAGAGGAGATCAGTGAGATAGATGGAATGGATACACTTGATGATCCACCATCAATACAAGGCGAACATGAACAGGTGGACGCACCTGAACCTCGTCCAATAGACGTATTGGAGCCTGCCAAACCTGATATATTAGTTGAAGGTGGAAGGTTGTATAAGAAAAGAAAGGTTACATTTTCAGACGATGTTTGTGAAAATATATCTCCTGTGTCAGATAATATCGGAAAGGTGGGAGATTTAATACCTTTGACAAATTATGAAAAGATTGTCAATTCGGATAATACGGATAAAGAACCACGGCGGTCTATACGACTACAAAAGCGAGCTAAGGTCACTCCAGCCAACACGGCACCTGTTGCTATGTATGATAAGGATGTATCTGATACTAATAAAGATCGTTGGAGTTGTCTCTACAACACAACACCGTGTTATCAGGCTATGGTTGTTAAGAAGAAAGCAAAGAGTAGAGGAGTGAACGAGAATATTCCACGCTCTGTTCAAATGGCTCTAAACTGTCCCGATAAGTACAAATGGGCAGATGCCCTGAACTCGGAATACAATTCCTTGATGGACAATGGTACTTGGACTCTCGTCATACGTATCTATTTCGAAAACATATGAATGATAAGAAAGCCAAATAGGCCAGAAATGATGTGAAGGTTGATATGATTCAAAGTATTGATCGCGATGCTGGGTATCGTGAGTCAAGTGGTGCAGTGCAAGCATCTGTGGAATCTGAACTGGATTTATTCAATTTGGATCCTATGGACGATGTCGACAGCTCTGGATACATGGATATGGGTGATGCATCCGCTGTTGATGTGAATCAAGTGGATTCTAGCGTCATCAACAAAAGATTGAAGAATCTATCCATTGAAGCGAAACATGTCACCTCCAATGTTGACTCTGAGGTACAAAGAAACTACCCGTTTCTTTTGACTGATCGTGAACTCTGCACTAGTGATTGGGCACTGGATAGTGGATGTGGACGTCATTTGACGGGAAAGGCGGATTATTTTAGTTGTAAAACTAATGAAGATAATCTTGTCTTTAGATTTGGTGAGGGTAGTAAGCTCATGAGTTCGCACATTGGAAAAGTTCAACTCTGGTTTCGTTCAACGAATGGAATATCACCGTATAGATTCGACTCTGTCGTGCTGGTTCCAGGAGCAAAGTCGAACATCCTGAGTGAAAAGGTGTTGCAAGAACAGGGATATCACATTATCCTAAGCATGTGTGGTAAATATAAGTATGTCTTTAAGAACGATACACTACAGTTTGTTGCTGTAGCTATCAATGGATCATACTATGTGAAACATCACACTCTGAGAGAAAGACAAGTACACTGTGACTCTGTAAAATCAGCTCCTTGTGAGAGAAACTTTACTAACCATGAAACAGAAAGCCTTGTTAATGAGTGGCATATCCGACTTGGCCATGTCAATAAAGACACTGTTATTTGCATGCTGAGTAGTGGTGTTGTCTCTGGCGTGCCAAAGATTAGTAAAGACAAATTGAAGGGCATCTCTTTTACTTGTCACACTTGTGCAACTATGAAAGATCGAAGGATGTCTTTTCGGAACAAAGTGACCAATAAGGTGAAAGCAAACCTTCATACAGTGCACATGGACACATGTGGACCAGTAAAACAAATTGGACTTTATGGTACTTGTCCTAATATTAAGTATGGATGCACTTTGATTGACGATAATTCGTCATATCGATGGGTTTTTGTATTTGAGGAGAAAACAGAGGTATCTAAGAATGTAAAGGAGATTCTCACTCAAATGGAGAGAGAATGCAATGCTAAAGTGATCGAAATGAGATCTGATGGAGGAACAGAGTTTAACAGTAAAGCCCTGCAAGCTTATTGTAAAGGTCAAGGGATTCGATATCAAAAGTCGAACCCGTACTATAAAGAAGAGAATGGGAGTGCAGAAAGAGACTTCCAAACTAAGTTCAGTAAGATTAGATGTGCTCTGTTAGATGCACAGATACCAGCTAAATGGTGGCCAGAGGCATTTCATTATATGAATTACATTCAGAATCGAACGCCTATGGCTAGATTAGGAAACAAGACACCTTATGAAGTACTGTATGGAACTGTTCCAGACATCAGTATGATTCAACCATGGGGAAGTGTGTGTTATGCACACGTTCCTGTTGAAGTTAGAAAAGACAAGAAGCTGTCTGCACGTGCTATCAAGTGCAGATTACTGGGTATTTCAGAAGAATACAAAGGCTATCGTCTGTGGAATGAGCATGACAATAGATTTGTCATTGCTAGAGATGTAACTTTTGACAGTACATATAAGGATAAGTTACTAAGCAATGCATTTAAGTTAAAGCAACAACCTCTCACACAAGAGGAGATCAGTGAGATAGATGGAATGGATACACTTGATGATCCACCATCAATACAAGGCGAACATGAACAGGTGGACGCACCTGAACCTCGTCCAATAGACGTATTGGAGCCTGCCAAACCTGATATATTAGTTGAAGGTGGAAGGTTGTATAAGAAAAGAAAGGTTACATTTTCAGACGATGTTTGTGAAAATATATCTCCTGTGTCAGATAATATCGGAAAGGTGGGAGATTTAATACCTTTGACAAATTATGAAAAGATTGTCAATTCGGATAATACGGATAAAGAACCACGGCGGTCTATACGACTACAAAAGCGAGCTAAGGTCACTCCAGCCAACACGGCACCTGTTGCTATGTATGATAAGGATGTATCTGATATTAATAAAGATCGTTGGAGTTGTCTCTACAACACAACACCGTGTTATCAGGCTATGGTTGTTAAGAAGAAAGCAAAGAGTAGAGGAGTGAACGAGAATATTCCACGCTCTGTTCAAATGGCTCTAAACTGTCCCGATAAGTACAAATGGGCAGATGCCCTGAACTCGGAATACAATTCCTTGATGGACAATGGTACTTGGACTCTCGTCATACGTATCTATTTCGAAAACATATGAATGATAAGAAAGCCAAATAGGCCAGAAATGATGTGAAGGTTGATATGATTCAAAGTATTGATCGCGATGCTGGGTATCGTGAGTCAAGTGGTGCAGTGCAAGCATCTGTGGAATCTGAACTGGATTTATTCAATTTGGATCCTATGGACGATGTCGACAGCTCTGGATACATGGATATGGGTGATGCATCCGCTGTTGATGTGAATCAAGTGGATTCTAGCGTCATCAACAAAAGATTGAAGAATCTATCCATTGAAGCGAAACATGTCACCTCCAATGTTGACTCTGAGGTACAAAGAAACTACCCGTTTCTTTTGACTGATCGTGAACTCTGCACTAGTGATTGGGCACTGGATAGTGGATGTGGACGTCATTTGACGGGAAAGGCGGATTATTTTAGTTGTAAAACTAATGAAGATAATCTTGTCTTTAGATTTGGTGAGGGTAGTAAGCTCATGAGTTCGCACATTGGAAAAGTTCAACTCTGGTTTCGTTCAACGAATGGAATATCACCGTATAGATTCGACTCTGTCGTGCTGGTTCCAGGAGCAAAGTCGAACATCCTGAGTGAAAAGGTGTTGCAAGAACAGGGATATCACATTATCCTAAGCATGTGTGGTAAATATAAGTATGTCTTTAAGAACGATACACTACAGTTTGTTGCTGTAGCTATCAATGGATCATACTATGTGAAACATCACACTCTGAGAGAAAGACAAGTACACTGTGACTCTGTAAAATCAGCTCCTTGTGAGAGAAACTTTACTAACCATGAAACAGAAAGCCTTGTTAATGAGTGGCATATCCGACTTGGCCATGTCAATAAAGACACTGTTATTTGCATGCTGAGTAGTGGTGTTGTCTCTGGCGTGCCAAAGATTAGTAAAGACAAATTGAAGGGCATCTCTTTTACTTGTCACACTTGTGCAACTATGAAAGATCGAAGGATGTCTTTTCGGAACAAAGTGACCAATAAGGTGAAAGCAAACCTTCATACAGTGCACATGGACACATGTGGACCAGTAAAACAAATTGGACTTTATGGTACTTGTCCTAATATTAAGTATGGATGCACTTTGATTGACGATAATTCGTCATATCGATGGGTTTTTGTATTTGAGGAGAAAACAGAGGTATCTAAGAATGTAAAGGAGATTCTCACTCAAATGGAGAGAGAATGCAATGCTAAAGTGATCGAAATGAGATCTGATGGAGGAACAGAGTTTAACAGTAAAGCCCTGCAAGCTTATTGTAAAGGTCAAGGGATTCGATATCAAAAGTCGAACCCGTACTATAAAGAAGAGAATGGGAGTGCAGAAAGAGACTTCCAAACTAAGTTCAGTAAGATTAGATGTGCTCTGTTAGATGCACAGATACCAGCTAAATGGTGGCCAGAGGCATTTCATTATATGAATTACATTCAGAATCGAACGCCTATGGCTAGATTAGGAAACAAGACACCTTATGAAGTACTGTATGGAACTGTTCCAGACATCAGTATGATTCAACCATGGGGAAGTGTGTGTTATGCACACGTTCCTGTTGAAGTTAGAAAAGACAAGAAGCTGTCTGCACGTGCTATCAAGTGCAGATTACTGGGTATTTCAGAAGAATACAAAGGCTATCGTCTGTGGAATGAGCATGACAATAGATTTGTCATTGCTAGAGATGTAACTTTTGACAGTACATATAAGGATAAGTTACTAAGCAATGCATTTAAGTTAAAGCAACAACCTCTCACACAAGAGGAGATCAGTGAGATAGATGGAATGGATACACTTGATGATCCACCATCAAAACAAGGCGAACATGAACAGGTGGACGCACCTGAACCTCGTCCAATAGACGTATTGGAGCCTGCCAAACCTGATATATTAGTTGAAGGTGGAAGGTTGTATAAGAAAAGAAAGGTTACATTTTCAGACGATGTTTGTGAAAATACAGAGGCCTGGTAAATATAAGCGTATAGTGGTACTTGAACTTTGGGACCAATTCTAGTGACCTCTAAGATATTATGTTATAAATTTTCACAAGAATGGTATTTTGGAGGGAAAGAGATTAGTGGCTGATAGAAGTCTATTCATATTTCGACATGGAGGATGATGAGCTCAAGATCGTGAAGACCCGGCGACGGTACAGCCTCGAGACTAAACGAAACGTTTTGCGTGCTCTGACAGAGCTCACGCAAAAAAAAGTCTCAGAGCTTAGCGGCATTTCACTTCGCACAGTACAAGGTTTCGTACGAGAAAAGAAGACAATACAAGAGTCTCTCTTAGCCAAAAGACGACAACACCTAGGAGCTCCAGGCCGAAAGGAAATCCTTCCTGGTGGCGATGTAAGTCAATATAATAAACTTCATTTCATTGTTATATTAGGATTTATTGGACTACATGGTTGCAATGAGGGAAAAGAACTTTCCCTTGACGACTTACCATGTAGTTCAGCAAGTCAAAGCTCATCACCAGGAGTGGGTAAATGAATATTCTGCCTCAAAAGAGGATCCATACAAGTCTCTCTTTAATTTATGTAGGGACTTTGTTTACAGGCACGGTTTTTCGGGCCGTAGAGCCTCAACAGCAAAAGCAATGACCACATTGCAGATGCTGGAGGTTCGAACGAAATTCCTTGACGAGTTTTGGGACGAACACGACCATTTCGATGCCAGAGACGTCATTAATTGCGACGAAACTGGCATCTATTTCGATACTCCTCCGCGCTACATCCTTGCCCAAAGAGGCAGCGATGCCAGCATCACCCACGGGGACAAGTCCTGCCGTCTAACCGCCGTTTTAGCAGCGAAACGTAACGGTAAGTTTTTCCAATATTGCTCTTACTAACTCTATTTAGGAGATAAATTACCTATTCTTTTTGTTGTCAAAGGCAAGCCTGGTGGTGTGATTGATGCGAACGAGCTTCGCACGTACCCTCAAGGCCATTTTTATGCCGTCCAGAAGAATGCGTGGATCGACGGCGAAGGATGGAATTTCTATCTAGACACTATTTTAAGGTAATATATTTTATTGATTTCATTAATTAATGTTAGACCTGAAATTGTGAGACCTTCGTTGATCTTGATTGACAACTTCGAGGCTCATCGAACCCCAAAAAACATTCAGTATATTGAAGAGGAATTGAGCTCAACTGTGTGCACTCTTCCCCCCAATACGACGTCTATTCTGCAGCCCTTAGATGTCGGGGTCATGGGTCCTTTTAAGGCCAAATTGAGAAATTTGTGGCTACAAGAAACCTATCACCCTTCAAGCGCTGTTGAGAAGCGCATGTTCTGTATCAAACGGGCAATCAAGGCATGGGAGTCAATCTCCCCTGAAACGATCAAGAAAGCTTTCGAGAAAGCAATTCCCAAGAAGTCTAGTTGATATATCCACACTAAATATATGTTTTCATATACACACTATATAATTATTTTTGTTTGATTTGTCTGTCCTTGAAAGTGAGTCATCTACATCGTCAAATGTAATATCATTTATATTTATTGCTTACTGTTGGTGATTGTCTTTGAAGATGTATCATGTTACTGTTTTCCTAGTTGTGTAAATATTTAGAATATTTATTGTAAAAGGGTATAAGTTTTAGTGGACACTGCGAACATTGATAGGGGCGACTTGTCCAATCAAAATAGTGTACCACTATACGCTTATATTTACCAGGCCTCTGTATATCTCCTGTGTCAGATAATATCGGAAAGGTGGGAGATTTAATACCTTTGACAAATTATGAAAAGATTGTCAATTCGGATAATACGGATAAAGAACCACGGCGGTCTATACGACTACAAAAGCGAGCTAAGGTCACTCCAGTCAACACGGCACCTGTTGCTATGTATGATAAGGATGTATCTGATACTAATAAAGATCGTTGGAGTTGTCTCTACAACACAACACCGTGTTATCAGGCTATGGTTGTTAAGAAGAAAGCAAAGAGTAGAGGAGTGAACGAGAATATTCCACGCTCTGTTCAAATGGCTCTAAACTGTCCCGATAAGTACAAATGGGCAGATGCCCTGAACTCCGAATACAATTCCTTGGTGGACAATGGTACTTGGACTCTCGTCCCACTACCTGAAGGGAGAAAAGCTCTTCCCTGTCACTGGGTGTTTAGTATTAAGTATCATTCTAATGGTTCAATTGAACGATATAAGGCAAGACTTGTGGCACAAGGGTGTCATCAAGAGTTTGGTGTAGACTGCGATGAAGTGTATGCACCAGTGGCTCGTTTCGAGTCCTTAAGATTAGTTATTGCTATCGGAGTAATTTTTGATTGGCATATACATCAGATGGATGTACACACGGCCTTTTTGAATGGTCATATGCCGGAGGAAACGCAGATCTTTATGAAGCAACCTCCTGGATATGTCATTAAAGGGAAAGAGTCGTGGGTATGTGAGTTGAAGAAGAGTCTTTATGGTTTAAAGCAGGCACCACGAATTTGGTACCTTACTCTTCATAAGTTTTTGACAGAAGTGGGTTTCATTCGCTGTCATAAGGAGTATTGCCTATATGTCAAAAAGGTGGGAGAAAGTATAGTAATTATCGTTGTTTATGTCGACGATCTTTCTATTATGTCAGACTCCATAAAAGAAATAAGGCAAATTAAGTCTGAATTGAGTAAAAGATTCAAAATGAAAGACCTTGGTGAATTAGGATACATTCTGAAAATGGATGTAGTCAGAGATCGAAACTCAAAGGTTTTGACAATTTCACAAAGAAAGTACATTTTAGATTTACTTCGTAAATTTAATATGGAAGATTGTATGGTGGCCTCGACGCCTCAATTAGTGGGAGTTGAGTTGAAACCTGAAACTCAATTGAGTGCTGAGGAAATTGCAGCACAACCATATGATTACAGAGGACTTGTGGGTTCATTGCAATATCTAGTAAGAGGCACTAGACCTGATATTGCTAATGCAGTGAGAGGACTTAGTAGATTTTTATCTTGCTACAATAAAACTCATTGGGAAGCGGCCCTGAGAGTACTGAGATACTTGAAATGTTGAATAACAAAGTTGACTCGAATGATAAACAACTGTATTGAGTTGAGGGAAGGCTCAGCTCAGGGACAATTCGAAAGTCGTTGTTCGCAAAATGTTCTTTTCGCAAAGGACATTGTTTTTTGAAATGCGACTTCCCATTGGTCAAATGGTTTTGAGTTCCGTCACAGTAGAAACATTCACCATTGTTGGACTGAACATTTGCTGCCTTTCTTTTGTTTGTCACATGGTTGACATCACTTTTGTGGCCACCTGATTGGCCAGACTTGTTTCCCATAATTTCTCTCTTGGACTTGTTTCCAAAGATTCCAATCAACTTGGACTCAATGTCGGACAAAGTAAAAGATTCTTCATCCAATGAAATTTGAGCCCCATAAAACTCACTTGGCAACACACCCAATGCCAACAGGGCAATCAAGTCATCAGTAATAACGTCACGTTTCAAATACTTTTGTGTGTTTGAGTTGATGGCGTTCTTCAAAGTCTTGAGCTCAGCTAAGTACGATTCAACAGAATTGAACTCGCTTTGAGCAATCTTCAACAACTTATTGACACTTGACTTAACATTTGCCACATTTGACACACCATACTTGCGTTCAAGGTCTCTCCAGATCAGATGGATAGGCTCTTTGTCAGTATAGTCGACCTCATTTGACCCACAAAGGAGTCAGGCAACACTTTGCTCAATAAGGAACGAATTCCTTGTTGTTGCTCATCTCGATACAGTTTGTGCCATCTCTTTTTAACTGGATCGGCTTCCTTTGATCCCTCAGGCTCGCCTTCAAGCCATTCTTCATACTTAATATTGGGTTCAGGTCTTTCCTCAAAAGCAGACCCGCCACTAAGGCAACTTCGTCTTTGAGCGATACTCATCTCTTTAAGGTGGGCCACAAACTTTTGGGTACACACGCGAAACTTGTCCTTTCGCCCATTGAATACCAACAGGGACTGATTGTTTCCCTTGGAAGCGGCTCCTTCAGTAGACATCGACTTGAAATGAATCAAAGGAAGGCTGGTTGCAGGTAGCTGCAGGACTAGACGCGAATCCAATTGTATGACAGTGTTTGGCGGGGCCTTCCGATCCAGTTAAAAAGAGATGGCACAAACTGTATCGAGATGAGCAACAACAAGGAATTCGTTCCTTATTGAGCAAAGTGTTGCCTGACTCCTTTGTGGGTCAAATGAGAGTCGACTATACTGACAAGGAGCCTATCCAGTTTCTATTTTTTTTTTTTTGATATCAAAATAATTTAACGTCCCACTCAGTGTTAACTGCGTGAGTTTAAGACTCACGAGATTCATGTCTGACATCTAACAGACTCATCCTTAGCTTCAGCGAGCCTCTAACGCAAAAATAAAATCATCGACAGGTTGATGACCATGTTGTGGTAGTTTCCTTCTACTTGCGCGGCCTTCGAGTGCAATGCGCAAAGAAAAAGCTGCCTCCGACGTGGTGACAGTAGGGCTTTGTGTAGTCGCCGATGACTTGGCCCATGCGTTTCGTCATGCAAGTCATGAGTGCTTCATGGACTCGTGGATCTGCTCGCTCTTCTTCCGTCATGGCGGCTTCATAGGATGGTTTTTGCACCGAGAGCATGAGTGCTGCGGCGTCTGCTGGGTTTTCAAAGGGATATTCGACCACAAAGTGCTCGTATTTGTGCAGTTCGAGCTCGGGAACATTAGCAAAAGCAGCCAAGACGTCTTCCGTCGAGCGCAACATGGATGGAATGGCCATACGCTCTAAAGTTTCTGCGGAGACGAGCCCTAAGGCCAACACATCCTCCAATACTTTTGTACCGACATGGAGAAATAATCGACATCGCTCAGTGCCGTCATCGGACGATATTGTAAAACATAGCGCTCCATGGTCTACTAGCTCAGCAGCTCGAAGGTGGAGGAAATTGACGAGATCATTGTGCCCGGCTTGACGCCATGCAGCTACGATAGTCGGTGGCAGGCTCGCATGGCGCTCTGGGTCTTCAAAGAAAATCATCGGACCAGGAAGAGGAGCAGGAAGTTTGGACAACCAGTGGGCTGCAATGTACGACACGACCACATCAACTGACGCTGTCGGCATGAGCCGCTCGTAAAAGCTCTTGATGGCACCGCAATACACATTTGGACGAGCGTGGATGTACGACGCCGACGAGTGGAGCGTTTTCGGCAGGCATGCAAAGTCGTTTGCTGGTTGATCTTCATGGATGACAAAGAATTCTCGGTGCGGATCGGAAGGAAGACTTGATTGGAGATGGCCAAGGACGTGGTGAATGAGCTGGACAGACTTTTGACCTTGGGAGGCACCAAAGTCGGCAATGCAGTAGCTGGCTTTCGGTGTTGCGTGCTTGACAAAGCGTTCCATTGCACTCTTCAAGAACTCGGCCGTGAGGTCAACGACGGCCACTTGGCATGCCGCTGCGTTGTTGTACATTCCATTGCCTTGCATAGCTATCAGGGAGGACGATGCGCTCACAACGTGTTGGTCAAGTCGTTCCTGTCAAGTTGCAAGAGGCAAGTGGAACTCACAGGCCAGACAAGCCAATCTTGAAGTACTACTTTTCATCCAACGAACTTCCATGGGGAAGTCGTCGTCGTCGTGCACGTGCACCTGTCCAAAGAACTCTGTGCAAGCACGGCAGACTGAGATCCGTGAGAGTCAATCGAATCTGTAGGGGATCTCCACAATAGTTTGTCCTTGCGATTTGCTAAGGAGGATGAGCATGTCATAACCAAGACGTCCACAGCGACCACGAACGAGTCAGTGGAAAGTCTATGCCGCACTGCAAAGCTACCTCCAAAGTGATCCAACAGAGTGCCTACCACAGCGAGCGTGCAATGATCTCCTATCGTGGGGGATGAAAATCTGGTTTGATCGAGATTCCCTCGGGACTCAGCAGTGGAGTGCTTGGATGTGGAATCGATTCTAATGATCGATGACACTTCGTGAAAGGAGTGTTTCCACATGAGAGTGCTGCAGGTGACGCTACAGGAATGGCAGAAAGTTTCAAGAGGATATTGATTGAGAGAGGCTAACTCATACCGACATGTCCATTTTAATGGTCTTGTGGGGATTGTAGCCTTCAAGGGTGAAGTCAGAGAACTCGAAGCTATCAATGTCGGTCTTGGCCGGGTTCAAGTACAATTTTGGGAATGGCCGAGGCGATCGCTTGAGCTGTTCCAAAAGAGGCTCGACGTGATTCAAGTAGACATGCGCGTCGCCAAAAACATGGATGAAATCACCTGCCTTGAGCCCGCAAACTTGAGCAATCATCCGGGTGAGCAATGAATAACTCGCGATGTTGAAAGGCACACCAAGACCCATATCGGCTGATCGTTGGTACATCTATGGGTTAAGCATGAGCCAGCAAGCATCAGCAGATCGATATACCTGACAAGACAATTCACCATTCGCCACGTAGAACTGGCAGAACATGTGGCATGGCGGCAATGCCATGATGCCGAGGTCAGACGGGTTCCACGCAGACAGGATGATTCGACGGTCATTTGGAGTGTGCTTAATTTTGTGGATGACTTCAGCCAGTTGGTCATGTCCTTGACCTGTGTAGTCGGTGTGCATGTCAACGTATTTGGCCCCGAAATGGCGCCATTGAAATCCGTAAACTGGTCCCAAGTCGCCTTCCTCGCGATGCGTCAATCCGATGCTACAAAAATATGTTCGAAACACCAATCTCAGTGAGATAAACACCTGTCCAAATACTCTCGAGAGCCATTGCCATCCCAAATCTTGATGCCTTTATCCTGCAAGGTCTTGGCGCTGGTGTTACCACTGATAAACCACAGGAGTTCCTCAGCGACACCTTTCCAAAACACTCGCTTGGTCGTCAAAAGGGGAAAAATATCGTCGCGCAAGCTGAAGCGCATCTATGGTGCATAATAAATTACGATTTCAATGTGTAAATACCTGTGCACCGAATAGTGAAATTGTGCCAGTACCAGTGCGATCGCCCTTTTGCACACCCTCGTCCAAAATACGCTGAATCAACTCAAGATACTGGAGCTCTTCGTGCTTGCGTTCAAAGGTAGTGAAGTGGAAATCAATGTCGTTCTCTCGTTGCTCTGGTTGAATTTCAGTCGCGACAAACCCAAGTTGCTTCAAAGTTGACGAGAAGAATGTATCGCATTCATAGTCACCTTCGACCATTGTCACATATGCACGGTGGCAGGTCGGGTGGTGCAGTGCTTCGTCATAGATGCTCGCGCCTCCGATAGCAAAAACTTGTTCCACCGATTCGGGTAATTTTGCCAATGCTTCATCCAAGCTTGAGGCTACTAACACTTGTGAAGTCGACTCAAATTGGGCTCCAAGTTCAGCATTTCGAGTAAGAACGACATTAAGACGACCAGGCAAAGGGCGATATTTCGCGGGGATCGATTCCCACGTTTTGCGGCCCATAATGACGGCGTTTTGCTTGGTGGTGTCTTTTGTTGCGGTCGTTATCTCCCGAAAGTGCTTCAAATCGCTTGGGAGACGCCACGGGATTGTATTGTTGATACCAATACCCCAGCTCTTGCGGGCTACAGCCACGACGACGCTTAGTTCTCTCATTGACCTTGCAATTTCAAAACTGAGCGCATCTGTTAATTTGCTGAATTTCAATTGGCTTAAAATTCTAGAAATATAGCCAATAGATAAAGTGGCGCGAAATTTGATGTCATTTTCAAGTTCAAAGCAGGAAGAAAGGACCGACGAGAACGACATGGATTGATGAAGATAATTGACACGAGAAAGATAACTACATGCGTCGGAGGGTTTGTATAGGCTTGCTTGGATCGCTGAACTCTGTCCAGCCACGATATCGTATCCACGACCGCACACGAAAGCAATACCAAGTGAGCGCCGAAAGATTCGATACGACGCATTTCCGTTCGACGCAGCGATCTTTGACGACGTCCCAAGTCTCAATATGTATTTCTGGTATTGCGTCATGTGCGCAATACTTTCGAAGAACACACACTTGCACCTCAAAGTACTCCTTCATGTCGATCATATCGTTCAAGTCTGCAGCTTGATCTGCCCATGCAATTTCAAGAGAATGATGTGTCTTCGAGAATGCCTCAGGAGGCGTTGGAGGTAAAAATGCTATCCATGATTAGATCAACGGTGAAAGAAGACATACCATGTGTAAAGAAAGCGTTCGATGGTTCTCCGTCGGGACTCCAACCAAGCGCATTCCTTGCTCGAAGCCGGAATCGATACGGAAGACCATGAGTTAAGCCGTTCACGTGAAAGCTGAAGCAATCAACATCGATTGCGTTGGAAACAACCTCCCAAATAGCGGACGGATCGACAAGAGCTTGAGAAAAGTTATTATGATCGGTTGGCCCAACGAGCATCTGTTGCTTTTGCAGCTCATAATTCAAACAAACGTGGCCATTACAGCGGGGGGTCTTCCAAGAAAGCTCGAGCGATGTCTGCGACCGACTGAGTAATTCGATATTGCTGGGGGCGTCAGGGACAGTGCCTTTGTGTTGGATCAGCGTTATGACAAGAGTTAGATGAGTAAGTACCTTGAGTGTGATAGATCGGACTGACAGCGCAGTTTGCAGGATCTTCCCATTCAGACACGTCAATGGGAACTTTGGAGTAATGAGGACGGACTCGGAATACATAGGCCGTAGCCGGTAGTAAGTTGGTCACCGTGAACTTTTGATCGTGAATACATGTAGAAACTATCGTCCACTCTGGAGCAGCAACTATTTTGTACTCGAGCTTGTAGTAGTCAATTTCAAATGCTGAATATGGTTTGGGCCAAATAAGGCCGAGGGAAGTCCCAGTCTTGTGGACTAGTTTCGGCGCATCTATGACAGGATCGTCAAGTAAGGAGATACTTAACGACACCATTTGTAGAGATCCCATCGCTCACGACGCCCATGTCGGACCAACCTAAATTCTGTGAAATTGGGATACTTGGGGTAAATTACCGAGTGTATTTGCAGCTTTGATGCGAAAATAATAGATGTGACCTGGAGAGAGACCTTGGGCAACGAATTCTCGAATACTTGTGTCTCCTCGGACCGAAGGCAAGTCAATTGGAGAGCCATTCCACAGTTGCACCCAGGCTAGCTCGTTGGTCTTGACATCCATCAGTGTAACCTGCAGCAAATGTGTGATGGAGTGCATTGTTCTGGCTACATACGATGCCACTTGTGTCGCTGAGATTTATTGATCCTGTCTTTTGAACCAGGACTCGTATGCGATCTAGTGGATGTCCATTGCTCTCGGGAAGGAAAACTTGCATCTGGGACAACCTGAACTTAGAAGTATTTTCGAATCTTACCTTGACAGATTTGTCCGATACAGACATGATGCGTGGAGCTTTCGGGGCCGTCGGTACAGTTTCTGCTATATGTGAGAAAGGTAATGATCATTTTCCACCTGCTGTCTTAGCAACCAAAGGTGCACTGTTTCCACTCCAGCCAGCGGTGTTGGCAGCCTGAACAAATATTTCGTACATTGTTGCCGGAGTCAATCCTCGCAGAACAAACTCTTGGCTGCTGCAAGTACTGTCGTGAAATGCATTGGCACGCCACCTCCTCCATAGAACTTTGAACTGAAATGGAACAACTGACGTTGATGCTGGCGTTCCAACTTTGGAGCGAGGTCTCGGAGTCAACTCCCAAGATATGTGCAAGATGCATGGCTCAACAAGAGTGCATTTGGGCATCTGGGGTGGCAGTGGGGCACCTAAATCAAAATACCAAAGACTTCAATCGATCAACAATCGACACCTTGGAGCAAAACGTTGATTTCTTGGCGGTCGTTTTCGATAGCGACATCGGTAGGTGCCATGTTAGCCTTAAAATGGACTCATTTCGTATCATAGTTCGGGCGAAGTACCCTGTCATGGATGTTGCGTTCAGCTTTGTGGCCTAACAATTTTTCAACGCTCGCTTGGTTTCCATAGAGCACCGCTGTGTGCAATGGAGTGGTGTGAGTCTATCTGAAAGGTTAATGCTTGTCACGGTAACACGTTTATACTTTGGATAGGGCGTTGACGTTTGCACCAGCTCGAATTAAACGTGCCATGACTTTGCCATCAGCTTGGTTAGCCGCTGCGTGGAGGGCAGTATACCCAAGCACCTAGATGTTGTCAAATAATTTTCGCTCTATCAAGCACACCGTGTGAGTTCGGTCAATTGGAAGGCCAGCTCGAATGAACATATCGACCCTGTCTTCAAGGCCTTCACCAGCAGATTCTATGAATTCATCCACTAGCATTTGAAGCGTGGTGGGCTCAAGCATGCGTTTTCGAATGGTTTCTAAGTTCAGAGGAGAGCGACAAGAAGGCTTTAACGGATCGAGAGATTTCTAACAGACATCAAGCAAGCTCGCGAAGATATTTATACAGGTTTGCGACGCCTTCGCTTCTCTTTTGTTTGTGCCAAGACTAAAAGCCGTAGCTGGTTTGTCGCGGACGTGTCGGCCATGGGATGTTTTATTTTTAGACGCGGTGTTGAGCATCGCGTATTTTTCGATGGAGTTCGCCTCGTTAAGTCGTGACGAACAAAAGCGTCGACTGAAAGAATGGAATGAGAAAGCGAAGCAACTCAAACGAACAAGCTCATTGACACCCCCTACGACAACAGCCACGACAGACAGCGTGGACACGTACCTGAGGACCCCATCTCCAGTATTTAACGGCAACCAAGTGATGTCACCCAATCCAATCTGCACTTCAGTTGCCCTGACGTCCGTGAGCGCGATCCAAGCTGCTTATAGGAATCGTAGCAAGGAAGATGAAGAGAAACGAGTGTTATTGGTCAAGAAGTCTCAGGCGTACCAAGCTTGGAACCAGCGAAGACGAGATCAAGCAAACCAAACGAAGTTCAACAATACGCTGGGAGTAGATCACAAGGAAGATCCTTCGAGCCCACAAGAGTTTACTGCTGAGGATCTAGAAGACGCCAACCCACCACGAGAGTCTACATCTCGAACATTTTGCCTGCGTAATTTGTCCTACAAAGCCTTGACATCGGAGCCAGAATTGAAGACTCAAGCTCTGGCTCAAATTCGCTCAGTACTACTCGCAGGTCGTCCCGTATATCTCGAATCCAGTACCAGGGGGACCCTTGACACAATATCTGACGCAAGATTGCTTATCCAGCAACTCTGCATTGAGAGTTTGCTTTTCTGCGATCGTTCACAAGATCTTGTTCCACGTGTTGATGGCGATGTTGTGAGTATCACATTGATACCAAAAAGCTGCTTGTAGCCGATAATATGTTACCAAGCATTTTGGGAAAGTGACAAAGTGTTTCCACCAGGCGCCCATTTCGCTCGTTGCCATCTTGAGGCAGTGTGGAGCGTCACAATTTGTCAGATGTCATGGAGTCTAATTCCGTGTTCACTCTCGTGTAGTTGTGCCCTGGTAGCGTTTGTGAGCAAACCAAGACCATGCATCTCGTGCGGGTGAGGATACCGCAAGATGATATCGAACACAAAGTCATGACTTGAGTTTTGACCACCAGGAAGAGGAAAATACACTTCTCACATACACTTCTCACAAGAATTATCAATCTAATCGACCGAAAACTAAAAATACACGACGGAAAGTTATAAAGACAATGGAATGATGGGAGAGCCCCAAAATACCTGATCAGACAATGCATCCCTCGAAAATGAGTCCCTGGCAATGCGTCCCTCGACAATATTTCCCCTGAGAATGCATTTCCCAGCGATACATGCCATGCACCCCGTGAAAACAATCCAGTGAATGTGTCCGAAATGGATGTCGACGTGGTCCAAGACAAGGTCTCCATGGTGGATGTCCAGCCGTCGTCTGTGGGACAACAACAGACATGGCTTCATGGTTGGCATCCACAACGTATGGCTCGTGTGGTTGGCCGTGATGTCCTGCACGCTGTCGTGGCTCCGGGGGGAAACCAGACATGCCATCGTGGTTCCAACCGCCATCCTGGACAATCGAGTCATACTCGAGTCAGCGAAGAGTCGAATCCCAGTCGTGAGCCACGGCGTCGATGCGAATCCAACTGAGCAACATGTCGTGTCTTTGGACGATGGAGACGTCGTTCGGCTGGCATGGTGCACCTTGTATTTAGTGCTTTATCTTTATTTTTAATGCATCTTCTTGAACCTTGACGTCGGATTCGAGCTATCCGTGATGTGCTCAACTGCTCGGTTCCATGATCGGTGGAGTTGAAGGTGGTTTGCTCTCCTTTGTCGGTCGCGTGACACGCTGTCACCCATTGGTTGACATTTGGGTCACTTGACTCCACAACCCCCAACATGCAGAGGAGGCAGTGACAGTTGACAAAGAGGACCACGTCGTCGACTGGTTGCTCCTCCCGGTCCCCGCGTCGTCTCTGTGTCGATCGCATCGGACTCTCGACCTGGAGCGCCACCCTCGAGATGGCCCATCATGCGACGGCGGTGTCGACGACGGATGCTGTCTTTCTTCCCATTGGCCAGTCCAAACTTTTAGAACGGAATTTTCGAAATCAACGCCAATTCTACATCAACGCCTGACAGCACGCAAGAAGATGGCCAACGAAGACCGCCAAGTACTCCTGGACACCATCCGCGAGATGGACGACGAACTGCGCCAAGCAGCGCGCGCGGGTCTCCTCTTGCTGGAGAAGAACGAAGACCTGGAAGCACAAGTGGACCGACTCGGCACCGATCTCGACCGTGCGCGATTTCAACAACGAGAAGCCGCGATGGAGGCGGATACTTTGCGAGAACAACGCAAGACCGCCGTACTGGAACTCAACGCGGCACTGACACGCATCAAGGAACTCGAAGATCAGCTGCGCCACGACCGTGCAGCGTGCCAAGCCGTCCAAGACTCCTTCCTCGCAACAATCGACGCACTCCAGTCTGAGCTGCGAAACGCATACAAGAAGAAAATACCAACTCTACCAGAGACAAAACAAGAACACAAGAAAAAACCCGACGAGGACGATCCAAGACTGGCATTGCTCCAAGTCGACAAGACACGCCTCGAGGGTCAACTCCAGGACGCGTTGAGAAAACTACGCCGACTAGACATCGAGTCGGCCCGAGCGGCGAAAACAACCAACGAGCACATTGTGGCTCTCGAGCGCGCCATGCTTCAGCTGACCATGGAAAAGAAGACAATGGAAGAGGAGCAGATGGAAGAAAGAGCACTCATTCGTGATTTGCAACAGATCAACCGTGAGTACCAGGTGGGTCCCAATCTTCATGGAGGATCGAAACTCACTCGATTTTGTAGAAAGTCATCGACGCACAGGCCATCCAAGATCTGGACGAAGGCGTCGTGTCGTTGCACGACGACATCATGCACACCAACGCCATGCTTCAACTTCGAGTCAACCAACTCCAAGAGGACGCCATGGAAGACGACGAACAACATTGGACGATGGGATACCCTGTCCTTCGTGGCCTCCTCGTTGGCATGCAGTCCGTATGGCACACGATGGTTTCTTGTACCACATCATGGTTTGCATCCTGGACTTCCAGTTCGTCCCCCGACGATGTATCCCCCGAGGATGTATCCCCCGACGTTGTGTCCAACGCATTCCCCAGCTTTTCATCGTCCGACGACAATGGATCCGCCGACTTTTCATCGTCCAACTATGGATCCCCCGAAGACACGGAGAATCGAGTCGACGAGCCTCCTCCAGTGGATGTCCAACCCCACCTCGTGGTCCAAGACAACGTCCCCGTGATGGATGGACAACCGTCGTCTGTACAATGCCACGAGTGCATCCATGGCTTGATGGCTGGCATTCACGCCGTATGGCTCGTGTGGCTGCGTACGATGTCCTGCACGCTGTCGTGGACCCGGGGGGAAACCACACGTCGACATCCCATCGTCGTTCCTACCGCGAGGATGGACCATCGAGTCGTGCCCCCTCGAATGGCACTCGAGTCAGCAACTCGGAAGAGTCCAATCCCAGTCGTGGCTGTCAGCCATCTCCACGACGCAGACACACGTGAGCAACATGTCGACGATGGAGACGTCGTTCGACTGGCATGGTGCACTTTGTATTTAGTTTTGTATCTCGTCCTCCTTCCTTTTTAATGCATTCTCTTGCACCTTGACGTCTGATTGGAGTGCTAACCATTCCATGGCGTATGGAACAATTTTTGCCTCTCTGCTCGATACACTCAACTCCCCCGCGTCGTATATTCACTCTCGCCCGAATGTGTACACCGCTCCAGAGTACTTGGTCCTCCATGAAGATCAACCCTCCAACGATTACGCCACGCTCCTCGACACGATCACCTCGCCAGCGTCCTATGTCCACTCGTCTCCCAATGTGTAGAATGGAGTCATCTCCAAGAGCTTCTTCGAGCGACTTGTGCCTGCCGCATCGGTCGACATTTTCGTGTCGTACATCTCAATGCAATGGATGTCCCATGTGCCAACGCCACTGCCTCGTGATATCTTTTTGATTGACGACCCTGAATGCGTCAAGAGTCTTTCACCGGTGGATATGGCCAAGTGGCGACACGCAGGTCATGACGACCTCGTCAACTTCCTGCATCTTCGTGCAACAGAGCTGGTTGACAATGGCAGCTTAAGTCTGGCATATCCGTCGAACGATGGTAATCAAGATATGTTTGACTACTTCAGCATGACTCGAGATGGATTGAGAGACACCGTAGCCATGGGCGGACTATCAAGTACAACGCTCGATCGCATCGCGGTGGCATCGATCCTCCGCACGACGGACGACTTTTTAGCTGCGGCTGCTCAAGTCCCCGAGCTCCAAGTGCATGACTACCACCATGTTCGGTTGGATGTGAGGTTCAATCACGCCTCGGAGCTTGTGAATTTCTTCACGTCGACGTGCTTACCAACGACCGAAGCAGCTATGACCGATGATGAGAGAAACAGCTCCTGCTTTCGACAAGTATACGATGCTTGCATGGCCAAGAGCTTGAGTCGAGTGATCGGCCGTCGAACGCGGCCATTCTATGAACATTTTCGAGTTTCCTACTTCTTCTGCCATTTAACTCGACGCGAGCGAGTGGCGCCGTAGACAGATATCAATCCTGTCAAACGTCTCTCTCTTCCCCAAGAACCGAGCGTCACGTACACAAGCAATGGAGTTTATTACTGTGGAGTCGGCTTTGAGAACTTTGAGGGCGTCCCTGTGTATATATAGCTCAACCAGAACTCAATGATCCTTCACGTATAATAACATTTCAAGTCATGTCTGATGTCGCCACTTCCAAGGCGTACAACAATGTGTCATTGTTGGTGTCCGTCCCATGGAAATGAGTGAGGACACGAAAGTTTGTCGACCACTTTTAGGAAATGAGCATTGCGCAATGTTGCCTTGGTGGTGGATCTCTTTTCGTAGTTGTCCATCTTCGAGCCAGAAGAGGCGAAAGAATCGGAAAAAAGAGTTGGCACAATCGAGTCGTGATCAACAAGGAACCAGATCTCTTTTGTGCAAAGTGTCATCGGATTTCCTGTGTGGAAGAAGAGATGCGAACACCGACACGGAACCCAATTCAATTCATCTCCCAAGATATTGAACTGAAATCTGGAGTTTCGAATGAAACCTTTGTGAGAACGAGTGTCAACAGCCTGCTAAAGGTGGATGCTCTTCTTCTGGAACTATCGACGCTCTCAAGACATCTTCATGGTCGAATGTCGACAACTGGCTTGAGTGCCACGTCAGTGATTGATAACATCATCCGGATAATTATCTGGACAAGAATTGTCGGTTGACTGGGAAATTAACGAGTACGGATAATTATCCGGTTTTTCTTGGTCATCGACCATTGGACGACTGCCAAAAATCTCGCAAATGAAAATTTCTTCCGGTTTTTCGTGAGACATTTTTCAAGTAAAAGTACACACACAAATTTGCGATGACCAAAAAATCGTCTTCGCAAAATTTGCGATTTGTGAGAGACTCACGCATGTTATACTGCCAAATTTTGATGTACAAAATCTAGTTTTGAGGGATTTCGTTTTCTGAACGGCGTTGATTGTCATCGTGGCCAAGGAAAGTGGGCGGGGCAAAGCGTAGCGTGGGCTTTCTGTAGACGTTCTACTAGAACAAACAAAGTTCGTCCTTCCACTAGGGAGGAATGGCTAGGAAAAAGTGGAGGAGAAACAGTACATGTATCGATGAAGGAGGGCACGTCCTGCGACGCATGCATTGTGTACCAAGCAGAATCCTGCTGATTTTTGAGAAGGGCACCTGAATGTATGAAGTTTCTTTCACGCAACATTTCACGTAGCCTGAGTATCATGAAGGAGTACCGTTGACGCTGGCGCCGCGCACTTTTCAGGAGCATGGCCTGGACAAGAAGCGACACAATTGATATTGGCTCTCGCTACCAGATAATGTAGCCAATAGAAATCTATAAAGTCATATTTTTATCCAATGAAAATCATTTAAATATGTAATTTGTGTGATTTTTGGTGGAAATCATTGGAGTTTTTCATCCCAAATTGGACTGGTAACGAAAAAAATACACTGTATCCGGACACACAAATTTAAATGCGAAAGGCGTTTTGGATGACCGCCGGAGCTGGCGCCACGATACAAAGCATCTATCTAAGGAAGTTTATGTTTTTACCCAAGCACTTGCCAAAACGAACAAATTTCGTCCGGATAACTATTTGGAAGGTGCATCTTTTGTGTCCCCTGCACTTTCCCTGAACATGAAGGTGAACAGGTGTGGATTGTACGATGTCTGATAACCAAAAAGATTGTAATAAATTCGCCCAATATGGCATTTTAAATTCAATACTACGTAGTATTTGAGATGGACATTATGACGGTTTATGGATCGCCAGTGCCTCGACATGTCTGTAAATGCCTCAAAACATGTTACTGCCAATTTATGAGCTTTTGGTCGGGATATACTCGTTCCAACGTGCCGTTTCACGAAATGCAAAAAGGTTTTACCTCCATTTTGAATATCCCATACCAATTTATCTGAAAATGACATATTGTTGATTTGATACGAATTTCCAGACCCCCAGATCGATTCTCCAATCGACGCCATTGGCTAATAAATATTTTGGGCAATTGTGATTGGCTGAATATAATTTGAGAGAAAGTATTGTTCTAATTTTCATTCATCCAATAGAGCCCCAACGCAAATCATGAGCAATATTTCAGAGATTTTCCACATCTGTAGAAATTGCAAAAATATCATATAGTCCATTGTTATTGATATCACACTTTGATATCGCGTGAATCGTATGTCTATCTGTGAATGATCTTGTTTTTCGTCAAAACCTGGATCTTTTCCGCCTAATCGCATCATATTGTGAATCATGTGCATAATATGATATAAGAAAGTTAGCGCTGATACATTTTGTCATTTTCGAATTAACCATACAATCTCAACAATTTACCCAAGAACAAGCCTCTGTTGGGCTTCTTCGACTTGCCGAAGCGTCTGACGCTCGTCGCCTTGCACGTGAATCTATGTCTACGCTACTTTTACGAAATGATTCTGACGACGATGCTGATTCGCCGTGGCCAATATTTGATCATTCTATTTGGCCAATGGAAACGCTGAAACGCTGGCACCATAGCTACAATTGCATCTCATCGAAAAGAATTTGCATCTTGCATATACAGACAACTCACACTTGGAGAACACGATTCGTCCACCAGACACGACTTTGTTCTTGGATTCGAATCTGACTTTGCGGACAGTACAGTACATCTACATTATGATATGCCATACAGTAGAAACAACTACTGGAGAGAAGAAGAAGTCTGTTATACGTTGTTGGCGCTTGCTTCCGAGCAGTTGTTGTCGAACACTTTCCGTCAATTTATGCAGCCCAGGTGCATCAATATTGTGGACAAAAGTATAAGTCGCAAGTTGAACAACCGCATTCATAGCTTCTCGATGAGTCATGGGCATGTTTTCACTCTCGTCATTGTCATCGTTATCTTCATGGCACTCGTTTGTGCCGACGAAAACTTCCGCTTATGGCTCCCATTCATCCACATCATCGTCGCAAGTCAAGTATTCTTCGGCGTCCATGCTGTCTGACAAAGACAGCTTTTGCATGAGACTTGCAAGGGGTGTAAGATAAGGGGCTTACTCGGCTCATCATTCTGCTTTAGTATACAAACCGTAGGAGCTGGCACTATTCCCGTGTGTGCCTAGCAGTGTCGAATTGTTGATGGCGTCACCTCAGACCAAGCTCTCACAACCATGTTAATTGCGCTGAAGACATCCAGCTTCTTGTCTTCGTTTCCGACGGACAGTTGATCGAGCGGCCATTGAACAAAGTGTGTCTTGTATTTCAGCTTGAAATTGCGAATGATGCCCGCATCCATAGGTTGAATATACGCCGTCGTGTTTGGAGGAAGAAATTTGACAACAACATTGGATAGCTCAAGGTCCACATGGGTAGGAGCATTATCAACAAGGAGCAGCACTTTTCGTCCACACATTTTCAGATTGAATGACCTCAACCAATCTGTAAAGACGACAGCAGTCATCCAGGCTTTACTGTTGGCAAAGTAATGCACAGGAATCTTGGAAACATTGCAGCCCTTGAAGCAACGTGGGTTCAAATGCTTATTGATAACAATGGGATTCATTTTCTCTGAACCATCCATATTGGCACACAGACCGATTGAAATCCTAGATTTGTCCTTCTTCTTTCCACTGATCGGCATTGTTGCAAGAGCACGTGATGGCAACATTCGGAAGAAAAGCCCCGTCTCGTCCATGTTAAAGACATTTTGAGGCTCGTATTGGTCAAGCAAAATCTATAGCTCCTGTCGCTGCTTATCCAGTTCAGCAACGTCAACCGACCCGGCTTCTCCATGCAAACGGTATGAACGGATGCCATGGCGAGTTTTGAATCTTGAAACCCAAGATATCGATACAGATGCAGTGACTCCAGAAGCTGCAAGAAGTTGATTAGCTTTGGTGTATAAGACAAAGTCTGTCAACGCAGTCTTGGCTTGACTATCAAGGACAAACTTGTAGAGCTCTTCCTCCATGGCTGGGAAGCGCCTTTTCTGATGGCGTTTAGCGTCAGGTGTAAGTGTTTCTGGCAAATCCTCGCTGATAATCTTGCTCATAGTTGAGCGTCCAACTCGGCAACCAAAAGTTTTCCAAGCCCATTGGCACAAGTCTTCTTGAGTCAGTTTAGGGTTCTGAAGCTTGTGATTCTTTATTTGCTTCTTCTGTGCTAACGAAAGATGCGTCCTGGGTACCATTCTTCGTTTGTTTGATGACTTTCAGCGGCCAGAAGCAAGCGAAAAGCCGCAAATGTTGTTCAGTTGATTGAAATGGAATGCCACTGAGTGTTCTTATGTTCTTCAGTCCGTCAAATGTACACCAGTGAAATTATACTTGTTTTTTGTATTGGCATTTTCGTCCAACTAAATTGCCTCCTTAAAGTGTAATTGTTCTACAAGTGGGAGTCACTCAACCGTGAGTTGTCTGTACCGGTAATTTCGTACATATAAAAAATCTGATGTATTTTTTTGAAATTCGTGTAATCTATTATATCGAAGTATTTGAATAAAAAGAGTGGAATAATATTCCATGTGATCGAGTTTATTGATCAAAGCCCTGGTCACCAAATGAATACTATTAGTACAGTTATTAGTAGTAATAATAGTTGGTCATTGTGAGGAAGATCTAATGTACTGTATTGGCGCGATTGACGTGAGTTGATTTTTGAAATTTTACGCACCCGAAAGAATACTATTAATACAAACAGACCATCCAACTCAAAGCTTATTGGCTGAACGCAATCCGCAGAAGCCGCAAGAAATGGAATGATGCGGCGGCCACGCGAGTAAGTGCGTATGTTTTCTGAAGTGATCACGACGCGATACATTCGTATGCTCATTTTTCAATTGGAGTCGCCTCGGAGAAGCCCCTGGATCATTACGATGGAAGGCAACGGAGTGTACAACCGCGCGGCTATGTGCCAAATGCAAATGGTCGACAAAACCAACGACCTTCTCCAAGCCGCCATGGCCCGCTTTGCCAAACACGCACCGACAAAATCGACCTACAACATTGCAGACCTTGGCGCGTCGCAAGGCCGCAACTCGCTTCGACTGATCCACCAAGTCCTCGCCCACCTCGACGCCAATTTCACCTCGGCTCCTGAGTATTTGGTCCTCCATGAGGATCAACCGGCCAACGATTTCGCCTCCCTCCTGGACACGCTCAACTCGCCAGAGTCTTACATCCACTCGCGACCAAACGTGTACACTGGAGTCATCTCCAAGAGTTTCTATGAACGCCTCGTTCCAAGCGCGTCCATCGATGTCTTCGTCACGTACATTGCGACCCACTGGTTGTCCAAGGTGCCCGCCCCTCTCCCTGGCTCGCTCGTCATTATCAACGACCCAGATCGCAAGGCGAATGCCTCTCCAGAAGTGGTAGACGCTTGGCGCAAGGGAGCCCATGATGATCTCGTCACTTTTCTTCGTCATCGCGCGACCGAATTGGTCGACAATGGCAGTTTGTGCATGACGTTTGTGTCCAACGACGAAAAGCCGCTCTCGTTTGAAAACATTGGCGTGGTCACGCGGTCTTTGGAAGACATGGTCGCAACTGGACTGCTCTCAAGCGCATCGTTGGACCGCATGGCGTTGTCGTCCTACCTCCGCACGACGGACGAATTCCTCGCGGCTGCTGCCGACGTCCCCGAGCTCGAAGTGCACGAGTACCAACATGTTCCGTTGAATTTCCGATTCGACCAAGTCTCGGGCGCGGTGAATTTCCTCTCGTCAGTGATGAAGCCTTGCTTGGTAGGCGGCATGACCGAGGAAGAGAAGGCAGATCCTCGTGTCCATGAAGGTTTCATCGAGTGCATGACCAACCAATTCAACAAAGTCGTCGGGGACCACACGACGCCATTCTACCAAGACTTCACGATCTCTTACTTCTATGCTCACTTGTCGCGACGTCCTCGACAGACTCAATCTTAACTTCTGTACGCATCTAAAGCCAAAATACAATCTACTTGCACGGCCTTCGAGTGCATTGTGTAAAGAAAATGCTGCCTCCGAAGTGGTGGCACTCGTGGATCTTTCCGCTCTTCTTCCGTCATGGCAACTTGTAAGTTGGCTTTTGCACCGCGGGCATGAGTGCCGCAGCGTCTGCTGGGTTTTCAAAGGGGTATCCGACCACACAAAGTGTTCGTATCTGTGCAGTTCGAGCTCGGGAACATTAGCAAAAGCAGCCAAGACGTCTTCCGTCGAGCGCACCATGGATGGAACGACCATACGCTCTAACGTCTCTGCAGAGAGGAGCCCCAAAGCCAGCACACCCTCCCAAGACTATCATACCGACGTGAAGAAATTCTTCAACATGCTTCCCAAGGCCAATGATGGAAGAAACGTGTCCTACTTTCGAGCAGTCTACGATGCTTGCATGGCTGGACCTTGAGTCGAGTGATCGGCGGTCTAACGTGATTATTCTACGAACATTATCAACTTCATCTACTTAACTCGATGGCAACGAGTGGCGCCGTAGAGATGTTTCACTCCTCAACCTCGTCGAAGCTCTCTGAAACGAGGTGAAAGGAACAAACTATCGGAGTCTTCGTCGATGCTCTGTCTCTGGAAGACGACAGCGAATACACGAACTTGGGACAAGACAACTCAATGGACCGTTGAGTTCGGGTTGAGCTAACGACCATAACGACCCAAAGTTGCATTGTAGGAGACATGGAAGGCGATGGAGCGTACAACAAGGCAGCAATCTGTCAAATGGATCTTGTCGAAGACAACCGACCTTCTCCATCGCGCCATGACTCGGTTTGCAAAATCCACCAAAGGCAAACTACTGCATTGTCGACCTTGGGGCATCGCAAGGACGCAACTCTCTCCAACTTATTCGCCATGTCCTCAAGCACCTTGAGCCAAGTTTCCCCAACGACAAACGCCACGAATTCCTCGTCCTCCATGAAGATCAACCCTCCGACGACTTTGGCACTCTGTTGAACACACTCAACTCTTCAGGGTCGTACGTTCAAGCGCATCCCAATGTGTACACTGGTGCGATCTCCAAGAGTTTCTACGAGCGCGTCATGCCAGCCGCCTCCGTGGACATCTTTGTCTCGTATATTTCAACGCACTGGTTGTCCAAGATCCCAGCGCCATTGCCTGGCCCCAGTGTCTTCTGCGACGATCCTGAATGCCAAGTCAATGTCTCTCGGAATGTCCTGGATGCATGGCGGCAAGTAGCTCATGAAGATCTCGTTGGTTTCCTGCGGCATCGCGCGACGGAATTGGTGGACCATGGAGCTTTGTGCAGGACATATGCCTCCAACAATGGCAATCTTGACATGCTCGAGTACTTCAACGTGGTCAACGGAGGACTGCGTGACATGGTCGCGATGGGTGCCTTGTCGAGTGAATCTCTACACCGCATAGCAGTGCCTTCTGTTCTCCGCACGACTGAAGAGTTCATGGAGGCGGCTGCTGAAGTCCCAGAGCTTGAATTGCATGAATACCAGCACGTGACATTAGATTTCAACTTTGACAATGCGTCTGGAGCTGTCAACTTTGTAGCATCGGTGCTCATTCCTTCGTTGAAGACTGGCATGACGGAGGAAGAGCGAAAAGATCCCAAAGTGCGCGATGCATTCAAAACTTGCATGGCCGCTCGATTCAGTGAACCACTCGCGGGAAATACAAAGCCATTTTACGAGCAGTTCACGATTGCGTACTTCTATTCCCATTTTACTCGACACCAGCGAAGCACTTAGCGAAGAGTCCGCAGGGTTTCTTGCATTGCAGTGAACTGGGTGTACTCTCGTTGACGCCGTCTTCATGATTTCGTCAGAGCAGCAGAAAAGAGAGCGGAGCCACTACCTCGCCTTCTTGAATTTCAGGCCCTACTCAGCATTAACCGGGGCTATCCAGCTATGCGTGGAAATAATCCCGCTCTGCTCAGCTCGTGTGGTTGGCCGTGATGTCCTGCACGCTGTCGTGGCTCCGGGGGGAAACCAGACATGCCATCGTGGTTCCAACCGCCATCCTGGACAATCGAGTCATACTCGAGTCAGCGAAGAGTCGAATCCCAGTCGTGAGCCACGGCGTCGATGCGAATCCAACTGAGCAACATGTCGTCTCTTTGGACGATGGAGACGTCGTTCGGCTGGCATGGTGCACCTTGTATTTAGTGCTTTATCTTTATTTTTAATGCATCTTCTTGAACCTTGATGTCTGGTATCTAGATGACTTATGGTAAATGCTCATGGAATATACTGTAGCCTTCTCGAAGAATTTCAGTGCAACTTAATTCTGTGTGCTACCTGAACCAGCATATCATGGATCATGCAAATGCCTCGCCTTGGAAGAACGCTTTGAGGAGCGCCGTTTCTTCAAAGAAGGTCGTAAATTCTTCAAATGCAATCTGATCTTGGTGTGGTTTGACACGGACGAGCATGGGCAATCCCGAAATCTCGATAACAGTTTGGGTCCTGAACCGATTGTCGTCTCTATGCCAGTCTTCATATGTGGCAGCAGTCACGACTCGCAAGAGCTTGGCATCTTTGCTGGCAAATTTCTCGTAGTACAGCATGACAGGGGTGTCTGCCTTGGCGCAAAATGGGCACCATAACTCGCCCGACGGAGTGGAGCCTGATATAAAATACAAAAACAAGTCGCTCGTGGTACCAGAAGATTGATGCTGCTCAAGGACAGACATCATACCGTCAAAGGTATCAACTTGCTCGACAGCTGGCTGCATCTGTGTTGGTCCAAGGACTGCGTCCAACATGTCTGTGTCCGAGAGGAAAGCGCCACCCGTTAAAATGATCGACGTGTTCAAGTTGCCGTTGTTGCGGAGGAGAGCTGGAATCTCATCGATGTGGAAGAGAGGGTCCGTTCGGAAAGGATTCGAGCTCTTCACCCACTCGGCATGGCTTCCAACAGTGACGAGCAAATGGTGTCGAGATTTTGCGGTGAACGCTTGGGCTAGAGGTTCCTTGGCCACTTGGCAATCGCGGCACCAGTATTCTCCATTGGGACGCGTGCCACTCATGATCACGATAAAGTCTGGTTGTTCGTCTTTGAAATCTGCTTTGGCCAAGTAGAGCTTGGCAGCTTCAAAACCCGCCACAGTGTCACGGACAAGCTGGTGCGGCTCTTCAAGAGGAGCTGGTCTGAGGTGGTTATGCCGAATCATGGAGACTGCCTCTTGGGTACGAAGCTTCGTTGAGATCTGAGAGAGAAAGATCACGCTCGAGACAACAAAGAAGGCGATCGACCATTGCATCCATTGCAATGTAGAGTATCTGGCTAGAGCTGACGACGCGGACGATGAAGCTGCAGCGGTCGATGATCTTGGTAGCATGGGTGACAATTGAACAATCGACGAAGTTGACTAATGAAAGCATTCCAATTTCGAAGAATAGCAAAGAAACGCTTCCAACGTGCTTCAGAGGACATCCTTCAAAATGTGGCGCAGAATTGGTGTCTGGAGATGCCAATGGAATGCTTTTGATCGCATCTCGACGATGGTTGCTGCTGTGCAGGACGAATTATGGGGGGAAGACATTTGAAAAGCGTGAACGCACTTATTTAGTGTTAAAGCGCCCATCAGACCAAACGGACAAGGCCAAAGCAAGGTGTGACGTGAAAGTTGTAAATGTTAGGGGCATTCCACGCGCCACATTCTTGAGCGGGAAACAACGTGGCGTTGGTGATTTTGCGCATAAAGTTCATGCGCCACTGAGTGCCTTTTGGCTCAACCACGTTAAAGAGATTGAAGGGTAGAATAGCTTGCGAGGCCCACGAGTTGGTTGTGACATCAGTCTTGGTCGACACTTCAATCCCAAATGCACGGGCTTCTGCTTCGTCTGTGCCAACGAAAAAGTGACCGATTGGTGCACTGAAATCTTTGTGTGGGTTCAAAATGAACGCGCTGTACGTCTGGTTGGTCGGCGATACTTCAAATTCAAAATACTCGACGGGATCGTGCGTACCAAGGGCAATAAAGGCCTCAAAGACATTATACTCCCAAATGTTGTCGTTGTGGCGATACAATGGATTGACAAAGAAACTTCCTTCGTTGTTTGTTGAATATTCAACGCGCAAACTAGTGCTTGTGTAGCAAAGATCGACTTTCGTGCTGGGAAAGGGCCTTCGGTCGACCAAAGACTGCGAGATCTCAATGGAGGTGCGTTGGGGGCATTCAAACACGTCAATGGATGGGATAGGAAAGCATCCCTGTGGATTTTCCTGTGTTTGCAATCTTTGAGCATCGTTGTCTTTTGCGTCGAGTTGTTCAGGCGTCATGGAGACAATCACGAGTGCAAAACACAGACTCAGGCATCCAACCACTGTAATCCATATGAATACTCTGCTTCGTAGACTGCTGCCGCGCTTGTCCTTTCCACGGTCTTCATCCACAGATCCGTACATGACACGGAAAATGCAAAAATGAAAGGAAACGCAACAAAATTTGAAAAATAAATGAAGTTTAAAATAAAAATAATGAAAACTTCTTACTAGTATTTCCCAAGTGGATTTTAAAAATCATTTATTTTAGAGTGTACTTATCAAATTCAGGAACAAAGCAACCTTTCATACATATTCAATGACAAGTTGACAGCCATGCTCTCGATTGGACGCGGTCAAGTTTGTCCATGAAACCATCGCAAGACAGACATCTCAGCCCTCTAGCTTCTCGAAAAGGATGGCTGAGCGACAACTTGCAAGTTGTGGCATAGTGTCAACGTGCCCATACGTTCGTCACAGTGACGCTAGAACGTACACAAATTAGCCGTGTTGGAGCTTGCAACGACCAGTGACTGTCCAAAAAATGCACAGTCGGTACGACTTCACAGCTCTTGAATAGCGTTCAGTGACTGTAGTTTAAGAGTTTGAGTCTGGGGGAGGGCACGATGGGGGATCGGGGCGCTGGCTGAGCTGGCTAGCAACATCATGACCAAGTCTCTGTGCTTTCCTCTCCAAGCCAGCATATTGTGCCCCAAAGTCAATGTAGATGCCTCGGTCAGCGGAATCCACCGCGACGTTTCATTGTCAAGGTCATCCGGATAAAAAAATTATCAAGCGGAATGCCAGCCTGACTCATATCCGTATAACGACCTGATTTATCCGGACACCCAGAGATTAATCCGATTCCTTGTTCCGCCTTCGACCAAGCCGCAAGCCACCATGTCGATGAGCAAGCTGCAGATGCAGCTGAAGAAGAAAGAAAAGGAAAGAAAGCAAGCGGCGAAACGTGGCACAGCCGCTTCGAGCGAATCCAAAGCGAAAGCGGCCGCCGACGCGCAAGCTTTTCAATGCCAAATCTGCCGCCAACCGTTTGCCAGCACGAGTAAAGGACCGCAGATGATCGCGCATGCAGAGTCCAAGCATCCCCGCGTTTCGCCTGAAGAATGCTTCCCTCAATTGCAAGAAATGGGCAAAGGATGAAATAGAGTACAGTATGTCGACGTTTGTTAATTTGGACTTCGTCATCACGTTGAACAGCGGCGTTGAACCATGGAGAAACAAAGTAGAGTCGGGCCATGGCTGTGTAGATGCTGTGCAGATATCCTGGCGGATTTCTTCATGGAGGGCATTCTCTCAGTCAGATCTTATGTTTGTGGATGTATGCTCAAGTTGAGATCTTTGTAACCGCAAAACGCAACAGCTTGGAATGCGATAAGCATTCTGACAATTCGATCCGTCATGTGGCGCCGAGGACTCGCTACAGTGTGGGCATTTGGTCGGAAACTCAAGGTGAAAGAACATGTTCATCATGTATTTGGCGTATGTCTGCTCGCCGGTGCATTATTTCGATCGACCAGCGTCATCGCGACGCTTTACTTGGCGGCCTTTCTCGGCGGAATCGTTCATTCGTTCACGTTGAGATCGGTATGGGTTCTCATGCTCTTAGTCTCGATATTGGCTATCGCTGGACACTGTGTCGTCGCTGGATTGCCGCAACACGAAGCTGACTTTTGGTTTCAATTGTGTGGTCTGCATCTCACGCCATTCAATGTCGTCATAGATGCATGCATTCTTCTTTGCACGGGATGTTTACTCTACTTGCAGCGCCACGTTCCGAAGCTCCGCGTGTACGTCTTCTACGCTCTTCGTCTTTGATTCACGCTGCGTGCTCTCGTAGGCGTCCGTTGCTGCGTCGAGAAGTCTCTGGGGTTCGTATGCTTGCGTTCATCTTTGCAAAGTTTCCAGCGTTGTATTCGTTCTTGATGCGACTCGATCTGTACGAAACGATCCATGGGCTCTTTGTCTTCTTTTCCGAAGTGATCATCGGTCTTTGCTTGTTCATCGCTGCATTTGCTTCGCGGGGTGCGCTGGGTGCTTTATATTACCTCTTGATCATCAGTCGGTTGGTTGTTTGGGTATTTTGGACAGCTCGTCCAGTCCAGAAGGCCAGTCAAGACGTCTTCGCCTCCATGGAAGGCGCACTGACGGCTAGAAAGCCTTCGATCCCATCAACGAGTGCAGAACCGACGTATCGCACGATGGAGAGTGAACCAGATGACACTGAAGTGAGAGCACCGTCTTCTGCTGACCCTGGGATTCCACAGAGTACTGAAGTCATGCCCGATGCAACCAACACGATCGGCACAGCCGATGCCATCGATCCAGCGGCGCAACGTCCAAGCGCCAACTTACCTGTGCCTCCAAATCCAGCATCAAACATGGCATTGCCTCATCAACCTCTCCTCAGCAAGGCCATGGTCATCGGCTTACTTATTTACAGCGGCTCCGTCCTCCTCTTCTTGTACGTAAACAACCCCAAGGACTCGATTGCACTAAACTTTATCCATAGCCACGTCTATCAGTACTCTGTCTTTAGAGATTTTGAAATCGTCGGCGTCATTGGCACGTACTTGGGCTTCTTTGTCATGCCTGGGGTATGACATCTTTGCCAATCTCCATTTTTAAGCAACTGTCTTGACTAGACAACGAAGGATTGGCTTGGCTACGTCTTCATCATTGCGCAGATCTGCTTGTTTCTCTCTCTGACGAAAATGTTGTCGTTCTATGCGTCGTACCAAGTAGAGCCACTGCGCTCGTCTGGTGTCGTCCCAGTCGTGGTGCACATTTTGAGAAGCGAACTCGTGGCAACGTCGATCGCAATGTTTTGGGCGATTTCATATCCGTCTTACACCAGCCTTGGTTTGTTCAGCTTGGCGATGCTTGCTTTAGCGACCCATGGCCTTGATGCCAACGAATTCTGGCTTGGTCAATCGTGGTTGCTGTCCATTATGACGGTTTATGGAGTCGTCTACGCCCTCGTTGAATATTTTCTGCTCCTTCCAGCGATCTCGAGCATTTTCGACAATTATTTCACAACGCTGGAATATGCCACAATCGATCTCGTGATCCAAAATGCAGCTATGGTGTTGCTTTGTCTCTGCCAGCGAGCTCGACTGCGATACCCACGTCATCCTACTGCTGTCAATACCAGCAACAATCCCAACGAGGAGTTTAAACCAGCTCCACTCTCGTTTCTCGACGATCAAGTACGTAAATGCCGTTGATCATGGCTGATATTTGTCTAGCTCAATGCTTATTACATCAATGTACGCCTCTGGTTTCGAGATGCCAAGATCATCGTGATATCGCACGTCGACACGATGGTGCTCTTCACAATTTACGGTTCGTTCTTCCTTCTTTTTGACCTCATTCAACCTGTTGACTCTAGTTGTTGTCTTGAGTACATCCGTCAACTTGTTTCAAACGGGTTCTCTTATCCTGGCGACTTATTTATCATTATTCCAGCAACACCGTCGTAGACTGTGGAGGGTTCTGCTGCTTTATACTTTGGCAACTTGCTTAACTCTCTATACGTGGAACATTTCATGTCCACAGAGCACACCCCTCTATGAACTGATTGGATTGACTTGCTATCGTAATGCTAAGATCAACGAAAATCCGATAACCCCGTTGACCACGCTTCCGACAGCCGCCCCAGCGACTACAACAGCAATATCCTACTTCTCTACAGTCAAACCCACAACAACGTTGACGCCAACTACGACGGCGAAACCAGCCGAGGCAAAAGCTCCTAATTCGACGACTAACACAACTACTGGAACAGCTCCTACAAAAGCTGTAGAGACTACAAAAAAACCATCAACAACCCGACGTAGTAATGGTGATAGTAACGCATTGGATGGACAGATTACCATAGCCCCGACTACCACAAAAGCCTCGACTACTACGAAAGCTCCAACGACAACGTCTCGTTTTGATAGCGACGCACTCGACATGCTCGGTGGAGCACAAGCTATTCAAAGTAGCACGGCTGTGTCAAAAGACGAGGTGGATCCTTTGATTTCTGCAGCTGCGATGGCTCAAAGTGCTCAAAACGTTATCCGAGCTCCGTCATTGACATCCTTATGGAGCTCATCATTATTTGACGCACAGCTGGTCTTGATTGCTCAAGTCATTCTACAACTTATTATTTATGTGCGGAATTGGCACGTGCGGGATGTATCGCAAACCAAGGAGAAGCAACCAATTTACTACATTTCTCGTATTACAATGGAGATGGATCGCTTGTTTCGAATTGGAGGTGTTGTGCTCAATTACTTTATTATCATCGTCTTGGCCTTCAACTGGGAAATCCGCCGAGACTCTGCAACATTTGTCGGCTTTCTCCAGTTGATCTTATTTTGCGCTTTGCTCGACTCCCATATCACCAACTTGGTGCTTTTCCCCCGAGGAACGAATCACTATCGTAAATTGTGGCGCCTTGTGCTGATTATCGAGCTCGCGGTGCTTTTGTTTCGATATTTGTATCAGTTTGATCCCATCTATGATGCTATTCATGCAAGTTGGACGACTGATTTTTGTACCATGGAAGACATTGGATTCCAAAAATTGTCCTCCAAAACACACTTGTCGAATTTGTTCGCTTATCTCTTCCCTACTTGCTTTGTAAGTTGCTCCTCTTCTAAATTGATGTAATATTTCTGAATAGATGGCTGGATTGGCAGCGTGGCAGGTCTCATCAATGGATAAACCTGTTCATATATACACCACAAAATATGACAAACAATTAGCTTGGATCTGTCGAGGTATTTCGCATGGATCCGCTTCGATAATTTGCCTCGCTGTAATTCTCGCCACTAGCAAAGTGACCTTCATGGGATTTTTATATTACCTCAGTGGTGTTTTGGCAGTTCTCCAGCGCAACTACAAAGTTGCGTGGCCCTATCTCTTCTCAACATCAGGGGCGATGCTGCTGTGTATGTACTTCTTGCAATTAAATCTCCCATGGTTTGACTCTGAAGTTGCATCACAAACATTTCCATGGCTTGGTTTATCTCGATTAACAGAATATGATAACTTGTGGAATTTGAACTGGACTCCGCTACTCATGCTCAGTCTTTGTGGCCTGCAACGGTTTGGTACTTTGATGGCCTCAGAGCCCATTCCAGATCCACCACTGTGGGAAATTTATCTGAAATATATTCAGCCACTTCTTACTCAAGACGCATACGTGACTATTGTCATGTTAATGCTCCTAATTTCGTCATTCGTGCACCTCAACGTTATTTCTGTCGTGTACATGATTATTCTACGATATGTCATGCTTGCGAATTGGAATGATCCGAAAGTCCACGCATTCTATGTGCGCATTCTGACGGTCGTCCTTGTAATTATCCCCACGTCTCAGTATTTGCTCATTTTGTGGTTTCCCGAGTGGCTCATTCCTCCCTTTGCCACTTTACGCCCTAGCCAATGGCTAGACCCATCTTACCAGTACTGGCTGATGCTACAATCTCAAAACAGGTGGTCAATTTTAACAGACTTCCTGACGCTCTTTGCAGTCTACCTAGTTCCAACGCCCATTCCAGCTTCCCAAGACGGGACCCAAGCCTCCCAAACCTCGGTATCGCACAAGATATTCAAATTGTCATCGCTGCAAGTATTCATGGCCAAGTATTCAATTTGTTTTGTACTGGTGTGGGTATTTGTAACAGGATGCGCCCAGTTTGGGGTTGCGTCGGGTCTTTACCTAGGCTGGGCAATTTACATGCTATTTCATTTGGACCGCTTGGACTGGCAACCTGCTCTTCTCGGATCTTTGCAAACGTACAATTGGTTTTATCTATTTCTCCTCCTTGTCTATCAATGTCCATGGTTCAATGATATTACCAAAAGCTGTACGCTTGGTACCAATCAACCTGATAACGGAGGAGTGTGCTTGTCATTGCCTGTAGCACTTGGTTTGTACAAAATTTCCCATGGTTCACAAGTCAATTCAAGCGATCAGCATACCTCGACAATTTTGTCCATTGCAATTTTTATCATGATTGCGATGCAAGTTCATGTATTTGCTTCGTCTCCTTATCGAATTGTTTTGGAGGTATTTGTTTAATTTCTTGAACACTCCATAATTCATTGTTAGAATAATCGTGCAGAGCTAGAGCGATGCCAGAAACGTGGATTTGTGCTGAATCACAACTTAGCCAAAATGAGGATTACACAGTGGAGACTTCTCAAGCAAGAAAAACAAGCGGCAATTCAAAGACTTAAAGTTATTGTCTCCAAGTTGGTGAATAAAGTTGAAGAAATGATGGACATTGCAATGGGGTAACTCAACATTTCGTTTAAGCCTATTTTATCTGTATTTAGGCTTCATTATTCTCTGCCTCCCATGGCTCCACATCGTCCTGTTGTCTTAAATCAAACACAAAATTCAGTTACAATAACATGGGGAGCTCCCGAGAGTAAAATTCACCGAATTCGCTGCTATCGAATCTCACGGCAAGTATTCCCTTCATTGACTCTTTTGGGAGATTTCGGGGATGTTGTTGAAGTTCCTGCGTCAAAAACTACGTTTGAAATCAAGGGCTTGCGTCCTGGAACGAGCTATCAATTCAAAGTCGCAGCTGTGTCGCGTATGGGTGAAGGGCCGTTCAGTGCACCAAGTGAACCTGCTGGTATGAGTTTTGATAGTAACTCGAAAGACTAAATTGATTAGCTACCATCAAGCTTGATTGGGGTGATTCGTGCACGGCAGGGTGGATGAAAGCCCACAAGACTTATGACGGTCAGCGATCTTTTGTCAATTACATCGAGCGATTATTTCCGTGGTTTGTCACGGCAACATATTCTCAAGTAATATGCAAATAATTGTTTCGGTTCTAACTTTATATCCTAGCGCTACGCCATCGTCGATGCCGATTCTCTGACATTGTACAAGAGCGAAATCTTAGCATTGAAATACCGCCGAGATAATACAAAACACAGAATGAAACGACGCACAACGCACAACCTGAAGAAATTAAATGGACCTCCATCATATTGGTTATCGGAGGTCCAAAGTATGGAATTGTCTGAGCATCAGCTACAGCTAGATGAAATGTCACCGTTGCTGTATTGCATTGAGCTTGTTTTTGTTGATAAAGGCTCGAGAGTCTATTTTTCGCTGCAGCCTGAAGAAGCATCGCAATTCGACAAGTGGATTATCTCGCTTTTGTACGTCGTACCTCCACAGGCCCTTGGCCCGCGTTTACTCGCGTATCGACAAGCTCAAAAGTTGGATATTCCGGATCATATTCTGACACATGTACTTACTCCGCCTGCAATTGGCCCACCACAAAGTCCCAAAGAGCTCGAGTCAACCCCTTGGCTCGATCCTGCTTTGAAAGATGCATTCTATCTCCATATATATTGCTTTGCTTATGTAGGACATGTATTGCTCAACAAGTTTCTGACATAATATAGGCGCTGCAAGACGCTACATTACAAAGCGAAACGATTTCGTATGATGAAGAGAGTGATAAATTGCCATCATGGAGTGAATTTTTCCTCGTGCTGGCAAATGTCGTTCGCAGCCAAACAGCTTTTCTTTGCTATGCCGCATTTGTTGCCGCATTTTCCTTTCAAGTACGCGCCGGATTAGTTTGACAAGTTGACGATGAAGTATATAGGGCGACGGACTCAACTTGGTCTATGTACTGTTCATGTTTGCCATCTTGCTTTGTGAGAACCCAAGACCACAAGCTACCCTATGGAAGTGGGTTTTAAAATACGTAGGCTCTCCATTCTCTCCAAAGCTTATCTCCATGTTGTAGTCATTCTTTGTGGTCTTTATTCGGTATATGTTTCAATTGCCATTCTTTTGTCACCACTACACAAAATCTAAATCATTATATCCAAGGTATTCTTTCCATTTCAAGCGGAGATGTAACATGTCTGTAGTGTTCAGCCATATTGTCCTGAGGCACCACTCAGCTCGGCCCTTCTGAGCCAAAGCCAAGTACAGCCTATCGTGCTCTTCGGATTGTATAAATTCGATGGTTCCGCAAACCCTCTTGTTGATACGACATTGAAAGGCCTCCAGTGGAACTTTTTCGTCATTTGCTGTATTTTATTTCATCGACGTGAACTCCAATTACGTGGCTTTTGGGTCTATCCACGAAGTAGAGCCATGAAATGGACAGAGACAATCTGGTGGAAGAAGATTTTTAGTTCTCGAAAGCTCAATCTGGATTCGATCACTCCCGTCACAGATTTAAAGCCACTAAATCCTATGAATCCACCCGACGACACTCAAGTACAGGAAATTGAGCAAACTGAAAGGTTGGAACGCCGCGATTCCAAAGATTCGTTAGACGAACATGATTTTGAGCTCGCTGACTACTTGGCGAAGTCGAACGAGCCATCTAAACCAATTATTCCACCAGGACTTGCACCGATACCACCACCATTTCCTGCTCCAGCTCCAGTCACTACTGCAGCACCATCTCCAGCTTTAGTCACTGTCCCAGTACCTACTTCACCTCTAGAGCCCTCTACTTCCGAGCAAGCGATAGCTGAAACTCCATCTCCTCAAGTCGTTATGGATTTAAATAGTCACATTGAAAGGCTTCTTCGGGATGACCAGCAATTACCGAACCTAAATTTGAGTCCACTGGCTCCGTCGTTTGATCATGACGACGACAATGATAGCGACGAAGAACACGAAAAGCCGTCTACGATTGACGAGCTGAGTGAGGCAACCATGGAGGCTAAAGAAAGTTTTGACTCTGAGCACGATGTCCACGATTCCAAAGGGGCGCTTACGCTAGCTGAGCCTCGATTTACAAGGGAACAGCAAATCAAGTTGGTGAAAAAAAGTCGCTTTCAGATATGGCTTGGTCGGCATGTAAGTATTTCTTGATTTGATAAGGCTTAATTACCATAGATTCCACCTTGGATACAAGATTATTACGCTACAATATTGCCAGTGCCTCCACAAAACTGGGACAAAGATATCAAGAGCGCCGTCATGGGCACGAAGCCAGGGCGAGATTTTATTCTCGTCGCCTTTGGCATGAACATTTTAATCTTGGTCTACATCATAGTCTTCTTTCACCAGTTTGGCGTGCCTCGGGAAAATTCGACCCTCTTTTCACTCAGCTCGACGTTCCAGACGTCTCTTTTGTCGGGTTACATGGTGGGCATGATATTTTTTCAAGTCGTTATTGTTGTCTGGGACCGCGTCTCCTTTGTTTATGGCTCTCTGTACTCCAAACTCCTATGCCATTATTTCTCCTTGATTATGATTCACGTGATGGTTTGGCTAGTTCTTCCCCTTCATACGGGCGTCTATTTCCAATCGAATCCATATTTAGTTGGGCTATATCTCCTCCAATGTGTCTCGATGGGCATCGGTGCAAACCAAATCAAATATGGCTATGTCGTCTTTCGTGGAAACCCATACAGTTTGCGTCAAGCAAGCACGTTGTCCAAATATCTCTTTCGGATTTACATGGCAATTCCGTTCGCCTTTGAAGTCCGGACTCTCTTAGACTACATTTGCTCGACGACAGCACTTGACATGCGGCTGTGGCTCGTCTTAGAGGGCATTGGAGCTCATTTATTCCTCGTGAAATTGCAAATGGAAGCTCGCATTCAAGGAGGTTATATTTTGCAGGTAATAGCGCGCATTCTCCATCACGAAACAATTGTGATTCTGTAGGGCAATCAACGCCAACCTCTCTATGCCAAGTTTCAAACTGCAGGGCTGTGCTTTCTAGCCTTGTTGCTATGCCTATTAGCACCCATGATCATGTTCAGTACTGCGAATCCAACCACGATCAATAATCCTATCATCCATGCATCCATGACGTTTGGGTTATTGCAACCTGATGGTACATTCCAGCAGTTTTACAACAGCGGTAATGCCATCCCCGCGGAGTTAGCCCTCATGAAATGATTTCACGCTAGAGGAAAACCAAAGCCCCGAGACGACCAAAGTTGTCTCGTCCAATTCGGAAACGTATATTCAACAAGTGTCATTTATGGAGTACTCGAACGACATGTGGAGTAGCTCGCCTCCTCTGCGGCGAAAATTAATGGCGAGTTTGAATTCAACGCAGCGAATTAAATGGAGTATGACTCTTACTCTAAAGCGTACAGCTCCTGAAGGTGTTCAAACGGTAAGACGACCGAGAAAAAATGGAGATCATGAAATCCTAGGTGTCGTACGACATTGTTCAAGATATCACACCAGCCCAGCGTGCAAAACTTGCAATCATGATGGATGTTTCCATCACGCAAGAGTTTGCCTACAACTCGTATAACTCTGCTGTTCTGACCATTAAAAACATGTATCCTCCCGTGATTAATGTGGCCGCCGCCACGGCTCCAACCATGCGCGGAGAGTATGCATACCGCAATATTCAAGTAAATCTATGAGCTCCACATGAAATTCTCATGGCCGTTTCGATAGATTCAGCGGTTGACAGAACTCAGTGGAAGTTTTTGGACCGTGTCGTCGTCGGACAGCATTGCGTACGCCAACAGGACAGAGTAAATAACCCAACGATGGACCATGGACTGACAGAATATTGGATATAGCATCACAGACAATTCCAAGACTCTGTCGTGCGGCGTGTCAGGTTTTTGTTTCTTTACGATCTCGGATAACATTGTCGCTGGTTTGAAAACACTGGGCATTGGCACATATGGCATTACTGCGACTTATATCTTCGTACGATTTCAAGGTCGCTGGAAAAAATATTTAGAGTCTGCTTAGGTGATTTTCACGATTGGAGGCTATGTCAAAGCCGCTCTGCGCGGGTCCGTGAATGACGTATTGTACAAGGAATTGCCAAATCCTGACGATCTGATGGATTTGGTCGAGGTAAGTCTGCAGTCAATGATTCATCGCTCATTCGATCGGCCAGGGGATTTATATTGCACGAACGGAAGAATACATTGGCCATCTCAAGGTAAAATCGACCTTTTGTTGCATGTCGATGCTCATTTCAAACTCACAGGATGAAGCTCGCCTCTTTGAAACGCTCATTCGTGTGTTGCGGTCCCCAGAAACATTGTTGAAAGTGACGGGACCCAACGTCATTCACATTCCAAACACCAAAGAAAAGACAGACTAGACGGGTTTGCCAATGTCGCTAGAAGTCCAAAGATAAGTCTTCTCTCTCGCTTTCTCCCATGAAACCAGCGTTGTTCATGAATCTAGTCTCTCCTTGAGCAACGAGGGGCGAGCGTCGGACGATGGGACGAACCAGTGCAGGTTGGCAAATTTTCTCCAAGTAGGCGGCAAGAAAAGAGAGAGAAATCACGTGTCAAGCTTCGCGACTGAAGAGTCTCTATCAAGTCGCCTATTGTTGGCTTAATGATGCAGTCTGGTGAACTCACGGCCATGTATGATGGTGAAAGTTGGGAAAGATTGGTGCCACTGCGACTCGATGAAATCACGAGTGTTCCCATGAGCTTTTGTCGAGGAGCCAATGAGGAAGGTTCACACACACTATAGTCACAAAGCAGCAACAGACTGGTCAGGGGGTGATCTACTGAGACTGCAGAACTGATCTAGTACCGCTACTTTTGTGCAACTTGGATGCAATGCCGCCAACATAAACACGTCGAGGACTCCGAGGTGGTGACCGCATGGCACTCCGTCTTCAATATCGATTTCGGGCTGCAAATCATGCCTTCATACCGCTTTCTTTGTTCGCTTTCGGTGATTGAGTTAGCCGAACATAATGGAAAACACTCAAACCGACCGAGAAACTCAAGTAGAACCAAGCCAAGGCATCAACATCTTGAGGTTCTCGTGCCAAAGACGGACAGTAACAAGGTCTTCCAAGTGACTGGAACACTGTTTTGAGCGATCTATTATGACGTGTCACGTGGAATCATTTGCCATCTTTCAGAGGTTCCAGATGACGGCACCAGTCAAAGGAAGGGAAGAGAAACGACGGTTGAAGAGGAGGATTAACCAGCGCATCCGACGAACAAAGCAGAAAATATTGGAAGCAGAGCTGGAAAACCTAGTCTTGGAGCTCTCCAGGGCCAATGACCACCTTGCATCCCATGTCCTAGTCTTGCAACGAGGACTTTGGTGTCACGCTCAGCATCAAGCTGTCGTGGAGTACTACCGCCTCTTCACGAATGGCTACGTCAGATCGGAGGGACAGAACACTTTTCTCCACAATTTCATCCATCCCGATGTCCAATTCAATGGTTCGGTACGATTAAGCGTTCTCGCTTCAGTTGGGCTCATGCTTCTTCTCTCTCTAGTCTGGATTCGACGCATTTGTCGCCCCTTGGATGTTGTACGCTGCTGTCTTCAGCACGAACCGTGTCGAATGCAAGCAGATTGCGGATCTCAGCTCCTCGTCGGACGAAGCAGTGATTCAGGCTCAAACTGTGACGACGATGACCTTTGGCATGGCCGCCATCAGCACATTGTTTCCAAGAGCGATAGATCGAAGAGACCTCGTGAACAAGTTGTTGGGATGGCAAATGGAGCTGCCGATCCGAACAGTGTTTACATTTGACTCCAACACCAAGACAGTGACGCATCTGACGATGGAATCCGAATTAATTCCTTCTCTCCTCGGTTGCTTTGGGAATTTAGACGACGTGACGGCGATTCTACCGCCTCCAGGACATCACCCAGACCTTGCGCTGTTCCCAATCGTGCGTCCAAGTGTCCCTCGTGATTACATTGAAATGTTGTGATCGTATCGTCAATCCTGGTGTGATATTGAACTTACCACATCCTTGCGCTAGCTGTGATGGCGCTCATCACACATCCACCAGTCTCGACGCCATCGCTCTCTGCCCAGTGCCAAAAAGCAAAAAAGCAAGTCTCTGCTGTTTTAACATTGTTATGCTCGTGGCATCTGTGGTCACGCCTAGAAACGCTAAAGCAACCATGTTCTGGAATTCAATCCAAGACGCATATTGTTTTCGACTGCTCAGGTGATTTTCGCGATGGGAGGCCATGTCCATGCAGCTTTGCGCGGGTCCATGAATTACAAGGAATTACCATATCGTTGTCTCTACAAGTCCTGACTTGACATACAAGTCGTCTCTCCCTACTGTAATAAATCTTGTCTCTTTCAGCATGGTGTATCGAGCAAGAAAGGTCAACCGACGGACAATGGGATGAACCATTGCGGGTTGGCAAACTTTCTGCAAGTAAGCAGGCTGCAAGAGATGATGGACAAGTCAAGTTCCAAGCATTTCGATCGAAAGGTCTCAGTCAAGCCGCCTATCCTTGGATGAATGATGCAGTCTGCTGAACGCATTCTTGACAAATGGCCATGTATGATGGCGAAAGTGGTGCGAAAGATTGGAGCCACAACGGCTCGATTCAATCACGAGTGGGCTTTTGTCGTGGCAAATGCCGCCAACATGAAAACAATGAGGATTCCGATGCGGTGAGCGCAATACACTCAACCTTCCACATCGATATTTGGCTGTATATCACGCCTTCATGCACAGATCATTCATTGCCATCGCACTGGCGTGCCCTTGCAAACTGCGCGTTCTTTCGGTGCTCGACTTAGCCGAACATAATGGTGTCCAAAATGGACATGGATGGAAAGTCGATGGGAATCACTCAACCCGACCGGGAAACTCGAGTGGAACCAAGCCAAGGCATCAACACCTCGAGGCTTCCGTGCTACAAACGGACGGGAACCCTGCGAATGAGTCTACGCCATGGATATCATGGCCGAGAGCCTCGAACGCTGTTTTGAGCGATCTATTATGACGTGAATGTAGAATGTTCCATTTTGTTTACACACGTTCAAGATGACAGCTCCCGTCCAAGGAACGGAAGAGAGACGACGGCTGAAGATGAGGATTAACCAGCGCATCCGACGAACAAAGCAGAAAAGATCGAAAGCAGAGCTGGAAAACCAAGTCTTGGAGCTCTCCAGGGCCAATGACCACCTAGCTTCCCATGTCCTAGTCTTGCAACGAGGACTTTGGTGTCACGCTCAGCATCAAGCTGTCGTGGAGTACTACCGCCTCTTCACGAATGGCTACGTCAGATCGGAGGGACAGAACACTTTTCTCCACAATTTCATCCATCCCGATGTCCAATTCAATGGTTCGGTACGATTAAGCGTTCTAGCTCCAGTTGGGCTCATGTTATTCTTTCTCCCTAGGCTGGATTCGACGCATTTGTTGCCCCTTGGATGTTGTACGCTGCTATCTTCAGCGTGAATCGTGTAGAATGCAGACAGATTGCCGATCTCAGCTCCTCGTCGGACGAAGCAGTGATTCAGGCTCAAACTGTGACGACGATGACCTTTGGCATGGCCGCCATCAGCACATTGTTTCCAAGAGCGATAGATCGAAGAGACCTCGTGAACAAGTTGTTGGGATGGCAAATGGAGCTGCCGATCCGAACAGTGTTTACATTTGACTCCAACACCAGGACAGTGACGCATCTGACGACCGAACCCGATATGATCCCTTCGCTCCTGGGATGTTTCGGGAATTTTGAAGACGTGATGGCGATTCTACCGCCTCCAGGACATCACCCAGACCTTGCGCTGTTCCCAATCGTGCGTCCAAGTGTCCCTCGTGATTATGTTGAAATGTTATGATCGTTTCGTCAATCCTGGTGTGATATGACGTAACATTTTCGATTGAGAGAACTTACCTCATGCTTACTCTAGCTGTGATGAAGCTCAACGCATCCACCAGACTCGACGCCCTGTCAGCTTTGTTTCAAAAGGCAAGGCTCTGCTATTTTCACCTTGTTATGTTCGTGGTACCTGTTGTCATGTTGTTGAAACGCTAATCCTTTTTCAAGCCTCCTATCCAAGATGCATGTTGTAATCCCGACAATTTTGACGAGTATATGGATTTGTTGCTTTATGATCTTGAATATCGTGGCGTTGGGTTGAAAACATCACGCATGAACACGAACAACATGACTGCGAAACCACGCTGAGGCAGGATTCACACTTTACTCGACGTGATTTTTGTTCAGTGGCTGAAACAAGCTGATTAGCATTGATTGGTGATCGTTCTTGCTTGTACGTTGCCACAATATCGACAGGAGAAAGCATCAAGACTGCTCATGACATGGAGGAAAGATGATGGAGAGCTCTCTCACAGCTCTGATTGCAAACTTGACTATGACATCAATCAAGCACCAGCAGTATTCCTCGCTGACTTGCTCTCGTCGGAAGCATATAAAGTTGAAATTGTGTCTGAAAATGACAAGACAGTTTGCACGCGCAATGATATCTGGCATGGCTGCAGAGATATGAAAAGTTGATGAAAGTCAAGTTGGATCATTTATGGGATCGATCGACAACAGAATCCAGGTACAAGTCAGCGTACCAACGAGAGCCACAGTGTTGCCACTGCTGATCGGATGGACATGCCATGGCAAAGTGCAGATCTTTCGTGCGGCCACCATGAAACTGAATGCGCATATCAAGACAGCCATCATCCATCAGATGAAACACATTTTCGTATGGTCTATGTGCTTGTCATACGACAGCAAGTCAAAATTACTCTCGACATGGCGGGTCGCTAGATGTCCATGTGAGGGTGCTATTCAACCTCTTAGACTTGACCATTTTCCCCAAGACAGTCATCAAGTTACAGTGATCCGGGAAATATATGACCACAGGTGATTCTTCGCTGATTGGACAATTTCAAGCTGAACACCGACTCCATAAACTGTAATAAATTTTAACCTGTTAAATTGAATATTGCATTTGTAAAAAGACGAAGAAACTTGTATTAGATAAACGTGCAAGACTTCATATACTATGAAAATTGCCAAAAATGAAGAATTACACATATGTGTCATGTGATCGATCAGATTCTCTTCTTCAGTGCTGTTGAAGAAACATGGAAAACTCTATAATTTTATATTTGGTGCATTCATTTTGAAGATGTGTCATTGAATCATTGAACAATGTATCATCCCATTTGCATATCGTTTCTTTGAAAATAATGCCTGTATTTTCAACAACAACTTACCCTTCATCTACGACAGCATTTAAAACCTTTAGCTTATTTAGGAGCACCGTAGTTTACTTGTGTTTGCGCGTTTATCTGGCGATGAAACGATGGTTGACCTCCTGTCATATTTATTTCTTGTTAAAATTAATACGATTCATTTTCACGGTTCAATGGAGGGTTAGGGTTTGTTGATGGTCTTATATTTCCCGGATCGCTGCATCCTTTTGAAGATGTCTAACTGGGATTTTCTACAAATCGCCGAGAACTCCACGAAAACAAAATTATATTGTCGTTTGGGTCCAAAACTGGAATTTTGATATATTTCGAAAATGTTTCAATTTATTGACGCCTACACTATTTAAGGTTTCCGCAAGCATTTTCTTGTATTGCCCTCGATCAAGTACCTTAAATAGTGTAATTTCAAGCGTTTTAAATATTTGAAAAAATAATCTTTGAAACATTCAATATATTTTCACTTGAAATTTGTACACGTCAATTGTTGCGTCAATTTGTTTGCGTCCAAATTTATTCCGCACGACTCCAGTTTTGTATTATGAGTAAAACCACACTAATCCCGGTATTTTTATATTTCAGCCAATCAGTGCGTTTCATATAAATTTGTCGAAATTCCAATTTCATCCAAGCAAAACGAGGTGCATTGACGTTTGGGAACCGCAACCTGTTCGATAAGATTGGACACATTAGTTTGATACTGATGTCTCTTGTCGCGTTTGCAATGTCAATGGCATTTCTTTTTGTGCATCCATGCAGAGAAAATCAAAGCAAATCATGCAGCATGGAGCTCATCTCTTGTTCCAGTACGAGCCATTGAGCATGAGATATCTCACAGTGAGAAAGATACACTTGGTGATTGATATTACTATATTACATAATAAGTTGTTAGACTTAATGTAGTTATGTGTATTCATTTATAGAGGTAAATGATATTTAATGGTCTTATTGAAGTCACTGTGACAATTTAAGCTTGCTGTATTATAGAAACCTTGAATAATTTATCAATGCCATTGTTGAGTCGAGTCTTGACTGGACAATTTTGTCATAAAGATGGCTCATTTTGTTCCAGCAAGAAGCCCAGCAGCAGCTGGATGACAGTCATACCAAAGAATGCCAGCAAACCAAACCGAGACCGAAAAACGACGGCAACGGGGCCGATTCAACCAGCGAACGTACCGCATCAGGAAGAAGTCGTCGGAGAAACAACTGAAAAGCGATGTGTTTGAGCTCTCGCGGGGCAATGATCGCCTTGAATCCCACAAGCTTGTCTTGCAGCGTGGCCTTTGGTGTCATGCTGAACATCAGTCAGTCATGGAGTACTACCGGCTCTTTCGCGATGGCTACAGTGAATCTGACCGTCAGTGTACCTTCCTCCGCTTTTTTGTGCATCCAAACATACAACTGAATGGTTTGGTACGCCCTTGTGCTTGTGTGTGCGTAGCTCATCTCATGTTTGCTCCCTGTAGTCTGGTATTGACGCATTTATTGCCCCATGGACTTTATACTCTGATCTCTTTGGGGTCAATCACGTGGAATGCAAGCACATTGCAGACGTGAGCAGCTCGTCTGATGAAGTTGTTGTGCAGGCTCAAGTCGTGACAACATTCCATTTTGGCAAGCGTGCCATTGAGACGTTCTTCCCTCAAGCTACAGAACGAAGTGATCTCATGGAAAAGTTGATGGGCTGGCATTTGAAGCTCCCCCTGCGGGCTATGTTTACTTTTGACGATTCCAAGACTGTGACTCGCGTAACTGTGGACACGGACCTCATCCCAGAGTTGATTCGTCATCTGGGGGACATAGGAGCCGCCCTAGCGGTTCTGCCATCAGAAGGCCATCACCCTGACATTGTCCTCTTTCCGCCACTTGACCCCAATGCAGCATCAGGTGAAATGACGTAATCGTTTCGTCGACCATCTCGAGAAATGATGGGAGCGTATGAAGCGCAATCAAGATACCACGGCTTGTCACAGTGCATTGCTCGTATGTATCTGAAGCATATTTCGAAAGTATTAACAAGTTGCTTTGAAATTCGCTACCACAAATTGCAGCCAAACTCAACGTCATTATCAGTTCTCCCTCCGCTCACCGTGAACAGATTCGCCAAACAATAAGCAGGCCTTATTGGCCAAACGAGAGAATCTAATAGCCGTCAAATGCACTTGGATCCGATCCAAAGACGTCGAATGTTCAATTACAAGTTGGTACTCAAAGGAGCACGTTTTACATTGTCATCATCAACATGCTCGATTGTGATGATGGAAGCTTGCACCGTGTGTTGAGTCTCCACCTGACGGACCTTGTGAAGTCCCGTCTCGCGCACACAAAAGGCTAACCACGACGCTGTGGTCACAGGCAAATCACAAAGTGAATTCCCCTCGGGGGCTGATCCCCAAGGGCTTAACCCTACCCTACTGGCTATTCTATAATTAGCCAATCACTGCACATGTAGAGTTAAATTGACCGGAGTCTTGGATTGTTTCTTGGACGCTCTCCAAGGCTCTTGCGAATGGCAAATTCGCAACAATCCCCCCCAAGGATTGCTCAAGGCCCAAGGCGGCTGCCATGGCCGACACAATGTCGTTGTCGACGTGCTCCTGCACGTAGCGCTTCAGTAGTGGTGGGATATCCTCAAGCAAGTTGATTGCTGGCTCCCAAGAGTTCTCGATTTCTTGAAGACCGCGCCATTTGACCAAGATTTCGAAGGCGGCCGTCTTCGGATTGAAGCGGCAATCGACCAGTTGGTCGACCACGTGACCATCCGCGTTGTGAGCCACATGGCTCAAGAGTTCCTCGTCGACATTGAGGGACTCGTCGGCGTAGAACTTCAGCCGACTAGCGTGTGCTTCACGCACAATCCCCGTGATCAAATTTTGGATCTCAAAGATCCAGCCAGACGTGGCTTTGACCACTTGCGCAGGACCGCGCCAGGTCACACTGAGCTTCGATGGGCTAACGCCCCAGACATCCATGTAAAGGACGTAATCGCCAACATCAAAGTCAGCCATTTTCACACCTTTCTTCTTGGCTCTTGCGGCCCGTCCTCTCTTCCGCTTCGAGGACGACGCATCCAGTACGTCTTGGTGCATTTTCTCCACAGCATTCTGTAGAGCAGCCAATTCTTGTTATCGGCAATCCCACAACTCTTGCAATGTCACAACTTTAGCTGAGCCAGGGATAGGAATTAAATCCAAAGGGGACATCGGTTTAGACCCCGTCATCGCCGTTATAGGCGCAATGCCTCCGATGGTTTCGGAGGGAGTTTGGTTCAATACCAACATCACAATTGGCACAATTTGCCGCCAATGTTCTGGCTGCATAAGCTACTCGGACAGTAACGCGCGAAATGTCTTGAGAGTAATTTTCATGGCACTCTCGACTGTGCCGTTGGCCCAAGGACAGCGGGCTGTTGTAAAGTGGTGGTGAGCTCCTAGCATGTGCTGGAGCTCGTCAATCACTTCATTCTTGAAGTGTGACCCCTGGTCGGTCACGCAGTGGTAGCACACACCAAAAACACCAAACCACTGAAGTAGGCAACGCGCAACAACTTGGGCGTTGGCGACATCGGTCTCCCAGAACCACTTGAACTGGGAAAAGTCGTCTTTGGCTACAAGCAGGTAGCCATTTTCCATGTACAGGAAATCCCAATGCAAGATTTCATTGGGCTTCGTGGCATGTGGAGCCATGCCAAACGGACGGAGCACATGACCGCCCGTCGCTGCACAGTGTAAGCAGCGGCCAACGAAAAAGGCCACATCTTCGCCCATGTGGGGCCACCAAAATCGGTCAGACAACACTTGTCTTGTAGTATTGACGCCACGATGGCCGCCCATACCAAAGTGGGCTACGACACACAGTCGCATTTGAAGTTCACCTTCGGTCAAAGGAATCCATACGGCGTCAGACGCCGTCTTGAGCACAGGCAATTGCTCTCCAGCCACAAGCACATGGCTGTCGACAAGCTCGACGTCGGGAACAACATCTTGTCCGACTGCACGTAGCTGTGCATCCACAATCTCTGCCATACTTGGCCACACGAATTCTTCGTTTCGAAGCGGCGAAATCTTCAGCGGCACATGGACGATCGGACAGATCGTCGGGGAGTTCGTTCCCCAGCGGGATAGTAAATCCGCCCACACGTTGGCTTCATCAGCGATATCGTAGATTGTGTAATCATACCCCATGCGGAGTAAAGCCCATCGGTCGAGCTTGGCGGCTGTATACTTCGGGATAGCCGCGTTCACACTTGTGGGATTGAAGATAAACTTGAGGTTTGCATGATCGGTAAACAAAGCAAACCCTCCAGGCTTGTGGAGTAAATAATCGGCGCGCTTCAGACACTCGACTATTGAGAAAGCTTCTTTCTCCACGATTGCCCATCGTTGGGCGGCACCAGAAAACGTGCCGCTCAGGAACATCAAAGGCTCATGTTCCTGAGCATCGAGCTCACGATCCGCTTGCTCTGGCGGAATTTGGGTAACCACCCCACCCCAGTGCAGATCACTGGCGTCTGCAAACACGCAGACAAGCTTGTCGCTCTTTGGGTGAGCCAATGTCACAGCTTGCCCAAGGACTTTCTTGCACGACGTAAGGCAGTCCACATGGCTGGCATTCCAGCCGGCTTCAGAGAGCCTCGCGAGAGACGCGTTCGGCCACCCGCCAACGCATAGACCTTTTCCATGAGGTCGGTCAGAGGCTTGACCACCACGTTGTAACGTGGTATGGACATACGCATCCAGCTCATCGCACAGATGAATTGCTGGAGGTCTTGTCCAGTCACAGGCACCTAGCGCTTTGATTCGCTCGGGGTCGTACTTGACCCCATCGCCTGAGACGATGCGCCCGCGCCAGCGCGCTTCGGTTTGATAGAACCGACACTTCTTCGGATTCAGCTTGAGTCCGCGAAACTCGCAGATCTTGAGTACGCGCTCGAGCGCAGCCAGCAAACCTTCCTTGGTCTTGCTGTAGCCGAGTAAATCGTCGAGCCATATCAGTAGGCAGCGGTATAGCTCATCCGCAAACATTTCTTGGACAGACGACTGGCAATAGGCCACGCTGTCCGTGCCACCCATGAGCACCCAGGTAGGCGTGTACACGCCGATGTCCGTAAGGAACGAGAACATCTCCTGGGAGTTAGGATGCAGTGCAAACTGCCAGTAGCCCTTGAAAAAGTCCAACGTGAAAAAGACTTGGGCTCCACAAAGATGGTCGAGGATCACCTCCAGCATCGGCATCGGCCAGAGGATCCGCTCCGTTTGAGCGTTGACCGGACGGACGTCCACGGTCATGCGAAATTCATTCGCCTCGGGTTTCTTGACGATAAGCGGCGCCGAGCACCACTTCGACCGCGGATTGCGGTAGCATAATCCAGCCGCTTGGAGTTCTTCCACATGTTTAGCCATGAACTCCCGCTGCTCTTTCGAATAGCGTCTAGCTTTGCAGCGGACAGGCTTCGCGTCAGTCTTCAGCGTAACCCGTAAAGGCTCCACCTTGTCAGGCGGATCTCGACCCAACTTGAGTCGAAACACGTCTTCGTATTTCATGAGCAGCTTCCACAGCTCGACGGCATAGCCGACCTTCTCCTTGAGCTTAGCGCGCACTGCCGCCTGGTCATCGTCGATCGACCAGTCCACACCGACTTGCGGAAAGCATGAGAGTTCTTCGTCGACGTTTAGCGCCACTTCTTCAGGCGCTACCGGCGGCTTCTTCTTGTCTTCCAAGATCTTGATCGCCGCCATAAGACATGTGTCTTGGCCACCCAGATGGCCGAGGTCATAGACCTTCTGCGCACGGCGCGCGGTTTCCAGTAAGGAACGTGGGGAATATCCCAGTCGAGCCATCACCGCTCGACTCACAATAATGTCACCGAGGCCGTTGTGCAGAGGCGCTGCGGCCACCCAGCACTTGAGGTTTGTCAAAACCAGACGACCTTCGGCAGTGTCGAACGTCAGCTTCAGCTTGACTTCTCGGTCCACCAAGAGCTTCATGTCTTCCATGAATCCGCCCAACTCCAGAGCGGACTCCAGCTTGCATACAGGCGCAAGCAGAGCACCAACATCCCTCAGCCGAGCTATCAGCGCCGGCGAGACCACTGACTGGTCGGCGCCACTGTCCAGCAGCGCCAGCGCATCAACGCCATTCACCGTGCATGGCACAGTGCGCGGTTCTTGTAGAACTTCCAACTTCGACTCACTCACGTCGATTGTCGCTCCGACGACGTTCTTCTTGCCTTCGGGCTTGCCACTAGGGGCGGCGGCGGGCGTGTTAGCCGCCACAGGAGGACGCTTGGCCCTTTGTTTCAACAGATGCTGGGATTCTCCCGGCGCACACTTGGGACACTGCGCCACCTTGTGGTCGTCGCTGCCGCATTTCAAACACCCTCTCGCAAAGTGCACGTGCTTGGCGGCTGGCCCTTGGCCCTTCGCTTGGCCCTCAGGCTTCCGCTGTTGCGGCTGCTGTTGAGGCCGAAATTTCTCGCCGTACTGGCGCCTCGCAGGCTTTTCTTCAGGCTTCTTTTCAGCCGTCGCCATCTGCGACTCGAACAACATGAAGTTGTCCAGTAGTTGAGTCAACCACCGGCCGAACGCGGGCACACTTGACTTGTACACCTTGTTGGCCTCACGAGCGAGTTGCCGCTCTACCGTTGCTTTCAACGCTGCCGGTCGGATCGCAGCCGTCAATATCTTGACCGACTGTTTCGGCTCCTGGCTTGGCAGGTGCGCTACGTCCAGCTGCTCCAGCTTTTCGTTGAAATCGGCCAGCAATCGGCCGACGCGAGATTCCGCGTCACGAATTCTCGTGTCCATCTTCAAGGACGCCATAGCCTTCGTGACCCACTCAAGGTCGAGTTCTTGCACTTCACGAGCGCTAAGAAAGTAGTCACGCCATTCGTCTTTCGTGATTTCTTCGAACGGCTTTCCGAAATCGTGCTCACACACACGAGGAACGATCTTCTGATCGATACACGCCGCAAGCGGCATCAGGAATAGAATTCCACCGACACCTCGGTTGAGCGCCTCCACGCGTCTCAAGTACGCCAAGTACTCATCCATGAACTCGCGGCGCTCACGTTTGGTGCTGTCCTTGTACATCGGGGCCAGCGGCACTTGCTGCACACCCATAAGGGTCTCCGGACGGCCAATAGCCGTCGACGCCGCTTGCGCCGGGGTTCGCAGATTGGCTGCAGCGGCAAATAACCCCCATCGCTCGCTATCGCGGCGGACTTTCTTGTCCAGCTCTTCCATCTTGGAATGCTGTTGCCTCATCGCTTCTGAGGCTTGTTGTAACAACGATTGGTGATCTCCAGTCACCTTGGCTTGCTGAGCCATACCCAACTTTAGTTCTTCTTGTTGGCGCTGCAGCTGTTGTTGCTGCTGCAATAGAATCGCACGAGATTCTTCTTGTTCACGGCGGCTCTTCTCGATCTCGGCCGCCATCACCGCCTGCCGGGCGGATTCTTGTTCCAAGCGCGAGGCCATCGCCTCTTGCTGCGCATGAAACTGCGCCAGCTGCTCGTACGTCATCTTGTTGAATTGACTTGACGACGCCGCAGCACGCTCGACGTTCTGCATCCGGAGTTCATCCAACTCGGATTGCCCCTGAGGGGGCAGGGGGTGCTCTTGACCCCCAGCCACGACGTGTGGCATCGGAAGTGACACGACGGTCTCCATCGACCGGGTCTTCGTCACCCGCGCCAAAGCATTTGGGAACGGCGACGTTTCTTCCATGTTCACGGCAAGTAGCAACTAGCTACTAAAGAATTCTTTGTTGAGTCTCCACCTGACGGACCTTGTGAAGTCCCGTCTCGCGCACACAAAAGGCTAACCACGACGCTGTAGTCACAGGCAAATCACAAAGTGAATTCCCCTCGGGGGGCTGATCCCCCCAGGGCTTAACCCTACCCTACTGGCTATTCTATAATTAGCCAATCACTGCACATGTAGAGTTAAATTGACCGGAGTCTTGGATTGTTTCTTGGACGCTCTCCAAGGCTCCTGCGAATGGCAAATTCGCAACACCGTGTAAAAAATGAAGGCGAACACGGGTTTGCTGTGAATTGAACACATGTCTCGTCAACTTCAGCGATACCATCAAGCCCTAAGCACATGACATGTCCTGATGTCTAAATTACCCCCCCAGAACTAAAGGCTTACCATGATTACAGCTTTGTCCATATTATTACTTCGCTAATACTAGTAACATGAATCATAATTCGCACTTTGATTGGATAACGTCAACATACAAAAGGATAACTTCGCATTTGATTGGCTAATTATATAGTGGAACTACATGACGCTTCTGAAGGGGGGCTGTATTAATATCAAGATAAACCTCCTAGAATATACTGTAGTTCCGCATGAATAGTCGATATGAAGAGAGCAATGATTCAGAGGATAGAATTGGCTTCGTGTATATACTCCCAAGTGTCTTTCACTTGACTTTCGAAATGGCTCCAGGCTCCTCTTTTATTAAAGAGTTAAAAAGACGTTTGCATCGTTAGATGTAACAGCGGTTTGACAACGAATATTGCACTCTGTCTGATTTCCAATGTGTTCGGGCGTAGAATCTCAATTAGTTTATCTCAGTACTCGTGAACCCAAGGCAACAAAGCTACACATGATAAGTTCGTAGATACAACATGGTTGAATGGCGATGACCATTGTCTTCGTTTTAAAAGTAGAATGTCTTCTTAGAGCCTTTTGACGTGTGAGCTATTACGACCGACTATGGGATCTTCCTCTTTGTTCTATCGTGGATGACATTTGCCTCAGAAGGATGAGGAGAGTCCAAGCAAACGAAGAGGGGAGAAGAGATAGTATGCTCCAGTGCATCCACCAGATAAAGAAGAAATCTCGAGAAACGCGGATAGAAGATGATGTGATTGAGCTCTCGCTGGGTAACGCTCACATTCTCGTTTTGCAGAAAGGACTTTGGTGCCACGCGGACATCAATCCATCGTCGAGTACTATCGCTTCTTTGGTGACTGCTTTGTGAATTCAGATCGCCAAGCGACGTTCCGTCGTCAAATCATTCACCCAGACGTGTGTTTCAATGGTTCGGTACGCCCTCAACTGAATGCGTTCCATGTAGCTCACAATACGACAGTCTGGCTTAGATTCGTTTACTGTCCCGTGGATGCTCTACGCCGCTATCTGTCACAACAATCGCGTGGAATGTGGAATGCCAGCATATTGTCGGCATTAGCACCTCTTCGGAAGCAGTGGTTGTGCAGACTCAAGCCGTTTCGGCCTTCACTTCGGCAAACGCGCCATTGACACGTTGTTTCCAAAAGCGAGAGACCAAGGCGATCTTAAGGACAAGATATTGGGCTGGCATTTACAGCTTCTCATTCGAGCACAATTTACCTTTGACTATACCGAGAGAGTCACAGTGGAAACCGATCTCATTCAAGAACTGCTCCGTCATTTAGGGAATATCGAAGATATCGTAGCAATCCTCCCCTCTTCTGGGCATCACTCAGACCTGCTGCTCTTCCCCTTCCACCGTCCGCATATGCCCATAACAATGAGATGACGTGATCGCTGCCTTTATCCATCCATGCTAGTGCCATATGAATTGATTGACATACTACACCTTGGACGAGTTGCAAATGCATGGCACATTAAAGCTCTTGCGGAGTTTCACTCGACGACGAAGTCAACCTCTGGTTTAAGCGCAGTCTAATTTTGTAAATTATCTTTGAGTCCATGGCCGCCACCCCACGAGGTGATCAAAATCGTCCATATTGCTCGAATGTTTTCCGGATGATTAACCGGATATCATCAAATCCAGTTTTGCAGTCGTGATGATTGCATCTCGATGAGTCTAGACGAGCGATGAGCCTCCAGATTCTTCTCTTTGGTTCAAAGTCTGACCCCTCCCTAATGGCTCAATCGAGGATTAGTCGAACTAGTCACTGACATGAGCCCGTTCAGCTCAAGATGTTCAACTGGATGGCCGAAGATTGCTCCTGTTTTAGGTGGTGCAATGGACGGTGAAGATTGTGAGCTTACCAAATCCTGACATAGGCGAAAGAGCCATAATAACTATGAACTGCCCTCGGTTCACCTCAACTCTATTCCCTCTACCATGACAGACCAAAAGATGACAGACCTAACAAGTCTACAAGTCGTATCAAATGGACAAGACATTTTGGACGAGAATAGGAAGTCGCTGAGCAAGTAGTATCTCTCATTTTCAACTTTACTGCTCCACTATTAAAGTGACGACGGCTACAATCATGATGGAATTAAAATCTACCAAGAGAAATGGCGAAATGACGCAGGCAAGGTTTGGAAAGGAAACCAATATGGACGGTCAGCTCGCTGTAAATCAAATGGCAACGGAGATCTCGCATTTTCAATCGTTTGATCTATGTGGAAGTGCCTCGTCAAGTTCGTGAAAACAATTCCTCATCAACCTTGGATGTGTACAAAGATTTTTTCGGAGGATGATTCTTCAGATGCCTCAAGTATGAATAAAACACTCTCGGGGCTCTCTCGTGGTTAAGAATACGATCCTGGTGTGTACTTTCAACAATTTTTCCCAGCGCCAAGATTCCTTGAAATACAGCATTGAATTTACTCTGCTCATCAATTCAATATCACTTCCTTGTGATTCCAAATTGGCGGTTGAGCCCGCCGTACCGATTATGATGAATGTTGATGCGTACGTCATGTACATATGATGATCGACTGACCGACACAAAGTTGTAACAGTGCTTCAAGAGGGAGTGTTTGTAACAGTGCTTCAAGAGGGAGTGGTGAACTATAGCGATTTCGACCTGGAAGACATTTCTAGAGCTGAAGGGTTGCGCATGATACAGCGAGCTCCGTGCCATTAGTTTCGAAGATTCTTGTTGGAGGTTTGGAAAACCATTATTCGAGGATCCAGACGCGCTCGTTTTTACAAAAATTTTCCTGGGACGTTGACGGCTCTCTCGATTAATTATTTCTTGACTGCCAAATCTTTTCTGAAGCTAGAGCTCATCACCGAGAATGGACGTCCTGCCATCACCTTTGAAAGATTTATGGTCTCATCGTGTTGTACAGACGAATTGCAAAATTGCAATGGTCCATAAGAGTGTGCTATTCAATCAAATCGGTGCAAGATGAGCCCGAAAGCGCCCATCGCGACCGTTCAATTCAACTCGTCGACTCATGCATTTGGACGAGAACACACGTCCTGAGCCAGTGCTACAGAAAGTCGATGTCAGAATCTATGTTGTGGCATTAGCTTTCCACATTATTCAGGGTTATCTCTGGGCGCCTTTATATTATTTCGTTATTTCGTGTGTAGATTCAGTAGCGCCCTATAGTCTGAACTTTCGGTGTTGGACAGTCACGGGAAGACAAAGTATCAGGAATGCTGCAGTCATACGAAGCAAAACCATGAATTTTGCGTGTTTCAAATGAGAAATGGGGTAACAGGTGCAACGACAAAGAAGTCACACTTATGTCCATCAATTAAGATGAACATATCATTGAGAAAAAAGAAATCCCAGGACTCAGCCCATGATGAAGCTTCAATCCAATCAACTTGTGGGTACACCAATCGGATATATTTGTTGTATCAAAACAAGCTATATGCTGTGCTCGCGGACGAAATGGAATTGGCAAACACAGCCCAGACAATTGCATTTATGGTATTGTTCACATCAAAACTTGAAACAGCATCATTTGATTGTTTTGTCACCATCCGTTCTAAGCAACTCGAATTGTGAGTTTTGAACGGTTTGCACCATCATTACGAGTGAACATTTTTCAAAGATCTTCATCAAAACGCTACCGATTATGGATATATTGAATGCAGCTACGTATCTTGAGCGAGATGGATGCGTGGATGATCGACAATTCCCCCGGGCTTTTGATTTGCGGTTTTGGATGACGGCTCTTGCTTGAAATTCTTGATCGTGAGGAAGCAATTTATGCACCCGAAGTCCGCAAAGTTTTATCCCAGTTTATTTTGCGCCGCTTGAGGAAATTGGTCTGAGCTCAAATGGTTCCAAAGACAGAGCTTGCAGTGACCATGAAGATGAAGCCTCAGAGCAAAGTATCTACGAGTCGATAGCTCGAGCAGCATTGGACAGAAAAGGAGTGAACAAGCTATCAGATGACAATGCAGAAAAAGAACCCTAAGAGCATCCACTTCTTCAACGTATCATTGATCCTGGTGTGTTAGAATATTACTCACATTTCCTTTAGGAACATCCACCGTAGATGTATTGCAAAGCTACAAATTTGGACTTGCATTTATCTCATCATGAATACAATGTGTTGCAACTCTTTGCGCAACTCTGGAGGAAACTGAAGAGCGCTGTCATGTGGAGTACAATCATTGCGATCGTTAAAATCTGGGAAAGCCTTTGCAGCCTTTGAAATGATGAGCTATCGCTATCGTGGGTGAGTTGTGATTTGTGATAAAATCTCACATCAAATACTCAAATTATTCACGTAGTTTGCACCCGCGATTTGACGCTACTGAAGGCACATCATGGTAGATCCAGGAAATTTTATCATCTAATAAATAGAAGAACACACTCGCAGAATATGTCGTCTTCCATAAACAATTCCATCTTTGGGTATACAAATGTACGTTCGATAAGATGTGATCAAATACTCTTTAAAGACATTTCAGTAGATCCGACATATTTCGAGCCTGCCTACGCAACCAACGGAGGGATGGAGATATCGCGAAAACCTCTCGAATCAATAGCTATAAAGCCAACATGATTGAGCTCCATGATAGGACTTCCACAGGCACATCGCCGTGATGAAAGTTATAATGCGCCATGTAAGTACGAATGTCGCCAAGAAATTGAGAAGCAATAATACTCGACTTGGTATTGCATGTCATCCATGTAGGATTCCAATCCCATGTCGTTACAATAGATTGCTGCTGTGCGCTCCACAAACGTTTACATCATCGTTTTGCAAATATTGACAGCCAGAAGCCGAAGAAAGCTCCTGACTTTATCGCACAATTACTTGTGGAATCATGGCTCATGCATCGTCCAGAATTGAAATTTTCTCCGCAGTTTTTCAGACAGACACTGAATTTTAGCTTCTGTGAGCCCTTGTTGCTCAAGTACGCTAGGAATTGATTTGTTTGTGCGGTCACATCGTGAAATCGAAGACAATCAATGATTAATCGACTACTCATGTTGTTTACTCTGACTTGTCGGAGCTTTGTAAGCGATTTAACAATTGCCTTGGCAGCGAAGACATTAATTCCAATGACTCTAGCGACCAACTTCGCAAGGCAATAAAATTACATGAAGTATGAAACACAAATTTATCCCAAGGTACATTTCTTCCTCGAAATTATGTATGAATAACTAGCTGGATGGCGCACACTCTTCTTTAAGGTCCTTCCGACGGCTTGACGTCCAAGACAAATTTGTGAAAAGTCATCCAGCTGAAATTTAGAGACAAAGCAAACACAAAAGACAACGAACAAAATCTTCGATGAGCTCAAATTACGATGGCTTGAATATTTGGTGGCGACGTCTGTCAAGTCGCTTTAATGTTTCGTACTCTCCAGGAAGAGAAATTTTATCTGTCAACCACCCAAAGCGTTTACATTTGCGAATTCAGGCCTCTCAATCTTTGCAGTCTTCAAATTATCGATGCAATCAACTTGAGAAAAAATTAGCAGCAATGAATCAAGTTTTATTTGGCGTAAGAGCTCATCGTTTGCAAGAATTGTTGAGGAACCAGCGATCCTCCGGAATACACGACTAGGCATCGACCCACGATAGCCTTCCAGCTCAACGCCAATTATTTCTCTCGATGCACTTCCAGAAACTACTTCGTGATTCATGAGAATGCAGCATTTCACATAACTGACCACGATTACACGTTCTTGGATTCACTCTTCCAATTTCACCTTACACTCGACAGGTTTGTCCAGCATCGTACCAAATGTCCCTTAAACTTCCTCTCGGCTACCGACTCAGGATACGCTTCTTTGGCCACCACGAGGCCTTTTTCTTCGTGTCTTTGTTAAAGAAACGGGCATCGTGATGAGCTCATAATGGGCGACTTTAACTTTTCTGACTTTCATAGCACTCCGTCCGATTTCGGATACGTCCGGATAAAAATCGAATAAATTAACTCAACATTTATTCTGTCCAATTATCAGTCATATTATCTCGATGACAAACTAATATGGACAATGCTTAACCGGCTCTGAATTATTATGCGGATAAGTGCGAAAATAATATTTTTTGAACGATTTAAGACATATTTTTAGCTATTTTGACAAAGTTCTCTGGAGGTGAGACATATTCTACGGTGAATTATTATGACCTCCTGTTTAGGCTTCATCGAAACAGTCACACAATAATGAACGCTGATGGACCGAAGGACGAGAGACGCCGCGAACAAAGCAAGATGAATCAGCGCGCGTATCGAAGAAAGAAGAAGGGCTCAGAAGAACAGCTCGAAAACGACGTGCTCGAACTCGCCAGGGCAAACGATCGCCTCTCTTCGCACATTCTCGTCTTGCAACGTGGACTATGGTGTCACGCAGAGCACCAAGCGATCGTCGAGTTCTATCGCTTGTTTGCCGATGGATACGACAAATCTCCGCGACAGAAGACCTTTCTTCGGTACTTGGTCTATCGAGACGTATGGTTTAATGGGTTGGTAAGCTGTCTTACGTTGCCCAGCTTGACTCGGCTCACTGGTTCCACTAGACTGGCGTTGAAACATTCCTTGCTCCATGGGAGCAGTATGCCACGCTCTTCACGTCCAACCATGTGGAATGTAAGCACATTGCGGATGTCGCCAGCTCGCCTGAAGAAGTTATTGTGTACGCTCAAATCGTGGCGACTCTCCACTTTGGCATGCAAACCATCGAGACGTTGTTTCCAATTGCGAAAACACAACATGAATTCACAGCGGCATTACGCGGTTGGAATTTGGAGCTTCCAATCCGAGTGATGTATACCTTTGACGACGCCAAGACCGTCAAGCGCGTGAATGCCGAGACGGATCTTATCCCTGCTCTTATCCGCCAGCTTGGAAATCTCGAGTCTGTCCTGGCCATTCTGGCATTAGCAGGTGAGAATAGAGAGAGCATGCGATTTCCAGCCCTTGGTCCTTAAACTATCAACATATCACCATTTTGACACCCACTAATGATGACGTGATCCTTTCTGCCATGATGTTGTGATCTGATGTAAACAAGTCACCAATATAAACGTCTCACCAATGACAAGTCACAATGCCAAATTGCAATAATATTTCATAAGTCGGAAAATGTAGGAACTGTATTTGATATTTTGATGAATCGTAGGAAGAATATTCCGATATTTTCCATTTTTTCGAAAAAATACCTCACATATTTACTTGATTAAAGTATGAAGTTCGTTTTGACTGAAATTTTTGCCAAATTGTAGGACCAAAATTCCTACGATTCATTGACCAATCAAACATCTATAAAATCTCTTTATATTGACCAATCATAATGTTAGTGTCATGTATCGAGCGAGCGGAAATATCACGAGCCGGTCAGAGCGGCACGCCATGCATGTGCACTTTTTACTTATGTAAGGCGAAGTCGTTAGAAGCTTCAGGCGACAGCTCAAGCTCAGTATAGAGAGAAAGACTTGAATAGACGATCTTTAATTTGGTATGTTTTTGATTCCCTCAACCAAATTAATCATGCCAAATCTCGCTTCAGACCATAACATTCCTCAAAAACTAATTAAGCATTAAATAGGGCACCCTAGGTCCACCTTTGCTGTAGGTGTATAAACTTACCACACTTTGACTTTGTTCCATTCATCATTATTAATAGACGAATATGAACAAAGCCAACCAGTGGCAATGCAAAGTGCGTCGTCAGACTGCATTGCATATCTCTATGCATGTGCGCAATATTGAACAGCCCCCTGAGTAAGGTGCTTGACGCTATCTAGCAATGATGATACCTTTGCCATGAAACAGGTATTCGCACCACACAATCGCGATAGTCTATTAAATTCATTTAAAAACGATTCGTTCCACATTAGAATTTTAAATAGTACACGTTACGTATGAGCCATCTGAGCTGGATACAAGCTCCTGGTGTTGGTGCCATGCTTCCCTTGACGGTGCTCGCAAAGTTTCAACTTGGTGCAAGAGTAAGATCTCAAATCAATTCAAATTCAGCCAATTAAAATTAGAAATTACTTTAATTCGTCAAAATCGAAATGTAGGCAATCTGTTCCTACGATTTCCAATCGCAATACCAGGGGTGGTACAGCAAATTCATGGGGAATTCGCAATCGAGAAGTGTTGGTAATCTTTGTTCACATCATGGTGCAAATGAAAGGAAAGGCAAACATCCATCGTTGTATGTGTAGAGGAGCTTAACGCCATGAAATCACTCGCGTCTGTGCGAGCTATTTTGATGTGATCAACCATGGTTGATGAATTGGTCATTCTGACGTCCGAATGAATTGTTCTCATATCCGGAAAATATTCATCGCTCTCAGTATCACCTGTGACGAGCTGCTTTGTTGAGCTTATGGAAATTGCTCACAATTCATCCACATGAGCGCGTTGTTGACAGCTACATCATCTATTATTGTGTATTCTCTTCAAAGAGGAGCTTGCCAATGTGCATTGTCCCGGCTTTATCATAGTATGTTGTTTTGACTTCTATTTCATAAACGACGTACACTGTTTCTGAACCCCCCAAAATAGTCCACAGGTCTTGACTACGGCGTATTCATTGAGCTGTCGTTAGCAAGCTAGGTGGGGTACTCTGAAGGCTTCATTAGTTATGAAATCGAAGCGACGTCGAGGCTTGGAACAAAGCCAACAGGGGATCCTAAGGAATTGCAACATGTATCGAATATACTACACAGAATTATCTATCTTGTGATAGTGGGTCGGCCAGAATACAGGCTTCAGCAAGAGTGGCTAGAGCTGGGGTTCTTCAGGAGTGTTCTGACTTCCATTTGCATCGACCCTGTCCTTTGCGAGGACGATCCTTGATCCTGTCTCTTTAAAGCATCCACGCGCCAGAACAGACTAACTGTCAGTATGAACTTTGTCACCGCAGTCATACCTTCAGCATATTATTCGGGGAACACAATAATGAAAGTAACCTGGACATTCTGTTTCCACTGCTATTAATAGCAAGGTTGTAACATATTGTCGGTCGTGCTCCGAGCGAGCATAGCGCTTCTACTCACCAGAGTTTCATTATGCTTTGTATTCGTAATGCGCTGGCTCACTGAAGCGAGCACTTTCGCTGCATTATTCCTGATATCTAACATTTTCTCTAGTGGCGACCGAAAAGATCATATTATTGGTGATAATGTAAACTTAATATATTCTTATTGGCTGTAAATAGGTTTTTATATCCAATCAAGTTTGATTAATCTTAGGGCACTTTCCATCATCATTGTGACTCATGTACGGTAGCCTTCTCACTGCAACGCCGCAAGAGGGAAAGACTTCGCAGCTAATGCAAGTCGCCTCGCTCGTCGTGAGCATCACAGTGCTCATATCTGTTGTCTACATAACCTACCTTACCAACGAGATCGTGTCAGTCTTGCGTCCTGCCAGTCAGCAAGTGCTTCCACCATTGATCTCAAAGCACTCAGAAATTGCATCCGTTGCAAGCTCGCGTTCACCGCATATTCTCGTCGTTCACGCTGGAAACGAAGATCTTCGCCAATTTGGCGATGAAGTTGCGCGAGGAGCATCCACTCTAACATCGAATGTCCGAGTGCTGTCGCCATCGAATGCCTCGTTTGATGACGTTCTTTGGGCTGATGGCATCCTCCTCGGCTCGAATGTATACAATGCAAACGTCGACCCTGTCTTGATGGACTGGATCAATAAATGGGATATTCGTGCCGACTTGAGCTCAAAAGTCGCTGGTGCGTTTGCTGTTGCGGGAGGTCTCAGCTCCGGCGAAGAAACTACACTACTTCATATACTCCAGTCCATGATGGTGATGCGGCTTGTCGTTGTTGGTGGTGCATCCTGGACAAGGTACGATGGGCTCTACTGCGTGAGTTAATCTTGAGAGTAGTGCCTTTGGCGCATCTGCAATTGTTGGCGAAGGTCCTTTTGCTTCATCCGCCGGATCCCATAGGCTTCCTGCCGTCTGCTACCGTGGTAATGGATCCATTCCATCTCTCTTCCTTGACAAGGCGTTTGGTTTGGGTCGTCGTGTGACTCAAGTGGCTGCTAAATTATTAATGGCTTAAATATGAAGTTTCACGACGTATTGAATGGCTACGAGTCCAGTCGCGACAAAGAACGACGTGGCAAAGAGCCAAAAATGAGCTGTCGAGTCTGCTTGACGCTCGTGGCATGTCTTGTTCAAGAAGCAAACCAAGTGATGGAACCACAAGTACACACACGTCGAGCTCATAATTTCAAATGCAATCGCATAGCCAAGAACGCGCCAACGAAGGCGTGAGAGTTCAGCAGCCATAGGCACTACAGATCTTCATAAGTTAGCTCGCCATTCTCAACCTCCTTGAAAGTCTTTACCTTGTTGTCGTGCCTGCCACGTCATGAGCCCTGCCACACCAAACCACGCATAAGCACACGACAGTGCAGCTTTCCAAAGGCACGCAACAAGCCAGGATGTCTCCCGTGTGATGCAGATGGAAAACACAAGCGTCAGGAGGAAGTATGGCCAGAATGGAATCACGTAGAGGTAGTCAATCCACGGTCGACTCGTTGGTTTGGAATTCTGTCGATGGATGGGCGTGTGCTTGGGGATAGAGACATGGATCCGTTGTCCGTAGAGGTTGCTATTAGTTGCAACATCTTGTGGCGAGCGCACAGTGTGTGCTGGTGGTAGTTTTCCGTCATCGAGGAGATCAAACCACTTGTCCATCCGCAAACGAAGCCACTGGTAGAATGGATCGTGGAGAATGCGTTGGGTGTATGGATTGCTCGTCGGGGTAGACTCCGTTGCTGATTTTTCAATCTTTTGCGCTTCCCGCATGAGTAAGTAGAGCAGGATACCGGCCATTTTCTTGATTGTAAAATTGAGCAACGACTGTGGCACAGGGCATTTTGGGTCGACATTCGCGACGATACCTACAAAATCCTACGTGAAGATGGACTTCAGACGGCTGTGGCGTACATGTCCTTGCGCGGTTTCTCGCGTAAGGTTCAATGAGAGCTCGAAAGGCGCGGAGTTGCATGCGATCTGCATTCCAGCCTTTAATCGGAGGAAATGTAACATTCGGATGGTTCTCTTCATTCGGCGACTGGCCCAGGAGGAGAATACACCGGTGTTCGTACGTGGCATTGATGCCAAATGCGTGAATGACCGCGTCTCGCTGGAGAAATGGAAGGGCAAGGTTGACATACGTGAGGATTTCCACGCGAGCGAGTTTATCCAGCAGCTCCGCCTTGTTACAAAATGGGACCCACATATTAAACAAGTCAGTCTCGCGGATGACGGCAAGCGAATTGAACACATCGACGTCTTCACAAACGCCATCGAGTTTGATCCACACCGTGCCGTCGTTTCCAGGTTTCCAATGGGTTGATACGCCAAAATACGTCTGGGCAAAGCGCCATCCTGCATCTTTGTCGTTGTTGAATTCATGTAGTGCCGTCATGCCTTGGTCTCGTCGACCTTGAACTTGACGTAAGACATCAGCTTTAGCCGCCATCGCCTCTTTGATAGCATCGACTTGGCGGATTGCATTGACGTCGGTTGCGTGAAATGTTTGAAGGAACGCATGAACTTTGTCAAGAAGATCCGCCGCGGAAAAGAGCCGCTCTTCGTCGATCAAGTACTGAATATGCGTCCAGGACCACTCGAGCGTCTCCAGTGTGATGTGGATCTTGGAGTAATCGGCCAAAACATGGTCGCCATTATTGCTCACATTCTCGGCTGCAATGGCTGGTGTGTCAACGATCATCTTCTTGGAGTTTGATGAGCTCTTAAACGCCCGTGAGAGTTTTTTCGTCAGCGAGTGAGCTATAGTCTTCTTTCCATCGGAAGATGAAGCAGGCGCTGCTTGGAAGTGAACCTTCCTCGGCTGGTTGTCGCGGCGTAGATGGTGAATAATCTCGGTGAACGCCATGCCGACGACACGTAGCTCGTCGACTTGCACAATTTGCGAGCCTGCTGGCCAGTCGAAGCGCTCAGCAGTCAGAACTGCACCAGTGTCTTTTTCAAGTGGAGCAAGCACGTCGTGGATCCCATCCTCATAGTAAACCATTACATGCGGAGGCACAAACGGAGCACTGGTTGCGTCATTTAAACTCAAAGGAGGTCCAGTCGGGCCATTCTTGAATCCCACAATGAGAGGACGTGACGCGCGCTGGATGCGCTCAACGACTTCGACAAAGGCCAAATGGACGACAGAGTTTCCATCGATGGAAACGATTTGAAGCCCTTGTGTGACTTTGGCCTTGGCTGCCTCTGAGTTCTTCTCGCATTTGCCAACGACGGTATGATGTAAATATGGCTCAAGGGCAAGACCAGTGTTTGACTGCTTGAACTCGACGACCAAATCGTGTTCGACGGGGGAAGCCTCAGAGGAGCTCTTGGATCGACGGAGTGGTCGCGTTTGACGGGCGTTACGCAACGAGAAAGCTCTCTTGAGGATATTGCGTCGCTCGATGCGGGCCCGAACTAGTTGGGAAGGAATGCACTGGAGACCATCATCATTGAGACTACGAATGTAATCGGCATAGTTTGCACAAGCTGCCCGGAGGTCGTTCAAATAGGATGGCAAACCAGCAGAGAAACCCCAGTTGATGAGGGCATTTGGAATGGAATAGTTGGATTCGTCCGTGTACGACATGAAGAGCTCGCAACTGTTGACTCCTGCTGCCCGCACCACAAGATGGGAATGGAATGCTTCCACTCGTTGTGTTTGGGAATAACTCGGCACATCTTTGTGTGTCCCAGCTTGGGCAAGGATGACAAAGGTGTCCTTGACGAGCACGATTCGCCTGTAGTACACGTAGTCGCGATTCGTGAATGGCCATGGCATCTTGACACACCAATAGACGATGTCAACGTCGTCCAACTCTGAATCGGGATGGCCCACGACATACGCTTGCTTGACAGACGAGTCCCATTGTTTTCTGTACTTTAAGTCGTTCAGGACGTTTAAGAGCGTGTCGGCTGAATATGGGAACCAAGCTTTCATGTAGTACTTGGGCAGAGTGGATGTTTCCACTAGCGACCGGTAGAGTTCGAATTGCTTTTCCACGTAAACACTCTCATCTTGTCCTCGCGCATCCCATGTAGATTCATGCGTGAGTTCAAGCGCCTGTTCGACCGCGTCGTCCGTTAGTTCTGGAGACGACACGTGCTTCATCCAAGCTTCGATCATGTCACGCGGGCAAATGTGTGAAACGACAGCGCTATCAATTCGAATTACCTGTCATAAACAGTACACTTTATAAATTAACACTAATGTATTGAATACTCCGGGGTAGACAGTGTTGACTTACCCTTGATAATCTATATTTTTCTGACACTTTCTCGAAATGTGAACAGTTACGCACTGGTTCAACAACGATGCACCATTTAGAAGATTAGCGACAGTGTTCCCTGCCTGCCTAAAGGTCCATGACGGCAAAGCACAAGAAAGCAAATGTGTTTCCGCACTCGCAAAAGGCAGTGCATACATCCTCAATAATTCTATAAAGATTGAATCGGAAGTTTTTATGTGTCATATCCTTGCGTTTGACAAATTGAAAGTTTGCTACCACAAAGTTTTTGTTGCCAAGCCGAAGCATCGTGGTCGATAAAGTCGATACGCTCCAAATAGTCTCTACAAAAAGAGAGAGGAAAGCAGCATGTGACTGAAGAACTCGCCAAAAGGCGAGAGTAAATCACCGTGACAACACTCTTCATGGGGCTACCGAATACTGACCGCCACCATCATATGTATTTACTCAGTATGGTAATGATGGCCTCAAAATGCCGAACTCCCCTTGAATGAGATGGAAAGATGCTCTGGAGTTGTTACCTTCGATGGACATTTGAGATTGGTAAAAATTCACATGAATTTTCACTTTTTTCTGTTTTAAACGAGACAACGGTTTCAGTGATTCATTTGACAAAGCGCGCGACTCTTCAAGATGGTACCGCCAACAGCATCGAGAAAGGACGTGACGACTTTATGTAGCCACCAAAGAAGAAGAAAGGAAAGAAGAAGACAAAGGAAGAGCTTGAAGAAGGTCTGTCTATGTTTCTTTGTCTTTAATTTGATCGGGCTGTGATAGAAAAAAGGTTAAAAGAAGAGGAAGATTTGCGAATACGTTTGGAAGAAGAACGTCGCCTTGAAGAGGAGCGAAAGGAACGTGAGGAGGAGGAGAAAAAGCGCCGAGAGGAAGAGGCGAAGAATAGAGCTGCCGAACTCGTCCGACTTACTGAAGAGCATGAGTCTACAAAAGGCGAACACGAGGCAAGAGTAGCGCGGCTGCAACATGAACTGCAATTGAAAAAGGATGCTCGTGATGTATGTTCCCATGGGCTTCTTTTGATCATTGTTTTCATAGTGGGAAAAGTATTTGGCATGTGACCCCAAGCCAGACGCTGCAATTGAAGGCGATATCAATGCCTTTTTGAATTCTTGGATCCTTGACACGAATGTCACTGACATGGCTTCGACTGTCCAATTCTGCGAAGCTGCACACCTTGTTGCCTTGGACATTTCTTTTCTGCACACTCGAGCACGGGCATTAAAGCTTGATGACGAGGTTAAACGGTGTGACTCATACTATGCCAAACTTATCCAGATGACAAACGAAAAACTCGATGCCACAACCGCTCATCTACTGCAGTATGCCGATGAGTTCTTGGACCCCACTGGAAAAGGCGAAGTGAAATTAGCATGTGCCTCGGGGCAAATTAAGGTCCTCTTTACAATATGCTACCGCTCGCCAACCATTTGTTGTAGGTTGGATTGTGGATGAACCTTGTACCGAAAGGCCTACGCAACAAGAAGATAGACTTCTCTGAACTCGAGGCCATCATTGATGTGCCTAAACCAGTTGTAATGCAAGCTCTAGCGGTCCGCTTGGTGCACTTACCTTACGACATCAATTCAATGGATACCTCGTCCCAAAACATTGACCATCCTCTCGGTGGCATCTTCTGTATCGACTTGCTTAAGATTCCAGCACCTCCAAAGCGAGCTCGCGGCTGGATCATGCGAGGTTATATCTTGTTTAATTGAGCAGGACTGATTTACGATAGAAATCACCGCTGAGCCAAATTACCGCCTTGATTATCCACTGGAAGGCACTGTTGCAACCGCGGCTCTTGCGATAAAGGTCTCTATTCGTCTTCCCTCCAATGTAATTTTGCCCCCAAATCCGCGCGTGGGGTGGTGGGATCCATCGACACATTCGTGGAGTGACGAGGGCATCTCGGATGTTCTTTTGCATGAGGACACAAACCAGCTTTACTTCAACACATTGAAACTCACTCACCTTGCAGTGCTCCAACGACGCAATGTCAATCATATTAAACATTGCTGGTCTATTAAGAGCACGGTCGTAACCGAGAATACAAGTGGAGCCACTTGCGCAGCCCAGTTAATTCTGCGAAACGACATGTATCACAAGATCCACTTTGAAGTCACAGACATTGGTGTGCGCCTCGTCTCGCCATCTGTCAAACCACTCGAATCACTCAATGCTACCTACTTGCCACCGCATGACCTTCTTACGCGGCTTACGATTGCTGGGATTAATCTCACTCCCTCTCTGGTCGACGATGCACGCTTTGGAGTTGTGCCAAAGCTGTCTGTGCTCGAAGAAAAAGTAATTTCTGAATTACTTGAGCTCGTGGCAGCATTTGAAGTCAGCAGTTTGAGTGGGGAGGAGGAGGGTGAAGTGTCACCCCAGTGGGAATCTTGGAGCTCCAGTCCAAGGCGTGCTGTCTTTTCAGTCAAGGAGATCGTGTGGCCGATGACAGGAGATACTGAAGCAGCGCCATCAGTCATTGAGCAAAAGATTCATATACTCGCCGAAGTCGATCCAGACACTGAGGCCCAAGTCAAGTTTCGAATCGAGTCGATATCAGACAACCCTTACGACACATACGTACACCTCAAGCATGCACTCAGTGCTCTGAGTACACCAGACGCCAAGGATCGCATGGCTAACTCCAATTTGCTCTTTGAGTTCTATCTGCTCAAAATGCTCCGCCTGCTCCGCCTCTTCAGTTATACCCAGCCACCTAAGCACCGCGTCGTCGAAGTGACAACACGGAAGAATGAAAAAATAGACGAAAAGATTGCTCAAGACGAAAGTGAACACCGACCACCCACTGTTCCTAACGACGAAGTTCATGCTTAACAATTCAAATAGCATGTCTCAAAGCATCTTCTTATTAGGCCAGCACTCCACAGCGCAGGAGCGCACGCATCTTCTTGGGATCGGTGACGTAAGACGTGCCATTGCGAATGTGCCACATAGCCCCGCCAAGATTAAGACCCCAGAGGTCTTCTGGCCATGGGGGATGATGAGGCACACGGTAACTTGTGGGCATGTCCTCACATGTGCCTCCATGGAGTTTGGCGTATAATTCAAAAGCAGGCAGGACGACGTTATCAAAGCGAAGGTCAAAATGGCGCCATGCGATTCCGGTCTCTTCCAAGACAAAATTGATCTCATGGGGCAGTGACGCCAAATCAGCGCGGCGTCTAGCTATCCATCCTCCAAGATGGAAACCTTGAGAAAGCGCAGGCCACGGTGAGTGCGATGGCACGACGAAGGCGTTGGAGACAAACAAATGACCGTAGACTTGTCGAAATGTTTCAAGAGCTGGAATGACGCGTTCCATAACTTGGAAGCGTAGTTTTGCCTCGGGGGTCCAGAGGAAACCAAGTGCATCAACCGCATCGCGGTCAAATACGTGGGCATACGCATCGATGTGACGCATATCCCGAACAATGCGACCCAAAGGCAAACCCCAAGTAGCAACTGGCCAGGAAGGATCGTTCTTGGGAACAACCCATGCTTGAGCAACGTCGCAGTGGCCAAAGATGCGCACAAATGTCTCGAGCGCCGGGAATACACATTGGTGCCACTTTTGATGACTACGGGACTGACTTAAATCGAGCCCAAGTGCAGCCAACTGGGCGACAACGGCAGGCTCGAGTTGGTCTTTCTTGAAAGCTGCATGCAATGCAATCACAGCATTGCCTAGTTGAAACCCGTGTAATGGAGCAGGCCATGTGGATTCACTAGGGACTTGAAACTTCTGTGGAACAAATGCATGCCCATGGAGGGAATGAAAAGCGTTGAGCGCAGGAATTGTTAGGGAATGCAAGCGTTCTGAATGGGCATGCCAGACGAAATCGAGACCTTCCAGAGCTTCCATATCTTGTTCATCAAGAAGGTCTGATGCATGTTGCCGTATGTGGTTCACTCGATTTCCAAGACGTAGATTCCAGCACGCTTGTGGCCATTCTGTATCTCCGGAGGGCACGACAAAAGATTGAGGAATTCGCAAATGACCGTGTAGACGACGATATGTTGCCAAGGCAGGAAGCACGATCTGTCGGAAAAAGTATGCTTGCCACTGCACGGGAAAGCCTATCCTTTCTAGCTGTGCTTGCTGTGTCGGAGCGAGCTGGCCAAGTTTTCGAATAAGTCCTTGTAGCTTCCTTCCCAATGGAAATGGCGCGTCGTTTGGATTGATTGGTGTCGATTCATAGTCCACAGGCACGACAAAGTGGCCATGTTTCTTGCGGAAGCCATCCAATGCATACACTAGCTCTGTGAACGTTTTATTCTTCATTGTCGTCTTGGTCGAGATCGTCCGCGCGGCATGGTGCCATAGTAGCATGGTAGATACATGTATGTTTCATTGGCTTTTTTTCCACCAATAAGCAGGATATCCGGATAATGCAGTGGCTTATACGGATAATTATTGTGATTCCGGATAAGATACCATAATCCGGATACCGAGCTCCATATTCAAAAATGCCGCCACCAACAACAGTATCTGTGCCGATTCGACTTGGACGAACGACGACACGGATCAAAGACAGCGTCAAGATACATGCAAATGTGGATGTCGGACTAACCAACGCAAGTACTCTCCGGGTATGCGCCGTCTGTCACGAGAATGAGTCGAAATATACATGTCCTCGGTGCAACGCAGTCTATTGTGGTGTGCCATGCTACAAGACGCACGGGTCGAGCTGTACTGAGCAATTTTACAAAGGCCATGTGGAAAGCGAAATGCGCCTCAACAAAACGTCCGACACTGTTCGTGAGATGCAGGAAATGCTCCAGCGTGTCCATGATGAGTTCCCCGAGACGTCCCCGTTGGATGCACGTATTGATGACCTTGTTGAACTCCTTGAGAACAACTCACTCACTCTTGACAAATTGACCCAAGAAGAGCGAACAAATTTCCTCCGAGAAGTGGCAGATGGACGCCTTGGAAAGTTTATCACGTTGTGGGAACCATGGTGGATGCAGTCGATCGCAGCGTACGAGTCGACAACGCAAGGGCTGCGTCAATCGCTTATAGTTGCACTAGATGGTATCGACGACGAGAGTGATGACTTCGATGGCGATGTTACGTTACGCCATCCGATCGGGCTGTTCACGAATACTCTCCAAGCCAAATTGCCTCCAACAATCTTTGACTTGCACCCATCTCCCAACCACGAAGCTCTCGAGTGTAACCTCGTCGACATTCTTTTTGCTTACTCGTTTGTCATGCGAATGTACAATGGTGACTGGCGAGTCGACGTCTTGGAAGCAGGTGCCCTCTGCATCTCGTCTTCTGCAGTGCTCCAAGGAAAAGCTCATGCACACGTCCTTGGTCAAGTCGTCTTTGCTTGTCGGGCTCAGACTAGAATTGCTGATGCTGATGCTGCGGCCAAGAATGCCGCCTTGGTTGATGTCACATCAATCCTCGGACAACGTCTCTTTATCTTGGATAGTTTGTGCGATTTGCTGTTGCTGGTCGAGTCCATGCAGGCCGAAGGAGCTTCCAAGAAGAAAAAGGACCTAAACCGAGTGGCCAAGAAGGTTGAGTTTCACATCGTCTGGGCCAAGGATGCAGTCACGTCCATGCGTTTTCCAAGGCTACAGCAACAACTCATCCAAGCCATTGATCAGGCAACTCCGACGTCGTAGACCTTCTGAGCTAAGAAGCATCTTGAAGACAGACTACAGTGGCGAGGAAGAGGGTTACCGCCATACCGTTATGATAGACACAATTGGGTGTACACATTTATAAGTTAGGAAATTCTAAGGATCACGCAGCAGCCATGACATTGCCTTGCTGCACCATTTGAAAAGCTTGGAGCGATGCGATCCATTTGTTGTACTCGCGAGCACTTGGCGCGGCGAGACTGATTTTTCTGCCTTGTTTGGTCAGTTCAGGCGTTGAAATTTCAAACTTGAACGCTTTCGCATCAACGACACGCACATTGCATTCGCGTAGCGAGACCGTGGCAGGCTTGTCTGACGCAGTGTCCTTTTTGTACTCGGACAAGAGTTCGTTCTTGAGAATAAAATAGCGTTTCTTCGAGCCGAGAAGCCCGCCATGATCAACCTTGAGGTACCCTTGGGTGTGGGTAAATGGCAATATCGCACGGACCCACACACTTGGGCCGATGAAACTGTCCAACAACACATATTCCGACTTGGCCGTCGTGATGATCACTTCCTGCAGCTTCGAGCGGGAGCTCACCGTGACGATGTGCGAACACAGCACTTCATCTTCGAGGGCGTTCGTCGTCTTGTTTACAAATAACAGACGCTCGTGATCTGTCAAGATCAAATGGTATCGTTTCGTCTTCTTGGACGACACGGGACCAGCAAGCACGACTCGCTCGCGGGTTTTGAGCAATTGGTCCCACAAATGCATTGTTGGGGATCGAACGAGAGCCACAATGGCATTCTTATTGCGGTGTCGAATAGCACTTGCAAGATCACCACGACCAGCCACCAACATATCCTTGAGGATAGACGCTTCTTGATGCGTCACGACACCAATAGACGCAACGGTGTCACAGTAATCCATCATGTCGGCCATACTCATGCCTTCACCGAACAAACTGCCGCCATGTCCAGTCATATTGTTGCTGTAGGCGTCATACTGGGCATTGAAGCCACCACTTGGAGAGGGCTGCACTGTCATGTCTTTCTGGGAATGAGCTCGTGGGATCTTTGAGACAGACATACGCGGCGATGGTTGAGGCGACGGAGCGGACCACGAGGCTGCAGAATTGCGGTGCGCAGAGCTTCTTGGTGTTTCTGCTTGGAGAGTGAACTGAGGTTGCACACTGGCTCGCCAAAAGACTACGACGAGAGGACGGACGGATCTTTTCAAGAGACTAACAGCCCGTGCGTACTCTGGGCCATTCAAGACATTGCCGTCAATCGCATGAATGCTATCACCGATGCGGACACCACGGGACTCAGCAAATCCCATAACGTTGGGGAGAGTCTGGGGTAGTCGGGAGACAAGCACACGTTCATCGTCACAAGTGATTGTCATGTTGAGCGAGGCACTTGTGAATTCAACAGCATACAAGCCTTCACGCATTCTCGGTCGAAAAAAGTGAACCGACAATGGTCGAATGGGGGTTTGGAGCATCTGGATCACACTGTCGTATTGGCGGCCAATAGCACGAACACCGCCAACTTTGTAGACAATATCACCGAGGGCAATCACACCAGTGGATTCAGCATAGCCCATTGTGCCATCTGCATTAGATCGGAAAGCATTTACGACAACGTTGTCTCGATGAAAGTCGCGGATCGTGATACCAAGTGATCGGTCTGGAAAGCTCACTTCAATAATATCGTCTTTCTTGAGTGGGGCAAGAGTTTCCGTCTTCGGGGACAACGTTAGTACAAGCGGTGCTTCTGGTGTTTTCGTCGTGAGATTATAGAACGAATGCTTGCTCATCGGGACCAAACTGGACGTGTTCAAATCAATCAAATCAACCCATGAATCGTCTGTGATCCCGAACACTTCACGCAATGTGCTTTCAAAGACAGTTTCAAACATGTCGTCAGGGACAGAGGGGTCCCATGACACATGACGGGACGCTCCTGTGTCTAGATCAATGATGCGAATCGACGTTGGGGTCACGGGCGCCGCTGACATGGTCAAAGCCGCGCAACTCGAGAACTGAACGGTCTACAATCAAAATCGCGCCTGAATTTCTTTAAAATATTTATTTTAATGCATGCATTACCTATCGGTGTGCGCCAAAAAATATTTAAATTGCATGGTCTGGCTTGCTAATAAAAATACACAGAAAACCTCTCATATTTTATATATATCGCCCCCCAGTCTCTACACGAACGTGACAACTTGCGAGATTGCGTCCGTGCAGTAATAAAATCCTCCAGTCTGCGTCAATCCTCCTATTAGTTCAATATGCACAAAGAGGAAAGCGCAAGACAGCGCGGCAGATTTACGCCGTACTGTCGTGATGATCGGGAAAGATGAAAATATAAGGTTCAGCAGGATTGAGATGGATTTGTTGAACCGGACTGTGGGATAGACAGATTTCTCAACGTCTGCTAGTGAAGATTAAGTTTTACCTCTTTTTAATGACATTTGTAAAGTCTTGCCACATACATTGCCAGTATAATTACCTCGTTTTAAGAACGCGGTAGACAGCCGATTTGATCCTACATAGTATGCGTGCGCCAAAATTTCCGTCGGCTTGGAAACATTGCCAAGGAACTTGGAACCACATGGGAGAGAGCACATGCGCTCAATTGCTCGCCGACGAAACGGGCTGGTTCTATGATTTGCGTCTCGCGAGTGGAATTGTCCACATCGTTCACTATAGCATGATCGAGGGTGGCGTCGTGGGACAATACATTGCGTCAGTCGTTTGTTGCGCTGACGAAGACGACGAAGGATTGTAGGATATGATGCATGTTGTCGTCTCGTCGAACACTGATTATCACATGGCCAAATGGACTTACAACCGATGCAGGTATAACGTGTCTCAACTAGCGCCTGTCCAGTGCATATCCCTGAATCGAATGCGCGGAAGTCTTTGTCCTAATTCTCCAATGTATTCTGAAGTTGTTACAACAACATAGTCGTCGCTCGTGCAATGCATTGTCAGCCCACCGACGACCGTGTTCGAACACGCGTGACCGAACGAGACGAGACAAGTGAGATATGGCAACACATCCTTTCCTCATCTTTGATTGGCTGAAATTCAACATAGTTCAAACCTGCCGTGAAGTTTAAACTTGATTAAAGTATACATACGAAATGCTGCAATTTGATTGGATAATATTTTCGTGTCACGCTTTTGTTGCACCCATATGTACCGACCGAGCTCGATTGTATCATGAGGCCAGAAGACGTCTCTGACTGGACCGTAGCATGATCTCACTCCAAAGTTCGCCGCGCTAGACAGCGTCGTGACTCCTCTCTTGATCTATGTGCTGCTCTCGACGCATCTTTTGAATCGCGGGAATGCCGTCGCCTGTTGCTCACACTATTCGCCTGCGACAGGGCCTTTCAATAATTTTGGCAAAAAAATGTGTTGTGAGAGGTCGTGACCCTTCAAGATCCATCGTTTCGAACAACAAAGCGTCTCGCTCTCGTGGCTTTGTCGACATCTTTGAATGCGAGAATCAATGAACACTGTTTCGCCGGACGACCTCGCATGTCTCAATGCCCAGCTACGCGCCATGTCGGCCTCGGATGTCGTCGCATGGGCGGTCAAAACGTTTGGGGATGGCCTCGCCCTGAGCTCGAGCTTTGGGATTCAATCCGCCGTCATGCTTCACCTTGTCACGCAAGTCGATCCGAAAGTTCCAGTTGTCTGGGTTGATACAGGCTACCTCCCGCCTGAAACTTATACATTTGCCGCTGACTTGACAAAGAAGTTTGGGCTCAATCTACACATTGCGCAGTCAAAAATGTCCCCCGCCCACATGGAAGCAATCCACGGCAAACTGTGGGAGCAGCCAGCCCCTGACGCCCATCGACTCTACGGTCAACTACGAAAGGTTGAACCCATGGAGAGGACACTCAGTGAGCTCAAGACGACCGCCCTCCTCGTTGGCTTGCGAGCTGAACAAACAGCGCATCGACAAAGCCTCGACATGGTTCACATGCACAAGGGTCGACTCAAGATCTGCCCGATTCTCCACTGGAGCCAAGCAGACGTTGACGAGTACATGCGTCTCCATGGACTTCCGTACCATCCTCTCAAACAACTCGGCTACGCGACGGTTGGAGATGCTCACTCCAGTCGTCCCGTTGCTGATGACGACACAGATATCCGTGCGACGCGTTTTCACGGAAAAGCAAAGGAGTGTGGTCTCCACATGGACTGGAGCACCACTGCATCATCGATAGAAGACAACCAGGAAGCAGAAGCCATGCATGAGCGTGGAGACGTCGACGTTGTGATCTACTCGATTCCAACTTGCAAGTATTGCGTCATGGCCAAGCAAGTGCTCGAACGGCGCAAGTGGAGCTTCAAGGAGATCCTCGTTGGCGACCAAGTCGACTACCCAACGCTGTGTCGCCTCGTTGGCACCAAGGTCGAAACTGTACCGCAGATCTTTCTTCGGGGGGAGTACATTGGCGGCTACACGCATCTCGTCCAGTTCCTCGAATCCATCGATTAGGTTGTCATGACATTTGAATTGTGTGAAATACAGACTATCCCCATTCAATTGGAGGTGGCGGAGGCGGCAAGAGGGAAGCCAGGGGTATGACATGGAAGAGTCTATCGTTTTAGCCGTCCAAACAACACCTACACAGATCAAGACTTGGCTTGGAAAAACTTTTGAAGCTCCTTCGTGTCCTCAAAGAGCGGCAAGTACTCACGCACAAATGGTTCGTCGGTTGGTTGAGCCTTGGACACACGGACAAGAGTTGGGATCGCAGAGACACGCACAACAAACTGCTTGCGGAATGGATTGCTGTTTTCTTTCCACGCGCCATACGAATCAGCGACGACTACACGCACCAACTGAGCGTTTTCTGGTGCCGCCGTCTCGAAGTAGTGTTGGATCGGCAAGTCAGCAATATCGCAAAATGGACACCACAGTCGACCAGTATGAGGATTCGTTCCCGATGTGAACGACAGGAAAAGCGGGTAATCGCCTTTGTACGCCTTGACAAATGCTAGCATCTCGTCCGCCGAACGAATAATCTTGGGAGGGCGAGGCATGGGGATTTTTGTGCCAAAGACAAAGTTGAGCAACTCAGGTTTGGTCACGAATTGCTCCGAAACGAGATGCGATGTCTTGAGGTTGCCTTCGTACTTTAGCAACGCTGGGATTTTCCGAATGTGGAACGTCGATTTCGTACGGAAAGGGTTGTAATCGTCATTCCAATCACGCGGGGCGCCAACGCTAACTTCAAGCACACGGGTGTTCGGTGGAGCACGGGCCAATGCATCTTCAAATGGTTGCTTGGCGCGAGCACAGTCGTTGCACCAATACGAGCCATTGACTTCACTGCTCATGAGGAGGACAAACATCGGACCTTCTTTCAAGTCAACTTGGCGCAGGAACGCTTCGGCAGCTTCAAAATCTGGCACGAAGAAGCGATTCTTTCCTCGCGTTTCGAGCACTTCTTGTAAATGGACCATGTGCTCGAACTGCACATCGTCCGCGGTGGGTCTGAAGACGGGAGAAGTCCACACCGTTGTAAACTTGGCAATATAGGCAACAGTGCTGAAGAGTAGAAGTGCCATTGTGATTTGAAACACGCGGAAAGTCGACATGCCGCTGCTGGCCGTCGTCGATGAAGTTCCGCCTTCCTTGGTCATGATGACAGCAAATCACAAAGGAAATTACCCCACGTATCAGTTGAGTATACTTTATTCCATATAAATCTCCAAGTCAAGAAAAACAGAAATATCTCACGGGAGAGAATAATTATACTTGCTTTTTGTATTCTTGCGCATGACCCCCCCCCTCTCCCTTCAAACTTTTTTTCCTGAGAAGGTCCGCGCCTCAAGTAAACAAAACCTCACGTGTGTTTCAAACGAATAAAATACACTTGATACATTCAAACCCAAGTCAACAGCCATCCATCATTGACGCCAATTACTTGCGCTCCCAAGCATACTAGGCCTTGCATGTGATCTATTACATGCAGATAATGCTTTCTAGATGTCGCTAATACGGTAGTTCTCCGTGGTTCACGGGAGATTTCCTATGTGCTCTGAAATGAAGAATGTTGGTCATTGTAGCTGGAATGGACAACTTGTCTTCGTCGTCAAAGAAGCTAGCGGCACATTCCAGGACCTTGAGCGCAACCAAAGAGCTTTGCGGGTATTCGTGGGGACGATAAACTTGGTGAAGAATTGCCTATGGAGATTGAAATAGCCTGGACTTCTGTTGGATATTAGAATGTATGTCATTGTTTGGGTTTTCTAAATGGGTAGACATCAGACAGTTTGTGGAGGGTTCAGACTGTTTAGAAAACGTCTCGTACGAAAATTGGTGAGGTTGAAATTATAAAAAATGAGTTCCGCCGAAAGCAGCGCCGTCACGGTCGATGCGACGACTGAGCTTGCTGCAATCGCAGAGGCTTTGCGAAGCCACGTGGACATTAAAGATCGAAAGGGAGGATTTCTCAAGACCCACGTCCACTGCTTTGTCGGCTCGGAAGCGGTGGATTACTTAGTCGAAGCTTCGTACGCATCAACGCGTCCAGAAGCTGTCGCACTCGGACAACGTTTGCTCCGCCATCGGTTCTTCCATGACGTGTCGAATCCAGACTCGTCGTTTCAAGACAGTGGCAACTTTTACCGCTTCCTCGAAGACGAAGTCGCTACGAAGCGCAAACAACAACTCCGAGCACTCTCAGGTCCGACTGTAGGTTCAAGCCGTCCCCCTCCAGCACCACTTGGAGCTGATGGGCGAGCTGTAAGTGAAGACCGAGCTAAAGGTAGCTTGAATCGCTACCTCAGTCGAAACGACAGTGGCTGTTCACCTCCATCAGGTCGCACGCGATCTCTGGTCGAACGACAGCGAGCCGCACGATTACGCAAGAAGGGATTTTGCCCCATCGAGTCACTTCTCACCACTGGGCCGACGTCAGCGTTCGAGTTTTCAGACACATGCTCGTTTTACTTTGCCCCGCATACGTGTCACAACTCGATTGCCTTAACTGTACCCATTGTGAATGCGATGAAGAAAGCGTTTTCGTCGCACAACATGCACGCTCGTGAAGCCGCAATACACGGACTACGCAAGCAAGTGCTCAAGGCTGCCGATTCCGACGATAAAAATTGGATGTACCTCAAGAATATCCAAGGACATCATGGCAACGACGTACGAGTGTTTTATCGCAACGCTGCGGGTGGTTTCCACACCGTGTTGACCGTCGGTCCCGTGCATGTGGCCCCCGCGACGTTTGTTTCGCATTTCCTCGACAATAACGAGCGCAAGAAGATGGACCATCTGTACGAAACCGGCCAAACTGTGGAAGACTTGCTCATGGCGCACAACCGGGAGATGCATGTGAAGTCCAATATTCACGCTCATTTCTCAAAGGCACACACGCCGTGGGTCGGGTCGACTCAAGAAATGCCCGCCGATCTCAACTGGGCTGTAAAACCTTCTGAAGGCATCGCAGATATGTACCCTGAAGAAGAAGCAGCGCATCATGCACAGACTCACACAGACCATGTTAATGGCGGTGTTCAGCGCATTTTATATCGAACGATGGCGTCACCAACGTCCGTCCTGTCGGCGCGGGACTTTGTCACGTTCCAAGATTGCTTCACTATGAACAATGGAGCGCATTGCGTCTATGAGATATCCGTCGAGCACAAGGACATTCCAGCAAAGATGAAGGTAGGCAACGACTCTCTCTAGCGGAGCAGTCGAATGACGATGGTATAGAACTACACCCGTGGTGAAGTCCTTTGCTTGGCGCATATTGCAGAACCCATTCCTGGCAATCCTAACGCGAGTATGCTCACAGTCGTGACGCAAGTTGGATTCAAAGGCCACATGCCGAAATTTGTCGCCCAGCTCATCTTTGATCAACTCATTGCGCGCAGCTTTGATTCACATGTACTAATCTCTATGCCCACCTTATCGTCATGTGGCTTGTAGACGTGCCTGCCAACAGAAGACACGTCAAATGTGATGGAAAAGAAGCTCAAAGATGTGCCATACGATCGAAGTATTACCGAAGACGAACAAAACGATGACAAGGTTGGCTTGGGTGACTTTGAATTGCTCGCTGTCTTGGGCAGAGGGTACGTCGATGGGCATATGTCGAGATAGAGAATTGATTAATGATTGTAGTGGTTTTGCCAAGGTCATGCAAGTCCGCCATCGCCAGACCCAAAAAGTTCATGCGATGAAAATCCTCAAGAAAGAGGAATTGGTGCATGACATCCAAGTAAACTCCTCTGCATGTGATGGCACTGATCTGGTGGCTTGATTAGATTGAACGAACGCAGACCGAGCGAAGTATTCTAGCCGCCGTCGAGCATCCGTTCATTGTCAGTCTCTCGTATGCCTTCCAGGTCCATCTTTGGTGTCAATACCTTGGTCGTGACGAGTTCTCTGAATTGTAGGACACGAAGCGCCTCTTCATGGTCATGGACTTTGTCCAAGGCGGTGACATGTATGCCCATTTGCGCAAATATGGCGCCATCTCGCCGTCCCGTGCACGGCTTTACATTGCCGAGATCGCGTTAGCAGTGAGCCATCTCCATGCTTTAGATATTGTCTACCGCGATTTGAAGCCTGAAAATGTAAGGCCATTCCCGACTCTTCGTTCTGAAGTTGGTTTTAGATCCTCATTGATGCTGATGGACACATCAAAATCACAGACTTTGGTCTGTCGCATTTCTTTGATCCACCAGAGTACGATGAAGATTCTGATGTCCAGCGGGCGTCGACTTGCTCTGGCAGCGGCTCGAGGGCTAATTCGCTCTGTCAAGTCACGCATTCGTTCTGTGGCACGGAAGCTTACATGGCGGTATGTCGACCCCGTGGTAATTAGTACTCACGAGATGCATGTGAAGCCCGAGATGCTGCTCCATGTTGGCCATGGTAAGCCAATTGACTGGTGGTGCCTTGGCATAGTGGCTTGTGAAATTCTCACTGGAGTGCATCCATTCCGCGGCGAATCGCAAATGCGACTGCTGTCAAATGTCGTCAACAGCGATCCGTTTCTCCCGCCGTCGCTGTCACCGGAAGCGGCGTCGCTCATTCAAGGATTTTTGTGCAAGCAGCCCAAACTCCGTCTGGGCTCAGTGGGCCGCAAATTTGAAGACATTAAAGCGCATCCCTTCTTTGCAGGCTTGGACTGGGATAAAGTAAGCTCCTCTCTTGCACCTGCAGCTGAATCCACTGGCGATAGGTGGCGGCCAAGGGCTACCCCATGGAGTTTATTCCACACATTGCCAACGACTACGACGTGAGCAACTTCGGCATTCAGTTCACGAGCGAAAAGTTTTCCGGTGCCAATTCGAGCGACTGCTCCACGACGGATGGCTCATCAAGTGGCCATGAACATCATCAAAACTCCAATGCATCTTTGAGCCAAGCAAGTACAGACAGTCAGTACCGCTTCTCGGGCTTTTCATTTGTCGCGCCGCAATCCTTCAATGAAGCTGGCTTTTAATATATTTAGACATTGGATTTCCGGGTTCTCTTTGTGGATGTCGCTGTGGCCGTTGATGCAGATTTGCTGGCAGGTCTTTTCTTCTTGGAAGCAGGAGAGGGGCTGCTAAGAGCAACCTCAAGCCAGAGACAGAGTTGGACTCGCTGAGCGGTCCAAGCCTCATTCGATGAGGACAAGACCTTTGCTTTAGCTTGCAGGGCATCGAGAAATCGCATAAAGTGAGGTAAAGTGTATTGTCTTGCGCCAATCTCACCTAGGAGTCAAACGTTAGGTGTAACGTAGAAAGTGCAATCAGTACCAGACAAGGCATTGAGAGCTTCGTCTCCCATAAATGGAACTGCAGGGTCGAAAGCAGCAATTACAGCAGATGCTGTTGCTGGACCGACCTATATTGTATTGAGATATTCCATGGTTGACATGGGTAGACACATACACCTTTGAGACTTGAGATCTCGGTAATGGCTTCTTTGTATGCCTTCTTCTTGCACGCTGCGAATGCCTTGCGGGAAAGATCCTCAACATCTTTCTTCGGTAGCCCGTCGACAAAACTTTGAAGCCGAGGGCGCCTGCACGGAGTTCATTACATACAAGCTGGCTAGTAATACGGCTATACCATTTGCCTTTAGACAGTTTCCACTGCATCAATTTCGAAAGCTGAGGTTGCGTGATATGTCCTTGCTGTTGAACCAAAGCGGGCAATTCATTCTGGTACCATTTCTCGAGCTCTTGGAGGTTTCCCTGGACAGAACTTTAAGACATCTGCTTCTTGGACAATATATACCTCCAACGAGGCACAAACCTCGTCGTACTTCGCAAAGACTCTTTTCCAGTCATCGGCACTTTCAGACTTCCACAGGTTGCTCATGCTCCGATGTCACTTTGGATTTTTCCCGCCTGCTAGCATACGGATAATGAGCATTTCATCCGCATAACATACATTTCCGGATAAAGTTGTCATATTATCCGGGAATCAATCAGAATCATCCGGTAAATATCCGGGAGTCTAAAAAAACCGCCAAAGACATGGGCATCGAAGGTCTGCCGACACAGCTCAAGGAAGCGTACAAAGATGCCCACGTGAGTGAATTCAAAGGCCAGAGCGTCGTTATAGACGCACTATCATGGCTCCATAAAGCGTCCGTGAGAAGAATTCCTGAAGAATAGCTGATTCTTTGACGATAGATGCTATGGATGTGCGTTCGATTTGGCACTTGGAAAAGAGACGCAGACTTACATCAATTTCGTCATGCGTCGAATTGATCTCCTCAAGAGCGTCAGTGTTCGTCCGATCCTCGTGTTTGATGGGAAGAAGCTCCCTCTCAAGGCAAGCTTGCTGTTGAAATAGCACGAAATGACAGAGATCTCACTGCAGGCGAATACACACGAGAAGCGAAAGAGCTACAAAGAGGCCAACCACGATCTTGCCATGAAGACTTTGCGAGACACCCGGCATCTCCAAGGCGACGATCGAAAAGAGCAAATGGCTAAGACCAACACGTATTTCCAACGAGTACTCGATTCCCCAAGATTGACTTTAAGCATTGATGACGGGTCTAGTCGGTCAATATTACATCAACATCATTGCTGCGCTTCAAGCAGCATTGCGCGCTGAAGGCGTCGAGTTTGTCATAGCGTAAGCTCTTCTTTGATGTTGATTTTATTGAAAATAGCGTCTAGGCCGTTTGAAGCGGATGCGCAGATGGTTTATCTCTGCAAAATCAACGCTGCGTCCGCCATCATCACGGAAGGCTCGGACATTTTTGTATATAGCATGACAGCCAACATTTCATCGCCCATTTTGCTTCGCATGGATACCACTGATGCTTGCAAGGTCTTGTCCATGATTCCCTTCGCGAGAAATGACTTGATTTATGCAGATGGTGTCGAGAGAAATCCTCCGAGCGTATGGCCCGACAAGCAGTAAGCATTTACACCGTTTTATCTGCAGTAAAAGCTGTTAAAGGTAGGTGGAGAAGTACTCTGGAGGTCGTACTCCCTCCGGAGGTAGTGTGTCGGAGTAAAAGTAGTGATAACACTAACACGACATGTCGTGTTAGCATGAGTGGTAAGGTTTTCAGTTCGTAGGGACACCAACGAGTTCAAAAATGGAGAAGTCCCTTTCACAGTGGCAAATCAGATGAAGCAAATTCTTACCAGTCGAATATTGACACCAACTCTGAGTGGCATGATGAGCAATCGAGCGATGTGGCAGAGATGCTAAGCATCAATAGCCTGCTGAATGCTCCTGACAACGACGACGAGAAGAGCATTGGACAACCAGACCACCTCAGTGCGTTTGATTTTTCGCCACCTGAGGGCAAAATTAAAGGCATATAATTGGCTAAAAATTAGAAAACAAGCAATTTGATTGGCTAGTTGATTCTAAAATCGATTGCCAATCTCCAATTTTTTGACAATACTTCCTCACTTGTGCCAAAACTTCGACAGATAATCGCAACAACAACGGTTCCTTGCGCAAAAGCTGCACATTCCCAGTATAGCCGATGGTTCCAGGAGCAAGTCTTTAGATGACATTAGTAAAAGATACATTTAAAGAGAAAAAGATATTCAAAATCGATTGACATTTGACAGTATCCAGCAAACAGTGATATCGATGATTTGAAGCTTCGTAGCTCATAACTGTATGATAACCAATACGATGCTTCAAATTCAATGACAGCACTTATTACGACGGAGTACTCTGTCGGTAGTATTGACCTAGAAGGTCGATTTTCTCCACCCTAGTTAAAGGTATATCGTACCCTTTTTCGAAATCTACCAATGAGAAGCAACTATAAGCACCATCCATTAGCTAATGTGATGATAAGATTATTTCATACCAGAAGCATCTGAAAGCAAAAATTACTTCTCAAGGGACAAAACACAAAATACACATTGCGGCGGCAGCGGGTGGTTATTCAAGTGCAACAGTAAGTGGAGCATAAAGATCAATATCCAATTGAGGTGGAAAGTTGGGTGGCAAAGGACTGGTTGCAGGTAGCTGCAGGACTAGACGCGAATCCAATTGTATGACAGTGTTTGGCGGGGCAATCGGAAGAGGGATCATTTCCGGCAATTGGACACCATGATGAACAACGTGATGCACTTTGTAGGACGGATTGTGAGGGTCCAATTTAATACAGATGAAGTAAACCATAGTGTCTACCATTGCCCACTGGTTGGCCTTCCAACCAAGAACAACTCTGGGACCACGCCACGTCCCATTTCACAGAGTGGAAGTTGCCCCAATCGTCGAGACCAGGAGGCAACTGAACGTTGTATGGAGGCTGTGCAAGGACTCGACGGGGTATAAGACACAAATCTGGCTCGAGGCGGCGGATATTGGTTTGATACGCATCTCAGGAAATCTTTACAAAGTCATATTGAGTGTGGGTAGCATCATAGATAGCAACCACCAATCTCCCCACATATGTTGCATGTTCTTGAGACGGCAATTCAACAATGAAAATCTTCCTATCGATCCATTCCATGTTTTTCGACTTGAGTTGCTGGTCTTCGCTCGTAACAAAGGCTTCCCAATCACTGAGGGAAGCATCTCCCAAGTACACCATTCCCTTTTCGAGCTCTTTCTCCACGAGCTTCCAGTCGAGAGATTTGATCTTCTGATTGATCGAATGGATTGCCATCAACTCACCTTGATTTGGTTCTGGAATGGCCGCAGTGGGTGCTGGAACGATCATTGTGTTCCAATATGGTTTTTCTTCAATTCGAGGTTGCTTCGAATCAGTTGGTGTCGCGCTGTTGTTGGTTCGACTTCTCTTGGGGTTGCCTTCTTCGGCTGTTGCACTGCTACGTTTGAGACCTTGCGCAGAGGAAACGCTGTCGTCGCCACGGACTGCGTCGGAAGTGCTAAAGCGAAAGTGAAGCCGCCCCCGTCAATCTGGCACACTTTCACCGGATAATAAATACTAGTATACGGATGTTCAATCTATTCAAAAAGAATGAATGCTGCTGTGATTGCCGCGTCGGATCACCGCATTTGACGCAAGTAGTCTTAACGTCGTTTTTTATGGAGGCTGTCTTTGATGTAGCGAACATTTGGGAAAATGAACAAGAATATTGATATCAGTCTTGAATTTAAAATAGAACATATCAAAATGGCGGTAATCTAATTTTACACCAATCGTCATGAATTAATTTATAGAGAACTTGATAAACTCAATTCACTTAAATTATTATAGGAAAATGCAGCATTTTGGCAAACAAAACCCAAACTCAAGAGAATATCAAATTATACAGTTTATATATTATATTAATTTTAAAAATACCTATCGCCTATAGAATATATTAAAAAATGGAATTAAATTTTAGAAAATACAAAACTAAGTCTATTCAAGAAGTTCTTGAAATTGACCAAAATTACTGTAAATGGTTATTAAATCATGAAATGTTATTATCAAATAAAACTGAAAAATTAAAGGATGCAGATTTATCGTATAAAATGCGATTGGGTAAGCATAATGGGTTAAATTTGAATAAAATCAAAGAAATCGATCCAAATTATATTAAATGGCTAAGAAGTAATGAATATGTGAAAGACAAATGCCCAAAATTATTATCTGAGCTTGAAGCGTTAAAATAAATTATTCGAAATCGCGATTATTTAAATCGTGAAAATGGTCAAATATATCCATTCTATTATTCTGTTTTGCGTATAAAAATAATATACAATAAATTCCGCAATATTCTCTATACGTTGATTGAAATTGTTTTTGGTTATATTTTTTATTCCCAATATTAATGGAGCTGGTTCACCCATACTATCGAAAAATTCGTCGTGATAAACACACACCCAATGGCCGACATTACTAGCATCTATCTTAATAAAATTAAGTAATTTGTATTTTTTGGTAATGGCTTTTCTATTTCATCCAAATCAAATATTCCATCTAATTTAATATCCAATAAATCAGCTAATTCAATTAGCTGATGAGCACTCGTAATTCCTTTTATCAGCTCCATTAAATAATTTAAAAATAATCTTATCTGTGGCTGTATATAATTAATAATATATAATGAGTGAGTATCAATTAGCCGATCAATTTTTAAATGAAAGCTCTTTAAAGAGCGAACCATCTACTTCCGTTTCTAAAGGAAAACGAATGGTACAAGTTCCAGATGTAAACCAAGGCAGTTATCAGTCTGGTATTATTTCCATTGATGCCGCAACGAGTCTTCAAGGGGCTAAAGGATTTGCTTCTTTAAAAGATGCTTATATTACGCTACCGTATATCGTCTCAATGAAAAATACTGGTGCTGGTACATTTGGTGCTATTAACCGTTATTGCACAGCTTTAAAAGCCGGAGTATGGAATATCCTTGACTCTATGACCGTACAGCTCAATGGTCAAACTATCATTACTGAATCGGATTTCAAACTTTATTGGAATAATCTTTGTGCAATGACTGAATGGAGTACTTCTGACCTCAATAAACACGGTGCTGATGCTTTTATGAGCGCAGATGATTGGACTTCTATGTCGTTTTCTGGGGCTTCTTTATCAGGCGATGGATTCACGAACAATTTCACAAATTGCACTGCAAACTTGGGAACAGTTCCAACTGAGGCATCGTTGAAAGAAAATAATGGATTCATATCTCGTATTTATAGCAATCCGCAACTTACAGCAACATTGACGCATTAGGAAATGTTACTGGAGGAGTCAATGCGTATAATTGGGTTACCCAACGATCTACGGTAGCATCAACCATTGCGGCTCAATATGGTAAAGGAGCTGTTGTCCTAAATACTACCCCAGTGGCTGGCTCTGTTCTTGGTGTATGACATCATATGTTGAAAATTCGTCTCGTTGATCTTCATCCAATTTTCAAAGAATTCGACCTAATTGGAAATCCTCAACTAAAGCTACGTCTTAAGGTCAATGCTGGTTACTGTGATATTGCAGTTGTTGCTGGTGCTGCTGGTACTGGTAGTCTAACTTTAACCTCTACAACTATGACAAGTGGTAATACCGTACCAATTATGTTGGCCTCTGCTGCTGCAAGAAATGCTCTTGAAAATTGTAATACTGGAGCAACTACGGTTCGTTTAGCATTTGGTCCACTTCAGAAAAATATCACCACGTTAGCTCAAGCTGGTCAGTTCCTTCCATTCTCGACGGCCCGATTAAATATTCCATATTATGATATTGCTAATCCATTACCGATTGTCAGCCATGCTGTAAAGAGTGTGAAATATCTTGATTGTTATGCTCAATATTTCCGAGGAAAAGCTGGCGCTGGCGCTTTGCCTTCTGCCCAACAAAATAATACATTCAATCTTCAATTATCTGGATCTTGGAAAAATATCAAATACGTTTGCTTACTTCCATTCAGTGAAACATCAAGTGGACACTTCGCGAATGCGTCGGCTAATGGCGTTGAACAATTCCAAAGCCCATTTGATAGCGCGCCATGGACCTATCAAGCAGGTAGCTCAATTCGTAGCTTTCAAGTTCAAGTTGGAAATGATAACGTATTTAGCAAAACATTGGATTACGATTTTGAAGCTTGGAATGACGAATTTAAGAAACTTGGAGCGATCAATGGTGGCCTTACCCAGAAATTTCAAATGGTTTCATTGATTTTCAAAAGTGGCAAACGGTTCAACGTATTATGGTTGCCGATTGCTCTCGTATTACAAATGAAGACGTTCCTCAATCTGCTATCGTAAGCGGTGTCAATGCTTGCTGTCAAGGTATGAATGCTTTAGTATTTGTTGTATATGAACGAGAGCTTTCTATTGATCGCTTAACTGGTGAAATTCATCATTGGACCTAAACACACAAAAAGAAAGATATACTAAGCGAGCTTAGAATTGCTTCAATTTTTTTTAATTCAGCAATTTGTTGTTCTAAAGCATCACTTCTACTATTAGAAGTGCTTTATGAAGCAATGGAATAGTTGACAGTAAATTAACTACTAATCTTGTATTTTTTGGTATAATGATTTCTTCTCCTTCATCATTGATTAATTTCCGTTCATCTAATGGTTCATCAGTTTGAAAAGATCCCACAACAATATCAAATTTATTTTTCACCAATTCTTGAGCTGAGTAGCCGTAATGTTTATAGGTTGATTCTTTGTAGTTAAATTCGATTGGGTTTATTTTATTTATGAATTTATCAGCTAATTCATCTGTAATTATATTTATGTTTTCTTTGAAATATTCATCAGAAGTCACGTCGATTTCACCGCTTGTAACATAAATTCCTCCATCAGATCGAATTGAGAATGCTCTATTTGTAAATGCCGTGGCCGAGCCTGCTCCCCCTGCTGCCAAGAATCCAAAATTAGAAGCTGTTGTTTGCGTATTTGTTCCTACAACATGAAATGGACACGCAGCAGTTGAAGTCTCAACACCGACATAGCCAGTTGAACCGGTTACGTAAAGACTTTGCCCCAATCTAGTAGTTACATTCATCAAAGTCGAACGATTATATCCAAAAAAGGCAGCTACTCCTCCATTATATTCCACTTCTGCGCCAGAGCCAGTATAAGCAGCGTTAGTTCCTAATGCTCTAAATCCCGAAGAAGCTACAACATTACCATTCACATCTATAACAGCATTTAACGTACCAATATTTATGTTTGATCCAACTCCTGATAAACCTGAAGAATTATAGAATCTATGACCGGATGCTCCAGCACAAACATATTGGATTGAATTATTATTTACACCAAATCCGTATGAAGGCGATAAATTGTTCTGATTATACAATACAATTTGAATATCTCCTGATGTATTTCCTAAATTTAATCTAAAATTAGATCCAGTAGATGCCGGCGGGCTTCCTCCACTAAGTGAAAATCTTGGTACGCTCGAATTAGACGGACTATCAAACCAATATTGGAAAGCAGTTGGGGTTGATGTTAAACTATTACAAGTAAGCGAAACTCTGGCATCACCTAAACAAGCAAATGTTGCATAATTATTGGAATCATTTATAAATCCGATATGCTGACCAAGCGATTGAATATTTACTTGACTTGAAGTAATAGATGGACTATTTACATTGGCTTTTCCAAACAAATTAGAAGTAGTTACCATAAATGTTGCGCATACCATTTCTGTATTTGCTCCGTTCAAATTACCGATCATTACTCCTTGATTTCCGAATAATACTGGTCTATCTACTCCATTCGAAGGGTTTCCAAAACCCTTACCGCTATTCCATGAATTATTTCCGTATCCAGCATACATTAAGCCGTGATTGGCATCTCCTCCGTCTTTATTTCGGAAATAAATAGCATTGTCATACAGCGAAACACAATTTGTTGATAATGTATGATTTGATCCAATGTATTGATTGTTCAAATTCAAAAATCCATTACACGCAAGCTTAGATGAAGTTAATGAATTAATATATGAAATGTTTCTGGATGAATCAAGTACAAGAGCTTTGCTTGCCGAAGCGGTTCCTGTCGTGATACTGCTAATATATCCAGCTTCAGTCGAAGACAGAAGCGTTCCATTAATCGATATATAATTAACGCTCAAAGCATTAATAGAATTTATAGAACCATTGGAATCTAATACAAGTGATCAATTAGCTGTTCCAACACCAGGTGAAATATTTGTTAAAAGAGTTAAATCTGCGAGAGTATCATTGATACGATAAGTTGCCGCATTTATTGTCCCCGAGCAATCTATTTTGTGATTTGCAATTGATTTTCCAACTGCCATTGAATTGACTCCAACGATTGAAAGCCCCGAAACTAAGATTAATGCTGTTTTAGCACTTGCTTGACCAGGTGTTACATTACTGATATATGAAACTCTTGGATCACTTGATTTAAGATAACCTCATTGCTGGTGTAATTAGCTGGATTGTATGTTGAACTGTTTTGAATAGGTTTATTAGCTATAATCCCACTCATATTCTTGGGGTTTCAATAGAGTTGAAAACAATAAGTATAAATTCTAAAATATATAGTTCAACGACACGAATATCTAATAAATGAGCTCAAACGAAATAGAGAACTGGGGTGGAAAATTACCGAAGGCTTATAAAAGTAAGTCTCACGTATCAATAAAGGTCTAAAAATTCAAAATCTATTCAAAGCGATTATTCTTTGGCCAAGCTACTCAGGAAAAGCGAATCTAATTTTTCATATTCTTAAACACTCACCTCATATTTATAGTCATTTACACATTATAGCAAGAAATCCTGATCAGGAACTATTTAATTACTTGCGAGATAAATTAAAAGACTTTATCACTATTTATGATCCAGATAATCCGCCTTCCGTTAATGATATTCCAAATAATGGCTCATTACAATTAGTTATCATAGATGACTACTCAAATGACAAAAAATTACAAAAAGACTTATTTAGCCACTTTTTCACTCGCGGAAGACATCATTTGCTATCAACTTGCTTCCTTGCTCATAGTTATTTTGCTACAGACAAGATGATTCGGTTAAATAGTGAATATGTATTTATTTTGAAAGCGAATAGCAAAAGGGATCTTCAAATGGTATGTAAGGACTTCAATATTCCTGGGGTGGATGAAGATAAGATGATCAAAGCATACAATAAAGGACTGAGAGCAAGGGACAATGTCTCTTTGTTGATTCTGTAAATCAAGAACTCAGATATAACTTTGGCAAGAAAATTGATTTGAATACACTTTGAAAGAAGCAATCGGAGATTGCCAGTTGCCGAAGGCAACATATTAATTTCAATCAAATAATAAATAAGTGGTATAACATAACATAAGAAAATGAGCTCAGTAATTGTTTTCAACGCAACTAATATTGTGAAAAATGGTTTTAACAATACGCTAAGATATTAATTTGGAAATAGCTCAGTTAATTTTAGTAATATGCAAATTGCTGTTTCTTCTATTCAATTGTATAATTCTCAATTCAATATTAATTCAACCTTGTATGGAAATAATATCTTCCAAATTATTGTTCCATATGGCTCCTCCACATCAACTATTTCTATCACTTTACCTAATGGTTATTACAGTTATGCTGATATTCAAAATTATGTAGCTTCTGAATTAATTTCTGCTGGAGCATATCTGATTGACTCCAATGGTAATAACGTAGTATATGTAAATATTTCTGAGAATGCAACATATTACGGTTGTCAAATTGACTTAATACCAGTTCCAGTAACTCTACAGACAGGTTGGTCGCTACCTTCTTCAGGATTATATTCAAGTAGTCTTCCAACAGGAGGATATACACCTCAGATTGTGATTCCAAGTGGATTCAATTTAATCGTTGGTTATCAAACTGGAACATTCCCATCAAGTCAGCAAACTACTGCTCAAACATTCTTAAGCAGTTTTACACCACAAGTAAATCCTGTTTCAAGCTATTTAGTTCGTTGCAATTTGGTCAATAATCCATACACATCAATTCCCGATGTTTTAACATCTTTCACATCTCAAAATACAAGTATCGGAGATTTAATTGATGTTCGATATTCTGAGTACTTTTGGGTTTCGATCTCAGATGGCTCAAGACCTTACATAGAAATCGTAATTTGCGATCAGAATTATAATATTGTCAAATTTGAAGATACTCAAATCTTGATTCAGTTGATTATTAGAGAGAAAAAAATAGATTAAATCTAAATTTCATCTCTTTCAATTTTAATCATTGTTTTTTTATGTCCAAATGATCTTTGATGACTATATTGATACCTCACATTCACAGATTCACCACATTCACAAATATACCTGTTTCTTTTATACGGGTTTAGATGTCGTTTTATTTGAGCTTCTTTCATTTGATCAGTTTTTTTTATGAGAGATAGATCAACATACATTGTTAGGTATGCTATATAGATGTATATTATTTTTACTACTGGCTATTTAGAAAAGCTTGATGTTTTTTAGTTCTAAGATGTCGAGCTTTATCACCAATTCTACAGTGACCACCGCATTCGCAGATGAACTTTTCTGATCTTCTGGCTTTAATCATTTCTTTATTCTTTTCATTATAGATTTTCTTTACTTCAGCCATTTTGTGTTTGTTATTTTCACGATATTTTTATTCTTTTCAGCAAACTTTTCTTTGTTGCTTTCATAATATATTTGTTTTCTTTCAGCAATTTTTCCTTTATTTTTTCATAGTATTCCTTACCTGCTTCATTAATTTTTCGTTTATTCTTTTCATAGTATTCCTTACCTGCTTTGGCAATTTTATCTTTGTTTTTTCCGTAGTATTTCTTACCTACTTCAACTATTTTGTCTTTGTTGATTTCATTATACGCTTTGAAATATTCCATTTTTGGAATTGGATTAAATGATGATACTTTATTAACACATTTCAATTTATTCATCCAAAGTGTTTCATAAACCTTCAAATGATTTTTATCAATAACTTGATACTACTCTGGTCCATAATTATTGTACCATTGTTTTGTTATTGGCGGGATTTTTCTAATATTGCACCAATTCTAACGCTGATAGGCTCAAACAAAAGCACAAACGCAGACGTTTGATTGGCTTTTTGAATCATGAAAAAATTCGCGCTCGTCGATGAGATACAAGGCGCGAAAGTCAGTGTATCAAATTTTAAGAACTAAATCTCTCCGGAGAGCATTCACTTTTGATTTTCGTCGCCACTAACACAGTCCAAACCATTGCCTTCGACACCCGGATGGCTCGTGTACAAGCGCGAGCCTCTAGCGACCCTACAGACAACGCAAGGCGCAAGACCAACTTGACGGAAGTCGAGCGACAAACGATCTACCAGGAGCTGCTAGAGCGCTCAACTGGCGGCGTGCTTTCGTATGGAGCAATGAACGATCTTGCTCTGCGATTTAACTGCCACTGGAAGACTGTGTCGCGCATCTGGACGCGAGGACGTGCCTCCGTCGCCTCAAGATCTCAGCCCACCGATGTTGCGGCAAAAATGAAAGGTATGTACTCCGAAATTCAATATTTATACCAAAAATATGAATTTATACGACTATAAATTCCTAAAGGGTACTTATGCTAGGCAATTGCAGTCGTCCCAAAAAACGCAGCCACGACGAAATCGAAACTCAAGTCAAGGAAGCACCAATCTATGCACGCCAAACAACGCGTTCCTTGGCGTCCAGCTCGAAGATTCCGAAGACAACGCTCTTTCGATTTAAGAAGGAGAGCAAGAAGCTTCGCGGCCGAACCAACTACATCAAACCAGTCATGAAACCATCCAATGCCCTGGCACGTGTGCGGTTTGCTTTGTCCTTCTTGAAACCTTCGTTGGAGAGAAACCACATTTTCGCAAATATGCACAACCTTGTGCATATTGATGAAAAGTGGTTTTATTTAACGAAGGTTAAGAGAAAATTCTATGCTTTTGACGACGAAATTTTGCCTCATCGCGTAGCCCCATCCAAGCGCTTCCTCACAAAGGTCATGTTCCTCGCCGCAGTGGCAAGGCCGCGCTGTGATCACAGCAAGAAACAAATGTTCGACGGAAAAATCGGAGTTTGGCCTTTCGTCAAATTAGTCCGCGCAAAAAGAACCAGCAAAAATCGACCCAAGGGAACTAATTTGACCGCACCTCAAACCGTTGACTCTGAAGTCTATCAAGAAATGATCGTCAAAAAAGTTGTGCCAGCTATTTTGTCCAAGTTTCCTCGGCGAGATCTCAAGGATACAATATTTCTCCAACAAGACAACGCGAGCCCTCACAATCAAGTCACAACAAAATTTTTGAAAGAGCGCGGCATCCAAGGAATTGAAGTTGCAAATCAGACCCCCAATAGCCCGGACTTTAATGTCCTAGATCTAGGATATTTTAACTCTATTCAAAGTCTACAGTCCCAAAAGATGACTCGAACGATCGAGGAATTGATTGGTGCTGTGGAAACATCGTTCTGTGAGTTGGCCATCGACACCCTCTCCAAGACATTCATTACACTGCAGAAAGTAATGGAGAAATCACTTGATGAATCTGGAGGGAATGGGTATAAAATTCCTCACATGAACAAGGATAGTCGTATCAGCGACCTATCGTCCTTCAATGTCCAATGCGATCCGGCGGTATTTGCCAAGGCATCCGAAATATTGAAATCCCAAGAATCAGTAGGCACGACGACTTAAAAAAATTGAATATAATTTTTCTCGTTGATTATTCAGTCTTGCGGTTCAATACAAATTTCAAGATATAGTTGGACGCTAATGCATACAAAAATCAAGTGTAAAGAATAGGACAATAATTATGGACCAGAGTAGTATTCTTTAATTGCGAAAATTTTAAATTGTTCAACTCCGTATTGATGCATATAAGGATATATGGTAGCTTTACTTTTGCTCTCAGGCTTATTACAATCACTTTTATGTTTCTGCCACCTCTTTGCCAATCTATCCATCGTCATACCTACATAGCATATTTCATATTGAGTATGTACAATTTTATAGATAATGCCAGTTTTGTAATCATTCATAGTGTATATGCTACAGGCTATATATATGAATCTTAAAGCTTATGATCAAACGTAAAAGGGTATTTTTATGCCCTACAACTTAAAGCTACCTCCACGTTTCTTCGCACGAACAGCAGCCATGCGGTCTTTAGCTGCTCGTGAGCCTTTGAAACCAACTCCCGTTAGGTCTTTCACACCTTGCCTCAAGCCAGCTAACTCAGGGTTACTAAAAGCTATTCCATCCGCTAAAGTACTAACTACAGGCTTTGCGTAGCTCCATAACGTGCTTAACCCGCTCTTGATTGAATCCCACAGCGATGTCCCTTGATGATGGCCTATATCGTGATGAATTTCCCCTTCGGTAAAATCTAAACGAGCACCTTTACCACTCTTCTGAGCAGCAATAACCTTTTTGCGTTCTCAGGATGTAAAAGAATTGGATGAGTACCTTCTAAGTCATTTTTACTCAAAGTGATTGTGCCCCCTTTAAGAGCTTTAGAAAGCTTTTTCTTCGAAATCGACGATGATACGTGAACTACTTTATAACCTCCTGTATGTTTCATATTTTCTATATTCTATGTACTACATAAATTGAAGAAAAATATCATTAATTGTTTTAAAGAGCATATGTCTTTACTTTCTCTAATCTCTTTTTTCGCTTATATTCATCAATACTTGGCCCATATCGCTGAAAACTGGTTGTTGGCTCTGTTTTATCAATGAGTAAGTTTGATTTCCACTGTTTCAATCAATTTCGCCTCATTTTCCTTAGCTTTTTTATTGTATTTTTTCATAAACGGACTTCTAACATTGAATATTTTCATTTTATTTGATTACAGATAAACTTTTGTTCCTATGTAGTGAGCTTCAAAATATCATTAAATTGTTTTTCATTTAAAACTCCATTTTGAAATAAGTGAATTGACATCTTCTTTAATTCTGATTTTACTGTTAGACTATCATTTCCTACCTTAAGTTCTCCAATTAGCTTATTAAACTCAGCAGCATATTTATCACTATTCGCACGAGGATCTGTAATTGTTTCCTTGAATGAATTAAGTAATTTACAAACTTTCAGCTATCGTAGAAGATTATTTTATCAGCATTATCTAGCTGATTGTAAAGTCTATGGTCAATAACTCCATCAAAATCAGGATTTTGATGATTTGAATTAATTTTTGAGACATTTTCAATCTTTTGAAACAAGGATTTCCAGATGGGTGTCTTAAACTTAGATATCCTTGACCAAGAGCTTTAAGATTAACATATTTAGAACCAAGAGGCCGATATAAATATTCTCTTTCAAAATTATGTATATGCGAAATTCCAGCTCCAACTAAGCCTCTTCCAATTAGCTTTTTGCGTGTAATTAACTTAAATCCTTGTCCTTCCATTTTAACATCTGACCCCTCACGGCCAGAATGGTCTGATTCGTCTTTAACTGACATTTGAGTCATATCTCGTCGGAGAGCATTCAATCGTCTATTTTCATCAATAATTTTGTCAATTTTTTCTTTAGTAGCAATCCAATCGTAATCAGTTACACGCTTATTCTTATTTTCATGACCACGCCGTATAGTAAATAGTCTAGCTGATCGTCCCAAATATACACTCGGATCTTCAGCGCCAGATAGTAATATCGGAATTTTTTTTCTTGTTTTGAAGAAGTTCCAATTTTCCCTATAAAGATCAATAATTTCTTGTCTGGGAGATTTCTTGTTATCTTGGAGATAGAGTGGTTTTGATTCTTCTTCATCTTCATCAGACAAAATTCCGAAACGATTTCTTGTTTTAACAGGCGCCATATTTTCAAGTTTAATTTGATCCTTTGTTTTAATACCAGGTTCGTACCTTGGTTTGCTTTCATATTGAGTTCCTGCATCAATCCCCATTGGTTCAGTTTGAGCAGATCTGGCTTCCACCTTTGGGCGAGGAATTCTTTTTGTTTGAGTTTCAATAGTTCTGCCTTCCAGTGACTCAGTTTGAGTTTCAATATTTCTGCCTTCATTTGAAGTCATCTGAGGTTTCGGTAAAATCATATTTGATGCAATATCGCTACTCCAAATAGCATTTTCATATGCCTTTTGTTTAATGGCATCAATCTTTTGATCAAACTGGATTTGATCATAGTATTTTTGTAACTTTTGTTTCTTATCAGCGAGATCCTTATAGCTTGGATACATTTTACTACGAATTAATTAGTGTATATATATATTTCATAGTTTATTGTAAATCCTTAAAATAATTATTCTCTAATTGACTCATTTGACTCTTATTAAATATTCTTAAATTGTTTTGTGTTTCCCATGTTTCATCACCATCGGCCCACCTTACAAGATACTTATATTTTCCATTCTTGAGCTTTTTGTGATCCAAAATCTTTTCTGCTTCATATATGTTGCCTTCGGCAACTGGCAATCTACGATTGCTTCTATCATTTGCTTTCCCATTGACATCTGTAGTTTGTGCTTGTACTATTTTAACATCATTAACTGGTTTATAAACAACATGATTGTTCTTTGAACGTAAATGCATCTTTAGACCATCTAACCCTACAAATTCGTATACTGATTTGGAATATTTTGCACCTTCTTTTTCAAATGGAGTCTTTGGTTTCAATTTGTAACGCACTGTTGAACCAATGGGTATGTTATTCAAAACTTGCTTAGCTACATTTTGGTTATGTTCATTTTCAGAAAACACAACTTTTCCATTCATTTCGTTTGGTGTCTTATGAAGAGATGAGTGTTCTGTGTCATTATAGTTGACAATTGCATCGTTGAGATGCCTTTGAGTTAGAACATTGAATATACCATTGTCATGCATTTTAGTTAATCTTCCTTTCAACGTTCTAATAAAACGATCTATCTTTCCTAAGATAGTATGATCACCAGATTCACCTGCGTAGTGACTTATACGCTCTTTTGTTATCAATTCTTGAACCTGTTTATTCATGAACTCTGATCCATTGTCTGATGTTAGTGAATGCGTTTTATATATAGCTATAAATCATCAGTGATTGGAGTTCTCGAGATCATCTTGTGAATCTTCTTTTGTGTATGCTCTTTGATTTTGTCAGCTCCTTTCACGAGCAACTTTTCTTTTACGATTGGCTTTTGAATCAATTTTCCATAAGCGCTATTGAGTAGTAACTTGATGCCTGCTTGCAGAGGATTGCCTTCCTTCTTCAATTTGAGGCGCTCTTCAAACAATTCTTTAACTATATCTACGATTCGAGAGCTAAAACCTTCGTCCCAATAACATCCTACAATTATTGTGTATTTAACATCTTGAAATTCTACAATATCTTCCAGTGCTTGCTTTCCTATGACCATCGTTTCACCAACAATATTATTTGTAAAATTACGCGTTCCATCTTGTTGAATGCTCAAAAGAGGAAAGTTGCGATGTTTGCCAATTGAATCAAATCGAACACGTGCAATGTAATAATCAGCGTTCTCTGGAAGAGTTCCTTTAAAGAATTTTGCTTTACGTTTTACATAGCCAGGTAATATCGACTGGCCAGATGCATATAGCGATACTGCATCAAAATCTCCCAATTGATGTTTCACGTGATGTTTTTTGTTATTTTTAGTCATAACACGTCCTCCAACAATAGCTTGGCGGATGAAACCAAGTACGGTACCATTTTGTTCAAAACATCCATCAAAGCAACCTTGATTATGTTGGATAGCATAAGCAATAGATGGCATACATCAATATTAAAGCGATTGATAAACATCATTCGGAAAGCTTCAAAACATTAATGTAATACATCAACGTCACGATTGCAGTAATGAATAGCGTACTTCTGAATATCAATAAAGTCATCTTTGATAGCAGGAATCTTTGTAGCATTAGCAAACATGGCATCTTTGTCTTCAAAAGAGTCAATATCACTAAGTTTCCACATAGATTTATAATTATTTTCATTGATCAAGTCATGAGGAAATGATTCTTTTTCAAGGTGAAGGCCTTCGCTCGCGTCTTTAAACATTGACGGTAATTTAGCTAGTTTGTCATTGATAAAACTCATTGTGCATTTGATAACAATCTCAGAACTCTTATAAAAACAATGAGCTTGTTTTAGACGAGTTCCACATTCAATAATGTTGTACTTTTGAGAAAAGCTAGTTACATGTTTCATTAGAAAACGTAAATCAAAGCCAGTATTATGTGCCCAAAGCAAATTATGACTCTTCTCTGGAATTGCTTCGAGGAAACGTTCTGCACAATCAAATCCATAGAAATATTGTGTGTCTCCAGTTGAATGCAACTTTCTGAATTTGTATTTTAGGATTTTATAAGAGATACAGTAGGCAACGTGTTCGCCTTCTTTTTTTACAAGGGTTTCAAAGTCGAAATATATATGACGTTGAAGTTGATGATTTCTTCATATTGCTTTTTATATTTGTTCATAACTTGATTGAACGGAGATTGACCAAATTTCATTTTACCGTCGATACGGCCAATTTCTCTGAAAGTATCATGACCAAAGTCTTCTTCGCAAAGTGAATCAACTTTTTGATACTCATGGTTGAGTAGTTTAGGAACATTGCTTTGTGTAATAGGAATAAGTAACTTATCTCTATTGTGATATAGATGAGATATTACTTCAAAACTATCGAGAAACTTGATTCGCTTGGAATTGTAAGATACTCTTCCATTATGAAGAACTAACTCAGTTGATCCTTCTTGTTTTACAAGTTCTGGATTGTTAAGAGAAGTCAAGGTAATGTTAGTTTGCTTAATAGCAAAAACATGTTTTGGAGTCACACCTAAATTAATTACGTTCTTGCTATATGGACCGTAGTTATTGATATTGTAACTTTTAACTCCGTCATTATTCTTATATGTCTTGACAGTTAAACGCAATTTGAACTTCTCCGCAATCTTTTTGAACAAATTAGTTGTAATACCTGAATGGAACATGATTGCTTAATCTTGTTTACAACAACTTTAGAGACCCCGGCTTGGTCAAGAGCATACAAAAAGCATGGAATCTCAGATGTTTTAGGAAGTCCATTTGGTGATTGAGGATACACTTGAAATTGATCAAGCATGTAGTCAGCTTTCGTCATCTAACGAAAAAAGTTTTTTCGCGAAGATCTTGATTGCTTGGGATCTTCAATCCACTCTAAAGTTACCATTGTCGTAGGTAAAATGTGAAGATCAACGTCTGCACCCGATGTATATTCATTTTGAGCTGTGACATAAAGCTCGTCAATGCTTACTTGATGGAAATTTAAATGATATGTTCTAAGAGTGGAGCCATCATCATCAAGAAAATGAACCAAAAGGTTCTTGTCTGCTGGAGCGTGTATGTTGTGACGAATACGTTTGAATTGATCAAGCAAGATGGTTATTGTTTGATATTTGTTAATTTTCTTTAGAGCTTTCAAGTCATTTAGTTGCGATTTAGCTTTAGACATTTTATAAATCGAGGCAATTTTGACTTGAGCAGCATCTTGACATTTTGGGCGGTTAAGAATTTCTTTAATTTGCGATGCTTTCATATTCCACGATACTGGAAGACCTAGCGCTTTAGCTTGTTGGTAGATGACTGATTTGGCTCTAGTTGCTTCGATAGCATTATTGGTTTTGGTAGACATTATTTTTCAGATCTATATGTATATGAGACCCCGGCAAACAAAATGATTAAAACTCGAATTTTGACTTTCGAGAAAATGGGTTTCTTGTGAACCGTACCACTATCTGTCGATTCATGGCATCACCCAAGAAATGACCTCTCGAAAATTTCGTAATAAAATACAAAAGTTATTATATGAGACCCCGGCAGACAAAGTGATGCTTAAGCCATTTTTCGACTTTTGAGATAATCAGCTTTGAATCTGAAGTACCACTCTTTCAGCCACCTCCACTTCATTTGAGATATGGTCATGGGAAGAAATTGTAATAAAATAAAGCATTCATTATATTACGGACAATAAAATAAAATGAGTGACCATGCTGAAAGTTCCGATGGCGCTGGGTCCGAGTCTGCGTGGTGCGCTGAAGGCTCCGACGAGAGCGAATACTGGAATGACTCTGAAGCCAACGATAGCATGATCGACGACAGTGATGGTTCAGACCATGCCATTGCAGAGAACCCCTCGAACTCTTGTGCTCCTTACGCGACGGAGTGTTGCGACAAAAATTGCAAAGTTGGCAAAGAGAAGGAGATCTCTAACTTTCTCGCTTCAACGGCATTAATGTCTAAGCGCGAAAAGCAAACATGTATGGCGACATGCCTCTCACTGCTGTGGAAATCAAAGACAGAACCCAACGAAGCCACCCCAGGCAAGAAAACAAGAGTTCGCTTTACTTATCGAATCCCCCTTGTTGGAGATGTGTGCCGAGCGACGCTTGCTGAGTGTTTTGGAGTGTCAAGCCCAACAATTGACCGCTGTCGCCAGCGCATTGCGAAGGGTCTTGTGGCAGCAAAGGAACACGGCAACCAGAAAAACAAAAATGCCTATGTGATCAATGTCCAGAAGGTCCATACGTGCCACTGCAATTTCGCAACTGCGGCTACTATGACAAGCCAAATGAGGTAGTGACCGAAGCTGCTAAACGAGTCAAGCGAGCCAGAGCACAACAACAAAAGCGAAAGCGGCTTGATGATTAACTGAGCACTTGAACACGATGTATACTTGATTCAATAAATGTTACTCAGCCAACAAACAAAATGATGTTTATTTGCTCACACGTCATTCAAAATGATGGCTAAGAAATTAAAAAAAAATCATCAAAAAATTTACCGGAAAAATCCGGTTAATTTTTTTTATTTCTGTTTGAGCATCTTCCAGTACGTTTTAAGCCAATTGGACGCCAGAAATCGGTAGCTCGTGTCGAGTATTATCCAATGGTGAAATTAAAAAAATTGAAAAAATTGAAAGCCGCGGTAAGGCCGTCGCGCCGACAACCATATCTCAATAACCATGACGAGTTCTGGGGATATTAAACCGTCAAAATGTAGCTAAGATAACGCTCTATCGCCCTGTATAGCTAACTCCAACTTCAACAAAACCACTTAAGCATCATTTGGTCTGCTGGGGTTTATTACGTGTAATATTATTACACGTAATAAAAAGAAATATGACGGCTAAATGAATGTGGCAACGAAATTAAAAAAATATCAGCATACAGGAAATATCCGGTTAATTTTTCTAATTGGGCTATTTGAGCAACTTCCAGGCCGTTTTCAGCCAATCCGAAACCATTTATCGATTGCTCTCCTTAAGTATTATCCAATGAGAGTAAAATAAATTTCAAAAAATTTCAAATTGCGACATGGCCGCCGCGCTGACAGTCATATCTCTTCAAGCACTTGGAATTTCAAGGTCCAAAGACAGTAGAAATATAGCTTAAACATAACTCTATCGTACGGTGTGGTTATCTAGAACTTCAACAAAACGTCATAAGCATCATTTTGTCTGCCGGGGTCTCATATATATATTACTTCAAGATCAAATTGTTTTTCTTGAAGATGTATATTAGTGGGTTTAAAAAAATGATATCTTATAGAAATCTGACATTATTTTAACCTTGAGGTAGTTAATTACTACCTCTGTTTTCGAATGATTGCAAGTGGACCTAATTAGTCAACTTAGATTTTGGTGATTGGTTTGAAAATTGGTGGCAGAGTCCTAATTAGTGCATTAAGTCCATGCCATTTTTTTGCGGAATTATATTTTCCGTTTCCCCGACAATGGCGAAGTTTCGATGCCACATACAAAAATCAAGATAAACTTCACCGAGGAGATGATTCAATCGATGCCTTCCTAGGACAACAAACGAAAGCTGTTTCTTGTTAGAATAGACGTTAAATACTCACACGATGATGTAGAAGAGCTTGCAGGTTGTTTCAACTCGCAATACTGATGATTGACGCATTCAATTCATGATAAGTCAACCCCCAAACCCCAAATGACTAAACCCCAAACCCCGAAACCCCCGTTACTCTTCAGCGAGTCATGGACACAGTTATGAAAGTCCAAGGCGATAACCGATGCTAACCTCACAAAGGAAGAAGTCTCAAGATAAAACAGTCGATCTAGAGCGATTAAACTTTCCACGAGGAGAAGAAGTAAAGTCTGTAACCTCCTTGGTAGTGTTGCCATCGATTTTGCATGGATTTTTAAATACGGATTCTTTATACTAGAATAATCTATAAGACTGAATGTTCACTTGCAATCATTCGAAAACAGAGGTAGTATTAAATATCTGAAACACAAATATGCATGAATAGGTTGACTTCTTTTTTGTAACGATTCCGGGCATTGATTTTATTCAAGATATGCCTTTGATTATTGTAATAGTAGTCATGATTTACCTCAACTCTTGGCTTTTTGTCTTCTGGTGATTTTTTTGGTGGAGCCATTTGCTATTGATTTTCCAATCTTGTTATACTATAAGATTTATAATTCAAGACTAAATTAATAACTAAATTGAGATATGCAAAATACTCTGAGGGGTGAGTATTTTGACTTTGGATCGTTTGGTGTGTGTATTTTGGGTTTTTGTTGCACTGTCCCTTGAGAAGTACTTGCTGATCCGCATTGCGTCCATATGTCTTATGGAGATGCTTTTTGATGGTGTGAAATGATCTGATTACCATGATGGATAATTGTTGCTGCTTGTCGTTGTAGTTTTTGTGGGGTTGGGTTACGAAATACCTTTAGTAGCTATTACTAGTGATGCTGATATCTTGTTTGTTTTCGCCTCTAGAGAGTGCTTTCTTGAAGAAATTGCCACATTTCCTCGACTCGACTGTCAATTCCATACGCATGTTTGTCCAAATGTGCGTCTTGTCAGGCTGTGACTTTCTCGACTCGCTTCCAAATATTGGCCCTGTGGTAAAGCTCCTCTGTGGCTCTTCACGGTATCAAATGCTTGTAGACAGCTCAGAAACACATTTTTGCCTTCCGCGGCGCGCCAGGACATCTGCGTGTCAAGCGCATCTTGGCCAAATTACGCCTCGATAAAGTTTCCGTCCCTGCCGATTACTTCGACCAATTTTGTCGTGCCGAAGCTCTCTTCTACCACCATTACGTCTTCAATCCACAGACACAACGGACAGTATTCCTTGTCAATGACTCAGACTTCGCAATGATTTCAGATATCCATGCTCTGGCATGCTCCAGCGATGCGACTGCTTTCCTTGGCCGAGTGTTGCCGCCCGACGAGATGCTTGCAGTGTATCAATACCAGCGTCGTGACGGCAGTGTTGCTAAGGATGCAGCAGCTCCCGTCAGGGCTCTTTCACACAAGGAAGAAGAAATCAACGAGATTCACGTCGTGGATCTTTGTACGACAACGCCTTCTTCCCCTCAAGTCATGGCGAAGATGGTTACCCCCGTCAAACGCTCAATTAGCACTCCCGTCAATCCAAAGTCCGCGATCTTGGGCATCGTTGATCAATATCGCAACTCGTCGGCATCTTCCGGCAGTCAGAAGCGGCCGCGAACCGATTCACCGGTTCAAACCAACGTGGAAGCCAAGGAGTCAAAGACATCGTTGCTCTTTCGAACGACAGAAGCGACGCCGACTCACCATTCAAACGCCAGCTCAAGCAAGTCAGCTGTGCTCCCGAGCAAAAAGCGAACAAGTCCAGGGGCACCCAAGTCGACAGCAACAACATAAGGCACTCTACTCGCCTTTTTCTCAAAGCGATAAGACAAAACGTGCGGCCTGTGCTCCATGTCAATCTTGGTTGTTGGTCGGCTTGATGGGATGCTGAAGACGGTACTTGAGCAACCCTGGAATTGCTGATTTTGGTCGAACTGCTGGCGTTCTCTTGGGTGGAAGCTCTTTGCCACGCTCAAATTTGACGCCAAGTGCCCGAAGCTGTTGATAATGTCGACGAGTGAGGTCCAAGGCGTGCAAACTCTTGACGAGACGACGGTGGCGTGCTTGCAATCCCGACAGAGCTAGCCGACTTGCAACTACCTTGCGCTTGGCATACATGCGCCAGGCATTTTGGAGGCAAGCCGCAGCTGTGTTTGCTTTCACGTCGGCGAGTTTCTTGTCGAAGGCAGTCGAGGACGGACAGAGAAAGCTCGTGTCGACACCGAGTTGACTCAGGAATCGCGCGAGTTCAGTCGTGGCGCGGACGAATTGCAGTCCCTGCGCGCTGTTTCGTCGGGCAGTCGCTGTGGATGTGATCACATGCTCGACTTGGCGCTGCTGGATACCGCGTTTGTATCTGTGCAGTCGACAGGCTCGAGCATGGCGCCAGGCCATTTGAATGGTCGTCGCGGCCGTGTTGCGCAGCATCCAGTAGAGATCAATGGACGCCTGGCGTTCATCTCGTCGGTCAAGTCGGATCTCGAGCGATTCGATCGTCGTCTGCTGGTCATGGATCACTTTGGTCATGTTGGCGACCATCTCGTCGTACATGGCAGCTACAATTCCGTCCAGGCCAAGCTTCATGCTGACGAAAGAGTACCACGACGATGCTCTCCAGCTAGTTTGCGCTCGAGGGAGACCATCTACAGAGTCACTGAGGCATCCATCGCAGTGCTGTCGCAATTACTTCGTCGCCGACGTCTGCCAAGTCGTTCTGGAACGCCATGCATTCAAATTTCTTGTCTTCCAGCAACTCCACGGTCGTCTCGAGCCTACACCGCAAGTTTCAGAGACCACGAGCCGTGAGGAGCTCTACCGCTCTTGGCATTGCACGAGAAGTGTTTTGGCGTCGGCTTTTTCCTCCTCCAAGAGCGCGGCCTTGGCCTGGAGAGCTTGCAATTTTCCATCCATGACGGCCATGTTGTCACTCAAGCGCTGTTCCAACGCTTGGAAGATGGACAGAAAGCGCGTCCAAGCATCGTGCTGCGCCATTTCAGCTCGACATCGCGCTTCCTTTTCATCGTCTGCCGCTTGTTTCATGGTGTTCACTGCGCTTTGTAGTTGAATCTTGGTGCATTCGGCCGCTGCATGAGCTCTCGACGCGATCGTGTACTCCCGAGTCCGTTGCGTCAAGGCTTCGTTGACGCGCTGAAGTTTGGCTTGGAGTCCTCGCACATGGTCATGTAGATCGCGCCGTCGCTCGTCGGCTTCTACGAGAGATCGCTCGAGGTGTTGGATCGCTTCGTGCTTTTCTAAATGCGCCAGAGACGAGTTATCGCTCCGTCCGTGCTAGCTGGACGTACCGCCAACGAGCTGGCCGACTCGCTCAGTCTTTTCAACCTTGACGAGGCACCATGTCGCCCTTAGAAATTGACACCATGCGCTCCATTTCGTCTCACGCGCTTGGGCCTTCATCCAAAGCCACAGAAGCTGCAACCGCAATGTTCTCTACAAGAGATTGACGCGTTGAACTGCACTGCGACTTGTCCTCACCGCCGTCGATTCCAGTTGCGTCGCCATTTCACGCTGGATCATCTCCACGCGTTGGGAAGATGCGTGCACTTCTTGCGCTAGCTCGGTCTTGCGAGCGTCCGCGGCATCTCGAGCTCGAAGAAGAGCTCTCTTCTCACTTGTCATGTCATTGATGCGATCATGCGCTGCAAGCAATCGCGCCGAGGTTTGGCTCCATCTTCCTTCGACGTCAGCTAGAACCATTCCAGCGATATTGCGCTCGAGTGCAGTCCCCTCCATTTCGCGCCGCCAGCTCGTCGTCAAGGCATTGAGTTCGTCAAGGTGTTCCGCGCGCAGACGAGTCTCCAAGGCGTATTTAGCCTCATGGAGCGCTTGGATCTCAGCTCCAAGTGCTTGCATCGTCGTGTGCGCCTGGTCCAGCTCGTCCTTGACACTTTGTAGGTGAAGTTGGCTTTCTCGGCGGAGTTCTTCCGTCGATTGCGCTGCCGCCGCCATGGCCACAGCGTGTCGTTGGTCAGCATCGACAAGATCGAGGCGAGTTTGATCGAGCCAGCGAGTCACGGCCGCTTTCTCCTCTTCAACGCGTGATATCTAGACGATTCATATGAGCGTGCCACGTCATTGATTTGGATTTTGTATACCGTGGCCTGAAGATCTTGCACGGATGCTTCCAAGACACCATTGTGCCATGAACGGGATTGGATCGCGGCGAGTTGACTCTGGAGCTTCTCCTTCTCGTTCACGAGACTTGCATTCAGCTTCTTCTCCTTGAAGACCAGTCGCTGCATGGTCGCCGCGTCGGCTAGAGCTGTCGAGAGCGAAGCTTCAAGCGAGGCTTGGACACCTTGAGACGCCATCAAGCGTTGCTTGGCCATTTGAGCATCAACGAGAGCCTGCGCTAAGACGTCGTCCTATTTCCACGGTGGAGGCTGAGCGACAAACTGCCTTGGATGGGAAACGTACGTCGCGTCGAACGAGGTGAACACCACCGCCGCAAGCCTACACTGGTTTGAATTGAATGTATTGCGAGAGGTATTGTACACTGCAGGGCCGGACGTCGAGGAAATGCGACGCAGGACTGAAGAGCGGTAGGAATGGCTTGAGATCTGCCGTCGGGAGAGCTGCGAGATCGGCGTCCGATGTTATGCCATGCTTCCACAGCCGATCTTTCATCACGACGACATCGCGCATGTAGGCAGAACGAAGGTCGTCCAGGAGCTGTGTGCGTCGATCGACTTGATCTCGGAGCGTTAGGATCTCGGTATTTGCACTGGCGAGGCGGCTTCGTAGCTCCACGGCTTCATCGTCGACATGAATCTCAAACGGATCCATTAATGTCGTTACAAAAAAGTGCCTCTTCTACTTGTCATTCTACGCGTCGGCTGGAGGCGCATCGTGGGGTTGAGTGGCCTCGTCCATCTCGTTGAAGAACTCAATCACGTTCTTGCGGAAGGCCAAGACGCCCGAGTTCCAGCCTTCGCGGACCGTCGTGTAGTATTCATGCTCAACCTCGTACGCGGGGACGATCTTCTTTGTCTTCTGTCGCAGAGGAGGGTTCAATCGATTGCGCATTTCACCCAAGCGGATCATACTGTCGCCCGTTCGCTCCTGGACGACGGAGCGCAGAGTCCAATAGCCGCCCGCCGCCGCGAGCAATCCTGTTCCAAACGCACGCAGCACCATCGCTCAAGAGGTGAAGTTGACGAAGCATCCGGATAATGCCACTAGTTATCCGGAAAGTTGACTGACCCCAAACCTGTAATAATGTATAGTATTAATTTATACAGGATATAGGGAGTGACAGTAAGAGAGTAACTTTACATCGTGGACCTCGTGGACCTTTTATCCCTTAACTCGATGTCGGGATAATTGCATGGTAAATTTACTCAAAGAGCCTCATAGACTAAAAGCCAAGCTAATCAAGTGCAGAAAATGCTAACGTTATGGGATAAGCTTGATATTAACGATTTTTCATGGAGGTCAAACGAGGGGAATGGGAGGGGGGGCAGTCGCTTCAAAATTTTCGTGTGAGGAAGATATCTGTCGTAGTACGTTCGAGTGCCTTTAAAGTGCCGAGGTTTGCTTGGGTCTTGCCAGCAATGGTATGTGCGAGCGATGAGGGTGATGAGCGTATGGAAACAACACGAGAATAGCGACGGATCCCACGTAAAGATATGAATTTTCCCTATCTCAAACCGAGTAGGACCTCCAATCTACTCTCTCCCAGGGCTTTATCTCTGCCAAATGCTCCAAGCTTTATTATCTCATGACTAAAGTCTCCAGTCGATGTTTATTGTACTTCGTGTGTCGAAGAACACGTTGAGACATGTTAATAATGCAATAGTATACTTAAATTCATATAAAACAAACATTCCTCCTGTAGACACCTATGTACAGTAAAACCTTGGATGTGAAACACCTGTCGGTGGAATCGAAATTGTTCAAGATGATAGGTGTTTCGATATACGAGGTGCAAATGAATTATTGATTTAGCCAATCATCAAGCGTTCCATTTGGAGCATTAGCACGTGCGACTCCAATCGCACCTGCCAACTCGTGAAGTGAACTGTCAACTCCACAATTGAATTGCTTGTTCCACTCCCTCAGAACGTGGAGTGCCGTCGCAGCGTCCTTTAAACTTGGCGGTGGTTCATGTTCTTGAGCCGTATAATCGTCGCTTTCATCGTCACTCACAACAGTTGGCACGGGGTTGATGATTTGATCTTCCCAATTGATTGGATCCGTTTCAAAAGCCGCAACGTCTTCATCCCAACAAGCACTTTCAACACCCACAACCGACGCCAGAGCATCCGCATGGGCTTCGTCGCTTGACGAGAGGGGTTCGATCATTGATTGACATGAATCATCGCAAGGAGCACTTACAATAAAGGAATCAACGACGCTTTGTCTGTCCTTGATTCCTCAGTGACGAAAACAATTCGAAATCGTAGTGACCGTCACATCTTTCCATGCCAACTTCATCCAGTCAAGAGCCATTTTGATATCAATGCTTTTGACATAATTCGAAGGAGCATCATTGCTTACTTCGACGCATTCAATGAGGTAATTGAGGAGGTGGCTTCGATACTTTACTTTGAAATTCTTGATGATCCCCGCACCCAACGGTTGCGTTTGGCAGGTCGTGTTAGCAGGGAGAAATACAACCTTGATGTTAGACATTTTGTCAAAGGGGAAGACATGGCAAGCCGCATTATCCATCAACAGGAGTATTTTGCGGTCTTGGGACTTCATTCGATCGTTAAACCAAAGCATATATCGCGTGAAGATCGAGCCGTTCATCCAAGCCTTAGCATTGGCATACCATTGTATTCCCATTGGTAAACTCTTCTTGAATTGACGCGGCATAAAGAACTTGTGTATAACAAGTAAAGGCATCTTCTCACCAGTCGCAGACGCAGTCAACAGAACAGACACACGCTCCTTTGCATTCTTTCCACCTTTGCATTCCTCGGAACGCAAAGCTAACGTCTTGTTGGGCAGTCCACGCCAAAATAAACCAGTCTCATCACAATTGAAGACATCACAAAGGGGATAGCCATCGATAATTGAATCAATAGATTCAGCCCAATCTTCTACAACAGTCATGTCAACGGATGCACTTTCGCCGCTGAGGGCCCTAAAGTCTATGTCATGGCGCTTTCGAAAACCCTCAAGCCAGCCGTTGGATGCTTTGAAATCATTGATGCCCAAGGCATTGGCGGCTTTTTTTGCCACTGTTTGCAGCATTGGTCCAGACACAGGAATCATCTTCGTCGCGCGTGCTTTGCAAAACCATTGATACACGCGGTTGTCAAGTTCAAGCGCAAGCGCAGCGAGACGACAAGGCCGTTTCGATTCGCGGTCGGCATTCTCGCTGAGCTTCCGCTCGATCTCGTCACGTGCCTTTTTCACACGCGTGACAAGACTCTTCGAACAGTTGAACTCGGCAGCGATCTTGGCGTAGGGAACATCTTCATCGATGCGCTTGAGGATTTCGCTTCGCGCTGCTAGTGACAGCTCCACCATTGCACAAAATGATTTGGCAAAGTTCTTCCAGCCATCTTAAATTCAATATAATTGCGCTTTCTAACCATTAACTTGATCTATTTAAACATTGGTATTAAAATTTCACTGTTTCTTGCGGCAGGTTGAGTGTTTTATATCACAGTTCCTGTGCCATTGAAATATGATCCGTGGATGGAAATCGTGTTCAACATGGCAGGTGTTTCGCTATGAGAGGTGTTTCACATCCAAGGTTTTACTGTATCAGGAAAGAATGTATGCGTAACTTCACAAGGATAACTTTTAAAGTCTTCAAGTTAAGACCATAAGAGAGTAAACCCTTGAACTCTCTACCTTTTTCCATATGCTCTTCAAATGCCAAGGCGTCTTATGGTGTCTTCACTTTAAAATTTGGTCTCGCCATGACAAGCTCGTACGTCCTCCACTACTCGCCCGCGACGGCAAGCATGATCGTGCAAGTTTTGCTGTTGGAACTCGACGTGCCGCACGACTTGCATCTCGTTGACGTACTGAAAGAATATTGTGAAGTGATTGAGTGCGTCTGCATTCAATATACGTATGGGCATGGTTTCGAGCCAGGCACAGTTTCGAGCCACAACTTGATTGGCTAAATTAAAATGTTTACGCCAATAAAAACAAAGTAAAGAGGAATTATCCGAAATCGTTGAGTTGTGAATGTCTTTATCCGTATACGGATAAGGTGGCTCGAATTTGTTTTCAGCAAATCATTTGAAATGATGAATTCTTTCTGTTTCCTCAAAAAATATATCGAATTCAAGCAAGACCATTGGCTAGCGGATCTACATTTTTGATGACGTTTTTGAAAATGTATAAATAGTTGCCTGTTGCCGGACTCTTCGCCAAGATATTGATGTGCCAGTAAGTGGCTCGGAACTATGTCCATACGTATACCATTCAATACAATCATGTCCGCACAATTCGAGAGCTTATGAGAGGCTTTATTTGAGTCGGATCACGCAGTTTTATGGCACAATTGTCAGTGGAAACGCAAACACGTCGTCAATTTTAAAGGAGTACCGACTATGTTGTACCGCCTCAACTCGGAATTGGATTGAGTACTTGATCATTTTACACGAATCTGTCACACGTACCTGCGCGTCTTTTCATGGCCTCGAGTACATGTAGTTCCAACGCCCCCTTGTTTACACACTCTAGCGACTTGGTGGAAGCAATTCCCATGCACTGGAGCACGGTTGACTGCTTCTCGGCCCGTCATAAGACAACAACATTCGTCGCGCCGACATTCTTACCAGAATGAATGCAGATGGCCACTCTGGTTGACACAAGATGCTGTGGACACGCGGCACCTCCTAAGCCAAGAGTGTATTCTGGAATGGATGACGAACCCAGAAGGAGATGCGTCGGGTGATTAGTTAGCTGCCGTCCCTCTCCCATCCTTGATATCCACGTGGTTCGATTGTGTTTTGTCAAGATCGAGGCCATCATTGTGCAATCATCTCGGAGCATGTCAAGTCCTTACGTCTTGTACTACTCGCCAGCAACGGCCAGCATGGTTGTCCATGTCCTCCTGCTGCAATTGAACGTCCCACATGAGCTCCGTTTGGTTGACATCACGAAAGGCGAACATCGCAAACCGGAATACCTCCGTCTGAACCCGAATGGCTTCATCCCGGCCATTGAGATCGATGGAAAGATCATGTATGAAACGTCCGCGATCTCTATGTACCTCGCGGAACGCCATCCCGAAGGAAACCTTGCGCCAGCCATTGGCGATCCCAATCGCGCCGCGTACTTGCAATGGTTTTTCCACTTTGCCAACACGTTGCAGCCTGCGTATCGCCTTTGGTTCTTTCCCACGGATATCCCGAATGCCAACGAGGAGGATGTGAAATCGGTTGGCCGTGCACGTGTTGAGAAGACGTGGGAGCTCCTAGAGCAACATCTCGAATCGGCCAATATGCCTTTCATTGCTGGTGACAAGCTCACTGCGGTGGATATCTACGCGACGATGCTCGTTCGTTGGTCCCGCAACATGCCGAAGCCAGCGACACAATTGCCACGCATTGCTGCGCTTGTGGAACGCGTGACGTCGTTGCCAAGCTGGAAGAAGATGAACGAAGTCGAAGGCAACACGGACTGGTTGTAGATAAAACCATGGGCTTCACATAAAGCTCTACTTTTATGAAAAGTACTCAATACTCTTTTTGCGGTACCTAAACGTGTGGAACCGAATGAATCGTGTGGATCGGCCGCATAATACTCCGCACAGCCTTGTCAAAGTTTGCGAGGACATCATCTAGGAATGAAAGGCTGTAGAGCATGGATGCCGACCCACAGCAGCCATGAAATTGTTCTTCTTGTCGCTGTTGTTCCATGTTGTTCCATCGTGTTCGAGGTGTGATCCATGTGGATAAGACTGGCATCAACGTTGCAGTTTGTCAGTCTCAAATTTCCTCTGAACATGGCAAGTCGCTACGTGTTGTACTACTCGCCCGCGTCGGCAAGTATGCTTGTCCATGTCATCTTGTTGCAATTGAACGTTCCACATGAACTACGCCTTGTCGACATCGCCAAGGGGGAACATCGCACGCCGGAATACCTCCGCTTAAACCCAAATGGCTTTGTCCCGACGCTTCTTGTCGATGGAAAGCCCATGTTTGAAACCTCGGCGACCTCCATGTACCTCGCGGAACGCCATCCCGAAGGAAACCTTGCGCCAGCGGTTGGCGATCCCAATCGTGCCGCGTACTTGCAATGGTTTTTCCACTTTGCCAACACGTTGCAACCTGCTTACCGTCTTTGGTTCTACCCCACTGAGATTCCAAACACTGACATTGAGCATGTCAAAGCGGCTGGCAGCGCTCGTGTCGAGAAATCGTGGGAGTTGTTGGAGAAATACCTCGAAGCAGCCAATACGCCCTTCGTCGCTGGTGACAAACTCACCGCCGTCGACATTTTTGCGACGATGCTCGTTCGCTGGTCGCGTAATTTTCCCAAACCAGCGACGCAATGGCCACGCATTGCAGCGCTCGTGGAGCGCGTGACGTCATTGCCAAGCTGGAAGAAGATGAACGAAATCGAAGGCAACACGGACTGGTTGTAGAATAACTCTATCATACAACTTGGTTCTCTTTGAAACAGGACTCATGCTGCAGGCTGTAAGTATGCTCTTGTTGTGGTAGAATACTTCTGACTTAGCATCGCGGGCAATGTAAACCATTGAAGCTTCCTTCATCCTCGATATTGACACTGTTCAAGTTGGTATTTCAACGCTGTCTCTGGTATCGTGTTAACGTTTTGTCCCCTCGAAATTTCGTGGCAAATCTGCACACAGGTCAAGAACAGAGCACTATCATGCACTTCATGACGCCAACTTGGCGCTCACTGTCATGCTACGTGTATCTTTGTCATCGTTGCGAAGGGAAGGAAACATCCACCAGCAGTTCCAATGGCAGGAACGACGAAAAATCCTTGTCTTCACACCCAAAGCTTCAGTCATGGCATTCATGTGCTCTTGCCGTTTCTTTGGCAGCTTGACGAGCTATTGAGAAAGCTCTCCAGGCAGCCAAGTATTCCCAAGATCAAACCAAACATGAAGTTGCATCTTCTTTCTGTTCCATGGACAGAACTTTGTGATCACGTCAACTTATCCGGATGACGTAACATGTTCTTTGGAATTCCAGCGTGTTCTAGCCAATCAAATGGTCGCATGATGATGTGCACAGTGGCAATGTTGATGCTCCATGGATGAATACGCTCTGGACAACGCCACGACGACTATTGAATCTTCCTGCAGCTCATTCAGAGATTTACTCAGCGATGGCGAAGCAATTGGCACTCTACTACTCGCCAGGACGAGCTAGCATGGTTGTCCATGTCATGCTGCAGCACCTCAACCTCCCGCACACGCTTCATTTCGTCGACGTGCCCAAGCGAGATCAACATACGCCTGAATACCTGCGACTCAACCCAAATGGCCACGTACCAACGCTTGTAATCGACGAGAAACCCATGTGTGAAGCAGCAGCGATCACGATGTTCCTCGCAGACCGCTACCGTGAGGCAAAACTCGCTCCATCGGCGGGCGATCCAAAGCGCCAATTGTACTTGCAATGGTTTTTCCACTTTGCCAACACGTTGCAACCTGCATACCGCCTGTGGTTTTACCCGTCAGATCTGCCTGGCGTCGACCACGAACAAGTCAAGGTTGCAGTGCGCGCGCGTATTGAAAAGACGTGGGAACAAGTGGACCAGCATCTCCAAGCGACCGATGGCCCTTTCATGCTTGGCGAAGACGTCACGGCGTTGGATATCTATGTCACGATGCTCATGCGATGGTCTCGCAATATGCCCAAGCCTGCAACGGAATGGCCGCGCGTTGCGACCCTTGCGAATCACGTTACTTCTCTACCGAGCTGGCAAAAAGTCAACGAGATTGAAGGCAACAAGGACTGGTTGTAGCCCAAACTTCCTCAAGATGCAGCTCTCGACGACGATGGAATATTCATAACCTATTCATGGTAATGCATGTTGGTGCGTTGAAGCATCCCTGCGACTTTGGGTAAAGTTAGTGTTGAATTGACGAGCTTCATGTGGACTCGTGAATTGCTTTCCTACTGCCCAGAGACAGCGAGCATGGTTGCTCATGTCCAGCTCATTCGGTTCGCTCTTCCCCATGAACTTTGCCCGGTGGGCGTCAAGAAAGGAGATCAGGACGACCTGGAGTGCCTCCGATTGACCCTGATGGAATCGTCCCGACAGACGCAGTCGATGGAGAATCAATGCACGTTGCAGCGGCGATGGCGATGTTCATGGTACGACCAAACCAGCAACGGAATGGCAGCGCATGGTTGGTCTTATCCATCGCGTGGCGTCATTGCCCAGCTGGGAGAAGATGAATCAAGTCGACGGCAACGCCGAATCCCCGTCGAGAGCGCTTTGAGGTTGCGATAGTCATACTGACAGCTGAAGCTGCATGTATCATCATGGGATTCACGACACGACGTTCACTGACGCTGTCCTTTGCTCGGCATCATCCGATGGAGGTGTGAGTGGACGTTACAATCATAAACATACATATCTTGGATGACTTGGTCATGGTGTTCCCTCCCGACGTAGCAAGTGACGCATGTCATCCTTGCAGTCAGGAGATGGGGCGAGCATGAGCACCAACGTGGACAGCAACAACACCAGACAAATCCAGTGAAGGGCCCAGCCGACGGTGAAGCGGTATGCCGGAGTTGTGAACGTTTCCCATCGAAGACGCATGGGCTGCCGCTCTTCGTCGAGTAGTCGAGGACTCTCGGTCGCAATCTTCACAATGATGTAGAAGCTGCTTGCCACCAAGGCATACATGGCCAAGAGATAAGTCACCACAACAGAGACGCCGCCAAGCAGAGCCAATGCGATAAAAGCCACCGCACTCAGTGGATCGGGGTTGTACTTGAAGACCATCCACAGCAGCGAGATGGTGAAGTAGAACAGACTGAAGATCAACGCAATCGTAAAGTTGACGATCGCTGTCAATGCCTGGTCGTCCTTGGGTTGGAGCACGGAAAGCATCATATCCCAAGACGTTTGCTGTAACGCGACTTCTTTGCCTACATGGGAAATGATGAGCATTGGAGAGGTCGACGTGGGACGTACCAAGGTTAAGAGCGACCCAGAATCGCCTACGCGCTTCATCCAGCCCGTAATCTGACCACAAGCCTACGTAAGCCTTCGCTTCACGCATCTTGGCATCGCGTGTAGCTTCCAGTTGATCCAACTTGACGCGAGCTTTGTCGAGAATGGCTTGACGAACATGCACAACCGCACGATGCTCCGGCCGAAATCGCCAAAACCACACTTGGGCGTCAGCAAGCTGTACTTCAGCGATCTGAACTTCTGTGTACACTTCGTCGTAGTGAGGAGGATGGGCTGCATCGATGACTTTGGCTTCATACGTTCGCTTCATCTCGTCTGTGACTGCAACTGGCGCCGGCGCCCAAAGCATGCAAAAGAGCCCAAGGATCCATAACAGCGTCAGAGTGCGGACTCGCGGAGACGCAATGGCTTTCTTGGAGTATCTCGAGATGATTGCCCCTTCGTCCGAACGTGATGGCGTTGGCACGTACACGGGATCGATCGGCACGGACGACCTGCGCATGTCAATTTTGGGAGTTCAGCACTTCCTGTCATATTCAATAGAGAAATTGACCTTCAATACATGATGATGGCATGAAAGACCGCGCCTAAATCCTCTGGGCTCGCTTGGAACAGCTCATGGAACGAGAGTCTCAACGTCATTCGGTACTTCTAGGAGTTGATGAGGAGATCAACATGGCCGTGGAAGGCATGAACGACGGTGGGCAAGTTCCAAGTTGTTTCGACCAACTCTGCTCCGTGAAAGCGCTGATTCCTTCCTCGAAGCTCGCGACTGCTCCGCTGTGGGTTTCTATCAAGGGTATGTGGTGTGTTTGCGAGATGAATCAGGACCCAATCGATCTTCCGACTTCCAAGACCGCGTCGCTTTGCATTCATATGACAGTTGTGGACGGCGCAGTTTGGAATTGATTCCCAGCCGTGGTCATTTTTAAATTGACGCGCTTCATGTCAAGTCCTTACATACTTTACTACTCCCCAGCGATGGCGAGCATGGTTGTCCACGTTTTGCTCGTGCAGTTGAGCATTCCCCACGAACTTCGCCTTGTTGACATCAAGAATGGAGATGAACGCGACCCAGAATACGAACCCTCATGGACATGTCTCGACGCTTGTCGTAGATGGGAAACCCATGTATGAAGCAGCGGCGATCTCAATGCTCCTAGCGGAGCGCTTTCCCGAAGCCAACCTTGCTCCGTCTGTCGGTGATCCAAGCCGTGCGACGTACTTGCAATGGTTCTTCCACTTGGCCAACACGGTGCAGCCAGCGTTGCGTCTGTGGTACTACCCAAGCGACACACCCGGTGTGGACCACGAGCAAGTCAAGCTTGCTGGAGAAACACCTTGAATCAACCAAGAGCTCGTTCATCCTTGGCGACTGCGTCTCCGCGGTTGATATCTACACGACGATGCTCATGCATTGGACGCAAGTCATGCCCAAGCCAGCGACAAAGTGGCCACGTATTGCAGGTCTCATCGATCGCGTCACGTCATTGCCGAGCTGGAAACAAGTGAACCAAGTCGAAGGCAATGCCGAATGGCCATGAGATATCAACCGGGTAGCAGCCGTCGTCATGGCGATAGGACCTTTAAGAGTCATAAGAAAAGCTCTACTCTGCCATTCTCTATACTTTCTGCCCAAGAACTTGCCGCGAGGAAGGACTTGCGCAACATCTTAGTCGCAGAGAGTGTCGAAGCATCCACCCCGCAGTCGATGAGCGTGGCGACTGGGACTTGAATACGAGCGTCATTGAGGTTTCGCCCTGGACCTTGCCGTAGAAACAAATAAATTGGATCGACTTTGGGCTCTGCTCTATGCGAGAAGGCTCCCGTCGAATTCATCGAGCACCATGAGATCCCACCACGGAGCACACTTGTTGTACACTTTGTTGGTGCATGGCAACTCAATAATTGATTCTTATTGGCTAAAATATTTCTAATTCTGACTTTTGATTGGATAAAGTCTCTATTAATAACCAATCATGTTGGATTAACTAAAGTGGCGCGATGCTTGGGCGTGAAGTTGAGATCCGCGCGCTCGTGACACTCCTTGGCGGTAATGAGGACCCGGTTCAGCCTCTTTGCTCGGAGAATGCCAAGATGTATCCTCTCATTGTTGTATCTGGCTACAATTCCACTGGAAAGAGCAGTGTGGTGCGACTCGTCCTTCGGAAACTGCACAGAAATGCCGTCCAGTTCACGGCCTTTGTCGACTGCATGACGATCTACCATCAACGGCAAATGTTTACAGACATCTTGCGTCAAGTATGTGGATTAGAACCTCCTCGTGAACTTATTTGGCGCTACAGATCGATCCAATGACGCGTGTGCAAGCTAACGAACTCACTGAGACGTTTGAGATCAAACCTGTCGCCGATGGATACCATAACCTCAGTCTTCTCGGCTTTCTCGAGTGCATGTCCAAGATAGCTAGAGAAAAGAACGTCGTGATTGCACTGGACAACGTCGATGTCTTGCTGACTCGCGGAATGTCGGATTTAGTTCGCAGCTTCTGTCGACTCTCGGAAGAAGTACGTGGCCTCCCATCCTTCGAATTCTCTCACAATTCCTAGCTTCATCTTGATATTCGACTCAGTTTCGTGCTGATTACACGAGGAATTGGTCCAAGTCTCGACAAGCTTCTCGCCCCGCTCTTCCCTGCGCATGTTCCCTTCCCATTGTACACATCCGCCCAGATCACTGACATAATGGTGGAGCAACTCAAAATGTGGCGGCGAGAGCGTCCATTTCGTGCATGGATCAAGTATTTGCTGAGTCTCGTCGAGCATGACAGCCACGACTGGGTTGAATTCAGGAGCATGGTCATTCAGATGCTGCCGCTCTTTGATCAACACATCAGCGACGACGACGACAATGTCACCGAAGGTTTGCTCTCGACATCAACAAGGATTGATCTCATGTGTCCATCGTAGAAGCATCGAAGACAGCTTACAAGCGGCTGATGCAAGACACACAGAGCCACGTGAAACAGCAGCGAGGTCTGGCCACAACTGAGGAATCTGGATCGGTGAATCTCCCAACGCGGTGCTTGTTGCTTGTGCTGGCGAGCTATCTTGCATCGTTCAATCCCCAACAGAGCGACTTGACTTATTTCACAAATGCGCAGCGGAAGAAGACGCAGCGCAAGACCACAGCGAAGCCGGTAACACGCTCCAATTAGCGCAGGCTGCTCATGGCCTGAACTTGATAGAAAGAAACCGTCCGGCAGCAATTGCTTGGGCCAAAAGCCTTCCCGCTTCAGCGGCTCTTGGCCATCTACCACAGTCTTCACGACGAATATGACCCACCAAATACGTTCGAGCACGGTCGAGAAGATCACACTTTGTCCAGACGTGATGCCTTTGCCCAAGTAGGACGAGAAAGAGAAACCCACTGACGTTCATCTTGTAGATCAACATGTTGGTCCGCATGCGGTTGCTCCAGCGCATTTCACCGCTGGATGAATTGGACGAGATAAAACTGCGCTGCCTCGCCGACTTCGATTTTGTTGAGCGGATCGCCAAACAACTCGATTTTCCGATTGAAAACTTCCTCCATCGTTAAGTCATTATGACAAGATATGTCAAGATGATCAAGAGCAAGCTCAAACCAATAATGATGCACAAGTTCTTCATACCGCCTATCCTTCCCTTTCAGACCTGAGCGTCGAGGGATCGTTGTACCTGCTTCTTTGATCAACTCTCGCGTCTTCTTTGTGATAATATCGAGGTTTTCCTGTGCTCTGTCTGTTTCTACATTGATTTCATCTAGCTTCCTACACCAAACACGTTCACGGATCAATTCCTTGTCGCTCGGCGTTACCTGTTTTGATAATCCAATTCTGTGCTGATATTGCTGCTCATAACACCGAGCTTTTTTACCGATTGCGAGAGGAGATCCAAGTCCTCATCTTGTTTGTTCATTTCTCGCTACAAGGAGATCCTCAGCGATCCATTTTCCAATTTGAAATGCACATACTTGTTGCAGTTGTCGATCGTTCATGAGGGATTCTTCATCATCAGGCTACAAAAGTGAACACGTTAGCGGGCAATTCTAAAGCCAAAACTGCTGAATTTCAAGGAGATAAAGAAAATCCAGGCTAATGTGCATACCTCGGTGCTCACCTTTATGTAATCGGAGCGTCCTGGCATCTCGATCGGCAACGGCGGCTGCGACACGTCGACTGGATTTCACCGAAGAAATGGAAAACTGCCATGCTCTTTTAATAGATTTCAGAATATTTATTTATTGGTTAAAATAAATATATTTATAAACTTTTAATTGGCTGAAATTAATACTTTTTATTATTCATTGATTGAAATCTGAATTTATTTGATTGGTTGAAATTAATTCCTATACAAATTAGGATTGGAGGATACTTGGAAATGGAGTTGTCCTGTCTACAATTTTCTTCGTGCAAGAGAGGAAAGCCGTCGATGACGTCGATCAGGCGAAGCGTTGCGTTGAGTCTGTGGATCGTGGCTGCAGTGGTCCAAGCCTCGATCCATGTAGTCCAGGGACCATCTATTGGGTGGCGGGCGACGGAACGGATGTTTGCCAATCCTCCAGGCAAGAATGGCTCGATTGTCCGCGTCGACTTCAATGCCACTCCCATTGATCCACCGTCGTCCGACGTCGACTACGCCGTTGTGGTTGCCATCTTCGATTTGACGAATGGCTCTGTTGTGCCTGACGACTATTGCAGCATGGACTACACGTCGCTAAACATGACCGATCATATTGTGGGCCGAGTCTTCTCCAGCGATGATGCAAACAAAAATGCTGTCCGAGGATCGGAAGAGTTCGTCGTGCAGCATTCAGGCTCACAGGTCGTCGTGCTGGCGACTTGCATGCGTCCCAAGTTGATTATTGAGTCTTTCTTCAACGAGTCGACGCTTGATATTCCCTATGAAGATTTCGGCCTTGAGACTGTCTTCAACATCACCGGCGCGATTGCTTTCAAGAACTCGTACGGGTATCTTCCTGGGCTCATGTGGGGACTTCTTCCATTCAGGTACTGACTCTGAGCCTGTCGTTCTAATTCGCTTTTAGTGGTGGTATTTCGCTTGCCTACATCCTGTCCTTAATGCTGTTTGTCGTGCTGGTCATTTGCAACCGTCCGTCGCTGATTCGTCTCCACTACTTCATTCTGGTCGTGTTGATCCTCATGACAGGTAGAGAGCTTTTTTCTTGGTTTTCATGACGAACGACTACTTAGTTGAGACTGTCCTTTGGTTTGTGACTTACTGGCAGCTCAATGCAACTGGGGAAGCCATTTGCTGCCCGTATCCTCCGCTCATCCTTGCTTCCACCGCGATGAAAGTCGTCTCGAAGCTTGTTGCTCGCGTCCTGACGACGATTATCTGTCTTGGCTACGGCATAGCACGACCCCATTTGACTGTCCCAGAGACTGGTCTTGTCGTCGGTCTAGCGCTTTGCTACATAGTCTCGACTGGCGTGTTGGAAATCCTCCACTTATCCAACCAGGCCCAAGGAAACATGGAGCCACCGGTGGTGTGGGAAGCTCTCGCTATTGCTACTGATGGTTGCTTTGCCGGATGGATTTTTGCGTCGCTTGTGCTGACTCGCAAGACACTTCGTCGAACTGGACAGGTACAAACAACGTTGCATGGGGAACTCTTGACTGGTGCGGTGGTTAGACGGCCAAGTACCAAATGTACGACATCTTGTTCAAGGTGCTCGTCGTCTTCATGGTGCTCGCTTTTGCCTTCACGCTGTTTGAAAATGCAGTTTATGCCAAGCGCATCGAGTCGTTTCCATGGGAATACTTGTGGATGTTGTGGGCAGGTAGCCGGCTGCTCAACTTTGCTGTGATAGTCGTCGTGTCCATTATTTGGCGTCCAACCCAGACCAGTTTTCTCTATGCGAATTCCATGCAATTGCCGTCGTCTGAAGACGACTGTGCCAAGCAAGACGTGGTGTCGCAAGACAGTCCTGGCATCCAAGAGATCGTTGTCGAAGAGGAGAAGAAAAGCGAGGACGCTGTGTGAAGAGAGAGACGGGTTGTATTAATTTGAATGTTCCTATCAAAATTGCTATGAGCGACTACGACTACTATTGCAGCACACAGCAGCCACCAGGTGGCGGTGGCACAGCTTGCGTTTGCGCCACCCTTGAGTAATGCGTAAACTTGGAATATGTGATTTCATGGAGAGGGACATTCGAACCACCTTCGTCGACAAACGAGATCTTCTTGCCAGTACGAGGTCGATTCCACGGGTTTTCGTTCATATATGAGCTTTGCTTTCGAAGGCCATCGATCCGTGGAGGCGCTGCGTCGAGTGGTGGCCCTTGGGTCACGACAGATATCGAGCTAACCGAGCCAGTTTCTACCATCGCGCCTATCTTTTCTTCTTCTTCTTCGTCTTCATCCCTGGGCTCCATCGACAGTGCGGCGATCGACTGTTCTGATGCGACTTTGGCCATTCGTTTGTGTGTCAAGCCACCACCGTCACACACAGCATCCACAGAGGAAGCGGGGCGAGGTCACCTACTGCGAAAACGACGATGACGTCGCTCCCAAAATATGAACTGCCCTCCTATTTAAAGGATCGAAACGCTCAACCGAAACCGCAGCCATCAACACTAACTGTAGCTGCATCAACTTTGTAGAGAGGGATGCACATAGGGATGCAGGTTGCCTTAGAGAGAGTGGAGTCGCTAGATGAAGTGAACAAGTCGTGCTAGCCTTCTCCTGCCCGTCAACGTAGGACTAGAAATACAAAAGGTTGTCACCGCGGTGGCATGATCGTGTTTCAAGATATATTGCAAACACCAACTCGACCAACCGAAATGTCTTCCATAGCAAACGGTGTTTGCCTCGCGAGAGGAAACACACTTCCCCAGCAAAACGACATCGCTTACTTGTTGGCCTTGGCAGCCTTGTGGCGTGCGATACGGCGGCCAACACCACGCACCTTCTTGGCACGGTTCTTGGCTTCCTTGATTTGCTTGCGGGACTTTTCGACCTTTTCGCTCAAGCCTTGCTACGCACACAACACACAAATCAATCTCCCTGTTCCTGTTGGCATGCAAAATACGTACGCGGACCAAGCGGTACTTGGGTTCAAACTTCTTGGCATCGTTGACCGAGTCGTAGATCAAGCAGAAACCAGAGCTCTTGCCACCACCGAACGCCGTGCGGAATCCATACAAAAACACCGTGTTCGTGTCGGCGACTTTGTACATCTTGGCCACCTTTTCTTGGAGTTCGGCCTTTGGCACATTAGGACGACCTGGGTGCAAGACATCCACGAGCATTTGGCGGCGGGCCAACAACGTGTTGCGCAAAAACTTGCGCGTACGCACAGTCACAGGGGCTTTGTCAGACATTTTTTCTGGGGAAAATGGGCGTTTACCAAAATGTACTTAGGCGACGGACATGCCATTCAAATTGGGATTCCCTCCACCAGCCAACCATTGCCCGACCCCTATCCATACAAATCGTGATACTATTAGACTTGATATTCCGGATAAACCTCTATGAATTGATTATCTCCGTTTCCGGATAAAGATACATTTATCCGGATAGCAACTACGAATGTCCCAATGTCCCCTTGTAGAAGCTGTGCTGGTTGAAATTCATCCACTGCCACCATGTGAGTTGCTTGTGCATTCCGAGTTGCTCGACGTTCCTTTCTTTCTCATAGGATGCGCCTAAACTTTAAGATGACAACGAACTGAAGAGCGATTTAACCCCTCGCGAATCATACTGGCTGCTTTTTACCGCGTTTCAACGAGCAGAGGAGCCATTGTGGCGGTGATTTATTACGAACATTCGACAGAGAAGAAACCAATGCAAGATGCGCACCTCTCGACCTAGAGAGCATCAAATTTCATCGATACTATCGAGAGATTGAGTGGAAACGATGTACTTAGTGACTAGCTGCATTGAAAGCTTCCCTTGTGGTGCTTGGAAGTTTTGCACTGCCAGTGTAGGTTTGTCCCAACTCGCTGACTCTGCCAGCTGATGAGGGAGAAAATCACCAGAAAAAGATTGTAAAAATAAGAATTTCCACTGCCATATCATGTCGATTGAAAATATTGAAAAAATCTTTTTTTCAAATTTTCAATTTTTTTGACCCGTCTTTCATCAAGTTCCAGATCGTATGTGTCACAAGTCCACTCTACCCCGACGGACAATTTGACGACTCGCCATGTCGAAAGAAGGTTACTTGATCCGCCACGGCGCCATCTCGAGCGATATCCTCTACTGCGTTGTCGCAGACGGCCGGGTGACGTTTTTTGACCAGCGTGGGGGAAAGATCGTACATCAATTCGGCCTTTCTCGGACGCAACTCAAGATCCGCGGCGTGACAGCGGCAGAAGCATATTCGTGCGATTTCAGCTTTATCGTGAACGTGCGCTCAACGCAATTGGTCAAAGGTCGACAGGTGCCAGAAGGTGCAGACGAAACGTACTTGCTGTCGGCGCCAAGCCACCAAGAACGCAAAGAATGGGGCAATGTGATTCACTCGTGGCAACGACAGTATTGGAGAGACCCCGTCCACGTTGAACTGCACATGTCCCCAGACGAAGAAGACGAATTTTTCAGGGCGCAAGTATCAGCACTCACGCGCATGCTGCAGGAATCTCCCCGTGGCAAGCTCAAGCAAGCGATCCGAAGTGTCAATGGCAAAACCTCAAGTCTCACATTCACACTCGAGCAGTCCGCATATTAGCTCCACACCATCTTAACTTAACCTCCTAGAACACGATATCATTTGATGCACTTACTTCGACCGAGATGTGAGCATGCCAGGGTCCACGCTCACACATGTCTGTCAAATCTCAGGACGTTCGCGTCACCCTCCAACTGGTTTCAGTCATGCAACCTTCCGATGATCATTCCGATGATCATTCCATTGACTTACTTATTGCGCGACACGACTTGAGCCATGTTGAATCCATCCATGGCCTTCTTCAGTCACGAGTACAGTGGCGTTCAGATTTACGATCGCACAACCGTCCCCACTCACAGCTGTAGCCTCTACTGTTAAATCCACTGACGCCACAAAGCTTGGCATCCTTTGTCCGAGGCAGACCATCAATCGCACCAACTGCGTCACATCATGCATGTAAGTTCATGAACAATTTCCAGCGTAGCTTGGTGGATTTTGGCTGTGATTTTCTCGACCGCAAGCTTGCATCAATACTTTTTCCATCCAAAGAGCTTGGTAAACCGTGGTTGGAGCTATCAATTAGCTCAATTTGTCTATCTTCAATCATTAGCCGAAGAGGAAAAAGTCTAAACCTCATCGTTGGGCGTCCTGGACATGTCATGAACTTCACATCCCCTCGGTCGCATGTTCGCACAATGGTCACATATAAATTATGAGAGGTTTGACGAACCTGTGAAAATACATGTCGCGTGAGATGTCGTTTTCAGTGTGGATTGATGATGTGGTCGCGACACCTTGTCCTGCGCACCCGGTTCGTCTCGCTGTTTGTCGTCGATTCGTGTGCTCATGCTTCAGCTAGACAAGCTACAACCCAGGCGCGTATAGCAAGCCAGCTAGCCCACGTCCTCGTCAAAGGACAGGGCGACGGACCCAAGAAAACGGTGGTTATCATGCACGGAATCTTGGGTAGCAGGCTGTATCCCGGTTGTGAGCTCAATCCACGTAGGCAACAAGGGCAATTGGGGCACCTTCTCGCGGCGGTACGAGTACTCTTTCTATCTCGATGATGATCTGATGTAGCATTGTGAATACCTTCCCGGATTGGCAAATCCTTGGGCTCGACCACCGAGGTACCATCCTCACAATTGTCGAATTCTTGACTCACTTGGTTATCGTTGCAATAGGCCATGGCGATAGTCCTTCGATGCAACCACCGCATCATCTACAAGCGTGTGCGCAAGACGTCATGTGCGTGGCAACACTATTGACCCTTCAAGAGCTCATTTTGTTGTTTCTAGCGACCTCTTGGCATCGTTGAACATCACACCCGACGTCGTTTGTGGCCATTCGTTCGGCGGCAAGGTGGCTCTCACGTACCTGGATGCATGCCGTCGTGAAAACTTACCTGTGCCGAAGGATACGTGGGTTCTTGATGCCTTGCCAGGATGTGGTAGACTCATTATCAGGGATTTTTGTGATTGCGACGATCTTTGGTGTAGAGCAAACCGATTATGCAACGCGAGCCCAGGATAAGACCTTCAACTCGACGGACTTTGTGCTACCTGCGCTCATGGAAGTGCCATTGCCGATTACATCCAAGAAAGGTTTGGTGCAGCTTCTTGAAGCCAAGGGCTTTGAGACTGGCCAAGCTCAGTGGATGACGACAAATCTCAAGGCTATCTCAAACTCGCCCGAGGAATACGTGTGGAAGATGGACTTGCCGGTCATCCATACTCTCTTCCGGGCGTTTTTGACGACGGACTGCTGGCCGATCTTGACCTACCTGCCTGGCAATGCCAATGTCCACTTTGTCCGCGCCGAGTACAACAAATTCTGGACGAACGAGGTGGTGCGCCGATTTGATGGTCGCGACCGTGTCCACTTGCATCTTTTGGAGAAGGCGGATCACTGGGTGCATGTCGACAACCCGACCGGGCTGTTTGCTCTCATGGAGCAGAGCTTCAAGGAATAGGTTCCTGGACACTAACAAAAGCAAAATGTGTATTTCACTGCTGTTAAGTAGTCCTTTTTCCCCAAAAGCCATGCGCAAGCAAGAACGGTCTCTATGTTACCAATAGGCCAACAACTTCCAAATACGCCGTCCCAGCCTGCACGAATCGGACCTGTCCGCTTACAAACCAAGCTTGGTGCGGCGCCAGTGGCGGCGCTTCGCGTTGTAGCTACACATCGTGATGAATCCCATGCTGTTGAAATCCAAGCGCTTACCGAATCGTGTTGCCCGTGCGGAGACGAATCCACTGAGGAATTGGGCGGTTTTGCTTCAACTTCTTGGCCAAGATGGTCTTGGTACGGAAAGTCTTGTGGGAAGGCTACAAAGATACAATATATAAGCCTTCCATTACTTGAAACATTCACGCAAGACTCATCTACTTGCATCCAAACGTACCATATTCGTGCTTGTGAGGAAAAAACCAGGAATGCAAATCCGCCGATACTTCCAGCCAGTCAAATCAACCCACACCAACCACTTACGGCTCAAATATATTGTCCAATCAGATGCAAGATAAAATTGTCCGGATAAATCCATCACATCCGGATAACACGCCAAATTCCGGATAAACGACCAAAATCCGGATACTCTCAACACTAGCCACAGACAAGGGAGATAAAAGATGGCAGCGTGGCTGTTGTGTGCAGATAGTTAGCCGATGGGTATGTGTGTATTGTGGATCTATTCGCCATTCAATCGATCGTTATTTGCTAGAAACATGAAGCTGATTGTCTCGCGCAATGGGCGCACTAAGTTGAGAATGGTTGTGTACTCGTGAGAGATTTGCACTTTTTGAAAGGAGAGGATAATATCCTCTCCTCATCAGATTGATGAAGAGTGCCAGCCAAGCATAAGATAGGGCACTGCGGGCTCATTGTTGAGTACATGGAAACGACAAGAACGGTCTGGGCTGTGATCGCTGCAAAAAACACTTCTACAGTGGTCTATCAGAAGGAAGACGTTGAGCCGATCTTCATGTGAATTATGCCCTGCGCCCTCCTAACGATTGATGACCTCATGTTGATGCCTTGGATATACCGACGTCAGCTTTGTCTATTACCTTCCGCTGTGCCACGAGAGGTGTGCAACTGACATGAAATTTAAGTTGGCATGCTGTACTCTACAGGCTCAATTGGCGGACACAATTCTGGTCACTGGAAAAGCAAAGCATAGCACAAAACAAATGCATTACTTTGACAACCGCTTTAGGGCTCTTCCTTGCTAGCTGTTAAGTTCCTCCCTGATGCCCCATAATGATCGAGTTGAGACAAAGAGCTGGCTAAACTCTTTTTAATCGTGTTTATATTGAGCACGTCGTCGCCAACACGCCTGGCTAACAAACGTCTTTCAACAGAATCAATTGCTTATTAGATTGAGATTATGAATCATTCTAGTCCATGCAAAACACGCAAAGTTTCAAGTTGGTACGAGTTAGGCAACCAAAGCGAGGAAACCCACTGCAAGTGCAAGGAGTTGTATACCTTGAGTCTTGTACGCGGCACTAGTAGTGCCGCCTGTGGAGGAGCCACCGCTGGTGCCACCACTGGAGCCGCCCGAAGAAGTCGAGTTCTTGGTATCGCAGAGACTTCCAGTGTAGCCAGAGTTGCACGTGCACGTGCCTTCGAGGGCGTCGCATTTACCATTGCCATTGCATGCCAGAGAGAACAACGCATTACAGAGCGAGCACTGCGAACCTTGGGTGCCACCAGTGCAGATACATTGACCAGTTTTTGAATCGCAAGTGTTGCCTGAGCCACACGAGCCAAAGTTATCGCAGACATTGGAAATAGCCACAAGACAATTGTCCGAGGAGGAGTACCCCTGGTTGCAGATGCACTGATACGACGACGACAGAGAGCTCGTTGGCGCACAAGTACCATGGCCGTTGCAAAGGCCAGCAGCCGTAGTATTGCCTTGGCATTGCTTGAGCTGTTTTGCAGTGAGGTTTGTAATCGCGCCGAGGTTGTTGGACTCGTACATGTCAGCGTCCACGCATTTGTAGATGCCAGTCACAAGCACTGACGAGTTGCTATCGGAGTACGTAGTTGAAAAACATTCGACGGTCGTTGGCTTGGCAGTGGTGGAGGAATTCGGGGCGACGGTGGTGGTGGCGGTGACGTTCTGACAGTTCTCAGCAGCGACTAAGGCGTATACAGGGCGGATCTTTTGGTACGAGGTCGACCACGAGCTAAATGTTGGGCACTTGCCAGCAACATTGCCGCCACAAGCCGAGCCGAGAACGCATTGCGAGGCGAGGGTAATGCCCGCAATATCAGTCTGAACAGAGATGCATGAGTAGCCCGTGCCGTAGGTGGTACAGTCGGTGTCGGCTTTGCATCGACCAGGTTGTGACGCGGCAGACGATAAGTGCAATGAGCTAAGGGCGATGGCCATGCAGACAGCGGCGGTGGACTTGGCCATTCTTGCTTGTTGTACTCAATGTCAAGTTGATTTATCAATACTCGACTTGCAACTGCGACGACGTGTCCTACACTGGTCACACGAACGAAAGAGGATCGGCCATCGTGTGAATTATTGTAGTCATTCATGGACACTGGATTTTCAACTGATTGACATTTCAAACGTGTGAAAGGTCAGTCCACCGCACCTACTCGGGCTCGTATCGTGTCCACCTTAACGTTGTCTCAACCAGGGGGCAAAATGTATCAAGTCCATCGCTTGCGATGCTTTAGAGCTCTTTAATGCCTCGCGCTTTCGAGCACTTCATCGCGACGCATTTCTGAAGCTGGAGCGCCGAGGAAGGTCATTGTGGAGTTTTTCGGCCCATTCGCCAAGCAATCCTGTCCATGAAGGTTTTACGCCCCCTCTGGATGTTTCGCTTTCGCATATCATTAGCAAATGCAAGATCTTGGATGAGTAATGGAATTTACATTGCGCCTGCGCTCCTGCGCACCACGTGACCGCCACCATTGCCCCTTCAGACTTGATTTATCTCTTCGACATTGGGTCAGGATGCTGTTCATGACCAAATTCAGCGCATCTTTCTTGAGGTGAGCGTTTTCCTAGAGTGGCTAAGCTGTAGCGAAACACTTCTCTGTTCAAAAAGCAGTGTCCAGCGCACTCCGCTGTCGAAACGACGCTCAGTGAAACTGCCAAACAATTTTGTTTACGAGGTGCACGTTGCTGCGGAAGACTTAACGTCCTGAGGACTTAGCTGCAGCGCCATCGCTCTTGCAGGCATTCCCGATGACTGGGTGAAACCCAAAGTTAAGAAATACATTTTACCACAAACTGTAGCGCCAGGAGATGATTAGATGCTTTACATGCTGGATGATGTAGCTGGACCAGCTTTTGCCGATGAAGGAAGTCGATAACGTTAGACTCCTTGTCGACCTTGACTCAGCGATTCTTTGACAACTTCCGATTTAGGATCTTGCATTAGTGTCAAATGCGAGGAGTGTATGTATTGAATTCAGATAAATAAATTTATCGTGACAATAATTGGCAATACTCGTGACAAATATATTGTGAGATTCATTCTAAATACTAGTACCAGTGAGATGGGCTGGAAATGTATATAATAATGACGGCATCTGTGTTAGGAGTTTCATCACACCAAAATACTCAATATGATTGGTCATAAATCTATTTTGACAGACATGAAATGTTCAGAGAACATAGCAGCTTCTTGCAAAGATTTAATTCCATTCTTTGAAACACGAGAGGGTGAATGCTTTCTCTCTGTTTATCGCCCACAATAATAAATATAGTCGTATATCTTCCTTTGTCGCCCTCCCTTAAGATCTCTGATGAAGATATCTCTTTCACAAGTCTGAATAAACAATGACATCAAACTGCATTTTCGTAAATTTTCCCTTCAACAAAGCTTTGCAATTCTCAACACTTCTGCTGAAGTGTTTCTCAAATTGATCGTGCGATCTACTATGACTATTACCACCGATACCGATGCTTAAACAAATCACAGAACTACGAGAAGCTTTGTGCCATTCATTTGGGCACCTGAACTTTATTATTACTCACAACACAGTTATGTTCATTAGTTTAAAATATGCCGTGCTGGTGAATTCGACCAAATTCATCTAGTTCAGCAATGAGGAACAGCAGAGGCAAACAATTCAGAAAAATCGCAGCAAGCCACTGGCACGTTAAATAAATTTCGTTAGAATAATCCTCAAATACATAGAATGCCTTATGAAATTTTGATTGCTCGAGCAATGCAAAGTATTGGAGTTAAGAGCGATTGCATCTAAAAGTTTTTCAACTTTGCTTGATGCTGCTCAGTACTTCTAGCTTTATAATATTGGCCAATCAGCCGAATGTAAATAAATGTGATGGATTCTCTAACACAGTTGCCTGGAATCTTGCACTTTCCGGATACATATAATGAAATCAAGTATAAATTTATCATTGAACATGGATTGTGTTGGAATCTTTAACACACCCCATACAAAAATATGATATTCTTAACACAGATGCCGCAGATGTATCGATTTTTTTAATCGATTTCCGAATCTCGCAGCCAATCAGAATCGAGTATTTAACTAATTCACGCAAAACACACCAAAACACACCCTAACTCACATGCAATTAATTTGGCCAATATTCGGTTGAACTTGGCTTCAGTATGGTCAAATCGATTTGGAAATGTATTTGATTTTTGGTTATAAATACAAATTAGACTGAAATTGACAATACCGTAGTAGTTTTCCCATTATATAGAATTTCACCCAATGATTAATCTTTTTGGCTAACGTAGCCAATCATCGTTGGTTTAAATGATGAATTTTGTCCATTTATATGAATATAAATTACTCCTAGCCTCACTTAACCATTACAGAGAACGGGGAAATTTAAGACACATCGAAGTTTCGCAGGGACCACTCTTTGATCAACCAATGAAATTCAATTTTGAAATGCTGTGATTGGTCAAAAATATATTTGCTCGCCAAACAGTCAATTTAAACGAGTTGTCGTACACGTGCATCTCTTTCTCGACGTCATTTTCACTTTCATGGACTTCGACGTCGAGGAGCACCCTCGGTCGAAGCGCCGTAACACGTATCGCAAATCGTTGAAGCTCACCGGTCTGGAACTCATCAAAACAATGTCCATCAGAGCAGCTGCAGAAGCGATAGACGTACCTTACAGCTGTATCAGCAACTAGAAACGCGAGCAGACCAAGTTGCTTGCCTTCAAGGGAAACAAGAACAAGGCCAAGAATCTTCCTAGCGCTGGACGAAAGCAAATTCTACCGGATCCAGAAGCACTGCTCGCTTTCATGAATTGCCGCCGACACCAAGAACGAGCGCTCACCTGTACCCACATGATTCAGTTTCTCAAACGGACGCAACATCAGTGGCTTGAGCAGTATCTTGCAAGACAGAAGGCAGGTTGCGGATACGACAACCTACTTTCGGTCTTGCAAGATTTCTGCACACGCAACGGGTACTCTTACCAACAAGCGTGCCCAGCCAAGCACACGATCTCCGACCTTGAAAGTACCCGCGCTCACTTTGCCGAGCTGTTCCACAAGAAATATGGCATGTACACCCCAGACTGTGTGTTCAATGTTGATGAGACGGCAATTCAGTTCAACATGGCCCAAGATACATTTTGTCGCCGCGTGGGGGCAATGCAAAGCTGGCCTCTGGCGAAAAGCACTCATATCGAATGACTGCCGTCTTTACTATCCGAGCGGACGGGCTCAAGCTCCCCATCTTGTTTGTCATCCGAGGTGCAGTTGGTGGTGTGATCGACACAAAGGAGATACCCAAGTTTCCGACCGACCATTTCTACGCTATGCAGAAGAAGGCATGGATGGACGCCGAAGTGTGGCAGCAGTATTTGTGGTGTGTACTTGGAGAGCGTGTGCAAGGAAAGTCCGTGCTTGTCTTGGACAACTTTGAGTCCCACGTGAGCAAAGATGGAGTCAAGACAGCAGAGGAAATAGGGTGCGACGTCTGCCCACTGCCGCCGAATGCAATTTCACATTGCCAGCCTCTTGACGTGTCAATTATGGCTCCGTTCAAACGACATTTGAGAGATCTTTGGATCGCTGAGGATGTCGTGATTGATGACGAAGATGACGACCAAGACTGGTTGTCTCCTACGGCTAGTTTCAAAAGAATCACTATGATTAAACGTGCTATAGCAGCATGGGACAAAATCACTCCAGATCAAGTCCAAAATAGCTTCCTTAAGGCAATTCCCAAGCCATAATGTACATGTTTTCTTTTCCACCGGCCGAGCCGGTGGAAAAGACACTGTAGATCGTTTTTCGTCGATAACTTCTTCCATATAAACTTTTTCGCTGCCAAATTGGTACCAATCGATAGAGCGTAACAAAAGCTTGATTTTGGCACTGATTTGAGCAAAATTGGAGCAATTTTGACTGAGTTAGGGCTAAAATACGTTTTGTATACTTCTGACTTGGAATGAGGGGTTCAAAATAATTTTCCAGTGGAATTAAAGTACTATTCTCCGATCCACAATTGTTGCGCGAATGACATTTCCGATCTGTCCATACAAAAGTATACCTCCAAAACATCATATATAAAATTTTACAGGTGTAACGTTTCAATAAATGTCTCATTTTTTGTTGAATTCACGAATTCATGGAAACCGATAGCGGCAATCGATTCAGGAGGGGGGTTTACCTCGAGAACCCTCCTGCCGCGCTCAACAAATCAACTAAGTACTAACAGAGCTATATCTATTTCATACTATTACTACGTTCTCGTGATGTCTATTGGCACTATACCCACCTCGCTTAGTGCCAAAGAAATGTCGTCTTGGCTCGAATCACTCAATGCGATAGTCTCCAAAAGATTTCTCGCTGTGCCTCGCTCTCTTTGTCGCACTTCCGGTCCATTTCGTCACCATCATGCAAATCCAACGAGGCCAATGCCTCTGCATAGACATCGGGTGGGCAGAGGACATTTCGAGGCAATTGTCCATGACGCTCTTTTTCTGTTTGGCCATGTGTGGGATTTTGTACGTGTTGCCTCCCGAATTCTTCATGGTTTCGACAAAGCAAGATTGCAATGTGAGGAATGTGTGGTTGAATCGTTGGCACGGATAATCTTCAAAGGCTTTCAGTACATTGCCTATGTTCGTCAATTGAACGGGAAGATTGTCGCTGCTGCAATGACTGAATGGCAGCGAAAAAGCCCAAGTCAAGGATGTTCATATCGGGAGAATTGGGCGGTTGCGGTGCTAACTCAAAATGCCAACCGTCAGCCTTGTACTTGTCGAAGCAACGTTGCAATTCGGTGTCAGCGGAGGTGACGTGTGGTCTGGCGTTGTCATGTTGCAAAACAATTCGCTTCGATGACTCAGCCACACCTTCACGATTGACGGTAGTACTTGATTGATGAGGTAAGAGCGATACACTCCTTCGTCACATTCACAACTTTTGTCTCCAGAGTTCCAGCTGGTCTGTTGACACTTGACCGTTTTGCCTCAGCGAGCTCTACAAAGGGCCAAGTGCCGATCTTCCCGTTGAACCACAAGCCCGTGTCTTCGACAAAGCGTGGACGGGCGACCGCTGTCAAGAACATTACTTTTGTAATGAAGCGTTTGCTTTGGCAGCTCCTCTCGGGCTCTTTCTCGCCAGGGACAAGATAGAATTTTCTGTTCTCCTGTGTGAGGTAGAACCACTTTTCGTCCAGGTGGACGTATTCAAGCATTTCGCTCATCTCCATGCTTGGACGGACAAAGCCGAGGGCAAACTTCAAGCGACTGTACTTGTTTGCTGAGGTCAGCTGAGGACGAATGGAGTTAGTGTGTGAGCGGAACATTCCAAGCTTAAGATATCTATGTAGAGAGCCATAGCTTATGCCTAGCACAGTCAATATAGAGTAAAGTGTAGCCTACCTGTATTCGTTGCAATCGTTCGTAGATTTCCCCTGAGCTCGAGTGGCAAGTCCAACAGTTTTTGTTTGACTTGAGCTGGACTGTGAGCCATCTTGCGTCCGACCCGTCCTTTTTTCCTGTTCTTGACACAGACTCTCATGTTGCCGTCTTGAATCCCTTGACTTTTCGCCCGAGATAAGACGCGACGGATGGACGAGACGTGGCAGTTGTATTTGGCTGCAAGATGGGCTCCCAGCCCTTTTGGTAGCCGCATCATGAAGGCTTGTTTGCTGTGCAAGAGCACCTCCCTCAGGATGCACTCGCGCTCTTCATTTGTTAAATCTCTCTTGCCTGCCGCCATTTTGGAATGACGACGACGGATTTGCACTAATGGAGTGTATGTAAATATTATGAGCGTATGTTTTATATAATAATTTGTATGTAAATCATTGTCAAGAACTGATGGCTGGTGTTTTTGAGTTTGATGCAAGAAAGACATCAAATTCATCACCTTTTCCCGCTCTATCCAGCCATCCAATGAAAATTCAATATTTACTTCTGGGGAGTGAGAAATCCAATTTTGAAATTATCTTCATAATATTATGACGAGACATGTACACCCTCCTGAAACTCGCGCAATATTTGTGAAGTATTTATTATAGCACCATGGAATGTGATTGGCCCCAAATTATTTCGTAGTTCGAAGTACTCTGTCCAATCAAAGCAGTTTGATCTGATTTTACTTCGATTGATCCTGTGTCTTGAATTTCCCCGTTCTCTGTACTTGAGAGAGCACTAGGGTGAGGCCAGGGCTACGCCCCTGAGTGGAGCGTTTTGCTTTGGAAATAACAAAGATTTGCTCACACACATGAAACGTTTGAAGCCATACTATGAATTTTGAATTTGATTCAGGCCCAGTTCGAAGTAAAAAAATAAGTTAACGCCGAGCATTCTGATTGGCTACTGTTGACTGACGAATTTTTTTTTCACCAGGAGATAAATCATGTCCTGACCAAAAAACCGTCGACTCATACCGAAAGAAAAATAAATTATCCAATCAGAGATCATATTATTTTGAAACTAAGGAGACGGCATTTACTTCGCACTCCTTATTCACTTCTTTCTTATTTTACTTCGAATTTGGCCTCAATAGTTTCCCTGTTTTGTTGTGCAAAAATGCCAGTACTTGCACAGATAACACGAACGACTTATCAGTGATAATACAGACGCTCGAGGTACCCAGTCCTATTCACGGCACATTTGACGGCAAGACAATGATGACCATGCGCTTAGATGATGCTCAAGGCGACTATGCGCGTAGATGATGGTCAAGGCGACTACCAACATGTCGGAGACATAGTATATCTAGATGGAGAAAGGCGAACCTTAGATGGTAATCTACGGTTGTGTCCAATGTGAGCGTGGCATGTGGTGGGTGGAGGTTCTAGGAGCACGGTCAAGAAGGTCAATTTAGATGCCGAAGTTTCAGCAGCTGGTCGTACTGCTGGTATAGAGATCTTTCCCGTTGCGGCAACTTTGCGCACGATGTGAACGGCAAAAAGACTGTTTCCAAGAAGCAGACTCTTTGATAATTTTATAGCTTGCCGCTGTTTGATATGCTTCTCCCATTTTAATGCTGAGGTTGAATCTAAGCAGAATATACCCAAGTTCAGATTGCACAATCTGTGCGATCGATTAGTAGATCGAGGTCATCGTTGGTTGACAACCACCTACTTCTTCATCTTGTAATACTGTAACGTTGAATCTAAGTATAAGGTGCGTAGTTTGGGGTTAGCTAATCTCGAGGATTTATCGTCCAATTCATCGGTACGATGCAATTGGACTTGATCCAGGAAGTCACGGCAATTCCACAACAACACAGTGTATATATTTGTAAGAACATTATAACGTTTGTTAGTTATGGATGAAGTTTTATGGAGTCCTGACTATTCTAATGCTTCTTGACACACAATGTTTTTCGTGTAGATTCCAGGCAGTCCATCGTACTGTCCATTGGCGACCAAAAACTTAATGTTGCCTTTTGCTTGGGCTCTTGACATGGCGACGTAAGACATGCATCTCACCTTGCATCGTCCCAGAAAAACTCAACTGCCATCCATCTCATCTTTTCATCTTTGGCAGGTATTATTTTAAATAGTAGGACAATATTTTCATTTTGTATGTGGAATTGTTTGATTATTAATATTATCGACAACTGGCACGTCCAGCAACATGGGTTACATCGTGACAAAACATGACACCAAGTATTGAGCAACACACCAAATAATTGACAACATCACACCAAATGGATATTTGCCATGGATATCAGGCAATATAACCTTGAGTGGTCAAATTAGTTGATGTTGGTTGGAAGAGCTGACTATTATGAACGAACTTGTCTCAAATTACTCTTTTTGTTACTTGGCGTTTGTATGTAAAAATTACTCATTTTTGTACTTGGAATTTGTAAATAAAAAATACTCATTTTTTGACTTGACGTTTGTATGTAAAAATTACTCTCGTACTTGCGTGTTGCGTTGCAGCTTTAAGTACTAGTAATAGATGGGTATACCTACATAAATTGTACTGCCATGATTGCTCTCTGCGCAGGTGATGGCGGTCCAAAATGCGTAGGATATGCAAGTTTACTGCGTCCAAGCGACGGGAGTAACAACGCACATGCGTGGCATTTTGCTTTTCGTGAAATCCATCATCTCAAGCATACATGAAGCATTCGACGGGAGAAAGCAAACTTGGCAATCCAAGTCGTGGCTAAAGATGAACGACTCGACCCCTTCCATGACGAGTTTGCCATGTCGACACGGCGACGTGTCATCTTGCTCAAGGTGTCTCCTGAGATATGTGCATCAAGCAAAATGTCGTCAGGATGCGGGTAAGACTTGCATAGCCACGAGACTGCATCGAGGAAATCGACGTCTCAGGGAGTCCTCTGCATCATTTGTGAAACTCATGACGAGCTGCATCAACGCTGGAGAGCTCCAGCCATGGCGTCACAATGTCTACCGTGCAAGGGTTGGATCCTCTCATCCCTTTCTGAAATGAACCAATTCAGCCGATCGACGGCGCAGCTCTCCTTGTGGGTTTCTTTACACGATTGACACTGCATTGTCGGCCACGTCAGTGAGGCAGTACGATGTAGAGAATGCAGAGGTTGCTGCGAGGACACTCTAGTTGGTTGTCGAGGGTGCAACAATGAATCACAGGTAGAAATTGAAGCACGCGTCGTCGACACCGAATTGTCATGGCCTTGGTCGTTGCGGCGACACGTTGCAGACAGCTACATTCTCCTGAATAGGACACACACATCGTTCTTTCACTTAAAGCTCCGCTTGGAATGTTCCATCTCCCTCCAGTATGGTCGACGCTGCTTGACGAATCAACCACATGCTCGTACGTTCTGTTGTTGGCGAAACAACGAGACCCATGGCACACACATATTGCATTCCCTGTTGGGAAGACGGAGAAACGATCTCTACCATGCACTACGACTCATGGCATGTCGTAACTCTTGTGAGTAACAGTCCTTACGGACATGATGGAGTTCGTTGCCACCCAAGGAGTGTGTCCCCAGTCGTCTCGTGGCTCATAGCGGTTGGAAAAATGGAGATAGCATGGATTATGATGAAAAATTAGAGCATCCAGGCGACGATGCCAACCGCGAGGGCGACTAGTTCGACGGCATGCAAGTTCGCGCCGTTCATGTTGCCACCAGTCGAGCCACCGGCGGTGCCGCCACCCGCCGTGGCATTCTTCGTACCGCACAGAGGTCCTGTGTAGCCGGTGTTGCACTTGCACGTGCCATCGTTTGCGTTGCACAGGCCATTTCCATTGCATGCAGACGACGACGACGCATCACACTGCGAGCACTGTGGGCCTTTCGTGCCGCCAGTGCAAACACACTGCCCCGTCTTCGGGTCGCAAGAGTTGCCTGAGCCACACGAGCCAAAGTTGTCACACACGTTGGAAACAGCTACGAGGCAGTTGTCCGAGACGGAGTACCCCTGGTTGCACACGCATTGGTACGTCGACGAGAGAGACCCGACAGGGGCACAAGTTCCGTGGCTGTTGCAGAGACCGCCGCCAGAGGTGGCATTCCCTTGGCACGCTTTCAGTTGTGAGTCCGTGAGGTTGCGCAGCCCGCCGAGATTGTTGGAACTGTACAAGACCGAGTCGATGCACTTGTAGATGCCATTCACGATGACAGATTCGTTGTTGGCGGAAAACGTCGCGCCGTAGCAGTTGACAGTCGACGGACTCTGCGTCGTGGACGACGTCGTCGCTGGTGGCTCTGTCGTGTTTACAATGACGTTGTTGCAGTTGTCCGCGGTCGTGAAGGCGCACACGGGTTGAATCTTTTGGAAGCTGCTCGACCACGAGCTGAAGGTGGGGCATTTCCCAGCGATGTTACCACCACACGCGGAGCCCAAGACGCATTGCGACGCGAGTGTAATGCCCGCGATGTTCGTCTGCACGGCAATGCACGAGTACCCCGAGCCGTATGTCTCGCAGTCCTTGTTGGTTTTGCACTGTCCAGGTTGGGTTGCAGCAGCGACGAAATGAGCGGTCGCGGCCAAGGCAGTGCAGAGAGGGACAAACTTGACCATGGTTGCTTGAGCTGTCGGTGGAAGATCAAGGAATGACGACGCGAAACCATGGAAGGAAGCAGTTCGGATCCTCCCTCAAGATTGGCCGTTGGGGGCTGAGAGAATGTTCGAATTGTCCACATTTAGCCTGCCCATGGCCATTGGACGTTGATGCCGTGGCGTTTCGGAGAACGCCAAGTTTGTCGAAGAAAAGCGTCATGGGCAACGCGTGTGTGTGGATGGGCACCATGCGAGGAATGGAATCGAGCGAGCGATGGGCAAAAACTGTCAACCATGCGTGACGACAATGTGCTTGTCTTGCCAATTTATGCACGGAGAGCCTGGCGGTCGAGGGGTCGTGTGGATGTGCTTGGAGTGGCCAGCAAGTCGTCAGTCCCCATCGCTTGGATCGCGCGGGAAAGATGGAGATGGTGTCTGCGTCGTCGTCGACAGGACAAATTGAACTTTGGGAGTTGGCTTTTGTAGAGACAAGGAGGTAGTGACTCCAGCAAACTCTGTCCACATTGACTTGATCGGGGGAAAAACGAAGACAAAGTCACTCGAGTCGACGACGACTGGACGAAAGTAGCATGACAGATATATATCAACCCTTCCACATCACGTTCTTCGTCGCGACTGGTCTCCATGGCGCTCCACTCTCTCGATCCTTCGCATCGTACAGTATGATGGATCATGGTCACCAGAGCATGAACGGGTGATATTACAAGCCTTTCGGGTTCTTTGGCCCAAAGCTGGGGCAAAGTCCCCCGTGGCCGTTCGATTTTGCGACTAGGCTCGTGATGGACGTCGTCGCTGCCTTTCGAACAAACCTTCTCTCTCTTTGAAACGTCGTCAGGCGCAGATCCGTGCATGTTCCTCTTGTCCTCGGAGATAGATCGTGCATCAGTCTGTCACGCATTTGTGCTCGTGGAAAAGCAGGTTCGCGTTGGACAATCGATTCGAGGGGAGCCGGCCTGTGGAACGGCCATTAGGCCATGTAAGTACCAGGTACGATGTCACCCTTCTTGACGCCTTGGACATGTCAGCACCCTCGCACATCTCATCCGAGAGTCTTCCGAAGGACACAGAGCGCAGCATGGACGGGTGCGAGAGAGAGAGGCAGTGGCACGAGCTAGCTCTGGGTCGACCTAGCTCTAATGAGGTGTAACGCGCGCTCTCTCTCTCGCAGGCGAAAATCGAATTTAATATCTTGGAAATTGTATCGCACGTGGGTGCGATACGGTATTTTTTCGAATGTTGCGAGATGCTCCTGCTGTGCACTCGATCCAGTAACCGCACAAGATTTGGGCGACCATATTACACATACAAATTCATGAGCTTGCTTCCACCGTGTGTGTGTGTGTGAGGCAGCACCAGCTGCTCAGTTCCTAATTCCACACGAAGCACGCGATGGTCGCCCAACAGACGAGCAAAGGCGTGCATGTGAGCGTGAATGTCCAGTACAAGCCGCTCCCGACCGCGACAGTCAAGAGTGTCATGCATGTGTTTGAGAGCCCATATTGGGCCAACTTTATGATCCAGTACATCGTGCCATATCTCAAGTCGTACAAGCCAACGAGCCACACGATCATGGAGAAACTCGCCGAGTGGACGACGACGACGATAGACGACCAAGATGCATGCGCGATCTGCATGAGCTCGATGGACAACCAAGCCGTGCGATTGCCGTGCGGACATGCGTTTCACAACGACTGCGTTCGACAATGGCTCACACGCTGCAACACGTGCCCGAATTGCCGACACGAATTTCAAAAAGAATTGTCTGGACGCTTTGTCGTCTCGACGATCAAGACATCACTCCTCGTCGAAGAAGACATTCACAACGAACGAGTCAAAGACGTTCTCGTCGGTGGACGGACCATGCAGGCAGTCGTGAATATGACGCTCTTTCAAGTCCACGATCAAGCGAATTATGGATGCGATCTGTTTGTCGAACTGCAGCAAGCACCGCCGTCCGAAGTGCCTCAACCATCTTCGACACGATCATCCAGGAAGCGCTCCGCGACCAAGATAGAGGCAGCACGAATTCTCAAGCGATTGCGGGCCGAGCCATGAGACGCGAAGGTGAAACAAGATAGGAAACATAGTACAGTGTAGATTAGGCAAGCGAAGTAGCGCGACACATGTAAGACTAAGGTAACAGCAGCAATATGACAATACACACCCGAGGGAGAGAGAGCAAGAGCCCTCGATCTCCTCATGAGACGTTTCAATCCAATCCAAGTCGCCGCCCATGTGGAGCTTTCTCTGCCGCGTCACTTCAACTCGCATGTGATTGGTCTCACTGGAATCTTTGATCACCCTGGTCACTCCGGTCAGGTGAATTCGCCAAAACTATGATGTTGTGGTATACAAACTTCAAGATATTTCACCTACTTTGACTTTTCACTTGGTTTTTGTATTCTTTGAATTGGATATTTCATCCATTTTAGTGAATATTTTTAACTTTTTCGAATTTTTCGTGACACGTTTCCCAGGAAGAGTGTCATGGCTGAGGACATTCTCGCAACCGCGCTCTTGGACTTTCTTGAAGTCGCCACACACGAGTTCCTGTACGTAGATCATGCGTGCGCATGTCATCCATGACGTCAATGTAGGTATCACTGGCGCATCTACCCGCAAGGTACATGTACTTTGCTCCTCTTCATGGCCCATTACGCTTCCGTAGGACTCTTCGACAAGTGGAAAAAATACGATGTTCCGGTACATATCTGTCGCCATCCCAAGCTCGTCGAGTACATTCGATCGATGCTCCAGAGTTGCCGCCCTTGGATAGTTCAAGGTCGCGTCGACAAGTTGTCGATCGCAGTTCGGTCCACAACGACGGGGGCTCTCCTCGACACTTGCGTGTTTGAATTGCGCTTGACCACGTTTTCTGGGAAAGAGATGCCCAAGCTCCAAGTGGAAGAAGCGTTTCGCCGATCCCTCGTCCAGCTTTCAGCTGCAGCGTTGAGTCGCGATGGAAGATCCATGGACGACGAGCGGACATTTCGGCTTTTCCTGCACACGTTGGAAGACAGCGACATGCACGAGACTCTAGTGTGTGACGATTCGATCGAGAATTCATGGATCTTGGCACCTCGAGAGGAGTTGAGCGTGTCCCAAGCTGGCGTCGTCCCCGTCGCCTCCATCAGCGAGACGGCATTACCAATTCAACTCAACATGTACCTCATCTCACCCCGTGTTCCATCCGCCAGCAGCAACAGTTTGTCCTGAAAATATATTGCATCAGCTTTGACAAAAATATATTTATTGACGAGAAACAATATTGTCAATTTCAGTCAAATTTGTATTTTTGACCAAAACTCAAATGCATTTACAAATTTATTTGACCATACTGAAGCCAAGTTAAACCGAATATTGGCCAAATTAATTGCACGTGTGTTAGGGTGTGTTTTGTGTGAATTAGTCAAATACTCGATTCTGATTGGCTGCGAGATTGGAAAATCGATTAAAAAATCGATACATTTACAGCCCATCTCACTATTTAGAATGAATCTCACAATATATTGAAAATAAAATATTGTATTGCCTGCAGCTGAGAGCTTGTCACATTCTGGAACTTTTTTGTCGTTCTTGTCAGATCAAAAATTCGCTGGCTGCGCTTGGTATTTCACATTGCCACAGAGGCGTAGAGATTTCAAACGCTCACAATTGCATTGTCGAGCAGAATCCAAGTAAAGAAATAGTCGAACTGACAAGCTTGGATGATCGCAGATCCGTACTTTGTATGAAGTTTGTTCGAAATGGGTGGTTTTTCACCTGAATCTTCACATATCGCATGGGCTGCAGTCCCCTCAAAGCTCCATACACCTCCTCTTGCAAGAAGAGGCGCTGGATCGTCGTCCACCGACAATTTCGCGAACTTCCGCACATAATTTTTCAGGGACAAAGTCCGATTGACCCAAGTGGAGACCCAAAATCAAGAATGTCGATCAGGCTCTAGGTCTAGCCAATCGGATTGCAGACTTGATTGTCCGGATAATGATCCGGATACCCAACTTCATGCCGCTACAAACACAGTCCATCTCGGACCCCAGAGATGGAGAAAAAGCGCCAGCCTGTCCATGAAGGGTACCTTCAATGGCTACCGGCAAATGCAGGTGCTCTGCAGGTTCAGTACTGTCAATTGTCATGGTCGTGTGTCTTGCGTATGTTCCCCAACGAATCGGCAGCTCAAGGCGGTGGAAGCAGCGTGTCTTTTTCGATCCGGGGATTCTGCAAGTGGGAAGGTCGCGGCGTGTTACCACTGGATTCATACGGCCTTGAGCTCCAGCTAAAGGATAAAAAGTCGATCTTTCTTGCCGCGGAAAATCGACTCGATTTGGAACGATGGTGCCGAGCGTTGATTGCAGTGCTTGACCCGTCGTCGGATGCCGCTGAAGAAATCAAACGTGAGCGACGCAAGGTGAAGAGAGAAATTCGTAAACAGGCTGAGAAGGAAGCTGAACTGAAAGCGCAAGAAGAAGAATTCAAGAGAAAGTGGATTGCACAGAAAAAGCAAGAAATGCTTGATCGAGAGCGTGAAATCCAAAACATGACGCCGCTGCAACGCAAAGACGGTCTTGGTACACTGGACGATGAAACTGAAGCTATCTTGCGCGAGAGAAAGAAGCGTTTGAACAAAAAAGCTGGACAAAATGTGGGACGCGTTGGGAAGCAAATCCAGCGACGACGCATCGAGCTCTTGGCGGGTGGTAAAGTAGTCCATGAAGACGTGACGGCTGCCCTTGGATACATTGAAAACGGCGCACCAATTGTCCAGCGTAAGGCAAAAGCCAAGATCGAATTGCCACCGCCTGGTCAATGTAGGTTAAGGTTGATGCTCTTGCATTTAATTGTTGCTTTTAGATTTTACAGCAGGAGGCGAGCGCGAGCGCGACATTGAACGAAGTGGTGCGCGACAAAGTGTGAGTTCCCAAGGCAGCTCAGTGTTTTATGACGAGGATGCTTCGACTGATGACAATGCTTACGTCCCGCCAAAGTCAAAGACCAAATCTCCAGGTCCCCCACCACCACCTCCGCCGCCGCCACCACCACCATCGGCACCTTCTTCCATAAACCCTATGGCATCTGCCTTGGAAGCCATCAAATTGAACCGAAGGATGAGTGAAGATAGCGTCATGTTCGAGTCACGTCGATCTGTACGAACCCGAGAGTCCCAATTGAGCGCAGAGGGCAAAACAATGCTGGCACAGGCGCTGAATGTCTCAGAAGACATCCGTGGCTCTCGCCGTGGACTTTTTGATAGCAGTAGCGGTGAAGAAGAGGAAGATGACCACGACGAGCAGTCTCGAGGTATAAACTGACTCATCTGACGATTGCTAAGTGGTGCACTAGGTCGTGTTTCGAGTGTAAACACGAATGCACCAGCCAGTGTGTCAACGATGCCAGCAGTTCTGTCCGTCGTGTACATTTCGGCGGTTGTCGAAGTTCGTCAGGGGAAATCAGTAGCGATTTACAACTTTGCATTCAATTTGGCGCATTGGACCCACTCGTTCGGACGAAGCTATCAAGAGATGGAAGCCACGCATGGAGATTTGAAACAATACTTTCCTGACGGACTTCCAAAATTCCCGTCAAAGCATTTGCTCCGAAACCCAACAAAACCTGAAAACATGCAGAAGCGTGCAGCGGAGTTCCTTATCTACTTTCAAACGCTGGTTGCGACTCCAGCAATCGTGCGTCATCCATCTTTTCATACTGCCTACCGGATCCCAGCTGAATGGATTCCAAGCCTCTCGTCGGGTCAAGTCCAGGTTCCAAACAAGCAACCTCCCGCTCAGGTGCCTCCAAAGCAAGCTTTTCAACCATTTCCAAGGAAGCCACAACCAAAGAAGAATCTCTTTGACGACGATGATGATGACGAGGATGCTCTAGAAGCTTCTACAGTGTCTGTTGAAGCACCTGAACCTGTTTTTGCCCAGAAGCAAACAAACCGAAGCACTCGGGCTGTCTCATCTGCCTCGTCTTCATCAAGGATGTCACTTGATCGCAGGCCATCATCTGCGTCTATGCGGAGAGAAGACCGAGCATCCTCGAGGCGATCAATTCAAATGGACCGTCAACCATCTAGAAAGGAGATTCCGTCCGTGACGGGTCTCCCACAACGACCCAATTTGTTTGGCGGTGGCCGCGGCAATCTCCTCGCTGAAATTCGCAAAGGCACGCAATTAAACAAAGTCGGCAACGACACGTCGACACCGGCGCCAGCATCGTCACCTCCTCCACCCGCTGCAAACAACCTCTTGGCTGCACTTCAGCAAGCCGCACCTCTCAAGAAAGCCACGCCACCAACTTCACAAGCCTCTGCGGCTGCACCTCCGCCGCTGGTCGCACCCAGCATCCACGATTCCATTGCGCATGCCATGTCGATCCGTCAAATGCACACGCAGTACGACAACGACAGCGACGACGGCAGTGACGACGAATGGGACGACTAGACAAAATTTAATTGAACACATTTCAAATGTCTCCTCGAGTACATATATTTTTAGCACGAAATCTCATTGGATAAAATGTTGCGGCGGTGCTTCAGCGCAGTGAGCAGAGGGCCGAAAGCGATCCGTCGACCAGCAAACGAAGCGAGACGAGTCACGGAGAAGGCGGAAAGGGATGCTCTGACGACTACACCAGAGCCACAGGCTCCAGTTCCGTACCAGGAACAACCTTATCAACACTTTGAGCAGCCGCAAACCATGGGCCAAGTGCTCAAGTCGGTACGCCAACTCGGACAACAGCATCTTCTAAGCTGAACTGCTTGAGTAGAACTTCCTGTGGGGCATCGGCATGTCCCTTGGCTTTATCGTCATCGGTGGGATCTTCCGTGCGTGCATGGAAGAAACTCCAGAGCCACAGATGTGTGAATGGGACGGAGCTTTCCTTGTTGCTCCAAGCGATGAGGAACAATCTTAAAGCACGAAGACAACATTTGCTCTCCTGTTACACGAAGATTGCCTTTGAACAGTTCATTAACGAATACATGTTCGATTGAATCACTTGTCAGGGACAACGTGTTGAGCACCGAGCCATTCGTCCGCGGCCAAGTCAGACTCGGAAGGAGGGACTTCATCCATAAATGCACGAGCAATACTGAGAGCCGCAAGCGCGCCAACCATGGCTCCAGCTCCCCATATAAAGTTCTATCAGAGGGGGATGTTGAGCTGCACGACCTGGTACGGCAAGGACAGTCTTACCGATGCTAAGTAATGGCCAAAAGATTGTGGCTCCGATGGCGGCACTTCAGGCGATGCTGACGATGTTGAGCCTTGCAGCTCTTCCGGTGCTTTCTCAACCGCACGGCGAGCTTCGTCGGCTGATTTGCGCACGGCCATTGGCTTGCGGTTCGCAGTACTGAGGAATCGACGGAGCATTCTCGTCAGTGGTGCCTCCCTCCATTGTGTTCAAACAGTGAATGAACTATTTTGAGCCGTATATTTTGAGCTTCGATGTACTTCGAAGTATTGTGATTTCGGTCCAAATTTCCAATCGCCTGGAAATCGTCCGAACAATATGATTGGCTAAAAATAATTTTACTATCAATTGATTGGCTGAAAACTGACCCACGTTTGTGAGAGAAAAGCTGCAAATCTCACATCATCTCTATGACTCTGAACAACCTTCCACAGCGGCCCCACCTCGAAGAGAATTCCACGTTATTCAGCGCTCCTCACGTTGAGCGTACAACGAGTGGAGAGGCCTCTGGCCTCGCCAGCGCAGCGACGAAGCTTCGTCGATTTCGTATACCATCCCGATTAAGACTTCAACCAAAGGTCAAAATAACCTTCTAAAATTGATATTTGTATTATATTTCGGAGGTCCGGCGATTTGCTGGCGGTTGATTCAACCAATCGCCGGAGGAAATTTTGAGTAGAAAGCACAATATTTTAACTGTCGAAATCTATGCGATTCATCTACGCGATGCAGTACGACAAAGCCAACAAGCGGACGAACTCGATGCAACTTGCAGTCGTGTTGTATATATGTTACATGCAATGATTCATGACTTGTGGGATAAATAGGGAGATAAGGGCGCTGGGGGGACCACACACGCTCATGGGTTCAAGAGGAAGGAGATGCTCATGACAGTCGGGTGGGCGCTGTCCTGCGGTTCTTCCTTGATGTCAAATTGCGGTTCCGTCTTGCCAATGATGCCGCCTTGTTTGTTGCGGAGGTAATACTCTTTGAAATACGCTTTGTTGCGTTCGTAGTACAATTTCATCTGGGCCAAGTTGCGCTCGCGGTACTTCTCGCGGTATTCTTTGTGGTACGCGGCAACTTTTTCCTTGTTGCGTTCTTTGTACTCTTGGATCTTGTCCTTGTTGCATTCGCGGTATTTCTTTTGCTGCGCGGCAATCTTGGCTTTGTTCTTGCGGCGGTACTCCTTGAAGTATTCCGCTCGGTTGCGCTTCTCCGTCGTCGTGCCTTCCATCTTGATGCTTGAGCTGAAAGTGGTAAATTTGTAAATGAACGCTGTGTGCACGCTTTAACGCAGATACGAAACGATCGATTGTGTGACCGATGGGTTTCCATAAACACGGTAAAAAAGTGTATCCATCCAGTGCAATTTCGAATATCCGATGAATATGTCCCAACATTTCGATACAAAATCCGAAATATAGCCTAATTAGGATAAAATGGAGTGGCTTGTCGAACGGACAACAAGATGCTACGCCGTATCTGAAATGTTGATTCACGCGATTCTCGTCTTGGTGCTCATCGAAGAAAGGTCGGATTATGCGATATGTCCATCGTGGAGCATGCTCAAGTATGCGAGTGTTCTAGAAGGTGTTGACGGGAGCAGGCGACAGAGCAGCCATGTTAAATATGGCGACGGGGGAACGACGCTTGTATACTCCTGGGGTGATTCGCGACGGGAAACGATGCGCGTACACGTCCGTCGTGTTGTTGGAGGACGATTGAGACACGTTGAACAAAGACGTACAGTAGAACCGCGTGGCGGGTGATGTATACTGGATTTTAATGCGAGAGGCACCATGTGCTGATTGCGAGCAATTGTATCACGACGTGTTTCCGACCGAGGGCGGCACCGTCATCACGGTGTAGTCAACCTCGTGAACGACGAACAGAGCGCCGTTTTGAAACGACACTGTGTGCGTCATCGTGCGGGACATCATCTCACAATCAATCGATGAGACACCACCATGAGCCGAACGTGTGGACAACAAAAAGTGCCGCCCTTTCGTGTTACGTTGAATGGTGCTTTTCTCCGCCAGGTGGACACAACAACCTCGAACGATCACAGCGGTTTACCCTTGGATCAGTCGAGCGTAATCGATGACTCGTCTGAACTTAGGTGCTTCTCACGACGAGACCACACTTGCCATGCCGCCCACGCCAAGCTCTCACCAGGGTCTCCATCACGCCCAGGATGCGCAAAAACACCGCACGACGCGGCGTTTCTCCCGTAATCTTGAATAAACGCACACTTGCATCATCGGCAGCCACCAAAAATAGCTCGCAACCGCTGGACGGCCGTTGGCGCGCCATGTTGCTCGGCCAAAAGGCGTCACCACTCGATTGTCACCTTTCGTGATTCGTTCCTCAACATCGGAATGAGCACTGCACTGGAAGGAGCTTCTCAGAATTCCCAAGTTATTTTAAGACAGCGTGGAATTGTAAGAAAAGTTTAAAACGATTAAAGAACGAAACTGCCATTTAAGAACATTTTCCGATTAAAGATCTTGTTATCCGGAATATCGGACTTCGGACACTTTCACCAACCGACAGATTATCATGCGGCTCCAAGCAGCAGACTTGGCGCGCAAAGGACTCCGAAAAGAACGTTTGCAATGGCTCCGTGGCACGGCGACAGAAGATGGCACGCATGTGCTCTACTGGATGCAAACGTCTCTTCGCACAAAGTTTAACTTTGCATTGGAAGTTGCAGTCGACGCAGCATCTCGATTGAAACAACCGCTCCATATCTTGCACACGATCGAGACGCCAGCGACTGAGAGACACATTGCGTTCCTTCTAGAAAGTCTCGTTGATGTACATGCCACGCTTGCTAAGAAGAATCTCCATCTCAGTGTTACCCATGGCGCGAAACCAAGCCTTGACGTTGCTCTCCTGGCGTCGAAAGGAGCTTCCGTTGTCATTGTTGACCATCCATATCTACGCGATGCCAATGCTCTCAATCAAAACTTTGCACAAAGCGCCACGGCATCCGTCTTGCAAGTCGAAGGAGATGCTGTCGTGCCGGTCGAACACGCGAGTGACAAGGAAGAGCACGCAGCACGAACCATCCGTCCGAAAATCACCAAGTTGCTCGACAAGTACCTCGTTCCTCTTGAGCCTGCTGATGCGTCCAACATCCCTAAATCCAAGCCGCTATCTGAAACTTTACCAGACTGCGGCTGGCTCGATATGTCGCAATCCGTGGACGATCTCTTGGCGTCATTTCCATCGTTGGATCGGTCCATTTTCCGCGTCAGTACCTTCAAGGGCGGCGAGACAAGCGCACAGGCAAACCTTGCATCCTTCTTGAAGAATAAGCTGGTCAAGTACGACACAAGTCGCAACGAACCGAGCGGCGACGGCTCGAGTAACATGAGTCCTTATCTGCACTACGGCAACATCTCGCCGGTGGATATTGCTCTGCAGACAAAGGCGTTTCCAGGCACGGGCCCTGCATTGGCCGCGTCCAAAGCCGCCTTCCTTGAAGAATTGATCGTCCGACGCGAACTCTCGATGAACTTTGTGTGGTACAACCCGCGCTACGACACCTTCGCCGCCCTGCCAGCATTTGCCGTCCAGACACTCAACGATCATGCCGAGGATGCTCGCCCACATACGTACACATTTGAGCAATTGGACAAGGCCAAGACCGCCGACGTGTATTGGAACGCCGCGCAGTTGGATATGATTCTCACTGGCAAGGTAAAGATCGCTCTTGTCCCACGCGACGTCAGCGCACTGTAGATGCACAACTACATGCGAATGTACTGGGGGAAGAAGATCATTGAGTGGACCGCGTCGCCTGAAGACGCCTTCCGCTACGCGATTGAGCTGAACGACAAGTACAACTTGGATGGCTACGATCCAAACTCGTACACGGGCATCGCGTGGGTCTTTGGGTACGCTGTCGGCGGCGCTGTGATCGTCTCATGGACGTAGGAAACACGACCAAGGATGGAAGGAACGACCGATCTTTGGCAAAGTCCGCTACATGAATGCCGAAGGTCTCGAGCGCAAGTTTAACATGGCGGGGTACATTGGAAAGATCCGAAAACTCGCGCAGGCCCGCGGTCTGAGCGTCGGCTCCACATTGACGCTTCCTCCTGCTGCAACCAAGAAGCGAAAGCGTTAAGAGCAAGCAACATGCAGATTTCCACGTTAGATACAAGTCGTAATGACACTTTCCTTGTTGGCGCTCCAGACCAACATCGTCGGGGGACAGTTCCTCGTGAGGATCTCGACATGCGAGGCGAATTCTGCCGGCTGATTGACAAACGCCAGCGGGTTGACCATGGCCACGACGACAAAGCTCGCTGTCTTGGAGTGTTTGACCATGAGCGCATTGATTTCCGTCAACGTATTGGCGTCATGGGCGTGGAATGGACCGAGTTGACGCGGCAGAGGAACGAGATGCGCATTCGCAGCGTCGAGAGGAATGCGCAGGTCGGCAGCCAGAGCCGTCAGTCGTGCTTTCTCCTGGGTCACTTCATGCTCGTCGACCTCACAGACGCGGAAGAGCCGAATCGGGCGAAGTTTCCACTGCGGATTCGAGTGCAGGACGTGCGTGAGCTGCAGCATGAGCGTCACATGCGAGTCCACGGGTTGGCCTTCCGCCCAAGTCGACAAGTCGGTCATCCAAACGTCAATCGTCTCGGTGACTCTGGGCCGCTTTGGAAAGGTCGCCAAGGACGACGTCGACGACGTCTGCAGCAACGTCGGGTCGAGACGGTCGCACGATCGAAAGAGCACGACGTTCTTTCCAAGCAGCAGCGCGTCGTTCAGGATATCAAACGCCGACGCCGCTTCATCCTCGCTCCAGTCGAACGCGACCGTGTTGATGTCAAGACCGCCGAGTCCACCGCATTGCATCAAGCTTTCGTAGCCGTCGCGTCGTGTTGGCGCCACCAAGATCTGAGGAATGGCTTTGAGTTTCAAGTCGACGATGAGGTTGTGCCAGTGCTGACGGCGGCGATTCGCTTCGGCGGCAGTCGCGCCGGTCAATGGCCCCGTGACAATGTCACCGACAATGTAGAGCCCTCCTTTCTTGAGACGATTGCAGAGCTGGACGGTCGCCGCGCGAGGATCTTGCGGCACGAACAAGACCGACGGCCGCCAAAACTTTAAATGGCCGTTGCGTGAGTCAAGACGGAGCAAGTACTTGCGCACTTGGTGGTACATGAGAGCTTGGCTCACGTTGCCCCAGTTGGTGGAGGGGCCGGCAATGTACAAGTAGACAAAGAGCGCGCTCACGACGACAAACGTCACGGCGGCGTAGACAGCATTGAGATAGACCATCACGGCCAAGTTGACCGCGACACCAAGCAGCGAGAGCGGCCAGCAACTGTACCGAAAGGTCGGGCGGAAATTGGGAACGCCCGTCACTTGGAGGATCAGCGCCGTGAAGTTGACGGCGGCGTACACGAGGCAGAAGAACGACGTGCAGATCGGAGCAATGACGTCCAAATCGCCAATCAAGATGAAAATGAGCGACAGGAACGCCGTGAAGACAACGGCGTTCTGAGGTTCATCGCCGTGCGTGGATCCTTGGCCGAGGAATCGAAAGCCTACGACGGCCTTGAGGTTACAAGGACAAGGAGGAAGTTTACCTTTGAATAGGTCGTCGCGGGCAATGGCTTGGAGGATTCGTGACGCGCCAAAGAGCGCTCCAAGACCCGAGGTGTAGCAGGAAACCAAGACGCCGACAATGACAACGTATGGAGATCTGCCGACTTCCTGGAAGAACGTAAAGTTTGTGCGGAGAGTCACGCCCGTGAACGATGCGCCAAAGAGGAAGATGAGCGTCAAGTAGACGACGCACGCAGTCGCAACGGCGGCCAAGCTTCCCAACGGAATACTCTTCCCTGCATGTCGTGTCGTTAGAGGATACAAGTCGCTGAGGAGCACGCACCAGGATGCTTCAAATCGCCGCTCAAGTTGAGTCCTTCCATGAAACCTGTGGCCAATGGAAAGACAATCGCTGTGGACATTTCCTCAGCCACGAAGAAGTCGTGAGAGCCGTAGACGTACCGAAGACTTGGGCCAAGTCGCAGACTTCATTTCCAGCGCCGCAGACATGGAGCTCGTTCGTGTAGTTGGCGTACATGTTGCTAGAAAGCGTGGACGATCGCGGGCCGGTGAATTCGCCGCCGCTGGCTAATCCATGCGGTGCAACGGTGCAAATGGCAATCTAATGGAAGGATTCAGATCCACTGGAACAAGAAAGGTGAGGGGAAGAGGACGTACAGCGCCGTAAGCAATGCATGCGAACTGGACGATGAAGAGATATTGGTTCACTTTCGAGAAAGCATGCGCGCCGATCAGTGCAATCACGACAATCGAAACCAACGCGATCGTTGCGATGGTTATCACGACCCACCTCTTCCCCCAAGGACTGTCGTGGAACCACGTCTGCTCAACTTCTTCAGCGAGTCCGACCAAGTACATGGCGACGCCGGACGCGTACAGCAGATAGAACTGAAGCCCTATCGAGCCGCCGAATTCAGGTCCCAACGACCGACTGCAGCCATCGAGAGCGTTCAGTTTCGTCGACTCGATCGAGGAAGGTCGTACCTGACGAGGTAGTATGAGCCTCCACCACGCATGGCGCCGTTGCTTGCAATCGCACTTGCCGACAAGACCGTCAAGATCGCTTGCAGTTCCGCCACGAAGAAGATCGTGAGCATGCCGACGACGCCAGCTTGGCCAATAGCCCATCCGAGGCGAAGAAACAAGATGACGCCTATGATGTTGAGCAAGCATGGCACGTACACCCCCTACGAGACACCGTGTCCACGCAGATCCGTCGGTATCTTACATTGAACGTTCCCAGTTGATTCAATGTCGTTTTCGTATCTTTCGACACGAGCGGCGTGTACTCGAACCTCGTGTCGTGCATCTCCTCCTCCAAGCTGCCGGACGACACAGCGGTCGCTTCCCCACGCGCGATATCCATCTCCTCGTAGCGGCAATCCATGAGCAGCGGTTGAGCATCAACGTGAGCTTCCATTTCTATTTCTACCAATCAAGAATTCAACGGGCGATCATGGGCCGCATTCTTCTTCATCCGTAGGTGCATCTGTCTTGGCCTCTTCTTCTCGGATTCGCGCACGCTCCCTTGCCGCGAGGATTTCGTCCATGTTTAATTCCGTGCCGTCGCTCGCTATGATCGGATCAACTAAACTCTTGCGAAACCACGTAGAAAGGCGGCCAAATGTGTCATTGCGATCACGGAGATCCAACTTGTCTCCTGACAGCACCCACGTTGTCGCGCCTGGCTTCGCGGGCTTGATCTGTCGATTCGGCAGGCGAATATCGTTGGGGAAGTTTTGTGTCTCGGGGTCATAGCCAAAGTTTCGCAGATGTGTCCTTGCTGTGTCGACGATGTACTTGAATTGGTCGGGTGAATAGTGGCGAAACGAGCTCGCGATCTTGCCGCTGCGGGGTTTGTATGGCCCAGTGTCTTGCTCCGTCAAGATTGATTCGATGCGTGTCATCCACTCCGTATTCTACGACCACGATCAATTGATAGTCGAAGGAGACTCTAGTACCTCAAGCGTGTCCTTGGGTTCTTTGTTGAGGATGAACTTGAACACGCGATGCAGCGTTTCCTTTCTAAGGCAAGCGAGTGTTATCCTTCAACTCGAGACAATAAGATGTACCTATGGACGAGCAAGTCTTCGTAGCGAACGATTTGGACAGCAATGTCGACTTTGGTGATCCAATACTGGTGAAACTTCATCCAGACCTGAATCTCGTTGCGGATCATGGCATCCCAGCGCTCGCGGAACCGTTCGTACTGTGAATCGTGGACGCTCTTGTTGTGTGTATTGGTCAAAGTCATGTTGAAATACGAGTTGATGGCATCCCAAGGGTTCCGCACGACAAGAATCGCTTTATGAATCGTCACTGGGAGGTAGCCTGACCGTTCAGGGTAATGTGACTTGACAAACCAGACCGAGTCGTCTACAACACCCTACACATCATCCTTAGTCGACTGTGGTGAATGCAATTCAGTCTACCTCGCCTTTCATGCCGCATTTCTGAAGTTCCAAGCTGAGCGATCGATCTGGTCGTGTATCACATCCTGTGAAGACACCCGTAATGCTTTCGAGCAGCCCACGCATCAACGAATTGCCGCTGCGTGGATAACTCACAATGGCAATGTGCTCTCCATCATGTTCGCCCGGTTCCAGCCATCGCTTTTCTTGAACTGGAGATCGCGAAGGCTCTTGAATCTGGACATTCTTCTCAAGCGATATTTCACTTATCTGCATGTCCTCATCCTTAGTAGCTGATTGTTCTGGAGCCGTCGATGCCATGTCCTTTTCCGAGTCGACCGCCGACGTCGCGCTTTTTCTCGACTAAGGTCAACGCTAATTTATGTAATGCTGAGGTTGACCGAATATAGTGTATATCTATATATAGTGTACAATAATTGCTTCAGTTTATTATCTCGTTTTCCAAGTCTTTTGATATGAGTTTAGTACATAAATAGCATAAGTCTGTAGTAAACTGAAGCAATAGGAAACTTGATATAGTGTAAATAGTGTGATGTTGCATGTCAACCAGTGGATATTTGGCGCAATTTCGAATTTGCGCTGGAAGACACAAGGAAATCCTACAAAGATGCTAGAAAGTGCTGCCGCTTCATCAATTTAGATGGTGTGCTTTGTGCCGTACACATTCGTCTTGATAATGGAGCAAAAGAGAAGGAGATGAGGATTAAAGCCCCTCTATCTCGCAAAGTTACCGGCCTCTCGCTATCTCTTTTACGAAGTACTTTCGTTGAAGGGACGAAGAGTTCCGGACATCATCATTGTTTTCAAAGTCAATTAAAGGAGGAGAATGGATAAGAAGACCTGGTGGTTGCGAGACTTTACGAATGCTATTCTTAGCCACGGGTGTTGTTACTTTCAACAAGTCGCGACTTGTGATAAATCTTATCATGGTGAAGTATCGCGGAGTTCTCGTTCTGGCATGCGTTCTGCTTGGCATGTGCGCTGAAGATGTCACTCATGTCGTTGATGTCAGCGCCGACGGTGATTTGAGCGATCCTATTCCACTGGATCCGAACGACGAGGCTTCTCTCAAATCGAATGATCCGTCTCCAGTCGGTAACCAGGATGCTTCGGCTTGCCAGACTCGCGTGACTCATTTGGAAACTGAGATAACCTCGTTGACCACTCAACGTACGTCAGTATACCCACACCTCCACGATAACCTTGGTCTGCCTTAGTCACTGCTGCGCGAGAGCTCGCTGATGCAGCTCAAAAGACGATGGAATCGGAGGCTAAGGCCAACATCAAGGCGCAAGCTCTTCTTGAAGACTACAAGCGCACGTCGGTCGAAGCTCTTGCCGCTGAAGTGAAAGTCCGCGAAGCCGCTGAGCGAGAGCTAGCCGTCCAAAAGGAAACCGCACTGGCAATCGCTAAAGAGCTGGAAGAGCACAAGTTGGCTGTCGATGGTCTCAAGGACGAACTGGCCAAGGAAATCGAGAGATCGCTCGAGCTCAAGCGATCTGAAAGCGTCGCTTCTTCTGCGCTCATGGACAAAGTCGTCGCATACGATCTCCTCGTACGTGTCATTGACGTCGCACCAGGCTGAACATGTCGACGCTATAGAGTGAAAAGTACGCCAAGCTCCAAGATGTGTACCATGAAGCGCTGGACCATTTAGCGCATCCAATGCTGTCGGAATACTTGGCAGCTCGTGGCAAAGAGCTTGGAGAGATGCGTCCGGAGCTTCGAGCGGCACTGGACAAGGCCAAGGAAGTCATGGCACTGCCGCCTGAGATGCTTGACAAGCTTGATCAAGGCAAGGAGGTTCTGAACCGTGCTCGAGAACACCTCCGATCAGGCGTCGCGCCATACGTTGGTGACAAGCACGCTTCGTCCGTGAGCCTTGGACTGATTGCATTCCTCATGCTGCCTCCCGTCTACTTGGTCTACCGCTTCGTGCAGAGCATCCACCGCACGCTCCAAGCATACCATTTCGTCCTCGTGCTCAATTTCCTCGCCATGTGCTACTTCACAGTCATCGCGTCATCCTCGTTCTTTTACCAAGAAGATGTGCTCCTCAACATGCAAAAGAACAATGGCGGAGCGTATGCAATCCTTCAATTTGCAACGATTGGGTTCTTTGGAGCGCATCTCTGGTGGAGCGGCATCTTCGCTGCAACGCTCTCGGATGGGCGCCTCAAGTACGCTCAACTCGCTCATGTTGCCACGTCTGTGCTGGTGATCGTCCACTACTACGAGCATGTCTGGTCTCGAGCGATGTTGGACCAAGAGCACCAAGTCCACGAAGCGCTCTTCCTCGTCTATGCGGTCGTCTACGGCGCTGGACTCGTTCCAGCCCTTCTCAGCAGCGCCAAGAACAACAACAGCATCCATGCTTCGTCCTTCCGTGGAGATGACTTGAAACAGTCTTAATGCACAAATATACACGCTCCATTACCCTCACAGCCGTGAAGTTGGTCCAGGTCGGCGCGGAAGAGAACGCCTATGGAGCTTGTCGTGGGCGTCGGGTCAGGTTGGCATAGAAGTATGTCCCGACAGCCTCTTGATACAGCGAAGTATGATCGTCGTCGATCTCTTCGCTGTATCGCTTCGCCAAGTGAGTAATAAATGCTCCTTTGAAGCGGAGATCCGTGCGCTCTTCTTCGGTCATGGCGACTTGAAACAATGGAAGGAAGGCTGCCGAGATTATCTTGGCTCCAATCTCAGCGCTTGGAAAGACATAGGCCAGTTTAAAATGGCGGTGTTCATGCAGCTCCAGCTCGGGGACTTGAGCTACGGCCGCTATGAACTCTTCCTTCGAGTGCATGTACATGGCAACGACCATGCGATCCAACGATTCACGCGAAAGGAGACCCATTGCAACCATGTCTTGAAATGCCAAAGTCATCTTGCGGATATTCATGAGCGACAGTCTACTGCCATCGTTGGATGCAAATGTCAAGATCATACTGCCGTTGTCCACCAGCTCAGCAGCTCGAAGACGAAGAAACTTGACGAGATCTTCATGAGCAGCTTGACGCCAGGTTGCCAACGTCGCTGGAGGAATACTGTCTCGTTGATCTAAGTCGTCGACGAACAAGATCGGGCCAGGCAAAGGAGCTGGCACTTTGGTCAGCCAGTGCAGAGCGATATACGACACGAAGATGTCCACCGACGCCGACGGCAACATGCGCTCGTAGAAGCTCTTGGAAATAACACCAGTGAACACGTTTGGTCGTTCATGAAAGTAAGAGGCATTTGAGTTGAGCGTGTCGAGGAGCGTGGCAAAATCATTCGCCGGTTGGTCTTGATGGAGGACAAAAAGTTCAGGAGGCGTACTGTCAATCGGAAGATTGGCATCAAGGTGGCGGATGAGATGACAAAAGAGCTGAAGCGAGTTGCGTCCTTGAGATGCTCCAAGATCGACGATGGAATATCTCGACTTGAGCTCGGCTTGTTTGACCAAACGAGCCATGGCGGCGTTCAACAAGTCAGTCGTGAGATCGACGAGGCCCACTTGGGTGACGGCATTTTTATTGTACGCTCCTTTGCCTTCCATGGCTTGACGATCAAGATGAATAACGAGGAATGCAGCACTCTGACCAGAAGTCTACTGTAGTATTTCACCCGTCAGTCACTACACCATTCTGTGGCACGTTGTTTGTCGACACAGATTCCAACTTGGGTTGGTAAAGATACGACTCGTTGCAGCTTTGCCCATCGCCATAGTTCACAAGCTTTCTTTCCAGCTCTTCGGCAGCTTCATCGCCATGAAAGCCGCTCAAAGCTCTCAGCTGCAGATTTTGCGACACCAAATCTCAACATGTCCATTCAGAAAAAGTACATACTGTGTAGTACTAGTACTCCATATGACCAAAAGTATTAATTTTTAAGGGCCATCTGACAATCCAATGGACGAGACAGCAGGACTGCTCGTGCTGACGGCCTTGTATGGGTCGAGTCGGCTGACCCAACCAAGGCCATCGACATTCTTCGCTCCCGTTTCAACTTCAAGAGTCATTCAAACGCATCATGTATTTACAACTTCCGTTTTATGAAGGACCATATCGTGGAGCTTGTCCAGTTGCTTGGGATACCCGATCCATTTCAAACAACCAGACGCTACAATGCGGATGGAGTGGAGGCTCTCTGTATATTGCTTCATCGTTTGGCATGGCCGCATCATCTTGGGTCAATGGTAACGATGTTTGGCCGCAGCCGAGAAGCAATCTCCGACATATCAAATGAGTTGATGGATTTGATTTATGCTAAACTTAAACACTTGTTCAAATGGGACGATGATCGGCTCAATGGACCCTGGCATGAGGCTTGCGCGTGTGCCGTACGAAACAAAGGGGCTCCACTCGATACGTGTATCGGGTTTATCGATGGCACTGTGAGAGGAATATGTCGTCCGGGCAAGGGAGTCCAAAAGACCGCATACAATGGGCACAAGGTAACGTTCTATCACTGCATTGGGCTCACTATTATTTAGAGAAAACACGCTCTGAAGTTCCAATCAATTTGTAGTCCTGATGGAATTATTGTCCACCTACATGGACCCGAGCGGGGATCGCGCCACGACGCGTACCTGCTAGAACGGAGCAATATTGTGCCTCATCTCAAACAAAAATTGAACGTGGATGGAAAGCGCTATGTGATCTATGGTGACCCCGCGTATGGCATTAATGATGTCATCGTTTCTGGATATAGAGGGGCCAAGCTTGATGTCTATCAAGCAGAATTCAACAAGAGGATGAGTGCTGTGGGAGTAAGTGTGGAGTGGGGATTTCGTATCGTGCTCAAGTCATGGACAATGGTTGATTATCGAGGAGGACAAAAACTCTGGTCTCGTGCGGTCGGTACTCAATATGCAGTCGCTGTTTTGTTGACCAATATCCAAACATGTATGAACAGGAGAAACCAAATCTCTGAGTTCTTTGAAATGGAGCCACCTCATGTCCAAGATTACCTGAAGTCAATTTCTAGTGCGGCTCCTCAAGTTTAATGTACATGATGCATGAATTCAATTGATGGTGTTATCTAATTCTTGTTGATAAGCGAACGAATAACCTCAGCATGCATTCACGTTCTCGTTTTTCAATTTCGAAACGCGCTTCACGTTCCGATTTTTCAATAAGGAGCCGAGCTTCACGTTCAGATTTTTCTGTTTCGTATCGAGCCTCGTCAAGAGCTAGTTTTCGCTTTGCTAAATCACATTCATCCCGCTTCAATTGATTGGACTCATGCATTGCAGTGGACAGGTCAATGAAAACTTGAGAAAGATCAATGGCTCCACGCTTTGACTTCTTCTCACGAACATCCTCGTCAACTCGGCTCGAGGTTTCGTTGTCCATCATTTGTCTTTTCATTCGAGTCAAAGCTGCGTCTCGAATTTTATCTCCATCGTTTTCTCGCTTCTCAATTTTATTGCATTTTTCCTCTCTTGCAGCATTCTTTCGATCCATGATCTGACTAGTCTAGGCATGTCGAGTAAGATAAATGACATTGATACTTCGGTACCAAGTGAGATGTCTTGGAGAAGCCAGTCACGTTCATCATATTCCTCCTCAGTCCCAGACGCACGAAGAGAGGCTACAGTGTTTTGCTTGAATGCGGCCATTAAATCGTCAAATCGCTTGCGACAGCCAAGTGCTGTAACCCTCACCATGTATCTCTTTCATGTGGCTTCCGACCTCCTCCCAACGTGCCTTGGTTTGTCCGTGTGGACAGTCAAAAGGTTGTACATGAATGACCTCCTTCAGTAGGTCGACATCAGACGACAATCTAAAGCGAAATGCTGGCTTTCTCTTCGCTTCAGTGCGTGCTTCAGCTTCATCTCGGGGCTCAACCATAGATTTTCACGTTCGGTCAGAGGCGTGCAACAGTCTAACCGGAACATCCTGCACTTCGCCAGATACTGACGAGGAAATTTTCATCCCCGTGAGAATTGCACACTGCGAATTTTGTTCGCCAAATTTACCAGTGAGATTTCTATCAGGATATTTCACAAGTAATTACTGTTTGCAGAATTCTTCTACTTCCTCCACTCCGAAATAATTGATCAATTTTTGATTTTTTGACGAATTAAGGTCGTGCTTCAAGATTTGAAGTGTTTGATTGGCTAAAATTGTTGTTATTCAGCCAATTAGTACAATGCACTTGTTTTCAATCTCAAATGACGACTTTGACTTATTTAACAAGCATTTTGACGTGACCAATACATTTTCCGAGTTCACATGAAATACACAGTTCTCACAGACCAACAGCGCGATGAGGTGGCCCGCGCGCTATTGCTTCGAGTGACGAATGGGAAGCTCCGAAAGAAGATGCAGCTGTACAAGTCTCTTGCCCTTGAGTACAATGTCTCGCCGATTACAATCAGACGAATATGGACCCTTCTTCAGTTGCCAAGTAGTGGCGGTGCAAATCCCGCAGCCAGTGTTCGAATGAAGAAGAAAGGCAAAGTCGGTCGCAAACCCATTTACACTCCCGAAACACTGGCTGCTGCGCTAAAGAGCATCCCTCTGGAAGATCGTCAAACGTTTGGAACTACAGCAAAGGCGTTGGGTAAGAAAAATGACAACTAAATAATGACACTCAATTAGGAATTGGCGAAGCTACGCTTCATCGATACATGCAACGAGCCATGGTGAAACGTAGAGGCAGTCGTGTAAAGCCCTTGCTCAACGAAACAAATAAAGTCCATCGCCTGAAATTTGCTTTGTCGTTTGTCTTGCCGACAATGGAATTGCACAATATGTTGAACTTGGTCCACCTGGACGAAAAATGGTTCGTCATGAAGTTTAGAAACAATTGCTATTACCTCGCGCCGGATGAAGATCCCCCTCATCGACAAGACTCGAGTGCCCAAGCAGCCGTCAAAGTTATGTTCCTTGTTGCCATCGCTCGACGAAGGGTATCAAGTTCTGGGGAGTGGTTTGACGGCAAAATTGGTGCTTGGGAAATTGTTGATCATGTGCCAGCCCAACGAAGCAGTAAAAACCGACCACGAGGCACAATTGAGACGAAACCCAAGTCTGTGACAATGGAAGTTTATCGATCACTTCTTATGAACGATGTTTTACCTCGAATTGCCGCAATTTGGCCACGCGATAAAGACGAGTCAATGACTCAAATCGTCCTCCAGCATGACAACGCTCGCTCGCATGTACCCATGGATGACGTTGCGATTTTGAATTGCTTTAAGAATTTCCGAAACATGGGATTTGCGTTCAGCATCAACCCCCAACCTCCAAATTCACCCGATACAAACTGTCTTGACCTGGGATTTTTTGCATCGATTCAATCACTACAAAAGAAACACAACCCAAAGTCAATCGACCATCTCATCGCTCTTGTGAAGCGACTATTTGACGACTATCCTCTAGAAAAATTACAGAAGATATGGATTTCGCTTCAACATGTACTGGTTGCAATCATGAAAGACAAAGGTAACAACAAGTACAAGCTGCCCCATCTGTCGAAAACGATGAAAATGGCCAACGGGACACTTGGTGACAATGCTGTTTGCACTATTGACACGTACAACGAAGCAACATCCATTGTCAACTCTGTTGACAAGACTGAACATGCCAAAGCAGTCAATGCTGAAATCTTGAAATTGAGAGGTGAATGGGATATTCTCAATGACTTGGAAAATCTGGCTCTGACTGATTGAGCCCAATTGTTGATAAATTTAACGTGCAGGTTTTATTTGTATTTGGTCTGCCAAGAAAAATAAACTTGAAATTAGTATTCAATTGTTTGATCAATTATTTCGGAGTTTGAAAAACCTCAAGATTGATCAATTATTTCGGAGTGGAGGAAGTATTATCACAATAATTCTATTTTTGCACTGTCTGGATTCCCAAGTAAATAGAATAAAATTAGAGAATTTGACCGAATTATACAATATTGGTCAAAATATACGACTTTGAGTGGTATATTTTTTATTGCGACAATCGACCGATTTTGGAATAATTTTTTGCAATAAAATTTATTGAATATGTGCATCCAGACAGGGAGTTATACAATATTTAAAATTATGCCATAATGCTCAAATTATTGCGATTTATCATGATAATTAGTGGTATCCAGACGGGCCCTTAAAGATTGATATAAAATGCAAAATATTAATAAGGGCCCGTCTGGATGCCAAATAAAAAATAGTGTGAAAATTCGTTATGTTATATTTTGGTCAAAATAATACAAACCACGTATTATAATATCACGATAATTAAAATTTCGGAGTGTCTGGATTCCCACGAAAATAAAATAATCATTGGGAATTTGTGTGGATTATACGATATTGGGGAAAATATTCTACTTTGAATATTATTAGGGGGTTTCAAAGCTGCACAGGAACTCGCAGGGATAATTTGTCGTTGGTAATGGCAAGTTATTGTCCAATCGAAATAAGCGGCATGGCCACCTCTGAATCGAGTTCTCTGAGGCACAGATCAGATGAACTCTCAAAGATAATACACATCTCCGTCATTTCTCCTTACCAATGGTTCGCTACTCTGAGCGCCAGACGATGATCAGCAACATGCAGCGGCTGATTGCTCTCTCCACCACACAAACTCGCAACTCAAGCGAATCCATCGGTGTGTGCAACGAAGCATCTACAAACCATCATCTCGAACCTTTCGACACCGAATTCCGACTCTTAGTTTCCATTGTCTTTGGTGCCACTTCGTCTCAGCTCGGTCTCAACTTGGATCAGCTTCTTGTAATGTATGGAGAACTCTTGTCCCAGCGATATCTACGCCACCGTTACCCTGTCCCCAAACGAGAGCCGCCGTTTGATTTCTTGATGCGTTTAGATGATGGACGCTTTCGCCAAGAGGCTCGAATGAACAAAAACAGTTTCCGACAAATCGTTATGCTAATCCGAGAACACGAAGTCTTTTCAAACTACTCAACATTGGCCCAGGCTCCTGTTGACCATCAGCTTCTTGTCTTCCTTGCAAAGGTTGGACGGTTTGGAAATGGCAGTTCAGTTGGAATCTTGGCCAGACATTTTGGACTTAGCGAAGGCTCAATTTCATTGTATTGTACTCGCTGCCTTGTCGCTCTCATGGCTTTGGAGCATCGCGTTGTATATTGGCCAAGCTATGAGGAGCGTAAAATGATTGCCAATCGAATCAATGAAGAGCATGGCTTTGAGGGATGTGTTGGGTTTGTTGACGGGACGTTATTCCCTGTGTACGCTCGTCCTTCTATTCATGGCGAAGATTTTTATAGCCGAAAGGGTTATTATGGCATGGCTGGAATGGTTGTATGTGATGATAAGAAGCGCGTGCGTTTTATGGACCTTGGATGGCCTGGTGCTGTTCATGACATGCGAGTTTGGTCTAATAGCAAGCTGGGTACAAAGCCTGCGATGTATTTTGGTCAGCTTGAGTTTTTACTAGCCGACTCTGGCTACATGTTGTGTGACTTCTTGCTGCCTACTTACAAACGAATTCGCGGGCATCGATTGTCAGAAATGCAAGTGAACTTCAACACTCGTGTAGCACAATGCCGGTCTGTCAACGAGCACTGTATTGGCCTCTTGAAGGGGAGATTCCAATCGCTCCGGGGAATGCGGATGGATATTGCCAAGAGGGTTGCCGCAAAGACCATGGTTCTTTACATCAGATGTGCAACCATTTTGCACAACTTGCTTATTGAAATGAACGATCCTGAAGACGACTGGGATCTTGACATCCAGGCTTATGATAGTACCGACCAACCTGTTGATGAAGGGGAGTCGGTTAGCCATGGCTATGACACAGCTAAAGATCGCCGTGAGTATCATTGCAACAAGTTTTGGAATGAAAGACAAATTAGCAGTTAAAGTCCTAGTCTTTCTTTCTCTTGTCTGGCATGATCGAGTATTTCTTGCTTTGGAATGCCCATTTGATACATCAATCTACATTCATCCATGATAGCATTGTACATTTCCTTTCGATGGAGTATTTCCATCTCGCGAGCCTTCACAGTAACCTCTCTGTCACGTACGTCGGCTTCCCACTCTTTCGAACGCATGAACTCTTTTGCAATTTGAAGCTGCACCTTGCCTTGCCCTTCAAGAGCTGCTCCATCACGTTGTAGTCCATGCTTGCGTAGTAGAGTTGAGATTTCATTCGCTACAGTGCGTTTGTTCGCTCCTGTCTTAGTCTTCGCGGCGCCTTTGTAGCGCATCCAATTGAAGAACTCGCCCGCCCTGTTTCGATGCGTGATCCAGCCAATAAGTATGTCAACGGAGCTGCGGCCGTCAATTGAGACGCTTGTGCACTCGGAGCACTTGCAGTTGTCTCCATCCCATGCGACCACCATTTGCTTCACCTTCACAAACTGATAAGCCTCCGCCAGACAGAGCTGTGCAGGCCTCTGGGCCAAAAATGCCACAGACCACAGGAAAGAACACAGATCAGAGGCTTGTAATTTTGACCAATTACAGAGGCGTATTTTCTGTGACATATTTCTGATCTGATTTCCTGTGCAGCTTTGAAACCCCCTATTTATTGCATATTTGGCCTGTTTTGAAATAAATTATTGCAATAAAATTTATGCAATATTTGGCATCCAGACAGTGCATTTTGCGATAATCAAAATTATGCAATAATTGATCAAAATATTGCGAATTATCTCAATAATAGGTGGCATCCAGACGGGCCCTAACAGCAAATTATTATGAAATAAAGTATTTTACCATAGGATTAGTATTAATAATTTTACATATTTGTGAAAATTGATAAATTTTATATATTTGCTAAAAAATATGAATTTATACAGTTCTACTGTATCGTGAACTTTGGAGATGTCCATGAGTTGCCTATCTTTGGCGATGGAAGTTCAACGCCGCCACCCAGTGGACAAACTCGCGTCTTTCTACCGCTCCTATGCTTCAAATGAATTAGCCAGAGGAAATAAGCTCAATGGCGTAGCATTGTGCTGGAGATTAGACGTAGATAGGATGTCAAACTTAAGGGTGCCCGACTCGTGGGCGTCGCGTAAAGTTAGCGTACCAGTAGACCGCTTCAGTGGATCTGTAGATTGGCAAGACGTCATCGTGGAAGTTTTGCACCACTTGCTTGGTCATGCATGTGTGGAAACCTTCCTGGACGATAGGGCTATTGCGTTCTTCCTCGGTCATGCCGGCTTCAAACGACGGCTTAAAGACCGAGAGGGCAAACTTGACTGCGAGTTCAGGAGTGCCAAAGTCAAAATCGAGATGGACGTGCTCGTGTTCGTGCAGTTCGAGCTCGGGAACTTCCTTGATCGCGGCGTAGAAATCTTCAGTCGTGCGCATATACAGACCCATCGCCATGCGATCCAACGAAGCTGCAGAGAGAGCGCCGACTGCGACCATGTCTTCCAGGCATTTCATCGTCACCAGAGTGTTCTTGTACGCTGCCAAAGTGCCGTCGTCCGACAGAATCGTCACGATCAAACTGCCATTGTCGACCAATTCCGCAGCTCGGAGGCGAAGAAACTTGACAAGATCGTCATGGGCTGCTTGACGCCACGTCGCCAACGTTTCCGCCGAAGCAAGAGATTGGCGCTCAGGGTCGTTCACGAAGACGAGCGCGCCAGGAAGAGGAGCTGGAACCTTCTCCAACCAGTGGGCTGAAATGTACGACACGATGATGTCCGCCGAGGCGGAAGGAACGACTTGGTCGTAGAAGCTCTTGGCGATCACACCAGTGTACACGTTTGGCCTCTTGTGGATGTACGACAAGTGCGAGTTGAGCGTGTCGAGCAGCGTGGCGAAATCGTTGGCAGGTTGATCTTCATGGAGCACAAGGAGTTCCGGCGTTGCGTTTTCAGCAGGAAGATTGGCATCCAGGTGGCGGAGGAGATGATGAAAGAGCTGGAGCGAGTTGCGGCCTTGAGATGCTCCAAGATCGACAATGCTGTAGCTCGACTTGAGTGCGGATTGTTTGGCAAAGCGAGCCATCGCTGCGTTCAACAGGTGCGACGTGATGTCGACGAGACCGCCTTGGACTCTGGCGTGTTTGTTGTATGATCCATTGCCTTCCATGGCTTAATGCTGTGGCTCCAAATGTGCAAATCGAAGAGTGTCGACTGAGGATGGAAGAAGGAAGAATCGTCACGTACGGTGTAGGACTGTCCTACTGACCTATCGACAGCAACACCTTGGATCAGGCGGAACATGCAGTGTCTCTTGCTCGCCATCCGTCAGTGGACCTCTGGCTTGCGTCGTCCGCAGCTGCTGTCGAGGAGAAAAGCTTCCTCAGCCTTGTCGAGCCGCTGAGGAAGACGAGCGAGCATGTACAAGTGAATGGTCGCATTGAGGCGCTCCTTGAATTGGTATTTGCCGTACTTCTGCACCTACGATTTTTCATCGTTGAGTTGCACCTAACGGCAAAAATTAACTACTATTAATAGTACTATGGTTGAAAGATTTCAGGATTTATCGATGAGTTGCACCTATTCCCTCTTGATTGGACAGAAATCAGCCTATCATGATGCACAACTGAGAAAAAGTATTGGCATCTGCGTCGATCCCTTTGAAATGGAGCTACGTGCGGTCGATGTCGTCGGTGTTTCTTGGCGACTTCGTTTAGCCATGAGGTCAAAGGCAACGAACGAGAACTGGCTGGTGGAGTGAACACACCATCACGATGGAATATCAGTCTATTTCAACCAATGAAACGCTAGAATGTAGAAGTGAAGCATCTTCCAATTTATCGTTGACTTGCACTTAACATATGATAATTTGATGACATTTTCGTAGGTGCAGAAGTACGACAAATACGGTAGTTGAGTGGAGTCTGTCGCCGACTTGTCGATGCATTCATTGGAAAAACATCGACGAAACGATTGCTTGACGCTCATCTGAATGCGCCGTGAAGAAGAGTCGAAAGAAATCTCTCAGAGCATCACATGACGATAGAGACGGCTACGTAAGCCCGCCGCCGACGACAGCCATCAAGCTCGCTCATGTTTGCATTGGACGAGATCGGGCAGCCTCCTTCGAGCTGCAGCAGGACGTATTTCTCAACAGAAGGGCTTTAGTGCTTCTCCATCGACTCCATCATCGGCGGGCGATGGTTTCCTCGTCACTCGATCGATTTTTGGATGGAAAGATGAAATTATCACTGTACTTGGCTAAGGGAATTTGGAGTGCCAAGTTGGTTCGATTGCACAGCCATATGAGGAGTGAAGATGGCGACGACGACACGTCGGCCCAAATCCAAGCATTGGAGACAAAGCTTGCGACGTGGGAAGCGCTCGAACGACGAGTCCAGGAGAATATTGAAGCTGCGCCATCGGTGATCACGCTGGACGTTGGTGGCACGCTTTTCAAGACGTCGAAAGCGACGCTGCTGAATGTGGAAGACAGCTATTTCCACGCGATGCTCGGCTCTGGCCTCTGGTATCCCGATGGACCAAACAACACGTACTTTCTCGACTTGGATCCGATCACATTCCACCACGTGATGGCGTATCTCCGCACGGGAACGTTCATCGCGGACGACTTGAGCGAGTGGGAGAAGATGCAACTGCAATACTCGCTCGACTACCTCAACATTTCAATCCCGACAGCCGAGCCCATTGAAGACAAACACGTTGAATGGACGTGGGATCCCAATGCTATTTCACCAGGGATGAACCTCCTCCAGGACAATTTCGTCGTCCAAGCGCCAGGATATTATCGATGGATGACTGCCAAGGGGAACGTGGCCAACCCGACGCTCTTCCGAGTCCGAGTCGATTCCCTCTCGACAGACACTTACATTGGACTAGCGCCAGCAAATACGCCGCAGACTGCAGGATATTTCTTACGTCTGAAGAATGGCCAGCTCCGTGGTCCCCGTGGAAACATCTCAGGGCAGTATCACGCCGACGGCGTCAAGTCTGGAGACGTTCTGACCGTTCGATACAAGGATAGCAAGATCGCCTTTCTGAAGAACGACCAAGACTTGGGGGTGGCCTTCACCGTGGAAAGCCCAAATGAGACCTTCTTCCCTTCCGTCATGACGTTTGCAGCTGCAAAAGTTACCATCTTACCACCTCCGTGATCTTGTAATTGATATTTGTTTCGCCATGAGCTTGCTCGACCTCCAACCAACCTTGCAATACTGACGCTATCCACCGACAAAGAATTGCGCTCTGTTCCTCCATTGCAAACTCTCCGAGATTCTGGTGGACCACTGCGTCAGCATGGGCACAATCCAGTTTATCGCTGCATTCAAGCTTTGATTTCTCGTTGAGATACGTTGGCTATTCCTCGCATTGTACATAGAGTCGAGGTGATGAAGTAAATGCTTTCAAACTTGCACGGTGGAACTTGACGAAATGAACGGTCGAGACCGCGAATGAAGAGCAGCAGCCGCTTCCAGCCAATCGAGACGAATATCAACCATCCAGCCCTGCGCACAACCAACCGCTTCTCCTCTTCAAGGCTGTTTCATGCCCCCGGGGCAAAGCTTTAGCCGTGGTTTGCCATGAAGAAGTCTCCCGAAGGATGGTGAAAACAGCATTGAGTACTTTGGTAGTAGTACTCAATTAAGGAATTGGACACTGTCGATGGCTGCACGAACATTTCCACAACCATGAGCCGCGATGACGACAAGAAGGACAAGTCGATGGAAATCCAAGCCTTGGATGCAAAGATAGCCTCGTGGGAGGCGTTAGAACGTCGCGTCCTAGAAAATATTCAAGCCGCTCCTTCGATCATCACGCTGGACGTCGGTGGCACGCTGTTCAGGACGTCCAAATCGACGCTGTTGAGCGTGGAAGGAACTTATTTCCACGCAATGCTCGGCTCTGGCTTGTGGCAACCTCATGGACCTAACAGCACGTACTTCCTCGACTTGGATCCATTGACATTCCATCACATCATGGCGTATCTCCGCACGGGCACCAAAGTCCTGAACGACTGGGAGAAGACGCAACTGCAGTTCTCGCTGGACTACCTCAATATTCCACTCACTATTCCCGCTACAGAGTCTGCCGAGAGCACTCGATTGCATTGACATGGGATCCTCCAGCAGTCTCCCCAGGTTTGTATCTTTTTCAAGAGAATCGAGGAATTCAAACGTCGGGAACTTATGGCTGGATGACTGCCAAGGGAACTGTGGCGAATCCACCCGTCTTTCGAGTCCAAGTGGACGCCAGGGCCGACGACACGTTCATCGGCTTAGCTCCTGCTAGCAATCCAGAGAAGACTGGCTATTTCATCCGACTGAAGAATGGTCAATTGCGCGGCCCTCGTGCAAATATGTCGAGCAACTACCAAGCGAGCGGCTTCAAATCCAGTGATATCCTCACTGTTCGCTACGAAGGCGGCGACATTTCATTCGCAAAGAACAACCAAGAGCTTGGTGTTGCTTTCACTGTCGAAAACAAACCGAGCCGCTCTTTCCATTCCTGCTTACGTTTGCTATGGCCAAGGTCATTTTCATTAACCCGTTGTGACGAACAACGTTTGAATTCAAATTGTCTACTGCGCTAGCGGATATCACCGCCAGCTTCCTCTTTCTTTGCTAACGTTAGACAAGTTGCCCATGAAGCCTAGAGCTGGAGGATTACGATCGTGCATTCGGGAGTAACAAAGGGTATGGTCGATCGATTCAATAGTTCCATCGCCCTCTCAGCCATCGATTGCTATCTCCTCATGGGCGCTTGACTTTGTTGCATTATGCGCGCTCTCAGCTTTTGCCAAGACCTTGGCGATGCATTTGAGAGCTCAATTTGACAACTACTGGGCTCTCATTGCTGGCGAATATCTGAATGGAGGCTTCAGAGGCACAGGGGGAAGAGTCGCCTCAATTGACACGCTGCCAATCGCTAAAACCAGCTCGATTAGAGCGCCAGCATCCCTCAGAAAGGAATGGCAAAGATGACGTTGCCTCAGTTTTAGCAGAAGAGTCGTCGTGGAACGCCACAGATAGAATTTGTGAAAATGACGTTGTCGTGGGATTGTGACTGGATTTTTGATGTATTTAACTAAGGGAATGTTTGCGATCGAATGATTTGGTGACAAAAAATTGTCGACTTGGCGGTGAAGGGGCTCAGCAAGCTCCAACTTTCATCGACAAGTGTTCGACATGAGCAATGTAGACGTGGATGAAGACACGACGTCACAGATCCAAGCCCTCGAGTCGAAGCTAGCGACGTGGGAAGCGTTAGAACGCCGAGTCCAGGAGAATATTGACGCAGCTCCGTCTGTTATCACGCTCGACGTCGGCGGCACGCTCTTCAAGACGTCAAAAGCGACCCTACTGAGCGTGGAAGACAGTTATTTCCACGCAATGCTCGGATCTGGCTTGTGGCAACCCGATGGACCGAATAATACGTACTTCCTCGACTTGGATCCGACGACATTTCAGTACATTATGGCGTATCTTCGCACGGGGATCTTCTACGCCGATGTCTTGAATCCATGGGAGAAGGCACAGCTGCAATGCTCCGTCGACTATCTCAATATTCCACTTGCCATCCCAGCAGCCGACTCCGCGAAAGAAAAGTTCCCCGAATGGAAATGGGATCCCGCGACAATCACAGCTGGCATGAAGCTGTCCGAGGAGAATCGCGTCGTCCATGCCTTGCAAGCACATTTCACCCGTGGCTATTACCAGTGGATGAGCGTTCGCGGGACTCTGGTCAACCCGACACACTTTCGAGTCCGCATTGACAGCCTGTCGGACGACACGTTCGTCGGTCTTGCACCTGTCGGCAATCCTCAAAAGAATGGCTATTTCCTGCGCTTAAAGAATGGCCAACTGCGCAGTCCTCGTGGAAACATCGCTGGTCAGTATCACCCAAGCGGCTTGAAAGCCACCGACGTTCTCTCCGTGCATTACATGGACGGCAACATCTCGTTTGGAAAGAATGGCCACGATCTCGGCGTCGCCTTCAAAGTCGAAGATCAAACCGTCGAGCTCTATCCGTCCGTCTTGTCCTACGCAGCCGTCAAAGTCACGATCATATCCTCTTAACTACTTTATTTCATCTCAACTAGCCACAATGACGCCAGGGGCATTCACGAGTGCCATGAAACTTTGCGAAGACGCAAGGCATAAACGCCACGATAAATCCTTGCAACAAATTATCCACAACCGTGCTTGCTTTATCGTGGAGTCGCTCACGACGGCGCTTGTTTGCATTGTTCGCCTTGGGTGATTACATTACTTCTTGCTCAAAAAGCGCTTGACGGCCGCTTGGATTTGGGTGTGGGCCCATTGAACTGATGCTGTGTCAGTAGACTTGCTGGCATACATGTCACGGCAGTGCGAGCCTCCGTCAATGTAGACAACTTGTGACTTGGAGTTGACAACGCCCGTCGAGTTGCTCAACGCCAAGGCAGACCACGGATCGTACGACGAGCTGGGAAAGACAACGTTCTCGACATTGATTTTCAATCCACCATAGCGCTGGTTGGTGGCTGCTACATTGGCATCGACATTGGCAATGCCATAGGCAGATTGGCACAACTTGTTGAGCAGCACGTTGTTTGTGGCATACTTGAGTGGAGAAAACACTCCAGAAGCAGTAGCAATTCCCTGACCATACCCAAATTCACGGCAGGTTTGATAGGTCCACTGACGAGACCATCCATCCTTGTCAATTGTAGTTCCGCCAACGCTGCTCACATAGCCAGAGAACGAGTTGTAAGAGCACGAGTTTCCAGTCGATTTGAAGAAACGGGACAATCGTTGGATGGGAGTAAGCGTCGAGGTCGACAAGTACGTCGTGCAAAAGCTCTTGAAGTTTTCGGGGGTGTATTGAGCATCACCAATGATCTCAAGGAAGAGATAAAACTCCAAGACTGCACGGTCATCATCGGAACTCATCGTGTAGCAGGGATTGAAAAGTTGTTTCAACGTGGCTGCGTCGTTGCTGTTCGTGCTTGCAACCAAGCGATGGAACTCCTTGAGACCATCTTGCAAAGTCTGGGCGCAGGTGGAGCCTCCAATGATCCTGCAAATTTGAACGTGAATAACATTTCTATGGGCATGACGTACTTGAGATCGTTGCTGACGACATCACTGTAGGCTGAAAAATCGGATTGCGCTTGAATTGGACCAGAGCTAGCGACAGAACCAACAAACCGCGTGGGATATTTGAGCTTGAGCCATGCCGCGAGCGAGCCAGCATAGCTGCCCCCAAAAGCGACCCACGGACTGCTGGTCGAAAGTTGCTTTTGTTTGATGAAGTAGTCTTGGAAAGTGGCAATATCGGCAAGAGCTTGATCGGACGTCAAGTACTTGAGGTTGGCGTTCGACCAGTTTGGAACGGGCTGAGAACTGCCGTAGTATCGATGCTCCAACGCCACAAGCATTGCTTTGTTTTCTTGGGCGAGCTGACCGATAAAGTAGCTTGCGCCTTGGATAAACACGCTGTTGATGGCATCTTCACCGCTGATGTAGAAAAAGATAGGCGAGCCGGGGCCGCCATAAAACTGGTCATTGACAAAGTATTGCTGTTTCCACACAGCTTTGTTGTTTGCATCCGTGTGGTCGACCAGTTGGGATTCAAACCATTGTTGCGTGACAGCTTGAACAGCCTCGGTCTCCGACTGGTTGTTATACAAGTGCCTATAATCTTCGAGTCGGAAGTGCTTGAGCTTGAAAACCTTGTCGCCAACATTAGCGGCAGCAGCCACGAGAGGAACAAGCAACAAAGACCACAATTGCATCTTGACTAGTGGAAGGCAATTTGAAAATGTGGCCAAAAAGGAATGGGTGCTTCGAAATTACTTTTGTCTGCTCACATCTGCGATCTGGTTACGAGGAGTACAACTCACATAGATGAGTACCACATCAGAGTCCAACATCCGCCACAATCCATATCGCGCATCCATAGTCTTCTCCTGGATTTCATTGCATTCATTCATTCAATTCGGTTGGTTTTGGGGCTGCCTCAGCTCGTAAATTGGTCAATATTGCACCGAAAGGATTCAGCCAGCAGAGTTTGACTGTCGAGCTTGTTGCCAATGTACGTAGTCACTCCCATGGTCCACGGCTACCTCCATCTGTTTCGCAGCCGATCGATGCAGGATTTGAGACCATCCACATAAGTGATTCAACAAAAACGGGGCATTCCAAGCACCTGGGTAGCCGCAGCTTCCATTGCATCCATAGTTTTGTGAGTGAGCCAGCAACCATGTTTCTTCATTCTTCATTGAACAGGACAAACGTGCTTGAGATGGAATTTGATGGCCGGACGGGGACAATTCGAGTGTCAATGATGCTTGACCTATTCATCTCAGCGTTGAAATTTTGTTCAGAGATGCTTGCCCATTACACCCAGGTTGGATAACTGTGTGGAACAATTCTGCCCAGATTAAATCCTGACTTGAACCAGATGAGCTGATCAGACGATTATTCCAAGCAATCCATAACAAAGTGGATGACAACACGGCATCCATGGACTTCCCCTACAGAGTTTAGACACAGGCATTCCAAGCTTTGCTTTGAGCATGATCGTTGAGTAAGTTGGGAGAATATATTACAGTCCGATAGATGAGCTAAACCCTGTGTCTACAAAGGAATTAGCGTTGAGATAACTCAAGGAGCATCGTTTTTCGCTGGGACGACTTCGCCTTCCTCGTTGTTGATCCAACCTTCCAAGTGCTCTTTCTCAACAATGAGAATGCCTGGATTTTGAGCAGGTGAATAAGATCGCAGGCCAAAGTGTTTTTTCAACAGTTGCTCAATTTGAGGCTTCACCACAGGAGTCAAATATTCCTTGCTTCGACGACCCTTGCCTGTGATTATCTTCAAGTCTTGAACTTCTAAATAAAAATGTGAACACCATTTTTCATGATGATGCTTACCCAAAGTCTTTCGGTGACTCTTTGGCTGATTCAAGATAGTTCGAAGCGTGTACTCGACGGCGTGCTTCGCCGAACCTTTTGAAAATGAGTGCAAGTTGATGCTGTACAATCCTCGTCGCCAATCGCCCAACATATCCTGGTCCAATGCTCGTTGAAAGACACTCTGAGCGGTCTCGCTTTGGCGGATATCATTCAGTGCATCGATCAATGTGTGGACAAAGTCTGGTTTCTCCAGAGGTACTTGTTTTGCCAGATCGATTAGTTGGGGCAACAGAAACTTCTTTTGCGGCAGCTCTTGCAGAGCTCGCAACACGCATGCCAGTGTCAAAATCGATGGCGCAATCTCACGACGCTTCATTTCTTCGAACAAAGATGTGACTTGTTTCGGTGTATTTTGTGCAAGATATCCCAACATGCATGTTGTAAAGCCAAAATCGTTTGGTTTGATATGAGTCAACGTTTGCATTTCGTTTAGGAGCCGACGACTTTCTTTCATATTGCTTGCGAGCATGTACGTGCGAATCATGGCATTGTACAAATTGATGTCTGCTTTTGTTGACATGAAGTCAGCAGCTTCAGAAGCTTGCATCTAAACCACTTTAACCACCATCAGTTCTAGAGAAGAGCTGTACCTTGGCAATAACTTTCAGTGCGGCTTCAATATCTCCAGTAGCGCTCAGTGTTTTTATCATAACTGTGTACGTTGGAACATCGAGCTGGAAACGCGGCGACTCAAGTACTTGTAGAGCAACATCAACGAGTTTTTTCTGTTGGCGCCCACTGCTAAGAGAGAGAAAGAGGGTTCGATACGATTGCAGTGAGATTGGGACGTGAAATTCTTGCATTTGCTTCATCGCCAGCAAAGTATGCTGCCAATCTTTCTTGTTTTTGAACGCAGTCAAGAGCGGTTTGTACACAATCGATGGTAATTTCTCGCGCAAATTGCTGTTTTTGTCAAGGGAGGACACCAAAGCATGCGTCTTTGATAAGGCTTCAGCTCCTTTGCCATTCTCCGCTAATGCGCGACAGACTAACGCACGTGCCTCCAGTGCAGTCACATCTAGTGGCCTCGATTCTCCTTCCGTCGGTTCTTCGATGTCCTGAATGCCAAGGCTTTTGACAATATGGAGTACTTTCTTCGCTTCTCGGGGTCTTCCTTGGGCCGCACAAACTTTCAAAACGAGATTGGCATGCTTTGTTTGTACCCACGTGGGATGCGTCGCTGCAAAATGCTGAAATGTTCCAAGTGCTTGCTTCCAATCAGCCGACTTGACAGCGGTTTGGAGCTTGTTTTCAATGATGGAGAGCGCAGAAGGCGTCGATGACGAAGTGCTTTTCAACCTCATCGTCTGGGAGAGTGTCCTAGTCATCTAGAGCACATTAGAACTGTCTTATCCAAGCTACAAGCCTGCCATCATGAGCGGAGATGTTCGCGCCATTCTTTGGATCATGTCTGTCCTTTCTCGAAATATTCGAAATGAGAGGTTTTCAATTCTGCTCCAATCAAAGAAAGCGCGAAATGCTGCGGATCTTGGGCCGGCGTGGCTCTCGACGCATCTTTCACCGTTTGGCACCCATTCTGCAGCATGAAGCTCCTCTGCTACGTCAAGACATGATAACTAGTCGATACTTTCACAAGACGACGCTTCTTGGACGGTCCGATGCGATTGAAAGCATGTACCAGAAGAAAACACCACTTGAGCATGTTCTATTGCGCCCAGGCATGTACATCGGATCAGTCGAAAGCACCAAGGAGTCTTTGTGGATATGGAGCGAAAAAGAACAATGCATGGTCCAGCAAACTCTAGAGTTTGTTCCGGCGCTGTACAAAATCTTTGATGAGATTTTAGTCAATGCTGTCGACAACAAAGTCCGCGATGAAACCATGTCCCGACTCGAAGTTGACATTCAACCTGGAAACAAGAAGAACCCGCCACGTATCTCAATTTTCAATGATGGTAAGGGCATTCCCGTCCAATTCCACAAAGCCGAACAGGTATATTATGGCTACGGATGACCCCAGCGGCTAAAAAATGACCCCTAGGTTTATGTACCTGAGCTTGTACTCGGACATCTTCTCACGGGCTCCAATTTTAACGATTCTACAGCGCGCCTTACAGGTGGACGACATGGTTATGGCGCCAAGTTGACAAATATTTTCAGTACGGAATTCATCGTTGAGACCGGCGACGCCAAGGCAAAGAAAAGATACAAGCAAGTGTGGAAAAACAATATGCGAGAGCGCGGTGAGCCTGTAATCGAGGCATATGACGGCCCGAACTTCACGCATATTACGTTCAGCCCCGACCTGGACAAGTTTCACATGTCCACGTTGACTTCAGATATGGTCGCTGTGTTGTCCAAGCGTGTTGTAGACGTTGCGGGGTGTTTGCCCGGTGTTGACGTAAAGCTCAATGGCGCTCCTGTGCATCTCTCTGGCTTTGAATCATACATTCAAGCTTTTGAAGGCGCGACGACTACGGATGCTTCCCCAGCATTATACGCTAAAGTGAACAAACGATGGGAAGTTGGCATCTTGCCGTCGGATGTCGGGTTCACACAAGTAAGCTTTGTAAATGGAATGACAACAACACGAGGTGGCACGCATGTCCAAGCAGTGCTGGAACAAATTGTCCGCCGCGTTGCCGATGCAGTCCAAACGCGCCATCGAGACCTTAATAGTCTCCAAGTCTCGCAGATAAAGCCGCATATTGCGCTCTTCGTCAAGTGTTTGATTGAAAATCCAACTTTTGACTCTCAGATGAAGGAATGCCTTACTTCCAAGCCTGAAATGTACGGCTCATCGTGTGTTTTGACGGACAAATTCCTTCGCCAAGTTGTGACATCCTCTGGGATTGTAGAGCGCGTGATCACCGCCGTCAAGACTAAACACCGCACGGCTTTAATCAAGAAAGTGGCCAAGAAAGCCGTTCATGTTCCAAAACTCGAAGATGCCAATTGGGCAGGCAGTGCCAGAGCCAACGAGTGTACGTTGATCTTGACGGAAGGCGATTCGGCAAAAGCACTCGCTGTCGCTGGGTTGAGTGTTGTCGGGCGTGACAGCTACGGCGTGTTTCCTCTTCGTGGAAAATTTCTCAATGTCCGAGATGCCACAGACGCTCAGTTGACCAAGAACGCGGAATTTGGCCACTTGTGCACAATTCTAGGGCTCAAACCTGGACTTAAATACGACACAGATGATGAACGCGCCACACTTCGGTAAGTAAACATTGGAGAGTTGTAGGTCTAATGAATTGCTCGTAGATATGGCCACGTAATGATTATGACCGATCAGGATCATGATGGCTCGCATATTAAAGGCCTACTCTTGAATCTATTCCACAAGTTTTGGCCAGCGCTGCTTGAAACTGGCTATGTGAGCGCCTTCTTGACGCCGCTGCTGAAAGTCCACACAGGCAAAGAAATCATTCCATTCTTTAGTGTGCCAGAATACGAAGCCTGGAAAACAGAACACCCCCAACAAAAGCATCACGTGAAATATTACAAAGGTCTCGGTACGAGCACGTCAAAAGAAGGCAAAGAATACTTTCAAGCGTTGGCTGATCATCAAGTGGGTTTTACGTGGAAATCACCAGAAGACGGGGATGCGCTGGCCATGGTTTTCAGCAAAGATCGCGTCGCCGAGCGAAAAGTATGGCTCTCGCAGTCAAATCCGCGCGATTTTATCTTTGAACGCTTGTCTGAAATGCCCCTTGGCCAATTTGTCCACTCAGAGTTGATTCAGTTTTCCCACGCGGACAACATCCGATCGATCCCAAATGTCATTGATGGACTCAAACCCTCTCAACGCAAAGTTTTATTTGCATGCTTTCGCCGCAACCTGACAAAAGAGATGAAAGTCGCTCAGCTGGCGGGCTATTGCGCCGAACACACGGCGTATCATCACGGTGAAGCCTCTTTGCACAGCACGATTATCAACATGGCTCAGGATTTTGTCGGCTCAAACAATGTGCCTCTACTCGTGCCATCAGGTCAATTTGGTACACGGCTCCAAGGTGGCAAAGACGCAGCCAGTCCTCGTTACATCTTTACTTACTTGCAACCCCATGCTCGATTGATCTTTCCTGCGACGGACGAACCGCTCTTGAACTATGTTGAAGACGACGGTCAAATTGTAGAACCTGAATATTATGTACCGATTTTGCCCATGTTGCTGGTCAATGGTGCAGACGGCATTGGCACAGGCTGGTCGACAAATGTTCCCTGCCATCACCCCATTGAGTTGATCGATCGACTATTGGAGCGATTTGAAAATAAAGACAAGTCGGCACCATGTGAGCCTTGGATCAAGGGATTTCACGGCCCAGTCGTCCAGAGAGAAAATGGATTTATGACCGAGGGTGTCATCAAAGTTCTCCATGACAAGAAGAAGAGCTGGACGTTGGAGATTTCCGAATTACCACTCGGGAAGTCCATTGAAGACTACAAGAGCTTTCTATGGGGATTGGTCGCAGCCAAGAAAATCCAAAGCTTTACCGAGCATCACACCGACCAAACTGTCTGCTTCCAAGTCGTTGTCCTGGTACGACCCCTCCCGGCGGACTTGGCTTAATCATGTGCATGTATATAGAAAGAAGACTCGAGCCTTCTCAACGAAAACGTCGACTGGGTCAAGTGGTTCAAGCTCGAATCGAACGTCAACACGACCAACATGCACGCGTTTGACGCCGCGGGCAAACTACAAAAGTACGCGTCTAGTGAAGAGATTCTTGATGCGTTTTACCCCGTTCGCCTCGAGCTCTACGAGCGGCGCAAGAAATTTCTCGTTGAAAAAACGTCGCGCGAGGTGAAACGACTGGAGAATCGAGTCCGATTTGTCCAAGCGATGGTGTCGACAGATAGCGATCTGCGATCAATGTGGTCATCCCGGCCGACAAAAGCCCAAGTGGTAAGTCGTGCGCTTGAGATACAATTGTGACATAGTTTTTTGTCTAGGTGGCTCGGTTGCGGGCTGAGGGATATGATACGATCGGCGCGCTGCGTGATGCCAACGAAGACGTATCAGATTCACTCGAGAACGACTTCGACTATTTACTCAAGACGTCGTTTCTCCAATTCACAGAAGAGTATACGACCAAATTGCAAGGTGAATTAGAGAGTAAATCGCGCGAGCTGACGCGACTGGATGCGACATCGGCCGTGGAAATGTGGAAAGAAGAGTTGCTTGTTTTGAAACGAGCGCTTCTAGCAACAGACCAGCAGTATCAATACAACCATCAATAGAACAAGAGGTAGACTCAACCACGTTGCGGTTTACGTCGTCGCATACGTCCAGCAAGTACGAGACTATTCTCCGAAGGACCTTCACCGTGTAGTCTACGAGCTCACAATTTACAAGCATGAGAATTTGACTGTAGGAATCAAATTTTGATATCCCCACGCAATCTTTGTCTCGCCACATGGAGGCTACACCATGGCCAGCCACGTTGGAGTGTGAAGGTGGCAAGTCCAAGTTTCTCATCCTTATGGCGAGAAACACACTTGTTTCCATGAAATCCTGGCCATGGATACATGCATCATCAGCCCAATGAGGTTTCATGGAACATCTAGGATTCTTCGGTCCTCCAGCAAATTTTGTTCGATTGAACAAAAGCTCGCGTTTAACGTCATCCCACGAGAATTACATAAAACAAACCACTGAAAGCCCAACACGATGGGGCTTTGATTCTATTCCCAGATGCCCTTCTAGGCCAGCTCCAGAGCTTCGTGTCCATCGATTTCCTGGCTTGATATCGTCATGGAGCAAGTTGGTGGCAACGACATGTGTAAAGTACATATTTATGTATCGACATTGTAGATTCATTTAATTTTGAATAAAAATAAACGTATACGAATTAAAAATATAAGAATGTAATATAAAGAGACTGATTTGAATTAACTTGCTGGAATATTAATATAAAATATCGATGTTGACAACCGTTCGATGAAAATAGATGCACAAAAAAGATCGACATCACCTGAAGGCGATGGGATCGTTCCGGAGACACTCGTCGAGGGGCGAAACCGCTTGATGGGGCTGGAAATAGAAGCCCTTTGGTGCACTTTTGATTTGGACACAAGATGGCGCCAGACAAAATCTCGTCACGCGCGGGGTGGCGGTTTGGAGACAGCGTCGAGTTGAGCAAAGATCCAAAGTATATGCTCCAAGCTCCACCAGGCGACGCTGAGTACTCAGAATACATGGCTGCGTGGCTCTTGGCATCGCGGGATATGGACAACCACATTGAATACACGGTTGAAGTCAATCTCGGCAAAACGCGGTGGATCGTGCATCGACGGTACTCTGAATTTCGCGACTTGCGCCAAACGATGGTAAAACAAATGGCCAAGCGGACCGGGTGTTCCATGTGCAAGACGACGCTCCAAGACATCGAAGCGATGGAATTCCCGCCAAAGAAACCGTTCTACTCCACGTCGATCAATCTTGACAAGCGCCAAGCGATGCTTCAGCAGTTTGTCCTGACGCTCGTCGGGCTGGTTCAAATGATGCGGCAACATCAATTGCTCATGCTCACGGGGAGCCAACGGTCCAAGACGTCCGCGTGCGATGTCACGGATCTTCTCCACGTTGTTGAAGACTTCTTCGGATTGAACTTTACACGGTACACCAACTTTTTAGCGGAACGAGGCGTGCTCAACCAGGTCGACGCTGTTCAGCTAGCATGACTTCCTCTCCGAGGCTTCGTCTCGTCGTATTTAACCAGGTTAATAGCATCTTCCTTCACGAAGTTTTTGCAATCGGCTATGGAATACCCGGCACCGTTTCTTCGTCTTGCGCTGCATAGTATGCATCGCGTTCAAATACAGCTTTGAGAGTTTCCACATCGTCCAAATGTCCTCGGTACGGCTGGTAAAACACGTGCTCAAATAAATCGAGGTGGACGATTTGCAAGTACGGAATGAAAGGCACATCAAACTTCTTGAAAGGGTTGTTTTGGTTCCATTCGACAGGAAGGGCGGCCACTCGGACTTTGATCAACTTGGCATCGGGTGCTGCGTACTTGTGGAACGCATACTCAACGACAGCCTCTCGGAAACGGCAGTAGACGCACCACATGCGCTGATTTTGAGGCCAGGCCCCCGATATAAAGAGCAAATAGGTCGGCTGACTGTCTTCGAAGAGCCGCATCATGCGCTTGAGACTTGCAAAGTCCGTTACAGTTTCCACAGACTTATGCACCAAATTGTTGCCTTGGTGGAAAGCGTACTCGAGCAGGCCGGTATCAGCAGCATTGACGCCTTCAAGGACAAATTCGGTTTCACCATAGCCTTGAGAGTTGCGAGAATATCGCATCAAGCATGGCACAGCATGGAGTCGAAGGTCGAAGTCTGCTTTAAATGGGTGTGTGTCATTGAAAGAGGCTTCAGAGCCGACGCGGATCGTTACCAAACGATAGGACGATTTCGATCCAACGACGGAGGAAAAAGTAGTGTAGACGCTCGCTTCTGCTTGATCACAAAGAGTTGACCAGTGACGGCCTGTTGCACTGTCCTTGTCGCAAAGGAAGAGGAGGAATAAGGGACCTGAAGACACGTCGCTCTTGGATGCTTCCAAATACGCTTGCCATGCCTCGAATGAAGACAATTCAACATGGCCAGGGTGAGTAAAATTTGAGCCATTCGGAGATACCAGTGCTGAGGATGTGGGAGGAGTCTCGGGTGCCTTTGGTGGGAGAAATGGCGCCGTTGATTCTGGTTTGCTTGATGAGATGTTTGTCGCTGCTCTGGTTGACTCAACCTTGAACGTTGTTTTCGCACGAGTTGGCTCAATCGTTGTGGTTTTTGGAGCCGGGGTAGTTAGAACCGTGGTTGTTGTTGGCGTTCGAGTTGATTTAAGAGTTGTCGTTGTTGGTGCCCTCGTTGGTTCATGCCTTGTTGTTATTGGTGCTTGGGTTGGGTCAAGCGAGGTTGTCATCAAGCTTGGTTTACTGATGAGAGTTGTAGTAGGTAAGCGCTCTTTAACAGGTTGAAGAGACTCAAGGTGCGGCAACAACGTGGCAGTTTGCGAACCCGGAGCTGTCTGGTCAAGTTTGGCGTTGATTCGTTTTTCCTGTCGAAAAAGGCTGTGCGGACGCTCCTCACCCCACTGAAACTGCGTGATGCACCACACATAGAAGATCAACATAAAGACAACACACGCGGACAAGAGAGCAATGAGATTGACACGTATGCCGCAGCATTTCGGCCGCCGTCCTCCACCGCCAAGCGATCGCATGTGAAACAGGGAATCTCGCACCAAATCATTCAACTATTTAAGTTTAGGGTACGTCTGGCAAAATTTCAAAATCAATATGCCATTTTCAGCAAAATTGGGATCAACGATTTATGGCATATTCAAAATGGCATTTTGGGAGCCTCCACTGAGTATATCCCAACCACAAATATTGGATTTGGTGCAAAACTCTTGGAGATAAACAAGTTCATATTTTGACCTAAATTATTGAATTTGGGCTCAAAATGGCATTTTGGGCCTATTTATTGTAATATTTTCGGTTGCCAGACGGGCCCTTAGGGCCCGTCTGGCAACCGTTATTACGTGCACATAATAAAAATAGGGGCATGGATCTCTTTTTTTCAATTAAATGTAATTTTTATATTTACATATTAATACGTCGTCAAACGAGTTTATTTTTTTGCCAAAATATGAGCCCAAAATGCGAGTACATGGGCCTTGTACTTTCATTGGTAGTTAAGATTGTTACACGTCCCACTTTTCAGCGATCGCAACCTCATACGAAGAAATGGAATCAACAAGGCTTGCAGCAAAAGAATCCATGAGTGAAGCTCACTGGTCTGAGCAGGGAGCTCATTTTATTAGTAGTCTTTGCCACGAAAAGAGGCCATAAGCTCAAGAAAGACTGTTCGTTTACCAATTTGAAATACCTCACCTTACGAAACATCTCACACTCACCAATTCTGGTCGTTTAAAGATGAAAAATATTTTTTTGTGAACAATTACATGTAATATCAATGCTTCAGGTGGTCCAATGCGTTTAGCTTGGAGATTATTAAGCTGGACATTGCGGGTTCGAGTCCTGACGAGAGCATTTTGCAAAAATTTATTTATCGGGGTTCATCTAGCTGCTATGTACTCGTGAAGCGAGAAGGAACAGTCATTAGGACTTTTAGGCTACACTAGACTTCATCGTGCGTTGAATGAGCAATACCGTGACGTTCACAACAATGGAATGGCAGACGAGGGCGATAGATGTAGTTTACGTATCGGAGCCACAGATATCAATCGACGAATCACTCCGACGACTAAACTTCACACTAGAAACTGCTATGGGTTCTTACTGTTCTCTACAGTCTTCAAGAGCTACACCTTGTGATTGTAGAGTCTTCCATCGCTTATCTTGTCACCAACCACCGGCTCTGCTTCGTGTTGCAAGTAGAGCCGGTGGTTGACCGCAAGATGAGCGATGAAAGAAAGCTACAATCACAAGGTGTAGCTCTTGAAGACTCTACAATCACAAGCTACAGATCTTGAAGGCTCCTAGAGAACAGCAAGTAACCAAAGAGTATATTTGTTGTGAAGTATATTCGCCACTGTTATATATCGATTGCTGTCTGTGGCTTAATCTTATATCTGCAACTTAGTGAATTCGCAGTCAGAGACAGTTATTAGGACTTCAGGCTACACTAGACTGAATGAGGAATGCCTCGGCGTCAACAATGAAATTGCAGATGTGGCGTTTCCCTATCAGAGCCACCGGCATCATCGATGAATCATCTCAGCGACTTCACTTCAAAACAGAAACTCCTGTGATTATTCGCTGTTCTCTAAAGGCTTCAAGAGCAGCAGCTCGAAATTGCAGTCCTCTCATCAGTAACCGACCCACCCGAAGAACACTAAGTAGAGTCGAAGCCTACCTCCGACTCTACTCAGTGTTCTTTGGGTGTGTCTCTGCAATCAAGAGCTGCAGCTCTTGATGGCTATAAGAGAATAGGAAGTAACCATAGCAGTTTCTGTTGTGATGCTTAGTCGCCAAGGTGACTTATCGATTGATTTCTCAGCTAAGAAACTACAGCTTTCATTCTTGTCTCCAACTTCATTGTTGGTTCACCACTGCAATCCTCATTCACGATGTGCCTATGATTCACGAATTGGTTACATTGCAACCTCAATCTCTAGACTGCCCCCTTGTGTAACATGCCTTAGAGAAGCTGCTGGGTGAAATGACCAGGTAACTCAGCTAGTTTGCAGCGTTTAGATTATAATGATAATAGGCACAGCATCAACTGGCCTTTAGTTTGGGTTAATTGCTCATGGCTACAGTATAGAGTGTACAGTGCAAACTGCCTAAGGAATGATTTTATCGTGAACACGGGCTCTTTTGATGATATCGAATGCATAATAAATCCTCACTTTGAGTGCTAATGTATAAACAGAAACGACTATTTTACTGTTAGGTAAGGTAGGGCCTTGCAGCGACTCCTCTAGCTCAATCCATGTCGTGATATCATGAGCCATGGAGATTGAATTGAACAACAATTTGGAGTCCACAAGGTGGACCACATTTCAGCAAAACGAAAAACTACACCCTCCTTTGGGAATCGAACCCGCAACATTCGGGTTCATTTAATGTAGCACTAACCACGCGGCCAGCATCGGAATTTACATAAGCTAGTCGTAAAAATATTAAGTTAGTACAGTTTAAATGCAGTGGTATTTGCACCCTCCCATCAGGATTTATCCTCCTGTAACACACTTTCCAGCTGGTTGTCTAAAACAGCTGGGGTACAAAAGCGAGCATAACGAGCCCTTAATTTGACCATAATTTGCTCTCGACCAAACCCCCTTATTTTAATAAGGGGAAATACAGTCAACTCTACCAGTAAGGACCCCTCAGCCAATATTAATTTATAGAGAATTCAAAACAGAAAGGTATAATATCATAAGGTTTCACGATACTGAGGCAATTTCACCATCGAACAATGAGGACAGCACCTCAGCAACATCATCGAAGGTAAAACATATAAGAGGCTTTCATATATGAAAGGTATAAGAGATTGAAGATATCACGCAATTCAAAAATCTAAATGAATGGTCATTGTTTTGAGGTGGAGTCAATCGATAGAGGCCCGTGTGCATTCACTTTCTTTCTTGATTGACCATGCGCCAACATTTGACAATCAAACAGAAGATTACTATAGTCAAAATCCAAGAACAGAATCCGCATTGGACTCGAAGTGATCTTGTCGTTTGGGCGACACGTGAATTTAAGCTCAATAAACCACCGACGAAGTCCACCATCACTCGAATTCTCCAAACCAAGTCGCGTCTCCTTGGCTTGGACACTGATCAATTGCAATCCGACAGGAAGCAAGTTCATCCGTTTGCTTCACTCGAGTTGGAAACAGAACTTTGGTCGTGGTTTCAAAACAAAGAAAAAGACGGCATTGCGTTATCTGGACAAATAATTACTACGAAGGCTAAACGCATTCTACAAAGCATGGGGAATCAGCTCGATGTGAAGCTGTCCAGCGGCTGGTTGACTGGCTTCAAGAAGCGCCACAACATTCGTGAGTTCATTTTGCATGGTGAGAGTGGAAATGCCGACTTTAAAGCAGCAAAACAAGCCGTCCCGGAGTTGATGAAGCTTACTGAATCCTATCAATTGCGAGACATTTTCAACTGTGACGAGTCAGGCTTACCATGGAACGCTGAACCAAACCGTTGCCTTGCAACAAAACCTAGAGCAGGGAAGAAGCTGTCCAAGAAGCGAGTGTCCGTCTTGTTCACGGCGAATGCCGATGGAAGTGAAAAACTCCCCCCTCTTGTCATTGGATCTGCTGCTCGACCATGCTGTTTCAATGGTAAATCTACACGGGAGCATGGTTTTACTTACTGTAGCAACAAAAAGTCTTGAATGACTCGAAGCATCTTCGAGGATTAGCTTGAAAACTTGAACGAAGTCATGGCGAGAGAGAATCGCAAAATCTTGCTTCTTCTTGACAATGTTTCTACTCATAAAGAAGTCAAGCCGATGAGTAATGTCAAGCTGCACTTTCTACCAGTTAATACAACGTCACTGCTTCAGCCCCAAGACGCCGGCATAATTGCCGCGACCAAAAAGCGTCACAAAGTGAAGCTGATGCAGAACGCTGTTGAAAGATCTGATGCCGGTGTCGTCAACCCATACAAATGCACTCTTCATGAAAGCCTACAGTGGTTGTATGAGGCGTGGAGTGAGGTCTCAGCGCAAACCATTTCCAATTGCTGGAGGCATGTGCGGTATGTTGCTCAATACGAGCCAGAGGAGTTGCTCGTTTTGCGTTTCTCTGAACTTAACGTTGGGTAATATAGATTTGCAGTAAACCTTTATAATAAAATATTGTATAAAATATAGAGGTATATTTATTTTAATGGGGGTCCCTACTGATGGAGTTGACTGTAATAGGGAAATCCGTCCATCCCAATATTTATTACTCGCACATCCTGGATAATTATCCGGATTAATACGTAGTCCTTTGACAAATAACAGAACAAGTATTGGTACAATTAATGACCAGTCCGAACAACTTTCAGAACACAGAAGATTGGCTATGTTCTATATCAATACATGAAGATGGTCAACATAAACGACCAAGTACTCCTCGACACTGTCCGCGAGATGGACGGCGAACTGCGAGAAGCAGCGCGCATGGATCTCCTCTTGCCGGAGAAAAACGCACGATTCAAAGCCCAAGTCGAACCCCTCGCGTCAGATCTGAACTGTACTCAAGTCCAACTGCGTGAAGGCGCTATGAAGCTCGAGACTCTGCGGAAACAACGAAACAGCGCGATACTTGAAGTGAACTTGGCACTTATACCCATCAACGTCGTCCACTGGTTGCTCCTCACGGTCGTCCCCCGCGCCGTCTCTGAGTCGTTTCGAGAGCAGGAGCGACATCATCGAGAGGATCCATCCATGGGAAACCATGAGTCATGACAAAAGGCCAAGGTTCTGACTCATGACCTAGGTGGAGAAAGTTGATTCTATTTATGTATACCTTGTGAATATTGGATGTATAACGGATGGAAACGAATATCCGTTTAGAATCAATATTCGATAATGTAACTGTCGAGTCTGCGACGATACAAAGGTTTCCGACCTTTTCTGTGGGAGATGGCTCTTTTGCAAAAATACACGCGATACCAAGATAGTGAGCCGACACAACCGCTTGCTCCTTGACACAATCAGGCATGTGCTCGATAATGTCAATTCGAGCGCCATAGCGATTGCCATTTTGACCTCGAAGAACCGTCAACTCGAGCTTCTTGTCGACAGTCTCGAGGAGGAAATCGAGGCCCTCCAGAGACAGCTATGTTTCTCCCATCAAATGTACAGCGACTTTCATGAGGTATGTTGTACATGTCCTTGAACGGTTGCTTATCCATCGTAGATAGTCACCAAGACGCATCTCGTTGTTTTGCCTAGCAAGATGAGCCAAGACGACGGCAATGATGGCAACTCGTCCGGAGATGCCTCGCCCGCCAACACTTGGCAAAACCGCATTCAAGCGTTTATCGACGACGTCCAAGCGAATAGGAAATACTTCGTTGACCTTCTGGCACATTTGTATTCGATTCATAGAATGTAACTAGTTTTAATACGACCGAAAGAGGAGAAATCCTCCACTTCTCGAGACTTCTCGTCCTTGACTGTCTTATTCTGACTAGACAGCTCAAGTACTTGGTGCTCGAGCCCGACGATACGCTCGGTACTTGCTTGTGTCGATCGAATCGAGTCGATTTCTAGTCGACGTGCCTTGTGCAACGCCTCCTTGAGTTGACCCTCGAGGCGTGTCTTGTCGACATGAAGCAATGCCAATCTTGGATGGTTCTCCTCGGGTTTCTTGTGTCCTTCTTTTGTGTCTGCTGTAGCGGGTGCATGGTTCTTGTGGCTTTGATGAGCTCCAACTGAAGTGCTTCCATTTCTGCGCGCAAGGTCTCTTCGACGGCTTGGCACGCTGCACGGTCGTGGTGCAACTGATGTTCGAGTTGCTTGACGCGTGTATGTGCCGTGTTCGCTTCTAGGATCGTGGTCTTTTGTTGCTGGCGAAGAGTTTTGACTTCCATGGTAAGCTCTCGTCGTTTGACTTGAGCACGATCGAGATCATTTGTGAGTCGGTCCACTTTGGCTTCAAGGTCTTGGTTGTTCTTGAGCAAGAGGAGATCCATGCGCGCTGCTTCTCGCGGTTCGCCGTCCATCTCGCGGATCGTGTCGAGGAGTAATTGGCGGTCTTGGTTGGCCATCTTCTTGTTGCTATTTTCAGGCGTTGATTTCGAATTGGCGTTGATTTAGAATTTGCCCGATCTTCCGTGTTCTGAAAGGCTGGATTGACCAATGGGAAGAGAGCCCAAGCTACAGCATCCGGACGATGTCGACACCGCCGTTGCATGTAACACGTGTCGATCACAGAGGGGGAATGCAAAAGTGAATTGGAGGTACTTAAGCAAGCTGAGATCTAGAACATTCCATGTAATCTCCGGAATATCGCATGATGCTCGACACTATACACAGCACACAGTGCGATAGATCTTAACACTTCCCCTCGAGCAGGAATTGCTTGAACTCATTGAATTTCGCGCCGGTCAGTGGCTTCGTCAACCCATCGGCTAGCTGCTCTGTAGTTCGCACATAGCACACTTGAACCTTCTTCTTTTCAATATAATCGCGCACGCGATGCAAGGGATGTCGAAGTGCTTGGTGCCATCATGGTGCACTGGGTTCTTAGCTAGATGAATTGCACCCATGTTGTCTTCGAAGAGAGTCACCGTTTTGGTCGGAACCTTCAGTTGGTTCAGGAGTTGTTGCAGGTAAAGTGATTCAGACACAGCAGAATTGAGAGCAATGTACTCAGCTTCGACAGTTGATGCAGCCACCAGAGTTTGCTTAACGCTGCGCCATGAGACTGGATTGTCGCCAAGCAGGAAGACATAACCAGTCTGACTCTTGCGATCGGCCGAAGCGCCAAGGTCGGCGTCGCAATAGCCAACCAGGGTCAGAGGCAGCTTACCACCGAGGCACAACTTGAGGTCCCGAGTCTTCTTGAGGTATCGGATCACATCGATACCAGCACCATAAATCTTGGCGGTAGGAGTGGCCAAGTGACGTGACAACACAGACACGGCAAAGCTGATGTCAGGTCTCGTCCACTGTTGTAAATACAGCAGAGCGCCAACGAGTTCACGAAAGGGAAGTTTCGTGTCCACCACATCATTCGCATTCACGACTGGGCGCTCTTTCATTGGAATGAGTAATCCATGGGCTTGTACATCGAAACGAGCCACCAGCTGATCGATGAATGTCACTTGCGAGAGATAGATCTCCTTCTTCTTGCGGTCTCTTGACACGGTGACCCCGAGGAAAAAGTTCAAGTCTCCCAACTTCTTGATAGCGAACTTGGTCTCGATGAAATCTTCAAACTTACCAACAATGCCCATGTCGCGAGCACACAGAACGAGGTCTTCGACGTAGACTACAAGATAAGCATCACCACTGTTGTAGATGTATAAACAAGGGTCGGATGGAGCGGCCACAAAACCAAACGTCTTAAGAGTCTTGTCGAGTAGAGTGTTCCAACATCGAGGTGATTGACGCAGACCATACAGACTCTTCAGCAACTTCAAATAGCGAGTTGTGGCTTTGCTTCCTTGAGGGCGCTTGATATAGATTTCATAGTCGATCGCTGGATTCAGAAAAGCAGTGTCAACATCAAATTGCTTGATCTCGTAGTCCCTACTGGCAGCAATAGCCAGCACACATCGCATGGAGTTAACACGAGCGACAGGAGCATAGGTATCCCCAAAGTCGACACCAGATATCTGCATGTAGCCACGGATGACCAGTCTTGCCTTGCGTCTTGCCACATTACCATCCTTGTCAGTCTTGATCTTGAACACCCAGGTTGTGTCCAGGGCACGCTTGGGCACCACGTCAGTCTCCTCCCAGTTACCATAATCATTCAAAGCTGCAAGTTCTTCGTCGATTGCTTTGGTCCACTTGGATGCTTCAGGGCATTTAACCGCTTCATTGTAGTTGCGGGGAGTTCCTTCAACAAGGAAACACATATCCACCACTGCCATGCTAAATCCCTCAGAATATCGTTGGGCTAGCGTCATTAGTCGCTTGCTGCGACGGGGGTGTTCCTTTACATCTTCGGAGTCGTCTTCATCATCCAACGAGCGCTTCGACCCACGGCGATCATATTGAGTTGGTGGAGGATCAACAGGGTAACGAGTTGGCGGCACAGTCTCTGCATCAGCTGAGGAGTCTTGCGAATCCAAGGGGTCTTCTTCGTCGTCGAAGGGGGGTACCGGGGGCAAGTCACTATCGTGAACCAAGTAATCGTCGTCATCGTGAGCGTCATAATTATCATCAGGAAGCACTTCAGATGCTTCTCCATCAGCAGCTGAGTCTGCATTTGAGTCAGCATTGGAGTCTTGGCCTTCAACCCCAGCAGTACTTTCATGTATGTTTGCTGTGAGTGGATCTTGCGTCGTAAACGGTAGTGGGTCATCTATTGGCGTCGACGGTGCGGTGGAGGCAGCACTTGGATCCCGTGAAGTTCTTGAAGCACTACGCGTCTTCCCCTCAGAGGCGACACCATCGGGGGCAGTAGTTGGAGCATCCGTATCAAAAACATTGTCATGTGCGTCAAGAGTCTCAGGTAGGGGTTCAAACACTTCATCAATTGAGGAGAAGTCGGTCGCATGTGTCGGGGACGGATTGGAGTCATCAACAAAGACACAGTGACGCCGATAGAATACTTGACGGCTGTCTAGCTCCATCACACGGTAGCCAAGCGAATTGAAACCAAGTAGAATGCACTTGATACCTCTATCGTTCAGTTTGCGCTTTGCGTCGGTGAGGGCAAAACAGATCTGACCGAAGCGACGAACATATGCCATGTTCGGTGCACGACACAAGAACGCTTCAATTGGCGTTTTGCCTTGCAGGAAGGTAGCTGGAAGGCGGTTGCGGAGATAGGCGGCGCACTTGAGTGCGTCCGACCAGTAACCCTTAGAGAGACCAGCATCCTTGAGCATAGCACGCACCATGGAACCAAGGATACCGCCAGTACGTTCAGCCACACCATTCAATTGAGGAGTGGCACGAGGTGTCACGTGAAGCTCGACACCATGTTCGTCCAAGAACTTCTTCAATTGACCCGCAAACTCTCCACCGTCACACTTGACGTGCTTGATGCTGGTGTCCTGTTGTGTCTTGTAGTACTGGAAGAATGGCTTGAACGCAGCCAGTGCATCGCTCTTGTGCTTCAAGGGAACCACGTAACTCAATCGATGGGTATGAGTCACCAAGTTGAAGACACAAGTATAGCCGTCACGTGACGTAACACCAAAGAAGATAAGATCGACGCTGACGGTATCACGGAGATCTTCTTGCACCTTCTCTTTATTGAATGACTGACGACGCAAGTTGGACTCCATGCACACGGAGCAGGCACCAAGAGTTTGTCCCTTCAAATTGGGCATGGCAAACCCACTTTGACTGAGTTGGTGGAGCTTGGCGGCGGACGCATGGCCCATACGCCGGTGCCAGACATCGATGTCTGCTACAGCTAGGACGCGGTCGGGAGGCACACAGACACCTTCCAGTTGATAGAGTGGGCCATTGCGCTGGAACGAAAGCACTTCCTTGTTGCCTTTCGTCACGACTAATCGCTTGACACCAGCAGTCTTGAAGTCAAATCCGAGGTGGTTAAAGACCACCAGAGATAACAAGTACACATTGGAGTCGGGAAAGTAGTGGACATCGTGGATGGTACGTGTGCCGTTCTCGGTCTTCACAACCAAGTTGCCTTTGCATGTGGACATCAAATGAGTACTTTTAGAGCCACTTGAACCAAAACCTTGCACGACTCGAGGTTCTTCCAGTTCGACAACATCATGCAATAGACTTCTGTGTAGGGGGCTACAGACATGTACGGTGGAACCAATGTCGCCATACCATCCAGAAAGATCCTTCTTGCCGCGGACAGCTAAAGCAAAGTGCACGTGTTCGGTGTCAACGTCATCAACGACGGTCGCTTTCTCTTTTCTTCTTTGGAAACGATTGGCGGCGGTTTTGCTTGGGTTTTCCTTCTTCATCGAACTTCTCGGTGGACGGGCAGTCAGGAACCCTGTGTCCATAACCTTGGCACTTGTAGCAACGTAATGAAGCACCCGGGGTGACAGCTAGTACTGAGTCAGTTCCTTGTATTGGTTGAGAAGGACGACGTTTTAACGTACACTGTTCCGCCAATCTGCGCTCGTCGTCTTCAATACGTATCTTAAAGTTCTCAACATCTGCCGCAGTGAACTCCGAGGTGATCTCCTTGAACAAAGATGCAGACGTGAACTTGGTATCGAGGTGTAGAAGTAAAAACCATGCTTCATCCTCGCACGTTATTTGACATCCATAAAGACGAGCCTTGTCAATCAAACCAGTGACATTGCCAAAGTGCACAGTGACAGACTTATCTGGTCGCATAGTGCACTGGTGAATCGCATTCATAGCAAGCAGACGAGTGAATCCAATGGCCTTGCCATAACGCTGGGCCAAGATGTTAAACAGATCAAACGCGGTGTTCACCACCGCACCAATAGAGTTGAGAATTTGCTTGGACACTCTCTCACGGATCTTGGACATGCATTTCATGTCATCCATTCGCCATTTTCTCCAAGCGTCACTGGCTTTGTTCGCTACTTTGACAATTTCAGAGCCATCTGCAGCGATCATATCTTCAAGGGGTTCTTGAATGGATCCATCGAGATGACCCTCCAGGCCCTTCCCGGCGATGTAGATGCTTGTCTCCATCTTCCATTCCAAGTAATTCGCTGACCCAGTCAGCAGGGTAGGTTGACTTTTGCTCGAGTTTGGGCTCATAACCTAACACGTGTCGATCACAGAGGGGGAATGCAAAAGTGAATTGGAGGTAGTTAAGCAAGCTGAGATCTAGAACATTCCATGTAATCTCCGGAAGATCGCATGATGCTCGACACTATACACAGCACACAGTGCGATAGATCTTAACAGCATGGATGGATCCCCGGCTCTCGAGACGACTCAGAGACGACGCGGGGGACGCTTGGCTGGCCATGTCGTGGTGTGTGTCTTTTGAAAATGGTCGAAAAGAATTTCGGAGAAATTGGCACCTCCGTCGCAGCATCTCGATCACATATAACATGGCCAATCTTCTGTGTTCTGAAAGTTCGGACTGGTCATTAAGTGTACGAATATTAGCTCTGTTATTTCTCAAAGGACTACGTATTAGTCCGCATAATTATCCGGGATGTGCACGTAATAAATATTGGGGTGGACGGATCATTTCCCCATTATTAATAATACGCGGGTTTGGTCGATACAACGTATTAATCCAGATAATATCCGGGATATGCATGTAACAAATATAGGACGAGTCATAATAATTTTGGGGATATGATCCGTGCACCCATATATTTATTACGTGCACATCCCGGATATTATCCGGATTAATACGTCGTATCGACCAAACCCGCGTATTAATACTAGGGAAATGATCCGTCCACCCCAATATTTATTACTCGCACATCCTGGATAATTATCCGGATTAATACGTAAGTCCTTTGACAAACAACAGAGCTAATATTGGTACAATTAATGACCAGTCCGAACTTTCAGAACACAGAAGATTGGACATGTGGAAACATCTCTGGAAACAAACTTCCTGATGTGTATTGGAGTAGTGCCATGATATTCATTGCCATGCGGAATGTATCCAATTTTGACAAGTATATATAGATAGAGTCAATATTGGCCAAGGAGCCAAGCGTCGCGGCTCCATTCGACTGATTTGGCCTGTTGTGCGAGGATAGCCGCGATTAATAACATTTAGTATCTACTCTTCTTTTGTGCAAGGGTGACCATCTTTCCCATCAGGTGGAGTCATTGAGTGACTTATGAAACCTGGAAAAACGCCAATATCGTGGCGGCTCCTCGTGGCAATTGAATCTTTGCAGGGAAAGGACCAAAGGTCAAGGCTAAAGATTGTCCTACGCTCAGCACAGTGTCAAAGTGGTTTGGATCATTAGGTGACCAAACAATTCCATGAATCTCATGAAAAGAGCCATTGTTAAGATGGCAACAAAGCGATAGCCATGCCAAAGGCATCTCTTGACATCTCGCGAGACCATTAGAAGTACAAGGAACTCTGTTTGGATATGCAGCTGTAGGCAATGAGGATGCGACCTCAACGCAGATCCAAGTCTTGGAGAAAAAAGCTCAACACGTCAATCCGTATTAATGAGATTATTGACGCGGTTCCATCTCCCATCACGGCGGTCATTGGCGACACGATCTTCAAGGCATCGAAGGCGACGCCCATGAGCTTTTCCTACGCGATGCTGGACTCTGGTCTCTGGCAAACTGATTGAGCGAAGGACTTATCATGCCTCCATGGATATTTCAGATCATCGTGGTGTGCCTTCACCATGGCACGTGTACTACTGACAAGACAGAACTGCATTTTCACTCGACAATTCCGTTGATCCGCGACTCGTCATTGTAGCGCAGCTCGTCGAGTGGGCTCTCCTGAAGACTCGAACGAGTCATAATATGTTTGGGGATATGATCCGTGCACCCATATATTTATTACGTGCACATCCCGGATATTATCCGGACTAATACGTCGTATCGACCAAACCCGCGTATTTTAATACGCGTGTTTATTAAAATAATAGGGAAATGATCCGTCCACTCCAATATTTTATTAGAGGCTGGTCGGGGAAGCGTTCGTGTTCATTCTCGTTCATGCTCGGCAGCACACATTGTTCGGATATAAGTTATGCGGTCACTGTCGGAACACGAACGGCATTTTCGTGGTCGCTCTGTCAAGAACGAATGGTGGATGCCAAGGTAGCCGTTGCTGTTGGAGCAGATGTCTCGTCGGTCGCGTTAGCCGTTGGTGTCGTTGCTGGAGGGTTTCGAGGTGATAAATTCAACATTTTGACTATCTCCGATGTCGATTTTGACTCTATGGTCACGGATCCCCGCTTCAACCAATGGTTTATCAACAACTTGCGCTGTTCTCAGGCTGGTTTTCACGCTCTTGTCAAGCTATTGCTACGCTACATGACGCACTACAACTTCCGTTTTTCAAAACATTCGTTTGAAAAGAAGGTTGCCATGCTGCTCTACTTTCTGGGTAGTGAGGGAGGATATCGTGAAACTGCCGGTGCCCTCGGGGTCTCCAAGTCCTGGTGTTTACACTGCGTCACCGCAATAACGACTGTCTTAGCGTCGTCTGCGTCTGACTGGATCAATTTTCCCCAAAGTCTAGCCGAGTGGCGCCGAGTTGGTGATGGATTTGAAAGACTACAAGGCTTTCCTGGTGTTGCTAGCGCAGTTGATGGAACAATTGTTGACATCGAGCGTCCAGTTGATGATGATGGTTTTTATAACAGACATGGTGATCCGTCCTTGAATATTCAAGCCGTGGTAGATGCAACCACGCGATTCATGTCCGTCGATATTAGACCTGGATCCTACTCGGATAAGAAGATATGGAAGCTGTCAACGTTCGGACGAGTTGCACGTACTCGTATACCCCTTGGAATGCATATTATTGGTGATGCGGGATATACTCTCTTTCCGTGGCTCATTATCCCTTTCATGCCTCATGAAGAAGGTGGAAAGTTATCAAAACTACAGCGAACCTTCAACTATAAACTATCAAGCACAAGAATGCCTGTCGAGTGTGCATTTGGGCGGTTGAAAGAGCGCTTCCGAATTTTGAAATCTGTGATGAACGAACGCACTTTGGATCAAACCATCAACATCACGATGAGCTGTTTCGTTCTGCACAACATGTTGCTTTACGTGAAGGACAGTTTGTACGATGATCCTTGTGATATACGTGATAGAAACTTGCACACACAGCCAGCTGACAATCGTGATGTCGAAACAAATAAGATTGTTCGATCCGCCGCTGCTAGTAAACGTCTACAGATAGCATGTATGTTAACATAGACATCAAAATCAATGTATTATTGCTTTGAGTTATCCTTACTTTGAGTTAGCCATGTGATTCAAAATCTGTGCCATCAAAGCAGATTGATCTTGAATAGCTTTCAACACATCGTTGAGGGACGCAGACTCATCGTGAACAGCAGGCACAGCAGGTGCAGGGGATGCAAGAGCATTTCCAAGGGATACCTATCCATCCTTGATCGCATTCAAGCCAGATTCTAGTGCTTCAGCTGGCGACTTTTGTTTTTTTGCAGTGCGTCCATTGTCATGCTTTTCAAAAGTTGATCTCTTTGTCGTTTTTTTCGCATCATCTACTACTATACTCTAGATAAGCTACATTGCATATAGTCTTGCTACCTCGTGTACTTGGTTTAGTAGTTTGCTCATCGTCAGTCGAAAGCAGAGACTCGCGTTGCATTCCTCGTTTTTCAGACCAATATTCTAACATGATGTCCATGTTACAGGGCTGCTTGGCTAGCTTTCCATTTCCAGTAGGCATCGGAGTAGATGGCTTGGACGTTGACCACTCCGATTTCATGCGTGCAAACTACATATATCAAACAAACGCATTGTGATGTATTATGTTTACCTTGTCCTGAATCTGCTTAGATGTGAACGTGCGATCCATTGCAATGCTGAGCTCGGCTGCGAGAGACGCATACGCTAGCTTTTTCTGGTTGTTATTCTTGGAGTCGAATAGAGACGCTAATGGCGACTTGTATCGTAGCTCGAAGAGCTTCCCCACGCTCGCATTGCACCAGAACAACGGGGGCTCTTCCTTGGACTTTGAACGCACAGGGGAACTATCGTCACCATTTCCATTGTTTGAGTCTAGATAGAACCGTCGTAAGTGAAGGAGTGATGCGATCTTACCAGTGACTGCATCCATTGGAAGGTTGGCTGCTTCCATTGGGACGGAGGAAAAAAGGAGACTGACAGGAAGTGACAAGGACGATTCGTTCATGCTCTGTGACCACATTTTTGAACATGAACGTTTACCAGAAAACCGGATAAAATAGCCAATCAAAAATCATGATATGAACGCGAAGTGACAGGAACGCTTCCCCGACCAGCCTCTTACATGCACATGCACATCCCGGATAATTATCCGGATTAATACGTAAGTCCTTTGACAAAATTTGTCAAAGGTTGTACGAATATTATTGTGGTCTTAATAAAAAACTGGAGTCGTGCGGAATAAATTTTGACGCAAGCAAATTGACGCAACAATTGAAGCATACAAATTTCAAGTGAAAAGAAATTGAATGTTTTGAACATGTTTTCAAACATTTAAAACGTTTGAAATTACACTATTTAATGGTCACGATCGAGGTCAATATAATAAAATGTTTGGTAAACTTTAAATAGTGTATGCGTCAATTAATTGAAACATCTGCTGCAACTATGATAGAAACATGATCATTTTGTATTGGAGTGTGATAGGAAATCTATCACAGTTGCCTGAAATCCGTTTTCAATAAATGTTTTTGACTTGATTTCAGTATACAAATCCGAAATGCGCAAAATTCTGAGCAACTGTCTTAGAGATTCTATCACAGTTGCTCAACAAATGAATATTGGCAGATATCAAGCATCATGCACTCGCATGCTTAAAGTCTAGCCGACAAATAAAGAAGCCGAATCTTTGTTGAACGTCTAGCACAGATATAAGCTATACTAGCTGCAACACAACATCACGATTGTTGGCGTGTTATGCGCCCACTCGCTTAATTATACTGGAAGCATATTCAAATGGCTAAAGCATAAAACACAAAACACTGTAGATTTCATGAATTTCATACGATTCATGAATTAAAGCACAAGCAAAAGTCAAAAGTATTGATGACGGATTTGATCACCACACCTTCGCCTCACAACTCATTATCCTATCAAGTTTTGACGTTGCAACGTCAAAGTTTGAATGATTCATGAACCTTGTGGATTCATGTTGCATATTGAGATAATTCAATTGATTATTGCTCTACTGCCTACTGCTCATGAGGTAGTGGAGAGATGCGAGAACTATCACAATTCGTGTGTGTAAAATGTAATTAGACTGCAGTGCAGGTGTTCAAAGTGTCGATTTGTCATTTGAATAGCCCGGGTTGGGGAACGACGAGCAACGCATACCGAGTACATTGTACCTCTACGTGTTGAGTGTAATCAAAGGTTTCCTTTTCTGTCTTTCTTGTTAAACTTATCTGTCAATGCTCCACGAGGTTCATGGTCTGTTTTTGTCTACCAAGTCAATTCATCAGATTAACTTCCAATCATATTGCGTTATATGGTGTGATAGGATTCCTATCACAGTTGCCGTCATTATTTACATTTTCAATACATCTCAAAACTCCAGTTTTGAGACAAAAACGACAGTATTAACTTATACGAATATTATTGTGTCTCTAGAAAAAAACTGGAATCTTGCAAAGAAAATATCGACGCAGCCATTTTGACGCAATACAAACTTCAAATGAAATGAAATTGAATGCTTCGAACATGTTTTTCAAACATTTAATCCGCTTGAAATTACCCTATTTAACGTTCATGATCGAGAAAATACTTGCGTAAACCTTAAATAATGTATGCGTCAATAAATTGAAACATTTTCGAAACATATCAAAATTCCAGTTTTGGACCCAAACGATCTGTTATTAAAATAACAGAGCTAATAATTCTAGACCGCTTACGCTTTAGGCGCAGTCTCCTTGCGGCATAAGAATGATTAATAATTTCAAATATGAATAACTGCATGAACAACTTAATCATCAATTTCTGGAAAAACTTAAACCATGGGGCTTTCACATGATTTTACTCATATTCTATCGAACTGCACAAAATTCCTTCAAGATTCTTGGCATATTGACCTTCACAATACCATCAAGCTTCTCTATTTGCGAGTTGTGAGGTGAGTATGCTTCAGAGAAGTGACGAAAATTTATATGGATAATTTAAAGTAAATAATCATCCAATTATAATTGTTATCAAAAATTAATTGGTTAATCGGGGAGAATAAACTGTAAAAATACATCCAGCAAGAAATCGAGCCAAATGAATTCCATCAGAACAATTCCGAGCGCCCTACTTATATCTGATTCGATTCAAGTATTTGGATTCCTGCTTTTCGGAATGCACCATAGTGTTGTCGGCAAAAACGGAATACTTCGTATATTGCAATGAAATGAAGAGGAAAACACAAAACTGTGTAAATTAATGAATTACAAATGAAAATGGACGAAATTTTTTGTTTGCAATTTGGTCCAGTTAGCTGACAACTTCAAATTAGTCCTATCGACTTTGAATAAAAATTGTGCTCCTCTTTATATATTATATCTGCTGAGAAAAAGAAAATGAACATTCACAATCGACTATTTCAAATGTGTCGAACTAATTTGTCAAAATATCTCAATATTTTTATAAAAGAATATTATAAAAATCACGCTTCTCACTCACACAACATATGCTACAAAGAAATTACGAATTAAAGTTAGTCGTATTTTTATGTATACAAATATCAAGTCAAATCGGGACAGACAAGAAATTTCAAAATAATTTGTGGTTTTTCAAATTAAGCGACTATTTCATATTAGTTCTCTAAAAAATTCAAAATATTTCGACAGTTTTATTGTCGTAATTTCGTTCATTTTAATAAACGGAAGCAATCTTTGTAATTAAAATATGTGTAATAGAGAAAGATAAAATAAATACGATTGGCATTTCTATCTATTTTGTCATAAGATATGCCGCATATGAACGAGATTACAAGAGACATACTGAATCCCATCCAAAATCTTCACCCTAACGCAGTGGAGACTGCGAATATTCGTACAATTAATCACCAGTCCGAACTAACCCCTTTCCGAACTAATCCCTTGCAACTTCGAAATTGTTGCATCTTGTGCTCTCAGGATCACCAAGTAGTCTACTTATTGGGGAATATGAAATCCAGTAAGTGACGCACAACATGATGGACAGTCATGATGGCGCCGATGCCACGTCGGCACAAATCCAAGCATTCGAGACAAAGTTTGCGGCATGGAAGGCCTTAGAACGAAGAGTCCAGGAGAATATTGACGCTGCTCCTTCAATCATCACACTGGACGTCGGTGGCACTCTCTTCAAGACAACCAAAGCGACGCTGCTGAGCGTGGAAGAGAGCTACTTTCAAGCGATGCTGGGATCTGGTCTTTGGCAACCCGATGGCCCGAACAACGCGTACTTCCTCGACTTGGATCCTTTGACATTCCATCACGTCATGGCGTATCTTCGCCACGGCACGCTGAATATCGCAGCGTTGAGTGATTGGGAGAGAACGGAGTTGCAGTTCTCGCTTGACTACCTTAACATCACGATTCCAGTGGATGCATATCCCGTTGAAGAAGAGCCCGTGGAGTGGAGATGGGACCCGAGAAGCATATCTGTTGGCATGAAGCTCACCCAAGGGAACCGAGCTGTGCAAGCTCCATGGTATACGCGATGGATGTCCGCGACAGGAACTGTGGAGAATCCGTCGATCTTTCACATTCGAATCGACAGCCTCTCCGTAGACACGTTCGTCGGTCTGGCTCCTGCTGGCGCGATTCAAAAAGAAGGCTATTTCCTGCGTCTTCAGAATGGTCAGCTTCGTGGTCCAGGGGGAAATGGCATCCAGCCATACCATCCACAAGGCTTCAAGCCTGGAGATATCCTCACGGCTCGGCTTCAAGATGGGAAGATCTCTTTCGCAAAGAACGATGAAGACCTTGGCGTTGCATTCACGGTTCAAACCCCCTCAACAGAGCCTCTCTTCCCAGCGTTCATGTCATTTTCGGCTGCAAAAGTCACAATCGTATAGCCGCCTTAGCTCCACCCACACCACATAAGCAGTAAGAATTTCCACGACACTTTTCAATTGCCTCCTTGCATTGAGATGGATGAAGTTTGTCAAGATGAAAGCTGCCACGTGCTTGAGTTCCCTTTTATGCGTCGAATATGTCGCGACCACAGGCGCCATGGTGGCTTGTGGACTCTTGAGAAGACACTCAAGAGTGCATCAGGTGTTGCAACAAACTAATTTTGTGCTCATGGCTTTCACGACATCAGTGGCAAGTAGTAATGACACGTGCGTCTCTCCGCTTGCTTCAAAGTCTTCAGCAGCTCATGTTGCCATTGTCAAAGTTTGTAAGAGCCTCCAAGATGCAGCTTTGGTCCTTGTTGATGCTTGCTTCGATCGCGGCGGCTGAGAATACTCCCATTCCTTCATTCAATTTCCAACACTTCCGTCTCGATGACTACTTGCAGGTGCTCACCATTCGAGCGGACACCGAAACTGTCCAAGCTGTCAAGCAAGGATGGTTTGAAGGACAGAAGGTCGATCACACGGATCCAACCAACACCGCCGTGTGGAAGCAGCAATATTTGTTCAACGACCAATTCTACGGTGGCCCTGGCTCGCCTGTCTTTCTGTACATCAGTGGTGAGGATGCTATCGCGAGTAAATGGATCCAAGGCACGGGCACCTTCATCAGCGAGCTTGCTCAAGCAAACAAAGCCATGCTAGTGACATTGGAGCATCGTTACTACGGCAAGTCGCAGCCTGTGGCCGACTGGTCGATCGACAATCTCAAATATTTGCACTCGGAGCAAGCTCTAGCTGACATTGCCACCTTCCGAGACTACTTTGTCCAGACCAAAAACCTCTCGTCGTCCAGTCGATGGGTTGCCTTCGGCGGCAGCTACGCTGGCTCGCTTGCTGCGTGGCTCAAGCTCAAGTACCCCACACGTTTCGCGGGGGCTGTTGCGAGCTCGGCTCCACTTCAAGCCCGCGCCGACTTTTCAGCCTACAGTGACGTCTTGAGCAACGATATCAAGTAAGGAACGCCAAGATCTTTCAGTGTCCTAAAGCTTTATCTCCGCTGTAGGATGATTGGTGGGTTGAGTTGCGCTAAGTCATTGCGGGATGGCCTTGCGGAACTCCATCGCTTGGTTGCAAGCTCAAACTGCAACGACACGGCCACGTTGCGACTACTTTTCAACCCATGCACATCCTTCCAGTCGGACGATGACAGAGGCATCATCGAGTATGATTTCTATATGGACATTATCGCGAAAGCGCAATACGCGCCAGAGAACTTTACGAGCTTTTGCACGAGCTACATGGCACACCCAGCGCTGACACCCATTCAACGCTTGGCACGATATATCTCCTCGTCGACGAACAGCTCGTGCGCGTACAGCTCGTATGCTGGGTACTTGAGCGACCTCAGTGGAACAGCCATCAACTCAACGTATTGGATTCGTCAATGGATGTATCAGACGTGCCGAGAGTTTGGCTTCGCCGAGGGGACGGCGACCGCGACTGGCGTGTTCTCCCCTCTCAAGTACATCACGACCAATCTCCTCCTCAACAAGATGTGCAAGTCCATCTATAACATCACCAACGTTTATGCCAACGTAGCAGCTACAAACCAGCGCTACGGTGGATTCAAAATCAACGTTGAGAACGTCGTCTTTCCCAGCTCGTCGTACGATCCGTGGTCTGCCTTGGCTCTGAGCAACTCGACGGGCGTCGTGAATCCAAAATCTCAAGTTGTGTACATCCAAGGAGGCTCTCACTGTCGTGACATGTACGCTAGAAGATCCAACGACTCAGTCCCTCTTGCATGGGCTCACGACCAAATCCAAGCAGCAGTCCAGCGCTATCTGACCTAGAAGATGTCTCCAACCACGCTATCTGCGGCGGAGATGGAGAAGATATCCCCGTCTTTATACCTTTGTCTTGCATCAAACTTTCTTGTCAATCGCATTCTTCCTTAAGCGTTGCATCGACTCGCTGTCTTAGGTGTTACCGCCTGCTCTCACTCAAATCTAACGACAAGCCGCTGCACAAAGTTTTCTGCTTGGAGGTGGACGATCTGGCAGTAGAAGGACTGTCCATGATTGCACATGCGTCATCCACAACTGTGGGAAACATTCCTCAACGGCTCCAACCAGCCATCCGCGAGAACAGAGCAGTGGAACAACCATCACAATGTAATCCACCGTGCAGACAGACTTGAAAATACGCAGTGCTCCAAATTCAATATTACGGGAAGTACAAAGATTGCTGCGGCGTCGAGAAGATCATCTTCCGCAGCCGTTCATTTCGTCAAGGTGTGTGGCGCTATCTGCACGGTCTTGCTTTGGATTGACTCCAGTGTTGCTTCTTGGGTGGGTGTAGGCGTGCTCGTGTGTCTTCGATCATCTGGACATTTGATGGATGTAACGCAGACCTGGATGCACTGGTAAACCATCGATCAGGTTGATCAAACGCAGCTTGTTGCCTTGTACACTGCAATGATGTGCTGCGCATCGACCTCCTACGCCTTCAAATCTCACAGACTCGATGCAATCGTCGAGAACAACATGGATGCTCTGAGTGTCCGTGCGTGAGTAAATGGCCTTCCTCAGAACCAGACTGAGCATTTGTAACTAGGTTTGTTTCCAAGCATCGCATGGCTCTCGCTGTCACTCCCAAAAGTTTCCTTGAGTTGACAAGATGCAGCTTTGGACCTTGGTGCTTGTCCCACTCGTGGCTGCCGCTGCAAATGGCCGCGATCAAGGATTCAAGCTCAAACAGTTCCGTCTCGAAGACTACATGCATGATCGATCAGGAAGGATGGTCTCGTCAGTGGAAGTATCAAACGTGCCGTGAGTTTGGCTTTGCGCAAGCAACGGCCACTGTCGATGCCAACGTTGCAGCCACGAACCAGCGCTACGGTGGATTCAAAATCAACGTCGAGAATGTCGTCTTTCCCAGCTCGTCGTACGATCCATGGTCTGCCTTGGCTCTGAGCAACTCGACGGGCGTCGTGAATCCCAAATCTCAAGTTGTGTATATCCAAGGAGGCTCGCACTGCCGCGACTTGTACGCCAGAAAAACGAGTGACCCAGCACCAATTCAATGGGCTCACGACCAAGTCCAAGCCGCTGTCAAACGCTTCTTGAGCAAGAAAAAGTGCTAGCCAACAAGACGAGGTAGAACCAACTTGAGCAAGCTCCGTTGTTAAGACTACTCGTATCTCATCCAGTGCTTCTTCCTAACAAAATTGAAAACAACTCCAATGAAGAGCTGGTGGTGGAGAATGGCTGGATGGCTGCTGCGCTAGGCTTTTGAGGCGTCCATGTCGTGGTTCTTGGAGTCACAAGAATGAAACCAGTCGAAGGCATGGACATTTCCAGCTCGCCGTACTTCAGAGTCTGTCATGTACAGTACTACAAAAGTCACGGAGACAGAGGATGGCCATGAGTTGGTTTTCCTTGACAAAGCAGTCCAAAGTTGAATCAAACTTGGCGCTGAATATTTTCAAGACCACACATGACGAGCTTATTCCTGAGCCTTCTGGGAAGAATACCTTGGAAGAGACTTATTCCATGCGCGTCAATTCAAAGCATCCATGAAAGAACACTGTCGTGCGGTTGTGATACTTGCCATAGTTCAATCCTTTCAGTGCGAAATTTGCATCGTCATGGGAAGACCTACGACCGTGGAAGTTTCTGAAGCTAGTAGCACTCAAGTATCGGAAGTGTTCGTCCCATCCTCCTCTGTTCCACTTTCTCGGTACGCCGTTGACTTACAAGTGAAGAAGACGCTGCTCTTTGGTGGCAAGGGGCCGCAATATGTCAGACGACGGTTTGTCATCACTGGCCAAATGCTAGATGTGTACGGCGAGTACAACAAACGAGAGCACTCGTTTCGTGTCCGTGGCATGACGATTGAGCATGTATCGAGTCATTACTATCGACTCAAGGCGAAACCGTGGCATCGCTTGGATATCTCATGCCCTTCCACGTCCCGCATGGAGAGGTTTCGTCGCGTTCTCCAGCTAGCTGCCACGACGCCGTATTGGACACCACCGCAGTATAACCCATGGACCAATTTCCTCCACGTGGCCAAGGAAATCAATGAAACTGAAGCTGCAGCACCATCCAACGTACCAGTGTCGACTGTGACGGTGGCTCAAGTCCAAGAGCACTTGAATGAAATGCTCGCCATGTATGAATTCCAAAGCCAATGCTCGTCAATGATCGAGGTCTACAGCCACTTGTTAAACTTGGAAGCGGACTACTGCCAAAATCGAGATGTATCGCATTATGCCCATACTGTCCATCGATTGCATCCGGCGACCTATGCAAGATACCTTCACAATGAGCCGAAAGAGCGCACGCCCATCAAGGAAATGTACTCCAAGTGTCCTCATCTTGACTGTGAAGAACCCATTTCGATTGAAAACATGTACAAGTTTCACATCAAGGGCGAAGATGTATCATGCTCCAAGTGTTCCAACTTGATCTCTCTCGCTGTCTACGGACTGGTGGAGTTTGTCGCGACCGTCCCCGAGATTTCTGTTGAGCACACTGTTCGAGGGAGTAAAATTGTTCATCGAATGGCCACACCAGACTTCCCAGCTGATGGAAAAGTCGAGACCTTCATGGCTGCGTTGCGACGTCGACTAAAAGATGCGGTGGCTCCAAAACTCCATCAAGGATCGATCCAACTCCAATATGAGGCAAATATGAAAATCACATTAAACTTCCAGACGAGCACCAAGACGTTTAAATTGGATTTGGTCAAAGCCATGATCCGCCAGCTCGACTTTATCAACAAGATCTGTCCAAACTACAACTACTGGAGCCACGCCGAGGTGCTTCAAGCGTCCATCGTCCGCTACCACAAGTTTATGCACCTCATGAAGATCAAGGAGCGAAAGAAGGTGACAGTACCGACTGCAGACATTGATCTCGTCTGGCACACACATCAAGTAGATTTTCAAGCCTACGACGACTTTTGCATGAAGCACGTGGGCTATTTCGTTGACCATGACGACACAATCGAACTATCTGGCTTGCTCTCGGGTTACCACGAGGCGTTTTCGTTGTGGTTTGCGACTTACCAAGAACCATACTCGACCTATGATGAGTATGGCTCAACCCCGAGCATGGACTTTCGATTCCCATCTCACGATTGCCGATTCTTTGGCGTCGATGAGCCATTTCCAATTGAAGATCTTTCGTATTCCACTGCTGTGATGCCCGACGAGATGGCCGTTGCTAGTGCGGACGAACCACCACCAGACAATTTGACAATCTATGTCGCAGTGATTGGCACTCCTGTCAAAGACGGTCGCGTGCGGTTGAAGTACTCGCGCCACAGCTACCTCATGGCACAAGGTCGATTGGGCTATGTCCACTTCCACGAAAGAGAAATCCCAAGCATCTTCAATCCGAAAAACGATGGAATGAGTTCACAATATGTGCATGTTGGCTGTGCCACGTCGTATAATGGTGGCTGTGCAAGTGTCGCTCAGGACACTGGTGGTGGAGGCTGCGGAGGAGGCTGCGGCGGTGGTTGCGGCTAGCATGAAAATGTCTCCATTGAGCATTAATTTCTTCTCGAGTAATCCAGAGCCCATCAATTAACAGATCAGTTATTAACATTAACAATTTAGGCATTCTAACTTCCGCATCCGCCGCCACAGCCGCCACCACCACAACCTCCACCGCTACCACAGCCACCACTGCCGCAACCGCCACTGCCGCAGCCAGCAGCGCCGCATCCTCCACCAACAACGCCGCAACCACCGCCAACAACACTGCAGCCACCAACATAACCATAGCCATGCAAGCCAGCAAAGCCGCAGGCAATGATCGCACCGCAGCCGCCATAATAGACATAACCCAAACTACCATCAACCATGAGGTAATTGTGACGGGAGTACTGCAATCGGACACGACCATCCATGACGGTGGTTCCGATCACAGCCATATACACGGACAAAGCTTCTAAAATGGCTCATTGGCAGATTCAACAGCTTTTTCAGTTCCGTGCAGTCGGTGTGCCAACATGATTGCACCTTCGGCTTTCCGAATGGCTGAATTTATTGCAGATACGCCACAATTTATCGTCGACCCTGCCTCCACTAGAGTCATCATTGTGGATACCCCAGCTCTGCCAACTGACGGCAACGTGAAGACCTCTTGGATGCCCAACATGGACTATTGGAATGATCCCGTCGTCAGTGAAGCCTCCATCATCATTCGCTATCACAAGTTTATGAATCTCGTGAAAGTCAAGAAGCAATCAATTGAGCTTGTACCAACGTCCGACATCGATCTGGTCTGGCACACTCACCAAGACGACACTAGAAACTATTACGAGTTTTGCAAGGTCAATATTGGTCGCATCATTGATCATGACGACACGATTGAAGGCGGCGACTTGCGCAAGGGCTACGGCGATACATTCTTGCTGTGGTCCATGGCTTATAATGATGTTTACTCGTCCTTTGCAGCGAGCTATGTATCATGGACTTCCGAGAAAACCAACAACATGGTGAACCACCACTTCTTGAAACAAAAATGGAAGAATTTTGGCCGTCTGCCATCTCGAGACTGCCGCTTCTTTGGTGTGGACGAGGCGTTTGCAGACGAAGCTTTGCCTTACGCTGCAGCTGTGGTTCCCGATGCTAAGGCTGTCGAGTGCCTGAAAGAATCCCTGCCAGAAGCTTTGTCTGTGTACATGACTGTGATCGGAACACCTGTCATGGATGGTCGTTGGCGGCCAGAGCGACGTCACTAGAACAACCACCGGTGCCACAGTCGCCACGATGACTGCAGTCAGTGTAAATGACTTCAGCACTGACATTGCCCGTTTTGGATGCCTCTGGCTCTGGACAGGGTGTGCGAGTGTCGTGGTATACTGTAGCGCAGTCGTCCTTGAGCCATGATATGACTGTATTTCAATCGAACTCGACCGTCACCAATCAAAGCAAATATATTAAAGAAAATACGTCTTTCATTGCAAACGGATATCAATCATCGTCTGAGGATTCTGACGATTCGGCATCGGCATTACCTTTGTAGAAGAAAAGGTTCTCACCCGCATCATCTTCACGAATAGCAATCTTGTTAATCACAACTGCGAATGCCAGAGGTTGAATATCAAAAGTGGCTCTGAATGCATTAAGTTGGTGTTGATTGGGATTGAACAAGCGTTGTGCATTTGCGACAGCATTGTCAATAGTATGAGGAGAATCTGCAAATGCCCTTGGAAAAAGCCTCTCCATCTCACGTTTGCAGGGGCCAATGTCTTGATAAAAATTGAAATGAAAAATCCATCGACGGCAACCATCTCCAGCATCGCGCCGAGTATTATCTCGCATCTCGTACGTTGCTATCGCATCATACACCTCGTTAGCATCGATGATGCCCGCAGGGAAATCCGGATTCTGTCGAATGACAAGCAAAGTATTTTCATCAGTTCGATTCAACTCTTCTTCCAAGGTCTTCGTTTGTTCATCACTCAATCCAATCAATTTTTGAGTCAATTTGGCTGCGTTCACAGGGAGAAAGTGTGGATCGGACGAAGCATCATATATCTTTGTCCTCTTGCATGATTTGTTTTTCGTTTTCGCGTGCTTTCGTTTCTTGTGACTAAGGGAGTTGTAAACCGATCAGTGGTAAGCATATATGAGGCCGCTTGTGTCGTCTTACCTCCCCGCGATGTCACCACGTCATGTTGTCACCATTTTCCTTTTCTTCCGCAGCCACAATATGTTTTCGATTTGTATCAATGTTTTGGGGAAAATAACCACTTCAACCGTAAATATTTCGGATAACCTAATGAATTGCTAAATATTATCTGTAACTTGGATTTGAAATAGAAACCGTTGAGGATGCTCTTATCGTTTCTTACATACATACAATGGGATCATTCCAGTACACCTGCGATACAATTCGTCCAAGAAGGTTCTCACATTGGCGTTGGACGGCATCATCGGTGTATTTACCGTTATGGGTACGGCGGTATTTCTCAGGGTGCAGTCGACGCTGAACTGTGGTGCACCTGCAATGAATGCAGCAATTCGAAAAGCAGCAGGAGTGATCGTGTTGGAGCAGCGACTACGCGTTATAGTGTCTCCCTTGATATGACACTTGTACATGGTTCCCAGAGGTATTCTTTCACCACGCAAGTATGGGCACATTGAGAATATGTCATTCAGAGGGCGCCGGTAACTTCGTGTACGACCAATTGACCTCAAACTGAACTGGATGAAGTCGGTGAACAGTGTGGCAAAAGTTGCCGACGTTCACGTTTGCACACTAATCAGCTTCCATTTCTAGCAAATAGCAGTAGACTTCCTCCATACTTGAGCAGGCATCTTGAAGGTCGTATATGGCAAACGTTTCAGTTAAGTGTGCTTGGACTTGAGCCGCATGGACAGTAGAGATGGGGACAGTATATGGTCTTGCGGTCTCAACCTCGACAATTTCGTTGGTGATGTACATTAGATTGGTCAATATGTCATAATTTGGAGACGTCCAGACGGGAGATGCTGCAGCTAGCTGCAAAACGTGACGAAAGCGATCAAGGCGAGAGGTGTAAGGAATCGCACATCGAGCGTTTGTCCAATGAGTACAAATTGTCGCCACTCATATTTCGTCGAGGTTCCAAGAAAGCCCCCAGAAGTCTTCACGTGAAAGTCCACAAAGTATTGCGGCATATTCGCCACATACGATACCGCTTCAGACGGCTGCGTGCTGTCTTTCGACGCGCGGTCGTTCGACGGATAAGCCATCTTGCGCGCCAAATCGATTGTGAGTGAAAAATTTTCGATAGACACTGAAAAATATCTGGCTGCTGATTGGCTGAATGCTTTTGCAAGTTTGGAAATGACAACCAAAGCCCAACGCATCCTGGGAGTTGTGGAAGTTTCCGCGTCGCAACGAGAGCTCTTCGAAGCTCCTGCCGATCTCGCGTCCTCTCACGCGCTTAAGCTAGGAAGGTAGACGGCGCCTCTTGGAGAAGTGTTCTAAAATGCCCACGGGTCTTCAACATACACTGTATTATGTCATCCTTGTGGGGAGAATTTCAATTCAAGAAAAGAACTCCATGAAGGTTCACAATGATGCAAGAAGAAACATGGTAGATATTCATTGCTAACATTGAAGCTTGTCGTCCTTCTCAGGCGTTAGGTTGTTAGACGCATATGCATTAATGTTTATCCTATCCACTTGTAAATATCCAAACTACACATCTAATATCTAGGGAGCTGTCGAGTTGCGGACGTCAAATGTGACGCCGTTGCCATCGGCCATTGCCACAACTTCCACGTGGGCTTTCGCTTTGAGCTTGCCTGCCAAAATGAGGCGGCTCAGTTGAGTGATCACGTGCTTCTCAATGTATCGCTTCAGAGGTCGAGCGCCATACTGAGGATCGTACGCTGCAGTCAAAATGGCGTCGAGAGCGGGTGTCGTCAAACCAATCGTGATTTGGTGGCTCTCACGGAGACGCTCTTCGGCCGAGCGGAATTGCAACTTGACAATCTCACGCAATTGGAGCTTGCCAAGAGGTTCAAACACCACCACGTCGTCGAGACGGTTGAGCAGTTCTGGACGGATGGTGCGTTGCAGCGTGGCCAATACGAGCTGCTTCTGGGCCTCGAATGAGACTGGGTCCGATGCCAGGCGTGGTTTCTTCTTCGGACTTTGCATCGACTCGTCGTCGGAAGTGTGGCCAGATGCCAACAAATATTCGGCACCAATGTTGGACGTCAAGATCACCACGACATTGGTAAAGTCAACCGTGCGTGCATGCGAGTCCGTCAAACGGCCTTCGTCGAGGAGTTGCAGCAGCACGTTCAGAACCTTGGGATGGGCCTTCTCAATCTCGTCCAGCAACACGACGTTGTATGGATTGCGTCGGATGGGTTCCGTCAATTGACCACCTTGGTCGTCGTAGCCAACATACCCTGGAGGCGCACCCAGCAACTTGGACACCGAATGCTCTTCCATGAACTCAGACATGTCGATGCGGACCATGTGCTTCTCCGAGTCGAAGAGTTCGAAGGCCAGTGCTTTCGCCAACTCCGTCTTGCCGACACCAGTTGGTCCCAAGAACAAGAAGGACCCAGTGGGTTGATCTCGACGTGCCAGACCCGCTCGAGATCTCAACACAGCATCACACACGGCATCCACGGCACTGTCTTGACCCACCACACGTTGCTTGAGTCGGTCTCCGAGGTGCAACAATCGGTCGCTGGCGTTCGTCGTGAGTTTGCTGACGGGAATACCCGTCCAACGAGCCACGACTTGGGCGATCTGGTCTTCACGCACGACTTCTTCGACAAGTTTGGCTTGTTGGTCGTTGGCTTTCTCTTGCTCGAGGCGTTGGATCGTGCGCTCGACGTCGGGAATGGCATAATACTTGAGATCGGCCACTTGAGCCAGGTCGCTTTGGCGTTCCGCCTGACTCACTTTGAGGTGGAGAGCATTGAGTTTGTCCTTGAGACGACGGATTTCGTCGACCTTTTGTTTCTCGGCTTGGTGCTGAAGGAGCAGAGGTTTGAGTTGGTCTTGGACTTGGGACAGTTCGAGCTGCACGACTTTGAGGCGATCTTTCGATCGAGCGTCCTTCTCTTTTGCCAATGCGGTCGCTTCCACTTGGAGTTGCAGTTGCTTGCGTTCCAGTGTGTCGATTATTTCTGGTTGCGAGTCCAATTGCACACGCACGTTGGCACACGCTTCATCAATGCAGTCGATAGCCTTGTCTGGCATGAATCGTTCTGTGATGTATCGATCGGCCAACGTCGCCGCCGCCACCAATGCACCATCTGTGATAGCCACACCATGGTGCGACTCGTAGCGTGGCTTGAGACCGCGGAGAATGCTCACCGTGTCGGCCACCGAGGGTTCCTTGACCAACACTTGCTGGAATCGTCGTTCAAATGCCTTGTCCTTTTCCACATGCTTGCGGTATTCTTCGAGGGTGGTGGCGCCAATGCAGCGCAACTCGCCACGAGCCAACATGGGTTTGAGCAAGTTGGCCGCGTCCATTGCACCGCTCGTGGCACCAGCACCCAAAATCAAATGCATCTCGTCGATGAACAGAATGATCTTGCCGTCGCTCTCTTGTACTTCCTTCAGCACGGCCTTCAATCGTTCTTCAAATTCGCCACGGTACTTGGCGCCAGCAATGAGAGCTCCCAGGTCGAGGGAGACCACATGACATTGGGCAATCGAGTCGGGGACATCTCCCATCACGATACGATGCGCCAGACCTTCGACAATGGCCGTCTTGCCCACACCAGGCTCACCGATCAGCACGGGGTTGTTCTTGGTACGACGACACAAGATGCGGACAGTGCGTCGGATCTCTTCGTCGCGGCCAATCACGGGGTCAATCTTGCCCGCAGCCGCCAAGTCCACCAGGTCTTGACCGTACTTGGCGAGTGCTTCGTAGTTGGATTCAGCCGTTTGACTTGTCACGGGACGACCACCGCGTATGCTTTGGTTGATGGTCTTGACACTCTTCTCGTCGAGCCGGTGGGATGACAACACACTCGCGAGAGGACTGAATGTGAAGAGAGCTTGGACGAGGTGATCCACGGCCAAGTGTGTATCTTGAGCGTCCTTGCGCATCTTGACAGCAGCTTTGAGGACTTTGATGAGAGCCGAGTCGATCGAGATCTGGTCTGGCGCGGGAGTTTGCGTGGGCAATTTCTTCAATTGCGCTTCCAGATCTCTGTTGATGGCGGGCACATCGGCTTGCGCTTTGTCTGCAATCCGTCTGGCGAGACCGTCCTTGTCTCGGAAAAGGGCGCTGGCAACATGCCACGGCGTGACCTGTGCATGTCCTTGGTCTTCTGCAATGGACTCTGCGTCTTTCAAGTACGCGTTCGTCTTGTCTGTGAATTCGCTGGGGTTCAAACTCATTGGAGTCGTTGAGAGGAAATTTGAAAATGACCGAATGCGGGAGTTTGGATCGGGCAACATTCTAGAAAGTACGAGGAGGTTCCATGGAGATATCGAACTTTGTGAGGTCTCATACAAAACTCCAGTGTAATATCGCAATCGGATTGGCTAGTCGATATTTTTATCTGGCCAATCAATATATGCTTTTGTGTTTAAAGATACGAGTTGTGCCGTTGTCAGGAGATCTTCTATGACGATCCAGCACAAGGGATACAGTGAACGCGTTCCACTCGTCCTTGCAATCTACGATATATATGTGACTGGATTGTCTGCTGTATATATTAACGAGCTTATCTGCGAGATTCGTGCGTTAATTTTGTGCAAGTGGCTAGCTTCCGCTGAGTGTATGTGGAAGAGAATAGCGTCATCTCGAGAGACAAGGTATAAAAATAGCGCAGCCCCTAGAAGGCAACGGCGTTTCAAGCACATTAAGGATGCGTCAAGTAAACTTACGTAGTGCATCAATCTGTAGGATAAATCTTCCATGGCACATCACTTGCATGTCTATGCCACCGTTGTCAATGCTGATTGGCCAGATAAAAATATCGACTAGCCAATCCGATTGCGATATTACACTGGAGTTTTGTATGAGACCTCACAAAGTTCGATATCTCCATGGAACCTCCTCGTACTTTCTAGAATGTTGCCCGATCCAAACTCCCGCATTCGGTCATTTTCAAATTTCCTCTCAACGACTCCAATGAGTTTGAACCCCAGCGAATTCACAGACAAGACGAACGCGTACTTGAAAGACGCAGAGTCCATTGCAGAAGACCAAGGACATGCACAGGTCACGCCGTGGCATGTTGCCAGCGCCCTTTTCCGAGACAAGGACGGTCTCGCCAGACGGATTGCAGACAAAGCGCAAGCCGATGTGCCCGCCATCAACAGAGATCTGGAAGCGCAATTGAAGAAATTGCCCACGCAAACTCCCGCGCCAGACCAGATCTCGATCGACTCGGCTCTCATCAAAGTCCTCAAAGCTGCTGTCAAGATGCGCAAGGACGCTCAAGATACACACTTGGCCGTGGATCACCTCGTCCAAGCTCTCTTCACATTCAGTCCTCTCGCGAGTGTGTTGTCATCCCACCGGCTCGACGAGAAGAGTGTCAAGACCATCAACCAAAGCATACGCGGTGGTCGTCCCGTGACAAGTCAAACGGCTGAATCCAACTACGAAGCACTCGCCAAGTACGGTCAAGACCTGGTGGACTTGGCGGCTGCGGGCAAGATTGACCCCGTGATTGGCCGCGACGAAGAGATCCGACGCACTGTCCGCATCTTGTGTCGTCGTACCAAGAACAACCCCGTGCTGATCGGTGAGCCTGGTGTGGGCAAGACGGCCATTGTCGAAGGTCTGGCGCATCGTATCGTGATGGGAGATGTCCCCGACTCGATTGCCCAATGTCATGTGGTCTCCCTCGACCTGGGAGCTCTCATTGCTGGCGCCAAGTACCGTGGCGAATTTGAAGAACGATTGAAGGCCGTGCTGAAGGAAGTACAAGAGAGCGACGGCAAGATCATTCTGTTCATCGACGAGATGCATTTGATTTTGGGTGCTGGTGCCACGAGCGGTGCAATGGACGCGGCCAACTTGCTCAAACCCATGTTGGCTCGTGGCGAGTTGCGCTGCATTGGCGCCACCACCCTCGAAGAATACCGCAAGCATGTGGAAAAGGACAAGGCATTTGAACGACGATTCCAGCAAGTGTTGGTCAAGGAACCCTCGGTGGCCGACACGGTGAGCATTCTCCGCGGTCTCAAGCCACGCTACGAGTCGCACCATGGTGTGGCTATCACAGATGGTGCATTGGTGGCGGCGGCGACGTTGGCCGATCGATACATCACAGAACGATTCATGCCAGACAAGGCTATCGACTGCATTGATGAAGCGTGTGCCAACGTGCGTGTGCAATTGGACTCGCAACCAGAAATAATCGACACACTGGAACGCAAGCAACTGCAACTCCAAGTGGAAGCGACCGCATTGGCAAAAGAGAAGGACGCTCGATCGAAAGATCGCCTCAAAGTCGTGCAGCTCGAACTGTCCCAAGTCCAAGACCAACTCAAACCTCTGCTCCTTCAGCACCAAGCCGAGAAACAAAAGGTCGACGAAATCCGTCGTCTCAAGGACAAACTCAATGCTCTCCACCTCAAAGTGAGTCAGGCGGAACGCCAAAGCGACCTGGCTCAAGTGGCCGATCTCAAGTATTATGCCATTCCCGACGTCGAGCGCACGATCCAACGCCTCGAGCAAGAGAAAGCCAACGACCAACAAGCCAAACTTGTCGAAGAAGTCGTGCGTGAAGACCAGATCGCCCAAGTCGTGGCTCGTTGGACGGGTATTCCCGTCAGCAAACTCACGACGAACGCCAGCGACCGATTGTTGCACCTCGGAGACCGACTCAAGCAACGTGTGGTGGGTCAAGACAGTGCCGTGGATGCCGTGTGTGATGCTGTGTTGAGATCTCGAGCGGGTCTGGCACGTCGAGATCAACCCACTGGGTCCTTCTTGTTCTTGGGACCAACTGGTGTCGGCAAGACGGAGTTGGCGAAAGCACTGGCCTTCGAACTCTTCGACTCGGAGAAGCACATGGTCCGCATCGACATGTCTGAGTTCATGGAAGAGCATTCGGTGTCCAAGTTGCTGGGTGCGCCTCCAGGGTATGTTGGCTACGACGACCAAGGTGGTCAATTGACGGAACCCATCCGACGCAATCCATACAACGTCGTGTTGCTGGACGAGATTGAGAAGGCCCATCCCAAGGTTCTGAACGTGCTGCTGCAACTCCTCGACGAAGGCCGTTTGACGGACTCGCATGCACGCACGGTTGACTTTACCAATGTCGTGGTGATCTTGACGTCCAACATTGGTGCCGAATATTTGTTGGCATCTGGCCACACTTCCGACGACGAGTCGATGCAAAGTCCGAAGAAGAAACCACGCCTGGCATCGGACCCAGTCTCATTCGAGGCCCAGAAGCAGCTCGTATTGGCCACGCTGCAACGCACCATCCGTCCAGAACTGCTCAACCGTCTCGACGACGTGGTGGTGTTTGAACCTCTTGGCAAGCTCCAATTGCGTGAGATTGTCAAGTTGCAATTCCGCTCGGCCGAAGAGCGTCTCCGTGAGAGCCACCAAATCACGATTGGTTTGACGACACCCGCTCTCGACGCCATTTTGACTGCAGCGTACGATCCTCAGTATGGCGCTCGACCTCTGAAGCGATACATTGAGAAGCACGTGATCACTCAACTGAGCCGCCTCATTTTGGCAGGCAAGCTCAAAGCGAAAGCCCACGTGGAAGTTGTGGCAATGGCCGATGGCAACGGCGTCACATTTGACGTCCGCAACTCGACAGCTCCCTAGATATTAGATGTGTAGTTTGGATATTTACAAGTGGATAGGATAAACATTAATGCATTAACGTTAGATTAAGAATCCAAGGAACTAACTTGTCATCAAGAGCTCAATTCTTTGAACCAACTGTCGCCGATATTTTCTGGGGCGCATTTCAACAAGCTGCGCAAGACCTTCTGTGATCATTGCCTTGCAAACCAAGAAGTTCACTCAGCGAACATGCGCTATGTCGCTAATCGTTGTCTCTCGTGTGTTCGGTGCACGTCAAGTTGGACTTCGTTGTCGTCAGACTTTGAATCTTCGTGTCCATCCATATACAGCGATCCGGGAAATATAAGACCATCAACAAACCCTAACCCTCCATTGAACCGTGAAAATGAATCGTATTAATTTTAACAAGAAATAAATATGACAGGAGGTCAACCATCGTTTCATCGCCAGATAAACGCGCAAACACAAGTAAACTACGGTGCTCCTAAATAAGCTAAAGGTTTTAAATGCTGTCGTAGATGAAGGGTAAGTTGTTGTTGAAAATACAGGCATTATTTTCAAAGAAACGATATGCAAATGGGATGATACATTGTTCAATGATTCAATGACACATCTTCAAAATGAATGCACCAAATATAAAATTATAGAGTTTTCCATGTTTCTTCAACAGCACTGAAGAAGAGAATCTGATCGATCACATGACACATATGTGTAATTCTTCATTTTTGGCAATTTTCATAGTATATGAAGTCTTGCACGTTTATCTAATACAAGTTTCTTCGTCTTTTTACAAATGCAATATTCAATTTAACAGGTTAAAATTTATTACAGTTTATGGAGTCGGTGTTCAGCTTGAAATTGTCCAATCAGCGAAGAATCACCTGTGGTCATATATTTCCCGGATCACTGTACTGTTCTCCCCAACGTTTGCTCTCTTTGATTTTGATAAATTTTCGAAGGTTATTGAAAATAAACAATATATTGCTTATAAGAGTAAACATTTTCATGACCAATGAATCGTTCAATTGAGCAAGAAACGAAGCGAAAAGGATGGTGGCGTTTGAACTCGTTGCTCTTCCCTGTCATGGCCAACAATACCAGTGTGACTCCAGCAGTTTCGAACGGTCAATGGAGTCACGTCACTCCATGCCTCCGTCATCCATTGCATCGCCGTCAGGACGTCAACAGAGTACAATTTCCTTTGATCGATGAGACTGGTACTTTCTTCATCCAACCGATGTATCACATAGTCCAACTGACGCTTCTTGTAGTGACTCTTGAACGACGCGATGATCCCCGCGTCCATTGGTTGCAAGAAGGCAGTAGTGTTTGGCGGCAGCATCAACAACTGAACATTGGTGAGCTGGACATTCAATGCCTTGTGAGATGACGCGTTGTCCAGGATGAGAACGTTACTTCGGTTGTCTTTGGCCATCTTTGAATTCAAAGATTCAAGCTATTCAGAGAAGATTGAGAGCGTCATCCAAGCTTTGCGGTTTGAGTGTAAAGCAGCTGCAGCTCCTCGGCCGGTAAGCCTTGAAGCACCTTGGATTCTTCGACTTACCAATGAACAATAGAGGTAGCTTATGTGAGCCATCGGCATTGGCGCAGACCGCAACAGAATATGCGGCTCTTGTCTTTTTTGGTGCCACTACGTGACTTGTTTGAAATTGTCGTAGTTGGTTGGTGATTGTACATGACACCAGTCTCGTCCATGTTGTAGATATCGCACCGATCGAATGCTGTGGTTGCTGCCAGGAGCATGTCTCTGCCGTCTTGAACCACTGCTTGGCTCGCGGATGCCGCTTCTCCATGAAGACGATACATCTTTAGATTTCGTCGTTGCTGCAACCGGAAGAGCCAGCCATTGGATCAGGCAATGTCCAATCCTCTTTCTCTCGCCGCTTGAACGGCTCGTCGTTTGATTAGACCGCCAGTGATACTTGCATGCTTTTCGTTTGAGTTGATAACCCAAGTATACATGAGTTTGTCGAGTTCATGGAATTTGGCACCTTGGAAGTTGTAGCGCGTTTTGGTGGATGCATCAGTCATGTTGAAATTCTCATAGCTCCTTTCGTCCTTCACGATCCTTCGTAGTGACGTGACATGGGGTGAACGTCCAAGTGTATCCACAGTCCACGCAACTAACTTCGACATGCGGCAGCGTGATGGCTGCAGAGTCTTGTAGTAGGCTCTGATCAAGCCCTTCTCATGAATTGTCAGACGAACGCTTTGCTTGTTGGATGGCATTCAAGTTTGCATGTGACACAGACTGTACTATCCTTCATTGACCACACAATTTGAAATTTCAAATTCATGCTGGAAACACCCCTTTAACAATTTATACACCAGGTTTATAACTTTTAAAAGGAATATCGGATACAGCAGTGAGCAAACGTTGAGGGAGAACTGTACTGTATCTCGGACTGAGATGCACTCGAATAGTCCAAACCTCCTTTAATCTAACGCATTCCCCAAGCCTTGTTCAAACCAACCAAGGATTCATTTCCCAGTTGACGAGGAAGAAAGTAAACGCACCTCGCGACCGCACGACGAACGCAACCAAGTCGTCCATGCGTTTGGTGTCATACATGACTTGACGCCCGTCAATATTATTGTCAAAATTTGTAATTTTTCCAGCTGCCTTCAGCTATACGAGTACAGTATTTTAAAATGTTGGAATTATCCAAATACCACAGTCCAACATTGCAGATCGTGCTCTGGGGAAGGATAAGCTTTTTTCTCGCAAGGATACTCACAAGCTAAGAACACTCCGCTTCCTCCCCTCTCTCTCATGTACAAGACTGTGGAGAATAGAATATTTCTTTGATGTTTTCATCATTTGCTTTGCATCTTCGATTGTTCCCAGGACCAATTTTTCCAGTTCGATGCAATTTTTTATCGTCCAAGTCTGAACTTCTCCAAGCATCCAGCCAATCAGAGAGAAGATTCGTTCGAGAATGATGGTCTGTTAACTTTTATCCATGTACTGTCGGCAGACTTGAATTGGCGCCGCCGATGGCATATCCGACGTACGACGACCGGGCGTCGGAAGGAAGCACGCAGCCGTCCGAAGCGGTTGCAACCTATGCGTTGAATTTATCGCAATACTTTGTCGACTTTCTCGTGAAGACTTCGGCTGGCTTTCTCGGCACGTCCACCAAATATGAATGGCGTCAATTCGTCCTGAATGGACAAACGCTTGATGTGCTCAACCAAGGAAAGCGCGAACATTCGTTCCACGCAGCAGAGGTATCGATCCAACCCATGTCAAGCCATTTTTACCGCCTCGATGTGGGTGGAAAGCGACAATTAGTGCTTTCAATCCCATACGCCTCTCGCCTCGAACGCTTCAAGTATGTCTTGCAACTGGCGGCTGTATCGCCCACGTGGACACCACCAACGTATGACGTTTTGACAAACTTATTGTACGTTGCCAAGGAAATCGTTGAAGCTGAGGCGAAGCGACCGTCCACGGTACCGATATCGACTGTGAATGTGGCCCAGGTCCAAGCTCACTTGGCGGAAATGCTAACCATGTACAACCTCCAAGGTGCCTGCGCCAGTATGGAAGAAGTCTATGGCTATTTGCTGGACATGGAAGCTGATTATTGCGCAAACTTGAACGTGGACAACTTTTGCCACACAGTTCACCGTCTCCACCCTGTTCAGTATGCCAACTCGCTCGGTCGCACTCGGCCAAACCGGCGCTCATTGAAGGACGTATTCTCGAAATGTCCATACATGGGTTGTGGGGAGCCAGTCCCACTTGGAGCCATGTACAAGGTCCATATCAAGGGCGAAACTGTTACATGCAATCGCTGCACCAACATGATCACACCGACGTCTTTCCGAATGGCCTCATTCATTGCAGATGCACCACGATTTAGCGTCGACTGCATCCTAAGCAGCTCTACATCTACCATTACGGTTATTACACCAATGATGCCAGCCAGCGGCAACATGAGGACGTTCCTGGACGAATTGTACCGACGCATGAAGGAGCAGGCGCCACTTGGAAGTCGTGACGGGGTCAAGGAGCTCCAAGCAATGGTGTCGCAAAAGATTCAACTGCACTTTAACTCTTCAAACTTGGGTGCTTTCGAGATGGATCTAGTCCAAGCCATGATTCGCCAGCTCGATTTCGTCAACAAGATGTGCCCCAACATGGACTATTGGAATGATCCTGTTGTCATCCAAGCCTCTATCCTTCGCTATCATAAGTTCATGAATCTCATGAAGATCAAGAAGCAAACAGTCGTGCTTGTGCCTACATCCGACATTGATTTGGTCTGGCATACTCACCAAGCGGATACGAGGTATTACCGCGAGTTTTGCAAAGTCAACATTGGTCGCATCATTGATCATGACGACACGATTGAAGGTGGTGACTTGCGAAAGGGTTACGCTGAAACCTTCTTACTGTGGTCTATGACGTACAAGGATGCTTATTCATCGTTCGCACCAAGTTACGTATCGTGGACATCGGAGAAGACCAACAACATGGTGAACCATCATTTCTTGAAGCAGAAGTGGAAGAAGTTCGCCCGCTTGCCATCTCGAGACTGCCGCTTCTTTGGCGTGGATGAATCATTTGCAGTCGAAGCGTTGCCTTACGCTTCAGCTGTGGTCCCTGATGCTAAAGCCGTCGAATCCGCAAAAGAGCCATTGCCAGAAGCTTTGTCCGTGTATATGGCTGTGATCGGAACCCCCGTCATGGATGGTCGTGTCCGATTGCAATACTCCCGCCACAATTACCTCATGGTTGATGGTGGATTGGGATATGTCTATTATGGTGGCTGCGGTGTCATCATTGTCGGTGGCTGTGCTGGCATGTATGGCTATGGCTATGTTGGTGGCTGCGGTGTTGTCGGCGGTGGTTGCGGAGTTGCTGGCTGCGGCAGTGGTGGTTGTGGTAGTGGTGGCTGTGGTACTGGTGGCTGTGGCGGCGGTTGCGGTGGTGGCTGTGGTGGCGGCTGTGGAGGCTGCGGTGGATAATTTCTATAGGTGACTTTGTAAATGTTTAACGCAAAACTGCTAAAAAGTGTTCCTGCATCTTCCTTTTCAAAATTTACACAATGCAAAGTCCACGTCATTCAATGTATGTAGCGGAATAGACATGAAATATTACAAGGGGGAAACCCAACTCAAAGCCTTCAAGTTTGCACTCTCTTGCGCGTTACAAATTATTCAGCGCCAGCTTAGTTGCCGTCTGAAGGACCATATGCGTCGGTGAAATCGGAGAAAGAGATTGTGTTCGCATGGTTTCAGTGCAAGACCAGAAACCTCTCGTCAAACGTTCTCCACCCATTATAGCCTATACATGGAGCTCCACCCCCCTTGTTTTGCCACTAGCGTCTTATCTTCGTCATCATATCTGCCGTCGCCTCCGATCCTTTTATATTCGTCCCTCATCAACGCTTTCGTCCCTGCTTGTTAGCTATCGCTGTCGATGTATTAATGCATATAACCTCTGCTGGTTTGGCTTCTATTGATCGCTCGTGGTGGACTGCAGAGCACATCCAGGCGACAAAGCTCAGAGATCTTTAAGCCATGAGCTCTCAGGATCCTTGGAGCCAGGAGCTCTCCATCTAGGCTCTTGTGTCCTTCATCTTCTCGTGCGTAATTCAATTTGGTTATCCACACGAAAACTTCCAATGCATCCAGCCAATCCGAGACGAGATTGGACGTAGAATGTTGGTCTCTGTCTGCTTTGACAATTTTTGTCACAATCGAATTGGCGCGCAAGATGGGAGGCCCGACCGGCGACCGCGTCTCGGAGGTCAGCACGCAGCCGTCGGAAGCGATTCCTTATGCGTCGAATATGCCCCAGTACTTTGTTGACTTCCTCGTCAAGAGCTCGGGGGGCTTTCTCGGCTCGTCGACCAAGTTTGAGTGGCGCCAATTCGTTCTCACAGGACAAACGCTCGATGTGGTCCATCAAGGGAAGCGCGAATATACCTTCAATGCACCCGAAGTCTCGATTGAGCTCATGTCGAGCAGCCTCTACCGCCTTGATGTGAACGGCAAGCAACAATTGGTGCTCTCAAGTCCCTCCGCATCCCGCCTCGAACGCTTCAAGTATGTCTTGCAATTGGCAGCTGAATCCCCCGCGTGGACCCCACCAACGTACGATGTCTTGACCAATCTATTCCACGTTGCGAAGGAAATCGTCGAAACCGAGGCTGCTCAACCATCGTCCATCCCCATCTCAACTGTCAATGTGGCTCAAGTCCAAGCTCACTTGGCCGAAATGCTCTTCATGTACAAACTCCAAGGTGCTTGTGCCAGTATGGAACAAGTCTATAGTTATTTGCTCGATATGGAAGCTGACTATTGCGCGAACCTGAAGGTAGACAACTTTTGCCACACTGTCCACCGCCTTCATCCTGTCCAATATGCCACTTCAGCTGGTCGTTCTCAACCACAACGACGTGCATTGAAGGACACATTCTCAACATGCCCATACGTGGGATGTGGTGAACCAGTACCACTTGGAACAATGTACAAGATCCATATGAAGGGAGAATCAGTTCCGTGCAGTCGCTGTTCCAACATGATTACACCTTCGGCTTTCCGAATGGCTGAATTTATTGCAGATACGCCACAATTTATCGTCGACCCTGCCTCCACTAAAGTCATCATTGTGGATACCCCGGCTCTGCCAGCTGACGGCAACGTGAAGACCTTCTTGGATGAGTTGTTTCGGCGCATGAAAGAGAAAGGACCCCATGGCAGACGTGGCATGGCCTCCCAACTAAGAACCTATGTGTCCCAGAAGGTCAAACAATTTTTAAACGCTGGACATTTTGGTGCATTTGAGATGGACTTGGTCCAAGCCATGATCCGCCAGCTCGATTTCGTCAACAAGATGTGCCCCAACATGGACTATTGGATTGATCCCGTCGTCATTGAAGCCTCTATTATTCGCTATCACAAGTTTATGAATCTCATGAAAGTCAAGAAGCAATCAATTGTGCTTGTACCAACGTCCGACATCGATCTTGTCTGGCACACTCACCAAGCTGACACTAGAAACTATTACGAGTTTTGCAAGGTCAATATTGGTCGCATCATTGATCATGACGACACGATTGAAGGTGGCGACTTGCGAAAGGGTTATGCTGATACCTTCTTGCTGTGGTCTATGACTTATAATGATGCTTACTCGTCGTTTGCACCAAGTTACGTGTCGTGGACTTCGGAGAAGACGAACAACATGGTGAACCACCACTTTTTGAAACAAAAATGGAAGAATTTTGGCCGTCTGCCATCTCGAGACTGCCGCTTCTTCGGCGTGGACGAGGCGTTTGCAGTCGAAGCTTTGCCTTACGCTGCAGCAGTGGTCCCTGATGCTAAGGCTATCGAGTGCTCGAAAGAACCCTTGCCAGAAGCTTTGTCCGTGTACATGGCTGTGATCGGAACCCCGGTCATGGATGGTCGTGTCCGATTGCAATACTCTCGCCACAATTACCTCATGGTTGATGGCGGATTGGGTTATGTCTATTATGGCGGCTGTGGAGTCATGTTTTACGGCGGATGTGCCGGTTTGTACTATGGGGGAAGTGCCGGTTGCGGTAGTGCCGGTTGCGGTAGTGCTGGTTGTGGTAGTGGCGGATGTGGCGGTGGCTGCGGTGGTGGCTGCGGCGGTGGCTGTGGTGGCGGAGGCTGTGGCGGAGGCTGCGGTGGATAGACTGCTTGCAGCATACATTGTAAGTTTTTTAATCCATTTGTTTCGTAAAGTCTCTGTCCAGTACTCATCTTTCACGCCAAGCTTGCGACGACGATGTCACATTCGCACGACGATGCCTGTTGCTTCCATCAAGTGGGATTCACAACGCCACCGCCACAGCCTCCACCTCCACAACTCCCTTTCCCACTGTCATCCCAGCCACCCCCACTATCGCCGCTCCGACCGACGCCAGCAATGTTGGCATCGCCTCCAAGCACGTTTCCGCCTCAACACAGCTATGCAAAAAAGTTGTCAGGATGTCGCGATTAATTTCATATCCTGGAGTGGATATCAAACGACTAGTGGATATCAAAGACAAGCAGACAAGGTCACTCGAATCGATTGACTTTTTATTCTAGTTTAACCCCCACAACCTCCTCCCCGCAGCCTCCGCAACCGCCCCCACCACCACAACCCCCTCAGCCGCTATCACCCCCATCACCGCCCCCATCACCTCCACTTGCGTCGCCAAAACCGCCACCAGCGCCATTGGCGGCCAGAACGACGTCACTAGAACAACCACCAGTGCCACAGCCGCCATAGTGTGGATGACCGCAGCCAGTGTAAATGACTTCACCACTTACATTGCCCGTTTTGGATGCTTCTGGCTCTGGACAGGGTGACCAAGCGTCGTGGTAAACGTAGCCCAGTCGTCCATGAGCCATGATATGACCGTGATGCGAGTATTTCAATCGAATTCGACCATCCATGACAGGAGTGCCAATCACTGCCATACACTGCCATGTAGACAGCCAACTTCTCTGGGGGTGGTTCAGCGGCACTGGTCACGGCCTTTTGGTCTGGAATCACACTGGTGGTATACGGAAAAGCCTCATCAACACCAAAGAAGCGACAGTCGCGTGACGGTATCCGATACTCTGGCGTTTCGGCTGATTGATTGGGAACGAAATACGACGAGTATGGCTCGCTGTAGTTGGTACACCAAGAGTAGAACGTGTGATGATATCCCTGACTCAAATAGCCGCCCTTGATGGTATCGTCATGGTCGACGAATTTTTTCATGTGGGTTATGCAGAAACTTTGGTAAGCTTCATAATCCACCTGGTGAGTGTGCCACACGAGATCAATATCCGCCGTCGGAACTAGTACCGTTGGGTTTCATTCCGTTCGCTGGATGAGGTGCATAAACTTGTGGTATCGAACGATAGACGCTTGGATCACCTCGGCGTTGCTCCAGTAGATGTAGTTTGGTCAAATTTTATTGACAAAATCGAGCTGGCGGATCATGGCTTTGACCAAATCTATCTCAAATGCACTGGGATGGACATGCAGTTTCGACTTGAGAGGTGATTCCACATAGCCTTGCAGACTCCAAGCACCATCGCGACTTCCGAGTGCAGCTGATGATTTCATTCGACTAAGCAACTCGGACATAAATGTCTTGAGTTTGCCATCCGACGGAATACCAGGTGTGACGGCGGTGAGAGTTCGAGGACTGCCTTTTAATCTGCAGTTGATGGATATCTCGGGCATGTCGCGACGAAGGGCGCAATTTCAAAGACTTCGAGATTGATCAAATTGGAGCACTTGGAGCAAACGACAGTGTCGCCATTGATGTGAAACTTGTACATCGATTCAATAGATATGGCTTCACTGCAGTATGGATGCGGGCAATGCCCGTAGATTTCCTTGATGGGTCTGTATGACTTCAAGAGTTTGTCTTTGAGGTAGAGGTAGCGATACAGATACTAAAAAGGATACAGACGATGGACTGTGCGTGCGTAACTCTCGACATCTTGATTTGCACAATAGTTTGCTTCCATGCCCAACAGGTGGCGGTGCACTTCCTCCATCGAGCTGCATTTGCTTTGAAACTCGTACATTGCCAACATTTCTTTCAAATGGTCTTGGACTTGAGCCACAATCACGGAGGACAAAGGAGCACTGGAAGGAGCGGCAGCTTCCGCTTCGTTCATTTCCTTGGTAATGGTGGCTTCCAATGTGGTGTTGCAGTGGCTAATTGGAGCACATGACGAAATCGCTCGATTCGGGACTTGGATGGCGACAAGAAATCCAAGCGATGCCACGGATTAGCCTTGAGTCGATAGGAATAACTCGACAGATGCACAATCTTGACTTCGCGGACACGAAATGAGCATTCGACTTGGCCTTGATCGATGATTTCTAACGATTGACCCGAGATGACAAACTGGCGCCAGGCATATTTTGGAGACATTTTCGACAAGAACGACCCCTTCTTCACTTGAAAATCGACAACGTACTGGGGAAGCTGAGTTTGTATCACTTCCGATTGTCGAGTTGTGCTCGACTCTGACACATTGGCAGTCAGATTGCCCACTACAAAGATAGTTTCAGAGGATTCAGACACCTGACCACTGACGATCACACGACAAACTGACATCCGGTTTCAATGTTAAGGTTGCATGTTTTTGCTGGAGAACAAATTCGTCCCAGGATTGTTGTCAAGAGGGCAATAGCGCGACACCATTTGCCCTGACAATGAGCATCATGGTTTTTTTTCATCCAAGTTTCGAGAACCTGTAAGATCGCAAGCACATTTTGAGTTCGTGCGATTGTCGAATATAAGTGAGCCTAAAAGGATTGTCGATGGTGAGGTTTCAAAGATGTATATTTCTCCTCAAGTGAGCTTTCAAAGAAGTATGTTTCTCCTCAAGTGAATCATTAAGGATAATGAAGTCATTCACAAATTTTTCAACTTTGCCATCATTCGGGGATTGGTGGCGTCATCAAACTGACAACTTTAATACGATCCTGAGGAGTACAAGAGATCGCGGTCTGTTTTGGAACATCTGAGATGAAGGCAGCAATGATAAAAGATTTCTAGAGATATTGGGTTGCTGCACACGCCACAGAGAATATCTGTGCATTGATATGGACATTGTACATGCAGTCAATCGAAAGGGATGCTCTGAAACGACTATGTGGAGACTTCCGAGTTCACTCTATTTGTCGAACGATGTGTGCATTTGTCAATTCTCGTCGCAAGCTGCTTCTCAAAAGCTTCCTCGGATTTATCCAAGTGGGATGAAAATGTCGATGAGAATAAGCATCTTTAGTTTGTTGTAATTCGACCAAGATCGCAATTATTTGTAGAGAGGTGAAAGCACGGAAACTGTAAATTAATCGGATTCTACGGGTATTCGTTGCATTTTGGTCCGTAGAGCTCCAAATGTAATTGATGGCTGACAGGATAACTTGCACTTGCGCATCCGGTTGTAGTTGTTGATAGCGACGATGTCAAATTACCAACAGTTGATAAATGAATAGAGTCTAGTTGAGAGATTCGTAAGGGTTTTCTGGTGGGACACCACTGTTAGCATCGTAGATTTCTTCCACAAAGGAGCCAAAGAGCCATGATGGATTGTTCCGATGGCAGGAAACGAGCATGGCTACATAAGTCTTCTCCATGGACCACTCCAACCGCTGACGAGCCATTTCGTCTTTTGAAATTCGAATCGTCGTTGATGGATTGTCCACAAAGTAAAACTCAGGTCCGATGTAGTTAAATCGCGAGACTCGTAAGTGGCCATTGGGGTAAGCTGCAGCAACGCACTCGTTCCACGTCTTGACAGTCCCATTCTCGCATTCGCCGATCGGATCAAGGAGCTGAACTTCATGAAGTAATTTTTTCCGCAACCGGTCGATCGATTCAAATGCGTGCAGTGGAAGTGAAAGGAGTACTGCCCATTGCTTCTTTTTTGTCTGGCGTTGATACTCATAAAAGAGATTGACAAAGTTATCACATACGGACTTTGCATCCCAATCAATATCAAATCCTGTTTTGAACTCGCATCGTCGAAACAAATGGGCGTATTCCATGCATGCGATCACAATGGCGGCTTTTGTGAGGAGAGTTTCATTCTCTCGGGAAATTAAGAGGAGCTCCACACAGTTGATATCGATTCCCAAACGCAACAATTTGCTGGCGTCGAGGCCTTTCGACGTAATATGCCATTCATTGTCTGTACCCATTTCAATCATTTTGAATTCATGAAGTAAATCCACGCAAAAATTCAATTCTCTTGTGCCAGGGTGCTGAATCCAGTCAAATGAAAACGGATTTGTCTCGCTTGCAATCAACCGCAAGGTATTGAATTCCAAGTCGTTGTAATTAGCCGTCTTGGTCTGTGCAAAGTTAAGGTGATCAGCCTCCGAGTACAAATGAAAGCATTTGCCAGGGCCAAGACGACCCGCACGTCCCTTTCGCTGGATGACGGATGTTTGAGCGATCGAATTGATTTTGTGAACAATTGCACCAGACATGACATCACGTGTCACCACAACTTCCAATCCAGTGTCAACTACATATCCCAGATTTGGAATAGTGAGTGAAGCTTCGGCAATATTGGTCGCAAAAATAACATTGCGAGTCTTTCCAGAGTCCTTCTCACTTAAAACTGAGTCTTTTACTTTGTTGTCCACCCGACTGTGAAGGGGCCAAGCCTTCACAGAATCTATCGGCACGTCCTCGATGTAAATTCGTCCGATAGCGTCTTCGATATCGCTAATTCGAGGCATAAATACAAGCACGTCGTCACCTTGGCCTTGCAACATGTGTGTCTTCTGTATTTTTACGACAATACGAAGGGCTTGGGCCACATAGTCCCCCGAGTCGGAGCCACAGTACTCAGAGAAAACGGGAAATTGCCTGCCAGGAAGTTTCTCCACGGCCATGGAACCATAGAAGGATATGAGGCGTAACTCATCCACCTTGGCAGACATTAGCACAATTTTGAGCTTTGAATGGTGTTTTCTTGCTGCTTTAAGTTTTCCCAAAAGTAAATACAAATCCGGAGACTCTTCATGCACTTCATCAACAAAAATGACAGAAAACTGAGCAAACCACGGATCCGAGATAGATTTCCCAAGGATAACACCGCCACTTACACATTCCAGCAGTGTTCGACTAGCATGAACTTGTCGGTCGGACCGTCCTGCGTTCGTTCCAACGTGATATCCAATAGTTTGGCCAACATCAGTGCCACGAGTTTCAGCAAGATGTCGCGCAAGATTCTTGGTTGCAGCTCGACGAGGAAGCACGAGACAAAAGCGTTGAGCTGCCGACGTAGATTCGTCAAGAATTCGATGCGTCAAATAGAATTGTGGCACACATGTACTTTTGCCACTGCCCGTTTCAGACGTAATGAGTGTCATGGAGTGTTTTTCAAGCGTCTCGACAAGCTCATTGCGTTGCTTGTAGACAGGCAAATTCTTTGTAAACATGTTGATTTCAGCAATCAAACACTCATTCAGCAGTGCGACTCGAGCTTCGTCCATTGGCAGACCAGCCCCAGCTGATGCAAAAGCTGTGCACAAGCTGACGAATTGATCTCGTCTTTCAATCAAAATCTCCAAGGATTTTGTGCCTTGCATAAATGCATCCGCGATTTCAGGTGTCACAAGGAATTTTTGGGCATTTAAGCGCTGCAAAGCCAAGAGAGCGGCCATGCTCTCTGAATTCGCTTGCATTTGCAGATTCAGAAGCTCCAACGTCTTGGATTGGAATGTTTGTTTAAGCTCTTTTACCTTTGCGCATTGGTCGATATACTCGTCGTGTTGTCTTTGTTTGTTTTCTGCATCGGCTTTACGGTCGGCTTCAGTAAGTAAGAATGACATGAAGAAATATCTGGATGGAGATTTGTACGCTTCTAGCAATTTGGCGGCATGGAGGTCTTCTTTATCAAGAGAGGCTTTAAGGACATCGACTTTTTCCTTTGCAGTTTGCAACAGTCGTGCTGCATTGGCGGTCTTTAAATTGATTTCATCGAGCCCATTTTGTAGTAGTTTAATTTTTGAAAAGATTTGAGCTTCTTCTCGGTTGCAAAAAGCATCGTGTTGTTTGCGAATATATTTCTTTCTGAAGCATGTCCACCTCCTGAACGACGCGCTTGACCACAGTCGGCTCAAAAGTGATAGCGAGAGAATCCGGGATCGATGCGTCGCGCAAAACTTGCTTTTCGAGATTCGTTAAAACGTCCAAAACCGCCCACATAAAGAGTTTCTGCAAGTCCAAAAAATCTTTCGGCGACACAGGTGTTTCAATTTTGTCCACAGATCGAGCAAACACTGACGCTGACAAGGCTGTTGGCGTCTTTCTCATATCCAGGCATGGATGTACCAATGCAGCTAATTTGTTTATTTCATCGGGTGTGCCATCAATTCCAGCAGCTCTGACGGCGTGACGAATTCGCATGTTGATTGCACTGAGCACCATGTCAATATTGATGTCGAGCTGATCAACGCCACATACAAAGAGTGCATTTAAGACTTCGTTGATTTCCCTTCTCTCAGACGATGGTGGAAGTCCCTGTAGTTGTTGCATCAGGTTATCCACTAGGGAAATGGTTTGAGTGGAGCCCCCTCGAAGGATATAATCGGTAACTCGGGCCATTCCACGGAGTGGATTCTGCCTGGTTGTTTGAAGAATAGGAGCTGAAACCCGTGTGGCCCACCTGCGAATATGCTGACGAACAGCGCTGGGACGATAATCAAATGATTTTGCGGAAATTGCAGCAGGGGGCAAGAGCTCTTGATCCCAAATCACAAAGAAAGAGTCTCCATCGAGGTCTCCTCCCGCCATTTCGTCAGGGGCTGGGCGATGACCCTGAGTCGAGAAGACAATAACATTAGTCAGGTGCTGCAGAGCGGGGCAGGCACCAATTGCATAGAGAATTCGAACATCTCCAGCGTGATAGCATGGATTCCGCGTCACTGCTACTTTGCCAACTATAGCTTGAGGTTTTGGGTTGTCGGGTGTTGTAATCTGAAGAAAGCATTCACCGTTGTAAATGCTGTTGGTGTAGTCGCAAACGCCTAAAAGGAGGCGAGCCTTGGTGATTGGAATATGAAGGCGTTCCTTATTCGCTTTCTTCCTTAACGATGCTTGTGCATTGGCTTGACGATCGAGAATTTCATCATGGACTGAAGCCAGCTGGAGCCGCTTCGCTTGGAGTTTGGATCGGAGTTGGGCTTCGTCAAGGCCACGCAAGTGAAAAAATTGTAAAGCATACCGGCAATCCAAGCCCATATACATAATGCTTTCAACATACGCACGGATTCGAGTGTGGAATTTAGCAAAGGGAACACCAAGGCTCATAAAGAGTGAAATAATTTGGGTATTGAGGAAGGCACAGTCGGAAACTTGGTTGCATTTCAAGACAACAACTGGGAGTAAGGAGTAGGTGCGACTTCCATCGACATTGGCTTTGTGCTCTAGTACCTCTAACACTTTTAGCTTTATCATAGACTCCCGCAGACGAATTGTACGGGCTGGGGCTCTCACATCAACAACTAGCATGCCTTTAATTCCAGGTAGACGGCATTGGATTGCACATATTTCACTGTCAGCTTGACCTTTGTAGCCCAGAACAAGTTCTGCCATCAAATCGGGTGAAATTGAACCACAGCCGTCTGTGAAATTGTAATCGCCTCGAATGATATCATGGTCGACATGAACCGTGACGTTTGTCAATTGAAGCATTGGCTTGCCATAGACGGTGAAGAGAAGTTTGCTGTACTTGGCTTGCTTGGCTGGCTCGAAACGATTTAAATTGGACGCCTTGTGAAGATTTCGACCGTCGTATGTCGAAGTAATGATACAGCCACGGGTATCTCCGAGGTGACTTGGCATGAAGGTGGCAAATGTCAGGGGACCTTTCAACCCAGGGATTTTCTCGTTAGACAAGTTGGTCAAGAAGCGTCGAAATGCACTGTTGTGATCTGGGTCACGGATTTTGCCTTTAAATTTCACTTCGAAAAATTGCGCTTTGGGCCACAAGCGTTTGGCGAAATAATTTTGACGCTCCTTGTTCTCGATGCGAAACACCAGTGTGGTTTGTTCTGGGGGAAGTGGAGGTTGTTGTCCCGCCAGTAAGGTGTTGAATGGACTTTTTGGCTCTTGAAATGGGCTCTTCAGTTGACCTGCAGTGCCATTAGTCGCTGGAACTCCTCCAGATGTGACTCCGTGAGAAAGTTCTTGGTCTTTCGTCGTCGTTGAACCTGACGGCGCATTCGAGGAGTGGGCAGCATTTGATGGATCTTTATTCAAACCTGACGGTACAGACTGAGATTTTGTTGGATTTCCAGGGCCTTGGACGTCTACCCAGATTGTGCGCATGTGATTCTTGGGACTGTCGATCGTCTCTCCACGTGCATTATTTGTCCCTGCGGTCAATTGCAGAACCAAGCAATTTAATTTTAGAGAATTTTCATTGGTAGAAAATAAAAGGCCATTCGAGAAAGAAAAAGACACAATCGCAGAAAGTACAAATTCTCTCAGCTTTCAAGTTGCTGCTGCATTCATGGCGTGCAAGCAGCAGTCTTTATTCAGCCCCAATGAAGATATAATTTGAATCAAGAGCTTAATGAAGGCCCTCGACGTTGGTTTCGATCCCCCTTCCATTTAATCATCTGTCAAAACAGCGTCGACATTTAGCCACGAGGCTTGCGTCGACGTTGAGGTCGCTAGATGAATATAAATATCAGGAGAACACTTAAGAGATGTCGTGGGATGTTGAACCAAAATGTATGAAGTGCATCAACCCAGAGTGCATATTTGAAATGTCATGAATACAAATACAGGCAGCTTTTGACTTCGACAATAAAGCGCAGTCGATTTGCACTGGCTCGGACTTAGCTTTGCGTTCGAATGCAAGCTTAGAGGGTTACGTATTGTATAAATGAAAAGATAAAGAATAAGTTGAGGTTACGAATACAGTTTGCTGTTTTGAGTGTCTCGTTGATGTTTGTTTTACCCTTGCTAATTCACAATTTCGTTTGCCTGTTAAGTTCAACAATTCAATAAACAGCAATCGCAGACAATGGACTCGAAACTCCAAACGTATTCAACAGCAGATTTACAATCCACCACACATTATTCTTTTTTGCTTTCACAATCCATCACATAACTACTCTATCACATGTATACGATATGACAATTTTCATGAAGCTGCACAAATTTTGCTTCTTTTCAAGGTTAGCCTGCACTATTTAAACAGATCACACTGCTCTTGCGACTCTGCTATGGATCAGAAGTGCTGCGAAATGTAAATATAGTGCCTAATCCATCTTTACTACGTAGTGCTGGTATTTATTAACCGCTTCAGCCTTGGAAATAAACTTTTACAGCCTGACACAATCTCTGTTTCATATTACTTTCATCATTTGGTAAATCGACCTTTCTCAAGTACTACTCTGTTCCGCAATTATTGCACCTGCCAAGATATCTTCAAAATGAAAGAATCTCATTGGACAAAAACTAGTGGATTTGGAAGTACTGACGACAGCAATACATGGCCATTTTTTACACAATTTTATTTTCCATTTTGACGGAGAATTCGCAATGCCTTCTTCCAATACAAACTCCAAGTCAAACCTGTCCGACGACCAACGAATTGCGCTTTACTGCGATATGGCCGCTGCGAGTGAAAATGGACACCTCACTAACCCGATTGTGGCTTCAATTGCAGGCTCATACGGCGTGCACCGTACAACAGCCTAGCGAATTTGGCGTCGTGGCCAGGAGTCGAAGCAAACAACCGACAGAATCAATGTCAAATCAAGATTGAAAGGGAAGGCAGGAAGGAAACCAAAATATGTGGAGCAGGAACTTGAGGAACGGATAAAAGGCGTGTCTCTAATGAGAAGACAAACCTTCAGGACTCTCTCAAAGGCTACAAACATCCCAACAACAACGCTTTGGCGCATCGTCAAGAAAAAGTGGATGAGACGAAGATCGAGCCACGTAAAACCAAGATTGACTGATCACCACAAAGAGGCACGACTTGAATATTGCATGAAACATGTTGTCGATGAAGTGGCGGGTAAGCGATTAATGGACGAAATGTTCTCGTATGTCCATATTGACGAGAAATGGTTTAACGTGACACGGTCTCGTATGCGCTTTTACCTTTGGCATGACGAAACCCCACCTCCTCGTTCTCTACCATCCAAAAGCCACATTGTCAAAGTCATGTTCCTTGTCGCGGTTGCCAGGCCTCGTCAGGGTTGGGATGGCAAAGTCGGCTGCTGGCCACTGGTAACAACTGAACTAGCCAAGAGGAATAGCAGGAATCGGCCTGCTGGAACCCCTGTCACCACTCCGTTATCCGTTTCAAAGGACGTCTATCGAGAATTTCTTGTCTCCAAAGTCATTCCGGCGATCAAGCAGCGTTGGGTAAATCCTTTGGCCAGTGAAGGTTGCACAATTTATATCCAACAAGACAACGCCAAGCGTTGCAACACGAGCGAGTTTGCACCAGCGTCGATGAATTGGTTGTAGCCGTTGATGAAGCTTTCGAGGTTCTGTCGCCATCTACGCTAGATAAGACATTCATGACTCTGCAGAGAGTCATGATTGCTTGCATTGAAAGCAACGGCGACAACAACTTTAAACCTCCTCGAAGCACCGACGATGAACTTAATCACGAAGACGTAATATTGGCCATGGAGCAACGGCTTGAAGAAGAGCAGAGGCTTGATGAAATGTGTGGATTTCTTGGCCGAGTCGCAGTCGACTCTCTCACTGCTCATGACCTTGACGACATCAGTCACGCAATGCATAACATCATTATATAGAGGGTCGTCAGATTTGCTGCACTGGTGTAATTTAATTTGATTTTTAGATTCGAATTGCAACTTTCCATACTCATTTCAAGTGTTTGTTTCGAACTGAATTTTGAGGTGCAAAAATAGCGGAACAGAGGTAGTACTAGTATTAATACTACCGAGCATTCTCTTTTGATGAGCTCTTGAACATTTCACTGGAATGTAAACTTGTGACGACATTGTCTTGTACTAATCAGGCGCCGTCTCAATGCTGCTGCTCGATGAGTTCATCGTTGGGTTATTCGTTGTGTCATCAGTCCAAGGTGATCTTTATCCCTCCAAGTCCCAACGATAATTCCTACTTTGAAGGGATTTTATGTTTGTCAATTGAATAGATATGCCTACATAGTAGGGGCACAGAAAACCCTTCAAAGAAGGCTTTTTGACAAACGAATTACATTCTGTCGCATTCACTTTGCAAATCGTGTGAATGGCAGAGATAGAAAGCCAGCAAGCATCGTCTGGAAACGCCCCCCATGCATGTCCCGTTGAAAACCACGGCTATCCCTTGCATTCGGATGACAGCTCCAGCAGCTCTGACGACGACTGCGAAGAAGACCTCGACTCGCGCTTTCCTGAGTTGCAGGAACGTATCGCCGAATCAATGTTACAAGCAACCCATGTGGACGTCGTGAAAGACTTGATCAAACCTCAAAACTTGAAAAGGCTCGTGTTCTCATCCGTTGAACACAGTGTGAATGAACCAGAGGACATTTTTCATGGCACTCCTCGTCCGAAATTGCCAAACCTTGACGCTGTGACGCCAATTGGGCTTTTCTTTCGGCTCTTTCCGTTGCAAATCATTGAGCACATCGTCTTCCACAGCAATCTCTACAAGTCGCAGTCTCATGGCAGTGCAATGACATTACCGTGGATGAATTTTTAAAGTTCCTTGGACTCGTTATTGCGAATAGTTGCTGCACATGGAGTAGTATACGACGGAATTGGAGCACAACAACGACCGCTCCATTCCCGCTAGGCACGTATGGTGCCTACATGTCAAGAAACCGCTTTGCTGAAATATCCCAGTACATGCATTTTGCAGACAACACAAAGCAACCTTCTCGTGGCGACAAGTTCTACAAGATTCGACCGATCATTGACCAAGTAAACGAAACATTCCAATCCAGCTACGTCCATGGCGCACATCTTGCATTTGACGAAGGAATATGGTCAACCAAGAGTAAGTATTGTCCAGCAAAACAATTCAATCCAAACAAGCCACACAAATGGGGATTGAAAGTCTTCATGCTCTGTTGTGCCACATCAGGATATTGCTCCAAGTTTGAAGTGTATCAAGGAATAGACTCAAGTGATGGATTACAAGCAGGACCGATGGCATTGATTCGAAACGTCCGTCATCTTGCTGGATCAAAACGAGTGATTGTATGTGACCGGTAAAGAAAATTCGTTGTATTTATCCCATGCTAACTTCATTTTAGCTACTATACTAGCTTGTCGGTGGTTATTCAGTTGCTATCGATGGGTTTGTACTGTGTTGGAACTGTGCGTACATCATCCATGGTATTTCCAAAGGCTCTGCTCTTGAAAAAAGGAAGCGTGGATCGTGGACACAGCGCAGCGAGGTGACGGAAGTTCTTGGAGGTAAAAAGATCTTGGCGTCAGTCTGGATGGATCGCAAGCCAGTATATTTGTTGTCGTCGGCGTACATGAACGGGACAACCAGTGTGAGCCGTCGTGTTGGCTCAAACAACGGTGTTTTTCCAACCATCCGAGCGATAGAAATGTACAATCGCTACATGGGCGGCGTTGATCGACATGACTTTTTGCGCATGGCTATCTACAATATTCAAAGCACAATCAGCTTTCGAAAATGGTACAAAATGTGCTTTGCAGCAATACTGTATATGGTCGCCACCAATGCTTTCATTTTGTACAAAATCCTCAAGAAGGTCAAGACATCAAATGTGTACTCCCACGGCGATTTTTTTGGAAGCCCTGGCGTCCGAGCTGCTTCGAACTGACATCTCTCGGCCGACTTCCACACGATCAAGACACGAGTCGCTGCATACCCAAGTGAGCCATGAAATTTCGATGTTTCAATCTGGAGAAGGCCATAGTGGCCAAGCCAAGAACCAACGACATTGTGTAGTGATTGGATGCAAGCGAACGACGAAGTTCTATTGCCGTGAGTGCGCCATGGCACCTGCTTGCGATAGAACAAATGCTCAACATGGACAAACATGTTTCGAAGTGCTTCACAGCAATGTCGAAATGAGAAACAAGATTGAAAGGCGTATGAAGAAGTTCGAAGCGGCGAATATTCACGAGGAGTCAAACAGACCACCAAGATCCAACAGTACGCCTACGAAAGCCAAACGCCAAAGACCAAACGATGTCAAGCAGATTGTCTTGTAAATATTGTTGAAATAGAGTCACCTTCTTTCGTTCCCAACGACTTGCATGAGGTGCCCTTCGTCAATTGAGCTAACTGTCTCTTAGCCCACTGCATATGAGTATAGTTTCATCGTCTTGTACAGTCACTACAACACCACTACAATGTAGTGGTGATCGCATTGCCACAAACTTTGAGTCAAGCTCGTATCACAGCCCTTCACAGTAGGGATTTAAAGCAACAGTCCCCTACTATGCAGGGCTCTGGGATTTCGAGGGTTATAGGCCAAAACATTTACATATTGCAGTTTGATTGGCTAGTCGACAGTCCACCGCTTGCTGTCTGTCGTGTCGACTGTCCGGTGCAAATTGCAATCGAATGACCAACTGATAAAAGTTTGTGCGCGTATTCCGATGGGATCCAAATAAATTACATTCACGCATTGCAGGGGAAGACTCTGAGTCTCCTTCTCGTTTGATTTTACAAAATGCGGGAAATTAAAAATGGTCTAAATTAAAAAAAGAAATATTCCAATTTCTCTGAAAAATGAAAAGAGAATTCTTGCATTGAATTTTATTACTTCGAAGTGATGGATTTTTATTAAAATCCATGATTTCCCGCATCTCGCTTAAACATACGATATTCCTGTATTCAAGGGCACCTTGGTGTCGTCTGCCACCTGCCTCTTATGTCATATTATTAATCGACCAATCAATTTTATTTAAATAAAGGGATTCCCTTTATTTAAATAAAATTGATTGGTCGAAAACATAAAATTAATAGGCCAATCATGTTCGATCCTATCCATGTCAATGTCATTTTTCAATTTGAAATCCAGTAGCGATGCCTCAAGGTAAAGATGTGCACAAGATCGCCAAGACTGGCTTCGTCAATGGCAGATTGTACGACAAGGCCAGGCCAGACTTTCCTCTCGAGTGTCTGGATCATGTGGTCCCACCGACTCTGTCGCAGACGAGCCCAGTGCTTGAAATCGGCAGCGGAACTGGCAAGTTCACCGCACTCTTGGCCTCTCGCTTTGATCATATCACGGCGGTCGAGCCATCTGAAGGGATGCGAGCTGTCTTTACTGATAAGTTTCCATCGATTCCATGCTTGGAAGGCGCTGCGGAAGGCATTCCGATGCCAGATGCGTCGCAAGAAGCTATTTACATTGCCCAAGCCTTCCACTGGTGCTCCAACATGGACGCATTGAACGAGATGGCCCGTGTGCTTGTTCCCAGTGGCCTCGTCGCTCTCGTCTGGAATATGGAAGACGATCGTACGCCATGGGTGCGTTCGCTTCGATCCCTCTATGAAAAATTTGACGGGACGATTCCTCAATACCGAACGGGGGCATGGGAGCGAGTCTTTCAAGACCAATCTCTCTTCGAATACCCTCTTAAGCACTTTCGCGTCGAGCGCACGATTGCCGTCGACTCAATCGATCAAATTTGGGACCGTGTGCATTCGAAATCGTACGTCCAAACGATTGATGAGTCTGCCGTACTCAAGCTGAAGGCGGAAGTCTACTCGATTTTGGACTCAGCGGAGTTTGAACGCGATGCTGATGGCCGCATACTGTATCCCTACGTGACGGATGTCTACTTGACCCACAAGTTATCCTAAACAAGTCTCGAGACGTTCTTTTGCTTCTTGTGTAGTTTGAGCTACAACTCCGTGGACTAGGACGTTTGGCTCAATATATACTTGGTCAATGCAAACCCCATGAGTGAATCTTTCGATCCAGACCAGACCATCATGCCCCCTGCGGATTTACTCCACGCCGCCCACTGCGCCACGACGTCGTTTGACGGTCCAGGGCCGTACGAGCAGCCAGAGGCAAGTGGATTCGAGCTTGTGGTACACACTCCAAGCACGATCTTGGACGCCGTGGCGAGCTTTGCCCATGCGCTGAAGATATCATTCGGCTGCGTCGCGGCAACATACATGGCCTAGAGAAAATTAACAAGACACATCACGAAGCACAACGTACGCTGGCTGCATTGGCATCTGGGCTCACATTGTACGCCATGACGTTGATCCAGTCGACGTATTGCTCGACGCCAGTGGGGAAGCACCGATTTGACGAGCATTTCGCCGAGTCGGCTTCGTACATGTAGGAATCGAACGACACGAGGAGGTTCTTGGGCTTAAAGACTGACGAAAGCGCTTTCATATACGCGACAACTCGTGACGGCACGAAAGTCGATCCACGCGCTTCGTCGTCAATGTCAACCCCATCCAAGCCAAACTTTTCAACCAGAGCTAGCGCGCTTGATGCAAATGCCGAGGCGTCCGTGATCACAGCCATCTCATCACGATTTGTATCGCCTCCGATGCTTCCCATGACCGAAATACACTTCCTACGACAGAACTCTTGAGCTCGAGATGGATTAAAAGACAAACGAGTGTAGCTTGGTGACGCAGGATTTCACGGATGCATCCGATCCTTGGAACGATGGGATCACCACGCCGCCTTGGACAAGCGCAAAGGATAAAATCACATGCGTCACGCCATAAGGGACCTAAAAAGACCACAAAGACAGCTCAAAACACGACAAGAAGAGAGCTTACACTGTCGCAGCCGTCGACTTCAGAGCCCCAGAACTCGACGAGGCGAGGTTTGTTGCCACATTTCGAGCCGGGCTTGGCTGTGGTCGTCTGGTTGGTTTTCAATGTTGACTGGGGAGTTGGTGTCGAAGTCGTAGGGGCGACCGTCGAGTTTGACGACGCTGGAAGGACAGCTTGGATGACGTCGTTCCAATTTGAAGAGGTGGCAGAATTGCCAGACGAACTGTCGATGGTGACGCCGCCAGCCGAGTGAGCAAACTGCGTCCAGCTTGTCAATATGTCAAGGGATAGTCCGACGCTGCAGTCGACGCAGATCCCAATGCAGAGCTTGGACAGAGGCATCAGGGCTTGCCACTGATCAAAGAGACGACGGGATTGCGCTGCATCGTCATAAATAGCCTAACGCAGGTGACGAGACGGGAGATGAATCGTGGACGCTACTGAAGACTTGGAAGTTTTCGCATTGTACAAGCGGACATTGACCCAATCTACATCCTCCACGACGTCGGTTGGGAAAGTTTCACGCTGCGCTCCATCCACGTCAAGCGCAACTAGCAGTGACGACGACTTGGATTTCACAGCGGAGGAAATGGCCCGCACTGCAGATTGAAGGGAAGACAACGACGACGTTGAGCTGCTCAGGATGACAAATCCGTCGAGAGGGTAGCGGTCAAACCACCGAACAGCTTTGCTCGGTGTGTTTGTAGCTGTCAAGTCGGTCTTGTCGCTGGCCAGCGCGCCCATGACGTAGACGCATTTCCTACAGGACGAAGAGCGTCAAGCAGGTCTTCAGCGGTGAACAGACTGCCGCATCGCTACGAGACACTTGGCGAGGGTGTTTTCCATGTCAAAGTTGAGTTTTCCGCTGACTTCGACGTACTCGAGGACAACATGCGTCACGCCAGCAATCTATCGACAAGACAGCCTTTCAAGTGAGTCCACGGCACGTACAGCTGAGCTACAGCTCCGCTGCGACGACGGCCAATACTCGACGACGCGCTGGCTTGGCGCGACGACAGGACACCCAGAGTCTCTACTTGGACTGATGGCTTCAAAGTCGGCAGGTGTCACAGACTTTGTAAAGACGCCTGTTCCAACTAGCACTCCAGCAGTCGCCCCAGCGAGCGCTACCACTAGTCCAAGGGATGATGAGAGTAGCAGAGCATGCTGTACGTACTGCTTAGAAGAATCCGCCAGTGCTTGGTCGGTCGTGGCGCTGATGACTGGGAGGGTTCATGCTCCATAAACGGCACGGATGAAATCGGCGGTTGCTGAATCTGTGAAGCCTCCAGCAGCGGCGCTGTCAATGACGACGCTTGGGACGTCGGCGGTGGTTCAGTCATCTTGTCGCGTGACGAAATCGCCATTGCTTGCAGAAGCACGACACATGGGACAACCAAAACCGAGTCATGCCTCTACAATCTCTGTGTTTCACTTGTAACCGATAGCGGTTACATGTGAAACGTCCCCAGTTGGCACATCAAGAGCTATAACTAAGAGGAACGAGAGAGAACGACAAAACTTTATAGATTGATTTAACACTTGTCGCGCAAGAAGCGGTCGACGCCGGCTTCAATGCGTTGGTGGGCCCAGACGAGGGGACCGCTGTCGGTGGCCTTGGGGGCGCTCATGTCACCGCAGTGGGAGGTGCCGTCAATGTCGACAACTTCGGACGTTGGGTTCACGACACCGGTGGCGTTGCTGGGGGCAAGAGCAGCCCAGCCATCGTAGGTACCAGTGGGGAAGATGACGTTGGGAACATCGATCTTCAACGCGCCGTAAGTCTTGCGGATGGCTTGGACGCGGGATTCAACGTCCGTGACGTTGTACGCGCCCTTGCACACCTTCAACAAGGAGCGTTCGGCAGTCACATACTTGAGATTGCCGAAGATGCCCTTGGACGAAGCAGAGTTTTGGCCAAAACCAAATTCATTGCACGTTTGCCACGTCCATTGGCGGATGATGCCGACAGTGTCGACCGTCGTCGACGTGACGGAGCTGTCCAACCAGTTGTTGTCGAAGTTGATGTCGTAGCACGTGGCGTCGCCGTGTTGCTTCTTGTTCCAGGCAATGATCTTCTCCAACGGAGTCTTGTCGGCAACGGTGAAGTCTTCGCAGACATTCTTGAGCGTGTACGTGGCGTAGTCGTTGGCCTGCGCGACGCTTTCGAAGGGAAAGTAAAAGTACGACTCCAACACCATGCGCTCGTCGTCGTTGGAGATGGGCGTGCAGGTGGGGAAGACGCTTTGCAACTTGGCGACGTCTTCAGGCTTGGTGCTGCCGACGAGGGTGTCGAGCGCTTGCAAGCTTTCCTTGACGGCGTTCGTGCACGCTTCACCACCGACGGAGCGCAAGCCGAATTCGACCTTGTCAGCATATTGGTAGAAGTCGACTTGGGCGTCGATGGGGCCGGAACTCGCGACGGAGCCGACGAAGCGGTCGTTGAACTTGTACTTGGCCCACGCAGCCAACATGCCAGGGTAGCTGCCGCCGAAGGCGACCCACTTGGCGTTGACCAGCTTGCGCTTGGCGGTCAAGTGGTCTTGGAAGTACGCCAAGTCGTTCAACGCTTGCTCGGCCGTCAAGTACTTGAGACTCGAGACGGTGAAGTCGCCCTTGGGCTGCGACTTGCCGTAGAAACGGTGCTCCAAGCTCACGATCAATGCCTTGTGCTTCTTGGCCAAGACGTTCATGAACAAGTTGGTCGACTTGACGGTCGTGTTGGCGGCGACGTTTTCACCGTTGATGAAGACAAAGACGGGGTAGCCGTCGCCGCCGTAGAACTCGTCGTTCGTGAAGAAACGCTGCTTCCACACTTGGTTGTTGGACTTGTCAGTGTGGTCGAGCTTTTGTTGTTCAAACCATTCTTCAGGGACGCCCGCCGTGACCGCTTCCGTGTTTTGTTGGATCAACTTGTTGATATCAAAGTGGTTGGTGAACTTGGACGCCGCGGCGACGGCGGCGAGCGCGGACAAGGCAAAGACACGGACCATCGTACCAAGTTGTGCAAAGCAAAAATGAAACACACTGTCGACACTTGAACTCTCAGTCACGTCGTGGCCCCTCTCACGCCACAGGCCAGGCTCAAGCAGTAACGAGTAGCAGCTGTACAGAGATGCGTCCGCCTGTTTGACTCCGGCACAAGAGACTGACATGGTGCTTGGACAGACCAGCTTCACGTCGGCGACATGCTTCAGCCTGATGGAGAAGAAAAGCAAGCGGTAGGTGAGCTAGAAGAGAGCTACAAGGCGGCAGGAAACGAGCTGGTGGATGCGACGACGAGGTGTGTTTGAAATGCGAGGGAAGAGTTGGACGTAGTAAATTGTGCAGCCACACTTGCCAGGGGTCGGTAAAATGCAATTTGAAATTGATAAAAATTAAATAAATGAAGGCACTCAAATAGAACGGAGCCTTATTTTATTTTTTTCGAAAATGGACATTTTGAAGTGAAATATCCAATTTTGCACTCCATTTTCAACGAATCGATCTCGTTCTCGAGATATTGGTTTGATAACCTATTTTAATTTTGGCGAATCAAACATATTCATCTTGAAAACAAATAAGGCAATGAAATATAGGATGTGAGAGTAATCGAATTTCATAAGTTTTTGAAGCTACTTTCCATTTTCTGTTGGTGTAGTCTCAGGCTAACCAAGATGTTATTTCTATCATAGGATGCTACCACGTTGAGGTACTCCGCATGTTCCGTGCCGATTATGGACGAGATATTGTTTGCGTGGTCCTGTGGAGTATGCAATGTGCGAGGTTGTTGAACATTGTTAAAAATATCTATTGGCCAATATATTATCTCTATAACCTATCATAGGACACAAAAATTTCCCCTAACCATGGTAAAACTTTCAAGTCGGCTTTTCTCAAAAAAACTTTCAGACAAATAAGGCCCCTTTCTATTTGAAAGTCATCAAATATCAATTGGACTACAGTCAACTCGTGCAATTTATATTGCAATGATAAACCATATCTCAATTTTAATTGCAATTTTTTAGTTATGAAATATTACTGTAAAATAATTTTTAAATATTGTGGATTCGCTAGAAATTTCCCAATTTGGATTCGTTTTTTGTATCAATCTCCAATCGCGCCAATACATTGGATGAATGAAAATTAGAACTGTGCTTTCTCTGTACTTTCTTTAAATTCAGCCAATCAAAAGAACTCAAAATACTTATTAGCCAATGGCGTCGATTGGTGAAACGATCTGCCGGCGTGATTCGATTGAATGGGGTCTGGAAATTCGTATCAAATCAACAATAGTTACACATGCATTGATGTTGACATTCTCAGTGATCTACAGAGATCTGGGAAATATAAGACCAGCAACTAACCCTACCCTACAATAGAACCTTCATAATTGATATTATAAATTATAACAGGAAATATAGTTGGCAGGATGCAAGCCATCATTTCATGGCCATAAAGTGACAAACGTGATGTCAGACAAGCACAGGCCTCCTAAAGTTTGCGAAATCGCGAATTTAAAGAAAATAGTCTAAATTCGCGATGTCATGACTATTAGATTTGCGATATCGCTATAAGAAGCACCTTAGCACTAAACGTTCATCAGTGAATCTAATTGCTTCGCCTGGAATATGCCTTCAAGCGACAAATCGAGTATCGAAGAACGGAACTCGTCCTTTTTCCATTTTAGGATTGAAAAATCCGAGAACGTCTTCACATGTTCTGTGCGCGACCGTTTGCGCTTGTCAGATCCGTCTTGTTCACGACCGAAGTACTTACACAGTTTGCAAACAACGGAGGTGACATTTCCCTTGTCATCGCGCTCATCAATTTGCAGAGCGTACTGCAAGTCATGTTTCTTCTGGAACTTGACGACCATCCTTGCAAGCTGTCTGAATTCGATGTCAGGCAAATCAATTCCTGAAACCAGTGAACTGGATGGATCACATTAAGCTCAGAATAGAATCAATTCAAATCCAGTTTACATTTAATGAGCTCGGACGAAAAATACATCTGCAAATGACGCAGGGCGCGCCATAGAAGTTGAAAGCAATGCCTACAAGTGGCGGGGGGCACCACAAAGTGGCATTTTCAACCCAGCTTAAATTCGCGATTTCGTTATTTTTTGTTTCGCGATTTGACATTCAATTTTCAGGACATCGCGAATTTTAGGAGGCCTGGGAAAATCGCACATCTGTGTTGCAACCCTTGGATGTAGGTGTCATGGGCCCATTCAAAAGTATTTTGCGGAGAATGTGGCTTGCTGAGACAACCACTCAATGTACGGCCAAAGAAAAGAGGATGGCAAGAATAAAAAGAGCGATTGCAGCCTGGAATGTTATCACTCCTGAAACAGTAAATATTAAATTATAGAGGTTTTCACTTTATCTATGACTGCTATGACTTTTCATTGAATGCATGGCATTTTGCAATATCGTAGGTATTCTAGTTACTTTCACAGTGCATAAACTTTAATGATAGCTTTAAATACAAAGTTCTTGTTCTTGAGACGACACCAATATACAATTTAATAGGATAAAATATTTCACAGGTCAATGACTTCAACTTGAGTTTGAAACTGACCAATCACCGAAGAGCCGCCGCTGGTCTTATATTTCCCAGATCGCTGTACTCATTTTTCTTCAAGTCAAATGGACCCCAGTACGAATGATTTTCCTTCAAGAACATACTCATCTCAAAGTTGTGAGGATGCAACGATTTTCTGTAGTCTGTCAATACTACTCTGGTCCGCAAAAAATGCTACACTGTTTTATCTTGATTTGAGTATGTCCGGATATGAGGATATATGGATTTTTGTTAACAACCTCAAAAACTTATATAAAATTTCACAGGATGTCCAATATTTTTATTCAAACAGCACCGATGTCCCGATGACACAGGTCTCTCTGTGTTCATCTTGCTTGCCCAGAACAGAAATAGCGAAGTCTAACGTCAGTATAATGTCAGTTATGTTATAGCGCATGTCAGGTGTGGCTATTGGCGGCTCTCATACTTACACTTTGAGAAGAGCCTTTCACACACATTGCTCGGAGGAAAAAAACAAATTTTTGGTGATCCGATGCAACATATTGCAATATCTCTTGACAGCACAATTTATACTGCAATTCGCCCATGATAACCAATTTAAATTGCAATGCCGCTGACGGGCACAATACTAGATTGCAATGTTTATATTGCAATTATTGCTGCAAAGATTGCACTTTCCCTAGGCCTGCCACTTGCTCCCAGTCGATGCAATCCATGTCATGATGCTGGATCGGGAAGAGGTTTGACGGCATGGAGACAAGCGACGTCGGAACACTTTTCGTCCCGAGGATGTGTTTTTCCACCAACGTCGCACATTGAACGTCGCAGGGTCTTCGTCTCTCGCCATGCTACGGTAGTGAAGACGCCCAGTAGACCGATCGAACGTCGGCCATCACACCGTAAATTGCCTTTAAAGCGCGTCGTCAAGACTAGATGAGAGCGGTGGATGCGTTAAGCGCTTCAATTCGTGGACCAAACAACGAATCGGGAGGAGGAGGAGGAAACGCGCTGCCAAGTGTTGGATTCACGCAGGAAGACGACAGCTATAGCTATAAAGTCGTCGCAACGTGGTGATTCAATGCTTTGGCGATTTGGAGAGCCATGGAGTTTGCTCACCACAGCAGGAGAAACCACCGCGTCAAGCGATGACAGCCAGATGGTTGCATTTGTCATTTACAGCATCAGGTACTTATAAGATGCAGAGTTAGACTCGGAAAATAAATATATTGTATAAATTAATAAATTTGTCTTGACTGGAGTCATGTTGCTTGGCAGTAGAGTTTCTAGTATTTGCGTGCGCTGCTGCAATTGAAGGAGAGCTAAATATGATAGATTGATACATCTAAGAACCACGTCTTCATACAGTCTTTGCCAGTCTTTGCTCCACGTGTTGGTCATCTTCCTTTGGCATTCAACTGAACTTGCAAAAATTGATAACTTTGTTTATTAATATCCTTTGAAATATAATATACTTACGAACTTTCGCATGGACTTTTCACGTCCCAAGGAACGGGCTTTGCCGTCTGGCGGGCACTGTTCGAGATGGACGGTGGCAGGAAAGTCTGGATTTCGCTTGTTTGACAGTGTAATCAACGAGATATCGTGGCCTAGCTTTGGTCTTCTTCCTTACCTCGCTGTGCTCGTCCTGCATCACGTCTTAATACCGTCCACCGCCGGAGAATACAGTGGAAAGTCCCGAGACAACAATTGCGCATCAATCCACGACAACATGACAACGACAGTGGTGTAATGGTGGAGAAGAACCAGAATTACCCATCGATCAGATTGCAGCGTGGAGCATTAGTCCATGTTTGACTGTGAGCCGCATGGGGGCGAGCGGGCCAACCCGAGAGCGACCAAGTCCCAAGATCAACTGCGAGACTTGGCTTGCTGGGAGACTTTGACAAAAATGTGCATCTCTCGAGTCACGTCTTGACCACCATGTCGCTGTGCCACGCCTGCTTCATGGATAATGATGATAAAACCAGGCTGGTGTGGATCGCCAGAGGTGGACAATCTCTCGCCCCCATCACGGCAGGACAGTCAGTGTTGAATTTACTCGACAAACTCGACGATGGTCCGCCTTTCTGCCCTTGCATTGCTCGCATGCTCCGCCGCGGCGTTGAACCCGATGGTTCGCCACTTTAATATCTTGGACTTCATTGAAGGCGCGCAGACGGAAGCGACGACGGCGATCCCTGAAGAGTGGTTTGAAAACCAAAAGCTTGACCACAACGACAAGGCCAACAACCAAGTGTGGAAGCAACGATTCTTCACCAACGACGAGTTCTACGGCGGTGCTGGCTACCCTGTCTTCCTCTACATCAACGGTGAAAACGTTGCCACGGCTGGGACCGTCACGTCGACCAACTTGTTCATGAACGTCTTGGCCAAGAAGCACAAGGCGTTGATTGTGAGCTTGGAACACCGCTACTACGGCAAGTCGCAGCCCGTCGCCGACTACTCGGTCGAGAACCTCAAGTACTTGACGGCCGAACAAGCTTTGAACGACATGATCACGTTCCAAGACCACTTGACCGAGAAGCGCAAGTTGGTCAACGCCAAGTGGGTGGCCTTTGGTGGCAGCTACCCTGGCATGTTGGCTGCGTGGGCCAAGCTCAAGCACGGCGATCGCTTCGTCGGTTCCGTCGCCAGCTCGGGTCCTATCCTCGCCAAGGCGGACTACCACGAATACGGTGACGTCGTGGCGTTTGGCCTCAAGTACTTTGGCAAGGACCAATGCGCCGACACGGTCAAGACCGCCTTGAAGGACTTCCACAACTTGGTCGCGAGTTCCAAGACTGAAGATGTCGCCAAGCTCAAGGAACTCTTCAATCCTTGCGACCCTCTCAAGGACGACTACAACCGCGCGACGATCGAAGGCAACGTCTTTGGCTCGTTCCAAGGCTTGGCGCAGTACAACGACAACTCGGCGCAAAATTTGACGTGGGGCTGCCAGATTTTCAACGCCAACGACGGCAAGTCGCCTCTTGAAAAGTTGGCCGCCTACAACAAGTACACGTACCCCGAATGCACCGACTCGGACTACCAAAAGTCGTGGATCGCTCCGTACCAGAACATCAACGTCACCACGATGGGCATCAACCGCCAGTGGATCTACCAGACGTGCGCCGAGTTTGGCTTTGGCCAAACCACGAAATCGGCCAAGTCGCTCTTCTCGGTGCTCGAATATGCCGACGTGGACAAGGTCTACTACGAATTGTGCAAGCAAGCGTTTGGTATCACCAAGGAACAAGCGGATGCCAACATCGTCGCGACCAACAACAAGTACGGCGCACTCAACATTGACGTCCCCAATGTGGTCTTCCCCAACGGCAACATCGATCCATGGTCCGCCTTGAGTTTGGTCAACGGGTCGACGCTTGTCAACTCCAAGTCGGAAATCGTCTACATTGACGGCACTTCCCACTGCCGTGACATGCGCGCGCCCAAGTCCACCGACAATGAATCGCTCACGTGGGGTCGCCAACGCATTGAAAACGCCGTCGACCGATTCTTGCGTGACCAATGTTAAAGCACACTCAATATACTCTTCATCTCTTTCTCGCCCTCATCTTCTAGCGATCTCCACTCGTCTTCCCCCTTTCCCCCCTGCATGTCTAAGACCTAAGGGGGACAAAGTCAGCGGTGGGGGCGAGCTCCATGAAGCATCTCCATGGTCCACAAAGTCGGAATTCAATGTCGATTGAGTCAACTTTACCAGCCAAGACTTGACTTTGCTTGTACAACAAGGCTAGCCACGCACAAGCTCGACGTGATGACACAAACTAAGAGGGCTGTGCCTTTTTCGAGCCAGAATGCATCGGGTGCGATCTTGTATACATAAAACGTCGGCAAGACAAAGCAAATGATCGGGTTGGTCGTCGCGCCAAGGATGCCCAAGACGGTCGCAATGTCCCCAGCGGCAATAGAGACACTGCAGACGCCACCAACGAGCACCAAAGTGACGAGCACGTGATGGAAATACCCAGGCTCACTCACGCCCCACATGGACTAGAGATGACTTTTAGCACGATTTTGAGCATGAAGACGTACCTCGTTGAGTCCCTTGCGCAGCGTGTGAATGTACAGAGGTGTCGTCACGACTAGCGCGACGGCGAAGAAGATGGAGCCGGCAATTATAGCAGCATCTTGGTGGTAATTGTTGCGAAGGAAATTTGAACACGTCTCCATACCAAAGGTCAAAAAGACAAACCCGCTCAGGAGGACGTAAAGCAACGTGGCGATCGTGAAGCTTCGACGGGCAACTTTGTACATGCGTGGACTTGATCGTCGCTGGAGTTGAAGGTAAATTGGCAGCACATTCGGATGGCAAGTGTAGGCGAAAATGACGAGCGGCAGCGCCGTTAAGATGCGATGGAAGTCCAATGTGAAGAGGGGAAGATGATTCCACTGGTACACCAAGTCGTGGGCATAGCCTAAGTGGACAAACTGGAAGTACTTGACAACCACAGTCGTTGTGAGGAAAACGATGCACAAGAGGGAAAAGAGCGACGAGAAACGAAGCGATGACAGGGACCGGAACAACGACAACGGCAAGACGAAGCAGAGACACAAGGCTCCGATCAAAGCATTCCGTGAAGATATTGTGGTGCCAAGGGTATCAGCTATAGATGTTCCATTGGGCTAGACAAGAAGATGAGATCCTCAATGTAGCTCACGGTGAGTTGCTTACTTTGACAACGAGGAGAATAAGCTCAGAGCTACCGACGAGGTACCCCACCGACGTGCCAAACAGATTGAGACTTATCACAAATTGGACAAACATGGACAGTCTACGCGCAGATCATGTGTGCAAGGCAAGAGAAGGTCTTACGTACTGTGATCCTGACGTCAGATTTGCTAAATTCATGTAGGATGTTGCTTTCGACAAGTCGCTGCAGACAACCAAGAGATAGAGGGAAAAGTATGCCAAGAGGCCTCCCAACACCAAGAAGACGATGCCCATAACGAGGCCGACCTACTCCTGGCTTCAAAAACTCGCTCGAGAGATCGATATACCTGCTCTAGAGCGTACGGGAGCGACAAGATTCCCGCACCGACGATGGAAACGGTCATTGTAAACATGGATCCTTTCACTACGTCATGGAAACAATCATGAGAGACATCCTCGGTCGACACAGGGAGCTACCGGATCCAGGCTGCATCTTGCTCGTGATGTATTTCTCCACCAGGCTGGTCTTGGCTGCTGGAGGAAGCTGTGGCTCCTCCAGCTCGTCCACTTCTTCCAGGAGAAGCGGCACGTCCGTCGCATCGTCATCCCAGTGACGCATCTTTTTGGAGAATGAATGCTTACTGCGAAGAAGGCATCCGGATAATGGGGGACGAGAGGACATTTGAAAGATGTGAAACGAGATATCTTTCTCATTCAACCGGTTCTGCTCGCGACGTGTCGACTGCATCGTCCTTGGCTGCACTCTCTGGATCGATTATAGTCGTGGCGTCGGTCGACTGCTTGGTCGTAGCCTGTGCGATCACACGGGAAGCGTCCGTCGGCGGCGCAGTCGACGCTACGAGCGTGCGCAGTTTGTCCATTTGGACCAGCAAGGTTTCCTTCTCCTTCTTCTGTTGCCTGCTGAGTAGTTTGGCCGCGACGATCTGCTTCTCAAGCGCCTTGACCATCTCGTCTTTTGCATCGAGTGCCTCTTGCAGCGCTCGTTCTTTGGCAGTTGGACTACTTGGAAGTGTAGCTGGTTCTCTCGGTGTCACCTGCTTCACGTTGAGACTTGGATATCACCGCGATGGAATACCTCAAGCTCCATCTTGTCGACGATTTCCTTGGCTTTGTCAAGCTCACGTTTCAAAGCATCTCGCTCTGCGACGAGCTTGGTCGCTTGTTCAGCAGCTTGCTTGCTCTGGGCTTCAATCGACAAGATGTGATTCTCTTGGGTGCGCATCTACTTGCCCAGCAACCTTCCAATGATGCTGGCTATGTATCTACCTGAGCGAGGATCGTCGTACGATCTTGAGCCCATTTCCTCTGCTGGTCTTCCAACTGAGTTAAATGCTCCGCTTCACGCGCATGCAATGCCTTGACACGCTCCATGAGCTCCATTTTGACTTTGTCGCCGTTCTTCTGACTTGTATCTGTCGCCTCTTTGTAGAACGCGAGCTCGGCTTCAAGCTGCAGCCATCGCTCGCTTTCCTACATCGAGACAAAGTCATGACAAGGCTTGAAGCAGCTCGGAGCCTACGCATTCCTTGTCTTGGATCAAGCGAATTGCATCATCTTGCAATTTCTTGATGGCTTCTTTACTCGCGCTGTACTTGGTTTTCGTTCGCTCCAGCTTGTCTTCCACCCTAGATGAGCATAAGACGACTCTTTCCATCCAAATCTCACAGATGAAGCTCCTCTAGCCGCTTGCGGAGACCGTCGATCTGGTCCAGTTGAGCTTGTCGCGTGATTTCTTTCGCCGCGACAGCCACACGAAGCGTCTCGAGTTCTTTCTGCATAGCTACGAGCTCTAGTCTCCTTGAGACCTTCTTGTCTAGACAGTAGAGGCTGTACCAGGTCCAGGTTCTGCTGGTGTTCTCTCTTCGGTCTCTTGCGTGCGAGGAGTTTGTGGTATTTCCAGCGACGTCTTGGCTTTCTTCAAGCTAGCTAGCGTGCGTTTGTACTTCTTGTCCAGCTCTGCAAACTCGAGCTCGAGCTCTTCCCGTGTCTTTGGCCGGAAGCGCTTGGGTCCGCTGATCGTTTTCTTGAGGATGAATTCGTTCAACAGATTGGGATCGTCTTGGAACTCTGATACTTTGGCTTGTAGTGTTTCCTTGAGCACGTCGACGAGCAGATCCTGCTCCCTTTGTTTCTTCCGCAGGCTTTGAATGAGCGCAGATCGTCGGTGTTCCTTGTCTTGGGCTTTCATAGTCGCGACTTGTTCTTGCAATTGATGGATCGAATTCATGAGCGCTCGAACTTTTTGCGAATGAATATTGTGGAGCGCGTGCGTTTTCGCTGACGAGTTGGTTAGCTCCAGACGAACTGACGAGGTGGAATACCTTCAAGCAGTGCATTTGCAGTCGAGTTCTCGCCATCCGCGAGGCTATTGAGCTCGAGGAGCTTTCGCAATTCTTGCTCACGGACTTGTTGCTCGGCAATTGTTTTCTGCGCTGCGGCCAACGCTTCCTACAAACGATGGACATTTGAGATGTGTGAGCTATTTGAAAGATCGACTTCAGACTGGCGCAGCTTATCTTGCAGAGGTATTATTCCCTTGGCTGGCACGGCGCCGTACTGCTTGACCATCGCGGACCGCGTGACTGTAGCAGTTACAAAAACAGTTACAACTTTCCGTGTAACTGGCAAATCTCACAACAGCGAGATGTCCCTGGACGCCTGTCTAGATCCCGTGGTTTGGCTTCGACATAGCTACGATCTTCATGCTAACCAAGCCTGTCTTGCTCGCCACTTTCGAGCATGGCGCCGTCTCCGCCGGTTTCGTCTTCTAGAGGCTCGCTATGACTGGACTTGTCGTCAAATGTACGACGCGCTCTTTGGCCTCGGTCTTTTCAATGACATCTCGTCTTGTAGCTACGAACGAACGCTGCGAATTGCCATGCTGAGACTTCAGAAAGGTAGATTAGTCTGGGCAATGACTCAGTGGCGTCATGGGGTCGCCTTCGTGGAGCAACGGAATCGTCAATTTGTCGTGTTGCTACGTCGACGGCTGCCCGCGAATGTAACCTTGACCATGGCTGTCCTGTTATGCATGAGAACTCCGTAGGCATTTACAAAGTGGCGACGCATGACATGGCACGATGGATTTGAAGAGAAAGTGGCCGCCATGGCGTGGGTATTGCTGTCCCGTCGAGCTGTTCGAGTAAGTTGAAAGCAACTAGGATGAGCTTAGAACGTCGTCATGCAGACTTTCCTGGGAACGCTCCGAGCAATGCGAAAGCGACGGCTTTATAAGAGCCTTGCAAAATGGCAAGTGTATGCTGAATATGCCCGATGGAGGGATGGACTTCTTGCCATGCTTACGCGTTGCGATTAATAAGTTAAGTCTATGTTACATGAGAGAGCACTCGGGGCCACAACTTGTCGACCGCGCAGATTGCTTGGAAGTTGGTGACGTTGGTGGAGATTTCACAGCTTTGCCCGTGCCGTACTTGAGTTTCGAGTCCATGGGGAGAGGATTGACGGTGGCAGGTCCACCGCCGAAACTTTCTCGAAGACGCATGAGCAAATCGTCGTTTTCCTGGCGGAGAAAGACACCTTGCTCGACACTGACATCCAATTGATGCTCCAAGTCGTCAATCGTAGCTTGCAATTCGCGTTCGCGTCGTTCAAGATCGTCATTTCGCTGTTCGAGTCGTTGGACATCGCTCTTCAAAGTAGTATTGGCCTGTGTCAACTCGGACACGATTGATTGCAGTTTTGAGAGTTCCTTGTTGACCGACTCGACAGTCGTTCGCGCATTTGTCTGATCTTCCATCGCTTTTCGGACTTGCTCGAGCAACTTGAGTCGAAGGTCTTCGAGTCGATCGACTTCAGCTTCGAGTTCCCGCTCGATTTCACAGCTCGACGCGACGTATTCTTCATGCTCGACTTGCAGTGCTCGTAACTCGGCCTCCTTGAGTCGCAGCTTCCGCTCCATCGAATCCTCCTCTTCCGAGACGGTCATCGTCTTTTCCTCGCTCCTCTCATGCGTTTCCATCGCTTCTGGAGCGAGATTCTGCACTGGTTCGTCCGTCATGGCTGGCGGTTGACTACACTCGACTAGTCGGTGGAACAAAAATTTCCAATATAAAAATAGACGTGTACTTTTTCGAACGTTGTGGTTCTCCATATTTTCAAAAATGGAAAATTATTGTTTTAGAATACAAAATTCAAGTTTATAAATTATTGACAATAAATGTTTTTATGGATATTTATATTTATTTTTCGACCATGCAATAAGATGTCGATACAACTTATCACCGTTGCGTCGACGCCCTGGAGCCGCGACTGCCTCTCGAGCCATTGGAGTTCTTGGCTGTCTTCTTTTCGTCGTCGTCCATCTCGCTCAATGCGCGCAAGTGCTCCGTGACTGTGTTTTGGTAGCTCTCGAATGGATCGACGCGGTTCGTGAGAAAAGATTCAAGCATGTGCTTCATGAAGAAGCAGACCACATTCGACCACGCTTCTGCAATATCTGGCGTAGCTAATTCGCCAAGCCAGTACATAATCACTTCGATCATCGTAGCGCCATACGTGGCGAATTGAAAAGCGCGGATTTTGGGGAAGTAGCGATGGCGGTGGCCAAGGTATCGGATCTTGTTGACAAGACGCGCGTTGTCGTCCGCCGAGCTCTTGAGCATGAGCGTGAGGGCCTTGATAAGGACTTCACCACGGCGACGGATGTCGGGAAACACTTCCTTGAACGATTCGTCCCTTTGAAAGAGGCGGAAGAAGAATTCATCGTAGAAGAGCACGATGCCAGACTTGCTGAACTCCTTCATGCGGTCCGTGGATGAAGTCAAAATGTACGTCCACGAGTTGTTGCAGTCAGACAAATAGGTCTCTGTGAAGATAGGCATCATTGGCAAATTCGCTGGAATGTAGTGGTGCACAACAGCCCGTGGACATCGCTCGTACGAGAACATTTGAATCATTTCGCCCGTGTCGACATTGGGGTCAAACATCGATTTCCCACTGCCTTCAGAGTTTCGCCGAGCTACAGAAGTTTTTGTTGATGGAATAGTTTGCGTCTTAGGTCCATGGGATTCATTGAGGTATCTCGAAGATCCATTTTGAGGTATTGCGGCCGCTGTTGGCGGCGCTCGAGGTTGCTTTGTACCTGCAGTCCCCATGCGAAGGAAATGTGCCAGTTTGTCCGTCTCCGACGGTTCAGATCGTGAAACCGGCATGAAACCGCTGCATAAATTCTGATTGGCTGAAATATGTCGCTGGGTTGTAATTCTGGACGAAACAGATCCTTCGATTAGTTCACGCCAACAAAGAGTCGTTGGAACATTAGAAATTCTCCATGGAGTTTCCTCCCAAATTTGTCGATGCCTAAAGCAAGTTGAAGATCATTTCTCATTGCACATCCTCCTCGTTCGTCATGGCCCTCTTTGCGGATCTCAAAGCGTTAAGCTATCAAGCTGGGGAATATTGTGTTCGTCTGGCTACATAAACCCTGCACGTGCACACACTCGACGCAGGACGACAACACATAGATTGGACACTGGATACCGTCCAAACGATGATGATGAGGGGTGAAAGCTCCGAGTGAAACGATCGATGAAGTCGGCGAAGTCAGGATTGTTCTTGCCACGCGCCAAAGTCACTGGAACATCCAGTTCTCCAATAAGAATCGTCATGGCTGATGACATCCACCGTGGTTTCACCGCCATTCTTTTCCTCACACAAGTTAGAGGCCGCCACCAACGACGCCCCCTTCCAGTGTGACTAGTCAAGCCATTAGTTCGACCAAGCGCTGCAGCTCGTTGGTGCCATCCCCGAGCTGCCCCCCCCTCGGATTCGAAATGGCTATAAAGCCAGCGCGAGCATACAATACAGGTGGAAGCTTGCTTGGCTGCAACTTGATATGTGAGAGTCAATCAATTAAAACTGGGGTCCTATAAACAGAAGACATTAAAACTGGGTCCCACTGTTTAAGGGTACTGCTCAAGAGAATTCATTCAACAGCCAGCACGGTTCACTGGAATAACTTCACAGTGTTTTAGCGTTATGAGCAACAACTTCATCGGCGATTTAACTATAAGATGACGATTCTTGTAGTGTAGCCTTCTTACAGTTGAATGCGACGATCAGGCTTTCAGTCTATATTTCTACTATTTGTCTGTCGCACTCTTGGAGTAAAAGGCATTTCCCATCAATAGAATGGTCATGAACTCTCACTCTTATTGTTGCGCCTTAGATATGACCAGAATACATTTTAAGCGTTGTGGCCTGTGCTTTGTATGCCAAACTTTAGGTGATCATGAATAAGGAATGTCGGCAAAGAGTTCTTGCGCACGAAGGCTGACCAGACTTCAAAATGCTATGGATCTTAGAGGAGCATGTACATGCGTTAACGATGAATAGAACTTTACACACATCAGTGACACTTAAGGAATAACAAGTCACACTCATTTTCTCCAACAGAGATTATTGCCTTTAAAGATGTTGATTCCTTCGTTATTTTCAAATGACAAGCAACAAAACAGTATACGAGTGACAATGGAAAATCATTTACACCAACAAAAAATCCCTGTGTAACAAGAGAACTCTCTTGAAGGGTGATGCATATCACTGACTCTTATGATTTAACAACTTCACTGACATTTCACGAAAGATTGAATGGTAATGGAGGTACGGAGAATATACTAAGACTTCAGAGTTTGTAAGCTGTTGTAATTGTGTATTCATTTGGTGTCAGAAAGCTTAAAACGGGCTTTGTCAGTTAAACTTTGAAGAAATTGATGTATTGCTGAAGGACATTAGCCCATGATGATGATTGCCCTGGCGTTGAACAAATTTCACACGCATGAGAAGTATGAGTGTAAAAGATAACGGCACCCCGTCATATTCGTTTCTAAAACTACAGTCCGTGTAGATACCGTCGACACAAATTTTCTCTAATTAGATTGTAGTGAGATCTTGCACACATGACAAACTGCACTTTGCCCCAGCATCCTATCCCCGCTAACTACTGACTCAGCATTAACTAGAGTAACCACTACTAAAGTACATTCACTTGGTAAGCATTGCTATCCATTCTCATTTGAATTTATTGCTCATCTTTTGAAAATCATGCAAGGAATCTACAGCTTGTGCGGCTATCATTATTGCTGGAGCAGTTGAGTGTGACTTGTCGTGATTAAGTTTCGCTGACGTGCATATCGTATATGCATGTAAATTTACGTCTCCTTTAAGATCAATAGCGTTTTGAAATCAGGTCAATCTTCATGAGCAACAACGCTCCGCTGACATTCCAGCTTCATGACCATATAACGTTTGACTACAAAGCACAGGCTACAACATTTAGAATGTTTTCAAAGGCATCATTATAAAAGTGAGAGTAAATGCCCATTCTATCGATACAAATCGGCTACAGAAAGATATATGAAAGATAGGCTAATATCCCGACCGTCGCCCTCAAATTGGAGTCGCGGGGCTCAACTGAAGTTGTTCAAGACTTCAGAATGAATTCTCTTGAGCAGTACCCTTAAACAGTGGGACCCCAGTTTTAATGGCTTATGTTTAAAGGACCCCAGTTTTAATTGATTGACTCTGATTTGTGACGTTCGTGTTTTTGTAAAATGTCTTCACAAGATGCACCCAATGGCGCCATCGCCCATTTCTCACCACCATCTATTTGAAGCAATTTTCCAGAGAATTCCAAAACTCCATATATTTTTAATATATTTTGAGCGAGATAATCGAATGGACCTCAATTGGTGAGATATTTTTATGTCGTTGTTACGCCACACATGCCACGCTACAGCTGCGTTTCGTGTATTGTGATGGTGTGTCGTTTGGATTCCGCCTTTCTTGGTATATGTTCAACTTTGTACTGTAAAACAAGAAGGAATTCTATTCCAAACAACGAGCACGCTCGATGCAGCGCGATAGAACGAACGGGCTTTTCTATTCGTGAAGAATGATATCCAGCCGAGCATTTGGTTCATCTTATGATTGGAATGGACCCATTTGGTGAGAAATGTTGCCGTCAAAGTTGGGTGAATTTACACACGGCGGGACCAACGGCTACCGTATCCGTATGCGCGATGCCCCAAGTTGGACGGCAGTCTCGATCTCGCTGCGGGTTTCCTTCGTCTCCGTCGACGCCGCCGGCTCGTGGGTTCGCTCGTGATCACTGAGAACGTCCTGGGAAGAACTTCTTTCCCATCTGGGACCGCTTGCGTTTGATAAACGACGCCAGGTCTTGTCTCATCTTGACGTCACCAGCTGCATCGTCCAGTCTTTGCAGCAGTTCGGGCATTTTTTTAACCTGGCGTGGCCACTTTCATGATGCCTCAGACTGGTGCCGGCGATTTGGAGCCAACGTGCGAGCAGTATGTCGAGTTTTCCACGCGTACGCAGTCACTGGTCAATGAAACGATCCAAGTCGCGGCCAATCGAGTCGGCTTCTATGGGCAAAAAGTTCTCGACAAGATGGGCCTCCAGGTGTATGCCGAGAAGGGCGTCTCGACAGTGTGTCGCGGCCATTTGAGTATGACGCTAGCTGACGTCCAGTACGCTCTGTATGCAGCATCCACCGACGAAGTCCAAACAGTCGCCGCGATTTTATATGGCCAACAGTATGAAGACGCTGCCGTGGTCCACGTGGCCGAGATGAACTCAGCAGACGATCCGTTCCAGTTTGTCGGCGTCAAGCGTGTCAGGCTCGCCAAAAAGGGCGTCTTTGCCAAGCCAACGCAGTCCGTCTACGTCGAGGTAATAGCAGAAATTCCTGCAGGCGCTCAAGACTTTCTAGGCGAGCGGCACGCGACGTGACGGCGGCATCACAAGATTGTACCAGGTCATTGAATTCGTCGACGTCAATTACCTCTTGGCCCGAACGCTCCTGCCAGTTTGCACATCTATCTCTGTCTTTGAGCCTCATCCTTTGGATCCGAAGTGTGTCCATGTGTACTCCAAAGTCTTGTACTCCAAGGAAACCCCGGCTTATTTGATGCAACACATCCACCACCATACTGCCTACTGGCATCGGCATATTGCCCTGCAGTCTCTCCCTGTCGCCCGTCGACTTGTTTCAGAGTCGTCGTTGACAGATCACCACGTGCCAAGAAGGTAGCGTCATGCATTTTTTGCCGCCTTGTAACCCCACGAATGAGTAGCACGTCCAAAGTCTGCGCGGTTTGCGACTCGGCATTCAAGAAGCTCCGGCCAAAACACCACTGCCGACGCTGCAGCTGCACGATGTGTCATGCGTGCTCGATTCCAATTCAATTGCCGACGGCCATGTTCAAATATTGCACGCGATGCGTCCTCCAAGCTCGTTCGCGCGACGACGACATCGAACCAGCCATTGGCAGTCGACTGAGCGACCAGGAATTTTTGTCCACGCTTCGGCCGATTGAAATCCTGCCTACTTTGGTGGCGGAAGCGCTGCCTGCATCGCCGATCAAGCCGCCTGCCTCGCCGGTCAAGTCGCCTGCTCCTCGTATTCAACAGGAAGCCCAAGTCCAAGCTCTACAGCGAATCACAAGCTCGCTGGCTGAACAGGAATTCCTCCTCTTGTCCATGCGAGAAGCTCTGGAAGTCCAGCACCACGCCAACCCTGCGCTCGTTCCAGAGCCCCTTTCGACAAAGCGTCTGGAGACGACGAACACCGTGTTGCTCCCCGAGCCATTGCTGCCGACGCGCTTGGACGCCCCCGATTCGCGCTTCGAATACCTCTAACTTAAATGTGATTTTGAAACAAGTTGATTTTAGACGACCGACCACTCGGTCTCGCCATTCTCGACAGCGGCGAAGAGCCGATGGGTCATTTCAACACCTAGAAAGAGCGCTCCGTTCGCTGGGAACGATCGCAGTACGGCGGCGCTCCAGCCTCTGTAGAAGCCACGCAGTCCTTGTGCCTTCCTGATGTTGTCGAATGCTTGACGGAACCCAACGCCGTTTCCGACTTGCATGTACGATTTGACCACGTCGGCAGGGAAGACAAGGCTCCAGCCTGTTGCTCCAGCAGCACCACCACAAGACAAGACGGCGAGAGGATGCAAATCGCGCTTGGACGAGTGGTCTTCAAGCCACCGGACAAGCGTGGATGTGTAGAGTTCGTAAGCGCCAAAGAAGCAAAAGCTGAACGGAATATCGCGCAAGAGCACAGCAGGAAGTCCAGCCATGAATCCAGCAGGACCATTCTGTGCAAGGATGCCTCGGATGCAGGCAAACACGTTGGAAGACGCTGTATGGGTCGACTGAAGGCGGCACTTGATCACTTCAGCTGGGGTAATGGCCGTGGCCGAGAAGATCGCAGCCGCGCCACCAAGCATCGCTTCGTCAATGAGGCAAGTTTTGTGATTCGACCCAAAGACGACCCGTCGGAGCGCTCCTTGGGCTGTGAAGAGGACCGAGTTTTCAATGATGGCGCTGGCAAGTGCTGGCGTTGCTCCCTTCCAAAGCGATCGTGCGCCCTCGTCGTGGACAGATTTGACCAAACAGTGCATCACACCGCGGTACTCGCTGCTTGTCTGAAGGCGCACTTTGGCTACGTCAAACGGCAGCCCTGTGTAGACCAAACAGACCGCGCCGACGACACCGCTCGTAGTTTCCTTGATGTCGAGCATCGCGTCAACCGTTCCTCTGCTTGGATCTGACGCTTCGCCATCGCTGATTGGCCATTATGGTTGTCGTTGCCGGTCGTTCTCCATCATTTTTGTTACAACCGAGAACACTGCTTCAACTTACCATATTAAAATATCGACCAATCATAGTAATCTATTCTACAATTATAACCAATCAACGATCGATTTATAAATATTATTCGCCAATCAAAACGAAATATTCATCAAATTGAGGATATGCAAATAAGCAAGGAAAGGATAGAGCGATAGCCGACGCACGTGTTGCTAGCACATTGCAACGTCACCTCCTTTCTTAAGCTCACGGCATGGTGGAGACTCATCAATGCATGGGACTTGAAATATTTTGCAAAAAGAGGAAGACTCGAGAGGAAGACCTCTGGATGAGTCAGCTAGGGGAAATCAAGTTTGACAAAGGATATAGAGGAGAATCACGCTCACCTAGCTTGATCCTACCACTTCTTGCAAGTACGCTAAAGGCTCAAGTCTACTTTGAAGAGCCTTGGATGCTCTGACTTGAAATGCCAATGTGATTTGCACTATTGGTAGTGGAAATTTGAGGGAAAAAAATAAAGCCAACACTTTGACCGAAGGAGAGCTCCAGAAACAAGCGTAGGATATGCAATTCTATGGCTTATGGACGCTCCTGCCGCTGCAATACTCAGCAACGTTGTCCAGCTTGAGGGAATGTGAGCAGAAAGGCAAAGAACTTACCGTATTTCCTGTAAGGTTGTCACCACTATTTTTTCCCACATACAAATTTATAGTATACATTTATAATGCATTCTGATGAAATTTTTCAGAGTTCCCACCAGTCAGATTTTATTGGAAGAAATGCAATGGTTCAATTAGATACCAGGGCATAAATTTATCGTGTTCATGCGTTGCAGTCGGCAAACCTGGACCCAAATGAGCGTTGAAGGTTTTCATTCTCCCAAACTGGAGTCAGCCACTCGTAAAGTCGACATACGACTGCGAAGTGTTCATGATAATAATATGATTGGTAAATAAGTCTAATTTTTACCCAATCAAATGTACCTCATTTTGATATCTGATTTCCTTTGGACTTGTCACCATTTTCGAAAATCATAACCTTACGGGAAATACGGTAGAAGAATTGATACCGATTTGTTATATGGAGATAAACGTGCTGTTTGATTGGTGGATATGGAAATTGCACTTTGACAAAGTCGATCCACATCGACTTGGATGGCTCAAAGTCGCGTGGTTCGAGGCGCGCTCCAGCGGTACAGCTCAAGATGGCCCATGATATGGGGATTGATGGAGATGTCTGTAGACTGCCTTATGTGAAGACGGCGCCGGAAATCTTGGAAATGCGCTTCTGGCGCCACCAAGTGCGAGAGAAAGCCATGGCGGATCCCATCCGACGCACGAAAAATCAAACCGACCGGTTGATCAACTACCATCTACTCAAGCTGGCGTCGCTCACATCGCACGTTGCGAATGAATTCCCAGCCTTGCGCACGCTGCATCCTTTTGAACATGTACATGTTACAAGATGGCGTGGCTCATTGACGAGTTGGATGCGTGTAGGAAGTCGTTGTCTTGACGTTGGGTCCTGGCACGTATGAAAAACAGCTCCAGCACCTTCGCAAAGTCTACTCGGCATTGCATAAATGCGGCAAAGCGTATGAAATGGAGAATAAAGACGTGCGGACTCAAGTCGAATCAACCGATGTCATGGCGCGATGCATTGATGTTCGCATGATATCTCCATGCCATCTCTCTCAACCATGAGATTGCCTAGGCTTTGAAAGAAGTCGTGCAAGAACAAGCTCCAGTGCTAAAAGAGACTGCAGAAATGGCCAAGACACTGCGGAAACTACCAGAGATCGATCTTGACAAGCCGCTCTTTGCCTTGGTTGGATCCCCAAATGTCGGTCCGTCTTCATCTTCCATCGCTTGGATTCCTTACTTCCTCGTAGGCAAGTCGTCCCTGGTGAAAGCGCTCACGACGGCGAACCCTGAAGTCCTCCAGCTATCTCTGCATGTTTAGCTTATTCCTTGGGTTAGATTGCAAACTATCCATTCACGACGCGCGGCGTCACGATCGGACACATCTTTATCCATGGCGTGTCATATCAAGTCTGCTCATCCTCTACCTCGTCATTAGACTGAGAGAATCCATTGTAGGTTGCCGATACGCCTGGCTTGCTCTTTCGTCCTGACGACGAGCGAAATGCGATTGAAAAGTTGGCGCTGAGCATTCTCACCAAGACGCAAGCGGTCCGTGTTGTATCTCCCCCTTCGAGTTTAATCATCTCGTTGTAGACGGTTGGTTTTGTCGTCGATCCGACGGGTAGTTCCGGCACGTCTGTCACGGAGCAACTCGCGCTTCGAGATGAATTGCGGCTGAAACTTCCCCACAAAGCACAGTCGTCGTGGATTGACCTCGTGTCCAAGATTGATGTCCCGTACGACAAATCTGCGCTCTCTGACGAGTACATGAGCACTTTGTGTAACGATCTGACCGACCATTTGATGATAGACAGCAAGCTCTCCTCGAGACGATGCTTCCAGTGTCGACTCATACAAACCAAGGTCTCGCCGCGGTGGACACCCGTGTCCGCGCTATGCTCCAAGCAGCGACTTCGAACGATGAGGAGGATCTTGATCGATAATGCGCCAGTGGACATTCTAAACCGACTTTGCTCGATTCTGGACATTGCAAACCAAATCGCTCATCGTTGTCCTCTGTCTCTATCCAGGAGATGGAACTTTGAAAGTGCTTGAGTAGCATGTACGCCGAGCGTCACGACAGAATCGCAAAGACACGTCATGAAGATTGAGGTCATGGGGTCGATGCACGATCGATCGGTCGTGGGATCGTAAAACTCGGCGTTTTTGAACAGGGCGGCGAGTGAAATGGACTCTAGATCGTTGCATGCCGTCAAAAGATTTCAACCTCGACGAGTCGCAGCATTCGCTCTTGCCAACGCTTCCCTGACATCCACGGAAGAGTCCATGGACTTGGCGCAGAATTCCTCCAAGGACGCGGTGTCGTTGGATTGTGATGATTCTATCCGGATACGACATCGAAAAGTGCACACATCAAATGGGAAGACCGACGACAGAGACGTCCGAAGCCAGCAGGACAGAGCAGTCCGACGTGGCTGTCGCGCTTGACCTTGTTCAGTACTTCGTTGACTTTCACGCGAAGAAGAGCTCACTCTTTGGCGGCAAGGCGGCGCAATATGGCTGGCGACAGTTTGTCCTGACAGGTCAAACCATGGAGATCTACGACCATGGCACACGAGAACACTCATTTCGCGTCCGCGGCATGACGATTGAGCACATCTCGGCTCATTTCTATCGACTCAAAGGCAACCTGTGGTACAAGTTGGAGGTTTCGTGTCCTTCGACGTCCCGCTTGGAGCGATTCCGTCACGTCCTCGCTCAAGCTGCTTCAAACACCGCACTGGACTCCACCGATGTTCGACGCTTGGACCAATTTCCTCCACGTCGCCAACGAAATCAACGAAGCCGAAACTGCAATTCCGTCTAAAGTGGCGGCGTCGTCCGTGACGGTGGCTCAAGTCCAACAGCACTTGAAGGAAATGCTCGCCATCTACGACTACCAAAGCCAATGCAGCACGATGGAACAAGTCTACAGCCACTTGCTGGACTTGGAAGATGCGTACAATTCCAACTTTGGCGTGGCAAACTTTGCCCACACAGTCCATCGCTTGCATCCCGTGCGATATCAAGATCACCAGCATCGTAGCCACGATTTCAAATTGAAACACCCCACGTCCATCAAGGCCATGTATGCACATTGTCCACATCCTGACTGCGGCAAACCCCTCTCCGTTGACGCCATGTACAAGTTTCACATCAAGGGAGAGACCGTCGAATGCTCTTCGTGCTCCAACAAGATTAGCCTCGAAACGTTTTCAATCGCCGATTTCATCGCCAACGCGCCGAGGATTTCAGTGGGTCGTCTACTGAAAGGTGGTTACCAACCCGCGACGATTGTGACGCCAGCCATGCCTGCGGATGGCAGAGTCGAGACGTTCATGACGGAGCTACGCACTCGCTTGAAGACGGCGGCAAGTGAGGAAGCTCCAGCAGTCACAAAAAGACTCCGAGAGGTTGTTGGGAGTCTCGTGAGGGAACATTTCAACGGGAATCGCAGTCCATTTGGCTTCGACTTGGTCAAAGCCATGATCCGCCAGCTCGACTTTATCAACAAGATCTGTCCAAACTACAACTACTGGAGTCACGCCGAGGTGCTCCAAGCGTCCATCGTCCGCTGACGTGCTCGTCCCGACGGCCGACATTGATCTCGTCTGGCACACGCACCAAGCCGACGCGTTGTCGTACCGAACTTTCTGCACCTCGCACTTGGATTACTTGGTCGACCACGACGACACCATCGCAGGTGGCGACTTGAACGATGGCTACACGCAGACGTATGCCTTGTGGTCTTCAGCGTACGACGAGGCGTACTCGTCCTATGCTCCACATGTAACTGAGCTGACGGGGAGATTTCCGACGACCGTCGCGGGACTGTCGATTCTTTGGCGTGAACGAGGCCATCTCCATTGAAGATCTATCGTACGCGGCCGCCGCGGTGACTCCAGATGAAGTGGCCGTCGCGAATGCTACAGAGCCACTGCCTGAACCTTTGACTGTCTACGTGGCAGTCATTGGGACTCCTGTCATGGATGGCCGCGTCCGACTCAAGCATTCGCGGCATAGCTATCTCATGGCTCAAGGACGACTGGGGTATGTCTATCCGACAGCAGCGTCCTCTTTGTCCACTCGAGAGGAGCCAAGAATGGCCACATGACTGGAGAAATCGTCTATGCTGGTTGTGGCTCGATAATGTACTGCGGGTGTGCCGCCGCCTCCGTCGCGACTTCGACCAACAGCGGATGTGGTGAAAGCAGCACCGCCAGCTATGACGACGGCGGTTTTACCAGTAGCAGTGGTGCGTTTGCCATCGGCGGTGGCTTTGACAGCACCAGCGGCGGTGGAGATATCGGAGGCGGTGGAGAAAGTGGTGGTGGTGGTGGTTGTGGTGGCGTCTGTGGAAGTTAGCTTGATTGATAATACGACCTGCTATCCTCACGACGTCTATTGTCTTCGTCTTTGAGTCGTGCCGGGCGCCAGCAATCGCAAGGAGTCGTTGCAACATCCTGGGAACAATCCGTCGAGTAGACCCGAGGAATTCACTACACGGTCGTACATGTTGGTGGATCAACTTTCGTCTGGTCGGACCATTTCAGTACAAAATTTGACGTGTCATGGGAAGACCCTCCGCTGCCGACGCGTCCGAGACAAACACGACGCAGCAGTCTGAAGGGTTCCTTCCAGTTGCATCTTCGCAATACTTTGTCGACTTTGCAGCCAAGAAGGTCCCGCTCCTTGGCGGCAAGTCGGTGCAGTATGACTGGCGGCAAGTCGGTGCAGTATGACTGGCGGCAGTTCATCGTCGCTGGACAAACTTTGACTGTGTACCATCATGGCAAGCGAGAGCACGTGTTCCAAGCCGCCGACGTCACCGTCGAGCACGTGTCGAGTCATTTCTACCGCCTGAAGGCCAAACCATGGCACAAGTTGGACATCTCGTGCCCTTTGACGTCGCGCATGGAGAGGTTTTGTCATGTGCTCCACCTGGCTGCCACGACGACGCCGTATTGGACTCCACCGCAGTATGACACATGGACTAATTTCCTCCACGTCGCCAAGGAAATCAACGAAGCCGAGGCTGCAGCGCCTACCAACATGGCTGTCTCCACCGTGACAGTCGCTCAAGTCCAAGCGCATTTGAACGAAATGCTCGCCATCTACGGCTTCCAAACTAAGTGCCGCAAGATGGAACAAGTCTACAGCCACTTGCTCGACTTGGAAGCCGACTACTGCGTGGACGAGAACGTGGCAAACTATGCTCACACTGTCCACCGCTTGCATCCTGTCAAGTACAAGAACTACGTCACGTGGAACTATCGAACACAAACATCGAGATCGTTCACACCCGTGAAGGAGAGGTATGGAGCATGTCCTTCCTGGCTGCGGTCAAGCCCTCTCGGTGGACGACATGTACAAGTTTCACATCAAGGGCGACGCGGTGCCTTGCTGCAAATGCTCCAACAGCATCACTCTCGGCGCGTTCTCGCTTGCTCTTTTCACCTCCCACTACCGTGAGATCACAATGGATTGCGAATTGAACGACGGCGTACGAAAGGTGACTCTTGACGTGCCATCCATGCCACCGGATGGCAATGTCGAGGCGTTTATGACGACTTTGCGATCTCGCATCGAGAAGATTGAGCAAGAAGATAACATCGAAGGGGCGACGAAGCTTCGTGTCGCCGTGAGACGGCATTTCTTGACATATTTCAACGGGAATCGCAGTCCATTTGGCTTCGACTTGGTCAAAGCCATGATCCGCCAGCTCGACTTTATCAACAAGATTTGTCCAAACTACAACTACTGGAGCCACGCCGAGGTGCTTCAAGCGTCCATCGTCCGCTACCACAAGTTTATGCACCTCATGAAGATCAAAAAGGCGACGGACGTGCTCGTCCCGACGGCCGACATTGATCTCGTCTGGCACACGCATCAAGCCGACGCTCCTGCTTACGAAAATTTTTGTAGCACTTGATGACGACACCATCGCGGGTGGCGAATTGAACGATGCTCAAACATTTGTACGGTTGTCGGCAACTTAACTCGAGCCCAAAGGCGACCATTCTGACGGGTGAATTGCGAATTCTATCCCGAGACCGTCGGTTTGTTGGCGTCATTGAGGCCTTTTATCTTGACGATCTATCGTACATGAGCTCCGTGGTGCCTGACGAGATGACCGACGGACGAGTGCGATTGCAGTATTCCTGCCACAGTAATCTCATGGCGCAAGTTCGACTAGGCTACGTCTTCTACGATGACAAGAACCAGCAGTCCAAGACAAGAGCTCCCGCTTCTGGCCGCTTTTACCAAGATGTCATCACCGCTGGCTGCGACGCGTTATGGCGGCTGTGGTTCTGATCGTTGTGCCAACAATGCAACTTCCTACCACGGTGGAGGTGGAGGTGCTGCTGACGCTGGGGCATTGAGGATGTGGTGGTGGTTGTGGTGGAGGGGGCTGTGGTGGAGGCTGTAGTAGTTGACACTGTCTCCAATATATGCAATCGTTCATTGTCAAACGCTGCATCGCTCTTGCTAGTGCGCTCGCTTTGCTACACTCTTATCAGCGCTACATGACGCTCCTTCATGACCTTGTATGCCAAAGAGAGGCGATGCTGTTCACACTCCATCCCCACGATGTCTCAGTCAGCAGCAACCAGTTGGTGTGGTTCATAGCTCCTCCAGCCATGCCAGTCGCAAGTGATGCCGTGAGTTTGTCGTGGACGTGATGGCCTCTGAAGTCAACACAACACACAAATGTCAGCGTTCTCGACTTTGCTATCCCGTCGTGGTGCGTTGACTCCTCTATCTCATGTTCAGATGCATCCCAGGATATTTTTTGAAGGTGTCGTTGGGTTGTGTCGTCGGATCGTAACGTCAATTTCGACTTTCCACGTCGATTTGCCGAATCGATTTTGAATGGCTTTTTCTCGTGAAATGTATCTTTTACCAATGCCATTGATGAGCTGCTCCTATATCCATCAGCCGCGCTGAGGATGCGCAAGGAAGCATTGGTGTTGAGATTTTTTGACGATGTGAAGCGGGTGAGCAAAAATAAAGCCATTTCATTGGCTGAAAATAAATAATAGCGCAATCTGATTGGCTAGTCTATTCTCAAATCGATTATTCGATTCGCAACTCCAAATTCGACAATATTTTCATCAAATTTAATTTATCATGGGAGGACCAACATGGGATGCATCCGAGACGAGCAGCACAGTGCAGACCGAGGCGAGCACCGCAGCTCCACTCCAATTTGCCCACTACGCAGTCGATTTTCAAGTCAAGAAGACGTCACTCTTTGGCGGCAAGGCGGCGCAATATGGCTGGCGACAGTTTGTCCTGACAGGTCAAACCTTGGAGATCTACGACCATGGGAAGCGAGAGCATGCGTTTCGCGTCCACGGCATGACGATTGAGCACATCTCGAGTCATTTCTATCGACTCAAAACAAAACCATGGCACAAATTGGAGTTCTCCTCGCCTTCCACGTCCCGCTTGGAGCGATTCCGTCATGTCCTCGGTCTAGCTGCTCAAACACCGCACTGGACTCCACCGACGTTCGATGCTTGGACCAATTTCCTCCATGTCGCCAAGGAAATCAACGAAGCCGAAGCTGCTGCGCCTTGTAAAGTGGCAGCGTCCTCCGTGAAGGTCGCTCAAGTCCAAGACCACTTGAACGAAATGCTCGCCATGTACGATTTCCAAGGCCAATGCAGCACGATGGAACAAGTCTACAGCCACTTGTTAGACTTGGAAGCCGAGTTTTATCTCGACCACAGCGTGGCCAACTTTGCCCACACAGTCCATCGCTTGCATCCGTCGTACTATGAATTCTACTGCGGTCACGACGAGATGGCGCACCGCACGGCCATCAAGGAACTATACGCCAAGTGTCCCCATCCAGGCTGTGGTGAATCCATTCCCGTCGAGACGATGTACAAGTTCCACATCAAAGGCGACGCGGTGAATTGGACCAAGTGCTCCAACGTGATCACCCTCGACGTGTTTGAGATGGTCAAGTTCATTGCGAATGCTCCCGTGCTAACTGTCGAGTGCACCTTGAAAGGCAACCCGAGAACTCTCACTGTGATCACACCCGACGTCCCATCCGATGGCTCCATCGACACGTTTATGTCTGAATTACGCTCCCGCATGAAAGCTGAAGCGAGAAAGGGAAGCGAAGCAGGCGTGAGGCAACTCCAGCAGGATGCTTGGAAACACACCAAGACGTATTTCAACGGGAATCGCAGTCCATTTGGCTTCGACTTGGTCAAAGCCATGATCCGCCAGCTCGACTTTATCAACAAGATCTGTCCAAACTACAACTACTGGAGCCACGCCGAGGTGCTCCAAGCGTCCATCGTCCGCTACCACAAGTTTATGCACCTCATGAAGATCAAAAAGGCGACGGACGTGGTCGTCCCGACGGCCGACATTGATCTCGTCTGGCATACGCATCAGACGGACACTCAAGCTTACTACGACTTTTGCACGAAGGACATGGGCTATCTCGTCAAGCATGACGACACGATCGAAGGCGGTGGCTTGAAGGATGGCTACAGTGAGTCGTTCGTCCTGTGGAGTGCGGCGTACGACGAGCCATATTCATCCTACGCCCCGATGGGAGAAGATGCACAAGGACCAGAAAGTCGATGTCCATCGCGGGATTGCCGCTTCTTTGGCGTCAACGAAGCATTTCCAGTGGAAGATCTCTCGTATACGTCAGCGGTGATTCCCGACGACATGGCGGTGGCTACAGAGCCGCAACTCGACAACTTGCAAGTGTACATGGCTGTGATCGGCACGCCAGTCATGGACGGCCGCGTGCGACTCAAGTATTCACGGCAGAGCTATCTCATGGCTCAAGGGCGACTGGGCTACGTCTTCTACGCGAATGAGTCTGAAGGTGACCATGTCTGCGGAGATACTGTCAATGCTGGCTGCGGCACGTCCGATTTTGGCGGTTGTGGCTCTGGAGGCTGCGCAAGCCATCCTGCAGCGCACTACTGGGTCATGGGTACGCGTCGCGCGGGCAGTAAACCCTCCAGTGGAGCTAAAGCAAGCTACAGCTCCAACACCGACACATCGACCAGTGTGGACTATAATACCTACAGCGTCGTGTATGGAGACAGCAGTGGCGATACTGGTGGAGGTGGTGGAGGCTGTGGCGGTGGTTGCGGCGGTGGTAGCAGTGACTAGCAGAAATCTCATGTCTTGTATCTAATCAATCCATCAACTTTGGCCGGAGCTTCATCCATGTAGATGGCATCGTCCCGCTTCTTGTGGTGAACCTATCTCCATCGACGCCACGGACAAGTTCCACATCAACGGAGACGCTGTGTCTTGCTCCAAGTGCTCCAACGTGATGAGCCTCGTATTCCGCGGTGGAGGACGTCAAAGCTGCGGCTGGAATTTCTCGAAAAGGCCACCAAGAAACACTTCGACGCGTATTTCAACGTGAGCTACAGTACATTCGGCTTCGATTTGTCCACCATCAAGAAGGCTGAGCGTCTTTAGAGCACACGTGCTCTTGGAGCGGCAACGAAGCGGCCGCTGTGGAATTCTCTGCCTTCACCAAACTTTTGACTGTCGTGCTCCATATTTGAAGTCTTTGTTCCAAAAAGGATGCGACGTTTTGCTTTAGCAGTCGAATTTCATTCTTACGTTCCAAATTACTGATTAAATTTGAACATTTTATCCGGATAGTTTGATTGGAATTCCACAATGCTTGGATTGCGCCGAGGTTGCCGCGGGACGTGGCTTGTAGCTCGTCCTGCATGGAGTGTAGCGCGTCTATCGACTGGATCTGCGCCTCACCGTGTAGTGATTCCTCTCCCAGACAAGCTGAAAGAGTTTCAGCTGAAAGGATCTCGACCACTGGAGCTCCACGTGCGACCGTCGTTGTCAAATGAAATCCAACTCGAGACGTCGCTTCCTGATGCATTCCGCGTGACCACAGCGACGCAGTCGACTAGTACAAGCATTCGAGTGGAAGATAGCGAGGCAGACCACGACGACGGGGCGCTTTTGTACGCGGAATTGCATCTCCCGCCTCAAATCGACCTCAATGTATCAATTGTTCAAGGCAAAGCGACGCTGCACGACAAGATCGAAGGGAATGTTTCGATTGCAGTCTCTCATGGAGATATCTCTGTCGACAAGGTTCGTGGCAATACATTGCGTCTGGCTTCAAACGACGGCGCGATTCACGTGAAAACTCTTGTGGAAGGCGACAAAGCGACCCTGACCGCAAAGCAAATCGACTGCAAGCGACTCATGGCCCAGCGCGCTGATATCACACTTGCGCGGCATCCAGCGGCCGCTCTCAACTCGTCTTTCGGAGCATTGTACACGTCCTTGGCGACCATTCAAAGCGCAGCAAGCGGCAACTTGTTGATTGGAAATGTCCACGGCGGTCTTGACATTCGCAGTGACGGTATGGACCGTTCTCCTCCCTTCTTGCTCAGTGATGGACGACATAGGCATGGCAGAAATCCACGTCGGGAGCGTGAATGGCAGCTTGTTTGTCGAAGACACGGGCGACAATTGCAACTTGAATGTCCATTTCGACGCGATTGCGCCGTCGACGGACGACACATCGACCCGCCTTGTCGTTGGTGGCAACGCTCGCATTTCCGTCGCGCCGTCGCTTGAGCTGGGCGTGGAATTGCATGCCAGTGCCGTGGAAACCCCTGGCTGTGCATTTGACGACGGGTATGAGCTCGATCAGCTCGAGGAAGACTACGTCGTGGCCACTGGAACATTGAAACCCACCGCCGAGGCCGCGGTGGCGTCCACCATGAGCTCTGGCAAAATCAACCTCAACGGAGCCAAAGCGTCCGCGATGACGACGTCGTTCTTCAACCAAAAGAGCGAAGCCACCGCCGACGACTCGACATCACAAGCCGAGCTCTTTGTCCATGCAATCAATGGCAAAGTCATCCTGGAGCAGAAGAGCTGGATGGACAAGATCCGAGACAAGCACGCCGCTCTCAAGAAGGATTAAGGACGACGACGGCGCTGTCTGCGCTCGAAATAGACTCAACTTTCACGACTACCCTTGGCTTGCAGGTGTCGTAGATGTAGCAGCACGCAGGAGGGAGACACCAGAGCTCGGCAATGTTCCCCGTCGTTGCTCCAGAGGGATCCTGGCGGGAATTGCCTCGTTTGTGCTGTTGCCATGGCCCCATGCCGCGGTTCCATCCTCATTGGATAAAAAGCCGTTCCGCTTGTGGATCCAATGGCACGAACCCTCCGCCATGTCCGCATTGACGTCGGCAGGCGAAGTTTGCTCGGTCTGTTGTCCTCCGCGCCATCGTCACCGTCGTCATCGAGCATTGTGTTGTACTTTCATGGCTTTCCAGACCTCTCCGTGCATCCTGATATCTCTGCACCGCCATACTTTGCCAGCCGCATGCCGCGCAAACTGCAAGAATTGCTGCCGTACGATCTCCTCTGCGTCAACTTTTCAGGACTTCCAGGATCTGACGACGCAGTTCCATACCGCTCCAAGCTGCTCAGTCGCGAGCTCGAGGATGCCGATGGGATGATTGCTTACTGCGAGCATGAGCTGCAAAAGAAACATGTCCACGTCGTCGGGCTCTCCACCGGTGCCATCCTCGCCGCGTTGTTGCGGAATCACACGCAGCACAAGTCACTCCGGAGCATTGCTGTCATTGCTGGGATTGCCGACACCGCTGCTGGGATCCATCTCGACTTTTCACCAGACCAACTCGACGCTGCTCAAGCGCATGGCTATTGCATGACGCCGTTCTTTTGGCCGACCGATTGGCCACTTCCAGCCGACGCGACTGACTTTGACGCGTCCAGTGGAAAGCTATTCCGTCCGCTAGATGCGGCATATTTGGACGACATGAAGTCGCTCGACATTGCAACCAGTGTCAGTGACGGACCGATTCCGTTGCTCGTGATCCACGGCGACCAGGACAAGAACGTCCCTCTTCGCCATGGCGAAACGCTCTTTCAAAGCGCAAGAGAGCCCAAGCAGTGGCTCCACTTGAAAGGAGCAAACCACTTGCTCAGCAATTCCAAGCACATCAAGCGCGCCGCCGCCGACATCCAACGCCATATCCACCAATCTGAAACCGACATGTGAAACCGTCGTTGACAGGCGACTTTAATATGGAAGTTTGTATTGATAACGTAACTGCTCCTGCTAAAAAGACGGCATTTGCTGCTCCAACAACTTACGATCGCCGTTCACAATAAAATTTGCCGCACAAGTTCCAATGCGTCGAGCATTCAACATGAGCAATTGCATACTCTCGACGTCTATCTGACGGCCAGAGCGGCGGATTTGCGCACTTTTGAATCCATAAAGTCCAAGGTCAAGCTTTCGCAGGTTGACTCACGATATTACCGTTCAATGAGTACTACATTGACGATGGGGAAGTCATTTCGCCCAAAGATTTCCATGAGGATCTTCCGCCACGGATTGAATCGCTAAAGCATCCCTTGGTCATGCGCCACAATGTCCCGATCTCGATCATGCGAGCTCTGGAGCGTAGAATGTGATATCGCTTTGGGGAAATGGCTTCTCTCAGCCACAGTTTTTCCATTTTCAGCGCCAGCCACATACGCCAAGGGCAATCAGGTCACTGTGGCTTGTTCGTTGTCGTTCGAGGAGCAGCAGCGCCAGTCGCTTGCTTTTCTATGCCCAAGTTGACGACGAGTTTGGCTTCTTGCCGTCGTTGACTCTTTTTTGCAAATATGAAAATTACCATGAGAATTTATATTGTCATTTTCAACCAAATTTGTGGTTTTGACCAAAATGCGAATTCATTTTCAAATCATACTGAAGTGGTGTGTGTCAGTGTGTGTTTTGCGTGAGTGAGGTGGCTGATCGATTCTGATTGGCTGACTATTTTTAATTTTTAATTCTAGCCAATCAGAGAAGCCCGTTCGATTCGGAATCGATTCGAAACCTCGGTCGATTCAAACCGTTCCTCACAATTTTGTATCAAAAGCACAATACTTGAAACCTTTAGGGCCCGTCTTGCAACCGAAAATATTACAATAAATAGGCCCAAAATGCCATTTTGAGGCCAAATTCAATAATTGAGGTCAAAATATGAACTTGTTTATCTCAAAGAGTTTTGCACCAAATCCAATATTTTTGGTTGGGATATACTCAGTGGAGGCTCCCAAAATGCCATTTTACGAAATGGAGGTTTTACCTCTATTTTGAATATGCCATAAATCGTTAATCCCAATTTTGCTGAAAATGGCATATTGATTTTGAAATTTTGCCAGACGCACCCTTATAAAATGATATTTTCCATGTTGAACTCATTGACAAATTTCCTTTGACATGGTTCAGACGACCCGCAACTACCGCGCAATTTGGGATTTCTCGGACGTCGCCGCGACAGAGCAGCGATTCAGTGACTTATTGACGCCAGATACACCGCTGGTTGATGCTCTCTGCATCCAAACGCAAATTGCACGCACGTACGGCCTTCGCGACCGATTTGACGAAGCGCTATCGTTGTTGGACAAGATCGACGAGCAGACTGCAACGCTGCCGAATCCAACGGACGTCGATGCGATTGAAGTCAAAGTTCGATCGCGAATGGAGCGTGGTCGCGCTCTCCGCTCGTCGAAGCGCGCCCAGGAAGCGAAGCCTCACTTCCTTGAAGCAACAACTCTTGCAGAAAAGGCAGACATGGACGAGTTGGCGATTGATGCAATGCACATGGTTGCTCTTGTGATGGAGGACCCGCAGGAGTCTCTATCGTGGAGTGAGAAAGCTCTGCAACTTGCCTTGGCGTCGGAAGATCCTGAAGCGCGCAAGTGGGATGCTTCGCTGGCCAACAATATCGGCTGGACGTGTCATGATGCGGGAGACTTTACTCAAGCCATGCACTACTTCAAAGCGGCCCTCGCCGCACGCGAACGTTTGGGAGCGCCCAAGCAGATCCATATCGCCAAGTGGATGATTGCACGGACTCATCGCTCGCTCAAGGAATATGCTCAAGCGCTTGAAATCCTCCATGCGTTGGAGAACGGCAGCACTGAAGAAGATGGCTACGTCTCCGAGGAACTCGCGGAAAACTACGAAGCTCTAAACGAGCATGACAAAGCAAAGCCATACTTCCTTCAAGCGTATACACAGTTGAAAGACGATAAGTCCTTGGAACCTGCTCGTTTGGAACGCTTGCTTACGCTTTCTCAAGCCTAAACCATCGGCCAGCGATCAAGTACAAGGCATCATCCGCTCTGGAACTGTCTTGGACTCCTCTCGGGCATCTTTCCTCGTCTTAGGCATCTTCTTCTACCTTTTAATCACTGACATTTGCATGTTTCAAAGTTTTCCAGAGCTTGCCTGGTAGAATTCATAACTTCACACGTTTCAAATGTCCATATGTCATTTACAGGATGAACACGAAGGCTTGATGAGCCCGCAAGGATGCAAGTCCACTGGTTTTATAACTTGGCATGCAAGGAACGGATGATCTGGACGACGTCCGAAGCGCAGCCGCGATGGATGGTGTGGCCACTGCCTCCATGGCCATAGTTGTGCACAATCCAAGCTCCAGTCGTTGTGCGTTTCGCGTCCAGTTCGACACGCGTGCCTTTCGTGGTCGTTGGACGCAAGCCAGCTTTGGCAAAGAGAACTTTGCTGTCTTTCACTTCCGGCATGAGCGCAATGCAACGCTCCATGATTTGCTTGACGTCGTCTTGGTCATTTTCAGTCGACCAGTTGTGTGGCTGCGCGGTGCCGCCCAGTGTGACTTCACCGTTGTGGCGCGGCAAGATATACGTGTACTGGCCATGGCTTTCGACCGTAATGAAGCGCGTAATGGCAGGATTGATCACCTTTCAGGAAGATAAGAATACAATAAGCGCAGAGTCTTGTCGTACTTTGATCACTTGGCCACGCACTGGGTAGACATTCGCGTCGTTGACCAACTTGCCAGCATTCACGCCTTGATCAAACTCGTCAAGATGCAAGATGGAGTTGCGAGTCTTACCAGTGCAGTTGACGATGATATCGGCGTCGAGGTCGTTCAAACTAGAGACGTGGCGCCGCTCAAATGTTCCGCCGCGGGCTTGGATTTGCTTTGTGATCCAGTCCATCAAGACCCTGCAACACGAAAATCCTTAGGGAATCCACTGCGATCGTCAAGGTACCCAGGGTGGATCATAACCGAAGTAAAGACACATCCATACTTCTTGGTGTAAGGCGCGTACTTGAGAGCTTCTTCAGGCGTCAGGAGACGGAAATCTTCCACGGAATGTGCCCAACATGGATTGGATTCAATTGGCGTGTCTTGCAATTCCACGCCGGGCGTACGTTTGCAGCCGACGACATCCGTGCCGTAATGCTCGATCAGCCCACGCAGCCATAGCATGGTTTCATGGCCCCATCGACTACAAAGAACGATGAGTTTCCATGGCGATTCCATCACAAATCTACATACTCCATCGTGTGGTCGGACGTGCTTCCTGCAAACATCGGACGCCACACGGCGCCAGCAACGTGCGATGTCGTGTCGTCAAAGCTGTCAGCGACAATCTTCACGTCGAGGAACCCATGCTCCAAGAGCGCCAATGCCGTCGAGAGGCCGACAATACCGCCACCAACCACAATGATCTTCATGGCAACTTTTTTTGTCATCTTCTGATCGGATTTGAATATCATTGTCATATTTTTGACCAATCAATTCGCTTTATATTTTTTTTTATATTTTTAGCTAATCAAAGGCTTATATTCTAATTATTTTTAGCCAATCAATATAATGAGAGACGTTGAATAACAGTGCGTGTGAGCATTTTGATTGGCCACGAAATTGGACTTATATGGCCAATCATATCGAGCTAATCAAACCCTTGAATAAAAATACGACAGCTGGTTCATTGACAAAATATGAATTGTAGCAGTTTATTTGTTGATAAGAGAAAATTTACATAGATGATTGGTGAAACAATGAAAAAGTTAACAAAGGTCACAAGGTATTAAAGGTAGCATGTTTAAATCATGCAGAACTTCAAGAAGGAGAATTCGTGCATCCATTCAAAGGTTAGACATCTCATCCCAATTTAAAAAAAAAACGGATAAAATACTCTTTACTTTAATCAATATAATATAACATATTTTATTTTAAATACCTTGTTTAAAATATCACAATATCCTGCAACCAGTCGTTCTTTTATACATCATGTTCTTTCAATCAGGCGCTATGTTTCTACTGTGCTTTACCTCTACGCCGACTCATGGACACCAGATCAATTCACTTCCCGATTTCCTGTCCAACAGATGTGCTTTCAGCAATGGTAACAGCGCGCAACTTCTCAGCCACAGTAGGTCTGGCACGTCGAGTCTTGGTAGCATTCATCCGAGGCTATCAATTTTCGCGGTTGTCAAATTCACAAGAATGACTTGTCTTCGGAATTCACAGAAAAATAATCCTCTATGTATATTTCAGCCAATCAATAGTTATTAAAAGTTGTGCTGTGTTTAATTGGCCAGAAACACAAGTCATGAGACAGCGACTCTTACGTGCAAAGTCTCAAAAGGCAATCGAAAATGCCTTTATTGACTTCAAAAGGCAGGCAATCATCAGCATACTTGAGACTACCTTAGAGTTTAGTGTTTGTTCTAAGGGTGTTATATCTCTAATATAACGATGAGTGATAAAACCACGCTAGTAGATTCCAGCCATAAGTTGAAATGAAACATCGCGTTGCGTGGACAGAAAGAAAAGGGAATACAACACCTCAACTGCTCAACGCTTCTCACTATCTTAGCTTGTTGTGCTGCACTTCTTAGCAATAGATTCTTCATCGTATTGCATCTTATCTACGACTCGTCAAACGTCAGTCAAGGTCAGACTGTGTTTTGCTCCCTGGTTCTCTTGATGCTATTTTTGGGATTTTCTCGAAATGTGATTGGCTCATTTTCCCGCAGAAAAATCCTTCTGATGATTGCATTCCATTCGCATTCCACTCAAACTTTATTATATCATACAAAATGTAGTACTACAAATAATTAAATCATGAAAAGAATTTTTGGTATTTTAAAAATACACGACAAATTTTCTGTGGGCGGCAATATTTGTCCGATGTTTTCCGGAGAATGGGAAATTGTGCCGCGAAAAATTTAGGGCGGGTCTGGCTGCCACACGAAACAAAATGTCATAAGCCGTTGAGTTTTGACAACACAATTTCGTAAATTACAGTCAAAATATCCCAATTCAAAACATGAGATAATTTGACGATCTGTCTGGCGCCAATGGCGCTTTCGCGCACTTTTTCCATTCTGCACAATGAATCGCCTCCTCGTGCTCGTGTTCCTCCGACGAATCTTCAACAACAGACGACGCCTTGTGAGCCTACACGCCTTGAGGTATCATTACATGGCATTCATATACAAAACTCCCAAGCGAACGTCTATGCTGTCGGGTGCCATGTGGATGAGAGAGAAAATGATGGGAAATGAATAGGCTTTTGTTGAGAACTTTCGAATGAGTCGCGAAGTATTCATTGCTTTGCGCCGTGAGCTTGTCGAGAACGGTGACATTCGCGACTCCCCCATTGTCAGTGCAATTGAACAACTTGGAATGTTTCTTTACTTTGTCGGACACCACTCCTCAAGTGCCGAATTGCAAGAGCGCTTTCAGCACTCTGGCCACACTGTAACACCTACCTTCATGTAGTACTCCTTGCATTATTCAAGCTCTCGAAGCTATATATCAAGATCCCTTCAGATACACGCCCACCACAAAAGTTCTTATTGAGTCCAAAGTTCAATCCATTCTTTGTGAATTGTCGAATGGCAGTGGATGGAACGCATATTCCCGTGTGGGTTCCACAAAAAGAAGTTGCCCCATATCAAGGACGAAAAAGCATTACCATGAATGTCCTTGCTGCCTGCGACTTTGACATGCTTTTCACATATGTATTGGCGGGGTGGGAGGGATCAGCCGCTGACGCCCGTGTCTTCACAGTTGCTCTACAAAATGGATACGACATCTCCCCAAACTTGTTCGACATCATGGACGCGGGATTTCCACTAACCACAAAGTCATTGACCCCTTATTGATCAACTCGGTACCATCTTAAAGAGTTTGCTCGAGGAAGTTTGAGACCACAGACAAAAGAAGAGTTGTTCAATTTGCGTCATGCACAGGTCTGAAATGTCATTGAACGTATATTTGGTGTGATGTAGATGCGATTTCCTGTGCTTTGTCACCTAGTGAAATACAGCTACAATTTTCAGGTGAAGCTTGTCATAGCATTGTGTGGTTTGCACAACTTTGTCCGCCTCCACTCAACGGAAGACGATCATTTTTTTCATCAAAAATTGCGTCGACAAAACAGTCTCCCCATGGAAGAAGGTGACGAGCCCACGCATAACCTCGAAACCGAGGGTACCGAGGCAAAAGCTTGGCGCGATGATATCGCCAGTGCGATGTGGAATCAATACAAAGAAACTCTTCGACGACGTAGACGTAGATCATAGTTATTCCACGAATTAACTCCACGACAAATCAAATGCTCTGACATTCAGCCCGCATTTGCAATTCAATTTTACGTCGAAGCCAAGCAATTTGAATATCACCACTCATTTCAAGAAACATCGAGGCTCTTGAATCATTCGCAATCACATTCATGGCCAAAAGCATGTCATCCATGCTCAGACACTCAGTAAATTCAGATTGCAAAAGCTTCGTTGCCTTACCAGAAGCTGAAATCGACTCCACTTGAGAGGTTTGAAGTAATTCGGTCAGTATATTGAGCTTACGAGAGATGTTGTCATTTGTGTCTTGAATATTCTGCGCCATGATTGAGGCAAGTGACTTTCGTTGTCGTTTAGCTAGTCTTGATGAGCTCTGGGGGGTAGTGCTTCTGATTTGTGAAATGCCTTCCTTTTGGCGCTCATTGTGTTCATCCAGTTCATGCAAAGAGCTTGTCTCGCTCTCAATTTCATCCGCACATTCGACGTCTTCCAACTCGGCTTCGTCGCTGGTGTTTGTCGACAGGGCTCTCGATCCAGTTGCCAATGTGCCACCATATAGTGCTTCGCCATATAGTGCTTCGCACAGGAAAAACGCTGGAAAACGTTTGCCGCGCCACTTTTTCACCTCGCGTGATTTGTTTTAAAGAAAGGCATCCCAGGTTGTGTCATGGCAAACAACCATGCATGTCGATGCTTCAAATCCCATTCCTGATGCGTTGGCCATGCTCGAGACGACTCTGAAAGCGCTTTTGAGACTATCGTTTCTTGACTTCAACTGCGCCATTGTGAACTCTCTCTCGTTGCCTCTATCATTGTTGAGTGCTTTTAGCGCTGCGCACCACGCTTCCTTCTTGAAACCATTGTTTGATCGTTTTCCTAAAACGTTTGCTTGGTGGATCATCTCCTTGAGCCAGATCGCATCACGCTCTTCCGTCCAGATCACCATGTTGCAGAGAGTGTTGAAGGAAATGCGATTGTGCGCGTGAATTCAAAATCACAGAAAGAAAAAAAGCTGGTTGAAGCAGCTTTTTATTTTATTCCATATTTGACTCAAATGGTAAAAAAAATATTCCATTTTAAATTATAGAGAAGGTGCAGCCAGACAGTGCAAAATCCAACTTTCCTGTTCGGCTGAAATTTTTCTGAAAGACGGTGAAATTGGCCCAAAAATGGCACTTTTGGTGGCAGCTAGACCCGCCCTTAGCCAATAAAATTTTGTTATCAGAAATAAAGATCTATGATTGGTCAATTCAAATTTAATTATGCCACGTTGTTCTTCAACGTCGCTCCCTGTAGTTTTAGCCAATGAAAACACACTATTTAAAGGCTACAACTTGGAAGCCAACGACTTAACAAGTTGGACAACATCCATGGCGCAACCGCGATGGATTGTGTGGCCGCTGCCTCCGTGGCCATAGTTGTGGACGACCCACGCGCCTTTTTGAGTCCGTTTCGGGTCCAATTCGACGCGTGTGCCATTGGCATTGGCAGGACGCAGCCCAGTTTTGGCATGGAGGACGCGACTATTCTTGACTTGAGGGAGAAGCGCACTGCAGCGAGTCATAATTTCGTCCACGTCCTTGTCATTGTTCTCCAAAGACCAGTTATGGGCTTGGACGGTGCCGCCGAGGATCACTTCGCCACCAGGGCGAGGCAAAATATACGTGCAGTGGCCGTCGCATTCGCTGAGGAAGAATTGATTGATGTCGGGATTAAAGACCTACAACGTTGTTGTTGAAAGAGACAAGTCGAGATGGCTCTTACCTTGATTACTTGACCTCGGACAGGATAGACTGCAGAATCGCCGACTAACTGTCGAGCTCCAAGACCTAGCCACAGTTGATTCCCCGGTCGACTTACGGCGGGATCGTACCGGAGCAATTGACGACAAGGTGGCAGTCGAGGTCGTTCAGTGAGCTGAGAGTGCGCTTTTCGAAAACTCCGCCTCGAGCTCGAATTTCTTTGGCCACCCATGCCATTAAAGTCCTACACGGAGCATTCAACATGACTATTGCGATATGACGTACCCAGGATGGATCAACAGCGACTTGTATGAAAAGCCATACGCCTTTCCATATCGACTTGCTTCGTCGGGGCGTAAGAAGCGAAAATCCCGGACAGAGTGAGCCCAATATGGGTGCGTATCGTGTGGTTCGTCGTGTAATTCCGTGCCTGGGGTCCATTGAATACCCACGGTTGCACTTCCATATCGATTCAGGAGGTCTTTCAGCCACGTTGCGGTATCATCTCCCCATTTACTACACATGGAACATTCAATTGTTGTCGTCGGTTGTCAACATACTCCATGGTGCGATCTGGCGTCTGGGCATTTGAAAACGGACGCCACAGCGCCCCCGCGGTATGGGATGTCGTGTCGTCAAAGTTATCAGCTATGATCTTCACGTCGCGGAATCCATGTTCTAACAGCACAAGAGCAGTCGAGAGACCGACAATTCCGCCGCCGACAACAACAATCTTCATCTTGGGGATATCGCCAAATGTTGTTCTCCTTGATCTTTGTCTCCATTTATCCGGACATCCGGATAATTTGTGTCAAAGTTGAAGTTGGCTTTTGGCATGCAGTTTTGTCGGCGCCAAAAGCGGCAGCAGTGCCCGCGATAAGCTTTAGATATCCCAGACCAAACCCAGCAAACTTGGAGGACTTTGACGATGGAATCCTGTGTCAATGACAGTTTGAAGGTTGGTTCTGTGCAGGCAACGTGGCTTCAGCGAGCGCCGTCTGAGGAAAAGATCGGATTGCTGGATGAATTGCAGGCGTTCGCTTGAGCTACGAGTCATTCATAACGAAGGAAATGAGCGATGTGGTGAATTTCCCCTCGCTTCAGCTCGATCCCTCCTGCAAATCTCATGTTGGAATCCATGGACTTTCATGGAACACATCAGCGCAGGAGCTACTTGAGTAACCGTCGTCAAATGAATTTTAATGTGCTCAAGGACGATCGTCATGCTCCTAGCAAGCTATCACATGTCCTGTACTCGAAACATTCAAGCTCCAAGCGGCAAAGCGGCCGTGAATTGAATGGTCGAGTGAATTTCAAGGCCTTTCAATCCCATTCCCATGCAGAACAGGAGCTAGACCTGAGCCAACTCTGGCGGCTGCCCGTACTGGACTCCCCTCGTGAACAGACTGCTTGCCATAGTCGCATCGCATTCTCTCTGACTTCACGAGTGAACTCGTCGTCACCTCCACACCTGCGTCCCCTCGTCTGCTTGACTTCGTCGTCGCTTTGCTTCATTTGACTGACTGCGCCGCTTCAATTGATGAGTTTTCTTGTACAGTACGCCGCTCATCTCGTCGATCACCACATGGTTATTCACTGATAGGTGATGGAAAACTTGACAATGATGGGGGCTGGCTTGGCTGTGCAGATCATGAACAATGTTGACTAAAGACTGCTCACCCATGAAGCCCCGGGTTTTCCCCCTTGCAAGTCGTCTACGCGTCCAAATGTTGTTTCAAGGGCAACCTACAGTAGTTGTCTTGTCTTCCTGCGCCAGCATGGCGACCGTCATTTCATCCAATCTCAGTCATGATGCGATCTTACGTCATGCAAAGCAATGGCTTGCGTCTTGTCAATGGTTCTTGAAGGACAACTGCATGGAGCCACCGTGGAGATCTTGATTCAAGTCGCAGCAACGAGATGGAGCACCTGTTTCTCAACGTGGGAAACTCTGTGGTCAGCACGAGATGGTTGTAAAACCAGCCGAGGAAATCTCTCGCCATTGCTTGCGACTCTCGTTTGTTGTGGATGCTACACGGCGTCACGACACCGTCGTCGTCGTGGTGATGGCGCACGCCACGCGTTTCAACCCGCAGCGTCGCAATCTGGTGCAAAAAATCGGCCTCCTCCCGTTGCTTCCATGGGTTTCGGTTCCTCCGGGGGACAAAATTTTTCGTTGATGGTCCGAATTGGAAACTCTCTCTCACTCTCAATCAAACTCTCACCCGTCATCCGCTCCTGCCATGGTGACGGGGAGTCCTCTTGCGCAGTTGCGTTCACTTTTTTCGTGTTGGCTTTTGTTCTCTCTCGTTTCTTTCGCATTCGATTCGCTCGGCGGTCTCGTCGCATCCCGATTAATGTTCTCCCCACGCCCGAACGTTGATTCTGTCGTTTCTCGTTGATGGTCGTCGTCGTGGCTTTCTCAAACAATGCAGCACAGACAGCGTGGCCTGTTCTTCAAGTTCGTGTCGCACGAATGCGTCAACCCGCAGCTGCTTGCGAGCCACGCGTGCTTGAACTTGCTCGAGCGCTTCTCTTTCCAGTATCACACAGACAGCGACAAAGCGCGCGGTTGAGTTTCCGAGATTCAACGCCCGTCAACTCCTGTCGAGACCACCGTCCTCACCACCATGCATGCACTCCGTAGTCGTCAGAAGGCCAAAATGACGACGGAATCGACTCTCATGTGACGCTCTTGCACTCTCACAAATACAAAGTCCAAGTATAATACGTCTCACTCTCAGCGTCGAGCCTCCCTTTCCATTTCCATCTGGCCTTCCGACCGAACATCTTACAAGTTCAACTTCAACTCTTGGTAACGCCTTGTAACACCAAGCATCGGCATCAACCGCCACGTTGATTGAACCACGGACGAGATCCTGATGCCCGTTCTCGTCAAGGTCCGCCTCTCTCTCAGTCTCTGCACTTGCGCGCGCGTGTATGAAAAGAGAACTCTCATGTTCAACTCGGTTGTGGTTCAACTCGCCTGAAATTTCAGTAAAATTGGCCAAAATTTTGCAAAATTTTCGGCAAATTTGACAAAACATAAGCAAAATGTCAAATATGTTCAGACCACCAACGCCAAAAGTGACCGTTACGGCGCGGCGGATGTTCCACGATCACGTGAGATCTTGGGTCATTTCGCGATTGACCCACTCATGCTTAGATGCTGATGGAAGACGCCGACGACGACCATACGTTCTTCTTCTATGAGGACGACGCTCACGCTCTGACGACAACGACAGTGAGAGTGTGCCACCGGAATGCAGCAGGCCCGGCCCGCGACGTGCTCGCGATTCGAGACTTGCTCCAAGTCATCACGCAGTATCAACGAGGACTTGATGTCGAGCTTGCACCCATTTGCCGCGCATGGAAACAGGAATTGTCGTACTGCCAAGCGCCATTTCTCCTCCGAGCAATCGATCTCAGTGACGCAGACGGGCGAAGAAAATTCCAGCGACTTTTTGAACAACGACCCGACATGTTCACGGCCGACGTGATGGATCTCGTCGCACGGGCTGGAAATCTCGCCATGTTGAAGTTCCTCCACGAGCATGGCGTCGCATGCACCACGGATGCCATGGACTGGGCGGCCGAACAAGGACATTTGGACATTGTGCGATTTTTACACACCCATCGAAGCGAAGGATGTACGCGAGCTGCGATGGACGAAGCGGCGAAACATGGACGTCTTGACGTTATCAAGTTTCTCCATAACCACAGGATAGAAGGCGCTACCTTTTATGCCATGGACAGCGCTGCGATCAACAATCACTTGGAAATTGTCGAATTCCTCCACAAGAATCGATCCGAAGGATGTTCCAAGTACGGCATGGACCGCGTGGCCCTCGAAGGCCATTTCGACATTCTCAAGTTTCTCCATTCGAATCGCCGCGAGGGCTGCACCGTGAAAGCGCTCGACTGGGCCGCTCAACAAGGCCACTTGGCGATTGTCAAGTTTCTCCACAGCCACCGCAACGAAGGCTGTACCGCCGATGCGATCACATGGGCAGCCGAGAACGGGCACATGGAAGTTGTGCAATTTCTCCTGTCGAACCGCCGAGAGGGGTATCGCGTTCACACGATTCACAAAGCGACGCGCAATGGACACATCCACATCGCGCAGTATTTACGCAAGAGGCGGCAAAAGCAGTGCCAGTGCGTCATTAGTTAGGATATTTAAGCATCAACGTACAGATCATTCTAGGAAATCCAGACCGAGGGCAGCTGTGCTCAAAACTTTTAGAGATGGCGAGAGGACAGCAAGAGCCAGAGGACGCGGCTGCGCGTCTCCTCTTTGAGAGATGACTGCGCTGGATGATACAATCGCGTGTTGATTGTGGTGTGCACATTCTCTTGAATTTCGTCGCTTGCATCGTTGCGCGACGAGCGATTGGGATTGTAGACATCCGACATACCAACGGGGGGAGCGATCTCTCATAGCTTCATGAGCTGTGTGCTGAGCATCTTTGATCGAGAGAGTGCAAGATAGAGATTCCAGTGAAATATGTAGCTCAATGGAGCCACAGCGCAGCGTTGAAGTGGTCACTCCAAGATGTGCCCAATAGTTGCGAGAGAATCTCGCAAAATGATATCGTGCATTGGAGGAAGTCGAATTCGACGCGAGAGGAGACGTCCAGTCGATTTGACAACGCCAAGCGAGCAGCGTGATGCAACTGCACGTCGGTTGTTTGATCTCTAGCGTCTTGACTGTCGTCGCAAGGTGCAGGACAAGCGCCTGAACTTGTACGGACGAATTCTTTCTCTTTTGTTGCCAGCGTTGGGCTCTGTGCAGCGGGAAAGATACACAGCGGTGCTTTCCACGTTTGAAGGAACTACGATCTCAATTGAACCACAAGACAAAGCGAGCGTGCAGCATTCATCGATCCATTCGCTCTCGACAACGTGAAGCACCGCTACAGTACAGTATCCATGTCGAATGAAAGATGTGCCGCCAATTATTTCCATTGGGACGCTACAGGGCACGAGAATCGACCAAGATGCTTCCTGTCGTGATGCTCATTGCCTCTCCATCAAGAACAAACCCTCCACACGCTTGACAACACACTGCTCTCTCCACACAGTGGAGTGCAATGCTGCATTTGTAAAGACGTCCATTGGGTACGCATTACTCGCAAGTTCTGAGTCCAGTCCAAGAGTGTTACTTTCTCTGCTACACAATTCTACCGCAGCCACCAGGAAAGCGCACTGCACCCACCACAAGGGCTGTCATCCAAGCGCCTGCTCTCCGTCGCTACTGCGTTCTTGTAGAGGACTGTCAGTTGTTGTGGCGGGTTGGAAATGTACCAATGTCACAATTTTGATACAAAATTTGTGTCACTTTTCATGAAAATAATGCCAGTGTTGAATACAAATGTACTTTTACAAGGAAATGAGGGACAGCTGCTGGGCGATGCGCCGCTGCATGGAACAGTGTCCTGGGTCTCAGTCATGAGGAATAAATAGCTAGAGGATCTCGAGGGCTTGGGGCTTGTAACGCGACGGCACAGACATCATCAGGCGGAAGCGCTGCTACTGGAGCGGATTGTCAATCGTGGGTTGGACAAGGTGGAAATTACCTTATCCAGTGCTTCCTGGTTGATGGAACTGTCCTCCGGTCTGGCTTTGGCGACGGGGACGGACTGCCGAAGAAGAGCTTGCCGAGAGAAGATCGCTGTGGTTGCGGTGGTTTCGGGACGGGAGGTCGCGGTATGAGTGGTTTGGATGGATAGGAGAGCTGCACGCTTGGCCGTGGAGGCAGTGCGAGAGGGTCATCGTGTTCGTCGTCTCCGTCGACAACGGCGGCTGTGGCGTGGAGACGGAAGGTCGTGTAGAAGCAGCCAACGCACGTCTCTGTCTCGATGCTTGTCGAGGAGACTGCGCCAGTTCGGAGATTCACCATCGTGCCATGGACAAGGACGCACTCGGAGCAATCGGTACACACGACATGGCCGCAGAACGCACAGTTCGTCTTGGGGTTCCAGTGGAAAAGCGTCTTGCAGAGATGGCATTCGAATACGTCTGCAGGGTTCTTCCAGTGCGTCCGATGGCTCAAGCGGTCCATCACGACTGAGTTCGCATCCTCGACAAGCCGCAGGATGCGTGCCATCGTGGCCATTATTACCAAGTGGTAGCGCAAGTCGCACGACTCACCCAATGAGATACTCGTGTCACACAACGGTCAAAACAGATCATTATACCGCACACATGCCCGCTTCATTCTGGCCCGCCGGCTCCCCCTCTCTACGTTCAACCCCGCCGTCACCTACATCGAAGATAGTGTTCTGTATCCCTGGGATTGCATCCTTGAGGACGGCGGCCCCTTGAACGGCGGCTTGGATCGATCCTGTCCTGTTTTTGCTGGCGAGATTCTGCCTCTTTTTGACAGGAGTGAGAAATGACTTGATTTTTGTATGCTTTAGAATATATCACATATCGGTGAGTAACTCGGTATCTACTTTTATACTTGATTTTTGTATACTTGATTCCAGAGTGGAAAAAATGCACCACACTGGATGAACGAAAGAACGGAGAAAAGGTGGCAACGTGGATGAAGGCGCTATACAGTCGTGTGACGATACCGTTCTGCTTCCCCGTTCTTGCCACTGCAGTTCAAAGTGGAGCTTTTTGCGTCGTACAATCCAGGGCGATGTGGGAGGACTGGTCTATAGTGAAATCAAGAGAAAGTTGAAATCTCTACATTTCGGTACAAATGTGGTTTGACTTGATATTTGTATGCTTACGGATTGTGTCTAAGACAAAGTGTCATTGTGGAAAAAGAAAGATCTTCAGAGAAGGCCGAGGGTGCGCAGCCGCGAATCATACTCGGAACGGCCAATGTAGCACCCCACAAGCGCTCGTTCGCCGTGGAAAGCGTGCCGTCCATGCATCACACGATGGTTGTCAACGACGATCATGTCTCCCACGTCCATCTTGTGCACGACTTCGTTCTACAGTCAGCAAACAGTGACCGGGGGGTTGAAATTGCAGACAAACCTCAGAAATTGCGCGCCATAGTGTCTTGTGGTGCTTGTAGTACGCACCAACTTGATCAAAGCTCAAGTGCGTCAATGGAGCACGATCGTAGTCGTTGAATCGGAACGACTCAACTTGGCCATGAGCATCAAGCTGAATCATAGGCTTCATCACGTGCAACGACACATCGTCGTCAAGGCAGTACGCTGGCAAAGCTGTCTCGCAAAAGAATTTATAAGCGTCTGGGGCATTTTCGCGCAACCACTCGACCACGAAAAAGCTGTCAACGAATCGACTGGAGCCCTCGCCCTCAGCTGCTGCTTGGCGTACACAATTGAAGATTTGAAGACCCGGTGGTTCATACAAGTATGTGCAGTCAGTGTGTGGTCCCAGAGCTAAATTTGTTGACGCGGTGTCCTTGTAGCTGTTTTCGGGATCCGCAGGACGAGTGGTCCACATGCCGCCGTAGATTGTTTCCATGACAAATCCAATTTTTCGTGCGAATTTTTCCGTGTCGTCCATCGTGGACGGTGTGTTCTTGATCTAACTCCAGCGTAAGGTCTTGATGAGAAGAGGATAATTCATACCAAGATAACACCAAACTCCTGGAGCTGCTGCATACTGTCACGAAAGCCTTCGTCCATGACAGATTCGTAAGTAGTCGTGGGGAATTTAAAATCTTTGGCACCCCACAGGGTCTTCTTGTCTGTGCGTTGTTGACGAAAATGCTGATTGTATCCAGATTCCTTCGCGTATGCATGATCTCGCAGCCACTCGGCGGAGAAGATACTGTGCTTGCAGTCAGATCCTTCCTAGAGGCGTCGTCAGATGACTTGGATCCAAATCATGATAAACACACCACGGCATCGTCCCATTGAATCGCCAATGCGCCATCCTGTTCGATCTGGGCATTGCCGGTCGGGTGCAATGGAATCTTAGCAGTGAGAATTTGTCGTTGGAGTGTCGTGGGATGTCGGCAAGACACACATGTGCAATTATCGCGGAGCCACGCACGATGAAACTTGGCCGAAAATCCATCCTCCCAATCGACTTGGATCGCATCGTCGACTGGTTTCAACACCGCAATCAAGGGGCGGTTGCTACTCGTATGGACAGAGCGCCAGACACTTGAGAGTGTCCTGGACGTAGCGGGAAGGGACGATCCACGAAGCAAGCGGCCCAACATGACGCTCGGACCAAAGAAGAAGCGGAAATGACATCGTTGACGTATCATACACAAAAATAGTGCAACTTGGTATCCGGATAGACCATTTATCCGGAATCATCGACATCGATCGTTGTCCATATTCAAGGCCATGACGTGGCAGCACGATCATCAAGCATTCGCAAAGACCAAAGACGCCACAATGAGCTCCCATAAGCTTGAGACGCTAGGAAATCCAAGCGTTAGAGTGAAACCCTACCTTTTGGACTTGCTCCAGCAGGGATATCTGATGTTGGAGGATTGTGATGTAGTCGATGGTGCAGCAGAGGTATAAACGACAACTGCAAGCTTTGCTGGGTCCAAGAAAGCTAGATAGGACTGTGTATGGAGCGCAACGACAATAGAAACGTGAGCTATAATGATCAATGCAGAGGAAGCCATAGCACTTTGCAATTTAGTTATCGTAGGCCTTCAAGCGGCAGTAGATTCGTATCGCTGGTACGCCGAGGTCAACGCGGTGAAGAGATGCTGACCTAGCATGCGCTGCTCCAGAGTAAAGTCAGCGGGGAGGAGTTTGTCAGGATGCAGCTGTCGCACGGCCTTCATGTATGCTTTCTTGACAGCTGAATTTGTGCTGGCGTCTTGTACGTGGCAAGAGAGCATGTCCTTGAATGGGAAGATTTCATGGAGCGAATTGAGCATGTCGACTACATCCTTGTCTTTGGCCCAGGATGTAACTTGGATATTAATATGCTGTCGAAGAGTCTCTGCTTCTTTTGCTTCCTCCTCTTGATGCTTTCGATGATTTTCATGCCACTGTCGTCGTTCCTACACAGCGTTTTTCAGCAAAATTATCAGTTAGGAGGACTGCACCTCTAGTCGACGTTGCGTAGCTTCATGTTGAGCCACAAGACGCTCTTCCATACTGTCTATCGTGGCTTGATCTGGCTTGGTCCATCTTGTTGTCCGAGTCAGCTTGTGGTAATAGTAAACTTGTCCATCTGTCGTTTGAACTTCGATCCAGTTGGCACTTCCATTAGTCGGCACACTGGTTGTTCGAGCAAGAGATTCTAGACAGCAAAATGTTAGCCAACATCTTTGCTTCAAAGGAAATACCTGAGGAAGCTATCTCGACGGTGCTTGCACTTCGTCGAATGCCACCTGGAACTTGAGGAGCTTCGTCTACTCCACGATAAAAATGAAGAGCAGAAATGATCTTTCTCACCTGGCGCAGCATCAGCACTACTGGCACTGCGATGTTTGTGTGCTCCTGGCTGTTGATGTTGCTGCTTGACTCGTTCGTCCAAGCGAAGGTTGGAGCTTCGTTTGATGGGCCAATTTAGACTCTGAGGTCGCTTCTTGACTTTGCGCGTCATCTACATAAGATAATAGGCATACTCCATCGAGAATTTTGCTGCGTACTTCTTCTGCAGTCATGGCGGCTTGCTTTTGCACCGCGAGAGCTTTGGCTTTTGATTTTTGCTTTCGTCGCGCTCGGTCAATGTACAAGTCCCAATCGGTAGGACCAGCATCTTCATCGCTTGAAGACGACTCATCATTTCCACCACTAAACAGCGTGCGGGCTTCCTCTGCATCATGATCTCCGAATAAATTTCTCGCTTCGGTCGCATCGTCCTCTTCATCGTCTTGGGAATACAAGGCTTCCTCCGATGATGGACGAGGCTTAGAGGGCTCTTTTCCATTCACACTATGTGGGAAGTGTTGATTCCTCAGCTCCATCCATTCTTCTTTCATGCGGCGGTGACTTTGGTGGAATTGTTCGGCTGCGTGGAGAAAACTCGCCACAAGCGTCTTGGCACGGACGTATTGAAGCTCATCCGATTCGATGCACATTTTATCTAGCTTGGCTGGCGAGAGATCTTTGCCCAAGTCGTGCACTTGTCGCTCGAATCTGGGTAGAACCTACGCAGCTTGGCATTAGAAAGATACGCTTCAGTTGATAGAGATACATGTTCGACTTGAAAACTGCAAGGTTCTTGGACAAAGACTTCCCAAATCTACGCCATTTTGATTGAGATGCCAAAGATCCACAGGATTTTACTGGTACCTCGGTGGATTGTTGGTGGAGACGCATGGTGGATGGAGCAATTTCTCGCCAGGCATCCCACGGCGAGGTCTGTCGTTCATGATTCCACTCAAATGAAACCAAGGCACTACAGTGATGTTGCATGCCGTCGATAGCGCTATTCGTCTCAGTGTGGGCTTTCATAACGCTCTCTGTGCTCTTTACGACGGTGTGGAGTTGGCGTTGCATGGGGGCGATGGGTTCTTGCAACTTCTTAAAGCTTTGATCCAGGCGTTTGTCGTGAGAGGAAGTTCGTTTTCGGAAGGATAATGAGGCTTCGATTGATAGGGAAGGTGTTGCTGGAAGCGGCACATCGGGCAAAACTGGATCGTGGAGAAAAGATTGCATGAAGGAGGAAAGGCCAAAGATGAAGTGGATATGGATGTATTGCAGCCATCGCTGTAAGACTCGCTTGCGCTTCTCCGTAAATGCTGGTTGGAAACGCGAGTGATTCCGAATAGAGTTTTTTGGGGGTAGTGAAGGTACACAGGCCTGGGCATATGCAGCAGAGAGCCGTTCCCATAACCAAACGAAGTCTTTGTACCTTCGTTTGACGATACTGATCGCTTTACCCTCAGGTGTAGATAAGTGAGACAGTGAGAATTACACATACTTGATCATGGAGCTCGATCACGTAGACCATATATGCGCCATGGCCGACTCCGATCTTTTCGCTTCCAGAAATGCAAACACTTGGTCCAGGTGCACGAGGAAGATCTTCAATATGTGTGACATCCTGGTCGTAGAATACTTCTGTCTCATCTATGAGGGGATGGATCTCCACAGGAATCACATTGCTTGCTTGAACAGGTTGAGGAAACTTGTTTTCTTGGCTCAGCAAATCTTTCATATGATTTCTGTCGGGTGTTTGTGTATCTTGTGGCATCGTCGACGGCGGGATATTGTTTTCTTGTTGCGTAGGGCCCATAGGGACAAAGTTTCCTTCAGCTACACAACGAAGACAAGGTTTGCAGATCTCAACAACTTGTTTCGGCGTGAGAGGTTCCGTGTACTGCTTAAATGTCGCCTTGAGTTGTTTGTACAAATTCGACAAGAGCTCCTTGGTTTGACGTTCCCGCGCCAGCGTCATGTCTTCTATTCGTCCATGCAACTCGGCGATCTGTGCATGGAGCGATGCAATCTCTTCTAGAGCTTCTGCTCTTCCTTCGACGCGGCCAAGCGCGCGTGCTTGGGAAATCGCATCCATTCTCGACTGCATTGTGTCGAGACGTATAATTTGTCAAAGGTTTCTTGATCCCAAGACAGGCCAAAATATTTATTATAAGAGGCTATCACCATATACAATTGTTAAGATGAATTTTTAGCCAATCAAATCATATGCTTAATTCTATGGACCAATCAAAAGCGCCCAGTTTTAACCAATCCAATGACGAGTTCGAATGACCACCATATCAAAAAAAGCGCCAACCTTGGATATGCGTCGCGACAACAAGAACATTCATGCAGATCTCGCAGTACGAGAGGTCCATGGACGTCCACGCAACGTTAAAATGAAGAGAAGAATGGCATGGAACTTTCAAGACGTCGCCCAAGTGGAGGATCAAGCTGTATTGATGGGATTCAGCAACAACGGTCGATACTTGCGTAAGTGTGTCGACTTGTCTTTTCTGTGTCATGATGCTGAGTGCGACATAGTTTTCTATAGAACGTGGGGTCAAAGAGCACAAATTTATTGGCGAGGATTCAATCCATGCGGAAAATCGCTTGTTTCACGCGATAAAGTGATGCAAATCAATGTCGGCCCTACACGAACTACTTTATCACAGGACGAATATGAACTGGACGGTAGACATGACTCTTCCAACAAAAATCAACTGTAATATCTAGATGACATGGAGCTTTGTATCTGGGAAAGCCATGACGAAAAACTCGTTATTGCAACATTAAGCACACGTGGTCAAACCTCGTGCCACATTACCATAGCTCCTGGCCCATTACTTTGTCAAAAAGCCGAGCAGTCGACGGCACTCTTGTTTTCTCTTTCACTTACAACTCCTGTGCGTCAGTCTTGGTTCATTGTTCCAGCAACAAATCAACTCGTGTTTCACGTTGGAAGCTCCTTACTCCTTTTGTCGATGACGTTGAACGGAGCAACCGAGGTGTTTCGTCCATGTACGTTCCAGAGCTACGAGCTTAAAATTGTTTAACTGCTTCCACGTAGTGACAACGGCTTGGTATCATCCATCTGAATTTCCTGTTGAAATAGCTCAAGAGAGTCCCCAGCCCCATGTATTGAACAAGCTCATTTGCGAGGTACTTCAGCCGACAAATTTACTTTTACACCTTCCCTTAGTGCAAACATCAAACCACTTTCGATATTGAAACCTTCCTACGATCACTGCTTGACACCTACGCTGCATTTCGTCCGTTCCATCTCCACGACTACGATTTGCGATATCTTTGTGTACGTAGCTTCAAACACAAAAATGACTTTATATGTGACCACAGGTTTCGGAGTCATCCTGGATCTACATGTGCGGGGCCCTAGACCTCGAACGAATTGATGTGCCAACTTGGAGGCGTGTAGGTGTCTTTTTTGCCTGGAACGCGCTCGATGGTGCCTTCAAAGTGATACGACTGCTCACTCGCCCACACAATGTGATGCTAACATCTGCGATAGAAGAACTTGTCCGGCATTGCCGTCGCGTACTCTCGCGGCATGCATCTATCCAACCACAACCATTCACGATGTGGTCAAACCATGGTGTTCTCCGGGGTGCATCGCTGAACCGCATCGACAATCCAATATTTCCATACTCGATTGTACGAAGCCAGATGTAGATTATTCTTATATTACGCTGTCGACAATTACGACGAGACGTGTGTGACGAAGAGAGGACCCAACACCAATACCGTCGTTGAAAGTAATTTGATCACAACGTGGAGAGCAGGACCAGCCGTGTCCTTGAAAGGGTCGCCAACAGTGTCACCAGTTACTGCGGCCTTATGAGCATCGCTGCCCTTGCCACCGAAGTTGCCCAATTCCACGTACTTCTTGGCGTTGTCCCATGCGCCACCAACGTTGTCCAAGAACAAAGCCATCATAATGCCAGTCACAGTGCCAAACATCAGATAGCCCGCGAGAACTTCGGCACCCAATAGAGGCTTGTTTTGGTATTCGCCAATCTGTTGAGGATGTCAGACCAAACTCATTTTGAAAGAGACTTACCACTCGGAAGATAAGTCCAACAGCAACTGGCATAAGCACAGCCAAAAGCCCAGGAAGTTGCATTTGCTTAAGCGCTGCCTTGGTCACAAGAGCGACACACGTGCGGTAGTCAGGTTTTTGCGTCCCTTGCATGATACCAGGGTACATTTCGAACTGACGGCGCACTTCGATCACGACTTCACCAGCCGTGTCACCAACTGCGGCGACAGCAAGCCCGGTGAAGAAGAAGACCATCATGGTTCCCAAGAGTCCACCAACAAGAACTTCAACAGTGGCTATATCGACTGTCGTGAAAGGCACCCCAGCGAATGCACTGAATTCGTCCATGAAAGCTCCAAACAAGACGAAGCAAGCCAAAGCGGCAGACCCGATGGAATAACCTTTGGTGATAGCCTTGGTGACATTACCTGCTGCATCCAACTTGTCTGTGGCATCACGAACATATTCTGGCTGACTGCTCATTTCAGCAATACCACCTGCGTTGTCAGCAATTGGACCGTAATTGTTCATTGCCAACACAAATACAGCTGAGCTCAACATACCCATGGTAGCCACAGCCGTACCAAACAAGCCACCCGTTCGATTGTACACACCTCCAATACCTGAGGATGCACCCAAGTGGTAGGCAGCAATTACACTGAAACTGACCATAATCGTTGGCACAACTGTTGACTTCATGCCCACGGCCACGCCGGTAATAATGTTGGTACCGTGGCCTGTTGTACTGGCCTTGGCAATGCTTCGGACTGGAGCGTACGCATAATCTGTGTAGTATTGAGTAGACTTGACAAACACGTAGGCTGTCACCATGCCAACCAGACCACAGAGGAAGAAATTGAACCAAGCACCGGGAGCTGACTCAGTGTAGAGGAGCCAATGTGTACTGAAAGCAAACGCCAAAGGTGCCAAAATCAAGGTGACTGTGTAGCCACGTTGGAGTGTGGTCATGGGATCAGTCTCATTCGGGCTGGGAGCAGTGACGACCAAAATACCAATTGACGAAACGATGATGTCGAAAGCATGGACAACGACAGGAAAGAAGACAAAGGACACTGCCGACTGAACGTGCCCTTCCTTGGCCAACGAGCCGCCAAGTATCATGGCACCAATAATTTCGGCAGCAACGGATTCAAACACATCAGCGCTACTACCGACACAATCACCAACCATGTCACCAACCAAATCGGCAATGACAGCAGGGTTGCGAGGATCGTCCTCAGGGATACCTTGTTCAACTTTGCCAACCAGATCTGCACCAACATCAGCAGCTTTGGTGTAAATACCACCACCCAGTTGCATGAAAAGAGCGACAAAAGATGCACCAAAACCGTAGCCGACCATAAGCATTGGGATTTCCGTTGAGGATACCAATGGGGTGAATGCCCAGTGGAGCAAAACGTAGAGAATACTCACACCTGCCACACAAAGCGTAATATCCAAGACAGCTGAAAACGCGCCACCACGGAAACAAATCAACAGCGCTTCTCCGTATGACCGACGAGCTGCACTGGCAACACGGATATTAGATTGTGCAGAGACCCACCTACAACTCCAAAATGAGCCAAAGAGGATCAAGAGATAAGACGAACATGCTAATGTAACCAGCACCAGCTGAGCAAACCGCACCCAATCCAAACGAGATAGCACCCAAGAGGCCCAGCATGACATTGCCAAGCTTCTCGACGCCTGACGCGTGGAGACTGTTGGGTCGCAGGAAGTAGCTGAAAAAGATCAAGAGAGCCAAACCAACTGCAATTTGAGCAATCGCTGTGTATTGAATTCGAAGGAATCCTTCCGCACCTTCGCGAATTGGGACCGAAACTTCGCGCATTTCCGGCGTGCCATCATCTTTGGACAAGACCCAGTTGCACAAGTAGAGTGAAAAGACTGCACCGTAGCCGCAAAACGTAAGTACCAACACAATCGGGCGGAACGACGACGAGATGAGAAACAAGATGAAACCCACGACTGTGATCACAGCGATCGGCATGTTCAAGTCGACTTTCTTGGCATAGGCTGACGTCGCATTGCGCTCGCCATGCAAGCCAAACTCCATGAGATTTTGATGCGGCTCACTGTGATGCCGCATGATCAACTTGAAAATGACAGCTCACTTGTTCAAACCCATATAAATTGATAGTCTCGTTTGATTATATTATAGAGTTGAACTAGTTTTATCTTGAGTTCACTATGGTGAATCTAAGTCCACGTGGCAACCCTCTTGGAAGATCCGGATGATCCTCATTCCTCCGGATAGAAATATATATTATCCGGATTCAATCCATCAAGGTCATTCTTGATTGTGAAACGGCACTTGATGGCAAAAATAGCACCCAGCGTCAACAGTCGACTGGGTAAGTAAGTGCGCATGGCCGAAGACAAGTCGCAAGGCCTTGTAACTCTACGAGAGCAGTTGGAGAAAGGTAAGCACTACGAGGCTGCAATGTGCCGCGTAATACCTCGCTTTAGTTCAAGCTCGATACCGCAACAAAGATCAACGGCTTGCCCAGCAACTGGATTCGAAATACGAATACATGATCCACCACTTGGACCCGTTCATCTCGGAAGCATTGGAAGAACTCATGCTCCATCGTCCAGAGCAAGTGTCAGCGTTCCTAGCATTGTATATTCGTGGGCCGATTGACGCCTCGCGGTTCAAAAAGACAGTAAGACCCACGGATGCAGCTTGGAGAATCACGAATACTTCTTCTAGCAATTGCAGCCTCAAGTTTATTTTGATCGCAAGGTTCATCCTGCGCTCAGCTTGGCCATGGACTCGGTGCTTCGTGACATGCCTGATGACATTCAAGCTTATTTGGTCGACTTTTTCGAGAAACGAGCTACAGTCTATTAATTCGATTTAATTGGCATAAATAAAAAATAAATACACCAATGAAATAGCAGTAAATCATTTTACGACAAATTAATTCGCTGAATTTACACAAATAGAATTGTTATCCGGATGTTCCGGTTAACATGGGTCTTTCGTTCGTGGAGACAAAAAGCATTGGCAAGCATGGGTCCCAAGCAAGGTCTATCGAAGAAGACGGTCCAAAAGGCCAAGGAGAAGATCGTAGAAGACAAGACGTTTGGCTTGAAGAACAAGAACAAGAGCAAGAATGTGCAAAACTACATTAAACAGGTGACACATCAAGTGAAAGGGACGAGCGAAGCGCAGGAACGAAAAAAGCAAGAGGAGAAAAAAGCGGCTCAGTTGGCCAAACAAGCCATGGAAAAGCAAATGAACGAACTTTTCATTGCAGCCATCATTCAGCCCAAGGTTTTGCATTCTCTCGGTCGCTTGGGCTTACGCATTTCTACAGGTTCCGCTTGGTGTCGATCCCAAGACTATTGTGTGTGAATTCTTCAAACAAGCCACATGTGCTAAAGGCGCCCGATGCAAGTTCTCACACGACTTGAGTGTCGGCAAGAAGGCTACTAAGATCAACTTGTACGAAGACGACCGTGACGCCAAACAGCAGGACAAGATTGATGACTGGGATCAAAAGAAGTTGGAAGATGTCATTAACGAGAAGCATGGCCAAAAGGTTGCGAACCAAACCGATATCGTGTGCAAATATTTCCTCGACGCTATTGAAAAGTCGCAGTACGGCTGGTTCTGGACATGTCCCAATGGCGGCAAGTCTTGCAAGTATCGCCACGCATTGCCACCAGGCTACGTGTTTCAGACAAAGGCAGAGCGCGAAGCCGCAAAGGGAAAGAAGGCTGAGGAAATCAGTATCGAAGAAATCATCGAGCAGCAACGTGCCAAGCTCGGCGCTGGCGGTGGCACTCCAGTTACCGAGGAATCGTTTGCCAAGTGGAAGCTGGAGAAGGTTGCACGAAAAGCTGCCGAAGAAGAAAAGCGGCGAAAAGAAGAAGCCAAGAAGACTGGCGGCCGTGGCGTACTCAGTGGTCGTGCTTTGTTCTCGTACGATCCATCGCTTTTCCGAGACGACGACGATGCTGCTGAAGACGAATATGAAGTTCGGCCTGACAACGAAGACGACGACGAGGAAAAACCTGCGTACCGACCTGTCGACGAAGCTGCCGAGAAGATGGATGCTTCGCTGTACATGGAAGATGTCGAGGATAACTTAGACGAGCTCATGGAAGAAGAGAAAGGATCCAAGTAGAGCACAGGGAGTCCGACTAATCGCATGTTCGTTGTCATGTGTCTTTCCTTGTGTCATCCGGATAAAAGATTCGAGACAAATTAGAAACTATAATTGCAATAAGAACGAATTTAAAAATCCAATTTTCGGATTATTCGCTCTTCAGCAGCACGAGCATAATTGTGAGAGAGCCGTTCACTAGGAAAATATCACAATATTCTAAACGAGTTGCTAGGAGTTGTTCTGTTTATCTCTACTCGACTGTTAAACGATAACAGCTCATTTGAATGCCATGAGAATATTTTAGAGAAGAACTTCAACCAAACGGTAGTATTCAAAAATTACTCGAATTCAGACTGAGTGAATTCAAAATTTGCTCAAAATTTTGGACTGCAATCCGTTGTCTTGTTGCATAATGAATAAAGCTATCTCCAAGAGCATGACAATATCTTTGCGAGTGTGAGATACGCTGGCACCAACTAAGGTACGTTGTAGCCATCGAAGCGGCAGTGGATGAGCGACATCGTTAATAGAAATAGAAAAAAATCGGCAAGATTTTGCTATTTTTATTCAAAAAAAATTATCCGGATGAAAGTTCATCAGATTGTTATTCCCACTACCTAATCCACGTGGCGGCATGTCGGGATCCATTGGGAACACGGCCATCAAGCGCATCCGAGCGGTAAGAAGGGCAAAGTATCGTGTGGATTGAGTGTTTTCATGACGTAGGATGTTCGGGAGATGATGACGGACCCGAGCGACCAGTATTTCGCCGCGCCTCTTGAGGTTGATCCTACTGGATTTCATAATGTAAGCGCTCATGTGTGCACAGGACAACATGTTTGACTGGCATTTCACGATCCGTGGACCTCGAGACACTCCATTTGAAGGAGGAGTGTATCACGGACGCATTCTTCTTCCGGCAGACTATCCGTTCAAACCACCCAACATTATTCTCCTCACAGTAATCGATCTCGATAACAAGGGTATCTGGGACTGACATATACGTTTAGCCAAACGGGAGGTTTGAAGTGAAGAAGAAGATTTGCTTAAGTATTTCTGCGTATCATCCTGAACATTGGCAGCCTGCTTGGGGAGGTATGCGTTCTATTCACGACTGGGTTTGGACTTTTGACGCTCGTAGTTCGCTTGATCTTGGAAGCGCTCATCAGTTTTATGCCGACAAAAGGTGAAGGAGCAATCGGTGCATTGGATTTTACAGCTGACGAGCGGAAGGCCTTGGCAAAAGAGGTATGGTATCTGTATAATCCGTAAGGCTCATCTCCATTGTTTTAGTCTGTGAACTGGTCATGCCCACAATGTGGCAGTATCAAGGATTTGATTCCTGAGGAGAAGCCTCGCGATACAGCTCCTGTCGAGTCGAAATATGCGTCTCAAATTGCTCAACTCCATATACACAACATGGAAGCCGCTCCAGATAACGCCGACTCGTCAACATCGGATCAAACCGCCGCACCTACTGCTGTCCCAACGGCTGCGCCATCAGCTGAAGGCTCCGAAAAGGCCCCTGACGTCCCTGCAGCAGCATCATCCACTGAACTCCCTCGAGTGCAAAGTCCAGCATCTCCCCAGCCAAGAACTACCCCCTCCCCAGCTCCAACTCCAGCCCGAGCTCCTGCTCCAGCACCTGCTCCTGCTCCCCGACCGCAGCGACAAGGCGATTTCATCGACAGTGTTCTACAAGGCATTTCCACCGCGCTCGTCGTTGCGCTCTTGGCGCTTTTGTACAAGAAGCTCTTGCAGCTTAATGGCAATATGATTCCACCAGAGTAACTTCGGGTCCAATAAATAATTGTAATTGATGGTCTCAAAAATATATTTTCAATACAATTATTTAGCGGATGAGGTTCACCGGAAAGATTGTCGCAAAATGATTGAGACTGACGTGGCGATCTTCCTCAACAGGCGCATCAAATGCAAAATTCGACGACGGAGCAAGCGACAGTCTTCCTTTCCTCGTGCTGGGCTCTTATCAACCAGACTACTATGCTTGTAGACTCCAAGGCATTAAGTCAGCAGGTTTTATGTATATCATTTCGCTGCCAAACGCAGTCTTTTCTTATTCGAGTTTTCGCCTGGATCGCCATGAGAGCTGTATGACATGGAAGTACACAGAACATTTTCGATGAGAGGATTAAAACAGTCTTGGAGAAATCCAAATGGATCGCAAATTGTGAGATTCAGAAGCCATGCAAATCCTAGCATTTTGTAAGCAAGTGGTCCTTTCAAGTTGCAAAATGTACGTACCTCGAGTATTTTTGTTATCCGCGCTCTTCTGCCCGATTGTCAAGAATTGTGCCCCAAAGCAGAGACGTCAAACAACAATTCTTGTCAGTAAAGCAAACAAATGCAAGCCATGAAACCGCAGGCACTTCTGGTCGAAACAAGGCTAGCTGATGGACGATCAAAGGTACCAAATATGGCATGCCAGATTCAAGCGCAGCAGGACCAAAACGCTCAACAACGACAAGGAAATCCGGGGATTTCGTGCTGTCAGTGGCAAAATCATTATGCAGCATAAAGCAGAGAAGGTTACGACCGGGAATTTATACATCTTGGCCTTGATAACTTCATTCTTCTCCACATCTTGCACTCGCCGGTGATATTTATTCTGTGCAATCCGTAGCACGATAGTTTGCAGAGGCAACCAAGGTCAATTCCTCGCATTTGGTGTCGTTGTCCAAGCTTCACCCATGTGGTATGGTGGCAGGAGTGGCACTTCAACCTATGGCGATGGACATTTCAATTGTGTGAAATAAAAATGCACCAATCAGAGCACTAGATTTGTGAAACGTCATCCAAGAGCCAATCAAATCACAGGGAGGATGCACTTTCACGTGAACGTCACGTGCGCACCCTCGAGCGAGCCGATCGTGTCATTTTCAAATTTACTCTGTGTACGATGCACGCCATTGCCCGCCGCCTCGTCCGCCCTGCCTTGAGCCACTCCCGCCGAACTATGAGCTCTGGCCATTTGCCGCTGAGTTTCCTCACCGAGGAAGAAATGATGTTCAAAGAAGCGGCTCAGAAGTTTGCCCAAGACGTGTGTTTGCCCTTCGTGAGTGAGATGGATGCTTCAGGTGAAATGAATATGGACGTCACGCGCGGCATGTTCGAACACGGGGTATGAGCGCAATTAATTGTTCAGGTTTTTTATCATGGATTTGATAGTTCTTGGGCATTGAAATCCCTGAAGAATACGGCGGCGCTGGTGCTTCGTTCATGAATGTCTGCTTGGCTGTCGAAGAACTTAGCCGTGTTGACCCCTCGGTCGGCTTGCTCAGCGACTTGCAAAACACGATCGTGAACAACGTGTTCATCGTACGTAACTCTTTTAGCATCCTGCCTCGAGCTCAATCTCGCTTTAGAACTACGGCACGCCAGAACAAAACCAACAATATTTGTCGCGTCTTTCCACCGACATGGTATGTCTATCTCCTTGATGTTGAGGAGGCTAACGTGTCTTGTAGGTTGGTAGCTTTTGTTTGACGGAACCTGGCTCTGGTTCGGATGCATTTGCGTTGAAAACCCGCGCTGATATCTCGGCCGATGGAAGCTATTACACGTTGAACGGTCAGAAGATGTGGATTTCCAACTCGGAATACGCTGGCGTCTACCTTGTCTTTGCCAATGTTGACTTCTCCAAGGGCCACAAGGGCATCACGTGCTTCATTGTCGACCGAGAGCTCGAAGGTCTCGAAATTGGAAAGCCTGAAGACAAACTCGGCATCCGAGCGTCGTCTACTTGTCCAGTCTATTTGAACAATGTCAAGGTCTCGGCCGACAAAGTCCTCGGCAAGGTATGCTCCGAACGCTCTGACTTGAATCTCACGAGCGTGACTAGGTTGGTGAAGGCTACAAGGTGGCTATTTCGACGTTGAACGAAGGCCGCATTGGTATCGGAGCCCAAATGCTTGGCTTGGCGCAAGGTGTCTTTGACCAAACGCTGCCATATTTGTACGAGCGCAAGCAATTCGGTCATGCCATCGGCGACTTCCAAGCGATGCAACATCAACAAGCTGAAATCGCCCTTGACATTGAAACCGCACGGCTCTTGGTGTACAACGCTGCGCGTCTCAAGGATGCTGGCGCTCCGTTTGTCAAAGAAGCTGCCTTTGCGAAGTTGCATGCGTCCCGCGTGGCCGAACGCACGGCCTCCAAGTGCATTGAGCTCATGGGTGGTGTGGCATTCACCAAGACGCTCCATGTCGAGAAGATGTGGCGCGACTCCAAGATTGGCGCCATCTACGAAGGTACTGCCAACATGCAATTGTCCACGATCGCCAAAGTCATCAAGCAGGCTTACCAATCTTAAGCAACACAAATGTCGTCTATGATATCCCCCACGAATAGAAATCAACATTCCGTCATCTCTTCTTCGTCTTGCGTTCACATAGCGATTCGACACCTCGATTCCATGCATGATGTCAGCAGAGAGCTTCAAGATACGGCTCAAGAGATCTGTTCCCTTGTTTCCATTGTAATTCCATCTTTCGCGCACCATTGGCTCTTGCTCATCGACTGCCAGGGTGCATTTCGACGTTCAATTAGTCTTGGCGCGCTCAGGGACCAGTCCTGAATGCTGCTAGGGAACAAAAAGCTCAACTCAAAGACAATTGACCTACCTAGACGCCATTTTTCAAACCAAAGGGGCCAAATTAGACGAGAGACTCCATGACGGCTTTGTCATCGGCGATGCTCAAGACGTGGGAAAGTTTAAAACTGAGAGTGTTGGTATGACTAGGATAGCTGACAAAGTATACAAATTTCAAGTATAACTCTTTAATACAATTGCATATTTTAGGCAAGATAGATACACCAAGTTTTGGCAATTCCAAATATAAATAAGCTTGAATATGGCAGACATGCTTGACATAGGAAAAACTTCGTCTCTCATTTCATTTTTATACAAATTTTAAGATATTACATTCATTCACAATTTGGTTGACGACCGCCGATTCCAGGTGCGAAGAATTTCACAAGATGAATCCAATGTATTCGAGCACGCCGCCGCCTCCGCCGCCTGCTTATGCGTATACGTCGACTGTGCAGACGACGACAGTGTTGCAAAGCTCGGTACGTTTCTCTTGCTAGTCTCTTGTGTTTGAACGAGGTCCGTAGACGACGTTTGCAGTGACTCGATCGACTTCTGCCAACTCGATTTCCAAACCGACAGAAATCAAACTCTTTGAGAGCGCGAAAGATCGACGTATGTATGAAGATCTGTCGGATCTGTATGCTATTATCAAGGTACATCCATCTCCCCTCGATGTCCGCGGCCTCTCACTCTCGTTTAGACGACGGAACACCTCGAAACCGCATACGTCCGAGATGCTATTTCACCCGATGAGGTACATGCTTGCCCATATCAATCGAATTGTCACTGCATTAGTACACTGAAGCCTGTACGAAATTGATTTCTCAGTACAAGACGGCTGAAACAGCGCTGCGTAACGCTGGGCATCTCGTCTCAATCGAAGCGTTCTTGACGCACTATCGATTGGATTGCCCCCGTGCTGTTGAACGTCTCGTTCGTCTCGGGGTTCCCGCGACGGTGGTGCACAATACGACCAGCACAAGTGCCGATGCTGTCAATGTAGCTCAAACAGTACAATGATGCTGTGAACTTTGCGTGCTTATCGTTGTGTGCATCGTAGGTACAACATTGCATTACGCTCATGGATTCTCTCAAGCTGAATGTCCGTGCTGTGGATGAAATCCAACCGCTTTTGAGCGAATGTATGGGTTCTCTGACGAAAGTGAAAGGCCTCCCGCCAACTTTTGAAGGTCGCTTGAAGCTCGAGCAGTGGCTACGCGTCCTGAACGCCATGCGCGCCTCCGACGAGCTCGATGACGACCAGACGCGCCAAATGAGCTTTGATCTCGAGCGGGCATACACAGGCTTTATGAGCTTTTTGAACAAGAGCAATTAAAATATCATTTTAAATATTGTGGATTCGCTAGAAATTTCCCAATTTGGATTGGTTTTTTGTATCAATCTCCAATCGCGCCAATACATTGGATGAATGAAAATTAGAACAGTACTTTCTCTGTACTTTCTTTAAAATTTTATTCAGCCAATCAAAAGAACTCAAAATACTTATTAGCCAATGGTGTCGATTGGTGAAACGATCCGCCGGCGTGATTCGATTGAACGGGGTCTGGAAATTCGTATCAAATCAACAATATTCCATGAAATGATACAAATTATGATACTTTTAATAGTATCAATTTAAATACCTTTAAAAATTGAATTGAAAAAATAGAAAAAAAATTGTTGTCCATCCGGTAATTCCAATACAAAATGAATGGACTTTACCGATTTATTTTAATTTTTCCGATTTAAAAATGTTCTTTTTTCTTCCGAATGGACAATCGACAACGACGCTACAAGCGTCCAAGACGGCGCAGGCGTTCGTTCATCGTGCAACGCGCGCCGATGCCGACTGCTTCTGCGGCCATGACCAGCGCATCGCCTTCATCCTGCATGCGCTCGAGCTCTTCCATCATGCGACGGATCTCAGGAGAACGGCAGAGCGAGGATTTTAGGATACGCTTGACTGGCGTCTTGGTAATACGCTTGGTAACTGGTGGTTCAATCGTGGTGCTGTCAGCTCGCTTGCGTTTCACAGGAGCGGGTGGCTGGACAGGCGGGTATTCGGGCTGGAATTCGGGCTGTGATACGAGCCAGCTATTGAGCGTCTCGCTCGGCGTGCTGACCCATTCGTCATCATCTTCTTCGGGAATGCTCTGTTGATGGAGCAATTCCTCTTGATACATTTCATAATCATCGTCGATCGCGACTGTGGATTCGGAGCATCGAACTGCGTATTCAAAGTCACTTTCTGAGGACGATGTCGAGACTGTTCGACGCAGGCGCGTTTGGATCCATTCTGAATCGTCGTGTCGTTGCACCGAGGGTGTTCGAGGCCGGAAAATATGGGAAAACCATGGCTGGAAGAAGCGCGTGACATGGAGTTCCTCAGCATGGGTTGGCATGTTGGCCAAGATGGTCCACATGGCCAAGATTGCGCCAACCGTGAGGAATGCTACGACATTGATCAGCTCAAACGCCGCAGTCCATGTCCAAACGCCCCACGCCAGCCAAGTTGGCGCCAATATCCAATGGATGGCCAAAGCGCCGCTCTTCTTCTGAACAAGTGGAGGCGGCAGCGGCACAGCACCCACGTGGATCGTATAAAAGTCTTGACGACTCTTGAGCTTGTGTTCCTTCATTTGCTTTCGTTAGATCGCTCTTCTCCTCCAAGACGACGACCGATTGCCGGAATGAACAATGGCCTCATGTGCCTCCGTCATTTTTGAAGTAATCGTTGAATGCCAGGCGAACCGTCGTGATTTTATTCCCGCCCATACAAAGTTCAAGATATTTTAATAGATTCGCCATATTACGTCGGTTGTAATGGCAGCCAATCAAATGCGTCGATCGGAAAGTGGAGGAGGACGGAAGACATGTCGACCTTTTTTCAATTCTTGCCAAACCACCATTTCGGTGATTATACTGTACGGAGGACGACGTTCTTTGCCAGTCATCGAGATGGACCGAGGAGAGACGATACTTTATGTCTACTGTAGAGTTGCTAGACGATGCGTTTTGTGTGTGTGGCGCATGGATAAGAGAGAGAGATGTTTCATGTTTATTCTCACGCCAGCCGCCGTTGTCAATTTTTTTCACTCAGACTTGTCCACACGTTTCCATACGGATAGTCGTACGATGTTACAACGACTTCCCCAACTGACTAGCTTCGATAGGTGGTGTAACCATCCATTCTGTTAGCTATGCAGCTGGATTTGTTGCAAGAACCAGCTTGGACTCACGTAGCAACACAGTCCAAGCCTGCAGAGGTGACGAAGAGATACGATGTCGCCTCTGAAGCTTCCTTCCTGGAAGCCATGCCACAGTGCACTTTGTTCAAGTAGCTTCCAAGACGAGAGTAGTGTCACTCCTCCCCGTTTCGATAGTGAAAACCACCTCGTTTATGTCGAATTGGGCGGGGGATCAGACTTTAAACTTGAAATTTGTATACTCAAATCGGGTCGGTTACTGGAATCGGATATTTTAAACTTGATTTTAGTATACTCCGGTCTGGATATCCATGATAAATCCAGCCGACCCATCCGGATAAGAATTGAAAATTTGAACTTTGGGGAAGAATATCTTGATATTTGTATTAAGAAATGACGTTCAAAAATGATTTTAAATTTTGAAACGAGGCTTTAAATATATTTGAAATATATCTTATCCGGATGCACATTCAAATTTGCTCGCCATCAAGCCCTCGTCGGCGGCAACGACACCCACGATCGTGTAGCTCCATGCCATTCGTGAAATGCCGCTTCTGCGGTAAAGAGAAGCGGATCAGCCTTGGTATGAACCTTCTCCCAGCTGAAATCAATGGACTTCATCTCTGCTGCCAACCATCATGCTTTAAAATGTACCATAGTCGAGGTACATTCACAGACTTGAACAAGAAGGATGCACTCGTCTCGCAAGAAGAAATCTTCCGCGACATGGATCTTCAATATCAAGTGGCTGTCAATGCAGATGTTGCGGCCAAACACCGAGCGGAAAACCTCCGCAAGCGCTCGCTGACCCAATCTTACGACAACGAATCCTCGAACCACCGTGCTGAATGGATTCGCCCGAGAAATCAATCCGTCGACCATCCATTACCATCGCTCCGTGCGTCCTCGGCAGATATGCAGCACAATAGTACTAGCAATGGTAGCAACACCGCCCCGGCCTCAGCTCTGCCAGTGTTTCGACCGTCCGTCGACAACTCAGCTAAAATCCCGTCCATTATGTCAGACAAACGACCAAACGAAGCCAAATCCACGGCTTCCTCGGACGTCTTCCTCCCACCAATTAATTACTCCTCGCGAGATGATGGCACAGTTGATGACATGCATCACAATGCTCCACCACCGCCTCAAAATTACGCACAACAGCCATGGACACAAGCCGACTACGTTCGTAGCATGGATCGCTTCCGCTCAACGCGCTATGCAGAGCTCGACGACCGAAACAATGTCTTCCGTGTGGATTTGACGCCTGCGTTTCAAAATGCAGTGTCCATGTCAGATATCGAAGTCGACTTCCTCTTTCGGTTCGTCAATTCCACCTTGATCTTCGTCCTGAACGCATCTTTCTCCATCTTGTAGGTGCATTGAAAGCGTCGAGTCGCTCGTCGTGATTCAAGGTCTCGCTTGTCGCTTGATGCCATTGTACTGGACGATTCCTTTCCTCCTCACAACGTAAAGTCTCCCTTTTCCATCGTCTTGATGACCGCGAATCCTGCCTAGTCTTCCTGCCAATATCCAGATCACATGCGATCAATTTCGATGGGACCGAACGACTGGATCGATGCTCTTCGTTGCAGAGCACCACGTTCCTCTCGCCCAAGTTAAAGCATTCTTTCTCTCAGGGTCGTCTATCCAATTAACCGACGCCCGGCAACAATCCATGACCGTCGTGCCACCCGAAGATGGCCTCGCCCTTCGCGATATTTCTCTCGAATTCCATGCTCGTGTGGTACGTCCGTCGCCGCTTCTAGCTCGTCCTGACCGTCATCGCTGTGGCTTCTTGTATAGCTGGTAAACAATCTCAAGCAGGACTTTGCATGGGATCTATTCGCCGGCGGCCTTCACTGCTGGATGCAATATATGCCAGCGCAGTACCGCGATGCCGCGCGATTTGAACCGAAAATTCATCTCTGTGGCTCAGGCCAGCGCTCGGAGCTCATCTATGCTGGCAACGGATCCACGGACGTCGCGTATCAAGTACGTTGCCCTTGATAACTTCAATCCTAGCGGATTGCATGGCGTAGGTCGTTCTGGGCGAGATGGAATTGATCGTCTTTGATCAATTGTCGCCACCGCAGTGTCAGCGTGTGCAGGATTTCCTCAAGAGAATGGGCTACACGTCCAACACACGCACGGATCTCCATGAGAAATATCTCCACAATCTCAAGCATGCTCCTCGGATGATTCCACGAAGATCTCATGCGCTTTCGTAGGAAATTCGGCTATCGCGCGTCGCGAGTCCGTGTTCGCGCGGGCGAATTTGTCCATATTCACAAAGTCTTTTCCATCGGCAGCCGTCAAGACTCACACCTCTTCCTTCTAGGGCCGTCTGCACATGTGGCGCAGTGTCATGAATGACAAGCCGGCGGAAATGTATCCGTCGCTGATGCTTTTATCGTGGGAATGGCTCTTCCAAGGGGTCACGCCAGCTCGGATGGCTGAATCGATGCATGTACGTCGCCCTCTGCTCTCTCCTTGCCCTCCACTGGACGATATAATTGTAGTATTCAATGACGCTCGTGCGGAACTCCACGCCGCCGCCATCAATGCCGCGTGGATTCGTGTTTAATCCACGCAATTATCTCGTCGAAGCCGTGCGGCAATGGATCGCCTTGTCGAATCTGGAGAAATTCTACGACAAGTGTGTCTTGCGTCTTCGTGCGCTGTGTCCACTGTTGGAAATGATCCTCGAGGAGGAGCAAGCGATCCAGAACGAAGGCGACGACTCATGGTTCATCGGGGAAAACCACATCACGCGTCAAATCCTCCACACGCTCGAACCTGTCATGACTCCAGAAGCTGCTCGTTGTTCCATGTGCCAGTAAGAGATCCATCTATCTCTCCCGCGGTAATTCTAATGCGATTTCTCGCTAGGAACGAACTCTCGAACAGCTTCAAGCAGTGCTTGGGCTGCTCTGTCTTTGGCATGAAGGCGCCGTTTGCGATCTGCATGGATTGTTTTCGCCATCCCGACAAACAATTCGACTCGCAACTCGGTCTCCGGTCGTTGCGTGGCCACACGGGTTGCTTGGAGCATTCCCAAGCATACAAAGAAAGCCCAACAACCACCGCGGCGAAATGTGCGTGCGCGGCAGTTGTCCGATGCTCCGTCTGCGATGGATGCGATCAGTGTTGTTGCTTTTGTCACACGATGTTTCAAACGCGGTATCGTATCGCTCGTCCAGGTCCGTCCTGCTTCTTCCTCCACTGGTTTCTAACTCGTCTGTCGTAGATGAACTCGTGCAGCTTTATCACGTCATGGTCTCCCGCACTAGCAAAGACGCGCGGCGTCACTAATTGTCTAACTCTTCTTCCCATCGACTTGCATGAATGCCGAGATGAAAAGAGCACACGGGATGGATTAAACACGCAAGTCTTCCAACTGATGCGTCAAATCGTGCAACCGCGCGGTTGTGTCCGCTATCAATTGCGTCTCGGCAGCGAGAACATCGTGGCACATGCGGGCCTTGTCGTCGGTGAGAAGCGACTGAGCTGCGGCGGACTTTGTTGGAGCTGGTTGTTTCCGCAAGAGCGCTTGGGCGTCCATGTTGAGCTGTGTGACTTTGGGCACGAGTCGCCGTGTCTGTTGCTGCATCGCGAGCAAGTCCTGTTTGTATTTCTTTTCTGCTTTGGTCACGACGGCTTGGTTGTCCTTAAGCGCTTGGAGAGTCGCCGCGGCTCGTTGGTTGAGTTGGTTTTGCTTGGCGGCGACCGACGCCGCGCGCTTCTGCAGCGTCGTCATTGAGCTTTGAATCGTGTCAATGTCGGCAGAGAGTGCCGCGGCTATCTTGGTCTGCTCAGCGCTCCATGTCTTGTGGATCGCAATGCGGTCGTTCGTGTTGGCGATCACCGCTTCGACGTAGGCAAACTGGTCCAACAGGTGGGGCATGTGGTCTTCCGCAAATTTGAACGTATCGGCGGTGGTGTCCGCGAGCGCAGTGGCGCCGAACACGCGGAGTTTGGACGTCACGTACTTGGCTTGGAGTTTATCCAAGGCTGTCGAAAATGGCGTCACCGTCTTGTCCTTCTCGTCCTTTGCCACTTCGGGAGTTGTCTTTGGAGTTGTCGACGGCACGGCGACCATTTTCGCCGACAGATTGATGAGTTCCCATTGTCCATTTGACAAAAAGACAACGAGGACATGGCCACGCTCGACTGTGCAGAGGACACGACTGCCCACGATGTGCTTGGGAGTCTCTGGAGAGATGGAAAAAACGCGATGGACAGCGCTAGTAAATGGCGGCGCCAGTGGAGGCTCCATCCAGCCGAGGTGGAGGACGTGGACGCCCGTCGAGTGGAAACAGTAGAGAACGCGAGGCATGCTGGGATTTGCTACCAAGTCAAGCTTCCCGTTCGCATTCGTCGCGCCAAGATTGAGGCATTCGACTGTGAAAATGCTCAATGACGACGAGGAAGTCGTGGGGGTGGCAGCAGATCGCCGCCATTGCGGACGGACTTCACGTTCGAGGACAAGAAGAGTCACATGGCCCGAGGCAAAGCTGACGGCAAGCACGGGCGTCTGGCCAATGTTGTTATCAGCAGGAGGATGCGGGACGCATGCAATCGACAGTGCTTGATCGTCGTCGTCGTCTTCGTTTCTCCACTTGGAGCCATAAGCAAATGGACCTTGCAATTCAAGAGGCCAGCTTGGTTCAGTGACGACTTGAGCCGAGACTGTCGTGGCGGTAAACTTGTCCTTGCTGCCGCCTTGGCTGTCATCATCGTCATCGCCGTAGGTTTTAGCGGGAGGAAGATGAGGCCAAAGTTGTGAAAGCCAATGCTTTTGGGCTTTCAATAAGATCCGAGCGTCCAAATCGAGCGCCGATTGTGTGAGCTGACCGTCGATCTTTTGGTGCAAAAAGCGAAGCAACGACGTCGAGACGGCGCAGCCAGACGGCACGATGGGATTGAGGGCATAAATGTCACCATTCGACCGAAGGACGTAGCATGTAAACAGCTCCCAGCCAGTGGATGGACCAAAGGATATTGCGGTCGTCTTCACGGACGATGGAGAGGGTGGAAACGTCAAGACGTGGGTTTGTTCAGGCGACACGGTGCTGTCGGTCGTGGCAAAGAGCAAGAGCTCGTCCGTCGAGGTCAAGACTGCAACGTGGGAATCGCTCAGAGGATGCCACACTGCCGCTTGAGCTGTAACTGTTGGCAAGAGGAACAGCGGACGCAGTTCGATTTCAAACACTTCGGGACAGACTGTCTTGACTTTGGAACGCTCTGAAGCGGGAAGCGCGTCAATTGTGCGTTGGATGGAAGTTTCTGAGCCTGAAGTTGACGCCGGTGCAGGCACAATGCGCGATGAACCGTCAAGGAAGAGAATTTTCACGTGATTCGGACGAGCAAGCAAACGCCGGTGGTCATCCAGAGGAAGATCAAAGACGTATACACTTCTCTTGGTTTGCTTGGTGGATTCCACGAGGATTTTCGTCCCTGTTCGGTTGAAAGACAGATGCGTCGCCGAGTTGAAGACGGTCTCGGAGTTGGAAGGAGTCAATTCTCGAAGTACCGGCTTGGATGTGTAGATGTTGATGTGGTTGACTCGTCCTTTGGCCCCGACAAAGACAAGATCGCCGCTCCACTCTGCCAGACAAAAGAGGTTCACGTGGACTTCAGGCAACAAATTTGCAAGTGTGGCGGCACCAACCAAGCTTGCAGCTGCAAGAGCCTGCGTGAACGAATCTGTCGATTGTGGCTTGGCAGATGCAGACGATTTAGACAGCGGCACTGCCGGGGATGCCGTTGTTGAGTTTATCTTGAACCCATTCGACGACGAAGTGCTCTTTCCCTTGGCGCTGCTCCCTGGGCAGTGCATTTTGGTCGTATCGAATGGTTTGAAAATTGAATTTCCACCTTTATTTTAAAACATTAAAAGAACAAATTTTAAATTTTTCTTTTAATCGACTTCATATCACTCCAAGACTGTTTGTTGGCCGTTTCTAAAGTTAAAGAAATTATCACCTTGTCTTAAATGTTCTTTTAATATGCACTTAGTATTTAAAGAACTAATTTCAGATGTTCAAAATGGTATTCCAATTGTATGTTGAATATATCACTTTAAGAAATTTTGGTGAATTTCTGAAAATGATATTTTTATTTTCTTGATATTTTTTGTTGGATTTTGGTCATCGTCGCGACGAGGTCAACATTGGCATCCATGTCGGCGACGACAGCTCCAAAGCAGCGCATCCACAAGTCAATTGAAGAGAAGATGAAGATTGTAGCCTGTGTAGAGGGAGGAATGTCTCATCAAGCAGCTGCGAATGAATTCGGCATCTCGAGGACAGCCGTGACAAAGATGGTCAAGGAGAAAGATCTAATTGCTGCCAAGCACGAGCAGCCCGACTTGAAGCGGCCACGACGTCGTGCTGCAACGACGGATTCAGAAGACGCTGCATCTTCAGAGACCGACCGCAAGACGAACAAGAGCGATGTGATGAACCTCATCGATGCCGTCCATGTTCTGTCTGCAAAGAGAACCACGCGACCTCGCATCCTCCTTGCAGCATCTGGCAGTGTGGCGACGGTGAAAGTACCCGAACTCGCCGTAAAGTTGTCTGCTGTCGCCGACGTTCGTATCGTGCTCACGAAAGCCGCGACATTCTTCCTAGCTAAAGCATCTGCGTACAACTCCGACATGTACGAACAGTTCCAGAAGCTTCAGTTGGAGATTCTCCATGACGAAGACGAATGGGGAGGGTGGAACTCCAGGGGCGACCCAGTTCTACACATTCAGGTATGCCAAGGTCCTCTCCAACTGATCTAATATCCATGAAGCTCCGCGACTGGGCCGACATCCTCTGCATTGCTCCTCTCTCCGCGAATACAATGGCCAAGCTCGCGCATGGACTCTGCGATAACCTACTCGTACGCCGCTCGATTTCATCTTCCTCATCTTTTTCATCTTTAGACATGTATCGTCCGCGCTTGGAGCTGCCGCAAGCCGCTTCTAGTCGCGCCGGCCATGAATACACAAATGTATTTGCACCCTGCGACGGGGAAGCAATTGGGACTCATGCGGGAATACGGCTACGACATCATTCCACCAGTGTGCAAGACATTGGCATGCGGCGAAACAGGTACCGATGGCATCGCCCATCAATGCGTCAATGCGACTCTTGTAGGGAATGGTGCCCTGGCACCAGTCGAGACAATCCACGATGCAATTCTTGCAGCGCTCAAAGTGCCACCGGGTCATGCAATATGAGGATCTAAATGTTATTGAGTTCGAGTTATGGCTTGTATTCTTCCTTGATGAGCTTGGCAATGGTTGTCAATTGCATGTTGCTCGTGCCTTCGTAGATGGCGCCAATCTTGGAGTCACGCCACATCTTCTCGACGTGGAGCGTCTTGGTAAAACCCACACCGCCGAGAAGTTCAATGCATTTCGACGCCGATCGTTCGGCCACGCGCGAGGCATGGAGCTTCGCCATCGCAGCTTGCTTGACGAATGGCATGCCAGCGTCCTTGAGACGAGCAGCGTTGTACACCAAAAGGCGGGCAGTTTCAATGTCGAGCGCGATTTCAGCTTGCTGATGTTGCATGGCTTGGAAGTCACCGATAGCATGGCCGAATTGCTTGCGGTCGTACAAGTATGGCACGGTTTGGTCGAAGACACCTTGGGCGAGACCCAACATTTGGGACGCAATACCGATGCGTCCTTCGTTCAGAGTCGAGATGGCAATCTTGTAACCCTTGCCGACCTAATAATGATGCGTATGAGGAAAAGTCGTAGTTTTTGAGATATACCTCGCCAAGAATTTTGTGGGCAGGAACCTTGACATTGTTGAGGTAGACTGGGCAGGTCGACGAAGCACGGATACCAAGCTTGTCTTCCGGCTTGCCGATTTCGAGACCTTCGGAGTCGCGGTCGACAATGAAGCACGTAATGCCCTTGTAACCCTTCGACAAGTCAACGTTGGCAAACACAAGGTAAACGCCAGCGTATTCGGAATTGGAGATCCACATCTTTTGGCCGTTCAATGTGTAGTAACTGCCATCTGCCGACAGATCCGCGCGAGTTTTGAGAGCAAACGCATCCGAGCCGGATCCAGCTTCAGACAAGCAAAAGCTGCCAATCTACACAGTGGTGAGAAAGATCATAAAGACAAGAAAATGCACCATCTCGGTGGCCAAGCGAGGCAAGTATTCTTCCTTTTGCTCGTCCGTACCGTAGTTCTATGAAAAATTCAGCATGATTGCATCATGAGAGCGGAAATCGCACCACGAACACATTGTTCACGACCGTGTTTTGCAAATCGCAAAGCAAACCGACGACAGGGTCAACACGGCTCAATGCTTCAATTGTCAAGGCGACGTTCATGAACGACGCGCCGGCTCCGCCGTACGCTTCAGGAATTTCAATGCCAAGAAACTATAAAATTCACATGAACGATGCATAAAATAAAACAGCCAACGTACGCCATTGTCGAACAAGCCTTGCGTCACTTCCTTGTCCATTTCGCCTTCCGCGTCCATCGTGCTCACTTTTGACAAGCAGACGTCGTTGGCAAACTTGGTGGCAGCTTCTTGGAACATCAATTCTTCTTCAGACAACACATTGAGCGGCAGATGTGTCGATGGCGAGCTAAAAGCGCGCGCAAATGTCGATCGAGCGACGGGACGGAGAACACGGCGGACAACGCTTTGCATGTTTGGCGCAAAATTGGAATTGAGACTCTTCATGAAGTTCACTTTATAGTGCAAACTTTTGATTGGCTAAAACTAAGCAATTTAGAGCTCAGTGATTGGCGAATTTTAATGCTATAGGTTGTGGTCCTGTGGGTTGAAGGGTTTGGGGTTGTAGGGTTTTGAGGGTTATGTAAAATGGGGTTGAAGGGGTTACATTTGGCATTGATACCATGCAAGTCAACTGGAGACCGCAAAGCCCCTCCGTTTCTTACTTGCGGCTTGATTCCATCTTTACCTTGTCTAGATTGAGCTTCATTAGCGCTTCTGTCTTCCTATGTAGTCCTTTTGAAGAGTCTGAAGCCCTGTCATCTCGTAAAATGTCTTTGTGGCGACGGTACACCATGCCCCCCCCATGACTCTTCAATCCCCTCGCGGAGTTGCCATGACAAGCTTCATAACGTGAAGGATGGCGCATCTGCTGGGCATCGCACCGTTAAATTTGCCTCCAACCGCTACGAGCGTATGACCTGTCCCAGGAGTTCCCCCCGGAGCTTGCGAAAATGTCAGAATCAAAAAATCTGTCAACTTGATCATGGGAACTATTACGTTGCGCAAAATACTCGGTCACCGCATCGTTGCGATTCCAGACGCGTCGACTCTTGTCGGCCGTGCGATTGTCATGGCGCTTCAGGAGCAGAACGATGTGTCGGTCGTAATTCAAGCTGGCATCCCCCCTGGTGCCCCTGCAGAAGTCACGAAAGCCCTCCGTTGCCTCTCACGCGTGTCGCTTGTGCCGTTAGCCCCTGGTGATGCGGTGGGACTTCGCCGCTTCCTCTCCGGGGCTCATGTTGTATTCATTGTTCCATCGTGGGCCAGTCTCTCGGCTACTCGTCAGCTGCTGTCTTTAGCCCATGACTTGGCTGTGCCCCATATTGTCTTGCAATCGTGGCTCCTCGCTGAGCAGCCCACGACAGCCACGGACGCCGACTCGACGCCACCCAACGCCATCCGCCAGCTAGAGACGCATCTGCAAGACTTGCGACCAATTCATTCGCAGTGTACGATTGTGCGACTCCCATTCCTCCTCGACTTGCTGGTGCTCGACCAAAACTCGCTCCGTTTAGCCAAACAAGTCGTGGCTGGTCTGACACCCACAGCCCGAGTCCCTGTGCTGGGTCTAGACGACGCTGTTGCTGCTCTCTCGGCTATTCTGCTGCACTCGGAAGCACATGGAGGCTTGACGTACAACTTGACGCACCCACAGTCGACGCAATCCATGGCAGAAATGGTGGCAGCGCTCTCAACAGCTCTGAATTGCAGTATCAGCTACCGCCAAGTTGGTCCTGCTACGTGGGCAAACTGCTGGGTAGCCGCTGGAGCGCCGCTCTGGTTTGCGCCCTACACGACAGTCTTGGCCATGCAGCCTGATGATCTGGATGACGATGTGATTTGCACACGAATGCGCTGCATAACGACGCTCACTTGCGACGCGGAGCGCCTTCTGGGCCGTCCGCCGACTTCTCCAGGCATGTGGTGGCACCATCCCCGCGACCTCCAAGCTGCGCCGGCACCTCCTGCACGCTTCTTTGTCGTCGGACTCAATGAACGGCTCGGTGCTCTTGTTGCGTCGGCGCTGGTAAATGGCGACAACACGACAGTACGGGGCTGTGATAACCTCTTGGGCACGAATGCCGTTCCAAATGGAGTTCCTGGTGTCGACTGGGTGGAAGGTCAGCTCGAACGCGCTCGCGACGTCAAGAAGATGCTGGCGCAGACGGACATCGTGGTGTTGCTTCCCTCGCGGGCCACTGCCGTGACAGTGCTGCCTTCGTTGCTGCGTGGAGCCAAGCAAGCCAAGGTGGCCGGTGTCGTTCTCCTCAGCCACGAATTTGCAGGTAGCCCAGCATGGGACTCTCCATTCCAAAAGCACAAACACGCCGAGGGCCTTCTCCAGCGAAGCGATCTCGCGCATTGCGTCTTGCGTATCCCGTTGCTCATGGAAGCGACGCTGGACCTACGAAAGGTGGTGCGTCGACATCGCCACCGTCTACCATGTGCAAAAGATGATTGTGTCCTGGCGGTGGTGGCGGCAGAAGATGTAGCGCGGGCACTTGCATTGGCAGCGCGACAGTTTCCTCTGCACGAAGGTCGATTGTATGCAGACTTGCGCGGCGATTGCGTGCGTTGGGGCGATCTCAAAGAAGCGATTGGCATTTCAACGGTGCCGATCGCAGATCCTGCCCCTGAAATTGACGGCGTGTTGGCTGAGCTCGGCGACGTTGGGTTGGCCTACTGGTCGGCTTTTCATTTTGTCGATTATGTCCACTGGTGTGATACAGCAGTGGAAGGACGCAGCCCAGGTGGACCGTCCATTGCATGGACGCTAGCGTTCAACGAGCCACCGCTGTCGTTTGCCGAGTGGTGTGGTCGTCATGCTGAGAATTTGACCACGTAATCGAGATCGCAGTGGCTTGACAGTAACTTTAAGTAACGCATGCTTTGTTTTCTCTCTCCTGAACTACAAGAATGTGAGGTCGTGGGCCGCCTGTCGTCAAGTGTAGCAACCGTAATCGTCACTCAGCCACCCTTGTACGATAGGAACCACGAACGACGCATTCAACCACCGACTCCATCGCTCGCCTACTCCACATCATCTTCGGTTTCGATGCGTCTCGAGCTCGTGTGATTGAGCAAGCAGCTCCAACCATCTATCGAACACAACGACAATCTCCATTGGATCAGTCAACGTCTGGTCAGATTCCCTGGTACATCTTATCAAAATCGAACTGCATACCTCAGCCCTTGGACGACTCTAGGGGCAGCTCGATCGAGGCATTGCAATATATTCCCGCACTTTCTTTCCTATTGAGTCGACTCTCCTCATGGCGAAATCTCCGCTCATGGCCATGGACGATCCCAGCTCTGAGCAATATGCGATCTTGGACAGTTTCAAAAGAAGACGGAATCTATCCATCCAGTTAAAATCAGGAAAGGTCATGAATTTATATCCGAATTGTCCTTATAATAACCTAATTAGTACAAAAATTTCCAATATTAATGTAAAATTCGGATCTTCTGAGTAGACTGTTCTGGTTTCCACTAAGATTTTACCAATTCCAAATATCCGGATAAAATATTTATTTATCCGGAATCCTGTTGAAGCTTCATCATCGATGTTGAAGAGGATGGCCCCTCATTCACTTTGGAAAACGCAATCAAGATGACAGTCGTCCAGGAAGAAAGTGCGGCGCTGCTGCCGAAAAAAGCGCCGATTGTAGACGACTCGGCGACTATAGAGTCGATCGCGTTGGACGAAATGGTCGCGATGTACCATCTCGCCTACCCCGTGGTACGTTTTTCACGTGAAAATTGAAGCGCTCAACATGGATTTTCAGGTGTTTACATATGTGCTCGAACTCACGCCGGGTCTTATCAGCTTGGTTCTCGTTGGGCAAATGACTGCACCAGACACGAAGCGATTCGTAGATGCTGCGGCGTTGAGCGTCATGTATCTCAACGTGACAGCCCTGTCTGTTGGAATTGGCCTCGCGACTGCCATGGATACATTGTGCGCACAAGCGTTTGGTGCTGGAAATATTCGACATATTGGACTCTACCTCCAAACGGGAACTATCGTCTTGGGTGTCGCGTTTGTCCCGATTTTCCTCGCGAATTTCTTTTGCGCCGACATCTTGGTCTTTCTCAATCAACCTCCCGACGTGGCTGCACTCAGTGGCGCGTTTTCCCGCATTCTTGCACTTGGATTGCCGTTTCTCTACGCGTACGAGCTGTTGAAAAAAGTCCTTCAATCCCAAAACATTGCCCACCCCATGCTTTACAGTGCGATCTTGTGCAACATGGTGAATCTCGTCATTGGATATCTCCTTGTTAATCACACCTCGTTGGGATATTTGGGTGCTGCGATCAGTCGGACCCTTGGCAATATTGCACTCCCGCTCTCGCTTGTGCCGTATTTGATGAAGCGTGGCAACATGCAATTTTGGCCTGGATGGCAACTCGAAGCTGCAGTGCGTGGTGCGCCAGAATTTATCTACTTTGGACTTGCAGGCATGCTCATGATGGTCTTTGAATGGTGGAGCTATGAAATCATTGCGCTCTTGGCAGGTAAATTTGCCACCATAATTTTGATTTGATTGTCCTTACTAGGCTTGCTCCCCGATGCGATCGTGGCGATCGGGGCGAATGCAGTCCTCGTCAACATCACGGCCACCGTGTACATGTTTTATTTGGGTGTGGCTGTCGCTGGCAATATTCGCGTTGGGAATGCACTTGGTTCGAATCGTCCTAAACGTGCTAAAATTGCCGCGTGCCTTGCGACCCTCTTGGCTGGTGCTGTTTCACTCGTCACAGGTCTCGCCGTCTTCTTTTTTCGATACGCATATCCTCGAGTATTTACGCAGGACGAAGCAATGATTGAGTAAGTCTGATCGACCAAGAGAGTCATTGGTCTGATACATTTATAGGCTGGCCGCCCGTGTCGGCGTCGTAGTCGCTGGATTTCAACTCGTCGATGGACTCAACGGAGCGATTCAAGGCGTTTTGCGAGGCTGTGGATTGCAAAACTACGGTGCATCGATCAACTTTGTTTCGTACATTCTCTTCGGTCTGCCCGTGGGGTATTTCTTTGAGTTCACTGTCGGGTGGGGCCTTCCTGGCCTCTGGATTGGTATGACCCTTGGCTACACGTTTGCTGGCGTGTGTGGAACTGCTGTGCTATTGAAAATGGACTGGCAAACCCTCTCCAACGAAGCCCAAGCGCGCGCCAATTCCAAGATCGAATGAGTTTACGCTTTATTATCCAAAGAGAACATTTCTGTCTGTCGCGACAAGGTCAATCATCTCGTCATCGTCTTGGTTGTTCAATTGTTCTAACGATTGATGTCACGAGGTAGAATGCAACGAAGCTTGTACCTGGAACGTTGTTGTCGTCGTTGTCTTCGTCGTGGCAGCTGGACAAGAGTGGCTTTGTGGACCGCCTCGTGAATTTGTACTTGGAGAAGAGTTGAGGCAACGTCTTGCGGCGTTGTCGCTGCTGCTTCTGCATCGCCGCATCGAGTGGAATGACTTCGAGGGAGGCAGGAACGGCATCATGTGGTGCGTCGGGGAGAATTTCCTCTTGCGTTTCGCAAGTTGTCGCTTCGACACCGCTGAGAAAGACTGCTCGCAACGCTAGCCCCACCTATATGGACATTGAGATGCCAGTCAAAGGAAAGCGCTTGCACCATATTGAGTTCAGTGGCAAGGAAAGTTTCCTGGCACGCTTCGTACTGCTTGAAGACATGGAGGAGATCGAGCGTCTGTCGAGAGAATGCGTCGCTCGCTGCGTTCGCTTGAGCTGTTGCCTTCTTCACGCGGCGCAAGCTGTCCAACTCGAGCTTGGCTGCTGCCCTCGCTCGAATTGCAATCTAGAAGAAAGAAGCGCATCAAGCTGGCTAGCACGGCGGAAGGACTACCTCGTGACGCTCCATTTGAGCTACCTTGGCGACGATTGAACTCATGGCGGCTGCTAGAACTTGATCCTACACAGCCAACAGCTCAATGATGCTCGATATGGAGCAGCGAGAATTACCACCGAGTCATTCTCAATCGATGGGATGCTGTGGACATCGAGACTTTGAAGGCCAGTGCCTAATTCCCTGGCGTCGTTGGCGATGGCCTGGCCGAGTTGACGTGCCGTGCGGAGAAATGTTTGAAGCGCAGAGCGCTGCGTCTCAACATGCGCTTGAACGGATCGAACATGGGCGAGGAAGGCGTAAAACTTGGCGAGCTCGGCTTGGAATGCCGAATCGTCACTCGCATGCGCCTACGCACGACAAACTCTTCGCTCAGGACGACAAGAAGGCGATGGAAGCTTACTTTGCCCATCGCTTGGAGCACTTCTTGCGTTAAAAGACGCTGCTTTCGCCAGAGAGTCTGCGCCAACGTCGATGTCGTCGCGGACGATTCCTTCTTGGTCGTTTGCATTTCTAAATCTTGCGAAGATGACCATCGCGACGGCTATCTTTAGAATTCCGCCAAGCATCAAGAGCGTCCGGCAACTGATCTCGCTTACGTGCGGATCGCAAATGGCAGCCAACGAATCATCCAACGCCATGGCTGCCGCGACGTCCTACTACACATTCACGGCCTTCCTCGGCGAGGACCAAAGCCGCGTCTACCTCTCCCTGCCGCATCGTCAGCAGATTCAACTCTTCCAAGCTTACTTGACGTACCTCCAGACGGAACGCGTCCAGTTTCCAACGTCGAAACGTGTGACGACATGCTACGCAGCCGTCTCTGACGCTTCAGAATCCACGCCCGAGCTCGAGCAAGTCGTCGCTGGCGTCACACTGAGCGGCTTCGGCGTGTGTGGAACCGACAGCGCATATCTCCCTCAATGCGACTTGAGCATTGGCGCGGCATGGCTTGCCGACGCGATTTGCCATCAATACGTCGTTGAGAACGCGACTGTGCTCAACAGCCGCAGCTTCATGTTTGGCTGGTGCCACGCTGAGAAGCAAAAGCTGACGGATCTCCACCGCAAGATCAACGACAAAGCAGCATGGCAGGCGATCCGACTCGTCGTGGACAGGGATATGTGCCGCGATTGCATTGCATTCGCCACGGCGATGGCCAAACACGAAGACCATGTCATCAAGATCCAAGATCCAAAGTGTACTCGCCTCTTCTGTCCCGATGGCTCAGTCAGAGAGATCGACGAATTGGAAGATCATGAAGGATGAGTCCCAATACAAGACTTGTTGCGACTTTGAGCTGGACTACCACGGCGCCGCCGACTGCCGCCGCTAGCAGACGACCTTGTTGAATCGGCAAAAGAACAATGCATTCGTCGAGTCTGGCTCGAGCGCCTTGGTGTCAAACGTCGACGGCACTTGCAATGTCCGTCGTCGCCAGTCGGTTGTAAATTGCTCGCCAACGGACCACGCGACCAGACGAACGAGTTGCCTTCACGGGGACATGTCGCCAAGCAGTCATCGTTCGTGCCTGGGAAATTCGTCACGTCGTACTTGTTGAAGAGATCGGCTTGGGCAGAGATGCGGCAATTCGCGACGTTGAGCAGCGCAGTCGCTTTCAAATCCACGGTCTTACTCCACACGGGAAAGAGCGTATACACTTGTGCAAAGCATTCGCAGTACTTGGAATAGCCTGAGTGGGAAATGCCGATCGTCTCGCGGATCCCATCACATTTCGTCCACCAGTCACCGAGACTTTCAGTATCGTTGAATATTGCAAGGGACTTGCGGCCCCCAATGGCATTGCTGCCAGAGATTGACTGCCAGTCTGACTGCTCACAACCACGGAGAGGAACGCTCCGAGCACCGCCGTCATCTTCATGGCGGGATTCAATTGCGAACTTTCAGACGTGGTTGTCATGACAAAAAGTTGAAAATAGAGACATTAGCAACCCCGGAATCTGCAAGTTTGCGGTGATCTTATCTACGTTCGATTTTTGGTGATTGCACCTCGACAATAATCCCCGTTTTTTCAATTTAGCAAGTGCGCACTCTAGATTACGGTGTTGCAAACACTGTGAGTTCAACAAATTTGATAATCTCAGAGAACTGGCCAGTTTTGCTTGTGCGATGCGAATCAAATCGTTGTTTTGCGGCGTTCGTCCGCTTCTCTCCGTCTGAAGCTCCTCCTGCTCCGTCAACCAACTCAAAACGAGCGTCTAAGCATCCCCAATGTTGTGTTCACCCTAGACAAGTATAGTGACAAGGATTGCTTGGAAAAGTTCCGTTTCAAGAAGGATGATATCCGTCGTTTGGCTGAATGCTTGCGCTTACCGAAAAACATAATCACACCTGAACGAACATCATGCCCACGAGTCGAAGGTCTCTGCATTTAGCTCCGCCGTTTCACAGTGCCAGACCGTTGGTCGGACCTGATTGACGTGTTTGGTCGATCAACTAGCGGTATGTGCAACATCTTCTTGCATGTACTTGGCCATATTCATGGCGAGTTTAAGACATACTATTCCTTGACAAAAATAGACTAGCTGGTCGACTACAAGAATATAGTGAAGCTGTTGTCAAGAAAGGCTCTGAAGTCCACAACATTTGGGCGTTCATAGATGGCACAGTCCGCGAATGTACTCGACCAACTGGACAACGACAACAGCAATCGTTTTTCAATGGACATAAGCGCAGGCACGGTATCAAATTCCAAACTGTCGTTACCCCGGATGGAATCATTGCGCATGTATTTGGCCCCATTGAGGGGAGACGTCACGATCTTGTGCTACTTCAGCGGTCAAACCTCGAGTCCATTTTGGCAGGAGACGAACGCTTTCAAAACTTTGTAATTTACGGTGATCCGGCCTATGGTCGATCAAACCAACTTGCCTCCCCTTTTGGTGGCGCCCACGTCTCCCCAGACCAACAACGAGTGAATGCAAGTGTAAGTCGTGTTCGTGTCAGTATCGAATGGTCATACGGACAAGTTGTGCGCTACTGGCCGCTAGTCGACTACAAAAAGAAGTTGCGGGTTGGAACAAGTCCTATCTCTGCGATGTATAAAGTGGCTGTTCTGTTGACGAATTGTATAACCTGCGTGCGAAAAAAGAACACGAACAGCATGTATTTTGGAGTGAAGCCACCAAGTTTAGAGCAGTACCTTCATTACGATAACTAATAAGGGTACTTGTTTTGCATGAATGTTTGAATGAAGTTGCTAAATGTCATCACTAAGGTCTCCATTTGGGCGCTACGCTTTGAACTTTCTTCAAGTTGAGCAGCAAGCAGTCGTTGGTCTTCTGTACGAAGTCGCATTTCTTCACATTTCACGGCCAAAGACTCCATTCGAAAAATGTGGTCTTCGTCCAATTTTTTCTTTTCCAATTCCACAAGCTGCAATTCTAGAGAAGCCGAGGCATCTTCCTTGGCTTCAACGGCCTTTGATTTTTGTCGCTTTGATACGCGCTCTTCGGCCTCAGCACACAGCCGATGGCCAGTCGTTTCCAAGGCCAATTTTCTCTTTTTTTCTTTGTCCCGCTCCGACATTTTGCTATGTTTTACCTCATCCATGCGTTCTACTATATCCTGCATGAGGTTGACCTTCTCAGACACTTCCTCCTCGCTGCCAGTGCCATAGAGGAGTTGATTCTTGTCTGTTCTTTCGAAATTTTTCTTCATGACATCAAAATGCTCTCGAGCCGAGCGCAGAGAGATTGAGAGCTCGGCGTATGCACTTACTCCTTTTGCAACCTCTTCCCAGCGGGACAACAGCTCACCACACGTATGGAGCTTCGTATGGTTCAATGCGTACGATCTCTCGAAGGAGAGCCAACTCGAGGTCCAGGCTCCATAAGGCTTGAGCATGCGCTTGTTTGGCCATTCCTTGTGCTGACTGCGTGATGAACAATGAAGTGTGTAGTAACAAACAAGAACATCTCTTATTGGTTGAGTGGAATTCCTGGGTTTCTGATGAAAACAACGGAAAGAGTGGCACTTTTTGGGGCATGTTACCCCGTAAAGCGAATTTCGAAGAATTGGCCAATTGAAGTTCAACCCCGTAAAGTGTCAAATTACTGGGTTGCTAAATGTCTCTAATATGAGGAAAATACTGTCTTTTATAAGGGGCAGATTGAAGTAAAAATTTAATCAGCTCTAGCCAATCATATTGCTCCCCACCTAATTAAATTTTCGTTTTTGAATAATGACCTCTTGGAGGTCATTGTGGTTCATTGTGTGGAATACCGGATAATACTGACTTCCCATGCATGAAGGAGTCGTGTGTGTTCTTGCGGCGGCTGCAGCCGCAGCAGCATCTGCATCGGTTCTTGATGGAAGAAGCTGGAAACAAGCTCCAGCACAAGTGATTACTGTGAAGAAGACAGCTTGGTGGTCGGTCAAAGACGACACATCAATGAACGCTTGGTTCCGCCGCAATCTGAGGTGCAGTCGATACGTTTTCCTTCAAATTGTTGACAAAGTTGAAAGTGGGTGGTTGACTTGCCATGATGCTTTACACCACAACGCAATGTATGGCATCGACGATCGTGTTGCAGTCGCTTTACATTACCTTAGAGCTCATTCGGATGGCTACAGCAGCAGTGGCGCTTTGTTTGGTTTGAGTTTCTCGTCGGCTCGTCAGTTCTGCCGCGAAGTTTTTGCGTACTATCCACTTGCTACTTGGCAAGCACAGTCAAAATGCCAACATGTATTGACGAATGGGAAGATATTTGCATGGAATTTGAAAGTATGAGCGGTTTTCCCAATGTTTATGGGGCAATCGATGGCACTTTGATACAGGTCAAACGATTTAAGGACTTTGATGGCTGGTACTGCCGTAAAGGCTTTCCAGCATTCAATATGCAAGCTGTAGTGGACGCTCGAATGAGATTTCGCTCGTATTCAATAAGAAGCGGAAGCCAAAATGACAAGTCGATTTTCAACAATTCAAAATTTGGGAGACGATGTCTTAAAATTTTTCCTCTAGGGGGATGTTTTCTTGGTGACGCAGGTTACAAGTTGTTTTCTCATATGATCACACCTTATGCAATTCGATTTGATATGCCAGAAGACGAAGCCCAATTCAACTACAAGCATAGTCAGACTAGAAATGTAGTTGAGAGAGCGTTTGCTCTATGGACGAATGTGTTTCGAATTTTCGCTTCCGATTTACTTCACGATACCCCCGAAGAAATGGCAAGTTTGATAGAAGCAACGCTTGTGCTTCATAATTGGTTTATTGACTTCAAACTGCCCACGACGTGTCCTTGATTCCAAAAAAATATCCTGAATGGATGCATATTGGTGGAGATATCATGTCAGGATGCGACAAGAATCTTATTGATGGTGAAGCTGCAGTGAAAGCTCAAAATGATTTGAAAGAATATCTTATGAAGTACACGTAGATATGTATTATGTTTGATTTAATGCCTATAATCTTTCTTGCAGAAGCTTGAGAAGTTGCTCTTGAACGATTCGATTTTGATCCAGGCTAGCTTTCACGTCTCGCATAAAGTCTAAGATTTGAGCATCACCTGTGTTGCGTTGTATCGATGCTGCTTCGACAAGGCCCTTTGCTAGAGTGGACCCAAGCGTTGCCAGCCCTTCGGCTACACTGGTCTTTTCAGCCTTGCTTCGTTTACGTTGGTTATGCTGCTTATCAGCTTCGACTTGCTGATCGAGTTTACGTTTCAAAGTTTTGTCAATATCGTCGCTTGAATCGTCAACTTCATATCCATCATCAAGTTCATTTGGATTTTCTGAACCAAAATCTACATCACCAAGGCCACGCTTGTCACCAAATACAGCCACAAGTTCATCCCAATACGTCGGCAATTGTAAAGGGGAGGCAGTATCGTTACCAGTTTTCTTTGACGCTGACATCAAAGTGATGTACTCCTTCTTCAAGCATTGCAATTTATTTTTTAGAGATAATACACGAACCTAATCGACTATTATTGATGGAGAACGGATGTATACCTTATATGGTAGCGAGCATGCAATATTGAACTTAATGGAAAGCTTCTCCCATAATACGCTGAGTTGCTGACTGCTTCGGTTCTTTTGGAAGGCTGTGTGGTATATATTGTGACGTAGCTCTAACAGAGCGACAACCATGTGTGTGTGTGTGTAGACTACATTGGACGTGCCAGCCAAGCTGGTGGGTGTGACATCGGGATTTGGTAAAGCTACAGGTCATGCTTGAGTTTAAAGGGTATAAGGATTAGTCACGTTACGTTGAAGCATCGACTCGTATTGCTTAAGCTTCTCCAACAATTCTTTCTTCGTCAGTCCGATACGGATAAGTAGAGATACATTGATTGGCCATTGAGAACGTTCATTCCCACACTGTTCATTTGCAGCCTCTTGACAAGCCATGAAGACCTCAACATAATTTGCCAACTGATGAGTTGAAATTCAAAACCATCTCATTGTCGTCTGTTTTTCGATTTTAATGAGCTCCAACCAATCAAAATGCTCCCTATCTCATGAAATTATTGGCTCATTACTGATTCTGCCGGATAAGCCAGGACTCATTGACTGGCCTCCCATATTATGAAAGAGGCATGCTACTTTGGCTTGGTAATGATGGAGTGACTCGTACTGTTTTAACTTCGCAAGCAATTCTTTCTTCGTCGGTGTCTTCATGCTTGCTTCAGGTTTGCGAATGATGAATGAAAAGGAGTGCGTCATACAGTGGCAGATTGGAGTAAAATTTACCTGTCAGTTATCCGAAATTGAACTGGACATAATTCGTCAATAATGAGTTGAAATCAAAAGCCATCTCATTTTCGATTTTTTTTTGCGCGTACTGCAATGTAACTGGAAAAAGTCAGACTGAAAATCTGGCCTCTCTTCATTGGATAAAACTATTTGTAATTTGATCGTGCACTGGGCAGAGCGAGCTGTGATTGTCAGTGAGCAAAGACGTTCCAAGTCCCAAGGCAACTGCATCGTTGATGCGCTTATTAATTAACTCAAACTAGCTGCCGAGCGATGCGAGAAAACGTGACGAGCTTCATTTGAGAGACCCTTCGCTTCCTTCCTCGTGACGTTGATTCGAGATGAGACATCAGTGAGTCCTTGATGGCTGCAAACACCTCAGACACATGCGTAGACGTTGGATCATTGAGCAAGTGGCCTTTGTTGAGATCCCTTGCGACTTTCACAAGCACCCGCATCGCGAACCGCCAAGCCGAGAATATTTTGGCTTGTTCCTTGGTCATATCTCTTGTGTCGAGTGTGCGAAAGGGGGGCAAATTTGCAGCAGGGGAGCCACACCACCAAAGGCTCCATGCAGTAAATACATCAACAGACGGCAGCTGAAATGATTTAGGGAGCCTTCGCCATCGACCACCCCAATTAAATACCGTATTTCGGGTTGATTTATACCTAGCAATTTTAATGATCGATAGGTACAAATCGATCCCAAAAGTGTAAAGTGGTACTTTCACATTGATTCCATTTCTTTCCATTCGATTGGTTAAAATTTTCACAATTTATGAATGTGCGACTGGAGACACTGACTGCAATCTTTTTCTCCTCGGCTTGATGCCCCGTCGAGCAACTATATCGGTGGCCGAGAAGTTGAGAGTCATACAGGAATGTGACAACTCCATGAATGTGTCAATTTATGAAGTGGCCAAGAGGCATGGATACCAAGGTGGACAAGTTGCTGGCTGGATCAAGAAAAGAAGCGCCATTGAGACGAAAGCTCGACAGAACCCACGAAGCATGACGACTCACACTGGTCGCCCGATCGAGAAAGCAGACGTAGAGGCACAAGTGCTCAACTACTGGAGACAGCTTCTGTTCTGCTCCTACCACGCGATACACCTTTGCGACTTCTTCAAGGTCGTCTGCAGCACTTGAAACGACTTCCCAACGGAAAACAACTAAGTCGTTAACCATGAGATTCTTCCCGCAAGCCATGTGAGCTGCGCAGCTCCGACTTCCATCTCCAGAATCGCAACCAACGACGTCCACAGCAATGAGAACCATCGATCGATCTCTCTGTGCCGTCCTTCGATCATTGGCACTTTATTGTCCAATCGGATCACACTAGGTACAAATCTTTCCGAAAACCGAATTTCTTTCAAACAATTCATGAGTAAAAATATATGAAAAATTGTATACCAAGAACTTCAACTTTCTATGAGTGGGATCGAGAAACAAAAAAAATACTAGGTATAAATCAACCCGAAATACGGTAGAGTGGGTGTCTCCGAGTTTACTAATGATGGAGGAGGGGACTGAGCTTGTCGGGGAGCAAGGGCAACAGATAAAACCTCTTTGAGAGTTCTCTCAAGCAACTCCTACCCGCGCAAACTCCTTTTTCTTCCAGAATTCTTGTGACACCTTCAAGTATTGTAGAGGGGATCGATTTGACTGCGGTCATTGTACATTCAATTTGACAATGTAAATCAATGTGTGGAGGGATACCAGTTGGAACTAATGACGATGATTCTAATATAGTGATAGATCGCAAAAATCGAGCCATAGACGCGTCTCTAAATAGCGGGGTCGACAGTAAGGGGTGCTTTTAGGGGAGAATTTCAACAAGATAATCCATATGATGCACAAGTGAAGCAAGACAATACGCCAAGATGGGACGAAGCCTTGCATGTTCCATTGCCCTGGGAAACATTGAGTAGAGACATTCACCAATTCGTTCGTTGTCAATTTGAAAGAAGTGAGGTGCATAAAGATTTATGAGCTATACATATCCGGATTTTATCAAAGTTTTTCTTTTGCTAACGCTTTAGCTCTCAACCGGTGGAGATGCTCTTAGATGGTCAATTTGTATAGCTTCTGTCGACCTCGAACGACACATAAGGTTCCACGATAAAACTAAAAACAAGTATGTGAAACCTGCGTCCATAGATGTCAAGCTGCTTTTGCAAAGTGCTGAGTAGTGTTGAAAACGCAGTGGACGCTTGCCACTTTCCTTCACTGATCCAGCTTGAGTTTCGGATGCGCACAATCGACGAAGACCTTTGGATATGGTTATTTTAAAACAAAATTGAGCTCACCTTGAAATATGGCTTTGCCGTCATCGGAAAATTGGAGAGGCAAGGGAACTTGCATTCTTTGATAATAGTCTTTGATCGCAGAGCGGTAGCTCGATAGAGTGCCCAGTTTGCATTGCGAGTTCTTATACTTCCATAGAATAAAGTCCATGAACTCATTGTAGCCGAACAGGCCGAGGTTAATCGATCCATCGTCTGTGATCATAGTGGATCGACCCGAAGCTTGCAACCACTTCACTATCTGTCTGATAGCACTTTGGTAGTTCTTTCTCGTGTCAGTTGCGAGCCGATTTTCTCTCAGATCATCCAGAGATGTGGCAATGCGACTCGTTTGCTGGCATGGGGATTTCTTTCACTGACTTTCACGACGACCAAAGGACTTTTATCCAATGAGAAGCCACAGAATTTCTGTCTGACTTTTTCATGTAATATTTTTATGATCCATTTGACTTGGTGTATGTCTACGATGTAAAACGATACTCCCTCCGTCCGAGTTCTTTTGATCAATTTCAGTCCGTTTCATTTCCGAAAACTTTTGAGCAATCTCGAGAATACATCCACGTTCATCAAATTATTCATTTAGCTCCTACTCGATATTTTATTCACTAAGCAGAAGCTCTTGGTAACCACTGGTATCTTGATCTTCGCCGACCATCACAATGTCTTCAAATAGGTCACCAAGCTCATCGACGTTTCGTTGCAAGACGGCTTCATCAGCTGCTCGCTTTGCAAGAGCCATACGATCTACAGAAGTCAGTGTTTCCAGCGTCTCAGTGTAGACAGTGCGATCACAGACGCGGTTTTCCATCAATCGACCGTCCCTGAGCAGTTTCTCTTTGTGTAAATGGGGCAGCTTGTACTTATTTCCACCGCCTTTTTTCAAAATTTCCTCCATGCAGGCTTGTAGTGATTGAAAATTGAATTCTAACTTCTGCCATGGATACTTCGAAAGCTTCATTTACAGCAGTCACCAGGTCGGTGAAGTTGTTCATACGGTGCACTTGTTGGAGGGATTGAATTGCAGCAAAAAATCCAAGATTGCACACATTGGTATCCGGTGAGTTAGGTGGTTGATTCGCAAAAGCCATATCCCAACCATGAGGACGAAGTCTTTCAAATACACTTGATAATTCAAAATCGTCGGGAGTGACGTGAGTTCTTGCATTATCTTGTTGGATGCGTATTGTCTTTCCATATTCTTCCTTCGGCCAATACGATACAATTCGAGGTATAAGTTTTTCCACAAGCATGGCTCGATACACTTCCTTAGTAACGGTGACGTTTTTCATTTCAAGAGTTCCACGGGGTCTGTGTCGACTGGCACGCTGAGCAGGTAGCCATGCAATGAAAGGCCAGTTCCGAGTTTACCATCCCAGTACACGCCCGAATTATGCAAATATCGAGGCCGAGCAACGGTTGATAGGAACATTACTTTTGATATAAATCGCTTGCTTTGACAGCTGCGTTCAGGTTCTGGCTCACCTGGGGCAAGGTAATATGTTTAAGTCGATTTGGAAAGGTAAAACCATTTTTCGTCGATGTGTATGTATTCATACATCGACTGGAATTCAAGGCTCACAGGATTGATGAATGACATGGCATATTGCACACGGAGCATCATATTTGTGTCGGGCAAGAGAAGTTTCACTGAATTGGAGCATCGTTGAATCAATTGACGCTTGAAATAGTCATGGAGTGTCGATTTGGGGATTCCTGATTCCTTTGCCATGGATCTAAAGTTCATCCTCAGTCTCAATGGGATGTCCACCAACTTTTTTGTAATTGCTTCTGGAGTCCAAAGCATTGGCCGCCCACTTCGCTTGAGTCCAGACGAAACGTCAATGTTTATGGCTCCCATAAGGACGCCTTGCTTCTTTGAGGACGACCATATTCTTCGGATTGTCACTGGAGACACACCATATCCATCTGCAATCTCAGTGTAGACCTCCATGGTGACTTTTGGCTTCATAAGGAGCTCACGGAGAATGGCCTCGCGCTCTTTATCTGGCAGATTTCGCATGCCAACAATCTTTCCGCCACGTTTGGACTTTGACATTCACTCTGTTTTGCTGTATGCCGACGTGCCAAGATGTTCGACGATAAGTTTCGAGCGCTTGAGAACGATGCGCCGTGTAAAAATGATATGGAGATGCTTGTATTGAGCCGCCAATTATTTTTAGTCAATCCATTTCCGTTATTTATGTATAATGAGCTTAATAACCAATCAAAACGTTTTGTGATCAAAAGTAGGGAGTATTCTGGAAAAAATCGGAGAATATTTCTGACGAATGGGCATTTTATTCTGACTTTTTCTGGTGAATGTTGTGATACAATTTTTGACAAGCGGATGAATGACCTCACGCCACGAAGGGCCGATCTTCCAACTGCCGTCAAATGTCGCCATGGATGTTTGCCGCCCAGCAGCCGCAGCTAGAGCAGTGGATGAGTGGTTTCCCCGGCATTGTAGGTTGTGCGCATGACGTTGGAAACGCTGAGGACTTGATGAAGATGTCAAAGCATCACTCCTTGGATTCTCTGGTCCGTTGCAACGGTTTCCAACGACAGCCAGGAGTTCATGTCAACCATGTCCTTCCTTGGAAAGTTTCTATTAAATGACTGAAGTCGAGAGGAACCAGGCTGCAGACAGTCGAGCTCTACCTACATTTGGCTTGGCGATCGCTGGACCAGCATTGACAGTGAGCTTCTTCGGATCGCTTTCAGCCGTAGCTTTGAGCTTGTCATGTATCTTTGCCCACTGAATGACTTGTGAAGTTTGGACATTGTGCCTTTTCGCAATTGAGTTTGCACTTCAATTGGACTTCAGGTAGTCTTGAACAATTTCCAACTTTTGATCCACCGGGATGTACTTCTTCATCCGCCTTGAACTGGTTGACGCGGGCATGAGAGACAACCATATAGAGTCAGCCACACAATGAGACAAAATTTCTACCAATCACTGTCTTTCTCAAAACAATTTGCCTCATCGATTTTGGCGCCCAACCGGAGATTTTTCAGTACAAGACCGACCGGAATATGGTGGACTGTCGATGCCATTGACAAGTGGTAGTTGGAGATGGAGGGCGACTGAAACTTTGATGGGTTTCTCCTTGAATGTTCAACATGTTGAACGCTCCTTCAACTGAGGCTTGAGTGGCAGCTTCTGGATTGATCGCCGTCGTCTTTGCTTCGAGTCCAAGCTCGTCATGACACCGACGAGCTTGCGGGCACGAGCGAGTTTGCAATTTTTCCAACTGCGAGAGTCTCAATCTGTCGAGAGAGACGTCCGCTGCTGTCAAAGCGTCACGAAATGTCTTGGCCTCATGCGCATCCATGGACTACACGCAACGAAAGCTGTCCATGTCGTGGCTTGGTAGCCCTCGATTCGAGTTGTCCTTAGCTCACCATCGGAGGTCAAAGCGACGAGCTCGAATTCCAACGAAAGCGTGACATGTACATGACTCTTGTTAGCTAGTTACGACGTCGTCTGCTAGCGTTAGCATTGCGGCGGATTGAATTGGCAAAAGACGAGCGCGTTCGAGGCATCGGCGACTAAAGTCTTGGTGTCAAACGTCGATGGCACTTGCTTGCAGTAGCAGTGGCCGTCTTGGCCCGTCGGTCGCAGCATATCACCCAACGGACCGCGCGTCCAGACGAACGAGTTGCCTTCGCGAGGACATTTCGTCAAGCAGTCGTCGTACGTGCCTTGGAAATCCACCACGTCGTACTTCTTGACGTCGCCTTGGGCCGAGTAGATGCAGTTGGCCGCGTTGAGCAGCGCGGTGGCTTTCAGATCGACCGCTTTGCTCCAGACGGGATTGTACGAGTAGACTTGGGCCAAGCACTCACACGACTTGAAATAGCCCGAGTGGGAAATGCCGATCGTCCCGTCGACGCCTTCGCATTTCTTCCAGCAGTCTTGGAGCGCTTCTGTGTTGTTGAACGACGCGAGCGACTTGCGGCCCGCGATGGCATTCCCGCCAGCGAGCGGTTGCCAGTCGTACTCTTCCGCAAGAGCAGACAGGACGACGAGAGAAGAGGCAAGCAGAGCAGTGAACTTCATGGTGGAAATTGGAAAATGAGGTTGACGAGGAAACGCCATGAAAATTTAGGATATATCATGGAAGGTTGAAATATTCACCGCCGACACACGGCAGACATGGCCGAGGATGTGTCGCCATAAGTCCACGGAGAGGCTCGCGGCTCTGTCAGGTTGAGCTTGGGCAGCTTTTATGCTCAGTGACGACGTTGAAGAAGCCTCTGGCGATGAAATTTCATGGTTTGTAGCCTCTGGTGTTCCATGCAGCCCATGATGGCGGTGTCCTGTGCATCGCGATCTTCCAAGCATGAGGAGAGGTTCTTGGTCGTATCCATCGCGTGATTGTGCAATGTGAAACTCGCATGAGGACGACAATCTACAGTACGCTACCATGCACATGTTCATGTCGACGTGCAATGGAAAAGCTCGTCAAGTTTGTCGACCCTCCACACTTGCACTGCAGTTGCATCTGTCTGCCTCGTTGGTATTTACCGTCGAGGAGATTGGCGCTTCGTGTGTCGTCTCCAGCAACTCTGTCGGAAGATATGCAGACGATGGACTTTCGGGGTATCGACGGCGTTCCTCGGCCAAGCTCAGCGTTGAGCATACAAGACGCAAGACGCCGGTAGCAACCAGCTAGTTGGTCATCTTTGTTGTCGTCATGCGCGTGAAGCTTTGACAGGAATCCCACCACGAGCAGACAACATGGTGGGATGGCGTGGAATTTTCACTCCTGGCGTTGGCACATCACTGCATCAACCATATCAGCCCGTCTCTAAATTTTCCTGGCGTTTCCTCGTCAACCTCATTTTCCAATTTCCACCATGAAGTTCACTGCTCTGCTTGCCTCTTCTCTCGTCGTCCTGTCTGCTCTTGCGGAAGAGTACGACTGGCAACCGCTCGCTGGCGGGAATGCCATCGCGGGCCGCAAGTCGCTCGCGTCGTTCAACAACACAGAAGCGCTCCAAGACTGCTGGAAGAAATGCGAAGGCGTCGACGGGACGATCGGCATTTCCCACTCGGGCTATTTCAAGTCGTGTGAGTGCTTGGCCCAAGTCTACTCGTACAATCCCGTCTGGAGCAAAGCGGTCGATCTGAAAGCGACCGCGCTGCTCAACGCGGCCAACTGCATCTACTCGGCCCAAGGCGACGTCAAGAAGTACGACGTGGTGGATTTCCAAGGCACGTACGACGACTGCTTGACGAAATGTCCTCGCGAAGGCAACTCGTTCGTCTGGACGCGCGGTCCGTTGGGTGATATGCTGCGACCGACGGGCCAAGACGGCCACTGCTACTGCAAGCAAGTGCCATCGACGTTTGACACCAAGACTTTAGTCGCCGATGCCTCGAACGCGCTCGTCTTTTGCCAATTCAATCCGCCGCAATGCTAACGCAAAGGAGCATGGATTCAACGCTTTCGCGCATCTTAATGTAATCTCATGAACATAAGTCACACATGTTGCCACAGACGACGACGACGCTTGCAATCTTTCTGTCTGCGCTTGGCCGCGCGCCGTGGAGAATCTCCAGGATCACGTCGTCTTGGCATTCTCTCCCCATTCTTTCGCTTTGAAGTAGTATTGGAAAAACCGCGCGATTCATGGCATGGACTTCTTCTTCCTGGAGAGAGAGATAAGGGAGCGATCCTGCCAAGTGTGTCTTGTCAACATCGTAGCTCGATGACCACACAGAATGAAATCACGGCGCTATTCGACGTTGTTTCCCGCAAGGAGGACTTGTTAGTTGCAGTGACACCCTGTTGAAGGATTGAATCTTCAGTGATATCCATCGTTGCGATGATTGTAGCCACAGATTTTTTATATCAATTGCCAATCTGCTTGCCCATGACTTCTTTCTCCAGTACAACGTCGAGTGCATCCATCTACGACGAGCTGAGCTCACCCATTGCTTCCTTCCTTGGTGGGGATGGGATCTCTCGACGGTCTTGGTTGCAAATCAACCTTCGTTGTGATAAAATCGACTACAGTGGGCGACAGGAAAAGTGGCCCCGTTGCAAGATGACAAGTTTTTTTATTTTATTATACTACAAGCTGTGAAGGATTTTTATTTTATTTTAGCCAATGAGTGACATTCTTGCATACGACAAGCAACATGACATGTTGACAGTTTAAATGACACAAAGCCGAGGACGAGTGAGGGAGTGCATGCTGACGACGAAATATGCTTATCTAAATCTATTCACTTTTCTCTTGATTAAATTATACATTTCTCCCATCCTCTGACATGTCAATGAGCTTTTGACACCATTCGTTAACTCAAATTGCCCGCCAAATCATACATGCCTGATGACCATTCGTGTACATATTGGTGCACATTTCCCACTCAGCTCCAATATGTACACGAATGGCGATCGGAAGCGACGGCTGCAAGAATTCGAGACATTATCAATGAGTTACAAGCAGTTTGCAAAGGCGAAAAACGTGCCGTGGACAAGTTGGCGTCGTTGGTTGAAGAACAGGGAAGCAATAATCAACACAAATAGAGGAATGAAGCATGCTACGCTTGGTGGACAAGGTGGGAAAGAGATAATTCCTTTCGCTGACTCACTTCTTGCATACATGAACAAAATGAGAGACTCGGAGAAGCACTTAACGCATGCTCACATGATCAATTTTATGAAGCTCAATCACTTGGAGTGGCTGGAGAGCTACCTTAATGACAAGAAAAACGAGTCAACAGCTTATCGAAGCTTATTTAGACTATGCCAGCGCTTCTCGGAACGACATGGTTTCTCTCAGCGTGTGCCATGTTACACTAAAATGCCCTCTCAAGACTTGGAGGCGACCAGAATATCTTTCGCAAAATGTTTTTGGGCCACGTACAATGATTTATCAGCAGAAATGATTATCAATGTCGACGAGTCCGCTGTGCATTACGGCATGCCACCAATGAAGACTCTGGCCAAGGTTGGTGGTTCGTCGAAGGTCGATTCGTCCGAAAAGCACTCGGATAGACTCACGGCTGTCCTATCTGTTCGATCAAATGGTGTGTCAATGATTCAATTTTGTTTAACATGAATGTTGTAGGAGAGAAACTTCCGATTCTTTTCATTGTAAAGGGTACTCCAGGTGGACTGATTGAGCGTCAAGAGGTTCCAACGTTTCCACGAGGGCATGTCTACGTCGTCCAGGAGAATGCTTGGATGGATTCTCGAGTATGGGAGAAATATCTCCGCGAATTGCTACTGTACGAGATCACTGGGCCATCAGTGATACTCGTTGACAATCTAGAGTGTCACGTCAGCGATGAGACAGTGGACATCGTTGCATCGGAGCTTTTTTGTGCGCTTGAGCCATTGCCCAAGAATTGTACCAGTGCTATACAACCACTGGATGTTGGGTCATGCGTCCACTCAAACGTAGACTACGCTACATGTGGCTATTTGAGAAGCCAGTATTCACTGCAGCAGACAAGAGAATGGCGATGATAAAACGAACAATCAAGGCATGGGAAGAAATGTCAAGCGATACGATACGACGTTCTTTTTGCAAGGCAATCCCCAAGTCACTTTGGCAATGAGTCTCACGAGCATTTATAACTCATTTCAATACATGTACTTTCTTGCATTGAACACTTGTGCACTGTATATATAATGCAAAAATGAACATGACTCATATAATACAACGGCACTTTTCACTTTTGGAAAAAGACTTGCCACTGCCCAGGTTCGAACCCAGGCCCCTTCCTCTATCGCTGTGATGCCGTCGCTCTTAACCGTTGAGCCACGTGCCAAGCCGATGTTTGATACTTTCAACCATCAATTGGTTCAAAAACTTACAATGTTGACTCGGTCGTGCTGTTTTTGATTGGCTTAGAAAAATTGTTTATAAGCCAATGAACACAATTTTTTTAAGGGAGGTTTATTAAATTTAAAAAAAAGTCATGCCCAATAATATTATACGCAATACAAACTTCCATATATTTACAAAGTACAACGGGGCCACTTTTCCTGTCGCCCACTGTACTACTCTGTTTTGCAATTTTTGTCAGCAAGACCAGATGAAACGTTTACTGAGCTCTGATTGGCAAATAAAGTAGTGGAAATGATTCCTCGCAATGAGCTGATAAACGGTGTACTACTCTGGTCCATAATTATTGTCCTATTCTTTACACTTGATTTTTGTATGCATTAGCGTCCAATTATATCTTGAAATTTGGTATGAACCGCAAGACTGAATAATCAACGAGAAAAATTATATTCAATTTTTTTAAATCGTCGTGCCTACTGATTCTTGGGATTTCAATATTTCGGATGCCTTGACAAATACCGCCGGATCGCATTGGACATTGAAGGACGATAGGTCGCTGATACGACTATCCTTGTTCGTGTGAGGAATTTTATACCCATTCCCTCCAGATTCATCAAGTGATTTCTCCATTACTTTCTGCAGTGTAATGAATGTCTTGGAGAGGGTGTCGATGGGCAACTCACAGAACGATGTTTCCACAGCACCAATCAATTCCTCGATCGTTCGAGTCATCTTTTGGGACTGTAGACTTTGAATAGAGTTAAAATATCCTAGATCTAGGACATTAAAGTCCGGGCTATTGGGGGTCTGATTTGCAACTTCAATTCCTTGGATGCCGCGCTCTTTCAAAAATTTTGTTGTGACTTGGTTGTGAGGGCCCGCGTTGTCTTGTTGGAGAAATATTGTATCCTTGAGATCTCGCCGAGGAAACTTGGACAAAATAGCTGGCACAACTTTTTTGACGATCATTTCTTGATACTTCAGAGTCAACGGTTTGAGGTGCGGTCAAAATAGTTCCCTTGGGTCGATTTTTGCTGGTTCTTTTTGCGCGGACTAATTTGACGAAAGGCCAAACTCCGATTTTTCCGTCGAACATTTGTTACTTGCTGTGATCGTAGCGCGGCCTTGCCACTGCGGCGAGGAACATGACCTTTGTGAGGAAGCGCTTGGATGGGGCTACGCGATGAGGCAAAATTTCGTCGTCAAAAGCATAGAATTTTCTCTTAACCTTCGTTAAATAAAACCACTTTTCATCAATATGCACAAGGTTGTGCATATTTGAGAAATGTGGTTTCTCTCCAACGAAGGTTTCAAGAAGGACAAAGCAAACCGCACACGTGCCAGGGCATTAGATGGTTTCATGACTGGCTTGATGTAGTTGGATCGGCCGCGAAGCTTCTTGCTCTCCTTCTTAAATCGAAGGAGCGTTGTCTTCGGAATCTTCGAGCTGGACGCCAAGGAACGCGTTGTTTGGCGTGCATAGAGTGGTGCTTCCTTGACTTGAGTTTCGATTTCGTCGTGGCTGCGTTTTTTGGGACGACCGCAATTGCCCAGCAAAAGTACCCTTTAGAAATTTATAATCGTATAAATTCATATTTTTGGTATAAATATTGAATTTCGGAGTACATACCTTTCATTTTTGCCGCAACATCGGTGGGCTGAGATCTTGAGGCGACGGAGGCACGTCCTCACGTCCAGATGCGCGACACAGTCTTCCAGTGGCAGTTAAATCGCAGAGCAAGATCGTTCATTGCTCCATACGAAAGCACGCCGCCAGTTGAGGGCTCTAGCAGCTCCTGGTAGATCGTTTGTCGCTCGACTTCCGTCAAGTTGGTCTTGCGCCTTGCGTTGTCTGCAGGGTCGCTAGAGGCTCGCGCTTGTACACGAGCCATCCGGGTGTCGAAGGCAATGGTTTGGACTGTGTTAGTGGCGACGAAAATCAAAAGTGAATGCTCTCCGGAGAGATTTAGTTCTTAAAATTTAATACACTCACTTTCGCGCCTTGTATCTCATCGACGAGCGCGAATTTTTTCATGATTCAAAAAGCCAATCAAACGTCTACGTTTGTGCTTTTGTTTGAGCCTATCAGCGTTAGAATTGGTGCAATATTAGAAAAATCCCGCCAATAACAAAACAATGGTACAATAATTATGGACCAGAGTAGTATTTTTTTGTGAATTATATTTCCCATTCTCCGGTTTTTTGCTTGACGGTATCCGTAATTTCAAGTCATGTGCTGGACGAACGTCAAGCATTTTCGACACGTGGGTATTGTACAGTATACATAAATCAAGTATTCGATTGAGTGGATGAAATTTGCTTGACGGACATACAGCACTCTTTCATTGGTAGTTTAATTTACGTTTTGCGTCAAGGAAGATGCAAAGGGATACAAGCATTCAGGCGCTGCAGGACAATCGAGTCTCAAGGAACACGAGAGCGGGCTACAAGAGTGGCGTGAATGTGATAAAAAAGTGGATATTGGATCATGGAGACGCCTCCATCATCGATGAGGATGGTAACATTGATCTCGATGTATTTGGATATGGCGAGTTTCTCCAGTTTATTGAATGGACGGTTCGACACACCAACAAAAAGCCCGGAACTCTGTCAGGATACCGCTCTGCTCTTCGGCACTACTATCGCGATGCAAGTAGAGCAGCGCCGATTGAGTTTGACGACGACATAAAGGAGATTTTTCAAGGTAAGCTAGTATTCTGCGAATTAAGTTGCACTCATTAAAATTTGTAAGGTATACGACGTATGTTTGCCGACGAGGAGCAGCTCTTATCCTCAAGGGACTCGGGGAAGAGACCTCTGGGTTACTCCCTGTATTCTGCTTTGTGTCATCGGTCGCTTTCGATGTTGGACGGTGGCTTTGCCCATCTCTATTTAGTTCTCTCCTGGAATTTGATGTGTCGCTCTCGTTCAACTCAAACAATCCGCTTGGACCACATATCCTTCGAAGAAGATGCAATCGGTGTCGTCTTTTATAAAAGCAAAACGGACCAGGGTGGAATGAAACGTCGTGATCCCCCCCAAAACATATCTATTCGAATCCAATGGAACCAACAACTTGTGTAGTCCTTGCTCTGGCAGTGTATCTCTCCTGCAATCCAACCCTTGTGAATGGCTTTTTGTTTCCTGGCTCCAACCAAAGAGACCGCTTTGGTAAGACTCTACAACGTTTGCTTGGTGATATCACTGAGTCTCGTGGAGAAGTGGTCTCAATCAATGAAATTGGAACGCACTCTATACGCAAGGGAGCCGCTACGTTCGCTTGTTCTGGCTCTACTAGTGGGTCATCCATTATTAGTGTGTGTATTCGATGTGGATGGAGTATTGGACATGTTCTTGAACGATACATGCATTATGAAAAGGCAGGAGACCAATTCTTGGGTCGTGTCATTGCTGGTCTGCCGTTGAACTCGAGTAAATTTGCTTGCCTCCCCCCACACTTTAATATTATTTGTCCTCCTGGCGTTGATGAAAGTCTACGCCTCATATTTCCAAGTCTTGCCGCTGTCCCGGCGTTAACCTCTGTCCTGCAACTCTGCCTCGCGTCGTTGGTTTTCCACAGTCAATTTTTGTTTAGAGAACTGCCCCACCGACATCCTCTCCTTGCTACGCCAATCTTCCGAAATGAGACACTAATGTTGTCTCTACGATCGTTTGTGATGGTTGAATCATCTACTTTGCATCCCACAGGCATCCCACCACATGTGCAGCTCCATGTTGGTCTTGAAAATACACTCCATGTCCTTGGCAAACTCCCCGACACTGTGGCTGAACGAGTGGAACAGATCATAGAACAAAATGGTTTGACGGCTGGAAACATTACTCCTCAGTTTCTCAAATCTACTCTTGAAACTATTCTACAGAGTATGCGCATCGGTGGACCTGCACACAATCCTTCTCTAACCTCTACAGTGGACGATCATGGCTCAAAATTGCATGTATGGGGTGGCTGTCTCCGAAAACTACCCCAAGGATTTTGTTTTCCCTCCGTTGATTTGTCGAGCGCATGGCAACTTTGGTGGCTAGGCAACACTCACTTGGGCTGGCCACCATTTCGATTTCTTGATACGATAGATTTCAATATCTCTACGCAACGACGTCAACTTACAGAGTGGAAATTCGCCATGAATTACCTCAGAACCACCTTTGAACGAACGTCGCGCACGAAAATGTCTACAAAGCCATCTGAGATTGAGTTTTCAAAGGCATTTGAAATTGTCTTGCCTCATGTAAACTCCATTTGTTCTGCACATGGCGCAAACTCGGGCAAACGACGCGTCTCCCAACTCAAACTCTTGACGGTAGTCCGAGATCTGCGCAAGCACGCTCGTTCACAACTCCAAAACTCGAGCGATTGAAAGTAGACTGTAGTAATTTCAGCCAATAAAACCTCACTTGACGTCCATCCAGCAAATTCCAATCACAATACATTTGACTGAGATACGAGTGATGACAAAAACACGGGCCAATTTGACTGACGATCAGCGTGCGGCTCTATATCTTGAAGTCATGAAACGCAGCGTCAACGGAACTGCTTCGAGGCAGATCATGGCGACGAGTTCTTCAAGGGATCATGTCGCTCCCTTGAAGAACTCGTCGATACTGTTGAAAGCTCATTCAAGGCGTTGGAATCGACGACGTTGGAAAATTCTTTCATGACTCTTCATCGAGTCATGGTTATAATTGAACATGTGGGCGATAACAGATTTAAAATTCCCAGGAGCAAAACGACTGATGGCGAGATGGCGGCTTTAGAATTGATGAATGAACGCCTTGAGGAGGAAGATCGTATGGACTCTTTAGCCAGCGTGTTTGGTGGATTAACTTTTTAAATACAGATTTCTTATACTTGTGTCTACAGTACTCCCCCGGATTAACGAACCCACTTAAACTTAATATACTTTATAAAATTATAATTTACTTTATTAACACAAATATAGATTTTAGGAGTTCTTTTCACGATTTTGATTTCAATTTGTGACAACATGCCTCTCGATTGCGACTCACAATTGAGGAGAAACAACTCCTGACATTGTGGACAAATTTGAGCTGCTTCTTGATACGGCATACGAAGCCGACAAGGTAAATTTTGCCTCACTTGTGAACAAACTGCACGATGTCAGTTTGTTGCAAGCGTTAGAGTAGGCCATTGAGGTATGGCAATGTGTTAGTCAAGACACAATAGCTAATTGTTGCCGGCATACAGGCATATTAGACGAAGAATTTTATGAGTTGGTAGACGGTACAGTATTCGTAAGCTCTAAGAGAACTGTATTCGTAAGCTCAAAGAGAAGTGTGTGGTCTGTGTCGTGCGTTCTGTCTTCTGGAGGTTGCTACCCCTCCAGAATCCGAATAATATTCGGATTCGGCAAGTTTTTCATGTCAACATAGATATTCTGACCAATCCGATGCAAGTGTCATAGATATTCTGACCAATCAGATGCAAGTGTCACCCATCTATAAACCCACTTAATCTTATACTTGTGCATGACAAATACCTCTAAAATCTGATATTTTTTGGAGGTTCGTTATTCCGGGGGAGTACTGTCATCGTACCGCAGATCACTGCAACGCTGTTTGCAACTTCTGTCTCATTGGCTAATATTTGCTAATATTTGAGGCTTTATAGGTCTACAGTGTATTTTGCAAAGACGCTAAGCATCAAACTCGCAAGGCTGGGTGGCCTCCTCGCTTTCGATCAGCTCGCAGCTCGGTAAGTATACTTGACACAGGCAGTTGCCGTCCATAGACACTGTAGACTTTGTCAATAGCCACGTCACTCGTGAAGCCAGCTCGAATAAGTCCAGCGACAGTGTCCCAGAAGATCTTACGCCTTGAGAAGGCAAATTTGTTCGCTCCACGCTCCGAGATAGTGAAGTCCTTGGCTGGCTTTCTCCCACCACAACCAAGCTCATACTCATGCCATAACTCGAACAAATCCTTCGGTCTCTTCGACAACTTCGCGATCCTTATATTGGATCGTTCACGAGCACCGCCACCAGTGTCATCTTGTCTGCCGCCGACATCGTCGCTCACATGCAAAACAGGTCGTGATATGTGGCGTCGTAGAATTGCAGAGAACTTGTCAAGGTCTCTTTGGTTGTCATTTCGAGATCGCTGGACTTCATTTATAAGGTCAGATATAGAGCGCTTTAGGGAAAAAATTTCAGAGTGTAGAGCTGCAAACTGGCGACGTGCAAGCTCAGACCCTGAGCTCGTTGATGGTTGCATTGGTATATGACTGGTGGCATTGTCGTCAATTGGCTCGGTGATTGAAACGAGTTGCAAATGGGATCCATCACCAACAACATGGAATGTTTCACGATCGATTGGATTGAAATCAGGGTTGCCCCCAGCAATCACATATTTTTGAATGATTCGCTCGCGCAGTTGACCAGGTAGTATAGCGAAATCGAATGAAGTTTCTGGTACCATGGACGCCCATAATAGCACACAGCCCAATGTCTCTGCAATTTCTTCACCAAGAACTTGTTTGGTCAAGGGTGCTACTTCATCAACGAGGAAACGACGCGTGATTGTAGCCATTCCGCGTTTTGCAATATATCGACATGGTCCTTGCGGACCCGTCAGCACTGCCGCAGCACATGCGTCTGGATAAGGTTGAGTATTGTCAATATACGTGTCAACAACTGCTTTACGAGTTCGCCATCGTCCACGCCGATTAACAAAGTCTTTGGAAAGACCACTACGACTGCCATACGTTGCAGCACCCTTTCGTAAGCTATGGGTTCCCATATTTCCAGACTTTAGTTTACGAAAGGATCCACTTTCCAAAGCCAAATGCAAAGCCCGGCGAACACAACGATCACCGTCCAACGGGTTTCCATAAAGAAATTCGCTGCTGCCAAGGCCAGGTGTTGATTCCAAATACACAACAAGTTTGAGCAATGGACAAATTCGTGGATCCAGACTGCCAAAAACAAATTGCTCGGGCGCATCACGTTCCTCAAGAATGTTTTTTGACCATCGCATTTGACAGATCAACGTGGATGGATGTTGTAGACTCGGTGAAAAATCCTCAAAGCGTAGTTTCATCATGTCATCAATACGAGCAATTAAATGCCATTGCAATGTAAATACGCTTGCAACCATCGTGCTCGTAGACTTGAAGGATGCACAGACAACAGACAGTAGATTGAGAAACTCGTTGAATTCAATTGGTCTGCGTGCATTCGACGTGACACCTTCGCGACGTACTTCACTCTTCTTAACGTCCTTGATTATCTTGTTGACTTCGTCAGCACGTGTTGGATTGCCGTGTTTCGATATGGGATCCCAGTGGAGAGTTCGACGTGGCATGAATGATGAGATAGCCTTCTTGTCAAACTCAAGAGTTGTCGATCGAGCATAGATTGGTTTTGCATCTGCTGGCGGTGTCTGGTTACCATAAGCTCGTAAATTCAGCCAACGGCAAACATCGTCCGGTGTGATCATTAACAGTTCTTCAGTCGTGAATGCTTTACTCTGAGTGTACGACTCTCCATTTCTCATTGACATAAAGCGGAGGAAGACACCTTTGTATCGCTTGTCTCCCATGCGTGCACTGCGTGAAGTTCAAGCGAAAATGTCGAAAGACGAAGTTCGTCTCGGAATTGAATTGCAACCAACACTTCATGACTTACTCTAAGTATGCTTCTGGGTTGCAGAAGATTCCAGAAAGGGCAACACTGTGTGCAATCGAAGTTGCAACTTGCACCGCGATTGGTGACTTGTGTATGAGGCCTATTTATGGTACATACTGTGACATGATTTGATTTCATCCAATGAAAAACCTGGAACACTTGATTTTACAACTTCGGTTGCAAATGGCTGGTAATGTACTAGTAGTAGTATACGATCGTATCTTTGCTGACAAAAATTGCAAAACAGAGTAGTACACGGTACGCTCCATCTCGACTTGTTCGTCTCGGGTTGGTGGAATTCCATCGCTCGACGGCGCTCAGTGAGTCACGCGCGAGACTCGCCACGCGTCGGCCTTGACAGTGGAAATAACGTTGTAGATCTCGCCAGGCTGCCGCGAGGAGCATTCAACGTGGAGCTGTCGTGGCTATACAAGGTACGATGGGATTTTCTCACCGTAGGATGTGAAAAAGACGCTCAGGCATAGCCAGGGGTGGACAGGAGGACGTGCTTCGTCGCGGTGATTCAAGAAAGTGGACGCAGCTGCTGGCCGTTGGCGTCAAACACACACGCAGACGCCGCCGGTCGAGGTCATTTTTCCATTTTCAATGACGCAACACTACCACAAAAAGTCGTTCTTGGCCAAAGTCGTGCCTAGCACGCAGACGCTGGCTGGCATTGTCTTCGTCATCGTATTGGCGTCGTTCAACTACAAGATCGCGCTCTTCATTGGGGCTGGATTCCTCTCGCTCAAGCCAAAAGCCATCCTCGCGGGCCTCGCCACCGTCGCGTTTGGACTCTACTTGGCTCGCGTCGCCGTCCAAAAGATGTACAAGAAGAACAAACACGCGCCGGGGTTTGTCTCGATGCGGTCTTAATGTACATCACCGACCAAAGCGAGAATTGACCCCCGAAGATGAACTTGACAGTGTAAACCTCCATGAATAGTTAATCCATTCCACTCAAAAGCCTTGACGTTGCTACAGCCACTGGCCGAGTACGCCACCAAGTACTCGTTTCCGTCCCCAGACTCGGGGGAGCCCCCGAGTTCGCTGCAACTTAGGATTCGCATCCTGCGATCAATGGACAGTCTAGGCGCTGGAAGGGAGGAGAGAGAAGGCATTTCTAGCGCACGATAGCTAAGCTAGTTGTTGTGGAATTCAACCAGCCGAGCGAGACAGCAGAGTCAAGCCAGAGTCCTCCTAGTTCGCACTGGTCTCCCCCTATGAACTTGAGAGGCATGGCGTCCACAGCTTCAAAGCGTCCTTGTAAATACTCCCCTGCGGTGTAGGTTGCGTCGAGAAGAGTCTCCTAAGTAGAGAATTCCCATGCAGACACATCCACACAACTTTGTCATATTTTATATATTCTATAATTTATATAAACTTATAAAATTTATGTATTAAATGAGAAAGTATTTACTGTAATAATTAATCTGGTCTGTGATTGGCTCAAGTTGCCCAGATTTGAATTTGTCATGCATGCCGAGGTCGAGCGGGAGGTCGGCCGTCTGCGGCAGGCGATCCGAGACCTCGATAAGAACGTCTCCAAGCTGTCGCGGGTCAACAATCAGCTTGTAGCGTTCAATCACTCGTTTGGGACGCTTCTGACTGCGATTTCGCTGCAGAAAACGTGTGTGGAGCTTCCTTTGCCGTCGCCACCGCCCAAGAAAGTCGTCCCGTTTGCACCAATGCCGTCTCCGCCCGTAGTGACAGCTCCTCGGCCTTCAGAACCATCACCACCACCACCACCGGCCGTGTCTAAGATTCCTGTACTGGTCACAGCGCTTCCACCGAAAGCAGACCGATCCAAGCCAAGGTCCAAGATAAAGCCTCCCAAGCCGATACCCCCTCGCACATTCAAATGGCCCATGGGTACAATATCCCCTCCTTCTTCTTTGGATAACATTCCGTGTAGAGGCTCGTGCCAAGATCCCACCGAAATATCAGCCGCCTCCTGAGCTCGCCAAGCTCGAACGTGTGCTCTTTATCCTCGGCGACTCTCTTCGTGGCATGTCCATCGGTGAACTCGTACGAGCGAGCAACATTGGCGTCGTCCAGGCTAAAGATATGTTGAATACGCTCACAAAGATTGAAATGGTCAAATGCAAGCGTGAGAAACAAGTACGTTCCCCACCTTCCAGTGATCCTCATTTTCCTCCTCTAGGGCTTTGTGTACACGCTCAAAAAGTAATACTTATTATTATTGTGGATTTGCTAGAAATTTCCCAATTTGGATTGGTTTTTTGTATCAATCTCCAATCGCGCCAATACGTTGGATGAATGAAAATTAGAACAGTACTTTCTCTCATGGGAACTGTACTTTCTCTTAAATTTTATTTAGCCAATCACAATCGCCCAAAATATTTATTAGCCAATGGCGTCGATTGGTGAATCGATCCGCCGGCGTGATTCGATTGAACGGGGTCTGGAAATTCGTATCAAATCAACAATATTCCATGAAATGATACAAATTTTGGGTTGGTGCTCAATCGAATCGCGCCGGCAAATCGATCCGCAAACCGATCCCATAAATTTCATTGGCTGATTCGAAAAAAAGTACGATATTTTGTCAAATTAGTCGAAATTTTTCGATTATTAGCCAATCAAATGGCTTAAAACAAATTTGGAACGATTGAACAAACCGCGCCTAATTGGGACATTTCCCCAAAAAGCACAATATGTCAAATCACCACGTCCGATCGGTCGTCTTCGCTTTGGAACTGCTTCCCGACGACGTCGGCAAAACTGAGCGACCGTGCGCTGGAAGGACTGAGGCAATCCTGGCTGCTAGGCCGCGTGATGCTCTGTACGTCGTTGACACATTCGCTGTGGCGTCTCTGGGGCATTTGATGTCGTTGTTTCTTGGACTTGCCGACTGAATTTTGTCGTAGAGGCGGCTGTCGAACTGGCGACGACAGTGGATGGTAATGGTGCGGACATGTTGTGGGTGGAGGGCTCTGGTCAAATGGAGCGTGGGGCTTGTACTTTGGTTCACTCGTGCATGTTAGAATGCTTCGAAGGAGGTTGTTCGGGTGTAGCGCGACGCCGCCGACGTAAGTATGCGACGGCAATGTGACTGGAGTTTCATTGAGCGTCGCCCACGCCGATGCAAAAGCCTACAAGGATATTGAGGACATTTTAAACGTGTGAAGTTCGTTCGTACTCTTCGTATTTGCATGATGCGAAAGCAATTCCGGCCGACGTTGTTGCCAGGACGCAACGGATCCTCAATGTAGACGGGATCAAACTTGTGTGGATCGTAGTCGTTGGGCTGCTTGAAAGGCAACGGACCTGTCCAGTGAAGACTCTGCCGACGGGAGCCCGGCGAGCTCAAGTTGAGATTTTCAAACTGGACGTGCTCCATTTGGACATTATGCCACATGGTCGACGACGTCGAGTGCTGCCCCAGGGCGTCTCGGTCGAGAAAGCATCGCGAGGCAACACTACAGGCCAAGCTGTGAGCGGCAGAAACTCCGAGTTTCACTACCTGATGCCAGTTTGGCGCTGGTCAAATTTGGAGCCGTAGAAATCGAGAAAGCCAAGCAGCATGGTCCCAAAATCCGCGCGGCTCTGTGTACTCACAACAAGATTGCACTGGGTACTGACGGTATCGACGCCTTGGTGGCGATTGCCAACTTCAAACTCTTGCAAGAACCGCGTGACCATCAGAAGAAGCGCGTAGCTCGAGAGACCTCCAGTGTAGGCGACGCCAAGCCCGCGGTCGATAATAAATGTCTTGAGCACGAGCATGAGCGGGGCGAGCGCGGGGAGCTCATGGAGAAACGAATGGACAAGATCATTCGTCGCCAAGCCATTGTGTCCTGGTCCTTCAAAGGAAATATCAAGGCGGACATGGTACGGCGCTGTGGTTTGCAGCGCAATGATTGGAATCGACGCGTTTGGAATCGTCTTGACCGATTCAGGGACGACCCACGACTCGGAGCGAAGCTTCCGAGCGAGATTTTGCTGCCATGTCTCTTTGATTGCATTCCGTCCTTCCAGCACGCCAGGAGCCTACAGAACATTGAGATCTTTGGATGAAGAGGAAGAAATAACCTCAGCGGGCTCATCGCGGCGGACCTTAGGCAGACAAATGACTAAATCCAAATCACTGGGCACAGTCAGAGGCGACAAGTCTTGGAGCATTACCTGGAAGGGAGCGAAAGACCCGTGACAAAGGAGCCATAAGGACGGACTTGAGCTCGCGGCCACAGAGCTTGGACAGCTGAAACGCAAAACCTGCTCACGGCAGTATGAGCTGCCAAGCGCGCTTGCGTCTCCGCTTGGAGATGCGATGCGAATTCGCAAATATCCCAGTGGAGTTTGGTCTTGGGTGGTAATAACGACGTGGGCACGGATACAAAGAGTCCATTGAAACGCGTCGGCGGTGGCGTTGGTTTGGATTCCGATTGCAACGTAAATACAGTCGTTTGGAGGTCTCGAACAGTGCGCTGAAGGATGGAGAGTTCGCTTTGCATAGCTGTCATCGCCTATGAAGTCAAATTGTGAGCAAAATGAGAGGGAAGACATTGACGAAGGACCTTGGACTGCTGGTCTAGTAGACTTTGGAGCTCTTCGACGGTCGAGTTGTCGTCAGCTTGCGTCGAAGCATCAACGCAAATTGTAGTTTGATTTTTCGGCTCTGCTCTTGGAGGCTCAAGCCACGTTGGAAGTCGAGTTTCGGTGTGTCGCCACTTGAAACTATTTTGCCATTCCGCCGCAGACAGAGTGGGAAATCCCCAGTCTCCAGACACGACTTGGGGCGATCGATCGTCGTCGTCTTCTTGGAAAAGCTCAGGGAGGAAGAAAGTCTCGTCCGATGGGGGGTCCTACAAGCCCCATGGGTGAAATAGCTTGCCGAGAATATCGTAGAGTACCAGAGCAAATGGAAAGTTTTGCGATGACTCCTCGGGAAAGAAATGCCGCGTCTGGGGAAATGGTCCATAGAAGGAGGGGGAATTCTCGAGATTGAGGAGGAGGAAGCCTGGCCGCCGCTCATCATCTCGCGCTGGACTTGGAAGCTTCAATTGCTTCTTGGTCTTCTTTTTTAATCGTTTTGGTGGATCCTTTGGATTTTGCTCGAGAGAGCTCAGGAGACACACCTCGTCGACGAGATCTGCGACGACAGCGGCAACTAAGGAGAGCGTGGCTGCCTTTTGCTTCTGCTGCTGCTTTTGCATTCGCAACATGTCAGATAGAACAATGGCAAGGCGACTTTTATGCTGAGCCATGTCACGCTGCTTGGCTTTGCGTTGTTTCGAGTGAGCTTTTTTCTTGAGCTGCTTCCGACTTGGTATCGCAGCTCTGTCGTCCTCCTGCAATCCCGCGCCACTCACAAGAGAGTGACTGAGAAGTACTGCGCATTCCTTTTGTAGTCCTTCAGCCCAGAGGAGTTTGATTAGTGCGACTTGTGGCCGTCGTCCTGCTTCTGTGAGTGAGCAACTAAAGCTAAACTCCGCAGTAGCAGATTGCAAAGACGGTGGCTGTTGTTCCATCACTTGGTGCAACAAACCCAGGGACGTTTTGAGACTGAAATAGGTTGGTCTTGGACAAAGTTCTTGGATGAATGACTTGGTTGTAAGAGCTAGTCGTTGGCAGATTTCATCATGTATGGCTGGAGACGCTCCGTGCCATTCTGCAGCCAAATGCTCGATGGCCAGCATGCCCACCGTTGGCACATGGCGACTATTGATGAAATGCCGCCAGATATTCACTTCCTAGAACAATTCAGGCCTTGAGTCGTGGCCAAATTTACCATTTGATGCGCTAGATACGTCGCGAGGGAGTAATACCCACGCTGAGCGAGCCACTAGGAGAATGGTCAATTGACAGACAAGTGAAAACTTTATACAGGAAGCTCACACCAGGGAGCGCCACGTAGAAATGCTGCATCTGGGGGCGGGCTCCGTAGAAAATCGCCAAATGTAAGACTATCCATGAACTTGAGGAAGGCATCAAGATCTGCCAAGATAGAAAGCGATGGGCCCAATGTATCGCATGACTTCTGGGTGTTGAATAGTCGCATGCTATCGACAAAAGCCAATGCTTGGTTTTCAAGCTCTTGCCCCCGAGGAACTACGATATGAAATGTTAGCACGGAGCGAACGTGAGAGGGCAAAATGTACCAAGGATTTCGTCGCCATCGTAAGACGTGAGGATCGGACGGCGCACAAATGTTCTAGACGAGGCGAGTTAAGAGGCATGCGTGTGCTCAAGCACCGAGTACGTTGTTGCATCTTTGGCTTTGGAAGGCCGAAGAATTTGGAATTCATCGACTCGCGCATGCGATTTCGATTTCGGTGCGGCCGCTATTTGAATCATGAGGCGGACAAACGATCCATCGACTGTCATGCAAACAGCAGCGCGTTGTGCCGGCGACAAGTCAGCGAGCCACGCAAGGATCTCACAACGAGCGGAGGTTTGATCTTTCTTGGCTACGCCACGTCGCCTTCTCGCTTCTTTAGCATAGAACGCCGTGAATTCCGCCAGCGCATTCAGAAGTTGGTCGCCTTGCCGCCGATCCATCATGCACAACGTAACACAATGAATGATGGTGACACACATTCCAACCTAGAACACAATTATACGGATGAATGAACAGCTATCCGGTTAACATCAACCTGGATAATATATCCGGATATTTTGGTCTTATCCGTATCCGAATTGGGTAAAGTTCAAAGATCGCAAATTTTAAGTGCGATGCCGCGCAACCTGCAAGCGTTCGATGTCCAGGTAACAAAATGATGGGAATACGTCGTTTTGATGTATGTAAATAGGTGATGGACAAAGAGGAGATCTCACAGGGCATTCTGAATCTGGCGTATGAACTATGGTGCTTGAGTTCGACGGCGTATGGACCGAAAGGACAGTGAGTGAATTTGCTCGAACATCTTGTCTTCATGGAGATTTGAAGGTTTATCCTCGTGCAAGCGAACGAACTATGCGGGGATGCCTTTGTTCTCACGTCAAGCGCATCTCGAATCTTGGACCGCATCAGGTATAAAGCGTGTAGCATCCTCAGCAAAACACCAACGATTGGAATGCGTAGTCTGGATTCCTCTGTGGGAGTTTTGATGGCTCATTTCATTGACAGTCATGTATCCAGTCTTGTATGAACGATGTGACTAACCTCTTTGCAGCTGAAGCAATATCGAGATGGTGGACATTTATGCATCCTGTTGGTATCAAAGTACAGGAGTTTTGCCCTCTTAGCACTTTCAGGAATGATCTCGTAGGTTGCTCTTGGAACTCTTCAGCGAGCGATATTTCGGTATCTCCAAGCACGTGATGCTTTCAGGCAGGACCTATTGAGAAAAATTAGTCTTAATCTCATCGTAGGGCTTCATTTAGCTCTAGAATGGAGTGTAGCTGCCATGGCTGAAACGGAAGAAGAAATCGAATGGCAGGACGAAGAAGCTCTTGTCGCAGCCGTCCGTGGCATTTTGGCGCCGAAGAGTGTGGCAAACGCACCCGATTCACTCTGTAAACTACTCGTTCAGACATTTGTGGGTCATATACCATGGCTTTTACATCATCCGACGGATCGTCCGTTGGTGAAAGTAGTACAAGCACCAAGTCAATCCACGGCTAAGGTACAGATTCCTCTCTGACGATCAAGAAAGCTGTTTCTAGGCGTTGAGCCATACGGCTTTGGTCAATGTGTCTTGTCCTCGAGCCCAGCTTCCGCTTGCGAATGTCATTATTGCTCTGTTCAACGTTACGATTCGGCCTTCAGTAATTGACACTCCGAGCGACTTGAAGATCACCCTCACGGTCGACACTGGCGATTATCATTTGGTATGAGCCATCTTTTCTATATCTCTTGAAGGATGACATCTTAAGGCAATGACACCGTCGTCGAGCTTCATAAATGAAGCTGAAATGCTAGTTTGGCGACGCATTGCAGACAAATTGCATGGTTATGGTGTCCACTTGGTCCTCTCACAAAAGAAGATCCCGTCGTTCTTGGCGACGTACTTGAACCAGCTTGGAATTGCCGCGATCGAGCGGTTATCCATCCACCACATAGGTAAGCTCTATCTCTCCATACATTCAGTCAAGTGGTTCCTGTAGAGAATGTTCAAGCAGTGAGCGGAGCACGCATGTTGAGTGACTGGATCGGTGCTGGGATCACTAAAGATGATTTGGGTTTCCTCAGTGAAGTTTCTCATGTTCAAGTCGGAGACACAAAGTTTATTGGCTTCGTCGGCAGACCTACAAGATATTCCCAAACGTCGAGGACACGACCAGTCTCGACATTGATCATGCCGTGCAATGATACGATTGCCTTCGACGAGTTGGACCATGTCGTTCAAGTACGTTGTAGTGGTTTCCTTGGGGAATAATGCACTGAGACTAGGCGGCAATGTATGGTCTTACGACGCTCTTGGTAGATCCAGCAGTCGTTCCTGGAGCTGGTGTCACAGAAACGTATCTCGTGAAGCAACTTCGAGTGAAAGCTACCGCTTTGAGTGATCATCGTCAATTAGAACGTGTCGTTGAATGCGTCGCGGATGCTCTGGATAGCATTCCAGCAGTTGAAGCCACATCTTCAGTTTTGGATGGAGCAGCAGTGAAACGAAGCGCATTGACGACGGCTTTGACATTGGTCATGGCTTTACTTCGTCTAGAATCCGCCGTGGTGACTGCGCCGTAAACACACCGCAAGTTATCAATGACCAAGAGGAATGCATCGGATCGTATCATTTTGCCGCATAATCCATGCATTTGCCAGCAATTATACTGCCGATCGCAGCATGTGATATGAGCTCGCGCATGTGTTAATTCACATTGCAATCATCCAAGAGTTTGATCGAGATGTCCCTTGGCTAGGAGCTCATTTTTCAATTTACCATGACACAGCTCCGCCACCACAAGTCCTTCCTCGCCAAGATCGCCCCCAACACGCAGACATGGATTGCCATCGTTGCTCTCATTGTCTTGGCCGTCTTCAATTACAAGGTCGCTTTGGTTATCATGGCGGGTTTGCTCTCGCTCAAACCCAAAGCCATTCTAGTCGGCTTGGCCACTGTCGCCTTTGGCTTGTACTTGACTCGCGTTGCCGTCAAAAAGATGCGCAAGAAGAATAAACATGCTCCTGGTTTCGTCTCGATGCGGTCGTAAATTCGCTCCTGCAATAACTTTCTCCTTCAATACATTCTGCTTGTTGATGTGCCTACCAATGTCTATGAACTCCCTCTATGACCAGTAATGGAACACCAACTTGACGGTGACCGAGCACATCGTCGACATCTTTTGCAAACAAAGTTGCTTGGAAACCCGTCTCGAATTATAAGAGCTCCAATCCTCTAACACTTTATGTCTTTTGCCAGGTCATGCCATGCCGATGGTACGGTGGATTATCGTAGACGCGCATTGATCAAGTCCAGGAATACATCTTTGGCCAGCGGATATCCTTGAGGACCATAGGCAAGGATCTACGCCGCTTCTTTCTCAACGAAAGTAAGGAGCAGGACGTCTGTGCCCTCCCAATCGCATCTTGTCCCAAAATCCCCAGCGACGATGGTCAATTCATCGAGTGATATCTTCTGTAGGGGCCTCCAAGCCATGTTCCGTCTCTTAATTTCAGACCGAATTCAGGCTTTCAGCATCCTGTGGTGCCTGTAGACAAGAGGGGAAGCTAGATTTCGTCAATTCCGGACGAAAGATGGATGTTTCTCTGGTGGTGAGGGAGCATTTGGTCGCAATACGGCCTTTCTGGTTGGTATTCTGGATGACACAACATTTTGACTGGGAATTTCTATGTTGTTTTACAACCTATCAGATGAAACCTCTCATTTTCGAATTGGCGCGGAAATTATCAAGCGCGGTAGAATGGACGGGACAGATGCGGAGAGATACGATGAAATCGAGCGCGAAGAGGAAGACGACGAAGACCACAAGCTAGAGCATGAAGAGCTCCATGTCGGGGAGGTCATTGCGTATTACTCCACGGTTTTCGTCACTGGAGATCCGAGAGGACGCAGAGAATCCAAAGGTACAATCGTCTGGATGAAACATGGATGATCTCTATCTTCGATTAGTGATGCGTATACGAAGCGATGTGGGTCACGATTATCCAATTCATCTTGAAAGTCAAGACACGTACGACTTGTTTCGTGGACTGATTGAAATATGTATGCATTAGGATTAGTCGAAGTGCAATGATCAAGCGGATCAAAGCCGTGGATGGAAATGATATTCAAGCGCCAGGAGGTGGATGGAGAAAAGTGTACACGTTTGAATTGATACCTGGTAAAATTCGCGGTGAAACAGCAAGCGCTGTTCTGAAAGCAGCAATGAAAAATGTACCATATCTGCTCTTCGTAGATTTTACATGGGTCGTTATTTAGGTCGTGCGCGATGCATATGCCAAGGTGTATGGCAAACCGATGGACGATAAATTAAATGAAGATGATGACTTATTACCGAGTCAGCTCCCCAGGAAGAAGGCGAAAGCTCCCGTCAATACCATTTCCATCAGCAAATTTTTCACACGAATTCCTGCGCCATCAAAATCAAGCCAAGATACCCCTTCAGCCGAAAATCACCGCCCTATGGATGGACTTGATACATCTTCAATTGTTCCCCGCTTGAAGCAGAATCAACCCTCAGGGCTGTCCTCATTGAAAGCAGAGGCTAGGTATCCCAGGACCCACTCCAGCACCGACGAGAAATCTCCGAAGAAGTCCTCAGTATTTGACCAGAGAAAGATCAAATCATCGCCAAGTAAGCGGCTATTTGACACAACGAAGCCAACGGGAGATGTCCTGGCATTTGATGTCACCAAGAAGGCTTCGCCCATCAAACAGTCGCCCACGCGGACCCCACGCACTGCGTCAACTGACAAGAAATCAACATCGCAAAAAGCTACAGGTTCATCGCAGTACACGTCATCTCAATTTTCAAGCAACAGCCAAATCAAGAATCGATCACTCGGTGGCAATCTCTTACGCAAGCGACCAATTTCGACGGAAATAGCTAAGGCTCCCCATGGAGATGACTCGTTGGATGCTTTTATTGCAGCTGAAGAGAAGAAAGCGAAACTTCGAAAGCAAAAGACCGAGTCTTTAGACGCTTTTCTTGCCCGTGCCCCCAGTCAAGACAAACAAAAGAAGAAATCACCAAAATCAGCTCGACTACTGGACTTTGTAAAAAAGAGTTCGCAAGAGGACGAAGAGGAGATGCAATCTACACCAAAGAAATCTCGGAAGTCGTGGCAAGACCAGCGACGAGAATTCAGAGCAACGAAAACACAACAAACAATGCTTGACAGCAATTGGATTATCCCGAAAAAAGCCAAACCTACGGTCTAATAGGCAATCTCGTTGACCTTGATAAACCCAAGGGATCGACGCCACTGGATTGACAAAATTGTCTTGAGGCCATTCGTCATGACGGACTCCGAACTCGAGCTTTCCACCTGCCGGTAGGATTATTGAATACTGCTCATTGAGTTCAAGGGAGGCGCCATTCCCCTTAACAGACAGATTTGGGACCTCCGACGTAAGCACAACCAAATACTCGCCTGCCTCGGGAACCTCAATCGCACCAGTGGCAGCACAAACACCGTAAGGACAGCGATGCCACCCAAGAGGTATCCATCGTAGCCGATTATCAGACAAGGAATCCAAGCTTGCAGAAAAGTTCGAGACCACGTTTGGTTTGACTTTTCTTGGTGGCATGTCGTGGAAAATGCAAAATGTGAGCTGAGGTAGTCCAATTCTATAAATTTGAAAGAATTGACGTTGTCCCAGTTAACTGCAACCAGAACCACCCAAAGCTGGAGAACAAGCCCATGTCAATGGATAAATTGACAATGTGCCCATGACAATAAGCAAAGTTAGCATGATCCACCACAATCCAACGAGAATATAGCCAACTGTGCGACTAGAACCACCAAACTTTCGCCAGACTTGAGCGTCGATCTTTTGACTGGGCAACCACATGAGACTGAATAGCACGATAAAACCCAGAAGATAGGTGAACCCGCGCAATTCAGCCACGCGCGACACCAATTCAGCATCTGTCATTTTGTTGCCGAGAAGCTCCTTGCCGAATCCCACGCGCAGTGGCTTTTCCAAGATGCTAAACAGTGCGGTTGAGACAGGAATTGCAACAAGTTGCATTGATAGGACAAGGCTGTACATTGTTGCTTCGAAGCCAACAACCGACAATTCGACGAGTGGAAATAATGTTACGAGAAAACGTAATCCTGATGGAACTTGGAGAATCACGAGCAAACCAAACCAAAACCATTCGTCGCGCACTGTATCATAGGTCGTCCATGAAGTGTGCAGCGCACTGATCAAACTGACAGCAAGAGTTGTCCAGACCATGGTACTTGTCCAACTGACCTTAACAACAAGCTTGGTGCCAAGAATCATGGGCAAGCCAAACGCCACCAAGCCAGCAGCGACAACAAGGAAGGTGGGAAGAGGTGACTCGTCCCCTGGAATATTTACATAGAGCCACGATTGCTCGGTCGCAATGTCGAGGATTTCGCGCTTGAATGTTGACGTTTGGCCAGCACCAGCATGAACGGACAGTGAGAAAACAAACGAAAAGAGCATGACGTATGCCAGTGCTTTGGACTGAAAGACATTCCAAAGACCCACGAGGCGGTCTACAAGTGGCGCAGTAGTGCCATGAGTTTCCGCCAAGACGAAGGCAATGAAGGGAATTGGTACAAAAGACATGCTTGCCAAACTGAAGAGCAACCCTTGATACGTTGAGTCTTTTGACGTCCACTCAATGAGAGAGTGGCCTTGCAACGCGGCCAGGTAACACTGGGATAAGGCTGCTCCAAGATATTTTGAGCCAAGGATAACAGCTTGGACGCGGCCACGCTCAAGCAACGTTTCCCTTTGAGCAAATTCGACCATGAGACCTTCGCCAGCAACATCAGCCATGGTGATTCCAAGGCAAGCTGCGAGTAAATTAATGACAGAGACATCGTCAGAAGCCTTTGTGCTGACCAAGATTGCGCCAACGAGGAGGCTTATGCCAGAAAGAGCCCATCCAAGAACCATATAGGACTTGCGTCGGTAGCTCCAAATGGGAAAGAAATCGCTTAAAAGACCTATCACAAAGCGCAAGGAAGCTGGGAAGAGCATGAATGGCGCATGGATGTTGTAAATAGGGTATATCGGTGCAAGCAACGGAGCGACTGTCACAATGCGTTTGTCAGATCGAAGCAGTGTGGATGGGAGAGCACCAAACATAAAGCCCACAAACAATGAGCTCAACAAAAGACCAAAGCAGGATCGACTCCAGAGCGAGAGAGCTCCACCCGGTCGTAGTGGACCTCCATTCCGGTTGAAATGTGCGAGACAGAGGCTGTCGTACAGTTGCGAGGTTGTGCATTCTTGCAAGTCGATCGTGCCATTCCGTTGATGCAGGGTGGTGTTTCCACTGTGAAGATCGCTCTCCACTGCCGCTGCTTGGATCATGAGTCGCATCTCTTTGGTCAACTTGAACGGATGCAGATTGGACAAGAGACTGCTCACGATCGATTCCGTCTGTCTCGGGTGAGATGGTTGCTGCCCTGTTGACGATGCTTGACCCCGACTTGTCTGAAGATCCACATAGATTGGCACTGGCGACAGAATCGACTCGGTGCCATCCGACCGCTTCACAGGCGGCTCCGTAGTTCCTCCGCGTGACATGGAAATATGAAAAATGAATTTCATCCAATCACGAATATGACATTGCAGAGTTCAGCATGGATCAAGATTCACAACACGACAAGAATGTGCGGTGGGATGATTTTGCATTGTGAGCTTAGATGCCATCCCAGTCATCCATGAAAATGCATTTGGATTTTGCCGAGGTTTTCCAGCCCTCTGGTGCGCCAAGAAGTTACTTGCAACGTGCCTTGCTTGAGCAACTTTGCATTCGAGTCTGTTTGGTGTCGTTAGACTGTACAGCGCCGTGAAAAGAGATCAAATTGCTCGATCATGCGTTCAGACTAAAGGCAGAGAGAAGACGACAATTGCAAGGATGCCGCTGACGATTACTATCATTGCCGCCAAAACGTAGCTAAATTGACGACAAGTGGGATTCATCTTTCAGCATTTTTGGTACCTACAAAGAGCACACATGACGACAAATTCAATCTGGAATCAATTGCCCATCCAAGATGCATGAGGAAGACCCCTCCGTGGCTTTTAAAACGTTTTTGTACCGTAGCGCTAGCGCACGAACGAATTGCTTTCAGAGAAATGAATGGCTTGGTCGATGAATATTTTGTTGTTATCAACGCACTGAGCAAGACGGTATTGTAATGATCACTTCTTTCGCGCGGCGGCATTTCGCATGCGACGTTCTTTATCAGCTTTGTCGTCTTGGGCTTTTTCCTTCTGGAGGCACTTGAAGACCGCCTCGCCATCAATTGCATTGTTGTTGCACAACTGAATAATTCTTGGTAATCCGAGACGAAGGAGCATTTTGCCATCGACACCTCGGAGGTTGCTGCTGTACTTGGTAAAGAGTCCACGTTTGAGCGATTGCCACCAGTCAATCACGTCAGAATTATCCCAATCTTTGATCGCCTGAAATTCCCCCATGAGAAGTTTTGTTCCTTTTGTTTTGCCGCGTACCTTGGTTTTGGCTTCCTCGACTGCTGTTGGAACTTCCACTCGTTCCTTGATCTCTTCTGGCGCGTCGACGAGCATCATGCTTGCGTATTGAAGCGTGTGCAGTGTATGCTCCGTGTCTATCCATACAAGTCTCAACTCCACGATTACATCAAAGCGTACCAGTTGCAATGGGCGAAATCGTCGCAATCACTGCTGCCCGAGCGTCTTTTGCCCAGAGCGAGTCCTTGAGCAGCCGCGTCAAGGTCGATGCTCTGTATGGCACAAATCCAGTCGTGTCTTGCTGGCCCAGGGCTTGAACACATTGTTTCAAGGCTAGATGGCTCGAATTGATCTCAATGGCTTCGCGGCGTCTGTCGGCAGTATGGTGAAACGAATCTTCATTGCGTTCACTGCCAGCCAAGTCAAGGAGTGTGAGTTGCCCTCGCTTTCTCTCGTCCACGAGTCCAAGACGGCAAAGAAAGTGAGAGCGAGACGACACACTGTTGACAGCCGTCTGTGTCGCAGTGTGAATAATCTTGCTGGTTTCAAAACCTACCGCTTCAGTAGCTCGTTGAGCCAATGCCTCTTGAATTGTTTCGACAAGACGCGCACTCGAATCCACATTTCGCTCCGTGACGTTCAAGAGCTTGCTGTCACCGCCGTTCGTATCACAAACGGAAACTTTTTGACGACGTCTCAGTAAATCTAGGTCCACGTCAGTCGATGGAGTCAACCAAAAAGTTTACCAAAGCACTTTGCGCCTGCAATTTCAACCGCCGTGACAACCACACGCATGTCATCGCCCACATTGTTTCCAAAGAGCATGTCCGCCATTTTCTATCGACGAAGATGACCTGAGCTGCGAGAAAAGGCACAAAACCTTGTACAAGCCCTGCATCGTATGCGTTTTCCCAGAGCCTGTTTGGCCATACCTACTCAGGAAGATGTTCAAGTCGTCCTCGGACAACACGTTCTACATCATGATCACGGACTGACCGCCAGCGATGGCATGCTCGACGAGTGGTTTTGCCACGTCGTCAAAGACTTGGTCCGTCGATGCAGTCTCTGAAAAGACCTTGGAAAACGGGCGTGAGCGGTTTTCAATAAACTTTCGCTTCATGTCTGGTGAGCAACATAAGAGATAGCGGAGAGAGACAAGGTTCCAAGCGTACCTGCGTACATTTGACAGTCATGAACGACAACAGTATGGTCTCCCACGCAAGTGACGACGTCAAACTCTTTCTTCTTTGGCTCATGGACCAGCATTGGTCGTTTGCGAATCACCACTTGCATGGCGCTGTTGTCATTGCGTTGCTCCGAGTCGTCTCGACGACTGAGTTGGAACTCACGGCGAATATTCGCAATGACAGCACGGAAATCCGTGCCATGCACCTTGCGTGCCGTACTGCATAAACTTGCATGAGTAAGATTTGCACAGTCAAAATCTACCGCTTGTCCATCATGTCGCCTTTGTCGCGCCATTGCTTCTCGGGAACCATGTCGACTTGGATTGACAAATCTGCAGATGCTATATTTATTCAAGCAATGAGCGTTTCACATGAACTGAGCTATCTATGACGTCTTGACGCTATGGTTACCGGTGGATTGGCTATAAAATTCAAGTTTGGCTTTCTCCAGCATTTCAACGACTTGAGCACTGGAGGGTCGAAGATTTGGATCAAATTGGAGACAAGCATCGGCAACATGACGGACTGGTGCTGGGCAAGTCGGTTGAAACGTTGGTTTGAGAATACCTTTGGCAATTTTAACGAAGAAGTGAGGGTACCTCTCGTCGTTGTAAGGAATCGCCCGCGTGTCCAGCTCTGACAGAATGAGACCGAACGAGTACACGTCTGCGAGCTCAGTGAAGTCTTCACCCATGATAACTTCAGGAGCGACCCACCGTTCCGAAAATGGAATGGCACAGCACATGCCCAATTCAACATCGTAATGTCGAGCCAGTCGAAAGTTGGAGAGTTTGGCGACCATTGTATCAGTGAGGTGAATCCTCCGCGAATGCAAATTCCTCAGGACGAGAGAAGGCGTCAAGCTGTGGAGATATGCGAGAGCTTTTGCGACGTCCAGTGCCACATTGATCTTCTCGACTGGCCAGCTCAACTCGACTTTGGGAATGCGCAAAAGATCACGCAGGCTTCCACCTGGCATGTACTCGACCACGGCACTCAAGTCGTTCTCTGAGGTCCACGTCGCTCCAAGGAAGCAGACAATGTTGGGAGAATGGAGATGAGCCATGACTTGAATTTGCTTTGCCATGCTGGACGCATAGTCATCATGGAATGACGAGACTTTAATTGCAACAGGCTGATTGTTGTATCGACCGAGCCACGTGAAGCCATATTGTCCTCGAGAGAGTTGACGGAGGAATTGAATGTTGCTGTGTTGTATGTGGAAAGGAACGAGTTCTGGAAAGAGAACAGTCGATGGAGGGTCCACTGACGACGACTGGATTGGAATTTTGGTTTGGTCTTCCTGTGGCGATTGGAGGCTTGCTTTATGGACGTAGTCACCATCGGCAGCCGCTAACTTGGTGCGTCGGAAGCAACGATGAAGAGCAAAGACAGCGAGCACGACGACAAGCAATCCACCAACGACGATGCCATAGATCCAACCTTGACCCATTGTTGTCAAAAGTTATTCTGTGCTCCAGCCTGTTCTTTGCTGCTCGTCCAGTTCGTCCTGCTCATATTAGCTCCCGATTGAGCAGTCGTCGCTCTTTCTGCCCACGAGTGTCATGAAAGTTCCACGAAGATTGTCGTTTTCACTCAAGATCGACCACTTGGCCTCGTGTCTGTTGTTCTCCACGACAGTGCTGTGTCCACGCGGGTGTATCGACCAAGAAATATTTGTACGAGCAATGCCCATTGTATCATCTATACAATCTCTGAAGCCTCCACGACATCGCTGCTTGTGGGTTGATTCAATTCAAGCTTGGCTTGCTCCAGTATCTCGACGACTTGAGAACTGGAAGGACGCAGGATTGGATTGTGCTCGACGCACGCCTCAACGAGACGACGGATGGGTTTTGGACACGTCTGCAGAACTGTTGGTTTGAGATTGTCCGTGACGACACCAAGAAGAATTCGAGTGTTGTCGCCCTTTCCGTGGGGAATCTCTCGAGTGTCCAACTCGCACAAAATGCGACCAAACGAGTAGACGTCAGCGCGATCAGTGAAGCTTTCTTCCTTGAGAACTTCAGGAGCGAGCCATCGATCAGTGTATGGAGGGACACTGCCCAACGTCCTTGCCTCGTCTTGAATCTTTCGATCCAGCCGAAACACGGACAGCTTCGCGGCCATCGTGTCTGCGAGAAGGACTCGCTTCGAGGTCAAGGTCGAAAGGATAAGAGGACGCGACAAACCGTGGAGATACGCGAGCGCCCTTGCAACGTCCAATGCCATATTAATCTTCTCCACCGACCAACTCAACTCGCAAAAGATGACGCAGACTCCGACGTGGCATGTATTCAACGACGGCGCTCAAATCGTTGTGAGCTGTCCAAGTTGCTCCAAGAAAGCGCACGATGTACGGCGAGTGGAGGCGAGCCATGACTTGAATATCTTTGGACAAGCGGTCTGCTGCTTCTCTCGATGGCCGCGAACATTGCATGGCGACTTTGTCGTTGTTGTACTGACCAAGCCACACCTCGCTATACTCACTGCTTGAGTGGATGGGGCGGTCGAATTGAACGGCGCTGTGTTGGATGTAATAAGGAGCGAGTTCTGGAAAGAGAGCAGTCGATGGATCGTCAGCAGACGACAAGTTGGTCGCCATGCTGTCCTTGGAATCGTTGAGTTTGACTGAGGCCTTGGATTGGCGAGTCGAGCGTCGCCTTGTCGGTATAATTGCGCCTCTGGTGGATTTGCTGCTTCTGAGGAAACGACAGAGAACGAAGACAGCGAGCACAAGGACAACCAAACAACCATGGCGGTCAAATGCAACACTGACACCAAGTCTGTCTCGTCCTGCTCATATTATTTCCCGATCGAGCAGTGTCAAACGCAAGTCTCATCAAACTGTCATGCGCCGCATGGACGAATGTGTCCAACGCTACGAGCTACAAATAGCGTCAAGGCACCACTCGGCTGCGCCACGTTGATCACATTGAGCGCACCTTGGACAACAGTGAAGTGGCAACGACCAACTTTGAAGAACAAGCTCAGCATCAGCCTCATCGTCACGTTCAACTTTCTCTGTCGTTTGCTCGGCCAGGACGGACGCACAAGTGCGCTACCGCCTTTCGACGTGCAGGGCGATGAAACAAGTCGAGTGGAATGATGCCTTGTGGTGCTCTCCATCAGGCATTACTCGTCTCCAATCGCCGCACATTGCGCAGTTCATTGGAGCCACTTTGTCGACGGGCAATGATTTGGGTGCTGTCGTTGACTAAATGCCACGCGGAAACTCGTGGACACACTGGGCGTCGAGCTGAGTCGGCCCAAGGCTCTTGCGTATCTCCACAGCTTGTCGCCGCCTCAGATCCTGGCGACTGTCCAACTTGGAGCTGCATCCAGAGAGCTTTCCACCATACAAGCGCACTGCCACACCAGACCATGTCAAGTGGACCGCACGTCAAGTCATCATACATGGCGGATACACCGAGGATGCATCTCCAAGATAGTATTTCCATGTTGTGGGCGGTGAGATGAAGGTCGAGCCAGCTGTCATGACGGGAGAAGAAACTTTCGATGAGCTTCAACTCCGTCTGTTGCTAGAGTGTCTGCTCGAACTGGGTGCATGGAGGATCAAGGCGAGAGTGTAAACTGCGTTGGATTCAAGGAGAGTTGATGGCAGGAGCAGACGAGGCGCAGAAGGACACGGATGATATTATTCAGTTTGTTGCAAGTCAGCTTTAGCTTGTTCGAGCAACTCGACGACGCGGGCACTGGATGGACGAAGCGCTGGGTCGAATTGAAGACATGCCTTGGCGACGTGGAGAATGGTTCGCGGGCAGGTTGGAAGGAACGAAGGTCGGAGTTCACCCTTGGCGACTTGGACGACGATCGCCATGTCGATATCTCCACCGCCCTTGCTGCTCTTTTGATCGTCGAACGGAATCTCCCGCGTGTCCAATTCGGACAAGACGACACCGAACGAGTAGACGTCTGAGATTTCAGAGTAGATGTCGCCGAGCATGACTTCAGGAGCAGTCCATCGGACGGTACCGACACCAGCGGTGAGGGTTTCTTCGTAGCTGCGGTTGCGGCTCAAACCGAAGTCGGACAGCTTGGCGACATTCTTGGCCGTCAACAAGACGTTCTTGGACTTCAAGTCGCGGTGGATAAGCTTGGGGGTAAGGCCGTGGAGGTATGCCAAGGCACGGGCAATGTCCAAGGCCCAGTTGATCTTTTCGTTGGACCATGAGAGCTTGATGCTCTTGTTTTCCAAGGCGGTGCGGACATCGCCACCGTCCATGAATTCGTTCACGGCGCTCAAGTCGCTGGCAGATGTCCAGGTTGCACCAATGAACTCGACAATATTTGGGGACTTCAAGCGGGCCATGGTTTGGATTTCCTTTGAGAACAGGACAGCTTGGTCATCGCCTTCAATCATGCGCTTGACAGCGACGGGTTGTCCGTGGTATTGACCGAGCCAGACCACACCATACGCGCCGCGGGAGATCGCGCGGACAAGTTGGACTTCGTTGGCTTGGATGCGGAAGGGCACCAATTCTGGGAAGAAACCGACCGAGGGGTCGACGATTGTGTGAATTTCCCCCCCGCCACGGACGGATTCTGGGACGTTCATGTTGCGTTTCGACTTGTTTGCACCTGGAGTCAATGGATTGCGCGCTGTGTGGAGCGTCGTTTGGTTGACATAGCCATCGTTCGACGACGACTTGCCCTTTTTCCAAGAGCGGTGGATAAAATAAGCTGCAATTAGGATCACAACGACGCCGGCAGCGACGCCGCCATAGATTCCGCCGTCTCCCATCTTGGACCAGTTCGAAAATGCACTGACGACTTTGCACGACGATTGTTACGAGCCAATCAAATCATTCGCGACCAGCCGGCCGGCATCCGGATGACGACCGAACAAACGGCAAGTTGCTTGCATCCTTCATCTTCTTTCGCTTCGAATGGACCCAAAAAGAGCTCATTCGCCGCGCAGATCCATCGCCCATGCTTTGCTGATCAAGAGCGCGGCGATCTTGAAGAATTGGATCGAGATGACGATGGAGCACCGTATCCGGACAAATAAAAAAAGCAACAACACCTACGACACAAAAAACACTCTGTACATTTTATATAGCAGTTTGTATACCAGAGGTTGTCGCTAGCTTGTCAAACAGATTTTGAACTCCAGTCGACGTCGGTGCTGGTACCATGCAGGCTGCAGCTCCATGAGAGGCTCTAGACACGCTGGGATTTATGCTTGGAAGCGTAGATCATCCCGACAGTGTTGGAAAGAGCGTGATATCAACACATCCTGGGACGAGATTTTCGTGCACGCTTGAAAAATTGACACCAAGTTGACTACAAGACCAGTCGACAGTTTATTCACGTACCAAACGGAGGCTGGACGAGATGATACCGAGCTGCAGCACTGCTCAGTCCCGTGCTGGTAGTGAAGCGACAGCGCTGAGTGCCCCCGAAGCCCCGATAGGCTAGTAAACTTTCACTCGGACCGCTGGGAATGCGATGGCGAGGGCAGTTTGGAATGCGAACAAAGGAGAGCTGGATAACGCGTGGGTGTGGATTGTTCCCGAGCGATGTGACTAGAGTCATTGTGGCATGGATAGAGCAACCATCGGCCATGTTGACGGCCAATACGCAGCGAGGATACAGTAGTCATGGAGAGTTCTCCATGCGCTACAACCTCCGCGCATACAATGCAACCAGCAGGACGGGAGAGAGAGAGCGTTTATCTCCACGAAGCAACGAAACCTGCGTTCTGCACGATCGGCGACAGGATGTAACAGGACGTCAAGTTCGTCAGCGTTACTGCTCGTAGACAAGCCCAGGGATTATGAAAATGCCACCAGCCGCACGCTTGTAAAGACAAAAGCCTCGCGATGTCCACGCAAGTGACATGGAACGATCCGTCACGATCTTGACAATGCTAGCGAACGTCGTTTGTCATCGCAACTGCGTCCCTCGCGTCAGAACATTCAGTTCCACGGTGTCTTGGCTATGCATGGATCAGTTGCAAGAGGATTTCCAAGTGACTCACGATGGATGAGAGCTCTAGGAGCCATGAAGGGATGAGCCTGGTGTTGATAGATAAGTCTAATACATACATATAAGTCTTATTGTCCTGCCAGGGTGAATTCTAGCTTCGCTTGGCGCAACATCTCAACTACACGGGCACTTGTTGGGCGGAGGGCAGGATCAAACTGCAGGCACGCCTTGGCAATCTGGAGAATGGAAGGCGGGCAGTCTGGGGAAAACGTGGGGCGGAGTTCGCCACGGGCGACCTTGACGACAATCGACATGTCGGGGGCGCCACCAGCTCTGCTGCTCTTTTGGTCGTCAAATGGGATTTCCCGCGTGTCCAGTTCGGACAAGACGACACCGAATGAGTAGACATCCGAGATTTCGGAGTAAATGTCGCCGAGCATGACTTCAGGAGCAGTCCATCGGACGGTACCGACACCAGCAGTGAGGGTTTCTTCGTAGCTGCGGTTTCGACTCAAACCAAAATCGGACAGCTTGGCAACCATGTTGGCAGTCAACAAGACGTTCTTGGACTTCAAGTCGCGGTGGATAAGCTTGGGGGTAAGGCCGTGGAGGTATGCCAATGCCTGGGCAATATCGATGGCAATGTTTACCTTTTGTGCAGGCCAGCTCAATTGAATCTTTGGGTTTTCAAGCAAGGTGCGGACGTCACCACCGTCCATGAATTCCGTCACAGCACTCAAGTCAACAGCGGATGTCCAGGTCGCGCCAAGGAATTCGACAATGTTGGGGGACTTGAGGCGACCCATAGTTTGAATTTCCTTGGAGAAAAGCACAGCTTGGTCGTCACCTTCAATCATACGCTTGATCGCAACGGGTTGACCGTGGTAGTGTCCAAGCCATACGACACCAAACGCGCCACGGGAAATCGCGCGCGTCAACAACACTTCATTGTGGTCAATGCGGTAGGGCAACAATTCTGGGAAATAATTATCCGATGGATCGGCTGCAGCGGCTGCCTGGATAGGGCGGAACGTATCCATGGCTGTGTTTCCGCCGCGACTTGTTTGTGTGACACCCGACTTGGATCGTCCCGATTTCGATCGTCCCCCCGTTTGTAGATTGCGCGTCGAGTGCGCAAAGTTGGACTGATTCACGTAGCCATCCGGGGACGATCTTCCTGATCTACACGAGCGCCAGATGAAGAAAAGCGCCACAATTACGACGACAACGCCTGCCGCAATGCCTCCAATGATCGCACCATCGCTCATCTTGGAAATCCGCAAATGAACGGCAGAAAAGACGTGCGTCACTTTTTCGAGTTTGTAATCGAGTAATATGGCAGACTTTCAGCCAATCAAACTATTTTGTCATTGAAATCCACCAATCAGCGTGAATTGTGTCGAACGGAGAGCGCGAGTCACAGAGTATACAAAAATCAAGTGAAAACCCATCTCGGGGTGCTGGGAGAGAAGATATTAGATGGTCTGCGCGGCGACATGGTATACTTTAATCAAGTGTAAATTCTTTGCAGGGCCATTCGCTATAGAAACCACGACCAGACGAAAAATGCGAGTATAGTGAAACCAAGTGAAAACTCGAGTCGAGCATTGAAGACACACGAGATGGATGTTTGAACCAGCTGAAGGTGGCAGCTCAAGAAATTGGGAGAAAGACACGGGAGCTGGCAATATGGACATTTGTAGACAGATGAAGCATCCATCATAGTTCGTGATTGCTTCCTTCAACTGGAGAGAACGCAAGAGGAAGAACGACGTTTCTTGGTCAACAAGGCTGCGAGTCTGGTTATTTGGAGCAAATTTGTTCCACTTCGTTGGAGACACCATTGGATTAATACGCCCAGAGAGTGCTGCTTGGACGACCGCTTGCATCCCTGAGAGCTTAATGCGGTGAATGACAGTAGGAATAGATCAAAGGTATGGCCACCTCTGCAGCTGTCTCTTAGAGAGACTCTGACGTGTCAAGCAAGCAGAAGAGTTGCTGGAGATGGGTGTGTCTGAAGTCGAGATGGATGAGTGATCCATTCAAGGTTGTATTCTACCGTGCGTGGAGCATGAGACCGTCTTTAGAGTGGTCGTCGGCGCTGTCACCCACAAGTTGTCAAAGTTGTCGTTGCGACGTTGGGATTCCAACCAATTGTGTTGATATTCCTGGAAAATGATAATCGAAATATACCAAAGTAAGACCACGTATAGTTTAATCAAGTCAAATGCGCTGGCTTTTTTTCTGCGTCGATGATTGCGAAGTTACAGCTTGGATTACATCAAGCGCGATGGTCAACAAGTCGCAGCACGCCATGCGTGACTTGGACGACGCCTTCATCTTCTAAGAGCCGAACGGCGGATTGGAAGTCGGTCGCCCGAGTCTCTGCACTGCGCGCTTCGTCGAGCTTGCGTTTGGCTTCGCCCAGGGAGACCGAGCCCCCATCCCCCTCGAGGATGGATTTCAGATCCTGGACCAGATTTTGTAGCGTCTCGCGGTCAAGAGTCGCAAGGCCTGTTGTGATCATATCCATATCGATCGTGCCCGTGCGAGGATCCATGGCAGCTTTTTGAGTTGCAACGTGCATCAGTCGAAGCGCTTCTTTCACTTCACGTGGGGTGACTAAAAGTTTTCGTTGAGACGACATACAAGATGGGGCGATGCACCTGTTTCACTGAGTTTCATCCTGGCCAGTGCTTCCGCGATACGAATGAGCGATTCCAATTGCCGTGGCGTTGCTGTAATATTTTTACGATTCGAGCCCATGCGTCGGAGTTCCAAGTACCCCGCGACCAAATCGGCAGCAGCAGCTTCTGTCAGTTTCGGATGAATGTGTTTCTTGGCATAAGCAATGTATTCCGAGAGGAGAGACATGGGCAAGACTTCCGACGTCCTTGTGTTGGCACGGATCGAGTACGAGTCGTAGTACATCGATACAATATGTCGAGCGAGTTGGCGGTCCGAGTCGGCATTTGGCCGATCCAGAATCAAATAAATCAAATCAAACCTACACACTTCCGTCATGGACATCGATCGCATGAAGATAAGCTCACCGAGAGAGAAGCGTGGGGAGGATGTTGATGTTTTCAATCACGCTTTTGGCTGGATTGTATCTCGATTCGATCGGATTTGCTGATGCCAAAATCGATGCGCGAGCATTGAGCGAGCAAATGATGCCAGCTTTGGCAATGGAGACTGTCTGCTGTTCCATGACTTCGTGGAGCACGCTTCGAGCGGAATCACTCATCTTGTCGAACTCATCAATGCAGCAAATGCCCTCGTCAGAGAGCACCAAAGCACCAGACTCGAGAACCAAGTCGCCAGTTTCCATGTCGCGAATAACAGAGGCAGTGAGACCGACAGCAGAACTGCCTTTGCCACTCGTGTAGATCCCACGAGGGGCTAGCTTGTGCACATACGACAAGAGCTGTGATTTGGATGTGCCAGGATCACCACAGAGCAACACATTCAAGTCTGAACGAGTTTGTTTCTTCTGACCATCGCTGCGTTGGGAATCTTTCCGAGTGCCACCAAATAATTGACACAAGACGCCTACATCAGTCGAGTTGAAAATGCCACGGCGAGATGGAGAAAACCTTTCTTGACGTCATCGAGTTCCCAAATGGACGGCGCAAGCGAATGCGACAAGTTCTCATACACAAGTGGATCTGCGGCGATTCGTTGGAATTCCTCTAAGTCGATCGTTTCACGCATGATTGCAAGGCAGGATTGTAATACCTAGTTTGGCTTGAGTGACAGCATCGACAGCATTTTCATCGTGGAAAGATCCCGAGTTTTGGTCGTAGAGTTCATCCACTCGGCGGAAATGCACGACGTCAATGTATGTCTTGAAGACTGACTTGACGACTCGCTGCTTGATGGTAGCTCGAAGTGGCACGGCGCGGTAAATGCCAGTGACTTCAATTTTATCACCGGGGCGGACATCGTCGACTAAGTCGTCAAAGCAAAAGAGCATGACCTAGAAAACAACACCATCAATACGAGGAATTGGAAAAATGGCTACGGTGTAAGGTGTCTCGCCTTCTGGAATCGCATCTGGGGTTTCCTGCATCTTGACAAGCTGCTTGTCAGTGAAAGCACAGCGGTTGTGCATGATTTCCATCGAGTTGCGCGTCTGACAGTGGCTGCAAACCTAGTTTCCGCCAAGTTGTAAATTTTTGGAAGGCTGGGAAAGAAGCGGCGTACCGATGGTTCGTCAATGCGACCACGATCCAATTCGACTTCGACTGTGGCATGGCACATTGTGCATCGAAAGAAGGCCATTTTCAAATCTGGAATGACCGACGAACACCGCGTGATCATGCCACGAAGAGCGACAAGTTGATCAATATCACTGGGATTCAAGTTGCGCATTGCTTGGACTTCTTTCAAATTGAATGGCCGCACTTGGATCCGCGCCTACAAAGTTCACAAGGCTCAGTGCAAAGTAGAGAAGGACTAGCAGGCTTACAGCGTCATTGTCTTCTGGATAGAGTTGTTTGTAGACATCTTGGACCACCATGTCGAGAATTCGAATCAAGACTTGGGGGAAATGGAGGAGTTGGGAGTACAACTTGGTCGTGTCGCTATTGAACTGGAGCAAATGCTGGCAGTCGAGGTTGAACACGCTGTCTTGCGTCAATTGGAGCTGACGGAGCACTTTGCGGTAATAGCTTTCGTCACTGATGGCCAACTCTTGTGGATTAAACTCTTGGAGAAAAATGCGAAAGACTTTCATGCTGTCAGAGACACTCACGTTCGTGCCCCACACGACTGCATTGGAGTAAGCTTGCTCAGCCGTCGGTTGGACATATGCTTCGTTTTCTTGTGGCGCTAGACTGACTGATCCTGGAGAAGCTGGAGCTGTTGGTAGTCGCCGCCGCATGGTTGAATCGGACATTGGCGAAGATGGTGGACTGACATCTGCTGATGCTGATGCGGGAGGAATATCGAGTCGGACTTGAGATCGGCCTAAATCTCCACGTGGAAGAGATCGATGCAGTCCGACATTAATGTCGCCTTCAGCGTATCGTCCAAGATATCGAGGCAATGGAGTCGCATCGATGGACGCTGAGTAATCTTGATACGTGTTTTGTGGATCCGCTGTGGCTGAAATGGACACAGATGGTTGAGAAAACGAAGATGGTGATGGAGGTGTGGCTGGGGTTCGCATTCTTGGGCGTTGGGATGCTTCGAGCGGAGATAAAGGACTCGATGGAGGAGTCGCAGGGAGGTCATTGGACTGCTGCGGTCTCAATGGACTTGACGGCGGTGTTGATGGAAGCGCATTATTTGCATTGGCGCTTTCATTTACAAGCGGACTGGACGGCGGCGTCTGTGGAATCGGCATTGTGTTTGGCTCATCTTCAGTCTGCTGGATCGGACTCGACGGCGGTGTCGATGGAAGCTGAGCAGTAGCTGCAGCAGTTTCATTTACAAGTGGACTAGGCGGTGGAGTTTGCGGAATCGGCATCGTATTCTGCTCATTTTCTGTCTGCTGGAGCGGACTCGACGGAGGCGTCGCCGGCGGCGACAGGTTGCTGTCCATGGTTATCCGGATAACTTTTCCCGCCAAATTTCACTGCAAAGTTCGATATCCGTATAACTCATGGAATTATCCGGATTTTCGTCATGCCATGAATCCAAGTTAATTGGAGCCCGACAATGCAACAGAACGACTACAATAAGAAGATGAGTGGCTAAAAGCAGTAAAGCCATAGAGTTCTTTAGACATCGTGTGGTAGATTGCAGGAAGTTTATCCTCCTTAGCCATAAATTTGGTCTTAATTCACAATGATTGGCTAAAATAGTAAAATTACAACCAATCAAATGTTGAAAACCTGTGTAGGAGTAAGCCATGAAGGGTAACGTTAAGCTTATATTGACCGCTTGGGAATAAAACAAAGCACGCATGGCTTTAAAGTTCCATCGGGTTTCGCGTAGCTATTTGGTTGATGGCCAAAGGGATTTAAATTAGCTCATGAATGACTTGAGACAACTGGTCTAAATTTAGAATTTCCCCATGATTGACATTCTTTGTCGACCCGACGACATGTGAAGTATCATCAGCTGATGGTCAAGAATTCACCTCCAACAAGAATGGGAACGCAAGACAAGGGCAGGAGATTGGAAGTTTGATATAATTTATAGTTTGGCTATAGGCTGGAATGCAGTCGTCTCTATGAGTGGCACGACTGGGTGTGCCGCGAGCCATTTGAGCTGTCGCTGGATGTCAATGTCACACGCAGCAGCTTCACTTCCCATGGCTACGTTGTAATAATCAATCAAGAAGGCAGCGACGATCGAGCTGTCCATGCCAATGTCTTTCCCGTCTTCTCGAAGGCAAAATCGCGTTTCAACACCAAGATACATGTGGCGGCACTTTTGTTTGCCGGACTCGAGCCGCGGGGTGACATAGTCGAAGGCAAGGTATCGGATGCCTATCTTGGTGGCGAGAATGGATCTTCGGTGTGCTGGGACCATTGTATCATGCTCGACGGAATCCGAATTGGATTCAACAAACGCAGCATCGCAGTACGTATAACCGTGGCGCTGAGCTTCGTATGGAATGATCACATCGGCACAATGGGCTGCAAGGCATACACCAAGGTTCTTTCCACGGGTATCGATATTTGGGTTGGTCGCCATATACGCAACCAAGCCACAATTGCTTCGCTTGTAGTACTCAAAGCTCACCCCAGCGACGATAACGCCCGTTGTTTTGTCTTTCACGACTGCAATATGGAGCACGTGTGCTGCATTTGGAGCATGGTTGCCATGGGCAAGCTGGCGATGCATTGCACCAACAGATTCGAGTCCTACCGAGCACATTACTCACTGCCAAAATCAAATATCAAGCGTACCGTCAGGGGAGACACCAAAGCATGGCTCTAACACATCCATGTAGAACCTGTCAAGCAGAGCGGCATCGTATGCATGGTAGAGATCGATCAGCTCATAGTTCGAATCCATGGTGGTCGTCGTAAATTTGAATGACGTAGTGGTTGATTGATTGTACTAACAACATATGAGCGACTCTGATTGGCTAATTACATCATTCTCTATCCAATCAAATTGAAATATCTCACACTGAACAAGATTCACTTGTAAAATCATAAGCGCGTTGGACACAATTTCAAGCTCACGACCGGATCGCCAGATCTCTCAGCAATGAGCACTCTTCGAGGCTCCATGAGGATGCCGGCAAGTCCTTGCGCTAGTTTATTGGATACATGGGGCGCTCTTTGGCGTTGACCACCAGTTGGTCGTGCTGCACGATTGTAAGTGACACTTAATTCAACTCAGCTTGAAGGCCAACCAGTTGAGAGTCATACGTGCTTGTTTTCTCTCAGCATGCTGTCACGTCACGTGCAAACACAGGGGTGAAATTCATGTCGACAAGTAAGGCTGTGAGAAAGGTGAGATAGCCCATGCTGTTGTTTGTCTCCTCGGGAAAAAGTTGTTGTCACAGCCTTGAGTGCAATTGTAGATTCCAAAGAAGTCGCCAACAGGTGAGATCAGTCGAAAGCGTTTGCTCTTCCCCGCGCTAGGTCCTCGTCTCTCGATAAGAATGCTCAAAGCATAGGTGGAATATGAAACTTTCCTGTTCACAAAGTGGGAACGACGGAATTATGGCACTAGTGGTACTTCGATTATTAAGGCTTTTGTCCAATCATATGTATCAATTTAGGTTCGAAGTTCGTATTGTGTGTTCTACTCAAATTTTCCTCCGGCGATTGGTTGAATCAATCGCCGACGAATCGCCAGACCTCTGAAATATAATGCAAATATCAATTTTAGAAGGTTATTTTGAGTCTTTGTTGAAGTCGTGATCAGGACGGTACACGAAATCGATGAAGCATTGTCGCTGCGCTGGCGAGGCCAGTGACCTCTCCGCTCAACGTGAAGAGCGCTGAGTAATGTGGAATGCTCTACGAGATGAGGTCGCCATGCGAAGTCATTCAGAGTCATAGAGATTATTTGCCACCCCCAGCATTTTTTCACACAAGCTTAGGTCAGTTTTCAGCCAATCAATTGAAAGTAAAATTATTTTTAGCCAATCATATCGTCTGGTCGATTTGCAGGCGATTGGAAATATCGCCTGAAATTTTGGACAATAGAAATCACAATACATATATTCACCCATTCACAAGCAGTAAGTGTGGAGTCCCACAGTGCTTGTATCGAGGTTCAAATCATTTCCAATGTCGTACCTCGATATACTCTTAATTATCTGTACTAGATAAAGAAAATGCTTGGTTCAAGTTGTTTGAGGTGCTTGTAGTGACGATTTGAAATCACAGCCTTAGAAAATAGTTGGTAAAGAATATCAATTTTAAGCCAATCATATGTAACAAATGTACCCACTGAATTTTCATTGGATAATTCTTGTTGTCCTGTACGTTATTGTCATCCAGCATACAAAAGAGCGATAGGATTGGTCAAAATAAACCACATCAGCCAATCAAATTGAACGTTGAGCTTATGATTTCATCAAGATTCACAGATCAATATCATTTTGGAAAACGATGGCCGCTGTCAAGAGAGCTTTGCTCTAACGTTAGATCGATTTTGTCTCTGATGTATTGTGTCCATAGTGCGTCCTTGGACTCAAGTCGCTCGAAAAAGCTCTGACGAAACTCCCTGGAGTCAAAGCGGACATCCACTTTCAACCGTTTGAGCTCAATCCAAATTGGGTAAATCTCAATATCGTGCCACTCGGCACACAATTTCTCACAATCGTATGCTGAAGTTATATTTACCCCTCGATTAAAGCAAATTCTTTCTGGCACCTTTAGGCTACTGAAATGAGAGGCCCAAAAAAGACTCCTCCCCGGTACAAGCCTTCGAAATGCTTTGCTCGATTGCCAGTGTTTCGGCTTACTATGTGCAGAGGCACGATTTGAGCAAAAATTGGCACGATTTTGAGAAATTGTGTGCCGAGTGGCACGATCGTGAGATTTACCCATCCAAATTCGCCCAATACTAACATGACGGCTTTGGCTCGATGGAGTCATTGATATCAACGTCAACTTGGCTCGAACCGCTCTCATTGCAATCAACGACATGATTATACAATCCAGTCTCACGACAACCGTCCACCAAGACGGATGCATACAACTCGTGGCAGCCATAGTTTTCGCAACAGAGGATCCGAACTTCGGATCCACGAAAAAGCTTACGTCATATGTTTACGAGTTTGATATCGGACTGCGTAATCAAGTGCATTTATCATTTGAGAAAAATGATTGGCTAAAATTATAAATATACTATCCAATCAGAACAGTTTATGTGATTCGTTTTGGTTATGATTGCGTAATCAGGTGATGTCATCCAGAGATCAGTTTGGAAAACGATGGCTGCCGTCAAGAAAGCGTTGCTCAAGATCGACTTTGTCTCGGATGTATCGTGTCCTTGGTGCGTCATCGGCCTCAAATCGCTCGAAAAGGCGCTGACAAAGCTCCCTGAAGTCAAAGCCGACATCCACTTTCAGCCGTATGAAATCAACCCCGACATGGTCAAGGAAGGCGAAGAGATCAACGAGCATTTGGTCCGCAAGTATGGCGGCTCACCCGCTCAATTTGAAGGAAACCGTCAGAGAATTCGTGCGCGTGGTGAAGAACTTGGCTTTAACTTCGCTATGGGCGCTCGATCGCGTATTTACAACACGTTTGATGCCCACCGACTCATCCACTGGGCTGGCACTAAGAGCGCTAAAGCCCAACACAAGCTCAAGTTGGGTCTTTTCACCGACTACTTCACTAATGGCAAAGATCCAAGCTCCGAGACTGTTCTCGTCGAAGCTGCGACGTCCGCGGGTCTTGACGCACAAGAAGCTCGCACGATTCTTTCCACGGGTGCATTCGCTCGGGAAGTCAAACAAGCTGAAGCCAAGTGGCGTTCGCTAAACATCAACGGCGTGCCTGCTGTGATCATTAACGACAAGCATTTGATCTCTGGCGGTCAACCTCCCGAGGTCTTTGAACATGCTTTGCGACAAATCGCCCAGGAAGATGCTTGATGTGTTTTAAAAAGTCAAAATAGCAGGAATCTGCTTCTAGTTTCTATATCTATCACGGCTTCGCACATTTTGTCATGTAGAGATCATAGACACACGATGGATCGCGGCAATTGAGGACTTGAATGCGGACAAGACCTTGAATGTCTTGCTCGTTGACTGACGAGATGTACGTGAAATCATCCATCCCGACAAATGTGGTGCTGGGGATGTACTGCACAGTCCTGGACTTGGAGAGGATATGCTGGCGCTCAGCGACAGTTGCTGAGTTGTAGAGTTCGAGGTGGGTTGGAGGCATCGTGCAGCCTTCACACGTTTCGGCAATCCAACGCAGTTGGCCTTGCTGTCCGACAACTTTGAGGCGTCCTGTCGTCGCATACGTGTCGAGGACGTCTTGGAGGACTCGATATTGAACAAAGGGACTCAAGTAGATAAAATTGGGCCAGTATGTCGTCAAGTACTGCTTCGCTTCAGTCGGGTCAAGGTAGTTGTTGATGTCTGAATCGAGGTAGTCTGTTTCTCTCTCGGTAATGTCGACAAGCAGATCGCCATACTTTGGAATTGTACTCACTCTCGCTGTCAGAGCCATGTAGTACTGCATCGTCGTGCCCGCAGTGTTTGTCACGACAAGCTGCCACTCGGAAAGACCGCCTTCGCCGTGTTCTTTGTACGCGTCTCCAAGTTGGCCCACTGACGGATACAAATCCTGCACAACGAGGAACCAGCCACCGCGGGAAGATTGACCTCCGAATGCAAGTGACATGGACACTTCAGGAGCCCACGAGATAAAATTATTGTCCAAGTAAGCTAAAGGAGCAACGGGACTGCCTTCGTAATACGTCGACAGCGTGTAGCGGCAGTCGGCATAGACTTCGACTTCAGCCAAACTGAGATATTGTGGAGTATTGTGTTGGATGCGAATATACTGTCCCGTCGGTCGTTGTGGCACGACGAGGGTTGTTTCAACAGTCCCGGAAGGAATAAATCGACTCCAAATGGCAGCGGCAAGAGCATCTTGAACGCTTTCGAATGCCATCACGGACATGGCATCAAATATCATCACGTAGCATGGAAAGAGAGCTTTCTCAAATGCTGCGGTCAAGTTGGTCTGATAGCTGTACCAAATGTTGTCCGTGCTATCAAACAGCGTGGACACTGAAGCTTCTAGAGTTGGCTGTGTTGCCTGCACGACGCTCATCAAGCTAATCGTCCCAACATCTTGGACAAAAGTGACCGTCCAGGAATACCTAGCACCTGAGATGAATCTCTTAATCGAGAGGGAGACTTCATACCCGCCCATTCGATCTGGAACGCTCGAACGAGTCACCGTCACTTCACCAGTGCATTGCTCGAGCTTTGCTTGGAGAGATTCGCCAAATATTGTTTCATCTCGACGCATAGCTGGCGCTTGAACTGAAATAGGAGGAGTCGTGCAAGCTGCTCCAACGGCTAGCGCAAATGTGCCATCGACTGGAATCGGGCCAGTGACTGTGATGACTTGGACTTCAAACTGACTGCGTTGTTGTTGAACACCAAAGAGCTTGATCGTACCAATTGGGGAAGGTTTATTCAGCCTACGGACAAAGTTAGATCTCGCATTCGAAGGGATGGAAGGAACCTTAATTGCCACCATGGAACGGGGTCGCGTTGAGCTTCTCCAGAGGTGCGTGCGACTGAAAGACTCGAGAAATACGCAGACCGGACGCCATCAATCGCGTGAGCTGCAATGCCGCTCGTACCAATCGTTGAGCTCTGAGTTGCAATACCTTGCAAGGCCAAATTCACACCGAGATTACTCTTGGCAAAGGACATATCACTGCCGATACCGCTCACGGCGTCTTCAATGTCAGGACGTCGTGTAGTGTCTGGAGGTCGGCCGAAACGATAACTGCTTGCAGTCATCGGGATGGGATCGAAGAACCTGGCTCGAACATCGTTGTGCACTAAGTAGGCACTCAAGTCTCTAGCGTCAGGATGATAGAGCCCCAAGACATTCACTTGAACCGTGGCAATGGTTTGAATCCTGCAGCTAATGTCACCTCACGCTCGAATTCTAGTTCTACCTGGCCCCAAGGGTGAACGTTGGACAAGTCAGGATGGCATTCAAGGTTGGTGTTGTAGCTGCTCGCTTAATGGTAGCACCCGCAGGTAGTTGGAGCGCCGTGGACGAAGCCACCGACACATCGGAGGAAAACTCAGCAGCGCCGACTTGATAAATGAACACACTCGTTTGGCTTGAGCTGGTTGTTGGATCATACGTCGCAATGGCATTGATCCCCGTGACGTTATTCACGACCGAGAGAGTCAACGTTGGCGTGCCTGTGATTACCACTGGAGCAGACCACATGACGCGCAAGTCAATGACTTCCCCCGTCACAAAGACACCTAGTCCAAATGTCAAGTCTGGTTCACCGCAGGTCCTTCATACCTGGAGCTTTGAGCGTCGTAATGTCAGTGATGTATGGTGCAGTTGAATCAATCGTGATGGCGCTCGAAGTAGAGAGACTGCGGTCGTACGGTGTCGACGAGGACGGTGGAAGCACGCCGCTAAAGCAACCGATCGTGTATGGCGACGTGTCTGAAACGTGATATTGATACTTGCCATTCAAATTGACGCGGCCATTGCATCTGTCCAACGTTGGATTGTTGCCAGTTTCGTCAAACCTGCCAAAGACAGGATAGCCATCCAAGGCATAACCTATGAGTGGTGACGGTTGACCAGCAACCTCCTTGAGTTGGTCGAGCAGACAGTCTGGTGGGCCATAGTACCGATATGCTCCACTTGCGTCGACATAGCCATTGCATTTATCAAGCGTCAAGTGGTTTGGAACTCGGACGTCAAGAAGGGAGTTCCCGTCAGCATTGAGCGTGTTGTAGAATGGAACGCCATCCAACATGACCCCAACAATACCAAGGGGAAGAGCAATAGGTGTTGTCGCCTTCGTTGGCGATCGAGGGATTCGAAATTGGTAGTTCTGAGGCTTGACGGTGTTGGGATTGAGTGGGTTTGGAAATGGACCAAACACTGTTGGCACACCAGTGCTGGTGATGATCAGTGTCGACGATGTGGTCGACACCGAGACATCATTAAACCAGACAGAGCCGCCTTCGCGATTCACAGGGGTGATGAGAAGGTCCTGGAGGTTCATGCGCGATGGACTGAAGCCTTCGATGCCACCGACGAAATTGAATTCCGTCACGACGACTTGCTGCTGTGAGGTTGTTGAGACTGCGCCTTTGAAACAAGGGAGAAAAGTGCCAGACGTTTGAATGGTCGATGGATTGAGGTAGTATTTGTACACGCCGTCAATGCCCAAGATGCCATTGCATTCATCAAGTCCCTGGTTTGGCGGTGGCATTGAATACACTGGAAATCCATCCATGGCATAACCGACAAGCTGCGATGCATCAGTGACAAGGCAGGTTGGAAGACCAACGTAATAGTACCGCAAGGTGATGGGATCAAGAGCGCCACCACAAGCGTCTTGGACTACCGGGGCGGAAGCAGAGTTGTTGAATGGAACGCCATTGATCATGATGCCAACCATGCCATTTGGACGCTTCCTGGCAAAGCTAATAGATGGAAACCTTGGTATTTCGACAAGATAGGATGCAGTCGTAATGCCAGGAGGAGCTGGATGGTTGGGAAATCCATTGGAGAGGATGAGAAAGAGCTGCTCTTCTTGCATAAAGATACAAATGCTCGTTGCGATACTAGAAAGCGGAGTTGGGGGTTTCCTCGAGTAGATGACGGAAGCATTGCTATTCAAATAGCGCATGAGGGGCCATGGATTCACGGCCGGTAAGCCTAAGTTTGCATCAACAGTTGGAACTGCGGCGGCAGCTTTGATCGATCTAGCGACAAAGATTTAAGATGATAGACTAGAGAAAAGAAGATATACCCGCCATTAAGCTGAAGAGCAGATATGGAGCCCAGTGGGAGACAAGCAAGACCAGAGGCTGCAGTATCGTAGCCTTCCAACTTATCGAATAGCGAGCTATCACTGCATACGCGCATGTAGTCCAGTCGGAAGACATTGTCGCCTGTCTGGACTGTGTAGATGAACCTGATAGTCTGGGCGGTAGAGCCGGCTGCGTTGTACACTGCAACTTGTGGTGCTGGCAATAGACCGAGCAGAAGTGTTGGCGTCCCAGTGACAGCTACCATCGTTGAGAACATGACGTCGATGGGAATAACATGTCCAGGTCCGTACACTCCGTCTGGAGTTGGAGTCGTGACTTGAACGACTTTAGGTGGCGTTGTATCGATGCGAATGGACGACATTGAGCTCAAACTATTGGGCTGACCAGGGGCTGGAAGAAAAATCGCCGCCTGTAGATTTGGGGAAGCGACGGATACGATCCTGGTTCCAAACAGAGCACGCGCATTTGCAACTTCGACGGGATAGACATCGTCGTACTGCTGAATCGTATAAGTAAATGTCCACGTTGTTGTGCCAGATCCTGACACGTAGTTAGCAACTCGTTCCAAAGCCATCGCGAGACGGATGTACGCCATCGGCTGCACCACTGCCGGGTCAAATTGAACAGCCTCTGAAAAGGTTACAACGAGCGAGAGGATATCCCCCGCAGTATAAATGGTCGATGGAGGCCCAGAGACGGAAACAACTTGGGGACAGAGAGTACACACAATCATGCGAGACTGTCCACTGAGACTTTGAATCGATCCAGGGGCTGGGAGCGTCAGGATTGCCGGTAAAACCGGGGCCGAGCTCATTTCCAATACCGTGCCCTGCAAGGCGTTGACACTGCGGTAGTCGAGGTGGATCGCAGCATCGCCAGCTTGAACTGTGTACGTGAAATACAGCAATTTGGTGCCGGAGCCGCCGCTGTAGACGGCCGACCGATCGCTATTTCCTTTGGTCGCTAGCAACAAGGTTGGGACGCCTGATACAGCGACAGGATATGAAAATTCAATCAGAATTGGGAGGACCATTCCAACAGGACAAACTTGGTCGGGAGCGCCGGCGAACGACAATCGCACGACAGTCGGAGCTTGGGTATTCAATATCGAGTTTGCAGACGCGCTCAGGCTGCCAGTAGTTCCTGTAGCAGGCAGAGTTAATGTTGCCTGCATCGTCGGTGTAGTCGATACAGCCTTGATGTTTCCAGTGAGTGCGTTCGTACTGGTGTAGTCCAGGACGCCAGTGTTGCCAGCAACAACAGTGTACAGAAACACAAGGACTGATGTACCAGATCCCGACGAGTAGAGTGCAGCTTGGCCAGTGTTGAGACTTAGCTGTGGAACGCCAGTCACGACCACTGGAACTGAAAAGACGATGGTGATTTGGACAATATCCCCAGCAGCATAGACGCCATTTTGACCCGAGCTTTGGATGGATGTGACGACTGGTGGAATTGCAGATATTGCAAGCGAGGCGCCATCACTGAGAGAGTTTTTTGCGCCTGCAGAGGGCAATTGGACTGGCACGTCGACTCCATTGAAATCTTGCACGGTGATTCCAGTTCCCAACCGAACTTGGTTCACGTCTAACGCTGGCGTGACGTCTCCTGCTGCTACGACGTATAGGAATGATAGAATTGACGTGCCGCTTCCGCTAGTAAACGTCGCCGCGGTTGGCACATTCAGGATTAATTGCGGCGTCCCCACAACATTGACCTCGCCGGTGAAGCGTACAAATATTTGAATCGCTTGGCCAGCAGCATAAGTCCCATTGGGAGTTGTCGTGTCGACTCGAGCGACTCGAAAACCGTCCGTGCGGATTTTAATCGTGCGACCACTTCGAATCAAGTCGGGTGGTGTATTCACTTGAGGAGCTGGTCCAAAAGGTGGCAGCGTCAAATTTGCTGGTAGACTTGGATTGCTAGACGCTCTCATGATCGTAGCGTACGGTGGATCTTGGAGTGGGCTGAGTCGCACTGGTGGCTTCAAAAGGAGCGAATATGCATTCAAGTAATTGAGAGGTGCAGCACTGTCGCTCATCTCGACTGTGTACTGGAAGGTGAGTGTGGCGGATCCAGAGCCAGAGAAGTAAGGTGCTCCACGGGTTCCATCAGAGTTCACGTTGAGAATAAGCAAAGGAACACCAGTGGCCACGACAAGAGCCGAGAAGAGGACTTGAATTGGAATCACCGTCCCGATGTCGTACGTGCCGTCAGCAAACGAAGTTGTCACGCCGACCACAGTTGGAACTTTGGAGTCCAATGCAATGAGCTGCCGCAGTGAGCTAGATGTCCCTGGCGGTGGGCATACCAGATCAGCCTTTGTTGTAGGGTACGTAGCGACACGGTAGATATATCCATCAAAGGAGTCCAATGCCTTGACAATCGAGAATTCCTTTGTTGGGCGATCATCGTACAGTGTCAACCGAGTGATTTGATCGAGAGGTTGCACAATATAATTGAATGTCAACTGTGTTGTCATGTTGCCACCTACGTACAAAGCTTGGCTCTGAAATGGAGTTTGTCGAGTGTTTAGATACAGGACAGGAGTTCCCGTGGCCATTACAGGCAGTGAAAATGTCACGACGATGGGAATCACATCCCCAGGGTAGTAAGTCCCGTCAGGCTTCGGCGTTGAAACATCCAAAACGACTGGCGGAGTCGTGTCAATGGCAATAAAGAAGCGACTAAGTGAATGCGCGCTTCCTGGAAGTGGTAATGTTAGTTGGACGTCAGTTGTGGGCAGAGTAGACAGTCGTCGGATCCACGAGGACAGAGCGACTTGTAACGAAGTTGTGAGCATGTAGTCAAACAGCAAAAACGAGTCCGATGTGAGCGTTGTGTAGAGAAAAGTCAGCGTGTTTGTGCCATTGCCAAAGGAATAGACGGCCTTGTGCTCAAATTCTCCATAGATGGTCGCTGACCGACTTCGGAAAATGATCCAAGTAGGGACGTCTCCATTCGCGAACCATGGAGATACGACGACAGGTTGCGAAAATAGGACAACAATTGGAATCACTTGGCCAGCACCGTAAGATGCTGATAGCAGTGTTGTCGAGACATCTAGGACAGTTGGAGGGGATGTATCGATCGCAATGTGTGAACTATAAGCCAAACTGCGTTCATCAGTTGCGGCTGGAAATAATGTCGTGTCGACAGCTACGTTGGTCTTGCAGTCTAGAAGACTCGCTCGATTCGACTGAAAGCTGAGAACATTTAACTGAGGAATGAGAGGGGCATTCGATGGAACGACCAGTTGAAACATTAGGCCGGCGACACAAGAGCCGCTCTTGTCCGTGTTGACAGCCACCAATCCAGAGGATAACTGAATGGTGGGGAGCCCAGCAGTGGATTCTGTCCATGCCAATATGCCGAGAGGAGATGTGCTCAATCGGAGTTTATACGACATGCCATCGAATTCAGTCCAAACGACGGCATATCCAGAGGTTAGACATGCCAATTTAAAGTCGGCAACGTCTTGGATGAGGTTGTGATTAACTGTTTGCATGGGTTGGACGTTGCCATTGCTGAGAAGATTGGCAGTCCAGAGCACTTTGGAGACAGCGGAGCGAGCCGTGTACGCAACAATCGTTTGTCCATTGCAGGTTTGAACATCGGGTGCCAATCCTTCGGTCGTCGAATTCTGCACGATTTCTTTCCAATATTGGGGCGTGACAACACCAGTGTGCATGATAAACTTGCCTTCTGCAGAGTACCATTGCACCATGAGCTGATTGCCGATTGCAAACAGCTTGGGACCGAAAGCATCGTAAGCTGCAGATTTATCACTCCCCACACGTGGAATCGGTTCAAAAGTCATCGTGCTCAACGAAAGTGCCTGGACCTGAATTGAATACCGCTGGCCATTGTGTTCAGCCCATGCGATATACAAATGCCCGGCAAAGCCAAAGGCGTACGGGTCAGTAGATCGATTTTGGTTGAGCCCAATGGACCGTCGACCATCGTCGTAGGAGTACCATGGAGGAGTGAGCGTGTTGTCGTATGAAGCGACGCGGATATTGACTTGGTTAGGCGCTCCATTTTGATACTCTCGCCACACAAGAAAGAGGGTATTGAGGAATTCGACCAAACGGGGCGAGGATGCAGTGACGAGTTGGTTTTCGTTTGTTCCCATGGTAAAAATGTAGGTCCATGCCCGCGTGACGACGTTGCCACTAAATTTCGCGACGTTAATAACGCCGTCTTCGTCCCAGGCTGCATAGAGTTGGTTGTTGAATATGATAAGACTGACGTGTTGTGCGTTTCCACTGACTGTATTTCGATTGAGTCCTCCAACGGGACTGAGTTCTTGGAATACTGTGCCGTCAAACTGAGCCACGAGTAGAATATTCACTGAAGGAGTTAGTCGCTCACTCCACGCGATATACATGACGCCATTTGAAGTCGTCACAAACGGCGACTGGGCAGACACGAGTGAATTGTGGTTCAGCCCTGACAATACGCGTACTGGCCGCCCAAATGTTGTCAGAATATTGATGACTTCACCCGCGCCAAAGGTTCCATCAGGGTGGTTTGTAGTCACTGAGATGATTGTCGTTGGAAGCGTGCTGTCAATCGCGATAATATTCGCTCCTGTGAGCTGCATCAACGGGAGCTGAGTATTGGCAATTTGACTGTTTGTTGTAGACTTTGCAACAATCGTACCCTGCAACGAAGCTGGGCTAGCGAAGTCCAAGCTTGGCGTTTTATCGCCCGCTTGGATAGTGTACACAAATGAGAACTGCGTCGGGCTCAATTGACTGTACAATTGTGCAAAGTTGCCCGTGTTCATTTGAATTGTAATCGTGTTGATGAAAACCACCGCTTGTGCAAATGTCAGCGTGAAAAGAATTTGTCCAGGTTTGACGTAATTTGGACTCGCTTGTGGTGGAAATGCCACTCCATACGTGCCACCTGCTGTGACCACCGTGACTTGAACAATAGTCGGCACTGCCCCATTCACTTGAATTGCATTGAATGTTTCCTGCACAAGCGTTGGATTTACGTTGATGCTTGGATGGTCACTGCGTCGACGTATGTAGCCACCGTTAAGCTGAATCAATGGATTGGACACTGCAAGTGCCAATGTCGAGTCGGGTGTTTGAACGGTGTAGCGAAAGGTAACAAAGTTATCGAGACCTCGGGAAACTAGCAATACATCGTTGCGGCCAGCAACCAGCGGTAGACACTGCGGTGGCGTTGTAGGAATTAATTCCAAATGAGCTGAAAATACATTGGGCGTTCCAAATGTGATGACTATGCGTTTGCCATTGCCGAGTGTCGACGCAGTCACTGAGGCAATTCCAATCGCTGCGATGCCTGGCAAGTCGAGCAACTTGGCTTGAAGCATGTTAAGATCATTGAACGTGATGCATTCGCTCAAAATGCCACCATACCAAACAGCATATTGTCCTGAAACTATTGGAGTCGAAGCCTTGACCCCGACGTCGATTAGTTGGCGCTGTCCAGCATAGGTAAAACTTGCTGCACCACCGCTGTTTAGAAGAATGGTTGGAGTGCCAGTCACCATGACAGAGTGCGAAAACTGTACAAGAATGTCGATGGCTTCACCTGCTGCATACGTCCCGGCAGCTTTGATGGAGGACACTGCTTGAACTGTTGGAACCACTGCATCAATGACAATATTTGAGTGACTTGTAAGACTTGCTGGATCCGCTGTCACTGGTAATATCGTTGCTGCTGGTGATAATGTCGATGTGGTTGGATCGACGAAGTATATTCCAGAGCCTTTGTTCGGGTATTGAAGTGACCATGGTGAGAAGCAATCCAAATCACTTGTTGTCTCGCTTGCACCAACCGTGTACTGGAAAGTGAGTGCTTGGGAGTTATTTCCTGACTTGTAGAGTGCAATGCCGTTCGAATTCAATTCCAAACTTGGTTGACCCTTCACTAGGACGACCTTTGAGAAAATTAACGACACAAGAATGAGGTCGCCTTGTGAATACACTCCATCCAGCGTCGACGACGTTACGCTTGTAATGGTAGCGGTTGCCAAAGTATTGACTTGTATTCCACTGGGTGACAATTTAGCTGGCAGTGCTAGACTTGCAGGAATACCAGGTGAAGGAGACGCTCTTTGTATTCCTCCAGTCAGACTCGTGTAGCCTATAGTTGTGATTGCATCTCCAGGCTGGACAGAATACCGAAACACCAACGACGGAGTGCGGGCAATCGCCACAGTATAATCTGCATTCACAACGAAGGAGCAAGTTCCACCAGCACAAGCAAGAGGAGTACAACCCGCAGTGGTCAATGTCAATGGATACAATGCAGCTCTGGCGTTTGGAAACATCACGGCGAAACGATAGCCACCTGAAGGAATGGGTTTTTTCTGTACTAGTACTTGAACTTCTTGGTTTGTCAATGCGTTGAGTGCAGTTTGAAGATTTACCGCCGTGGTCGTATATGGCAAACAGGTTGCGCTCACATATGTTCCTACACCCACAGCAAAGGATCCAGCCGTAACAGGAGCAGATGCGACCAAGTCAATTGTCTGAATCAATCCCACTAGAGGAGGGCAGGTCACTGAGGGCGAGTATGCCAAAGCTGAAGGCGCGCCTGGTTGAAACTGAATTTTGTACCGAAGGCCATTCTGGAACTGTTCGCTCTTCACATCGACAATGCCAATTGTGGCAATAGCGGGAATGGCAAGCAGGGTTTCCAATATTGCTCCAGCGCCTTGAGCAGCTTGGATATCGATACAAGCTGTGTTGACTCCCCCATACGATAGAGCAAAACCACCAGCAACCACTCGACTTGGCGCTCCCACAGCTACGTCAATGATTTCGTAAATGGGTCCACTTTGGTAAGTGGCTATCACGCCCGTTGTTAATGTCAACACGGGAGCTGCACCAGTGACTTGAACCGGCGACGTGAAACGAACCTCAAAGTCGACATATCCAGGCTGCAATTTCGTCGCAAAGACAGAGGATTTATCAGGATTAACCAAGACTTGACCACATGCCGAGCCTGATGCACATGCAAGCGGTGTACACCCAGTGCCAAGTGTAAATGCATGCAATCCAGACGCGGGATTGTTAAATGCTACTTGAAAGAGAGAGCCTTGAAGAAAGGCGGTGGTTGACTTGGTCACTGTTACATCGAGGGATAACCCAGGAATGGCTTCGAGTGCATTTTCGAGATCTATTGCCGCAGCATTCCATGCAACGCAAGAAGAGAAGGCATTGTTATAGCCAAGGGAGAAACTTCCACCAGCAAGGGTTGATCCCGGTGCAACAATCGCAATAGTTTGAGCTGTGTCTTTGAGTTGGTACAGCCCGGAGGGCGAGAGACTTCGAATGTCAATGATTGATGGGGCAACCGTGTCGAGTTGCAGTTGACTTGTGTCCCCCAGACTGTTTTGCGAAAATGGCGGTGGTAGTCGGAGGCCAAAGGGCACTAGAAAAGCTGCACCAGCACGCTTCAGACAAGAGTAGATCAATGATGACCACGAAATCTGTTGAGGTGTAAACACAGCAGCACGGACTTGAGCCTTAGTATTGACGTGTACTTCACTCCAAGTCATATAGAGTACATTTGATGAAACAGTCAAGACGGCCCCTGACGCCGACTGAAGGACATTGTCGTTCGACATTCCAGCTGGGCTCCAAGTATTCCCCACGCCGCTGTACGTAGCTGCTCGAATTAATATCACACCACTACTTAGTTCTTGCCATGCAGCGATCAAGTTATTCTGGAAACAAGCCAAACTGACACTCCCAACGGCGTTGTTGGATTGAACACCGCTGCCATCATCGATAAATGGCCACGTTGACCCGACAGGGTTGAAAACTTGAACGCGGACATAACCAGCACCTGCAGATGTTTCAAGCCATGCCACGTACAGCTTGCTGCTGCAAATGCTGACGGAAGACGAGACTGCCACCCTCGACGCAACGTTAAGGCCGCTGCCACCCTCCAGTGCAGTCCAAACACCACCGCTGTATGAGGAAACGTGCAATTTAGAAACAGTTCCACTCACCACCTCAGTCCATGAAAGAATAATTTGGTTGTTGAGCAAACCAAGGTCGGCATTTTGGTGATTTGAGGTAGCTGCCAAGGTTGACATGTCCATGGAAGTCCAAACTGGAGTAACAAGATTGCCGTTCCAGGACTTTATTCGTAACGTAGTTTGACCGTTAGCTGTCATTTCCTGCCAGGCAACAACGAGCAAACCTGTACTGCTGACTGTTGTTGTCACTGTCGATGCAGACTTTGTGAGATCAAAGTTTGCCCCAGCTCCGGAAATCAGAGTCCATGCTGGTGATAAAATACTGCCAGTCATGACCGATGCGTGGATAACGCTACTACCACCAGCGGTTGTTTCCTGCCAAGCGCAAACAAGCTGTACGCCCACCGTCAGACACGAGCATCCAGTGGCCGTTTGTGTTGGGTCAGCATTTAGTCCGGTCGAGAGCGTGGTCCATAATGGCATGTTTTGATCGTTGTTGAACACGCTCACTCGAATTTTTGACTGCTCCGACCAACAGGTAGCAAGTTTACCAGCCCAGTCAGCGCTCGAGACAGCAGTAGCATCTTGAAGCGGATTGGCATTTAGGCCAACGTCGTTGGCGCAGCGTAAGGCTAAAGTCGATGACTCGACGACGCGACGAGTTGAATCTCCAGTTTGGACGGCATACGTGAAATAGACCAGGTTGTCGACATAACTGTGCAAGTTGGCGACTTGATCTCCACCAGGATTGCCCGTGCGGAGCCACAATTGTGGCGTCCCAGATGCCACAACGGTGTCGGAGAAAGTAACAGCAATCAAAAGGGTGTCGCCAAGAGTGTACACGCCATCGATTGTCCACGAGTTAACTTTGACGACGCGAAATGGCGATGGGTCAATTGTCAGAGGTGAGCCTGAACCGGCCAGGCTCATTCCGAGAATCGTTAAACACGCGGGTTTAGCCGTCGCGACGGCGACAATCGAGCCTCCATTGAGTCGAACAGCATGGAGGCTTGCAATGTCAAATTGCAGACTGTTGTCGCCGTACTGAACGGTGTATTGGAAGGAAAGGGTGTCCGTGCCAGATCCTGTTGCATAAACTGCAGGAACACCAATGGATAAATCCAGCAAAGGTTGTCCTGTGACTGTCACCTGCTGGGAGAATACGACAGCGATAACGATCAGATCTCCAGGTCGAAACACCATCGCAGTTGGCGATAACACTCCAATCTGGGTAACAATAGCTGCAGTCGGGTCGACTGTGAGTGTTGTCGCGCCCAGGGATAGCGTTGGCAGCGTCAACGATGCTTTATCCATAGGCTGCATGGATTTACGACGAATGGACGTGAATACGTTGGGCATTCGAATCGCATCAGCAGAAAGCGGACCAAATGTTGCTGCTTGGTCCGTTGCCTCGACTGTGAGCTGAAAGACCAGGCTCGAGGTTCCACTACCAGACGCGTACAGTGCAAATCGGTTTTCACCAACGTTTGTGAGCAAGCCAGGCAAACTAGGTCCAACAACAGACACAGGCTGGGAAAACTGAACCGCGATAGCCAACGTATTTCCAACCCTGTACACGCCTCCTCGAGTAGGAGTGGAGATTCCAACAACCGTGGCTGGGCCAGTGTTGATGACTAGCTGACTGACGGTGTCCAAGCTCCCCAGCGTTCCTGCTGCTGGTAATGACAATTGACACGGCGTTGTCGGAGTCGTGGATTGACGGAGGATGGAGCTTCCAGTGGGTAGAAGCACATCTGATGCCGTGGCTAAATTTGAAGATGTGTCACCATGCTGGACAGTGTAAGCAAACTGTAGAGTTGATGATCCACTTCCAGATCGATAGACTGCGTATTGAAACCCCCGCGTCTGGATTGCCAAGCGAGGGGATGCAGGATTAGTGCCAAGGTTGACAGCCGGGCCGGTGTATGCTTCATTCGTCGTGATTTGGTATCCCGTGAAGGAAGCCACCGTAAATGTCGATCCGCCCACGACGAATGCAAACCCTACAGAACTCGATGAGGGCTTGCACGATAGCGTAGAGCCGTACCTGGTTGAAGCCAGCTCCAGTCGACTTGCTCGGGAAACATGAATACGTTTGGATTGCCATTCGTTGGCACTCTCACGACGAAGTACCCAGGACTAAGATCAACTGTCCCCGTTGCGACTTTGAATTGTGGCAGTCCAGTGACAACAACTAAGCGTGAATAGATGAGCTGAAAGGTGAGCGAGTCACCAGTGGTGTAGACCCCATTGGGTTGATTGCACGCTATTGAAACAATGTACGGTGGCGTTGTGTCGATGACCAAGTTTGAAAAAGTGAAGAGACTTCCTGGAAGACCATTTGGTGGCAGCGTCATGTTGGCATTCGTGGTTGGATTTGTACTCAACCGCTTGACTGAATCGCCAGCGTTGAGAACGAACGAGGTCGTGTCGATGTAGGTTAAGTCGAGCGAGTAATCTCCAGCGCCAACAATATATTGGGCAACGAGGACGAGACCCCCCGACTGGATTCGATTGATGCGAGCTTGAGCAACGTTGATACCAGTCGCCAACAGCAGAGTCGGTGATCCAACGACGGCCACTGGCAATGAGAACGTGATCATGATCTCAATGACTTCACCAGTGCCATAAATTCCATCAGGCGTTGTGGTTGACACGGCTGTGATGGTCGGAATAGTCGAGTCGACAATGATATCCCTGTTGATGCTGAGGCTGGAAATCATTCCAGTGGACCATGTTGGTGCTCGACCGGGAACAGGAAGTCCCAGTGCTGCAGGGATAGTCGTGCCGGCGTTGTAGATAGCACCGCCAGCATTGAGCCAAATTGAGTCGGGGCTAGCATAGTCCAAGTCGGCTGATATGTCTCCGAATGCGACGGTGTATCGAAAAATTAGAGTCGATGGATTTCGGAATCCAACGAAAGGAGCGTCTCGATCGATGGGAGCGAAACCTTTCTGTACTTCGACAGCCACTGGTGTTAGCACGACTGGAAATGTGTGGTGGCTCAACGCTGTCTTGTCGCCTTGAAGGTTGAGAGGATCGAGTTGCAGAGAAGGAAGATCACCATCGACGCCAAGGGAATTGACAAGGTCAAACTGAATGGTAATTGTCGTGCCGCGAAAAGTACAAGCTTTCGTCCCAGCGTCGTAGGTAATTGTGAGAGCTGAAATTGAAGTCAGTCGAAGCAAATAGTTGCGAAGCTTGAGCGGCGAGGCATCGTATGGGATGTTGGAGACGGTTTCTCCTAGAAAGGAGACTCCAAATTCACCTTTTCAAAGCGGTTATAAGCTTCAGAATGCTGGCTTATAATACCTGACGTAGCCCAGCATGTTATAGACTGAATCTCCTTGACACGGCAGCTGGGAGCATGGCATCCCGTGAGCATACGCAGCGATGGTGTTCCAACCACGTGGACTGGACTTGTAAACTGGACGTCAATGTCAATGACTTCACCGACTCCAAAGCGTCCATTGGCATGGAGGGAGTTGACGCCGATGACTTTTGCTGGTCCTTTGGCATTGATGCCCACAGCGACGGGGGGAACATGGATGGGCACGAAAACTTCGCGGCCGTCCGGGATGACAATATCTGCTCGCAGTGGAATGGTCTACTCGTCATAAAGAAGGCCAGTCATGGCACCATATCGCACCTGAGTAGCGCCAACAGATCCTATCGAATTGAGAACATTTGGCCGAGGGAGCGCAATGTCGCCGTCGATCGCATGGACCAGCAAGAAAACGAGCCACCAGATCATCCAAAAAGGTGACGTTTCGATCATGCGATCATTTCAACCAATCAACAAAATTGTTGATTGGTTAAAAATTAATTCATGAATAATTCTAATTGGTTCGAATTTTTATTTAATTTGATTGGATAAAAAATTCATAGAATCAAATTTGATTGGTTCGCTCTGACCATGTGACACTCGCTGCCATTCTGACAACATGCAGATAGACGTCCATGGCTGCACCGACCCTGGGAATCCCATCAAGGAGAACCAAGACGCGTTCTTGGCGGTCAAGCACAAGTCCCATGTGGCGCTAGCTGTGTTTGACGGTCATGGCAAGACGCTCGGTCGATTGGCGGCGGAAACAGCCAAAGGGTACTTTGAAGAGCGATTCCGTCAAGATCAAACGTACAGCGACCTTCGCATCGATGCGGAAGCGACGTTGCGTCACTATTTCAACGAATGTCATGGAGCGATCCGTCAGGTTGTACTCTGTGCCAACGTGCACTGTGTCTTATATCCTCGTAGTCGTTCAAAGACTATTACGACGAACGGAAAGTGAAAGCGGAGGATCGAACTGGTGGATATCTCGTCGTCAAGCAAGGCATCCTTCAGAAGTCGTTGCTTGTGCAAGGAGGCACGACTGCATCGATTGTCATTGTCCTAGATGGTCAAACCATGATCTGCGCCAATGTCGGTGACTCGACTGCACTTTTATGCGCCCCCAAGCCGTTCGATAGTTCCTGGTCGTCGCTCCTAGCTAGTCAAGTGATGAGTCTGCATCACAAGCAAGGCCCGCTAGTTTCTCTACCACCTGAAGTGCCTGAATCCAGCACTACTTTCCATCTATGCGGTGACCATTCACCGGAATCGTTGACGGAGTTCCAAAGCGTTGCAGCAGCACGTAGTCTTCCCAACAAGGATGACTTCCCCGAACTTTTGTTTGTCTACGATGGGCTTCTTGGCAACCAGCGACTTTCCATTCGGGAGAAGCACCAAGCACTTGAGAGAACCCCAGTCTTTGTTGTGAATCAAAACGACGGTGGAGTGACCAAAGTCAACGAAGGCAGCTATTACAAGAACGTCCGTCAGGAGTGGGCCTCGCTGTGTTGTACGCCTGCCCGTGCGAAGTACCACGAGTCGCTGGCGTTCACACGTTCCCTCGGTGACTTCTATATCCATTCCTTTGGCATCACGCATGAGCCTGACATTGTCCAAGTCGAACTGAATCAACTCATGGAAGCAGAGCAATGGAATCAAGTCCTCCTTGTGGTAGCCAGCGATGGAATCTGGGATGCCTGGCAGTATGGAGATCTCAACGACTTTGTCTGGCAAGCATTCGCGACCCACAAAGGCCAAATGGAAGCCGTCGCCGATGCCATCATGGAGAAAAACAAGGAAGTTTCAGCTGGGATATTCGGGCCGTCTGTAGATAACATGACGGTCGTTGTATGTAGCCTCCAACTCTAAAAATGTATTATGTCTTGTTTGAATCCCCCAGCGCTGTGACTGCAAGCTACGATTTCACTGTGAATTCTCACGGCATGAGTGAAAGCGTACCGTGGACTGCGGTCCACACGCTACGTCGATGACATTTACAGTGTGTAAAGCAGACACAAGGCGTGGAATAACTTCATCCTGGTCGCTGTTGTGACCAAGTTTGCCATTGACGCCGCTTCCCCATGTGAACAAGTCGCCCGTGTCTACCAACGTTCCATTTCTGCTTGACAGCGAAAACGTACCTGAAACAGCGGCAGCGTGGTGATCCCCACACGAAATCGCAACAACACGCGTCTGGACGAGGGATTCAATCAGTTCTGGCGCTTTGACGACTGGATATGTCGTATTAGTCGCTGGATCGTAGCCCGCAGTGAAGATCGACTCGTTGTCCATGTCGCCCTACATTATAAACATTAGTTTGTCAACGCCAAGGACAAAGAATGAACCAGGCCAAGAACTCCATGGTCGCCAGCACCCCAAGCATAAACGTCTCCGAAGGATGCAATCCCAATCTCGGCGAATGAGTCTTGGATCAACCGCTGGTAGTGAGCTTTGATGGTACTCCCAGTCTAGTAAAAAAACTCTCAGTTCGTCCATGAAGACGAGCAATGACCTCGTTTGAAACCATCACGACGGGAATTCGCATTTGGTTTGCAATGCCGGTGCGATTGCCAAGGCCTTCAAAGACATTATTTCCCAGCTACGGCGCTCACTCAAGGGTGAACTAGTTCATGGACGTACCCGAGTTGGCGACTTGGAAATATCGTTTTGACCGACGACAATCGCAGTTGCCCCCGACTTTTGAATCGCCAGCAGCTAGAGACGAGTAGTGCTTTATTTACCAAAGACAGTGTACCTGATCGCCCAGCGTGTCCTCGTGGTGATACACAGACAGCTTTATTGGAAGTCCACTGCGCTTCTTGTCTGTAATGTAACTCAGGAGGCGTACACCGGCAGCCGCATTGAGCATCACACTTGGAATGGTAAATTCATACGAGCTGTCCGTCGTCAAACTGAATGCGTCTGCCATGAACTCAAAGACGATGATCACACCAAGAGCGCCGCACTCTTGAGCGTCTCTGACTTTGTCCACCATGGCAACTATCAGACGCTCCACGACGACTGGAACATCGTCATCGGCATCATGGACTGGCAAATCCGACTCCTCGACGTGGAATACAACCAGCTTCCCCTACGACAAGCGTTAGGTGTGTTGCTACCTCTGTCTACCTCGACTTGCTCGGGCCGCACGTAATGCTTGAGAGAAACAAGCTTTTGCGGGGTATAGAAACATTCTCCTGTGAATGCGACTTGACGCGTGAACTCTGGACCAAACGTCGACGGCAGGCATGCAAGCGGGAACGGATCGTCGCCTTGGATTGTGAGCCACACACCAGTCGGTTTGCCTCTGTCGACGTAGACAACCTAGCCACGAATTGTTTCCATAGACCCTGCCACGTCATTACCTTTTGCGTCCATTCTTCCTTGACAGCGTACGCTTGTTTGTCTTTGGGAACGCCTGCTGCGATCAAAGGCGCACTCAGTCCAGCATACAAGTCGACAGGTTGACAGCCAAACTTGGCCGTGACGCCATACATGGTCTCCATGCCAGAGAGTTTCAAGTAGACGCAGCCTGTGATTGCAAGGGCGTAGTCTTTTCCAGCCGCAATCCGCTTCACGTAGAGGTTGCTCAAGGGAGTGTTTCTTGTCGGAGTGTACACTGCGTCGCCGTCGCGCCGAAAACTCGCCCCCCACTCGTACACACTTCGATGGTTGCGGCTCACGGCAAAGACGTGGTTGCCACCGACTGCAATGTGGCCGATAGGTTCCTCCAGGTGGACATACTGCGGTGTGTGCATATACGTAAATGAGCTATGGAGAAGGTAGTCGTCGAGGAAACCAACGCAAAAGTCGTCCGTCAAGCCGAGGCCAAGTTGACCATCCGATCCTTCGCCCCAAGTAAAGACGCAGCCATCTTCCGCCACGGCGACTGAAAAGTAATGCCCACAGGCAATCTCGCGGATCTTGACGTCTCCAAACAAGCTCTTGTCGAGGCGGAGGGGTAAATCCACGACGGGATACGAGCGACTTGTATGTTGATCAAACTGTCTTTGGAAAATATCCGTCGCCATTGTGAAGTCGCCGTGGCCAAGCTGGCCAAATTCACCAGAACCCCACGAGTAGACATGCCCGTCACTGGACAAAGCCATGGTATGCCTGGCGCCCAGTGCAATGGAGGAGATGTGAACATCCGTCAAGTCGTCCACGCGCTTTGGGCATTGTCGGACAATTTCGCCAACTTTTTCAACAGTTCCAAATGCGCCTGGAAGACAGCCGCCCCAGGTGTAAGCAACTCCTGCTGCTGTCACAGCACCAGCATGAACGATACCAATCGCAATGCCAACGACGCGCTGATCGGAATTCTGAAAGTAGACGCTCCGCTTTGGCTCTTTGATCGGCTTGTCAAGGTCTTGGAACTCGTGGCCGAGGAGTCCGTGAGCATTGGCACCAAAAGTGTAGACTGCTCCATGCGCAGCATTCCTCTCAAGTTTCGACCGACGGACAGTTTCCTGTCGCTTCTTGCGATGAATCATCGCTTCTTGGATTTTACTCGCGGCGATGTCGAGCTCTTGATCTTGCAAGAGTCGTTTGTGCAGACGCAGCTCGTCGACAAAGTTGCGGCCGAGCATACCGCGGGCAACTCGCTGGATTGCTGCTGCAGCTTCGTTGGGACTGAGTCTTTCTTTTGGAACGTAGCATTTTAGGATGCTTGTAAGTTTTGGCGTGGCTACAACCCACTGGATGAATGCATCTTTCCGCAAGTCGTCAGTCGCGTCGAGCCCACAATGCCTATAGGCGGTGAGGCAAGCTAAATTGGTGCAGCAATACCGGAAGCAAACCGCAGCGAGGTCTTCAATCTGCGCCATGGGACAGAGCTTAGCCAGTTGGAATCCAAGGCCGACTGTAGCTTTGGAGAGCCCACGCACTGTAGACTTGAGGAGGATCATGAGTTCGTCCTTGGTGAGGCAGCCCGTGTTGTCAAAGTCGAAGAGGTCAAAGATGAAGGAAATGCGCTCGATTAATTTGCCCGTGTGCCCCGTGACAGCCAGAGCAGCGATGAATTCGAGTCCATTGATCACGGAGCTCGTCTCTGTGTTCTTGAGCAAGTTAAACCACCGTTGGATCATCGGTCGGAAGAGACTGTTGTGCTGAAGCTCGAGGATCTCTTCAAAGTTTGCCAAGGTCAAGCAAAAGTTGAATGAAACCCGTCGGAGTTGCGTCGATACATGGAGGATTTCAGACTTGCCCCTAGCATTGACTGAGATGAATAGAGGACGCATTGGCTCTACCACGACTGCACGAGTAATTCAAAGTCGCGGACGAGAGCGGTGTCTTTCTCGCGGTAATAAACTTGCGAAAATTTACCGCCCATGCGATCCTATCGATGGCCGCCGCTTCAACGATATTCGATGACGGTTTCAAGAGTGACTTCGAGTCGGTTACGTCAACGTGTACCTGCAGGACAGCCAACAAGCTGTTGGCAGGAAGAACTGCCATGGCGTAGACGATGCAGTCCCCGCAATCAGAGGATCAAGGTAGAACAAGAGGACTTAAACGCTAGATGAGATTTGCATTCAATTAGATGACTTTTTATCATCGTCCACTTTCTCAAGCTCCATCCTCCTCTTCCGTAGATTGGCGACCATAACGGAGACGGATCGACTTGCGTTGACCACGGCGGGGCAAAAACGTGACCACAGACGTGTCGTCGTCCGACATATCAATCGGGAGATCGAAATGGGGGGCGTAAATGTAGACTGGATGCGATGGACGATGGTCACGGAAACCAGTCATGTCCAAGCCAAATGAACGACCAATGTCTTCTTGGGCGTCATTCTTGTCATCGACAGCCACATTGACTCGAGTGCTTGGTTGGGATGACGCTGCACTCAAGTCCATCGAGCCATCAGCGAAGGCATGGACAGCAAGCAAGGCTAACAAGAGGAAGACCTTCATGGTGGAATGGAACGCAATTCGAAAATGACTTGTGTTCCTCTGGGCTGCTTGTCGTTGGAAAGAAAGTGCGGTGTGGTCAATAGAACTATCACTGCCAAGTCAAATGTTTGATTGATGTTTCATCAATTTCAAAGGTCACAGCCTCGACCATAGCATTCTCAAAGTTGCCCTCCATGAAGCTTTTCACCTTGTCTGCGATTGCGATCTTGTCTACTTTGGCTGAAGGAACGGCGGACGCACCAACAGCGCCATCCCACGAGTCCACTCAAGTCTCTCAAGAGGACATTGCGCGACCATTTCGTTTGGACATGACTGGTTTCCGTGACCATCGTCCATCGCATCCAGTCTACATTTACGCCCCCCATTTCGATCTCCCGATTGATATGTCGGACGACGACACGTCTGTGGTCACGTTTTTGCCCCGCCGTGGTCAACGCAAGTCGATCCGTCTCCGTTATGGTCGCCAATCTACGGAAGAGGAGGATGCTGCTTGACTAAATGCAGGATTGAGGCTAGCATAATTCTATCGTTTGAATGCAAGGCTTGTCTCGGCTCCATTGAATATTCCTACCAGGGCGTCAAAGGGCAGCCACTGAGACGAAGGTGAGTCCCACATCGTCGGCACCAATGGACAATGAAGCATTGGATCCAACACATTTGCTTTCAACCATTTTGATTACAGGATTAACGTGATCAACGAGTCGTATCACAATGGTTACGAGCGTCCATTTCGGCGCTGACTCGCCATTTTTTCAATAGCAGTCTGTGGAGCGGGTTTTTGATGTGCACTAAAACTTCGCTGACGGGGGAGGCTTCCCTGACGCACAGGGGCTACAGTTCGCTCGAGTCGGCCTTCGGCTTCTCCCTGGGCGAGATTGTTTCGAAACTCACGAGCAGCGCGAAGCCACATGGGGGTTTGTTTCGCTTTTTGAGCGAGAGCGGCACTTGCCATCTCCTGCCATCTGCGGCGTGGATTTGCTTCGGCAGTCGCGAAAATGGCAACGAGAACGGCAAGGAAGAGTGCGATTCGCATGGTAAACTTTGCAACGGGAGCTCAAATTCAAAAGTGTGAAAAGGTCGATGAGGTTTTGGGATGCACCCATTTTCAGCCTTGAAACACATGACTCTACCAACACCTGAATACGATGTGGTCGATTGTTCATATGCCCAGCTCAGCTCCCTGCTCTTCTTAGTCTCAATTGGGCGGCAAGCAGAATACCACATTCTAGGGTCAATACAGCAGGACAGCTTCTCCCATGTTTCCTCCTTTAGATCGTGGCCAACTAATCGTAAATAAACTCGAAGGAAACATGTGCGGTACCGAACGTTTTATCTCTGTCGCTGAAACTACTTCTGATGCGACGAAGTTTCTGGGTAATGTGCGCTCGATATCTTGGTGATTGGGCTGAGCCTTGGAAGAGGATGAATCATTCTGGAATATCGTATCTTCATAATTGGCGACGCTGCAGTATTTTTCTGCTGAGAATGACTCGATTTTGAGACCAAAGGCTCTCAGCACAAGTGCCGCATTTCTCGATTGTGTCTTCGGACTTCATATGGTCAAGCTGAATGTATTTCGTAGGAACAATCGAGCACCAATTTGCCAATCCTTCCCAGATACTGGTATAATCCAACATACTTCTATACATAATTCAAGTCAAATAGTCATCCCATGTGGCATGAGACTTAGCTTTCTTTCGGATTCTCTGATAGTTGCCTCCATGGACGTCGATATGGATTACTTCAATACAATCAACTACAGCCTGTGGTCGATTGTAAACATAAATAACTGAACATAACAAAACCGTTTAAAGTCATTTCTTTATTGTTAGTGTTTTATTGGATTTGATAGGCTCATGTCAATCAAGTGATCTGGATGTCGACTTGAGAGAGAGGTACCATGTTCGTCGACATCCAACTGGAACAATACAAGTAGCTTAGGCACACAAGGCAAATAGATTCCAAGAAATAGTGTGACCATGAAATTATACAAAGCTGTGTTGTTTCTGGATGTCCAGCCATCGGTTGAAAAGCAAACAACGCTAAGATCCGCTATGAATCATGAGGTAAGTCCTTGAAGTGATCCCACAGCGACGACTTGCTTCTTCCCACGCAAGAATAAATTCTTGAGGAATGAGGGTTGTGCAGTAGTATTTGACAGTACCTGTGGTAATGAAAGTCTATGACGAGGGACAGGGTATGCACTTACTTATGGATAAATGTTCTTCTAGTGGGTGTCAGTTGTTTGGAAATGTTTAACAAACAAATAAAAACATGTTTGTTTGGGAAATTTCATAAAAAACACATCTCTGTCAGAGAGAGCAAAGAAGTTGGGAGAGAGAGAGTGGTCGTAGAGAGGATGTGTAACGTTGAGTTTTCACTTCCATGAATAGCAAAATATTCTGGAAAAAATTATAAAAAAGTCAGCCATAGTGAAAAGTACAGGCCGAGTATTGATCAACAAAACCTCGCCTAACCAACTTGTGAGCCCTACAATGCAAAGCTCGTCCCGATGATTTTACAATTCTTAACAGATCTTCGTGCTGCCAACTGCCAAGGCCCTCGATTGTATGGAATATTGTCCGAAATATGAGTTTTTTTACCTGAATCACATGTTGCATACAGATGGACGTTCACCAGTTCGACATTTCCAAACTGGTTGTTTATGATTAGTTGTAGGACGCCCGAGCGCAAATTCCAGTGTGGTCATTTCATTCGGACGGCAAACTCCAACGTAGGCGTTTCGATCGTCCTCGAATGAAGAGATCACGCAATGTTTCTGGGGGGAAACATGAGGGAAGTGGTTCTTCAGAACGAGGCTGGAAGGTGCTCCAACTAGACAAAAGCATTCGTTTCGTTAGTCGACCACATAAATTCAATTGCCCTTGCAAGGAGAAGAATTTAGTTTTCGCTTGGAATATGGGACCAGGATTGACGCCCAGTTGAGACGAATATCCACCTGGGATGAAAAATCGACAACACACGCAGCTCAACAGAGCTTATCCATCTCTCCCAAAAACTTATGACAGGAAGTTCATCGTTATCTGTGTTAGCACCAATTTCTCAACTCTGTCCATTTTCTTCAAATCGGTATAGCCGAGTAACTGTGTTTGGCTGTATCTGACGCCATACGTCTTGTCATTGAGCGACAGGATTTCTTCAACGATGGACGACGAGAAGAAACGAGGCGCCATCTCGACATGATTGAGATCCTCTCACTTACAATTTGATCAAGTCGCGCCAATCCGATATGCAAATCTCACTCATCCTCATTGCTTTGGTTGCGATCGTATCGACAGTCGATGCCACAAAGAAGACCGCCCTTCGCCAATTCAGGACATTTGGAAACACCGCCTTGGCTCCGAAGCTTATGGGTCCATCGAAGTGGAGAAAGGCTGGTGATGAGTTCGCCCAAAATCTCGCTCAAGGCTATGTTGAGAGTAAACTCGACACGCGCACTGTCGCACCCCCTATCGGAAGATTTCCCCGTCCACGAAGCTTCAGCGTCTACAAAAAACCCGCCCCGAAGAATGCGATCCAAAAACTGGCAAGTGAGCGCCGATGGGGAAAATTCTAAGGCCTCATCACGATGACAAAAATAGTTGCTGGACAAGAGCAGGCTTGCGTACTGCATTAACAATAATTCATTTCAACTACCTGTGCATTCTGGAGTAGTGGCTCTTTATGATTGTGAAGCTCGAACTTGTAAATCTCAGCCGGCGTTTCATGGCTATTTACAAAGCCTTAATCCAGAGCGAAATACGCTTGACCTTCGGCAATTGCAAGAAGTAGTTTGATCTGTAATTCCTCAGCGCTCTCATATTCTGGCAATTTCAAACATCGATGACACGTATTGCTCGTCGGTAATGCACCTAAAATCTCATTCAGAATAATCAATATCCCAACAAAACAAGGACCTGTGTAGGGCACACGAACAATGCTCATCTTCACTTGACCCAGCCCACCAACGGGCAAACAAGGTGTCCCCGTCACAAACTGAAGAAAAAAGCGTCGTTCAGTTCGATTCATTGTCAAGAGAAGATCGACAAGCCATGACATAACCAACGACGTTGACCACGAATATCCACCAGAACACTCAATGTTGACGACGATCTCCTCGTAAGTCCACAACTTGGAATCATCCGGTTCCCATAATTCCTACTCAACGTCAGATTCATGTCTCGAATGTACAACATACCTGTAGCTCTTCAGGAGTAAAGAATTGCAAAGCTGCTGGGTTGGCAATCTGTGAATATCCCTGCAAGACAGCCTCCACTTGAGCCTGAACTGACTCTTCCCACTTGGCTTGAATGAGAGAGACATATTTGGCCAGGTTGTCTCCGTTGACTTTGCGTTCGGAGCCTTGTTCACACAACTCCAAAGACTCATAGCCAGGAATTGTAAAGTACAACTCCATGGCGTCCAAGTCTTCATGAGAATACTTGTTGAGACGTGTCAGTGAACCGAAAAAATTGGGATCCACCGATTCAATATCTCTCCATGTCAGCTCTTGGCCTTGCAATGCCTTCAGAAATGCCAGTGAGACGTGTATGTTAATTGAATATCCATCCTAGACAAGTCGTATTAGTCGGAAATTCCGAGAATAGTTTCGATTCGTACTAAGCTCGATCTTGCGAGAAAACGACCGAACATATCAAATATTCGCAAATGCTTCTCAGTAGTAGCATCGACTGTCGGGAACCATCCACTTGGTGATGATACATATTTCTCGTCGTTTCGGTTGGCAACATGCCAGAGACCCCATTGACAATGACCAAATTCACGACTGAGATCACTAAGAGAAAAATGAATAAATCACGGCATGATGCTCAAACCTGTAGAATTCAGCTGTCGGACCCACTCCATGACCCTTTTCGCCTTCAAACATCACATAAAGAACGTTGCTTGAGGGCCATTTAAGCACAGATTCGCTGGAAGAAATCAGTGACGTTCGATAAACTTGAGCTGTATGGCGTCCCCCTGCCACTTCACGCATCTCTCGAGTGCTTGCATCTCCCATGTAAAACTTGGAACGAATATTTAGAGGCACTAACGTCGGTTGCGCTCGGAGGAAAGAACTAAACTCCGCTGGCAGTTGTCTCGACAAGCGACGCCATTCAATTTGACATAGTCGCTCAACACACCACGATAAACGTGGCAGCGGCTCTTTGATATGTTTCACAGAAGGCAAAGGCAGTGTAGTCTCCGTGGGTGTATCTTGAGGATACAGAAATAATTCCATGATGGAAGAATCTGTGTATTCGTCAAAAGTGTTGCAGAGTGAGTCACTTGAAAGCATCTTTTGACCAGCTTTTGTCCAGCAATCAAAAGTTGATATGATTGGGTGCTCATCTGCTTTCACCACAGGCGTCTCGAATTTCATTGTACTTGAGAATTTGTCTTCCGAATTCTTAAATTCATCCACGGCTTCCTGTACAGGATTTACAAGGCTCTTCAGACAAAGAAGGGGATGGACAAGGGCGTCAACGCATTGGGTGGGATTAATGTGAATACGGCAGTTGCGCAGCTCATTCCATGCCCGAAAACTGGGAGCCTGCTCTTTGAAAAATAAGAAGTCCAAGGCATCTCGTCTCAAAGCCAAAAGTGGTGCTGGTGACCGTGCAAGATACTCTAAAGTTTGCTTTGTCTCGAACCAAGTTGGTGGATTCACTGAAGTGTATTCTGAAAATTTGACAACATCGTTCTCAATCTCCAGGAACTGCTTCCACTTAGGCACCCTTGATGCTCTTGGATGTACTCCATGTTTCGCAAGTAATTGATTCCACACCGTGGTATCATGAGGGGCAAAGTCCTGGACAAGGGATAATACGTCCATGTCTTCAGTTTCCGTCGCCAATATTCCCAATATGTCTGCAAAACGAGAGAGGTGTTTTGGGTTCGATGGATCAACAAGCTTCTGAAAAAGTGGAATACTGCTAATGATATCATCTTCAAGAGCTTCATATCGCAGGAATTTATACACATGCGGCTCAAAGCGTGATAAATCAACAGTATGGAAAACAGTCGATGGCGGGGTTGAATCGCTTGGCTCAAATTGAGCTCGACGTTCAAGCCAAGTCGACTTCAGACGATCCAAACGTGGCATTTCGTCGCGAAACGCATCACAGACAAGGCAATTTGATAAGCCAACGTCAGATGGGTTTTCAAAAGTACAAGTCTGGCATATCCAGCTGGAGCTGACTTGTTCCACTGGGGTTTTGTCATGTTGCATGCAACCAACTTTGGAAATTGCTGTCAGGAAGCGCACACTTGCTTGCTTCAGAGGATATGACGACGCCGATGTAAAGCATAAATCAACAGATTTCTCCACCCATTCTGAATCAACGCCATGTTGGACTAACTGGGAGACAAAATTCAGCAGTGCTGCTTGGATATTCATATCCTTTGTGGTTGAATATAGAGTAAACCAATGTGTGAGGACAGATGTATGATGAACCCATAAAATCGCATACGTAGGTTGCAAAGGTATTGCATGTTGCATCATGTAATATGTCCATTGAAGTGCTTTTCGCGCAACTTGGCCATCTGAGTCCAACGTCATTTCCGCAATAGAATCGGCGCAACTGAGTAATTCAGCAATATTGCGTTGCGTATCGACGTGTAGTAGTTCGTGTGCAAGCTTCGTGAGGCGTCGACGGAGGCTTACATGAGCGCGATGATGCTCGTGGAGGAATAAATAGAGAAATCCATGTTGCAGGATCGACGTGGGTTGATGTGACGCGACTAGGAGACACCAGTCGAGAACGAGACTCGTTGCGTCTATGTCATCGAGGCCAAATCCAAGGAAGAGCATCGTCTCAAACGTTGATGGCGTGAAGGGTTCTTCATCGAGAATCGCCGGGTCTTTGTCCAAAACTGCATTCAGTGCTCGAATCATGAGCATCGAGACGCTCGGGCAATAGTACCATCTGTCCAAGACTGTCACGAGCGTGGAGAGCTCAACGAGTCTTTCTTTTTCCAGTGGCTGCGATTCAATCAGCGCAAATAGCGGCACAAGGAGTGCGTCGGGATCTCCCGCCGTTAGCAGGAGGTCGTCCATGCTGTCTGAAGAAAATGTGAGAATGATGTTAAAAAAGTTCGACCAGAGTCAACATCCAATCAAATTTCTAGATTTTATGAATGATGGTCATTCCTAAATCTCTTTCTTTTCATCCTTGGAGTAGCGGAAGACGACAACGAGGATAGCGCCAATGACCAGCACGGGCAGCAGCATTGGATTCGTGAAGAAGCTTGACGTTGCTGTGGCTGACAGTTTCTTGGGAGCATCCCCACGCATAGCAGGGCCGGCAACGCCATCACCGTCTTTTTTCAAGTGGCGGGGGCCAATGTCAGGGGCGTCTTCATACACAAAACCTTTTTCTTTTTGACGGCAAGGCATGACGGGTGTCGCCTTCTTGGCTTGGTTTCCACCCGCGACTGAAGCTGCTGTAGTGGTCGAAACAGAGGTAGTGGCGGGTAGCGCCGTGGAAGGTTGATTCGCAACGGCAGGCCCAGTTTGTACGACGACCTTGGCAGAAGTGGGCAACGGTGCACAAACTTTGGGTCGGTTCTACCACAAGAGTCATAACGAAGAAAGAAGAAGGCTTACCGGACCACGATAAGCATCACAGATGGCTTTAGTGAGCATATCATAGCCAACGCCAGTCGTAGCAGAGCCAAGAGTGTTTCCGGCGACGATTGTCTACTCGAAAATGAATCATCAAGGGATTGATCAACCGCAGAGCTTACAAGTGGGACCCAACTGGTCTCGAGCGTAACAGAGACTTTGATGTAATCTCTCAGGTATTGTTTTGACTTTTCGCTAGCAAAGCATGCTCGCATTTGCTCGTGAGCAGAGCCGGAGAAGCAAGCTTGGACTCGCTTATCCCACATTTGGTGACTGTCTTCCAGACACTAGAGATCGCCATAAGAATGCTGTCAATCCAATTGCATACCTTCAAATTCTCGGCAACGTCCTTCAAATCTGGGAAGAGATGGAGCGCACAACTGAGATATTGATGGCCAACGCATTCAGAAGCTCCGCCAGCGCACTGAAATTGTCCAGGAGATAATTCCTTCGTCGATCCTGAAGGGTAAGGCCTGTCATACGCGTTGAAATGAAAACAAATTTGCATCGCAAGGCTTACTCGAAGTCAATGATAGCTTGGAAACTACGCAGAGAATATGAGGCTTTGAAGTAGTGGTAAGAAACTTACGCAGGATCACTGAGTACTTCATAGATGGGATCGCTCAAATACCATTTGCAAGCAGGACTAATGAATGGGTCAACTTGATTTTCATCGAAGGCACAATACCAGTATGCTCGCCAAATGACTTGCACTTTAACTTTGTCGTTTTGCTCTTGGACATTGTCTTTTTGCACAAGGATCTTTTCGGTAGGCTTTTGGACAACAACTCCAGGCACTGATTTGCAATACTTTGGTAGGGCCTTGTGAAAACGATGGACATGATTATGACAGTGAGATTGCGTACCTCACCAGGGCCTTTGTAGTGCTTGCAAATTTCAGTTTGTAGCATTTCAAGCGTGACTGCAGCAGTAGCAGAGCCCAAAACTTTGTCCTCGACGATTGTCTACAAAGACGGAATTGGTAAAAAGAAGAGTTGGATTGCATTACGTAAGGCTGCCATGGACCTTCATGTTTCTGCGCAATAGCCATGAACTAGAGCACGGTTATACAAGAAAGAATGGGATATGAAAATTACCGAGCGGAGTAAGTTAGTGCTGGATCCGCTCTTGCACGTTTGAAGAGCATTGAAGTCCCCGATTTCCTTGAAACAGTAGGCAATCTTGTCCTTCCATGAGAATCCAGAATCATCAAGTTCGACACACTGGTGATCAGATGAGAAATAAAGACCGTGAACCAACTACCGCAAGACGAGAGCTCAAATCCTTTGGAAATGTCTTGAATCGATCGATGATGCATGCCATCCAAAGTTGACCTTCACATTCAGCAGGTCCACCATAACATTTGAGCTCTCCGTTCTCTTCAGTCATAGCTCCGGCAGGGATGTACCTAAGCATGCCATGACGAGATGTTAAAGCGGGTTCCACGCTACTGGAGATCAACAATCGCACGAAACCTAAAGAAGGGTTCAGGTCAACAGCCTGTGGCCATGATCGTACTCGTCGTCTTGCATCAATTTGAGAACCGGGTCTGTGATATACCATTTGCACGCCGGGCAGAACGCACGGAATATAACCTTGATTGGCACACGGAACTGGGCCTCGACAGCGGCCGTGGCGGCGCCGATCAGGAGGAAGAGAGAGACAAAGGTCAGGACGAGTTGCATGAGGTTCTCCGGATAGACACCTTATCAATTTCTTTTCACCCAATCAGTGATCTAAACATTATTAATTTTTATCCAATTAGATTTGATTATCTAATGTGACAGCCACATGGAGGAGCAAGCATCGAGGAATAGGAGTCCGGCCGCAAATCTCGACTCCAGCACGACTACAAGCACGAGAGTCGATGAGTAACACGGACTAGTTGATAGCGCAGCAGAAAATATGTATATCAAAGCTTTGTGGTCGTCAATAAATTTATTTTGATGACCATGATGCTCCAATAGCACGAATTATGAAGAGTCATTTGTCGTCCAGACCGACGACAAATTTTACAAAGCCCTGGCACACGTCGCTTGACATAAATGCTCGTGTCGTGCGGAAAGAGTAAAGCTAAAGGGTTATGAAAATATATTCATTGGAGTTATACATGTTGTGCCCATCGTATTAACGTTGGGACGATGTTAAATCGATACAAGGATCGAGCCGAGCTCGCTGAACTGAAACCAGGTTTGTTCTTCTTGCGCATCTTCGTCACAACCGTCTTGGTCAAATAGAGACCGAAGGCAAAGGTCGCTAAGCCGATTAGGATGGCCTTTGGCTTGAGCGAGAGGGCTCCGATGGCGAGAAAGAGAGCGATCCGGCCATGGAAGCATGCAATGATGATCAGCGCGATAGGCAGTACCAGCACCCACGTCGGAGGAAGGAACTTGTTGGACATGGCGTTGAGCTTGGACATGATTGTTGGGGTCGGCGGTGAAAATTAAAATGGACTGCTTTGGGAGTGCTGCAAATATGACTTCAGCAACCCGATGCCACCGAGTGAAATCATCCTACTCTTCCATGCGCAAGAGTGCAAAACTTGCCGGCACGAGAGAAGAACATTGCTCAGTCTGTGATGTAATGGAGCAAAGAAACGTAGACCTCACCAAGCACTGTGGATCCTTCCTTGCTGATAGAATCACAACCCCCGGTGGCATTCAACTCCAATCCATGCCCCAATGTCGTTGGTTTATCTACCAGGTCCAACGAAGCCAAATGTTGCTCTGGGCGAGAATTTCCATGTCAAAACTGTCACGTCGGATAACTCGTCATTGGCTGATCCGATTGCATGATATGATGTCGCCGCGTGTGATGTCACAATCCCTCCACAATACACCGCAACAGCATCAAGATGTGTGGTATGTCGGGCAATACAACATTGCATAGCATTGACCTTCTAGACCGAATGTATCTCAACATCATTGGCGAAACAGTTTGCACGAGAACCAACACTTACCCAGAGGAGTTGAATTGGTTCGTTCTCGAAAGCGAATTCATCAAACGGCACATCATGGTTAATTAATGGTTGATGTGCAATCGTTGTAAACGCAGTTTAGTTGCTCAGTGAACAAACTGGAAGAAAATACAAGCATCATCGAGCAAGGCCCACGACCTTCGACAAGCGAAAGATATCAAAAATGAGAACGAAAGATGGGCGTACATATATCCAGACAAGTTTCGTTTCGTTAAAAGACAAATGCGATTCACCTAACAAGGTTAGTCTAAGCATTCCTTTTAACCAAAAAACAACTCACTCGAACATTACACACCATCCTCATACCTATAACTCGAGTCATACCCTTCCTACTATCGTCGTCTCCATCGAGACCACCCCCCACTCGGCCGACACATGAAGCAATCGCCGTGAGACGCGATCGACTCCGTGGTGCCACCGCTGGGTTGACAAGCGTAGTCCATGGCTGTCACGGGGATTCTTCCCAACGGCTGTCATCGTGGCAACCCAAGTCTGCGATGGGTCATTTCGACATTCGCTGTCTACCATGAAGACCTGTATCTTGTCTGCGCTTGTTGCCGCCGTCGTCATGGCCGAAGGTTCGGCAGACTCACCGACCATGCAGTCGTCCCAAGAACACGCTCGACGTGACATGGCCGCCTTCCGTGACCATCGTCCCTCCCACCCCGTCTACATTTATGCGCCACATTTCACCTTCCACGAAGACCCCACGTTGCGTTCGTATGTCGACTCGACGTTGGTCGACGTGGATCGCCGCGATCTTCCCAAGTTGGTCCGTATGGCTCGCCGCCAATACATCCGTCAAGACAAGGACGACAAGGAAAGCGAAGACGCTGCATAAGAACCTCATCACACACGTCGAGCTCAACTTGTTAACAAACAGTTTGTTATCCTATGTGTTTTTGTGTTGGGTTCACCGAGGTTGGGTCTTCCCGTCGAGTCGTGTGTGTGGGGTGTCGCGGTTAGGGTAGTCCGTGGGATACGTCCCACCGAGCGAAGATTGCTGTCCATACTACTGACGCTGTATGTCGGCAAACCTGCTACGTGAGTCATACCCTTCCTACTATCGTCGTCTCCATCGGACCACCCCCCACTCGGCCGACACATGAAGCAATCGCCGTGAGACGCGATCGACTCCGTGGTGCCACCGCTGGGTTGACAAGCGTAGTCCATGGCTGTCACGGGGATTCTTCCCAACGGCTGTCATCGTGGCAACCCAAGTCTGCGATGGGTCATTTCGACATTCGCTGTCTACCATGAAGACCTGTATCTTGTCTGCGCTTGTTGCCGCCGTCGTCATGGCCGAAGGTTCGGCAGACTCACCGACCATGCAGTCGTCCCAAGAACACGCTCGACGTGACATGGCCGCCTTCCGTGACCATCGTCCCTCCCACCCCGTCTACATTTATGCGCCACATTTCACCTTCCACGAAGACCCCACGTTGCGTTCGTATGTCGACTCGACGTTGGTCGACGTGGATCGCCGCGATCTTCCCAAGTTGGTCCGTATGGCTCGCCGCCAATACATCCGTCAAGACAAGGACGACAAGGAAAGCGAAGACGCTGCATAAGAACCTCATCACACACGTCGAGCTCAACTTGTTAACAAACAGTTTGTTATCCTATGTGTTTTTGTGTTGGGTTCACCGAGGTTGGGTCTTCCCGTCGAGTCGTGTGTGTGGGGTGTCGCGGTTAGGGTAGTCCGTGGGATACGTCCCACCGAGCGAAGATTGCTGTCCATACTACTGACGCTGTATGTCGGCAAACCTGCTACGTGAGTCATACCCTTCCTACTATCGTCGTCTCCATCGAGACCACCCCCCACTCGGCCGACACATGAAGCAATCGCCGTGAGACGCGATCGACTCCGTGGTGCCACCGCTGGGTTGACAAGCGTAGTCCATGGCTGTCACGGGGATTCTTCCCAACGGCTGTCATCGTGGCAACCCAAGTCTGCGATGGGTCATTTCGACATTCGCTGTCTACCATGAAGACCTGTATCTTGTCTGCGCTTGTTGCCGCCGTCGTCATGGCCGAAGGTTCGGCAGACTCACCGACCATGCAGTCGTCCCAAGAACACGCTCGACGTGACATGGCCGCCTTCCGTGACCATCGTCCCTCCCACCCCGTCTACATTTATGCGCCACATTTCACCTTCCACGAAGACCCCACGTTGCGTTCGTATGTCGACTCGACGTTGGTCGACGTGGATCGCCGCGATCTTCCCAAGTTGGTCCGTATGGCTCGCCGCCAATACATCCGTCAAGACAAGGACGACAAGGAAAGCGAAGACGCTGCATAAGAACCTCATCACACACGTCGAGCTCAACTTGTTAACAAACAGTTTGTTATCCTATGTGTTTTTGTGTTGGGTTCACCGAGGTTGGGTCTTCCCGTCGAGTCGTGTGTGTGGGGTGTCGCGGTTAGGGTAGTCCGTGGGATACGTCCCACCGAGCGAAGATTGCTGTCCATACTACTGACGCTGTATGTCGGCAAACCTGCTACGTGAGTCATACCCTTCCTACTATCGTCGTCTCCATCGAGACCACCCCCCACTCGGCCGACACATGAAGCAATCGCCGTGAGACGCGATCGACTCCGTGGTGCCACCGCTGGGTTGACAAGCGTAGTCCATGGCTGTCACGGGGATTCTTCCCAACGGCTGTCATCGTGGCAACCCAAGTCTGCGATGGGTCATTTCGACATTCGCTGTCTACCATGAAGACCTGTATCTTGTCTGCGCTTGTTGCCGCCGTCGTCATGGCCGAAGGTTCGGCAGACTCACCGACCATGCAGTCGTCCCAAGAACACGCTCGACGTGACATGGCCGCCTTCCGTGACCATCGTCCCTCCCACCCCGTCTACATTTATGCGCCACATTTCACCTTCCACGAAGACCCCACGTTGCGTTCGTATGTCGACTCGACGTTGGTCGACGTGGATCGCCGCGATCTTCCCAAGTTGGTCCGTATGGCTCGCCGCCAATACATCCGTCAAGACAAGGACGACAAGGAAAGCGAAGACGCTGCATAAGAACCTCATCACACACGTCGAGCTCAACTTGTTAACAAACAGTTTGTTATCCTATGTGTTTTTGTGTTGGGTTCACCGAGGTTGGGTCTTCCCGTCGAGTCGTGTGTGTGGGGTGTCGCGGTTAGGGTAGTCCGTGGGATACGTCCCACCGAGCGAAGATTGCTGTCCATACTACTGACGCTGTATGTCGGCAAACCTGCTACGTGAGTCATACCCTTCCTACTATCGTCGTCTCCATCGAGACCACCCCCCACTCGGCCGACACATGAAGCAATCGCCGTGAGACGCGATCGACTCCGTGGTGCCACCGCTGGGTTGACAAGCGTAGTCCATGGCTGTCACGGGGATTCTTCCCAACGGCTGTCATCGTGGCAACCCAAGTCTGCGATGGGTCATTTCGACATTCGCTGTCTACCATGAAGACCTGTATCTTGTCTGCGCTTGTTGCCGCCGTCGTCATGGCCGAAGGTTCGGCAGACTCACCGACCATGCAGTCGTCCCAAGAACACGCTCGACGTGACATGGCCGCCTTCCGTGACCATCGTCCCTCCCACCCCGTCTACATTTATGCGCCACATTTCACCTTCCACGAAGACCCCACGTTGCGTTCGTATGTCGACTCGACGTTGGTCGACGTGGATCGCCGCGATCTTCCCAAGTTGGTCCGTATGGCTCGCCGCCAATACATCCGTCAAGACAAGGACGACAAGGAAAGCGAAGACGCTGCATAAGAACCTCATCACACACGTCGAGCTCAACTTGTTAACAAACAGTTTGTTATCCTATGTGTTTTTGTGTTGGGTTCACCGAGGTTGGGTCTTCCCGTCGAGTCGTGTGTGTGGGGTGTCGCGGTTAGGGTAGTCCGTGGGATACGTCCCACCGAGCGAAGATTGCTGTCCATACTACTGACGCTGTATGTCGGCAAACCTGCTACGTGAGTCATACCCTTCCTACTATCGTCGTCTCCATCGAGACCACCCCCACTCGGCCGACACATGAAGCAATCGCCGTGAGACGCGATCGACTCCGTGGTGCCACCGCTGGGTTGACAAGCGTAGTCCATGGCTGTCACGGGGATTCTTCCCAACGGCTGTCATCGTGGCAACCCAAGTCTGCGATGGGTCATTTCGACATTCGCTGTCTACCATGAAGACCTGTATCTTGTCTGCGCTTGTTGCCGCCGTCGTCATGGCCGAAGGTTCGGCAGACTCACCGACCATGCAGTCGTCCCAAGAACACGCTCGACGTGACATGGCCGCCTTCCGTGACCATCGTCCCTCCCACCCCGTCTACATTTATGCGCCACATTTCACCTTCCACGAAGACCCCACGTTGCGTTCGTATGTCGACTCGACGTTGGTCGACGTGGATCGCCGCGATCTTCCCAAGTTGGTCCGTATGGCTCGCCGCCAATACATCCGTCAAGACAAGGACGACAAGGAAAGCGAAGACGCTGCATAAGAACCTCATCACACACGTCGAGCTCAACTTGTTAACAAACAGTTTGTTATCCTATGTGTTTTTGTGTTGGGTTCACCGAGGTTGGGTCTTCCCGTCGAGTCGTGTGTGTGGGGTGTCGCGGTTAGGGTAGTCCGTGGGATACGTCCCACCGAGCGAAGATTGCTGTCCATACTACTGACGCTGTATGTCGGCAAACCTGCTACGTGAGTCATACCCTTCCTACTATCGTCGTCTCCATCGAGACCACCCCCCACTCGGCCGACACATGAAGCAATCGCCGTGAGACGCGATCGACTCCGTGGTGCCACCGCTGGGTTGACAAGCGTAGTCCATGGCTGTCACGGGGATTCTTCCCAACGGCTGTCATCGTGGCAACCCAAGTCTGCGATGGGTCATTTCGACATTCGCTGTCTACCATGAAGACCTGTATCTTGTCTGCGCTTGTTGCCGCCGTCGTCATGGCCGAAGGTTCGGCAGACTCACCGACCATGCAGTCGTCCCAAGAACACGCTCGACGTGACATGGCCGCCTTCCGTGACCATCGTCCCTCCCACCCCGTCTACATTTATGCGCCACATTTCACCTTCCACGAAGACCCCACGTTGCGTTCGTATGTCGACTCGACGTTGGTCGACGTGGATCGCCGCGATCTTCCCAAGTTGGTCCGTATGGCTCGCCGCCAATACATCCGTCAAGACAAGGACGACAAGGAAAGCGAAGACGCTGCATAAGAACCTCATCACACACGTCGAGCTCAACTTGTTAACAAACAGTTTGTTATCCTATGTGTTTTTGTGTTGGGTTCACCGAGGTTGGGTCTTCCCGTCGAGTCGTGTGTGTGGGGTGTCGCGGTTAGGGTAGTCCGTGGGATACGTCCCACCGAGCGAAGATTGCTGTCCATACTACTGACGCTGTATGTCGGCAAACCTGCTACGTGAGTCATACCCTTCCTACTATCGTCGTCTCCATCGGACCACCCCCCACTCGGCCGACACATGAAGCAATCGCCGTGAGACGCGATCGACTCCGTGGTGCCACCGCTGGGTTGACAAGCGTAGTCCATGGCTGTCACGGGGATTCTTCCCAACGGCTGTCATCGTGGCAACCCAAGTCTGCGATGGGTCATTTCGACATTCGCTGTCTACCATGAAGACCTGTATCTTGTCTGCGCTTGTTGCCGCCGTCGTCATGGCCGAAGGTTCGGCAGACTCACCGACCATGCAGTCGTCCCAAGAACACGCTCGACGTGACATGGCCGCCTTCCGTGACCATCGTCCCTCCCACCCCGTCTACATTTATGCGCCACATTTCACCTTCCACGAAGACCCCACGTTGCGTTCGTATGTCGACTCGACGTTGGTCGACGTGGATCGCCGCGATCTTCCCAAGTTGGTCCGTATGGCTCGCCGCCAATACATCCGTCAAGACAAGGACGACAAGGAAAGCGAAGACGCTGCATAAGAACCTCATCACACACGTCGAGCTCAACTTGTTAACAAACAGTTTGTTATCCTATGTGTTTTTGTGTTGGGTTCACCGAGGTTGGGTCTTCCCGTCGAGTCGTGTGTGTGGGGTGTCGCGGTTAGGGTAGTCCGTGGGATACGTCCCACCGAGCGAAGATTGCTGTCCATACTACTGACGCTGTATGTCGGCAAACCTGCTACGTGAGTCATACCCTTCCTACTATCGTCGTCTCCATCGAGACCACCCCCCACTCGGCCGACACATGAAGCAATCGCCGTGAGACGCGATCGACTCCGTGGTGCCACCGCTGGGTTGACAAGCGTAGTCCATGGCTGTCACGGGGATTCTTCCCAACGGCTGTCATCGTGGCAACCCAAGTCTGCGATGGGTCATTTCGACATTCGCTGTCTACCATGAAGACCTGTATCTTGTCTGCGCTTGTTGCCGCCGTCGTCATGGCCGAAGGTTCGGCAGACTCACCGACCATGCAGTCGTCCCAAGAACACGCTCGACGTGACATGGCCGCCTTCCGTGACCATCGTCCCTCCCACCCCGTCTACATTTATGCGCCACATTTCACCTTCCACGAAGACCCCACGTTGCGTTCGTATGTCGACTCGACGTTGGTCGACGTGGATCGCCGCGATCTTCCCAAGTTGGTCCGTATGGCTCGCCGCCAATACATCCGTCAAGACAAGGACGACAAGGAAAGCGAAGACGCTGCATAAGAACCTCATCACACACGTCGAGCTCAACTTGTTAACAAACAGTTTGTTATCCTATGTGTTTTTGTGTTGGGTTCACCGAGGTTGGGTCTTCCCGTCGAGTCGTGTGTGTGGGGTGTCGCGGTTAGGGTAGTCCGTGGGATACGTCCCACCGAGCGAAGATTGCTGTCCATACTACTGACGCTGTATGTCGGCAAACCTGCTACGTGAGTCATACCCTTCCTACTATCGTCGTCTCCATCGAGACCACCCCCCACTCGGCCGACACATGAAGCAATCGCCGTGAGACGCGATCGACTCCGTGGTGCCACCGCTGGGTTGACAAGCGTAGTCCATGGCTGTCACGGGGATTCTTCCCAACGGCTGTCATCGTGGCAACCCAAGTCTGCGATGGGTCATTTCGACATTCGCTGTCTACCATGAAGACCTGTATCTTGTCTGCGCTTGTTGCCGCCGTCGTCATGGCCGAAGGTTCGGCAGACTCACCGACCATGCAGTCGTCCCAAGAACACGCTCGACGTGACATGGCCGCCTTCCGTGACCATCGTCCCTCCCACCCCGTCTACATTTATGCGCCACATTTCACCTTCCACGAAGACCCCACGTTGCGTTCGTATGTCGACTCGACGTTGGTCGACGTGGATCGCCGCGATCTTCCCAAGTTGGTCCGTATGGCTCGCCGCCAATACATCCGTCAAGACAAGGACGACAAGGAAAGCGAAGACGCTGCATAAGAACCTCATCACACACGTCGAGCTCAACTTGTTAACAAACAGTTTGTTATCCTATGTGTTTTTGTGTTGGGTTCACCGAGGTTGGGTCTTCCCGTCGAGTCGTGTGTGTGGGGTGTCGCGGTTAGGGTAGTCCGTGGGATACGTCCCACCGAGCGAAGATTGCTGTCCATACTACTGACGCTGTATGTCGGCAAACCTGCTACGTGAGTCATACCCTTCCTACTATCGTCGTCTCCATCGAGACCACCCCCCACTCGGCCGACACATGAAGCAATCGCCGTGAGACGCGATCGACTCCGTGGTGCCACCGCTGGGTTGACAAGCGTAGTCCATGGCTGTCACGGGGATTCTTCCCAACGGCTGTCATCGTGGCAACCCAAGTCTGCGATGGGTCATTTCGACATTCGCTGTCTACCATGAAGACCTGTATCTTGTCTGCGCTTGTTGCCGCCGTCGTCATGGCCGAAGGTTCGGCAGACTCACCGACCATGCAGTCGTCCCAAGAACACGCTCGACGTGACATGGCCGCCTTCCGTGACCATCGTCCCTCCCACCCCGTCTACATTTATGCGCCACATTTCACCTTCCACGAAGACCCCACGTTGCGTTCGTATGTCGACTCGACGTTGGTCGACGTGGATCGCCGCGATCTTCCCAAGTTGGTCCGTATGGCTCGCCGCCAATACATCCGTCAAGACAAGGACGACAAGGAAAGCGAAGACGCTGCATAAGAACCTCATCACACACGTCGAGCTCAACTTGTTAACAAACAGTTTGTTATCCTATGTGTTTTTGTGTTGGGTTCACCGAGGTTGGGTCTTCCCGTCGAGTCGTGTGTGTGGGGTGTCGCGGTTAGGGTAGTCCGTGGGATACGTCCCACCGAGCGAAGATTGCTGTCCATACTACTGACGCTGTATGTCGGCAAACCTGCTACGTGAGTCATACCCTTCCTACTATCGTCGTCTCCATCGAGACCACCCCCCACTCGGCCGACACATGAAGCAATCGCCGTGAGACGCGATCGACTCCGTGGTGCCACCGCTGGGTTGACAAGCGTAGTCCATGGCTGTCACGGGGATTCTTCCCAACGGCTGTCATCGTGGCAACCCAAGTCTGCGATGGGTCATTTCGACATTCGCTGTCTACCATGAAGACCTGTATCTTGTCTGCGCTTGTTGCCGCCGTCGTCATGGCCGAAGGTTCGGCAGACTCACCGACCATGCAGTCGTCCCAAGAACACGCTCGACGTGACATGGCCGCCTTCCGTGACCATCGTCCCTCCCACCCCGTCTACATTTATGCGCCACATTTCACCTTCCACGAAGACCCCACGTTGCGTTCGTATGTCGACTCGACGTTGGTCGACGTGGATCGCCGCGATCTTCCCAAGTTGGTCCGTATGGCTCGCCGCCAATACATCCGTCAAGACAAGGACGACAAGGAAAGCGAAGACGCTGCATAAGAACCTCATCACACACGTCGAGCTCAACTTGTTAACAAACAGTTTGTTATCCTATGTGTTTTTGTGTTGGGTTCACCGAGGTTGGGTCTTCCCGTCGAGTCGTGTGTGTGGGGTGTCGCGGTTAGGGTAGTCCGTGGGATACGTCCCACCGAGCGAAGATTGCTGTCCATACTACTGACGCTGTATGTCGGCAAACCTGCTACGTGAGTCATACCCTTCCTACTATCGTCGTCTCCATCGAGACCACCCCCCACTCGGCCGACACATGAAGCAATCGCCGTGAGACGCGATCGACTCCGTGGTGCCACCGCTGGGTTGACAAGCGTAGTCCATGGCTGTCACGGGGATTCTTCCCAACGGCTGTCATCGTGGCAACCCAAGTCTGCGATGGGTCATTTCGACATTCGCTGTCTACCATGAAGACCTGTATCTTGTCTGCGCTTGTTGCCGCCGTCGTCATGGCCGAAGGTTCGGCAGACTCACCGACCATGCAGTCGTCCCAAGAACACGCTCGACGTGACATGGCCGCCTTCCGTGACCATCGTCCCTCCCACCCCGTCTACATTTATGCGCCACATTTCACCTTCCACGAAGACCCCACGTTGCGTTCGTATGTCGACTCGACGTTGGTCGACGTGGATCGCCGCGATCTTCCCAAGTTGGTCCGTATGGCTCGCCGCCAATACATCCGTCAAGACAAGGACGACAAGGAAAGCGAAGACGCTGCATAAGAACCTCATCACACACGTCGAGCTCAACTTGTTAACAAACAGTTTGTTATCCTATGTGTTTTTGTGTTGGGTTCACCGAGGTTGGGTCTTCCCGTCGAGTCGTGTGTGTGGGGTGTCGCGGTTAGGGTAGTCCGTGGGATACGTCCCACCGAGCGAAGATTGCTGTCCATACTACTGACGCTGTATGTCGGCAAACCTGCTACGTGAGTCATACCCTTCCTACTATCGTCGTCTCCATCGAGACCACCCCCCACTCGGCCGACACATGAAGCAATCGCCGTGAGACGCGATCGACTCCGTGGTGCCACCGCTGGGTTGACAAGCGTAGTCCATGGCTGTCACGGGGATTCTTCCCAACGGCTGTCATCGTGGCAACCCAAGTCTGCGATGGGTCATTTCGACATTCGCTGTCTACCATGAAGACCTGTATCTTGTCTGCGCTTGTTGCCGCCGTCGTCATGGCCGAAGGTTCGGCAGACTCACCGACCATGCAGTCGTCCCAAGAACACGCTCGACGTGACATGGCCGCCTTCCGTGACCATCGTCCCTCCCACCCCGTCTACATTTATGCGCCACATTTCACCTTCCACGAAGACCCCACGTTGCGTTCGTATGTCGACTCGACGTTGGTCGACGTGGATCGCCGCGATCTTCCCAAGTTGGTCCGTATGGCTCGCCGCCAATACATCCGTCAAGACAAGGACGACAAGGAAAGCGAAGACGCTGCATAAGAACCTCATCACACACGTCGAGCTCAACTTGTTAACAAACAGTTTGTTATCCTATGTGTTTTTGTGTTGGGTTCACCGAGGTTGGGTCTTCCCGTCGAGTCGTGTGTGTGGGGTGTCGCGGTTAGGGTAGTCCGTGGGATACGTCCCACCGAGCGAAGATTGCTGTCCATACTACTGACGCTGTATGTCGGCAAACCTGCTACGTGAGTCATACCCTTCCTACTATCGTCGTCTCCATCGAGACCACCCCCCACTCGGCCGACACATGAAGCAATCGCCGTGAGACGCGATCGACTCCGTGGTGCCACCGCTGGGTTGACAAGCGTAGTCCATGGCTGTCACGGGGATTCTTCCCAACGGCTGTCATCGTGGCAACCCAAGTCTGCGATGGGTCATTTCGACATTCGCTGTCTACCATGAAGACCTGTATCTTGTCTGCGCTTGTTGCCGCCGTCGTCATGGCCGAAGGTTCGGCAGACTCACCGACCATGCAGTCGTCCCAAGAACACGCTCGACGTGACATGGCCGCCTTCCGTGACCATCGTCCCTCCCACCCCGTCTACATTTATGCGCCACATTTCACCTTCCACGAAGACCCCACGTTGCGTTCGTATGTCGACTCGACGTTGGTCGACGTGGATCGCCGCGATCTTCCCAAGTTGGTCCGTATGGCTCGCCGCCAATACATCCGTCAAGACAAGGACGACAAGGAAAGCGAAGACGCTGCATAAGAACCTCATCACACACGTCGAGCTCAACTTGTTAACAAACAGTTTGTTATCCTATGTGTTTTTGTGTTGGGTTCACCGAGGTTGGGTCTTCCCGTCGAGTCGTGTGTGTGGGGTGTCGCGGTTAGGGTAGTCCGTGGGATACGTCCCACCGAGCGAAGATTGCTGTCCATACTACTGACGCTGTATGTCGGCAAACCTGCTACGTGAGTCATACCCTTCCTACTATCGTCGTCTCCATCGAGACCACCCCCCACTCGGCCGACACATGAAGCAATCGCCGTGAGACGCGATCGACTCCGTGGTGCCACCGCTGGGTTGACAAGCGTAGTCCATGGCTGTCACGGGGATTCTTCCCAACGGCTGTCATCGTGGCAACCCAAGTCTGCGATGGGTCATTTCGACATTCGCTGTCTACCATGAAGACCTGTATCTTGTCTGCGCTTGTTGCCGCCGTCGTCATGGCCGAAGGTTCGGCAGACTCACCGACCATGCAGTCGTCCCAAGAACACGCTCGACGTGACATGGCCGCCTTCCGTGACCATCGTCCCTCCCACCCCGTCTACATTTATGCGCCACATTTCACCTTCCACGAAGACCCCACGTTGCGTTCGTATGTCGACTCGACGTTGGTCGACGTGGATCGCCGCGATCTTCCCAAGTTGGTCCGTATGGCTCGCCGCCAATACATCCGTCAAGACAAGGACGACAAGGAAAGCGAAGACGCTGCATAAGAACCTCATCACACACGTCGAGCTCAACTTGTTAACAAACAGTTTGTTATCCTATGTGTTTTTGTGTTGGGTTCACCGAGGTTGGGTCTTCCCGTCGAGTCGTGTGTGTGGGGTGTCGCGGTTAGGGTAGTCCGTGGGATACGTCCCACCGAGCGAAGATTGCTGTCCATACTACTGACGCTGTATGTCGGCAAACCTGCTACGTGAGTCATACCCTTCCTACTATCGTCGTCTCCATCGAGACCACCCCACTCGGCCGACACATGAAGCAATCGCCGTGAGACGCGATCGACTCCGTGGTGCCACCGCTGGGTTGACAAGCGTAGTCCATGGCTGTCACGGGGATTCTTCCCAACGGCTGTCATCGTGGCAACCCAAGTCTGCGATGGGTCATTTCGACATTCGCTGTCTACCATGAAGACCTGTATCTTGTCTGCGCTTGTTGCCGCCGTCGTCATGGCCGAAGGTTCGGCAGACTCACCGACCATGCAGTCGTCCCAAGAACACGCTCGACGTGACATGGCCGCCTTCCGTGACCATCGTCCCTCCCACCCCGTCTACATTTATGCGCCACATTTCACCTTCCACGAAGACCCCACGTTGCGTTCGTATGTCGACTCGACGTTGGTCGACGTGGATCGCCGCGATCTTCCCAAGTTGGTCCGTATGGCTCGCCGCCAATACATCCGTCAAGACAAGGACGACAAGGAAAGCGAAGACGCTGCATAAGAACCTCATCACACACGTCGAGCTCAACTTGTTAACAAACAGTTTGTTATCCTATGTGTTTTTGTGTTGGGTTCACCGAGGTTGGGTCTTCCCGTCGAGTCGTGTGTGTGGGGTGTCGCGGTTAGGGTAGTCCGTGGGATACGTCCCACCGAGCGAAGATTGCTGTCCATACTACTGACGCTGTATGTCGGCAAACCTGCTACGTGAGTCATACCCTTCCTACTATCGTCGTCTCCATCGAGACCACCCCCCACTCGGCCGACACATGAAGCAATCGCCGTGAGACGCGATCGACTCCGTGGTGCCACCGCTGGGTTGACAAGCGTAGTCCATGGCTGTCACGGGGATTCTTCCCAACGGCTGTCATCGTGGCAACCCAAGTCTGCGATGGGTCATTTCGACATTCGCTGTCTACCATGAAGACCTGTATCTTGTCTGCGCTTGTTGCCGCCGTCGTCATGGCCGAAGGTTCGGCAGACTCACCGACCATGCAGTCGTCCCAAGAACACGCTCGACGTGACATGGCCGCCTTCCGTGACCATCGTCCCTCCCACCCCGTCTACATTTATGCGCCACATTTCACCTTCCACGAAGACCCCACGTTGCGTTCGTATGTCGACTCGACGTTGGTCGACGTGGATCGCCGCGATCTTCCCAAGTTGGTCCGTATGGCTCGCCGCCAATACATCCGTCAAGACAAGGACGACAAGGAAAGCGAAGACGCTGCATAAGAACCTCATCACACACGTCGAGCTCAACTTGTTAACAAACAGTTTGTTATCCTATGTGTTTTTGTGTTGGGTTCACCGAGGTTGGGTCTTCCCGTCGAGTCGTGTGTGTGGGGTGTCGCGGTTAGGGTAGTCCGTGGGATACGTCCCACCGAGCGAAGATTGCTGTCCATACTACTGACGCTGTATGTCGGCAAACCTGCTACGTGAGTCATACCCTTCCTACTATCGTCGTCTCCATCGAGACCACCCCCACTCGGCCGACACATGAAGCAATCGCCGTGAGACGCGATCGACTCCGTGGTGCCACCGCTGGGTTGACAAGCGTAGTCCATGGCTGTCACGGGGATTCTTCCCAACGGCTGTCATCGTGGCAACCCAAGTCTGCGATGGGTCATTTCGACATTCGCTGTCTACCATGAAGACCTGTATCTTGTCTGCGCTTGTTGCCGCCGTCGTCATGGCCGAAGGTTCGGCAGACTCACCGACCATGCAGTCGTCCCAAGAACACGCTCGACGTGACATGGCCGCCTTCCGTGACCATCGTCCCTCCCACCCCGTCTACATTTATGCGCCACATTTCACCTTCCACGAAGACCCCACGTTGCGTTCGTATGTCGACTCGACGTTGGTCGACGTGGATCGCCGCGATCTTCCCAAGTTGGTCCGTATGGCTCGCCGCCAATACATCCGTCAAGACAAGGACGACAAGGAAAGCGAAGACGCTGCATAAGAACCTCATCACACACGTCGAGCTCAACTTGTTAACAAACAGTTTGTTATCCTATGTGTTTTTGTGTTGGGTTCACCGAGGTTGGGTCTTCCCGTCGAGTCGTGTGTGTGGGGTGTCGCGGTTAGGGTAGTCCGTGGGATACGTCCCACCGAGCGAAGATTGCTGTCCATACTACTGACGCTGTATGTCGGCAAACCTGCTACGTGAGTCATACCCTTCCTACTATCGTCGTCTCCATCGAGACCACCCCCCACTCGGCCGACACATGAAGCAATCGCCGTGAGACGCGATCGACTCCGTGGTGCCACCGCTGGGTTGACAAGCGTAGTCCATGGCTGTCACGGGGATTCTTCCCAACGGCTGTCATCGTGGCAACCCAAGTCTGCGATGGGTCATTTCGACATTCGCTGTCTACCATGAAGACCTGTATCTTGTCTGCGCTTGTTGCCGCCGTCGTCATGGCCGAAGGTTCGGCAGACTCACCGACCATGCAGTCGTCCCAAGAACACGCTCGACGTGACATGGCCGCCTTCCGTGACCATCGTCCCTCCCACCCCGTCTACATTTATGCGCCACATTTCACCTTCCACGAAGACCCCACGTTGCGTTCGTATGTCGACTCGACGTTGGTCGACGTGGATCGCCGCGATCTTCCCAAGTTGGTCCGTATGGCTCGCCGCCAATACATCCGTCAAGACAAGGACGACAAGGAAAGCGAAGACGCTGCATAAGAACCTCATCACACACGTCGAGCTCAACTTGTTAACAAACAGTTTGTTATCCTATGTGTTTTTGTGTTGGGTTCACCGAGGTTGGGTCTTCCCGTCGAGTCGTGTGTGTGGGGTGTCGCGGTTAGGGTAGTCCGTGGGATACGTCCCACCGAGCGAAGATTGCTGTCCATACTACTGACGCTGTATGTCGGCAAACCTGCTACGTGAGTCATACCCTTCCTACTATCGTCGTCTCCATCGAGACCACCCCCCACTCGGCCGACACATGAAGCAATCGCCGTGAGACGCGATCGACTCCGTGGTGCCACCGCTGGGTTGACAAGCGTAGTCCATGGCTGTCACGGGGATTCTTCCCAACGGCTGTCATCGTGGCAACCCAAGTCTGCGATGGGTCATTTCGACATTCGCTGTCTACCATGAAGACCTGTATCTTGTCTGCGCTTGTTGCCGCCGTCGTCATGGCCGAAGGTTCGGCAGACTCACCGACCATGCAGTCGTCCCAAGAACACGCTCGACGTGACATGGCCGCCTTCCGTGACCATCGTCCCTCCCACCCCGTCTACATTTATGCGCCACATTTCACCTTCCACGAAGACCCCACGTTGCGTTCGTATGTCGACTCGACGTTGGTCGACGTGGATCGCCGCGATCTTCCCAAGTTGGTCCGTATGGCTCGCCGCCAATACATCCGTCAAGACAAGGACGACAAGGAAAGCGAAGACGCTGCATAAGAACCTCATCACACACGTCGAGCTCAACTTGTTAACAAACAGTTTGTTATCCTATGTGTTTTTGTGTTGGGTTCACCGAGGTTGGGTCTTCCCGTCGAGTCGTGTGTGTGGGGTGTCGCGGTTAGGGTAGTCCGTGGGATACGTCCCACCGAGCGAAGATTGCTGTCCATACTACTGACGCTGTATGTCGGCAAACCTGCTACGTGAGTCATACCCTTCCTACTATCGTCGTCTCCATCGAGACCACCCCCCACTCGGCCGACACATGAAGCAATCGCCGTGAGACGCGATCGACTCCGTGGTGCCACCGCTGGGTTGACAAGCGTAGTCCATGGCTGTCACGGGGATTCTTCCCAACGGCTGTCATCGTGGCAACCCAAGTCTGCGATGGGTCATTTCGACATTCGCTGTCTACCATGAAGACCTGTATCTTGTCTGCGCTTGTTGCCGCCGTCGTCATGGCCGAAGGTTCGGCAGACTCACCGACCATGCAGTCGTCCCAAGAACACGCTCGACGTGACATGGCCGCCTTCCGTGACCATCGTCCCTCCCACCCCGTCTACATTTATGCGCCACATTTCACCTTCCACGAAGACCCCACGTTGCGTTCGTATGTCGACTCGACGTTGGTCGACGTGGATCGCCGCGATCTTCCCAAGTTGGTCCGTATGGCTCGCCGCCAATACATCCGTCAAGACAAGGACGACAAGGAAAGCGAAGACGCTGCATAAGAACCTCATCACACACGTCGAGCTCAACTTGTTAACAAACAGTTTGTTATCCTATGTGTTTTTGTGTTGGGTTCACCGAGGTTGGGTCTTCCCGTCGAGTCGTGTGTGTGGGGTGTCGCGGTTAGGGTAGTCCGTGGGATACGTCCCACCGAGCGAAGATTGCTGTCCATACTACTGACGCTGTATGTCGGCAAACCTGCTACGTGAGTCATACCCTTCCTACTATCGTCGTCTCCATCGAGACCACCCCCCACTCGGCCGACACATGAAGCAATCGCCGTGAGACGCGATCGACTCCGTGGTGCCACCGCTGGGTTGACAAGCGTAGTCCATGGCTGTCACGGGGATTCTTCCCAACGGCTGTCATCGTGGCAACCCAAGTCTGCGATGGGTCATTTCGACATTCGCTGTCTACCATGAAGACCTGTATCTTGTCTGCGCTTGTTGCCGCCGTCGTCATGGCCGAAGGTTCGGCAGACTCACCGACCATGCAGTCGTCCCAAGAACACGCTCGACGTGACATGGCCGCCTTCCGTGACCATCGTCCCTCCCACCCCGTCTACATTTATGCGCCACATTTCACCTTCCACGAAGACCCCACGTTGCGTTCGTATGTCGACTCGACGTTGGTCGACGTGGATCGCCGCGATCTTCCCAAGTTGGTCCGTATGGCTCGCCGCCAATACATCCGTCAAGACAAGGACGACAAGGAAAGCGAAGACGCTGCATAAGAACCTCATCACACACGTCGAGCTCAACTTGTTAACAAACAGTTTGTTATCCTATGTGTTTTTGTGTTGGGTTCACCGAGGTTGGGTCTTCCCGTCGAGTCGTGTGTGTGGGGTGTCGCGGTTAGGGTAGTCCGTGGGATACGTCCCACCGAGCGAAGATTGCTGTCCATACTACTGACGCTGTATGTCGGCAAACCTGCTACGTGAGTCATACCCTTCCTACTATCGTCGTCTCCATCGAGACCACCCCCCACTCGGCCGACACATGAAGCAATCGCCGTGAGACGCGATCGACTCCGTGGTGCCACCGCTGGGTTGACAAGCGTAGTCCATGGCTGTCACGGGGATTCTTCCCAACGGCTGTCATCGTGGCAACCCAAGTCTGCGATGGGTCATTTCGACATTCGCTGTCTACCATGAAGACCTGTATCTTGTCTGCGCTTGTTGCCGCCGTCGTCATGGCCGAAGGTTCGGCAGACTCACCGACCATGCAGTCGTCCCAAGAACACGCTCGACGTGACATGGCCGCCTTCCGTGACCATCGTCCCTCCCACCCCGTCTACATTTATGCGCCACATTTCACCTTCCACGAAGACCCCACGTTGCGTTCGTATGTCGACTCGACGTTGGTCGACGTGGATCGCCGCGATCTTCCCAAGTTGGTCCGTATGGCTCGCCGCCAATACATCCGTCAAGACAAGGACGACAAGGAAAGCGAAGACGCTGCATAAGAACCTCATCACACACGTCGAGCTCAACTTGTTAACAAACAGTTTGTTATCCTATGTGTTTTTGTGTTGGGTTCACCGAGGTTGGGTCTTCCCGTCGAGTCGTGTGTGTGGGGTGTCGCGGTTAGGGTAGTCCGTGGGATACGTCCCACCGAGCGAAGATTGCTGTCCATACTACTGACGCTGTATGTCGGCAAACCTGCTACGTGAGTCATACCCTTCCTACTATCGTCGTCTCCATCGAGACCACCCCCCACTCGGCCGACACATGAAGCAATCGCCGTGAGACGCGATCGACTCCGTGGTGCCACCGCTGGGTTGACAAGCGTAGTCCATGGCTGTCACGGGGATTCTTCCCAACGGCTGTCATCGTGGCAACCCAAGTCTGCGATGGGTCATTTCGACATTCGCTGTCTACCATGAAGACCTGTATCTTGTCTGCGCTTGTTGCCGCCGTCGTCATGGCCGAAGGTTCGGCAGACTCACCGACCATGCAGTCGTCCCAAGAACACGCTCGACGTGACATGGCCGCCTTCCGTGACCATCGTCCCTCCCACCCCGTCTACATTTATGCGCCACATTTCACCTTCCACGAAGACCCCACGTTGCGTTCGTATGTCGACTCGACGTTGGTCGACGTGGATCGCCGCGATCTTCCCAAGTTGGTCCGTATGGCTCGCCGCCAATACATCCGTCAAGACAAGGACGACAAGGAAAGCGAAGACGCTGCATAAGAACCTCATCACACACGTCGAGCTCAACTTGTTAACAAACAGTTTGTTATCCTATGTGTTTTTGTGTTGGGTTCACCGAGGTTGGGTCTTCCCGTCGAGTCGTGTGTGTGGGGTGTCGCGGTTAGGGTAGTCCGTGGGATACGTCCCACCGAGCGAAGATTGCTGTCCATACTACTGACGCTGTATGTCGGCAAACCTGCTACGTGAGTCATACCCTTCCTACTATCGTCGTCTCCATCGAGACCACCCCCCACTCGGCCGACACATGAAGCAATCGCCGTGAGACGCGATCGACTCCGTGGTGCCACCGCTGGGTTGACAAGCGTAGTCCATGGCTGTCACGGGGATTCTTCCCAACGGCTGTCATCGTGGCAACCCAAGTCTGCGATGGGTCATTTCGACATTCGCTGTCTACCATGAAGACCTGTATCTTGTCTGCGCTTGTTGCCGCCGTCGTCATGGCCGAAGGTTCGGCAGACTCACCGACCATGCACGGATGCTGTAAGCTATGCATTTATGAAACCTGCTGTCGAGCAAGCCCTGAACAATTTGAAATTCTTTGAGAATGTAGAGGCCCGCCATTCGTTGCACTACTACAGTGCAATTTCTTGATGAGAGCAGGCAAACCAGAACTACTGAACACTCAGTTATAGTGAAACACAGTCCATTCGGGGAATAGAAAATGTTTCTCACTCAAATTTCACGACTCATTCGCCCGGTCCAGGTAAAGATGGTATCTCCGGACCACCCAATTGGCCGACACGTGTAGCGATTACTGCGTCACATGCGATCTTGTCTGACCATAGCTTTCTCATGAACCTGACGATAACATAATTTTCCCGAGGGAATCAGTACTTCATGAATTGATGGAGAAAGTCCAATCGACATATATATATTGATGATGGATAGAGTAATCAAACATTATATGACGGGACTTCAAGGACAATGACGAGTTGGTTGCTTGCACTTTCGTTCAAAGGTCGAAAAATCCAGTTAAGCGTGTAACTAGCACAGTTAATCCGGACACAACCTATCGCGTTGTTGGTCCACGTCATTTTCGCAGCATTGGCAAATTTTGGACAAAACGAAAGTGCAATCTTCCACGGTCGCTGCTGGTCACTTATGCTACTAACGAACGCAAGGATTGATGTGCTATCAACACTTGACGTCCAAAATTTGCATTCGCATACGAGCAAATCTTCCACGTATATGCCGTATTTCTCTTTGTTCATCGCGCGAACCAAAGAACAGCCATGATCATTCGTTTGGAGCAATTCCTCTGGCCACAGAGAGTTAGGGGAGGCAGAAATGGGATCAATGTGTCAGAAACACTGACCTCGTTTTCGAGGTTGCTCTCCACTTCCGTTCCACAATTAAAGTGTTCTCGCAGGAATTTTTCCACATAAATGCTCTCTTCCGTCCCATTGTGAGAGGAACATAGCGATACGATTTTCTGCCATTCCTCGTCTTGAAATTCGCCTAGCAAGCAAGACAAAAAGTCATGGAATGAAATGCCTTGAACGCCATTTCGTCGAGACGAGGAAAATATAGCATGGACCACCATATTCTCAAATGTTTTAATTCGTTCAACAGAGCATTTGAGTTTCAAAACGACGTTTTTTCGTCAAAAAGATAAGCTTTGTCGAGTATTTCTTGCCGCTCGTGATATCGTGATACGTCGAGAAGTCTTTGCCTCCCAGGATCGATAAGTACAACAGCAAGTCTTTTTCGATGGGGGGGGGGAACAGCACTTAGCATTCCAGATTTGTGACCCGCTGTATAGGTGATGAGATGACAAATAGATATCAGTCAGGCTTTCTTCAACCAAATTTGCGAAATGTTTATGCATAGCGGGCACACCAATCGTGGCTGCTTCAAGGGTGGTCCACCATTGCTATTACTTGCTGATTTCTTGGTATGAGTATACGATACTGCCACGAATTGCGCGTTTATCCCATCTTTCGATCCTAAAAACAGCTTTCCACGTTGCATCCTCATATTGACAGCAGCAAATGCATCATCCAATAACTGCCACAACTTGACATCCTCCTTGAAAATTGTAAGCACTTGCTCGATAAATTTTCTTGCAAATCTTCCCCGCGACCGCAAGGCAATAAATTCCACAACGGGATATTGCTTGATAACCTCCTTCCATTTCTTGTTCATTTCTTCATCCAACAGTACAAGATAGGAAGCGAAATGCGGTACAATTGTCAACCAAAGATGTGGATTGGTATAGCTGCCATTCAAATTTGAAATCCTCGCATCAGTCCCATGAGAATGACAACAAGACCACAAGCACAAAAAACGTTTCTCTGGAACGCAGCAACATTTCTCCTCTTGGTGTCGTCTACATTCATTTCATCCAAGATGAAAAAGGGCAACACTTTTTTCTTCGCCACCATATCATCCATCACATTCAGCACACCGCGTCGTGAGCATTTTATCACATTCAACGATATTTTTTTCGCAAAATGAATCATTTTTGGTTCGATTGCTTCTTGAGAGCTGCAATAATTGAGCAGCGAACGAATAAAGCCATAAGTCCACAGTTCATCACGTGAGTACGTATCTGACCCAGTATTCAAAATCTCTTCCTCCTCCTTCGATGTTGGATTGTCCAAGTCCACAAAGTGGTTGAAACGTCGGGATATGGCTGAGAAATTCTCATAAATCTCTTGATAAGTAGAGGCAAGAGAGGACGAAAGCCAATAAAAGTACGGACGTCGACCGTGAAGAGCAAATGCCAGTTGCGTCTTTCCCATTCCAGATGATCCTTCCACACAAAGGAATGGAGTTGGTGCCATCATCTCAGCAAACTTGTCGATTCGGTCCAAAATCTCATTGCAATACTCTAAGTTTCTTTGCTGGATGAGGATTCCGCGTTCTCGATAGTATCTCAATTCGTTGAAAATGCTTTCTTGATTAGTTTCCTCGATCGAAATTGTCTTGAAGTTGCTCGTTTGAATTGCCTCCAAGTTGTTCAGCATAGGATCAAAGACTCTCACAGTTAGTGGACTCGTTTCATCGGTTCCGATTTCTTGTAATGACGTGCCATAATCGAGGAAGTGGTCTCCATTGAACACGAGCAGACACCTGACGGAAAGATTGCCAAAGAGCGACGAATTCTTCTTGAGCACAGCTTCACAAAAGTCTTTAACCAAGGCCGTTGGGGCGAAATCTAAGGTGAGAGTGCCTGACCCCTTGTAATGACCTTCACGAAGTTGGTCGATGAGATTGTAATAAAAGGTTCGGCCACCGTCTTCCATTCTGAATGTGAGGTTTTCTGAAATTTTGCAGTGATGATCAAAGCGAAAGACCATTTTCTAGAATTTCCATTTCTTTGTCAACTGAGATAGCCAACTGTCGGAGTTTGCACAACCTCATCGACGACTTTTATGGAGGTCCTAACAAGGGGGCATGTATTTGCGCCTTGGACCTCCCTTCTACAGCCTTGGTTGCAGACTTTTGTGAAGGTGTGTTGCAGCAGAATTTGAATATTTTAGACGGCCTTGCCGTCACTTCTCTGTGTGTGTTCGATGGAAAACAGTTTCTCAATCTAAGTATGCCTTTACAAGACATTGGAACTGATGGAGACGCAATACTCAATGTGAGGGTCAGAGATTTTAGGCTCAGCAAGTTTCAGTCAATTCAACCGAGCGTCGCTGAGCGTTATAGTTTTCGTGGTGGTCACTGTGAAAGACGACGCATTGAAGATTTAAAAATAAGGTTAAAATCAAATCATAATAAACATGATGAAGAGGCTTCTGTCATCTAGCGTTGGGTCCCTTAAATGGCATTCCACTGAATCAAGAACTCCTGGTCTTTTGGTGAACAAATTGGCATGTACATCACACATTTTCTATTGAAAAGTGCACCCAGCTCGAACGGTAGAGGGCCTGGCTTATGATCAAGGAGTCCAGAGATCGATCCCACAGGCACTTTACCACTTACACTTACACTTTACCACGTTCCTGGTTTACTGGTTTACCAATTGTCGCTAGAGTATTGAATCACTCTTGAGTGAATAATATTGGTACTTGTGAAATTTTGAGTGGCAGAGAACTTCCTTGGGGAGTTTTGAATCGTGTCGTGGCCATTTTTCGTTTTCGTCGCTTCCGTGCTGCTGCCACTCTGCTGCTCTGTCGCTCCGCTTGGTCGCTGCTGCTCTTCCGTGTTGTCTGTGGTCGTGCTGTGCTGTTCATGGTCGTGTTCTGCTGCCTGTGGCTCGCTTGTGCTGTAGTCGTGTTGCTGCGTGCGTCGTCGTTGCTGCTGCTACTCTGTCCTGCAGCTGAGCTGCCGTGATGTGTCCGTTTGTTGCCGCGCTGTTTGGCCGCTTGGTGCGTTGGTGCCGCGAATGTTTCCGTGGGTGCGACTTGCCGTTGGGTGCGCTGCGACATGCGATGATCGAAGAAGGCGATGGGCTGAAGGAAGGCGTTCAAGCAAGGCATTCAAGAACCAGAGGCTGGCTGGAGCGAAACGCAGTGGTCAAATCTCCGTCTATTCGTGGGTGTCGAGGCGCAGGGCTTAACAGGCCTTTCCACTGCGATTTTAATCGGCTTGGGTTTTGGCGAAGACGGCGATCAAGGAAGAAGGCGTCCAAGGTGATGAAGATTTGACAGCCTCGATTCGTTGAGACGGACTGTTCTGTGGAAGTGCATTGTTGGCTGACCCCCAGCATGGATTGAAGCAGAGCCAAGAACCTGGTCAGTTCGAGTCCGTGGATATGGGTCGAGTGCTTTTTTGGGGTTGCCTTTTTTGTGGGCTTTATGCCTTTCGATGGGGGGCCTTGTGCCTCCCAATGTGGCCTTTGTGCCTTTCGATTTTTGGGTGTCCCTTTTTATCTGAACTCCTTTGATGGAGCCCCCGGGGGTAGCGTTCAAGGAAGACTTCGACGAAAAAGGCGGTTGGTGTTTGTGGCTTTGATGACTTGTTTGCGTAGTTTGGCGAGCGATCGAGCGATTTTGGCGTTGCTTTTTTGGCGAATTTTGCGAACTTGAAGAAAGGCGCGAAGAAACGTAAGAGTTAGCACACAAGCGCAGCTATGGGTGGTCCGTTGACCATCCTTCGGTAAGTTTTTCTTCGCCTTTTTGCTTGACTTTTTGCGTAGTTGGCACTTTGATTTGGCGAGGGTCGCTTGAAATCTCTAAGTCGCCGCAAAAAAGCTCGCTGATTTTATGCGAAGCGCTCCCCAAATCTTTAATTTCGTAATTCACACTTGATTTGCCGATTTTTCTTGTTTTTTGTAGTTGATTTCCAATGTTGGCATCAATTGACTTCAAAACTTGGCTTCACTTTCAAGTAAATGGTTATTGGACAAGAAATTTTTCAACTTCATCGTGTAGATCGGTCTTGACTTAACTTGTTTAAGTGCATTGATCATCGATTCAATTTGAAGATGGCTGGATGTTTATCCATGAATCCACGGTATGAACTGCGTTGTCTCAGCAAACCAAGTATGACCATAGCCTGTCGATAGGTTGTTGTGTCTTGGATATTTCGAAGCCAACGACGAACATTTGAAACCCAAAACGTCAAGGCAACGTCATTCAATGCAGGTAAGTGTGGTGGCTTGGCTCCATCAAACTTGACTTTGTTTCGTCGTGTCCATAGGAGGTGAAGAATACTGCAGACTAGCATAAACCACAAGCGATGAAGAACTTCAAGATAGCGCTGCCACCGCTGAGCAACTTGGAAAGTATCAATGTTTTCAATCCATTCCCAGGTAAGGCGGACTCCAAACATGCTCCATGCTTCACGGTGTTGTAGCCAGATTCGACTTGTGGCGCGGCATTCCAAGAACAAATGTTTCATCGTCTCGCGTGAATGGCAGTTCCGATAGCAACACTGAAGTGCACGAGGGTCTGTGGCTTCCTTGTACTTGAATTTATCCCCAACTGGAACTATGTTGTAGATAATTCGCGTCCAAAGATCGGCTTGTACTAGCGTTACCAAGCTGGCGAAAGGTTTGGCAAAGCTTGAGAGATACTTGGCGATTTTTGCTGGGGTGTCTCGTGTGTTTGAGAAGAAAGGATGTTGCCGCGTCAGCAAGGGAGCATGGAAACTCACTCGCTTGATGATTTTCGTTGTCCACGACTTGAACGGTACGTTGACATCTCCTTGTCGATATGAAATCACCGTTTGCGGACTAGGATCGTTTTCAACCGGGGCGTCTAGCCGCTTGTTGGCTTGAGTCCAAACATTCGTTGCAATCAGCGTCACCAGCTTGTAAAAGTGCTTGAAGGATGTCGGGACAGGTAATTCTTCGACGAAGTGGTCTAGGTGGTCTTCCATCGACTCACGAAACTCATCGTACGTTGGCCACGTTCGACCTAGAGCCAACAAGTCTTCAAGGCAGTGTATGCCTCTCCAAGCAAGGTGTCTGTACCAGTCGCGATGGTTTTGAAGCGTGATTGCAAGCGACGATATCCCGTCTCGACCCGGGACTTGAAAGAGAGGGTGCGACGACAACCACAATGGCATTTGTGTTATCTGACTCAGCTTAGGCTCGTGTGGTGTCTTGGTTGTCATTGGAATTTGGGCCCATTCCCTTCCACATATCGCGCCAAAGTGGTGAGAGCAACTTGAACTGAACCAGCTTATTGTTTGGGCTAGGATGGTACATCATGAAGTCCCAGTTCGCCACTCGAGAGTATGGATACATAAAGCGACTCAAGCGGTCCGTTGGTAGGATTGTCCACATCGGAGGCTCTTCTTGATCGGCTTGGACTAGAAGTTGAAGGCGTGTGACTCTTTGTTTCCGAATCACTGAAGCAATATGCGGCACTTTGAAGCCCGTCTTCGAGTCATGTATCAAGCCGCTTGGAGCAAGGGCCAAATACTTATCCTCGGCCTGCGTGCGTCAGCTCATCACAAACTTGTTTACCATGGACTGCCATTTTCGCACGGTATTATCTGGAATTGGAAGTACCATCGTGTAATGCCAAAGCTGTGATAGGATCATCGTGTTGACCAGCAACCGCCTGCCTTTGAGGGTTCTTGCTCGACACGCCCACGTGGTAAACGACTTGTAAAACTTGTCGCTGATGGCGTTGATTTGAAGCGTAGGATCCAATTGGTGTCCCAGCTCAATCCCAAGATACTTCACTGGCCTTCCACTTGGTACCATGTTCAATCTTGGATGTTTGAACACTGATTGATTGTTGTCTAGGGTCAAGACTTTGCTCTTACTGCGATTGAGTTTGGCTCCAGAATGTCGGCAAAACTCTTCGACGAGCTCAAGCTGTGCTTCCAAGTCGCCCACAGAACTGGAGATGAGCGTGGTGTCGTCGGCGAAGAGAAGAACGGAAGCGATGCCTGCGTCCGAGAAGGCGTAGCCGTATGCGGGGTGGTTGCGCAGCATTTGAGCGAGTGGCTCTATCGTCAATACAAAGAGCATCGACGACAGCATATCGCCTTGCTTGACTCCTCGGGACGGATAGAAGGGATCGGTAAGTCTGCCATTGATGTTCAAACTGACTTGAGTTTGGTTGTAGAGTAACTTAACCCAGTCAATGAACTGATCTCCGACAGTGAATTTCTTCAACACAGCGAACATGAATTCATGATTCACACGATCATAGGCCTTTTCAAAGTCCAGGAACATCGCGTAGGCTTCTTGATTGAAGGTGGTGCAATGATGTTGAAGGTCTTGCAGAAAGATGATATGATCATGGATCCGCCTGCCTTTGACGAAGCCATTTTGTTCGGGTTGGACGATCAACGGTAAGACTTGTGACATTCGGTATGCTAACGCGCGTGATAGGGCTTTGACTTCGACTGGGATCAAGGCAATGGGCCGATAGTTTGCTGGGTTGCGTCGATCGCCTCCCTTGAAGAGCAACGATATGGCCGACCAACGTTGCGAATCCAACATAACGCCTTGCTCAAGTTGGTGATTGAAGACTATGGACAAGATTTCACCAAACAAAGTAGGATGCACTTGGTAAAAGCCTGCTGAAAACCCGTCAATTCCAGGTGACTTGTGCGGATTCATCGTCTTGATGGATTGCGCCAGCTCCTCAACCGTGAGTGGTGCATCCAAAGCTTCTGAATCGTCTTGCGGTAAGTGTCTTTCAAGTACATTCAAGAAGTCTGACTTCTCTTGTGCACTTGTAGGTTGAAAGTCACCTTCACTCATCACTGCTGACCAATGTCGAGTGAACGCTGCATGGATTTCTTCTGGTATGGTAGTGACATTTCCTTGTTCGTCGTAACATTCGACGATAGGTATCGAAAACTGCCTAGCACGTGGTTTGCGAAAGAAGTGACTTGTTGGTGCTTCGTTTTGGGTTGCATGGAAGTCAAAACTCAAGTCTGCGTGGTGCTGTTTCAAGTCCTGCTTCTTGGTCTCATACTGTGCCTTTGCAGTATTGAGTGCCTCTTCGGTCAGTCGTCCTTGGTGGTGTCGTAATTTTGCTTGTAGCCATTGAATCTTGGCCTCTTGAAGCGCATTCTTTTGCCTCGTAATCATTCGAGCGTGGTATTTCTGAAGAAAGCGCTTGGTGCGGCGTTGCCATTGCGCCCACAAGACGCCCGGTTGATTAGAAGTCCGCAGACGCTCGAGGAGCTCGCTGGCTTCGGACACAATCGCCTCTCGAACTTCTCGGATCGCCAGAAGTTCTTTTGGGAGCTTCCAATAGCTCTTGACCCGCGTTGTCTTCACTGGTTGGAGCTCCACTTTGTGCCATAAGTGATCTGCGTTTGCAGTAGGCTCGAAGTATTCGCCAGCAGCATACATTCGACAGAAAGCGGCGTTCAGAAAGATGTAATCAAGTCGATTGAGTCCCTTGGGTGAAGAGTAAACCTTCTTTGTAGGGTTGAACGATCTCCAGGCGTCGACGACCTCAAGTTCTTGAAGCCATGCGAAACAAGACTGCCTGTTGACTTGGTGGTTTGAGGTGGTGGAGCCTCTTGAGTCCAATGCTCGGTCCATCGGGAGATTGAAGTCTCCCATGACGACATGTTTGGACGCGATTGGGAAATTTCGTGGCAAGGCATCAAAGAAGGCGTCTCGCTCGCTGTCTTCAACAGGTGCGTAGACATTGTGGTAGTAGATGGGGTCGTCTCCCCACATTGAACTGACCACCATGTAGCGATCTTCGATGTCGTATTGGCGTTCATGGTGAAGTGTGTTGAAGCCAGGGATGGTGTGTTGGAAGATCATGGCGACGCCACCAGATCGGTATTGTTCAAGTTCGCCTCCCAGAAGCCGATGGTCATTGGCAGCAATGAAGTACTTGTCATGACCAAGAGCGTGATCAAGGTGAAACATGAACGTGGAGAATTTCTTCTCATTGGCAAATTTGGTTTCTTGTAGGGCAACGATCTCGTTCCGTGTGATCATGGTGTTGACAAGTTGGTTTCCATTGTCTCGAGACAGACCATTGATGTTGGCCGTCACGATGGACAAGTTGACAAGTGAAGAGTTGGGGAACGTTGGTTGTAGTGCTTGTTGGTTTGGATGCGATGAAGGTGGTTGTACTGAAGCCGCGAGGACCTTAGTACAACAAGTTGTTCCTGCGTTGCAGGCCGGTATTGTCGTTGCCAGCGAATGCTGTTAACGAGCTGTCTGTAGGCTGGTAGGCATCGACACTGAGTTGCCATATCCGTGAAGACATCTCGGTTTTGCACACGCGATTGAGCTCTTCAGCAAAGTATTGCCCAAACGGCGACTTGAGCAAAGCCCACAACGTGGTTGGAGCCAACATGCGGCCATACTTGGTTGGAAGCCATGATACTGGCTGTCGAGTGAGGTATAGAATCCACTCGTCATTTCTGAAGACTAACGGAGCTTGAACAGCGAGCCATAGTTCAAATGCAGCGAGTGCATCTTCCACTTGATCAGTGGGGAAGGCGGGGTGTTTTGGCGCTGCCTCGAAGAAGTCTGAGACACTCGAGATTTCTTCAAGTCGTGTCCCCTTTGGATGTTCTTGAAAGGTAAACTTGAATCCATTCGTGAATGAATCAACCACTGGTAGTTGTGTCGCCGATATCCAACGTTGCCAAGTGTGTATACGGACAACCTTGAGGTAATCACTGTACGTATGCGTGGCTAACTTGGTCAGGACGACGTTCATGTTTTGAGTGTGCGAGTGCACCACTTTCCAGAGGGCGTCGACGTTGCATCTACGGATGTAGTCCACGACATCGAGTTCCGTTCCGGATACGTCGGTGGTGTTGGCTTGGTTGTGATGTTGGAAGGCAGCTCCTCCCTCGACACTGGCTTGGAGCACTTGGACGAGCTCCTCCATGGTGAGGTTGTCTGGGTGCCAGCAAAGCTTGTGGTCGACAACATGTTGCTTCTTGACGAAGGCGTCGCGCGCCTGCATGCTATCTTCGGGGATCTTCGTGATCATAGGTATGTACACACGTGTTGGTGTTTTATGTTGAGAATCCACTGGCTTAGCAGTTGCCTCGATGGTTGAGAGAACATTGAAGAAGTTGTCGGAAGCCCACGATACAAATGATGTGGACGCTTGTGCCGCGGCTACTCGCTTCTTCGTGCGAGGTACAACAAATCCATCTTCATCGATTGATTGACTCGTAGTGCGTTTAGTAGATTTTGGATCGACTTCCATGTTGGTACTCAACTGCGGTGGCGCAGAAGGGACAATTGGCTCGATTTCAAGAGGTGAGACTTCCATCTCTTTCTTCTTCACCTTCACCCTGGAGTAAAGGTTCTTCATTTGGTTTTGGCTCAGTATGGGGAGGGGGCATCCCTTCCATGCTTTGTGACTCTTCACCCTGACCTTGGACTCTAGGTTTTTCGTGTTCTTTTTCATCGTTGACTTTGGCGCGTTTGGTATGTTTGGCTCCTGGATCCTCTTCGCCTTGGCCTTCTGGTTTTGGCACTTGCTTCTTTGGACCTTGCATCATCGCGGCGGCGTGATCCACGTCCAAGCAATGAGGCGAGACCGAAGAGGTGCGAGAGGCTGAGCGTTGGAAGTTCTTGACAAATACATTGTAGGCCACACCATCCATCTTCAGTCGGTCTGCTGGATGACCATTGACAACGAGTTGTTTGGGGACTTCTGCCTCCAAGAAGTAGACGCGCCACACATTGGACTGGCGGGAGACATTGGGTATGTGTTGCCGATACGCTTGAAAGATTGGCTTCATCTTCAAACGTCGTAGCAAACGGAAGAGCTTGGCAGAGTCGAAGTTGAATCGAATGCCGACGATGTCCATGAAGAAGAACTTGTCCATCGGGTCATTCGATTCTTGAGATGATCCGCTGACCTTGACCGTAGGCACTGGAATCGTGAACTCCTTGCCGAAGATCGAAATGGTTTTCCCAGCGAGCATGTCCTTTACGTCGCGCGAGGTAATGGACACGACGATGTCGCCGGTGCGTGTTTTGTTGAGCTGAACGAACTCCAATAGGAGATACGCCCACTCGGCATCTTGGTTGTCCTTGAAGATCGCGTCGATGATCTTCTCATTGGTATAGGCCTTGTCGGAGAAGGCTCCATCAGTTTCGATCCACATCGTAGTGGTGGCCTTCTTGACCTTGACTGGGGTCGCCTGCGAGATGGCCTCAAGCAAGTCTTCCTCGTTTGCATCTTCTTGGCTTGCGAGGTCGATGAGTTTGCTGAGGTACTCAGGCTTGGGACGGTTGACGACAGTCTTGACTCGTTTTGGCGGTGCGTTGTCTTGGCCGCCCTTGAGTAGGTCGGCATAGGACAACTTCTTGGGTTGGTCTTGTCCTTTTTCGGGAGGAATCACGCGTGGCGGGGCGTCGGCGGGATCAGATAGGTCAATTACAACACGTCGCGGCGCAGGATCGCTGGCATGACTGGTTGGAGAGGCTTGTTGGGACATATTGGCATCTTCGGCGTAGTCAAATCCGTCTTCGTGGCGCTTGTCGGACTCACTCACGTTGGATTCGACAGGGACTTCGTCGACGGGAGGAGACGGCGTCGCACCCTGCTCGTCCACTTGTGGACCGCAAGGGTCGAGGTTCTTCACGGAGGAGACATTCGGGAGAGAAGTCTCAGTAGCATTGGCGGCGGTAGCGGCGGCGGGAGACGACATTGGTCGAAGGGTACCTTACTTTGGCTGTTGACTTGAGTGGTTGACGGCAAAAGTAAAAGTAGGGGGATAGCTCACTCGATGAGTCGTCTGTTTATCACTACGGTGGTACAAGGTTCGATACCTGCACGCTCTAAGCCGGATAAAGCCGTTGTTTCCGGATACGGGCTGAGCATTGTCGAAGACCGTGTGCAATTAGTGTGAGTGCAAGAGAAGGTGCCGACGACATTTTTGCCGCAGTCAGTTGCTCGAAACGAAGTGCTTTTTGTGCGCGACTGTAGCTTTGAGAGAGATGAAGAAGATAATAGACTTCCGTTTTCAATGTGAATGGCCCAAACCTCTCCGTGAGGGCATATCTTTGAGCGAGCGAGTCAACCTAAGCCAAGAGAGCGTGCGAGTTTCTGGTCTGCGAAAACCAGAGTCCGCTGAGTCGTTTCGATCTATTCAGCACCCTTCCCGAATCGCCCTTACCAGACCAAGCGACGCTGTGGTCAGACCGCGGGCAACCGGTCCACACATCCCCTTTTCACTTTATACAATGCCTGGCTCATCGGGTGTTTTCGGCACTAGTGGCCAAGACGGCTCGCCAAAACAACCCCCTCACGACAACAACGACCCCCCCGTCTCCTTCCCTCTTGTCGCAGAAGGAGACACAACTCCCCCCACTAGCTCCCCGTACGACCGCTAAAACTCAGACGACAAGTGGTGCGCCCTGCCGGGAGCCGTCCGTTACTACGTGCTGTGAATGCTCCTGTGAGCCTTGAAATGCCCGTTGAAGTCGACGAAGACTTTGATGACAGTGAGACTGTCGATGCCGTTGATACGTCTCAAACCTTTGACCGCCGGCAATGGCGTCAACAAAAACATTCCCTTGGATCAAGCGCGTCAACGAAGACCTCAAGAATCGTTGAGACCCGCTTGCGTTTCTTGCTCCAAGAAGAGTCGAATTGGATCTCCATGTATCTGGAACCAATGAAGACTGAACCAACATCAGGCGTTCATGGACTACCTGAAATTCCCAAAGTCAACCTTATCGAACCTATGAAGATGCAAGAATGGGAAGCGGTACTTCAGTGGGTTGAAAGCGCTCTGGCGGCCCTTGGTTTTAAATACAACGATGTCGACCAAGAGCTCATGGAGGCGCTCGCCGAGGAGTACCAGGTCTACAGCTGTGAATTCAACCGAACTACCATGGAGTTTATCGTCCTCGCAGAAGAAATGATTAAACTGAAGCAACCAATACGTGAGCATGCGACTCCAAGAGGAAGAAGACCAAGTGTCAAGCGAGTTGAATCAAGCGTCGAGAATAACACTGTAACTTGGGACAGCTTGAAGACTGTTCTCGCTGACAACAACCGAGTCATGATGGAAGCAATGGTCAAGGCCATTCAAGCAAGCAAGTCCCCGAAACGAAATAAGCAATCGCGTCAAGACAATCAGGGGGACGAATCCGACGATGACGCAGAGGTTGATATCGAACATGAAGATGACAATGAGAACGACGCAACCAAACCACGCGCACGACTGAATCGTGGCATACACTTGCTCAACATGGAAAGCATACCAGTTTTCAATGGCATGAAGGATGGTCTCGACAAAGCTCACCAATGGATTCGCAAGTTCAGCGAAGTCGGGCGAATGGCTGGATGGACCGACAAAGAAACCATGGCCAATTTTGAAATCTACATCGGCAAGTCTGTTCGATCATGGTACATGCAATTGAAGCCTGAAGCAAAGTCGTCGTGGGCCGTCTTGCGACAGCGTTTCATATCCCGTTGGGCACAACCGAAGATGTCAAAAGAAGACAAGTATCATCAAATGATGCAAGAGCCTGGTGAAGACGTCTTGGAATTCTTTTTCCGATTTAATCACGCGGCGCGCGACTGCAATTATGAATACTGGAAGGGCAGAAGCAAGCTAAATGAGCATGTCCGCCGATTTTGCACGAAGATACAGGATGTCGAATTGGGCAAGCGAATATTGGCGAAACATGTTCAAGGATATTGACGAGCTGGAAGAATATTTGGACCACAAGGATCACCTCAATGCGCTATTCGATGCTCAACATCCCAAGAAGAAGAAAGAAATTACGAAACCATTGGTAGCTTCGAATTCTTCGCCGCTCAGTTGCCCAAGCTCGATCAATTTGGCACGACTCATGTACGCACTGGCGACTTTCAAGCTGAAGTGTTCGCCCTTGGTCGCAACGGCTCGCGTGCACAACGAGAACACTGCCTGGAATGCAATCAAGAGCACTACAAGGTTGATGGTCTGTGCTGGAGAAACGTTCTTTGCAACGTTTGTGGAAAAACAGGCCATCCCGACAAGGAATGCTACAAGGCTTGTCAGAATTGCGATCCAACCCATCACAAGACTCGTGAGGCGTACCCATTCAAGGCCAAGTTGAAGGCGATCGCTGATTACATGGCCAGCCACGAGTCCGACATGAAGCCTGATACAAGTTTTCTAAAAAACTTGTAAGTCCGGGGGCTTGGCGAAGCTCCGATTGCGCCGGACATGAGACGCAACTGCATGAAGAAAAACAAGAAAATCAAGAAAAAACAACAACTGCATGGGAATCAAGAAACAACGAAAAACAAGAAAAATCAAGAAATGCATGTGAAGAAAACAGAAAAATGAAGAAATATCAAGAGATGTGTGTGAAAACAATGGCCAAGTAGACGACAGTGAAGCTGGAAGCGAGACGACAAGCTTGAAGATAGCCCAAGTGTCGACTGTTCGTGCAAGAATATCAAAGGAAGATTCAAGGCAAATGTTAATCAATTGTTCATTTGACCCACTCCCTTTGCATCCCCAAGTGTGTATTGTCGGTGGGAGCGCAATCCCCAACGAATTCAAACTTTTGGATGGAGAAACCCTGGCCTTTTGGCGAAAATCAGATATCAACGATCCACAGAGAAGCTTGCAAGCATTTTTATCAGCGAAGATTATGGATGAGCCCTCGGTCGTTCTTCCAGACACTGGAGCGAACATGAGTTTGATGAATTTACGAACTGTGGAACGACTTGGATTGAAAATGGAAAGCCCACAAGTGGAATCTGTAACTGGCATTAGTGATACATCCATGAATGTTTTAGGTATGGTTGCTGTGAAGTTGACACTGGGATTTGGCATGGTATATATCTTCCGGCTGTCTGTGTGTGATTTGAGTGCCTTGGATTTTGACATGATTTTGGGAATGGACTTTTTGCACAAGGCGGGCATGGAGATACACACACTGAGTCGCGAGATTTGCCTGCCTGACGACACATGGATTCCTTTAATTTCTCAGCCTCTAGAGTACGTGAAGTCGTTCTGCTCCGATGTCAAGCTGCAAGCCAACACTAGGATTGGTCAAGGGGAATCAATTCGAATTAAATTCCCAAAGGTCGACTTGCCACTACCGAAGAAACCCGTTTTCTGGGTGAACCGTGGGAAAAGATGGATTGCAATTGTTTTGATAAATTCTAGCGGAGTCCCGTGTGCATTCCAAATTACCAATACAAGCAAGACACCATTAAGCCTCGCGTCTGGAACGATTATTGGAGCAATTACCGAAGAAGGCGTTCGCCCTCGGCTGCACGACATGGTTCCAACAACCAGCAATCAGTATATCCAGCGGATGGCTGAGGCAAATGAAAACAAGTTATCACCGTGGTTCCTGCGAAAATTGAACTCCAACTCCTTCAGCGACTACCCTGTTGAACCAAAAGAATTCAAGGAATGACCAACCGCAATATTGAAGCGAGTGGACTCACCAGTGGTCACAAGGCAGAAACCTGAAGAAAATTTGAACGAGCCCACTCAAACCGTGTCGGAGGGTGTCGACAACAATGAAGAATCAAAGCCATCAGGTGATGCAAGCGTGTTTTGTTATACATCAACCGAAATACACAATAAAATGTGTTGGCCATCAATTTTTGCCGCATCATCACTACCTGGACCAGTCACTCAAGATCATTTAATGCCAGAAGTGATGATCAAGGAAGGTGTGGACATGACGACCGAAGAAATGATTAACCAACTTGCCATGATTCCAGAATTTGTTGAAGACCCAGTGCCAGTAGAGCTCGAAGAATTGGATTATGGTGAGGATCATGTCAGCCCTGAAGACAAAGCTAAAATGGCAGATGTGTTGCTGCGATTTAGAAAATGGTTCATCAAGTCCGGAAACGGCTTGCCGCCTCCAGCTCGTGGAGCGACATGTGACATCGATGTTGGCAACTCGAAACCTGTTGCACATCGTGTGAGGCGCGGTCTGTGAACAGACCTGGCGCCCTGCAGTAGCGGTTCCCCGCGCTCTGCTGTGTGAACGACTGGCCTTCGGAGGCCACAGAAGAAGTTGAAGCTCCTAGCGAGGCTGTGCGATAGCCAACGAGAAACAAGATAGGAACAAGATTTAGGTTGCTTTAACTTTAACTCACTCTTACACTTCAGTCGCAGTTCACACGCGCCTGATATCCTCTGCGCCCAGTTACACCTGGTAGCACTCTAGTTCGTCCAGGACCATGGCGCTGCGCCCGCGACGTCGACAATCGACGTTTCCCACTTCTCACCCGAACAGCAAGCTACTCTGACCGAGCTGCTTCGCTTGATCCCCGAGAACATCGTTCGGGGATTGTTCAGTGGGGTGAACCCTCAAGACCAGATCATGGTCATTGAGAGCTTCCGCCTGCATGGCGAAGCCACCGCGCAGTCAGCGGCCGATGCCACTGCGCAACGCACTCAAGAAGAGGCGGCGTTGCTCTACGAAGCAGACCTGTTGAAGGCCACGGCAAACATCGCCAGCCTTGAAGAGTCCAACAGGGACCTGGCTAGCCAAGCCAGACGATCCGAAAACCCCTCACCGGGAATTGACGACATCTTCATCGACTCCAGAGTGTCGCGTGACCGACCTCTGAAGCTCGAAGTGTCAAAATATGGCGGTGCCGCGGACGAGCACCTGTTCCGCTGGGTTTCTGAATGAAACTCGCCCTTCGCGCCCAGCTCGTAACGAACGAGACACTACGCGTTGCTTTCGCGCTATCCAACTTGCAAGGACGGGCCCGCGACTGGGCCTACAACCTTCACATGTTGGACGACGAGGCTTTCCCCACGTTCGAATCCTTGATTGAACAACTCAAGGAGCAGTACGTTCACTCGAACGTCGAAATGCGCTATCGCGCAAAGTTCAACCAAGCCAAACAAGGCAAGGGGACTATTCAGGAGTTCGTGAACGAACTTCGTTCCATCCTCGGGTCCTTCGAGAACTCCTACAAGATCGACGAGATCGGTCGAGTCTCGGTCTTTATCTACGGCCTGAATCAAGGCCCAGCTCGTGACGAGCTTTTCCGTTTGCAGCCTCAGAGGTTCAATGAGGCAATCAGCATCGCGCTGAACACGGAACATTCGCGCGGCTTGGCGCGCTCTTCCGGCAGATCCCCCGATGTCTCAGCAGACATGGAGATCTCGCGAATGGAAGCGGTCTCTGGTGAAGAGCGCCGCTGTTTCAATTGTGGCCAGGCTGGTCACTTCGCAAGAAAATGCCCTCAGCCTTCACAAGCGAGGAAGAACCCGAATTACTCCCCACACCGCTCGCGCGGTGGCGCCTATCGTGGGCGTGGCTACGGCCATCGCCAGGGGAAAGAGAACTCCCACTAGGTCGCCTCGCGCCTACTGGGACAACTCTAGGCTCTGATGAAGAGCGTTCCGGCATACCGCCTGTTCGTCAGAACCTAGCCTCTGACACATTACTGTGTCAACTGGGACAGCATACTACGATGCTGCATGTCGAGATGCCCGTGGAGGGCTTCTCCTGAAAGCTCCGAGTCTTAATCGACTGTGGAGCGTTGAAGAATTTTGCCCGTCGACAGACGCTCGAAGAGAATGCGAGCCTCTATGCCGAGGTCGACAGCGGCACGTCACCCAGCTTGACGCGCACAGTGACGTGAGACTGTGCGCGTCAAGCTGGGTGACGTGCCGCTGTCGACCTCGGCATAGAGATCAGTGCGCCTGTTAACACAGGTTGGCACGTTCAGTAGTCTGGAAGACTACTTCGTTATAGACCTAGATGAGCGCTGGGACCTCATCCTAGGCGTGGGCTGGTTGGAGGAACACCAGCCCTGCATAAACTGGCGGGCCAAGACCATCCATGAGGTCGGCCCCGACTTTCTCAAAAGCCGTATGGGCATGGAGAGTAATGAGCCCATCCCCTCGCCAGCTGGCGATGAGCAGTTAGCTACGCTGCGTCAGCTCCCGGCTACGGGAATGTCGACACGCCAGGGCGGTCCTATGTCTTCCAAGGAAGATATCGGCCGTCAGGCCTTCAACAACACTTGGGCAAACACCCGACGGACTGGGTTGCCTGTGTACAAGAGTAATGCCCAATGGACTGGGCTTAAAGTCTCCTTCGCGAGTGCACCGACGGACGAGTGCACGGAGACGTGATTGTTGAAGAGGATGCGTTGGAGCGCAGTCCTATGCCGACGCTGCCCGTGTCTGGGCGCGTCTTTGTTGAAGATGTCATTTTGTCGCATTGCGACTTGACTGAGCTGCCGAAGACAGCTGAAGAAATATGCAAGCTCGAAGAGATGAGCTTTGCCGAGTTTAGAAGTGCTCTGCGCTCCCAGCGCATCACCAGTATCGCAGTGATACAGAGTGTCGATGAGATTGACCTCTATACGACGTCCGCGGAGGACCCGGACGTAGCTGGCGAGACACCGCCAGCACACTCTCGCGTATGGGAAAGGCTCCGAACGAGCCCGTTTTACCCCCTCGTGAAGGAATACGAGGATATCTTCCCGGAGGAAGTTCCTGCGAGACTGCCCAAGGACAAGGGCGTGCGTCATGAGATTGACTTGACGCCAGAGACAAAGTGGTGTGTCACTCGACAGTGGCCACTACCACGTGAGCAAGGCGAGTTCATCGACTCATTCTTCGCTGAACGCAAGAAGGCGGGGCACGTACGGGAGAGTATGTCGCCACACTCGAGTCCGACCTTTTGCGTCAAGGAGCCTAGCGGCTCTTGCCGAATCGTTCACGCTTATAACAAGCTGAACGCAGCCACCATCCAGGCGCAAACGCCGATTCCCAGGAAAGATGTCATCATTTACAGCATGGGTGGCTCGACGATCTTCTCAACGATCGATCTGCGCGATGGATTCTATCAAATCCTCATGCGCGCATGTGACATTCCCAAGACAGCTGTCTCGACGCCATCGGGCATGCTGTGGGAGTGGCTGGTGATGCCACAAGGGATCGCTAATGCCCCAGCGACCTTCAACCGAATGGTCACGCAAAAGTTGCGCCCGCTGCGCGACTTTGCGCCGTCGTACTTCGACAACATATACGTGCACAGCCTGCAGACAAGAATCGCACCGACGTGCAAGTCCATTTTGGACACCTGCGGCAGATCTTTCAGACGCTGCGAGACGCAGGATTGTATGCCAACTTACAGAAGTGTATGTTCGGCGTTGAAGAAATACCAGTACTCGGGGAGTACGTTGGTATCAATGGATGTCGGCCAGACCCGGCCAAAGTCACCACGATCACAACTTGGCCTGTCCCGACCACTGTGACAGAGTTCCGCAGCTGGCTTGGTCTTGCGACCTACCTACACAAGTTTTCAAAGAACTTTGCCGACATCGCAACGCCGCTGGCGCGGCTACTAATGAAGGATGTCCAGTGGGACTGGACACAAGCATGTCAAGAGGCTTTTGACGGCATCAAAGCTAGCCTCACGCAAGCGCCGATCCTGGCGTTGCCTGACTTCAATCGACCATTCTCGGTCGTCTGTGATGCGTCTGTGCGAGCAATAGGTTGCTGCCTCAATGCAAAAGGATGACGAGGGTCGTGACCGACCCGTCTCCTATCAATCACGGCAGCTGCGCGCTGCTGAGCGCAACTATCCGGTCCATGACCTAGAATTACTGGCGATGAAATACGCCTTGGTCAAATTCCGCATCTACCTTCTCGGCTCGAAGCCGTTTACGGTATACACGGATCACGCGTCCTTACTGACTGCTGTGAACTCGCCACACATCTCTGACCGGATGGCCAGGTGGCTCGCGTTTTTCGCGGAATACAACATGACTGTTGAGTACAAACCAAGTCGTACCAACGTCATTGCAGACGCGCTGTCGCGCTGTCTAGCGGAGGAGGAACCTCCCTGCCTGTCTGCCCTATCCGAAGTCCGTTCGGACTTGTTTGATCGCATTCGAGGAGCGTACAGCCTGGATCCTGCCCTTAGCCGGACGATGGATGCCATTACCGCTGGCAAATCGCTTTCCACCAAGGTAGTCCAGATCGGACGTTTCACCTTCCACGACGATTTGTTGTGGTATTCAGTCACTCCGGGGGACGCCCCACGAGTGGCTGTGCCGTGCGACCCGACTCTCCGTGCGGAGACCATCCGCGAATTTCACGACACCCCGAGCGGCGGCCATTTTGGCCGCGAGAAGACATATCTGTCCGTCGCCCGTTCATTTTGGTGGCCTCGCCTGTATAAGGCGGTGGCACGTTTTGTCGCATCGTGTGGCGTATGTCAGGCCGTGAAGGCCGCCCCACACTCACAGGCTCCGCTCCAGAGCCTCGACGTCCCACTGGAACTGTGGGAGTCCGTCAGTATGGACTTCATTTTTGGCTTGCCCAGTGACAAGTCGGGCAATACGGGTATCTTCCCCCTTGTCGATCGCGCATCCAAGTATTTGATCGCGCTGCCTGTTAAAGCATCCGTCACGGCGGAGCAGTCAGCCCGCCTTTTCTTTGACAACGTCTATTGTCATTTTGGACTCCCGTCCAGTATCGTCTCGGATCGAGACCCTCGGTTTACCTTCAAGATGAACTCCAGACTGAGCGCGAGAAGCGCCGCGACTTGCAATCGCGCTTCGAGAAGATGTCGAAGCTCTGCGAGCAACACGCGGCGACCGCCGAGGGCTTGAAGAACTGGGCCCGCGCGATGGATGTTCACCGCGAATGTTTTTACAAGAAGAGCTCGGAGCTCGAGCTATTTGTTGAGCGTCTCGCGAAGGAGAGAGATCGTGTGGACGCGCATCTTCAAGCGCTCTACTCGAAGATCCAACAGGACTACGTTCCGTTTGAGGAACTGAAGAAGGGGTGCAACTTCATCACGCAGCTGATAAAGATGCTCGTCCAGCGCATATCTCGGCCGGTCCCGACTCGGACTACGCCCCGCCTCCCGGCGCGAACGTTTCGCTTCAGGCTCGGTCGAGCGAGAGCGAGAACGAGGGGCGTGATGACGGCGCGCGGATTGTCGCGCAGCGCTGGGGCCAGCACGGCCGCGAGTATCGCCTCTCGGGCATAATTCAGAGGCGGCTCCTACGGACACATGGGTGAGAGAAGCGGACCTTGGTCCAGACTCACATAGACTACTTTCAGCTTTTGGTACGCGACAGCGATCGCTCCGACGGTCTCGGCAGCGAGGCGTACCTTCAAGCCTTGGCGCTCACGCGCGAAATTAACGACACGCTCTTGGAACTTGGCGTAGTTGTGGGGCCGCGTCGTGGTATCAAGCGAAATACGCGCTAGCATTCGGTTGGCCCAGATGGCCACGTACTCAAATTTCGTTTCGTCCCGCAAGAGAGAAACAGGTACAAACGCGCGCATACTACCAAAGCGGCGCTGGTCTTGTCGGATCGAAGGCCATTCGGCCATATCGACGATGATGGGGTTGCAGGTTTCCCACAAAGTCACTGCGAAGGCAACCCCGCCGCAAAATCAATCTTTGACTCGCCGCGCAGGCGAGAAGGCAATTGCGCCAACAAATCTCGAAACTTGCCCGGATCGGGCGTGCCACTGAGAGAGGCTGCAAAGCCTGGCATTTGATCGAAGGTCAGATCGCATCCTGTGTCGGATGCCTGACAACGCGCGTGGACACCGTCGCCAAGTCGAGTTTGGCCCTCACGGATCCAAAGGTACTCAAGGTATTTGGGGCGCCCCTGCGCCGGCGCTGCGCTTTGCTCGCGACTGCCCAGATCGGGCGAGGGCGGCGTGTACTCGTAATCGACCTCTTCGTCGGCGTACATTTTCGAAAATGTTCGTGATTGGCTCAGTGAGAGCCAATGTGACAATTGGAACACAACAGTCCTATTTCAGACGGGACTGTCAATGGAATGCCCCCAGCGAGGGAGACATCTCCGCAAAGCTTGCGGGCTTTCGCCCTAAGTGTGGGAGGATGTAACCGTGCCATGTCTGGCAGGTACATAAGATGAAGGCGCGGTCTGTGAACAGACCTGGCGCCCTGCAGTAGCGGTTCCCCGCGCTCTACTGTGTGAACGACTGGCCTTGGGAGGTCACAGAAGTTGAAGCTCCTATTATTCTGGCCACTTAAGAACAGGCACCAATATTTTTGAAAATCTTCGATCGACCATAGAAAGCGTCATACACAAATTGAACGATTCATTTTAATAAATGAATTCTGCGTCTGAATGTCAGCTTTCATTCTAGACCACACACGTCGCATTTGGAGAAGAGATGGCCGATATACCCCGTGTCAAGCATGTCCTGTCGCGTCCAGAAAAACTGATCGTCGTCCGCGTCCATGCACATTTCCTGCGCGAAGCAAAGAAACCACGCATTGGTAGGCAAAAGACTGTGCGGAAGCTTGTTGCTGAGGCGTGTGGGATATCAGAGACCCTCAGACCCTCGTTTTGGAGATTGTAGCCGAATAAAACTCAATTGGCGACCGGAGAAAGTTCATCGATGCTGTCTCATGTGTTGAAAGTGTAGGCATAGAGACCCAACTTATGATCCTGACGTCATAACCCTTGTGCGATCTATTGTTTATGAGAGAAACATATCTGTACTGCCCATCACATCAAAGCTGCTGGCACAGAATCTACGTGATGGGTAGCAATATCGTTCAACACTATGAATCACTCTCATATAGAGATGACATCGAAGTCGCTGAGAGAACTTTGAGGCGACTTTTAACATGGTTGAGCATGAGATACAATGCGGCGCTGAGAGTGGTATCTGACTCAGAAGCAGATGTTTACTACATTTGACATTTGAATATAAATGCTTACAAATCATAACATATTTTTTAATCAAATCGAATGACTAAACTTATGTATGTACCGTACATTTACCCTACCCCGGATAGCGGAAGCATCATTTCCATGTCGGCGATTCACTTGGCCAAATCTCTGTGAATATTGCTTAAAACGATACGGCTCCAATGAATGGCCTCTTAGATTTTCCTTCGACTACATGTTGAGCTTGGTCTGCATCTTGTAAAGCTCATATTGCACAGTTCAAACACACATATGTGGTGCCAGTTCATAGATGGCCAGAATAATAGCGAGGCTGTGCGATAGCCAACGAGAAACAAGATAGGAACAAGACTTAGGTTGCTTTAACTTTAACTCACTCTTACACTTCAGTCGCAGTTCACACACGCCTGATATCCTCTGCGCCCAGTTACAACAACGACCCCCCCCTTCTCTTTCCCTCTTGTCGCAGAAGGAGACACAACTCCCCCCACTAGCTCCCCGTACGACCGCTAAAACTCAGACGACACTTCAGCGTATTCGTTTTCCAAACTCAATACTGACAAGCAATCTTATGGTCCACATACTTCATATTCACATTCGTATCATCATGACGTCCTTCAACGTCTCGTCCTAGACTATTATTAGAGCACTGTCTACCACAATTGCTTGGATAATCCTGCAGAGTCTTAAAGATTTACGCATACATGTGAGCATACATGGGCATCGATTGCACCAATTGTTGCGCATACTCTATGCCTCGCATCAGAAATTCTGGCTCCACCACATCAGCCATCAATTCCCATCGCTCCATCATCTCTTCAGCAGCAGCATCAACCTGTTGGGACAGAAAGTCATCGACCTTTAGTTTCGTGAGAGGACAAGTAACGAATGACGGAGGAGGTGGAGGGGACTTCGTATGTGCCAGTACGGCTGCCTCGAGAAAGTCAAACGCGTTCTTCGGGTACTTCAACGTAGGCTGGGTCAAAACGTGTTTGTTGCTGAACCAAGAGAAAACCCAGTGGTCGTTTAAATCCGTCAACAAACCCAGTGGATAAGAGTCGAGATCTGCCTTGATGCTGCAGCTGACAAGTTGACCAACCGCTTGAGGAATGTGGCTCCGATCGACCTTCTTCTTGAGCTCGATCACCACGCTGGTTCCAGCCAGCGGAAATAGTTGGTTTTTCGATCTTCGATTGATGAGCAATACATCCGCCGTGCCTTTCATAGGAAACGGAAGCCTTGGATCCTTGACATCAAGAAGGTTTTCATCGCCTGCAATGTCTTCCAAAAAGAAGTCACCTCAATCAAGTAGATTCTTCAATCGCTGCTGCAAGTACGTCATGTAGCAACTTCTTTGACTTTCGTCGATCTCTGCGATATTCGGAATCCACGAATAACCGGCGATCGAGCCATCGACTGGTTCTTTGACATCAGGAAGTTTTGTGGTCAAGCGCATCTTCATGGCAATTCGCTCTTGCTTATCAGTATTGAGTTTGGAAAACGAATATGCTGAAGCCTCTTCATCATGTTCCTTGAGAACCTTTTTCAATATTGTCTCTGCTTGGTCCGCAGACATCAATGGTATTGGCGCTGCAGACATCCCGCTCGTGGTATCTTCCGGAATCCACACCAATACATAGATTTTCCCTTCTTCTGGTTGAAAATTCACTCCAAAGTGGTCCTTGTGCTGGATTTTCAAGAGTTCATCCATCTTGATGCACCCTGGAATATTTCCATTGTCGTCAACCGTCGCAGCTCTCGCTTCACCCCTGCTCAACCCATTCTTCGCCAAATAAAGCAGCAGAGCATCTGCGTCGCACTGAATGGTGTTTGAGTTCTCTTCCCTGATCTTCTTCTTGAGATGATCGACGGTCTTATCACCATCAATCTCGACAGGGAATGGTCTTTCCTCGCCAACAACGACGCAGAACAAAGTCAGCATATTCGGAAATGGACGTTAGTCGTTGAATCACTTTGAAATATAAATTTTGTGGTCATGACCAGATTCTGAATAAATATTCGAGATATTTTTACTCTGGTTGAAATACAAATGAACAGCTAATCAAACACTCGATGTCATCACTTCAAAACTATCATGCTCCATGCAATCTTTTGCTCCTCTCGACGTAACGGTGTTCTAGGCATTGCATTCCACGACTCTTTGTCTTGCTTGCTTGGGGGATTTCAAGACGAAGAATGGAGAAAAATCTCGACAATGTGTGTCGGTCACAAGAACACGAAGCAAAAGGTTTATGTGGAAAACTTCTTTGGAGAATATTTCAGCGGTGACCACGGTGAGGAAAACAACATGGAAAGCGTGCGTAGTGTTTCCGACATGACGACGCCGTTTGTGGCCCCTCCAAATTCCCAGTGGCCACTCGAAGCGAGTGACTATGGTTGTTTCTTTGCTCATATATGGAGGAACGTACTCCATCTAGGAAATAGAACACGTATCTCGTTCCTATTTCACGAAATGTTTTCCCCTAGTCCAGCAATGGATGCAATTGAGCAAGGCATGCTCAATCCGAGAGTAGTTGTCCAGAGAAGGCTTCGATCCAAAACGCCTCTATTGCAAGGTCTAAGTTACAAGCTTAGTGTCCTTGCAATTCGATATGCTGCCTTGATTTTCAGCCTACACTCTTCTGACTCGGTTGCACTGGCGAGTCCCGAATGTCTGATTGCAATTGTATTATGCATTGCGTTCATCGCATCCCGTTTGTTTGACGATGCGGGGAATGTTGACAGCGAATAAAGTCGCTGCTTGGACTATCTTTTGAGTCTTTGTCGCGTAAAATGAAAAGTGGGGGAGCACTGTACTTGTGCTTGGAGAAAGCAATGTCATGTAATATCGTTATGATTTAGGCTATCGAAGGAGACGTTAGGGTAAGGGAGCCACCTGCACCCCATGAAGGTGAAGCAACTCTATTTTGCATTCCATTTGCACGAGAAGACTTTGCAGTTCGTCGAATGTGTCTGACAGCCAAGAATACAACGGCGCCGATTAGTATGACGGCTGCTGCAGCACCAATGATGTATGGAGTACTGTGGCCCATTCCTCCTTGAGCTCTGTCTGAATTTGTAGGTGGTTCCGTCGTGGGTGTAGCAGTCGGCTCAAATGTTGTCGATGGTGCCGAAGTTGTCATTGAAGGAGGAGATATTGTGCCAGTCGCTACTTTACTGCAGTCCACCAAGTTTGAAAAGGGGCATGCACCTTGCACATTGTATGCAAAGCAGCTCAGGTCCGGTGCGACGCACGGGACTATGTAGACCGCGATGTCCATATTGATCGAGTCGAAACCACCTCGATTACAGGTTGGAGAAGCGCATATTTCCTGGTCAGTCTTGCCAGCGATGCTCACCAACAGGAGAAAACACACTAAGTAGGAACTAAGAGTGAGTCCAAAGCATTGCTCACCGAATGCACGAAGGCTGTTCGAAGGCTTCGTCATCTTCCTTGAGGCACGAACAAAAGAAATGCACGAGCGGCACGTCCATGTTTGCAACACATGGAATTGCCAATCAACAACCGAAAGGATTCGGATTGGTGAAAAATAGCAAATTCGATTGCCGTGTGGTGCAAGTTGATATGTTGCTTCGTTGTCATTGATGCGACTGTAGTGAAACAACAATATTGAGCTTGTCCCTGGTATTAGGCTTCTTTCTTCAAGACAACCCATCGATTGCCCAGCAACTCAACGTTTGAGCATGGACTTTCGCTATTTGCGGTTACCGCGATTTCTTTCAGTTGAATTCTCGATCAACAAGAAGACATGAGTGTTGATTGCTTTCTACAGTTGGCAACTCATCCCCATACTTATCTATCAATCGCATCCGATTTAGTTGGCAAGAAGCCACAACTTGTTGATCTTTCCATTGACTTGACACGCGTAGTCCATGGCTGTCACCGGGATTCTCCCCAACGGCTGCCATCGTGGCAACCCAAGTCTACGATCGCTCATTTCGACATTCGCTGTCTACCATGAAGACCTGCATCTTGTCTGCGCTTGTTGCCGCCGTCGCCATGGCCGAAGGATCCGCCGACTCACCAACCATGCAGTCGTCCCAAGAACTCACTCGAGGTGACATGACCGCCTTCCGTGACCGTCGTCCCTCGTATCCCGTCTACATTTACTCTCCACGCTATAACTTTGCCTTGCATCCTGATATGGCTTCGTATGTCGGGTCGTCGATTTTGAAGGCGAATATCAAGCGTCAAGACGATGTGAAGGTGGGTCATAATACTTTTGGACAAGACGAGGCAAAGGATGGTTTCGCTGCATAATGCTCCACAAAGTTGAATGAGAGCTCAATGAATGAGTCTTCGTTTTCAAAGTAACATGCAAGTTCGTAGTGATACCAAGTTACTGGTAAATGAACTGGAGTCGTTTGCAGTGCAAGAGGGACTGACTGCTCCAGTTTCGAAATGGTTGTTGGGAGTTGTCGTTAGGCGAATATTTTTGACAGTGAAGAGGACTATTTAGAGACTGGTTAAAGCACTGATTACCTCAGACATACTGCTTTGAATCACAATCTCGAAAGGAATTCCATATTCCTCTTGAAAGGATCGGGCAACTCTTTGGTCTATCCATACAAAGTGTACGACGTTTATAGAACAAATTCGGTATGCTGCCGAAGCTGCAAACATTGTCATGCAAAATTATCCCCCGAGATTTGACTGCTAAAATGGAGGCAACGTCTACCTTTGTCGAACCCTCGTCGGAGGAAAGTTTGAACTCGTTCTCGGCATTTCCTGGTTCCTGATGAAGACACAATTTACCAAAGCGTTTATCAACTCATTTGTGAAGGCCACCTATTGCCCTGCACACTGGCAACAGTCCCATTCCCATGCAGTCTGTTACCAAATTTATGGCACTACCATTTCGAACACAGCATCGTACTCGATCGTTTCGATCCCTTTTTCAAATTCTCAACTTACGGTAGACCAAATCAATTTACGCCTTCGCCATGACGAAATGATTAGTTCAACACCATCAGCCAATATTGTGGTGAACGTATGACGATGGACGGCTACGTTTGCCTGTATGTGTACCTGGAGAATGCGAGTGCATCAGTGCGTATACACCCGTCTCATTGGCAGTGAAGGACAACCAAAAGGCTCGCTTGCAATGAGATGGAATCAAGTATATTATTGTCATATTCTTCAGGCAATGTTCTTCAACGACGAGAGCATAAGGTAGAATCCAAGTTTGCATGCCAGTATCACGTCAAGTAGAAGATTTCGTCAGATGATAAGACTGATTTCAATTACTGTATATTCTCTATTAAGACGCCATGGCGCACAACTTTAGTACGCCAGGTCGAGGGTGGCGTACTATTAGACTTACTCTATAAATTGATAATACTACTAGACTGATATATATAATCTTTGAGAGGAATAAGTTATCTAAGGCATGTCAAAGCCAACCATTTTATGAAGCCAGTCAATCAAAAAGACAATGACGAAGTCATTCACAGCCAAGAAGAAGCTCAACGCTGTCGATTATGCCAAATTGCATGGCATTAGTGCTGCTTCAAGACACTTTGGCGCGACGCGTTCCAGTGTTCGCTCGTGGATGCATCAAGAAGCTGAGCTAAAAGACTTGTTTGTGTCCAATCCAAGTGCTAAGCGGCTTTCTGGTGGTGGCCGCCCTTTGACAAGTGAAGAGCACGACTCAATCATCTTTGAACGAATCCTATACAACCGATCTGAAGGCTTTCGAGTGACTCGAAGCATGATCACCATGTGGGCTATCGATTTGGCAGAAGAACTTGAGATCGATCTTGGTTGCTCGACAGGATGGCTCACGCGTTTTTTCTCACGTCACGATCTGGTGCTGCGAGAAGGAACGCGTAAGCCCGTCTTATCGGACGATCAAGTAATCGAACGTGGCTTGAGTTTTGTACGACAAGCTCGTTCATTGATATCAATGTTTCGTATACCGGCGTCGAACATATACAATTTGGATGAAACAGCGATCTTTTTTGATTACTCGAAGCAAAAAACTGTTGAGTTACGTGGCGCCATAGATGTCCCGATCAAGTCTTTTGGGCTGGAAAAGACTCGAATCACTGCTGTTATGGCTGCCAGTGCTGATGGCGTGAAGCGCAAGCCCTGCGTCTTGCTGCGCTCACGAGACGAAGAAGTCAATGTGACTCAAGAGAACGGCATAGTCCTTCTTACAACAAAAAAATCATGGATGACTTCTAATGCTTTCATTGCGTACATCAGGTATGAATTTGCGTTTCATCCACGTCCTTTGCTCTTGATTTTTGACAGCGCCAGAAGCCACATCAGTCAAGTGGTGAAGTCATTTTTGCATACCAACAATATTCTCTTTCTTGTTATTCCTGGTGGCATGACTGGTTTTCTACAACCTGCCGACTACAGTTGGTTCAAGTCTGTGAAGTCTGCCCTTTTGCGTGAAATTGACGCTTGGAAAAGGAATGGCCCATTCCAATATACGTCTGGAAATCGAGTCAAGCCCCCACCGATTGAAGTATATGGAGAATGGGTTAAGACTGCCTGGAATCAGGTCAGCAAGCCGATTATTGAGAAGAGCTTTGTGCGTTGTGTCATCGGAGAAGACGACGAGCTCTCACTTGCTCGACATGGAAAGTATGGTGATGAATTTACTCATCGTCTCCAGGAAATTCATTGCGAAGACGAGTCAAAAGAGTCCGAAATTCATGCTTCTGACAGTGATGTTCTTGCAGACGACTTTGATGAAGTACTTGTAATTGATCAATAGAAAATTTTTCCTCTTGAATATTTTAACTGAGTTTGAGTAAATTTCTAGAGATATTGAATTGTAGAGTATAGTGGTATATCAGGTGGCGTACTAATAGAGAGTGGCGTCCTATTAGAGAATATACAGTACATAACGCATACGACTGCTGGTATATACAGCATTACTATACAACAGTTAGATTCACACGAGCTTCTTGACAAGCGAAGGCTGTCGCACACGTTTCTTCTCACGGAGCTTCTCCGCCATGCCTTGGACCAAGTACACACCGACAATTGCAGTGGCCAGACCGATCAATAACGCACGAGGTTTCAAGGACGCCAAGCTCACAACGACAAGAAGAACCACTCAACTGAGATAGCAAGCAACACCAATGATGGCAACGCCAGTGGCAATCGCAGTCCAACTTGGATTGATCGCAGTTGAGACCGATTTGGCTTTGTAGCTCGACATGGTTAATTCGAAAATGAGATGGGCAGATGTGGTCTCGATGAAAAGTTTGGAAAACGTGCGAACGATCTCGGTGTACGTGGCAGCAGACCAACATCCAATTTGAGGAGAGGACGCCTGCAAAAGATCTTCCCGGTACCAACCAAATCAAAGCGCGATGTCGTACGTCGTAGGTGCTGGAATAGCAAAGCACGATAAAAGATTGTTCTCGACGGGAAAGTTTGCTATGCCGGCAAGACGGAATCGAGAGCTTCATGGCTGGATCCTTCTCGTCCCGTTTGCTCTAGTACTTTGAACGAGGCTTGTAGTGCTCCAAAGCTGTGGAGAGAGCTTTAGCCCCATCAAGCTTCTCATTCTCTTCGTTGCTTCCAAAGTGATGTCATTCCTTTGTGAATTTTCAGTGGCACAGCAAAGTTTATATCGACGGATTCAATGCCACTATTCACAATCCGCCGTCAGCATTTCGACCTAACTGACGACACCGACGTCGCATCGCTATGTCGTTGTCCGCTCTTGATGATTCTCATGGCAAAAGCAGCTTCTCTGAGCTCAATGGACGACTCAACAATGTACAATTTGGAAAGGCAGCGGCGTTACAAGGTGTAACCGCTCCAACATTTGAGCAGACATCGCGATGGCAGCACCATATCGCTCGCAAGCGTCTCAGTTGTTTGAGAAGACCAAGCAACCCTCAGCTCCTACTGATGATAGCGGCGTAGTCTCAATCAATCAACGGCTGGAAATGGATCCTGACTTGGACGACATGGACGATGGTGACCTTGACACGGAGAGTGAAGCCTCGGATGCTGCAAAACAAGTCCTCGTCATGTCGGAAACCATCGACCTTCTCCGTCGTCACTTGGAAAGCCAACGGAAGGAACTCCAGGCAGCTTACAAGACTCTGCGCGAGTACGAGGAAAAGAAAACCGACGACCATACTCGAGCCATGGAGAACCAATCGGTTCATACAAGCTACGAGAAGGAAGTGCGCGACCTTCGCTTTGTACGCCCCTGGGTCTAAAAGGCTGGAACTCATTGTTGTCGTGTAGAACTTGGAGCTGAAACAAGTCGCGCTGCACGAAGCCACAGTGGAGAAAGAGCAAATGCTCATGGAGCTTCACAAGTACAAAGCCCTGACACGGGAGTTGAGCGACAAACTCGACCGATTGTCGAATGTCCAGAGCATGTACCAAATGTCGCTCAATCAGCCGTCCGTAGCGTCGTCGACTCAGAGCACGTTGGCGTATGTACCAAAGAGCGAACGGTTTGACTCTGCTCCTGCCGTGAACAACAGCGCCGACTTTTGGAAAAGTCAATGGAAAGATGCGATGAAATGCCGTCAAGTCGCATCGGTGCATCATCACCACCACCATGGCGGTATGGACACGTTGAAAGCCACTCCATCCATGAAGATCTTCTCGTCGCCGCCCCATGGAAAGCGAGGTACTGATCCACGCAGATGGGAGATTGTACTTGATTTTCATTAGGCTTCACTGACCGCGACGAACGTCTTCCTCCCCATCGATACATTGGTTTGAGCAGTCGACAGAGCCAACTCGTCAAAGAATGCTACAAAGTCGTTGGAAATAAGTCGTAACTCGAGTAGATAACTGTCTTAACATCAGTTGTTGTCTGATGCGCCTGAAATGGAGTGCGATCAATGTCGATGGGCATTTTCATGAAGATCGTGTCTTCAATCCTCAACACTTGCTGATAGTCACTTCAAGAGCAGCACTGTAGCACGAGAGTTCTGTCCCAGGTGGATCCCATTAGACCGATTCGCCATAAATAGAGGGGGATTGAGAATGATGAATCTTGGTACTCGTAGTTCTTGGAGATTCCACGACGTCACGAAGCCGTTTGGCCAACATACGTCCAACAATTGGGTTGCTCATTGCAATCTGGTTCATGGCCTTCTCGCAATTACTGTCCCTTGAAGCTGGCCCATCTTGCTGACCTTACTCCAAAGCAAGCGCGTATTACAACGGTCAATCTAGCTCGTGAGATTCAATGGCCATAACAAACTCGTAGAAAGGGTGTCCACATCGATCATGGGTGTCGTTCCTTCGAGCAAATCTCGCTGCAACATGCAAACCAGCCGTCAAATTTCTCGCTGTTTCCTTTTCCACTTGCTTCCGGAGCTTCCTGTTGCAATCAATCAAGGAAGAGATGGAAATGTGGCGCTTGTATCACTTTTGGAGGAGATTCGGAAATGCGAGATTTCATTGACACCAGATGCAAAAATTCAAAAAAAATGCAAAAATAATATATTCGAAAATAATATTTTTTACGAATATATGAATTCTTGTATTCTTAAATTATTTTTATTTTTTTGAATTTATTCAAATTTATATCGAGAACGGTGGACTTTTTTTTCAGATTGAAAAACAGTCACTTCCGAAGAGCTTCATCGTCATGGTCGGTCTGAACCTCTTCCGCACGTCGCGCACGTCGGAGCTCGCCCCATCCGAGAACCAAAAGGAGCTACTTGCGCCCTCCACTGCATTCGAGAAAAAGCGTCTCGACCCGGCCCACGACGAAAACTTACGCCCCAGTCAGTCGACGCAACCGCAGTCGAAACGGCAGAAAACAATATCATCCACATCGACAGCAACGCTCATGTCGGCGTTTTCAACGGGATTTATGAAGAAAATGGTCTTTGGCAGGTCGAAAAGCCTTGGAGAGAGAACGGACGAGGAGATTTCCGAAGAACGGTACTTGTCCTATCGTCAGTGGGGGTATATTGATACGTTGTAGGATGTCCGAGTACTTGGGACCTCGACGATACCCAGAAGGAACGTACGTCGCGACGAAATATGGCACAGCGATCGTTCTCCAGTTCCGAGATGAAGACGATATGTACGTTGTGCGAATGGTATATAATGCCGTCGCGTACTTCCACGCCGATTCCATTGTCCGCGAAATTAAATGCATGGTGGGCGATCGTGTCAAGACCAAATGGGGTTTGCCTTCCTCTTCGTCGTCCTTAATTTTACATCGAATTTAATTCTAGGCATGGCAACCATTGAGCGCTATTATGTGGACGAAGACAAGTACAGCGTCGCTTTGGATTGGCGTTGGGACGACGATCACGTGTGGCGCATGAAGGCTAGTACCAAGATGTTTGATATCCCGACGCCTGCTAACGCGACATTAAAATCCCGTGCCCAAGCCGCAAGGTCACTCATGTCGAAAACATTTGAAGAAGGCGTGACGTCATTGCGCATGAGTTTACCTTCGACATCAGCGTACACGAGCCTTATCCGCTTGAGTTCTGTTCCGACTCCAGCAACAACACCTGCAGTCGTTCTGCCGTCCAAGCATTCGTTCACTCCAGTCTGGTCAGATCTATTTGGTGAAGGACGCCTGGAGTCGATTCGCAAAAGCGACCAAATTGCCACGATTCGATTCTCAAAGCCTCACTCATGTCTCGCTTACATGCATGTTGGTTCCTTCCGCGAGTTGGAAGTTGGAAGTGGTGATGCCATTGCGACGCCGTTTGGAGATGGTCATGTCGTCGCATATCATCGACGTGGCGTTTACGAAATCCAGCTGGTCTACGGCGCGACATTGTACACAGTCTCACCGTCGGCACTGATCCAAGCTGCTGCTGCCGCTGCTGCTTCCTCCAAGGCAAAGAAAGCCACGCTACCCCCATCATCATCGTCTTCCTATTTCAAGATGTCGGGCATGTCGTCGTTGCCGAAATTCAACCTGCCATCATTGCCGCAACAGCGCAAGGAAAAGTACATGGTTGGCGACAAACTGCGCTGTCCATTTGGCGTCGCGACGATCATCCGCGTCCAATCTAACGACCAAGTCTTTGTCTGCGCCTTGGAAACTCCCGCTACGGAATCTTCCAGCTCCACATCTTCTTCAGCTCCTCCCGTGCTCTACGTCCAAGCAGCTCAAATGGACTCCATGTTCCCCGACGGAGTGCTCAACAGTCGACTGTCTATGCTGGTGGAAAAAACAAAACAAGCTGGAAAGGAATGGCATTCTTTCTCGTATTCCACTGCGAGTGCGCTCAAAGCACAAGTGAAGAGCTCGCTCGATAATGCCTTCAAGAGAGGGTAAGTACATGGCACTGCCAAGGAAGAACTCATGACGATGTCCTTGTAGGCCGCGATTTTCCGTCGACGAGCGTGTCTTGTGCCCGAAATTTGGTTCGGGCTTTATTGTGGCACAACGACCCGATCAAGTCTACGTTGTCCGTCTGCGCAAGCTTAAGATCCTCGCCTATTTCCACGAGGATGAGCTAAGACCATTCCCGTATGACAAGGCGACACATGTCATCGTCGGCGACAAGCATGTGCCGGTGCCGATGGAAGTGTACCAAGCGACGAATAAAAAGTCGCGCAGTGCGATCATCAAGGAATCGATTGCCGCACAGCAACATTTTGCCGCAATGAAGAAGCAGTAGAGACGTAGTTCATATGTATACAAGACCCCTAGTTGAGCAATGCGGCGAGTTTTTGATCTGCCACTTGCCGTTCGCGTTCGTCTTCTCTGTCGCGAGATTTTGCCGTCGAGGTCATGATACGACTGAGAAGATTCACGTTCGGTGCGATTCGTCGAGGACGCTGTGGTCGTGTCTTCGTTTCTCTGTTATTCTCGTCATCTTTCGCGCCCTGTAGTGGCTCTTGGCGGGGCAGATCGTCGCGTGATCGATTCGTATTTCGAGGAAGCCGTTTCGACGAAGTGCGTTCAGACGAGCGTCTTCTCGGCGAATCTCGCCGCGGACTTCGACTCCGACTTGATTTATGCGTACGGCGGCGCGAAGGACTCGCCGATCGATCTCGTCTTTCGTGGGAACGCCGTCGTTTTGACCTTGATCTTCGTTCTTCACTTCGTCGTCTGTCCATGCTCTGGCAGAGGAAACACAATCAATCACGCACTTAATGGGACAACTAATAAAAATATTGAGATAAAAATCAAAAAATGAATTTTTAATTGATTTTCCAAATATTTTATTTTATATTCTTATTTTTTATTTTGAGTGGTATAAAGTACGCACGCTCCCATTTTGCATTTTGGCAAGTTCCTGAAGATGGCCACGCGTATGACAGGCCTGGCTATGTTGGCCGCGCTGTGCTTTCTTGCCCAAGTCGCTACGGGGTCCATCTACAAGATCCAAAATTCTCTCTTTACTCCGGCGGCGTATACGTCAAACACGTTTGACTTTGCGTTCCAGCGCGCTGAGAAGATGTTTGCGACAGACCAGGGTCCATTTTTTGGCAAGTACGGTGAATCCCACATTAAACTCGAGATCGATGGGGAGCATGTTACCCCAAACATGGATGGATGGAGGCTCGTGGTGTTCCATTATCACGCAGATGACTTGTCCTTCTTGACCAACATGGAACAAAGCTTGTACATGTTTGCGTGCAACCCGTCGAATCAAATCTTTGCTGCCGACAGCTACAACTCGTACTTTGAACGCAGTGAATTCCTCGTGCATAACCGCCTCTTGCGCGTGCGTACATCGTACGAAGTCAAAGCGAGTGGATGGATCGACACAGTTATTGTTGTGTGCTCAAAGACCGGCGACCGCAGTGAAAATTCTCTCAACTTCTCTGGTAAATTGACCATTCGCAATCCCTACGGCTTGTTGCCTGCTGTCTTTTATGGCCTCTTGCCATTCAGGTATTTATATTTTCTTGTCACGTCGGTAATTCTTAACGCTCGCTGTAGTGGCTTCCTCGCTTTGGGATATCTTGCTCTCGGTTTGTTCTACGGCATTTTCCTCATCTGCTACCGTCGCACTGTCATCCGTCTCCAGTATGGCATCTTTGCTGTCGTTGCTCTTGGCGTTGGTACGATCTGCTCCAGGAACACTTTGCTCATTGAAATGTTTTAGCCGCCAGTGGCGTGTGGTTCCTAGCTCTAACTGACATGAACACCAATGGCCAACCATTTCGATGGCCTCTTCCTCCATTGTACATCACCGCTGTCATCTTCGACGTACAATCCTATTCTCGTGCTGCTATGTCTTACATGTTTCGTAGGTTGGCATGCGCACGATTGCTCGTATTCTTCTGCTTGTGGTCTGCCTTGGCTACGGTATCGTCCGCAACTACCTCCCCGCTCTCCAAACGTGGCTCATTGTCATTCTTTCTCTGGCCTATTTCGTAACTGGCGTTGGCGATGATCTCTGGCGTGATGGCTCGCTTGATCACCAAAGTGCCCACCGTCGTCCAAGTCTTTGGTCGTTTTTCCAACTGCTTTGCAATTTGACGTTCGTGCTTTGGATTTACGTCGCGCTTGAAAACATCCTCAAGGAATTAAATGTTACAAAGCAATCGTCCAAGTTGGGCATGTACAGGGCATTGGCATGGGCATTGGGTTGCTTTGTTGTCTTCTTTACCATCTTGACGATCGTTTCCGTGTGTGGGTCAGTGTCATCTCCCTGTACTTTGTTGCATGAATGATCTCCTAGACGTTTTGGCGTCTATGAATGGAAGATTCAGTGGGAATGGATGCAAATGGTGGCGTGGCCAGTGCTCAACTTCACGGTGTCGTTGGCCATGTGCATCATCTGGCGGCCAAGTGCATGGTCGTCGCAACTTGCTTTCTCCACCCAGGTACGCTTTGTCCTCCTAGAATTGTTTCCATGAGACCGATTTCGTAGATTCCAATGACGGATGACGGTGACAGCGATGCAGAAAAGGATATTGAGCTGGCTCAAGTGCCAGGCGTTCGCGCGACAACGTTTACCATTGACGACGTCGAGAGCGACCAAGAAGAACCTGAAACGGAACTCCAAGTTGTTGCAAAGTAAACCATTCAATCGCAAGTAGTCCATGCATGTTTTTTCGGTTGTTTGGCTCAAACACGCCAAATTTAGACGCTCCATAGTGCAGCAAAAATACATTTCGCTGTTATGCAAGTCGCCCCGCATACTCTCGACACGACCAAGCCGACGCCAGTGGTGCAACGAGCCCATTCCAGCTACGACCTCTGGGCAATTGGCATCACAATTGTCATCGGCGGTCAATTCTTTGGATGGAACGGCGGAGTCGCTGCTGGATCGGTTGGGTTTGGAATAGCAGTCGTCCTGGTCGGTGTCGCCTACGTCTGCCTCGCTTGCTCAATGGCTGAAATGACAAGCATGCTGCCGTTTGCCGGTGGTGTTTATGGTCTCGCACGCTGTACGTTGGGTTTCTACGCTGCGTTTGTCTTGGGCTGCTGTGAACTCCTCGAGTACGTCATGTACTCTGCCAGCATCAACGTTGCTCTTGGTCGCTCCGTGATTTCAGCCGTGCCGTCGCTCGAGTCGTACGCGCCACTCATTTGGTTCATCTCGCATGGCTTTACGCTAGTTTTGCTGTGCATTGGGGGCAGATTTTTTTGGCGATTCAACTTCATCATGGCTGTGATAATGATCGTCGTGGTTGCAATCTACTGCTTTGGCTCGCTGCAGTACACTAGCTGGAGCGCCAATGCTGGTACGTCCGACAACTTGTTCCAAGGCGGCTTTGTGCAGTTCTTCGCGTCGTTTCCAATGGCGATGTGGTTCTTTGTCGGCGTTGAAGCTCTCAACACATTGAGCAACGAAGTCGACGATCCAAAGAATACAATTCCGCGTGGTCAAGTCGCAGCCGCTGTCACTCTGTTTGTTTCAGCACTGCTTATCTACGTCGTGACCTTAGGACTGCCTCCAGGAGTGGCCGAGCTCCCAAACGTCCTCGTGATATTCAACAGTGGCTATACTCAAATCTTCAAGATCAATGGCACTCAAGCAACGATGCTCTCACTCGTGGCAGAGTTTGTCGAAGTGCCTGGGTTCCTCTTCGCCGCCAGCAACATTTTCGTGGCTCTGTCCGAGTCGCGGCTGTTCCCCCATGAGTTGTGTCATCGAAGCCATCGTTTTGGGACTCCAATCTACGCCTCGATAGGCGTCACCCTCCTTAGCTTTGTCCTCTGCTTTGGAGTGACGTACCAGCCTGACATTGATGTCATCTTGTACTGCATGAGCATGTTCTTTGGCACGCTCACGTACACGTCCCAATGCGTCGGCTATCTCTTCCTCAAGAAACGCTATCGAACTATGGAGCGGTCGTTCAAGAGTCCGTTTGGAATCTACGGCCCAGCGTTCTCGATCGTCGTCTTTGTCATGTGTGCCATTTCCATCGTCGCGTTTCAACCTGGATCGTCCACGGCACGTTTCTCCATCGTGTGTTTACTCGTGCTCTTGTCAGTCTATTATCATGGCTATGCCAAGAGTCGACAGACGTTCTCGGACGAAGAGCGCAAGATTTTATTCTTCGCCCATATTGGTAAGTCGCGTCGTTGGGCAGACTTGCTGACTCATGGACGATTTGTAGCCATTCACAATAATTCCAAGCACAAGCACCGTAGCACCATGCGGAGACTGGTGGACAAATTACTATCGCGCGTGTCGGCCACGCTCGTTCCAACTGAAAAGACCAACGTGCAAGCATCATAACGATCTCCAAACAAGCGAGATATTCACTGAAAAGTTCGACAATGCCCAACGAGATCACAACGCTAGCCTACAAACCAAGCAGCTCGACGCATCAAGTGAATGTTTACCGATTAACTTAATGAATGACGAAGTGCACCCCAAGAAAGACATCTCCATCGACCAAACCAACTTTGGATGAGAAGTTTGCAATTTACAGCCGCGATGGATTTTTACAACTCCAAGCGCCGCCGATCGAAACATGGGCGGTGGAAATTGTTCAGCCAAATCACACACTTGGCACCAACGACGCCAAAGAACACCCAAAAGGCTAATGCTGCCGCTTCCGAGATGTCGTCCAGCATGAAAGACCAGGCTCAAGTTGTGTTTCCCAACTAACTACAGTGACTGTGATGCCCCTGAGGATGTCTTAAGGCGACAAAGCGTCCAGAAAACCCAGAGAAAGCAGCCTCAGTGCCAAATTTAGAGCTCTATTTTTGTGTCAACACGAGCGGGCCATCCCAACCAAACCATGCAAGTGGCGCCGCATGTGCCCCAGAAACAACCGTCGACTTTCAAAAGCAAGATCCGACGTGCCCATGCAAGCGTCGACCTCTGGGCTGTCGGCGTCACGATCGTCATCGGGGGTCAATTCTTCAGTTGGAATGCGGGTCTCCAAGCTGGCACGGTCAGTTTTGGCATTGCCGTCCTCTTGGTTGGTGCTGCGTATACTTGCTTGGCATGTTCGATGGCCGAAATGTCGAGCATGTTGCCTTTTGCCGGTGGTGTCTATGGCCTCTCTCGATGTACGTTGGGGTTTTATGCAGCGTTTATCCTCGGCTGCTGCGAAATCCTCGAGTATGTCATGTACGTCGCGAGTGTGAATGTGTCACTGGTGGGCAAGTTTATCGCACTCCACTGCAGTCGTACGAGCCTCTCATATGGTGTATCTCGTATGGCTTCACTCTCGCCATGCTCTCCTACGGTGGCAAAGTCTTCTGGTGGTTCAACTTGTTGCTCGCTCTCTACTTGGTCGGTATGATTGCAATCTTTTGACCCCAAGAACACAATTCCGCGAGGCCAAGTTGCTGCAATGACTACAGTTTTCGTCGCCTCTGTGAGTGTTTCTCTCGTGACATTGATATTGCCTCCTGGAGTTCCAGCATTTATGAATGAACTTGATATCTCAGTCGTATTCCAGCACTATGGCTGTCCATTCCAGCGGCTTACTCTGCCACGCCTGGCTTTTTGCTCGCAGGTGGAAATATTGTCACCGCTCTGGCGGAATCCAAGTTGTTTCCGTTCCAACTGAGTATGCGCCACCATAAACACTCGGGGCGCCCATGTATGCCTTGGCACTTGTCACGCTTCTAAGCTTTGACATGTGCTTCCTCATGATGGTACACGACAATGCCGACAACGTTCTGTACACCGTCTAGTATTTTCTTTGCGAGTTTGGCGTCGCAGTGCGTCGGGTACGTCTTCCTGAAAAGGAGATACCGCAATATATGGAGCGGACGTTCCAGAGTCCGTTCAATGTGTATGGCCCTGCATTTTCCATCGTTGTCTTCATCTTAGGTGCCATTTCCATCGTGGGGTTCCAGCCCGACGCTCAAGCCACTGGTCCTGCCATCCTTTGTTTATTTGTCGTCTTGCTCTACGCCAAACACAATCAAACCTTCTCGGAAGACGAGCGCAAGATTTTATTCTTTGCTCACATTGGTAAAAGTTCGATATTCTATCACAGACTCGACGGATAGCAAAAATCTCCGTGTAGCCAAGCATAACAACGCAAAGCGTCATCGACCGAAGCGTGGACTGTGGAAGTTCTTTGCCAAGATAACTTCCAGAGCGTCCGTGACAACGGCGCACACGCACAAGACCAACGCTGCAGTCTCGGAGAAATCTCCCCATGAGAAAGATTTGACAGGACCACCACCATGAACGATATATGAGACCCCGGCAGACAAAATGATGCTTATGGGGTTTTGTTGAAGTTCGAGTTAGCTACGCAGGGCGATAGAGCATTGTTTCAGCTGCATTTCGATGGTCTAAGACCTCCAGAAGTCGTAGTGGTTACGAAGATATCGCCTTCGGCGTGACCGCCTTGCCGCAATTTTCAATTTTGTCGAAATTTTTTTCTTTACACCATTGGATAATATTTGGCATGGACTATCGAATACTGACATCCGATTGGCTTGAAACGCTCTGGAAGATGCTCAAACACAGAAAATAGATTTTTTAACCGGATTATCCGGAAAATATTTTGACGAAATTTTGGATGAAACTGTCTTCGCTGGAGCTGTCGAGTCATTCCAATATTCACTCTCGTCCGAGCCTTGAGCACACCAGGCCGACCCATTGCCACCTTGATCACTCATTTTGTTCTATTGTCTGGAATATAATGATTTCTGTAGTTTATGTCAATTTCTTTCCATAGTCATTTCTCAAAAGAAGTGGATGAGGAAAACAGAGTGGTACTCCGGCTTCAAAGTTGATTTTCTCAAAAGTCAAAAAATGGCCTAACGTTATGAATCATTTTGTTTGCCGGGGTCTCATTTATATGAGGCCGCGTAAATTAAAATCAGTCTTATTGCCAGTTGGGTGCCGTTTGAGTTAGATACTAGTATAGTGTTATTTTCCACTATTCTAGCTATGTTTTGCCGCTCGAATCTCCCCAAACAGTGCTCTGGTCGCCGAGATATGAGGCTTCAAAGCTGGTGGTCCGACTTTTCCGACAAAATTTGAGGTTTGAGTTTTTGGTATCGTTCAGCGACACCAATGTTGCTCTGTTATTCAAATTGAGCAATTCGGTCTTGATTTTGAGTTATTTATAAAAAGCTGGAGTGTAATATGTAGTATAAAACTGTTTCAAACACTAATACTATAACTAATGAGATATATGTTGTAAACTAGTTGATGCTTTCCCAAAACTGTTTTTTTAGTTTTCTCGAAACTCAGAATTTTCACCAATTTCCCATCACCATACTTTGCACCTCAATTTCTCGAAAATTGGTAACTGGTTGATAAGACTGGTTTTTATTTAGGGTGCGTCTGGCAAAATTTCAAAATCAATATGCCATTTTCAGCCAAAATGGGATCAACGATTTATGGCATATTCAAAATGGAGGTAAAACCTCCATTTCGTAAAATAGCATTTTGGGAGCCTCCACTGAGTATATCCCAACCAAAAATATTGGACTTGGTGCAAAACTCTTTGAGATAAACAAGTTCATATTTTGACCTAAATTATTGAATTTGGCCTCAAAATGGCATTTTGGGCCTATTTATTGTAATATTTTCGGTTGCAAGACGGGCCCTTGCGCGGCTTCATATATTCATAACAATATTGGCATCGATGGCGTTCATGGACGTGGAGCAAGCCACAGCGTCGACTGAAAGGCGAGAGACAAAAACTACTTGGACCGTTGGTTGCGACCCGTGCATGGAGCTCATGGCCCCTGAACCCTGCGCAGATCCGGGGGCAGACCCGGGAGCAGACCCGCGTGCGTCGCTGAGATAGACTTTGTTGGGAAAGACTGAATGGCGCCGACCAGAGCGTGGTCATGACGAACTCTTGCTTGAAAACTTGCGGAAAAGCCGAGATACAAAGCTGCGGCGCGGATCGACCGATCGACGCTTGGCATTGTTGTTTGCTGTTGGAAGAGCCACACATGAACAGTGTTCTCGTCGACATCATGGACTTACCAATGTGGGCAAAGAAGAGGATCTTGCGCTCGTCTTCTGAAATTGTCTGGCGGTCCTTCGCATAGACCTGGTAGTACAGCGAGAGCACGCCAAAGACACAAAGAACTGTGATTGTGCACGATAGCGCAGCATGTGAAGATCAAAGCGGCGTAGACAGCTCCAGAGACTCCAAGTGGACTGTGAAACTCGCGCGGCATGGTTTCATAGCGGCGCTTGAGGTAGGCATAGCTAAAGCACTGTGATGTGTAGGCCAAGCAGGAAAACACGATCGTGACGCTGTACATGGTGTAGTCAAAGTCGGGAGCATACGCCGTGATAAAACATGTTGCAAAAGCCCACGTCGATGTACAAAGCAAGGCACGAATTGGAGAATGTAGCGTCGAGTGACGGGTGTGGTCGTCGTACGGCAGCAGTTTCGACTCGGACATGGATGCGAGGATATTCGCAGAGGACAAGAGGAGGCCTGGAAGGCAAGCCAAGCATGCGGGGAAGAACAAAATCGTCGAGAATGTCTCGGTGATTTTGAACATTTTAGTGTAGCAGTTGTTGAATGTCACCATCGTTCCCATGAGCGCTTCGAGTCCAGGAGGCAGTCCAATCGCGACGATGTAGATACAGCATGCCGTTGCGAACACCGTGAGGCAACAAGCCGCTTGTCCTCGTGGAATCATCTTCTTCGGGTCGCGGACTTCATTGCAGAGAGTATTGAGCGCCTCAATGCCACTGAGCATCCAAACGCCAAATGGAAAAACGGCAAACCAGAGCTTGGAACCGCCAATAAATGTGTACTCTGGTCCACCGGCGTACTGACCATAGAAGATGACAACTTGCAGGAGCAAAAAGACAGCCAGGCCGAGGATGAATCGCCAGTAGAGTTTGCCACCAATCCCGACGAGCAAGGACGACGACGCGATGGTGAGAAACCAGATAAGTAGTCGGTATGGCTCCCATTCTGGCCAAATGCTGACGACCATTCGACCAAAGACGACGTTCACGCTCGACAAGTTCATCAAATACTCGAGGATTTCCGCACATCCGAGGATAAAACCAGCTTGGAAACCAATCGTGCAGCGGGAGAGGCCATACACACCACCGGCAAATGGAAGCATGCTCGACATCTCGGCCACGCAACGTACGCAAGCCCCATGAAGAAAACGACAAAGCCATAGCCGACGGTGCCTGCGACGAGATTGCCGTTCCAATAGAAGAACTGACCACCGACGATTATTGTGAATCCAATGGCCCAAATGTCAATGCTCGTGACTGAATACGCATCTTGCATTCACGTGGACGGAGCTTGGAGACAATTATCGTAATAATCTTCGTAAATTTTCATGCGCATGGACGACATGAAGAACGCCAACGAAACAAAGACGAGACGACGCCATGTTGTATCCACTGCGCGTTGAGGAGATGGTCGAGTTTGTGACGGTGAAATGTCGTGTCGTTGCTAAACTAGAGCCCATTCTATCTTGGAGTCACTTTGGCTGGAATCGCAAGAATTTTTGGACAGCTCGACCAGCTCGCAGCCTCGACGAGAAGATCAGTCGTGGGATCCATGGGGAGGAATTGTAGTGCCAGGAGTACACACAGTCGGTCAAAACGCAGATGGAAAGCCATGCTGTTAGCGTCTTAGTGAACATTTACTTGGAGTCGAGCACCGAGTAGTAGATGGAAGGCTTGCTGGACGGCGCGCGAGCTTCGAGCAATCGAGCGACTTGAAATAAAGTGTGTTCATTCCAGTGGTTGGCTTGGAGTTGCATCGAGATGGGCAAGTTGGTCTTGTCTTCAAACGCGACGGGGATCGACATGGCTGGAATCCCGACAAAATTCGCCACCATGATAAAGCGCATGAGGATCGCATTGAGCGGCAAATCGGACAACCCAGCGCGAAAGACTTCGGGCGTCAAGCGTGGGGCGACAGAGCCCGTCGTGGGAGTGAGGAAGACGTCGACCTTGTCAAATATCTCGGCCATCGCTTTGGTGGCAAACGTGCGGATCTTTTGCGCCCCGAGAAAGTCGACGCTGTCGTAGTGGCGCGTTGAAAAGTTGACGTTGATTTGCGTCTCTGGGTTCAACGACAGTCGTGGGTGGAGCTCGACATACTGGCTCAACTCTGTCAAGATCGTCAGCGTGTGGCTCAGGTTGATCGCTTTCAAGTGAGGAATTTGCACTTCGACCGTCGTCGCACCGAGCGCCATGAGCTTCTCCACCGTGTCTCGATACGCTGCCAAGACGACCGCGTCGGCGCCTTCGGCAAATTCGGAGAAAACACCGACGCGGAAACCAGCCAGCGATGGTTTTCCAGGCGGCAGTACGAACGGAGGAGGTTGATTCAAGCTCAGGGGAACATTCTCGTCGGGACCGCTCATGATAGCGTAGGCGAGCGCGGCGTCTTGGACTGTAGCTGCCATCGGGCCAACGTGGGCAACACTGGGAGCGCCGTAGAAATGGTACGGAATGCGCTGGTACGTTGCTTTCACGCCGACAATGCCACACAGTGCCGACGGAATGCGAATCGAGCCACCGCCATCGCAACCGACGGCCAGAGGCACAAGCCCAGCGGCGACGGCAGCGGCAGAACCACTGGAAGAGCCGCCAGTCATGTGCTGGTCGTTGTACGGATTACGAGGCGTGCCCGTCTTGGGGTTGATGCCAGTGACGCCGATGCCAATTTCATGCATGTTGGTCTTGCCGACGACAATCGCGCCGGCCTTCTTGAGTCGCGCGACGGGAATGGCATCCGACGTGGCGACGCCATCAATGTCGCCGATGAACGACGTGCCAAACGACGTCGTGTAGCCGACGACGTCCAACTACAACACTCATGAGCAAATTTCCAACGCCAGGAACGGCATACCTCATCCTTGACACCGATCGGGACGCCGTCCAAGACGCCGAGAGGTTTTCCGCGGGCGTATCGCTCCGTGGACTCTTGAGCTTCTTTCAGAATTGCCTCGCGGTTCAACTTGATGAAGGCTAGAAGCGGCGGCGAGCGCTGGTTCGAGTCGTCAATTGCATCGAGGACAGCCGTGACAACTTGCAACGGCGTCGTTGTTTTGGCGCGGTAGCGGCTCGTAAAATCCTGAATCGTCCATCGACGGAAGGCTTGCTTGTCTTCCTTCTCGTCGACTTTGGTGTTCGCCAACTTGTCGAGCGTGAAATCCGCCGCGAGCTTGGACAATTCGGCGGTTGTCGTGGGCGACGGGATGTTGATCGGGAGGTACGTCGGCATGGTCTTATTCAACGACGACGCGAATGTACGGACGTAGTCAAAATGGTTCTTGGACTTGACAAAGATATGAAGCAGCGCGCCGAGGAACGGCGTGTACGTCATGCGCGCGTAGAGCGTGAGGAGAGGACCATAGAGTCGCGGCATTTCGACAGGTTCGATATCGACGACCGCGCCTTCCTTCTTTGGCTTGGGCGGCGTCATGGCCGACACTGCGAGAGGCAGCACGACGAGCGAGCCCACAGACACGACCAAGAGCCACGGCGACACGTCGACTGGTAGTCCGAGCATGACAAGGCAAATCCGCAAATGCTGATCCGAGGAAGTCTCCCTGATTGAGCGATTTCCACCGCAATTTCAACTAATGGGAGCCCCCAAAAGTGGATTCTCCACGTTGTTGATTGTACAGAGACGTCCTGCCGCCGTCGTCGAAAGAAGAGGAGAACGCAGTAGAGAGGAAGAGCGGCGCCGTCGGCTAGGAAAAGACCTTGCGGCGCTGGAGGGGATTTCAAGCTCACCGTGGAGAGTCAAATGGAGATGCCATCTGGTTGAATGTGGGGCTGACAGTTGACGCTGCATACAGCGTGGCAATCGATGCTCCGCCAAAGTCACGACGGTACTTTGCGTCTTTTGCTCTTCATAGCGCGCTGAGCTAACCGAATCTAGGCAAAGCCAAACGCTGACGAGTTCGTTGTATCCGAGGGCTTGGATGCCTCACGGATGCCCCGACCAGAGGAACCAAAGGTTGACAAATCTTGCGTTGAGTGATGGCAAGGAAGCCGACGAGTTGGAAGTGCTGCTAGTGGAAGACACGGCGAGTTTGTTTCACGTCGATCCACCCCATGGAGCAGCGGCGTTGAGACGGCAGTTCGCCATGGGTTGTCGGTGAAGGTGGAGACCATGATCGTGCACTTGTCCCGCAGGAAATTCGCTCTTCATCGTGTCCTCTTCGACAGAATCAATGCTGAATGACTCGGCGCTCGTGGACACCACGCTTGGCTTTAAATCCAATGGATGGCGGGTGTCTGTCACGGCCGTGTGTGCACGTGGTCGTCAACTTGAGTTGGCATCGATCTGTCGATCCAAACACGCCCGAGGGAACGCCATGACTTTATCTCTCAGTGAGGGCATTCCTGTCATGAAGAACGCAGTGTCGTCATGGGTAGAGTGTGTCGTGGTCGTCACAATGTCCAACAATCCTCATAGAAACATCTTTCGCCATGTCGGCATTTGTCAAGTTTGCAAGTCAACGGAGATCGAGATGGAGAGCGCGTCTGTGATGGATTTGATTCCGTTCCAAGCGCTGCGGCTTGCTGGCTCGGCCTTGTCGCTCTTTGCAGCGCTAACGCGGCTTCCAGGTCTAGGCACCATTCTCCTCAACAAAGTCAAGACGGACAACCAGTTCCACGTCGTCCGTGCATTCGCGTCGACTTTGGACAACATGCCCATCTACCTCCCGCTACGACCGCCAACCGCCGACGTCGTCGTGGAGCATTCTCGACTCGCGTCTTCTTTCAGCCTGAACGAATTGGCCAAGACTATCATTGACCCTCCGAAAGATGGCGCTTTCCATCGATGGACCATTCAAGATTGTCTTCGGCGGTACCGAGATGGCACGACGACACCGCTCGACGTCATCACGACCGTCTTGGCGTTGATTGAAGCGTCCAACAAACGGTCGCCGCCACTGAGAGCTTTCATCCAAGTGAATCGAGAGCTGGCGTTGCAAGAAGCCCGGGCTTCGACGGAGCGCTACGCCAGTGGAAACCCCGTGGGAGTTCTCGATGGTGTGCCCATCGGCGTCAAGTACGAGGTACGATCGGATGACAGCGGCGCTGACCGACAGGATGTAGTTGGATGTGATCGGCTACACGGCTTCGTGTGGAACAAACTTTGTCGGTTGTGGCCAGGTTGCGACCGAGGGCGCCCTCCCGATTGCTCGCCTTCGTCGCGCTGGTGCGATTGTCGTCGGCACAACCAACATGCATGACATCGGCTGCGGCACCCTTGGCGTGAATATTACCCATGGAACACCGCGGAATCCACACAACGACCAGTATATGACGGGCGGATCGTCCAGTGGTCCCGCGGCGGCAGTGGCGGCTGGACTTGTTCCCTTGGCGATTGGTCTCGATGGCGGTGGCTCGGTTCGAATTCCAGCAGCTCTCTGCGGTATCGTCGGTCTCAAAGCGACGTACATGCGCGTTCCATTCAACATCCAAGCGCTGCCGACTCTGTGTAATACTTGTCCGCTGGCTGGAACTGTCCAAGACGCCGCTCTGGCGTATGCAGTCATGAGTGGCGCAGATCCCAGTGTGAAGCCAAGCCTTGTCCAGCCGCCGCCATTTGAATTGCCGCCGACAAAAGACTTGGGCAAACTCCGCGTGGGCGTCTTCACTCCTTATGCAGAGACTGCAGAACCGTCATTGCTGCGAGGGTATCGCAGCACGATGGACCATCTCAAAGAGCTCGGAGCCGAAGTCGTCGAGGTTGAAATCCCGCACTTGATCGCCATCCACCTCAGCCACAACATCACGTCGCTCAAGGAATTTGTCGACTACTACGACCGCTATCCCATCTCGTCGTTCAGTCCTGACGTTCAAATCAACTTGGGCGTTGGCAGCGTCGTCGATGCGTTAGAATACCTTGCAGCTCAAAAAGTCCGCGGCTGCGCCATGCGAGTCACGGAAGAATTGTTTGACCAAGTGGACATTTTCCTCACGCCAGCCACGGCCCAGATCGCTCCACATTTGGATCGTGATATTTTCAAATCTGGTCTGTCAGATCTCGCCACGACGACTGCCTTGATGCGGTTCATCATCTTGGGCAATATGGTCGGCATCTCGGGCTTGACAGTGCCAGTCGTGTACGACAAGGAGACAAATTTGCCCATTTCCGTGCTCCTCCAAGCTATTCACTGGAACGAACACAAACTATTTGAAGTCGCGAGGCATTTAGAAGCGCACATGCCGTTCAATGAGCCGTCGGTGTACTATTCCGTCTTGAATGCATAGCTCTGAATGCCGACGTCTTAGACATTCGACTATTTTCGTCCTTGTGGAAGAAAGGAGGTCGAACCGAATGGTGACAACATGGCTCGGGTTCAGATATCTTGCTGCGGTTGAGTGGCCTTGATATATTTTCCAAGACCAACATGATTAGAAGCCCCATGACGCACGAATCTACATAGGAATGGACGAGTCGTGACTTTTTGACGCTTCAGGGCATAATGTAACACTTTTGAAATGTCATGTGGTCGAAACGACGGCAATCAACACGGTGGCATCAACTACTCATTCTATTGGACTCTCGCTCAAACTTGACGTCAGCTTCAAGTAGTTAGCTCTGGAATTTCTTGGGGACTTCTGTCCATACGATCAAACGCGTCCATTGCGTCATGGACTTGTTCGACTCTTTTAAAGTTCCATGTTGAGCGAAAGGACACCAATGAGGAATTACAATAAACTATAGGATTAATTTCGTGGAACCCTATCGCCTGCAAGTTGACGGCAACTTTTCCATCGTCATGAATCAACTCTCGCCAAGAACTAGCAAGTAGTCGCTGAGTTTCTATCGATCACGATCCAGAGCTGGGGTCGTGCCACTGATGCACTCTGCCTGTATGGACTCACACTAAACTATTAATAGATGTAATTTTAGTGGAAACTTGCCATTTATGTGAATTTACCGAATTTCCTCATTGAGAGGACAATTCCAAGGACGACTTGGTTCATTTTGGATTCTAGAGTGCGTTGGACGAGATGAGCGCTACGGATGGTGAAACGACCGCATCGGCCGTGGTGGACTTGATCCCGATTGAAGCTCCTCGCCTGACTGGCTTTGTTTTATCGATTTTCGCCTTCTTGACAACTCTGCCTGTGGTGGGGACTTTGTTGCTCATGAAGATCAAGGCCGACAATCAATGCCAACACGTGCGAGATTTTGCGGCAACGCTGAGTAACTTGATGCCAATTTATACGTCAATACAAGCGCCATCCGTTGAAACGATGCAAGAGCACACGCAACTCGCAGCGTCGTTCAGTGTTGAAGGGTTGGCAGAAACCAAAGCGCTGTCCGAGTTGCAAGTCAGTGGCAGTGAATTTCGTCGATGGACCATTCAAGATTTTACGCGAGCGTACAGAGCTGGAAAGATAACTCCTCTTGAAGTCATCTCGACGGTCTTGGATTCCATCGAAGCATCGAATTCTCTATCGCCACCTCTCTTGGCGTTCATCAAAGTCAATCGAGACGATGTTTTGCAACAAGCGAAGGATTCAACAGAGCGGTACGCCCAAAGAAAGGTTCTTGGACCTCTGGATGGAGTTCCCATCGGCGTCAAAGATGAGGTATGTCTCGGACCACGAGAGCAGTGCTAACTTAACTTCCCTACTAATAGCTTGATGTGATCGGGTACACGACGTCCTGTGGAACAAACTTTCTTGGTGGCGACAAAATTGCGACGGCAGATGCTGGGCCCATTGCTCGTCTCCGCAAAGTCGGCGCGATCATCGTTGGCAAAACCAACATGCATGAGATTGGCATCGGCACTTTTGGCATCAACATAGTAACTGGCACACCAAGAAATCCATACAACGATCAGCACATGACGGGCGGCTCCTCCAGTGGTTCAGCGGCGGCTGTAGCTGCTGGGCTTGTGCCTCTTGCTATTGGTTGCGATGGCGGTGGGTCGATCCGCATTCCGTCTGGCCTGTGTGGTGTTGTTGGCCTGAAAGCCACATTCATGCGTATTCCATTTCACTTCCAAGCCGCTCCCAGCGTGGCAAATGTGGGTCCGTTGGCTGCGACTGTTCAAGACGCGGCATTGGCTTATGCAATCATGAGTGGTGGTGATCCTGAATTGACGGACAGCTTGGTCCAGCCTCCTGCTTTTATATTGCCACCGTCAAAGCAACTTGGGAAACTCCGCGTTGGTGTATTCCCAGAATATGTCCTAGGTTCAGACCCGGAAGTCATCGCTGCGTACAATAGCACCGTCGAGTACTTGAAAGAGCTCGGTGCTGAGATTGTCGATGTCCAAATCCCACATTTACGTGCGATCCACTTGGCTCATTCCATTACGATCTTGACCGAGATGAATCTCCATTTCGATGACACACCATTGCATTTGTTCACTCCGGACACACGAGTGACGATGGGAGTTGGCAAAATGTTGGACTCGGCCGATTTCTTGGCAGCTCAGAAGGTCCGTGCGTATGCTGCTAAAGTGACCGATGAGCTCTTCGACAAAGTGGATATTTTCCTCACTCCAACCACGGCGACACTAGCACCACGCTTAGAAAACGATGTTTTCACGAGTGGGTTGTCCGAACTGACGCTCACGACGGGGTTAATGCGCTTTATTGTCCTCGGGAATATAGTCGGCATCCCTGGAATATCAGTGCCAGTGGCGTTCGACTCTGCAACTCATCTTCCAACGTCAGTGCTGCTGCAAGCGAGTCATTGGAACGAGCACAAGTTGTTTCACGTAGCTCGCATCTTGGAATTCCATGCGCCAACCCAAAAGCCATCAATCTACTATTCAATTTTGCATCCTAATGGACATTAGAACGTTGCAAATCAAGTTCAATCGTGCAACGCCATAAAAGACCTCGAACACGCGCTTGAACTCGCGATGCATCGGCGTGGATCCTATTTCATAGAGTTCTCGTCTCCGTTCGTTCGTGGCAGTGACTAACTCATCACAATTCTCAAATCCATCCTTCTCTTGCCTACCTACTGAATCAATGACTGCAACGTTGAATCCTAAATGTACTGTACCTTGTCGTGCAAGACGTGTAGTAATTGGGGCTGGTGCAGGCGACCCGAGTCAAGAAACTCGCCGTCTAATGAGTCAAACTTCGAGATTCAAATCTGTTGAGCGATCGTGGCATATCTTCCTCCCTGATCATTACAAATTCAAAGTCCAATGCGTTGCATGGACCAAATACAGTACTGGAAAGAGCAACTGACTGACGGGACGTGTCGTCCATATTGCTCTCAAATGAAGGCATACCTTACTTGCGAATAACTTGGAGTGAATCACTCAATATCTTGCAGTGGATTTCACATGACGGCTCTTGATCTCGAGAGTTTGGAGCTGTCGAGTGCACAAGTGCAATATGCGATTGCATTACGAGATGGACTGTTCACTGACATGTGTTGAGGTTGAACTTTTTTCGGAAATGATTGTAGTATACCATCGAGTTGGACCTGTGATTTTTCCTGTCGACCCATAATATGGGTCGAAGGGAGCGATCGACGAGGTATCAAGTTTGGTGACCAATTCATTTTGCATTGAGCCGCGCAGTTGGCAAGATGAGCACGACAAAATTTCAACCGGCCGCTCCAGTTGTCATGGACTTGGTATCGATTCAAGCACCGCGCCTCACGGGCACTGGCCTGACGCTTTTTGCTCAGCTGACAAGATTGCCAGGAGTGGGGAAAGCAATCCTCAAGAATATCAAGAAGAACAACCAGTTCCAACATGTTCGCGACTTCTCGGCGACTTTGCATGATCTGATGCCCATCTACTTTCCATTGCGGCCGCCATCACGTGAAACAATCAAAGAGCACATGCATCTTGGATCGGACTTTAGCCTTCAACAGTTGGCGGATTCTGATGTACTTTCCCTGCGAGATGAGCATGCCTTCCATCGATGGACGATTCAAGACTTCACTCGCGCTTACCGAGCTGGAACGACCACTCCTCTTCATGTGATCACGGCAGTTCTGGATGCTATTGAAGCGTCGAATACCAGATCACCACCACTGTTGGCGTTCATCAAAGTCAATCGAGACGATGTTTTGCAGCAAGCAAAGGCCTCCACGCATCGCTATGCCAAAGGGACAGTTCTCGGGCCGCTGGATGGAGTTCCCATCGGCGTCAAAGATGAGGTACGCCTTGGACTCGTGACTGGATGCTGACTTTTTTCACAGCTCGACGTGATCGGGTATACGACGTCCTGTGGAACAAACTTTCTTGGTGGCGACAAAATTGCGACGGCAGATGCTGGGCCCATTGCTCGTCTCCGCAAAGTCGGCGCGATCATCGTTGGCAAAACCAACATGCATGAGATTGGCATCGGCACTTTTGGCATCAACATAGTAACTGGCACACCAAGAAATCCATACAACGATCAGCACATGACGGGCGGCTCCTCCAGTGGTTCAGCGGCGGCTGTAGCTGCTGGGCTTGTGCCTCTTGCTATTGGTTGCGATGGCGGTGGGTCGATCCGCATTCCGTCTGGCCTGTGTGGTGTTGTTGGCCTGAAAGCCACATTCATGCGTATTCCATTTCACTTCCAAGCCGCTCCCAGCGTGGCAAATGTGGGTCCGTTGGCTGCGACTGTTCAAGACGCGGCATTGGCTTATGCAATCATGAGTGGTGGTGATCCTGAATTGACGGACAGCTTAGTCCAGCCTCGCCCTTTTCTGTTGCCTCCTTCAAAAGATCTGGGAAAGTTCCGTGTTGGAGTGTTTTCGGCCTACGCTGAAGGTTCAGACCCAGCAGTTCGAGATGCTTATCAATGTACCGTCAACTATCTGAAAGTCTTGGGGGCAGAAATCGTCGAGGTGGGAATACCGCATTTACGAGCTATCCACTTGAGCCATTCGATTACAATTTTGAGCGAGTTTGCCCAGCATTTTGAAGATGCCTCGCTGCCTTTGTTCAGCCCTGACACACAAGTAACCATGGCCATTGGCAAGTTGACGATGGACTCAACTGACTTCTTGGGAGCTCAGAAAGTCCGCGCGTTCGCTATGAAAGCTACCGAGGAAATCTTTGACCAAGTGGACATTTTTCTCACCCCTACCACAGCAACACTTGCACCACGCTTGGAACCTGACGTCTTAAGAGCTGGATTGTCCGAGCTCTCCCTCACGACTGGTTTAATGCGGTTTATAATCCTCGGCAATATGGTTGGCATTCCTGGTATGTCGGTGCCTGTGGCCTTTGATTCGACTTCCAATCTTCCAATCTCAGTGCAATTGCAAGCTCGTCATTGGAACGAGCACAAGTTATTCCATGTGGCTCGCATCTTGGAATCCCATGCGCCCACCAAGAAGCCATCGATCTTTTATTCAGTTTTGAGTCCCGAATGCACATAATATCCCTTACTGCAGGATGAAGCCCTTAATACACTTTATAGAGTCACTTAGTTGGCATTATCGTACCTCCAAGAAGTCATCTCGTGAATATCACCAACAACTTCGAAGATCTTGTTGCATTCTTGAGCATGCGCTTCAAGTTTTCGACTGCAACTTCAGCAAAGACGACAGAGTTGAGAAAACTTCTGCTTGCGGTGTATCTTTCGCAATTTTTGGTTGGTTGAGTACGACTCTGCTTTCTCGGATGTGGATTCTCTGGACGTCTTCTCGGTGGGATGAAGCATGAAGGGACACGAAATCCTGCCTCGCTTGGACTATGGACAGTACATTCTGACAGACCCATGCCGATGGATTGTCTTGACTTTGTTCCTGAATCAAACCGAACTTATCGTTCAACGCCTTGCTTTTTGTTGGAGTTGTGGACGATACGATGGTTGAAAGTTCGAAGGCAGGGAAGGAAGCGTTTCGAGATGATGATCATTTTCTTCTCTGACCGCAAATATTCATTTCTCTTTCAGCAACTGACCTGGCGATATGGAAGCGACTCATGTGTCAACAGCGTCCCCAGTCGTCATGGACTTGGTGCCTATTCAAGCGCCTCGCCTCACTGGCACTGCTTTATCGCTCTTTGCCCAATTTACTCGATTCCCTGGGTTGGGGAAAGCGGTCCTCAAGAAAATCAAGAAAGACAACCAGTTCCAACACGTTCGCGACTTCTCGGCAACACTGAACGACATCATGCCCATCTATGTTCCACTACGAACACCATCGGTTGAAACAACAAAAGAGCACACACACCTTGCATCAACCTTCAGTGTTCAGCAGTTGGCAGATTCTGATGTGCGTTCCCAGCAAGATGAGAATGCTTTCCATCGGTGGACCATCCAAGACTTTACTCGCGCTTACCGAGCAGGAACAACCACTCCTCTTCAAATCATCACGGCAGTTCTGGATGCTATTGAAGCCTCAAATACGCGGACACCACCACTTTTAGCCTTTGTCAAGGTAAACCGAGAGGATGCCTTGCGAGAAGCTCAAGCCTCGTCTGATCGCTATGCTCGTGGAATGACAGTTGGCCCTTTGGATGGTGTTCCTATTGGTGTCAAGGACGAGGTAATTACAATCTGAGTGGATGTCGCTCACCTCAGGGAATAGCTTGATGTGATCGGATACACAACATCCTACGGAACCAACTTTCTCGGAGGCAAAGTACCCTCAATGTTGGATGCTGGTCCGGTTGCTCGTCTTCGCAAAGCTGGTGCAATCATCGTCGGCAAGACGAACATGCACGAAATTGGTATCGGCACTTTTGGCATCAATATCACTACGGGAACACCGCGGAATCCATACAATGATCAACACATGACTGGTGGATCCTCTAGTGGCTCTGCAGCGGCCGTAGCTGCTGGACTTGTACCAGTCGCCATTGGATGTGATGGTGGTGGATCAATTCGTATTCCAGCTGGTTTGTGTGGCATTGTTGGGATCAAAGCTACGTATATGCGCATTCCATTCCATTTCCAAGCAGGGCCAAGTGTTGCCCACGTTGGCCCGTTGGCTGCCACGGTGCAAGATGCAGCGTTGACTTATGCAATCATGAGTGGCGGTGACCCCGACCTCAAGCAAAGCTTAGTTCAGCCTCCTCCTTTCGTGCTACCTCCTTCCAAAGATTTGGGCAAGCTCCGTGTTGGCGTGTTCCCCGCGTACGTTGAAGGTTCGGATCCTACGGTTGTTGACGCCTACCAGAATACTGTGGAGTACCTAAAAGAGTTGGGTGCTGAGATTGTCGAAGTGGCAATCCCTCATTTACGTGCGATCCACTTGGCCCATTCCATAACGATCTTGACTGAAATATCGCAGCATTTGGAAGAGCATCCGCTCCATTTGTTCAGCCCAGATACCCAAATTGCTCTGGCTCTTGGCAAATATACTATCGAATCGGCCGATTTCTTGGCTGCTCAGAAAGTTCGAGCTTTTGCAATGCGAGTGACAGAGGAAATATTTGGCCAAGTCGATATTTTCCTTACCCCGACCACAGCAACTCTTGCACCACGCTTGGAGCCTGACGTTTTCAGTGCTGGATTGTCAGAGCTCTCTCTCACGACTGCGTTGATGCGCTTTATTATCCTCGGCAATATGGTTGGCATACCTGGTATGTCGGTGCCTGTGGCATTTGATTCGACGACCAAACTTCCGATATCTGTATTGTTGCAAGCAAATCATTGGAATGAGCACAAGTTAATTCACGTCGCACGCCTTGTGGAGTCAAAAGCTCCATCGAACGAGCCATCCATCTTCTATTCTGTCCTGAAGTCGGCCGATGCATAATGTGAGATGTAGATACACTCAAAGATCTGCATAACCTTCAATTGCATGATTGCTTTCTTTCAACTACGAGAACATGTAATACTACAGGCCTGGAGCTCAAGGGCTCCGTGAACTCGGTCGACTGTTTGCTTGCTAATTGTGTTCTGCAACGCAAATTCAAAAGTGGACTTTCGCGCGCTTTTTATCCGGATATCCTACTTTATCCGGATATGTCGGTATCCAGTGTTCAATATTTTCCGGATATTAACTGGGATGGATCCAAGCTCAAACGTCCGACGTGATGGAGAATGCTCTAGCAGATGAACAGGATACATGGCGCAAGAACTACCTGAAAGAAGTCCAATTAAGCCAAAGCCTTGCAAAACGACTTGAGGTACGACGCAGGCACTGCTCTCTCCGACGTTTATGTGGCTTTTAGGACATAGAAGCGCGACTCGAAGAAGCAGAAACGGATCCTGATGCTCCAGAAACGACGGAATGCTCGAGATGCTTAGTCCTTGAGCGCGAGCTTGATGTCTTGCGCGCTCGTCATAAATCTCTGATCGAGAAATTCAAACTTCTCGAGGAAGAACTTGCATACGCGAAAAAATCACCACTCATGCAGCTGTTGAGCCCCAAGCACCACAAGTCAACTCCACCGCCAACTCATCCACACGTCGATCCAAAAACGCCTGATAAGAAACAACAAATTGTCGTCGAGCGCAAGGCATTGCCAACAAGGTATGAAATTGACAAAGCTTGTCAAAGGTGAGGTGATGATGTCGATGTCCTGAACTTTCCATTTCACAGTGTGTTCCGGGCAAACAACAATTTCCCCCATGTTCTTCAGGCCACTACATCAACGGTTGATACCGAACTATTTCATCACGGAATTTTATTCGGCTATGATGAAGATTCAACTGCTCATCATGGACACTCTGAGTCAGATAAGGCCAAAGATCCATCCTGGTTGGGGAAAATACTTCGATCCCCTCCGTCATCTCCAACCAATACAACCAGTAAAGCTCCACGGCGCAAACCAAAGGTATTGTATGTTGTAATTAGCTTCTTGTCTGACTGATCTGAAGGTCATCAGTGTGTTTCCATCGTCATCGTCCATGGCGGATGTTGAGCCTATGATGGAATTTTGTTTTCCGCATGGCGATGCTTTCGTGTCAACCCCATACGAGCCATCAAATGACGAAGAAGACGAGCCTACAGACATTTCTTTTGTTATCTTATTGTCTGGTGCTCAACGTGCTCATGTAATATCCCTGTTTCTAAGTTGTAACTCATTTGTCTTCCAGAACATGTACGCTGTCTGTGTGATTCCTAAGCAACGACCTTTGCGTTGCTTCTGCCTCGTGAGCATTCATCCATTCTTTAGCCTCTTTTTCAAGCTTCTCCGTGGTGTTGTCGACATGTGCGCCTCTCAAGCACCTCAAGCAGGTACGACTCATAAAAGATGATGCCTCAACTCAATTACATATCCAGTTCAAGTAATATTTGATTATGCCCTCAGACGGCTCCATGCAACAGCAGTTCCTCCCATGGGTGGTTGGTGTTGCTTTCGCCTCGATCCGCACCATCCTCTCGTGACCTTCCATCGCCCTCACACTGTGACGCCACGCCATGAAGAGCGTCAATTCATTCTCGAGTACACATCGCCGTTACTCTTCTCCAAAGTCAGCTTGGATCATCTCCTCGTTCTTCTTGGCTGTCTTTGCTGCGAAACCAAAGTTTTACTCCTATCAGACGACCCTGGCGTACTCACAGTCTGTATCTTGGCGCTCCGTGCTCTGCTAGACCCGTATGAATGGGTACATAATCCCTCTTACGCTCACAACAGTCTTATCCTCCATTTAGGCAGGAGTTGTTGTGACCATTCTGCCTCCTTCATTGAATGAAGTCCTAGAAGCTCCGGTACCATTTCTAGTAGGCCAAATCGCATCCAAGCCGAGGCGTCCGATTCCTTCTGTTGTCCAGCTTTTCTTGGACGACAACAGGCTTGTCATGCACGATCATGAGATGCGAGTGCTCCATGAACTCAAGCTTCCCCGGAGCGAGATTCTTATGTACGAACTGCAGGCGGATGCTTCGACATGTTTTGGCTGTGCGATTACACCTCAAAGCCTCGAGAGAAACCAAGTCGAAGCTTGCGAGCACATGACTGCTTGTATCCAATCTCATTTGGCCAGCTTGATGGAGCCGGATATGACTCAACAAGCTGCTCCTTTCTTTGAAAGGTTCCATGCAACTCAAATGTACAGTGTAGCTGCTATGGCAACGACACCGAATGACGACGACGATGCTGCCAGTGCCGGCGCGAATGGAAGTGATTTAGAAGGCGAGTCTACTTCGTATGAAGTGTCAGCGAATTAAGACATACGATGTCCAGAAAAGATGACGGATCGTTCTACATGTATCCCAGCATTTCTTCGAACAAAGATCAGAACTGTAGCCGCTGGATTGGTGGAAGGATGAGATGGTCGCTCGGGTCCTTCTCCTACATACATGCTCTGGAGTATGAGAGAAAGAGAGTCGGCCTTGCTAAGCTGTTGCTCCTTTTCGACTCTGGTGGATGGGTTTCTCCGCCATTTGTACATTTACAATGGGTCGCCGAGTGTCGTTTGTCCAAGGCATCGACATGATCGTCATGGATCGCCTTCTCCATCCCACGACTCGATCCATGACGTCGTTACCATTAGCTTGCCATCATTGTACCATGTTGTTTCACTACTCGACGAAGAAGCGCTGTCGACTCTGTGGTGTCTTTGTGTGCCGGGACTGCTCGGAGAAACTCATGATTGAAGGGGATCGCATGACTCTCAAGGGAATCTATCGCAACACGGACAAACCTATCACTGCAAGTGTATGCTTGGGCTGCTACGTCGAGACCTTTTCTTCTCACGTCGTTGGATTCGTCGACCTTGCTCCTGTGAAGCTCGCCAAAACGTCACGGAATACAAGTATGATCGTTGGGACGATCCTTGAAATCGTTCCCCATCCACCTCCAGGACGCCTCCCACTACCTTCGCCGCTCCCGCCCCTCCAGAAACGAATATGTATGCCGGTCTTTCTTCGAGATGTCAAATATTCTGCGTCCAGGCCGTCCGAAGTCACATCCACGGCAATTCAGCGATAAAACCATTACTTGTCCATGTCGTCTATCCTGTTGTAACCGTAAAGATCGGTTTCAAACAAATAGAGAATATTCGCAAACCCACTTGGAACTTTCCAACTCGGAAAACCTCCCAATCTTGATGCGAGTTGGAAAGTTCCTGCAAAACTTATCTGCAAATCGACTGAACTTTCCAATATATGAGCTCCAGCTGGAAAGACTTTTGATACTCACCAGACCTTGGGAGTCACGTCGTACTGCTGCTCGAACTGCGTGGGAGTCGATTGCGACTTCGCTCTCACGCGAAGATGGACTCACATCCAAGAAAAGTGGTCCAGCGCTTCGTAAACGATTTGATTTTTTGGTGAAGAAGCATGCATTGAATGAGCAAGCGAGTCTCCGTAAGTCGGGCTCATCTGTAGAATACGACGTTCGAGATCAACTACTCACGGATATTTCCTCTCGAATGTCTGACTTTGAGCAGACAGAAGATGTCCGTTTGGACCTTGAAAATCGAAAAAAAAACAAGGTCTCATCAACTCTGGTGAAGTAATACGTCAATTGGCTATGCAATCAATGAAGCAAACCATAGATGGAGGTAATTTTGACACTATCTCCTTTAGCGATAACGATGATTCAAATGTAACTGCCGACACTAAAATAACCGAAAAACGAAAAGGTGTAGACAGCTTGAAAACCAGCAAGAAGAAACAGAAGAGTAAACGAGAAGCGTTGGATATGCTTTTTAAAGGCGTGTCCCAGGGCGTTTCCAACTTGTCGAAGGCAGACGAAAATTGGCTACAATCTAACGCGAGCGGTTGCTGTTTGACCGTGAACAAGCAGAACTGGCTAAAGAACAAATGAGGTTTGCCAGAGAGCAAGCTATCCTTGCCGAGAAACGCCATGAAGAATCTCTACGTATTATGATTGCGTTGTTGAAAGAGATGGTTGAAATGAGAAAGTCAGATAAATAAACAATCTATGACAAGCTCATGTAGATATGTATTTTGTCAATGTTAAATATGTGTAGACTCAGTTCACTTTTCACTATCTCTAACACTTAGATATGTTGCTAGTGGTGGTGGGTTGCAGTTGAAATACATGGAGATTTGATTTCCCATCGGTTGTAAACAAGTATGGCAATTGGTAAGTACAACGCAGACAATCCACAGCTGCCCAATTGGTAGTTGGCGTACTTTTTGTTTCTTGCTCCAGTCCATAAATGACCACAGCCCCTTAATTATATGGAAGCTCCATTCGACAGCTTCTCGTACAGCGCTCATTGACTTGTTTAACTTGTCTTCGTGAGAACCCAGTGCAGCATTTGAAAATGGACAACAAAGATATGGTCTACAACCGTAGGCTAAATCACCATACAATACGTAACCATGAAACTCAGGGGTAAGAGGTAACGTATCCAAAAGACGGCTCATTGATAGTATCGTTGAGTCGTGTCTGCGACCTTCTTCTGGCCCGTACATAGAGATAATCAAGCCATCGGGAGCTGTAACCGCTTGCCAATTCAAGCAGTGCCGTCTGGGGTGGCCATTATAGCAAGCTCTTTGCAAGTTTTCAAAAGTATTATTGTTAGCTCGAGGACTTGGACGGCTAATATAGTGTCGTGTACCGTCGATAAATCCCAAACAAGTTGTAATGTATAACTTGCCCATATAGCTTGTAGCGAAGCAATAGTATGTCTTTGTTGAGATAAACTACTGCAGAATACTTGTCAAACAGATGAGCAACAACAGTCTTAATAATGCGGGAAGCAGCACCTGTTGAACGGCCAAATTCGTTTGCTATGTGATAGATTCGGCATGGCTCAGCAAGTCGACGGCATGTCATCGCCAATGCTTCAATATTGGGGACTTGGTCCCTCCAGGGTGTCGTGATATTTGCTGGAATTTCCATTAGATGACACAACGTCAGCAGTTGCTGTATTGTAAACCTATACAGGAACCGCGACGTTGCGTCATCCATAGAGATCGAAAAAGCATTGTTGTGATTGATGACTGGGTGAGCTAGCCGCAATCGTAGATAGTTATTGTCGATGAGGTACTGAACTGTTCTGAGGAATTGTCGAAAACTTGTCCTTGACTTGAACAGACGCACCAAAAGCACTTGGACTTCCTTGTCTGACAGCCGAGGGATTGTCACCATCTTGATGCAAAACTTGAAATATCAAACATCCGGTTGAGTTGCGAAAATCTGTATTTTACTGAACTTTCCAACTCAAACTTGGCGTCTGAGTTGGCAAGTTCAGTGTAAAATACTGGAAATTTGACGTTTGCGAATACTCTCTAATATATTGAATTAATCCATTAAATTGACATAAATCCATACGAAATCCAAGTACAGAAATATGTACAATTTGCATACATTTTTCGTTCAATCTCGCTGAAATCTCTTTCCCTTCATTGAAAAATTAAAACACATAGTGATTCACAGTTTGGATATGGCAACGGAAATACAGCGCTGTATGTGAGGCTTCTAATAGACTGCTTCTGGTGCAAGTCGAGGATGCAAATATGTCTAGAAAAATAATTTTGAATTGTTGTATTGTTGATTTGATACGAATTTCCAGACCCCGTTCAATCGAATCACGCCGGCGGATCGATTCACCAATCGACGCCATTGGCTAATAAATATTTTGGGCGATTATGATTGGCTGAATAAAATTTTAAAGAAAGTTCAGTTCCCATGAGAGAAAGTACTGTTCTAATTTTCATTCGTCCAATGTATTGGCGCGATTGGAGATTGATACAAAAACGAATCCAAATTGGGAAATTCCTAGCGAATCCACAATATTAACTGCAAGTATTTTTAGGATATTTCCACTCAATATTTATCCGGATTTTGTACTTTGTCCGTATAATTGTGTTCACTGGCCCAATCGCAATGGCAGGTTTCAATCTCCAAGATGGTGGTCGTGAAAGGAAAGGACAAACGGCGCGGGAATGAATCGGACAATCTCGAGGTGATTTCTCACACGAAAGGCATGCGCACGATGGGCGGTCCAATGTCTGGTCGATTTGCGGCGGATATGCGTGTGCGAGTTGGCGGATACGGCCGTCCGGATCAAACTTGGGGCGTGGACCATCCATGGCACAAAACGCAGGATGTCGACCTGCATCAAATGATTAGTGCCAAAGATCGACTGGAAGAAGGCTTGCTAGTTGAAGAAAAACCACAAGGTCAAGGTTTGAGTCGAGCAGCGCTCAAACGCAAGAAGAAACAGCAAAAGAAAGGCATTGTGCCAGCAGCACAGGCCGCTGCCACTCCAGAGAACGAAACCAAACCTTCAACCCAACACAGCACAGAAGAAAAAACAGTAAAACAAAAGAAGAAATTGGCTCTCTTTGACGACAGCGACGACGACAACGACGAGAGTGAAAAACCAGCACCAGAACAACCTGCAAAGAAGGCAAAGGTCGAACAGCCCAAGAAGCAGCAGAAAGCCGAACAAGCAAAGAAGCAACAGAAAGCCAAGTCGAAGCGTGAACTTCAGAAGCAACAGCGAGACAAAGAAGAAGCTGAGAAAGACTTGCACCTTCTCGTGGAAGAAAAACCTCAACTCGTGGTTTTGCCACTCCCAGAGCGCGAAGCGCTGGCTGCAGAATATGACGCTTCTTTGGGCACGGAGATTGAAACTCCAAGTGGTATTTTGATTCGCGATGTCCAGTTGGGGCAAGGACAGCTCCCAGCTCCTGGTCAAACGCTCACCGTGCGATACAAGGGCTCTTTAGGGAAAGGCGGGAGTGTTTTCGGCAAAGGTTGGCTCTTTTAGAATGTGGCTGAGATCTGATGCATCGTGTAGGTATGCTCACTGTCAAATTTGGCCAAGGAGCAATTATTGCTGGCTGGGAAGAAGGCCTGTCTACCATGAGGCCGTCTGGAAAGCGTCTGCTGACGATTCCACCGGCATTAGCTTATGGAAGTGAAGGCAAAGGCGAAAAAATTCCACCCAACAGCACATTGTACTTTGAAGTGGAATTGGTTCGCATTGGCACTCGGCAGCGGGATGCAGTCGGCGAGGACGACATGCCATTGCCCAAGGCATTTGTCCGACAGCGGATAAAGGAATCTAAAGGCAAGAAGAAGGCAAACGAAGACGAGGCCAGCAATGCGGCACCAGCCAAGAAGAAGAAACGTATTCGATATTAGACAATCAACTCCTTAGCAACAACTATAGTACTTGTTTTCCCACAGATTGTCACAAATGTTCTCCGCATTGCGTTCAATTTTCCTACACAGAAACAGAGAGCATCAATCCTTGCCCATCTTCATGGTATCGATCTACCCGACAGGTTTCCAAGCTTCTGGAGCCCATTGACGACGACAGCCGGCTCGAATGCAGCAAAACCCACTCAAGTTTCTGAACACACCCTACAAGAACGAAGCAACTTCCTGCAGCCAGAAAGGAGTTCGTACATTGCTGAAAGGCAGATCGCACTCACGCGTGCCACGGAGATAAGCTAGCTTTTCAGGTCCTTTGCCAAGTTCACGAGTGGTGGAGTTGGTGAGCATGAGGAATGCTACGAAGTTCTCATGTTGGAGGAAGTTTGGATGATTGGGCTGCTTACTGTGAAATCCAAACAAGGAGTAAGCTGTAAATGCAAAGCACTGTCGTCATAAAGAAGGAAGATTAACACAGCAGGATTGTGATAAGGGAGCTTACCCAGAAGAAGAGGGTAGCCACTAGCGCAAGACTATTGGTATTGAGCCAGGCAGAAAGCGTTGGTGCTGATTGATAGCCAGAATGGACCTATAAATTGGAATCAGTATGTTCCATTGCATTCATTATGGAATTGTACGATGCCAAGACAAGTGTACACTTCAACGGAGGTGAGGAACAAAAACCACCAAAAGCGACAGTGGTTCTTCTCGCCAATGCAAGTTCCAATGCAAAAGCAATGGTGATCAAAGGTTGCCACGCAGCGATTGCAATAGCCACAATGGTACGCACGAAGGGGCTAATGAAGACAAGTCAATTAAATATGCAAACTCTGCAAGACTTACCGGCTCAAGGTTACATGTGGTGCAGAATTCCATCGTCGTAGCAGGCAGAACGTCTTCGCTGGGTTTTGAGACATCGTCAGTCATTTCTTGTGATGCTAGTGTAGCTTCCATCGAGGCAATCTTCTTTCTCTGGTACTCAATCGCCTTCGCTTTTGACACTTCCAAGTCGTCTTCAACGTCGAATTCATACTCATTCAGAAGTGTGTCGCCTTCAATCGAATGCTCAACCATTTCTACAACAGTTGACTTTTCCATTGAAATCAAGGAGTCGTACCTTCAGTAATGTATCCAGGATCACTTCCTTGCACAGCATAGAATGCAAGCGTTGCTGCGCCAACAATGAGAAGAAGTGACTGAATTTCTGGCCAATTCCATTCCCATTGCTTGTCGCGATGGGTGTGTCGAAGAAGCGATCCTGGAATCTCCAAGAGTAGACAGAGTAGCAAGAGCTTGATCAAAGGGCAGCCGATCAAGTACGCCCATCTCTACGTAATCAACAATGAATATTTTCACTTTCGCATGAGCATACGTAGTTTTTCAGCGGCGCCGTCGGTTTACTCATTGAGTCTGCCATGTCGACGCCACCGAGAAATCTTTTGACAACAACACGAAAAACGTTATCCGGATATTTTTCTCATTGAGGCCAACCTCACTATAACGACATTATGAACAAAAATATCCTCGTAATTCTCCAAAATAATGCCAGTGTCACTATTTAGATACTATATAACCCAGGTAGAGTAATTAAGAGGGTGTAAAACAAAATTAGCCAATCATAATTTACACAAATTTCCATTTTAGCCAATCAATTAAATTCTTGTCTTAATTATAGCCAATAAATTTACATTACTGTTGTCATATGACAAACTCATGAAACCATGTGTCCATACAAAAGCAATAGAGAACACAGCCATTATACGCTCACTTCATCGTAAATTACTTAAGCAGCCTTAAGTCAAAGTGCATCTAATTCATTGGCGTCGCCTTGTCCATATTAGTGTGCTTTCTTGCAGTTCTGCCCATTGGTTTGATTTGTCCCACCTATTAATATTGACCAATCAAGCAGCAAGATACAATCCTATGTTAATATTGATTGGCTCATCGATTCTCAGCCAATCCAGTGCATTTGTTTGCACCAGTGAGCATTGCATTGAAGTCTGCGCAGATCGTTTGGGAGGCGAGCGACATGGTGAGCCAGCCTGCCCTTGTCCAGACGCTGCTTCTGGACAACTACGACTCGTACACGTACAATCTGTACCAAATGCTAGCGCAGGTCAATGGGCTCGAGCCAGTTGTCTTCTTCAACGACGCATATGGTGGCGATTGGAATGCGGCTTTTGCCGCCTTTCTCGAACGAGTGGAACAAGTCAAGCTATTGCATCCACACAACGAAGTCAACATTAACATTGTACTCTCGCCTGGGCCTGGAACTCCCACGAAGGCGAGTGATTTCGGCCTCTGTGCGGCGGCAGTTCTGCAATCGCCGAGGATTCCCATACTTGGAGTGTGTCTTGGTCATCAAGGCATGGCGCATTTGTACGGTGGACAAGTCGGACCCGCCCCGCAAGTTATGCATGGCATGCTGAGTCGAATCTCTGTCAAAATTCCCAATGAAGCTTTCTTCTATGAGATTCCGAAAACATTTGATGTCGTGCGTTATCACTCGCTCATTGCTACAAACTTGCCGACCGATAAATTGGCCGTCTTAGCTACAACGACTGACGGTGACATCATCATGGCTTTTAAGCACAAGCAGCTCAACCATTATGGTGTTCAGTTCCATCCAGAGGCAGTTTGCAGCCAATTTGGTTTCCAGATGCTTCAAAATTTTCGCGACTTGACCACGAAAGCACCATGCAGTCCTTGCAAGTTGCTCCACACTTCTTCAGTCCCTCGTATGATTGCCCAGCCAGATAAGAAGAAAGACAAGGCTTATTTCACTGCTGTGGCTGCAGTTGAAGTCGCAGTGGATGCTACAGTTGTCTTCGACAAGGTGTTTGGCAAATCTCGACATGCTTTTTGGCTCGACAGCAGCAGTGGCGGTGGTCCCAACGCTCGCTTTAGCTACATGGGAGACGCATCAGGTCCATTGTCCAAATATATTGCCTACGACAAGTGGAACGAGACTGTTACAACGTCGCAAGGAGAAGAACTAGCTAAGACGCACATTTTGGATTATCTTCGGGGCCAGCTCGACCATTTTGCAGTGGAAGAAGCAACAATGGACTTGCCCTTTGATTTCTGCGGTGGCTTTGTTGGCTATTTTGGCTACGAAGTGCTTGGAGTCGACTCGAAATCCGACCTGCGAGTACATCCGCCTGATGACATGAAGGTCCCGGATGCATCTTTTATTCTTGCTGATCGTGTCATCGTACTGGACGCTCAAGAACCAATGGTTTACCTTGTTGCTGTCACCAACGACGCAAATAAAGAAGTGACTCAAACATGGGTTGATGAAACCAAGCTGCATCTTCAACAGCTCTCGCTGAAGCACATAGATAGCACAGAACAGAAGCCTGTGGATTCATCTACTCCAATTGTTTTCACGCCATCACGGACGCGTGCGACATACGAAGCTAATATTGCCACCATTTTGAACAAAATCCAAGTTGGTGACACGTACGAAGTCTGTCTGACAAACCAACTCGTGGCTGAAATGCACTTGGAATCGCCCTTGAGCTTTTACAAGACGTTGAGACGACTAAACCCAGCTCCTTTTGCTGGTTTCTTGTCCACCCCCGACTTTGCTATCTGTAGCTCGTCGCCCGAGCGATTCATTTCCATCGATAAGTCCGGTGCCATCGAGTCGAAGCCAATCAAAGGCACTCGCAAACGCTGCCTTGATGACCTTGCAGAAGATACCAACATTGCTGCCGAGCTTCAATCATGTGTGAAGGACCGCGCTGAGAATATGATGATCGCAGACTTGGTTCGGAACGATTTCGGTCGCGTTTGTGTTGTTGGAAGCATCCACATCCCCAAACTCATGCAAGTGGAGACTTTTGCCACCGTTCACCAACTCGTGACGACTGTGCGCGGTCAACTACGTTCTGATTGTAACGTAGTCGATGCTATTCATGCAACCTTTCCAGGTGGATCCATGACTGGCGCCCCGAAGAAGAGGACAATGGAAATCATTCGCGATGTTGAAACCCATCCCCGTGGTGTATATTCAGGTATTTTATTTGAATACCTCCATGATTCATGACGTCGTAGGAGCACTTGGATATCTCTCCTTGAATGGTGCTGCCGACTTGAACATTGTCATTCGCACGGCGGTGGTAACGAAAAATCACATCACAATTGGTTCAGGGGGAGCGATCGTCGCCCTCTCTGATGTAGATGACGAGTATGACGAAATGCTCCTCAAGACAAAAGCACTCCGCGCAGCGCTCGCAGCTTACTGCCAACGCCCCGTGGAAGTGGATGTTTCCCGCAGCTTTTATGAGGACCATTGACCAAATAATGCAATTCTTGCTTTGCACTTGCCATTCCTTAGTGATTGCAATACAATTATTTATTTGAGAATATATTGTCGTTTGGGTCCAAAACTGGAAATTTGATATGTTTTGAAAATGTTTCAATTAATTGTCGCAACACTATTTAAAGTTTACGCAAACATTTTCTTATATTGACCTCTATCGTGACCATTAAATAGTGTAATTTCAAACGTTTTAAATGTTTGAAAACATGTTCGAAACATTCAATTTCTTTTCACTTGAAATTTGTATGCGTCAATTGTTGCGTCAATTTGCTTGCGTCAAAATTTATTCCGCACGACTCCAGTTTTTTATTAAAACCACAATATTGTCGATTTCATTCTAAATTGTGAGAGGGGTCTGAAATGTATCGATTTTTCAAATCGATCTGCAAATCGATCAGCCAATCAGAATCGAGTATTTACCAAATTCACGCAAAACACACCTACACACACGCGAAATTTATTTGGCCAATTTACTGTACTTTTCATTTATACTTGACTTCAGTATGATGGAATCGATTTGGAAATGAAGTCAATTTTGTAGAAAAATACAAATTTGGGTGAAAAAGACAATATATTGTACAATAATTGTTGTGATGGAATAACAAGAGGAGAAGGCGATCTTGAAAAAGCGCGGGATGCATGAGACGAGCAACATCCGCTCGCTCATTCTCGAGAAGGAAAAAGAGCTCCATGACATCAACGAGTATCGAATACGAACGCTGGAAGGGTTACTCAAGGAGAAGGTCGCAAGTTGTGATCTTCTACGCCGGCTGAGGGCTACGATAGGAGTCGACAATGCAAACCTACAAGCAAAAGTTTTACAAGCTCCAGGAAGATTTCAAATACAATCTCAAGGTTTACCCACGAGTATACGATGGAAATGGTAATTTGAATTCGCATAGTTGCTTGAAGGACGCGATGAAGAGCTCGCAATGTACGATAGCAACTTTGCAACACTCAAGATGGTCGTCCGTGATCGGTACTCTATGAAGATATCGACGGTTTGCTCGACAAAGATGATAGAGAGAGCGAGATCAGCAATCTTAAGATTCAATTAGCAGACGTCCAAAGCGATCTCAAAGCAGAAAAACAAAAAGCTTCTGAAGGCGATGTATATATGCAACAAAAGCTCAAGGAGCTACGTGGTGCCATGGAATCCACAAGATGGAGCTATGATGAAGACTTGCGAAAAGCAAAAGAAGATATTGAATCGATGAAGAGACGGCATGAACGGGAAATGCGAGAAAAAGATGAAGACGTCGAGACAATACGACGCGAACTCACAGTCACATTTGACGAGGCTTGTCAACCATGAAAGTATTTCGTTGACTATTTCTACGTAGGTTCTTCGGCAACGTGAGCAGGAGTTTCGGCATTCCCATGACGAAGTTGCTAGCAAAACACGTGACGCAGAGCTCAAAGTCAAAAGTCTTGGTCGTGAAAATGAGACATTGAAGGAGAGGAACAATGACTTGCGGCGAAAAGTCGACGAGCTCGTCGAGCAGCTAGCCGACAGTGACAAGGCAATAAAGGCTCTTCAATGGGAATTGGCAGACGTTCGAGCTCTTAAGGATGACAAGATCAGGGAGCTTGAAGCCGAAACAGTTGAGCTACAAAAGGTGAAACAGGCAGTTTTGGACGAGTACGAAGGAAAAATGGCAGACTTGCTGCAGTCGCTACATGCTGTCGAGAAGGCGTTCTTGGCGCAGAAAAACAAGTTTGAAGATGATGTCAAGCATACACTGCACACAAAAGACGAAGAACTCAAACAAAATACCACCAAGTTGGAAGCCCGAATCGAGGTATTCGCATCTATTGTAGCACAAAACCTCTGACTGATACCCAGACAATAACGGCAAAGCTTCGCACGACTGAAGACACGCTTGAAAAGGTCCAAGCAGAATTCAAGCAGTCCAAAGTACGTTACCATTCATTCATCCATCTAGATATAAGCTGTAATTAACAGTGGGAGATGCAAGATCAATTACTCCAGAGAGACCGTGAGATGGAACGTCTAAAGAGCGACCACCAAGACGCTCTGGAACAGCGCGATTCTATGCTGAAACAGCTGAACAACAATGTTCTGGAGCGTGAAGCAGAGCTGAAAGCTTCTAAGGATGCTGCTAAAAGCTCAATCCAAGTCATCCACGAAGCAAAAGAAAAAGAATCTGCGCTACGGCGTGAGCTTCAGATTGCCAAAGAAACGATCGAAGAGCTCAAACGGCAAGTCCACAGCGCGACACTCAATCTCGAAACGAAACTCCAAGGTACAATTCATGGCGAGAAACTCCATTTCATTGCAACATTGCCCTTGCAGAAGCCGAGAGGGAATGGTCGTCTCGACAAGATTTACGCATCCGTGAAGCAAATGCTGCCAAAGACATATTAGTTGCCGAGAAACAGGTAACTCGCAACTACATTCTTAGTGTAATTTTCTTTCTAGGCTGCTGAGGAGCGATTACGACATGTTGAAGCTGATATGATGCGTCTGAGGGGCGAATTATACGCTCAAAAAGCCGTCGTTCGTGCGAACGAAGCATTTCCGATCCCATCCGTGCCATCTGAAGTATCTCCTGTGTGGAGCGAATCGCCATCGATTCCACCGCCAGTCTCTTCCATGCCTTCAATTCCACCACCGGTATCTGCCATGCCGTCGCCTCCACAATCAACAGACAAGAGCATTGAATTGGCTGCGGAAAATGCCAAGCTTAAGAGCATGATTCGAACCATGACGGAGGAGTTAATGAAGCAAACAGCTGTGCCATCCCCATCTACAACGAGTATGCTAGCCTTATCGATTAAACTGATTTCGGCCAGGCGATGCTACCGAGGAAAAATGTCGGCAATTTGAAGCACAGGTGGCCGTACTCCAGCAGAAAGTGGCGACAATCCAAGCAGAACTCCAAGCAGCAAATACAGCCTTGGAAGAGAAGAAAGCATACATCCTGCAGCTCGAGATGCGTTTGCGTGATGCTGGAACTCCAGTGGTGACTGTTTCTGCCGCTGACACGGCGGAATTCCGCAGACAGCTGGACGATGCCTTGGCACAAGTGGAACAACTCAAGAAAGATCGTGACGCCCTCATGGAATTGAGCAACCAACTCACGTCGGAGAACCGCAAACTTCAGCTTGGGACTTCACCACCATCAGTCGAAACATCATTTGCACTCAAACAGCAAGTGCGTCGATGCATATGGAATCGACCTGGAAATTGTTTGTTTAGGAGGTCCGGATTGCAGAGTTGACACAATCGTTGGAAGAGTATCGGCTTCATAACAAAGCACTCAAGAAAGAACTCCGACGATGGCTCAAGCGCGATGAAAGCACTAGCTCCATGCATTCAGACATGATGGAGCAACCTGTCAAACCGGCATTCTCGCTAGAAGCTGCGAAGCAACAGGTAAGGCGACCTGCCATCAACGGAAATGACATGAATGTTGTAGGTGGAAGCAGCAAAGAGACAGCGGTCTTTCATTGATAATTCCCAGCCACCCTCACAGCCGACACTGTCTGACGCCCGACTCAAGCTCAAGCATGCTAAAGAAGTGCTCGCTCTGGCAGGAAAGAAGTTTGAAGAGCCTGCTGGAGGCCGTGTTCGTGCGCCTTCCCTTGCTCAGAGGTTGAGCTCTGGGTAATTGCGGACGTAATGCTCATGCATATGCTCTAGGGAGACAGAAAGCCAAAGATCCGTCATGACAAAGCTCAAGGAGTTGCAGTCCAAGCGAGCAGAAATGGCGGAGGAGCGTAAGAAAGTGAGGAATTACAGCGTGGGATAACGGGTTGTCATATTTACGCAGCTCTGTATGTCCTATAAGAAGTAGTCGGGCGTTCGCCGACTCACATGGGGCTCTCCACGGCGAGGTGCAGGATCGAATTGCAAACTAAATGTCAACAATGAGACATACGACAAATACAGAAATGACGTACAAGGTGTATTTCATTTGCTCGTCGATTTCCATGATGGCGGCTTCGTTGCCACATCGATAGCAGTAGTTTGGCGCGGAAAATATCGTCACAACGTTCATCTTGTGCGACCAATTGTACCCCTGACGTGTGTTATATGGTCATGAAGGGGCGAAGCTGCATACCTCCATAACAAGCTGGTGCGCACGCGACACGAGCGTGAGTCCATTTGCGTGGTTGAATTGATCTGAAATATCCTGGCCAAATGTATATCCTGCGCCGCGAGGGGAAATGCCCCATCCCGAACGATCGTCAGGATCACTCCACAAAAGATCGCACATGGGACCTTCATGCGGCACTTCTTGGACTCGATCCAATGCACGGATATGGTCGAGCGTATCAATCGATGGAGACAAACCTCCGTGCAAGCAGAAAATCTACGGCGTCACGGTCATGAGTATGGGTATCAAAATGCTTCAACAATCACCTGGTTCTCGACGACAGCTGTGAGTGGGAGGTAATCAAACACTTCAGTGAATTGACGCCACACGTTGGGCGTGCCATACTTGCGTAGACATTCGTCGTAGAAACCATAAACTTGTGTAATTTGTCGGCTTTCGTGGTTGCCGCGCAGAATGAACACACGGTCCTTGTAGCGCACCTTGAGCGCTACGAGCAATGTGACTGTTTCGACTGAATAGTACCCTCTGTCGACGTAGTCTCCCATGAAGAGATAATTTGTATCGGGGGCGTGTCCTCCAATTCGAAAGAGTTCCATGAGATCGTGGAATTGGCCATGGACATCGCCGCAGACCGTCACAGGGCAACGTACAGGTTGCACATTCGACTCATTGCGCAAGACTTCCTTGGCGCGAGCGCACAGACGCACAACTTCAGGCTCACTGAGCGGCTGACATGTCAGGAGCTTCTCACACCATGCATCCAGCGTCCCCACGTCCAAATCTCCGAGTGTCATCGTCGAGCCACTACCGCTGGTTCCACTCATCTTCTGCGGCGAGGACTCAATAATGCCTAGATTTCTTAAGTCTGGATCTTCAAGTCGTACTTTCTGAGTAATTTCCACTAAATTCGGGATTAATTCAATATAAATTTCCATAAAAGGTTTGTTTTTCTGCTTGACTCCCATATAAGTACGAATGAAAGCCAAATTTGAAGAAAAGTTTAAGAAATCAATTCTTTTTTATTCCCAAAATGCGATTTTTGTCATTTCTTATTTGGGAAATTGAAAATTGCGCGCGCAAACTCCAAGAAAGACGCCAGAAATCCTCGTCATGGCCCGTTGTCGTCGCTCGGATCGTCGCTTTCGATGTTGTTGCTCGTCATGCGGATATGGCTCATGTGTACCGTGAGCTTGAGCTTGCCGTTCTCCGCAAATTCCACCGTGGGCACAGTATTTTCAGGAGGATGAGAAGTTGAAGTCGGGTGTGCACTCTGCGGACGTGACGAGACAGCTTGCGCTCGACGTTTTGGAGTAGCCGACTGGCTGCGCGGGGGTAATTTTGTTGGCTGTGAAATGAATACAACTCTTTCAGGCGGTCGCACGATAGCGGGTGGAGCAACGTTAATTGTCTGAACGGATGGGACTGTGTTGAAGAGTCTGATTCGAACAAGCGATGAAGGTTGTAGATCGACTCGAGCGACTGACGGAGCAACGCGATGGGATTTAGCTGATTGAACCGTTCGACGAATGCGACTTGCTGGCATGTAGACTCGTTGTTGAGCTGCTGGTGGTCGTTTTTTCGAATGAGGCAATGTCCGCCTGAGAGATGCCATGTCGTCATCAGTGTGTTCCAGGATCATCTTGGTATATGTTCGAATGATATCCTCCATATCTTCTTCCTCTGGTCTCAAAATTTGGCGTGGAATCGCTGTTCGTGGTGCACTTGGCTTTGGTTTCGATGCGTCAAGACGCCTATGATGCCAGTCTACAAACCAGGTCAGTCATGTCACCATAACGATGACTCTTGCACCGAACAAAGAGTCTTCATCCATTTTACGACTTGTAGGCTGCACTTTGCTTGCCCACGGCTCAAGCGGTGTTTGCTGAAGCTTTGGTTTGTCGGATCTCTTCTTGCTTGTGTCTGACTTTGACCTCTTTTGGGCAGTGAAGGCAATAGGTCTCGCTACGGGTGTAAGTCAGGCATTCGACGCAGGTCCGACCATCCGTGATCCTCATCGAACTTATTTTTAGACTAATTGATTTATGTTTAAGGTTATGGAATATCCGTCAAGAGCCCGCCAGAAATCATGCGAACGACCTCATTGTTCCAAATGGTATCCCATATTGACTTGTCGACCTCGCTTGTTGTGAAGTCAGCAATGAAAACAGAGCGAGGGCAAGTGTAGCTCTCGATATTCTCTGTGTAGGTAGAATTGGCACTCTCAAGTTGATGAGAATAGCACCCTGTGGCATTGCGAGACGTCAAAGTAACTGAATTGGACGCAGTTGTTGCTGTGCGGGAATCCAATTTTGAAGCAGCCGATTGCGTGATTGACACCTCGTAAGGATCAAGTCCAGCACGAAACAAATTCTTGTTGCCTTGAAGAAGCAGTTTGCGTCGGAATTCATGCTGAATGGTTACGTTTAAGCGGGTAAATGTTGTAGCGGCAACTGCTGCTTGTATAGCATTGATTCGGGGAATGCGAACGTGAGATAAATCCAAGGTCTTTGCCAGCACGGTGTAAGTTTCAAATGTGATGTTGCCAGTCAGAATGTAGACTTCGGAAAAAGTTTGCGATGATACCATTCCGTTGCCAAAATCAACTGTTGTTGTCGTGTCAACGACGACTGAATGCTCAAAGCCTTCATTATTTGCGTCGTTTGAGTAGACTTGTCGATTATGCATGGCAAATTTTTGCTGGATGCAGTACTGTCTCGTGCCTTGAGATGTTAAGATTGTCGACTCCACCAGAGTTTCGCGTGTAGCTGAAGTGTCAAATGTCAGGTTGAGGTCTACAATATTGTCAAGTAACAGTCTGTTAGGGACAACCATACCTTTGCCTTGAACAGTCACTGGAGAATTTACATGGGTGTCAAATATTTTGTTGGTGATAGTGGCCTTTGTTCGCAAGCTTGCACTGTCCAAATACGCGAGCAGATTCCCGGTTGTCGGCCAGTAATCGACTCCTTTATCGACTGCAAAGCTGATGTTGTGAGCGCGTCCATCAACGACTTTAGCCAAGAACGGGGTAAGATCCACGAGATAAGTTGGTGCCTCAAATGCTCCAGTGGAAACAATAGGACGCCATAACGCAGGACTCAGCCCACCAGTATAAATGAGAGTGAATGGCCATATTGCAGCAACAGGCTCTTCATCAATCAAGACTTGAATTTCACGGAAGGAGCCGCTTCCACAACTGGATCCAAGAGCCTCCATGTATTCATCAGGCGGATTGCCATAGTAAAATTCATCGCACCCATGGTGACTGACAAAGAGTTCCAAGTACGAGCTATCCAAATTTCTCGGCAAAGTTACCCAGTTGAAATTTTGACCGCTCGAGCTTGGCTGGACATTAAACCAAGGGTATGTGTCGTTCTTGTGGAAAATTGGAATCACCAGGTCGGGCAGCTTCGGGACTGCTTGGATCGCAAAGACATTTGGTTTCTTCTTGTAGAATTCAATGGTGACAGTCACATGAAAATAGCTGGTGTATGTCTGGTCGACGATGTTGTCTAGAGCAATGGTGACATTGCTTCCTTGGCGTAAGGACTTGCGATAATGGCTGATTTCCTTGAAGACTTCCCAAGAAGGACCCACAGAGCTGCTAGGTTCTTGAGTCGTCGAACGAAGGAGCTCCAGTCCATCAATCCAAACTGCAGCGATTCTGTCAAACTGCTGGCCACGATCCACAGTCGCTGAAAAACGAAGATAAACCAGGGAATAAGCAGGGTCATCCGTGCACTTGTGTTGGGGGATTTGACCACGATACGGTTTGCCATACGAAAATCCAAACGTATAATTCTTCACCAACGTGACTGTACAAGATCCAAGACTTTTGTCGATGGCGCTGGTGTCTGCAGGTCGAACCAAGTCCAAGGAAAGATTGCGGGGTGGAAGTGGCATCGACACAAGCCCCGTCGTATCAATGGATGCCGCCTGAAATGCGTTTTTGAACATGCTCGATGACTGGACAGCCGCCACGAGTGAGACTACGAACGCGACGACCTTGAACATGGCGATGAAATCTCAAATAGACTTCACCAACCGATTTGCTTCTGTATCATCTACTGTACTTTTGCACGTCAACTTTGTGAGAACATCATGGATAAATCAGACATCAAAGTCCAAAACATGTCCAAGACAATCCTGTGAATATCCAAGCGCTAGCTTTTGTCATTGCGGCCTGATGAGCTACAACGGCGTCGACATGGTTGTCAAATTCATCTCCAAAGATTAGCTCTTCCTCCAGCCTCTATTGCAAAGATTTACTTGCGATCTTCCAGCGGGCTACTACATCATTCGATATTGAACCTCAGCAAGGACAAACCATCTACAAAGTACACTTGCTTGGCTCCATACGACCAAGTTGGTTATGGCAACAAGGAGTGCATTTATGAATTACTCAATCTCAAAGGCAAGGACTCGATTTATCCATAATTGTGGCTTGGGCACTTTTGGCCCTCTTCATTCGTGGTGTAGTTGAGAGTGACGCTTGCAACATCACGCGAGTAGCATCCTGTCAAATCATTGCTCGACTGAAGCGACACCGACGTTGTAGCGTTGGCTCCAATGCGAGAATCGGTTTGAGAAGCTGCTTTTTGGGCAATTGCAATTTCGTACGGACTGATACCAGTGGCATAGTTGCGAGACGAACCGGCGTATTCCAAGGATTGGTAAAACCCATGGTCAATCGTAACGTTGAGAAGATAATACGTAGCCTCTGTGGCCTCAGTGTGAGCATTGTCGACCTTGATGCGAGGCAAGCGGAATGGACCAAGGTCTGGCTTGCTGTGTTCGGTGCCAATTGTTTCGGACCTGGCTTGGTCATACACATACGTTCGGTACGTCGAGATGCCACTAAGTGGATAGTCTTCACGGAACCACTTGGTCGTCGGAGCCGGATCGCCTTCAAATTTGACAAATGTCGTTGTTTCGACCGTCGTGCGTTGGTCAAAAGTCTCATCGTCGGCATTGTGCGAGTATATTTGCGTGTTCTTGTAGCCAAACGTTTGTTTAATGCCATATTCGCGCGTGCCCTTGGAAGTTTTGATGGTCGAGCTCACCAAAATTTGACGAGATGCAGTCGTGGTCACCGTGATATTTGGTGCATCGCCCGTCGCTGTCACAGTTGGGACAACATGCGCGTCGAGAACTTTACTATCAATTGTTGCTTGAGTCACGTTGCCATTTTTATCCAAGTAAGCAAGCAAGTTTCCAGTCGTGGGCCAGTAGTCCAATCCGTAGTCGATGCCAAAGCTGATGTTGTGAGATTTGCCGTCAACAACCAAAGCCAAGAAAGGCGTCAAGTCCACCAAGTACGTTGGAGCTTCAAATGCGCCAGTAGCGACAATCGGACGCCACAACGCAGGACTCAATCCACCAGTGTAAATGAGTGGAAATGGCCACACGGCGCTGACGAGTGCCCCATCGATATAGATCTGGATTTCTCGAAAAGCACCACCACCACAGTTTGTTCCAACGGCGGCTTTGTAAGCATCCGGTGGATTCGCGTAGTGGAATTCATCGCATCCATGGTGGCTGATGAACAATTCCAAGTGCAAACTCTCAAGGTTTTGGGGCAACGTGACCGCATTAACGTTTTGGCCGAGCGTGTTTGGCTGCACATTGAACCATGAATATGCGCTCGCCTTGTTGGAGATGGGCACGATCACGTCTGGCAAAGCTGGTACTCGTCGAGCGGTTTGTAAATTACCACAAGCCTTGTTGATTTCTTTGTAAAATTCAACTTTGACGGTCACATGAAACGAGCTCGTGTACGTGGAATCGACAATGTTGTCGAGGCTGACCGTGACATTGCCTCCTTTGGCGAAAATCTTGCGGTAGTGGCTGATGTCCTTGAAGACTTCCCAGTGAGGACTCGTAAACCTGTTGGGTTCTTGCGTCGTCGATCGCAGAAGTTCGAGGCCATCAACCCAAACGGCCGCCAAACGATCAAATTGTCGACCTGAGTCGACGTAGGCTTGGAAACGAAGAAACGCGAGCGAGTAATCGACGTCATTGGCGCAAGGCGGAGCTGCATACGGGCCTTGGTACGGCGTGTTGTAGGAATAGCCAAACGTGTAGTTCTCCGCAAGAGTGATCGTGCACGCTGGTGCGCTGTAGTCGACATTTCTCGTATCAACTGGCAAAAGCACATCAAGCGACTGGTTTGACGGCGGCAGAGCGTTCACTTGAGGCCACAACGTGGTCGCACCGAGCGCGACGAATGACGCTAGCAGCGTGGCTGCGACCATCGTTACCAAATTGAAAATGTGGCTGCTGGCTGCACTTTCTGTACGATGTACTACGCAGAATTACACAAAGTTTCGGCCGATTCGGGCGGCGATCAGATTGTTCATCTGGTTCAACTCTCGAAATCAAGTTGGGGAGATCCAACGGTACATCCTCTTGACGGATTGAGACGAGGAGCGAGAAAGCTCGAGAAGACGACGACCGCCTTGGCACACGATGCTCTGTTTGAGCAATTTATTGCCGAGAAGGCAAGCATCCACGTCGACAGTGTGTAATCTATCATGTCTACTTTCCAACAAGCTGACCATTCCGAGGCGACCATCATGACTCAACCCTGCTCAACAAAATGCTTTCCCCATCGACTTGACCATAATTTTCAGCTGCAAATTGTGAAGTTGGAATCCTCGACAACTTTCTTCTCAATGTCCGAAGCTACCAAAGCACCAAGCAGACGAAAGTCCTACTATTTTCTGCCCTGACGGGACTTTCCCCAGAAAGCGTCATCCACCACGATGAGTGAAGGTGAAGAAAGTCGAGTGGATTCGCTCTCACGGGATGGAACAGATGCACAATTCGTCATGGCGCGGTGGGTAGTAATGGATAGCTCCAAAGAATGGATTTCTTACGTAGTGCATGTGGAACCGACGACCAAGATGGCAATCCCATCCCCAAGACCAGGTAAATTCCATCGCCCTAATCTACTCGAGAGGCTAATGGTTAGGTTTCCTCATGGGGGCTAACGGTGCTGATGTGTCAATGGAAAGGTGGAGAGGCGGTGTAACCTCGTATTAAAATTTAAAGTCCTTGTATCGCTTGGACGATTTGTCGTCCTTCTTTTCCTGCTTGCGCTTGCGCTTGCCTTCCGCGTCATCCGTGGCCATGCCGCTCGTTGAAACACTATGAAGACCACTTGCCGTTGACACGCTACTGTGCAACCCGCGATCGTCAGCTGGATTTGACACAACGTACGCGTGCGTGGAGCCATAGATAGATGAGGAGCCCACCGTCGTCTACAGGTATTTCCATCACACAAAGATGTCTTTGACGATGGTCTTACCTCTTTTTGAGCCAGGACAGTGTACAATTCCTTGGGTGCTCCATTCGACTGTGGCGGGGGCGGAGGTGGAGGTGGAACCGACGACTCGACAGGTTGCTTGCGAAGATCAACTGTGCCACCGACAACCATGCCGTCATCCACAGCATGAGAGGCTTCCTCGTCGTCCATGTCCATGTCTTCTTCCTTGGTTTCTTCATCCTCGTCGTCATCATCATCTTCTTCCTCAACGACAGGATCCAATTCACCCCATCGTTCCTTGTTGACAACTTCCTCGACGACTGCCACGGACGACGACGACGTTTTTCCAAAGACGTCGCCATAGATGGGATTGCCATTTTCATCGACAGGAGGTTTACCCCAACCGCCAGGATGGTAACCAAACGAAGCGCCTTCTGGAATTGGCGCGTTCAAACCTGGGATTTTTAAATGTGGATATGCCGGCGGTGGGCCATAGCGCTGGACGTTAAGCAGCCACGGCGGCGGGACACCTTCGACCATACCAAGAGCACGTTTGAGTTCGTCGCTGAGAATACCAGGCGTCTTGGTCTTGAGCTTTACTTCAAACTCTTTGCCTTCGTAGTAGAGATCGCCCAGTCTTGTCAATGGAGGCTTGGTCTGGTATCGAAAAAATGCATCTTGCAGAACTTGATAGTCAATATCAATGCGGCCAAGCTTGGGCTTCATAATATCTCGCATCATTGTCGACGCACCCTTAGGGCCATTCTCGAGACCAATTCCTCGAACTTCTGAAATGCCCGTGTTCGCAATGAAATCTGGCAATACGAATGGGATCTTTTCAATACCGCGCTTGCCCTGGAGATACTTGCGCTTATGGCACCAATGGCGTGGCACTGGTACTGTGTTTCTGTAGGCTTTGAGGTAGCACAGAAAGGGCGGATCGGCAGACGTAACGTCGTGGGCTTCGACAACATCCGGGCATGCCACGATTTGCTTCAGCTTTGCAATGCTCAACTGCTTGGCTTTCTTGCGTTCCTTTCGCCCTAATTGTTTCACCGGTTCAATCTCTTCGACAGTCTCTTCGGCTGGAGCTTCGGTGTTTTCTTCTTGTGCATCGTTCTCGACAGGTTGCATATCCCCACATAGCTCTTCTGCTTTCATAAAGCGCTGAAAGACCCGCGCAAACTCTTCGTACTCGGGATCATCTTCATGCAAGCCAAGATCGCTGCTAACGTATTCCACATCGACCGGTGGTGGAGATTTCACAGGGGAATCGACCGTCTTCGGCTCTGTCTTCACAGGCTCTTTTGTCTCTGTTGCGTTCAAGTATTCCAGTTGCTTCTCTGCTTTTTTCTTCAAGCGTCGCTTCGCATTCTTCGAGAGCACGACAGGCGCGGCGGCCACTTGAGTCGCCATGGCCGCTTTGTGTGGTGCAAGCTGTGATTCAAATTTCACAGGTTTTTAGATTTAGAAGAACCTGTATATTACAGCTGTATTGATTTGATACAAATTTTGAGTAGCGGCGCAATCGAATCACGCCAAAGAACCGATCCGCGAATCGATTCCATTGGCTGATTTTTCAATATCAGCATTTGATTGGTCGAAATGGATCTTGAATGTCGTATTAGCCAATCAAAACGATTGATAAATGACTCAACAAATCACGCCTATATCCGAAATTTTGCTCAAAAGCACAATAAACAAATAATCTATTCCAAATAAATTCATTGAATTTCTTCTAATTAAATGAAATATCCAGCCATCGGGCAAAACTGCACACGAACAAATTAACATATCACGACATGTTCAGCTAGGAAACAAACACTTCTATCTCGAGTATTGCTTGGCATGGGGATGAATCTTTGGAGCTTTCGGGATTCGATGAGAGAATATTAATGTAAATTCCATATTCAATTTCCGAAATATTTGTCCAATGAAATATTTTGAATTAATTTTAATGAATTTTCATTGGTGAATTAGAATGAGTAAATTTTAATTTTGCCAAAATTGAGTATTTAATTGAATTATTTCTAGCAGAATTTGGATAATTTACATGGTTATCCTAAAATTTGTATAGGTGACGCAACAGAGAATGAAGTGAAATGGATGCCAAAATGGAATTCTCCATTTGGTCATTCGAAGCGATCTTCAGGTGATGCAGCCATGGCAGCAAGTTGAAGAGATCGTCCGACTCATGTCTACGACTGGTTACACCTTCCCTCGGCATTTACACGCTCATCTTTCCTCGTAGAGGGACGGACAAAGGTATATCGACTGCTGCAGTACACATCCAAGTCACTTCAACTGGTGATGCAGCGTGTCTTTGAGATCGACGCGGGAGACGATGGCATTCGTGTGCTCAAGGCATTGGAAACGCTTCTGGGGACATGCCGTAAGACGATGCGTCTCTTTCGCTTTGTCGACATGGCACTCTTGTTGACCACAGTCGAAGACAAGAACTTGGTCATTCGCCGAGTTCGCCAAATGCGAATCCTGACTTTCTTTGGCATGTATCTCTTTGAGAACATCTCGCTTTTCTACCCGTCAATGCAGATCAAGCTTCCTCGAACGAGCAACAAGCAGCGATCTTCTCGGACTTTCACCATCCAATGGAGGCGATGGAGTCATGCGTGCTGGTTCTTGTCGCTCTGCCTGGGCCTTGGCCTCGACCTCAACCTCAAGCGGAGCTCGTATGTTGCCGTCCTGAAAAACTTGACGGAAATTCCGATTGCGCTTATCTTGACGCTCCGTGTCCGTGTCGACGACAGTCTTCTCTGCAGTTTGGGTATGGCCAGCTCGCTCTTGGCGCTTCATTTGCATCGTTCAGCAGTGCCACAGCTTCGTCCTGCCAAGTTATTTGAGGGCATGCAATAGATCGTGTTGTGTATATATAAGTTAAACAGGGGGCAGACCCATCGCTTCTCGGAGTTCCATGATTTGTTTACGTTGGGCAAATGGCAGACTTTGAATCACTTCTGGCGCAAGATTTTGCACTTCTTCCAGTAGTCTCTGGTGCTCTGGGTCAAGCTGAAATCCGCCTTTCGCTTGTTCAGGACGCGCGTCTTCTCGATGCATATTGAGGCGGAGCTGGATTTGAGCGAGAGCTCGGGCGAATTCGACATGTTCGTTGAGCATTTGCGCGGCTTCTTCAGGCTTGACTTCGCAAAAGTTCTTCATGTGATACATTAGCTCATACGCATCGGCTTCGCTTAATTCTGCCACGGCTTGGGCATTGATCGGGATCGCTGGCGTCGTCGACGTCTCTCCGTCCATCGTTTCGAGCAAAAAATATAAAATTCCCGAAAAATAGCCAAAATCATGTAAAAATCACAAATTAATCGAGAAAATATTGGTAGAATTCTTGATACATTGTCATTAAAATGAGGTAATTGTTTAATTGTCAGCGAAAGATAAACCAAAACATATATTTTGGGTGAAATATGTCACTAAAGGAAGGTATCCGATTCATTCGTTGCTAATTTTAGCTTGATATTATTTTTTCGAATAATATGCTCTTATCCCAATTTTCGCAGTGAAACCTCGCCATAATTTAGATTGTGTAATCCCATGCTCTAGAAACCGGTATATTAAGACAGCTTTACCTGTAAAGTGGAAAACATGAGCGTCAGGTCAGAGATTCAAATCGTGCTGCTGTTCGATCAATTTGTTGCACACTTCCACAAGTACATGTACAGTGTACATGTAGTGCGTCCAGAGCACCAAATTCTTATGGGCCAGTTTCAAGTAACGTAAACCCCCGGTGGTGGCCGAATTTTTCAGTCATGGCCGATTTCCATCATCGATTATTATTGGTTGAAATACTTCGTTGAGCAAACCATGAGAACTGAAGAGTTTCTATAAACTCGAATACTTGATATTTTCACTGATCTGTGGATGGAGCACGTCGGTCAACCGGTGAAGGCTTCTCTGGAGCTTGCTCACAAGTTGTGGTCAAGTAAAGTCAAAGTTGGAGTGATATCCAAGGAAACAGGGATTGCCCCACGAACACTGCACCGATACATCCAAGCTTTTTCTTGTGGAAGCATGCCTCGTGTCGAGTTTGGACCACCACCACTAATACCATTGACAATCGAGCGTGACATAGTCTCGTGGATCATTGGAATGTCACTCGCCGCTATATCTTGGTCAAAGTGGGAATCATATGCAATATTCTTGGTATGAAACGTTTGACAAATGGCTGGTATGAACGATTCCTCTCCCGCCATCCCGTTCTCACTACGCGCCAAGCTCAGACGATATCGAGAGCACGAAACATGCCAACCGATGTCGATATTATCATGCTATTCAACGACGTACTACAACATGTTGTACACGAAAAGATGGATGCCAATCGCATCTTTAACATGGACGAAAGTGGCTTCCTGAGGCATTCCATGTCAAACAAAGTGGTTGCGGTGAAGGGATCAACTAACGTTTGGGCGCAAACCATGTCTGCTTCCTTTCACATAACGTATGTCGCCTGTGTAAGTGCTTCTGGCTTTGTTGTGCCGCCATTATTTATCATACCTGGTGTGCGAGTTGACGCGAACATTGCTAGTGCCATGACTGTACCTGGCTCCCAAGGCACATGCACAGACAGTGGTTTTATCAACGCTCGTGTGTTTAATCTTTGGTTGTCAATGCTTTCCTCGTCTGTTCCTCCAAATGTTGTCCGTCCGTTGCTTTTGACGCTTGATGGGTATGGCGGACACTTTTCCAAGGAGATCGTTTTCAGAGCGAAGGAACTCGGTATCATAATGTTGTGTCTTCCCCCCAACGCTACCCACCTCGTTCAACCTCTTGATGTTGGTGTTTTCGGTCCCTTAAAGAAGCGTATCAAGTCCGACATGTTCGACTATATGGTGGAGACTAACGTCAGCACCCTCACTAAAGCTGAGGCTATTGGATTGGCGTCAAAAAGTTGGTCATCGATCACAAGAAAAAATGCTATCAGCGCATTTAGAGGTTGTGGGCTCTATCCGTTGAACAAGCAAAAAATGATGTCACGTCTTGCTCTTTACAAGACTGGAGGACGCATGGTTATTCTACAGATTGGCTTGTTCACAAGGAAAGGATTCGAAGAGATGTTCTTGTTTTGCCACCCCCGCCAGAGAAGTCCAATCGCAAGCGTAAAACCGTTGATGCTCGTGAAAATCTCTTGTCAAGTGTAGCCATTGTTGAAAGTCTTGTCGGTCCTGCTCCAAAGAGGCGAGCGAAAGCCTCGACGAAGAGAAATAAGAAGTGATGCTCATGAAACGTTTTACAATGAGTCTTTTAGCTCATTAACTAATGAAATATGTCTCATTTCTAGTGTCAGGATTGCTGCCATCACACTTGTTCTGCGAGGAGAGACTTGGCTGTAAGAACATACAAAGGCAGTGGCTGATGGTTGGTATTTCCTGGTCATTTGTAGTGGCATGCATGAGCTTTTGTCTTTTCAAATCTTGCCGACCACGTCGACATGTTGATGAAATGCGTTCCCAATTCTGTGAGGCAATCAACATGTGATATTACCAACTGATGAATCCAGACAAAGTTCAGTTTCTCTATAAATTAATATCCTGTAGCCATATATATTTTTCTTTTCACAAAGCCAGTTTGGGTCAGATAATGAATGTCACATATTGAATACAAATATCAAGATAAACTTTCGGCCACGACCGATAATACTTGAACTTTTTATGCCTCATCAATTTCACTTCGCCGAACGCACTCCTTGCAGAACAAATATATTCTGAAAATTTGTACTTTTTCGTCTTTTCATGCTCATTTCAACTGTACTTTCCAATTTTCTTGATTCGTTTTGCATCGGAAAGAATCTCAACTTTTCGCCAACCAAAGAATTTTCGGCCACGACTGGGGGTTTACGTTAGAGAAGTATTTTTTTCACTTATGAGTTTCAAGTGACGAAAGCACTCCTAACTGTCTCATTTTTTCTCGATTGCCCAATGCAAGCAACTTGAATGTGATTGGATGCTTCAGGGGAAGGCCAGAAGGTCTTCACACAACTTGTCGTACAGTTTTGAAGGGATGGTGCGAGGAAAAGGCAAGGCTCCATCTAAAAGGGAGCTCGAGATGCAAGTTGCTTCAATGCACGCACAGCTTGCTACAATCAAGAGTATGAACGTTCAGCAACCACAGGATCGCGACTCTGACGAGCAAGATGTCGTCAGCACAGGCTTCAACCTCATATGTGCGAACAACGCTAACACTAAGCTCCACCAAAATGTTCAATACACCCCACGAATGGTTGAAATCCTGCTGGAACTACGTTATGAGACTTTCGGCTCGAAGTTTCTACAAAACACAAGCAATGCACAAAGAGCTGTCTTGTGGGAGAAGCTCAGAATTAAGTTCAACATCGCAACAAGCCAAAATGTAATGTCGAGTGTGTTCATCTCTAATGCTGTATAGGTAACTGTAGTGTCTCTCAAAAACAAGATTACGAACTTGCGTAAAGAGTACTCTCGTCATGTTGCTTTCCTTCGCGAAACTGGGAATGATACTGACAACACTGTCCCTTTGCCAGAATACTGGGATACATTGGTTCAGTATTTTGGCGACAAGCATGGAATGGGTCACATTGCGTATGCTGACGACGGGCTATTGGAGAGTGCTGGGAGTAGCAGTCAAGATGATGTTGATGGTGATTCCGAAGAGCAAGCAGTCCCAAGCAATGGCAAAAACAGTCATAAGCGAATCATACAAGACGAAATAGAGCGTCAACGAAAGATGCGAAAGCCAAACACAAACAAACGGAATGATATTAGCTCTGGACTTGTAGCACTCGGTGAAAGCTTATCAAAGGGAATTGTCGAGGCAGCCAATTTGAAATCATCACGACCATCAACTGATAACTTGGAAAATGCTATAAGTGAAACCAACAAGCAACTCGAGTGTCATCACTTTTGAAGCAACATATTGATCAAAGCAGTGCTGTTCATACGGCTCTATTGAAGCTCTTACAAGAGAAATTCTAGAGACACTTGAACAAAATACATGTTATATTCTTTTGATGAAGCTAGCTGCATATTGTTTGAGTTGGTTACGTGCCTGAATTGCATCTTCACCTTCAACTAAGTTTAGCTCAGAGTCAAAGACTTCATCGCCACCGACATGCATCCATCGACGAAGTCTTGGAACATTGTCATAAACGTCAAGAGTGTCTTCAAAGTCGATGAACCAATTGTGTAAGACCATGGTTGCGGTAATGATTATTGTCATCTTAGTGGGTGGGTATTGAAGCAAGGGGGTCTTAAAAATGCGAAACGTATTCTTCCACAGACCAAAAGCTCTTTCGACTACAATTCGAGTGCGACTATGAATAAAATTAAAATGAGCCTCGTCGTCTGGCATGTTCTCACGTATACGAAAGGGAGTAATGATGTGGGCGAATAGTTTGTATCCAGCGTCAGCAAGATAACACCCACCAAGAGGCAATCGGGAATGGCTTGTTTTTCCAAACGACGACTGCTTGAAGAGCGATTTATCATTTTGGGAACCCGAACGCAATGAAAACGACCGAAATCGGAGATGTCCATCCACAACGGCTTGTAAATTAAATGCTGGAAAGCCCTTTCTGCAATACCACCCCTCAAAGTCAGCAAAACGATTGATCTCAATCAGACAACCATCGATGGCACCATACACATTTGGCAAGCCACCTCGTAATTCAAATGCATCTCGCACATCTTCCCATTCTTCACTTGTACGTGGCAAAGCAACGACCTCACGTAGGTAGAACTTGTTGAGAATAGATATAACTTGATAAATGTATACATGTGCTCTCGTTTTGCTTATGCCAAAGACATGAGCTGTCTGATCAAGCCCATCGGAGTGAGTCAAGTAATGGAGCGTTATGGCAACGCGATCATCAATGCCAAAGACAGTGTTATGATGAAGTGGGGCATGGAAATTTGACCACTTCATGTTCACCAGAGATACAATCTTCATAAAAACCCGGCGACTGCACCTCAGGTTTCGTTTGATCCACCCATCGAAACCACTCCCATCCTTGATGCCCTGTCAAGTTTTACTGCGCACGGAGTACTGGCGCTTGCTGGGAGCACGGGAACTTCGCATGTCAAATGTTGCTGCACTCGCAGCACTGAGAGCAATGGCTGCGACGATGATCGATGTCTTCATGCAATGAAGTCGGGAAGGGAATATGTGATGGATGCAAACGCACGACGACGAGCCAATCAGAACGGAATCACCCATTTAGCAGACGAAATTTGCTTTTAGGACCTCCTCCATCTCCTAAGGGCCACTTTCAAGTAGATTTTTGAATGAGACGTAGCCAATCAAAATTATTCTCATCCACTTTTGGGGTGTTTTTTTCAAAAGTGGATGAAGCATGAGATTTTACCTCTTTTTCACTTTTTGAGTCTTTCAAGTTTCTGGCTGCCATGAAACCAGAAGTTGCAGTGGTCTTGTCGTTGGTGCGACAGCAGCGGCATCTGGTGATGCGAGATTTAGTCGAGATGATACTTTGCGATACACTCTCGGGAATGGATTGACCACCAACTACATCTCCGTTGTGATTAGGGAGCCTTTGAGCTCATGGTGAACACTTTGAGCTCGGATCGATGTAGCCAATCAAAACTGTTATGGGATGATGTAGCCAATCAAAATAGAGTTTTTTTCTTTTTCCAAAATGCGACGAAAAATATTTTATCCAATGAAATTCGCGGTCTGTTGGATGTGGCATGACATGGAAATGCGACTGAAAATCGACAAAACAGAGACAACTGTACTTGGGAGCAAATTTTGGCCTAATAGTACCCGGGGGCATCCAAGACCCAAATTGTCATATTTCGATCAAATCAAGTCAGATTTTAATAAAAATTTGTGTGGGGTGTAGGAAATAAAATATAGAATATAACTTCAAAACATTATCCTATGAAACTAAATATTCTGTTATCTAGCATCGAAAACCTTTTGGAATGTTAGTCAATTTGCATCTTTCATCCATATAACCTCTAAAAACCAATAAAAAATATTCGAGGTTTTGTAATATTATATATTTTTATATTTTTCATATAACTTTTTAAATTTATATTGTTTCGGACTTAATACACCAGCCGCCATTTCTTCATTTGCAACGCCTGAGATGACTGGTAATCGTGTATTGGAAGAGGCTATGACGTACGTCAAGCAGAAGCGCCCTCCGGCATTGACCAAGGAAGAAAGACTCGATATTCTCCGTCTCCAAGCGTTCTTTCGTAGCCAAGGCTCTTCACACGTAAGCGCAAGGGTTGCCGAGGCTCTTGGTCGAAGTGAGAAGGTCGTCAAGGAAGTGTGGAGAGTATACGTCCAGGAAAGAGTTGTCCAAGTCGCTGCTCCACCGTCGAATCGTTTCGTCCATCCGTCGCGTATACCCCGTAATAAACACGTCCTTGAAGAAGTTCAAGCTTTTGTCCGCAATCGACGCCTTGAACGCATGAGAACAGTGGCTCATGATGTGATGGATTTTCTTTTCCAACAAGGGTACATGTACTTGGACTACAGCTGCTGCAAGTCCCTTGCTGTATCTGAGCGCAACGTTCAAAATTACTTGCTGCAAATGGGATTCAAGCGTGGAAAGAAGACTGGTGGTGTGTATGATTTTGTGTTGTCGACAAAGAATGAATTGGCAAGAGACTCGTATGTTCAAAAAATGCTGGCTTTGATGGAATGCGAAGACGAATCCGACCGTCGTACTTTTGTCTACTTGGATGAATCATATATTCATCATCATTACTCTAGACACCATAACACGTTGTACCATCCTGACGATCTCTTGGACAAGAATGTCAAAGAGTACCACAACGGTCGGCGCTACTGCTTTATTGCTGCAATCGTCGACGGCGGAAAAGACAACTCTAAAGTCATTGCGCTTGATATTTTCGAAGGAGGAAAGAAGCAGTTGAAATCCATGCTTTTGAATCTGGACATTGTGGCTCGAAATGGCAAACTACCCAAGGACTACCATGCTATGTTTGACACAAATTACTTCGTGAAATGGTTTCAAGTCCTGTTGAAGGAGTTGAGAAGACATGGTATTGTGAATGCATGCATTGTGATGGATAACGCAAGCTATCATAAGTCGCTCCCACCAGACACCCCGCGAAAAGGCAGCAAGAAAATCGAATTACTCGATGCATGCAGTCGTTATGGCATTCCTTTTGACGCAACTGAAGTGAAATCAATTCTATGGAATAAACTTAGCAAGCATATCGAACAATATATTGCACCCGTTGTCAAGACGATGGCAGAGACAGAGGGGCATATCGTCATGTATACCCCACCATACTACTCCCGTTTGCAGCCAATCGAAACAATCTGGGCCATAACCAAGGGCTATGTTGGTCGTCGATATGTGAAAGATGCCACTACATTCAAAGACGTGTTTGAACGACTTCGAAGTGCCTTTTCTGAATTGACATCGGCCCAAATCTATGGATGCATATCGAAAGCGAAAACGGAATTGATGAAGCTTCATACCTATATCTTGACGAAAGATGCTTCAGACGATGGACAAGATTGCCAACAAGAAATTCCTGACGATCAAACAAGCGAGAACCAAACTGGCGATGAATATGGCTCTGATATGGAAGGCAATGATTAATGAGCCCTTAAAACTAGTACCTGTAGTTTTCGATAATTTTGATGTATATATATTGCACAGGTTTTTCAATATGTGTTTTCGTGCCTGTCACGTAAATCCTCCGATAATTTATGTCTCACCCATCTTGGCCCCTGGATGCCCCCGACAACTCTAAAACAGGGATGCCAAAAAAAACTACTTGAAAGAGGCCCTAAAAGTATTTTTGAGATTCTATGGGACGGGAAGCATTCTGATTGGCTGCGTCGCATTATTTTTTTACTTGGAACTGGCCCTATATACGCACTAGCTTCAGAATTTATTCAATACAAATTCGTTAATTTAGGGCTATATAAGCACCAATTTTGAGCTCCAATGCACCTAGGTTTCAGTCAAATCACCAAGGTACAGTGCGTACGACGCTGAAATAGATATGACTTCCTTGGCTGGTATGGTAGAATTACGGCAGAAAATTTACTCCTCCCTGCGCAGCCATACGTGGCTTGTGGAGCTTGGAAAGTCTGGCGTCTGTTCGCGATCTCGTCCGTCAACTCCACCTCGATGTTGTCCTACGTTTTCTATGTAAACGGGGTGACAAATAGAAGAAAAATGTATTAAAAAATTGGAAATTAATTGTAAATGGGATGATAAATAGAAAATATTTTAAAATTGTTTTTGGTTTTGAGCAGAAATCTATGGGTATTTTAATAAAATTCAAAGTTTCCAAGTCCCACTGGGAACGTTACACTTCAAGAGTGGAGAGATCTACGCAGATGGAAGCTGCGCCGCGGATGTTTCGCGCTTTGCAGGCTTCGACGTCGTTTGATGGAGGTACAGCGCTCTTAATCTTGTCGATTTGACCGTCTCGATCAGGACTCGCGGTGTATATATACATATTCCTCGGCGCAATGGCGTTTGTCGGCTTATTGAGCGTCTTAGCCTATTGCTATCACCAGCGCCGACTCGCGCGGTATTTGGAAACCGACAACATGAACAACAACATGCAGCGACATTCGCTCGTCGATAGGTACATAGCCTGTAAGTTGACCGTCGCATCCTAATGAGCGTCGTTAGTTTTATCGAGGCAGGCGAAACGGAATGGCAATGCTCGATCTGTTACCATGATAACCATCCTGCCAAACGAGAATGCCTTCTCTGCGGCACGCCTCAAGGTATGCTGAGCATTCCCTACCTAACTTTCACACTCTGCGTCTAGTCGTATCGGAACAAGTAGTCGCGACTCCTCGCTATCATGGAGGAGATCCCGATGCACAGTTGGATCCAATTCAAGCGGCTCGACAGAGATCTTTCCACGTCCGCCGCTTGAATGAAATGCAGGAAAATATCCACTTGACTCAACGGCAACGCGGCGCTCGCCGGCGAAACCTGTGGAAACGTGAAAAGGGCACTGATGGACAAATGCGATGGGTACGATTTCTAGCCTCCCAGTCTTTTGACTCATTCGTGGCATGTAGGTTCGCATCGAAGATTGCAAACCTCGTGTGAGCGTTCTCTCCAGCCAAGCGGCGCCTCCACCTGAGGAATATCTCTTTGACATGCACAACCGCACGTCATTTTCCCAGACGGAATCCACGACTGTCGAGACAGAGTTGATGCTGACGCCGTCATCGGAGAAGAAAAAGCTAGCAAAAATCACAAAGCGCGTCGAGAAACCTGCCGACTCGTCACCCATCGCGCCGCAAGATTCAGTCGGGTATTGATTCTTCATCCATCGTGATCCCATGGTGGCATCTTGGCTAGATTTGTGCGAGATATGGACGACTTTGGCAACGTATCTTGGGTTCCAGCCGATACCATTCGCATGTCAGACGCGCTAGTGATTGACACGGACGAATTCCCACGGGCATCTTCAGTAATCGACTTTGAAAGCGTGGCGGCGTTGCCATTCCGTCACAAAGTGCGCTGGTTCCTCCAAGAACTGGACAAAGTGGCCGTGCCATGGGAAGAAGGCCATTTACTCCTCAGTATGCTCTTTTTTAAAATTTCAAGCTTATGACGTGGCACGTTTATAGAAATCCGTCGCGATGCCGTCTTGGAAGAATCGATGCATCTCCTCATGCTCATTCCCGCTTCGGATTTGCGGCAGCGCCTCCGCATCGAATTCATCGATGAGCCTGGTAAATTCTCTTCAGAATGATTTCAAAGTTGACATTTTTCTCCATGTAGGTCTCGATGCCGGCGGTCTTCTTCGCGAATGGGTCCTCCTCCTCTGTGAGCGGCTCTTTGATGGATCCTACGGGCTCTTCCAGTCGTCTCTCGTGGAGCAGTCCGGGTACATTGAAACATTTCTAGCCCCGTCGGCGGCTAACAAGCATGTTGTAGGTATTGGATCAACACCAACTCGAGTCAACTAAAGCCCGACGACTTGAAATGTTATGAGTTCATCGGACGGTTAATTGCCAAATGCTTGCTGGAAGGCCAACTGCTCACGGTGCATTTTGCCTTGCCGCTGCTGAAACATATCTTGGGCGTGCCGATTTCCTTCTCGGATTTGGAGTTCCTCGACGAAGAATTATGTCGCAATGCCCATTGGCTTCGTGAAAACGACCACGTCGAGGCGCTGTCGTTGGATTTCACTGTCCAGACGTTTGATGCGAATGGTCAAGCGCTGCCGCCGATCGAATTGATTCCAAATGGAGCGTCGATTCCAGTCACGGATGCCAATAAGGAAGAATATCTCCATGCGCTGCTGAAATACTACATGTTTGACTCGGTTCATGCGCAAGTGAACGCGCTCTTGAAAGGGTTGTTCGATGTCGTTCCGCGCAATCTCCTCGCTGTCTTTGACTACCAAGAGCTCGAGCTACTTATCTGTGGCGTGCCGAAAATTGACGTGGACGACTGGCAACGCCACAGCGATATCAAATACCTCGACTTTGACCACCCGTCGAAGGGAGAACTGAAAGTGATCGAGTGGTTCTGGTCGATCGTGTCGGAGTTCACGCAAGACCAGCGTGCTCGTCTTTTGCAGTTTGTCACTGGCACGTCCCGCGTTCCAGTCGAAGGCTTCAAGGTAATCGGCCCAGATAGCGCGGACGATATGGAGACTGACGTGTGGCTGTAGGGACTTTTGAGCAATGATGGGAGAGTGCGGCGGTTTGGCATTCAAATGGTGGGGCGCGGCGTACCACCGACAGGGCTCTACCCCAAAGCGCACACGTGCTTCAACCGAATTGACTTGCCTCTCTACAACACCAAAGAAGAAATGGCCACGTATTTGACGCTCGTCATCAATATGGAAATCACAGGCTTCACCATGCAGTGAGCCCCCCTGAAATAGCACCATTGGGCGTCCTGTATACTAATTAATATATTTGGACTTGAATAACTTTGACGTTGTCGTCGCAATGCACTCCATGCCAAAGCGTTCACGGGGATCTTTCATGTTGAGATTATCTTTTTGTCGATTGAGTTTAGAGACGGGGGGGGTTCTCTCGAGATGGTGAAGCTAATGTTTCATTGAAATATCAAGCACTGAAGAGTCTAATCGCTGATTTTTGTTTTCTGTCGTGATGTAAGGAATGCTTAGCGCAGTTCGACGCCCAAATTGGAAACAATGGCATCACGGACCACAAGCTAATGTTTGAAATGAATCCTCGGGGATGTGAAGTGCTGGATTACCTGAATGTCGTCGACTTCTTCGTTGGTCAAGTTCCGATCCAAGTGGCGGTACATGATGCGGAAGCATTTGCTCACACGTTTCGATTTTGGATGCTCAAATTCATCAACAAGCACGACCTATCGTGGAGTTCACCGAGTGATTTTTGTCGCAATTGCATTGAGCGTACCTGTTCAACCATATCGCCGGCAATATTGCGGACGACTTCAAAGAGATTATTGTCGTGGAAGTCGGGCGAGAGCCAAAAGCTCACATCTTTGTAGCATGGCGGGTACTTGCTGTAAGGTTTGAACTTGGTGATTTGACCATCCTGGGAATCTTTGATGCAAGTGTCCAACATGATCAACTTACTTTGAATTGCGTCAAGAAGCGGGGATCTTTCGTCCAGAACAAACGAATGTCGGGGATATCAAACAACACCTACGACATGATGCATGTGATCCAAGTAATTTGAGGGGAGGTACCATGGCCAATCGTTCAAGACCAAGACCAAAAGCCCAGCCTACTTCGTTCACCACACCGCCGTGTTCAGCAATTTGGCGTTGCAGCACACCACAGCCCAGGACTTCGAGCCATTCGCCCTAACATTTTCAAATTGAGCATGGAAATGATCAAGATTGGTACTTCGAAGTAGATTTCGAGCTCGAGCGATGGATCCGTGAATGGAAAGTAGGCATCGACCCATCGCATTTCAACTTTGCCGAAAATTGATTCGACCATACCTTCCAAGGTTGTCTTAAGGTGCTCCTTGACAATCAAGACACGATCATCGTAGGGCAATGAAGGGTCAAGCTATGACCAGGATGAGTAAAACACGACATGTCAAATGGTGTACCTCTGGGAAGAAGCGCAGGCCTTCCATTTGATGGAAGACTGGGTAATGGCTCGCATCGATCTCATCTCGGCGGTACACGTCACCAGCAACGAGAAAATTCTTGATGCCTTGCTTCATGAGAGGCACTTCATGGCAGCTGGTGTGCGTGCGAAGTAGCGTGTTCGGGTTAAGGTAGTAAGTGTCGGTAGGTTGTCGAGAGACATGGTCTTTTGGGATGAGCATGTGATCAAAACAATCCGCGACTGAGACTACTGGCGACAAATCATCAAACAATTGCATCTTGGGCTGTCTAATGTCAGCTCAAGTCGTCGAGACTACGAAATCAATCATACCCTTGTGCATGAAGCTCTTCAAAGTACTGGGCAATCTTCGTCTTGATGATATTCAAAGGATGATTTGGCTGGCGATGCAAATTGACACCAACTTTCGAAGCGATCGATTCACTTATGTTATTGTACGGATCACCAGTAATGAGATCCGGGAAGCCTAGAGACATATAAATGACGCACTAGACAGCGTATAGTACGTGAGCTGGCTGTGGAAAAGCACGCCTGGCGCATTGGAGCGCGAATGCCCGCAGAAAGGACACGACGGAGCATCATGTCAAAGCTCTCCTTGGAAAATGTTCACCAATGGCAAAAAGTGCACATCTCCGGATAATATATACTCATCCGAATGCGAATCCATGAATTTCCGGATAATATATATCCGGATGAACTTCAACAATGAAATAGTGTTATGGTACCGAATCTTGATCCACCAAAAACCTCAAGGTTTCATCACTTCATTGACAATGCGTGACTGTCTGCGGCCTTTGTGCACTCCGAATCGACCTGCATGTGTCTTTCTGTTCAGTAAACAGTCTTCCAACATGGAAGATGGTGTGAGAATTAATTGCACTGCTCGGTTCGCCATGAACAAGAAATTTGGAGTTTTTTGGTTCTCTTTCGTGGAGCTGCTAGCTAGCATTGTTTCAATGGAAAGAGTAGCAGCAGACCTCTAGATAAAGCTCCGACATCATCGAGAATGGATTGCTCAATCATGTGGCAATTTCATTGATGGCTCAAACCTCTGGAGAAAATGATAAAATCATCCACGTCTGAGATTCCACTGGCCTCAATAAGAAGCAACAAAGCAGCAAAAGCCATTCTCCTCCAACAGCGCAAAGCCTGTAGGGGCATAGTAAATTGTATTCCATGAAAGACAAGGCAGCCCTTCCTTGGTGCCAAAAAAGAAATCAACCTTTCCCAAACCCCTCCAACCCCAAATGGGCTAAACCCTTAAGAGGCTGGTCGGGTATCGTCGATGTCGTCGCCCATCGATGCCATAAACCACGAAATTAGATATGATTGGTTCATTGTATCCGGAATATTCCATATGTCGATGTCTGGGACGATGTTTTGAGGGCATTTCCAGGCATTGACTCTGAGTCAGTGTCAGTCGTGGTTTGGCTTGCTGCTTGCCGTACGCATCCGCACTGAGATACAAGAGAGATGAGCAAGAACAAGCAAGCAAGCTCCAAGTCGCACATAGTGTCAAGGTTGGTCAAGGCGTCGGGCAGAGCCACACAAGCACCAATATCTGAGGGTACGATCAGCTTCGACACTCTATCCTATTGTTGTTTGTAGAGTTAGCTGATTCGACTGACGCGTACGGAGAGTCAACATCAAAGCCCAGAGGCGAGGAGTCCAGTCAAGCTGTTTGGTGCGACATAAGCGTTGCTCTAATGTTTAAGCTTCGATACAAGTCTCCATTGTCACTGCGATTTCAAACAAGAAATAACAACGACAAAGGTTTGGCGTATGGATTGCTCGCTTCCGAGCTATCAGTTGATATGAGACGAGTATTCACACAAAGACAAGTAAAAGATAAGGTAGAAGTTGTAGTCTTGCATTGCGATTCACAATTGTAGCTGGCTAAAATGAAGTCTGAGTGGTCCAAGTCGAATCCCTCAACACCGCTGCCAACAGGGAATGATAGTGCAAGGTTTGATCCAACATATTAGAGATATCAAATGATTGAATAGGTTTGTGCCTGCCCATTATGATGTCATGTTGGAGTATTGGGGTGACAAAGATGGTTATCGTCGTGAATCGCTTATGACGACGGATGATGGGTTCGAAGCTGAAGAAAAGGATGAACCAAATCGATTCAATGAGATGGCTGCTGGATTTGATGCTCAATCGGACGGACATCATGAGGATGAACACGAATGTAAGTTGTGTCATTTCTTATTCGATTTACATTTTATCTTAACAACTAGTTGATTCATGGAACAATGCAAAGCATGCACAGCGTGATGCACGCAACAAGAAGCGAGTTTTTTCTCGCACCAAGGACGAGACGAAATCATCAAAGCAGAAAACGCATGCTGATGCTATTGAGGCTGGTCTTTTTGCAATAAAGGATGGACTGGTGTCACTTGGACAAGCAATGAGCTCAAGTGGAAGTGAACGAGCGACGAATACAGCGACCATGGACGATGTACTGATTGCTATACGAGCTCAAACAGAAGCAATGCAAGCTCAAGCCCAGGCATTTCAGCAGTTTATGAATGCGTTTGGTAAGCAACAGTAGACATAGATAAGAAAGGAAATAAACAAGTAATGTCATTTCCATTGAATTATCTCATTGAATTACTCAACGCATCTCGTTTCGCAATGGCAATACTACGGAGTAGTGATGATGGCTCAACTTCTGTTGGGTCGCTTGGTTGGAAGTGATTATTTCGATCATCAAAATTGCTGAACATGTCGTCGTCGAGCATAAACATCATGTTGTGAAGTACGAAGCATGCGGTTACATGCTTGATAGTTCGATCGAGGGATTTCTCACTCATGACGCACTTGAGTATTCTGAAACGTTCCTTGAGACGGCCAAACGCGCATTCCACGGGCATTCTGGTTGACGAGTGTCGAAGGTTGAACACATTTTGATGATAATTAAGCGCCCCGCCTTCCTCTCGATGTTGATATGGTGTAATGAGCCAAGGAAAGAGTGTGTAGCCGGAGTCTCCAATAAGAAAGGAGCCCTGTGGAATGATGCTGCGAATTGTTTGACCTAGTCTAGACACTTTCCATATCTTCTTATCTGAAAAGGATCCTGGTCGAATATCAACCGACATAAATCGCATATTCGAGTCCACAACTGCCTGGATGTTCAATGACGGATCTCCATGTCTGTTATAAAATCCATCGTAATCCTTAGGCCGTTGAATATCGACTAGAGTGCCATTGATAGCACCAACTACTCCATGAATATTTCGCCTCATCGCAAATCCAGCTTCTACTCTAGCCCATTCGAGTGTAGTAGTAGGCCAATTGATCCATGTTTTCGCGTGAGAAGAAACAACGTCACTAAGCAGACTCACAACATCAATGCACCAAGATTTTGACACGCCAAACACACCCGCAGTTTCTCTAAAGCCGCCTTGGCTACCCAAAAAATACAAAAACATAGCCACCTTCTTTTCAAAAGAATGGGCCTTTCGTTTCTTTTCTATGCCATTGCGCAAAATCTCTACAAGTCTTTCAAATGTCCGTTGGCTACAACGTAAGTTGTCGAGGAACCATTGATTGTACTTGTGGTCGCCCATCATAGAATCGAAATCAACATCTGAAATTGTAAGGACATTGTACTTTTCTCCAACAGAGGATAGAGCACACATGCATATACACACAGCAGACATAGCAGAAGCGGTCGCTGCAATTATAGCAGCCGCATTCGCCATTCTCAACCAGACAAGAGATGGAAAGATGTCAGATCTGAAGTGAAGTCATTCACCGACCACAAAATCGGGAGCGTTGATGCTTGAGTTACGGTTAACATATATACGGATATCCGGACTGCAACGGACATCGACATCGACGATTCCCGACCAGCCTCTGAATCGATTTGGTTCATCCTTTTCTTCAGCTTCGAACCCATCATCCGTCGTCATAAGCGATTCACGACGATAACCATCTTTGTCACCCCAATACTCCAACATGACATCATAATGGGCAGGCACAAACCTATTCAATCATTTGATATCTCTAATATGTTGGATCAAACCTTGCACTATCATTCCCTGTTGGCAGCGGTGTTGAGGGATTCGACTTGGACCACTCAGACTTCATTTTAGCCAGCTACAATTGTGAATCGCAATGCAAGACTACAACTTCTACCTTATCTTTTACTTGTCTTTGTGTGAATACTCGTCTCATATCAACTGATAGCTCGGAAGCGAGCAATCCATACGCCAAACCTTTGTCGTTGTTATTTCTTGTTTGAAATCGCAGTGACAATGGAGACTTGTATCGAAGCTTAAACATTAGAGCAACGCTTATGTCGCACCAAACAGCTTGACTGGACTCCTCGCCTCTGGGCTTTGATGTTGACTCTCCGTACGCGTCAGTCGAATCAGCTAACTCTACAAACAACAATAGGATAGAGTGTCGAAGCTGATCGTACCCTCAGATATTGGTGCTTGTGTGGCTCTGCCCGACGCCTTGACCAACCTTGACACTATGTGCGACTTGGAGCTTGCTTGCTTGTTCTTGCTCATCTCTCTTGTATCTCAGTGCGGATGCGTACGGCAAGCAGCAAGCCAAACCACGACTGACACTGACTCAGAGTCAATGCCTGGAAATGCCCTCAAAACATCGTCCCAGACATCGACATATGGAATATTCCGGATACAATGAACCAATCATATCTAATTTCGTGGTTTATGGCATCGATGGGCGACGACATCGACGATACCCGACCAGCCTCTCAATGAGATGGCTGCTGGATTTGATGCTCAATCGGACGGACATCATGAGGATGAACACGAATGTAAGTTGTGTCATTTCTTATTCGATTTACATTTTATCTTAACAACTAGTTGATTCATGGAACAATGCAAAGCATGCACAGCGTGATGCACGCAACAAGAAGCGAGTTTTTTCTCGCACCAAGGACGAGACGAAATCATCAAAGCAGAAAACGCATGCTGATGCTATTGAGGCTGGTCTTTTTGCAATAAAGGATGGACTGGTGTCACTTGGACAAGCAATGAGCTCAAGTGGAAGTGAACGAGCGACGAATACAGCGACCATGGACGATGTACTGATTGCTATACGAGCTCAAACAGAAGCAATGCAAGCTCAAGCCCAGGCATTTCAGCAGTTTATGAATGCGTTTGGTAAGCAACAGTAGACATAGATAAGAAAGGAAATAAACAAGTAATGTCATTTCCATTGAATTATCTCATTGAATTACTCAACGCATCTCGTTTCGCAATGGCAATACTACGGAGTAGTGATGATGGCTCAACTTCTGTTGGGTCGCTTGGTTGGAAGTGATTATTTCGATCATCAAAATTGCTGAACATGTCGTCGTCGAGCATAAACATCATGTTGTGAAGTACGAAGCATGCGGTTACATGCTTGATAGTTCGATCGAGGGATTTCTCACTCATGACGCACTTGAGTATTCTGAAACGTTCCTTGAGACGGCCAAACGCGCATTCCACGGGCATTCTGGTTGACGAGTGTCGAAGGTTGAACACATTTTGATGATAATTAAGCGCCCCGCCTTCCTCTCGATGTTGATATGGTGTAATGAGCCAAGGAAAGAGTGTGTAGCCGGAGTCTCCAATAAGAAAGGAGCCCTGTGGAATGATGCTGCGAATTGTTTGACCTAGTCTAGACACTTTCCATATCTTCTTATCTGAAAAGGATCCTGGTCGAATATCAACCGACATAAATCGCATATTCGAGTCCACAACTGCCTGGATGTTCAATGACGGATCTCCATGTCTGTTATAAAATCCATCGTAATCCTTAGGCCGTTGAATATCGACTAGAGTGCCATCGATAGCACCAACTACTCCATGAATATTTCGCCTCATCGCAAATCCAGCTTCTACTCTAGCCCATTCGAGTGTAGTAGTAGGCCAATTGATCCATGTTTTCGCGTGAGAAGAAACAACGTCACTAAGCAGACTCACAACATCAATGCACCAAGATTTTGACACGCCAAACACACCCGCAGTTTCTCTAAAGCCGCCTTGGCTACCCAAAAAATACAAAAACATAGCCACCTTCTTTTCAAAAGAATGGGCCTTTCGTTTCTTTTCTATGTCATTGCGCAAAATCTCTACAAGTCTTTCAAATGTCCGTTGGCTACAACGTAAGTTGTCGAGGAACCATTGATTGTACTTGTGGTCGCCCATCATAGAATCGAAATCAACATCTGAAATTGTAAGGACATTGTACTTTTCTCCAACAGAGGATAGAGCACACATGCATATACACACAGCAGACATAGCAGAAGCGGTCGCTGCAATTATAGCAGCCGCATTCGCCATTCTCAACCAGACAAGAGATGGAAAGATGTCAGATCTGAAGTGAAGTCATTCACCGACCACAAAATCGGGAGCGTTGATGCTTGAGTTACGGTTAACATATATACGGATATCCGGACTGCAACGGACATCGACATCGACGATTCCCGACCAGCCTCTAACACCTCTTTCCTTAAAACCCTACTAGTATTTAGTTTGAATCTTACACTAAATCATTTCCAATTTGGCAATCAAGATAAGCTGTCGACGTTGAAGCGAAGAAGAAAAGCGCGACGATGGGAGATTTGTCGGAAGAAATGCCTGTGGCAAAAGGAGAATACCGATTCCTGACTGGGCGTGGGGAAGGAGAGAAGCCTCGATCTTGCTACGACTTTGCTGTCGTAACGAAGCGCTTGCAGGGAAAACAATCCGATACGGAAGCCGTTCAAACAAGCATTGTGGATCCTTTGGTCGCGCAAGGTACAAATCCATCCTTAAAGTGTGGAAGATCATGGTAAATTCGTAGGTTTAATGGTAGATGTGATCGAAGGCACTGATGCGACGTATTACATCCTGCTTATTCGCGCGCCGGATGCCCTCGTCTTTCATTTCGCAAAAGAACTGAAGCTGCAAACATGGATGCGTTGTGGAAATGCGCGTGAATTAGACGATATTTTACTGAACGATCCCATGGATCTTGATCCTGCCGACAGGATTCAAGCGATTGAATACATCATCCGTGCCCGAGCCAACATATCGAAATCAACCGTACTGCTCATTCGCCGCGTCTTTCCAGTCCACGATGAAGTCGCTACAGCGAATCTATTGAAGAATTACATTCGAAGCTGCAGTTGGATTGACGCACGACAACTTGGTCAAGATGTCAAGGTCTACTTTGGTGAACGCGTTGCGTATTACTTTTGCTTCTTGGACTGCTACAACGAATCTCTCATTCCGATTGCCATCATTGGCCTTCTCTTTAGCCTGTCGCGGCCATATCTCGGTTCTACTATCAATCAAACTCTTTGTCTAAGATAGCTTTGTAGGCACAGCACTGTATATGCAACTACTACCAATGTGGGGCTTTTTCGTCTCCGTTATTTGGAGCTTCTGGTTCCTGAAGCGATGGCGGCGGCACAACAGCACGCTGAATTTCTCATGGAAGAATGATTTGCACACAAAATTCCTCTTGTATCCTAATCCACGCTTTCGTGGCACATCCGTCTTGAATCCCATCACAAATCAAGTCGAAGTCGTTTACGCCTGGTGGAAACGTATTCCCGTGTACATCTTTGTGACTTTATTTATGCTGGTTCAAATTGCCATTATGATGCTCTTCATCGCTGCATGGATTGCAACGTACGAGACATTCCAAGATCGATTTCCCAACACGGGTTTTGGCGGCGTCCAGTGGTTTTGCATCTTGGGTGGCGGTATTGTCTTTGGCTTATTTGTGGATGTCGTCCAGTGGGAATTAGTCGTCAAGAAGATGGCGCACCTGTGTACGCATTGGGAAAACTGGCGCACGACCGAGCAATACGAACGATCGCTCATTCGCAAGTTGTTTTGCATGGACTTTCTCAACATTTACACGTGGTTCTTCCTCTTGGCCTTTGTATACGTCGTACCAGGTCTGTTCAAAGTGCCAAAGAGTGGTAATCGGTATCGTAGGAGCGGGGGATACGATCACTAATGCTTTAAATTCTCTACTCTTTCGCGACGAAAGCAATTGCTGCTTTGGGCCATTCCTTGACAAATGGTCTCAATTGTGCTTGAGATGTCCTCCCTCGTGGAATGGCCATGCCAAGCATGCTGATCAATGCAATCCATGCAAAGGGTACCTAATATCAACGCAAAGACTACGTTAAACATTCGTTTAGATGGGTTACGTTTGATATGACGCAGCTTGACTTGGAAACGCTCTTTGTGACTCCAATTGTGGTCGCTCAAGCTCTCAATCTTCTCATACAATTGCTCGTTCCATGGGCTTTACGCCGCCGCCATGTCGCGCTGCGAAAGCAAACAGACAAACAAGCTCTAGAAATGCTCACAAAGCAAGACGCTCGCAAGCGCGATGCGGCCATTATAGCCAATTTGGAATATAGTCCAGATAGACCAAGGACGCAATTGACGAATGATTCCAAGAAGAGAGATTTGCAAGTCAATGCTGCAGCTTGGGATAGTCTGCACCGAATTGCTCGCGAGGTGCTCTTTCAGTGCAACCAGGACAAGTACGATCCGTACGAAGATTACCACACCGCCATGGTGCAATTTGGCTTTGTCGTCATGTTCTCGATGCTATGGCCGCCGATGCCGCTCTGTTGCTTTGCCATCAATGCATTGAAATATCGCGCGGACGGCTATCGCTTGTGCACGAAAATGCAACGCCCGTTACCTCAAAAAGCTGGCGGCATTGGTGAATGGTACACCATGTTTGTCATCCTCGCCTGCATAGGCGTCTTAGTCTACACTGGTTTGGTTTTCGTCTCAACGGGGGCGGTGGATTTCTTTGTCGGTCGCTGCTTGTCCAAGATCAACCTCGAGAAGTTTCGCTTTGGCCCGTCGTTTGACTGCTTCAACATGAGCACTCGTGTCGTGATGATCTTGATCTCGGAGAATATCCTGTTTGGCTGTGCGTGGCTCTTTTGGAATTGTTGGCGAAGTGTGCCAAAATCTCTCGAAGATAAGTTGGTCGCGGAAGAATCCAAGTTTAAATGGGAGCTTTATGCTGAACGGACCAACCAAGCCACGCACAACAGCGGAAAGAACGTCAAGCAGCCACGACGAAGCAAGCCCAATGTGACCGAAGCAACGCCTTTGATTGAAAAGTCCAACAAGGCATTGGCCAAGCAGTGGGAAGTGTAATTGCAGTGCCTCCGCCATGTAAGTCGTAATCGAATATCTCATGTGGAACACACCGAAGTGCAGAAACCCCACTCAGTTGTCAGAAACAACTAGAGCATTCCAGAGCAAATCGCAGGATTATTTGAAGTCAAATGACGGCTCGGCTGTTGCCTCTCATGCTCTCTCTATTCTCTATGGCTTTATTTGCTGTGGAGGCTGCGCCTTGGTCTGCCCACAACAGCAGGAGCGACAAACCAAGCAAAGACAGGTGAGTCCGAGTACGGCAAAGATGCCAATACCAATCAAAAAAGGCACCACGCTTTCACTCAGGAAGCAAGAATCGCCGCATGGTCGCTCGTGGCGACACAAACAGGCTGTCGGATTACTTTGGAATCCACAGCTCACTGTGTTTCCAGCAGCATCGTTCGCCGTGGGACAGCAGCAAGGCAGAGACCTACAACGAGTCAGGCTAGTCTACATTCTGGATCCTACTCGGGTCTGCACACGACTGCGGTGGTTGAAATTTCAGGTGCAAAGACGCCAGTGCATGGCCAACGATTGTCTTGAGAACATGCTAAACAAGCTGCCGTATTGAACGGCGGCGGTGGCTCGTACCAGTAGGCAGGCTTCCGAGTCGCAATGTAGACAAAGCAAGCCAGCGCACCAGTCACGAGGAGGATTATCCATACATGGATAAAGCGCACTCTGCGCATCCATGTCGGCACTTTCATCGTTCCAGCTCAAAATAGATTTTTCCAGTCAATTTGAAGATCAGACAGTCCACGTCGATGACTGTACATGATCCAGCTCTTGAAATGCCCACAGAGCGAGGTGCTCACAAGGGTGACGTGGCCGTCGTCGCTAGCTTGAAATATCATCCAGACCGACCGAGGATGCAATTGACAAAGGATTCCAAGCCGAGCAAGTCAATACGTTAGTATTAAGCCTGTGGACATCTCAGCTGAAATTTTGATTTTGCTGCAAAAAGCACAGAGTAGCGTCACTCCAATGGGGCATCAAAGAAGACCCAAAGGCTTAACAATCCCTAGCTTTGGCACTCTCGTGCCAGGACTAATCGAGCAGAGCGTACGACGGTTTTGAGCATATGCCCAACAATATATCGTATTGAACAGTGGTGGTGGTTCATCCCAGTAAGAAGGTTTGACAGTATACACGTAGACAAAACATGCGGCAATGCCAGCCACGACGAGGACGATCTAGACATGGACATAGCGCAAGCAGCAAGGCGTCGAATTAGAAAATAGATATTTCCGGAAAATCTGACCAATCATTGTGTATTTCACTATCGACACGGCGATTCTTCCGGACAATTGTGGAAAGGTGGAGCTTGGAACCTTTCGTTCCTTTGGATATCGCCACGGAAATCGTGGATAGCCACGAACTTGCATCTCTTACAGAACTCTGAAAAGGCTGGCGTGAACACCAACTGGAACGGTTTCGTGTATTGCCTTCCGCCATTCTCGTCGCGATTTCAAGTCTCTCATAGTGTGATTGCAAGTGGAACCATAGCTATCTCCAGTGCCAGCACTGCGCTGCCTTGAGCAATGAAAAGGGCTAATTGATTAACTGAGTTCGCCTAGGTCATCGTCAAAATTTGGAGAGAAAAGCTGTTCAAGAGATCTCTGGTTGGGATTGCTTGTGCTGAAGTTTTCGGCAAAGGCAGCGGCATACCAAGAAAAGACAAGTGAGACAGAGGATGGCAGTGAGGGCAAGACCGAGTAGCAGATGCGCCAGGCCTTCGTTGATGAAGCAGGATTCTCCACATGGTCGCTCGTGGCGACACATGCACTGCGACGGACTGACTGAATACCCGCAGCTCATTGTGTTTCCAGCGGCATCGTTGCCCAACGGGCAGCAACAAGGAAGACTCCTACACCATGTCAAATACCATAGACTCTTGGATCGTACTCGGGATAGCAAACCGTCGCGTTGATTGAAATTTCAGGTGCAAAGACATTCAGGCATGGCCACGTGCGATTTTGAGCGCATGCTGAACACGCTGTAGTATTGAACGGTGGCGGTGGCTCATACCAGTAGGGCGGCTTTAGAGTCGAGATGTAGACACAGCAAGTGGTAATACTACCAATTAGGAGAAGAATCCACACATTGACGCACTCGATCTTGCGCATCCACGGCTGGACTTTCATCGTACAAGTTAAAGATAGATTTGCTGCGAATGTGACCGCCACAGCATGACGAAGCGGTCGACACCATGGAGACTAACACCAAAGATGCAATCTAAATGACTGGATTAAGCTTCTGCCATATGAAAAATTTGGATTTAGTTTATCTTAAGCTTTGCCTTCCTGGGGAGGTTCTGCTTGTTGTTGACGTCTGCATCGACGACAGAGTGAGCGAACGCTGATGACGAAGAGCGCCGCACCAAGAGCAATACCGACAACCATTGGAGGCAAACTTTCATATATGAAGCAGGATTCTCCGCATCGACGTTCATGGCGACACATGCACGTCGTTTGAGTCCAAGAGTACGCGCAACCCACTCTCGTTCCAGCTTCGTCTTGACCCGCAGGACAGCAGCAAACAATCGTCCTAAATGACATATCAAGCACATTTGTCGCTCCTTGATCCTACCTCGGGTAGCACACGATTGCATTTGTCAGCGATCCAGTGGTGAACACATTCGGGCATGGCCACTGAGTAGTGTAGGCACACGCCGAACACGCCGTCGTATTGAATGGCGGCGGCGGTTCATCCCAATATGGAGGCTTCTGGGCAAACATGCACACAAAGCAAATGATCATTCCCAAGACAAGAAGCGCTACGTACGCATGGCCGCGGCGCAGGCGACTCAGCCATGCTGGGGTCATTTTGTCGGTCCAAAATAGCTTTCCGGATATTCTAGCCAATCAAAGATGGCTAAATTTCGACACGACGATTTTATCCGGATGACACCAAGCCAATGAGGTTAACATCGCCAATGCCAACCATTGAATGTTCGTGTCTACGATAATGCGCTTGGAGATAGACGGCGGCATCTGCTTGTATGCTGGCGGCTGTATGCATCTCTGTCACACCGGATGCGCCGTTGCCATGTGATTTGTCCGTCGTTGGCGTTGTGCAAACAAGAAGAAAGGTGATCGCGACTCCGTCCAGCTCCTCGATCTTTGAAATTTGTCGTTCATCTCATGGTCCTGACTGCGAAATAAACACTGCCACCCATCTCGCGGTAAAAAAAAACCGACGACGACTGCGGGGACAACGGACTTCAAGCCATGCCTCGCTCGTTCTGGTTTCGCAAACGTCCAAGCCAACCAAATGAGACTTTAACCAGATGGATGGATGGTCTTGTATCTCATTCTTGTCCACACAATGATGATACAGAGACCGCCACGACAACCGTCGTCGTCACTGCACTACAATGTAGTCTGTGGCGATTGTGAGCTCCTCGAGTTCGAGTACACTGCATGGAGGAACTACAAGCTGGGCGAGAGAGATTCACCGGTCAAACCAACGCGAACTTCCGTTGAATTCGTTCTAACTACAGCGTAGTCTATCCAAGTCTATCCTCGACATCGATTGCATTTCATGGAGAATTTTATCCTCGGAGCGAGCTGCCAAAGCGTCGACAGTGTGGCTCGCTCGCCTTGTGAGACAGTATCACTGACTCAGATACCATGTTGAAACAAGGCCAAGGGAGGGGGGCCAAGGGTGATATAAACTCCCTCAAGAGGGTCGTGGAGTAGTACAGTAAGTGGTTCTCTAACCCGACGCTCGACTGTGAACTTGGAGCAGTGACATCCGATGGACAATTCACTCGAAACGAAACTTCCATCTCGTCCCCCCGTCTGTTGGGTCTTTTGGCGGCGAAGCTAGGATCTCCTACCGCCGACGCTCTGTCGTGGGGTGTGGCGCACATCGCAGAGAGTGCTCCTGAATTCTCGAAGTACCGGTACTCCCTCTACAAAGATGCTTCGCACGCCAATGGTTTGAAAGGATAAAAAGGTGATTTGAAGGGAATTGACTTTGCGATTTGGCCATTCCAGATCACCTTTGTATGGAAGTTTGTATACTGTCAGACACTCCATACAAATACCAAGTCTAAAAATTCATTGACAGGAAATACTGCACAAGATTCATTTCCCTGTCAGAATCAATGCACCAAAAACCTTTTATATATAATATTTATTCATTATAAATATGAAAATTTGAAAAAAATGTGTAAATATAACTCTCATATAGTATATACTGTGAGAGATGATACTTGTACTGTAACACTGACATATAAATTGTCAGAGGTTAATCACCCAACTCACACTTACGAGTACGACGACGAGGAGGACGCTACGATGCCATCCACTTCCCGAAAAGACAAGTCGAGATGAAGCTCGCGTTTGCACTGAGCGCGCTTTTCGCGTCCTCTGCGGCTCTGGACCGCAAGATGTACGGTGTGGATTACGACATTCGTACGAGTGAATGGGGAGGATGCAAGAACTTGTGGGAATTGCGCGCCGATTTCGCCGCGATGAAGCAAGTCGCGCGCAATGTCCGTGTCTACGGCACACAATCCCCATGCATTGACCGCGTCCTCCAAGTCGCTGCAGAAAACAATGTCCGCCTCTGGCTCGGCCTCTGGGGTAACATTTACGCAGATCAAGACGCTTTCGACAAGGAATTCGTCACGTTCAAGCGATTGGTCGCCGAAGGTAAAATCCGCAGCGACAACGTTGTCGGCATGCACGTCTCCAGTGAAGCCATTTTCCGCTACTACATTGACGACAAGCACGACTGGAGCGACCTCGAAGGCACGTACAAATTGACCTCGTACGTCGACCAAGTGCGCAAGTTTTTGCGCCAACACAACCTCAACTTCCCCGTCACGATTGCCGATGTCATGGATGCCTACAAGTACTTGCATTTGCTCTACCCTGCTGTCGATGTTGTGGCTGCTAACCAGTTCTCCCAGTGGGAAAGCATCTGGGCCAAGGATGGTGTCAACACCATGTTTGAACGCCTCAAGAACATCCAAATCTCGGCTCGCGCTGCCGGCAAACAAATTCTCATTGCCGAAACAGGTTGGAGTGCCAACGGATCGTTCCCTTCTATCAAAGAAGCCACCCCAGAAGCCTCCAGCTTGTACTTGAAGGACTTCCTTCTCTTTGCCGAACAGCAGAACCTCAACTTCTACTACTTCACGTCGTTCAACTTGAAGTGGGGCGACAACTCGGACTTCGGCCTCATCGAAAAGAACTTTGGTCTCTTCGACGAGAACCGCAACTTGCTTCCACATGTTTCCCGTGTCGTGGTCGGCAAGGTCCAAAAGGCTGTGCGTTTGTGGCACGAAGGCAAGGTCATCAAGTGCGACGGCGCCAACACGGACACTATTGGCCGTGTCTACTTGGAAGCTCCTACCTCTGGTTTGACCGACTCGTTGGAACGTGAAGTGTGGTTCTACGACGAAGACCACAAAATTTTCCGCTCCAAGAGCACCAACCAGTGCTTGGACACTTACGTTGACGACAATGGTGTCTCGCAACTTCATGTCTACTGGTGCGACGTCACGAACGCCAACCAACACTGGGAATTCCGCGCCGATGGCACGTTTGAAATCGTTTCCGACCCAGAAGTGACCCTCGCTCCAACCACTGCCAAGCCCACCACAACTGCTCCTACCCCTGCTCCTGTGGAATTCCTTGCTGAATGTGGTGACTGCCGCAACTGCCAATTCTTCACGCCTTACTACTCGCTCTGCTATGCTAACTGGTCCCCCTATGACTGTGGCCTCATGCCTCGCACGACCCATCGCTGGTGCGGTCACCTCCAACCTTATGTTGCGCCCCCTCCAACTGAAGCCCCAGTCCAAAGAGCTAACCCTGCCGCGTCAGTGCACTACTTGGGTCCCAAGGCCACGCAAGTCCGCATCCAAGTTGGTTCTTTGGTCTCGTTGAGCGAAAAGGCCCCTGGCAAGTGCATTCGCGCCGTTGACGGCGACAAGCAAGCTCAAGAAGTTGTCGAATGCTCGTTTGATGAACCCAAGAGCAAGTTCACCATTCGTCCTTTCGAAACTGAAGAAACCAACATCCACATTGTCGACACTGACTGGAAGATCACCCAAGAGTACGGCAAGACGACTGTCACTACGATCGACACCCCAAGCTTGTATCGTGACACGCAAATCTGGTTCTACGATCCTGTGGCCAAGACCATCCGCAACAAGGCCAACTCGCAATCTTGCTTGGAATTGGTCGAAGACCGCATTGACGGCTTGGTCGAAGGCCGCTTGTGTGACTCTGAAAACTTTTACCAAACCTGGTCATATAACGATTTGACCGGCCAAATCTACTTCATGGAGAAGATGGGCCTCTGCTTGGCCATCACTGGCCCCAATGAACCCCTCCATGTCCAATTCTGCGACGTTCTCGTCAAGTACCAGAAGTGGGTCTTTGACCTCGTTGCCATCAATGGCTACCCTGACCGTACCCAACGCAAGCAACCTCCTCTTCCTTGCGAGTATCACAACCCAACGCGCCGCCCTGTGCCTTCTCCTTGCGAATACACGAACCCCACCACCCGTCGTCCAGTTCCTCCTCCTTGCGAGTACACGACCACGAAGGCTCCCTGCACGACCCCTGCTCCTTGCCCTACTCCTCCTCCTTGCACGACGACCAAGGCACCTTGCACCACCACCGCTACTCCAACTGTTGCTCCCACTGAAGCTCCCACGCAACCCCCTACTGAGGCTCCTACTGAAGCTCCTACCACGACGGCCGCACCAACCGAAGCTCCTACCACCACTGTTGCGCCTACTGAAGCCCCAACTGAAGCTCCTACCACCGCAGCACCAACTGAAGCCCCAACTGAAGCTCCTACCACCGCAGCTCCAACTGAAGCCCCCACGCAGGCTCCTACTGAAGCCCCAACTGAAGCTCCTACCGAAGCCCCAACTGAAGCTCTAACGACACCTGCTCCTATCCCAGACTTGATTGTCACGGATGCTCCTGCTCCGACTGTAGAGGAAACCCCAGAGCCAACCAAGCGTACCCGCCGCCCTCTTCCCTCACCTTGCAGCAAGGACGAAATGAAGACCACTGAAGCTCCTCCTGAGGAAGGTTACGGCTATGGTGACGCTCCAACCGAGGCACCTGAACCAACTAAGCGCACTCGCCGTCCTCTCCCTTCCCCCTGCCCGAAGGACGAAAAGAAGACAACTGAAGCCCCCGAAGGCGAAACGACCGTGGTAGTGAAAAAACATATCATCATCTCTCACAACAAACCAAAGACTAAGGCGCCCCCCACCGACTTGGACTTGACCCAGTGTTCCAAGCACACTGTCAAGGAAGGCGATTCGTCGTGGGCTATCTTGAACGACTTGTGCGGTTTCTCGGACGCCTGCAAGGAAGATGCCCTTCCAACGATCTTGAACTCCAAGAACGAACGATGCTCGGCTATCTTGGTGGTTGGTGAAGAAGTCACTGTCTGCTGCGTGCCTTCGACGACTGCGCCAGCCCTTGAGCCATCGGTCACTGAAGCCATTGTCGAAGAGACCCCTGCTCCAACTGAAGCTCCAACTGAAGCTCCTACGGAAGCTCCTACTGAAGCCCCAACCGCCGCTCCGACTGAAGCGCCCACCGTCGCTCCCACGGAAGCACCTACTGAAGCGCCGACTGACGTTCCCGAAACTGGATATGGCTACGGCCCAGAACCCACGCAAGAAAACTTGGAAACCGAAGCCCCTGCTCCATCAACTGAAGCCCCCACTGACGCTCCTACTCAACCCTTGAGCCAACAGTGCAGCACCAACTGGAGCCAATGCAATGGGCAAAACTGGCCATTTGGAGTGTGCTGCCAAGACCCTACGTTCCAGTGCAACTACAAGAGCGAATACTTGTCGTTGTGTGAACCTATCGGCCAAGCTCCACCTTCCGTCCCTGACCACATTGAAACGGATGCACCAGCTCCTTACACTGAAGCCCCAACTGAAGCCCCAACTGAAGCTTCCACCACTGAAGCTCCTACAGCTGCTCCAACTGAAGCTCCGACCGCTGCCCCCACTGAAGCTCCAACGGCTGCGCCAACCGAAGCTGCTACCGTCGCCCCCACTAAAGCTCCTGCCCCAGGCGGCATCCCAACGGAACCCGTCGCGTTCATCAACTATTACATTGAGAAGAACGCCTGCGCTGGTTTCGGTGCCTCTTGGTGCGAAGCTTGTGAATGGGTCAAGGAAACAATTGCCGACGTTGGTGGCACATTGGCATTCTTGGAATTGGATGTTCAACGCAAGGAAGGTCCATCGGGCGATGCGATTTCCGATGCCTTGACCGACTTGACGGGATCCAACACGTACCCAAGCATTTGGATCGGTGGCAAGTACATTGGTAGCTCCGACAAGATTGCCGATTTAGACGCTGAGGGCAAGTTGGAAGCATTGCTCAAGGCCGCGGGATGTGCTTAAACTTCTCAATCCTCTCTCTTTGTGTATCCCCCACGACAACTCACAACACCTAAATAGCAATCAACTCTCTTGCGTTTTTTTAAACATTTCTGTTGCATGTTCTTCGCGATTCCTCCGTCATCAGCCTCACGATCTCGTAGCGGTCGCGTCTTATGCCTTCAAGTTTACGGTGCATAGAAACAAGAAACAAGGGGACGCAGCAGGTCGGGCTGTCGTACAAGGACAGAGGCATTCCACTGAGAAGTTCACGGAAACGGGAATAGACCTCAAGTGGTTCGGTCACTGGATTGATGAAACAAATGAGCAACCAGCGTCTTCTGTCTTCAGTCCCTTGTGAGTCACCAAGGGCAAGTTGTGCTCCTCTGTTGACAACTACTGTAATATTTGCAGTTGATGTCGTCATGACGGAGGCATTGCAGACTTTCGTCGCGAGGTCCAAATCCCAAGTACTTTCAGACGGACCACAATGAAGGTTTCCCCCAACGAAGACTGAGACTTGGGAGTATGCAGTCATTTCATCGAGAATTCAGACTTCTTGACGCATCATGGCGGATTGAATCTGTGGTAGACAGACAAAACTCTTGGGTGAAATCACCAAGTTCGCAATCAACATTGCACTTTGCAGTGTATTAGGTGCAAATGAAGCCATTTTATTGGTTGAAATTCATGGAAATTACGCATTTTCATTGGCTGAAAATCTGTAAATTCGACTTAGACAGGCTGACTTGAGATTGAAAAAAGTGGACGACCACGAACAATCAAGCGACGGCGGACATTGACAGACACAATGATACGACGCCCTTGACGCAGCTTAGATCTAACAAAATGAGGATCTGCATTGGATAAGCTCATCACAGTCATCTTGCTTTTGTTCCAATCTCTTGATTGCGGTGGTTTGTGACCGAATTTCGTCGCTGGGAAAGTTTTTCTCGACCAAGCGACGACCACAACAAAGATAGTTGGAAACCAATCAGACAACAACGACACAATCTCGCGACAAGTCGTGTCTCGACCAGCAGATCGTCTTTTCCTGTCACTATCGACTTGACCAAGATGTACAGACTTGTGCTTTACGCCCTTATAGCCTGTATGCCTGCAGCAGCCTCCCGATTTCCGCCTTGTAGCCCAGCGATATCCGAAGCATTTGTAGCTGCCAAAGACGCACAGGTTGTCAAATGCTTGGCCGATCAAGCACTACCAGCCTCCGCCGTTGTCACTAGCAACTGGACAAACTTTTGCGCGACGCCAAGTTGTGTGCAATTGCTCAACATGTCGAGCACGATTGCTGCCGAGTGCCAGCCAGAGACAACCAACATCGTACCCGTTCACTTTTGCAACTTGACGTGCCAGACTACGCTAGACTTGTTTCGAAATCGTCGTGACCGTTGCCTCAAAGTTGTGAATGACTCTACGATCAACTGCGATGCTTGCGTCGATTACTTTGCCGAGACGGAGACGTTGGTGGATATTTGTGGCTTTTGGGACTCTACCATTGCGATGAGAAACGACGATGCGCTTCGAAGCAAGCTCCTGTCGTGCAAAAATACACTCGTCGCCATTGATCGCCAAACCAAGACAAGCATGTTCAATGCCATTGCTATCGTGTTGGCGATTGCGCTCCTCGTGGCCACCATGTTCTACTTTGGCAAACAAATCTACCTCGTGAAGAAACAGCTTCGAGCTGCGCAAGGTCAAACCCTCGATGAAAAACTTCGCACTCCAGCCGCCAAGCTGCAAGCACTCTAAGTTCGCAAAGGGATGTCCATGCGCTGTACGTCCTTTCGAGCACTGATGATATTTTAGGGTTTAATTTAGGTTTATTGAAAAATAAAACCAGGTTTAAATAATTTAAATCCATACCTGTATTAAAACTTGGATGTAATTATGGCCCTAGAGTCTACAGTAAGTTGTAAGTCGCTGCGAAAGCTTCTCAGTAGGGCAACGACGTCCTCAGCTTTTCCTGCGTACATTCCAGTCTTTTGGATCTTGGATCATACATCATGTGACGCCCCAAGGCCAACATAACAACAGTACCCCCTCAGCCATTTGATCGAGGAAATCGTTCCTGTGATAAGTGTTATCACTTGCTTAATAAAGCTGCAAGATGGATTGACAATAAGCAACGCTTATCAAATTGTGTTGAAAGCAAGCGGTGGGCAAGATGTCGAACGCAAGGGGTGATCGCGCCTGGCCATGCAAAGAAAGTACTCCTTGTCAAATTTGACAACAAATCACCAAAATTTAGAAAAAACCTAAAATAAAACCTATGCATTTCGATGAATTTCGAGATGGTGGAAAATCAAATTGACACAACCGACAACGGGGGGGGGTCGTCGGAGGACATTCGCCGCGTCAAGTTCAGGCACAGTTCCAGAGTCTGGTAAGGTGTTACAAGATTGTATTACGTGACGCATTCCATAGACGCGTCATGCAATCCCAGCCTCCAATCCAAGACCCATGAGAGTGTTACATACCGTGAGCTCACATGACTTGTCCAGTCGAGTGCTCTGGACCGCATGCAATGATAAATGTCGTCCAATGCCGCTGTGGCACTAGCCCTCTCGGTAAGGGCTTCTTATTGGCTAGAGTGTCATGACGCCCCATGGGAATTTCACCACGACACGATGAAATCCAAGCGATTGACACAATGCCCCCACGCGGAAACAATACAGTCGCCTTGATACATTTAGCAGAAAAGCATCTGGGGAGTGCTTCGTACGACAGCACTATTGAGTCTACCGCATGTCACGCCATTTTCAAATCACCTTTGGCAGAGGAAGATGCGAGGACTGGCCCTGGTGGCCGCGTTTTTTGCCGCTTCCACCAGCACTGCGGATATCGTTCAGGCTGGTCTCACTGATGCCCTCCACAGTGAAGATCATTCTGGGCTAGCAGCGACTCGACGACTAACGTTAGTCGATTATACCAAAAAATGGAAGTGTCAGGGCACAAACTACGGCGTTCTTGCAATGAAAATTACAGAGGACTCGAACGTTGAATGCTGGTCTGACGACGGAATCAACTGCGTTGACTGGGAGAACGACTGCTTAAACGGCATCGCGTCTGGGGCACCTGCCAAGCCTCTCGAGTGCGGCTGTATGCTCAAACAACTTACGAACTCGACAGGTTATGACGATCCGTTCCATTGGTGCCATCAAGGCAGAGTTATGCTCAACGCAAACCCAACTAATCCCAACTGTGATCCAACGCCCGAACCAACTCCAGCCTCTACCAACGACGACCAAGTGACGACTCTTCCTGTTGCAGAAACTAAAGCTAGCACACCACAAGAATCTCAGCCATCGGATGCTACTGCAGACGCTCCGACAACTTCGGCTCCAATCCCCACTCCTGCAGCAACAGCGCCTACTCCGACTCCCGCCGCCACTACCCCAAAATCGGCACCGAAGCCTATTCCTGCAGCCAGTACGCCACGACCTGTCCCAACTCCTGCTGCTACAGCGCCAATTCCGACTCCTGCCGCTACAACACCAACCTCGGCGCCGATTCCCTCTCCGGCTGCCAGCACGCCAAGACCTGTCCCAACTCCTGCTGCTACAGCCCCAATTCCGACTCCTGCCGCTACAACACCAACCTCGGCGCCGATTCCCACACCTGCAGCTAGTACGCCAAGACCTGTCCCTACTCCAGCTGCCAGCACACCAAGACCTGTCCCAACTTCTGCTGCTACAGCGCCAATTCCGACTCCTGCCGCTACGACACCAACCTCGGCCCCCATTCCCACTCCAGCTGGCAGCACGCCAAGACCTTCTCCGACTTCGGCTCCAATTCCCACACCTGCTGCATCAGTGCCTATTCCAACTCCTGCAGCCTCAGTTCCTGTTCCTACTCCTGCAACAGCAACAGCTACACCCAACACAACTACAGCGACAACTCCAACACCTAAACCAAGTCAACCACCATCGGATGGATCTGGCTCTGGATCAGGTGGAGCTCCGCCACCACCAACTGCGACCCCAACTACTGCGAAACCTACTTCCATTCCTACAACAACGCGAACATCGACGGACCCAAAAAATACAACCGCGGCTCCTATTCCCACTCCTGCAGCAACAGCGCCAACTCCGACTCCTGCCGCTACCACACCAACATCCGCCCCCATTCCCACTCCTGCAGCAAGTACGCCAAGACCCATCCCCACCCCAGCTTCATCAGTACCTATTCCAACTCCTGCAGCGTCTGTTCCTGCTCCAACCCCTGCCTCAAGCACACCTCGAACAACTCCGCCATCAGATGGCACTGCAACTCCTCCACCAACTTCAGCCCCCATTCCCACGCCCGCAGCAACAGCTCCTACTCCGACTCCCGCCGCCACTACCCCAACCTCGGCGCCGATTCCTACTCCGGCTGCCAGTACGCCAAGACCTGTCCCCACTCCTGCTGCTACAGCCCCAATTCCGACTCCTGCCGCTACAACACCAACCTCGGCGCCGATTCCCACACCTGCAGCCAGTACACCAAGACCTGTCCCAACTCCTGCTGCTACAGCGCCAACTCCAACTCCTGCAGTAACCTCACCAAAGTCGGCGCCAGTCCCTACTCCTGCAGCAACAGCGCCAATTCCGACTCCTGCCGCTACGACACCAACCTCGGCCCCCATTCCCACTCCAGCTGGCAGCACGCCAAGACCTTCTCCGACTTCGGCTCCAATTCCCACACCTGCTGCATCAGTGCCTATTCCAACTCCTGCAGCCTCAGTTCCTGTTCCTACTCCTGCAACAGCAACAGCTACACCCAACACAACTACAGCGACAACTCCAACACCTAAACCAAGTCAACCACCATCGGATGGATCTGGCTCTGGATCAGGTGGAGCTCCGCCACCACCAACTGCGACCCCAACTACTGCGAAACCTACTTCCATTCCTACAACAACGCGAACATCGACGGACCCAAAAAATACAACCGCGGCTCCTATTCCCACTCCTGCAGCAACAGCGCCAACTCCGACTCCTGCCGCTACCACACCAACATCCGCCCCCATTCCCACTCCTGCAGCAAGTACGCCAAGACCCATCCCCACCCCAGCTTCATCAGTACCTATTCCAACTCCTGCAGCGTCTGTTCCTGCTCCAACCCCTGCCTCAAGCACACCTCGAACAACTCCGCCATCAGATGGCACTGCAACTCCTCCACCAACTTCAGCCCCCATTCCCACGCCCGCAGCAACAGCTCCTACTCCGACTCCCGCCGCCACTACCCCAACCTCGGCGCCGATTCCTACTCCGGCTGCCAGTACGCCAAGACCTGTCCCCACTCCTGCTGCTACAGCCCCAATTCCGACTCCTGCCGCTACAACACCAACCTCGGCACCAGTCCCCACTCCTGCAGCAACAGTGCCTACACCGACTCCTGCCGCCACAACACCAACTTCGGCGCCGATTCCTACTCCTGCAGGCAGCACACCTAGACCTATCCCAACCCCAGCTGCATCAGTACCCACTCCTACTCCAGCGGCGTCTGTACCTGTTCCCACCCCTGCAGCCTCGGTTCCTGTCCCGACTCCAGCAGCAAGCACACCACAAACAACACCAGGCCAAACGTTGAAGCCTCCGTCCAATACAACTGCGGCCCCAGTTCCAGTTCCGACTCCGGCAGCGTCTGTGCTTGTTCCCACCCCTGCAGCCTCGGTTCCTGTCCCGACTCCAGCAGCAAGCACACCACAAACAACTCCGCCAACGAATGGCACTGCAACACCTCAACCAACGTCACTCCCAATATCTACCACTATACCTTATGTCACGGCTACTCCAGTTCCAACAGCAGCATCTAACACGACGTCGTCTCCAACTACTGCACCTAACAGCACCTCAATCCCAAAGACTCTACCTCCTAACGCTACAGCAACTCCAGTCCCAACAACGTCACCCAACACTACATCACCTCCAACAACTGCACCAAACACAACCTCAGTACCTACACCACAACCAACACCAAATGCCACGGCTACCCCAACACCCACTGTCGCCCCCAATACCACATCAGTTCCTGCCACTACCACACCCCAAACTACCCCATCAAATGGGACTTCAATTCCAGTGCCTGCAACTACTCCTCCAAAGGCATCAACGGCTACACCTGCACCGACCGACGCCACTGCCACTCCATCCCCGGCCTCTACGCCTGCAACCTCTTCCACGCCATCTCCATCACAAACTCCTGCAACAACTGTCATTTTGACACCAGCACCAACCATGAGTACTCCAGCTGCAACGCCAGCAGTGACAGCCACACCTGCTCCAAATCAAACACAGTCACCGTCTTCGACTCCGGTGACCTCATCGCCTTCAGCTACAACCGCTCCTATTTCATCTCCAGCGTCAACGGCAACCGTCGCACCAGTTGCCACGCCGTCCAACTCACCAGTACCGACGCCTAGCAACGCACCCACATCCTCATCTCCAAGTACATCTCCCAGAACTTCTCCTAGCACATCTCCCAGCACGTCTCCAAGTACATCCCCCAGCACGTCTCCCAGCACATCTCCTAGCACATCTCCCAGCACGTCTCCTAGCACATCTCCCAGCACATCTCCCAGCACATCTCCAAGTACATCCCCCAGCACGTCTCCAAGCACTTTACCCAATGTTTCTCCAAGTGCCACCTCGTCGTCTTCACCATCTCCCTCGTCTGTTTCCCCGTCGTCAAGCAGTCCATCCTCTCAGCAATCATCTTCAGCCCCATCCTCGTCGACGAGTCCCTCTGCACAACAGTCTTCATCAGCTCCGTCTCCGTCGTCAAATAGTGCCGACTCATCTAAATCGTCATCTTCTGACTCGTCCAAGAGTTCATCATCCGACTCTTCCAAGACTTCATCATCCGACTCTTCCAAGAATTCTTCCGCTGACTCGTCCAAGAATTCTTCCGCTGACTCGTCCAAGAATGCTTCCGCTGACTCGTCCAAGAATTCTTCTGCTGACTCGTCCAAGAATTCTTCCGCTGACTCGTCCAAGAATTCTTCTGCTGACTCGTCCAAGACGTCGTCATCCGACTCGTCCAGCAAGAACAGCGACTCTTCTGCGAATGATGCGTCAAGCAAGAACGACTCGTCTTCCTCCAGCAACTCTCAAGACTCAACGTCGTCATCAAGCAACTCCCAAGATACTTCCACTGCTAGCACCTCGGACAGCTCCGGGTCATCAAATCCAAATCGTCCACCATCGGCAAGTGGTACTGGCAATGGCGGTGTATCTTCGGACACGACGCCAGTGTCCCAAACCTCTAGCTCTGTGACTTTGGGAGCCATGCTGGGCCAGGATTCCCCTGGTGACAAAGCAACACGAGTGGTTCTCAACACGGCCATTGCCGGTACCATGGCTACCATGTTGGCCTTCCATTTCACATCGCTGGGGACATCCAGTGCCACTACATCAGGAAGCAACTCGCCCTCATCGCAACCAAACTTGTGGGAAATGCCTCTCTTCATTACGTTCATGCAAAATGCTGCGATTGTCAGTATGGCCAACATTGACCAGCCGTACGCTCCGTTCGCTCTCTTCACAGACTCGTTTTCGCCGCTCTTGTTCCTCATCAAGGGGCCATCCGACGGAAGTGGTGCCACCACCAACTCTACGCGACTTCTCCTCGATGAAGCCACCAACAGCTCAGCGTCCAACGATACGTCGTACGGCATCCAACAGTACGCCGTCCGTCTTCACATCAAGAAGAGCGACTTGTTTCCTCGAGCGTGGACGTTCTTCTTCATCGTGGTGGCCGCTGTGTTGTTCCTGGTCTGCGTTGCGGCTGTGATCGGTCGTTTGTTGTATGGAAAGAAGCCGACCTTGGCCGAAAAAGCCACTGGCACGAGTGACAAGTTGTTTGGTGTCAAGATTTGGTTGTTGACGCAAGCCGTGTCGCCGTTGACTGCGATTTCAGTGTTCGAAGCGATCGACCAAAATACAGGACCAGAGGGCCTCGGTACGGTGCCAGGCATATTGGCCATCGTCGCGCTTGTCGTCATTGGAAGCGCTTGCATTGCGACGGGGATTCTGTTGTCGAGGCAACCCGAGGAGAAGCTGTCCAAGGAAACCAACCAGACGCGCTTCGGTGTCTTGTTCGTCAATATGAAGTTCGACTGGCGTTTCTTCTACTGCGTGACGTTGTTGGTCCAGTTCGCGACGGGTGCCGCGACGTCTGGCTGCATGAGTCCTGCCAACCAAATGATCGCCCTCATTGTCATCCATTCGTTGTATATTGTGATTTTGCTGGTGGCGCAGCCGTACGTGACTCGTCTTCAGTTGATCACGACGGTGTTGGTCGAAGTCGACAACATTGCAGTGTACGCACTCAGTTATGGTCAAGCGTCTGCCGACAAGGACGATCTGCACACCAAGAAGATCTTGGGGTATGCAGTGATGGGTCTCATCAGTCTCCTCGTCTTGCTCTTCTTTGCAAGGACATTGCTGAAACTCGTGTCGAAGTTCACGGGCAAGAAGATCAAGATGCTCGAGGAAGCCGAAGCTGCAGACTCTCTCCGCGCTCCGACGGTGCTATCTCCTGAAGTGATTGATAGTCAAAAGAGCAGCAGGGCTCGCTACCAGAAGAAGGAATCCCCAGCGAACCTCGTTGACGAGATGACTGATTAATCCAAACAATATCATCTATTTATGTCCAGTTAGTTCGTGTGGGGAGAGCACCGCCCACTCGGAAGGCGGCGCTTGGAACAGTTCCATCGGTTTCATTCCGGGCACCAGGCCAGTAGACACGAGCCATGGGAGCTTGGGCTCGATGGACTGGAGGGTTCTTGGCTGGAGGCGCTACTGTAGGGGTTGGTTCTTCTGACGGTTTGACATCTTCGATAGTATTTTCAAACAACGATGACGGCAATTGTGGTCGAGACGACGATGTGGACGCTTCGGTATCGGTGGTTCGAACTGGAGGCCACACTGGTTTTGTTTGCTTCGGCACAGGTTCCTCCACGGCCTTAGGTGGCATTGTAGCGGCAGGAACAACAGGTTCAGACTTTTGGACAAATGAAGATTGGACAGCTGGAGGTTTGATCTCTTCCTGACTCGTTGACCCCACTTCTTTTGCTGGTGGCCACGTCTTCTTCACCACAGAAGGAACTGGTGTACTGTCAACTTCAGATTCGACAACTTGAGGCGTTGTATCGAATTTGGCAGGAGGTTGTACAGCTGCGGCAGGTGTTGGAGTTGGTGTCACGACTTCTTGGACAGGTTCAGAGCTACCTTCGAGTCGGTCCACAAGTGGACCAGTGTATTTTGGGAACTTCTTGCCAATTGTACGACTTAGGGCATGGATGCATCGCACGACAATACCCAAGTCTTTTAGCTCAAAGAGATCCACAGTTTCAAAGCAATCGACATCCGCTACACCAAGAGAACGGCAAGCAGCAAGGAAATGCTTGATGTTTTGCATCAATTTGAAATTGTTTGTCGAAGATTCAATCTTGATTGGGTTGACTGGCACTTGGGACGAAGCTTGGAGTGTGTTGATCAAGAGGCAAAGCACTTGGCCGTCGCGCAGAGTTTCGCCAAAGCCATTTTCAAACGATCTGTGCGTAACAGCTTCGATCCACGCCTGGCACGAAGCTTCTAGAGCATAGTCGTACTTGGCAATCGCTTTAGCAGCCAATTCAGCGTCCAAACCAAAGCCTCCACCGCGAGTTTGCACTGGTGCGGGCTTTGGTGGCGAATTCGAATTTTTGCGCTGAAAGGCAGGTGGAATTGAGACGTTTCCAGAAGGTTTCACGGGTTCTGGAGCTGGAGTTGGAGTAGGGGCTGGTGTAGACAGATTAGAGTTGCTTGATCCTCGGCGGAAGATCGACGGAACATCGCTGGCAGTCTCAGAAGCAACTACAGGGGTAGCCGCAGGAGTTTTCGCTGCATCCGCACCAAATGTTACGCTTGTGCTGGAATCAATGGCAGTTCTTTGCATCGTACCAATGGATCCCATATTCAAAAGCGACGTTGCGGCGCGAGCTTCAGCAATTTGAGCTTCAGTGAATTGTCTGGCATTTTTGGTCGCTTCTTTTACGCCAAGGGTCGGTCCCGAATATCCTGGCTTCTTTTGCATTGCACGTCCAAGGGCATGTAGACATCGGACGACAATGCCGATATCCTTGAGTTCAAACAGATCCACTGTTTCAAACAGATCAAACTCTGCAACGCCCAACGATCGGCACGCGCGCAGAAAGGCTGACACGTTTTCCATTTGTTTGAACGGCATATTCGATGTTGAAGTTTTGAGTTTCAGCGATCCATCGAGCGCATTTGCAAGCTCACATAGAATTACGCCATTCTTGAGTCCTTGGCCAAAGTCGTCGCCAATTGAGCGCTTCGTAATCGCTTCAATCCATTCGCGAGCCTCGTCTTCGGACTGTTTGTCGTATCCGCCGCTTGTTCGTGCAGCCATGCCAATTTGAAAATGACGGTGACATATCCGGAAGATCAATTTATCCGGAAAACGTCGCAAGTTTTTACATGGATATCCGGATGACGAACTTTTTCAAGGCGAACATCGGTCATGGGGAAGCCTCCAGTCCGGCGCAGAAACCAGCCACACGGGGCAGCAGTGCCACAGAGAGCTCCTGTATTCCTCTGGACAAACCAGTGCATGTGCAGTCGCGGTGGTGCCTCTATGTGGACGGACGTAGAGTGTACATGTATCATTCCAAGTGTATGTCGTTGTGAAAATTTGACACAAATGGAGTTTTTATATTTTATGGACATTCAATACAAAATTGAAGTTTTTTTTTTAAATCTTGGAATTAAATTACGGCAAGACGAGTGTTCTCGACGGAAGAACAACGGCTTCGTGGTGGGTGGGACACTGCATCAATATGGACAGGAATGCGCAGGAAGTACTGTAGACTGCAAAGAACGAAGAGGATAAAGAAGTGTATGCGAAATGACTACAGTATCTCCTGCCCCTTGTCCCGCCCATGCAGCCTTTTAAATTTGTGGAAGATTAAGAATTTCATACGAATTCGAAGGGATCGCCATGGCTCCAAAATGTGTGGTTGAGTGGTCTGTGAACTATTTTCGACAAGAGCTTCACGATTGAAAGCCTTACACTGTAATGTAAAAAGTGTACATCGCTCAGTGTTGCACAGGTAGATAAATCCAAAAGCTGGAGCTACATGGGGGGATCACTGAGTCCAGCTCGACGGCGTTTCTTGCGAATCAGCGCTGGGGGAATGCTGAAGTTATAGGCTTGGATTATGCGCACGGGAGCGGCAGTTAGAATTGGTTTCGGCGTTGGACTTGGAGGAACAGTCGACAGGGGAGGCTTGCACGGTTCGTAAGCGCAGTCGAGCGCTTCCTTTTGGTAGGACAATGGCGCCCCCCCAGGGCACACCAAGGGCTCATATCCACACTGTAGGCGGGAGTCGAGCTTGAATTTTGTCACGAAGAAGAAAAAGATCGACTTGGCACACGTCAATGGAGCAAGCAAGCTCAGCACGATCGAAATCAACGCGCTGCTTGGCATCTTTCCTTATGACGTGGCAGCTTCTCCATCGAAACGTACCAACCGGATAATAGGTATTATATCCGTAATAGCATACTTTCTACCTCCGGATAAATTTATTTTATACGGATAAAGAAATACTATATCCGTGTAAAGTCTTATTATCCGGATAGCTTTGTAAGATTATACTGGTATTAATTTTGAAGATTCTGGAGTCCATCGACACACAAGATCATGGCGACCAAGCGAAAAGGAGAAGACGAAGCGACGGACGAGCGTCATGTGATGCGAATTATGCCTCTAGGAGCTGGAAATGAAGTTGGACGATCCTGCATTATCCTCAAGTTCCAAGGAAAGACGATTATGCTTGATTGTGGCGTTCATCCGGTGCGTAGAAACTTTAATATATGTGGTTGAAAGCATGTCGTAGGGATATTCCGGTCATGGGTCGCTGCCGTATTTTGACTCGGTCGAAGCTGAGGAGATCGATTTGTTGCTTATTACGCACTTTCACATTGATCATGTGGCAGGCTTGCCGCATTTCACAGAGAAAACAGGTTTCAAAGGACGAATCTTCATGACACACCCGACCAAAGCAGTGATGCAAATGATGTTGCGCGATTTTCTCCGCGTATCCAATATTAGCGTTGACGATCAGATTTATGACGACAAAGATCTTGAGAAATGCGTCTCCAAGGTTGAAATTATCGACTTTCATCAAGAAAAGATGATCAACGGCATCAAATTTACTCCTTATAATGCTGGTCATGTCCTGGGAGCATGCATGTTTCTCATTGAAATTGGTGGTGTCAAAGTTCTTTACACTGGCGACTACTCTCTCGAAAATGACCGTCATCTCATGGGTAATGTTTCCATTTTCAATTCAAGTCTCATGATTTGTAGCTGCTGAAATCCCTGGCGTGAGTCCTGATGTGCTCATTGTCGAGTCTACTTATGGTGTCCAAGTCCACCAGAGCGTCACAGAACGCGAAGGACGATTCACTGGTCTGGTTGAGTCTGTAGTTCGTCGGGGTGGTCGGTGCCTCATACCAGTTTTTGCCTTGGGACGGACGCAAGAACTTCTTCTGATTTTGGACGAACATTGGCAAGCACACCCTGATCTCCAGCATGTTCCCATCTACTTTGCATCTAAATTGGCCGCCAAAGCTCTTCGAGTTTACCAAACTTACATCAACATGATGAACGAGCGTATTCGCAAACAGATTACGATCTCCAACCCCTTTCAGTTTGAACATATTTCAAATCTCAAGAGCTTGGACGACTTTGATGACTCTGGTCCAAGTGTCGTGATGGCAAGTCCTGGTATGCTTCAGAGTGGTGTGTCCCGTCAGCTTTTCGAGCGCTGGTGCTCGGATAAGAAAAACGCATGTGTGATTCCAGGTACGAATTCATTCCACGACAAGCCATAACGACGTTTCTCATCGTAGGTTATGTGGTTGAAGGCACCCTGGCGAAGAAAATCCTCTCGGAACCGACAGAGATCACTGCAATGGACGGTCGCATTTTGCCCATGACATGTTCAGTGGAGTACATTAGTTTTTCCGCGCACGCTGACTTTGTTGGCACTTCAGGATTTATTGAAAAGGTCAATAATCGAATCGATGCAATCGCTGATCGATATATTTAGGTCGCACCACCTCATATTGTGTTGGTCCATGGGGAGAAGAATGAAATGATGCGTCTGAAAGCCGCACTGCACAAGAAATTCCACAATCCCAAAGTATATCAACCTCAAATTCACACGCCAGCAAATACCGTCGATGTGGTCTTGGAATTCCGTGGCGAAAAAGTCGCCAAGGCTATCGGCAGGTACAAAAATCAAGTTGCACTGCTCAAATGTAACCTTGGAAATGCAGGATGGCCACAGATCTGGCTGCACACGCCAAGCTCAAATCGACTGACAAGACAAAACTCAGTGGTCTCTTGGTCGAACATGATTTCCATACGCATGTGATGCATCCTGACGACTTGAGCGAGTATACAACGAACTTGCTAATCGGCAATATCGTGCAGAAGCAACACGGTAGGCAGAGACTACATGATTGCATTGTACTAACTTGCTGGTCTGTAGTTCCATTCGTCCATCAGCCCTTTGACGTATTGGAAATGCTAATCCGACAAATGTACGCTGATATTACGAGCACTCATGACACGATTGTGGTCGGGAAACGCGTCGTGGTGACTCATTGCCCTCCTGAAAAAGTTGTGATTGAATGGACGGCGGATCCGAGCGCCGATATGATTGCCGATTCTATCGTGGCTTTGACAATGCATGCTCAAGCAAGTCCAGCAAGCTTCAAAGTACGTTTTCGCCGTCTACTCTGGACTGTATTGAGAATGTCTGCGTAGATAAGTATGCACCCGACTGCTGCATGTCGCCATGACCACTCTGTAAAACCTGAAGTGGAGACGCCACCGATCAAGGAAGAAGTCGAGCATACGCCCAAGACAGAGGAAGAGGAAACCCAATTGACCACCGCGATCCAAAACCTAGCAGACGAAGGTGACATGGAAGCGCTGCATTTGATATTGGTCTACCGTGTGCTGAAAGATCAATATGGTCGAGTCGAATTGGACCATGCGACAAACGAAATCTCGATTGAAACCCCCAGCGGTGCCAAAGCCACGGTGCGCTACTCGGAGCCGAGAGAAAGTCGCGTCCAGTGCGACAACGCAGCCTTCCTTGAGAAGCTCCAAGAAACTCTGGCCAAATTAGATCAAGCGCTCCAGCCGATCGACCAAGCGGATTTGTAGAGGAAGCCGCAAATCAAATACCCAGCAACTTCACCAAGAGTGATGGCTCGTTTTGGTAATCATGGCTCAAGGTGTAATATTTCGTCGATGGGTGACGGGTCTGTGTTTCTACTTGGCCAGGTGGATCCACCCATCGTCGTTCCGTTGGAAACTTCTTGATTGCTCTCCTTCCGATCCATGTCCATGTCCACAATTGGATTTTATCCACAACGACGTGGGAGGGAACGCCTTCATGACTTTCGCACATGTGCGGCCATTGATAACAAAATATTGTCGCGGTTGATCCAACACCAGCGTGGCCATCGCCACCGCTCATCAATGTCCTGTCAACTACTGTACATAGCAGGTCGGGATAAATGCTGGAAACTCTGCAATGCTTTGTGGACTCCTTGTGCATCTCTGACGGTGCTCAAACTATCGGAATTATTACATCCTGGAGTCGGAAAGTAATAGATTGTGGTGGGTGAGGTAATGGTCGAAATTCCAATGGACAACTTCGCCTGGGTGCGTCTTCATTATCGAAAACTCATCCGTGGCCTTCCATTTCATCTTGACTGTGCTGTGCATCCACGCTGGCCTCATCCTTGGCGCTCGCTGACCGTCTCCTGGAATTTTATCGGTCGTACCGTAGATGGTCCGCCGCCTCTTCTCGGTTGGACTTGTTTATTCCGGACTTGGATTTTATTAAAATTTTGATAAGTTTATTCCATTTTGTAAGAAGAATTAAATTTTTGGAATTTAAATATTGATGACATTTTCACCAATCACATTTTCACAGTTAGAATACAGTGGGAGTCGAAAAAAAATCCAGTTGCCGCTTGATGGTTGCAACAGAAGCTCCATCAGCCAGAATTCACAAGCCATGGGACTCTGTCAAGGAAAGGAGCTCGGATTCATGGCTTCCAAGCCTGGAATCAAGCTAGACACGTCCGCGAAATCAGTAGCCGCGCCGCCGCCTCCACGTCCGCCACACGCTTCGTCGCCAACGACGATTGTCCAGTCCCCGCCGACACCACAGCCGAAAGAATTGGTTCCACCTGCACGACGAACCACAGTCGCTAAAGCCAACGAGCATTTATTACTCCTACTCCCGCCGTCCGACCCGATCTTGGACGACATGGACTTTTTAGATGCTCCCGACCATATTGCGACCTCGATTGAAGTCTCGAATCTCCCTGAAAATGCAAGACCAATCCGACATGTCGCCGCCTTGGCCGTCCAGAATAAATCGTTCAAGCCACACATGGAAGACGAATGCATTGTCACGCCAGTCCACTTCCATGACGAAGCACATCCACGCCTTCAATTGTACGCAGTGTATGATGGCCACGGCGGTGGGTTTGTGTCGAAATACCTCGCGAAGAGACTGCATCATGCTGTGATCCAGCATTTCTCGCAGCATGAAGATGTCGAAGCCGCACTGACGGAGAGTTTCAAGACTGTCGACATAGAATTGGAAGCTCTTGAAGACGCAGATCGATGTGGCTCTACTGCTGTCGTCTTTGCCGCAGCGGGATCACGCGTGTGGATCGCCAATGTTGGAGATTCACACTGTCTACACATTTCCGACACAACTTGCTCCCGTGTGACTCAGGATCATCACGTCAGGAACTGCGACGAAGTGAATCGAATCAAGGCGAAGCGCGGCATCATTGTGAACCAGCGCGTGTCGGGCGTGAGCAAAGTGACGCGGGCATTTGGTCAGAACGACGAGAAGGACTTTATCATCTCGTCTCCCGCCATCACAACGCTCGAAGTGAACGACGACGCAGTGTTTGTGCTCATGAGCGACGGTGTCTCGGATGTATTGAGCGACGACGAGATTGCATCGATCGTGCGGCGAGGACTGAGTGCAGGATGGACGCTGGCTTTGATTTGCCGAAGCCTCATTGACATTTGCAAGCTGAAGCGAGCAGGAGACAACATGTCGGTCATTCTCGTGCAAATCTAATGCAGCTCCTATTTATTTGTGTAGCCCACCGACCTCCATCTCTTAACTTGGCACCGCTCTTCTCACTGCATGCTGGAGAAAGAGCAATCCCCTTCGTAGTATTTCAAGAAGTAGATGACGCGCATGTGGTACCAGGGAAGCGGTGACCGATGGGAGAATTCAAGGGAATGCTCCAAGGAATGATTGGGAAACTGCGCAATTCATCCATGGAAATTTACTAAGTTTTACAGCAACTGAGGAGGGATGTCAGCCATTGCGAAGTTGACGCCACTTGAGAATCGACACGATCTGGTTTGATGCCTGGATGTGGCAAGCTCCACCGGTCATGCCTCACAGTTCCATCCAAGAAATGGGGAGTCTTAATCGTCATTCGAGGTAATTGGTGATGATGGACATCTCAGGATTGTGAATTCCACGTATATGAAGTTGTCTGTCCAATTTATCGATTGAGAGAGGAATGGACGTGCGATCCGGTGATGATGGGATGTGGATCGTACGTGAGAGGCTGAAAGCACTCAAATCCAACGTCATGTTCTTTCAACTTCCAAGACGTATCTTCTACGCCTGTTCAAATGCGGAATATCCTGATGAAAGCAACGTAAGAGATCATCTGATGTCAAGCTCAGAGCGAGGCTTGCGATGGATTCCTTTGACAAAAGACACAGTCTAAACATGTTGTCCAACCGTCAACACGTTAGGTACTTTTTGGTACTCAATCTGTGTTTCATCAAATACCGTACCTATTGATGGTCGTACTTGAACGAGTGGTCACCATTCGCACCTGAGTGGCATTTTTCAGACTTTCTTGGCTCCAATGATGTTGACACGAGTCTGGCGTCGTCCATGTCTCCAGGCTGCGCAGAGTGTGTGGAGAGCCCATTGGTTTTCCACGTCGAAGATTGGCATCTCACCGGAAAAGCAAAGCGATATCCTACGAGTGGCCCAATGCGTCCACGAACTTGAAGGAAAACCAAAGAGGACGAATCTCACGCCGGTTCTGTTCACAGTTCCAGCCACTGCACCATTTCCCGAGGATCTTCATGGAAAAAGGTTTTACATCGATGCATTTAGGCGAGCACATCAACTTGGTCTTCTAAGCGCGGACATTGTTGCCGAATTGGATGCGATTGGATTTGTCTGGAACGGAATTGAGGGCAACTCCATGCGAACCTGGGAAGAAAATTTCGAGGCATTACGCATTTACAAGTCAATTCATGGCAATCTCAAAGTTCCCACTACATTCAAAGTAAAAATGGGAGATGTTCAATGGCCTGAGAAATTTTGGGGCAAGAGATTGGGAGTTGTTGTTACAAGTTTGAGAAAACAACATGAAACGATGGATCCAGCACGAAGAGATATCCTGGACTCGATGGGATTTGTTTGGGATGCTATTCAAGCCAAGTGGGAGACGAATCTACTTGCATTTGAGACGTACAAAGCCATCGAAGGAAATTTACTCGTGAAGACATCATTTGTTGTACCAGACCAAGATCCAGCATGGCCAAAAGACACTTGGAATATGAATTTGGGATATTTAGTTTCTACTTGTCGAAAGACTATGGGCTCTCTTCCTCCTGAGATTTATGACGCATTGACTGCGATGGGATTTGTATGGAAAGTGAGAGACAATGGAACTGGACCTGGTCGACCACCACGCATTTCGATTGCCAAGCAACACCAAATTCTTGAAATTGTTCAAAATCAATACAAACAACAAGGCCATACGAAATTCACGATATTAACAAATCGATTTAAAGTCCCCTCGTCATCTGAGTGGCCACAACGTCTCCATGAATGTATCGTGGATGTGTCACAGTTCAGAAGAGCATACCGACTGAGGTTACTGGATGCTTCCATTGTTGCCACATTGGACAAAATGGGATTTGTATGGGACAGCAGTCAACATCAGTGGAGCCTTATCATAGAAGCTCTCGAGATATTCAAGAAAATGCATGGTCATGTCAATGTACCTCGTGGATTTGAAGTGCAAGAAGATGATCCAGAGTGGCCAAACTATTTGTGGGGAATGAAATTGGGTACAAAAGTTGGTAGTATTCGAAAAGTAGAGGCAAAACTAACGTTGGAGAAGAGGGAAGAGCTGGACAAATTGAACTTCATTTGGGATGCCAATGAACTTCATCGTAATTTGATTCTGTTGGCTTTCAAGACTTACAAAGAGATCCATGACAATCTGTATGTACCGTCCACGTTTGTGGTGCCAAGTGACGATCCAGCATGGCCACTAGAATTGGCTGGTATGAAGCTAGGAGGTGTTTTCAACAATCTCCTCAATAGAAGGGCCACGACCTCGGACGAATTGAAGAAAGGGCTGGAAGAATTGGGATTTGAATGGAATCGTAAATCATAATTGACAATCCTCCCTGTACACTTGATGCTTGTTAAAAAGCGAAGTATTTACTCATTTGGATGAGATTCCCTCCACCGATTGGATGGTTCTAGGAGGATGCAAGCGAAGTCAACAGTAAGCACAGTGTTGCTGAGATGCATCCACGATGTTGCCTGTGTAACAAGCACAGGTTTGGTCTCCGACGACGATTGTCCAGACCCCGCCAACGCCACAACCGAAAGATGGCTCCACCTGCACGACGAACCACAGTCGCTACAGCCAACGAGCATTTACTTCTGCTACTGTCACCATCACAACAGATCTTGGATGGCCACGGCGGTGGGTTTGCGTCGAAATACCTAGCGAAGAGATTGCACAATGCTGTGATACAGCATTGCATACAGCATGAGACGTCGAAGCCGCCTTGACGGAGAGTTTCAAAATTGTCGCCATGGAATTGGAAGCTCTTGAAGACGCAGATAAGTGTGGCTATACTGCCGTCGCCTTTGCCGCAGCGGGGTTGCGCGTGTGGATCGCCAACGTTGAAGATTCCCTCTGTCTGCAAATTTCCAATACAACTTGCTCCCGTGTGACTGAGGACCATCACGTCTGGAACTGCGACGAAATGAATCGAATCAAGGCGAAGAGCAGCATCATTGTGAACCAGCGCGTGTCGAAAATGAGCAACGTGACGCGGGTATTTGGCCAGAACGACGAGATAATCTCGTCTCCCGCCATCACAATGCTCGAAGTGAACGACGACGCAGTGTTTGTGCTCATGAGCGACGGTGTTTCGGATGTGTTGAGCGACAACAAGTTTGCATCGATCGTGCGGCGAGGAGTGAGTTGAGGATGGACGCTGGCTTTGATTTGCCGAAGCCTCATTGACATTAGCAAGCTGAAGCGAGGAGGTCGGCCATTCTCGTGCAAATCTACTTCAGCTCCTAAATATTTGTGTTTCCCACTCTAATTCGAAAAATAGTTGGCACTCACCTTGTACCAGAGAAGCGCTGGCCTCAAGAAGTCGACGAAATGCTCCATGAAAGGGAAATATCTTAATTCATTCAGGGGGTTAACTCAATGAAGCGAATTTCACATCACAGTCTTGCAATTATGGAGAGAATGAGGTTGCTTAATATATACCAAGTCAGCCATTGCGAAGTAGATGCCAGTAGAAAATCGACACGACCTGGTTGGATGCTTGGCTATGGCAAGCTCCACCAGCCACGCCTCAAAGTTTCATCCAAGGCGAGGGAGTCTTGAGCGCCGATGAAAGCAGGAAATGGATACCTTTCCATCTTGAAATTTCAGATTGTTTTAGTAACGCTGACATTTGGAGTTGTCAATTTGTTGATGGAGACAGGAGAGGAATGGATATGTGATTACGTGCATGGCATTCATGGCTCGTTGGTGGCGATGCTGTTGTTGGGCCTACTTGATCGAGGGGGGCGGCAATACTCGCCTGAAACAACATCAAGCACGAAGTCTTTCAAATTCCAAGACGCTCATAATATGTTTTTTCAACGTCAGCGAATCTGAGTGAAAGTTTAGATCATCTGATGCCAAGCTCAGGGCGAGGCTGGAGATGAACTTTTTTGACAATAGACAAACTATAAACATGTAGTCTCAAATGGCCCTGACCGAGTTTTTCCTTTAAAGCAGTTCAGGAGTTCAATAAAATCAACAGTCATGACCAAGTTGACGAGACTTTTCAACCCCCCAAATGCAGCAGATGGAGCCTCGATGTATTGCAGAAAGGTCATGCATGTAAACCAATTTGTGCATATTCACTCTCCGAACAACCACGAACATATCGTGACTGTGTATTAGGTACTTTTGGTACCTATTTTGCTTTCATATCTACCGTACCTATCCATGGGCGTACTTGAATGACGACACAGCTATTCGCACCTGAGTGGCAGCATGCAGTTTTTCTTGGTGTGAGCGATGTTGAAATGAGTCTGGCGTCGTCCATGTCTCCAGTCTGTGCAGACGGCATGGAGAGCCCGTTGCTTTTCAACGCATAAGCCATCCATCTCACTAGTAAAACAGCAACAGATTCTACGAGTGGCCCAATGTGTCCATGAACTGGAAGGAAAGCCAAAGACGACGAATCTCACACCTGCCTTGTTCACAGTACCAGCCACTGAATCATTTCCCAAGGATCTTCATGGAAAAAGTATGATATTGCGTTATTTCCACAAGCATATCACTGTGGTGTTCTGACCGCGGACATTGTTGCTCCATTGGATGCAATTGGGTTTGTATTGAACGGAAAAGAAGGCTTGTCGAAGAAAGCCTGGGAAGAAAATCTCGAGGCATTACGCATTTACAAGTCAATACACGGCAATCTCAATGTATCTGCTTCTTTCAAAGTGAAAATGGGAGATGGTGAAAGGCCCCCGAAACTCTGGGGAAAGCAATTGGGATCAGCCGTGAGAAGCTTGAGAAATCGACAAGAAACAATCGATCCAGCAAGACGAGATATATTGGATTCGGTGGGATTCAACTGGGATCCAATTCAAGCCAATTGGGAGAAGAATCTACTGGCCCTTGAGACATACAAAGCCATCCATGAAGATCTGCTGGTAAAGAAATTATTCGTTGTTCCAGACGAAGATCCAGCATGGCCAAAGGGCACTTGGAATATGAAGTAGGGAAATTTAGTTTCGACTTGTCGACAGACGAAAGATTCTCTTCCTCGAGAGATTCGTGGTGCCTTGACTGCAATGGGATTTGTATGAAAAGTGAGAGACCAAGGAACTGGACCAGGACAACCACCCTGTATTTCAATTGCGAAACAGCGCCGGATTCTTGAAATTGTACAAGTCCAATATAATTTCCAAGGCCATACGAAATTTACAACTTTGCCAAAACCATTCAAAGTCCCCTCTCTGAGTGGCCACAACGTCTCCATGAATGTTTTGTGAATGTGTCACAGTTCAGAAGAGCATACCGACTGGGTTTGCTTGATACTTCGATAGTAGCCTTATTGGACGAAATGGGATTTGTATGGGACGATAGTCAACACCAGTGGAGTCTTATCATGGAAGCTCTCGAGATGTTGAAGAAAATGTATGGCCATGTAAATGTCCAAAAAGTACTGGACAAGATAAGCTTCGTATGGAATGGAATGCCCACGAGTTTCATCTGAATCGCATTCTATCCGCTTTGAAGATTTACAAAGAGACTTATGGTAATCTTTATGTATCACTGAAGTTTGTTGTACCAAGTGACGATCCAGCATGACCACCAGAATTGGCGAACATGATACTAAGACTTATTTTCAGGACTCTTTGCAGGAGTAGAGGCACCATCTCAGACGACTTCAAGAATGCTCTGGAAGAATCTTGCCTCTGGAAGAATCTTGCCTCTGCAAGAATAAGACAAATTATCAACTCTTGTGGATGTGTTTGACTGCGACAACTCGATCACCAAGAGAGGCCATGAGTGATGCAACTTGTGGTTTTGATTCTGGAGAGATACTCGAACTCTTGATTAGTTTACTACGTCATGGTCGATGGTGCTCATTCATTTTAACGACTTTGATGACAGTGCATTCAGTTGTCGATTGAAGCACCATTAGCCTCGTTTGATGCATTTGTTTCAAACAAAGCTGTGGCTTTTCAAACGAAGCAACTTGGCTGCAGCACGAGAAGTTGTCATGTTCCAAGAGAGTTTGTGGTACCAGGTGACCATCCAGCATGGCCATCAGATGTTGCGAATATGACATTTGGAGTTGTTTTCAACAATCTCCGCAATAGAAGGGCCGCGACATGAGACGAGTTGAAGAAGGGATTGGGATATGAAGGGAGTGATAAAGCATTACTTGCAATCCTGCCGTTAAATTAATCTTGATGAGATTCGACGACAAATATTGGGAAAAAGTTGATAGCGTCACACTCCAAAGGGCAATATACGCGGCCTCTTGGGCTGTGATATTGTTGATCGATTCAATGCAATTGGGTTTGGACTTGAGATATACTCATTTTGAAAAGAGTTTGCGGAAATATCTTTGTGGCATTGCGCGCGCGCCGAGCAATTGGAATATGTCGTAGGTGGTTATACTAGTAAATAACAAGAAACCAAGAATCAAGCAAGACGAAGCTGATTCGATCCGGTGGTATTAGTCTTCGATTCAAATAACGCCGCAAAGTAAAAGTATATGTTAGTACTTGCCGTGCCAGACAACCCTTGAAGATGCACAGTTCTTTCAAGAGCAAGACAATGGTGTTGCATTGCCAAACCAGACTTGGAATATCAAAGATGGAATACTTGTTACGTATAGATGCAGCAGATAGAGCTAAGTTACTAATAAACCATGCAAGCAAACCAATCAAGGCATCTATAATCATCAAACTACAGTACTGCATACCTGTCATAAATTGTACTGTAGGTACTTTTAGTACTTAGTGCAATTTTTATTAGGTACCGTACCTATCAAAGTACGTACTTGCGAGTGTTTGCAGATATTCGCACCTGAGTGGCATGATTCAGACTTTCTTGGTTCCAGAGATACTGAAGCAAGTCTGGCGTCCTCCATGTCTCCTGTCTATGCAGACTGCGTGGAGAGCCCATTGGCTCTCAACGCATAAGCCACTCATGTCACGAGAAAGACAGCTACAGATCCTACGAGTGGCCCAATGTGTCCATGAACAGGAAGGAAAGCCAAACACGGCTAACGTCACGCCAATGATATACACAGTGCCAGCCACTGAACCCTTTCCCAATGATCTTCGTGGAAAAAAGTATGATATTAGGCTATTCCGACAAGTTTACCACCATGGCCTTCTGAATGCGGATATTGTTGCTCAAGTCAATGCGATCGGGTTTGTCTGGAGCGGAAAAGATTACATTCCCTGCGAGCCTGGGAAGAAAATCTCGATGCATTACGCATTTACAAATCAATCCATGGCAACCTCAATGTACCTCAGTACTACAAAGTGAAAATGGGAGATGTTCAATGGCCAGAGAAACACTGGGGCAAGAAGTTGGGATTTGCCGTGGGGAGATTGAGATATCAACAAGAAACAATGGACCCAGCAAGACGAGAGATATTGGATTCGATGGGATTCAACTGGGATCCAATTCAAGCCAATTGGGAGAAGAATCTACTGGCACTTGAGATGTACAAAGCCATCGAAGGAGATCTACTGGTGAAGCATCGATTTGTTGTACCAGAGCAAGATCCGCAATGGCTAAAAGACACTTGGAATATGAAATTGGGATATTTAGTTTCTACTTGTCGAAGGAGGAAGGACTCTCTTCCCCGATAAGTTCATGATGCAATGACTGCCATGGGATTCGTATGGAAAGTGAGAGACAAAGGAACTGGACCAGGACAACCACCGAGCTTTTCCATTCGTAAACAACACCAAATTCTTAAAATTATTCAAGTGCAATATATACTCCAAGGCCATACAAAATTTACAACTTTGCCGCGTAGATTCGTTGCCCCATCGTCATCTGAGTGGCCACAACAACTCCATGGATGTCTCGTGCATACCCCATTGTTCAGAAAGGCATACCAACTGGCTTTACTTGATACTTCAATTGTTGCAAAATTGGATGCGATGAAATTTGTATGGAATGACAGCCAACACCAGTGGAACCTTACCATGGAAGCTCTACAAAAATTCAAAAAGATCAATGGTCATGCCAATGTACCTTCAAGATTTGAAGTGCCAGAAGATGATCCGGTGTGGTCAAACTATTTGTGGGGAATGAAATTGGGTTCAAAAGTTTGCTCTATTCGAAGTGAACGAACAAAACTGACGTTGGAGAAGAGACAAGAGCTGGACAAACAGAATTTCATATGGAATGCACGTGAGCTCCGTTGGAATCGCATTCTATCTGCTTTGAAAACTTACAAAGAGATCCATGACGATCTTTATGTACCTCAGAAATTTGTGGTGCCACGCAACGATCCAGGATGGCCATTAGAACTGGTGGATATGAAACTGGGAATGACTGTCAGCGATATTCGCAGGAGAAAAGCAACCATTTCAAACGATTTACGGACCCAGTTGGACACTCTTGGCTTCGCATGGAGTGGTAAAGTATAATTCACAAGCCTGCACTTACAGTCCACTTGACTCTGGATTTAAAATGAACCAGTTACTCAATTGGATGGGTTCATTCCACCGACTAAATGAGGACTACATAGCAAACAACACGATACTGAATACAATCCAATATTTGGATTAGTTATCGTTTGAGGCAGCGATAGTTTTCCGATATCGTCCCTGGGGGTTTTACCTCTAATGGCTACTGTTTCTGCCCATCATCTGCGAAAAGTTGAGTTATTGGAGGGCTTGTCGGTTGCCTGCAAATGCCAGACATAATTTCACTCACTTGGATGTCGTTGGCATGCTTCATAATTCTTTTTTGAGCTGCAAATATCGACACCCCTCCATTTATTGAAATATCGTTGGTACTACGATACGTATTGGATTTAACTATTTTTCCGACCGAAAAATATGTCTCGCAATACGATTCTATACTTGCCAGCACTGTCCCCACAATCTTATCTGTGCGAGAAACTTCACACTTGTTTTTATGCGAAGAGGAAACTCTTTTGAATGTATTTCACTGCGCCAACACGATCGCCTAGGTAAGAGCATCTGCATCTCGACTTACATGTACTTCTTGAGTAGATTCCTGCTTCGCGATCGTATTTTTTTACCAAATTGCGTATTGGTGTCGATTGAAGCACAAAGCAAGACATCAGTATGGATATATTTCGAGAATGTATGGCTTGTTGCACAAGACATCTTGTGCCTTAGCATTGCGTATATATTGTTAACACAACCAACCTGGCATGTTTCCTTGGCACGACTTACCAATTCATGGCAGTGATAGAAGCCAATCGCATTGCCAACGCCAGGGTTGTCTCGCAAAGAGGGCACAGTTGTGCTTGAAGATTTGATATCAAGGATATTAACGAGCCCTCCAAAGTCGTAGACTTTTAGTGACTCGTCGTGAAGTCCATGAATGGTACTTGGTACCTCAGGTGCTCGATATACTAGCTCAGTGTGAATTACTGTAGATTTGTTTGGCGTGGTCCTACTATCATGATATTCGACCTGGGATCATCATGTAACGCTCAGCAATTAAAAAATCTATGATTGAAGGTATGTATGTATTTCGTTGTATACCGCGAATTGCGCCAAAGGCGAGAGTAAACAACGACAAACGTTTGCTGAATTGTATGTATGGTCTCTTGATGTTGGTGGACGCGCACCTTGTGAATCGACGACGGATGGAATACTTACCAGAAACCACGCGAACGGTACGTGAATTGAGGAATTTCAATAAGCCAAGAACATCATATTGAGATAAAACACATAGATTGAATTCTTTGCTAACGAATTGACTGGCATTCAACTCGGTGGTGCAGACTTTTCCATGATCATTCGGTACGCAGGACGAAAATAGTTGGTACCACGAAAGACGTTGCCACACAAGTTATTGATAGCTGGCCGACACATGATGATCGCAGGTCAAATATCATGATTACAGGAGCACATGAACGAAAGAAGAGTCAATGCGGCCGAAATAGAATGGGCAGCGTTCTCTGTGTGAAGACGAAATATATACCGCACGATGACTGAAATGAGAATTAGAAATTGTGAACGAGGAGTACTTACCGGTGCCGAATAAAGGATTGAATGAGCTACTTGATGGAGGGAGAGACAGTGGTGTTTTGTGACGGAAGCTCTTTGAATATTCAAGATGTATGGCTCCGTGGAAATTTATTGACTCCATCTGCAGAGGAAAAGGAAATTGAACTCACCACATGGACGCCAATTATCGTAGTGGGAACGAAAGAAGGTAGCTTTCTTGAAAAGGATTTAACCACAAGTGTGAGAACAACATGTTGGTGCATCGTAGGTATCGAGCCGACCGACTGCACAAAATTGTGCAAAATCACCGGCTACAACACGAGAGAGTACATATATTCATAGACTTGGTGGGATTTGACGTACCGTACCTATGAGTGATTGAATTCTTGGGGTTCGCATATGGATGACACTACAGTGTAGAGAGATATCGAAACTTTATCTGTACACTTTCCGTGCCTCCAGTCGGAAGATGGTCATAATCAATGTATGAGCTGTCGCTGCGTTAGCAAGTTTGCCTTCTCGGGAAGTATATCGGTAGTAGTTTAGCTTGGATTGAATTCAGAGACGCATGATTCGGTGGATTGCATTTCAATGGGCTCGCATGTATCCGGCAGCTAGGACAAGGTGTTAAATGCAAAAGATACCTTCACTGGACGTCGCTAAACTAACGACTGAATCCACAGTGCGCAGCAGAATAATTTATTAGTCTCATTCATTCAAAATGAAACCTGCGACAGAAACGAGTAGAGTTTCTGGGAGCATGAGGTCGGTTACCTCGCTGTAGCGATGCGATCGGACTGCGAGCATACTTCATTGGTACTAAAGAGTAGCTGAGGTGCTTTTCATTGATGTTAATGTGGTACCCTTCCTATCACATGTCGTAACCACAAGTTTTCGTACCTGAATGACGCACTGTCTTGACCAGCAAAATGATGTCAGTGCTCTGCCGCCGTACCAGTCGTCAATTTCTCGTGGAGAGGACATTGGTATTCGACGAGTAAGCCTCATGTCTCGTTGAAGAAACAATGTCAGGCCACACGGGTTGCGCAATATGTCTATGAGCTTGAAGAAAAACTAAAGAAGACGAATCTCACGTCAAATATACACAGCCCCGACGACTGAAGCATTTCCCAGTGATTTCCATGGACTGCCACACGAGAGAGCGCTCTGCCATCCACGAGGATATACTGGTGAAACAACGACTTGTTGGATCAGACCAAGATCCATTGTGGCCAAAATATACTGGGAATATTACAGTGAGATCACTCTCTCCATTAAATGACAGGAGACATACCAGCCATTGATTGGTATTAGGTACTTAGGTACCAGCTGTGTTCTTGTGATGCACCGTACTTGTCGAAGTGAGCACATAATAGGGTTTCGATGTATTCGCACCTAGCAGCATCCAGTCCAGTCCTGGTCAATGAGCATGTTGGTTCGAGTCCGGTATGGTCAATACCTTCTGACTCTGCAGACTGCAAGGAGAGCGAATTGGTTTTCGACCAAGAAACCAACCATTTCGCTGGAGAGACAACAACAGATCCTACGAGTGGCTCAATGTGTCCACGAGCTGGAAGGTAAACCCAAGACAATCAATCTCACACCAACCAAGTTCGTCGTTCCATCAACCGAACCATTTCCCACTGATCTCCGAGGGGAGAAGTTTGACATCGCAGTTTTACGAACAGCAAAGCTAAATGGCCTCCTCAATCCGGGTATTGTTGCTGAATTGGATGCGATTGGATTTTCATGGAACGGAATCCAACAAAAGTCGACAGAAGCGTGGAAAGAAAACTTGGATGCATTGCGCATTTACAAGTCCATCCATGGCAACCTCAATATACCCAGTTACTACGAAGTGAAAATGGGAGATGTCCAGTGGCCGCAGAAATTATGGGGCAAGAGATTGGGACTTGTTGTCAAACGATTCAGGGCCACCCAAGAAGAGATGATTTCTGCAAGACGAGACGAATTGGATTCGATGGGATTTATCTGGAATGCAATCCACGCCAAGTGGGAGAAGAATCTACTGGCACTTGAGACGTACAAAGCCATCCATCAAGATCTTCTCGTCAAGGAATCCTTTGTTGTGCCCGACCAAGATCCAAATTGGCCACAAGACATTTGGAATTTGAAATTGGGAAAGTTAGTCCACAATTATCGCCGTGCGGCAGAATCACTTCCTCCAAAAATTCGTGAAGCACTGAATGCCATGGGATTTGTCTGGAAAGTAAGAGATAAAGAAACTGGACCAGGTCGACTACCCATGATTTCAATCGCCAAGCAGCAACAGATTCTTGAAATTGTTGAAGTCCAATATAATCTCCAAGGTCACACGAAATACACGACATTGCCAAATATATTTACAGTTCCATCAACGTCGCAATGGCCACACCATCTCCATGAAAGTTTTGTTGAAGTATCACTGCTGAGACGAGCTCATCGAATGGGTTTGCTGGATGCTTCAATTGTAGCGAGTATGGATGCGATGGGATTTGTTTGGGACGTCAGTCAACATCAATGGGGTCTTTTCATGGAGGCTCTTTGCACTTTCAAGACACTTTATGGTCACGTCGAAGTGCCTTCCAATTTCCAAGTGCCAGACGATAAATCTGAATGGCCAGTTCATTTGTGGGCAATGAAACTGGGCTCAAAAGTTCATTCTGTTCGTTCTGGAAAATTAAAGGGAACTCTGGAGAGAAAGCAAGAACTTGACGCAATGGAGTTTCTATGGGATGCTGAAGAGCTTCATCGTGAACGAATTTTGTTAGCTTTGAAGACTTACATGGAGATCCACAGCGATCTTTATGTTCCCAAACTATTTGTTGTACCAACGGGTGATCCAGCATGGCCATCGGACGTTGCTGGCATGAAACTGGGATATGTTGTGTCAAATTTGCGGGAGAGGAGAGATTCCACTTCGGACAAGTTTAAGAAACAATTAGACAGTTTAGGATTTACATGGAGTGGTAAACGCGTAGAATCGTAAAATGTATCTTGCTAATGATGACTGTGTTGGCTTCTGTAACCATTCAGTGCACTGCATTTATATTTTCTTGCTTGCTTTATTCATGAAGAATGTCGACGCGATACGTCAACCAGGTGCTAGCCTATTTCATATTTCATCATGTGGGTTCACCTCCTCAAGAAAAACGAGAATGTCCAAGCCGAGTGTAAATGTGTTTGCTCATTGCAAGGATAGCGTTGCTTGTGGAATTGATCCTGGTGTGACGACAACATTTTCTGCATGTGATTTGTGGAGTAGAGTAAGCACTTGGGTGCAGGCAACTGGAAGATTTTGAAACGCAGACTTGAATTGAAATGTTACCCAAAATATTTTGTCTACATCTTCGGACTTTGAATCATGAGAAAATCTTGAAGTGGTCGGCTTTGTTTAATCGCATCGGGCAAAGTCGATGTTGTACAACAATTTGATGCGAGGCAACTGATCAATATTAGAGACAAAAACTGGTGAAGTCATCGCTCCTCTCTCCAAAGCCCAGACAAATAAGTTTCCTTGCTTTGTTGCAATGAGGGGACGAGTGTAGGCTCCGTATTGAAGTGTCAAATCTTCACCGCGGCGAGCAATTGTCAGATTCCCGCTGAATGAGTCCATTGCACAATACTTACCAACTAATGCTTGTTTTGTGCTTTCGGGAATGACTACGCCTGGTGTTTCCCACGGGACACCGTTGAAGTAATGGGCATCGCACGGTAGCTCGGGCATTCTTTGGTTGATCCATGCTACCCAGTCATCGAATTCACGATCAAGCTTCTCCACGGGAATACCCTTGAAGAGCTGCACAAGATAGCTTCTCATGGCATAGACGCGGTACATGTCAACAGCTTTACCCAATGCGCCTTGACTGTTTCCAAGTAAGATTACACCGACTTGTTGAATCGGAAGCCATCCCCCCGCGCTGGCAAATGAATTACCACCACCATTCTTATCAAAGTACAGTTGGTTCTCCATGATATTGGCAACTAGGTCAAAACCAATGCCTGTGTTTAATTGAGTACTTTCAGATATTTCTGTGTAACCCAAAGCTTTTGCCATTGAGGCAAGAAAACTGTGAATATTGTGGCCCACCAACATGTCATTGAGCGTTTTGGATGAATGAAATAGTGGTTTTCCGTGGTGAAGCAGAGCGTGGGAGAGTTTAGTCATGTCGTCTATGGAAGTGACCACGGCAGCGTAATAATTGGAGGGAAAGGTTTCAACCATGGACGAATTGAAAATGTTGTAGGGACCAATAGTAGTGCCATTGCAGTAAAAATGACCAAATGACACTTCCTCTTTGTTGACCACGTCAGAAGGGCTACCAAACGTATTTTTCATGCCAAGGGGTTTTAGTACTGCCGCCTTCACGTATTCAAACCATGTTGTTTTCGTCACTGCTTCGATCACTTGGGACAATATCGCGTAGTTATGCACAGATCCATCACTTCCAGACCGAAACTCTCGTTTTGTTTTGAGGTGTCCAAGCGCTTGAACAAGCACTACATTTGTAGGGAACACACCATAGCGACCAGGAATATTTCCATCCATGATACCAAATACGGTGTTCTTCAGCAAGAGGTCCTCAATCGTTGTGTGCTCTTCTGCGTACTTGTCTTGGAGTATAAACCATGGCAAATATGATTTCACAGTATCACTCCATTCAATTTTGTGAGTTTCACCCTAGACACCAGTGCAGCTATCAAGGATATCCATTGTCGTACCAATTTGCCAAGAGCCAATGCAATCAATACTTCCGAGAGCGCACCAACCTCAAAGAGAGTATCCGGTGAGACCAGGCGTTTTGAATTACCAAGCTAAACAATGATAATTTCTCACTATGGGTAATAAGGCTGTACCTCTTGAGTGCCAAATCCTTTTGAGAGAATCGTCTCGTTCCCAACCACTACGGAGACGGCCATGCCAGGAATTCCAGACAATTTCATTTGCTTTTTCACGAATGCAATCGCAACGTCCTTTTTGTCGTCGATGCTCAGTAAAGAGCCCGGCGTGCGAGAACGGCCATGCGTTGCAGATTTCGCGGAAGGAGTCGCCGCGATCCGTTCATCTCGTGGTATGACAAAGGCATCATATCCCCAAACCACACCACTCTTCAGCGGCAAATCTTCAATGCTAGATAGCATATTGGACGAAACATAGCTGCCGAGAGCAACCAGTCCGATCAGAACGCGGAACATCGACTGGCCCGCTTTCTGTCAAATTCGAAAATGACACACGTCACAGAAAGTACCCACCTCAACGACCAACACTCTGCTTGCTATCAAGATTGTTTGTTGCTTGGAGTACAGTATCTTCACGGACAGTCCATTGGTTAAACTTGCGGTCACAGACAACGCATTGAAGACTTTCCTCCCGCTTGGACTGTGCGTCACGTACCGGTTCTTCCATGGAGAAGAACTCTCGATGAATCACGGGAATAACAAGTTCCTTGCTATTTGTACCGCAGAAGGAGAACAGTGCAGGAGAACGAAGTGGAATTTCACGTTGGCACGGGTGGATATCATTGTTTTTTCCTTAAGTCATTACTTGCACCTCACTGCCTCCAGAGTTGGTGCTCTTACCCAAGATCAAACAAACTTGTTCAAAACGCCACGAGAGTGTCTAGAACCTCGCAGCAGTGCGTTGTCAATTGAGTACCACGCCACCAGCGCACACTCGAATACTGCCTTGCCCCGGACGAATCTCGTTGACGAAACTTCAGCCTTTTTGGATGAGTTCAATCAAATAAATCGGGTGACCCTGTTGTGCTTCAAGTGCGCAACGATTCTGTGAATAAGAAGAAATGTAGATATGCTCATACTTAAACCAACAAGGCTGATCGCCCTTCAACACTTGCGTTTCCCATGGAGTTCCATGGGATGAATCTTCAGACTGTCTTGTGCGATATTAAACACCATGGCAACTCTCCATAAATGCATTATCTCGTTATCCAAGAAGACCACAACGACGGGGATGGTCTTGGCACCATTGGGGCTGCATGGCATCAGCGCGAATGCCCAATTGAACGAGTCGGCTACGCTGACGGCGTAAGCGAGGAAGAGCATCCTTCCAACTCGAACTTGGATTTGACCAGAGGCGTTCAGCTGCAGCGGCCGTCCGTGGCCACAATTTCAAATCGGCCGAGTTTTCATCTGCCATTTCGCTCCAAAGCGCAACTAAAATGCAATTTCTCAAACCACGTCTTCAAGACAGCAGTACCTTCACCACCAAGAACAAACTGGTGCAAATCGGGCGTCATGCCTGCAAACATATTGACGCTATAAATTGTTGGCCACGACTTGACAGGATCGCACCAACTTGTGCCCTTGCTGAGCCAGTTACCGAAGCCACAGTCAAGGTACCACGCGTCGTAGTTGGACAGCACGACCTGATAGCCCAAACGAGCCAAGCTTGCAGCGGCATTCGTCCCTATAGCGTCCCAGACTTGGATAATGTACTCGCTTGGATTCAAATATTGCTGGATATTTGCCGACTTGGTCAAATCGCTCGTCCAGAGCATAAGTTTGGATTCTGGGGTAATGTCATGGACTAAGCCCCGGGCTTTCTTTTGGAAGTTGCCCCAGAGGTCTATGAATGCCTTGGCGTCGCGCTTTGGCATGTTGTCGGTGACAGCTTTACTCATATTCCAGCAGCCAAAGTGGACTTCATCGCCTCCCATGTGAATCACATCTGAATCAAATAGATCATGGTATTCCGAGTAGATTCTACAAATGTCCATCATAAACTCAGCAATCATGGAGAACTTGGTCTTACGTCTGAAGAATGGGGTAAATGTTGGCATTCGTTGGATTTAGTTGACCACAAGGCGGCTCAACGCATGCAGCTTCCCAGGGACTGTGGTCATAGCACACAACCAGTTCCCCCAAGTCTGCTTTTGGTCCCCACTGCCACCCCGCTCCAACATGGGCAGGGGCATCAAGTTCAGGAATGACGCGAATGCCACGAAGTTTAGCTGACCAAGTTAAGTACTGATGTGAGTTTCGACTTACCATAACGAACCAAGGCGCGAATATCAGCTTGGGAGTAGATTTGGCGAGCACTGTAAGCGCCATACGTGGTCAATCGAGGTTCCCCTGGATGTAAATTAGAAAGAGGCTTAATGAAGGTGCTTGTACCAATGATTTCAAGTGGAAAGCTGTGTGTATCGGTCAAATGCCAGTGGAAAGTATTGAGTTTATTCAGAGCCATGCCGTCAAGAATGCGCTTGATGGAAGCAACAGAATAGTAATTGCGACTTGTGTCGAGCGTGAGTCCTCGGTGGGGAAAGACAGGCTGGTCATGAATGGTTGCCGTCTCAACGATTTGCATCGTGTGGGTAATCTCATCGTATTCTATCAGCTGGCTCAGAGTTGTCAGAGCATGTCGGTAGCCATAGATAGACACTGCAGTGATCACAATGGGTGGAGACTTGGATAAATCCACAACCAACGAGTACGATTCGTTCGTTCCTAGTCCGAGACGCTACAGACAGGTCCGTCAGTCCATAAAAGCAACACAGTTTAGCCTACCTCGTCCGCCGTTGTAATCGTTGCCTTGATAGCGAGATGGAGTTCGGTTGAAACCTCAGTGCATTCAGTTGCTTTGGCTTGCACAAGGTCAGTAAATAAGCGGTGCATCGACGACAGCAGACTACTTGCATAATTGGTGTGGTCGAGGAACGCTATCATCAATGGAATTTCCTTCACTTGGATCGATCGGACGACTGAACTGACCTTGGCCTGTGTTGGTTTTGGCCACAGACTTCCAATACCGCATGTCATCTCACAGATCGCAAGGGACGTTCCATTCGACGTGAAGGACAGAGGCTCCAACACACATATTGAGTTGACACATTGATATCGCTTGGGTGGAATCGCCAATGCCCACGACGCTGTCGCAAAGACAGCGGCCACCACGAGGACCAGGATCCGAGCACTTGTCATGTTGGCTTCCTAATTCCAAATGACAACTCTTTCACTCAAATCCCCAAAATATATTCAAAAAGCAATATATCTATCATAGTAATACTAGAAACAAAAATGTAAATAGAATAATTAACAACATTATTGTGGTTTTAATAAAAAACTGGAGTCGTAATTTTGACGCAAGCAAATTGACGCATACAAATTTCAAGTGAAAAGAAATTGAATGTTTCGAACATGTTTTCAAACATTTAAAACGTTTGAAATCACACTATTTATTGGTCACGATCGAGGTCTATATAAGAAAATATTTGCGTAAACTTTAAATAGTGTATGCGTCAATTAATTGAAACATTTTCAAAACATATCAAATTTCCAGTTTTGGACCCAAACCACAATATTGCTTAGATTTTTAATTTAGATCTGACGAAATATCCGGAAATTGGGTTTTCTATTACTCTTCGTGCTAGTTCTCTTGGCCATCTTCATCGACATTCAAAGCTGCGAACAAGAGCAACACACTTATGGCTACCTATTTACGCTAAGTGGTAGCCGATCTTCGCTTAATTAGAGCTGCTTTTGAACACGGTTGAACCTGACGAATTGGTATCCGGATAGTGGTAAGTCCGCTCGTACAAATGCGTATATATTCGTCCAATAGAAAAATCAAGTTTAATTTCGAATTTATTTGAAAATATGAGTGACATTCAAATATCAAGTATAAATTTCGTATTTATTTGAATTTGTCCGGATATTGCATCCACACCTGGTTTCCTTTTCGTGCATTTCCGAGATTTCGCTTGGAGCGGCAGGTGTACAAGAGGTCGATGGAAGGATATCCGCCGTCGTTCCCGAGGGGAAACGTAGTCCCGAACAATCAAAGTTCCTCGGGAAATCAATCAAATCAGGGCTCGTCCGCCGTGCCCATGGCTCCAAAACCAGCCTCGTCCAGCGGAAACCCGTCGTCGACACCGTCGGTTCAAGTACCCAACCTGTCTGGACCTCCTCCGTCCATGATGAATCAGCATATGAGCCACTTATCTCAGAGCCATACGCATCCACATCCGCTCCATGGAGGACATTCACATCCCCATCAGCATACGTTGCACCATACATTGCCATTACCGCGACCTAATCCGTCGTCGCATATAACACTTGCTGCAATGCCGACATCTCGGCCCGTCCAGCGTGGAGGCTTGCCGCCACCTCCATTCACGTCGAGTGCAATGATGCCGCAACACCAGAGAGATTATCCTCCATATTTTACGGACATGCCGCGACCACCACTTCAACAACCATCCGTTCAGCAATCGAATGCACAACAGCAGCCTGTGAATGTGCAGCCATCTCGAGTCGTCCCGAATTCTCCCCCGCCACGTATTTTACGCGAACTTCGAGTCGAAGATGCTCTTCTCTACCTCGATCAGGTGCATAAAACGTCGTCGAGTCGTGCTCATGTCATGCGTGCTAGGTGAAACAACAATTTGGCGATCAGCCAGACGTGTATAATCAATTTCTCGACGTTATGAAGGAATTCAAGTCCCAAACGTACGATAAGGACCGTGACTCATTAGTCCTGACTCTTTCTTCATAGTATTGACACTCCTGGCGTGATTCAACGTGTCTCGGAACTCTTCAAGGGTCACCCGAATCTTATTTTCGGCTTCAATACGTTCCTGCCTCCAGGATATCGTATTCGACCTGAAACGTTGGATCTGTATAGTTCAGGTGGCAGTGCCCCACCACCACCACCACCTCCATCCAATGCTCCTCCATCCAACTCGTCGAATGCTCCTCTTCAAGTTCGTCCGACGCCAAATACTCCGCTTCCTCCCCTTTCCTCAAACTCGGCACTACCCAATCCACCATCCATGAGCATGTTGCGACCTCCTCCAGTGAATATTCCTCCAGCAACAGATGCAACATCTTCTGCGCCGTCTTCGGCGAAGAAACCATCAAGCACAAAAGCTAAGGGGCCTCAACCTGTCGAATTTGATCATGCGATTCTCTACGTCACTACCATCAAGAAGCGATTTGCGGATGAACCAGAGACGTATAAAGCCTTTTTAGAAATTCTCCACACGTACCAGAAGGAGCAAGGCTCAATCAAGCAAGTCCTTGACCAAGTTAGCTTTCTGTTTCGGGATCATCCAGATCTATTGCGTGAATTCACGTTTTTCTTGCCGGATGCCGTCCAAGAAACGGCGAAAGAACGCCTCAACCACGCCGCCGACAAAGCGTTGAATCGTCAGCGTCGTCTTGCGCAGCAGCAAGCCCAACAACAGGCGTCGAAGTTAGACAAGGATTCATTCAAGAACAAGAAGCCGCTCAAGAAAGAAGGCAAGAAGGATTCACCGATTCACTCTTCTCATGCTGTTAAAGATGATAAGGACGCAGATCTCCGCCGCAGCAAACTCCAGAAGGAACGCGAACGCGGCCGCAACAAAGCGCAATACGACATGAAGCGCAAGCACAAGTCGAATTCCGACACGCCTCGCCGCGAATTGCTAGCAATGAGCCAAACTCTCATGGATCCGGCCGAGTGGAACATGTTTGAGAAGATCAAGAAGTGTCTTCCATCGCGCGACTCATGGCGAGAATTCCTCAAATGCTTGGAATTGTACGCTCAAGAAATCGTCGGTCGCGACGACATGCTTGTTCTTGTCAAGAATTTACTCGGAAGACATACTGATGTCATCGCAGAATTCACTGCACTATTACAAACCCACGGTGAGTCGAAGGATCCAACTAGTGGAGAAATATGGCCATTTATTCCTCTGGCTGAGACGGATTTGTCTCAATGCCGCCGTGCGACTCCGAGCTACCGCGCTCTTCCAGCCAGTTATCCCCTTCCGCCATGCAGTTTCCGCAATGCGATGGAACGCAATGTATGCAATGATGCATGGGTGAGTGTTCCAACAGGTTCGGAAGATTTCTCCTTCAAGAGCATGCGCAAGAATCAATATGAAGAAGCGCTCTTCAAGTGCGAAGACGAGCGGTAAGGAGGTCTCGACTTCGATTTATTTTGAATTTTTTTAGTTTTGAAATTGACATGGTTATTGATGCCAACGCAGCAACGATTGCCATTTTGACACCTCTGGCTAAAGAATTGTCTGTTCTTTCCAATGACAGTCGATGGAATTACGTCTTGGACAAGAATACACTTCGTGTAACGCACTTGAATGCGATTTCTCGAATTTATGGCGAATCTGGTGAGCCTTAAATGCCTATAAAAAAGTAAATTAATGTTCTTTAGGCCATCAAATGCTTGAGCTCTTGGCAAAGCATCCAGCTGGAGCTATTCCAGTGATTTTGAAGCGCCTCCAGCAAAAGGATGAAGAGTGGCGACGTGCCCGTCAGGATCTCAACAAACAGTGGAAGGAGGTCAATGAGAAGAATTACCACAAGTCCCTTGACCATTCGTCCTTCTATTTCAAACAAAAGGACAAGAAAGCTCTCTCTGCCAAATTTTTCCTCAGTGAAGCCAAAAAAGCGCTCGACAAGAAGGAACCTGGTGCGACGTACACGCTGCCAGCGGCCAAGATTCACAAAGATGCATTTGGTTTGCTCACATACGCCGCCGAGAAAGTTGCCGTCGACAAGGAAAAAGTCAGCAAAATCTGGACGCAATTCTTTTTCAACTTCTTCCAACTGGACGAAGCATGGCTCAAGCGCAAGCCGGTATGATCAAAGATGGAGAAATATGATTTTACGATCTCTGGTAGGCTCGCACAAGCGTTTCCGCAGATGCTTCAAGCACGCCGCTTCTTCCTGGTGTTGAAGTCATGACGGATTTTGGTGAAGGAGTTGTTAAGCACATGGACACTACTCGAGGTGTTGCTACTGTCCAACTTGCTATTGGCGTTGCGTACTTACAAGCTGATGCCATAACAATCCAAGAAGCTGCTGACTTCCCCCCGAATGTTGTCGTGGCCGATGAGCCCGACTGCGGTAAGCACATTTCCTTGGTGTCTATCTGAATTCCTTCCAGCTCCTGTCTCGCGGGGCTTTTTCAGTGAAGCCACGTACGTCTTTGTGCGACTCTATCAAGTTCTCTACTCGCGTTTGGAACAAGCTCGAGACTTGTGTGAAAAAGCTAAGCGGAACCGAAATCGCCGAACGATTAACCCTGCTGCTGCCATGTTGGCTCATGCGCATCATGTGAATTCCAACGAAGTGGAAAATCAAACGGGAGACTATGAAGCTTTCATGTCCAAGCTGTATGCTCTCATTGATCAGTCAATTGAAAGCCCAAGGCAAGCTGCAATCGGAGGATATCATGGTCTAATACGATTTTGTTGTAGATATGAAGACTGTTGCCGAAGTCTGATGGGCTCCTCGTCATACTTTTTGTTCACGATGGACAAGCTGGTGACTTTGCTCCTGAAGCAGATGCAACTTATGGCGACGGACGATGCCTGCCAAAAACTTGCTGCGCTCTACCAGTCTCAACTGGACGCACCGCTTGAGAAAACAGCCTACTTTGCCGCCGCGAAACCCATTTTTGAAGAAGAGGGCGAAGGGGCATTCTGGATGGAGTTTTCATCTGGTGTGTTGCGCAAAACACCACTTGCCACCACACCAATCGTGGCGACGGCGGCCGGAGAAAAGAAACTCTGGGCACCGTCCCCCCGAACGAAGCACACGGAACCATCCAAGTGGCTTGAGGAACCAAAATTGGTTCTTGAATATCTTGGCTCTGTCGAAGGCGATGACAGCAAGGACGAAACGACACTGAGCGAAGATGATGACAGCGGCATGAGCGATGTCGACTCAGTCAAGAGCGGCAGCACTGGTGGCAGCAAAAAACGTGGACGAGAAAACACTGATGGAGACAATGACGAGTCATCCAAGCGGAAAAAAGATTAAATCAGTCAACAAGAATTGTGTTTTGATGGACATTCTTGACTTCCGAAGACCTTGTCGCGCTCTATGTCGAAGATTTCATCATGTCTTTTCATAATTCCCTTCAACGGAGCTATGACTACATCCAGACCTTGGCTTGTGAGCAGAGGCTTTTGTCCTGATCTGCAGACGGATGACGTGTCGCGAAATGTTTCCTCTGGCATCAGTGACTGTCGCTCGCATGTATGCGAGTCCACTTTTCAAATTCAACGTAATAAATACGCAATTCACAGCGACAAATTCCACCAGACAATAAGCTCGCTATATATCGTTGGGTGAAGCGTCATATCTCCCTTAAGGTTTAATCCGCCGTCGTTTCCTTGTCATGTATCATCCTTCCTCATCATCGCCCATCAAATCCAAGCAGAAGGACAACTTTTGATAATTAATGAATTAATTGAGAATTCAATATTGTCATTTTCAACCAAATTTGTGGTTTTGACCAAAAAGCGAATTCGTTTTCAAATCGATTTCATAATACAGTTTGAAAAGAAATCATAGACGCACCAAGTTTTTCTTTGACATCGTGACAACAGGGCGTGTTCCGCGGTGCCGTTAGCACATAACGACATGTGAAACTATCCTATGCATCAACTCTCAAGGCCTTGCGGTCAAGAGATGCTGTGTTGAGAAGTTGTTTTACTTTTTGAGATACGGTGCTGAAAAGAAATTATAGACGCAATTTTAGTCCATGTAAAATTTCACTCAATTTAAGCCAATAGGAAGCTTCTACAGTAATCATATTGATTACGCTCATTTCCCTGCATAGAGGCTGCACTGAGTGCGCCCTGCGCTTCATACATCAACATGCCACGCGGCAAAAACATCACTGATGTTGAAAAGGGACAAATTATGGCTTATCTTCACGAAAACAAGTATCTCCGTTGGATTGGAAGAGCCATTGAGTATCTCCGTTGGATTGGAAGAGCCATTGGGCGCAGTGAGAAGCTCGTTCGAACTTATGTTGCCAATTTAAATCGAAAAACACCGAAAACGAAGGCCGGAAGACGCGTGAAGCTCACTCGCCGGGAGATACGTTGGGTATTCCGACAAGCTACACGCAAGGGAAAGTCATCTGCACAGATCTCTGCTGCACTTAATGGTAAAGTAACACGAACTACTATTCTTAATGTTCTCAAAATGTCTAAATTCCCAAAGTACATCAAACGCCGCTCAAGCCCACGTCTGTCGACCGAGCACAAGAAAGCGCGTGCTGAATACGCCTCCAAATATCTCAATCGCCATGACCAAATGAAGATGACAATGTTCACCGATGAAAAGAAGTTCAATCTGGATGGACCTGACGGCTGCCAGTACTACTGGCATGATATTCGCCATGAGGTCGAAACGTTCTCCAAGAGGGGATCAGTATTTCTCTGGGTTGGCATTAGCCACTACAACAAGACAGATCTTGCTTTCCTCGAAGGAAGACAAGACTCTATTAAGTACCAGGAGACATTGCGGACCTATCTGGTGCCTACAATGAACGAACTTGAAGATTTGGCGCAAAATCGTGGCGCCATTTTTCAACAAGACAACGCTTCGATCCATCGATCGCGATCGACAATGGATTTTCTGAGTGATCTGCCATGGCCAACTATGCCTTGGCCCGCTAAGAGCCCCGATTTGAACCCCATTGAAAATGTTTGGGGGGTTCTAACGAGGAAAGTCTATGCGAATAGGCGACAATTTGAAACCAAGGCTGATTTGAAAGCCCAAATCATGAAGTCTTGGAGTGAAATAAGTCAAGAGTATCTACAAGATCTTATCGAAGGCATGCCAACAAGAATGGCTCAAGTTATTCTACGCCGTGGCAATTGCATTGATAAGTAGATGATAATACATGCTTGCGTCTATAATTTCTTTTCAGCACAGTATCTTAGCAACTCATATTATTCCCCAACACAAGATCTCGATGAGATAAAGACTTCAGAGTTGGTAGATATGATGGTCTCACATATCTGTATGTCGTTGCGGCATCGAGAAACGTGCGATCGTATCACGATGTTAACGATAGACATGCTGCGTCTATTCAAACTGTACTGAAGTGGTGTGTGTCAGTGTGTGTTTTGCGTGAGTCAGGTGGCTGATCGATTCTGATTGGCTGAAAATTTTTAATTTTTAATTCTAGCCAATCAGAGAAGCCCGTTCGATTCGGAATCGATTCGAAACCTCGGTCGATTCAAACCGTTCCTCACAATTTTGTATCAAAAGCACAATATTACTTTTTTAATTTTCTTATTATTTTAGTCGATATTTGTATGAACAATTAATATTTGAATAATTGATAATTTTCCATCTGGAAAATCATTTTTGGTCATTTTTGAAGTTTGATCCAAGATGGCAAGTATCGAAGTGCACTTGGCCGTAGGTGGCGTCGGCGACAAATCCGACACGTTTGTCGTCTTCTATGTGAATGGTAGGATGAGAGAGATGTTGTATATTCTCACTCTGACGGTTAGGAACCCCTGTTGGACGTACCGAGACGATCCGCCGTGTTCCAAACCCTGCATTTGTGAAAAGTTTCAAAGTTGATGCTCCCCACGCGGGAGAAGTGATTAAAGTCGAAGTCTACCACGAAGACGAGCCCAAGTCCAAGAAGTTGACGGACCAGCAACTTCTAGGTCAGGCAGAAGTCCAGGTGACCAGCGTCGTGGAAAACATGCGCCAAATTACGAGTTTGGTCACATCGGGAGGCCAAGCCCGTGGACTCTTCAAGAAGGAGAGCCCCCCACTCAATGTGTACCTTCAAGCCGAATATATCAACCCAAATTCGAATGTGATCACAATGCAATGGTCTGCTACTGGCTTGCCTAATTTGGATCTCTTCAGCAAATCTGACCCGTATGTGCGGCGAATACGTCGTCTGCATTTTTGACATCCATCTAGTGTGTTGTACTTGGCGCGTATGGTTCAAGACGGTAGTTATCTACCTGTCTTTCGAACTGAAGTATTTTCCTCCCTTGTATGTACCTAATTTCGTTTAGGTGATCAATGGAAATCTAAATCCTGTCTGGGAAACACGAAGCATTTCTCTTCAGCGTCTCACCAATGGAGATCTCGACCGCCCTCTTCTCGCCCAAGTGTTTGACATGGACAATAACGAGAAGCAGCGAAAGTTGATGGGACAAGTCCAAACGACTGCTCGTGCTCTCCTTTCATTGCCCACGCTCTATCTTCTATCGTCATTTAATGAACCTGCAGGCTCCTTGCGTCCATTGCGCATGGAAATGCAGGAAAACCCGCCGTTCGCTGGCTTTGGTACAAAATTTCTTCTCCGCTTCACCCTAATTTCTTGTCTGTAGCTCCTGGCGCGTGTGAAATCAGTGCACTTCAAGGTGTGGCTGCTGCAGCTGCTCCTCCAGCTGCAACACCACCTCTCAATGATAAGCTTTCTCAAGGCTATGATTTCGCTCCTCCTCTTCCACCCCCGCCAGCTAATGTTCCTGTCGCCACGGTTGTTCCTGAAGTTGCCCCCATGGCCGTTCCCCTCACGGAAAAACAAATTAATGCTGCTCCTGCCCCGGTTGCTGCTCCTGGTAAATCGCACCTTATTTTTCGATCATACTGAGTCTTGTGTTTTCTAGTCAACTGGCTCGTCAAGGTCAACACTCAAGACGGAGGGGTGGACACTACCGTCGTCTTTGTCAACAGCACGCCTTACCCCGTTGATGTTTCGTGGGTTGACTACGAGGGAGGCGAGTCCTTTTATTCTCGCATTGAACCTCGTCGTCGCTACGAGCAGTCGACCTTCTCCATGCACGTGTGGAAGCTTTCGTTTACGGACGACACGCCGCTTGCTTACTTCATGGTTCCCCAATCCAACAGCATTGTTGACATCCAAGGCGTGAACCAGCTGTCGATCTCAGCGAACATGAATCCAAAACCTGCTGGAAGTGAGCCTCCAAGCGTGCCAACTGTGCTTGTCTTTCGCAACCTGACACAAGGACCTCTTTCGATCCGATGGATTGAAGGTGAAGGCAGTGAAGAGGAATTCACGGTACTCCATCCCGGTCAGAGCTATCGCCAGGACACGTACTCGAACCATGTGTGGAAGGCCACGTTTGCAGGACGAAATGATCCGCTCTGCTTTGTTACCGCGCAGCCTCAGCCTCAACAAATCGATATTCACGGGTACAACCAGGTGAATATCATTCCACTCGCTTAGTACGACGACTACATTTACGACAGTTTAACAAACGAACGAAGAGATGGACGATGTGACGTGAATTGGACCAACGTGAGGAGACCCATGAGTGCTGCTTCATACAATGTCGGGATCAACGACGATGCGTGATGATCGTTCATGTGATCGTCTTGGTCGGACGATAGCAAGAGGTTGTCAATCACTTGATCGAGCAACATCGATTCCTTGGACTGGTCCATGGTCGGCGCAAAGAACAAATCGCAAAAGTGCTGTGCGACGCTCCTATGGATCGGTTTCGCCGGTGACTGTATGGGTGGCGCATGTGCTTCTGAGAGACGAAGAGTGTAGAGTCGATAGAAGACGAGCACGGAGACCATCAAGACAGAGACTGTCACGTTGAATTGCTCGATCCAAGTGTCGTCGTTCATGGCAGAGTTGGCAAAATTATCTTTACGGGTGAGTTGTGCTGACTGAATCTTGAATGGCACCCAACAATGAGCCAGTTACACGTGGCGGTTTCACGTCGTCGTTGGGTCGAACGATACGAAGCGACCATCCTCTACTTGGACAGATGCGTCGAAGCTATTGAAAGCAGTTGAAATGGCTGCTTTGGGTGGCACTGCATCTACAAAAGTCTGAAGATGGCGGCGAACCATGACGAAATGTCTAGGGGTGGAAGGAAGGTCGTCAAGTGGACTGGAAGAACAAGTACAGTGTACATTCTGGGGATGACACTGTGGAAAATGGATGCCAGCTGTGGAAACCAGACAAATTGTCAGGCGTGGGAGGTGATAAGTTGCCTGTCGTGATGGTGGCCGGGAGAAAAAGTTGCACATCGAGATGCAAGATCGAAGGCAACGGAACGACGAAACTCGAGACACTCGACGGAAGGTTTTCACGGTTTGGAAGCGGTTGATCAAGGGCAGTTTCGTCATGCACAATATTTGGAAGCGCAAGAGGCGCGGCTCGACTTTCAACTGCCGCGTCGAACTTCTGACGAGACGATCAAGATGGAGATCATATGGATTGCTCTTCCAAGCACAGTTGTCATGGGGCAGACTACTTGCGGATGCAACTACAGCATGAAGTTTGGGAGTTACATGAATGACAGTGAAGCAAACGCACTCTTCAGTTCGATTCAAATGCTCTCGATGGCGCTGAGAGTATAATATTTTTGACGCGGGTATCCCTTTTTGCTCTGTACACGTAGTTCGACCTCTGATCGATGTCAGTGCAGCCCATGGAGTGGATCAATGACCTGATAAAATCAATGAAGTGCCAGCTGTACAGCATGCACCCTGTGGGAAGCTCTCATCCCGATGAAGTCCGCCAAATAAACATGGCTTTGATGTGATGAACACTTTTGACTGCCTCTGGGGTCAAATTTCATTGGAAAGAGCATTGAAAGGGTCGAAGTCAAAGGCTGCAGGCACAATTGTGCCCCCTTCTGGATTTCATTGCAAGAAACGATGGCTGAATTCACCTTATTCGATTAATCTTCGGCGAATCCATCAGCGGACCACACAGCAGAAAAATCATTCATTGCTGACATCATTATGTATACGACGTGGTGCTCGTCGGTTCACGTTGATGCAAACTACTCAGTTTGACCAACATAAGACGCAGCAGTAGTGCTTGATCTTAATGATTTCTCAAAGGGTTAGGTTGTTCGGACGATGTTGGTTGTGGCGAGTCTGGTGGACCATCAGAAGGAATTTGAGCACCAGAGGCGAGTGAGTCGTCGACTTGTGGACTGTCGGACACTGGGCTGCTTGGAGGGAAAGTGAATGGTGGGGTTGGATAGCTTTCTGGGTTAAGAGAATATGGAGCAGGATTATCGAGAGGGGTCATCGACGTCGGGGCTGGACTGCTTAGTAGGCTGAATGACTCACGAACAGGATTGCTGAGAGGAATAATTGACTTCGGCTCAAGAGGAGAACCAGTTGGGATGCTTGGGATGATTTCTTCTCCAAGAACATGCTCTCTTGACGACTGATCGAAACTGGACACCGTTTGTGCGGTTGAAGGATTTAAGGCATCAGGTTGATTGAGCTCCATAGGTGACTGATGCGCCGCTGACACGGCAACGATGAGAGTGGCGACGAGCCCGAGTTTCATGATGCCAACGTTAATGCTCTTTGGAAAATGAGCCTCCAAACGAAGAGGGAAAGTGAATTTGTGGTTGCGCCAGTAGTCTTCTCCGATTTGAAAGACATTGTTTTATCGATCATTTCGTGCAAGACAATTAAATGTCGGGTGTGAAAGAGTAGCACAATTTGAGATCGTGCTTGGAAGGCCTTGTCGTCTGTTCGAGCAGTGTTGTTTCAGGTTTATGGAATATCCATTGATGCTTTTTGAGTCAGAAGTTAAAGCGATCCACAGATCTTGCTGCAACGCACAAGACTAGAAAATGTACTTGCCATCGACCCGCGCCGCTGTTGCGCAATTTGACAAAACAAAAAATGAAGGTCAGTCCTCCCATCGTCGACTACACCACCTTGGATCCTATGCTGATCGAGCAGCAGTAGCAAGTCTTTAGGCGGTGGTAGCAAGTTGGTAGCCATCATCTCACATTGAATGTGTCCCATGGAATTATTTCTTTAGAGAAGTCGAGACTTTGTTGACATTTCGCCCAGTTCCGTGAAAAATCGCCACCCATTCGTCGTCCTCAGTCATCTCACAAAGTCTGATCCTTCCATGCTGGTTAGAACGCCGATCTATTCTCTTGAATGCCACAGAGTCGAAGCAATTCTCGCTGGAGTATCTGGTCACTTTCGCTTGCACGATACAATCGAATCTTATTCAAAACCAATTTCACAACAAGCCTCCAACTTTTCGTTTACTCAGTGCAACCTCCTGGTGTGGCTTGAGCACGGTGATAACACTATTTGCTTGCTGGGACGACGTCATGACGTGGGGCAACCCGACTTATAACTTAAAGTTGGTTAATACTTCATGTGCTTACCCATTCGAGTCACAGCCACTGCCGTGTCACGCACCTGTTTGGCTGGCGTTCCCAGGCTGAGTGCATGGGAGTTTATTGACTTGAATATGGTCGCAGATTAATTTATGCCTGTGGCCAGAGTAATAAATGCAATAATTGACATGCTGACTTGCTTTGAAATTCGACCAATTTCACCAAGACCACATGCAAATTGAGCATATTTCATTGCGAATACATTGCGAGCCGTGCGCCAGACAAGGATATCGAAATCAATTTTGCATCAATTACAAGGCCAAGGAAATCAATTAATCAAGCTTCTTGGGAAACGTTAAGTGCTCGAGGCAGTCAAGTCAAATAGACGTGACTTCAAAGAGATTTTTTCTGGCGCTCCATTTAAATCCAATGTTGTTGAGTTGTTCTTTCCATTCCTTTGGCAGTGAATTCTTTGTCGAGCGAATTCTGTTCACAATGGCTCCTAGTTGCATGTTTGCAAGATCAGACGGCCAATCTGGATCATCTTCTGGTACAATAAAGTTTTGCGGTACAAGGAGATCACCATTGAGCTCCTGGTACTTTGTCAAGGCAAGCAAAACACGTTGCCGATGGAGTTCTTTGCGTCCCACACAAAATTCAATGCATCGAGCTCTTGTGTCATTTCCGTCGTCAAGCTCGTGCGTCGGCTTCGAATATTTGAAACTCTTATGCCCAGTTTCATTGTCCTCAAGTGCACTGGCCATTGTGGGTCTTCTGCTGGGATTTCAAAATACTTTGCGACCTCAACATGGCCGTAAATATTTTTGAATATTTGTAGAGCTTCCAGAAAAAGCTTCCACTGGTGCTGATTGTCGTCCCAGACGAATCCCATTGCGTCCAACTTCGCCACAATCGAACGATTCAACAGATTCATTCGGTAGGCAGTTCGAAAGTTTGATATGTTGAAATTGCATCCCTGGAGATGTTCCGGCCATGGGGAAGTCGATAGAACCCTGAAATTATTTTCAAATGTCGTGAATTCTGCATGGTCTTGGGGCTTATATTGGATTTCGACGACTTGAAGAAGTTGTTTCTGCTTGGCGATGGAAATTTTGAGAGTTCGGTCACTTCCGATGTTCTTTTCTTTTATGTTCCACACAAATCCCATAACATTCAATTTATCACGAATCTCGTGAAGAAGAGAATCTTTGGAATCTCGCAATCTGTATACCAAAGAGCCCAATTTGATATTCCATGTGTCTTGTGGCCACTTTGGATCTTGGTCAGGTACAATAAACGACGATTTCACCAGCAAATCTCCATGGATGGCTTTGTATGTTTCCAATGCCAGCAAGTTTCTCTTCCAGTTGGCTTCAACTCCATCCCATATAAACCCCATCGAATCCATGGCTTTGTATGTTTCCAATGCCAGCAAGTTTCTCTTCCAGTTGGCTTCAACTCCATCCCATATAAACCCCATCGAATCCAAAACCTGTCGTCTGGCTGGATCCATCGTATCTTGCTGACTTCGGAGCGTTCCAACGGCATAACCCAGTTGCTTTCCCCAAAACATTTCAGGCCATTGTGTATCTCCTTCCTTCACTTTGAAACCCCAGGGCACATTGAGGTTGCCATAGATTGACTCGTAAATGCGTAAAGCCGCAAGGTACTCTTCCCACGCTCGTTCAAATGCATATTCCTTGCCATTCCAAGAGAACCCCATGGCATCAAATTGAGCAACAATATTCACGTCCAACTTTCCAGCTTTCTTTGCTTGTCGAAACATCGTAATATCAAACTTCTTTCCGTGGAGGTCCTCTGGAAATGGCTCGATTGTCGGCACTGTGTATTTATTCGGCGTTAGAGTCATTCGTCTTGGTCGTCCTTCCATTTCGTACACACATTGAGCCACTTGGAGTATTTGCTTCTGTTCTTCCAATGAGAATATCTTCGTTGCAAATGAGTTAACGCCCCATGTCTGCAGTGGCAAGAGTCGTCGACTGACCTTCAAGTGTCCAAGCATGCTCAACGCCATGAATGTCATCCATGAGTATGACAATGCCAGTAAGGTACGATATGTTGTCTGGTTGTAAGATGGCTGGCAGCCTTGCCGTGGCTTCACGATACACCCCTTTAAACATGACCAACTGCTCTACTGGCCACCGCCAGAGCCCGAAGCTGCATCGTCTTTAATGACTCGGTGAAGCTATCAACTTTTGTCCATGAATCAAGCAGAACGCGTCATGCCTTCGATGTTGAACAAGCATCAATTTCATTGCGCAGACTAACTTCTTTCATCGAATACAATATTTCTCGACTTGTTGGACCCATCTTCGATGATGAGTGGAGTCACTACTATAGAAGCTCCATAAGTGTTTGAGGATCTTTCGCAACTGTCAAGTTTCCATGTCATTTTCTCTTCGCGAAAAGCTTCAACTACATCGTCCATAATGCATGATCAATTGATATCGTTGTTTGGGCTTGTTGAGTTTAATCTTGCTTGTCGGAAGCAATGGAGATCGTGAGCGTAGCAGGCCATGCCACTTCCACGGTAGGCTTCATGCCTTTTGAATCTGCACGGACGTATTGCATGAAGAGAGGTCCAGCATACGCATTCAAGCTCATGAAGCAATGCCACCACGCGTGACCATAAAAGTTGAAAGCACTCTGGCAGTAGTGGAAGTCCAAAAGCCAACACGCCGTCGCGATCAATATCGATCCAAGGTAGAGTTCAACCAACGATCGAGTTCTTGCATTTCTGAAGCCGCCGTAGTACCAAAAAAGACGCGGGAGGCAAAGCAGAACGAGTGCTGCAAAAAGGAACTGGAAAGCCGTCGTGAAGCGGTAGATGGCATGGAGGCCGGCAAACCCCAGGCCGAGCGTCGACAAGAGTACGACAATCAAGGAGTTGACACTGGCCGATTGCTTTTCCCAAAGAGGTGAGTAGAGAATGTAAAACCTGCGGTGGCAAATCCATCAATTGTGTCGAGAGAAAGTACATACCAAATGAGCATGGACCAAACCATTGGCGTTTCATCGCATTGCTGGGACCTATATCGTGGAGAAGAGCATGAGAGGCGAGAATTTACCAAGAAGTACGTACACAAATAGTAGCGTGCCGTGAAACATGGCCGAACCAATACCAATGACGACAATATTGATGTAAATGAGATGGAAGCGCCATTCAAACCCAAGCGCAATCGAGCGATAGAGACCGTAGAAACCTGCCAAGACGAAGAAGATATTGCTCCATGTGTTCCAGAACTCAGCTATGTAGAACGACGCGACGTAGTTGGGCTCACACCAGTCGATTGTCGACGTGACGGGTCCCCAGTAGCCTCGACGATCACTTGCCATCGATGTCGATTGTATCGAATCGAAACCCGCGCATCATTGGCTCAAAAATATATTTAATTCAAATAATTTAATTTAATTGCATTAATTATCTTGGCAAATGTATACTACATAGTAGTGTGTGTCAACATATTTATGGTACTCAAGTGCAGATTAAAGGACTGCTTGAAGGACGTAGTTTCGTCCAATGAGGGGGCTTTCTGTTTTCATCACAAAAACCTACATGTGACACCCACTTTTGAACTGGACGGAAGTGCTTGTTGGTTGAAGCCAGTCCACTCCATCTCGGACACAACAGGTCGATTTCCATGCCAAAAGAGAGTGACAGAGCCGTCATACTCAAGTGCTTGGATAGGATGATCCAAGAGAGAATGGATTATCGCTCCTGGAGGATTGCACTCGACGTTCACGACGTCAATCAAGACGATCTTGATTTGAAAGTCTATCGACTGTACAATATGGTGATGTTGAAACGCTACTTGTATCCACGAAGCAGGCCGTTGCTACAAAGTCCTGCGACGTTTGAGTCATTATTACATGGACAATCAAATGGAGATTTCAAGAACGATTTTCGTTTGGACAGGTCTAAGTTTTGGGAATTGCATGGTTGGCTCGAATATACACCAAACTATGCAGAAAAAAAGCTGAAACTCGAGTATGAAATGATGGTTTGCCTCTATCGAATGGGCTTCTCTGGAAATGGTGCAAGCTATCAGAAGATAGCACAGTACTTCAAAATCTCAATCGGTTCTGTAGAGCAATACACAACACGATGCGTCGAAGCCATATTGCATCTCAAATCGGATGCTATCGTATGGCCAAATAAAGAAGAACGTAGGCGAATCAGCAACAGAAACCAAACACTACCAAACTGCGTCGGCTTTGTTGATGGGATATTGTTCCCCCTTGAATCCAAGCCTTTGCATCATGGAGAAGATTACTATACCCGAAAGAGCAATTACGCTGTCAGTGGTAGTGTATATGATCGAAAATGCTTGAAAAGACGTAGGGCTTGTCATTTGTGATGATATGCGACGTATACGTTACTTTTTGTAGGGTTTCCAGGCTCTAGTCATGACCAACGAGTCCTTCTCAATTGTGAATTCAACAGAAATCTTGAATCACATTTTTCCGACGATGAATATCTTGTTGGGGACTCAGCTTTCTCTCCCCATGTGCGCTTAGTTCCTTGTTTCAAAAAGCTGCCTAATAGGCAACTAACAGATCATCAATCGCAATTTAATTCCAAACTTGCGTCAAAGAGAGTAGCCGTGGACCATTGCATTGGTATGTTGAAAGGTAAGCACGTGCTGAAATGCAAATGACAAAGTATAGGGCGCTTTCAATGTTTGAAAGGCATACGATATTTCTTCGATGGAAAGCCTGCGATGAAACAAATTATCTGTTTGATTCTATCATGCGCAATATTACACAACTTGTGCATTGACGACGAAGTTGACGACGAAGTTGACGACGAATGGATTGACAGTGATGAAGACAGCGACGACGACGACGACAGCACTGATCCTGGGGTTAATGAACCGCGCTTGCAGATTGCGTCTGGGATAAGTCGAAGAAATCTACTGCTCAACACTATACTGCAGATGCAGATGTGAAAGCATGACTTTCAATAATAAAACTCGTTGTCATTTCTAGTTATTCAAAGGTAAAGCCGCATCGACATCGGCTGGCGAAATTCCTGCATCGAGTAGTCGCTTTCTTGAGAGTAGTTTTTCGGTGGCAATTTCAATGTCTTTTAAGCTCACATTTCGTTGCAATAGACTGCATTCCAGATCATTCTTGCTTTTTGCCATAGTCAGACGCTCTTCTTCAATGCGCAATTTGTTCGCTTCAATTTCTAGTCGACCTTTCTCTATCTCACTTGGATCATTGAGCAAAGTCTTCAAACTGCCAAACAATCGTTTTGAACGACCATTGTTGCTTGTTGATTGCGAGAAGAATTTACGCTTGTGGGATTTCTTTTGTTCTTCATTCTCGACTTGAGTTGGTTACGCAAGAACAAGTGAATCTTCATCCTCATCGTTGATATGATCGACTGTAACTTCACTATCCATTGCATTCGTTTCACAAGAGCTGTCGAGTACTGCATCCGATGTGAGAAGTGGTCGCGAGCAGGGGCGGTTACGCATTACACCATCTAATAGATTGAAATGTCGACAAAGTTTAAGGACGTACGCATCTACAGTTGACGTGCCGCCTAGAACTTCGCTGTCTAGAATTCCTTCTCCTGTATTAGCCTTCCAGTCAATCGCAGTTCTGTAACTGCGCTATAAATCACCAATTTTTGTTCTGATGTCTTGGTTTGACCTATGTGTAATCCCATTGGCCTTCATGATGGAGTTTATCTCGGTGCACAGAACCTCCTTCGTCACTCCATGTTGTGTGTCTCCTTTCCAATGTTGGTAGTTTGGCAGCAAGCAAATCCAATCCAACAACACTTCGAGCGAGCTTTTTCCACGAGTGCCGTCGACCGTCGCACTGTCGGCATCCCATGCAACTCGTGATCGCCGTGTTGGGGCTGCTGGTGCCATGCCAAGGTTTGCACAGTCAGTTTGAGACTGTCAACCATTCGAAGCGACTTTCCTCTGAAGTTTTGTATCGATTAAAAGAGAACCTTCAATTTATCCAGGAGCCAGTTTCGTTCAGCACCAAATTTGATGCCGGACGAAACTGGCTCCTTGGGTGCTTGAAGGTTCGTTTTAAAGATTCAATTTTATCCAATCAGTGTGGGAAATTCGAACCTTTAAGCAAGCCGACCTGCACTTGAGTACCACCATTGAATTAAACTATAAATATATTAAAATGTTGAGCAAATAAATATTCATGATAAAATGTTTATCCATATCTTGATTAAAGTATAAAAAATAATTGACAATATTGAAAGTCAGAAATTATTGAATCTTTGGTCATGAAATTGTGAGACACTTGAGAATTGTGAAAATAAAACTGGTCTAGATGTCGTCCTTGAGCTGAATTTTGAAAGTCCGAAGAGCTCGATCGACGCGACTGCGAGAAGTCTCATCATGCTAGACAATTTAAGAAACGAAAGAATAGCGTTGAGTACCTCGGCGATGAGATGGACGATGCGCGTCGCCAGTTGAAACACTTGGGGCTCTACGTCTGGATTGTCAGCGCAGAGCTGAACCAAGTTATCGAGCATGTGCAGCGCCTGCGTGATATGCTCGACGCCTTCTTTTCGATCGCAAATGGCCGCAACCGCTTGTAGCACAGGAACCAGTTGAAGTTTTTCTTCCAAGAGAGTATTGAGTGCTCGAGTGCAACGGACGTCAAACACTTCGAGAAGAAGCGTTGTGTCGTGGACAAGAAGTGTCACGACGGGCAAAAGTCCCGATGGATCTTCGCAAATGGAATTGAGTGTTTGGATTGCGTTTGACTTGGACGATTCAATGGACAGACACGCGACGAGTGGTGGAATTCCTGACGCGACAAGTTTGGGCTTGGCTCTTTCACAAGTGGAGAGAGCCATGAGTGCACCCGAAGCCATGCGGATCAAATCGAGTTCGCTGGCAACATCCAAGCCCGAAAAGGCATGCTTCTGGACCCCAATCAGGATTTTTATTGTTTTCTCTACTGCATTTGCTTCGATCGCATCAAGTTTGCCTTCATTCTGTATGGCATTAACTGCCAAGTCAATCTTGCAACTTACGTGCGTCGCGAGATTCCACAATGTCAATACGGCATACCGAAGCAACGGTGCTGGGTACATGAGTGGTTTACCCAAAACGCGGACGACTGCAGGCACAAGATGGATATTTGCAAATGCTTGAGCTGCTTGATGGGACTTTGTCATTTGCGCGAATATCGTGTACAAGTACAAGAGCGTGTCCTGGGTCCAATTGTTGTCGTCAGCCAGCGCCATTGCAACAAGTTTTTCAGGAATGTACGCGCGAGACAAGATAATGGCGATGCCTTCACGATTTGTTGTCAAATGAACCTACATAATAGTCAGGGAATGCCGAGTTAGATGAAAACTTACAAATGCTTTTGCAGCCATTTCTATGCAAAGTTCGTTCTCGTCAAAGAGCAATGAGTTCAAATTGAATAGAAGTGTTGGATCCTTGTCCATGGAGACAACGCCTTGGGCGTCCCAGGCAAGTGCAGCGGTGACACGAACAGCACCAAGTCGGATCGATTGATTCGTCGACGTCATGTGGCGACTTATCGATGGGATCACACCCGCTTCCACTGCTTTGACTTTATTCTCCTGGGACGCCAGCAAATCTGCTAGCCCCTGAAGTGCAGCTATCACGCCGTCGTCTTCAATGTCGACTTCTCGGAGCGCCAAGAGAGAGCAGTAGCGTGCTACATCACGGCTTCCATACGCCCGCGTGACTTCAGTCGGATTGTATTCCTCACGAAAGCCGCTCTTGTAAGGGTATCGCTCATTCAAATGATCGCTCACTCGATGCATAGTGTATTCTCTTTGAGCCTGGAGCTGATTTGCAAAGGTAACGGGCAAGGTCCCATCGGTTTCACCAAGGAGTTACAAAGTGGATGGAGCGGTGGACATGAACATGACGTACTGCCATCTTATCAAGTGGGTGCGCCATGTGGATATAAGTCCAACAGGCACACGGGAGATATCTCGTGACGGTACGAAGGAGTCTTGGATTCACATTCGACCATGGAGCTCTGAGTTGCTCAGTGAGGCTTCTTAAGGTCAAGCTCTGAAAAACGGCGTGTTCAACATCGAAGGATTGAAGTCTGCAGAGCTTGTGTCACCAGCGGTGGTTTTGTACAACTTGAGTGAAAACCTTGGTCGTGGAGAGCGTCAACTTAAGAGGTGGACAAAGGAAAAGCTGGGCGTATGGGCTCTTGAGCCCATCTTTCCACGTCACGACCATATCACAATCTCGCCATCGAGCACTCAAGCGCGCTAGGGACTGCATGGACGCAAGGCAGCAATAAAGTCATCGAAGGCTCTCAGATCTTCATAGCCATGATATTTGACACTTTTGGGCAGGTTGTGCAGAGCACGCTCGTCCGCGGCCAGAAGATATCCATGTCCATACATCAATGACTTGAAGCAACCCATCGTACGACTCAGCAACACTTGGCTTAGTTGAGCAACGTTGTAATGCCACGTGATTCTTTGTTGTCTGAAGTAGACGGAGTGGAAAGGCCGAGAGCTTCGATGGCGAGAGAGGAGCCAAACAGTGTATGGTACTTGCGCTCGAAGTACTCAGCATCTCCTCGATGACGATGATGGACTGTCGTGTCTCTTTTTTGTGTATGGTAAGAGGAAGATGATGCTTGGCGATTGACGAGGAACAACCATGTCGCGCGAGATTGCTGGATGTACGTGCATTGTATGCACCGCTTGTGCATCGTCTTGGTCATTGAACACGCACTTGAAGCTCTCGTCTGGATACGAGTCCGATTGGTCTGCTTTTCATGGCCAGGCGTCTATTCAAATGAGAATAACTTCCACGTACGGCTTGGACCAGATCAACTTCATGCGATATGCCATGATCATGATTCAACGGACGACAACGACAGCCAACATGAGGCTGTGTGCCATCTTTCACGCGTCTTCTCGTCGACCCGAAAGCGGTCCACATCGTCGATACGATCACCAAGATCCATAAAGTCGTGGAGAGATTGCATTGTCCACCGCGCGCTGTTCGATCCAGTCGAGGGCAAGTACAACGGAGCTACTTCTGTCGTCATTTTTCCAATTGGATCAGCCCCGACATATAAACTTTCCAACAAGAGTTCGCGCTCTTTTTCGCGGATCCGTGTCCTTTCTCCATCAAGCACACAACCAAGACAAACAAGATGACGGCCATCCCCATGATGATGCCCCAGGTCTTGTTCCTCTTCTCCCTCGTCAGCGCGGACTTTATAAATTCGAACGCCTCGCGATCAGGTACGCCACTGTCCACCGTGGGATGCGCCTTCGAGCAGGTTTCTGAATTTTCCAAAGTGCTCATTTTCGAAAAAGTCGACAAGCCCACAACTGCGCTTGTATCCCAACGAGATGGAGGAAAGTGCGCCAAAAAATCTCAAAGCATCAAGATGGGGCAAGTGGACGCCGGAAGAAGAAGCATATACGAACCGCCTCATTTCGGACTTCTCAGCGGGGATTTTGCCAGACGTTGACAATGGCACTACGATGCGATCCTGGCTCAGCACGAAATTGAGATGTTGCCCTATGCGTATCTCGAAGAAGTTTGTCGGTGAGCAAAGCATTGGCAAACGCATGTATGAACGCAACGACGCTCGTTTGAATGACATGGATCCACACGAAAAAGCGAGGCGAGCCGCTGAACTTAATGCTCTTTATTTGGCCTTTTGTGAAAGTTGGGCGCGAGAAGAGCGCGAACGTGAAGAGCAAAGAGCAAGCGGCTCACGCAAACGCAAACGCAATCGCAAAAAGAATGCAGCAGCTGCAGCCGCCAAGAAACACCAGATGCATACACCTACCCTCCAAGCAGCTCCACCTTCGAAGAAACCCACGACTCTGCGCGTGTCGACAACGAGTTCGAATGTGCTGATGATGCAAGAACGGAGACCCATGACGCCACCTGCAAAGACTATCCATCAACCTGCCAAAGTTGCTCCGACGACGAAGAGTGCGCCACTACCACGAAACACGTTGTCTAAAGCATTGGAGGATCCATTTGCCAAGACGGATTTTTTCGAACTGTCGACGCGCGACATTGAAGCACTCAGTCTCCTGAATGACGATTCGACGTGGATGCTGCCGCTCGGTGAATACGATCCTCTCGACGAGTTCGACAAAGTGGACGGTGTGCTTTCGTCACCAACTTCGGCTATGGAGCTCGATGCCGTGTGGTCTGCCGCTTGCGTCGACCCACTGCATGACTTTGTCGGGTCCCCGAGTTATATCCTCTATGATCCATTCCTGGATCATTCCTGTTAGTAGACTTGATGTTGTCGTTGGATCCTTTGTGTGTCTCGTATATACCAATCGAAAGATTGAGTTTTGCGGTCCGTCCATCGCCATGGAAGCCTCCTTCTATCCAGTTCCTCGCGACTTGCGTCCTTCCATCTCCATTGGCCTTGAAAATGGACTTTCCACCAAAAAGGATGATATATACTTCAATAATTGGTTAAAATATATTTAAAAGATACTCTGAACTATACAATAATAGATTTTGATTGGATATAATTTAATAGATTGAAGAAAAAGTTCATACAACTATCTTATTAATAAAATAAGAATAAGAATAAGCAGTTTGATTGGCTTCAAAATTTTATTTCCAACCAATGATATTTTATTCTAGATTAATCTTGAATACATTAAGAGACGTTAAGCCAATCATATCTCGAGATACATATTTAAACTGTTTTATTGGTTAATATAAAAATTAATTGTCCAATCAAATTTTCCTATTTTGAGTGTCGTTTGACAAGATCCAAAAGATCCCATGGTGACGATAACGCAGACAAAGCTCGGTCAACTCGTGGCAACCTTCGGTGGGATCTCGCACATCGGCTCAGCTTCTGTGAATCAAGACGCATTCTTCATTGTCTCGGTCGATCCCGACACGCTTGTGCTTGGAGTCTTTGACGGACATGGACCTGACGTGGGTCAATTGGCAGCGCACGCGGCAAAAGCATTCTTCACTGCTGCATTTCGAGATGCGTCAACGCTGAGCGCCTTCTTGGATCATCCTGAGCAAGAGAGTCGACGACTATTCCATGCTTGTCATCGCCATCTCTTTGGCAGATTCCGAACCTTTTACGAGAATCAAGGCGTGAGTGTGCGAGAAGAACATCATGAAAAAGGAGTCTACCTTGTCAAACGCTTTGGACGAACACTACCGTATACGTGTGTATATGGAGGCACGACTGCAACGATCGCCGTGATTCATCGCAATCGTCTCATTGTGGCGAACGTTGGGGACAGCACAGCTCTCTTAGCTCGACCACACAATGAAACCTCCCCAGAATCCAACCAAGACGAAACCACTCTCCCCTTGCATCTCAGCATCCTGACTGGCAATCACGCTCCTGATTCCAAGGAAGAATTCGAGCGCATTTTGTCCGCAAACCCTCACTCGACGCTCCAGTTTCTATATGATCACTCAAGAGATCGAGATCAAGACCCGATACATAGTACCTCAACCACATCCAAGTCGAGCGCGCGGTACGTGAAGAACGTGCGCCACGAATGGGCTACTGTCGTCTCTGCACCACCCGACGCCAAGCACGCAGATTCTCTAGCGTTTACTCGGTCGCTGGGGGATTTCCACCTCCATGCGCATGGATTAAGTTGCGAGCCAGACGTGACCGAGTCGACAATTGAACCTGGAATGTGTCTGGTTGTGGCCTCGGACGGCGTCTGGGACGTCTGGCAATATGAACAAGTCGCTGCGTTCTTCACTGGCAGCAGTCAAGACGTTGAAATGCCATTGGATTCAGCGAGGATATGCGAGTTCATGCGAATGAACCATGCCAAGGCCCAAGCTCTGTTCAACGGCCAGGCAGACAACATGACAGCAGTCGTGTGCAGCTTTCAGTCAGTTTAAGTACACGCAAGCTATGAATCAAAAGAAGCATTGTCTACTTCTTGTTGAAGACGTCGATAGCCCTAAAGCCCTCGCCACGGCTTGTAGAACTGGAATTAACGAGAGAATGCGCATGTACGGTGGTTATCAAAACTGTGTCGAACATTGCAGAACTTCTGATGCCCCATCATGCTTTCCTTCTTGCACTTGTGCACCAGAAGATACCGGTAAGCTTCTTATGACTCAGCAGACAGGAGCAGCGCGGCCATTTCAGCGTGGCCACGTCTGGTTGCCCAGAGGAAAAAATCTCGATACGATTCGCTCACAAAGAGGCCAGTAAGAGGCGTAGTCAAGACATTCTCCTGCTTGGGACTGTGGACTCCTGACGGGAAAAACATTTGGACTTGATGAGGAAACGCGAGAGAATGAACAATGACGAGGCCAACGTTCTCTTCGGCACCTTGTAGACGACTGTAAGTGATGATTTGCGCGCGACAAAAGAGATCCTACTTACCTAAGTTCGACCGTCTGACAGCTCTACTCCAAAAGGTATCTCGCGACTCAATTCTCTCACCGACTCATGCTCTGCATGGCATTTCATGATGTGTTCAGATCTTGTTGCATTCCGCCTCAGGACTTGTGCTCCACAGGAGATGTTTGTTGTGACCTCGCTGTTGTCCGGTCTGTCGACGTACCTAATATGACAAGCACCCTTCGTTGGTGATTGGTTCAGGACTTCAGCAAACATGCTCGTCCGCTTTGGTCTCCAAATCGCTCGGCAGCGGTGGACGCTCAGGACAATCTCGACGTGGACTCCATACATTTCATTACAGAAGCAGAAAGATTTCTTACGAGTGGCCCAATGCGTCCATGAATTGGAAGGAAGACCAGATAGGACCAACCTCTCGCCCAACATATTCATAGTCCCAGAGAGAGAACCTTTTCCCAAGGATCTCCAAGGGCAGAAATTTCGTGTTTCACATTTGCGTCGAGCGAAAGTGAATGGTGTTTTGGACGCAAAGATTGTTGCTGAGTTTGATGACATTGGTTTTGTTTGGAATGGAAAAGAAGACCAGACAAATCAACAATGGGAAGAAAACTTCGAAGCTTTGCGCATTTACAAGTCGATTCATGGCAAATTGAATCTACCGTACTCTTACGAAGTGAAGGAAGGAGACACCCAATGGCCGCAGAAGTTCTGGGGGAAGAAATTGGGAGATTCACAACATTACCAAGTCCATATAGAGTCCCATCATCATCTGAGTGGCCACAGCGTTTCCATGGATGCAATGTCGAAACGTCCAAGTTCAGAAGAGCATATCGGATGAGCTTGCTGGATGCTTTGGTTGTGGCTAAATTAGATGAACTTGGATTTGTTTGGGATGACAATCAACACCAGTGGAGTCTTACAATGGAGGCACTACGAACATTCAAGAAAATCTATGGACATTTAGAAGTGCCTCAAGTGTTTGAAGTGCCAGAAGGTGATCCTGAGTGGCCGGTTCATTTGTGGACCATGAGATTGGGACTAAAAGTTGCGACTATTCGTCGTCGCCAAACCAAACTAACGTTGGAAAAAAGACGAGAGCTCGATGCACTTGACTTTGTATGGGATGCAATGAAACTGCATCAACATCGAATTTTGTCGGCCTTGAAGACATACAAGAAGAAGTACGACAATCTCTTTGTTCCACAAAAGTTTGTAGTCCCTCAAGATGATCCAGATTGGCCGTCTGATCTCGCGAATATGCACTTGGGAGCCATTGTCAAAACACTCCGCTCAAGAAAAGACTCGTTGTCAAGCGAAATGAAAGCAAAACTGGATGAATTGGGATTTGAGTGGAGTGGCAAAGAAAGAAGAAAATGATATGTTAGTGAATTGTACTAACTTGATACCTGAGTATTGACCTCGTAAAACAGTAGTCGTCTGCGATAGAGGTGTTGTGGTGCGAATAAAACGTAGTCTTCGCTTTGTCGAATCAATGTTCATGCAGCAAGTGACCATCTCAATGTGGTTCACCCGAGCAGCTTTTATGTATCCTTCGTTTTCGATAGTTGATGAGAAACTGGACTACAGCCACGCGACCATACCTTGCAGCAAAACCCATAACTTTGATCGTACAAGGAGCATGTCCTTGTAGGAGTAATAGAACCTCGAGTTGACCGGCCCATGCTGCAATATCAATCAGCGGATATGATGCGCAGTGCTCTAAACTAGGATGGCCAATCATCCATTCTACTTGATAGACTTCACCATGGACGATCGCTTGAACCAGTATAAAGCTAGCAGTGGCAGGATTGGTGTTCAGCAAGCGTGGGAGACGTTCCATGCCGTACTGTTCAAGCCACGGTCGAAAGATATCGCGGAATCCAGAAATGACAGCAGACAGGAGACAATTGTAGAGCGATACGGTGGCATTCTTCTCGAGGTGTGCAATACCAGTAGTAGCTAGGTGCGATTCAGCCACATAGCGCCTCAAGGGCAACATCTCCAAGCAGATTCCACCTTGGAACTGCGCCGCGAGAGGAAGGAGGTCGTCATGGCACAAGACGCTTCGAGCTGCCATGGCGATCGTTCCCTTCTTGGCAATTCAACGACAGGGCGCCATTCTTCCGAACATAGCCGGGCATGAGATGAAGTGGCGGAAGCTGCACTTGCTAGCTGCACTGCATGGACGTCAATAATGTCGTTAGCTGGAAGATAACAGTCATGCATCTTGAGATTCGTCGCCTGATGACAAGATTGATTGTGTTTGGCTGTGTTCAAACCAAATGGATGCGGCGTACCTAACATGACAAGCCCAGGCGTTGACTTTCAGGTGATTGGTTCAGTGCAGCTGTTGACATGCTCACCCGCCTTTGTCTCCAAGCCGCTCGACAGCCATGGACGTTGAGGACATTCTCATCGTGGACTCCGAGCATTTCAGTGCAGAAGCAGAAAGATATCCTACGAGTGGCCCAATGCGTCCATCAGTTGAAAGGAAGACCAGAGAGGACCAACCTCTCGCCAGCTGTGTTTACTGTCCCAGAGGAAGAACCATTTCCAGAAGACCTTCAAGGACAGAGATTTGATATTTCACTTTTGCGACGAGCAAAGCAACATGGCGTTTTGGACGCAGGTGTTGTTGCTGAGTTTGACGCCATTGGGTTTGCTTGGGATGGAAGAGAACAACGTGTGATGCAACAATGGGAAGAAAACCTCGAGGCATTGCGCATTTACAAGTCAATTCATGGCAATCTCAATGTACCAATCTATTACAAAGTGAAGGAAGGAGATACCCAATGGCCGCAGAAGTTCTGGGGAAAGAAATTGGGAAATTCCGTGATAGTATTGAGGCAAGAACAAGAAACAATGGATCCAGCAAGACGAGAGATATTGGATTCGATGGGATTCAACTGGGATCCAATTCAAGCCAAGTGGGAGAAGAATCTCCTGGCATTTGAGACATACAAAACCATCTATGGAAATTTACTCGTGAAGCAGTCATTTGTTGTACCAGAGCAAGATCCAGCATGGCCAAAAGACACTTGGAATATGAAATTGGGATATTTAGTTTCTACTTGTCGAAAGACTATGGGCTCTCTTCCTCCTGAGATTTATGACGCATTGACTACCATGGGATTTGTATGGAAAGTGAGAGACAAAGGAACTGGGCTAGGAAAACCACCCATTATTTCAATTGCCAAACAGCATGAAAATCTTGAAATTTTTCAAGCTCAGCAAAAACTCCAAGGCCATACAAAATTCACAACTTTGCCGGTCAGATTTGTAGTCCCATCGTCATCTGAGTGGCCACAGCGTTTCCATGGATGCAATGTCGAAACGTCCAAGTTCAGAAGAGCATATCGGATGAGCTTGCTGGATGCTTTGGTTGTGGCTAAATTAGATGAACTTGGATTTGTTTGGGATGACAATCAACACCAGTGGAGTCTTACAATGGAGGCACTACGAACATTCAAGAAAATCTATGGACATTTAGAAGTGCCTCAAGTGTTTGAAGTGCCAGAAGGTGATCCTGAGTGGCCGGTTCATTTGTGGACCATGAGATTGGGACTAAAAGTTGCGACTATTCGTCGTCGCCAAACCAAACTAACGTTGGAAAAAAGACGAGAGCTCGATGCACTTGACTTTGTATGGGATGCAATGAAACTGCATCAACATCGAATTTTGTCGGCCTTGAAGACATACAAGAAGAAGTACGACAATCTCTTTGTTCCACAAAAGTTTGTAGTCCCTCAAGATGATCCAGATTGGCCGTCTGATCTCGCGAATATGCACTTGGGAGCCATTGTCAAAACACTCCGCTCAAGAAAAGACTCGTTGTCAAGCGAAATGAAAGCAAAACTGGATGAATTGGGATTTGAGTGGAGTGGCAAAGAAAGAAGAAAATGATATGTTAGTGAATTGTACTAACTTGATACCTGAGTATTGACCTCGTAAAACAGTAGTCGTCTGCGATAGAGGTGTTGTGGTGCGAATAAAACGTAGTCTTCGCTTTGTCGAATCAATGTTCATGCAGCAAGTGACCATCTCAATGTGGTTCACCCGAGCAGCTTTTATGTATCCTTCGTTTTCGATAGTTGATGAGAAACTGGACTACAGCCACGCGACCATACCTTGCAGCAAAACCCAGCTGGAAGATAACAGTCATCTATCTTGAGATTCGTCGCCTGATGACAAGATTGATCGAGTTTGGCTGTGTTCAAACCAAATGCATGCAGCGCACCTAACATGACAAGTCCACGAAATGGTGATTGGTTCAGTGCAGTTGTTGACATGCTCACCGGCCTTTGTCTCCAAGCCACTCGGCAGCCGTGGACGTTGAGGACATTCTCAATGTGGACTGAAAGCATTTCACTACAGAGACAGAAAGATATCCTACGAGTGGCCCAATGCGTCCATCAGTTGGAAGGAAGACCAGAGAGGACAAACCTCACGCCCAACGTATTCATAGTCCCAGAGAAAGAACCATTTCCAGAAGACCTCCAAGGACGGAAATTCGATATTACGCTTTTAAGACGAGCAAAGCAACATGGCGTTTTGGACGCAGGTGTTGTTTGATGCCATTGGGTTTTCATGGAATGGCAACGAGGAAAATGCGTTGCAACAATGGGAAGAAAACCTCGAAGCATTGCGCATTTACAAGTCAATTCATGGCAATCTCAATGTACCGCAATCTTACAAAGTGAAGGCGGGCGACTCCCAATGGCTGCAGAAGTTCTGGGAAAAGAATTTGGTCACAGTGTTGAGGACACGACAAGAAACAATGAATCCAGAAAGACGAGAGATATTGGATTCGATGGGGTTTGTTTGGGATGCCATTCAAGCCAAGTGGGAGAAGAATCTCCTGGCACTTGAGACGTACAAAGCCATCCATGAAGATTTACTGGTGAAGCAGTCATTTGTTGTACCAGAGCAAGATCCAGCATGGCCAAAAGACACTTGGAATATGAATTTGGGATATTTAGTTTCTACTTGTCGAAAGACTATGGGCTCTCTTCCTCCTGAGATTTATGACGCATTGACTACCATGGGATTTGTATGGAAAGTGAGAGACAAAGGAACTGGACCAGGACGACCACCGATCTTTTCCATTTCTAAACAGCATGAAATTCTTAAAATTGTTGAAGTCCAATACAAGCTTCAAGGACATACGAAGTTTTCGACATTACCGAATCCATTTAAAGTCCCATCATCATCTGAATGGCCACAAAATCTCCATGGATGCAATGTGTCTGTGTCAATAGTCAGAAGAGCATATTAGATGAACTTGCTCGATGCTTCGATTGTGGCGAAGTTACGGTAGATGAACTTGGATTTGTATTGAACGACAATCAACACCAGTGAAGTCTTACAATGGAAGCACTACGAACATTCAAGAAAATCTATGGACATTTAGAAGTGCCTCAAGTGTTTGAAGTGCCAGAAGATGATCCTGAGTGGCCGGTTCATTTGTGGACCATGAGATTGGGACTAAAAGTTGCGACTATTCGTCGTCGCCAAACCGAACTAGCTTTGGAACAGAGACAAGAGCTAGATGCACTTGACTTTGTATGGGATGCGACTAAACTCTATTGGAATCGAAACTTATCAGCGTTGAAAACTTACATGCAGCTCTACGGCAATCTGCGCGTTCCACAAACGTTTGTGGTGCCGAAAGATGATCCGGATTGGCCATCAGATTACGCCAACATCAAGTTAGGAACTGTTGTCAATTACCTCCGCAGCATTCAAGCGACTCTTTCGGACGAGAAGAAGCAAGAGTTGAACAAGTTAGGCTTTGTATGGAGTGTCAAATCTTAATCAATAGATTGGAAAGTGTGAGTGTTCTTGAATTAAAGATGCACATAGAAGAGTGCAGTTCGCATATTTTGCCATAGCCAAAGGAAAGGAAGAGCCTCTCGAAGCATTTGAAGTATACATTGCATTTTATCTTAGTCGTCTGCCATTCTATGTCGTGCACAATTCCATCTCAGCATGTATGTCATTAGGATTGTCATTGTCCTTGATTTTCGTCAGTCAGACCAAACATTTGACGATAGTCAGAGCTCTTCCAGTTCAACTTTCATTTTGATAACAGAACGTCATAAGAATTTAGCATCAATCGCGCTCGGATGCAAACTTGACAAGGGGAAGGTTCTCTGCAGTAAAACGACCGTCAGGATTTCTTCCCTTGGCGACACTGCTACACTTGATCTGAAGGTGATACTTTCAATACCCACCGTAATTCGAGTATCAAAACATGGCAATGCAAATACTTGGACAGCACCAGTGTTAAAACCTGCTTGGGCAATATAATTGTCTGATAACTGTGATGAAGTCGTGGACTTTGATGTCGTTTTGATTTTTCCGCATTGGTCAAGTAGAAATGGAGCTCGTCAGATCTCCGCAAAGAGCATGATGTCGAAGCTGGAACGAGCACTTTAAATGCACAGCCAAACGTGCGAATGATAATTAAGGACCACAATGGTGTCATTCTTAACAATCCTGTGCAATAATTACAAAAGAAAATTCTTTACCATAGGCAAAAGATCAATGGACACTTGGAACATAATGGTAGTTGACATCTTGGCCATTTCTTGGTGAGAAATACACTCCTGCAATGCTAGAACAGGGAATAATTTCACGTGCACTCCAACTAAACTTGTCTGTCCAATAAAGATTTCTGTTCCAAGCATTTATACATTAAGTGCGAGGGTCTGGAGGGGAATAGTCGGGTCAACCCCATCGGTGAGAAACTGCGCAATTGTAAAATGACCATTCTTTCGAGCGTTTGCCACTGCTGTCTCGAGATTGACGCGGTAATGATGTGATCGGAGAAATTTCACAATCTCGAAATGTCCACTGGCGGCTGCAAACGACATGGCTCGAGTCGTGGCCCCTTCGTTTCGATGCAAGTGGAGAAATTTCACAATGGCGAAATGTCCATTCAGACATGCATAGTCCATCGCATCGGTTGTGCAAGGTTGGCCAAGGCCATGAAGACATTCCACCACATTCAGCCAGCCATGTTGACAAGCGCTGTCCATGGCGTGAGGAGTACTTATCGTGTCGCCATAACGAGTCAAAAGCAGCTCAACCATGTCAACATGACCGTGACTGGCGGCCCAAACGAGACCGTCCGATGTACATCCTTCAGTGCGATGCTCTTGCAGGAAGGCGACGATCTCCATGTGGTTGAAACGAGCGGCCAAGTTCATAGCTTGTCGTGTGCATCCTTCAGTGCGATTGTAGTGGAGAAAATGGATGATATCCAAGTCACCATGTCGTGCGGCTACATCCATGGCATTCGTCGTGCATCGAGCATGTCCTTGTAGGAGTAAGAGTACCTCGAGTTGACCGGCCGATGCTGCAATATCAATCAGCGGATATGATGCGCAGAGTTCAAAGCTAGGGTGGCCCATCATCCATTCTACTCGATAGACTTCACCATGGACGATCGCTTGAACCAGTACGAAGCTAGCAGTGGCAGGATTGGCGTTCAGCAAGCGTGGGAGACGTTCCATGCCGTACTGCTCAAGCCACGTTCGAAAGATATCCCGGAATCGACCAATCACTTGAACAAGCAGTGCGTTGTAGTACGAGACGGTTGCATTCTGCTCAAGGTATGCTATAGATCGATGTGATTCGGTGACGAAGCGACTCAAAGCCATCATATCCAAGTAGTTTCCACCTTGGAACTGAGCAATGTAAGGCAGGAGGTCGCCATGGCACAAGACACTTCTTCCAGACATGATGATTATTATATTATTACCCTAATAATATTGTTCACCAAGTTGGTCAATTGGATTGGCTCCTTGACAGGGGCTAGGGGAAGATACCATGCCGGCAGTTGAGTTACTGAGATCTCTCCATGCCTTCCTTGTCAAGTTCTTGCTTTGACTTGTATAGAAGTACGGCGCATTCCCTGTGAAAATGTGGGTGGATCGTACCAAAGCGCATGTTTCCTCTGTCAAAATAAGTCTAGAAGTGGGAGATGCCCTGCTTTCCCGTTGTTCGACTTCAAAGTTGATGAACTACGATGGCGATGGAGTGAGTTCGTTGGCGTGTCGTACAAAGGCAATAGCTTTCCGTCCTTGTGTCTGCTCCAGCAGATCTTTGGTATATCGATGACTCAAGTGGTGCTTAACTTCGCCCCATCACGTCAACTTTGGCAGCGATCCAAGCATCAACTAAAACCTGTTCGTTTGCTCCTCTTCGCTCCAGCTGTGTGAATTTTGCAGTATATCGGTGGAAGCCTGTGTCTTACTGCCTGGAAATGGGAGTCGTTGGTTCACCAGGTCTCGTTGCCTTGTCTATCAATTTTCACATGAATTTAGTGGTATTCCGGGTATCACGAGTCTCTGCAAGAAGTTGTCCTTCTGACGTCGTCACGAGAAGATCACGGGCCTTGAATCGCAGGAGCTTTGACAATATTCTCTGGTCCAAGGGCATGTAATTCATGCTTGGTCTGCAAACTATCTCAGTCGTTTTTCAGATGACAAAGACGTCGTCGGAAATCATCTTTTGGCACAGCAAACATGGTCGGAATTCGCATATTGCGGTATTTTTGCTTGTACGTTTTGAACGCTGATAAGTTTCGATTCCAATGAAGTTCGCTTGCATTCCATACAAAGTCAAGTGCATCCAGCTCTTGTCTCTGTTCCAAAGTTAGTTTACTTTTGCGGGCACGAATAGTTCGAACTTTTAGTCCCAATTTCTAGGTCCACAAGTATTCTGGCCACTGACGATCTTCTTGACATAGAGTGGAGGCGGTTGGTTCAAGACATCCGCTGCCATGCTCGTCCGTTTCGGTCTCCAAGTCTCTCGGCAGCCATAGACTTTGGGGACATTCTCAAAGAAGCCTCCATACATTTCATTACAGAAGCAGAGAGATATCCTACAGGGCTTGATGAAAAAAGATTGTGATTGTCAGAAGATTGATATTGTCCCCAGCAATCATTGATTGTGGCGGGGACACAATCTTTCCCCGAGATTGAACAAATTGTTCCAATATCTTGGACTTCAATAGATTGACGACCATGCACGATATGAGTGCAAGGAATGCTTCTTCCGACCGTTTTGTATGCTCCTTGCGTCTTGCACGCCAATCATCACGCGTGCTTTCTAATTTCCCTCAATCAGAGTGGGCAGATCAAACCAAACCACACATTCGCGACATGTTTGATTTCGCCATGGACGACTACCCATCTTTGAAGAACTACATTGGCCCGAATGCGAAGATCGTCGCAGATCCAGCTTTTGAAAGTGCTTTGGTCAAACTAGAGACGGGCTCAACCTTGAATTCTGTTGAAAAGGAAGCTGCTCGTCGTTTGCGTCGAAATTCGGATCCCGTGAAAATGATTTAGACTGCGTCTGATGTTGTTTTGAATGGCAGGAAGCGTGCTGCAATAGACCTTGTCAACGAAATCAAGAAGCGTGCTCGCAGTCGCGTCAATACTACACAGCCGTATGAAGACGTGAGTTGGATCCCTCCAACCTCTGTTGTTGTCGAGCGATTCTTCTCTGGTGTGAAGTGCGTGATCGGCTACTTGCGGAAGAGTATGGACAGCACCACGTTCGAGGTGATCATGTACTTAAAGTTGAACTGGGACCTCTTGAGTCTGGGCAGCGTCTCACAAGCCATCAAGTTGTCCAAAGCTACCGAAAAGGATAGTCCGACTGCTTAGACGTCGCAAAGCTCTTTCACGACAACAATAGATTGAATATTGTCAATGATTGATTGTCCGAAGACTGGGGGTACAACCAATAATACAATCTATATTGTAACACCCCTGGATATCCTACGAGTGGCCTAATGCATGCATGAAATACAGGGAAGACCAGAGAGGACAAACCTCACACCAGCCTTGTTCACAGTCCCAGGACACGAACCATTTCCAAAGGATCTCCATGGCAAGAAGTTCGATGTAAGGGATATCCGAAGAGCAAAGCGAGGTGGACGATTGGACGCGAGCATTGTCGCTCAATTGGATGCATTGGCTTTCCATGGGATGGAAAGGAGCGCCAGTCGACAGCAGCATGGGAAGAAAACCTCGAGGCATTACGCATTTACAAGTCAATTAATCGCAAGCTCAATGTACCGTTTTCTTACAAAGTGAAGGAGGGAGACACCCAATGGCCAGAGAAATTCTGGGGCAAGAAATTGGGTGGAACATTGAGAAAGCAACAAGAAATAACAAAAAGAAGAAAAGTATTAGATTCAATGAGCTTCATTCGGGATGCAAATCAAGCCAAGTGGAAGAAGAATTTACTTGCATTTGAGACGTACAAAGCCATCGAAGGAAATTTACTCGTGAAGACATCATTTGTTGTACCAGACCAAGATCCAGCATGGCCAAAAGACACTTGGAATGTGAAATTGAGAAAATTAGTTGGAGATTATCGCCAGGAACAAGACTCTCTTCCTCCTGAGATTTATGACGCATTGACTGCCATGGGATTAATGGAAAGTGAGAGACAATGGAACTGGACCTGGCCGACCCCCAAGAATTTCAATTTCGAAGCAGCACCAGATTCTTGAAATTGTCCAAGTCCAATATAAACTCCAAGGTCATACGAGATTCACTACTTTGCCAAACCCATTCAAAGTCCCGTCGTTATCTGAATGCCCAGACCATCTCTATCATACTTGCGAAATACTACACATTATATGGTTCACATTGGTGGAACAAACAGGTCAACTTGCCCGAGAAAAGGTGTAGTACCTGCAGGAAGATGCCAACATGCCGAGAGGAGCTTTTGGACGTCTGCGATCACTGAAACTCTATCTGTCATGCATTGATGGCTCTCCTTGAAGAATTTATTCAGGCATAATCATGACATTTGACATTTCCAACAGAAGATTTGACCATGATCGAGCTGTAAAACTGTGGCTGACAACATGCATGCACAGTGCCATTGGCAGGAAATTTCAGATGTGAATCATCATTCGGTCGAAACCTGGCAATCAACCGATGGAATATCCCATCGTTCCAAGCTCGTGGGATGAAAACAACGAGTCATCTACAGAAGCGACAATTGAGTTGTCGAGCAAGCCCATTCGATTGGCCCTTCTGAAGTCTGACACATTCACACATTTTCCACAGAGATGCTGTGGCCACTGCGAATTTGATGGGACATAGAATGGATTCGGTAATGTTGTGAATCTGGTATGGCCTTGTTGTTTGTATTGCTCTTGAATAATTTCAAGAATTTGGTGTTGCTTCTTTATCGAAAAATTTGGTAGTTGAACAGGTCCAGTTCCTTGGTCTCTTACTTTTCACACAAATCCCATGGCAGTCAAAGCGCCATAAATCTGAGGAAGAGAGTCTTTCTTCCTTCGACAAGTAGAAACTAAGTCTCCCAAATTCGTATTCCAAGTGTCTTTTGGCCATGCTGGATCTTGGTCTGGTACAACAAATGATGTCTTCACGAGTAAATTTCCTTCGATGGCTTTGTACGTCTCAAATGCAAGTAGATTCGTCTCCCACTTGGCTTGAATTGCATCCCAGATGAACCCCATCGAATCCAATATCTCTCGTCTTGCTGGATCCATTCTTTCTTGTTCTAGTCTCAATACTGAAACGGAATTTCCCAGTTTCTTTCCCCAGAACTTCTGCGGCCATTGAGGGTCGCCCGCCTTCACTTTGCAATATTGGGCTACATTGAGATTGCCACGAATTGACTTGTAAATGCGCAATGCCTCAAGGTTTCTTCCCATTGTTATTTGACCTATGTTCTCTTCCATGCCATGGAAAGCCAATGTCATCCATTTGAGCAGCAATACCCGAGTCCAGTCGTCCATCTCGTTTGGCTCTTTGAATATCATTCAAATTCAACGTCTTGCCATGGAGCTCCTTTGGAAATGGTTCGTTAAATGGCACAACGTACATGCATGGGGTGAGGTCCGTTGTGGCTGGCCTTCCCATGCACGCATTGGGCCGCTCGTAGGAAATTTTTCTGTCTCTTTGATGAAATGCTCGTTGCAAATGTCCTTGGCATCCAAGGCCGCCGAGCGACGTGGAGACAGAGGCGAGCCAGCATGGCAGCAAATGCCTTGAACCAATCGCCTGTAGAATTTTTTCTGTCATCTAAGGTACGACGTATCTTTTGCATGACATGCGTCAAGTCGGCCTTGGCGGCAAATCGCACGATGGACAGCTGCCTGAACTGTGAACTCTCCAAGGAATACCTTCTAGAACTGCAGTCGTCCAGAGAGTATAAGATCGCGACAGTTCTGATGACACATGGAATCATCATTCTTTCGAACATAGCAGAGAAGCTGCATTTGCCATGACGAGGTGGAAGATAACGACTTCTTTGGTGCAGAGCATTCCTTCAACTCCAATGGATTGAAAACAACAGACAAACTCGCGGCAGTCAAGTTGGACGTCAGTGATCACTCATACTCAATCTGTCCCGGTTCAAGCCTCTTTTGGAGCCGATTCTCCAGGGATAACTTCGGCAGCATTTCCAATTGCAGATGATCTCCCTTGGATATCCTTCCAGCGAATTGAGTGATCGCGTCCAAGCCGCCGACAGGATGAATTCATGCCATGGACATTTCAAACATGTGAAGTATTTGAATCATCATTCATCGAACTTGGCTTTGGTACAAGGGTCACGATCCTTTCCAAGCATGATAGGCGACAGCAGCGTAATGTCGATTGATGCCAAAGAAGAGAACTCCATGACGATCTTACGGATGAAAAGGCCGAGCGGTCGCCGATGGACCGCGGTGTCGACAGTCTGAACCAACTCTGTGTATCTTTTGAGGACATCTGCAACAGTCGACTGGACCAATTTCAAACTCGACTTGCAGTTTCTCAAGCTTGTCTTCCACGTATTGGATCCTGCCTTTAGCACCAACAAGACGCGATCGCATCGCTGGAGCTGCAATTACGTGAAAGTATGGCAAAATGCAAGTTGTGGCAGCAGAAATGGTCCAAGATCGGCGCATGGAAAAAGAATGGATGACTGATATTTGGCCCGACTTTGTCGTCGTGCCATCGACGATTCTCAAACCGTTCATGAAGGAATTGTCCGAGGAAGAGAAGCAAAAGCGCAGTGAAACCGCGAGGATGAAAATGCGTCGGAATGAGGAAGCATTGAGAGTGCAAGAGCGCATGGCTCACGCCAAGCAATGGACATTCGTCGACAATTATTATTACAACGCCACGATTGGGGAAAGCTCGTGGGAGATGCCGCCTGTCATGGCATATGTCCCTCCACAAGGCTGGGATATCGTGAAAAACCAGTGGAAAGATGGTGTGGTCCTGGCGTTACCTGGGGATTTTCAATCGTCGCCGCCAAACAATGTCGAGACGGACACAAAAGTAGTTGGCGCTCGCAGTGACAGTGGTGAAAGTGATAGTGGATGATCAGCTTGATCCGATTGATCTCCGAGTTCTGAAACGAGCAAGCCCTTGTAGGAGTGCAAGAGCTGGAGCTTGTCCGATCCTTGCTGCAAAATCAATGGGCAGATATTGTGAGAAGTGTTCAAGATTGGCGACCCATCATCCATGCAACATGGTGAACTTCGCCATGAACGATCGCTTGAACCAGTACAAAGCTAGAAGTGGCAGAATTGGTGTTTAGCAAGCGGGGAAGGCGTTCCATGTCGTACTCTTCAAGCCACAGACGAAAGATATCCCGGAAACGAGCTTCACTTGAGCGAGCAGAGTGTTGTAGTACGAGACGGTTGATGAATTACGACGGCGATTCAGCGTGTTCCCGTCAGTACATTCTAAGTAAGGTGTGAGTTACTGCCTGGCAATGGATTGTGTTGGCTGAGCAGGTCTCGTTGCCTTGTCACTCGATTTCCACACGTTTGTCATGAAGCTTTGTATGACGACAGCCATTCGACGTCAACGAGTCGGAATCACTGCACCTCGCTGCAGCTCATCTCTCGTGCGGTCAGGAGCAGCTTAGAATCGCAAGAGTGTCGATGGTGTCCTCTGGTCCAAGGCATATAATTCTTGCTCGCTCTGCAATCGATCTATGTCAAATTTCAGATGCTAAAGACATCGAAGTAATTAGCAATTCATATGCCGACGTTCGTTGTCGATTAAAAGTGATGAGTGCACTAAAAGAACATCCAATTTGAATGTTTGGATTCACAGATTAGGATTTGGCACTCCACTCAAAGTCTAATTTGTTCAGCTCGCGCTTCATCTCGTCCGAAAGAGTCGCTTGTTTGCTGCGGAGGTAATTGACAACAGTTCCTAACTTGATGTCCTCGACATCTGACGGCCAAGCGGGATCGTCGTTTGGCACAATAAACTTTTGTGGAACGCGCAAATTGCCGTAGAGCTGCTTGTATGTTTTGAACGCTGATAAGTTTCGATTCCAATGAAGTTCCCTTGCATTCCATACAAAGTCAAGTGCATCCAGCTCTTGTCTCTGTTCCAAAGTTAGTTTATTTTTGCGAGCACGAAGACTTTTGACTTTTAGTCCCAGTTTCATGGTCCACAAGTATTCTGGCCACAGACGATCTTCCTGTGAAATTTCAATGCTATCAGGCACTTCGACATGACCATATATATTCTTGAAGATCTCAAGAGCTTCCATCATAAGACTCCACTTGTGTTGGCTGTCGTCCCATACAAATCTCATCGCATCCAACTTCGCAACAATTGAGTCGTCCAGAATACCCATTTGATATGCTCTTCTGAACTCTGACACAAACACATTGCATCCATGAAGATCCTGGGGCCACTGAGAATTGGATGGGACTTTGAATGGATTTGGTAATGTCGTGAATCTTGTATGGCGTTGGAGTTTATACTGAACTTCAACAATTTCCAGAATCTGGTTTTGCTTGGCAATTGAAATAACGGGTGGTGGAGCAGGTCCAGTTCCTTTGTCTCTCACTTTCCATACAAATCCCATGGCATTCAATGCATCATAAAATTCTCGAGGAAGAGAGTCTTTCTTCCTTCGACAAGTATCGACTAAAAGCCCCAATTTCATATTCCAAGTGTCTTTTGGCCAAGCTGGATCTTGCTTTGGTACAACAAATGATGTCTTCACGAGTAAATTTCCATAGATGGCTTTGTACGTCTCAAATGCAAGTAGATTCTTGTCCAACTTGGCTTGAATGGCATCCCAGATGAACCCCATCGAATCCAATATCTCTCGTCTTGATGGATCCATTGTTTCTTCTTCTTGTCTGATGTTGCGGACTGCAGATCCCAATTTCTTGCCCCAGAGTTTCTCTGGCCATTCAGCATCTCCCATTTCCACTTTGTAATAGCGGGGTACATTGAGATTGCCATGAATCGACTTGTAAATGCGTAATGCTTCGATGTTTTCTTGCCATTGTTGATTCGACCTTTGTTCATATCCATCCCATGAAAAGCCAATCTCATCCAGTTGAGCAACAATACCCGCATCCAGTCGTCCACCTCGCTTCGCTCTTCGAATACGATCTAAATAGAAAGTCTTGCCGTGGAGCTCATTCGGAAATGGTTCTATCTCTGGGACTCTGAACAAGGCTGGTGTGAGATGTGTTCTCTCTGGTCTTCCCTGCATTTCATATACGCATTGGGCCACTCGTAGGATATCTTTCTGTACTTGGAGACAAATGCGAGCCAGCATGACAACAATTGTCTTGAACCAATCACCATCTCACTTGGTCTTGTTAGGTGCGACATAGTGTTTCCATCCTCTGGAGGCGAATTTGCAACATAGACAGCTTGGCGTGGCGAGTGAGCTTGCCCTCTATAATAGCAGTTGATGAGGGAATGCAAGAGCGCGACAGTTTTGAATCACATCCGTCGCGCTCATCGTTTGGAATCATCATTCTTTCGAACATTGAAGAGCATGGCATGAATTGCACTCGCTACGATGACGCAAAGTACATGATCACACTGATAAGATGCTGACATGCCGACAGGAGTTCTTGGATGTCAGTGGCCACTGGTGTGCAGTCTTACAGACATGAAAGCCTCACTTCGATGAAGGGATTACGATGACCGTCTTCCCGACCGCTGAGATTCGATGTTCGACCAAGGATACCCTTCCATCGGTGGAGACACAAAGCAAGGATAGCGAGCCGGGCGATCCAAGTTCGCCCAAGTCATGCTAGCATGGATTCCTGCAATGGACATTTCAAATATGTGAAGTATTTGAATCGACATTTTGTCGAACTTGCGTTTTGGTCGAAGGGACACGATCCTTCCCAAGCTTGATGGACGACAGCAGCGTCGAGTCCATTGATGCGAAAGAAGAGGAAGAGGTTCAAGAAGAGGAAGTCCACGACGAGCCTGCCGATGAGAAGGACGAGCGGTCGCCGATGGAACGCGCTGTCCACAGTCTGAACCAACTCTGTGCATCTTTTGAGGACATCTGCAACAGTCGACTGGACCAATTTCAAACTCGACTTGCAGTTTCTCAAGCTTGTCTTCCACATATTCGATCCTGCCTTCAGCAGCAACAAGACGCGATCGCATCGCTGGAGCTGCAATTACGTGAAAGTGTGGTGAAATGCAAGTCGTGGCAGCAGAAATGGTCCAAGGAGAAAGAAGATCGGCGCATGGAGAAAGAATGGATGGCTGATATTTGGCCCAATTTTGTCGTCGTGCCACCGACCATTCTCAAACCGTTCATGAAGGAATTATCCGAGGAAGAGAAGCAAAAGCGCAGTGAAACCGCGAGGATGAAAATGCGTCTGGATGAGGAAGGATTGAGAGTTCAAGAGCGCATGGCCCACGCCAAGCAATGGACATTCGTCGACAACTATTATTACAACGCCACGACTGGAGAAAGCTCGTGGGAGATGCCGCCTGTCATGGCATATGTCCCTCCACAAGGCTGGGATGTCAAGAAAAACCAGTGGAAAGATGGTGTTGTCTTAACATTACCTGAAGATTTCCAATCTTTGCCGCCTAAAAATGCCGACATGGACGAAAAAGTAGTCAGCGCTCGCAGCGAAAGTGGTGGAAGCGATAGTGCAGTCGATGAACAGCTCGATCCGATTGATCTCCGAGCTCAAGTCGCCGCGGAGCAGGCCATCCTTGAGAAATTCAATAAAGCAGCTGCAGCGAGCAAATTACGACTGGAAACATTGAGTCATCAATTGCAAAAAGCAGTCGAGCGAAAAATTACTGACGAGGAATCTCAAATCCAAGCTGCTTACAATGCACTGGTGGAGGAAGAAAAGAAGAGGCGAATGAAAGAAGCACGGGAACGCCAAGCCGCTGCTATGGAAGCGAAGGCCACGCTGGAGAAACAAGAAGGAAAAACCAAAACGCCAAAGAATAAGCTCCAAAATGCAGATATGAAGCTGGATGTCGACTTGGAGAATATTCAAATCCCAGTCGATGACTCACAACCGCGCCTGTGTACTCCTCTGACAAATGTTCCAAGCGTCCGCATGCATCTCAAGACAGACGAGGCGTACCAACACATGCAAACCGTCCGAATGAAAGTCGACGCTCATGTGAAACGCGAAGATTTATTGTGGGAAGCCCACGACAATTTTAGAGAATCCATTGAGAAAGATATCCAAGCGGCCCAAACCGCGCTCGAGTCAACGATTCAAGACTTGGATCGCAGCAAGGAAAGTCTTGTAAAGAGCAAAGCCGAGTTTGACCGGATCAAAGAAGCTCCACCCATGCCACAATTGCATTCTGTTCCTGGTATATTCTCATAGTATGCAATATCTATAACAATGTGAAATTTAGAAGTCGAAGGACGGACGCAATTTGAAGTCTACGATGAATTAATGCGAGAATGGGAGGAGAATGAAGTCCGACGCCGTGTGGATATCGAAGAATTGACGGAAACAATTGCTCAGATGGAGCACCGCCTTGCCACGACAACGGTGGATCGTATGCGCGACGACATTGCATTTCTCCAAGAAATACTCAAGTGTGAAATTGAACGTGGAGCTGGCCTTTGGTCCAAAAAGCGCGAGTATGAAGTGTGGCGAACGAAAATGATGCTAGATCGTGTCGATCGAGACGAACAACTGGTGCAATTGCGATTGAATTTGCAGGAATACACTGCTGAATGGGAACATTGCGATCGAATTCCCCTCCAGGCCATCAATACACTGGAGAGACAACGGTTGGCAAAACAAGCTGATCAACGACGGGAGCATTTTGCATCCAAAATAGAAACAACATTGGAGTTGATTAAATCAGCAGAGGCAGCTCAGAGGAAACTTATGCAAATGGAACTGGATGCTCTCGAATTCCACCGTCTCCGAGTGGAGGAAGAGCAATATCTGCATCAGGAGACAAAAGGAGTTTGGCTGGAGCAAAAAGTAACGGAAGATCGAACGCAGCAGAAAATTCTCCGATCTTGGTTGGTTTTAAACTATGCTCGGGAGAAACGATGGCGTCTTCTCGTGTCGTATGATCAAATCGATGAATCTCCATGGCTGGCTCAAGAAGAATGGTTGGTTTCCCAGCTCCGCAGTCGGTAAATTTGAATTTCATCAATCCACTTGAATATGTTTTAGTCACGAAGCAGAGATGGTGGCGATTGAAGAGAAATATGAAGTGCATATTTATGAATTAGAGCAAGAAATCGCGAAATTAGAAGTCCAAGTGCAAATTGCAAAGCAGGGCAAAGTCCAAAGCGATGCTGATAAAGCCATGGTGATGACCATCGTCAACGAGGTACAGAGAAATTTGTACGTTGGATAAACTGTTTATTGCAGGCGGATACGTTGGTCGAAGCAACGAAAGCCGAAACGATTCTATGCCTGAAAAAGCAAATGGATGAATTAATTCTCAAAATGGAAGCGCTGGAAAAGCAGCACGAGGAGAGGATTAACCGTCTCCTTGCTGAGCATGCTGTCATCCGAGAGGTATATCAAGCAACGCACAAAAGTTAATGTTTTTCCACGACAGGATTTAAAAAAACGCCTTGAGGTTACATCCGCCGATGCGATTTTGCGCATGCAATGGCTCAAAGCAGTCAAGTGCGAGCTATTAGACCACAAGGTAATCGATTTTTTCAAGGATAGAATTTGCAAATAATTGTGTATTCCAGGTTCTCAACAAGCATTTACTCTGTGGTATTGCCGCGCTGGAAAAACGCCGCGCGACTGAAATCAATGACATGCAAGCGCGAATTTCAAGTCAATTGAGCCGCATCCATCGCTTAGAAATTTGGAATATGAGTCTCAAGCAAAGCATTGAAGCCAACAATGACGTTTTGGTTTGTCTTGACGGGAAATCGTTGGCTAATTCACTTTTATAGCTCCAACACCAGCGCAAATTAGAGGAAAAAGTTCGCGAACATCGCGCCGAGCAACGCATTCTCCGTCATGAAGTATGGCGACAGCGTATTTCAACCCAGCTTTTATTAACAAATGCCCATCACTTGGTCTTGTTTTTTCTCCAAGGCATTGCTGGACTTTGTGGTCATGCCAACGACGCATTGCGCGATGCTGCTGTTATTCCGGTAATTTCAAACTGCGTCAGTTGTAAATATGCCATGAATTCCACGTAGATTCTAGTTGAACTGTGCAAAATGCCGAGTTTATCAGCTGAAATTCGAGCTCTAGCAACCTCATCTCTGGGTAAATTAGGATGGAACGCGCCAAAGTCACTGCGATATATTGGTTGGCAAGCCAAAACAGGTAATGTTTTTGCTGGCTGTGGTTGTTCATCGTAATTTCACACTAGTTTGGACGAATTGGGTCAACAGATTATCAAAAGAAGCTTCGCACGCTCTCCAGGAATCCAAGGCAGAGTTTGACGACCCTGTCGCTGCTACAAGCTCGGAGATGAATCTCTCAGCGGATTATACAAACCACGAAAAATTTCAGTCGCATCTTGATCGACTGCATATACTACGGGAGACTCAACATTGGGTGAGCCAGTCTGAAATTCCAAATACGATCAACGAGACCAATATTCTTGCGATTGGCGATACAAGCGGCGCTTTGGCGATTCTTGTCGAGCTTAGTGGCAATTCCAGTGCGCCTTTGGACATTCAAGAAGGAGCTTTGGCGTCTCTCGCCACCCTTGCCATGCATACACGGAATATTCACTTGATCGGACGATTTCCTGGCTTTTTAGCCCAGCTTGTCACTCTTGCCGAGACGGCGCCAAGTCGACTCATGCAAGTCCATGCTCTGCACAGCTTGGCCAACTTGTCATTCCAAAACAAAACCCACCAAGAAGTTCTCCACGGTCTCGACATTATCGCTGTCCTGATGCGAGTTGCCACCACCAGTCGCGACGTCGACGCTCTCGATTTGGCCACAGCAGCCCTCGTCAATTTGACTGAAAGCCACCAAGCTATGATATTACAACTGGTGGAATGTGGAGGCTTCGCTCAGCTCATGACACTCTCAATGGCGCCATACCTGAGCGACGCTGTTGAAGACGGCAAGATGGACGCCATTCAAGGCAACATTTCGCTATGTGTCGTGCATATTCTCCACGCAAACCCCGAGTCTGTCCTGGCAGTTTGGCGAGAGAAACCAGCGTATCTCGACCTCTGTCTGAATCTCCTCGAGTCGGGCTTTGCCAGCGTACAAGCCGCTGCGATTATGGTTTTGGGTGTCGTCAGCCAGGATGATGCCATTCGTGGTCATCTTGGAGACGTTGGTGTCATTGATTTGCTATTGCCATTCTTGGACGTCGACGACTTGGTCATGGTCGAACAGACGAGCTGGACACTTCTCCAGCTCAGTTGGAATCGGGACAACCAAACGCGGTTGAGTCTTCATGGCTCTACATGGTTTTCTATGTGTTCCAAGCCAGATCCAGCTTGGCGACTTGTGCAGCAGTATATCTTTCAACTTGTTGGTAATCTTGTCTTTTATCATCCCGAAAACCGCTTGGACACGATTGCCGATTCAAATTGGGTCAATTTCCTCCTTGAAACTTGTCAAAACCACCAAGTCTCATGGCGGGCGGATGCTGTGCGGGCCATGTGCGCTCTGTCGTATGAAAACTCGTTTGCCGCCGCGAGCCACCACATGCCAATCCTTGTCGACGTTCTTGGTGCTTCCGACGCGACGGAGATGGTCTTGAATGCGCTTCAGTGGCTCAAGAATTTACTCGTCCATGACGTTCAAAAGAGTCGATTTGTTCATTGCCCCCAAGCCACGGAAACTCTCGTCGCACTGTGTGGCGCCGAATCACCGCAGATTCGGGAACGAGCCAAAGAAGCGCTGGATTTAGTCTCGGACGTTCGCGTTCGGTCGACGGCGTGGAAGCTGTAATGTGTATTGATGCTTTAAACGATGTGCTAAGTTGCAAGGTTCAAAGGAGCGAGTGACTTTGCAGAGTCGGACTGCCATAGAATAAATCCGTCCTCGGACAAGGCGCTTGCTGTGGCATTTGGCGGTGCTAAGATCGTCACGCTTTCCTCTTCCACGTCATATGTGTCGCTCGGGACTCGAAGAAATGCCCATTGAAAGATAACTTTGCCGCAAAGACTGTACTGGTAGCCATAGAAGAATCGATCCATCGAATTCGTGCGCACAAACAACATAGCGACCCAGCCAACAATGATCAAAGCCAGCATCCATTGGAGCTGGTTCGTGAACGAATAGTGTGTTATTTTGAACGACGTGAAAGCATACCCGACAACGACTGCTCGCAAAGACCAGCACGTCATAATGAGGCCGTACATGGTTCCAGCGTGATAGACGCCAAATAAGTCGGTGATGAAGCACTGGATGAGGGCGAGGCCACCTCCAGAGGACAAAGGACAATCCAAGCCATCGAAACGTTCCAAATGTCATGGAGGCTTTGGGAACGGCTGCTAAAAAGAGAAGTTGGTACGTCAAGAGCGCTGCAAACACTGCCTTGCGAGAAAACGCCGGGTTGGTGTAGAAAATGCGAATCATCAAGTCGGAGATGAGCGGCACACAGAGACGGCCAAGGGAATTGGAAACTGGAAATAAAAAAATATTAGCAGGGAAACGATAGCGTGGACTTACTTAAGCCTTGCGTGAGCACAGCGTTTGTGACCTCGACAGATTCGCCAAAGACTCCGATGGAAATATCTCTCAACTCGGTGGAAAACATGAGCGCTGGGATGATATTGACTGCAAATGCAATGTAACGACACAAGAAATCGGTCGACGCGATGCACTGAAGAAGCGAAAGCGCCTTGACGTGCTGGAAATAACTTCGATCCGTGCCTTCCAGCTCGCTTTGCACGACGGAATAGTTGACAAATGTCATGCCTGCGAGAAATGTATGAGACGTGAAGTTTGGTCAGATTTGCAGACCAACTTTGAGGTATTCGTCGTTGACGACTTGCGGATCTGGAGCTTTCGACACTGGAATCCCATGCATGTCATGGCCGTTGGCTGTAAATGTTACGGGAGGCGTTCGAATGACCAGAGTCGTGAGCGCCAAGATGATCACAATAGCAACGCCTACGTGAAGTCAACAAGGTTTGCTGGCTGCTCAAGCTAATTTACCGGTCGTCCAAAAGACTTTTGGCACATTGGTGACGTCTGTGACAGGGGCGTACGCTCCAGCTCGATTTAAGCCTTTGGTGTAGATGACAGTGAAGAGAGCGTTGCCGATTCCAAAGGCAAACATGATGAGACCGCTGACGACGCCTCGCAAGTCTGGAAACCATTTTTGAACGGTCGACATGGTCGCGATCAAGACATAACCAAAGCCAGAGCCGCAGAAAGCGCCATACCTACGACATAGAAGCGATGAAACGATGTCAAGGAAGGTGTAAGATTACCCAACGTTGAGGAAGATGGGACTTTGAGCTCCGACAGCCAACTGGGAGAGCACGAAGCCGATCGTAGTGAGAACGGTACCGATGGTCATGCCCATTCTTGGACCTTGTCGTTCAATATATGGCCCAGAGAACGCCGCGCTGATGCCCATCCAAATGTACGCTTGGAGCATAACTGTGACGGAAGATTTCGTTGGACTGCCATAGAAATAGACGTCGAGCGCGTCGTACAACGCTGTGAAGGCTAAGACTGATCCTGCTGTCAAATTGGCGAGGAAGGCGAAAACGAGGAGCCACCACCGATTGAAATGGATCACTTTGAACGAGATAAACGTTGACCGATCGACTGAAAACGACAACAACCATTCGTCCGCATCGAGTTCTGCGACTGTCTTGGACGGCACGACGACTTTCCAGTAGTTGACAATGCACCCGAGCGACATGGTTGGGTCTGGACAAAATGCACATTGCTATCTTGTCCTGGCCATCGAAATTCTCTATGACGAGATATGGCCGGAAGAAAGATCGGATGAGATTGATGCGATTTTTCGCCGAGAAATCTCGCTAAGTTCATGGAGCAAGTCGACATATGACCCACTGACGTTGTCATGCGAAGGAGAAAACGCCACATCAACATGGGCAACAAGGTGTCGAGGATGTCCATCTCCTCTTTTCTGCCTTGAGAGATTTCTTCGTCAACGCACATGACTTTTGCCAACCTTCATCGCTCATGGCGAGTTCATGTCTTCAGCCTGTCAAACGCGATTCGAGTGAGCTACACTTGATGAGTTGAATGGACTGTGGCCGCGGCGAAGATTCGAGTCATCTCTGCCATTGTCAAACTCTGAAGTGAGTGCAATGGCGTTCTTGGAGAAACAAGCAAACGTATCGACACCATGAGATAAATTGCTCCATATTCGCCAAGGACTTTGAGATTGGCTGGCCACGATCTCACTGGCGCGAAGTGAGTCCACCATGAGATAAAAGTGCACAGACGACTAATAGCACCAGACAGGCTTTGGGCGGAGATCTCTCGCCTCTCGACTTTGCAATCTTATGCTGAAAAACGCGATCTCTCCATGAATATCTTCAGTCTTTACTCCACAGAGAGGATAACTTCCGACAGGCTAAACATGTTAAGTGTAGTCTTCGTCAATACGCAATGCGCCAAGTGGGAAAAAGGCGATCTTGATGACTGGCTATCTCCGGTCGCACTTGGATTGAAAAGTCAACGTCTATTGGCATGCAACACCGCCGACCGATAGTGCCGAGGCGGTGCGGCGGACACTTCTCGGCGGGCACAGCGCCGCCGCGCGTGCTGCATGTTGTAATCGCATCTACGAGTTCAGGATCGTCAATTGATAAGATCTTCGTAACGTACGTTTGCAGTCCAGAACGCGCAAAGTCGGCTGGGAAAGCGCCGTCGACGATTCACGTCGGTGATCCATCTCGATGTAGTTCATGAAGTTTCCGCGGCGACTTGAAGGCAGAGAGCATGCAATGTGTCCGTGGATGATTTCCATTTGACTTTTCGATCCAACTGCTGGACCAATCAGAGCGTCATCAACTGATTGGCCACACTTGGAACGATATGCTGACGGCAACTCGGCGGGTCTTGGCGTTGCGGACGTGGCCGTCGTGCGCATTCACGACCAAGCAAAGCATAGCGAGGAGCTTTCCATTGCACCGACAGAGAGAGATCCTCCGAGTGGCTCAATGCGTCCACGAGTTGGAAGGCCGACCGGAGAGAACAAACTTGACGCCCAAGGATTATCAAGTTCCCGCGACCTCAGCGTTTCCCAAGGAGCTACACGGACGCAGCTTTGACTTGTCCTTGCTCCGGCAGGCGAAACGGAACGGGCTCTTGGATCCTCACGTCGTCGCCGAGTTTGACTCGATTGGATTTACATGGGATGGCAGAGAATACATCTCGTGGCTCGCGTGGCAGGACAACCTCGAAGCGATGCGCATTTACAAGTCGATCCATGGCAATCTCATGGTGAACTTTCACTTCGTTGTCAAAGCTGGCGATCCGGCGTGGCCGGCCAAGTTCTGGGGCAAGAAACTCGGCAACATCATCGGCCGCTTGCGCAATTCCGAGCCGGCCCCAGAAAGGAAAGCAGTGCTCGACGCCCTGGGCTTCATCTGGGATGGGCGTCAGGCCAAGTGGGACAGAAATCTCTTGGCTCTCAAGACGTACAAAGAACTCTACGGCGACTTGAACGTCCACGTCCGTTTTGTCGTCCCAAGCGATGACTCCAACTGGCCTGTCGAGACAGAAAACATGAAATTGGGAGAGCTCGTGCATAGCTTTCGGCGCGACAAGGATGTGCTGCCGCGGGATTTCCATGATGCACTCGACGCGATGGACTTCAGGTGGAAAATTCGAGACAAGGGCACGGGCATGAGTGCACCACCCAAGATTTCGATCGCCAAGCAGAACAAAATCCTTGAAATCGCGCAACACGCGTACAAGATCCAAGGCCATTCCAAATTCACAACGTTTCTGCGGCGCATTGAAGTGCCATCGACGCCAGAGTGGCCAAGTCACCTACATGGAGAAATCTTTCACATTTCCGCGTTTCGACGTGCGCATCGCGCCGGCCTCTTGGATCCGTCCATTGTGGAAGCATTGGACGCGATTGGATTTGTATGGGATGTCCCGAAGCATCAGTGGGAGCTCTTCATGGAAGCGTTGAACATTTACAAGACTTTGCATGGCCATGTGATCGTGCCGACGGATTTTCAAGTGCCAGAAGACGACGCGCAGTGGCCAGCGCACCTCTGGGCATTCAAATTAGGCATCAAAGTCGGCAATATTCGTCGCGACAAAGCCAAAGTGCCACCGGAGAGAAAGAAAGAATTGGACGCAATCCAATTTGTGTGGAATGCAAATCAACTCCATCGATCGCGCGTATTGTTGGGGCTCAAGACCTATAAGCGGCTATATGGCACGCTGTACGTCCCGCAGACTTTTGTTGTTCCGAGAGACGATCCATTGTGGCCCGCAGAACTCGCCGACATGAAACTTGGCGCGATCACAAACACCATTCGCGCCAGACGGTCCGTCACGGCAGGGGAATGGAAATCCCAGCTCGACAGCTTGGGATTCGAGTGGTGGGGTAGAAAGTAACAAAGTAATTCCACAATGCCTAAACTAATTGTCAATTTTCCTCATGGCTCGAAAGGAGCTCTTACCTCGGCATCAACGTCAATGAGCAGTATCGCTAGGTGAAGCACGAAGAATAAGTGTTCATGTTGGGACATTCGGGAGTTCTCTCGGTTGCACTGACGTCCTCAGCTCCCGATTTGGGCCTGATCGCTCAATCTTTTCGCCATATCTATGAATTTAGAGGTCAGCAACAGAGCAAGAGGAGCGCTTCCAACTCGTGCCGTCGAAATCCGTGCCGAACAGGCGATGCTGGAATGTTGACTTCTTGACCACGTTGTAAAACCTCGTGCTTCTTCAGCCCGGAGACCACTTCATGGCCGACAGTCTCCAGTACTTGCCATTGTCTCTACGGCGAAAACGTCACGGGTCGGGCAAGTCAATCGGAATTGAAGTCGAAGCTGCAGCTGAAGTTCGTCATGGGTGACGACAAAGTTGAAAGTGATCCATGCTCACTTTCTATTTGCTATAATTCTTCCTTGGAAAGAAAGATCGATCTCCGATGAAGACAGCCGCAGTCCACCTTGCGCCGGTCCACACCGTGCTCCTGGCGATCTTTCCAATCGTCTTCCTCGCCGTGCTTGAATCTCTCTCGTATGGCCTTCTTGTCCCTGTGCTTCCTATCACGACGACTGAGGTATCGCTCTTGTTTTCTCGGTCTCGTTCTCATCGTGGTGGTGACATGTAGTATTTTGCACAAGAATACAATCATGGCGAGCCGATCGACTGCGTCAAGTTTAGCAATGCAACGGCGTGTATACAAGGATCCCAACAGGCAAACTTGTGGTCGAGCGCAACATCTTCCCTTGGCTCACTTGTGAGCTTCATCATAACACCGCTGGTGGGCCAGGGATCTGACATTTACGGCCGCAAGGTTCCTCTCGAGTGGATTCATCGCGTCTGACCACACCCTCGCCTAGGCTTTTCTTGTGGCCGCTCAAGTGCTTCATGTCATCTATCCCTTCACAATCATGCTTTTCAGCATATACCATCACGACATTCGCGTCTACTTCATTGTCAAGTTCGTCTACAATTCATTCTTGTACGTGCTATCCATGTTTCGTCTACCTCATGCATTGTCTTCCAGGACGGGATCGGTCGTTGCTGCATCTATTGCCGATGTCACTGCGCCAGAAAACAGAACGACTGCGTTTGGAGGAATTTTTGCCATCCAATCTGTCTTCTTCTCCGTGGCGATTGCGCTCACCCAGTACTTGACGACGGTACGTTGGTTTCTTGCTGTTTCCATTCCTAATCCATCACCAGTACAAAATTCTCGTCATCTCGAGCATATTTTACATTCTCCGTGTCGTTTGGTGCGTCTTTGTTTACAAGGAAACGCTAGCGATCACATGCCGCGCACCGTCATACACTGGCATCAATCCTTTCCGCGCGTTGACCATTCTTCTGAAGTCGAGCTTGTTTCGCCGACTGAGTGTCGTGATTGCCCTATCGACTTTTGTCAGTGCTGGTCTCATGAACTATCGTCCTTATTTCTTCAACGTACGCCGACTTCCTCGTTGTGGTCTAATCTATGTAGTCGTATCTGAGTTTCAGCAAGGATGACTTTGCGTCCTTTCTTCTCGTTGTTGGTGTCGCTTCGATGGTATCTCAAGGTGTGATTCTTCAACCTCTGTTATCTTGTGTGCGTGAAAAGTTTGTCGTGGCAATCTCCATGGCTCTATACGCTATCATGAGTGCTCTCTACTTGGTCCTTGTCTTTGCGCCATCAAAGTTTGTTATCTTTCTCGTCGCTTTTTGTTCAGGTTTTGGTGATATTGGATTTGCCGCGATTTCATCTCTCAAGTCTACTCATGTGTCCGAGCGAGTGCAATCTTTCCTCCAGTTTGACGTTTATAAAAATATTGTAGGAACAAGGTCGTGTGCAAGGAGCAGTGTACGGCGTGCGAGCTTTGTCGTCAGCACTCGGTCCCCTCGTTTTCTCAGCTCTCTACAACGCCAGAACAACGGACAAGGCGAGCGAAAGCGTTCCGTTCATCCTCTCACTCGTCTTGTACTTCATCTCCATGCTCGTTGCTTTCAAGCTGCCTGGAAATGCTCCGCAAGTCGACCTACGAGACAATTTGGCGCCACTTTTGGATGACATGGATTCCACCGATGTTGAAGAGATGTGAACTTGACCTGGAAATTTGACAAATGAGGAGAAAATAGATAATTCATCAATTACAATACCCTTTTGCAATACTATTGCAATAGTACTATTACAACACTAACCCCCACACCCCCAATCAGGAATAGAGTTCAAATGAAAGGGATGCATATTGGATGGATTAATGGAGCTGGGGTAGAACTTCTTTGACGGTGCCGTCAGCTTGGCCGAAGAAAGCTTTGCTTGCTAATCGCACAAAAAGACCCACTTCCACAACGCCAGGCAACATCTTGAGCTGCTTCTCGAGGCTCTCAGGGTCGTGCACGAGCCCAAACTACGTCGATTGTGAGAATGAGAGCAACCGATGGAAGTTTACATGAGTGTCGAGAATGAGGTTACCGTTGTCAGTGACAACAGGTCCAGCTTTGGCTTTGGCCATGCGAAGAACGGGTGTGCCGTTGAGCTCCTTTAGCTTGTGCATGATTGGAACGTACGCAAGTGGAACAACTTCAATCGGGATGCCTTGCGTCCATTGTTGACCGAGATGGGTCGATTCCTTTCGGTAATCCGCGACAATGACAAACTTCTTGGCGTTGAAAATCACGATTTTCTCCTGGAGATGGCAGCCTCCACCGCCCTTGATGCAATTCAGGGCTGGATCCACTTCGTCTGCGCCGTCAATCGCAATATCAATCACAGGATGCGTGTCAAAGTTGGTCAGGTTGAGCTTGTACTTGGCAATGAGTTGAGATGCTTGAAACGACGATGGAATGCTCGAGATACGAAGTCCTTCGTTCGCAACGCGTTCTCCCAAGCGTTCCGCAGCATAAACGACCGTCGAGCCTACAAGAAAGCATCCTCTGATATGGATGTGGAGCTGAAGGATCACGCACCACTGCCAATGCCAACAACGTCTCCGTCCTTGACAAACTCATCCACAGCGGCGCGGGCGGCCTACACAGACCCACCATCAATGAAACCAGCTATGAATGATCGACGCACCAGTCTCTTTGCGCTTTCAACGGCGTCCATGATCACACTCGATGGCGGCAGATGTGAAATGATTCGTTGCCTTGCGAGCCTTTGCATGTCGGAGGTCGTTGAAACTTATTGTGATTTTATCCAATCATTTTTCATTCTATCAAATAATTTTGACCAATCAAATCTCTTACATATGTTTGTCCAACTTGAAGGAATCTTCCGTGTGTCATTGATGGCCGAGGCGCTTCCTCCATCCTTTTGCCATGACCACTGACGTTATTGGATGAACAATTGGTTGTCACTCTATCCTCGTTCCGCTCGCTGTTTACCAAACCATTTGGATGACTCGTCAACTGGCTGGAGGTCTCAACTTTGTCTCGATTGAAGGTTCAATTGATGTGGCATCAAGTTTGATCACGACAACATTTGGCTGGTCATCGTGATTGTGGTTTTGTAGAGCTCGGTGACGTTCGAGGTTCAAACAGGAGGCAAGTTAGCTTTGACAGCGCGCCATTCACTCTTTATTTGTCCGTATGATCGCAAGTTCTTGGGGGGGCTTGAATAATAGTGGCGAGAGTGAACCATGCTGTCATTTTTCATGGGAGATGAGCAGCGGGGCAATAAGTAGACATAGAAAGCAGGGTAAACAAGGTAAACGTAGTCGGAGGTATTACTTATGGGCGCAAGGCACGCTGGCACCGTTGTCGTTGTTTCACAATGACAACGAGGAGCGCACTGGAGGTATCTCAATTTGCAACTTTTCCTCCAACCAACACGAATACAATACTATTTTAAAATACTTTTAAAATACTCGTCGACACCAAATCAAGGACGAGAAGAGGAAAGGAGTGCTGCCGCAGTGATTCCTTCCTGTTGGGTATTGTGTCACTTGCATTGAAAGGGATTTCTACCTCGGTCGTCAAATGTACATCGGCCCCAGCGTGAAGCAGCGACCGAACAACTTCAATGTGCCCGACGCAAGATGCTTGGTACAATGCAAACTCTCCTTCCTAACTGTTGCATATGTCCTCAAAAGATGCACAGAGTTGGTTCAGACTGTGGACAGCGCGTTCCATCGGCGACCGCTCGTCCTTCTCATCGGCAGGCTCGTCGTGGACTTCCTCTTCTTGAACCTCTTCCTCTTCTTTCGCATCAATGGACTCGACGCTGCTGTCGTCCATCAAGCTTGGGAAGGATCGTGTCCCTTCGACCAAAACGCAAGTTCGACAAAATGTCGATTCAAATACTTCACATATTTGAAATGTCCATTGCAGGAATCCATGCTAGCATGACTTGGGCGAACTTGGATCGCCCGGCTCGCTATCCTTGCTTTGTGTCTCCACCGATGGAAGGGTATCCTTGGTCGAACATCGAATCTCAGCGGTCGGGAAGACGGTCATCGTAATCCCTTCATCGAAGTGAGGCTTTCATGTCTGTAAGACTGCACACCAGTGGCCACTGACATCCAAGAACTCCTGTCGGCATGTCAGCATCTTATCAGTGTGATCATGTACTTTGCGTCATCGTAGCGAGTGCAATTCATGCCATGCTCTTCAATGTTCGAAAGAATGATGATTCCAAACGATGAGCGCGACGGATGTGATTCAAAACTGTCGCGCTCTTGCATTCCCTCATCAACTGCTATTATAGAGGGCAAGCTCACTCGCCCGCCAAGCTGTCTATGTTGCAAATTCGCCTCCAGAGGATGGAAACACTATGTCGCACCTAACAAGACCAAGTGAGATGGTGATTGGTTCAAGACAATTGTTGTCATGCTGGCTCGCATTTGTCTCCAAGTACAGAAAGATATCCTACGAGTGGCCCAATGCGTATATGAAATGCAGGGAAGACCAGAGAGAACACATCTCACACCAGCCTTGTTCAGAGTCCCAGAGATAGAACCATTTCCGAATGAGCTCCACGGCAAGACTTTCTATTTAGATCGTATTCGAAGAGCGAAGCGAGGTGGACGACTGGATGCGGGTATTGTTGCTCAACTGGATGAGATTGGCTTTTCATGGGATGGATATGAACAAAGGTCGAATCAACAATGGCAAGAAAACATCGAAGCATTACGCATTTACAAGTCGATTCATGGCAATCTCAATGTACCCCGCTATTACAAAGTGGAAATGGGAGATGCTGAATGGCCAGAGAAACTCTGGGGCAAGAAATTGGGATCTGCAGTCCGCAACATCAGACAAGAAGAAGAAACAATGGATCCATCAAGACGAGAGATATTGGATTCGATGGGATTTGTTTGGGATGCCATTCAAGCTCATTGGGAGAAAAATCTACTTGCGCTTGAGAAGTACAAAGCCATCCATGAAGATTTACTGGTGAAGTACTCATTTGTTGTACCAGAGCAAGATCCAGCATGGCCAAAAGACACTTGGAATATGAAATTGGGATTTTTTGTTTCTACTTGTCGAAAGAAGAAAGACTCTCTTCCTCCTGAGATTCATGATGCTTTGAGTGCCATGGGATTTGTATGGAAAGTGAAAGACAAAGGAACTGGACCAGGACGACCACCCAGCATTTCGATTGCCAAACAACACGAAATTCTTGAAATTGTTCGAGCCCAACATAAACTTCAAGGCCATACAAAATTCACAACTTTGACCCGCACATTTGAAGTCCCGTCGTCATCTGAGTGGCCAAAGCATCTTCATGGATGCAATGTGTTTGTGTCAGAGTTCAGAAGAGCATATCGGATGGGCTTGCTGGATGCTTCGATTGTGGTTAAATTAGATGAACTTGGATTTGTATGGAGAGCCAAACAGCACCAGTGGAGTCTTACAATGAAAGCTCTTGAGATCTTCAAGAATATCTATGGTCATGTCGAAGTGCCTCAAGACTTTGAAATTTCACAAGAAGATCGTCTGTGGCCAGACGATTTGTGGACCATGAAATTGGGTATAAAAGTTTCGAATATTCGTCGTCGCCAAACCAAACTGACTGTGGAGCAGAGGTAAGAGCTGGATGCACTTGACTTTGTGTGGAATGCGAATAAACTCCATTGGAATCGAAACTTATTAGCGTTGAAAACGTACAAGCAGATCTACGGCAATCTGCGAATTCCGACCAAGTTTGTGGTCCCTGAGGATGATCGAGCTTGGCCAGTTGATCTCGCTAACATCAAGTTGGGAATAGTGGCCATTTGTCTCCGCAGCAACCAAGAAGCGCTTTTGGACAAGAAGAAGCTTCTTCTTGCAAGAGTTGAACAAGTTAGGCTTTGAGTGGAGTGTCAAATCCTCCTCGCTGGATCAAATAGAGTAAGATAATTTTTTGTATATTGAATTTACCTCCCTGCAGCATGGAATACGTCTTTACAAGTTGACAAAGATATTTAGCAAAGTGAGCATGAAGAAACGATTTGTCTTTTCAACCAAAATTGTAGTTGAAGGCTTACAGGTCAATCTATTTATTGTAAAAATAATTGGATCGCTTGGTCGACGTCTGACCAAACGTCAAGTTTGGTTCCTTATCCTGCCAAAGATATTCACGAGTTGTCTGTGTGGATGCAATGTAACCTGAACTTGCATGACTGCATCAATTATCCTCTTCTCTATGGAGGGTTCGCAGCTCATTAGCTACATCTCGCGCGATTTGCCTCTAGAGAACAAAGACGATGAAACTTGGTCACGGGGTGGGGGTAATTCGTTCAAGTCCTCCACTGTCATGCTGGTTCGCCATTGTCTCCAAATGACTCGGCGGCTATGGATGCCGAGGACATTCTCGACGAACCATCCAAGAATTTCATCGCCGAGCCAGAAAGGTATCCTACGAGTGTCCCAATGCGTGCCTACCATACAGAGAAGGCCTGACGGGACGACCTGCATTGATCCGTTCAAGCTTGGTATTCTATTGACGACTGTAAAACTAGAAGGCACTCCTTGAAGGGCTCTAAGCTCAAGACTTGGGATTTGCCTCCAAAGTACAAGCATGAACGTCCCTGACTGTCGTCAAAGCCATTTAATCGCAATTGCACCAGTTGTTCGTCTCGATCGACACGATCTAGCATCATTTTCGTTCGCCACACTTCATACTCGCGCTTTTTGGACCAAAGGCCAGCTCCACGTTCAATTTCACACTTGACTAACTCTTGGAGAAATGCAATGTCGTCGCGCATACGATCCAGCGTTGTCGTGGCAAGGCGATGCTCTATCTGAGCAATTGTTTCCGTCAATTCTTCAATATCCACACGGCGTCGGACTTCATTCTCTTCCCACTCACGCATTAATTCATCATAGACTTCAAATTGTGTTCGCCCTTCGATTTCTAAAATTCACATTGTTATATAATTGCCATAAATCAAGGATGTACCAGGAACAGAATGCAATTGTGGCATGGGTGGAGTTTTTATCTGGTCAGACTCGGCTTTGCTCTTTTCAAGAGTTTCCTTGCTGCGATCCAAATCTTGAATCGTTGACTCGAATGCGGTTTCGGCCGCTTGGATATCTTTTTCAATGGATTCTTTAAAATTGTCGTGGGCTTCCCACATTAAATCTTCGCGTTTCACATGAGCATCGACATCCATTCGGACGGTTTGCATGTGTTGGTACGCCTCGTCTTTCTTGAGATGCATGCGAACGCTTGGAACATCTGTCAGAGACGTATGTCATGACAGGCGGCATTTCCCACGAGCTTTCTCCAGTCGTAGCGTTGTTATAAAAAATATCGACAAATGTCCATTGCTTGGCGTGGGCCATGCGCTCTTCAACTCTCAATGCTTCCTCATTCCGACGCATTTTCATCCTCGCGGTTTCACTGCGCTTTTGCTTCTCTTCCTCGGACAATTCCTTCATGAACGGTTTGAGAATCGTCGATGGCACGACGACAAAGTCGGGCCAAATATCAGTCATCCATTCTTTTTCCATGCGCCGATCTTGGACCATTTCTGCTGCCACAACTTGCATTTTGCCATACTTTCACGTAATTGCAGCTCCAGCGATGCGATCGCGTCTTGTTGGTGCTAAAGGCAGGATCCAATACGTGGAAGACAAGCTTGAGAAACTGCAAGTCGAGTTTGAAATTGGTCCAGTCGACTGTTGCAGATGTCCTCAAAAGATACACAGAGTTGGTTCAGACTGTCGACACCGCGGTCCATCGGCGACCGCTCGGCCTTTTCATCCGTAAGATCGTCATGGAGTTCTCTTCTTTGGCATCAATCGACATTACGCTGCTGTCGCCTATCATGCTTGGAAAGGATCGTGACCCTTGTACCAAAGCCAAGTTCGATGAATGATGATTCAAATACTTCACATGTTTGAAATGTCCATGGCATGAATTCATCCTGTCGGCGGCTTGGACGCGATCACTCAATTCGCTGGAAGGATATCCAAGGGAGATCATCTGCAATTGGAAATGCTGCCGAAGTTATCCCTGGAGAATCGGCTCCAAAAGAGGCTTGAACCGGGACAGATTGAGTATGAGTGATCACTGACGTCCAACTTGACTGCCGCGAGTTTGTCTGTTGTTTTCAATCCATTGGAGTTGAAGGAATGCTCTGCACCAAAGAAGTCGTTATCTTCCACCTCGTCATGGCAAATGCAGCTTCTCTGCTATGTTCGAAAGAATGATGATTCCATGTGTCATCAGAACTGTCGCGATCTTATACTCTCTGGACGACTGCAGTTCTAGAAGGTATTCCTTGGAGAGTTCACAGTTCAGGCAGCTGTCCATCGTGCGATTTGCCGCCAAGGCCGACTTGACGCATGTCATGCAAAAGAATACGTCGTACCTTAGATGACAGAAAAAATTCTACAGGCGATTGGTTCAAGGCATTTGCTGCCATGCTGGCTCGCCTCTGTCTCCACGTCGCTCGGCGGCCTTGGATGCCAAGGACATTTGCAACGAGCATTTCATCAAAGAGACAGAAAAATTTCCTACGAGCGGCCCAATGCGTGCATGGGAAGGCCAGCCACAACGGACCTCACCCCATGCATGTACGTTGTGCCATTTAACGAACCATTTCCAAAGGAGCTCCATGGCAAGACGTTGAATTTGAATGATATTCAAAGAGCCAAACGAGATGGACGACTGGACTCGGGTATTGCTGCTCAAATGGATGACATTGGCTTTCCATGGCATGGAAGAGAACATAGGTCAAATAACAATGGGAAGAAACCTTGAGGCATTGCGCATTTACAAGTCAATTCGTGGCAATCTCAATGTAGCCCAATATTGCAAAGTGAAGGCGGGCGACCCTCAATGGCCGCAGAAGTTCTGGGGAAAGAAACTGGGAAATTCCGTTTCAGTATTGAGACTAGAACAAGAAAGAATGGATCCAGCAAGACGAGAGATATTGGATTCGATGGGGTTCATCTGGGATGCAATTCAAGCCAAGTGGGAGACGAATCTACTTGCATTTGAGACGTACAAAGCCATCGAAGGAAATTTACTCGTGAAGACATCATTTGTTGTACCAGACCAAGATCCAGCATGGCCAAAAGACACTTGGAATACGAATTTGGGAGACTTAGTTTCTACTTGTCGAAGGAAGAAAGACTCTCTTCCTCAGATTTATGGCGCTTTGACTGCCATGGGATTTGTGTGAAAAGTAAGAGACCAAGGAACTGGACCTGTTCAACTACCAAATTTTTCGATAAAGAAGCAACACCAAATTCTTGAAATTATTCAAGAGCAATACAAACAACAAGGCCATACCAGATTCACAACATTACCGAATCCATTCTATGTCCCATCAAATTCGCAGTGGCCACAGCATCTCTGTGGAAAATGTGTGAATGTGTCAGACTTCAGAAGGGCCAATCGAATGGGCTTGCTCGACAACTCAATTGTCGCTTCTGTAGATGACTCGTTGTTTTCATCCCACGAGCTTGGAACGATGGGATATTCCATCGGTTGATTGCCAGGTTTCGACCGAATGATGATTCACATCTGAAATTTCCTGCCAATGGCACTGTGCATGCATGTTGTCAGCCACAGTTTTACAGCTCGATCATGGTCAAATCTTCTGTTGGAAATGTCAAATGTCATGATTATGCCTGAATAAATTCTTCAAGGAGAGCCATCAATGCATGACAGATAGAGTTTCAGTGATCGCAGACGTCCAAAAGCTCCTCTCGGCATGTTGGCATCTTCCTGCAGGTACTACACCTTTTCTCGGGCAAGTTGACCTGTTTGTTCCACCAATGTGAACCATATAATGTGTAGTATTTCGCAAGTATGATAGAGATGGTCTGGGCATTCAGATAACGACGGGACTTTGAATGGGTTTGGCAAAGTAGTGAATCTCGTATGACCTTGGAGTTTATATTGGACTTGGACAATTTCAAGAATCTGGTGCTGCTTCGAAATTGAAATTCTTGGGGTCGGCCAGGTCCAGTTCCATTGTCTCTCACTTTCCATTAATCCCATGGCAGTCAATGCGTCATAAATCTCAGGAGGAAGAGAGTCTTGTTCCTGGCGATAATCTCCAACTAATTTTCTCAATTTCACATTCCAAGTGTCTTTTGGCCATGCTGGATCTTGGTCTGGTACAACAAATGATGTCTTCACGAGTAAATTTCCTTCGATGGCTTTGTACGTCTCAAATGCAAGTAAATTCTTCTTCCACTTGGCTTGATTTGCATCCCGAATGAAGCTCATTGAATCTAATACTTTTCTTCTTTTTGTTATTTCTTGTTGCTTTCTCAATGTTCCACCCAATTTCTTGCCCCAGAATTTCTCTGGCCATTGGGTGTCTCCCTCCTTCACTTTGTAAGAAAACGGTACATTGAGCTTGCGATTAATTGACTTGTAAATGCGTAATGCCTCGAGGTTTTCTTCCCATGCTGCTGTCGACTGGCGCTCCTTTCCATCCCATGGAAAGCCAATGCATCCAATTGAGCGACAATGCTCGCGTCCAATCGTCCACCTCGCTTTGCTCTTCGGATATCCCTTACATCGAACTTCTTGCCATGGAGATCCTTTGGAAATGGTTCGTGTCCTGGGACTGTGAACAAGGCTGGTGTGAGGTTTGTCCTCTCTGGTCTTCCCTGTATTTCATGCATGCATTAGGCCACTCGTAGGATATCCAGGGGTGTTACAATATAGATTGTATTATTGGTTGTACCCCCAGTCTTCGGACAATCAATCATTGACAATATTCAATCTATTGTTGTCGTGAAAGAGCTTTGCGACGTCTAAGCAGTCGGACTATCCTTTTCGGTAGCTTTGGACAACTTGATGGCTTGTGAGACGCTGCCCAGACTCAAGAGGTCCCAGTTCAACTTTAAGTACATGATCACCTCGAACGTGGTGCTGTCCATACTCTTCCGCAAGTAGCCGATCACGCACTTCACACCAGAGAAGAATCGCTCGACAACAACAGAGGTTGGAGGGATCCAACTCACGTCTTCATACGGCTGTGTAGTATTGACGCGACTGCGAGCACGCTTCTTGATTTCGTTGACAAGGTCTATTGCAGCACGCTTCCTGCCATTCAAAACAACATCAGACGCAGTCTAAATCATTTTCACGGGATCCGAATTTCGACGCAAACGACGAGCAGCTTCCTTTTCAACAGAATTCAAGGTTGAGCCCGTCTCTAGTTTGACCAAAGCACTTTCAAAAGCTGGATCTGCGACGATCTTCGCATTCGGGCCAATGTAGTTCTTCAAAGATGGGTAGTCGTCCATGGCGAAATCAAACATGTCGCGAATGTGTGGTTTGGTTTGATCTGCCCACTCTGATTGAGGGAAATTAGAAAGCACGCGTGATGATTGGCGTGCAAGACGCAAGGAGCATACAAAACGGTCGGAAGAAGCATTCCTTGCACTCATATCGTGCATGGTCGTCAATCTATTGAAGTCCAAGATATTGGAACAATTTGTTCAATCTCGGGGAAAGATTGTGTCCCCGCCACAATCAATGATTGCTGGGGACAATATCAATCTTCTGACAATCACAATCTTTTTTCATCAAGCCCTGTAGGATATCTCTCTGCTTCTGTAATGAAATGTATGGAGGCTTCTTTGAGAATGTCCCCAAAGTCTATGGCTGCCGAGAGACTTGGAGACCGAAACGGACGAGCATGGCAGCGGATGTCTTGAACCAACCGCCTCCACTCTATGTCAAGAAGATCGTCAGTGGCCAGAATACTTGTGGACCTAGAAATTGGGACTAAAAGTTCGAACTATTCGTGCCCGCAAAAGTAAACTAACTTTGGAACAGAGACAAGAGCTGGATGCACTTGACTTTGTATGGAATGCAAGCGAACTTCATTGGAATCGAAACTTATCAGCGTTCAAAACGTACAAGCAAAAATACCGCAATATGCGAATTCCGACCATGTTTGCTGTGCCAAAAGATGATTTCCGACGACGTCTTTGTCATCTGAAAAACGACTGAGATAGTTTGCAGACCAAGCATGAATTACATGCCCTTGGACCAGAGAATATTGTCAAAGCTCCTGCGATTCAAGGCCCGTGATCTTCTCGTGACGACGTCAGAAGGACAACTTCTTGCAGAGACTCGTGATACCCGGAATACCACTAAATTCATGTGAAAATTGATAGACAAGGCAACGAGACCTGGTGAACCAACGACTCCCATTTCCAGGCAGTAAGACACAGGCTTCCACCGATATACTGCAAAATTCACACAGCTGGAGCGAAGAGGAGCAAACGAACAGGTTTTAGTTGATGCTTGGATCGCTGCCAAAGTTGACGTGATGGGGCGAAGTTAAGCACCACTTGAGTCATCGATATACCAAAGATCTGCTGGAGCAGACACAAGGACGGAAAGCTATTGCCTTTGTACGACACGCCAACGAACTCACTCCATCGCCATCGTAGTTCATCAACTTTGAAGTCGAACAACGGGAAAGCAGGGCATCTCCCACTTCTAGACTTATTTTGACAGAGGAAACATGCGCTTTGGTACGATCCACCCACATTTTCACAGGGAATGCGCCGTACTTCTATACAAGTCAAAGCAAGAACTTGACAAGGAAGGCATGGAGAGATCTCAGTAACTCAACTGCCGGCATGGTATCTTCCCCTAGCCCCTGTCAAGGAGCCAATCCAATTGACCAACTTGGTGAACAATATTATTAGGGTAATAATATAATAATCATCATGTCTGGAAGAAGTGTCTTGTGCCATGGCGACCTCCTGCCTTACATTGCTCAGTTCCAAGGTGGAAACTACTTGGATATGATGGCTTTGAGTCGCTTCGTCACCGAATCACATCGATCTATAGCATACCTTGAGCAGAATGCAACCGTCTCGTACTACAACGCACTGCTTGTTCAAGTGATTGGTCGATTCCGGGATATCTTTCGAACGTGGCTTGAGCAGTACGGCATGGAACGTCTCCCACGCTTGCTGAACGCCAATCCTGCCACTGCTAGCTTCGTACTGGTTCAAGCGATCGTCCATGGTGAAGTCTATCGAGTAGAATGGATGATGGGCCACCCTAGCTTTGAACTCTGCGCATCATATCCGCTGATTGATATTGCAGCATCGGCCGGTCAACTCGAGGTACTCTTACTCCTACAAGGACATGCTCGATGCACGACGAATGCCATGGATGTAGCCGCACGACATGGTGACTTGGATATCATCCATTTTCTCCACTACAATCGCACTGAAGGATGCACACGACAAGCTATGAACTTGGCCGCTCGTTTCAACCACATGGAGATCGTCGCCTTCCTGCAAGAAGAGCATCGCACTGAAGGATGTACATCGGACGGTCTCGTTTGGGCCGCCAGTCACGGTCATGTTGACATGGTTGAGCTGCTTTTGACTCGTTATGGCGACACGATAAGTACTCCTCACGCCATGGACAGCGCTTGTCAACATGGCTGGCTGAATGTGGTGGAATGTCTTCATGGCCTTGGCCAACCTTGCACAACCGATGCGATGGACTATGCATGTCTGAATGGACATTTCGCCATTGTGAAATTTCTCCACTTGCATCGAAACGAAGGGGCCACGACTCGAGCCATGTCGTTTGCAGCCGCCAGTGGACATTTCGAGATTGTGAAATTTCTCCGATCACATCATTACCGCGTCAATCTCGAGACAGCAGTGGCAAACGCTCGAAAGAATGGTCATTTTACAATTGCGCAGTTTCTCACCGATGGGGTTGACCCGACTATTCCCCTCCAGACCCTCGCACTTAATGTATAAATGCTTGGAACAGAAATCTTTATTGGACAGACAAGTTTAGTTGGAGTGCACGTGAAATTATTCCCTGTTCTAGCATTGCAGGAGTGTATTTCTCACCAAGAAATGGCCAAGATGTCAACTACCATTATGTTCCAAGTGTCCATTGATCTTTTGCCTATGGTAAAGAATTTTCTTTTGTAATTATTGCACAGGATTGTTAAGAATGACACCATTGTGGTCCTTAATTATCATTCGCACGTTTGGCTGTGCATTTAAAGTGCTCGTTCCAGCTTCGACATCATGCTCTTTGCGGAGATCTGACGAGCTCCATTTCTACTTGACCAATGCGGAAAAATCAAAACGACATCAAAGTCCACGACTTCATCACAGTTATCAGACAATTATATTGCCCAAGCAGGTTTTAACACTGGTGCTGTCCAAGTATTTGCATTGCCATGTTTTGATACTCGAATTACGGTGGGTATTGAAAGTATCACCTTCAGATCAAGTGTAGCAGTGTCGCCAAGGGAAGAAATCCTGACGGTCGTTTTACTGCAGAGAACCTTCCCCTTGTCAAGTTTGCATCCGAGCGCGATTGATGCTAAATTCTTATGACGTTCTGTTATCAAAATGAAAGTTGAACTGGAAGAGCTCTGACTATCGTCAAATGTTTGGTCTGACTGACGAAAATCAAGGACAATGACAATCCTAATGACATACATGCTGAGATGGAATTATGCACGACATAGAATGGCAGACGACTAAGATAAAATGCAATGTATACTTCAAATGCTTCGAGAGGCTCTTCCTTTCCTTTGCCTATGGCAAAATATGCGAACTGCACTCTTCTATGTGCATCTTTAATTCAAGAACACTCACACTTTCCAATCTATTGATTAAGATTTGACACTCCATACAAAGCCTAACTTGTTCAACTCTTGCTTCTTCTCGTCCGAAAGAGTCGCTTGAATGCTGCGGAGGTAATTGACAACAGTTCCTAACTTGATGTTGGCGTAATCTGATGGCCAATCCGGATCATCTTTCGGCAACACAAACGTTTTTGGAACGCGCAGATCGCCGTAGAGCTGCATGTAAGTTTTCAACGCTAATAAGTTTCGATTCCAATGGAGCTAGATGCACTTGTGTGGGATGGTCGGATCAGTGAAGTCCGAGCTTCTCGCCGCAAGAAAAGGGGGGTGGAAGGTTAGAGGTCGCCTGGGGCTTTTAGGTGAGCCAGACGCGATCGAAGGAAATGGAGAGGCACAACTGTGGGTTGAAAGTCCGCAGTAGTTAACCGCTGCTGGGGGAGAGTACGGTGGGGAGGACCGGGAAAGGGGTTGGTTGCTCGGTTGCCCACGAGCTACGCCTAACGTTGACTGGCGTTGGTGAGGGCGATTGACGGTGCGGGTATTCGACAGACCCACGGAACTCCTGCAAACTTCTTGGCGCTTAAACTCTCTCGACGGGACGCCACAAACTTAGAGGTTCATTCAACGCCAGCCAAAAAGAGCTCTGTCTAACTACTGCTTCTGTTCCCTAAGCTACTCCTAACTTCGCACGCACGCTCTGTAATTGTCTTCGTCTCGCTCCACGATTGGTCTCCGACCTTTACTCACTCACTCAATTGACCATGAGTCTTGGCAGCACGCTCGCAGCAGGCCACCACACTGACTGAAAGTTTGGTTGGCCGCCCTCCATTGGTGGCCACTGTTCCGGCTCGTTGGGCTCTGTTTTTCCACTCGTACTGCTTGCTCCTTGTTCCTAATCCCTGGACAATCCGGCACTGTGATCCACTCGTAACCCGTCGCGATTGGCGACCTTCCAGCCAATAGATCATCGCTCTTTGTGTCAACCTACGCGTTGGATCGGTTTCGCGAGTGGCGGCTCGCTTTGCCACAAACCACCCCTGGCAGCTCGTGACGCCACGGGCACAAACGGCTGCCAACCGACGAGCGACATTCACTGGGCTTCGTTCTTTTGGTCCACAAGTGCTTTTGATATGGAGGTCAGCTTCAACAGTCATCGCCCACACTCGTATCTGTCAAGCGACTCTTCGGATCTCGAGCCAAAGCGATCGTTCGCCGCCAATCGTAAGCCACAAGTCGTGCGCCGCAAGGACGAGATCATTCGAGACAAAATGAGTCAATCGCTGTCATCGCTTCCATTGCCCGAGTCGTCGCTACAAGGGCCAGGCTCAACACAAGATGTTTCATCGGTAGCAACGCTTCCCGGAATTTTCTTGGTGTCGGGCAAACTGGGGGACCATGCCGTCAACTCGCCAGAGCATTCTCCACTGCCACAGGACAACGAGTCCGATGATGAGACTCCGTTTGATGCAAGCACTCCTGGGCCGTTCAGCAGCGACCCCATCGAGGAGCTCAAAATCAGGTCAACCACATCAATCACATTCTGGCACGGATTGACAAACAGGACGCAGCCATCATTGAGATGAATGAACGAGTGGCTACACAAACCACCGCCGCGGAGCAGCTCAACAGCCGACTCACTCGACAAAAGGCATCCGTCGACAATGTAGCAAACAGTGTGGTTCAATATGGGCGAGCCGTGGTCAAGCTCGCAGCCGATTTGGACAACCTTCGACTTGCGGTGCAATCGCAGGGGCGCTCGCCACGCCGTCGCCCAGACGTCGAACTGTGCGGCATGTTGACAAACAAAGGCCACCCTTGTCGCAACTCCTTGGCGCGCTGTCTATGTCGTCGCTCTGGGATGCATCCGGCCCAGCCAACTGACAGTCCATCATCCTCACAAACTGAATCTTCACCAGACGAGCCAACGGAATAGCCATCATAGTCAATTCTCTGAGCAACACAACATCTTCTTTCTTCTTCATTTCCCTTGTCACCATCGTTGTCGCTCATCTTCTTCCGGCCAAGGCTCTCAACAACCAAAACAGCACTGATCGAATGCACCAAGTGATCGCGGCGGCCAACCAGCAGCTGGGGCAGGCGCTTCGAACCCTTCACACCCACATGGACGACCACAAAACCGAGGTGCAGGCGCGTATTCGGGAAGCCCATCACCAACAAGATACGTTCAGCCACACAATCGCTGAGCACGCTCAACTGTTCCGCCAATTGCGGCACCAGATCGCGCTGAAGGACCGTGAAATCCGCCAACTGCAAGAGCGTCATACCGAGCTCGCCCAGGGTGTCATGCGACTGAATGAGTTGCTGGCACAGCACTTGAAGCAATATCCCCTGGAACATCGCAATGCCAATCGTGACATGAGGGAGCACATGGGCGCACCATGTTTGGGGATTACACCGGGAGATTTGCCTAACACGCCATCGTGCTCCCATTACAAGGATGAGTGCCCCTTCGGATACAGCTATCACATCGACGGCCATGGTCCTCGTATTGACTTCCCCGCGCTGCCCCTCGACTGATCGTCTCGCTTGACATGTTTAGAATCTTCGTAGTATAATCCCATTGGCTGATAATACAGGGGCGTTTGTTGATCGATTTCATGAGTCAGTTTGTTCGCGGATTATGTGCACCGTCCTCGCTAATCAACTGACCGATGCCATCAAAGGGTTCAGACTGAGCCAAGCCATCGGGCTCACAATCTAACCAGCTCGCACCCCAGCCAGCCGTCATGTCGGCCTTTCAAGCCACTTTGAGTATAGCCGCGTCAGAGCTCAGCACCGAGCTTGGAAACCATGCTCTGCGCCTCCAAGGGGTCTTTCCTGAAGATAGAACCCACGAAGCATCCATTCCATGGAACAAAGTATCTATCACATGGATGTTCAAGCGTCAATTCCGTCGTCGTGACAACATCTCCACAGGATCCTACTGATGCGATAGACCTTCCAAGGTTCAATACCACTGCACTGTACTCAAGCGACGTGCAACAATGGACTACGAGGTCCTGGACGCTGCGACCGAACAACTTCAATGTGCCCGACGCAAGATGCTTGGTACAATGCAAACTCTCCTTCCTACAATGCTCAACCCATAAGAACCATACAAGCAAAACGATGCATCAATGAGCAACGCCGTACCGTATTCATCGCGTTCACGTCAGCGCCGTGAGCAAGCAAGAGCTTGAGCACATCGAGATGGCCTTCCCATGATGCACACATATGCGCACGGTCATCCCACTAGAAACGCGAATGTCAGGCAAACCTATAATTGCAAGGTATCTACTTCGTTGCGGGCGTTGACATCCGCTCCGAGGTCAAGCAAAGCTTTGACGACTTCGAAGTGGCCTTTCAGTGCTGCATCAATGAGAGGCGTGTTTCCATTCTACATTCTTCATGCTTTAGTCGTTTCAATCACAGCAAAATACCTTGTTTCTCGCTTCAATATTGGCGCCATTCGCAACGAGTTCCTTGAAAACTGAAGTATGTCCTTGGACTGCCGCCACATGGAGCGCCGTCATTTCATACTATCGACACTGCTCATCACAAGAGGGGCGGATGGGGTCCAAGTACCTCCTTCTCGTTCACCCAATTCACATCGACGCCTTGACGAAGGAGAGCTCGAACTGCTTCGAGGTTTCCGTCGGCGGCGGCACCAAACAACTCAGCTTGCATTCTCGAGAGCAAATTGGAAAATGCAAAGATTTCAGCATTTGATGTAGCGTACGCCCTGACACTTTACGTCCTCACTTACAGTAAAGAAACTATACCGTGAAAAACGGTAAAGTAAGAGGACGGTGCTTACTTTACCATGTCTCTGTTCCATTGCAAGAGATAGAGTAAGCATGAATGCAATGAGCCTTTTCACTTTCTTTCTTGAATCATGCCAGCCTACGTCGACAATCATGTCTTTCACAAGGGAAAGGGGGGGGAAGCGCGTGACATACTGCCGCCATTGCTCCCAGTCAATGTCATCTCAATCAAAAGCCCGCTGGGAGCAGCACATGCGTGGATGCTTACAGTGTCCTGACGATGTCAAGAGGCAACTACAACTAAAAAAACGTAAGCCTGATATATCTGCGTTCCCTCCTACGTTCAATGCCCCTGTTCATGAATTACAACATGTACAGGAGGCAGTGCGTGTTGAACCTCATGGGAACACCAAGAACCATCAACCCAGCATGGTGAAATGGACTGATAGCATTGATCCACAATGGAACATCGGCGAGTAGTGAAAGGTACACTTTGGTCGGCAAATATTCACTTAGAGAGGTACTCATTTCCAAGTTAGATACTGATATCTGTATGCTTTGGAACAGGGTAGAATAAATAATGTTTTAAAGGGATAAATTGTCATGTTAGGACCTCCTACACAAACCATAGTGAACTTAAAAACGTATACAAAAATATTATCATATTTCAAGATATCAAGTTGTGGTCGTCACCTAACTGGAGGGATATCGTCAAAAGCGAAACAAGGCAATGACGATCATGAAATTGACTATCGAATTGTTGGAGAGTTTCGGGACCTTGTCCAAGTGACTCTTCGCTTCATTTATCCAATAGATATCAACAGGTCTGTCAGGAAAACTCGCAATGATGTCGTTGGTTGCACACTGCGTAGTCGCGTAATCTCTTCCTTCTACAGGAGAGTCAATTATCTTTCCGAAGACATAATTGACTTGAAGAAAATCTCATTATGTCACGATTATTTGGATTCTCAAGGTAGTAGACACAGAATACTCCACCAATACTCACATATTCGATACTTGTAAATTTATTTATTACTAAAGGTATCAATTTTCATGCGTTCACTACGATTAACCAGACTTGACAGAATTTGACAGAACAGAATTTCGAGAAACAGAAGCCTTTCGTCATCATTCTGAAAGAAACAATGTCAAAAAGTTTAAAGTATATATGGACAGCCAAGTTCAGACTCTTCTTTTATATTAAGCCGTTGTTTGGATATTTGTTTACCTTGCTTTACAGTCCAGTGGTAAACTTTCACAACGGTAAAGTGTCAAGAAAAAATATTGTGTACGGTAAACAGTCGTTCACTAATTTGATGACCATCCAAGTCTACATTTCAACCAATCGGATCGTATATTTTCATATCTTACCGCTCGGAGTGGATACTGTAACGCAACTTGGCGCGGACAAACTCAACCTGACAGTTCCCTCCACATGGAAATCGATGGCGAATTCTCGACTCGAGCGCATGGAATCAGGCTTTCTTGGGTCTGGTATTGCATGGAGAGAAGCCACTCTCAATTGCTCAAACTGGATCCTTTCCTGTCGTCCAGCATCTGTCCACATTCGAGGCACCGACAAAGACGGGGGTGTCTGCCAGACGGCGCATTAAATATCTCTCTCATATTTAACAAGACTAGTCTACCTTTTGCTTCTTTGATGGACTGTTCCACTGGATGGCGGAGAATATGTTCTTCACCTTCTTGGGCTTTCGTACCGCGTTGGACGGACTTGCCACAATGCCAGTCTCCTCGCGCTCTTCCAGTGGAATCAGCGGAGGTGGAACACTTACATCGTCGTCGTCGACTTCGTCAACTACAACAACCATGGTCGATTGCTCTTCCTGGGCCCAGTATCGCTCCTCGTCGTCGTGAGGCGTTGGATCTTCTGTCTCGCCGCCATTTGAAAGCTTCATCTTGATGCATTTGACGACACCAGGAAATCGGGTTTCCAAGACCGATAGCTTTGCATGGGACTGAATATACTCAAGGATGAGTCGACAGTTGTGCGCTTCGGCCGTCATAATCATGTCAAGAATAGCCGACACAACTGCCGAGGGGCTCTTTGGAGTGGCTTTCGCGATGATACCAAAGAGACTCTCCCAAATGGTCGAAGTGGTAACCAGCGTGGAGTAATAAGATTCGTTGCGCAGGACACAAGCTTTTAGGAACTCGGCAGCCTGGATCATTCGCATCTTGTTGCCACTGGCTAGAGCATCTGTGACGTGCTGGGCAATCGGAGTCTTCGCAAGCAGGTACTTGATACGATATCCGTGATGGGAGATGCACATGGTCAGAACTTCCCAAACTGCTGCATGGAGTTCGTAGAGGTGACCTGATTGATCTGGGAGATTGAGGAGATGGAGCCACCAATGCATATAATTGCCGTGGTAGATCATATGAAGGAATTTATCATCGCGGCCAGGGACGACATGGAAGAGGTGCTTGAGGAGGTCAATGATGCCGCTCCGAGTGCTTTCAGCTTGGTAAAAGCAGATCAAAATAGCCAACAAGAGTGACTGTCCAGGTTGCCACTCGAGAGAAAACGGTTCACTGAGGTCGCCACGCTCATCTGCCATGTAGACTCGAAGGAGATCTCCACTTTGGAACATGACCAAATGATGCAGCATTTCGACTACAAGAAGACGATTGGCATCATTCGGCCGAGTGAGAATGGCAGCAAAGCTTGGCAAAAGAGTCGTGGGGAATAGAGCATGATGCAAGGATCCAAAGACGGGGTTCATGCCAGAGTAGTCTGCCTTGAGGACGTGGGGCACTCGTGGATGAGGACCTGAGAAAAGTCGTCAAGCATGGGTGAACGAAGACAAGCAAACCTCGAGATGGGGGCTGTGTGATCTGAATGAGTCGCATAATGTTTTGGAGCAAGAGCAGCCCTGTGGACTCTGTTTCTGGGTCGGCTACCAATTCGCGGAGGCGGACCATGTATTCCTCATGGTTGGATATGTATGTCAAAATCGAGATGTTGTTCTCATTGACCAACGATTCGAGCCAAATCGTGCATCCATCGGCAAGCGTGCGGGATAAAACATTGTCCTTAATAGCATCAATGCGAAAGTTCATGTGGATGGCCTGTATCACTTGAGGATCTGTGATGGGGATGACCTAATAAATCAGACATTTGGTCTTGCTCGTTGAAAAGCATGACAAAGACATACCTCCTTAAACTTCATCGAACTCGCAAGATCTTCTCGGAACGACATCTTTGAGATCGTGTGGGGGTTACATTCGAGCAAGCCGATGACGTCGAGAAAGTGTGCATCCGCGAGGAGGACTTGCAAGATACTGACGTCGCACAGTTCAACTGATGCAATACATGAGAGGGGTGGAGGGAATAAGAGAGTTGCGTACATAAAGACTTGGTGATTTGGAAGATCAATTCGAGGCTCTCATCGTCGTCGAGATCGCGGCATTGATCGGCCACTTCGATAAGCTGCTTGACGAATTGTGCTTCGTGTTCCACAATGCTTTTCACGCGCGCGGCTCGCTTCGTCGGCGGGAGTATCGGTACTGCCAACGCCTTTTGAATCTCCACGAGCGAGTGCATGGCAGGAAGAGCAAGTGAAGACGTGACGTCGGTCGTCGTCGTCCCCTTCTCGGGGGTTTCTTGCTCCATCCTCTCTATGGGAAAATTACATACCTCGGAATTGTTCGGTGGTTGGCATTAGAATTTCACCCAATCAGAATTATTCCAATAAAGTATCAGCCAATCAGAATTCATTATTTCAAACCTATAGCCAATCAGATGCGATGATTAATCATCTTTCAGCCAATCAAATTACAATATTTTAAATAATTGCATCGGAATGACGCCAGACACGCAACGACGTCGCGGATGCGGCAATTCCGACCTGGGACAATGCATGGGCCAAGACGAAGAAGCGCCTCTTCCTGACCGCCTCTTGGAATGAGATATCGCCCGAGGCCGATCTTCCCGCCGCTTCCACGTCACTATGCTGCAAGCATTGATGGGTTTCCACTCTTTCTCTCTCTTAGAATGAACTGGAGCATAAACGTGCCACGTCGAACTGCGTTGACGCATACAAAGCGTGGGTGCTTGATCGTACTCGGCGACGGAGAAGAGCCAGGTGAAGAAGGGTCATCGCACCGTCCGCTGGAATCCCTCATGGACAGCGTCGAAACAAAGGATCATGACTCCAAGTACAGTATGAGAGGCTGCATTTGGCTTCTTCGCGCCAGTGTGAAAGAGGTGGAGTGTGTTCGATGTTTGTCATTTAAACAAGCTTGGGAACGTTGTCGGTCGTGTTGATCTGTGGGTGAGAGTCCACCGATGTGGCGCGTCCAAGCTTCGTTTTGCAGCTCCGAAGCGGATTTATTGCAAAGAAAGGCGCGAAAATGAGACGGCAACAAAGAAATAAGTATAAAAAGGCATCATGCGGAAGATGCAGTCGACAAAGGATGCGAAAGACGGACAAATGAGTTATCATGGATGACGGGAGAGGATGATGTCGCTCGTTCGTGACAGATCGACACTTTGTCGGGAGGAATTAAGAATGACAGGTTGATGTAACCGACAATGCTCGCATGGAGCCAAAGCCGACGCTACGAGCATGAACAGCGACTTCAGGTATGCTTGACGTCTCCATGAACTTATGAATCCCATTAGAAAGAAACAAATAAGATGCGCATTCATGAAATTGATCGACGTCGAGGACAAGTAGGTGACATTGCATCCATCGCAGGATTGAGATCTTTGTCATGTGCAGACTCCACGAGAAAGACCCAAAGCAGTTGTGTCGGACCTCGCGCTCTTCCATGAAGATGAATACGTCGACTATTTGAAGGAAAGGCGTGAAATGCGCGCGTCACAACCTCAAGATCGAGGTAGATCCTTCGAAGCATGCTGTCCAGACTGCCTCGTAGGGAAATGGAAGTGCATGGGGACTGAGCTTGTCCATGGAGCGGATCATGCGTCGATTCATATTGCAGCGCACACAGGTAAAGATGTCTTTCCATGCGTCCATCGCTTCATCGTCATCTCTAGACGCGCCGTATGCCATCGAAAGGCAATTCTGGACGTGGTGCGGTCGAGAAATCACGCTCGAGAAACTGGTCGTCCAGTCCCCACCGCCTGCTTTCGACGATAGCCTCTTCCATGAAGAGGAAGGACACGCTGTCGACATATGGACTGCACCGGGCAAGCATGAAGCACCGATCGAGGACAAGAAAGAAGCGGTACAACCCAAAGAGCCTAAGGAAACGCTGCCCGCGGCATCCAAGGATGCAAAAGAACCAAGTGGCGCATCCAAGGATGTAGAGGAGCTGCCGCCTGTGACATCTACAGAGGCAGCCGCGCCAACCCATGAGAAACCAAAGGAAGCCACATCTTAAATCTTCTCAACCATATCCTCTGCGATCAGTCGAAAGACAACACCACGAATGGTGTCTGCCGGCGCCACGTTCTTCTCCATCATGGCAGTCATTGTCGTGGATTGTGGTGCGGTCGTGTACAAATGGAGCAGGACTGGCGCGCAGTCGACGGGGAACGTGATTCCGGACGCTGGCGGAGGTACTTGATCTTCGTCTTCATCATCATCATCGTCCTTGTCTTCTTCGTCTTCGTCGTCATCATGGTCACAGGTGCAAACTCCCATGTGGTGCTGGCGACAGTTCTGCACAGCATGCAGAAGAGTGACGGTGTCGTCTTGAAGAACGATGCGCGTGAATGCTTTGTGGCGCAGACGCAGCCCCAAGTCGTCCTTGAGCAGGGCTTTCTTCCATTTCGCCGACTGGTCGAGCGGTGGAAGTCGGTGTTGGATGAAATCCACGGCGGCATCGTCGGCTGCAACATGCAGATCCTTCTCATTGATGTGCTCGAGCATGGTCGTCTACACACAGTTCCATGAGCACATAGCCGCTAGAGAAGTTGGTCATACCGCCAAGTGGCGGAAATTCTTGGTGAACTCACTCGCAGGGGTAGTCGATGATCCCTTCGATGCGAATTGCGTTCCCATGAAGCTGAGCCAGTTGGGAGGTAAACCTTGCGCCAAAAGTCAATCCAAGAAGCGCGCGAAGATCTCATACCTTTGCGGAACGCGACGTCCTTCTCAAAAGCGCGGCGAAGAACTCGAGGAAGCGCGACTTCCATGAAATTTGCCCACGAGTTGTGATGGTAGATGGAAATCGTTACGTGCGTCGAGAAGGAGTCGGATGTGCATCTAGGAGAGAGTTCGTGAGAGATGGGAGGAAGCTTAAGGACGCACGCTTGATGAATGACGCCCCGTGGAAAGTACAGCATGTCGCCTTCCTCCAACGTGACTTCAAAGATTGGCTCGCCGATCGCCGACTGCTCCAAGTCGTTGCTGTGCTCGCCGGCTAATTCCGTGAGAGGAGCGTAGAGCTTCCAGTGCTTGGATCCTTCTGTCTGGAGGATGAAGACGTCAACGTCGTCGTGATGTGGCGCCAACTGCGGAACACATCAGCTTCACATTGAAGAGAGGAATGAACGTACCGCTTGCGAGTTGGGAGGAGTTAAATACGCACTGGAGCCGGCGAGACAGCCGTAATGTGCTTCCAATGCGGCATTGAAGGCGCACAGCTCGTCAACATAGCGCTGTGGCTGGTAGAACTGTACGCTGTATCCTTGTGACAGCAACGATGCGACTTGTTTTGGCGTGGCAATGCCGTCCGAATCTGCCAGTGGCTCAAAGTTGCGTCGCTCGTTGTCTTTGTACACTGTCACGGTGAGATCAGACGTATAGGCAAGAGGGTTTTTGGAGAGGACGTCCAAGAGTGCCTTGCGCGAGAAGAGACCGCTGCACGTGTCGATCTGTTTGAGCAACAAATGTTTCTTCTCAAAGATATCGCGATCAAACTCTTCGATGGACATACCCTTGAGCAAGACATCCAATGGTGATCCACTTAAGACCTTGGTTTTCTTGGAAGCTTTGTCGGTCGGCTCTGCCTTGCGCTTGGCGTCGGCAGCGCTTGTTGGCTGGTTCTTGTGCTTCGTCCGCGCCATCGTGTCTTTGCACTTCAAACAAGACCAATAAAATAAACCCCTTCACCCCACTGTAGCTAAACCCCTAGCCCCTACACCCCTTCCAATATCCGGTATATAAAGGTTTATCCGGATAAACTGGGTATTGGATGTGAAAGGCGCCAAATTCAAAAAATCAAAGCGGCTTGGATGAGCGACACTCATGTCCTTGCGCAATTCGCAGCGACGCCGCTCAAGCTCAAGTCGACAGAGCAAGCAGCTGCAACGACATGGAGCACCACATCCAAACTGACTCCAATGAAACGTCCGTTGGAGGAGAATGCCCAAGTCTCGACTCTTGCGGCTTCCAAACACACAATTGAGCAGACGTCCATTACTTCTGAAGGAAATACTTCCACACTGGAACAGAAAGAGACCTCCGACGATGCGCAAATTGCAATTTCGAGGCCCTCGACACCACCAAGGCAACAGAACACATCAAGTGTCGAGTCGTCTGAAAATGTACCTGCTGCACTTGCTATACCACCGAAACCCAATACACGGGCACGCAGAACAACCAAACCAGGATGCACACAGGTGGCATCACCAATGGTAACCCGACGAAGAACTCGATCGCAAACTGGATCCTTGCCAACTCCACGAACTCCCATGGAAACACCAAAGGCAACTAGACGATCTGCAAAAAACCCAACATCAGCTGTGAAGCAAGTTGAACCAACGACTGATCCACCCGACAATGCACATGATGTCATTTCTTCTGTGCCGACGAATCCACCAGACAATCCACAACATTCCAGTCCAAATGCGCCATCAGATCCACCAGTAAATGCTCAAACTACAACCCCTGTAGCTTCAATTAATCCTCCATCCGATCCTCAACTACCCATTCCAGCCGTGCCCATCGATCCGCTAACAAATGCACAAAATCTCTCCCTTGATGTTTCCAACGATCCGTCGTCAAAAGCCCCGATATCCACCGTTGCAGTCCCCCCAGCTCCAACACCATCTCGCCTTCGGTCCGCGTCAAGATCAACTCCTGCCAAATCTCCCAAACCACAGTCAAAAGAACTATCGCAACAATCAAAATCGCCAATGCTGAGAGCGTCAGCAAGAAAAGCGAAGCAAAACGTGCCACCAACGCAGCCTGATGCAACTCAGGAATCTTCCGCTGACATAGTCAACCAAAACGTAGCGTCACTCGTCGCTTCCAACACAATATCAGGCTCGATCTTTGCGCAGTGCTGGAAACATCTAGACTCCACGCGATATGCTTGGCAATCAATATTCACGGCGCTGGTTGAATGCGAGACTCTCTGCTTGCATGACCACCTCAAAGGCAAAGAAACGCCTCCAACGACACCACTCATGTCAAAAGTTTCCTTTCGGTGCTTTGATTTGTCCACCTTGGAGCTCCAATACGTGTCCGAGAGAGGTATGAACTGCTCTCTTCTGCTTCTTGTGAACATATGATCAGGTACAACGCAGCGAATCGAAACAATATTGCATCACTGCGAAGGAATCGTCCGAAAGCTGTCTAAACTGGACATGACGTTGATGCAAGCTATCAACACTGCGCTCTCAAGCATTGCCGAGAAAAAACTAGCCTCGGCTGTGGTCTACTTTCACTCTGTATTTCAAAATCCCCCAGAGATAATGCTTGGCCACATCTCCCGCCTGTCAGCGTCGTTGGCTCGCCACTACCTCCGTGTGATCTTTCTCTATTTTGATGACCGGTTGAGCGAAGAAAAGTCATCGACAACTACAGTATCTCAACCTTCCCATTACGCCCACCAAGATTTAGGAGCTGCCATTCATCGTGCTTTGGACGACCGATTGCTATTTAGCACGATGCAAACGACTCCGAAGGAGCGGTTCTACTATGCCACGAGCGTAGAATTTCTCTTCAAGGCCTTTCACATGGTGAATCATACTCAAAAAGACGCATATTTGAGCAGTTTAGTGCGGAAACTCCAAAATCTGTGCTCGCGTCTCGTCCAGTAAGTGTTTTTACTTGCTGTTTGGATTTATGTCCTTGCGTACAGATGCATATGTGATGACGAAGCGCATTTATTTCCACTTGGGTCGTTTTCATCGTTTGAACGAACTTTGAAGAAAGAATTGGATGCCATCGACATGAAACTTGTCAAGAGCGAGTACTCTATTCCGCGCACCCCGACGAAATTGCTTCAACTTCGTAAGGATCTTGAATAATTTGCATTTTCACACATCATGTAGCTGAACAAGAATCGACACCATTGAAGGAAAAATATCGCGCTGGAACCGCATGCTCTGAATGCAAACAAGCATGGAGAGATATAACATCGACAGTGCAATGCGCAGCGTGCCAACGACGGTATCATCTCACGTATGTCCTATCATAGAGTCGATATGTTTACATTCACAACGTTAGATGTTTATATCTATCGCCAACATTTCGCAATCTATCTGGCACGTACAAGTGCCCACATTGCCTTTGAAAGCTCAAGGGAAGCTCCTCATGGACTTGTAACATGTAGCACAATATGTTTGTAAATCAAGATGATGAACGCGATCAATTTGACACGGCGAGACTTCGTTGAGAGGATAACCAAGAGACTTGCATCTGGCGAACGCAGTGAGGAGCGCCAGATTTGTCCAAAGGAAGGCTAGAGCGACGCAAACTGTTTGGGTCATATTTATGTTTCTTTAGTAGCAGAAGAAAAACTTCTTTCAGAGGACTCGCTTTGTCATGGCATGTTTACAGGGCAAAGGGCAATTCTGGCGACGGTGCCACCATCTTGAGCATTAGAATCGTGTTGAAAGTCGGCGGGAATTTAAAACTTGACGACTTTTTTCTTGGCTGCTGGCGCCTTCGGTTTGGGCGTTTCGGCTTCTTCTTCGATGTCTTCCTCATCGTCAAGAGCATCGCCACCTCCTTGGACTGTCGATGGCTGGGCTGCATCGTCATCACCATCCTCCTCGTCATCGTTGTCGTCAAATTTCTTCTTCGTGTTTTGAGGACCGTCTTTATGTGGGCAGTCCTTGGCAAGATGCATCTTGCTTTGACACACCTTGCAGCAACCACCCTTTGGATAGATCCCTTTTTCAGACAGAGGACATTTCGAGCTCAAATGGCCAGTTCCTTGACATACAAAGCACTGCGCAAAGGAAGTGCCGTCTCCAACCTTTGGCTTTGGGCATTTCCACAGACTGTGACCAGTTTCGCCACAGTTGAAGCACATATCATTGGCGCCACTAGCTCGCTGAGGGCACGAATTGATGTCGTGACCTTTCTTTCTGCAGTGGAAGCAGCTTTTGTTGGACATACCCTAAGCCAAAATGATCACCATCTATCGGCAAAGCTGTTGTACCTGTGTGCAGTCTTGCTTTCGATGGTCAGTGGCGCCACAAATCCAGCATCCGTTTTCGTTGTTGCCTTTCTTCGGCTGTGCTTTCTGGTCCCGTCGACGCTGCTTCATTTCTTCACGCTTATCTTGTCTCTTTTGCTTTTCCAAGGCAGCAGCGGCCTTTTTCCTCGCTTTGGCGGCACGACGGCGCTCAGTCTTGCTCAACACTTCTGGCATCTTCTTGGTTGGTGTCTGCGAGCTATTTCATATTGGGATCATCCGGATAACACATACCAAATAGCCGGATGAAATCTATTTATCCGGTGTTTCTGGGATCCGGATAATGTAATCCGGATAAATGTTACGATTATCCGGTTGTTCCATTTCAAGAATGGATCAAATCCAGGCGACGATCGCGGCGCTGAAGCGGCAGCGGGAAGAAGCCAAGTCGATAGCCTTAAAGAAGATTGATGGGCCTCCACAGAAGAAGAAATATCTCCGGCGCGGAGAAATCGAAGCTGCGATCGAACTAGAAGAAAGAGCGGCCGCTCCTGCCATAGAAACAGAGCCAACTCTGAAGGACGCCACAGAATCAACGACAGAACAAAACACCGCGTTGGACAGCACGAAGCAGCAAGACTCGATACAAAGCACTGATGAAGCCGCGTCCGAAGTGCAAGATGCCAAAGGAATGCTCAACTTGAGCCTCTCGGAGATCAAAAAGCGGCTTCGAAACCTCGGACAGCCTGTGACTTTGTTTGGCGAGACGTCCCAAGGCCGTCAAAATCGTCTGGAATCTCTCATCCATGCAACGGAAGGCGGTGAAATGGAGCTGCAAACTCATAAAGACGAGAAGGAGGTCGAGACAGAAGAGAACAAGGAAGACAAGAGCGATGAAATGATCGTGTACAGATACTTCAAGTCGATGCTGACACAGTGGGAAACCGCGCTGGGTGAACGACCAGAGAGCGTCAAGCGCACTGCTCAGGGAAAGATTGCCACGCAGACGATGAAGCAGTGCAAGGATTACATTCGTCCGCTCTTCCGTCTCTGCAAGCACCACCAAGTCCCGCCGGATATTTTGAGCAATCTCCTCGACATTGTGCGGTTCTGCGAAGCCGGCGAATTTGTCCAGGCCAACGACGCGTACATCAAGACGGCGATTGGGAATGCCGCGTGGCCGATCGGTGTCACGATGGTGGGCATCCACGAACGCACAGGGCGTGAAAAGATCAATTCCAACAAGCAAGCGCACGTCATGAACAACGAACTCCAGCGCAAATACCTCACGAGTGTCAAGCGACTCATCTCGTACGCCCAGTCGATCTCGAACGTCCTTCCGTCCAAGAAAGTCCTCTAAATGACGCGCCCAAAGAGCGCGGAAACTCTGGTGAGATGCTCCATCCTCTTCATGAATCCAAGTAGAGTTAAAGACCAAGTTAATGCGTCAAGCTTTCCATTGTAACTGCGCGGCGGTTTCGCATGTGGCGCTGTCTTCTGTGGCCGCTTGCCGCGACGGCCATGGCGCTCGATTCGTCGGGACAATTCCTCTTCATGCCGACGGAATACTCCGAGACAAGTCAATGGGGCTCGGTGCGGTGCCTCGGTTGAGACTCGTCGTTCGTCCATCTCGCTCAGCTTTTTCTTGTCTAGTGAATCGCGGGCTCGGATCTGCTCGCGCCGCGACCGTCCTCGTGTCTTCCCGCGACGGCACAGCGCGGCAAGGCGTCCATTACAAGCAGATCGTCAACCAAACTTTGTCTTGGGCGGATGGAAATGCCGACCCGCTCGAAGTCCAAGTGCAATTCCTCAACGCAGCCATCTTGGCGCAAGACGTCCAGCTCTACTTGGACTTGCACGACGCGACGCAAGCGACGATCTATGCGCCGTTGGCGTCCGCAACGATCACAATCCAAGCGCTCAACCGTACGCGCTCTCGGCATGATCCCCGTTGAGTTCGTTGTCCTTAGAATACCCCGGGGACATTCAATTCTCCGCGGCCAACATGACGATCTCGATTCCATCGACGTGGGATGCGGCAACTCCGTTCCCGATCAATGTTGCCGTGAATCGAGTCAATGGAGCGTTTGGCCGCGTCCAAGTTCCATACGACGTCTTGCCGCTCACTCGTTCCGCCGCCGCCGGCGCTGTCCTTGGCGCCGATTTCGCATTCACGAATCCAATGTCGTACGCCCATGTGGTCTCGTGGAACGACGGCGACAAAGACGCCAAGGGAATTCCACTGCAATGGCTCAACCTTGGACTCTACCGCGGGAATCTCACGTTCGCCCTGCAGCTCTTTGCTCCGACAGCCAACGCCGTCCTTGCAACTCCATCGACGATGCAAGTGACCGTCCTCGGCACGGACCGACGTACGTCATTTGCCATGCTCCATGCCGTGGAATGACGACTGATGTGTGTAGCGGTGCCTGCGGGAATGCTACAGCTTCAAGCACCGTGTGTTTCCATCTGCCCCGCGACGAATTACTCTGTCCAAGCGGGCTCTGCCGCTCGCATCTACGTCCAGCGACTGCTCGGCGGCATGGGAGCCATCTCCGTCGGCTATTCTGTCGCGGAAACGAACTCTCAAGGCGTCCTGACGTGGGCAGACGGCGACGTTTTGGACAAAAGCTTTGTCGTCCAGACGTCGCCGTCGTCTCCACCGTTGCTGCGTGTGATTCTCCAGTCGCCGACAAACGGCGCGAATGTTTCCACCGCGGCGGGAGCGACTTTTATCATCGTGGCGCCGGTGGAACCGTTTCTAGGCGGGCAAGTCAACTTTGTCACGGTCACGTCGACAGAGCTAGCTCTACGGCAGTCCCCCATCGCGAGCGACTCGTTGCTCCTGCCAGAGGTCTTGTACTGGGATTCAGGCATCTCGCTGTCGTCTCCATTGAATATTTCCAGCGCTGGCGTCGTGAATATCAAGGTAGAGCCGTCGTGAAGCAACACCGTGGCTATACTCATGCGGTTGTAGGTGCGCAGGGCCTTTGGAAGCGTCAGCGTTGCGACTGTGCAGCTCCAGACCGTCGACGGGACCGCCGTCGCTGGCGTCGACTACACAGCCGTCTCGACAGTGCTGCAGTGGCAAGACGGCAGCACTACCGACATGGTCGTTCCACTTGAAATCCTCGCCGCGCCGTTCACATCGCAAGCACCGATGCGGCAATTCTCGCTGCGTCTTTCGTCGCCAAGTAATGTCCGTCTCGGTGCATTCTACCAGCTTCCGGTGCGTCAAACCTTTGGAAATCCTTCCTCAATGACTTTGTAGGTCGTCTTACGTCGCGGCACGACGTCTGAGCCGCGTCTGGTGTCTTGTACGTTGGATATGACGGCCAGAACGCTCTTGATGACCTTTTCCATCGCGATCTCGGCAGCGTCTGCTCAACTTGAGCATGTGTCGTTCGTAAATCCTCAAACGAACAACCAAGTGACGCTCACGGCCACTTCAATCGCCGCTCAAACCACAACCACGACGGTAATGCCGTCAATCCAGCGTCTTCCTGAGTGGTTTGACTGTCTAGTTGACGATTCAATTGTCGCCGGGCGACTTTGAAGCGGTTGAGCAGACGCCGAACGTTGCCGTGGACGCGACGACGACGTTTGTGTCGCTCCAGCGCGGCTTTGTCACGTACGACAACTTTGAATGCCAGTCGACGCAAGGTCTAGGCTGTCGACAGTTTCCCATGGCGGCGCAAGCACCTCTCAAGGTCGTCTGCTCGTCACGAGAGACCGTCTGACGCTCGTTGTAGGTCACGCTCTTCACCCAAGACACTGTCAAGCCGACGCTCCTTCGGTTTGCATGGGACCAGCAGTATATTCGCCTCCGCTTCTCCAAAGTCATGGACCGGACGACGCTCAATCTCGCTTCGGTGCGGCTTTGCGACAGCGCTGCAATGACAAACTGCGCCGCGCTGTCGTCCTTGAGTCGTCTTGTCCCGCGAGGCGAACGGACGACGCTCTCACTAGACGACGAAACTCTCTGGACAATCGCGGTGGCGCCGCAAGACCTAGAGCGGTTGACAGCAGCAGCCATCGGGTTGACGCCCGCGACATCGTTCGTCTTGCTACCTGCTCTGGGCTTGACGGACAGTCGAGGTAACGCGCTCCAAGCGCCATTTGCCCGCGCTGCGTCTCCATCAGGTCGATCTTTTCGTCTTGGAGATTGAGCCGACGCTCGTTGTAGATTGCAGCGCGTGCCCGACTGGTTTCTACCTCTCGGTAGCGTGTACCGACACGGCGGACCGCGTGTGTTCTCCATGCACAGTCTGCGGGAATGACTACTTTGCCGCGTCGGTCTGTACGCCGACGCGAGACGCGACTTGCACGCGCTGCCAGCAGTGCCGTGGTGGACTCTACGCCTCTCAGCGCTGTACGCCGACGCAAGACCGCCAGTGTAGTCTCTGCACTGCTTGTACGAACGACCAGTACGAATATTCGCCCTGCACGACGGAAGCTGACCGCGTTTGCCTCACGTGTGACTCTTGCGTCTTGAACTACCAGCAACAGATCCAATGTCGAACCAGCATGGCATTTGAGCGGCGTCGGCGGTCTCCTTACGGGTTCTACACGTCCATTTGACTTGTTTGTTCATCGCTGCATGTAGATGTCCGCTCGTTGGAGCGAAATACACGACAGAAGAGCAACGCCTTCAAGCTGCAAAGTCGAACGCTTGTGGAGCTGGCCGGTGTTCGTGCACAGACAGTGGCGTCGGCAATGCCAACCCAAATGGCTTTTCATTCCCTGACGATCCTCGATGCACTGGACCTGCGAAATACGGTATCCTCTTGTAACCCCGCATCAATTCCACCTTGTGCATGTCCGTGTACACGTCTGCCCGTCATAGTTTCCATAGCTTTGCCATTCTTGACCTCAAATCCCCAAACACGGCAATACTCCTCGATGGAATTCATAACGACAGATCGATCACATGCCGGAAACGTCCACAATGACGGCAAGATGACACCATCGATCAGCATTTCCTCCATTCTCGTGGTTTTACCATGGCAGTCCTAACCCCTACACCCCCAAACTTTACCCCCTACACCCCAAACCCCTAACCCCCCTGCAACCCCAAAGTATGAACTTCCAAGAATGTACTGTTGGATTTCAACCAATGAGATGGCTTGAATATAATTTTAATCAACCAATCAAATGTCGTTTAATCTTGATTTTTATCCAATGAAAATTCATTTTTGGACTGGAGTGACCACCAACAACACTTTGATATCTCGCATGGCTCAACTCCGCGCGCTTGTGTGGCGCCACGCCACGCGCAACTTCAGTGCGAAAGCAGAGACCAGGAGATGGACAAATAAAAAACCAGCACCTGAAGCTACACAACCACAACGACATGGACGAGCCGCTGCACCAGCCAAGGCGCCAGCGATGCGAAAAACGTGGGACAAAGAGCTCAAAGCGTGGGTCCCGTTTGTGGAAAAGACTGCCGGTGCGACAGCAGACACACCACCAAAGAATAGACAGGCTGCGTGGCTCAAACCATCCACCTCGACGGAAGACAAGGAACCTCGATTTAAACTCTTTGGATCGAGCGGCGAGGTCAAAGTCGATCGAAATGTACTGAAACCCCGCATGACACCAAAGAAAGTCGAGGAAGAGCCAAAAGCTGCGCCAAAAAAGAGTCTCAAGTTTGAGAAAAACATCTTCTCCAACAACTTTTTCCCTGACGTGACCTGGTCGTCGTCGAAAGGATCATCCACAGCGACTGGAAAGAAAGACACGAAAGCGCCAGCGACACGCACATACAAGCCACAGACGCCTCCAGCTTTCAAGGCGCGCAAATTCTTCAAGAAGAAACGCGCAGAGCCGATCCGTGGCCTTAAAGTCGAAATCCCGTCGACGATTACCGTCGAGGACCTTTCCGAACGGATGTGCATCAAGAGCGAGCGACTTTTGCAAACCCTTCGACAGCTTGGCGAGCGCAACCTCAACGACGAATCTGGTACGTTCAAAATTTTAGCATGCTCTTACCCACGTTGTAGAGCTATCCGCCGAAGTTGCCGAGCTTGCAGTGGAGGAAATGGGCATGATTCCCATCTTGGTCGAAGGTTTCGTCGACGTTGTGCCAACGGTGGTCCCCGACGACTGCTCGGCGTTTCCAATGCGTCCACCGATTGTGACTGTCATGGGGCACGTCGACCACGGGAAGACGACATTACTTGATGCTCTGCGTCAGACGACGACGAAAGAAGCCGGTGGCATTACGCAAAAGATCGGATCCTTCACAGTTCCGATTGACGACACGTCGATCGTGTTCTTTGACACACCAGGCCATGCGGCGTTTGCAACGATGCGAGCACAAGGCTCTTCGTTGACAGACATCATCGTCGTTGTGATTGCCGCCGACGACGGGATTCAACCACAGACGCGGGAAGTTCTCCAGCTCGCCGTCGAGAATGGCCTGCCGCTCATTGTCGCGGTGACGAAGTGCGATCGATTTCCTGGCCAAGAAGACGAAATCATCTCGCGCGTGACGAAAGAATTGGAAGAGGAAGGCATTAGCGAAGCAGACATGCAGCTTGTCTGCGTCTCTGGAAAGACCGGCGAAGGCCTCGATGAACTCAAGCAAGCCATTTTGCTCCAAGCAGAACTCATGGAGCTCCGCGCTGATGTCGACGTTCCTGGCGAAGGCGTCGTCGTCGAAGGAAGCATCGCCCGAGGGTACATTCGCGCTGCCATTCTTGATAATTTCTACTGTGTAGATTGGGCGTCACGGTTGACACCATGGTGACGTGGGGCACGCTCAAGGTCGGGCAGCTCATCGTGTGCGGCGTCGAGTACGGCAAGATCAAGTCGCTCATCGATGAAAACGGCAAGACGATCAAGCAAGCCCGCGCCGGCACTCCTGTGCGTCTTGTTGGGCTCAAGGAACTTCCCCAAACGGGTCTTCCTATTCTTCCCGTCGAGTCGGAAGAGCGGGCGAAAGAAGTCGTCGCGGAACGAGCGCGCATTCTCGAACAGATTAAAATGAAGGAAGCGGCCGCCGCCATGGTGACCAAGCAGCACGTCTCGCTCGGCCGACGCAACAAAGGCAGACAGCTCGAGATCCAACGACAGGAACGCGCCGCTGAAGAAGAACGCATCGAAGCATTGACCCCTGACGACGAAGGGTATGTTCCAAAAGCCGTCCCGATCCTCCTGAAGGCCAATGCGCTCGGCATCATTGACGCCATCGACCACATGATTGCAGAGATGAACTCGATCAGTCGCGAATGCGTGCTGAAGCGCATCCTTGCCGGCGTGGTACGTCGATTTCCCCGTCGTTGATAGCTTGAGATGATCTTGTAGGGCCCAGTGACGACGTCTGACATCGACTTGGCCGTGCGGACGGGAGCGACGATCTTCACGTTCAACACGCGGCAGCCGTCGCAGATCGAGAAAGAGGCAGCCCGTAAGACCCACAAGTCTAGTTTGACCGACTGAGTGGCTCCTTGTAGACAAACAAATCGAGATCAAGTCGCACAATGTGATTTACTCGCTCATGGACGACATCGAAGTGCATCTCACGAGCCAGATGACCCACATGGACAAGGAAGAGTCTGTCGGCATGGCTGAAATCCTCCAGAATATCCCGATCAACGTCAAGGGACGTCAAAAAGCAGCTATTGCCGGCGTTCGAGTCACAGAAGGATCGCTTTTCCTCGACGCGACGTACCGTATTATTCGAGATGGCGAAGTTGTCGTGGAAGGACTCTCGCTGGAGAGCATGCGGCATTTCCAAGACAAGATCTCGGAAAGTCCAAAAGGTCAAGAATGCGGTGTCCAATTCCGCGACGACGATGCTCTTTTCAAAGTGGGAGATATGATTGAAGCGTACCGCGTGGTCAAAGTGCGTCCAAGACTCGTAAGGGATTAGAGTTAGAGTAGACTGATCGCATAAATCGAGCAGAGCGCCACAAACGTCGATGATTCATACCGGACAACAACTTGTCCATCAGTCTCCGCATTCCAAAAGCAGGATGTGTTGGTGTGGAACCCGCCATTCTTCTTCTGGACGATCGTGCAATTGACGAGGAACTTGAATCCTGCCGCGCCATCCGCGACGTTCTTCAGCGACTGCAGACAGGACGATGTGATTTCCTGGACCCAAACTGACACGTCCACTGGATGATACGTCTTGTCTTTGAGCACTTGCTCCAGCGTCTACAACAACTGTAGGAAGACGTTGGTAGGGCTTAGTTACCTGCAGCGCCAAGCGCTTGACATCGCCTTGGATCGTGTTGAAGTAGTAGATCGGTTCGACGTCCATGAGGTGGACGAAAGACGAGCGGTGGAATAATGCAATCCGAAATTAATTTTTATTCGCAAAAAAACTCAATTAATTTTGAATTAATAAATAGATTAATTTGATTGGCTTAAATCCAAAATTTAGAGATTTTTCATTGGTCAAAAGTTTTGATTTGGCTCATTTTTGAATTTGACACACAAAGCACAAGCGAAGATCCACGTCAGGCGCGCACTTTCTGCCGGTTGAATCGGTTCGCCTTTCTTGACGTACTTTCTGTGCCATCTCCTCAGGATTCCCCATGGAATAGCACCATGTTTTCGATGGTGATACGTCGTCTTCAACTCGGAATTCAGGATCTTTTACTCTTCAAAATCGGCTCCAGATTGAAAAGGGAGAGGAAGACTTACTGTTAAGAATGCGCTCTTCTGCTCTTGCCCTTTGACTTCGCAGCATATGCAAGACGTACAAGAAATATACAATTTATAGTTCGCCTTAATCCATAGCGTGTCGTCGTTTGAAGCCGTTGATCCAAGCCTCGCTCGCCCGGAAAACGGAGTGGTCGAGGCCTTCTTCTTTGGCCGCTTCCAGGGCTTTCTCGCGAAGCATGATGTGTGTCACGGGCACTCCGTTTGTCCGTAAATCGCAAATCCAGCGCACAAGTTTGTCTTCAACTTCCGGTGACAACGTGGTGCTTACACCAGGTCCTCGAGTCGATCGATGCGAGGCTCGAACTGGATCATTCGCTCTTTCTTCGATGAACGCTCTGTTTGATGACCACAAATGGATGTTCTTCCGCGCCGATTCACGCACAGACCCGCTGACATTTGGGTAAAAGCGATCCAACGTCGTGGGCATGCCAAACTGTTCGTAAGACTTGATCACGCGGAGCTTCTCTTCATATGTCAGACGCTTCCTCTTGAGATTCGTCGAGCCTTTCTTCGGCGGGCGATTCTCATTCCCAGGAAGCGTCGGTCGGCCGCCTCGGACTTGAGCCATTTCTCCGAATAAGCACAACCTCGATAAAAACAATAATATTGTCCAAAGGTTATCATAATTAAAAGGTTTTATTCAATATAAAATTATACAGGTCTAGCAGAAGTTACTATTCCGGGGCAGTTGCAAATTAGTACCCCATAAAATTGAAATCATACTATTGTGTCTCTAGAAAAAAACTGGAATCTTGCAAAGAAAATATCGACGCAGCCATTTTGACGCAAAAATGACGCAATACAAACTTCAAATGAAATGAAATTGAATGCTTCGAACATGTTTTTCAAACATTTAAAACGTTTGAAATTACACTATTTAACTAACGTTCATGATCAAGAAAAGGTTGCGTAAACCTTAAATAGTGTATGCGTCAATTAATTGAAACATTTTCGAAACATCTCAAAACACCAGTTTTGGACCCAAACGACAATAAATGGTCACAATAAATATTTCAATTGCAAAATGGTTACTAAATTTGACTTTCCGGATAATTATTTTGCTTTGTTTCAAAATGGTCCTTCATCCAAAGCAGGGTCGGAAAATGCAATTAAAAATTGATAGCATTTGAAAAATTAAATAAATATCAATTGGACTACAGTCAACTCGTGCAATTTATATTGCAATGATAAACCATATCTCAATTTTAATTGCAATTTTTTAGTTATGAAATATTACTGTAAAATAATTTTTCATTAGTTACACATGCATTGATGTTGACATTCTCAGTGATCTACTCATTTTTCTTCAAGTCAAATGGACCCCAGTACGAATGATTTTCCTTCAAGAACATACTCATCTCAAAGTTGTGAGGCGTTTCCGACTGGCCATCATCTCGATGTGTAGTTCAGTAAACAAGTCTAAGTCTATAAACACAACGAATATTCTCGCTAGCCATGATCGAATCAGAGGACAGTTCTCTGTGATGTTTTGGATTAACTGTCGGTTGAGGACGTTTGACTTTTGTGTATATTCTCTGGCTATAGTGGATTTTCGTGTTCTCGCTTGTGAATTGGACCTCAACTGAGTCCTTTCTCTCTACCTTTTTCTGCGGTGCTATCCATAAATTAGAGGCAGAATTGAGCAGTGAGAAAGCACTAAATTCAGGCCCAATTTCAAATTAGAACACAATAGCTCAACAAAGTCACAGATAATCATATATGGTGCACATCATCTAGAGACGACATTATTTTCGTTACACTTTGACCGTCGATAAATTTCTGGAGAGTCCAATTAAGGATAAGAAAAGCGGTAATATCGATAGATATGGATTAGAGGAAGACATGTTACCGCTTGAAATTGCTCTATTCAAAGAATTGATTGAGTTATGGTGATTCTCCAGAGGTCACTTTTGTGATCAAATGTATGGAAAAGCACAGATTTTGGCATTAGGGGTGCTCGTCAAATATACTTGAAATTTGTATTGACAAAATTTATCCGGAGCATCTGAGTTGTTATCCGTATAATATTTTGGAGATATCACATACCTTGCGATGATCCTACGAAGTCTTTGAGGCTCGCGAGCCCGAGAAATACGAAACAAGTTAGTCTAACATCTTGATGCGTCGAATAGAAAAATAAACAGTGATCTTCATTGTTATATTTTCCAGTCATGGGCAAGGTGGAGCCTGTTTACAGACCGCGACACCATCGAGACTGCTTCCGGATAACTGATAATTTTAGACAGTGGCTGTACAAAAACCTTTGAACATCTATAATATAGAACAAAAGAGGTATATTTACTGTTAATTATTTACTTTCACAAGCTCACTCCATATCACTGCTCGACCCGCTACAATTATCGGAAGAATCCTCGCTGCATTCTTGGGTATCAATGATTTGCAAATGAGCCATGATTTCCAGTAAAAGCTCCTCGGCTTTGTCTATGCACTTCTTGATTGTCGATGATGATAAGGCATCAAAAGCAGCAGAGAGAGAGGGCTTGACATCAGCAAACTTCGTGTCAATTGTATATTGCCGACCAACAGTTCCCTTGACGAGTGCCCATACCAATTCGATAGGCTGCAGGTCACTGTGATGCGGAGGGGTATATCGAACTTCGTGCCCTGCCGCCTTGGCCATCGTCACCACAATTGGTTCAACGTTTGTATCGATAAAATGCTTCAGCTTGGACCACAACACAGACTTTGTTTCCCAGGATTCAAAAGGCAAACCATATCGCACACATGCAAGCTGTAGTGCTTCTTTCTTGTCCTTGAACTGCGGCGTATCGGGCGGCTTACTGCAGTGGTAACTTGCATTATCCAGTGAAATAACAGCATTCGCAATACCCTTGGAATCAAGTTCATCAAGCAATCGTTTGAACCAAGCAATGTAGTAGGTAGTATCGAACATTCCATGGTAGTCCTTGGGAATCTTCTTGCCAACCTTTTTGCCGCCTTGAAATATATCAAGGCAAACAAGTGAACTAGGTCCATGCCAACCCTCATCAATAATGGCTGCTATGAAGCACAATCTCTGTCCCTTGTGGCGCATATTTGGGGTCTTGTCGTGGACGTCGCTTGGATCATACAGCGAGTCCTCGTGTCTGGAGTAGTGATGGTGAATAAACGATTCATCAGTGTACACAAATGTCCGCCGGGCAGCCGAGTTGACAAGCTGGGTCTCTGAAATCGTCGCCATGACATATTTATCACGCAAGACTCTGTTCTTCTCAGTAAGGTGATACGACTGGGCACCTTTTTTGCGTCCACGTTTGTATCCAAGTTGCTGAAGCCATCGTTGGACAGCTCGCAAAGCCGAGGCCAATCCTTGTGGTTTAGTTCGGTCCACAGAATGTGGCCTTCGGCTTCGAGAAGGCCAAGGATGTCTTTGGCAACAGTCCTCTCTTGACGCTCACGACGATCTCGCACGAATCGTTGTACTTGGGATATAATTGACGAGGATTTTGGCACTCGGGAGTCATGTCGTTTAGAGTTCCCTGGAGGTGTGGCGATTGTAAGCTTCCCAGTGGCTTGAAATTCTCGCCATACGTCTTGTACAAGAGGTCTTCCTCTGCTCAACATTGTAGCTATGGTGTCACTGACTCTTTCCGCTCCAGCCGCTCGCATGTTTGCATGAAGGATTAGTATGTCGAGCTTCTCCTGTAGGGTCAAGGCGCGTGGTCTATTGGCCTTGACGTAGCTGATGGCTTCATCGAGATGCGGCATTTTGAATGAACTGGCTCAATATCATATTTCAGAGGTTAATACTTCATTATTTTATATTTGATAATTCTCCTATCTTTATTTGTTTTGAGGAGATACAGCTTTAAAAGGGCAAAATAAACTTCACTCTGAAGTTTATTTTGGTCTTGAACGCAGGTCATTTTGTTTTAGAGACTATTGATTATTACAGGGAGTTCCCACTTTTTAGATCTTTCAAAAAAGCCCACTTCTGCTCTGATTGGATCAATGGGTGGGAAGTAACGCCTGAAAGCAGTCTCGATGGTGTCGCAGTCTGTTAATTAACAGGATACCACTTGTGAATTGCTGAAGACTTCATTACAAGTGCTGCGATGTCAACAAGCTTTTGAATGCCTTTAAGTCTCCAGGAGCACCAATTCGCTTTGATAATATTGCTTAACATATACTGTTCTAAGCAGTTCTGCCTTAGATGATTGCTCTTAAGCATGTCGATTTATCAGAGAAGTCAATACTTGAGCCTGAAGAGCAACATATTATTGAAATACTTCAATATGATTGGCTATTTATAGAAAATATAAACATATATTGTCCAATAGTATATCTGTAAATACAAACATTCTGTCCAAGAAATTTGGCCACTTTGTCGTCTGTAGGTGATGTGCACCATAGCTAGGGAAAACACGCCAATATCAGACATCTTCATCAAACAGATAATCAAAATACATCACATTGACTGTCATTTGGCTTTATCAGCCACCTTGAACAGTCTAGTCATCTTTTCATTCTTAAAATGTTTGACAGCGCAATGCATTCTTGCATCAGAAATCCCTGCATAGGTCTGTTTGCTAAGTAGTTAAGGGGGATATAATTTTGCTGAAATATGACAACGAGCCAATTTATTGGCATTTTCCTCTCGGGTTGTGCATTTTGAACAGACTTGTGCTGTCAATGATTCTAAGTCTATCAACAAAACGAAAGTTCAAGCTAACCAATTGAACCAAAGGACAAAGTAATGTGGGTCATGTGTTAGGATTTACTGTTGGTTGAGGACGTTATGCAGTTGTCTACATTCTCTGGCTACGATTTATGTCCTCACTTGAGAATCGGCCTGGAACTGAGCCTTTAGTCTCTGCCCTGGCCTGCCTGTGCTGTCCAGTGACTAGACAATGTGAATAGCACATTCAAACTAGAGCTAAGATGAAAGGGTGAGTTCCAAGCCAATTCACAAGTGAGGACATAAAGCCATCTCATCCTTGCCAGAAATACACACGACTTTTTATCATTCTCATTTAGTTGAAATTATCGCGTGATACTGCCCTTCTGTTGCATCAGTTGGCTATGACCTGTGTCCCCTTGACTCATTAAAAGCGTGATCTAGTCGTCTGTTACTGTACGATATTCAACGATTAACCAAGATTGATGTTGATATTGATTATTCACTCCAAAATTTCTCCAGACCACATGCAGAAAAAGGACCTCGTCGACAACAAGTGTCGTTGTTTCAAAGTAATAGTGATAGCTTGAATCACTCGAATACACAAGAACTTCCCCAAAAGAGTCCCTACTTCAGGTTAGCTAGCCCCTCTTTATGTAAAAAACCTCACTGTTGTCCAAAAGCTGTCGTGTCAGCTTAAGATCACATTCTACTGATTCTGTTGCATATTATCCGGAGGGGTACCAAATAGTAATACAATACATTTATGGGGCACCAAATAGTAACAACCCCTACTTATCCCATGAGTGAGCTCGACTTCCACGCCGCCAACTTCATATGGCTTTGCCGCAAAAATTTTCGAGGGTAATTTTGTGATTCAAATTGCACTGGAAAGAGCAGAGTTTCGGCATTCAGAATGTACATAAAACAGCTCTATTTGAATAATTGATAGGCTATAAAATCTAAAAATGGATTTGGGATTGCGTACTTTTTGTTAATCGCGAGTGAGCATGTAATTTTGACTTGACTAAAGTGTTAAAAGTGAGGTAAGATCTTTAAGGGTAGGTTATAATTTATCAAAGGATTTATAATTATATAAGGAATATGTTTTGGCAGGTACATGAGTTTATCGTCATTTGACATATATTCATTTATCCGGCATCCGTATAATATTGGATATAAATACATACAGGTTGTGTTCCACGATATTGTCTGATTGACTCAAAATTTCCGAACTTGGCTGAAATCGGTCAAACTTAAACAAACTCTGGATGCTGATTGGCTGGTTCGATTTGGTGTTTGAATCAATCACCAAATCTGTGTTTGAATCAATCACCAAATCGAACCAGCCAATCAGCATCCAGAGTTTGTTTAAACACACACAAAACACACCAACACACACACATTAATTCATGTACCTTCCGATTATACTTGAATTCACTATTGCCCGATTGATCACACAAATTTCGTCGATTTTGATCAAAACTGTAATTTGGACGTAAAAGACAATACCATGCTCACTCATGATCCTTCACGCCCGACAACGAGACCTTTGTGTACGACCAAGTTTTATTATCGTAATTAGTCAAAAATAGTTTAGGGCCCGTCTGACAACCGAAAATATTACAATAAATAGGCCCAAAATGCCATTTTGAGGGCAAATTCAATAATTGAGGTCAAAATATGAACTTGTTTATCTCCAAGAGTTTTGCACCAAATCCAATATTTTTGGTTGGGATATACTCAGTGGAGGCTCCCAAAATGCCAATTTACGAGATGTAGGTTTTACCTCTATTTTGAATATGCCATAAATCGTTGATCCCAATTTACAGTTAGCTGAAAATGGCATACTACTTTACTTCATTTCATTCGTGAGACAGATAATGACCTCTGTAATATTATAATGGACGGTATGCAAAAAACAAGCAAACCTTGATATGTCTTGAGCCTGCAAAAAATAATATAATGTCAGTATAAGATTTGAAGATGCACCTTGGCGGGAATCGCAGTCGAGGGGGAAATAAATAAATTCAACCCTCACTTCTCATTATCGCAGCAAGCACCCAACCATGTTTCGAGCAATGCCAAGACACGGCCACCAACAAGCAACAGGAAGACCAAACATCAAGAAAACTCCGTCTCCTTCACCGCCACAGCATAAAATGGATGTTGCTAGCATCGCAAAGCGAATCCATGTTGTCAAATGGTTCATGGAGCACGGGATGCAATCGACATTGAATGCATTTTTCCCTCACATGCATGGAACAGCTCTCGAGTCGAATCGAAAAAAGATATATCGTTGGACAAAGGATTACGACCGTCTAACAAAATTAGCAGTTACCACAAGTTCAAACAAGAAATCGCGTTTACGTCCTTACGGCATCGCAACAACACTGTGCAAGGATGCAGAGCAGGAGCTCGCTGAATGGGTCATGGAACTACGACGTGACGGTGTTCCCGTTAGCCATTTGATGCTTCAAATCAAAGCCAGAGACTTCGCATCAGCAGCAGGAATTCCCAAGGACAAGTTCAAAGCAAGTATGCCGTGGGCAGAAGGGTTCAAGCGTCGATGGGCTTTGACCATGCGAGCGAAGACAAGGTCGGGCAAGTCGAATGAAGCCCAAGGCCAAAAAGCACTGACTGCATTTGCTGCCCATACCAAGCGAGTCATTCAACAGTACAATATTGTCAAGGTCTTCAACGCTGACCAGACGGCGGTCAATTTTGAAATGCTCCCAAAAAAGACACTTGCAGCTCAAGGTGAGAAAACAGTATGGGTCATGGCAGCTGGAAAGGGGAAAGAACACGTTTCCGTACTGTTGATGGCAGATACAGATGGCATCAAGTATGCTCCTTTCATAGTTATGAAGACAACAAAATCCAATGTACCGTCGACTGTGCAGGCAAACATTAAGGCGCGCAATGGCTTTGGGAAGCATTTGTGGCGAGATATTGAGTGGCTTCATGACAACTATCCATCGCGGATTTACGCAAACCCAACAGCGTGGTGGAACAGTTCCATCACTATTCAATTTCTAAAATATCATTTTGGCAATCGAGAAGGAAGAAACTTACCTTATGTCCTTCTCCTCTTGGACCACTTCAGCGCACATTTTACTGACGATGTTCTGGCCTATGCAAAAAATTATGTATCGTGCTGGAGAAAATACCACCTTCATTCACTTGGATTTGCCAGCCAGCTGATGTCGCTTGGATGAAGCCCTTCAAGATGCGTATTTGACATGGGATGATTTGCCCCTCACTACAATCATCAACGGCTTTGTCAAATGCAAGATTCTTCATGGTCGTACCTTTTGCCAAGAAGAGGAGCCACTGGAAAGTGTTTACGCAAACGATGTGATCATGGCCCTGGAAACGGAAGGGGCATTTCGAGGATGAGCAGTGGATGCATCCAAGGATTTGTTTTACGATGATGAAAACTACGATGAGCTATAGTAGATCTATGAATGTGATGAGATTAATGACAGGATAATGAATACCTTTCATATTTGAAAACAAGCTTGGTGCAAATCGTTAGGAATCTCCTGCCAGGGATCGACAAAGGCCCTTCGAAAAGGTGGGTCTCATGGCATCTCAGCCGTCGACGACTTCCGTGCGCGTTCCCTATTCTCCATCGCTCCTCGGCGGCGCAGGCCAAACGGCGGCACCTCTCCTAGCGATGGAGGGGACTGTCGCACCCTTCTAGCCCGATAGAGCATACCACCGACCATGGCACATCACAAAGAAAAATTGAAAATGAGAAAGAATCGACCGGATAAATTTTTATTCATCCGTAATTGACGAAATATCAAGAAAATTCCAAGACAGGAATATTTACGTGCCAACCGATATATATAAACTAATATACTACATAATTTTGTATATCTATTAATGAATACGGAATTTCAAATCGATCCACATATTTTGCTCACCAATTTACCTTATGAAATGTTACTCTGTATAACATAATATTTTCTGGTTGAGTTCAAAATATCATATTTGGAAGGTTTCTGGAAATTTAATATTTCTTGACTCGAAATGAGTGTCTCACGAATGAAATGAAGTAAAGTATTGATTTTGAAATTTTGCCAGACGAACCCTTAATAGCTTAACTAACGTTACCAGGTAGCGAGAAAGTTGCAACAAGAACTGTGCAGAACTGGTTCCCCTCGCAATTATCAATTGAATAATCCCAGAATGAAGTAAAGTGAGGCAAAACATCTACCATTCCGACGATGTTTTCAATGAAATGTTCCAGACTTCGATATGGTGGATCAGATCCAAGTCCACATGACCACACAACTGTACCTGAGACGTCATGGTAAGCCAAACAGCATTGAGGTTGACAACATAGGCAAATTACTTCATACTGCAGAGGACTTTGACTAAGGTCTACTTCGGAAGTGATGACTCTTGGGGTGGCCTTCAAAAGTAAATGCGTCCCCGGATGTCAGCATCCAACATGACTTGGAAGCAAACGATTGTTGTACAACGTGGGATGCACAATTTGCGCGGGAAACCAGCTGGAACATTTCAACTTCACGGTGTCAAAGAGAATCCTCTATCTTTTGAAAATATGTCAGATATCATACATAAACATCCAAAACAAAGTAATTTAAAACCTGTGGTAAGAAATAACCTTCAGAACTTCCTGCGAGCACGAACTGGAGACTGAAGTGAAGGATTAGGTGACGCGTGACATTGGCACTACGACGCACATTTGCAATTTGCCAGTCAAGATGGATGACCGACCTATCAGAATATGAGCGACAGCGGCTAAGTCTTTTGATCCCTCTACAACTGGAGACTATTGCACGACGCATGAGAGAACAGCACACACCATCTTACCTGCAGCTTATCGCCCGCACTGAAGCTCTCATGCGCCAGAATGAATGGTTCCGTATGCAGTTGCTCAGACGGCAAACTCTGAATGCCAATCTGCTCGCCCATCTTGTAAGCATACTTGAGCTTCATTGATAGCTTTGACTTCCTTGTAGCGCGCATTAGATCCCACGGGCTTTGACTCTCGTCTGTACGATATGCCCTTTGTATTTTCTCATTTGTGGCGGAATATTGCCGAAGTTGAGGGGATTGATTTAAGTTTTGCCCCGGACTCGATGGAGTTGTTTGGATGGACACTTCGAGCTAGCAAACTGCTCAAGCCTGGATACGTATGACGAATGTTATGTAACTTGTCGCTGTACTTGAACAGGTCCTCTTCAACGTGCGGAAACACATTGAGCTCCATGAAGCTCAGTTTGCCATTGGATTTTCATGGCATGCGCTAATGGACACATCAATATTTCTTACGCTGTCAGAATCATTTCGAAATCATCACGTCGTCCATTCTATCAATGGCGATCTTGCAGTCATTTATTTCGAAATCTTCGATGGCATGACTTCTCGACAGTCCTATTTGCTTGTTTACCGTCAAGGGAATGTCATCTATCATGTCGGACTCAGTTCAGACCTTGTATCTTCGTATGCTGTATTAGCGTACGTAGCTCCTCCGATTGAAGTCTCACTCTGTGGAGTAGGGTTCGACACATGGATGATTGTCAAGGCGGGTATTTCCACATTGCGACTGGCCAGCAACGTCTTACCTCCGCGTCTCCGGACGAAGAAGCTACCCGTAAAGCTCAAATGCACCTCTTCATGCAACGACGGTGGGAGCAACACATGGACTTGACGCTGGAGCCACTTGCGCCTGTCTTGAGATGATGGAATTTCAGAAATGGCGCCAAACCGTTTTGCGGTCAAATCGGAAAACAGCATTGTTTAAGTATAGTATACTTAAATCAATATTATTTTGAATTTTTCATTTCGAGTTGTCGGAATGAAGGGGGTTCGGTGGGAATGTGCCACTTTGATGAGTGAGATGAGAAAAAGCGCGAAAGTTCTCATTTTCGAACTTTCTTGGGAAGATCCACAACCCATGGAGTATTGGACGGTTGACGAAGGTAGGTCATTATGGCAGCGTTGAAGAAGGTTGTGGTTCCGACAACAGTTTTGCCGTAGCCTTCGTGAATGTGCCCAAAGATATGCACTTTAGGACGAATGCGGGTGAGAATTTGTTTGAGCAAGTCTTCGTCACCGACATGAGATCCGTTGTGCATGACTTTGTCAAGTATACCAAGAGGCGGTCCGTGTGTGACTAGAATGTCTGTATCAGCTGGAACAGTTTTCCACAATGCCGCAGCTGCCTCGCCTCGTGGGACGTTGAATGCCCTAAAAGTTGTTATCGAAATGCAAACATGGAGCATACATGTCCCTTCCGGCAATCGGCATTGTATAAGGAGATCCAAAGATTTTGACGCCATCAACTTCAGTGCTTGCATGCTCAAGGTACTCACAGTTGGTGAGGAGCTTCTTTGCCTGTGCAGGATCTTGAAAAGAAGTGTGCCATGTTTTCCAATAGTTTGGATATTCCTTTTCGTCAAAAGCAAGCTCGTGGTTGCCTGCGATGACGATCTTGCATCGATATGGTAGTGTTCCAAGCCACTCGTTAAAGCTAGCGTGAAGAGGTGTGAGATGGTCGTACAAGCATCCTTGAGTACCTTTGTATCTCGTCAAGTGTGCCTCGTCGAGAAAAGTCGCCAGCATGAATAAGTACATCGCCGGGTGGAAGCGCGAGTTGTGCATGCTTGCCATGTGTATCGGAAATGCATACGAATCGGATCGTGTCTGGAGCTTGTGGTCCAATCTGTGGCTTTGGAGAGAGCATTCCAGACGCTTGAAGAAGTCGGCCGATGATGTAATATCCTCCAAATCCAAACAACAGGATCGCCAGCGGGGTGCTAATGAACGACAACATGTAGCTCAGGAGAATCAGGATGGTCAAAATGATCGAGAAAACAAGGAGAAACGCTTGCTGAGGGCTCATAGTCCCTTGCGAGTCGACCCAGTGAACCACGTGGTCAAGCCATCCGCTCATGGTTATCCAGTGCACTTTACAATATGTTGGAGGTTCTTGTTGAATTGCCTCTCTAAAGTACATTGGTGGTGTTCGACCTACACCAGCAGCTCTGTCGAGCCGAAAAAGTACTTGATTAAGTTAATTAAACCTGTTCATTTCCATGAGCAGAGGACAAATCGATCGAAAATGGACGAAGGTCAAGTCCTCCACATGTTCCGCGCCGTGGAGAGCACTTCGAGTAGAATAGGCAGTAAACCATTTCGTGATCGTTTTGCTCGCTTCTGAGCTTTGCTTTTCCTCGTCCTTTGCATCCCAGCTTTAATTTTTCTCACAGTCGTCTGTGGACGTGCTCCATGGTCGTCCAGTGTACAAGTACTTATTTAAGGAAATCAGGAGGTTTGAAACGACCGCACGACGACAGTCTTTTGACATACTGCGGTCTACAGGGTCTCCCTCTGTGCGTACTCTCCCTTCAGTCACGTAACAATGCATCAACTGCATGGATTATTTTAGTGAAAAGCTGAGGTAATCGGCCGTTGCTGTATTGATCCAGGGCATGGCTGCGTTGCCAGTTTGGTCAAGCTAGTGTCTGTCAATGAGTATTTTCTATGGATTTAAATTTAACTTGGTTTTTGTAGAGAACCTCGCCTCGCCTCGCTGAACTCCTCCATATATTTTGAAATTGCCCGCGGCGGAATACAAATTCCAAATGTTTCTTTTTTATTGCGTGCCGGATAACAGGCCAAGAAAAGCCGACGGGTATCCGGATAAACAGTATACAAAACGCAAGTCACTCGCGACACTCCGATCGTTATCCGGATGGCTTTTTGGGTTACTTATCAAGAAACCCCATTTGGAGTTATCTCATAGAGAGCCGAAGGTAGAGAAGGGGAGAGAACTTGGCTCGATCGACATCTCCACAGAACCAGGTACGCGTATGGATGCCAATGTGTTTGGTAGTTAGATGCTTGAGAAGCGATGTATTCTGTTTTGAGCGCGAATTGAGTGGACGGAAGCACTGACCGTGGCTGTGTCTAGTGTCAAAACCAACCGGCGCAAGAAGCCTTATGTCTATGGATAAGACGTTTGTTGAAGAAGATTTCTTGATGAGTGGCATGGGGGGGGCGAATGCGAACAATCCCAACATGTTTGGTGCGGCTTTTACGATGCAACCAACACCCGGCGTTGGAATGGGTGGAATGAACATGCCCATGAATATGGGGTCCATGCAAAGTATGATGTACATGGGCGTTCCACAGATGACTCCAGCGTTGTTTAATCCGTCAGCAGCCAGTTCCGTCGATGATTTGTCCTCGGGAGCAATTGAATTCCCACCGGAACTTGGCGGACCGGAACCACCGAAAACGACTGCGCCAAATGCAGGACCCGCCAATCCGTCCATGGGCATGGACCCATCGTTGGTGCAGATGAACTCTATGATGGGCATGAATCCGCACATGTATATGAACCCAGCGATGCCACAAATGCAGTATAATCCCATGTTTGGTGGATTCCAACCCCAGAATTTGAATATGATGCAGCAACACATGCTCCAGCAGCAGCAACAACAATATTTACAGCTCATGCAAGCCAACATGATCCCCATGAACGGCGTGAACCCAGGCATGATGCCAACTGCGAACGTCGCCTCCGTCGCAACGACCCCTTCGCAACCAAATTCCACACCATCCTCGGCTCCGTCACCTGCAAACAATGGTAGTTGGCGCTCCACGGCTGATGATCCCCAGCGAAAAGATGTCATTAGTCGCATCATTCGCTTTTTGCAAATGCAGAAACCCAACGCTCCACCCGACTGGATACGACGACTGCCACAAATGGCGCGCAAATTGGAAGAAGCTTTGTACCGAAAAGCATCGTCCAAGGCAGAATATAACGATATGAATACGCTGCAGCAACGTCTTCATGTTGTCGCGCAGGAGTTCAAGAACAAGGACTGGCGTTCTGCCGCTGATGATGTGATTCGACAAGATTTGATCCATCGCATTGTGCTCCTCCTTCAAGCGCAAAATCCCAATGCAACGCCAGACTGGATAAACCGTTTGCCTCACATGGCCAAGAAATTGGAAGAAATGCTCTACCAGAAGGCAACTTCCAAGGCCGAATACACAGATAACTCTCGACTCAAGGAGCGACTTCAGATTGTGGCGACGGAAATACACAAGAACAACCAAAAGAAGACGAACCCACAACCTCCAACTGCTCCCCCTGCAGCAGCAACCAAGCAAGAGAAGCTTGAAGCGCTTCCTATGCCTGCAGAACTCAGCAACCCATTCCTCGAGAAAGCCAAGATCATCGCATCCTTCTTAACCCCGCGAACCATCTCGGACTACAACCAAAAGGTCCAGACAATGATTCAAAACATTGGCCAACACCGTGTCGTCCTCATGCGGCAGCAACAACGACTCATGCAACTCCGCCATGCCTGCGATTGCAAACTCGACAAGTGCAGTCAACCTCTTTGCGCTGAAATGAAACCTCTTTGGGCCCACATCCAAACGTGTCGGCAGAGTGAAATTTGTTCGACGCCACATTGTGTCAGCTCCAAGTACGTCCTTGCTCACTACCAACAATGCATGAAAAGTACATGCGTTGTTTGTTCGTCACTGAATCAACCACCTGGTTTGGCAGCGACGACCGCGATGAACCAACCATCTCCTGCTATGATGACCATGCCGCAGCAACCAATGCAAAGTGCTGTCCCACTCCAAATGCCAACAGAACTCAAGCAGGAGGCAACTCCTGCCTCGTTTGTCGACAAAGCCAAGTCGATCTCGAGCACTTTGCCTGAAAACGTCATTCGAGATTATCACCAGAAGGTCGATTTCATGATGGCCGACGCAAGCCGAGAGCATCACCAATCTATTCTCCAGCGACAGCAGCAACGATTGCTTCAACTTCGACATGCCAGCGAATGCAAACTTGACAAGTGCATTCAGCCTACATGCGCGGAAATGAAAGCTTTGTGGACCCACATGCAGACGTGCAAACAAGCCGAGACCTGCAGTGCCCCACACTGTGTCAGCTCAAAATATGTGCTGGCGCATTTCCAGCATTGCAATAAACCTTCGTGCGTCGTGTGTCTTCCACTTCGAGAAGTGAAGACAGAGCCAGCGGCAGCGCCGTCGGGCGGAGCGACGATGGAAAAAATTCGACAATTCACAGAGAAAGCCAAGGGTGTGGCAAATATGCTCACGACAAAACAGACACAAGACTATCATGCCAAAGTATTGGGCATGATGCATGTCAAAGTCATTTCGCAGAATCAAACCATTCTCGAACGACAGCAGCAACGTCTTTTGCATCTTCGGCACGCGCTGTTCTGCACGGTGGACAAGTGTTTTGCATCGTACTGCCCAGAGATGAAGAAACTGTGGGCCCACGTTACTGTGTGCAAGAAGTCGGAGTCTTGTGCCTACGCCCATTGCCTCAGCTCAAAATATGTCCTGAGCCACTTTCAGCAATGCACAAATCCGTCATGTGTTGTCTGTGCGCTTGTACGGGATCCAGTTGAAATGGAGAAAACACTGACGGAAGAGGCCAAGATGAATGCAGAAAAGAAGGAACCACTGAAGAGGCAACATTCGCTCATGGAGCCTGAACAGCCACCTGCAAAGAAGCAACAGACGCTGCCAGTTGTCAAGGAAGAGAAGCCCCAAGCAACTCAGCAACAACAGCAGCAACAGCTTCAGCAACAACAACAGCAGCAACAGCTTCAGCAGCAACAACAGCAACAACAGCAGCTGCAACAGCTTCAGCAGCAACAACAGCAGCAACAACAGCAGCTGCAACAGCAACAACAGCAACAACAACAACAAAAGCAACAGCAGCAGCAGCAGCAACAACAACAGCAGTCAGCGTCTTCATCAACTGGCCCTCAACAAAAGAGTCCTGCTGCAACTCCAGCGCCTCCCGCACCAAAAAAAGAATCTCCACTCACAATGATAGAATGCCCTCCAGATCTGCTGAAGGACGAGTCAGAGCTGTTGAAGGACGACTTCAACTTCATGGAGAACATCGATGAAGAGCTGGGCAATGAAATGCTCGAGTTTGACGGATTTTTGATGGACGAGTAAACGCGTAAGAATAGATAATATTGAACACAATGTGTACTACCTAGTGCAGTCACTTGTTTTAGACGACCACATATGCCGTGTCCTCTTTTAAATATGCAAGACATCTCATTTTTACAAACTGCGTTTTAAATGCTTGTTTAGTCGTTAGAACCGTAGTCTATTGAATTGTATGAATGCTCTATGTGGTACTGACAGCACTATTCGTAGCTGGTCTAGACAGCCAATTACAAATATTCAAGTTCTCTGACTTCTCTCGATGTATCCAAGATAACAAGCATGATAAGCCACGTTGCAGGTAATTTTTCTTCAATCGTGATGAACAGGACTTGAAGTCGTAATTAATACACGATAAATCGACGAAAGTTTAGACTCCAGTGATGTGAAGTCTTGGTGAGATTTCGGAGGCGGTGGGGAAAAGAACAGACGACGGTACGATCTGTCGAGGCGTGCGGTCGCTCTGATAGCTCAATTGGGCTGTGGTTGAATGAATACATTCCAGACGTACTGGATACAATCGAGTCTCTTCCATCCGAACAGATTGACCATCCACGACTTCAACTCCATCGAGAATAAATTGGACTCCTGTCAAGTAAAACTTGAATTGCTCTGTAAATGTGCCAAGAAGAAAACCCGTCCAAACAACTTTGGGGTTGGCCAGACCGACAAAATCAATATTTGAGTCCACGCGTTGTGACTCAGCCACAAGAGTCGTCACATTGGCAAAGTAGCTCCCAACGAGTCCTCGGCTGTTTGTCGGCTGCATGAGCAATATCGTTGTCTCATATAAACCTGGTGTTGACAGGGAGTAGTCGACACGATAAATGCCGTTGAGGAGATCAACCACCGTGGCTACGACAGTTCCAGCCCCTCGAAGAACAACAGAGATATGATCTCCACCAATTTGTAATTGATTGGAATACGCATCAGCCAAAGCAACGGTGAAAGAATGGAGCTCATTAATCAGGTGAAGCAGTTGCCCAACGTTTATTATCTGGCTTGTTGCCGCCACTGCTAAGTTTGGAAGGACGGTCGGCTGTATGGACGTTGGAGAAAAAATTACCGAACCAAGTTCAACTTTGAGGGAGTACTTGCCAGAATTAAGGGGGACGCAAGTCACATTATAAAATTGAGCAGTCGCATCGTATGTCCAGCTACATGAAACACTTTGGCTTGAAGTGAGAACGAGAGACATCTTGAGTAAATTCAGGGGTCCAGGCAAAACGTTCAAGTACGCGTCTCGTAATATTGCAGTGAAGTATTGCGGAACTCCAGCCATACCAGAGACCAAACCGTTCCCACTCAAAGTTGTTGATGGAATTGATGGAAATGCCGGCAAAACAGTAACTGAAAATGGGCTGGACCGAATACCAAATTGTTTATAGACTGATGTTCCAGAAAGTTGACTCTTGATGCCAAGTGTAAGGCTTAGGTTGCCGCTAGTGAAGCAGACAACATTTATCAAGTAGCTGCCATTGAGGTAGTCATGGATGCTTTGAACAATAAAATTGATTGGAGGTTGACTGTAGCCTGAAAGATAGAGCTGTAAATTATCCCCGCCTTGATATCGATAATTGCCATACGCATCCCTTGCCACAATACTGAGAGCAACTGGAGTACCAGCCATCCATTGAGATGGAGCGTTAATTAATTCGAAATTAGCGGGAAATGAGACGTTTGGCACAACTGTGAATGTCGGCAAAAGAGACGTCACCCTTAAGAGTGAAAATAGTGCCGACGGTGAAATATTCTGACTTGGTTGAGAAAGGCTGGACCATGTAATATTGTAAAACGTCGGACCGTCATTTATTTTAGACCACCAAAGCTGTAGTGGCACCATTTGTCCAACAGTAAATGAAGCTGAAAATGAGCCGATTCCACTGGAAGTCATATTGAGCACGACGGCATCGTTCAGAAAGACAAGCATCTTACATCCTCGAAGGGAAATGTTAAATGAGTAAAATTCAGTGTATGAAGCAGAAATAAATCCACTCCACGTCACGCTGAACTGCCGCATCGAATCAGTGAGCGAGGGCATACGCAGACCATAGTCGGCACCAAGAGCTACGAAGCTCTGACGTAGAGTTGGTGTTCCAGTCCAGTCGGATGAGCTAAATACAGTGAGATTACCACCACCTGGAAGGTATATTCTTGGCTGGAAAGTATAAACTTGCGCTTGAGTTGGATTTATACTCACATATACAAGAGCAGGCGTGATGTTTGTCGCAACCGAGATGTTTGGTGGGTCGAGATCAACTTGATATATCGAGTTGACTGGGTTGCCATAGATATCTTTCGGCTCGATTCTTGCATACAACGTTGTGCCGGCAATGTAAGGTTGCGAAGAAACAAAATATGCCACGGTTGTTGTGCAATCGGCTACAACTGGATAAATTGTTATGGTAAACGGGCTGTTGACAATGTCTTGACCATTTGCAAGAAATCGCAGGATATAAACACCAGCCGTTTTGATTAAGTAGGCGAACTCATAATAACCATTGCCAAAGTATTGAAAAGAAGTGTTGATACCGGTTGCAGTTGTAAGATTTGAAAATTGAATGACGGCAGTGAGAGCGTCGTTTGCCATTCGATTATTTCCATAAATATCTTTAGCTTGAATATTCACACGAGTCAATTGACCGGCATTTGAGTAAAGCAGACCAGTTCCGTTGGCAACCGAAGAAGGTCCAGAAACAATACCGGTGACCACTTGAACTATGAAAGGGCTGTTTCGAATGAACTTCAAATTAACCAAGACATTTAAAACCATTGATTGGGTTGCGATTGTTGGGATATACGTGCAGCTGTATTGTCCGTTAAGTGTATTAGTGCAGCTTGAACTCGCAAAAGTTAAATTGGATGTCACGACAACATTTGCCGAGCCAGATGTAATCAGGTTGCTGTTGATATCACGTAACTGAATCGTAAATGTCGCTGGGAGACCAGTCGTGGCGTTGTATATCCCAGCCCCTGCTTGGAACATGAAAACGAAATTTATGGGTTGTATTACCTGCAACGTAATGACAAGAAGGCCCATAAGGCTGATTTGGTGACACTGTAATTTGGTAAGGACTCTGGTCAACATGAATTTTGTTGACATAAACTTGAACAGAATATGCACCGCTGAAACGTGGTGTAAATGTTGCCGTATAAGTTCCGTCTTTGTTGTCCACAACAGTGCCCAGATCCACCAGTAAATTCACAATACTCGTGGCCTGAACCTATTCAACATTTATAATGGTATTGAGGCATAATCTACCTGAAATTGTCCTCCCCCTTGAGTCATCCAGTTGCCATATATATCTTTAGCTTGGATCGTTATAGAGGTAGTAGTAGCAGCAATTACTCCGTTGGCTGAAATGCCGGGTCCAGACACGACACTTCTGGGTCCTGCAAATGGAGATGGGGAGATTAAAACATCGGTTGGGAAACCAAGAACTTCCACTTGGTTAAGAAACAAATGAATGGAGTAGAGGCCACTAATAACAGGTAAACTCTTAGCAACTTGGCGCATCGAAAGAGGATCGTATTCGATTGCAACATCTGCATTGATATTTGCGTTGGATTTGACGGTCAAGACACTTCGATAGACATTTTCTTGTTGACGACGTATATTTCTGAAAGCATCCATCGAGTCAAAAGTATACGAGAAGGGGAAACCTGCAACTCCAGAAAAATTTCCTTGGAATGCCACTTGACTTGGAAGTCCCGGTACAAATTTAAGTTGTCTTGTGCCCAGCAGTTGAGGAACAAAAAGATTTTGCGTCGAAATCGTCCGAAGAGAAATTGACACGCTTTCCCATTGTAGGTTGAGCCTTGTCCAAGGCGCATTACCATGTCTGTAGTCCAATTGGATAGAATATAGCATGTCCTTTTGCAAAAAAGCAGCCCCCCAATTCTGACTATCAAGGGATAACCAAGTATCAATCAGCAGCTTCTCTAATTAAAGCTTAGACATTTAGGGAGCAAGGCCTACCATTGAGCCAAAGACGAAGTTTGCCAGTAGTATTCACACGGAAATACGTCAATTCAGAGGCGAGAGCTTGAAGATATCCCTTCCACCTCGCACTTCCATAATGAAATGGAGCCCATCTCGCTTCGTTTGACCAAGTGAAATTGATTGTCCTGTCCACTCGTTTTGCTATCGATCGCCCCTGACACGAGTTGTCAGACGAGTGAACAACATCGGCGATGCCACCTGGAGCCAAGCGTTTTCATAGTAGTATCCCTGTAATCCACTAGAAAAAAGCTGAAGAAATGATACGTTGTAGTCGCCACTGCGTGTTGGCGTCCACATCGCTTTCCACACGTTCCCTGTGCTCACGAGTGTCGTTCGCTCAATGTCGTTGTCAACTAGTGAGGCCGCTAATGCAGCTTCCACAACAATTGGTGTGACCGTGGATGATGAACTAGCTGCGGTCACTTGGAATTGAAAAGGGACACCAGCAGTTCCCCAGCCGTCAATTTGAATACTTGCTGGAGTTGGTCGTGGCTCGTTTTCTAATATTGTAACAACAGCAACCCCTTGATTGCCGATAGTGGAGCCTGGAGAAGAGCCTCGCAGGGCAAGTTTGAAAACCTTGTCTTCGTTCCAGATAAAATTATCATGGATAGTCACAAAAAAGGTGAGTTCGACAACACCAGGAGCAAACACCAACCGTTGAGTTGACGTGTAAAATGCTGTTGCGCTCACATCTGTATTGGACGTCGTGACGTGGATCAACTCGTAGACTACAGAGGCATAGCCAGCCCCTCCTCCAGTTCGAACAATTTTGATAGGAATCCAGCCATTATTTTCATTCACAGCATACGTTGGAGAGCTGAAGAAAAGCGTGCCTGAGTGACCACACACGACATGACTTTGTGGAAATGGCGAACATTTCCACGAGTCATCCATAGCATTTCCTTGGATACATGATTGACCAGGGGGGATGGATGATACCAACGTGTAGGGCTCAGCCTCATCAAAGACCTGGGGCTGTTGATTGCCGTAGACAAATTGAAATGAGAACTCTCGCATGACTTCCTCTGGTGGAACTACAGGGTCAATTGTATCACGCGCTCCACTTCGACGGATGGAGTACAGTATGAAATCGCCACATGCGAGGCATTTGTTAGCATCACAGGAAATACATCTCGGATCGTACTTCGTGCAGGGCACTATCAATGCGTTTGATATAGATCAGTAAATATTGTCGTACCGCATGCGTTGGTACTTGAAGGAAAGAAGCCTGGTGAGCACTCTAGACAAGCATCGGAATCACAACTGGAGCACAGAGGATCAAAGCGAAGGCACAATTCTAGGGCTCTGCAGGTAAAAACAAGTTACACCATGGAGATACACACGCTGGGAACAATCGAGGCCAATTCGATGTGGGTTACATGTGCATGTTCCAGAGGAGAAGTCACAGGTGCCTTGTCCAGAGCAATCATTGGGACATTTCTCTACGGTAGGACATCAGAGTCAGCGTAAAGCATGACTTACTTCTTGGGTAGCAGAGCGCGCCTTGCATGTAATACTCTGGGATACATTGAGTGCAGTTCAAGCCTTGGTATCCCTTGTTGCACCAGCATGTGCTTGAGCGTTGATCGCAGAACCCATACTCTTTTCCCATGCAATAGTATTCTCCATCACTGAAAGGCCCAACCATACCAGGGCAGCGCTCTATAAGCTCAAAATTAGTCATACATTGTCAATAGATGCGTACGAGAGATAGTAAAATCGTTCCATTGAGCTGGTACTTCAGGGTTGAATATTGCGCCAGAATTTATATGTTCGCGGAAGAAGGTCGCGTCGGGGTCTCCATAATATCCAACGAATCCTTTCGCGTACGGACCAAACACTGCAGGAGGGACTTGGCCCAGCTGACTTTTATCTGTCACGTTCACTATACGGAAGCCTTCAATGAGTTGGGCCGCGATCAGGAGGACTGGCGCGGCATGTCCTCGCATCGCGCGCAAAAAGGAGATCTTTCCACAAAAATGCAGTACTTTTATAAAAGTATTTTAAAATATTAAAGTGCAAAGCAGTATTTTAAATTAGTTTGAAATACTTTTATTTCCGCTTGAATGAATTTTAAAAGTTATAAAAATATGTTTATTCATGAAATTGATTGTTTAATATTTTAAATAAATTCCAAAAGAATTTTAACTAGTTTCAAATATTGTATCCATCCTGATCACATTTCAAAGCAAGTTGACCGACATGGCAGCAGCAGTCCTACAAGATGCGATGCTGGTCGGCAGAATCGTCGCGTTCCAAGACGGTCTCTTCAGCGATCTTGCTTCTCTTCTCTCTGAATGTCATGGAGAAGCATTTGCGCACGTCGAGGACAAGGCGATTGCACTCCTCCGAGCACTTCGAGCTGACGAGACGACTCAATTTCTGTCCCGATACCTCAGCTGTCGTCCAGGTTGTCTCGCAAACGAGCTCATCGACGCTGCAGCGCAGCTGGGATACATGGGAGCTGTGGAGTGTTTGTGCGGTTATGGGCTTCCTCTCTCCGATTTTGCGATTGCTGGAGCTGCAAAGCAAGGTCACTTGGATGTTGTGTCCTTTCTCCATCGCTTTGGACAACCCACACCTCGAAGTCTCCAGATTGCTCTGAATCATGCAGCACATGCTGGACAGCTTGGAGTCGTGCAATTTCTCTACGAACATTGCTTGGAGGAGCTAACTATCGTACCGATTCTCTGCGCAGCAAATGGCGGCCGACGAGACGTCGAGCTGTACCTGCGAGAGCGGTACATCGCGGCACCTCTCGAATAACTGTCATAATTTAAAAATATTTTAAATGGAGGTGGCGATCTTTCGTATCTTTCGATCCAAATTTGACGAGCATGGCCGCGAGGGTCCTCCAGGATGCCATGGTGGCCGGCTTGATCTTTGAGTTCCAGGCGGGGCTCTACTGTGATCTCGCTGTGCTTCTCTCAGAGTTCCACGCCCAGTCGTTTTTCCACGAAGAAGAGAGGGCTCTCGCTCTCCTAAGGGCTCTCCATGCCGACGAGACGATACAGTTTCTCGCTCGGTACATTACTTGCCGTCCAAGTTCACTTACTCATGAGCTCGTTGACGCTTCAGCACAACTAGGATATACGAAAGCCGTTGAATTCTTGTGTGGACTTGGTCTTCCCCACTCGGACTTTGCGATCGCCGGCGCTGCGAATCAAGGACACGTGGACGTTGTCGCCATTCTCTATCACCACGGACAACCCACAAGACAAAGCGTCCAAATTGCGTTGAACCACGCAGCTCATGCTGGACAACTCCGCGTCGTCCGGTTTCTGTACGAGAATCGCGTGAAAGAGCTGACGATCGTGCCGATCTTGTATGCAGCGAACGGCGGCCACAAAGAAGTCGAGCGTTTCCTGCGAGAGCGATATGAAGCCACGCCGCTGGAGTAATGGTCATGGTTTATGCACGATGAAGAACATTTCGATCTGGGTGTGACGACCGAGTGTTACTCTCGTGGCAAGCACATACGAGCGACTCAGATGGCAAGCAACAAGTTGTGAAATGCAAGTCGTTAAATTAGACGCTCGTCGGAAACTATCCATCGTCAGAGAAGTTCCTGGAGCATGATGCAGTCTTCTTCCGTCATGTAGATCGGTTTCGAGAAGTCGATTTCATCTAGCCACGGCTCGCACAGGATATTCTCCACTCTGACCTGGATCCCGTCTTCTTCCTCGCTTGCTTGTTGCGCGGCTTCTTTCTTCTTCTTGGCGTACACTTGCTGGAGCGTGTTGGCTTTGATGCGGTGGAACTCACAGAGCGAGTGGAGCGTGCCGTTGCGCTTGGTCGTGCGCAAATTCGGGCACTTCTTGTACGAGTACTTGCACACGAGGCTCTCCGCGTCTTCTCCTGGTGTCGCCATGGCAAATGTGAAAATGGCAGCCACGTGCCAACTGTCTGCGAACGTCGTGAGTTATTCTGTAACAAGTTACACAGGTCAACAAACCAAGTCGCGTTGTCGCGACTCGCGACAGAAAGACGTCACCGCGTTAGTTTAGTTGGAAATTAGTCGCCGCGCTCTCTTTCGTTCGACCGCATGGACATGCTCTGGCTAGATGTTCCTTGTCTTTGGCCATGGCATTATTTTGACGTTGATGCGATGCTGTCAAGCGTGTCCACGCCACTGGCCTCACTCAACTGACAGGTGTGGGATGGATCGAGTGCGGGAATTCGCCACAGAACCAGTCGGGGTCATCCATGGAATCCATTCCCATTCCATGAGCAGACGATGCAAACCCGGCGGCGCGACGACGGCGGGGAGGGTCGAATGGAATGTCGGCGCCACAGATGGAGGGCCTTCCCATCGAGACACGTTTCTTCTTCGTTGAATGCAATGGCTCGCATGTTGTCCCGATTCTCCGCAGCTGTTGTTTCACTCGGGTGAAACGAGCGTGGCATACCACTTGCCATCAGTGTGTCATGTCAGTCAAGCCATTTGTTTCGATCTTCAGGTGCGATTTGGATTGCGAGAGATGACCAGCGTCGCTCCCGTAACGATGCGAATTGCTTGAACCGCCTACCAAGTGTTCGTTCAGCTACGTCAAGATGGATTACCATTGGTATACTCGTCCATGACGAATTGCCGCCACATGGCACGCATCTGAGCCTTTAGACATTTGGTGAACTCAACTGCAAAGATCTTGTGAGTCACCGTCCAGTCTCGCACACTAATCCATGAACACCTTTCTCCATGGCAACACGCTCTCTAGACGAGCTGCAATGTCGGTTTTTTCACCATGGACAGTCAAGCTAAAGCTGTCCAAGTGGAGCGTATGACTCGGTTTGTAGCAGCGCTTGCTGTCTACTTAAATAAACACAGGCTATGGGACACCATAGCATGTAAAGTCGAGTCTGACATTCTCGACCATTTCTCCAGCAATGCCACAACATGCCATGACATCTGCTGCGGAGTAATGGCACTCTCGGTGGTACCTAACGTCGCACTTGGCGACATTTCCTGGAATTCTTGAAGAATTTTACAATCGTTTAAGCTTCACATTTGTATAGGGACTCCTATTTCGCATATTCTGAAGGTGGGAAGAACGGCGATTTCCGGAGTAATTCCACAACATCGAACGTTTGAGCCGAACGAGCCACAACGTCGAATGTCGCTGGTGATACAAATACACCATTTCCATGAGATCGAACGTCACCAGATAATGCAAGATGTTGGCCGGCGGATATAGAGAATGGAATCGCCAATGCATTCCAAGGCGAGTGTAGATCTAGAGACTCTGTGTACTGAGGTTAAATGTGGCTTAAATTAGAATATATTCTAAACGTTAGCGTAACGGAAGATCAGTTGCTATCACAGTTGGTAGAAAGATGCCTTTCCAAAGCAGCATCACCGAAGAGACTCTGCCTGCCGTCGTACAGCTCAGTACAGCAAACTACACAGGTGTTTATGAGCATGTAACCTTCGATTCGTGTCCATCCTGGTATGTCAGAGGCTCAAAGCCTCGGTATTGAAATAAACACAAGCCAAATGATTTCGTGGGACGAATGTCGCCACAGAGTGAAACAACTAGCACTACGGGGAGGCTTTCAAGTCACATGGTCAGGATCTGGAAGACACAGGACATGGCGTTGCCGTGTCGAGGGATGTACGTCTTTGATTAAAACTAACAAGACGAAGGATGCAAAGGTAAACAAGCTTGTCTACATCGTTTGTGACCACAAACTTCGTCTAGATAAACATAATACAACTCAATCTTCCCCACAGTCATAGTTTGAACGACATTAATTCCTACGACCCTATAGGTGTGTACTAGACTTATTTGCTGCATGCAAGTTAACGCGAAACTAGTCATCAATGCCAACCCTCGTAACAATAGCAGTGGTTTAAATATAAGTATGCAGACATTACTCAACAATGATTCTGAATCCAAAGACAACTCGATTTGGTTCCTAGAGCGATTAAAAGCCTGTCAGCTAGGAGTCGGGGAGAAATTACTTTTTGTACCAGACAGAGATAAAGGTAGAAAAAGCAGTGAACTTAAGAGGTTATCACTATATGTAGTGTTAGGACTACAGAAAGCCGTCGAAATATGTTTTCCAAACTCCAAACACCGCTACTGTATGCACCATATATACATGAATTTGATTGCCAAAAAGATCAAAGTTTCGCCTGAAGATAAGAGTGCATCCAGGTGACTTGGTTTCATCTTTAGCATTATAAAGGTGAAAATGGTGCGAAATGGCTTTTGCATTATAATCATTAGAAGCCAGAGCCCAGGTCTCCGACAAATCTTGTCGAAGTCACGATGTGAGGCTCGTACAAGCAGCTCCTCGTTGAGAAGGTGATCCCACCACGCCGTGATCCCTTTGTAATGTATGTTCGATGGATCCGACAGCAATCTCAATGTTAATGAAACACATTAAAGCGGCTTGTTGAAAGATGTGTACTGTTGGTTTCGACTTTTGTTACTGTACGAGAGCAAATGTTTCATCATGAGTTATCTTTGGTCTTGATGATTGTAACGTACGGCAAATGCCGAAATGAATTTCTTCCAATTTTGACCTTGCCTCTTTATTTTTATATATTGACTTTTGATACAGAATACTAAGTCTAGAAGGTTATTTGTTTATAAGCTAAATGTACGGATAGATAACCGGACTTATCTGGCCAATCATCTTGTGACGTTCGATCTCATGGAAATGGTGTATTTGTATCATCAGAGACGTTCGATGTTGTGGAATATTCGGCTCAAACGTTCGATATTGTGGAATTGCTCCGATTTCCGACACAACGTCATGGCATCTGGTCTGGTTGTGTGACCATCCATCCGTTGATTGTGTTGGATTCAAAGCTCCATCGCAATCGAATGACGTAGAAACGAGCGATCGTGACTCGCGTCGAGGGTTGCAACTATGGATTCGAAAGATGATGTAAAGCGATCAAATCAACGAGCCTTCGCGTCGACGAAACACGTGTCACGTGTGCTTCCTCCCCCCGGTGGTGGTTGTTTACTACAGCGACATGGATGATGCTCGTTTCACGGCTTTCGCTTGACGCATCATGGGTGGGAAGACGCAAATCAAGGGGGACTAGGTTTGTCGAGACGTTGCTGACAGTCAAATGTTCTCCAACGCTCAATTTGCACACAAATTTGGACGGGGCCTATGCAAGGACGACAAAGAAATGCAAGTCGCTACACTACTGAGAATAATTTGCATGGATCTCTTTATTCCGTTTGAACTTGCTTCATCAGTGCTCAATGACAAGTCGACCAGTGCTATCATCCGGATAACATCGGCAAAGAATGCAAAGTGCACTTTGTGGTCGGTCACGACGAGACTTGGAAAGCCGTGTCCAAGCAGAAAACGCCTCGAAAGGACACTGTGATGATATGGACTCATTGGAGTAAAAGTTTGACACATTTGAAATAGACGTTGTGATGGCAAACCAGACGATCGCCCTACCAACATTGCACTGAATGATGTGGGGCCAGTCGTCGAAAACTACTGTTTGCCTAGTACCGAATAGTTTCAGCACTAAAGCCCACAATGTCCATCCTCGAGGGCACGAGGATATCACGAAATATTGCATGTTATATGCTTTATATGACAATCCTTGCGATGGTTCAGAGTGACTTCTGTGCTCGATTATGCTGTATTGGTGGCTATAAAAATAATGAAGTGTAATTATGTCTGGATGAATTTGAATACGCGGGGGCTATAAAGAATTGTTTGGTACACGTACAGTGATAATTGCTTTCATATTCGCTCTCCATCAAGACTGTCCTTCAAGTTTATCGCCTTTGCCCATGGTGAAACATGTCAAAATGTATAACTTTTTAAATCGATATTAGTTTGTGATAATATTTTACGAGTATTTTGGAACTCCATGAAGCTTAAGATGGCATGCAACGACACCTTGTTCTCTTCTTGCGTGGAGCCACAACGCAGTTCGTGCGAGGCCTCTAGCCACTCCAAATAGCATCTCATTCTATCAGCGCTATGCACCGAATATAATTTATAAGCAGGCTGGAGGAGGAAATATTGGGGGAGTTTTCATGAAACTGGGGATATCTCTGTTTCAAGCTACCACGAATTCATGACTGCATAGCAATTCGTGTCCGGCAAAGGATTCAGCTCCCTGTGCGCATCTTCCCGCACTTGGAGATGCCTGCTGCCACCAAGTTGGTGAGGATGTATGTTCTTATGGGGTTGGAGTGTGCAATGACTTGCCATGAAACAAAGACAAATTACTCTACACGCGTGACACATTCAATATATTCTACACTAACTGCCACCACCTTCAGCCTTCTCTTCTGTTGTTCCCTGCCTCGAATATTGCTCTGTAACAGCGGCACGCCGTCGGTCGTCCATGTGTTGTTGTTGAAGAGCCAATTTGCGTAGATGCTCGCGCAGGTCTTTGCATCGAGGAACGCGACATTCTGTTTGCCGACATTGCCGAGCATGTATTTGGAGCAGTGCCCAGACACGTCTGCAGATCGTACAGCCACCAGTAGCACGTTGTTTGCACTGAGCCCCGTGCCTCAGAAGCTCCTTCATCTTCTCGCAGTTGAGAGAAGTGCACGCGCCTTCCTCGCAGCTGCTTGCATGGACCAGCAGTTGCATATGCAGTGCAATGCTCTTCTTTCGTTCCTCCCTTGCCTTCCGCATAACGTCCGTGACAGTGCCGACAGGCTCCAGAATGTGCACGTGGATGCTTGTCTTCTTCTCGTAGCACGTTGCGCAAACGTCGTAATCGACGCAAGTGTTGCAATGCCATCGAGTGCCACTTGTAATGTCAGCCTTGCAGACATTACAGCTATAAATGTAGCCGTTAGGAGGATGACCAATGTGATAAAGTGTCATCATTGACGTGTGTTTGGCGCGCCGGAGCTCATCAAATTGGTAATGGTTGGTCTGACACAGTGAAAGGAAGGCCTGCCGGGTGTCGAAGACTTCGCTTTCAACAATGTCGTCAGGATCCGTGCACTTCTCCTTGAGCGTGAGGACTATGGGAATGTACGGCGGTGTTTCCTTCTTGGCCTGGTTGAGAATTTGGCTCTGATAGCACGTATCACACAGACATGTTTTACTTTCTTTCCATATTGTCCCTTGGCATATCATAACTTTGCATTGAGAACAGGACGGAAAGAACTTTACAACCAAGAAATCATCCTTCATCGGTTGAATCACTTCACCCAATTTTTTCATCAGCAAGTCTTGAAATTCTACCTCAGCAGAACCGTCTTTGCCTTGCTTGTTGGGCTTCTTGCTCTTTTGGTCTTTCTTTTTCTTTGCTTTGACGTCTTCATCCAATTTTTCAATTAATTCTTCTGCCAACCCAACCCAATAATCGCCTTCGAAGTATGGTAAATCCGCCGGAGATGATTGAGGGGTCGTCCAGTATTCATCGTACATGTTGCAAATGTCCACCACAATTCCTTCCTCTTTGGCTTTCATGAGCATTTGAATGTACCACTGCCTCAAACGATCACTCTTGGGCGTCTTCTGAGTTTCAGGGTGGCAGTACAAAATATAATCATCACCTTTCAGCGGAGGACAAGCCCATATATGCGCAGTGTGAAAGCCTCGTTGCTTGACAAATTCCAAGTATCCAATCAAAATCTCGTGGTAAAGTTTTGTACGCATGTACGCCGGTTCCAAGTAATTCACCGAGTCTAAGTAACTTACATACACACGCCGGGAGTTGCACTTAGCTTCCTGTTGGTCGAATTCGTGCACATACATCCCAAAAAGTAACACACTGACGCCATGGATTTCTTGGAACATACAAATACACTTGGACTTGAATCGGTGCTCAGACGGGTACTTCGCTTCCTTGTACCGTTGGAACATTTTGTCGCGAACCATGAGTGTCTTTTCAATATTGCTCACTTGTCGGATGATCAGTTTATCTGGAAGTGAGCTAGGCTCTTTCGAATCCTTGATTTCGTCTTTCATCTCGACTTCAAGCAATTTAGAGACCCTCTTCTCCAAGAAATCGCTCAGTTTTGACCTTGGAAGGGACTTAGCTGTCCATACTTTCTTTTCCACTGGTTTGCGTCCTTTCAACATACAGAGAGGACACTGAAATTCTTGGCTCTTTTCTTTGTCACTGAATAAGCCGCAAATCTGATGGACCCATTGGTTACAAGTATCACATTGAACCCATGGCTCTTCATGAATTTCGTCATTCTTTTTCCTCAACAAATCTGATTTCACATACGGCGCGCCTCCGTCAGCATTGGCAATGCTTTCTGGCAAATTCGGGTAGCAGTTCGTACAGCAATGATACTTGTTATCAGCGGAGCAATAAAAGTAGTTATTGCGGCGAATCTTGGCATTACATTCGCCATTGCAGTAAAGGACAGCAGGTTCAAATACCAAGGATTCGGCGCCACACAATTTACAAGCTCCCTCTTTTGATCGCGCTTTCTCTTCTTCGGCCAATACTTCAGCTTCCAATTTCGCCATTTCACAGTCAAAATCTTTAAGCATATCACTGGCCAAGAGATGTACATCTTCACCTTCACTGTTGAATGTCAAGGCATTCCGAAAGGTTAAACGGACATCAGCGGCAAAAGGGTAGATGTGCTTGTAAAAATTTCCTTCCAATTTTTTCTTGATTGTACCCAAATCCATTGGTCGTTTTATCACTTCTAGATACGTCGGAATTCCCAGTGCAACTGGATCAACAGGAGAACTAAATATCCAACCGTACTTGTGGTCCATCATGCTCTTGAGAATTGGGTCCAAGCGCTTTTTCAACTGGGCAACTGTCATAGATGCACAATGCTGCTGTCGCAAAGAATCAATGTGAGTTTGAATTTCCTCATCCGACATTTGCGGCAGCATGCAAGTGCTTCCAACGTTACTGATCGATGATTCAGTTTCCAAAGCAGGTTCCTTTTTTATTTTCTTCTCTGGAGGTGCTTCTTCAACTTTTACTTCAACAGCGGGAACAGGAACTGGGGCTGGCTGAGGTGGTGGAGCTGGCTCAGTTTTTGGCTGCGGTGGTGGTGTTGGTTGCATGGTACTCTGCATGAGGCTTTGCATGGACTGGTTGGCAACCGGGGTTTGAAGCATTTGTGTGGGCATAGTTGGCACCACGGAAATGTTCATTGCTGGGTTCACAGCCATGGGATTCATCTGGTTCATGGGAACTTGATGCATAGCTGCTGGGTTCATGTTGAATGTATTCATCCCCATGGGATGATTCATTGCAATTTGATGATTCATGGCAGGAGCATGCATTGGGCTTGGTGTGACCGTTCCTCCGTTGAGTCTCCCGTTGATAGTGAGCGTCATTATCTTATGTTGGTTCACACAGCGGGCGAATTTCGCTTTTAATTCTTTGAGTTGTTTCTGCCCTTCTTCCACTTGGCTCTGGTATTGAACTTTCGCCGCTGGGTCAAGCGCCATCTTGTACATTTCAATTTGTTTCGTGCATTCTGACGAAATAATTTGCATTTGGCTTTTCAGCTGTTCAGCCCAGCTTTCCAGTTTCTTGCTGTGGTTTTGCAATTGCTCCAAGCTCCAGTCTTTAAATTTTTGTTGAATCATGGCCAATTGATTCGCAAATTGCTGTTGTTGGGGCATCGAAGCTGTTGGAGTTGAAGATACTAATGAAATTTTCAGTTTTTTCACTAGCAACTCTGGCTTACCTGGTGAAGGTGATGGTACGGGTGTAGCTGCGGTAGATACTGGAACAGGGGTTACTGGGTTACTCGAAGCTGCTGTTGGCGACTGTGCTGGAATACTCATTTCGGAGGCAGAGCGCTTCAAGGAATTTATCTTTTGAATCGCAAGCTGAGGATCCATAATTAAACCGCCATTTACATCTTTGGCTTCGATGGGCTGACGAACGACGCTGCAGACGATACACTGGGAGTTGGTGCACTGCTGAAAATGGGATAGCACAAATTTTGAACTTGTGCAATGTTCGAAAGGACAGGAGGAGACATTCGCGCACACACCGACATGGGCCCACAAAGCTTTCATTTCTGTGCACTGAGGTGTGGCTTTACACGTTCCTGGTTGTTCTTGACACCACATGGCGTGCCGTAGGAGCAGGAGACGTTGTTGTTGTTTGAGGAGAACGGGCCTATTTTTTTCCTGCTCAGTCATCATGACTTGGACCTTTTGATGGTAATCCATGGCCGCTTGGACTGGCAGCGTGGATGTAATTTGAGCAACCTTCTGGCAAAATCCGACAAGCTCTGGAGGATTTTGTGCCCTTGCTGCATGGAAGCTTCGAGCGACCACTTGGAGGCGAGTCTTCAAGGTCGAATCGTTCATGTACTCTTCTTTGCTTTTGGCGCTTCGATAGAGCTTTTCCTCGAGCTTCTTTGCCATCTGAGGGAGACGTCGGATCCAGTCGGCGGGGGCATTTGGTTTTTGATTCCGCAGAAATGCAACTATTTTGTTGATGACTTCGTGCCGGATGTGAGCGTCCGCCTTTTCAACCTGCCATGTTGGTCCACCGGTCGTGTTTGGCACTCCCATTTGAGGCTGAGGGTTCGCCGCTTGCGCTGCCATCATGGCTTGTGCTCTTGCTTGCATCATTTGCTGCTGCGCAAATTGTTGCTGTCTTAAATATTGCTGTTGCTGTGGCGTCATGCCGTTCATTCCGTTCATACCGAACATTGGATTGCTCATCATTTGCTGAAAGCCGAGCCCGTTGAATTGGTTTGGATTCATCATCATGTTGTTCATCATCATGGGATTCATCTGCATATTTGCGTTCATTGGCATCATGTTTGGAGCCATCGATGTCGCTTGGGAATTAAATTCGTCGGGAAAATCAATGGCGCCTGGTGTCTGTCCTGTTGTACCACCTGACATATCGTCGGGCAGGCCCGTAAAATTAGTTGACATTGGCATCGTGCCATTGGGCATGAACATGTTTCCCATATTGCCCATTTGAAATGCATTGTACTGACCCATGTTCATCGCGGTGGGATTTTGCATCGCCGAGTTCATTTGATTCGCCATGGGGTTGTTCATTTGGTTCATATTGGCGTTTCCAGCAGCTGGGTTGAATGGAAACATATTCATGTTGGTTGCATCGCCCATTCCAAGCCCAAAGTCGCCGACAAACGTTTTGTCCATAGGAGGGTCGGCACTTCTACAAGCGATCGGTTAGTCGCCGCGACGGAGGTTTTTCCAGCGCAGGTCTCACCTGGTGGGATGATATCGAGATAGTCGAATGCCAGGATAAGGTCCTTGAGCCTTGTAAACCTCCTTTGCTCAAACACCGACGCTGGCCACCGTCGTCCGGCGATAATGGAGCGGATTCTTATATCCAAGTATATGGGATTGGAGAGGCCATCTTGGCTTGGGAAACATGCAGCCATACAAACTTCAAGATATTGCCCCCCCGAGGAGGAGTTTCAGCCACATATTTCACTAAACCCAGGGACTAGTTTACCATGCAGTATACAAATTTGCATATTAAATTCAAACTTTCGGATCGTCCAGTCCCTCGAAATACGAACTTAATTTGAAATTGCGCGCGTTAAGTCCTGCCGCACTTATGAGAGCGCTGGACCAACCCCGCGGTGGGCTCGGCCGTTGCGCGGCGGACGCTGTGTGTAGATTTGAGCGCACGGCAGCGTCGCCTTCCCCTTGCTGCTAGCGCGGCCATGCGATTGTTTGACAGCCAGACGAGAGGAATGTTGCGAGGCCTCTGGTTGCTCCAACTTGACAACCATTACACACAAGTGTAATGGCGCTGACAACCACTCTGCCTTCGAGAAAAGACGGAAATAGCCAAGGATGTCGAGATATGTCGGGATCGTCGTGACGTGGAAAGACGACGGTCGAGAACGCGAGCGTGCGAACTCAAGCGGCGGAATTGAGCTATACAGATGGCAGCCACGAGACTGGCGATGGAAACCCTCCGCTGAATGAGCTCGGACAAACGACGAGTAGAATGGTGAGCCTGTGACTGGAGTCGCAGCAGCAGCTTTGACATGCGTGCGAGACAAAGATGGTGGTTTTACTCCATTGTGGCATCAATTTCATTGTACCACGCATGCAGGACTCGATCGTTGAAGTCGAAACTGATGGAAACGCAAAAGTTGTCATCTTGATAGGTATCTGCAATGTGAGAGACACAACGTTGTGTACACTTTATCCAGCCACACGGTGCAACCATGAGTGCGCGTGAACGAGCTGACAGCGATTGCTAAAAGTCCATGCGACGCATCTGCGCCAAGCTGAAGATAGAACCCACGAAGCATCCATTCCATGGAACAAAGTATCTATCACATGGATGTTCAAGCGTCAATTCCGTCGTCATGACAACATCTCCACAGGATCCTACTGATGCGATAGACCTTCCAAGGTTCAATACCACTGCACTGTACTCAAGCGACGTGCAACAATGGACTACGAGGTCCTGGACGCAGTCCGGGAGTTACTGCAGCGTCCACGATGGAAGACGTGGCCGTGGACGACAGAGGCTCTCAGTAAGGAGCGAAGGTGCATTCTGTAGTCATGACCACGTTGACGCAATTTGTAGTCTCGATGTGCTGAAATTGAGCTTCAACTGTGTAATTTATTGGCAATACCCCATCGACGACGGTCTTCTCTGTAAGGCTAATCATTGAGCGAGCAACTTTGAGAAATGGCATGGAGGAGATGCCAGAGGCCACGAACTATACTGATAAGTATGCTACTTTGCATCCACTACTGAAAAGTGCGTCTGAATGAATGGTTTGTAATGTCCTACCTTGTTGAAAGCACCCACTTGGCGACGATCACTGAATCGTCAGGGGCCGCAACTCGTGGCTCGATTCGTAGAGTTTGATCCTGACGATGGTTGATTTGAGATGCAATCTACACGTAAACCACGGCGTTGCACTCTGTCAACCATTGATTTCGATGAATGTTACATGCAGTTTCCAAGTTTGCCTTTATTATTGTCCAACGTGAATTGATCTCGGAGAAGACTGCACAGACTCTGCAGTGAGATCAGCAAGATGAATCTGTCTCTGATGAACATGTGTCTGTCATGAGAGAGCTTTATCCGGATCGCATGTTCGTGCAGATCGCCGATGGATTTACTAGTCGATGGATCAGACTCTTGCTCATGATAATCACCACAGCTTAAAAGGATTCAAAGCTTCATATTTTAGGACAAGGTACTTAGGAACACTTCATCAGGATGTCAGTCGAGAAACATCAACTTTTGTCATGCCTTGTTTGGTTTTTTCAACGTCAAAGTCGGAGTTTTAGAAGTTTCTTTTAACTTTACTTTAAAAAACCCTCATTCAAACCATTTTAATCCTGGATATCATTGTTCTCAGCTGTAGACTGTCTTTCAGCAATAAGTTTCAACGAAAAGTAATCGCAATGGGAAATGTCTTGGTTAGTTTTTAAGCGACAAGTCAGATATTTTGGAACTTAAAGAAACACTAGGGTGAGGCCAGGGCTACGCCCCTGGGTGGAGCGTTTTTGCTATGGAAAAAACAAAGATTTGATCACACACATGAAACGTTTGAAGCCATACTATGAATTTTGAATTTGATTCAGGCCCAGTTCGAAGTAAAAAAAATAAGTTAACGCTGAGGATTTTGATTGGCTACTGTTGACTGACGAATATTTTTTTTCGTCAGGAGATAAATCATATACCCAAGTTCAGATTGCACAATCTGTGCGATCGATGAGTAGATCGAGGTCATCGTTGGTTGACAACCACGTACTTCTTCATCTTGTAATACTGTAACGTTGAATCTAAGTATAAGGTGCGTAGTTTGGGGTTAGCTAATCTCGAGGATTTATCGTCCAATTCATCGGTACGATGCAATTGGACTTGATCCAGGAAGTCACGGCAATTTCACAACAACACAGTGTATATATTTGTAAGAACATGATAACGTTTGTTAGTTATGGATAAAGTTTCATGGAGTTCTGCCTATTGTAATGCTTCTTGATACACAATGTTTTTCGTGTAGATTCCAGGCAGTCCATCGTACTGTCCATTGGCGACCAAAACTTAATGTTGCCTTTTGCTTGGGCTCTTGACATGGCGCCGTAAAGCTGTCCATGCGAGAAGACGGGTTCTGGAAGATAGACGCCCACGTGAAAAATCGTTTGACCTTGAGCCTTGTGAATCGTCATTGCAAAGGCAACTTGAACAGGAAATTGTCTTCTGCGTAGCTCAAATGGGTAATTGTTTTGCTCACCATCGTGAATTGTAGTAGTTCGGGGAATGTAAACGATCTTGTTCGTGTGGGAGCCGTTCATAATTTGAGCCTTGATACATCGTGTTTGCAGCTCAAGAACAATTAAACGTGTTCCGTTGCACATGCCTTCCGAAGTACACAAATTACGAAGCAGAATAATGGGGCAACCACCTTTCAAATGCAACTTGTGGCTGGGGAAGTTGTTGATGTCTATAGAATTCAGAAACTCGATGGGGAACTCGCATGCATTTGTGTCCGAGTTGGGTTTGTCAGCAACAGAATCGGCGGACAAATATGTCACTTCGCAGTCGGAAGTGAGTCGCTCAAGAAGTGTTGTGTTGATGTCAGCAACAACACTATGTTTGGGTGCAAGGATAGCTCGACATCCAAAGTACGATCTAAGTGCATTGATGCGCAGGTTGTTCATGTCTTGATAGACGCTGTGTAAAAATGACCCCAAATCATCAGGCGACTTGTATGGAATCGCCAAATCATCAGGTAGTCGAATGTAATCGGCACCGAGTTCGGTACATGTGGGGTATGTTCCATGACCAATAGACTTGAGCAATGCAGCAAACTCTCGAACACTCTCTGAGTTGTTGTTAGTCAACCTCATGTTCACCGTCAGATGAAACTGTGCGATATTTCTCCAAAGGTAGCTGTTCTTCAAGCATGCTTCGAGGATTAGCCCAGGTGTGCCTTTCAAAATGACTGGAAGCATTTGCTTGAAGTCGCCCGAGAATATGACGACCTTTCCACCAAAAGGAAGCGCGTTGTCCATCAAATCTTGTAGCATGTGATCAACGGCCTCCACAGCATACTTGTGCATCATCGAACACTCGTCCCAAATGATAAGTTCTGTGAGACGTAATAGTTCCGCAAGATGCGACTGCTTCCGAACGTCACATCGGCTAAGCTCGTGCAATGATCGAAGACAGAATCTCGAATGCGCAGTTGTACCTCCGATCAAATTCAGAGCAGCAAGTCCGGACGAAGCAACAGCCAAGGCAATTTTGTTCATTGAGCGCACTTGAGCCAGTAAAATGTTTGAGATGAAAGTCTTCCCTGAGCCGCCCTCACCTTCGAGAAAATATACTTTGCCTCTTCGAACAGTACTTTCCTTCGTAATCTCGCTCATAACGTCGTTGTAGAAGACCTCGTGCTCTTCGGTCATCGTAGACTTGCCTTCCAAAATGCCTTGGATTTGTTCTTGGTTGTGCGAAGATTCCATAGCCACTAATCGGTTGGATTGACGGCCCCTGTTTGTTTCCTCAAGAGCAAAATATTGTTCGAAATGTGCAAGCTGTGGAAGCTCCGGAAAACGATCCAAGCTTGATGCATTCGACTCGAGGCATCTTGATAAAGCCTGAATTGCGAAAGCTGTAGATTTTTGAGAATCGTCGGGGTACATGCGGTGAAAATCTTGCCTCATTTCATCTTCGAATTTGTTCCATAGCCCTCGTGCGTCCGCAGGTTCACAGTGAATCAGAATACTGACAAAAAGTGTTCGGAGCTCATAGGGAGTTGCTGTTTCAGTTGCTTCTCGCATGCAGGTTAGCCATTCCTCGTCATTTTCAATAAAGCCAAGGGCAAGTGCGGCTGACTTGAACGTCGGATGAACCACGCCATTGACGGTTCGCAAATCTTCGTGCGATGTCGGACCTCGTCGGTAGCATAAGAGCATTCGCATTAAAAAACAGTCTCCCGAGCGGGGTGACACCGTCTGCATCCTCCCGATCATACGATCACCACCCCTTTTACGTGATGTCCACTTGCGAAGCTTTTTGTTCCATACGAAATGCTCGGGGATATCATGGTACAGACATTCACGCGCAAGTACTTGTGAATCACTGTTTTCACGGCACAGTTCAAAAAACGCGGTGAGTTTCGTCCGGTTCCTCCTTGCCAATTCCTGAGGGCTCATCGGGCGGTCGGTAGGAATGCATACAACTTGTTCACCTTCCAAGTGTATTTCGAGGTTCTCGACAGCGTGATATCGTTTGATCATGTCGAAAGAGAAAATGCGTGTGAGGGCCTCACAGCACGATACATAGCGGGCATCTTGGTATTGCCTGATTTCGTCAAGTTCACCGGACTCAACTTGAAAATTTGAGCGGTCTGAGCCCTTGTAGATGTACTTGTACAGGTACTTGACTGCAGATATACTTGTACACGCCTCGACATTGATGTGGCAGTCGAACATGGCACTCAACGTTGGGCAGTACGGAATAACATATTGGTTGGTATACTCAGAGGGCCGCTCTGCCGAAGAGCGGCGACGACGGTAGAGTGGATATCCATCACTGCCTTCTGATGTTTCGTTGCAGTATGCTTTTGGAAAGTTTTTCTTGCACTTCCCGTTTTCCAGGCATCGGTCGCTGCATTTGTGAATCATGCAGGTTGTAACAATTTCGTGCAATCTTGGATTCTTTTCCTTGTCGGGGATTTCTGCACTGATAATACTGTCAATATCGGCAGCTGTCTTGATTTTGTCGTCCCCAGTGAATATGACCAACATATGGGCATGAGGCAGACCACGCTTTTGGAATTCGACAACACGAACACACGCAGCTTGTCGACCCAAAACTTCCCCCTTGTACAGCATGGCTTCAATGGCTAAGAGCTTGAGGCGGAACATGCGCGTCACTAAGTCAGGTCGATCAGCTGGAGATCATTTAAATCCATAGTCGTCTTTCGCCATTTCCAGCTCCCTGTCGATTTCAACCCACTTTGGATTGCATCTCACAGTGATAAAAAGGTCTGGTCGACCGAACTTGCGAACAATTGCCATGGCGTCAAGGTAACGTTGTCTCATGTACCGAGGTGTAAAGGCAAAGAGGGCGTTGTACCGGCGAGTGTTATTGACAAACCCTCTGGTTTTGAACAAAGCAATGTATTCGCGAAACTCGGGTGTGTCAGGCCAGGTAGCAACAGGCAGCACTCGAGAGCCTCCACCGCAGCAGTCCTTTTCTTCGCCTGGCCAAATCTTCGCTTCGCAATGGCGGCAAATCGAACGCTGCTCAATAGTATGAAGAGGCACCAATGATTCATCGAAGTCATCGAAACTGACGTGTGCACTGTTGTGACCACTCTTCTTCTTCGGGCGACCCTTGGGTTTATTCCGGAGACTTAATCCTTGCTCGCGAGGAGGTACATCAATCAAATCCACATCCACGTTTAGCGGAGGATCAGCATTTGCCAAGGCAAGTAATTGATTGTCAGTGTTGCAATCCACATTTCCATCGGAAATATCTTCTTCCTTGGTTTCTTCTTCACCTCCTTCATTCATACGGTTAGGTTGTAGCGCAGCATAGATCCTTCGATTGTCAACTGTGCGCTCGCGATCTTCTTGCTCCTGAGCTGCCAGAATCTTGAGATGATGGTCACTTTGAGCGTGATAATGGATTCCGTCTTCTCCCTCCTTGGTTTCCTCTTCGTCGCTCTTATCCATGTCCGTATGGTGCAAAATGATGGCACCCCGCCCTTGATTCGCAACCTCAGTTTGTGCTTTTTTTCGCGAGCACGATTGTTGTACTCCGCCTTTTTGGATTTTTCCATTGCCACCTCTTCGTCGACTTCATCCAGGATAGCTTGCCGTTTGTTTTCGCGAGCACGTTTGTTGTACTCCGCCTTCTTGGCCTTTCTCATAGCCGCCTCGTCGTTAATATTGCCCTGATTCATGGCATCGTCATCCACAGCCCAGCCATTAGCTCCAGTTGATGCAGACTCTTGTTCGGTAGTATGCACTTCATTCCGCTCTGCTTGCTTTCCAGGTTCGGAGTTATCGATCGCATGGCCTTGATTGTCATTGTCATGACTGCAATTGCCTTTGCCTTTCTTAGAGGCCGAGTAGTTGTTATTTTCTACGCAGAAAACTGCGTCAGACAAATGTTCATACAAAAACATCAACACAAAAATGATAATGTGATTGGATCGTAAAAATACTGTGGATATGTGTCCCGCCACTTAAGCTTAACATAATGTGGTTTGCCAGAAAATACTACTCATTTCTTTCATAAATCGTACAGAGTTCGCGGTATTTATTAAACATCACTTTGTTTAATATCGCGTTTTGAACTCGTACATCCAATGAGTTGAAACTTTGATACTGGGTAATACACCTGCTAAGTATCATGAAACACCCCTGAAGTGTTTCAATCTACTCACCGTAGGCCCACTATCAACAGTGGTACTCCGTCAAAAAAAGTAGCACCATCAGTTGCAATAGTGGTAACCAACGTTACACATTGTCCCCTTACTGTGAAAAGTTGAACTATGGGGAGAGGATTTACTCGTCCAAAGTCAATATGAAAATACAGTAAAAACACACGTTTTAGCTGTCCCTGGCTGCTCTATGAAAATGTCCGGTATTTCGAGCCAAAAAGGCCCTACTTCGTAACATTCGCATATCGCGTCGGAATTCGCTTTTCGGAGTCCAAGCCTCTGGCCAGGGTATGGCTTAAAGTGGCAGAAAGGGCTCGTCACCCTACTGCACAGTGTGTTGACCGCTTATTCAGCGGCCTTTTCTGCCCGAGTGAAGCTATCCTAAGACATGCATCTCACCTTGCATCGTCCCAGAAAAACTCAACTGCTATCCATCTCATCTTTGGCAGGTATTATTTTAAATAGTAGGATAATATTTTCATTTTGTATGTGGAATTGTTTGATTGTTAATATTATCGACAACTGCCACGTCCAGCATCATGGGTGCACGATGATGCTGGACGTGGCAGTTGTGACAAAATATGACACCGAGTATTGAGCAACACACCAAATAATTGACAAATGGATATTTGCCATGGATATGGGGCAATACAACCTTGAGTGGTCAAATTAGTTGATGTTGGTTGGAAGTGCTGACAACAATGAACGAACTTGTCTCAAATTGCTAATTTTGTACTTGGATAAAGTATATAAAAATTGCTAATTTTGTACTTGGATAAAGTATATAAAATTGCTCATTTGTTGACTTGACGTTTGTATGTAAAAATTACTCTCGTACTTAGTCTCGTACTTACGTGTTGCGTTAGAGCCTTAAGTAATAGATTGCTCATTTGTTGACTTGACGTTTGTATGTAAAAATTACTCTCGTACTTAGTCTCGTACTTACGTGTTGCGTTAGAGCCTTAAGTAATAGATTGCTCATTTGTTGACTTGACGTTTGTATGTAAAAATTACTCTCGTACTTAGTCTCGTACTTACGTGTTGCGTTAGAGCCTTAAGTAATAGATTTGTAAATGTTGTACACACCAACAATCATGTAATTTAAAAAAGTTTTGAGCAATATTTTTTTAAAATAGTGACGTATTTTTTTAAATTGTTGATTTCCCGCATCTCCCAGTAAAGAAATTGGATTGTCCTTAGATAGTTGTCTGGAATAACTGTTGATGACATGCGAACTCAAGCAGCGGAATTGAGCCATACAGATGGCAGTCACAAGACTGGCGATGCGCGTGGAAACCCTCCGCTGAATGAGCTCGGACAAACGACGGATTGAATGGTCAGCTTGGGACTGGAGTCGCTGCAGCTTTGACATGCGTGCGAGACAAAGATGGTGGCTTTACTGCGTTGTGGCATCAATTTCATTGTACCACGCATGCAGGACTCGATCGTTGAAGTCGAAACGAGAAAAATGTTTTTGCACACAGAAAATCTGGAATCACAGGAAAAATTTGGGGAATCACAAACTTGTGTATCAATATCAGTACTGTGCAACTCTGTGCTCCTCTTTCGTCAGTGACGAGTCGTCACACCTGTTGATTACTGCAGCTTGCTTTACGTAAGTCTGGGTATCTTGGCGCAGAGGCGACGAATGTTAAGATGACTAAAAAGCTGAGTGCCCATACCAGGACTCGAGCCTGCAACCTCCAGGTTCAAACGCTGTTACCCTATCACAACGGCCACTGGCCTTGACAGTTACAGACAGTAGAATTTGCACTTTGGAGCTTGCATCAGCTCATCGAAGCCGAGCAGTTCTATCAGGACAACGTTGACGCCTCTCCTTCAAATTACGCGTCACAATGGATTTTCATATCCATGAACCAAGTTCTTTCTGTCGTCATCGCTATTTTCTGTCATGTACACGGACATAGTCCTCAGGTCCAAGCAAAGAAACAGAAAACACAAAGCTGCCTCTCCCTCGTGTGGGCATTTCCCCGTCACTCCCTGCAGACCAAAGGTCTTTGCAGGAAACATCCCCAGTCTCTCGAACAGGTGTGACGACTCGTCACTGACGAGAGAGAGGAGCACAGAGTTGCACAGTACTGATACACAAGTTTGTGATTCCCCAAATTTTTCCTGTGATTCCCGATTTTCTGTGTGCAGATTTTCTGGACTCAGTCGAAACTGATGGAAACGCAAAAGTTGTCATCTTGATAGGTATCTGCATGTGAGAGACACAACGTCGTGTCTCTCGATAACTACCCCTAGACACCCTCAGAGACAGCGATAATGTACCATGTACCACATCATCGCTGTCTCTGAGGGTGTCTAGGGGTACGCTCGTTGCTCTTACAATGTATATGCAAAGGAAGAGCGGACGATAAGCGGACGAGAACTTCTGTAGACATAAAAGTAGCGAAAGGAAAATCATAAATTACGAATTCGCGTGTTCTCAACGCTTGCATGATCATATGGAAGATACTGATTGCTCATTCGTGAGCATCTGATAAATCTTCCCGACGATTTCTTTCAATCCTTGAAACGACGGTATGGTATTGGTGGTACGGAGAGAATACTCATGCTTTCGGACCTTCATGTCTTCACTGATCAAGAACCTCCACTCGAGAAAATTGGTCACGATTCCATACGCCACAGTAAGATCTTCGACATCAGCCAGTGCTTCCAGCCCCGTCACATTCTGAACCACTCCCTGCAGCATATTTTCACGCTTCGCTTGTACAGTTGAAATTCTCTTGGTGCCACGCTTGAGCACAAACTCGAATCGACCTTTCAGGAGCACATTCCTTCCAACCACGTCTTCTTCGACAAGTATGCGGACGTCCCCGAGCAGACGACTGACTGCCTCAAGGATCGGGGCGATAAAAAACAATCTCTTGGCTTCTTTCCCATCGGAGATTTGTCCATAGAGTTCCCGCAAGTCACGAATATGAGCGAGGAGTAGCTCGATGACGGCATCAGGAATATCACTTGATTGAAGTTCGTAAGAATCGTCGAAGTTGTAAATAGGTTTGATGTCTTCCCAGCAAAGACTCGCATAGCCGATAGACTTGTCGATATCGTCATTTTTCCGCTTTTTGTTTGTTTTTTTGTCTTCTTTCTTCGTCATGTCGTTCGCGGCTTGAATCGCGGCTTGATTCTTCTGACGAATCATTGCATTGATTGCAGCCCATCGTTTGAGACGTTCGGGGTGACGGTGTAGTGTAGTTTGTGGCAAACTGGGTATAACGTCGCTCGGAGCAGCAACTTGCGTTGGGAGTTCCACCAACACGTGAATCTCCTTGCCACCAGGCTGGAAATCGTGTCCAAAGTAATCATCGTCATCAAGCGTCCTGTTTGGAATCATCTCTGCATAATCACGGTCCTCTTGTCGTCTTTTTTTCAAAAACGGCTTGAGTGTGCGGTCGCTCTTGAGCCACACGCCGTTCTTCTTCGCCAAGTACAGCGTCAAATCGCTTGCGTCAAAGCTGTAGCGCTCTTTGTATCGCATCTTGTCGAAGATGGCCTCCTGCAGCGCTTCGACTTTCGCATCGCCAGCGATCTTCACAGAAAACATAACTGCTTCGTCATACACCGCGCACACCAGCTTCACCTCGTCCATGTTTCTTCTCCCCAGAAAGTTCGAGACTGAGAGAAACATTCTCCGGTTTTTGCTGGACAGTATCCGTAAGTTGCAGTCATGTGCTGGACGAGTGTCAAGCATTTTCGCCACGATAAATTTGAAAAGCATAGTGAAATGAATTGAGTCCACATTATGATTGAAAATGCTGGACAAACATCCAGCAGTATCTTATTGGCAAAAATTAGGGGAGCGAGCACTGCTTTGAGGTTTCTCGTGCTTGATATCGATACGGTACATTCCTTTCGTTTCATAATCCTTACACTGACCACAACTTTCTAACCCCATGAAGTAAGGTGCAATGCTTAGTTGGCATGGAAGTATAGCCATCAACCCGTGCATGGTCTCACTTCACATTTCCCTTCGTGAATTCAAAGCGTGGAGTTCTTTTCTCTGTGTCGCTCCACCCAGGTGTTGGACAACCACCTAGGAGGCGCATGTTTACAGTGCTCAGCAAAATACGTAAATAGGGCAAAATATTTATTTAGTGTAGTAAATAAGTTTAGTTTTAATGTCATTTGCAATCAATTTAGGGTCCATAATGATGGGAAGAAGCGGCATTGGGACAAAAACATCCCAGAATGCGTTGGAAAGCCTAAAATGCGCTCAAATTGAGCACTCAGGACGCTCGTGAGATCAAGCACTTGAATTCATGCGAAAGAACGGTGTGCGTGAAGTCCAAGCAAACTCCTCCAGATTGCTCGAATCCGGATAATCCTTTTTAACACGAGTTTAAAAATAACATCACATTTCGTGAAAAAGGGGAGAGAGTTTTTATTACTCTGTTTCAAAAAAATTGCTACGGTGTTTATACTTGAATAAAGTGTACTTGTGTCTCCAGAAATAACTTGTATGGACCCTCTCAATATAAAATAGTGCCTTCAAAATATAATTGAAAATGTCTTTTTATTAACTGTATTTATTCATGGGAATTTAAGTGATTCATGGCACTGGTGTAGAGTGCTGAAGAACTTTCAACACGAAACGTCGACAGATCTTGAATCGTAGCATCCTTCTTCATGCGAGGAATCTTGAATTTATTATCGCCACATACTTCAATGGTGCATTCCATGACCTCCTGTAAGGTGAGAAACGTTTTAGCCAGAGTATTTGCAGGCAACTCAACAAAAGATCTTTCCATAGCACAAATAAGTTCGTCAATTGAACGAGTTCTCTTTTGATGCTGCAGACTTTGAATAGCATTAAAGAATCCTAAATCCAGAACATTCAAATCTGGACTATTGGGGGGCTGATTTTCCATGGTTACAGAAGGCACATCACTTAAGCGCAAAAATGCAGTTGACAAACTCCTGTGCGGTCCAGCATTGTCTTGCTGAATAACCACACCGCCACGTAAGCAGGACCGAGGAAATTTGGTGAATATAGCAGGCACAACTTTCTTCAAAACGCAATCCAAATACACCGCGGAATCAACATTTTGAGGGCTGGTAACAATTGTCCCTCTTGGACGATTTTGCTGCTTCTTGAAGCAGCAACTTGCTGGACGAACGGCCAAATACCGAGCTTCCCGTCAAAAAAGCGCTTGGCATGCGCATCATAGCGGGGACGCGCCACGGCGGCAAGGAACATCACCTTTGTGATGAAGGACTTCGGTTTTCTCAGTACGCAAAGCAATTTCTTCGTCGTCGTACACGTAGTACGTGTTCTTCACCTTGGCCGAGCAAAACCACTTTTCATCGACATGTACTCGATCGTAAATGTTCGCAAAAAAGTGGATTTCGCTTGGCCCAGGACGAAGAAAGTTCACGACAAATCGCAAGCGTTGGATCTTGTCCGCGTTCGTCAGCGCTGGTTTGACGTAGTTCGACCGCGCCTTCAATTTCTTCGTTTCCTTCATATGCCGCACAATTGTTGTCATCGGCACTTTGCAAAAGGCAGAAAGAGAGCGCAAATTTTGGCGATCTTGATGTTCTACTTGCTTGATCAAAGATTCAATGGCCTCTGGAGTGCGTTTTCGGGGTCGACCAGAATTCCTAAGATAGAGTGCCTCTGAGAAATTATATCTGTATGAATGAATATATATTTGCTGAATATAGAATTCAAGAGGTTTTACCTCGTTTTTTTGCTGCTATGTCGGTCTCTGTGTCGCCGCGAAGCAATGACCTCTGTGCACGCGACCACAAGCGAGAAATTGTCGTTCTGTGACAGTTAAACAAGCGAGCAACCTTAGAGACTGCTCCGTATGGGAGCCGTCCCCCCTGTAGGGCACTCAGAAGCATTTCAAAGGCTCTATTTCTCTCGCTAAGCGAAAGGTTCTTCTTCAAGGGTGCCTGCTCCGCTGTAGGGTTTGAAGCCTCCAAAATAGTTGAGAACATGCGCAAGTTGCCGACGAAATAGCAGAGTGGGCTTGGGAGTTGTGAAAATGGTTTATGATCCTTTGGCGAAAGGAAGAGACTGTGTGTTTCAGAACTCTGACTTTGGAGCCAAAAATCTCTTGGCACAGATCGAACTGGCGCGATCAAAATACAGCCAATCAATGACGAAAGATCGCGCTCTCTCATCGACCAATAATTTTCTCAATACGAGTACTTTTAGAAAAATCCCGCCAATCCAACACAACCGTAGCAATTATTTCGGAACAGAGTAGTAACTGTTAATTAACGTGTTATAAAGCAACGCTAGCTGAAAGCAGTCCTCACTTTCAGATTGTCATGCAGAGAGAAACGAGTATTCAAGACCTGCGCAAAAATAGGATTTCCCGCAACACAACTGCCAGCTACAGGAGCGGCTTAAATGTCATCAAAACATGGATAAGGACCATGGCACATTGGATATGTTAACACATGACTGTGAAATCAACCTGGAGGTCTTTAACTTCGAAGCGTTTCTCCAATTTGTTGAGTGGACATTTCAAAACACAAACAAAAAGCCAGGGACTCTCTCTGGCTATCGTTCAGCATTGCGTCATTACTATAAGCAGAGCCGAGTTCCCATTCCAATAGAATATGACGATGACATCAAAGAAATTTTCCAAGGTAGACATATTCAAATAGAATTCGTCTTAAATATATACGATATTTAGGCATTCGTCGAGTATTTGCAGAATAAGAACAGTTGACCTCATGCAAAGATTCGGGAAAACGTCCTCTAGGCTATACTTTGTATGAAGCATTGTGTCGTGAAAGTCTTGGTCTCCTTGATGGTGGTTTTTGTCATTTGTTTCTAATTTTGTTGTGGAATTTAATGTGCCTATCTAAATCCACTCAAACTGTCCGATTCGAGGACATGTCGTTTTGAAGAAGACTCTATTGGTATTACATTTTACAAAAGCAAAACAGATCAGACCATGGTAAAAAACGGGATCCGAAACACATTTATTCAAATCCATACCAACCCACGATGTGCGTCTTCCTTGCTCTGGATATATATTTCGCTTGCAATTCTTCATTACACCCTAGCTTTTTGTTTCCAGGATCTAATCAGCGTGAGAGATTTGGCAAATCTCTACAAAGAATGATTTCAAAACTCGAGATTAATCGTGGCATTGATTTGGAAACAAAAAGTTTTGGCACCCACTCTATTCGAAAAGGAGCCGCAACGTTTGCTTGTTCTGGATCTACTAGTGGTCCATCAATTGTAAGTGTTTGTGTTCGCTGTGGTTGGAACATTGGTCATGTTTTAGAAAGATACATGCAATACGAGAGGGCAGGCGACCAATTTTTAGGTCGTGTTTACCCGTGAGTTCTAGTCGCTTTGCTGTGTTGCCACCTCGTTTCAGCCAAACCAATTGTGCTCTTGTAATAGAATCGGTTGATGCTCTTGTCATAGAATCGGTTGATTTTATGTTTCCAACCTTTGCCCAATTCCCAACTTAATCGGTGTGTTAGAGCTATGTCTAGCATCACTTGCTTACCACAGTGAAGTTTTGTTGTCTTCTCTGCCCCATCGACACTCGTTACTTGGATCTGTTCTGTTTAGAAATCCAGAAATGATGTCTGCCTTACAAGAAATTATTCAACCTGAAACTAGCATTCTCAACCCACAGGAATTCCTCCACATGTCGAATTGTATGTTGGATTGGACAGAAATCATGCTGCCTTCATTGAAATTCCAAATATTGTAGCCTCACGTGTTGAAGCAATAATTGAGGAAAAAGGTGTGGCGGCAGGAAACATCACTCAATCCGTCTTGCCTGCAATGTTTGCCAATGTGATAGAGAATATGGGCCTTACATCAACAACCGTCAATCGAAATGACCAAACGACAGACCTGCCAACTTATCAACTCTACGTGTGGGGTGTACGCATGCATTAACTACCTGAAAATTTTGTTTTTCCTTCTGTGGATTTGCGCACAGCATGGCAGCTGTGGTGGTTGGAGAACAAGGCGTGTGGCTTGCCTCCGTTCCGACAACTTGATCCGATTGATTTTTCTATATCTACTCAACGTCGTCAATCGTCTGAGTGGAAGATTGCAATGTACCATTTGGAAAAAGTGCTTGCAGGAACCACCGGCAAGCCATTGTCTTCCAAACCTAGCGAGGATGATGTGTCTGAGGCGTTCGCGACGATATCAACGTACATTGAATCCATCTGTGCTGCCCACGGGGTGTCTGGTCGTGCTGGGCACCTTGGTCAGCTTAAGTTCTTGACTGTGGTTCGCGACGTCCGTCTTGACGTTCGATCGAAGCGCAGAATTGATGATTGATAAAGCCAAAGAAATACATTCTATTTCTACCAACCAAATAGTGCTGAGCACTCATCCAGTAAATTATGAACACAATACAAAGAACGAGAATAAACCGCAAATTCGATACCCTCCTCAAATTGATGATGCTATTGACGTCATATCGACACAAACAGCGTTTTTTTAAACTGGTGTACCTCTGAAACGTGATGTACAATACTCTTTTTAGTGACTTAAGGAAATAGTGCCACCTTAGAATACGAACCACCCACTTCTGAAGCTAACCGAGTACATACCGACAAGAAGGTATTCACAAAAAATGACCAAGAGGTATCAATTTGTGGGGTATGGAAAATCACCACCGGTGAGTACAGCAAATTCAGTTGTTATCAGACCATCGAGAAGACGTGCCAATATCAGAAATGATAATCCCGCGTGGGGTGTGAAAAACTACATACTCTCGCTCCATATTTACTTATTTTCATAGGGTAGACCCCCCTCCTCAGATATGACATATTCTATATACATACTACATATTTATCATACTCACATACTCACAGATATTATAATAGAGAAATAGATAACGAGAGTGGCTATAAACATTGAATTGCATTAAGCTTGTGAGTTCAGTTTTACCAATCCCCACACATACTCACATATCTTTTATGTACTCACCGCGATTTCCACAACGAGAGCGGCCCTCAGTGAATTCGCGTATTGTGGCGAAAGTGGACATCCTACACTATCGACACTTTACCTTACGTTGCTTAGTACGCAAAGTCATCTAAAGGGCCTAAATTGAAAAACTCGCGGGTCAAGGCGCGACAAGGGAGGCTTCATCGATCCAAAATGAGGAGATATATACTTACAAGCGCCATAATGCCGACGATGCTTATGATGTAGATGATGAGCATGATGATCATGACAATTGGGGTTATATTCTTACTTTTTGCCAATCTCGATACTTGATTAAAAAACTTACGATTCTAATAAATGAATCTTCAAGATATAAAGTTTCCAGCTAATACGGCGATACATATATGACGAACTCACCCATTAACGCCGATCGCGGAGAAGTTGCGCAAAGCTTTAAAAAAGACATGCTCAAGGCTTTCCTTGGCAACTTCGATGAGTACATCTTTAACGGATTGATCTTCGGCGATAACGATGACCGTGAAGACATCGCCCATAAGATCAACGACATTAACAATGACTCCGAATGGAAGTACAAGTGGGAGAACCCCACTTATCGTCTTGAGTCGTTTGATCGAAGCAAGGTGTCTCGACCCCTCACAAGATGCCATTGCACTACGCGGATCAACTACAATTGTTTGATTCAGCATATCCTGAGTGGTCGTCTCGAGTTCGTTGGATCGACAAGTATGGAGTATTTTGATGGACATAAACGACGATATATTGACTGCCACATTGTGAATCGGTGCAAGACGAGTCGCTGCAAGAACAGCCGCAAGCTCTGTAAGTACCATAACCAGTATCATGATGACAATGACGTTCATACGTGCCCACTGCCCCCTCCGCCAGTTGAGACACCGCCGCCTGCTCCTGTTGTCATTAGGCGACCTCGTAATGATTATTACTACTACGATCCAGACTATGATACAGTTATCTGATTTTCGTACTATACTGAGATATAAACACGTATACATTTACATGTATCACGAAGTTTTTGACAACCATTCTGTATAAAAACACGTTTAAACACGTTTTACTTTCACTGTCGAGAGTGATGGTAAAAATTTCGTGAAAATTTCGTAAATGTGAGAATGTTTGTAAAATATATTGACAAAGTACAGCCAAAAATAGGAATGATGATCAAAATTTCGTGATACACTATTGTCGGGGCAGAATGGGTTGATGTATCAGATGACCAATCATAACTCAGGCAATACTGAACCAATTTACATGAATCAAGAAAGTAAAAAACCTCAAGATATCGCTTAATAATATCTCTATAAGAAAAAATATGTGTGGGGCCATTAACAGTCCCATTCACGAAGTTTATTTAAGGCAAATTGAAAATGCAGATTAGTAGCGATTAGGGCTAATTTAGTATGCTATGTCTAGGCTGTGATTGGCTGGAATGAAAATGAGATATCAATTTATACAGTCCAATTTATAATATTTCTGAGGTTTCGAAATCGTCACTCGGAATCTCAACTTCACCGCCTTCGTCGCTGGATTGGCACTCATCATCAACCAAAGGAGTTTCGTCGATCGTTCTCATGTACATGTCTTCAAACGCTAGCACGGACAACTGTGGACTTTCCTTGCTTGATTGTAGCCTTTTGTTTCATATAGTATTCAAGACATTTGACAACGAGGAGCTTTTCAGAGGAGGAAAGTTCGTGTATTTAGGTCATATCTTCTGTAGTTCTTGGCCAAATGTAAAATGAAAAGCATGAATCGATAAGCCCTTTCATTCTATATGCACCAGTCGTTTTAAATCTCACAATTTTGATCTCCTTGATATTTATATTACAGTTTGTATTTAGCGTGTATCATCCCAATCTGCCCCTACAATACATATCAGTAGATACTAGTGCCTTTGACCCGGCTTCGCTCGGGTGGGGGGGGGCAAGGAGAGTTGACGGGGTGTAATTTTCCAGGAATGCTTCAACGATCCACGCGTCTTCAATGCTTACTAACATCAATATACTACATAATCATCCCAGAAGTCATTTAGCTTTAAGTAGACTTACTGAATTGATTATCGCAGCTTATTAATACATTGTCTGAACACTTATATGTATTTAAACCTAAGGCAGTTTTTGTCTCTACCTTAAGTGTTTTCAAATGAAGGAAATGAAGTAAAGTCTAAGGCTGTTTTTCTTCTACCAAAAGATTTTTGAAATGGAGTGCCCCATAGAGTATACTTCGGAAAAGTAGAACATTAATCGAAGATATTGGCTTCATCGGCTGTGCATTTCATTTTCCTTAGCGTCTATCTTAGTAAGCTACTCTGAACGAATATGGGAAACATAGTGGCATGACAGTCAAATGAGGCATTGACCTTCACAGTTTAGATAACCCAACTAATGATTCAATTACGTGCACATATCCTTCAATTGGTTTGAAGCAAAAGTGCTGTAGCAGGTTCGTTTGTATCAGGTTATGGCAATGTATCACTCATCTTAACGTAATGTAGCACTTATGTAGGCGCAATGTAGTTCTGTATTGTGACTTGAGACGGCTCTGCAGGTGGGAGTGCAAGAAGAGCTGAATATGTATGATTGATGTGGTTGATGATGTTGAAGATAATTATGGACGGCAAGCGTCAACAACTCATTAACGCAGCTTCGTCCGATGGGCCAAAGAAAGTCTCTATAAAGGTCTCGATGATATAGCGCATGTGGTCGCATCCTCATGTTTTCAATTGTACCTTCCCAATGCATGACTGCTAGATATATTACAATGAAAGAGGTCCATTGTTAGTGATTTAAAGTTGAATTAAATCGGAGAGAAGCAATGGAAGTATTGCTTCAGTGACGTCAGTCCGCTGACTGCCATGTATCTACAAGTCTGATAGTGAAACTGATGTATGATTTGCTTGGCAAGAAGGATAGGATGACTGGAAAAGTTAGTGTTCACGATTTTTCCAAAGGTATAGTTCATCATGTATGGTTCTTGCTTGATTGTATCTGTCCTGCACATTATTTGATAGACATGTAATCTCAGCTTGGCGAACTAAAGAAGCCATCTATAGTGTGTAATACGCACTATGGAGAATATACGTAAGACTAAATTGTTTGGTATGCGGTGCATCTTTGTGAAGTGATTTATCGTCGATGAAATAACACGAATATAACGATCGAAGTTGATTACGAAAGCTAAATCGACATTAAGTACTTATTCGTCTAATACTTGAGTATGAACTACGTTCTTGGTTGATCCGCCAGGGACATATACGTACGAATTTCTTCCCGATCCGACTCGGGAGCACGCGACGTATAGCTGACCATGCGAAAAGCATGGCGTTTCCAAGTCGATACCGACAGTCTTTAATGACTGACCTTGAGACTTGTTGACTGTCATCGCAAATGCTAAGCGCACGGGGAATTGTGTACGTGTGAAAATAAATGGCATATTCTTGATATCAATGGGGATGCGAGGGATAAAGACTGTAGTGTTCTTTGCACATCCTGTAAGGACAGTGGCCTCGATCATATGACGCTTGAGTGCTGTGACGCATAGTCTTATTCCATTGCAAAGTCGGGGTGCATCGAGATTTCGAATTGCGATTGCTTCATACACGCGTCGATCTCATCTGCAGCAGTTCCGCGATCAATGATTGGCAAAGTTTGTCGAAAGTCACCGGCTAAAATGACTGTGACACCGCCCGTGATGTCATTCGAATCTCGTAAGTCTTGCAATGTAGCGTTCATCATTTCCAGGCCCTTTTTATGAATCATCGTGCACTCATCTCATACGATGACTTTACACTTCTTCAGTAATTGCGCTTTGGCGGTTTGTTTTCCAATACTACAAACGACTTTGTCTACTTCGTGGAGATCGAGTGGAAATTTGAAAGTCGAATGTGCTGTTCTTCCACCGTCGAGTAGAGTTGCTGCAATTCCAGACGAGTTGACAAAGCAATTTGTCTCTTACTTCGAACTTGTGCCAAAATGAGATTGAGGAGAAACGTCTTCCCGGTTCCCCAGGGGCGTCTAAAAATGAAAGACCTCCTTCTTCTCTCTCGATCTTTTCCATCAAGCGGGTGTAGACACTTAGTTGCTCTTGAGACCTTGACAGCATGGGACGTCTCTCGGCGACAAAAGCCGATAGAAGCCGATAGTTGTGAGACATCGTTACTTTGTTCTCGGAGCACTTCTGATGACACAGGTTGATGGCTCGAATCAAATGGCAATTCAATTCCCATTTCTTCAAGTGACTTGCCATTCATAGCCACAACTTTCTCAACAATAATGGTCAAGGCTTCCTGGTACATCTCATGTGTCATTGCAAGGTCTGGGTTTTAGAGTTCTGCACGAAGTCGAAACAAAATGTCTTCTGTCGTTGAATCTTTGTATGCCTCCCACAACTCTGTGGCGCTGGCATGTTTGTATACGGATAGTACGATGGCAAACAGATATCGAATTCGTGAAGGAGATCTTGTTTCAACAGCTTCGTCCATAAGATTGTATAGATGTCTGTCGTGTTGGAGTCATCCCAACAGTTCACATGCAGCTTTATACGATGGGCAAACAATTCCATCCACAGTTCGAAGAGAAACAAATGAAGTTGGACCCACAACGTTGTACAGTAAGAGACGCAAAAAGAAACAGTGTTGATTGGATGGATGGACAGCGTAAACACGACCGATGGTATCTGTCCTCTTAATGCCTGGGTGACCTTCCACAGCTTGCCCTTGGGCTCGTTTTTTCCACTTCCTTGCACTGTCTTCCCATGTGTAAAACTCTGGAATGTCAGGGTATAGCACAGTTCTTGCAAACTCGTCCTGTTATTCAGCTTGAAAAAGCTGTTAAGGTTGTGTCCCTTGGATGGTCAATGACATTTTGAACGTTTCCAGCAGTAAAGTATACTCTTTGATAGTTTTCCAGATGAACTGCCAGACGCGTTATTGGTGGGTAGCGGTGATGAATGGAAAACCCAAGCAATCGCCAAGCTGCCTCGTTGCTGTTGATGTATCTCCCAACTTGGAACTGTGCAATTTCATCATTGGAAGCATTGTTGGATGTACTGGCTGCATTGGAAGCGTTGTTGGATGTACTGGCTGCATCGGAAGCGATGTTGGATGCACTGGCTATTTGAAATACTGCATTGTCGCTTCCTTTGTAAATGTATTTGCAAATGTACTTGATCGCCTTGACAGAGTGGCAATATTCAACGTTGATGTGGGCGTCAAACACTTTGCAAAGAATAGGACAATAAGGTACAACGTGTCTGTTGTTGACAGTTATGGTAGTTTCCCGGGTTATCCTCTTTTCAAATGTTTGCCCACCCTCTTCAGGACTTCGTCGTCTGTACAGGGGGTAGCCGTTGACATCCGTTCGAGTTTCAGACATAAAGTCTTTCGGAAAACGTTTTGAACACTTTCCATTCTTCATGCAAGGAGCCAGGGGGTTATCGGCGCCACAGGGTCCATGAATCATTTGAGTTGTTACAGTCTTGTAAAGATCTGGTTCGAGTTCGGGGTCGGGTATTTCTGCACTAATGATATGGTGGATTTGATCGGGGTGAATCTTATCTTTCAGCCACAGCAATATGTGCGCATGAGGCAGTCCTCGCTTTTGCCACTCGACACTTACTAAATAGGCTTGGGGTGGGCCAAACAGAACACTCGCGACCTTCATGGAGTTTTTGAGCTTTAATTCAAACACCCTTGCAATCGAATCGTTGCGATCGAATGCGTTTAGACCATCAATGTGTTCAGTGACCTCACGCCATTTAGGATTACACGTAAATGTTAAGAAAAGGCATGGTCTTCCAAACTTGTGAACGTATGCCATTCCATCTTGGGCATCCTGCTGCATTTGTCGTGGACTTCCAATGAATGACGACGGTAAAATAACTCTTGTACCAACTTGATTGGGATCTAATCCTTCCCCACGAACAGCATCTCGTAATTGACCGTATTCTTCAGCCCGGATGGTTGATTGACTGTACCGTATGTAATTTAAACGCTGGGTTTCGACTTTCGCATACATATCCGTGAGAAACTGGTTGAATAAATCTCGATAGTAATGCAAAGGGTTTGTTTGACCCTCTCGAACCATTAAGTGATAAGCGTAAAACTCTTTGCACGTTACAGTCCTTGTTGTCGGAAGCCCAGTGAGTGGATCCATTTGGGGGATACGAATGTGATAGCTAGTACGACCTTCCCAAAATATCAAAGGGTACTGCAATGAATCGTAATCTTGATGAAGTTCATTGATACGCCTTAGTCGTTCATCATGTTGTTCGATGACAATATCACGGGAGGTACCACTTTGGCCAGCCAAAAGGATACCAACTTCAGATGTTGTTGGAGCATTGTAACGTCTTTCGTGCTCTCCTTCAGGCGTTTTGTCTGCTCGGATAATAAGTCGATGCGAAGGCTGTAAAGCATTGAATTTGCTCTTGAACTCACGCACCAAGTGGTTGTTCTCATGCAACATATCCCGCAGAAGTTCAATAATTTCGAGATGCTCTGGTTTTAAACGCAGAGCCCGCATGCGATGTGCAATCTCTTCATCCTTGTTGTCCGTGAAATAGATCTGGAGGTACTTTGGTGATTGACCTTCCTGGGGAATCAGTGAGCCCATTCTGTGGTACACTTGACCCTGGATACGAAATGTTGGCATGAAAGGACCCAAGCGATCAACTTTGTCAGCCCCAAAGCTCGTTATTTGAAATGCTGAATTGTATAATCGTATGTACTTCTTGAAAAATTTGGATATGTTCGAGTTTTGAAACAGAAGAAGATCCAAAGTAGGTGGAACAGGTGGTATTGGTGGCAACCGAACCTTTCCATTACCGCAGCAAAGACCATCGGACTCATCCATAAAAAGAAGTGCACCACAATACGTGCATGCTTGATCCATCTTCACAATTTCCAGAAAAGCATTTATACTCGCAACATCCATTTCGGGTGGATTTGGTAATCCAAGACCTTCAAACTTTTTCAACTGCTTGACACGTCTCTTTGCTCGTCTAGCCTTTTGTCTGGCTCGAAGACGTCGAATTTCTTCAGGAGTCATGTTAGCTGTTGATTCTACCTCTTCAGCGTAGCGACGATGGCGATTTTCTTCAGATATTTGTTCAGATCTTGCATTGGTGGTTTGCAGTGCATTCAATACACGCCGCTGATTAGCTTCATCGATCGTTTCTTGAGACCTTGTGCCCGCCCGTCTCTGAGCATCAAGCTCGCGACGATGATCAGACGCTTCAGTGGTCTCATTTGCTCGTGCCAATCTCGTACGAATAACCTTGCGTTCGCGACGCACAATTGATTGGACATTAAAATCAATTGGAGGTAGGTGCGTGTTTTCCAACTGATCTGTCAACTCTTCTACCACATCCTCCAGACGTGGGATGACAACACGAAGATTTTCATTGTCGGATTCTGCCGGACACTTTCTCTCGCTTGCACCTCCTTCGTCAGCTTGACACTTTTCCGCACGCTTTCGAGCCTTTCTTTCACGATCTTTTGCCTTGCGAGCTTCGCGTTGCTCGTCTGTTTCAGCTGCTCTAACCTCTCGCAAACGTATCGCACCGCGCGTAAGATTAGCATTGTCTTGATTTTTAGTGTTCTTAACCATGTTCACTTCACTTGATTCTTGCTCTTCACTTGCCTTGTATCGCTTGGTAGTTTCGTTTGGTAGTTCTGCCGAGCCGTTAATATACATTCGTATTATAACAATAGCTGTACATGCATAACATACAATATACAAAGTATATTGATATGTACAAACTAACATGTAATATACACTACGATGTTTTCGCAATTGTGGGTGCATACTGAGGAGTCCCGGGTTAATTTTATTAGTTATTTAAATGAGACAATATGGGGTTGTATTGCTCGGGGACCAAGAGTGCATTTCGTCCGGATACACGTCCGGAAAACGAAACGTTCGCCCCATGCCAGATAGTTGTACATATCGTCCAGTATAGTACACTTGTCTGGTGCGTGACCGACGACCCTCTCAAACTTACCTGGGAGAGGGTCCATAGTCATCCTCAGTATGTATGACCCACAGTACGTATAGACTTTTGCATACTACCGGAGAAATGCTGGGATATTCTCCAGAAGATCATCGCAAGAAGTCGTATAGTACGAAAGACTCTGCCAGATAATTAGGGATGTTTTCCCCTAGGGTTCTTTTCCGCTAAAAAACTTGAAAAACCCTAGGCATCCCCTTTCTCCGAAAAATATCAGAGCTTTCACGCACAGACGAAGACCACCCACAATCGACCAGCGAAGACAGGTGATATCGTATTTACAGAATAAAGTCTAAGGATTCCCTTTCGACCTCCTGAGGTGCGCTGTCCGAAGACTCGACGTTGAAAACATACAAAACACAATTCATCTATATAATTAAAGGTGAAAGTCTATTTGTGTGTCTGTGCACTTTTCGGTGTCCGTCCGGTAGCGCCAAATACATTGGACAAAACAAACGATCTTCAAATTTTCAATGGACAAAATGTTGACTCTCAACCAACCAGTAGCATTCCAGCAGATCAATTTTGGGATGGTCGTCATCCGTCGTCAGATTACAATTGTTATAACAGGAGGGGTGATGTTGTCACGACGAAATACTTTACAGGTCAGGTTTCATCAATACTAATTCCGATTGGTTGTCGTGTAAACCATCCCAAGTCAAGGAGGGGTGAGTGTATACTCTCCTGGGGAAATCCATAGGGGAAGGTTTGGCAAATGATGGGAGGAATTTTGAAGGAGTGCGGGCGAACATCACATGAAAAGAGTATGTTAGGCTTAGCTCGAAATGTCTATAGACTCGCCGGGAAAAGCATGGAGAGCTTGCTGTTGCTTTGTCCGTATTCAGCAATGGGGATAACAACAATCAATTCAAGAGGAAATCGATTTATATCCTCTAAATATCCTGGGAAAATTAGAAAGCTCTCGCAATACTATCTGGGATATCTCAGAAATCGTATTCTGTGCCGTCTCAAAACCTCGGCGAAGGCTAGGTACGGATTAAGAAGAGGCAACAGAGACACCCCAGCGGGACTCAGCTATGATTTCCAACCGTAAGCTAGAAGAATAAATTCTAGCATTTCTTTCGCCTACCAACAAACACTTCAAACCCCGGGCGAAGCCGGGTAGCTCAGCTAGTTAACAACTTAATTCTGGGCTACGACTCACCTCGACGACGCAAATTCGAAACTGAGCCAACGGAGCTCATGTCAATTGTAATAATATGACACCAAATAATATGATCATAATATGTCACCGGCATTTATTTCACAAAAAGGGCTTTTTGTGATAGGGGTGAGAGAGATAGAAGGCTCGCTCGGCACAAGGATAATGGGTATAGTTCTTTGATGTACGGCTTTCGACTCCTATGGGGTGAAGCCAAGCACAAACAACGTGGGGATAAATGGGGGAAGATGAACTCGGGGGAGCTCGGGAGGATAAGTGAAGTCTTGCTGCCCGACAAGACTGTGACTTGGGCACGGGTACAGGGCAATAGAGGGTGGAAACAGTACGAGGGGGAAACAGTACAAAGGTCGGCGCACACAATGAAAGGTACACACAAATGACACAGGACACCGCAGCAGCAAATAAAGACAGTCAGCGGCTCCAACAACACTTCTTGGCGTAGTCAACTTCACGGTAGTGTAAGTACGATCTCAGTGATCCATACAAAGCAAAAGCGGAAGTTTTTTATCATCATTAACTACAGATTCTCTACACCTCGAGACTCTGAGCTTCTCCTTGCACTCGTTTCTTTACACTGCTGATTGCTCAAACTCGAGAAGGCTGGCCTTCACAGCTCTGAGCCCACCATTGGTACAAAAGAGGGCTTCGTCAGGTCCACATTGGCTGGCATTATCGTGTTTTCCCAAGCTCCGGGTTGTCGGCGTTCGAGCCGGTGTCGATGATCGGTGCTCCATTGTGTCCGAGATCATGATTGGCTTGTCTCATGTCTTTTGATCTTGATTGGTGGGTTCGAGATAATGACCCAGGTCGCGTCTTCGCTTAGAGCGGATGCTCGTCTTTCCTTGTACTTGGTCTCATCGTGTCCTCGTCGGCTAAGTTGAGGCTTCATCTGAGCGAAAACAAACTCCTTCGCTGTCCGATCTTCACCTCATTCATGTCTTCTATCTTGAGGTTTTCTTTCTCACAAGCCACCCTGGTCTTGGTGTGACTCTGAATGGGGAGCGCCAGATCACTGCATTGCTGGCTGGGTACACTGTACGTCTTGTATCAGCGTTTCTGGCCACTCTTCTCGGCACTTCGCCCGACTTCGCCAGATTCGTTTTCGCCTTAAGACCTTTGTACTCTTTGTGTCGGGCTGATGCGGGCTTCAACCGGCCAAGCGCGACTGGCTTCGTCTCGCGCTAGTGAATCTTCAAATGATCGTCAATCCAAACGCACCCCTGCTGCATCATCAAGCTCACAAGGACGTCGCTCAACCACGTTGCCAGCGTCGTCGTCATTCGCTGAGGGGGAGACAACCTCATCTCAGCGTCGCCAGTCGCCACGGACTGATCCAGGGCAAGTACCACGAGCTTCTGGTGCGCCCTCACTGCATTCCACTGATACTGACTTCCAGCCAAATCATCCTGGCCCAGCGGCCCACAGCCCAAGATCAGAACTCCAAAATCAAGGTCTCCATATCACTCAGTTAGATTTGCGTATTTCTGACCAAGGGCGTCATTTGGAACAAGCTGACATACGCATACAGGAGCTGAGTGCTGAAGTCGACCGCTTAACTCAAGCGGTGGCTTTGTTGTCGGCCAGCGAAGGCAGGCCTCGTCGACGCCCTCAAGGTCCTCCGAGTGGTATGCTTACTCGCCGTGGCACTCCATGCGCCAACCCTCTTGCGTCCAAAGGGCTGCTGGTCGTCATCTTGAACAAAAACATCGTGCACACTCAGATAATCAATCGACCACGGATGATGAGAGCGACCACTTGTAATCGATAAAGATGATAGCGCATTGTCAATTGTATCGTCAATCACATCAGTTTTCTGTATTGCGTTCTCATGGTCATTGCAACGTCACATCACGGTTCAGTCTTCCAGTTGTCTCGTCTTTTCTGTTTTCTGTTCTTTGGTCACCACCTTTCTCCTTCCTTATTTCGCCTTGATCAGTCATTCTCGGTTTTGATCTGCCTTGCCCAAACGAAACAATTCGTCCATGGCCGACCAATTTCACCAAGATCAAGTGGCTAACGACGCCGTTCTCATTGCCGACGCTATGGCTCTTGTTGAAGAACTCCGGGCAACCACCACTGGGGACGATCTTGTCGACAGAATTCAAGTTTACGAGGAGACGACCATGATAAGGGAGCGCCAAAATGCTGAACACTACGAGTCCATCAAAGGATCGCCTGCCACTTATCTGCACCAGCATTTTGACGAAGCCGTCGAGATCATGCAACGCTTGGACCACTCCATGTCCCAACTGGTGGATTTAGCGCACGAGGATTACACAAATGCAATGGTGGTGGACGGCGAAAAACAGGCTCAATACGCTGACAACGTCGTAACTTCCACTGCAGCGTACGATCAAACCTTGTCCAACCTTTTCAACATCATGAATTGGGAAGTCCGCCGGGCCCATCGCATCGAAAGTTTGCAGACCCAGGAGATTGTTTTGGAGGATGCGGTGGTGCAGGCGCAAAGCCAGTTGGAACAGGTTCCGGATAATCTTCCGGCCCACGGCATGTATCAACGATGGATGCAGCGATTGCATGAACTCTTGGACGGCGTTCGGGGTCAGATTGAAGCAGACACGGAGATCGTTAGACGTTTGGCACGTGGACGCCAAGCTGCAAGGCGCATGGAGATGGAGCTTGCGAAGGATTCAGCCGTTACGTTTCATGACCGAATTGGGTTCCATCGTGGAGAAATTGTGGACCTGACTATTTCTTCCCCGTCTTCATCGCCTAGCGCCAAAGACGGCGCGGCCGACGGTGCACAGCCCCACATCAAACGAGGGGCTGGTGTAGGACCGGCTGAAGGGGAGGTTGGTTCTGGCAGCGAGCCCCTTCAAGACGACAATCTTTCAATCACTCCAGCGACACTTGGTCGTTCTTGGCTTTCTGAGGACACGTCATGTAGCAGTCAAGATCAAGGATGGGACGCCAAATCCGATGGTTCAAGCGAGGAAAAGTCAGGGAATGACAAAGGGGCGAAGTCAGGGCGGCAAAGTAAGTCCAAGGGGAAGTCGGCACTCAAAAGATCGGCTCAGCAAGGGACTGGCACCTCTCCACCGCGAAAGATCATCAAGACCAAACATGCTCAACTTTCGTCGCGAACTTTAAAAGCCCGTAAAGATGGATACCTGGCCCTTGAAGATGCGAGCTCCGATGAGGAACCTTACGACTCTGATCAGGACATCGACCAGTATCTTGCCCCTCGACTCGAGCGTTCGACTGTTGACAGCACTTTGCGGGCTTCCATAGAGAGTTTCGACCGGGGACTAGAGCATTATCGATCGGAGGTTCCTCCTGGCCCCGGCTGACAATTTCCTCGGCGCGATTTCTGAACTGCTCCATTCTTACGGTACCATGATTCGGACCTTGATGCGCCAAGTTCACGAACTTCGTTATCCTTCGGGACCCCGCGCGCCGGCTGAATTGGACCAAATCCGTGATCGCTTACAACAACGGATAAATGTGGCTGTTCCTCCTGCTCCAGCTCCCACCTCCACCCGCCTCTGTAACGGGCGAATGTCGGACGGGTCAAAGTGTCAACTGCCTTGGGATGCGTGTTTTCTCCGGCACGAACGAGTGCACCATGACGATCCTGCCCGCACCCGTTGCTATGGTCAAAGCGCAAAGGTGGGGAAACAAGGCCAATGTGCCAACAACTGGCTCCACTGTCGGGTTCACAATCCCAAGTACTTGGCGAAATACCACGCCATCCATGGCGTGAAGCCTAATGATGACCGTGGGTTAGTGCGTAATCGATCCACTCTCCTTCGCAGTATTGAGAAGCGATATGGGAACCAAACCTGGTCAGTCCGAGACCCACAGACGGGTCAGTACATTGACTTGGATGGCCCGCAACACCCCACGGCCTTCACTCAGCATCACCGTCGTGAAAGGTTGGCGAAGTTGAGAAAATACATCGCGCTCAATGTCGATCCTGATTTTGACTCCCAAGGCCTCGAAGGTCCACCAGACAATCATCCCGGCCCCTCGGGATCTGGGCAAGGCCCACCACCGGCGTCCGGAGCGACTGGTCAGGCACTTTCAGTGTAACACTGTCGTTGTCTTTTCGAAGGTGCATCCTTGCTTTGCCGGATTTCCTTCATGCAGCTTGGGTTAATAGGGGAGTTAAGAGCATTCCTTCCTTCGTTTTTGCTTGCCTTTGTTTTTCTTCATCATGTAGTGTATGCATATGCAAATATAGACGAGTGACCACCCTAGTTGAGTCGTACATCGTTGCCAGGCGGGGGTGACTCATCTTTTTTTTCTTCCACAATTTCGCCTTCCTCGAAGTTCATATCATCATCAACCATCATGCCCAAACGACTCACACGCAGCCAATCCTTCTCAAACGACGTCAACAACTCTGAAGCGGGGAGAAGGGAGGCAGCAATCCACGACCACGGGCCATTTTTCTCCGTTTGTACCTCGAACTCTTTCGACCGAGTGTAGCGGATATCTCGCACCCCAAAAATCTCCATAAATGGTTCTCCCGGCTCAAATGAATCTTCGGGAAGGTACATTTCCTCATCAAAGTCCACAGGAGGCTGAGTGTCAAGGACATCAACAGGTCGTGGAGTGTAAGTTCGATAAAGCTTCAGGCGACTGTCATGGACTTCAGATCGTTGCCTATGATTTTTCTGCTTTCGCCTTCCTTGCATCTCCAACACACTCGAGTAATTCGTGACTCTTTGGATCACCCTGAATGGCCCATGCCATAGATGGGCCAGCTTCTTCTTTACCCCAGGCTTCACTTGGTCAATGTACAGCCAAACCTTGTCGCAAACTCGTATACGCTCTTCAATGGCTGGTGAAGTTCGAGCATTGTGTGCCTCAGCCCGTCCGCGCACTGCAGCTTTTAATAGTTCTCGAGCAGCCTTCTGAGCGTGAACATGCTGGTCTAGGATCGCTAGCCTCCATTGCCTGGCGTCTGGATCTTCATATGCTTCAGGTAGGGGTAGAGAGGCGGTAAGAGTCGTGAATGGATCCCATCCATGCATCAAGAAGAACGGGGTCTCGCCTCTCGTCGCAGACGGCACAGTGTTGATGGCTAGAGCCAGACGACATGCATGCTCATCCCAATCCCGTTGCTGTGGATCGGATACGTAAGCCTTGATGGATCGTGTCAATGTTTGAATCGCTCTTTCGGCTGTCCCATTAGCCTGAGGTCGATAGGCAAAGGTCGGCAACTGCACTTGCCCGAGCATCGACGCGAAGTGTGAGAAGACGTCTCCCATTAGGGACGACTCTCTGTCGTGTCGAACTTCCCTGCAAGCGCCAAACCTGTTAAACACAGCTTCTTCGAAGGCTCTAGCTAACGTCCGTGCTTGTCTGTCGGCAGTGGGTTTGCACATTATACACCCAGTGAAATTGTCTACAAAGACCACCAGTTGCGTGTTCCCAGAGGGTGTTCGAGGTAAATCAGTGGCAATGTCCATGTTGATCAGGTCCATGGGGCGCGTAGGTAACAAATTCCCTGGGCTACGTGCAGCTATTCGAGGGGATGGACCTCCCTGAGCGCAGACTTCAAAAGCTTCGACATATTGTTTCACGTCAGTATACATCCCGGGCCAGAAGAAATGTCTTCGTAATCGTTCGTAAGTGTTCTGGAAGCGAAGATGACCGCTTTCCAAGCTGTCATGAGGATGTTGCAGGACCATGAGGACAAGTTCGGCTGGGATAACTAAGGACCAAACCAATTGTGGCTCTGGGCTTCGCCTTCTGGTCCAATTCAATCTATACAATGCATTTTCTTCGCCAATTTCGTATGACCCAGCCTCCTTGCTGGCCTTCGAGATGTCTTCAGCCTCGAGTTCGTCAAGATTCCCTTTCAGGTAGTTCTTCAAGGTCGACCATCTCTTCTCTCTATCTTGCGCTCGACTTATCCTGCCGAGTCTGATTTTCAAGCTCAAACCGACTGTTGTGGAGTTCGGCTTAGGGTGGGTGAACGCCCAGATTTTGCCTCTCTCGGAGGGCCAAGTTTGACCGTGTGTTGATTCGAACGATATGCTTTCGCCTTGCTTCGCTTGACTCTCTTCTTGGTCTTGTAATAATTCGTCGAGCAAATTCTTCTCTTGCAATTCATTCAGATCCTCCACAGTCAACTCTGGAGCTTTTCCTCTGTGCTGCATGCCCATGGTGGCTAGGTGATCGGCACTACCATTCCATCTTCGTAACACGTGGTGGTAGTCAACGCGTGTCAATTGTTTCTCGAGCTTCCTCAACTCCTTGAGTCTGCCTTGGAGATGGGACTGTTTGCATTGCATCCAGTCCAATGCTTGATGGATCACCAGCTTTGAGTCGCCAAACACGTGAATCGATCGTATTCCCAGTTGAAGTGCAGCTTCGAGGGCGGATATTGCTCCTTGATACTCGGCTAGGTTTACTGTGGCGTCCTCCAACGCCCCTGAGGAAGCCCAAATGATCTTCCACTCGGGTAGCAGCCATATGATGGCTCCCCACGCACCGAATCGTTGAGACGTCTTGATGGAACCGTCGAATGCTGCGAGGAATGCTCCATTCAGTTCCGTAATGGTTGGCATTCTAATTTGTCTAGGCTTCAGTCCATCCTTCGTCTTATTGGGCTCGAATAACTCAAAGGATTCCAGGGTAGCACTGGCAGGAGGCCTCAGCGTACTGGTCAACATGATCGGAAGGTTCCATCGTCCGTCTAGCTCTTGCACTTGCACCACCTTGATCGACCACGGAGCTAGCATAGCTGCCCAGTGTAAATTCTCCGACTTCGCTTGCTTGTCTTTCAGTAACCAATTCACCAAGGCGAAGCGTGTATACACCACCAGCGTTCGACTTCTCACTACGAAAAAACATGTCTTCAATACTAGGAGGAGGGCCAACACTTCCTTCGCCCATCCTTCATATCGTGGTTCGCCACCCTTCAAAACGCGACCGCAAAATCGTATCGGGTGGAGGATACCATCAAATTCTTGGCACACTGTGGCGGAAATAGCCCACCTCGTTGTACAGCAGCACATGAACGTCTTGATTAGCCACGGAATGTTTCAGGGTTGGGAGGGCGGCAAAGTCTCGTTTTAGTTCTTCAAACGATAATCTTGATGCTTCTGAGACTTCGCCTTCCTCGATTTCTTCTCGTGACAATTCGTGGAGGCTGCTTGCCTTGATGGAATAATTCTCGATGAACCGCGAATAGAAGTTCAACGAACCTAGGAAAGATTGGACACCTTGTAGCGAGGCGGGGAACGGGAGATTCACCAATTGCGCTAGGCCTTTTGGTCTGGCTGACAATCCGTCTTGAGCAATCCAATGGCCTAAAAATTCAATACTTCGCTTCCCGAACTTGTTCTTGGCTGCGCTGATACTGATGTTGAAATGGGTCAACCGGGCCAAAATCCGATCAGTCAATTCCACAATCCCATCCCAGGTTTCTGCGCCATCACTGATGTCGTCTGCAAATGAGGTTCGGTTGGCAACGGGTGGCATCTTCTCTTCAGGGTACCTATAATCAATTTTGAACATGTCCCGGGGTTCGCCTTCCTCATTCACTTCGCAAACACCAGGTGGTAAATCCACAAAGCCGAATAGAGCATTTGAAATCATTCTCTGGTAGATCATGGGAGCGTTCTTCAATCCTTGCGCCATTCTTGTCCACTCGAAATGACCTAGGGGACAGATAAAAGCGCTGATTCGCCTTGCTCTCTTCGTAGCACGGACCACCCAGAAACCGCTAGCGTTGTCCAAAGATAAGAACCACTGAATAGCGTCAAAATTCGCTAGCATGCTGTCCAGGGTCGGCATCGGGGAGAGTAACAATTCTTGTAAGTCGTTGACAGCTCGGTAGTCAATGCAGAGGCGAATGTTGGAGCCTCCCTTCTTCAGGACAATTACGATCGGCGAAGCCCAGGGGGAATTTGAGAACGTGATGAGCCCATAATCAAGCAATCCTTTCAGTAATTCAAACAGTTGCTTCAGATGCTCGGGTCGGACTCGTCGAGCTCGTTGGGCGATGGGCTTTGCTCCCTTGACGTTGATGTCGCACACAGCTCCTCGAGCAGCGGGTGGTAAGCCATTTCCCGACTGAATGAAGTATTTCTGATATTTGGCCAGGACCTTTCGCATCTTCTCCTTCTCCTCGCCAGACTGGTCGGCTTCGCCATAATCCAGGTCTTCTATCTTCACAGGCTCGGAGCAAGGAGAGATCTCCGGTATCAGGGCCAACTGATTCTCCATTTCGTCAGGACTCATGTCGATCCCCTCACGTATCTGTAATTCGTGATCGCATTGGCTGATCGCATTGGCTTTGATCGACATCCGGCACTGACTTGAGATTGAAAATCTGAGGGTGAGGTAGGCTTCCCCCAAGCGGCATATCCTCGCCCTCACTTGGTACTCTCGACCAGGCTTCTTGGTCGAATTGTTTCCTCTCTGGATCATCGTGGACAGATCCATTTCGCCTTCCTTCCTTCTCCATGTTATCACTTGCAACCTTGGAGGCTTGTAGAGATCGTAGTCCACTTTGAGTCAACAGCTGATTGGGGGGTTCTCGAGGTGATGATGGGGGGTAACTCCGGACAGCTTCCTGATAATGGTCGTCCCTATTTTTTGTCTCTGAAACTGCAGGGAAAGCTGCCTTCGTATACTTCATTTTCCCAAGCTCGGTATCGATTGTTGTTGACGCGAATCATTTGGGCGTCCATTTGGGCATCAAGCGGTCTCTCTCCTCGGGCAGAAACAGCCCCAATGATTGTTCTAGGGAGTAGACTGACTCCATATTGGCTCACATTGGTAACTCGGTAGGCTGCGGGCACTCGATTGGATACAGTTAATCCTGTCGTAACCCATCGTCTTCCGCGGTGAACCCAGTGAGTGCGATCGGCTTCAATCGAATCGGGGATGGCCTTCAAAGGGACAATGATGGAGTCTCCTGGGCTTATCCAAGTCTGTTTTGAGACTTGAACATACTGAATTGTCCCACGACGATAGCGAGTCGGTTGATGTAGCAGGGGAGCCCATTCTCCATCGGGTAGACTCATTTCACGCCGATTCGTGTCAATGGTAATGCAAGCACGGGATAGAAAATCCATCCCGAGCACCATGTTGAACCCGACGTCTCCCAAGTCGCACACGTCAAGCTCCAGGCAATAAATGATTCCACGTCCCAAGGTGATCTTGACTGGCGCTGTCCCAATTGTACGCACGGAGTTCGATCCAAGTCCATCAATTCGAGTAGTTCTCCGACGTTCGATCGGAAGTTTTAGCCACTCCACAGCCCGAATATGGATCACGCTCATGTCGGCCCCAGTGTCGGCGAGGATCACCGTGTCTTCATTCATAATCTGAGCGCTCAGCAACGCTTGGTGATGTCGACCTTCGCCTTCCTTCGGCTCCGTGAAAAATCCCAGCTCTTCGCCTTCATTCAACTCAAAACCCCAAGGCAGGATTGTGCGGTCCTTGGCGGCAAAATGGATTGATGGCATGACAGAGTTGGAATGGCGCGCTATATTCCATATTACGGGGATCTTTTTCTCTAGGGGGTGTTTCTTCTGGGGCTCGAAAGCAAGCGGGTTGATTTTTGTGGGGTTTTCTTGTTTTCCTCTTTTTGTAGTTTCTTGTATTTTCCTTCTTTTTCTCGGGTTTGTTTCTTGTTTGGTCGCGCTGGCACAATCGAGGTTCCGCGGGACCTCCGGACTTAGAATTTTAAACAATCCAGCGATGGCATTCCTTCAATAGCATGCGCTTCTAGAAACTCCTTCAATTCAGCCACCCTTTCTCGCTTCTCGCATCGGTCATACTTGTTGTGGGGTGGCGTGCAGATTGCACATGCCTTGAAGCAATTGTTCTCGGGATGACCCATCTTATTGCACATCGTACAGAAAACGTTCGACCAGCATTGCCCATCAATGGAGTAATGTTCTCGCCCGCATTCGCCGCAATGGATACGCTTCGCCATGCTGTTGTTTCTTCCGAGCGCGTAGATCTCCGCTTGATATTGGTCAGACCAAATATAAGGAGGCGAAGCATAAGAAGGCGGGATCCGGGGAGAGTCTGGGCCTTCATCCATAAATTGCACATTGCTCTTCTTGGCTTTGACTCTGTCACTGATGGGGATGGTACCGGCGTTTTGCTTTGGGGGCATCGCGTCCGGCCGGAACTTGGTCTTCGTGTCATTGGCAAGTTGGCGGTCCAGATAGGACTCCAGATTATCAATCGACACAAATTGTTGCTGGCGGATGACAGTTCCCAACGCAGTACCCAGGAGGGAATTGGCAAAACGGTCGATATGGTCGTCCAGAATGCTGCGGCTACGTCGATAGTCCAACCGAATGTTGACGGCGGCAGCGTTGAGCCTAACGAAGTAATCCTTCACATGCTCGCCAGGGCGCTGTGTCATGTTGTAGTAGACAGCTTCCTTGGACACGCGGCTGCGCACATATTCTCGCCGAAATCGAGCTCGCAAGTTCGGCCAGGACGCCTTGTAGCTGGGGTCTAGTTGACTCGCCCAATCTTGAACGGACTTTGCCGTATGTAACTTGAAGCGTCGGAGCGTTTCAACATCGCTCCATCCACAAGAAAAGGCGGTTTCCTCGAAACGGCTAAGCCATGTAGCTGCCGCATCTCGATCATCGCGATTGCCATCAAAGACGGGTATCGTTTCGACGGGCAATAGCCGGATTGTGTTTGGGTTCTCTTGGAGGATACCCACGGGGGTAGGATCGTCATCGATCCAATGGTCAAGCTCAGGGGCACGTTGCGTAGTACTCTTCATCATAGTCATGAGCTATCGGATGAGTTGCTCGTTGTTGGCTTCGAGCATAGCCATGGTTACCACGGAATGAGGCGTCGTGGCTGTTTCAGAGGGGGTCCCAGAGCCATGAGATAGACGTCTAGAACCACCTCGGGCCGAAGGATGGACTAAGCTAGCAGATTCTAAGCCTTCGCCTTCCTTCGGATACCAAGCCGGGGAAGTCGGCAGATTGCTTCCTTCATTGACTTGGCGCTCACTGGTCGCATGTCGCGGCGAGCCTTCCATGTTGTTGGGGTTTGAACTCATAGGAGGCTAAACCCGGTCTGGCGCTCCACTTGTGATAGGGGTGAGAGAGATAGAAGGCTCGCTCGGCACAAGGATAATGGGTATAGTTCTTTGATGTACGGCTTTCGACTCCTATGGGGTGAGGCCAAGCACAAACAACGTGGGGATAAATGGGGGAAGATGAACTCGGGGGAGCTCGGGAGGATAAGTGAAGTCTTGCTGCCCGACAAGACTGTGACTTGGGCACGGGTACAGGGCAATAGAGGGTGGAAACAGTACGAGGGGGAAACAGTACAAAGGTCGGCGCACACAATGAAAGGTACACACAAATGACACAGGACACCGCAGCAGCAAATAAAGACAGTCAGCGGCTCCAACAACACTTCTTGGCGTAGTCAACTTCACGGTAGTGTAAGTACGATCTCAGTGATCCATACAAAGCAAAAGCGGAAGTTTTTTATCATCATTAACTACAGATTCTCTACACCTCGAGACTCTGAGCTTCTCCTTGCACTCGTTTCTTTACACTGCTGATTGCTCAAACTCGAGAAGGCTGGCCTTCACAGCTCTGAGCCCACCATTGGTACAAAAGAGGGCTTCGTCAGGTCCACATTGGCTGGCATTATCGTGTTTTCCCAAGCTCCGGGTTGTCGGCGTTCGAGCCGGTGTCGATGATCGGTGCTCCATTGTGTCCGAGATCATGATTGGCTTGTCTCATGTCTTTTGATCTTGATTGGTGGGTTCGAGATAATGACCCAGGTCGCGTCTTCGCTTAGAGCGGATGCTCGTCTTTCCTTGTACTTGGTCTCATCGTGTCCTCGTCGGCTAAGTTGAGGCTTCATCTGAGCGAAAACAAACTCCTTCGCTGTCCGATCTTCACCTCATTCATGTCTTCTATCTTGAGATTTTCTTTCTCACATTTTTAAGGTGGATTTGGTTGCATTTTGCCAAAATATATAATGGTGTGAAATTTTAAAATAATTTGACCCCTCGTCGCTGTACGTGACGACAGCTGACATGATGGGTGCAGTCGATGGCAAAAGTCCCAATTTGCAGTCAGAGCAAGTGGCAAAGAGACTCGTTTCGATTCTCTCTGTCGTGTCATGAATCACTCTGACCTCTTAATGATTCACTTTAACACACGGTTCTCCTCTGAATGAGATTGTCGCTCAGTTTTCAAGTGCAGAGAGAGGGTTGACATGACGACCAAACAGTTTTAGCTGACATTACATCATGTGTTGTAAAATATATGTCCATCATGCATGTCACCTCTCCTGGAAGTCCAACAGTTGTGGGTTTGTGGGTGTGGGGCTTGTACTCATGAAATTCACTTTATTGTCCAATCAACAGACTTTTCTGGACTCTCGCGAGAGCTCCCATTTTATTTAATTATTTTATTACGATGAGTACATACAAGTATCCAGTATTGTGAGGAGAGTGGTATACTTGGAAAAGGCAATTTTTGAGTGTAGAACACCCAAAACAGGAAAAGGAGGGTTATTTTGTCCAGTGGATGGTGGTAGAGCGCACGGACATTTTGAGTGTGCACAGACACACAGATTTTCTTTCGCGTGTACATAGTACTTTACATGATTTCATGATCCCGACACGGGAACTCCAAAAAATAATGTCCGATTTTTCCCCCTATCATTAATATTTTTGAAAATTTATACGGTTGCTTTTATGGTGTTGACACAGTTCACAAAATTGCCTTGAGCGAGAGTTTAAAATGGAGTGCACGCAACAGGAACCACGAGCCCAGCGTCGGGCGACTGGGCGTCCAGTAGTGAAGAACAACAGATGTGAATCCCAGCCTCAGCACCAGCAAGTTTACTTCAGCTACACTAAGAAGCTTTTTATCATTGACTGGTTCCAGAAGCACGGGATGCAATCCACCCTCGACAAGTTTTTCAACTTCAGTGCAAACGTTCGTCGCGAAACGGCTCGTAACAAATTTATGATTGGGTCTCTCGTCGAGACCACATTGTTAAGGAAGCAATGAACCCCGCAACACGAAATAAATTATGCTCACGACAGCTAGGACTTGGCACCACTCTACCCGTTGATGCCGAGCGAAATATTGCCTTGTGGATAGGAGAACTGAGACAAGAGGAAATTCCTGTCAGATCCATTCTTGTGGCTAACAAGGCAAAGTCAGTTGCAATTGAAATTGGTCTTAGTGCACAACAATTTTTGGCCAGCCCATCATGGCTTCGTGGATTTTCAAAACGGTGGCAATTTGCTATACGTGCCAAAACCCGTTCAGGTCAAATGAATTTTGCAGAAGGGCAGCAAAAGTTGAAGGAGTTCAGTGATCATATTCGTGGTGTAATTATGGAGAATGAAATTGAAGACCTCTTTAATGCAGACCAAACTGGAATTAATTACGAGTATTTACCAAAGACAACATGGGACAATCATGGAGCCAAAACAGTATGGTTCAAAACTAGTAAGCACGATAAAGACAGAATTACTGCCATTGTGCTTGCCGATGCCAACGAGACGAAGTATCCTCTGTTTTTGGTCATGAAGACTAAACTTTCGAAAATTAAAGCGGTTGTGAATGAAAGTTTAGAGACTCGAAATGGATTTGGAAAACTCCTCTGGGAAGAAATTGAACAATTGCAAGAGCGCCATCCATCACAGATCCATGGTAATCCTTCTGCTTGGTGGAACAGCCACCTCTCTCTCCAATTCTTGAAGTATCATTTTGGTTACCGCTCAGGAAAGAATTTGAAAAAGATTTTATTACTTTGGGATGACTTTAGTGGTCATTTCACAGACGATGTTCTTGCTTATGCTGCCGAGCTCGATATTGTCGTTGAGAAAATACCGCCGTCGTTTACTTTGATATGTCAACCTGCTGACGTCTCATGGATGAAACCTTTGAAGTCAATAATAAGAAAGTTTGGGTTGACTACTTACTCGAAAGAGTAACGTCGAAAGGCTTTCAAAAAAGTTTTCGTTGGACCCACCAAGCCGCTTTGATCTAGTTGATTGGGTGAACGAGGCCTGGGAAGCCATCCCACGAAGTACTATTGCCAGTGGTTTTGTCAAATGTTGCATTATTAATCCCTCTCTTACCCAGTCGAATCATGAAATGGAAATAATCCACAACGACGAGAGCCTCGCTGATGCTGTTCAATCTCTTGCTAGTTTGAGAGAACTCGATATGGATGAGCTCCAGCCAAATGATGATTTCTTTTGCATTGATGACAAAAGTCAAAACTACGTAGAGATCGTTAATGTTTGATAAATCTTAATACCAACATTGATATTCATGGCCACGACTAGTGCAATCACGATCCCATTTGACAAGTGGTAATCGTTTGCTGTCTTGGCTGACAATACAGCGAACACAGCGACATTGAAATGGTTAATCATCGTGACGAATGGTTGACCATCTCAATGTCACTGCTTCCGCTGCATACTTGAACGGTTGGTGCTGTTTCAACGTTGCAATAATGTCTCCGCGGAAGACACGCTTCACTCAAGATGGATCACCATTTGCCAACTTGCACTGCCCAGCGTCAGGAAAGTCATCAAGAGTCCTGCCATGAAGAAATGGCAAGCCAAATTGTTCAAAGGGAGTCTTCCTTGAGAGAAACACTGCCAGTGATTTGGGATACAATTTAACTATAAATGATCTCAGACATTGTCCACATCCTCATTTGATTCATACCTTCGGTTGCTGCCATCGAGTTGGTCCTCGTTCCCGTTGCGTGAACTCCAGCTTCATTACAGGACTTTGAGCTTCTTTTTGATGATTGGAGAATTTGGAACGATGGAGAAACTAAAAAATGACACAGAATATGTATTGAGAGCGGAATAAAATATCAAACCTTTTAAGTCATATTAACTGTTTGTAGCGATATATTAAATGTGCAAATTATGGTCATAATTAGAACAGTGTCCCCTTACAACTAGATAACCTGGGTAAAACGATTTTTTGTTGTAGTTTCAAGTATTAATTATGAAAGGACCATCAGTCTGGAGACTGTCGGGATCATGAAATCATGTAAAGTAGTAGATACCAACCAATCATACAAAGTCTTATCATGGTGTACGAAAATGAGAATGACCGCAAGGAGCGCTTTGCTGCGGCTAATAAGCGCTACTATGAAAAGCATCGTGCTGAGCGCTTAGCCCAGCAAAAGGCATATGATGATGCCAACCGTGAGAAGATCCGCGAACGTCAGCGACAATACCGACTCCTTAAAAAGCAAAGAGCGCAAACGCGCATGGCTCTTGGTTAGACACCCCCCAGATGTCATCGGATATCTTTTTTGTCTCAGATTCAGGATTTTGAAACTTTTGATTTCTATCTTAAGCGAAGAATGTAAAGATATAGTTCCCATCGAACACTTCGAACCACCCACTAACCTATAACCATAATCATGTGCAACGGAATTAGAATAACCGGAATGCCATGCAGCCGCAAGGCTGTATGGTGCGCTCAACACATCAACCAAAAGCCAGTTGTCGACGAAAAAAATGAGCCAGCGGCTTCTGTAGCCGCTGAGGCACCTGTAGCCAGTGAGGAAACCGTCGAGGTACCTGTCGCCATTGAAGTTCCTGTAGCCAGTTGTTCAAGACCCACAGTGCGAAGCTCGTCTTGAACTCCCGCACCACAGATACACCGGCGTTCTCCCAACGCAACCACAAATGCAAACTGGCATTAACACAAGCTTAGGCCCTCTGTAGCTTCCCCCCACTAGTCACTTAGTCACTTCCTTCTGAACCGAGTCAAACCGAACCGCCTGAACCGTGTCACAGTCAACTCACACTAATAGAGATGGACCGACTTTCCTGGAGGTTCACCGACTTCTGCATGGAGCTGCAGACGCAACACCCCCTTTCGTTGAGGGTGCCACCCGGGTTGTCGTCAAGGCTGCGTTGTATCGGCCACAAGTGGATCGTCACGATGGCTCCTCATCCACCGACGTATTATGACTGGAATGTACTCCATCAATTGCAAGGCTGGCTCCCAAGAAGCTTCTTCTTCGGCAATAGGGAACGATGTTGAATAACGTTTCCATAGATGATTTCGATTCGACAACAAACTGTTCCAATATATCCAATTAAATCAATAGTGGTATCAACTGCGATTAAAAATATTCTTGAGGTACGAACAAAATATTTAAATTCTAGCAGGTTATTAATAAATACAACCTTCTTGCACTGAGATTGGATCTACAACAAAGAGAATATAAAGGTTACCATTTCTCAAGGTGTTGAGAACTCAGTAAATTAAATTGACGGAACATTTCCAACAACAACCCTTCACCCTTATACCACCAGCATCTCCTCCCTGCATATGTAATATCAAAGAGCCATACTTTATCTAAATAAAATTAGTTAATATGTCAATGTCACATGCACTTGTGTTTGAAATGTTGCCTCGTTGCGCCAATATTCTACACCTCAGCTCTAATAAGGGTTCATTTTACTGCACATGTATTCTACACCTTAAAGTTGCATCACTGATCATTTTTTGATTTCCTGCCCAACAGTCACGTGCTCGTTTCAAGCCCTAACGGGGGGTCTGCTCCAAGCTGCCAGCATCGCTATCCCACACCGTGGTACTCTAGTACACAGTTCCCTGCGGAGACCGATCGCGGCAACGGGTCAACAATGCTAGTGCTGTGTTGAAACTCAAAGTTATCTTTGGGTGGAGCACCCAGACTTTAGTATGAAAACTCTTCGGTAGGATTTCGACATTCTAAATATTTCAATTTTTCTTTTTCTCTTCTTTTTTGATTTCAAAAATACAGTTTAGTGTTCTAAACTATATTTTTGAAATCTTTTTTGTTTTAAAATGAAGCATTGATGTCTAAGCTTCGTTTTAAAGCATTTAAGAAATGAAAATTGATTCTTTTAATCCAATGTCATTTCTTAAATGGTCTAAAATGAATCTTAATCATCCATGGTTCATTTTATAGCATTTAAGAATTGACTTTTTATTCTTTTAATTCAATGTCAATTCTTAAATTCTCTAACATGAGTCTTATTTCATTCATGCTTCATTTTTGAGCATTAAAGAATTAACGATGTCTTTAATGGGACCAAGGTATGTATAATTATTTGATTTCACTAAAACCTCAAGTTAAATCTACAAAAATAATTTTTCAATACAAAATTAATCATATTGAGCAGAAAAAAACAAGAAAAAATACATTAAATGCATTAAAATGGAATTCGAAAGATACTTCAATTTGGCAGCACCAATGCTTTCTTGAAACTTGCACGCACTTCATCCTCTGATATCATACTCCATGCTTGTATAGCTCGTTGAATGGTGATAAGCCGTTTTCCCTGGCAGATGTCGCAACTGTTTGTGACATAATCCACAAGTCTCGCAAATGTTGTTTGTCTGGCCCCATGATCGCAACATCCAGCGGTTGGCAATGTGACGTACTGTTTGGTGGTAAGGCGTACAATTCACTGCCCAACTCTTCGCCCATGATACGTACACTTTCTTTTCTCACTGTGAGTCAAAGTTGTCAACAAATAAGACTGATGGATCCTCAATGGAGCTGGCCAGAACATCTCGCAGGTATTTCTTCCACAGAGCACCATTCATCCAAGCCTTCTCTTGCATGTAATAGTAATGACCAGATGGATACGTATCGAACTCATTCTTCTCGATACAACCGCCATCGACACCACGTATGATGAACACAATTGGCAGCATCAGTCCATCTGCACGTACAGTCAGCAGAACGGTCATGCGATAAGAATGCTTGTCGCCATTAGCTATGTAGCTTCCTTCACCACGAACAGCCCATATCGTGCTTGGAGCCATGTCGTAATAAATACCAGTCTCGTCAGCATTGTAGAGACAATCGCTTGACAAATCGGGGTGGGTTCGAAAAAAAGCTTATGCGAATTCGATTCGGGTTTCTTCGAGATCGACTTGTGTTCGCTTTTGTCAACATATGCGTTGTCGAGTGAAATCATGCCTTGCCGCAAAGTACTGGAGCAAGCGAAGCAGGGCATTGTAACCAGACAATCTTGTTGTCACATAGTCTTGGAGCCACGTGTTATGATGAAGACGAAGGTAGTTAATGAGGTGGCCAATAGTAACAGCCTTCTCTTCACGCCGCAAGTCACGCACGTACAAAGCAAGCGCGTAGCTGTCCGACAGGATTGTCTTCGCGCCACAGTGACCAGTGTTCTTCATGCGAGATTTGGATCCTTTGAAGGTCATGAGCTTGTCCTTGTCTCGAATCCACTCGCGCAATGACGTTACACTCCATCCAGTAATATTCGCTACTTCGCAGATGGACTTTGTTTTAACCACCTCGATTGCACGCAACATCTCTGCTAACGTCGGTCTTGCTCGTCGTGTCTTCGTAGTGCTCATTTGAGGTTATCAATTTTTGAGGTTCTCAAAATCATAAATTTGAAGCGCGAAAAATAATATCCAATCATCGTTAAAATTTCAATTTTCTGTAATCTAATTGGCTAAAGGGATCCGAAAAGGCCCAAAACGTTATTCAACATCGTTCCCTGTAGTCCCATCCACTTGACCAACAGCGCATAATTTCCATCAGCATCGCGTCGTATCTTGAGTAGATCTTCCACATAGAAACCTTCATCTCCAAACGCGATCTGCCTCTCCAAATCGTCTTTCACATCCAAGCCTCATTCGTGATACATCTTTAAACGGCAGGCGTGATGGATTGACGTCGCAAATGGTTCAACCAGCTGCTCTACCTCGATAAGGTAGTCAGATATAGTTCTCACCACACGGTATGGCCCCTTCCAATTCAGTGCCAACTTGTTGGGATATTGGACGACTTTGCCAACTAGCACAAAGTCTCCACGGGCAAATTTCGCAACTCGCACGTTGACATTCCGTTCTCGTGCAGCTCGCGCTTGCTTCCTTCACTTGTCGCTCTCAGTGGCAACATCACGATGCAATTCATCCAACGCACAGCGCAACTCCACCATGTGTTTCTTTCTTGTTTCTGTCATCCAATCAATCGACAGAACCTTTTTAGTCTTCGGGTGTACCAACCCAGCGAGCGGCGGCGTAGCTGGCAAACCAGTAAATGCAGTGATGGGGGCTACGCCACCCAGCCTATCCGCAGGCCGGTGATTCAGTGCTCCTTGCACCAACGGCAACACACGGAACCACTCATTCACTTTCAACCGCGCTTCGCTCAATTCATACATCGTATGATCAATCGATTTACGACCTCCACCGTTCCATTCGCCCACGGCGAGTGTGGAGTTGTGATATGATGATGGGCTCCAATGAATTTCTTGACCTTCGTCGCCACCTCATTCTTAAAGTGGGATCCTCCACCAGAGACCCACGTGTGAACATTTCCATACGTCGCGAACCAGTCCATTAGCTGTCGTCTTCTCGGCGTCAGCAGATGGAGACGGATACAGACGGCAAAAACCACTCATATCGTCTTTTACAACCAGCACATATTGCCAGCCGTTGCTCGCCTTCGGCAATTGAAGCCAATCGAAATGGATAAGCTCGTTTGGCGGTCAGCGTGTAAAGCCGAACCCCATGGCCTCGGTACCATGGTTCCATCCACAGAGAGGCAGAGTATAAATCCTTTGACAAACGACTCGATGTCGGCACGGGCTGTCGTCCACTCAACCATATCAAGCACACCCTTCGTTGTCGCGTGAGTTCTTCGTTGACCAGCTGGTCCCTGATGAGCCACGACGCACAGACGCAGCTGTAGGTCCACAGCTCCAACTGGCACCCAAACCATTCCTCGTTCAGTCTTGTGCATGCCAATTTCGTCGTACCATTCGGCAAATAACACTCCACTTCTCTGATTCTTCAAAAACTCGCGCTGGATCGTCGCTATCTTCTCTGCAGTCGGCCATTCAAAGTCTTCGGCTTGCATAGGAGATACGACCACGGCCAGCTGCCTCACACGCCGCACCGGTCGCTGCACACTCACGGCCCCCCAACGACTTAATAGATCACCCCAAACGTTTGACTCGCCAGGCACGTACTCCAAGGTATAGGGAAAGGTCGTCAACACCATGGCCCACCTTTGCAACTTATGTGCTTGATATCTCGCCATACTGGAGTCGTGTCCACGCGGATTGAAGATGTATAACAAGGTCCGATGGTCAGTAAACAGCCGAAACCGCTGCTGCCTCAACAACAGATCGAGTCGTTTGCAGGACTCGACAACCGCGAACGCTTCCTTCTCGATCGTGGGCCAGCGGCAGCTGGACCCAAAGAATGCTCCGCTCAAAAATGCCAGCGGTTCATGCCGCTGCTGGTCCACAGGGAGCTCCAAATCTTCCATAGGCACTTGAGTGCAGGCTGCACCCCAGTGACTGTCACTTGCATCGGTAAACAAACTGATCGCTTTGTCTTCTGCCGGATGGGACAGCGGCACCATTCTAGCTAACGCGTCCTTGAGGGCAGTGAAGCTGGCTTCGTGCTCGCTGCTCCATCCCACAGAGGACAAGCTCATCTTGGCCAAGGCCGTTTTCTTCGCACTGCCCGCGACCTTCGTTGCCGCGTCAAGCAATCTTCGCAACGGGTCCACCACCACAGCATATTGGGGGATAGACGACCTCATCCAGTTCGTCGCGCATACAAACTGCTGCAAATCGGCAGCAGTGACAGGCGGCTCCATGTCGCACAGACCTTGCACTCGAGCAGGGTCATGCTCTATCCCTTCCACAGAGATGACTTTGCCACACCGCTTGGCCCGCTTCAGATAGAAATCACACTTTCTTGGATGCAATTTCAGACGGTATCTCCGGCATATGCCGACGACAGTCTCCAGCAACGTGAACAGTTGTTCGGTACTACTCGAGTACCTGAGCAAGTCGTCTAACCAACCGAGAACTCCTTGGTACATAAGGTCCCCAAAGAGCTTGTTTACCACCGATTGGCAGAAGGCCATCCGTCTGCCCCATAAGTATTCTTGTCAGAGTGTAGACACCAAAGGGGGTAAGAAACGAGTATCACATCCGACAGTCGGGGTGTAGCGGCAACTGCCAGTACCCCTTCAGCCAGTCCAACGTAAAGAACACTTCAGCACCGACCAGCGAAGCCATCGCCGTGTCGAGATTGGATATCGGCCAGGGCATTGGCTCTGTCCATGCATTGATTGGCCGACTATCGATGGTCATTCGATATTCGCCGGGAGTTTTCTTCGGCACAATCCTCTGGGCGGCAGCCCACGTAGCCCTATTGTTGCGGTACACTAGCCCATCTGCCTCGAGCTCCGCCACGTGCTTCCGTAGATAGTCCATGTGTGCTGGCGGGTATCGCCTCAACCCAAACTTCACAGAAACTGCTCCTTCCTTGAGTCGCACTTTCAACGGCTCAACGTCGACTGGCGGGTATTGCCCAAAATCCAATCCAAAAACGTCCAGATTGCTCCACAGGATGCGTCGGAGCTCCGCTTCTTGCTCAGCTGTCAGACCTTCCTTCACCGCTTCTGCCACCTTCTGTTCCAAAACTTCTTGGACCTCTTGTTCTTGACTTGGTACCTCTAGCTCAGGAGTAGCACACGCATCATCGTCACTGTCCTCGTCATAGGGCAGTGCCTCTTGCTTCGACTGTCTTAGACGATTCACTCTAGCCATGGCTCCAGCCTGCTCCTTCGAGTCGTCCATCTCCCAGATAGGTTGTTGCTTTAACGCATCGACAAGCAACCCGTCGGCTGAGAAGCCCAGCTTCTCCATGACTGGTCTGCCCAACAGCAAGTCGCAATCCATGGTGTCTTCGTCCACCCAGAGCGTCACACCACGCAACATTAGTGGTCCAAACGACGTGTTCATCTCGAGGGTCTTGAGACGCAACTATCTGTGCACGCGTAGAGGCTTGGACTCTGCCTCGTATGGCTTCATATCGATTGCATTCTTGTCTACTAAATCAGGCTTCACGCCCAATCGCTCCAGTTCCACGACAAGCCCCTTCGTCGCCAACGATTCGTCAGACCCAGAGTCTAACAAGACTGTTGGCAGCGTCAGCACACCTTCGACTGTTGCTCCGTACTCGATCGTCGTCTTGTCCTTGTCGTTGACAGCTTGCTCCTGGCCAGCTGCTTTCACCACCTTAACCTGCTTCCGGCGGTTTTGTTCCCACTGTTCCAGCAGTCGCATTGCTTCTTCTTCCGTGATCCCCGGATGCTCATGCACCCGATGGCTGTTGGACCCGCCCTTCAAGCAGGCCATCGACGGCTTCTTCTGTTCCACAGCACCTTGTTCCTTGGCACTTCCATGACCTTTCGCCCCAGTAGCTGCCTCGCCCTTATGATCCTTCTGCCCATGTGGCTTGCCCCGCTTGGCATCGTCGGCCTTATGCTTGGCTGGCTTCTCTTCCTCGAGACTGCCGTACATCTGATAGCCCGTCGCATATTGTTGCAACCACTTAAGAAAGCGCACAACGTCTGATCTCAACGGCTTGTTCCTCGTAAGTTGCATTTGTTTCTCCACTGCCTTCTGCAGTGCTGATGGCTGGACAGCCTTTGTTATCAACTCCACCACTAGCTTGGCTTCTTGATGTAGAACCCATTCCTGGCCATCGGTCTCAAGCGTCTTCATCAAGTTGTCCAGCATTCAACTCACGCGTGAGTCGGCATCGATAATCTTCGTGTCGAAATGAATTGCAGATTGGAGTCTCTTTTTGAGCACGTCCAGCTCGAGAGGCGTCTCCTCATAGGCCTCTTTAAACCAGGTGATCCATTCCTCTTCAGTAATGTCTTTGGCATCCTTCTCCAGATCAAACATGGCCACACGGCGCCGCGTGAAGTGGTCGATGCAAGACTCACCGGCATCAGGAAAGGTCTCTGTCCCGTCGACCGCATCGCATCCACTTGCATTGATACTCCCGCATAAAGACCCGACGCTCATGCTCCGTTGATCCTCGGAATGTGGGAGGCTGGGGTAATGCTGGGGCATTCCACACCATGACTTCGTCTTCGCCCATGTCAGCATCGTCAAACACATCCGACGCTTCGGCCGTTCCAACAGATGGTCCAGCAGCCGTTTCGGCGCTCCTCGGCGCCCCAAACGACCCGTACGATTCCAGTTCGCCGCATCCACAGGAGGCGGCTGCGCTCTCCTCGGAGACGCAAATGGTCTTGGCAGATTCGTGCGCAAACGACCTCGTTGTTGAGTTTGGTCCCTCGCGGCGCTACGCTCCTCGCGATCGCGCGACCGAGATCGATCAGCCTCATCAGGCCTGCGACTCTCAATGTCGGACATTGGCTCTTGGTGTAGTCCTTCCGACTTGTCTTTATCTTCTAAAGAGTTTCAAGACCCACAGTGCGAAGCTCGTCTTGAACTCCCGCACCACAGATACACGCAAACACAAATCCAAAATGGCATTAACACAACCTTAGGCCCTCTGTAGCTTCCCCCCACTAGTCACTTAGTAATTTCCTTCTGAACCGAGTCAAACCTAACCGCCTGAACCGTGTCACAGTCAACTCACACTAATAGAGATGGACCGACTTTCCTGGAGATTCATCGACTTCTGCAGGGAGCGGCAGAACACCAGTGAGAAGCCTGTACTAGTAGTTGAGAAGATGTTGGAACGCGAGTTCCTTCAGGCGCAAAGATGAGTCGGTGGTTGTGAGGCCACGAGTGCTTTTGAAGAGTATATTGATGGTTTGCTCAGAGCCTACCTACATGAATGGTTCCTGTGCACGACTTCTCTAAATCTATAGCTGTTCTCTCTAATCTAATATGCAAAGCTCACATGTTTCCTATGACCATGGTGCATGAACACTTGTGATCCTCCGAGAAGGACCAACACCTCTCAACACTCCCCTGTGTTGGTTCTGGAGGGTATGTACATGCAAGCCGTCGAACGCAGAAGCAAGCATTAGATATAGCACAGATAATGTCTTGACACGCACATTTGATGTAAATCATTCGCCTATTGATTTAAAGCGCTTTGTTTTCGGCCTGCCTCTGCCACTATCACAACATTATTAGACTCAACTAGGAAGATCTAAACCGTTTGCTGCCTTCAAGCTTCAGCGGCTTTTTTGTTTCATGGCCAATCTCAAGACTGCGTGGCAGGGAAGGGCAACATTGCGGGGATACAGCGCTTGTTGTACACCCACTGAGTAGAAAATCGGAAATCCTACAATCCCGAGTAAACAATCATAAGTGTGCTGCAGTTTACTCAAGTCTGTGTGTGTTGCAACTGCATGGACACAGGGAATCAGTGTATTTTGCCATCGACCGCATGTGCACGTCGAATTGAAAATGTCAACTTTTTGAGTACACCGATGCAATTTTTTTTTGAGAAGTACGAAAGACGAGAAACTTTTGACTTTGAGGCTCATCAGCGCTTGAACTATTTTCCACAGCCTACATATTTATGATAAGCTTTTAGACTGTTGTTTCTTACTGTGTATTCCTTAGCGAGGTCCTTTAGCTTATTGTACTCAACCTGAACAATTTTCACAAGCGAACCAATGGACAAGCCTCTGTAAGTGTCTCTCATTTTTTCAAAGCGGTCAAGTAACTTAACCATGTACATGTAGAAGGCAGACACCGGATCGCTGCACGGAGAAGCACATTTAACCAAGCGTTGATCTGTTCAGACGCGTTGGACGTCTTAGCGCAAAATGTTGGTTAGCCGCTCTCGAAAGCTGGCTGACGCCAGCTTTCTTTGCCTGGTTTGAGGTCATTTCGAAACTTCCAAGCAACTGGGTTTGATTTTTGCAGCTCTGTCATGGCATCCTGTGCTTCGATGTCTGTGTTGGCATCTGCAGCCCTATAGATCTTCTTCGTTGAATTTCACTCGCATAGCTTGAATGTTCAGTACTATATGCCACATACAATAACGATGTCCTGCTAGCGGAAACACATTTTGACGGCAGAAATGAGCCCTAGAACTTATGGTATCTACTGATGCTACTTAAAAATATTATACTTTTTGGCGATGTGTAATGAATAGAACATTGTCAGGCAATTGAAGGCGACTATGTTTAAACAACCCTTTCATATGACAACCATCAATAACAACAAGGGGCTTGCTGACCTGTGAGCAATTACCGTATCGGTCATATTATCTCACCAGCATGAGGCAAATGTTCATATCTATTCACCAGGTTCGGGGGATTCGTTCATATTTACTCACCACCGTGACCGTCATCGGGCATATCTATTCACCAGGGGTAGTTCAAAACTCGGTCAAAATAATTTGAACTGTCAAGTTTTTAATACAGTAAAACCTGCCAAGTGAAACTCCATTCGGTGGACCTATATTTTGTTCAAGATGTGAGGTGTTTCAATTCCTGAGGGTGCCCAGATTTGGAGTCATTTTGTACAAGTAGCGTCCAGGATCGTTGCATTTTGGTACCGCCTCATGTCAAATATTAAGGCACCCTTCTTAGACTGGTTATTGTCACTTGTTGCCAATTGAAGTCTGACAATGCGGCCAAGCTTTGACCTTCCAGAGTCCCACTCTAAGAATGCAAACACGCCGAAGGCATTCGCTGGAGGTTAGAGCTCTGCTGTATTGTTCATTATGATATTAACACATGTATATATAATATACATGTGATATATTTTGTAGGAATATGAGCTGTCGATTGCTGTTGAGAGACAATTTCACTACTTCACCTTCCGGAGAATGTTTCAGTTGCGAGGTTGAATTGTTTCACTTGACAAGTCAAATTGTATGGATGTATGGATACGAATCCGTGCCTGAAAAATCGTTCAAGATGCGAGGTGTTTCGCTGAATGAGGTGTTTCATTTGACAGGTTTTACTGTATATTGAGAATATTAATTTGTCCAAAGACATATAGTTTAATCTTGAAATAAGTATGAATTCGTCGTCAGAATTTAAAATTGACAATTTGGTGAGAGCTTCCAGAATGTTAAATGCACTCTTCGAGGACAATCTCTTCCTTCCCAACAGACGGAGGTTTCTTGCAACTTCAATGCAATCTTGGCAACGCGTCTTGATGGGTCGTGGCTCTTGACGGCAGAAGCAAAGATGTTGAAGGCATCGTGCCATGGTGTATAAAGCAAAATTGCGAATGCTCCGGCTCAAAAGGAATGCAAAATCACACGGCTAAAAACAAAATAGCAGTTTTCTCCATGACTCTATTCTTCAAGCTGTTATTTTATCTTGATTTTTGTATAGAAAATGTGCGGTAGGTTTCAGTACCATTAATATATGAAATATTTTTAGCCAAAACATTTAAGCTTAAATTTATATATCGAAATGTGCATTTGCATATTATTATTTGTGAAGCCATCTTGATTTTTCGGAGTGACAAAACTATCCAAAAAGGGCCAGAAATAGATACGAATTTTGAATGCTGTCATCTCGCATTATGCGATTTGCATCCAGCACATTTGAAGTCTTCCATCAGCAGGGACACTGTTGCCATACCTTTGCCGTCCTAGTTGGCGCTCCCCTGGCGTTTAAGAGGCGGTTTTATGATAAGTAGGCTGATGGGCGAGTTATCAGGGACACAATGGCGGGGGCCATAGGATGACATCAATTGTGATTTATGTTATCAATCACTTGCATGGCCCAATGGAAGGGCGCCTATCATTCGATGGGAGGTGTAGGAGTAATTCCTACTGTAAGTTCTCAAATAAATTCGCTGTATTCTCATAGTGCGATGGTACGTCGTCTGCTTCGGAGCTGTAAGGTCTGTGGTTCGAATGTGTGTGATCCCTTCTTTTTTCAAAATTTTGAAACCGATTTCAAATTTTGAATTTGATGTTGCTTTACCACGCCGAAACCTGCGTTCTCAAGGGATGATACAAGAATTCAAAGACCCCATGAAGGCACTACGAACGACTAACAAGAGCTCTAAAGCATTCAAAGAGTTGCACAGCACGCCATCCTTGGCGTTTGAAGATCAATGCTTCATGCCCGTTGAAGTCCCTGCTGATGGAAACTGCCTGTTCCACAGCATTGTTAAGTCTCCTGGTGCGTCTTGATACAGCCATGCAAGCCTTCGCTCCGCCATGTGCGAGTCAAGGGAAGGAGGAAACTTATGCACTCGAGCTGGCAAAATGTTCTCGGGTCCCATATTCGACATATCGACAAGCATGCAGCCAACATGGAAGAAGCACGGCGTCTGGGCTGGAGAGTTTGAAATGCTATGCATTGAAGCAATGCTCAAGATAGACATCATCTCATTGTTTTGGTACAAGTCACCACGTGCTTCAAGATTCAACAGATACTCTGCTTTGGGCGATCTGAAAGAGCATGTTGGTGTGAACATTGAAACCACAACTGTGGCAGCCTATATCCACAGCTACAAGCGGTCAAACGAAGTTGTAGAGTTTGTTTGCCTGAAACATGTAAGGCAGTTTTTCAAGTTTTGAAGAAGCTGGACCAGTCTCGATTGTTGGAGTGCATGAGAAACCTAGCTTGGACGGGTTTGAGTATGACGCCACTGAAACTTCTTTCGACAACGCACAGCAATCCTTACCAAGTGCGCAAAAGAAAAGAGAATTCAAGCAACAAACGTTATAGAACGTGAAGCCATTCAAGTGAAGGGGCAAAGGACAGGCAGGCATCAACCAATAAAGAAGCAATCAAAAGATCATTCATAGAACATTGACATCATGGTCAACTACATGAAGACTCTTGAAGCGCCAGCTTGTGTCATTGACTTGTTGACAAGAGCGCCAACTTCTGCAGATGCCATCAGTGAGACAACACATTGGCCTTGAGACACCCAACGTGCGCGTGTCTTTCTCTGCCGTGGAGTGCTCACAAGAATGCATTATTCGGCTCGTGGCTCAATTGGACAAGCAGTACACAAGAATTGGAATGAAATTGTATTGGGAGATTTAGCACGTATTCGTGAGAGCATGAAGAACTGCGATCGCATTGTGGCGATGGACGAGACATTTATCCTGTAACTACCATCTTTCTGAAAAATCTCTAAGGCGTTCGTGCTGTAGTTTTTATCTCCACAAAGAAAAACTGCTAGCACCAACTGGTTCCAAGTGAGTTGGGACAGTTATTCCTGTTACGACGAGATGAAGGGAATCACGCTTGTTGTCGGATGTGAGCTGTATGCATCAAGCCTTCTCCCGTCTTTCATCATGGACACTCATGCAAGAATGGCGCTCCTACAAGAAGAGCGTTGTACTGTTCAATTCCACTCACTGGATGACGCAGTACATTTTCATCCTATTTCTCAGCTACCTGAAGGTTCTCTACAAAGAAAAATCTATTGGTAAGCAGATCTCATGATATAATTAACAACGAGTAGGAGTTATTGTTGATCGTGCCACAACCCACTACTCAGAGCTTGTGGTTGAGTGGTTAAAGTCTGATGAAGGGGAAGGCATCGTTTTCGAGTATAGTCGTGAAGGCATGACATCTGTACATCAAGTTGGTGATATCGCGATCAACAAGACCTTGAAATCAAGAATCCGATCCAAGTATCAAGACCTGCGTTATAAGGAAGCACAAGCTCTGAAGCCTGAACAAGTCTTTCGGTTTCCCGTGAGAAGCTTATTGACATTATCGAAGAAGTCTACGACGACATCAATATCGAGAATGAACGTAAGCAATGGATTGCAAATGGATTTGAAGTGTTCAGCTTACGTCCTGAAGGCGATTTGCCTTTGTTCAAACAGCATTTGGTATCACTCGGGCAAAACAAGATATATGCGGCCATGATGTCCTCGGTGAAGCTTGTCAAGTAGAATCTTGTTTAACAATAGAGTAATTTCGTAAACGAGAAATTTCTTGTGAAAATTTACCAGAACTCAAAAGAAAATTTACTGTGGTCTTCAATTTCGCTATCGCAACTTTCCTCGTGACCATCAAATTTGCTTGCATTTCCCTGAAGATGGCTGAGATATGGGCAGCAAACCCTTTAGAATGCATGATTTGCTTTATATCGTCGACAATTGATGCCACGGCTGTCATCAAGTCAAGATATTTTTGTCTTTTAACAAGCGATGACTGTGAGTCGTATTCTTCACACAAGGAAAATCTCTTCCTTGTCAGGTTTTTACACAGTAAATTTTATTGGGGGAAATTTCCAGTGACAACCATTACTCACATCACAAGTAAATTTCACAAGAAGATTTATGATGGCGAAATTAGACAAATTTTGCAGTATACAATTTTCTTGTGAAATTGCACATTCAACGATATAAGAAATATTCAATGGGAGAGGTTTTTGCAACCAATAATTCTTTGTGAGAACAGTTTCTTTCTGTTTGGCACCATGGACGACCACGTTACTCTCTTGCCGCTGCTTGTGGTGCTCGAAGAAAGCATGGCGGGAACGTCAAAGGCGATACACATCCCCCGAGGTCGATTTGACCTCAGTAAGCACAGCGATGCAACTTGCGACTTCAACTTTCGATTCAAGAAGAATGAGCTCAAAACGCTTGCGGTCCTCTTAGAGATCCCTGACCCTTTCGTGACATCATGCCGCTACAAGGCAGATGCAGTCGAGGCTTTATGTATCATGCTTAACCGTCTAGCTTGGCCCCATCGGTTGGGGTCCATGGTGAATACGTTTGGCCGAAGCCGCGAGGCATTATCGGCCATCGCGAATGAAATGATGAATCATGTTTACAGCAGATTTGGCCATTTACTTCAGTGGGACGAGGAAAGATTGGACTCACAATGGATGAAGGCTTGTGCTCAGGCTATACATGCAAAAGGAGCTCCACTTGATACATGCATCGGTTTTATAGATGGAACTGTAGTATCTGTCGGCCGGGCAAAGGTGTCCAAAAGACCGCGTATAATGGTCATAAGGTACTTCATCATCCCAATCATTCGTTCACCGTACTCTAGAGAAAGCATGCTCTCAAATTTCAATCAATCTCTACTCCTGACGGCTTGATTGTTCATCTATACGGCCCTGAACCAGGATCTCGACATGACTCTTATCTTCTCGAACGCAACCAAATCGTGCCTTACCTTCAAGATAAGCTCGCTATTGATGGAAAGCGCTACGTTATATACGGCGACCCAGCTTATGGCTTAAACGATTTAGTGCGTTTAGTGTAATGATATATGGGGGGTCTACGTACGAGGTCATGAATGTCCTGGAGGAGTTGTTCCCGCTCTTCGTACTGTTCGTCCGTGCCAGAGGCTCTTAGTGAAGCCATCGTGTCTTTTCTAAAAGCAGCCAAGAGATCGTCGAACCTGACACGACAGCCAGTGTGAGTTATGGCATCTCCGTGTATTTTTTGCATGTTCACGCCTACTTCCTCCCATCGAGCTTTAGTTTGGCCGTATGGGGCTGCAAACGGCTGTATGTGGATCACTTCCTTGAGAAGATCTACGTCTGACGACGCCTTGAACCTGAATTCAGTCTTTCGCTTGGTCTTGACGCCATCGGCTTCCGCCATCCTCAAAAACGAAAACTGTGATTGGTCGAGCCAGAATGAAACTCTATGTTCTGTGCGAGTCTGGCACAACAAATTTGTTTCGCGAAATTTCACCGTGAAATTGTCACAAGGAATTTCTCACAAGAAATATCTGTTTGCAAAATTTGTCTATTACTCTAATAGCACTTTATCATTCGTCTTACAAAATGTGATTGTGTTCACTTGATGTAATTCTCAATGATAAGTGATAGCAAAAAATCTGAATACTAAAAATTTATGGAAATGCGGGCATGAAACCCCTGCTGAGTCGGTCATAAGACTATCCCATACCCCGTGAGCTACTGGAACGGTATATTGTCGTCTGAGTTTTGGCGGTCGTACGGGGAGCTAGTGGGGGAGTTGTGTCTCCTTCTGCGACAAGAGGGAAGGAGACGGGGGGTCGTTGTTGTCGTGAGGGGGTTGTTTTGGCGAGCCGTCTTGGCCGCTAGTGCTGAAAACGCCCGATGAACCAGGCATTGTATAAAGAGAAAAGGGGATGTGTTGACCGGTTGCCCGCGGTCTGACCACAGCGTCGCTTGGTCTGGTGAGGGCGATTCGGGAAGGGTGCTGAGTTGATTGAAACGACTCAGCGGACTCTGGTTTTCGCAGACCAGAAACTCGCACGCTCTCTTGGCTTAAGTTGACTCACTCGCTCAAAGATATGCCCTCACGGAGAGGTTTGGGCCATTCACAGTGAAAACGGAAGTCTATTATCTTCTTTATCTCTCTCAAAGCTACAATCGCGTGTACATCGATGCGGCCACGCGCTACAAGATCGTCAGACTTGTGCACTCAACAGACGCTACCACGCAGCTTGAAAACTGGAAAGCGATCATGGCTTGGTCGCAAACACAAACCGGCAACAAAGTCAAAGTGTTTCGATCGGACGGCGGCTCGGAGTATTCGTCTGTCGAGTTCGTTGAGTCTCTCAAGAAACTTGGCATCCACCACGAGTCATCAACACCAGATAATCAGTGGCAAAATGGGATCGCAGAACGCGCTCACCGTTCGCTGATGGAAATGGCCATGGCCATGCTTGCCCATGCTGGATTGGCTAGGCGATGGTGGGCTGAGGCCGTCAACACCGCCGCCTTCATCCAAAATCGCGTTCTTCACGGCCCCGCTGCCACAACCACACCTATCCACGCACTCACTGGTCACCGCGCCAAGCTGGACAAACTTCGTGTCTTCGGTTGCGTAGCCTACAACATGGTCAAGGACCCGACACGTCGCGACAAGTTGGTACCAAAGGCATCCAAGTGTGTCTTCATGGGCTATGCCGAGCATCAACGTGCTTGGAAGCTCTACGACTTAGAGTAAAATGAGATGGTCACCGGTGTGCATGTTACCTTCTGTGAAGAAGAATTCCTTGGCTGGCGTGCGAAGTTGGACGACTACCTAGTCACAACCGACGATAGTGACGATGATGAAGAGAAGGAGACACGCACCCAATCGACCAGCCGACTCGCACCGACCAACGACAAACCCACTGACAAGCCACTAAACCACCAAGAAACAACCAAAGCCATTGAATTCATTCGATCGGCACCACCCACGGCGAACCGGCTCTTCACGAGGAGCTCGGTTGTCGACGAGCAGACAAAATCCACGCTTCGCCTACTTGATCGCTTCAAGAGAAGTGATATTGGGTCACGTATCAATGATGAACGCAGCGCGATGCCAACTGGGATGGTCCTCCGCCCACGAGACAAGTTGCGTCCACCCAATCGAGACGTCGATGCGGGCAATGGACGACGCACCGACAACCCCACGCAAGAGTCACCTGGAGCCGGCAGCGAGTCGCTCGATGCCAACGCCGACGCCAACTGGGCAGTGGACGACTCCCACGTGACAACTTCAATGACAATCGACGGCGTCGAGTTCGCTTGCTCAGCCATGACGCCACTACTCGACGTCCCACAGAGCCATAGCGAAGCAATGACCATGAAGGACCACGACGAGTGGGCGAAGGCTGAGCAAACCGAACTCAAGCAACTGCGCGAAGCCGGCACATGGAAGCTGGTTGACCTCCCACCGGGACGCAAGTCAATTGGCAGCCGGTGGACGTACGCACAGAAGACGAATGCGGCTGGCGAGGTCGTCCGATACAAAGCGCGGCTAGTTTGCAGTCAAATTCAAGGAGTGGATTACATCGATACATTCTCGCCCGTCGTCAAGATGACAACCCTTCGCACTTGCATGGCGCTGACAGCGGCCAAGAAGCTAGCAGTTCTTGAAGCTGATCCAGACACGGCCTTTGTCCAGGCACCCATCGACAAAGACGTGCTCATCTATGTCGACCAGCCGCCTGGCCACAGTAATGGCACCAACCGCAAGATGCTGCTGATCAAGGCGCTGTACAGCTTAAAGCAAGCAGCTCTCGCTTGGTTTGAACACTGCCGTAAGATCTTGGTTGGCCTTGGCTTTCGTCCAAGCGACTACGATCCGTGTCTTTATCTAAGACAACTTGGTGAAGAATTGGAAATGGTTGCGACTTACGTTGACGACTTCTAGCAAAGGCCAACTCGATCCTCGACGAGCTCGAAAGAAAAATGAAGCTCAAGCGCCAAGGGGAGATGTCATACTTCCTTGACATCAAGATCACTTATGACACGACCAAAGGCAAGATTACCTTGACGCAAGAGGCATACGCCCGAAAGATACTTGCCCGCTTCGGCATGAGTGCATGCCATAGGTACACCACCCCAGAGGTCGACGACCATGAAGACCTATGGCATGACAACTGTCAGCCACCGACTGATCAAGAAATTTACCGCTCGATGGTTTTGTCACTGATGTACCTCATCACATGCACACAACCTGACATATCGCACGCCGTCCAGCGTTTGTCGCGCCACCTTCATGATCCGCGCGCACCCCACGCCGTCGGCGCCAAGCGAGTACTTCGATACGTCAAGCAAACCATCAGCGCCGGACTAATCTTCTCCTCGCATGACACCAACCTCGTCGTGTACTGCTACTCAAGCTGGACGACAAGACCTGACCGGCGGTCGACCACGGGCTTCGTTTGCTTTGTCGGTGGCGGCATCGTGTCTTGGAAGTCAGCGCGTCAGCGAGTCATTGCAATGTCGACATGCGAGGCCGAATACGTGGCGCTGGCTGAGCAGGCGAAGGAACTGGTGTGGCTTCGCGGCCTACTCGAAGACATGAACATGAAACAAGAACAAGCAACTCTTACCTGGTGCGACAACAAGGCGGCAATATCCACGGCGGAAAACGTTGGCGTTGCATCGCGCAGCAAGCACATCGACGTGCGGCACCATTTCATCCGCCAGCTCATCCAAGCAAACGTACTCGACCTGCGCCATGTCGGCACCGCGGATCAACTCGCTGACGTGCTGACCAAAGTCTCAACTCGAGCCGCCATCGACAAATTCAAAACTATGGCAAATCATCCGGAAAACAAAAATGAGATGAGGCAGTTGGACGAAATCAGCCAATCAGAAGACGACATATACCAACTCATGTCCCAAGCGGCGCCAAATTTGCGATCCACCTGTTTATAATCAATCATATACGTATTTCATTTACTTATTGTTTTTTGATCATGAACACTACGATTCGCCCTTGTATGTTGTCTAACGATGTTGTAATTGTGAGCTCGTCGATTGAAAATGTGATGTTGTTGCGTGTCGCTGCCAAATCGAACTCTTTCACAACATTGACGACGGCAATTCGACGCAATCTCAGCTATTGTACAGTGTTTGCCAGGTTGATCCAAAGGAAGGGCTATCGAAAGAGCTCGTCGAAATCCTTTCGCCTCGATTTCGTGTTACGTGATCTCACGCGCTTCTCGTCTCATTCCACCCACTTGTGGACTGTGCACTGTACTCATACATGCCGACTCTCATTTGTCAGGACTTTTGCCAAAAGTGGGGACTATTTTACTAATTTGACCAATAGTGGGACAATTATGTCAAAAGTGGGGGCTTTCGCAAAAGTGGGGCTTTTTGACCCCCTATTGGGGAATTTCCAACAGTGGGGGCCATTATTTAAATTAATTTTAAAATTAATATATAGTATAAAATTCGCCTAATTAGTGTGACACGACAGTCAATGGAAGAATTGCCATGGTAGACGAAGAAGACACCATCCAAGGTGGACCGCCAGGGCAAGGCCTTGCTCTGTACAAGAACATGATTTTCTTGCTGTAGATTGGCAGATAATATATCTTTTTAACTTGGGAACGTACTTGTTGCGCTTACGCTCTACATCCCTTGTCCTCTCTACCTTCTTTGCGGCATTACATTGTAGGCTGTTTTTTCCGAAGATTTGTGTTTCGGTTTTCCTTGCAACTTCTAGAAAAAGTGGCATCACACTTTGGTCAGGGAAACCTGACTTTCTTCATTAGTGGGGGCCACGGAGAAGAAGATTTTCAAATGTGGGGGCCATCAGAAACTCTTTGGTGAGGCCCACTTTCTATCATTCAGCCCCCACTTTTGACATAATTGTCGCACTTTTGGTAAAATTAGTAAAATAGTCCCCACTTTTGGCAAAAGCTCCATTTGTCACATTGAGTGTTTTTCGAAGGAATATTATCCGGAATATGTGTCCTTTATGGAAATAGCTTGAATTATGTCACTAGTGGTACTTTTAGTGTCGATTATTAAGGCTTTTGTCCAATCAGATGTAGCAATTTAGGCTCGAAGTTCGTATATATATTCACCCAATCACTAGCAGTAAGTGTGAAATCCACAATGCTTGTATCGAGGTAATATGGCGTAAAACGTAGGTTTCTAGCCGGATTTCTTCGAGATACGAGCGCAAGAGGCGGACGTGCGACTGATGACGTAGGGCGCTGCTGGTGGGGAGGCTCAGCGGCGTCCGGCGGGTTCAACCGTGGGAAGAGTAAGGTAAAAACGATTGTCAAGGTTATGAAGGCTAGCTACTTATTGACTACATATGCAATTTACTATAGGCTATAGTTCAAGGTAGAGAATAAGTACAGTGTAATGAAGGCAGTAATGGTCTTGAACTTGGATTGAGCCAATGATAGAAGAGGGGGTAGTTTCTGATACAAACCCGGGTCAAAGTGGTCGATCCGGGTGAAGGATGAGTCTGGCCCGGATCAAGTGGTGAGAGGATAATAATCCGTCCCGGATCAAGCATACTAAATCAGTAATCGGATCAACGATAATACCCCTTGCCTTCGATGATACCCCAATTTTTGATAATGGCAGCTTTAGAGACTCGATTGTAGAAGATGGCAGCAATATGGACGTGTCGTATTTTGTAGTCGTCTTGACTTGGTTTGGTGCCGATTTCGCATCCACCGATGAGAATGTATTTGAGTACTCCACGTTCAGTATGCTCTCGAGTAATGTTGTCGGTGATTGTTTTGAGGTATTCGTCGGTTTGCACGTTGATTCGGACGTCCCATTGTCGGTCTTCATGCTTGTAGCTGATCTTGGTAGTAGACATCGAAATGTAAAATGAATTATGTTTTAGTTGTCTTCTTCTGTTGTTTCGCCGGATGTTTCTTCTTTTTTCGAAGGACTCTTGTTCTTCTCTTTTTGTACTGCCAGCTGTCGTCGTAGTTTGAATATTTCGAATGCCATTTTGTTGAAATTTTCCTTGTATTTGATGATTTGAAAGTGTTGTTCCATTAATCGTTGTCTTGACATGGTCATTGTTTCTTCATAGTTTTCGAGTCGTGCGTCTGCTGTGTCGAGGTCGTCCAGTGCTTCTTGAAGTCTTCCGTCTGTTTGCAAGTTGAGTGCAATTTGAAACTTCATTTCTGGTTCGTGGTTTTCTTTCATGCGTTTCATAGTTCTTGTTGCTGCTCCGTATTCGAGTGCCAAGTATTCACATAGTGGATCCATTTTTCGGCTCGTATTTCATTGGTTGATTTTAAACGTTATCTAATTTCATTGGTCCTTTCGTTTGTCTTCGTCAGTGTGAGTTACGTCGCTGATTGTGCAAACATGAAGTGACTGAGGGGATTAGTCAATTCAGAGGCTTGCCAGGTATATTATCCGGAAAATTCGGATAATGGGGGAATGGGGGCCCCGGGGGGATTTCGGGGGCCCTCGGGGGATTTCCATGGGGGAAGTTCCATGGAAGTTTGGGGGTTTGGGGGATTGGTGGTTTTGGGGGTTGGTGGCTTAACCCCGACACCTGTACTAGTTATCGAGTAGACTAGCAGGTGTCGGGGTGGTGTCTAGTTTAAGTCGGGATGGACTAAGTTTAGACTTTAAAGTTGGTGGTTTAAGATAACATATCGCTATGCGATCTACCCCGATTTGTCGTAGACCTTCTTTATACGAGTCAAAATGTAGTAATTTCTTTAATTCGTGTGAAGTTGGTCCGTTGGGATCATATGGGACTTTATAGTATATGACATTCTCGTGTGTCTTTGGCTTGATGACGGCGTTAAGTGCCTGACGGAATAGTCGCACGAGAAGTTCCTTTCGATAGCCTCTATACATAAGGCGAGTCAAAGCTTGTTAATAAAGCCTTTAAAGTCACTATCGCGAGGGTTTGGGGGTAATCAGGGAGAGGCGACGGGACCACGCGAGCGAAGCGAGCTTTGTCACAAAGGGGTGAATAAAAAATTAACGCTACAACTACGGAGCGAAGCGACCACGCGCTTTAGCGCGTCACGCCCGAAGGGCGTCCGGAGGGTCTGGGAGGCGGAGCCTCCCAGGGCTCGTTTTAATTGGTTGTAGGCACTCGTAATCTAATTTCATTGGTCCTTTCGTTTGCCTTCTTCAGTGTGAGTTATGTCGCTGATTGTGCAAGCATGAAGTGACTGAGGGGATCAGTTAGTCAGTTCAGAAGCTTGCCAGCTTTATCCGGATATCCGGATAAGGGGGATTTGGGGGCCCCGGGGGGATTTCAGGGGCCCCTGGGGGGATTTCCATGGGGGAAGTTCCTTGGGGAGGAAGTTCCATGGAAGTTTGGGGTTTAGGGGTTTCGGGGTTGGGGGTTTCGGGGGTTGGTGGTTTCACCCCGACACCTGTACTAGTTATCGAGTAGACTAGCAGGTGTCGGGGTGGTGTCTAGTTTGAGTCGAGATGGACTAAGTTTAGACTTTAAGGTTGGTGGTTTGAGATAGCATATTGCTATGCGATCTACCCCGATTTGTCGTAGACCTTCTTTATATGAATCAAAGTATAATAGTCTCTTCAATTCGTGAGAAGATGGCCCGTTTGGATCATACGGAACTTTATAGTATATGACTTTCTCATGTGCTTTTGGTTTCGTGACTGCGTCAAGTGCCTGACGAAACAGTCGTAAGAGAAGTTCCTTTCGGTAGCCTCTATACATAAGGCGAGTCAAAAGCTTGTTAATAAAGTCTTTAAAGTCACTATCGCGAGGGTTTTGTTTGCGATATTTCTTTACAAGTCCGTATAGGAGTCCTTTGAGTACACCAGGAGGATGTGCACTTGTTGCAGGGATGTATAAATACAGGTTAAGAGCCTTTTGATGGGTTCTATGTGTGTACTTTGATCCGTCTTTGATCACCCATAAATCCAGGAAGGGGATAGTGTTTTGAATCCAGTGTATGGGTGAAACTTAGCTTCGATTCTCGTCGGAATAGTGCAAAGAGGTGATTTGCAAGAAACCGATTGGTTGAGAAATTACGAACGATGAAGAATCCATCGTCAATGTATCGAGTGTAGTACTTCAGTTGGGAAGTAAACATGGGAAGTAGTACTGTTTCCTCAAAATAAGCTAGATACAGTGAAGCGTACGTGGGTGCAACGGGAGTTCCCATGGCTGTACCATTTATTTGAAGCCATGTTGTATCGCCGAATGTGAAATAGTTGGACGTGAGAAGTAACTGCAGTCCATTTACAATGGCGTCACACCATGGATCGTCTCTTACAATGTACTGTATGATATGAATTGCTCGATCTGTAGGGATGTTTGTATACAGAGAGGTTACATCGTACGTGACAAGCATATCATCATCATCCGCATCCAACGTCGAAAGGACATCGATAAAGGAGTCGGAATCTCTGAGATATGATTGTGTTTGCAAGAGGTATGGTTTCAGTTTGAAGTCCAACCACTTAGACAAGCCTTCAAATATAGTGTATGTGTTGGACACTATAGGCCTTAGTTGAAGGGTAGGCTTGTGGACTTTAGCCAAAGCATAGAATTTATTGATATCCTTAAATTCCAGTTCATGTTGGATGATTTTTGTGTCTTTCCAATCATGTCGATGACTGTAGTCGTCGCGAATCGTTTGGTAGAAGCGTCTGACGCGCGTGCGTAACAAACGAACGACTGCATTGAGTGGTGATAGGGATCTACTGTATGTTGTAGTGTCTCGTAAGTGTGTGAGACACCACTGGATGTATTGTTCTCTGGTCATAATAGCTGGACCAAGATTTTTATCCGTGGATAATACGTGTAGATTGGACGTTCGAATTAGTCTAAGGAGAGCTTTGTGTTCACGGTTCAAGTTGGACTTGTTTCGTGAAGGTAGCACGATAGATCTAAGAGCTAATCGAGTTGTGTCTAAAGCCTCTTCCAGTATGCGGGACGCTGGAGGTGGCTGAAAAGAAGCGTTCCGAACGTAGACCGGAGATGGTTTCCATTCGCGTTTCCTCTTATTAGACGAATTGGCAAGAGTTTCTGTCGCATGCATATTTTTTGGACCGGTGTCGGTCACTCGCGGGACAAGATGCATATTTTTTCTAGAGTTAGCATCTGACCTTTCGAAAAGATATTTTAGTCGAATGGTTCGTTCAAAGTAATCCATATGTTCCCCCACATCAATGGGTGTGATGTGACGTGGGGTGGGACAGAATTTCAGGCCAAGGCCAAGTAAACGTTGTAAAGCAGCAGGGACCATCGTTTCCGATGGTGTCAGGTCATGGTAGGCAAGGTTGTAGGGTTCCAAGTCGACAGCACCGACATAGCGACACGCAAATATATTAACTGCATTACGTATCGTCGACGCTGAAGGGTCAATCGCATTGTTGACCAAGACTAGTTGTCTTTCTTGGCGTGTTTCTTCTGGCTCGGTTGAGCCGGCTGTTTTTTCTTGGGTGCGCCGCCTGCTGCGCCTTTCGGCGTTTCGTTGCGTTTCTTTGGCTTGCCGTTGCTTCCTTCCATTCTTCCCAATCGGTTTGCCAGGCCGATTGGGCGGGTCGTTTAAAGAGCGTCGATCAACTTTGTCCTTTAACGCAGAACGTAACAAGTTTACTTCTTTACGTAAAGCGCTAACATTCTTGGAAATTTCGCGTTTGACTAGTTGTCCCACGAGGATGTCGTTGGGAGTGTCAACTTCCATGGCTTCGGCGGCTCGGGCGGCGGCAACTTCGGCTTTCTTCATTTCGCGAGCTTGGCTTTCGAGGACGTGCTTGTAGCAAGCGTTGTTGAGCGCATCATTTAAAAAGGACACAGAAAGGGAAAGATCTTGTTGAAAATTTTGTTTTATTATATTGATATCTAGCCCTCCAGCGGCCAGAACCCCAGGCCTCGTTTTAATTGGTTGTAGGCACTCGTAATCTAATTTCATTGGTCCTTTCGTTTGCCTTCTTCAGTGTGAGTTATGTCGCTGATTGTGCAAGCATGAAGTGACTGAGGGGATCAGTTAGTCAGTTCAGAAGCTTGCCAGCTTTATCCGGATATCCGGATAAGGGGGATTTGGGGGCCCCGGGGGGATTTCAGGGGCCCCTGGGGGGATTTCCATGGGGGAAGTTCCTTGGGGAGGAAGTTCCATGGAAGTTTGGGGTTTAGGGGTTTCGGGGTTGGGGGTTTCGGGGGTTGGTGGTTTCACCCCGACACCTGTACTAGTTATCGAGTAGACTAGCAGGTGTCGGGGTGGTGTCTAGTTTGAGTCGAGATGGACTAAGTTTAGACTTTAAGGTTGGTGGTTTGAGATAGCATATTGCTATGCGATCTACCCCGATTTGTCGTAGACCTTCTTTATATGAATCAAAGTATAATAGTCTCTTCAATTCGTGAGAAGAAGGCCCGTTTGGATCATACGGAACTTTATAGTATATGACTTTCTCATGTGCTTTTGGTTTCGTGACTGCGTCAAGTGCCTGACGAAACAGTCGTAAGAGAAGTTCCTTTCGGTAGCCTCTATACATAAGGCGAGTCAAAAGCTTGTTAATAAAGTCTTTAAAGTCACTATCGCGAGGGTTTTGTTTGCGATATTTCTTTACAAGTCCGTATAGGAGTCCTTTGAGTACACCAGGAGGATGTGCACTTGTTGCAGGGATGTATAAATACAGGTTAAGAGCCTTTTGATGGGTTCTATGTGTGTACTTTGATCCGTCTTTGATCACCCATAAATCCAGGAAGGGGATAGTGTTTGAATCCAGTGTATGGGTGAAACTTAGCTTCGATTCTCGTCGGAATAGTGCAAAGAGGTGATTTGCAAGAAACCGATTGGTTGAGAAATTACGAACGATGAAGAATCCATCGTCAATGTATCGAGTGTAGTACTTCAGTTGGGAAGTAAACATGGGAAGTAGTACTGTTTCCTCAAAATAAGCTAGATACAGTGAAGCGTACGTGGGTGCAACGGGAGTTCCCATGGCTGTACCATTTATTTGAAGCCATGTTGTATCGCCGAATGTGAAATAGTTGGACGTGAGAAGTAACTGCAGTCCATTTACAATGGCGTCACACCATGGATCGTCTCTTACAATGTACTGTATGATATGAATTGCTCGATCTGTAGGGATGTTTGTATACAGAGAGGTTACATCGTACGTGACAAGCATATCATCATCATCCGCATCCAACGTCGAAAGGACATCGATAAAGGAGTCGGAATCTCTGAGATATGATTGTGTTTGCAAGAGGTATGGTTTCAGTTTGAAGTCCAACCACTTAGACAAGCCTTCAAATATAGTGTATGTGTTGGACACTATAGGCCTTAGTTGAAGGGTAGGCTTGTGGACTTTAGCCAAAGCATAGAATTTATTGATATCCTTAAATTCCAGTTCATGTTGGATGATTTTTGTGTCTTTCCAATCATGTCGATGACTGTAGTCGTCGCGAATCGTTTGGTAGAAGCGTCTGACGCGCGTGCGTAACAAACGAACGACTGCATTGAGTGGTGATAGGGATCTACTGTATGTTGTAGTGTCTCGTAAGTGTGTGAGACACCACTGGATGTATTGTTCTCTGGTCATAATAGCTGGACCAAGATTTTTATCCGTGGATAATACGTGTAGATTGGACGTTCGAATTAGTCTAAGGAGAGCTTTGTGTTCACGGTTCAAGTTGGACTTGTTTCGTGAAGGTAGCACGATAGATCTAAGAGCTAATCGAGTTGTGTCTAAAGCCTCTTCCAGTATGCGGGACGCTGGAGGTGGCTGAAAAGAAGCGTTCCGAACGTAGACCGGAGATGGTTTCCATTCGCGTTTCCTCTTATTAGACGAATTGGCAAGAGTTTCTGTCGCATGCATATTTTTTGGACCGGTGTCGGTCACTCGCGGGACAAGATGCATATTTTTTCTAGAGTTAGCATCTGACCTTTCGAAAAGATATTTTAGTCGAATGGTTCGTTCAAAGTAATCCATATGTTCCCCCACATCAATGGGTGTGATGTGACGTGGGGTGGGACAGAATTTCAGGCCAAGGCCAAGTAAACGTTGTAAAGCAGCAGGGACCATCGTTTCCGATGGTGTCAGGTCATGGTAGGCAAGGTTGTAGGGTTCCAAGTCGACAGCACCGACATAGCGACACGCAAATATATTAACTGCATTACGTATCGTCGACGCTGAAGGGTCAATCGCATTGTTGACCAAGACTAGTTGTCTTTCTTGGCGTGTTTCTTCTGGCTCGGTTGAGCCGGCTGTTTTTTCTTGGGTGCGCCGCCTGCTGCGCCTTTCGGCGTTTCGTTGCGTTTCTTTGGCTTGCCGTTGCTTCCTTCCATTCTTCCCAATCGGTTTGCCAGGCCGATTGGGCGGGTCGTTTAAAGAGCGTCGATCAACTTTGTCCTTTAACGCAGAACGTAACAAGTTTACTTCTTTACGTAAAGCGCTAACATTCTTGGAAATTTCGCGTTTGACTAGTTGTCCCACGAGGATGTCGTTGGGAGTGTCAACTTCCATGGCTTCGGCGGCTCGGGCGGCGGCAACTTCGGCTTTCTTCATTTCGCGAGCTTGGCTTTCGAGGACGTGCTTGTAGCAAGCGTTGTTGAGCGCATCATTTAAAAAGGACACAGAAAGGGAAAGATCTTGTTGAAAATTTTGTTTTATTAAATTGATATCTAGCCCTCCAGCGGCCAGAACCCCAGGCCTCCCCGGGTTGGCGTTCGCGGCAGCGCTGTCGAGGGATGAGCTACAAGATTCAAAATACCTTTTGAGTTGGTCCACATAGGACGCACGCATTTGTGGCAGGGTGGCTTCAAGGGCGGCGAGCTCGGCTCGAGCGGATGCCTTGATTGTTGCGTGGAGGGCGGCTTCGTTGGCGGCGAGTTGGCTCGCAAACTGAGTCTTGAGTGCGGTGGCCTGGGCTGGGTTCACGGCTTCCAGCATGGCAGATGTTTTCAGGTCCATCTTGGTGGCGATGGATCTTGGCGCACGGGCGTCGAGGCGGGCGATGGCGTTTCGCTTGGCTTCGATTCGACGCAGGAGGGCAGAGAACTCTCGGACGCAGTTGGTCACGAGGTTGACGGCTTGGGGCGGCGGGCTGCGAGCCTGGGCGGTTGCTACAGGCGAGTCCATCCTTAGGCGGGTCGGTCGGGACGGGTTTGGGGGTAAGCAGGGAGAGGCGACGGGACCACGCGAGCGAAGCGAGCTTTGGGGGTTTTTGGGGGTTTGGGGGTTTGGGGGTTTGGGGGTTTGGGGGTTTGGGGGTTTGGGGGTTTGGGGGTTTGGGGGTTTGGGGGTTTGGGGGTTTGGGGGTTTGGGGGTTTGGGGGTTTGGGGGTTTGGGGGTTTGGGGGTTTGGGGGTTTGGGGGTTTGGGGGTTTGGGGGTTTGGGGGTTTGGGGGGGGGTTTGGGGGTTTGGGGGTTTGGGGGTTTGGGGGTTTGGGGGTTTGGGGGTTTGGGGGTTTGGGGGTTTGGGGGTTTGGGGGTTTGGGGGTTTGGGGGTTTGGGGGTTTGGGGGTTTGGGGGTTTGGGGGTTTGGGGGTTTGGGGGTTTGGGGGTTTGGGGGTTTGGGGTTTGGGGACGTGAGAAGTAACTGCAGTCCATTTACAATGGCGTCACACCATGGATCGTCTCTTACAATGTACTGTATTGATGTGAATTGCTCGATCTGTAGGGATGTTTGTATTGCGGAGAGCATTGCATCGTACATTGACAAGCATATCATCATCATCCGCATCCAACGTCGAAAGGACATCGATAAAGGAGTCGGAATCTCTGAGATATGATTTGTGTTTGCAAGAGTATGGGTTTCAGTTTGAAGTCCAACCACTTAGACAAGCCTTCAAATATAGTGTATGTGTTGGACACTATAGGCCTTAGTTGAAGGGTAGGCTTGTGGACTTTAGCCAAAGCATAGAATTTATTGATATCCTTAAATTCCAGTTCATGTTGGATGATTTTTGTGTCTTTCCAAATCATGTCGATGACTGTAGTCGTCGCGAATCGTTTGGTAGAAGCGTCTGACGCGCGTGCGTAACAAACGAACGACTGCAATGAGTGGTGATAGGGATCTCCTGTATGTTGTAGTGTCTAGTAAGTGTGTGAGACACCACTGGATGTATTGTTCTCTGGTCATAATAGCTGGACCAAGATTTTTATCCGTGGATAATACGTGTAGATTGGACGTTCGAATTAGTCTAAGGAGAGCTTTGTGTTCACGGTTCAAGTTGGACTTGTTTCGTGAAGGTAGCACGATAGATCTAAGAGCTAATCGAGTTGTGTCTAAAGCCTCTTCCAGTATGCGGGACGCTGGAGGTGGCTGAAAAGAAGCGTTCCGAACGTAGACCGGAGATGGTTTCCATTCGCGTTTCCTCTTATTAGACGAATTGGCAAGAGTTTCTGTCGCATGCATATTTTTTTGGACCGGTGTCGGTCACTCGCGGGACAAGATGCATATTTTTTCTAGAGTTAGCATCTGACCTTTCGAAAAGATATTTTAGTCGAATGGTTCGTTCAAAGTAATCCATATGTTCCCCCACATCAATGGGTGTGATGTGACGTGGGTGGGACAGAATTTCAGGCCAAGGCCAAGTAAACGTTGTAAAGCAGCAGGGACCATCGTTTCCGATGGTGTCAGGTCATGGTAGGCAAGGTTGTAGGGTTCCAAGTCGACAGCACCGACATAGCGACACGCAAATATATTAACTGCATTACGTATCGTCGACGCTGAAGGGTCAATCGCATTGTTGACCAAGACTAGTTGTCTTTCTTGGCGTGTTTCTTCTGGCTCGGTTGAGCCGGCTGTTTTTCTTGGGTGCGCCGCCTGCTGCGCCTTTCGGCGTTTCGTTGCGTTTCTTTGGCTTGCCGTTGCTTCCTTCCATTCTTCCCAATCGGTTTGCCAGGCCGATTGGGCGGGTCGTTTAAAGAGCGTCGATCAACTTTGTCCTTTAACGCAGAACGTAACAAGTTTACTTCTTTACGTAAAGCGCTAACATTCTTGGAAATTTCGCGTTTGACTAGTTGTCCCACGAGGATGTCGTTGGGAGTGTCAACTTCCATGGCTTCGGCGGCTCGGGCGGCGGCAACTTCGGCTTTCTTCATTTCGCGAGCTTGGCTTTCGAGGACGTGCTTGTAGCAAGCGTTGTTGAGCGCATCATTTAAAAAGGACACAGAAAGGGAAAGATCTTGTTGAAAATTTTGTTTTATTAAATTGATATCTAGCCCTCCAGCGGCCAGAACCCCAGGCCTCCCCGGGTTGGCGTTCGCGGCAGCGCTGTCGAGGGATGAGCTACAAGATTCAAAATACCTTTTGAGTTGGTCCACATAGGACGCACGCATTTGTGGCAGGGTGGCTTCAAGGGCGGCGAGCTCGGCTCGAGCGGATGCCTTGATTGTTGCGTGGAGGGCGGCTTCGTTGGCGGCGAGTTGGCTCGCAAACTGAGTCTTGAGTGCGGTGGCCTGGGCTGGGTTCACGGCTTCCAGCATGGCAGATGTTTTCAGGTCCATCTTGGTGGCGATGGATCTTGGCGCACGGGCGTCGAGGCGGGCGATGGCGTTTCGCTTGGCTTCGATTCGACGCAGGAGGGCAGAGAACTCTCGGACGCAGTTGGTCACGAGGTTGACGGCTTGGGGCGGCGGGCTGCGAGCCTGGGCGGTTGCTACAGGCGAGTCCATCCTTAGGCGGGTCGGTCGGGACGGGTTTGGGGGTAAGCAGGGAGAGGCGACGGGACCACGCGAGCGAAGCGAGCTTTGGGGGTTTGGGGGTTTGGGGGTTTGGGGGTTTGGGGTTTGGGGGTTTGGGGGTTTGGGGGTTTGGGGGTTTGGGGGGGGGTTTGGGGGGGGGTTTGGGGGTTTGGGGGTTTGGGGGTTTGGGGGTTTGGGGGTTTGGGGGTTTGGGGGGGTTTGGGGGTTTGGGGGTTTGGGGGTTTGGGGGTTTGGGGTTTGGGGGTTTGGGGGTTTGGGGGTTTGGGGGTTTGGGGGTTTGGGGTTTGGGGTTTGGGGGTTTGGGGGTTTGGGGGTTTGGGGTTTGGGGTTT